>CM062817.1:991320320-994091842 GCA_031772625.1 Pinus tabuliformis
GAGCTACAAGAGATATGTAAATAGGCATGATATATATATATAAAATGATTAATAAAGTGCTGAAATAAATCTTAATATAAAATATGAGCATGTACAAGAATGGGTAACTATCTTGTACTAGTGTAGGAAGGAAGGGTCTTTTATTTAGATAAAACAAAGGTTGATTTTGATGTAAATGGGATAGAAAATAGGGCAATTTAGGATACCAACAATATCGATGTGATGGTTGTCCAAGGCCCTTTGGATTTTAATTTACTCCTTGGTCATGACTATGTTTATGTCATGGGAGCTCTTGTCTCTTCTCTCTTTCGTGTCATATGTTTCCCGCATGAAGGAAGAATTGTGACCATTGATCAACTTTCGTTCGTTGGTCCTAATTTGACTCCCAATAAACCATATTCCCTAAATGGTCCTTGTATGCAAGTGGTATCACCCCATCATAGGTTAATTATGTGGCCACCTGTTCCATGCCCATGTCTACTGATGATCTAGTCGGTGATATAGTGCATCATGTACTCGAGGCATTGGAGCCTGATATTTCCATTAGATCCCTTGATATGTATCCCTTCCAGAGTGTTTTTCTCCCATATGATGAGAACCTCTTAGAATCCATGGCCTCTTATGGTCCATGATCAAGTTTTTTAGAGCACAATTCCTGTTCTTATGTCAAGCTCCTGTTGTGGCCAACAACAACCCCCCTTCTTATTTAGAGTTATTCCTAATACTAAATAAGTGAGGACCCTTAGTAAAAAATTTAAAAATTAATTAGTGCTTGTATTTCCTTTTTAATGAAACTTACCATCATAAACTTAGGAAAATACCATTGAAAAATTAAAAAAGCCTAAGTTTTATGATAAAGTAGAATTATTCCTTAGGAAATATCGCATCGCAAAAAGATAATGAATACCTCGTTGCAAGCCGAATTCTAATATGTGAGATCGCGATGCGAAACTACACATTAAGAAAACATTTATCACATCACATGCATCAAAAAATCACTTACGTTGAAAAACCTCAAACTGCCGATATGCGATGGCGCATATCGCAAATCGCATTTCGCAGAAAACAGATTAACAAAAATTGTCATATGCCACGCTCTTGCGATATTGCGATATTGCGATTTTGTGATAGAGTGGCAAAGCGACATTGTGATATAGCGAGCAAGCGATAAAGCGATAGAGCGATATTGCGATGTTGCGATCTGCGATATTGTGAAGCAAATCGCAAAATCACTTCATCGCAGATCTTTCGGGCTCGTGGTTCGAAAAAGTATTTTCCATAAACCGAGACCTGGTTATGTGCTTTAATGCTAATTAATGAGTTAGTTGCCAGTCATTAATGGAATATGGTTTTGTGCTTATCAAGGAGCCATTTCACGTAAGGTGGTATATTTTATACATCTTCAGCATTTAAAACTTTCCCGTCACCTTTTCCTTATCATGACTCTCACTTCACTTGTAAATTGCAGGAACGGAGAACAGAGAAATATACAAAGTAGTACGCAGGATATTATGGGAAAGAAAGGCAAAGCCCCGAGCTCTGAAGAGAAGGAAATGGCGCCCTTGTATACAGACACCGCCTGTAACAGAGACGCTGGTATTGCTACTTGGGAAGGCATGTATAGTCTACTTGAGGAAGAGAATCCTAGAGTGATGGAGGTTGAGGCTACTGCAGGCTCACATAGTTCTTCTGAGGCATCCATTACAGAGTTAGCTTGTTCGTTCTTACACAGGATAGCGGCGAGGCCCAAAATTCTTCCATACACGGACATGATTAAATGGATACTGGACAACGATGATATCAGAAATAGACAGTTTAAAACTCAGGGTCAAGAGCTTACGAAATCATTATTTTTACAAAATTTGAGCTTTATATCCGCTAAAAGAAAACGCGCAAAAGGAAAAAAACGCACCAAGGAAGCCCGAATCAAGAAACGAAGGCAGTTTCCGATGCGCGATTAGCACCTGGCGCTGATCACGCATCATGGGCAAAACTTCTTGAAAAGGAAAACCTCTAATTGCCCAGTCACCTGTGAGCCTAGAAATTTGTAAGAAAGAAATGCTAGAGATAAAAAGTAAAACTTGAATCCTAAAACCCATGGTATTTGTCAGAAATATCTTCAAAATGGTATGTATTTAAGTACAACAACTACAAACAGGCTGGAGATAGAAAGCTCAAGAAAAGGCAGAATCAATCCAAAGGTTAACCAAGTTGAATTGGGATTATTACTGGGCATACTTGGTAAAACCACATAGCCAGTGCATGACTCTCAAGTGTATCATCAATTTTGCAGAGAAGATGGTGCCAACTCTTGCCAATTCTGTTTTCACAGCACAGCTAAAATCGGAAGTCGGCCAATCGACTCTTCTCAAGCAAATGTTGAACGCGTGCGATTTCAAGGAGCAGATACAAAAATAATTAGTTAGTAGTTTTAATTTTAGATTCAGTTTTAGTTTTAATTTTTCTTTATTTTTGCCTGAAATGAGGACGGTCATTTAAACTCTGCATCCTACATTTTTGTAATAAGTTATTTTTAGATTTAGTTAGTAGTATTTAAACCCTTCTCATGCATTTAGAGAAGGGTCCTGAAATTTGTCAAAAACTTATCCCCAGAACATGCACTTTTGTACCCTCTGAGGAGGTTTTGATGAATGAATGGAACAGGATTTGTTGATATATGTATTTAATATCTACTACTAATTTTGCACTTCTGTACTCTTAGTGGATGTTGGATTAAGAAGAGATAAATCATTATCGCTTGAAGCTCATGAGTAGAACTAGTTATAAATGGTACTTCTATCTCTTAACTATTTCTGCCTTTGTGTTAAAAGTGATATTCATGTTCAGCTGTTTATATATTGATGCGTGAATGTCTGAGTTATCATTTGGCACTTTTGTACAGTGATAGCTATTTATTTATGCTTAGTGTATGAGTAGCTTATTATGCGATATGCCTTTCACAACTGTTTCGTCTAACTTTTTATACGAAGTGGTTCATCTTTATTGAATTCTTTTCTCATAATAGTTGAATGATATTTATTATCAATTGTTATCTGAAATCATTTTAGATCGCATAACAGAAGGATTACACCCCGGGTTAGTGTAGACTTAGATATTTCTGCTTATTAGAATACAATTTGCATGTTATTAGATTAGAGTTAGAATTAGAACATTTCACTTAGGAACTTTTAGAAGGAAATATCAATTCTTCACACACACACACACACATAAATTGGGAAACTGGTCCCATATCCCCAGTCAGACCCACTATACCAAACGGAAAAGGAGCTGCTAACCAAGGTCCAGACCGGGTGGGTATCCCCCTTGTTGTAGACCCGATTTTCAGGGCTTCAACATATTTGGCGCTAGAAGGAGGGCCCGAACTGTGAATGGCAAGCAAGTCTAAATCTAAATACCATTTTGAGAGTAAATCACCCTCACCATCTCCCCCGACTTCTCCATTGCATTTAGAATCTTTAAATCCAGAGCCAGAAGTCGTAGGAGCAATAGCCGCTGCTACAAACCCTAATATTTCAGAACAATCTACTATTGAACCTCCTGAAGTTGAATCTTTGATTCAAAAACTTCAGTGATTTTCTATATCTCCTCAAAAATCTGATAAATCTCAAGGCAGCGTGACTTCGCAATATAACCCTGCTCATCCTCTTACCAGATTAAAGAGCAAAAAATTTGGCGTTCAGCCAACCGAGTTACCTCTACCTACAAGGAAGAGAGCAAGGAAATCTCCTAAAGGGTTCGATAGCGAGACTCTTTCATCATCATCATCCATCTCAACCTCTCCACTGCGAAGTCAACCATCCACTCCTCCACTTCAGATCATTGTCCATCAGTCCACCGGTACTCCCACATCTCCTTCTCAATCATCTGGAGTCATAATATCCTCATCTTCTCAACTACAGGGATCATCTTCTACACTTTCCTCTGTTAATAGATCAGCGATGGCCCAATCTCCATGGAATAACCCAGGGGCAGTCTTAATGCCTGCGCCCTTGATTCAATTACCGCCCATCCTGAAAAATGGCTACCTAAGTTTAATCCTGAGGTAGGCATGCTAGCAGAAGAACATATAAATAACTTTATGCTATCCATAAATCTCAATGGAGTTACCAACGAAGACGTTGTTGTTTCGACTTTTTCCTTATACTCTGCAAGGAACAGCCAGATCATGGTATTTCTCATTACCGTCTGGATCTATTACTAGTTGGGAGATTTTCCAAGAACAATTCCTTATTAAGTTTGGTGATGATAGGTCTACGGCGACATTGATCAATGACCTGTCTAACCTTAGGGCTGAGTCAAAAGAACCTATCAAAGATTTCAATTTACGTTTCAATAAAATCTTAAACAAAATTCCTACTGCTTCCAAGCCTAGTGAAGAAGTGCGAAGTGAATGGTACATCACTGCTTTACCATCAAACATAGCAATCTTTGTTGATAGGGCTAACAAAACAACTTTAGTCGAAAATATGAAAGAAGCAATAGCAGTAGAGAAACATATTACAGCCTTAGAAAAGAAAAATGCGTTAGAAGAACGAAAATCCAAGAAGGTTTCTTTCAAGGAAGATCCCAAGAAAAAACAATCGAAAGATCCATTCAATTTAGAAGGATTGCAAAAAGTTTTGAAGACCATGTCTAACGAGATGGTCGACATTAAGAAACAAGTGGTAGAAACTTCTTCTAAAAATCCGTATAGACCTTTTAAAAGAAACCCTTCGACCGATTCCAAACCCCCTAACGCTATTACAAGTGTTGAATCCGAAGAAGAAGAAGAGGAAATCGCTACTAAGGAACATATCGATGAAGAAGAAGTTGTAGAGTTACAAGGTATGTGGTATTTCATCCTCCTAGACGAAGAGGATCAAGAGGCATCCCCAGTTAGTACTTTCAGTAGAAATCAACTTGATCCTCCTCAACCTACCCCTAAGCTAAAGAGCGCAAGCTCAATGACTAAGGATAAAGTCGTAGCCAAGAAAAATACACTTAAAGCGACTCCAACCAGCCCAGTCCAAACAGACCCATCAACTCCATCTAAAATGCTGATCGTTTCAGATGAAATGGAGTATAATATTATAGAAGACATGAAAAAGACTAGGGCCAATATCGCCTTTTACGAATTGAGCAAGTTAAAACACCAACAAAATATACTTTTGAAAGAATTACATGGCTTTACCAGTTGCACCTTTGCCCGCCTCTGTAATCTCTCAAGCTTCCCAAAACATGGGAAGACCTCCAACTAATGCGATTAATTAAAGTTGATCCAAATGATATCGTCTTAATTGGAGGAAGATCGAGATCTTATACTCCCCCATTTCTTCTTACTTATGAAATTTTCAATAAAAATTTTCATAATTGCTTAGTGGATTCTAGAGCTTCATCGAATATTTTACCAAAGTCAATATGTGCAAAATTGAAACATTCAACCACAAAAATCCGTTGTGCGCATAGTTCAATTAGATCGATCTCAAGTCGAAGTGATTGGAGAATTACTTTAGCTTACCATAAGGCTGTCATCCAACCCAAAGGTATGTCAAGTTATCGACATTTTAGTTGTTGATATTTCGAATTTTATGGCTTAATTCTTAGCAGAGATTGGTCAAAAAAACTTCATGGATACTTTGCAACTGATTGGTTGCACATGTGGCTCCCTTACAATGGTAAACCAAATCAAATAAAAGTTGAGCGGGAAAGACATCAGAAATACATATAACAGAACTGGAAGGAGAAAATGAACCAGTAGCATACAACAATAACATCATTGGCAACTACTCAGTAGATTCTTTCCTAGGAAATTTTAATGCTCGTACTTCACCTTACTTAGAACACTCTATTTTATCTCAAGTAGAAAATTTCTCTCAAACAGATAGTTCTAAATGTATTAATTTTATAGATAGTCCTGTAAATAAATCTTTATTTTGGAAATTATATTTTGACGGTTCTAAGTCTAACGAAGGAGCAAGAGCAGGATGCATGTTAATAAGTCTAGAAGGAGATAAAACTATGCTAACTTGCAGACTTGAATTTGATTGCACCAACAATACCGCAGAATACGAAGATTTAGTCCAAGGGTTATACAAAGAAATTGGATTAGACATCAAATACCTTCAAGTTTTCGGAGATTCTGAAATTTTAATCAGACAGGTACGTAATACTATACATTGTTTATCAGGTCATTTAAAACATTACCAATCTTTAGTTCAATATCTGACTGAACACTTTATAGTGTTTAATATTTCATCAATTCCCAGACTCCAGAATGCTAGTGCAGACCTCTTAGCTAATGTAGCTTCTAAGCTCATTCCTTCAGAAGATTTTAGCCCTGATCGATTTTCAATTGAATTAATTTTTAGACCATCTATTCCTGATAACATTACCAATTGGAGGATTTTCAACGACAATCCTGACATCATGAGTTTCCTCACATCTGAAGGATCCTACACCAATCAAATAATTGACGAAGACCAACATGACCAACAATTGCAACAAGATAGCACTAACAATGCCATACCTAAGTCAGTAGTCAAGTTAGAAGACCTTTATGATTTGAAAGATCGGTTTAAAAGATCTACCAATTCAAAACTCCAAAGTTCAACTTTGAACTATGAATTAGTAAATCTAGGAACTGATACCAAACCACAAAATATCAATCTAGGCCTTGGTCTAGCTCCTGAAGAAAAATTAGCGTATATTTGTCTCTTGAGACAATACAAAAGTGTCTTTGCTTGGAATTACGATGAACTCAAAATGTACGACACCTCCATCATCCAACATACTATTCCAATGATAGACAATGAAAAACCTGTCCAACAAAAGTTGAGAAAGATCCATCCCAATCTAGAAAACCAGATCAAATCTGAACTCAATAAGTTATTGAAAGCCAAAATAATTTTTCCCGTTCGACATTCCAAATGGGTTTCCAATATGGTCCCTATTAGAAAGAAAAACGGAGACATTAGAATCTGCATTGACTTTTAAAATCTTAACAAAGCCTGCCAAAAGGATAATTTTCCTTTGCCTCCCATGGAACAAATACTGCAGGCAGTCGCGGGATCAGAATTGATGTCATTCTTGGATGGATTCTCAGGATACAATCAAGTGTTGGTACATCCCAATGATCAATTAAAAACCACATTCAGAACTAAATGGGGCACATACGCATATCAAAAGATGCCATTTGGTCTAATTAACGCTAGTGCCACATTTCAGAGAGCCATGGACATCGCATTCAAGGGGTTAGTTAATAAATTAGTGGTAATCTATTTGGATGATATAATTGTATATTCCAAAAAACGAAACAATCATCTTAGAGATTTAAAACAAATCTTCCAACGTTGTCAAAGGTATGGAATTTCACTTAACCCAAAAAATCCTTTTTCGCATTAAGTGAAGGAAAACTTCTCGGATTCATAGTGTCAAAATCTGGAATTCACATTGATCCTGATAGAATCAAGGAGATTTCACAATACCCCTACCTCACAACAAGAAAGCCATGCAATATTTTCTTGGCCAGATTAACTTTGTAAAGAGATTTGTTCCAGATTTTTCAAGAATCGTGTCTCCTTTACAAGCAATGATTAAAAAGAACTCAAACTTTAAATGGGGCCAAGATGAACATGAGGCATTCAATCTGATCAAACAAGCAATTGTTAATGCTCCATCTTTAGCAACTCCAAATTTTTCCGATCCTTTTATTTTATATACATTTTCCTCTGATAGATCATATGCTACGATACTCACTCAAGCAAATCAAGAAAAGGCAGAAGCCCCAATTGCTTTTTTCAATTCCAATTTACAAGGGGCTGAGTTGAATTATTCAGATGCGGAGAAACAAGCTTATGTTGTTTTCAAAGCAATTAAATATTTCAGACCTTTTCTACTCAAAACACATGCAAAAATCATAGTACCATTTCCGATAGTAAGAAATCTTCTAGTACAAAAAGATGTGGGTGAGAAAAGAGCCAATTGGGTTACTGCCTTACAGGAATATGACGTAGAAATCAAACCAACAAGTATTGTAAAAGGTCAAGGATTTTGCAAAATGTTGGCCGGAGCATCACTTATGTCTGAAATTCCATCTGCAGAGATACAAATGTACGAGGTAAGCCTAAACGATGTTGAGTCATTATACGCTGATATCATTTATTATCTAAAGAATGGATACGCTCCTTCAAACCTCGATCATACCAAGAAAAGAGCTCTAAGGTTGAAAGCCAAACAATATCAGCTAGTGAACGATGTTCTTTTTAGAATAAATTATGATTCTGTTCTCCTTAGATGTCTTGAGAAATCTGAAGCTGAAAAAGTCTTGTAGGAACTCCACGATGGGCTAGCAGGCAAACACTATGCTGGAGACGCTACTGCTCATAAAATCTTACGCGCAAGCTATTACTGGCCCGTTCAAAGACACACATAACTACGTGAGGAAATGTCAAGACTGTCAAACCGCTGCTGGGAGACAAAAGAAACCATCCTTGCGACTACAACCAGTTAACATTGAGCATCCTTTCAATTAGTGGGGACTGGACATAATAGGTGAGATCGTTCCTCACTCTTCTAAACAACATAGATATATCCTTACTGCAACAGATTACTTTACTAAATGGGTAGAAGCAGTTCCACTCAAGACGGCTAATGCTGAAAATATCATCGAGTTCATAGATCAGTTCATAATCACTAGGTTTGGGTTGGCTTCTGCTTTAATGTTCAATAATGCATCATATTTTTCTGGTAATGCGATGACTGAATTTTCACTCAAAAGGGGTTTCAAGCTTAAATACTCTGCCAATTACTATCCAAAGGGGAATGGATTAGCTGAATCAAAAAATAAAAACTTAATCAGAATCATTAAGTGAACCATTGATCAAAATCATAAAAATTGGCACAAATCTTTAATATATGCTTTATGGGCAGATCAATAACGCAGAAAGCCTCCATTGGCACTTCTCCCTTTAATTTAGTTTATGGGAAAGAAGTGGTTCTTCCACCTCATTTAGCAATCCCCTCTTTGCCCTTGGTTCAATATAATGATGAAGCCCCAACTTCTTCCTTACAACTAAGTCAGCGGGAAATAATTAAGTTAGAAGAACAACGAGAACAGGCTAAAATAATTCACGCTCATCATCAAGCATTAGTAAAAGCTTCTTTTGATTCAAACATAATATCCAGAAAAGACTTTCAGATGGGAGATTTAGTTCTAAAATGGGACAAGGCTCATGAGGGAAAAGGGAAACATACAAAATTTAAACGAATGTGGCTTGGCCCTTTTCAAATTGTAGAAGTCATAAGTCCGTCTACGTTTATGTTACAGGATTTAACAGGAAAAAGAGAATCTTTACCCGTTAACGTACAGATCCTCAAAAAATATTTTCCATAGGAGATCATTCTTCTATTTTGTAGAGTAGTTGTTTTAGTTTCATAATAAAACCAGTTGTAAATGGTTACATTAGGAATTCACGAAAAAGACACAAATTCTCTTTTAGATTTTGTTTTTTCACTTGTATAAATGGAATTATTTAAAGAAAATTGATCATTATTATTGAAAGATACAGTTAAAGACTCTAGGCCTAGAAATGATACTAGTTTCGACCTTGTAAATTTTGATAAAAAACGAACTTTAGTAAGAAATTGTTTTGTATCAGTCCAATCAAAGGTATCAATAATAAAATGAAGATTCTCCGTAGAAAATCTCTTTCCAAAAAATCTACCATTGTCGTCCAGAGCTATCTTAAGGAAATAATGACTTCCTCCCCACCTAGGAAACTACAATGTTTAGAGAATGATCCAAAGATACACTTTAACTTAAAGAGTAAGAGGTCTCATCAGCAGCTGACTTATCATGATCATAGATATTATACCTTGTTGACTTTGCCAATACTGCATACCACAACAGGGCAATGACTCAAGATTGTTGCAATCAAAAGACGAGGGGTCTCATCACGGGCCATCTTGTTCAGCAAAGCTATAAATCAGTGAATGATTGTGTCATAAATTGGCTACCAAACCAAGACATTGTTATTTAAGGGTAAAAAAGAAAATGAAAGCAATAAGTGTGGATGTGGATTTCTCTTTGAAAATTGTATATTTCTCTAAGTAGGATACAGGATCATTGCTGGGTAACAGGTAACCCTGTCGAGGATATGAGCGCCTGCTGGCAGCAAAGGCTCTACCTACGACAAATGAGCATATTCAAAACTGATTTAATGAGAAGGCTTTGTTTTTATCTTTATAAACCAAGTAATGACTGATGTAGATACAAGGACTAGCTTGAGGGAGTAAATAAGAAAAGTTGAAAATAGAAGAAACAAAATATCATTGACAGGTAAAAGCATGATGTACTTTGTCTTTCTATAATAAAGTTTAATTTTCTGGAAATTTTTTTGTTTTGGAAGTTTAGAAAATTCAAAAGAAAAGCAGAGATAACTGGTTCTTCCAAGTGAATCGCCAATTGTTGTGGCCAGCAACAACCCCCCTTCTTATTTAGTGTTATTCCTAATACTAAATAAGTGAGGACCCTTAGTCAAAAATTTAAAAATTAATTAGTGCTTGTATTTCCTTTTTAATAAAATTTACCATCATAAACTTAGGAAAATACCCTTGAAAAATCAAAAAAGCCTAAGTTTTATGATAAAGTAGAATTATTCCTTAGGAAATATCGCATCGCAAAAGGATAATGAATACCTTGTTGCAAGCCGAATTCTAAGATTTCGAGATCGCGATGCGAAAATACACATTAAGAAAACATTTATCGCATCGCATGCCTCAAAAAATCACTTACGCTGAAAAACCTCAAACTGCCGATATGCGATGGCGCATATCGCAAATCGCATTTCGCAGAAAACAGATTAACAAAAATTGTCATATGCCACGCTCTTGCGATATTGCGATTTTGTGATAGAGCGGCAAAGCGACATTGCGATATAGCGAGCAAGCGATAAAGTGATAGAGTGATATTGCGATGTTGCGATCTGCGATATTGCGAAGCAAATCGCAAAATCGCTTCATCGCAGATCTTTCGGGCTCGTGGTTCGAAAAAGTATTTTCCATAAACCGAGACCTGGTTATGCGCTTTAATGCTAATTAATGAGTTAGTTGCCAGTCATTAATGGAATATGGTTTTGCGCTTATCAAGGAGCCATTTCACGTAAGGTGGTATATTTTATATGTCTTCGGCATTTAAAACTTTCCCGTCACCTTTTCCTTATCATGACTCTCACTTCACTTGTAAATTGCAGGAACGGAGAACAGGGAAATATACAAAGCAGTACGCAGGATATTATGGAAAGAAAGGCAAATCCCCGAGCTTTGAAGAGAAGTAAGTGGCGCCCTTGTATGTAGACACCGCCTGTAACAGAGACGCTGGTATTGCTACTTGGGAAGGCATGTATAGTCTACTTGAGGAAGAGAATCCTAGAGTGATGGAGGTTGAGGCTACTGCAGGCTCACATAGTTCTTCTGAGGCATCCATTACAGAGCTAGCTTGTTCGTTCTTACACAGGATAGCGGTGAGGCCCAAAATTCTTCCATACACGGACATGATTAAATGGATACTAGACAGCACTGATATCAGAAATAGATAGTTTAAAACTCAGGGTCAAGAGCTTACGAAATCATTATTTTTACAAAATTTGAGCTTTATATTCGCTAAAAGAAAATGCGCAAAAGGCGAAAAACGCACCAAGGAAGCCCAGATCAAGAAACGGAGGCAGTTTCCGATGTGCGATTAGCACCTAGCGCTAATCATGCATCGCTGGGCAAAAATTCTTGAAAGGGAAAACCTCTAATTGCCCAGTCACCTGTAAGCCCAGAATTTTGTAAGAAAGCAACGCTAGAGATAAAAAGTAAAACTTGAATCCTAAAACCCGTGGTATTTGTCAGAAATATCTTCAAAATGGTATGTATTTAAGTACAGCAACTAAAAACAGGCTGGAGATAGAAAGCTCAAGAAAAGGTAGAATCAATCCAAAGGTTAACCAAGTTGAATTAGGATTATTACTGGGCATACTTGGTAAAACCACACAGCCAGTGCATGAATCTCAAGAGTATCATCAATTCTGCCGAGAAGATGGCACCAGCTCTTGCCGATTTTGTTTTCACAGCACAGCTAAAATCGGAAGTCGGCCGACCGACTCTTCTCAAGCAAATGCTGAACGCATGTGATTTCAAGGAGCAGATACAGAAATAATTAGTTAGTAGTTTTAATTTTAGATTCAGTTTTAGTTTTAATTTTGCTTTATTTTTGCCTGAAATGAGGACAGTCATTTAAACCGCATCCTACATTTTTGTAATAAGTTATCTTTAGATTTAGTTAGTAGTATTTAAACCCTTCTCATGCATTTAGAGAAGGGTCCTAAAATTTGTCAAAAACTTATCGCCAGAACATGCACTTTTGTACCCTCTGAGGAGGTTTTGATGAATGAATGGAACGGGATTTATTGATATCTGTATTTAATATCTACTACTGATGTTGCACTTCTGTACTCTTAGTGGATGTTGGATTAAGAAGAGATAAATCATTATCACTTGAAGCTCATGAATAGAACTAGTTATAAATGGTACTTCTATCTCTTAACTATTTCTGCCTTTGTGTTAAAAGTGATATTCATGTTCAGTTGTTTATATATTGATGCGTGAATGTCTGAGTTATCATTTGGCACTTTTGTACGATGATAGCTATTTATTTATGCTTAGTGTATGAGTAGCTTATTATGTGATATGCCTTTCACAACTATTTCGTCTAACTTTTTATACGAAGTGGTTCATCTTTATTGAATTCTTTTCTCATAACAGTTGAATGATCTTTATTACCAATTGTTATCTGAAATCATTTTAGATCGCATAACAGAAGGATTACACCCTGGGTTAGTGTAGACTTAGATATTTCTGCTTATTAGAATACAATTTGCATGTTATTAGATTAGAGTTAGAATTAGAACATTTCACTTAGGAACTTTTAGAAGGGAAATATCAATTCTTCACACACACACACATAAATTGGGAAACTGGTCCCATATCCTCAGTTGGACCCACTATACCAAACGGAAAAGGAACTGCTAACCAAGGTCCTAACCGGGTGGGTATCCCCCTTGTTGTAGACTTGATTTTCTAGGCTTCAACAACTCCTTACAAAATAAATCAAGATTATGGAGCACAGTTCCTTTTCTTGTGTCAAGCTCCTTAAAAAATGAATCAAGGTGTGAGAGCAGAGTTCTTGTAATTGTGTCAAGCTTGTTAAAAAATGAAACTAGGTTTCATGAGCATGTTTCTTTTACTTGTGTCAAACTCGTTAAAAAATGAAACAAGGTGTCATGAGCATGGTTCCTTTCCTGTGTCAAGCTCGTCAAAAAATGAAACAAATCCCCTTCCAATTCAAGTCTTTGATTAGATCTCTTAACTTCCCAGTCGAGTCTTTCACTTGATCTCATAAATGAACCTTCATTCAATCCACCTATTAGTAACCAGTAGTCTACTTAGGTGAATGAAATGAAAGAGGCCAAATACCATATTTGTAAAAGAGGTATGGTAAATTAATAAAAATATAAATAAACGAGAGGTATGGTAAACAAATAAAACATTTTTTTTATATTTACTCCATAAGTCACCTTATATTTACGAACACTCAAAAAATGCGTTATATTTAGATGAAACCTATGGGAAAAATACTATGGGACAAATACCATGGACTAGATTGTTATTAATACCATGAAAAAAACATTATTAACCCTAATATTAGTATTAATAAAAATAAAAATGGCACATGGTATTGACCCATGGTATTCACCTGGAATGTAGCCTATCTAAATGGGGGAATTAAACCAGCATAGATCCATCTTTACTCTGGATATACTAACCCCGCAACCCCCGAGAGGTATCAAATATCGTGATATGCAAACTAGCATAGAGTGAAAAAATATTTGATCTGATCAAGAGTAAAAATGGATGTTGTAATTTAATGTATGTTAAACATTTTAGCTTGGTTAAAATAAAAAATAAAATAAAAATCAACTATTAATTTTATTAATTTTTATAAATTACTAATAGTAATTTTTAAGCTCCAAGTTTATGATAACCCATGTTATTGACCCATGGTAATACCATGGTATTCATGTGAGCATAGAATATTTAAAGGGGAAATTTTCTCATCTTAGATCCATCTTAATTTAGGGTCTACCAAGTGCTCAGAGGGATAAATAGATTTCATCCCCCTAAGAGTGGTAGATGTGGAGTTAAGATGGATATAGGTTGGTTTTTATGATAATGAAGATATTAAATAGACTTAGGAAATTATATTGTAAAAACATCTTAAGGTGAATGGTTAAAGAATAGACATTGGACAAGTATATTTGTATACTTTTGTTTTAAACTGAAACAAATCCAGGACTAAAAGGAATAGATTGATTGCACTAGTAATCCTTCTATAACTTTCCAAAATATGCTGGAGTAATCAGATTGTAATTTGGGTAAGTTTTCTAATTGCAAATAGGAACATACTTGTGTATTGGCAGGGTGGTTACGAGGTCCCTAGAAGCGATGAATTTGAATTTTTCTTGGTTTTATATATAGTATTAGGTTTTTTCTCATGCTTTCTGTGAATGGCACAGGTGAATTTTATCCTACACCCACTAGGTTATCGATATGTAATTTCGGTAATTTTGATTTCAAAAGATATTTTAAAGAAATGCAATGATTTCATTTGTGTATTCAATAAACACAAGATTTTATAATTGAGTAAAATATTCACCATGCCTGGTGAGAGATTCGCCAAAAAATTATATATACATATCATATTATTGATAAAATCGCCTTCCATTTTTCCTATATACCATGGAGATTCGCCCATTTATTATACATGTAAATTTAGGGGGGGTTCTTAAAATTTTCCCTGTACCATGTTTGAAATTTTCTGCAATAATCCTTGATCACTCTCGCCAACTCTGTAAAATCCTATATTTCGTGTCACATTATGGCCCTCCTTTGATGAATCACTTCCTGTCCACCCGAACTCATTATCCAGGAAGATGATCTAGGAAATCCCTTTTAGTAACTTGGAGCTTACATGCCTCAATGGTAGGTTCTTCATATTCGACGATAAGTTCACATCACTAGCCTTCGATCAGATGATTCTGCGAGTGTTCGACTTCAACTTCATTTTTCACACTCGTGGATTGTGTTGTTGTACCTTGAGATCCATTGTCATCATTGGTTGTTTCTCTCGTGCCTATTAATGCTTAAAAACATTGACTGGTAATTAGGTGGTTTCTACCATGTTTGACTTTGACACATCTATTCACATGGTGAGATTCGTACTTTGGTTGGATCGAGTCAAAAGTGAAGACCCTCAGTTTCGTTTGATAAATCTAGGTTGCATGGAGTTATTAAGTATTCATGATTGTAAACATGGTCCTTTCTATTTATATGGTTGTTTCCATGTCGTGGATCCATGTACTGTTAGATACCTACTCATAGATGTATTTTTGGTCATACTTACATTAGAGATGTCAGATATATTGTATTATCTTTGATTTGCAGGTCTCCTGATGTTGGTCCTATAAGCCATTTCCTTTTCTTGTAAATCACTTTAGCCATCACTTCCTGTTGTGACTTCATGATTTAGGGGGCATCTATTATACAACATTTTTTCATACTCCCAATCTCATAGCCTGAAGTTTCACACTGTGTGTCGTAAATTCCACAAGTGTTGCAAAGTGATGAAATACATCACAAACAATGTATTCACCATGAAAACATGTTTAAAGAACCCACGAAGAAAAGGAAGAAAATTTTTCTTGAAAGCATTTTGAAGAGCTTGTTAAAAACATTCTTTTGCAAGCCCAATGCTATGTTCATTAGGCACATTTGTGCTAGTAACCTCCGGACTAACACATGACTAGTGTTGCCAACACTACTTTTATCAGTAAAATCCATGCTAGTCCTCTTTAGGCATTTTTCCCAAAATGGAGGAGAAGCTTCTCTTACTAGAAGGCTTGAGAAAGACAAAGTGGTTTTAGGTGAATGAATATTGGAATGATATCTCTCATTCCTGGCCCTAGATCCTACTTTCATGGATCTCGCCCTTGCGATGTGGAGCTCGTCACCTTTTTCAAGGATCCTCAACTCCCTCTCCTTCCCTATAAATGAATTTCCCACCTTCCACTAATGGTTGATTGTCATCCTACTATTGAATTATGCCAAATTCTACCCATTTACAAAGGAGAAAAGGTGTTTGAAGGTTAAGGCTTAGACTTGGAATCCCACTTGAAGGAGGCTTCCAATATCAAGGCTTCATTGGTTATAATTCTCCCTTTTTCATCGATTAATAATACAATATATGCTTTCTTTCCATAAATGTGTCAATTATTGTCCATTTATTGTAATTCTCCTTGATCTATTACATAATTTGTATTAGAACATGTTATTCTTTGTATAGTTTTGTTGTCTCCACTTAATCTTTCTTGCAAGAACTCATCTACACCAACGAAGAGGAGATCGTGAGCTTGGAATCCAAAGAGTCAAGGTCAACATCAAGGGTATTAGCATTAGAGAGAGGTAGGAGATCTATTCTCCTTTGCATTTTCTAGTATGAATTAGGAAAGATTGCATGTAGTTGTCTTCTGTAGTTGCTAGACCCTCACATAGGACTAGAGGGATCATTTCTGTCTATAGAAAGGATTTCCTACACAACAAGAATGGGGGCAATTGGCTGGAAGAGAGATTTGGTTCATCCCAATCTATGGTCAGGTGGTACATAGAAGTCCCTAACTTGGTTTTCTTTTACATAATTTAATATAATATATGTTACCTATTGTTATTTATGAGCACATGTACTTGTTATTATTAGAATTTTATGGTTGATTTTTCATGGTTTCTATTTTGGTTATATGTTGGTTATATGCATGATTCTATGATGTGCTCTAGTTATGGCTCTTGTTCATGATTTTGTAAGTTATCAAACGGTTGATGAATGCATGGGCTAACAAGTGTTTTTTCAACTATCTTGAGAGGGAATTATACCTTCTTGGTGATTCTCAAATGAAGTGCAGACTCTTATGACTAGATATGCATTCATGACCTATAGCTTCTATGTTTACCATATGTTTAACGAAATGCCTATCCTGGATTAGGCATGGCTAGATCAAGTTCCTCTTTAAGTTATGAATGGTTAGAATTGTTAGCATATTTTTTATGTTTCTAAATATTTACAAATAATTTTAGGCAACAGTCTGGAGGCTAGTTTGGAAATGTGGCTCAGATATGAGAATCGCTAGCACACAACTGTAGTTTTTGGGTCATAACTACATGGAAGCATGAATATGAGTGTGGTTATAGCCTCATAACCAAATGAATAGTATTTCAAGGGCGCGGTTATGGATTTAGGTCAGTGAAAAAGGGTTCTATCTCAGGTATTAATCACCTAGGGTGGTTATTTGGGTCCTAAGAGGTATGTAGTCCTTGAGGGATGTTAAGAAGTTTTCAATTTATTGGCCCCAGTTCTAATAACTATAACTTGGATGTCAGGTCATGTTGTATTAGCACTCAACTCTTGTTTACCTGTTAGGTGTGGGATCCCCCAAGGGCAGTTTTGGGGCTTAAAGCCCATATTTTGGTCCAATTTTGTAATCCAAATGTAAAGACTCCACATTTTGTGGTTGCGGAGCACATAGTTGTTAAAGAGTCATAGGGTTGTCCACCCTTATTTTGAAAATGTAATGTCAGCTGTAGAAGATCTACCCATGGTTTGTGGACCATGGGATTGTATAAATAGAGCTAAGCTCTAAGTAGTTATGGCATTAGAAGATTAATGGAATTATGGAATAAGATATGATGTATGAGAGATAGCTCTGAGTAGAAGTCTAAGTTTTGGTCGTAGTGTAGGTAGAGGCTCTGTAGCTGAGTGCGCAGAGGCCTATAAGTCTAAACCTGAGTGCATGGACCCCTGTAGCTGAGTGCGCAGGGCGGGTTGAGTATGTAATAGTTCGAAATTATCAATAAAGAGAAGTATTCTACAATTTTTGTGTCTTTATTTCCTATTTATGCATCTATTATATTGGGTGTAAATTTCACTTATAATGCTTATATGATGCATGAATGTATGTAATTGTGTTGGATAAGTGACTAAAAGTAGGAACGTCTGTTTACGCGAAGCTAACTAAGATTTGATAATAAAACACTTAGCCTAGTTAGGAAGATATCGCAGTTCATTGCCCTAGTAGAACGAAAGGACTTCAGACCTTGGTTAGGGCTGTGTGGAAGATGATTGTACCCTTTTGTGAAGGTACTGAAGGGTGGAATAGAGGGTTAAGCAACCTACGTGAAGGCAGGTATAGCTGGAATAAAACGAAATCACATCCATCTCAAGGGTGCGGAAACTTGGTTCTAGCATCCCCCCATACTACTTCTTTTGAGACTTCAGTGCACACTCTGCGGGCTGATGCCGAAAGGGCCAGTAGTGTAGGGAGTTTTTTGGCTAACTAACACTAAACCTGGGTCAGGCCTCAACAAGCCAACAAATGGTTCCGTTGTCGGGACCAAAATCTTCATAAATATGTGTGATGTCGTATCACTGGAATCCATCTAAGAAAGAAATCGAAGGCTGGTTGGACTAAAGGATTCACGAGTTCGTGGAGTAGGAGAACAAAAACTCGCGATTGTTAAAAGAATAGTGGTTGGACCAATGCTTGTATATGGAGATACACGAAATATTTTTTGCATATTTTCCTACTGTGCTATACGAGTGGATCACGAAGCTAGTAGATAGCCAAGGGAGGTGGAAACTTGATGGTCCTATTGTGTCGACGTCGGAGCTAGTGCGAAGGTTGGAAGCATCATGGGATAAGATCGCATGTGTTGTCGATCATTGGCTCAATCGCATCATAGGAGGATTTGTTATTGAATTCACGGTTGATACCTCTGTCAACTATAGGGATGTAGAGCGACGATTTTTCAAAGGACCTCGAGTTAAGTACGTAAAATCTTTGAATACTTGGATTAAAATGTTGTTGTGTGAAAAATGGGTTATGCAGATACCTTGATGTTTGGGACTACGCGAAGCAGAAAAACTCATAGAAATGAAGGAAATAAGGGTCTGGAGTATAGCCCCTTGATTTCACCTCCGTCAGGGGACGAAGAAGGGATATCGAAGGTCTCTCCGTGAACTACTATTCAGTTGATAAGATAGGGATTTCTACGAATACCACCTCTGCCCACACCACCTCCGTCTTCATCGCAATCACCTCCAACTTCACCTGGGCCACCTCCACCACCACCGTGATTCAGTATGGAAAACACAGTGAATTTTCCTTTGTTCAAAGGTTTGGGAAATGAGGATCCAGACCAATTCTGGTTCATTTTAAGGGCTATATGGGAAGCTCAAGGCATTACAAATGACCATATAAAGAAAGCGACACTGGTTAGCACTTTGTAGGATCATGCGTTGACCTGGTATATTAAGTACTCCAACGATAACCTGAATGCCAGAGTAGCAGACATCCAAACAACACTAAATAGGGAATTTAGCAGGCCTAAGTTCGAGTCACAATCGATTGTGGATTCAAAGAAATCACGATGCGACTACGTGAGACATTGTGGGAATTGGATCAAAGATTGAAGTGTCAAATCTGCGAAGCCAATATGAATTTGACAGATGGGCAGCATCGCGAGTGGTTTGTGGCTTCGCCACTACCCCACTTAAGGAGTGTGCTGTCGCAGCAAAAGCTAACAAATCAGGTAGAGGCCTTGGAGATTGCCATGAGACTACATGAGGCTCCGATGTAAGATCCTAATCTAGGAGTTTAGCAGATCCATGTGCAGCTAAAGAATTTGTGCCTTGAGATGCAAAGTTTGAAGCAATACAGGATGGTTCGACCAGAGGTGAGCGAGGAGGTATGGTGTTGGAAATGCAAGAGTCAAGATCATGATAAAGACCAGTTCCTGGTCTTTGCAAATTATATTGTAGGAGGAGGACTGATGCCTTTAAGGTGATAAGATCAAGTAGGACCTAGCGTTGTGCCTGCTTTATGGTGTGCTATCTGTCAGGTATCCAGAAAACACGCCATGGATAACTGTCACTTGCCACAGAAGTATGTGCAAATACCGCAACAATTTTTCTGTAACTTTTGCAGATCGGTAGGACATGATGAGCGTACCTGTAGGAGCTATCAATTGATGATGGATAGAACTCCCACCTACAGGGTTCAAGCCAAAATGCGGCCCCTTAAACAAAATGCAAGGATGGTGTGGACGAGGCCGAGACGGAGGAGGACCTGGTAGAGGTCATGGACAGTTGATTTTCTACAATTACGTAGGGCAAGAAAACTATGCCCGTGATTGCACTAATCCAACACGCCCGTCTTGCAAGTATTGTACACTATTTGATCATGAAACAGAAGATTTTCCTACGCTTATAGGTAGGATACGAGACAAAGGGGCGCTATTGCCTCCCCCAACTTAGAACCTGTAGATGATGAGGTCTGAGCCTTGTGAGGAAGACCTGAACGTAAATATAGTGCTCCGGAGTGGAATTGTGATAGGGGATGTGATGTAGGAAAGTGTTCCCTTTGCAGACAGAGGCAACCCCTCTAGCCCTAGAGTGGGTCTAGTCACAAACAAGGACAAATAAACAATAGCTTTCCTTAAACAGTCACAGTTGGAGGCCTACCTCAACCAGTGGTCGATGGAGTTCCGTTGTGCTGCTCCAACTTCTGCTTCCTAATGAGTGATCAACCTGAAACAGTGCAAAGGAAATACAACAAAGCACGTAACTGGAAAACAAAAATGTTCTATCTACTCACAAAGTCAAGAAGTCATGAGCTATCATGTAAATTACATACGGGACATAGGAAAACATCATTGATTGTATTAATAATGAAATAAGAGAAAGCTTACAACCAAATTCTTGATGTCACAAGCCTTCTTAGAGGGATCCATCCAGCATGTTCTTCAAGCATTCACTCTTTGAAGATAGATCTCCCAACATACAAATCTCTCTCACTCATAAGTTTTACACAATGCTAAGGGCACTTCACAACCTTCCACAAACTATCAACAATCCCACACTTATCACACTCAAACCAACTACACTAATAGCACTACTCAATCCAAGAATTTACCAACTAGCCAACTATCAAACTATCCAAACTATCCAAACTAGCAGTGCATAGCAATGGTGAGAGTTTAAATAGGAGAAGGAGTCTCCATGAAAGGTGGAAGAGTGAGCTTATCTCCAAGGAAGGTAGCAAAAATGACGAAATAGCCACACCAAAGGAGGAAAGGCGACACAAACTATGCCAACAACTAGGTATGGAGTCATCCAGAAGGCCGATTGTTGGAACAAATTCGCCCAATCTAGATCATCGTAGGTGCATAACTGAGCTTTAGCGCTGACATCGCTAGTGAGCAATGTAGCTAGTCAGATCATCACCAAAGATAATAAGTAACCTCGCGTTGGAGCATGAAATCGGACCATCACAGGAATTAGATGTACTTCCGCGCTGGCAGCACAGCTGGACTATTCATGAGCACCCTTCAGCGCGTATATTAAGTCCATAGTCACGATGAGGCAGATAACTTAGGAAAAGTGGGTCATTTGGCAGCACAAGAGAGCATTTGTTCAATATGAGCATGTTTGACTTGGACACATGACACAGTAGAAGGACTGGGGTGAAGGCAGTGACAAATTACTGTGTAACAGATGCCCCCTAAAGTATGAAGCCTGAGAGAGTGGGAGGGGTGAAATGCTTTACGAAACTGACTGAGCTGGAACACCATCTGGAAGAACCTGCACACAAGTACAACTGATATCTCTGAGAGTGAAATACATGTAGTCTAGGCATGGGTGTAGCCATCCAAAAGACATACGAACTAGGTCTATGGTATGGACGCAACCATCCAGCTAATAAGACCATGATAACGATAAAGTTATGGTCACAGCCATCCATCAATGAGTCATGTAATCATGAATCAATCCACGCAGCCCAAACATGTGTAATCTAAGTTCAGGGTCTTGAACCCAACCAATCAAAGTACAAATTCTAGCATGCGAATAGATGTGTTTAGGTCAAGCATGATAGAAAATAGCTTGATTACCAGTCAATGACTAAAACTATTAACAAGCGCGAGAGAAACCACCAATAATGCCAATGGTTCTCAAGGTACTATCTAGCACAATCCATGAAGTGTGAAGAAGGAGCTGAAGTCGAACACTTGTGGAATCACCCAATCGACGACCAATGATGAAAGTCGACCGTCAGGTGTGAAGAACTTGCCATTGAGGCATGCAAGCTCTAAGCTACCAAAGGAGATCTCTAGATCAATCTCTTGGATAATGAGCTGGTGTCAACAGGAGATGACCCATCGCAGGAGGGCCATAATGTTTCCCCCATCAATGACACGAGATAAGGAACAAGCGGTAGATGGAAAAACAGAGTATCAAAGGAGGCAAGGATGTAAACTGCAGAAGGATTATACTCTTGAACATGTCGGCGACATGACTCCGGAGGGTGGCAGCATTCAGGTACCAAGGGATCAGAGGCTCGATGGAGATGGGGTGAATCAGAATGAGGCTAAGTGGCAGCCCGAACCTGTGGAAGGCCAAATGATGATGTATGGATGGCCCAACCCAACAAGAAGCAAAAGTGTTGATGTTTAAGAGTGATTAGCTTCCAATGATGATTTCCAAATTTTCCCCACCATTGCTGGTGAGTACCCCTATTATTTTTTAAAACAAGCTTGAAGGGGATAGCATATGCTTGTAATATAAGTTCGACCGCTGGTCGAATCCAACCTAGTATTGGTTTAACGAGCCCTAGGGAGGAGAAGCTCGAGTCTCATCATGGTGACTAATCCAATGTCGTCAGAGTTTAACGAGTCCGACATAGGTAAAACTCGGAGTCCTTTTCATGTTTAGAGAGTTTGAAAAAGACACAGAAAAGAAAACTCTAGGGGGGTCCTTTTTCATAGATTTGTGTCTCTCGAGCCTGAAAAAGTAAAAAACGATACTCGAAAGAACCACTCGACCATTACGATCGAGGAGTACTTTTCGTGATTAGTGACCTCGACCCGAAAAAGTAGAAAAGAGATCGACGTCACATCGTTTCGTAATGAGTAACGAACCCGAAACGACAAAAGCTCGGCAATATTTTCGTGTTTACACGGTTGGAAAAGAGCTTAAAGCAGACAACCTCTTTAATTCCGTTTAACGAGTCAAAAAGGAAAAACTCGGCAATATTTTCATATTTTACGAGTCAAGAAAGAGCTTAAAGGTGACTCGTCCTAGAGGAATGAGTGGTATAAAGGGTAGCAACTGGTTCTGACAATGGTGGAGCTGCTCAAAACATGTAGTGGTCAAGAGGCTGGGTAATAAAACCACTCATCACTGCAGTTCCTCAGGGCGGAAAAAACAACCAAGTGAAAGCATATGATTGGCCAAAGAGATGGTGTCAATGGAATAAAACAACCAAGGCTCATCTAATCTAACAGGATTTAGCGGATAAACGACAATCATGAGATGTAAATTAGGTATGGGTTCTTTTTTACACAAGCTTGAACCATGGAGAACTCTGCTTGAATTCGGTTTCATGTTTACACAAGCTTGAAATGAAAAACTATGCTTGTTATAAGTTCGCATGCCCCCAGCATAATGACGCAAATCGAGGTACATGCCCCCCAAGCTTCATTGCATTCAACGAGGTGGATGGAATGAAGGTTCACATTCGAGATCTTGGAAAGACTCGACTTGGATTTGACGAGATCTTAATCAAAGACTCTATTTGGAAAGGGGAGTTGTTTCATTTTTTAATGAGGTTGACATAGTGGAAAAGAACTATCCTCATAACCCTTGTTTCATTTTTTAACGAGGTTGAAACAAGATCAAGAACTTTCCTCAACACCCCTTGTTTCATTTTTTAATGAGGTTGATATAGGAATAAATTATCCTCGTGACTCCTTGTTTCATTTTTTAATGAGGTTGACACAAGATTAAGAAATTTCCTCAATGATCCTTGTTTCATGTTTGAACGAGGTTGACACAGGAACAAACTATCCTCGTGACACCTTGTTTCATTTTTTAACGAGGTTGAGACAGGAGCAAACTATCCTCGTTACACCTACTCATGGGCCATACGAGAACATGGCTCCCAAGAGGTCTTCACGGGATGGAAGAAACGCAGTCTGGGAGGAATACATGTCATGATGCACCAATGACAGATTGGGTTCCAATGCCCCCAGTACATGATGTACGAGACCATCTGCATGATCATCAGTAGAGGCGGAGACAGAACGAGTAGCCACATAATTAACCTGTGGCAAGGAAGGCACTGCTTGCGAGCAAGAACCGATAGGGGATGACGGCTACATGGGAGGCACAAGGGGAATAAAGAACAATAATTGATCTATGGTCACCATTCTTCTGTCTTGTGGAAAACAAACCACATGGAAAAGTGAAGAGACGAGGGCCCCCATGGCATAAACATAGTCATGGCCAAGGAGAAGACTGAAATCTAAAGCACCTTGGAAAACCATGATGTCTATATAGATGGTTTTTCCCCCCAAAGTAACAGGAAGCTTTGGGAGGATCCCTAAAGGTTGACTGGTTCCTCCGTCAAATGCCAATAGATTTTGTGTGACTGGCACAAGCTGTGGGGAGCCCAAAGCTTGCCAAGTAGTGGAAGGCATAAGACTGACAGACGCACCCTCATCTAAGACAGTGCCAGGTATTGCCTTATCATAGGCATGTACTATAATCTGGAAAGGCACATAGGATGGAAGGCGGAAAATAGTCAAGTGACTCTAGTCGAAGGAAACGACCGAACTACTTGGTGGGGGAATCGTATGATTGTCCCCCTGCTCTACAAGAACCGAAGGAGGACCCCCTTGATCAACGGGGATAGGAGGGTCATTTTCAGACTCAGGAGAATCTGATGAGATGAGAAGAACATGAGCATGACGCTCTTCCAAAGCAGAGTGATCAACATGTGGTGAACCCAAGTCGACACTCTTTCCGACCAATTGTTGGTCTGGAACAGGCTGAGAACAGCCAGGTTTGGAAAGAGGAGGATGGACAAGAGAAGAATCTAATTCAATCTCTTTTCCAATAGGGAGAGGGTCTGAAGAGAGCCTCTGATAACCAATGGGAAGTTGGGGGGAAGAAGCTGTAAGACTTTCCAAAACGGCGAAAGCTTTATCCATGAGCGGACAACGGTGAAGGGGATGGTGGCCTTCACATAGCCTACAGGGGAATCGAATCTTCCCTTTCTTCTTACCACTACCAGGTGCTAGGGTAGCATCGTCATGAGCTTTAGAGGACAATGAGGGATGAGCCAGATCACGAGACCATACGTCTAAGATCCTAGGAATACCAGGACAGTTACGAAGAAGATGGTCACCCTTGCACAAACTATCAACAATCCAACACTTATCACACTCACACTAGCTACACTAATAGCACTGCTCAATCCAAGAATTTACCAACTAGCCAACTATCCAAAATATCCAAACTAACAGTGCATAGAAATGGTGAGAGTTTAAATAGGAGAAGGAGTCTCCATGAAAGGTGGAAGAGTGAGCTTATCTCCAAGGAAGGTAGCACAAATGATGGAACAACCACACCAGAGGAGGAAAGGCGACACAAACTATGCCAACAACCAAGTCTAGAGTCATCCAGAAGGTCGACTGTTGGAACAAATTTTCCCAATTTGGATCATCGCGGGTGCATAACTGAGCTTTAGCATTGAAATCGCTAGTGAGCAATGTAGCTAGTCAGATCATCGCCAAAGATAATAAGTAACCTCGCGATGGAGCATGAAATTGGACCATCGTGGGAATCAGATGTACTTCCGCACTGGTAGTGCGGCTGGACTGTTCATGAGCGCCCTTCAGCGCGTATATTAAGTCCACAGTTTAGATGAGGTAAATAAATTAGGAAAAGTGGGTCATTTGGTAGCACAAGAGAGCATTTGTTCAATATGAGCATGTTTGACTTGGACACATGACATAGTAGAAGGACTGGGGTGAAGGTAGTGACAAATTACTGTATAACAGGGGATGACAAAGGGAAACAACCGGAAGACAATACATGGGTTCACAAAACCTCGACAAAAGAAGCCAAGTTTGATTTGGACTGCACTCGTGAAGCATTCATGGAAGCTAAGAAGAGCTTCGCTAAGGGTTCCACTTCAGGAAGCAAGGATAAGCCTGACCCAGAGATGGACCCATCTATGCTCACAACTTTCCCTGAAACCTATATGAAGTTACTGCGCCACAGTAAGGCTATGAAAGGGTTATAGGAACTTATCAATAGATGTGCTAGGATTATGCGACATGAACCGTGTGTAGTCTGCAAGATTAGAAAGGATAAAACAAGGACGGGGCGTGAAATGAGACTCACTACGCAGATCATAGAATATGAAACGGATCAAGTCATTATGGATTTGGGATAAGATGTGAACATTCTACCGAAGCAAACATGGGAGCATATGGGGAGATCTGCGCTATAATGGTCTGCAATTCAGCTAAGGATGGTGAATCAGCAGAAAATAATACCCATGGGGCGGCTGCAGGGAGTGACTGTGGATATTGAGGGAGCGAGCACGCTGGCAGACTTTGAAGTAATAGAGATTGTTGATGACAACAATCCCTACCTTGCACTCTTGGGAATTGACTAGGCTACTGATATGAACGAGGTAATCAATCTGAAGAAGCAAAAAATGATCTTTGAGAAGAAATCACTACGTGTAATAATACCCTTGGATCCTGCTGAAGGATCGCGCTATACGAAGCCGGTTCGTGATTATGAGAGTGATGATGATCTGGACTGCATCTATAATATAACAACATGAGACCAATACTTGTTGAATCCTACTGTGGATGGGTGGATTACATGGGAGTGCAAGAGCTCCTGCACTTCAGACTTTGATGAGGAAATAGAATGTTGGCAGAATCAGTTACATGAAGTAACTATGCTAAATTGCAATATGATGACCAGGTCGCTGCGCTATGTGTCATCAGAGGTAAGAAATCTACCTACTTATGATGGAATGAATGAGGTAGATATCTTTTTGGATGCATTCAAAAGGGAAGTGCCAGAAAACAATGCTTCCAGGCCTTGGACTGGGCAATGCGTGCTATGCTCGCAAGATGGTGGGGTACGCACAAGGGGAGTTTTGATGATTGGCGCGAATGTAGGAAAATGATGCGAACATGATTTGGGAAGCCTAAGATGTGACTGACAGACAAGTATGATGGGAAGAATGATCCGCGTGCACATCTGGCCAAATGGATGCAGGCTTATGGAGAAAAGCCACAACCTGAGTGGGTTCACCTATTTTGTCATACCCTGGATGTTATCCCAATGAATTGGTATGTAGAAACAGAGCTTCACCATGGGACAGGTGAATGGGATATCCTACGTGAAGGATTCATGATGACATTTAGTTTTGAGGATGGGTTTGACAGTATTGATGAAGTGCTACAAGAGGTGAAAGCAACCATCTTTAGGATACCGCAGGATCCTTTAGACCTAACGCAACCTGAATGGGCTACTCAGCTGAGTCACACGCTGGAATGTTATAATGTAACTACTGAAGAAGAGGATGAGGATCTATGGAAGATTAACATTCCAAAGACAAAAGGCCACTGCGAGGTTCAGGGACCACAGATTGAGAACCCTGATATAACCGCACCAATGAAAACTAGACAGGTGAACATTGGTATGGAGGCAAAACCCAAGTTCGCAAAGAATGGAGACTACTGGGACGACGCAACAGTGGATAAGGTCACTGAATTGCTCCGTGAATACTAGGACTTATTCGCTACCAAGTTTATGGATTTGAAAGGAATAATCGATGATCCAGGAGTGATGAAGATCACATTAAAACTTGACACGAAGCCAGTTAAGTAGAGGCCTTACCACCTAAATTAGAAATACATGGAGAAGGTCTACTTAGAGCTAGACAAAATGCTAGCAACAGGCATCATTGAGCCTGTGGAAGAGTCTGATTGTGTAAGCCCAATGGTAGTGCAAGAAAAGAAGTAGAAGGATGAGATAAGGATATGTGTGGATCTTAGAAAGTTGAATGATGCCTGTGTGCATGATCCTTTCCCAACTCCATTCACAGATGAAGTGTTGGATAGTGTAGGTGGCCAAGAAGCATACTCCTTCACTGATGGGTTATCGGGGTACCATGAAATCAAAATCGTGCCGGAGGATAAGAGCATGAAAACCTTCGCAACTGAGTTGGGTTGCTTTCAATATACTGTAATGACGTTTGAGTTGAAGAATGTGCCTGTTATATTTTCATGCGTGGTTGTTGTAGCATTCAAGGAATTTATTCATAAGTTCCTGGAGGTATACTTTAATGACTGGACTATATCTGGATTGGTTAAGCACCATGTAGTGAGCTTGCGCTTGATGTTGGATACTTGTCAAAGATACCGGATTGTGCTCAACCTCAAGAAGTGTCTGTTTTGCGTTCCTTTTGGGAACCTATTGGGGCATGTGGTTTGCAAACAAGGGCTGATGGTATACCCTACGAAGATCATGGTGATTCTGAACTTGGAAGTGCCAAGAAGTGTGAAACAGTTGCGCGCTACCTTGGGACATATGGGATATTATAGAAAGTTTATCAAAGGCTATGCCCAGATCACCGCACCAATGGAAAAATTGTTGAAGAAGGATGTCTCTTTCTATTGGAACGATGACTGCAAGAAAAGCTTGGATATATTGAAAGAAAATATGGTTACCGCACCGATTCTAGTCTTCTCGGACTGGAAGAAAGAATTTCATGTACATGTTGACACATCATGTATAGCGCTGGGAGTAGTACTAACACAGGATGGCAGAGAAGTCTTGGACCACCCTATCACGTTTGCAAGTCGCAGATTATCCAAAGTAGAAAATAACTATTCCACCACTGAACGTGAGGGGCTAGCTATGGTGTATGCGCTCCAGAAGTATCGACACTACTTGCTAGGGGGTCACTTTAAGATGTATACAGATCACTCCACACTAAAGTACCTGGTCAATAAGCTTGTGTTGGGGGGGCGCATCTGCAGATGGCTCTTATTGTTCTAAGAGTACGATTTTGAAGTTGTTGTGAAGCCTGGACGATTGAACGCAGGACCTGACCACTTGTTGCGCATTGAGATAGGGGAGGAACCTACTAATTTGGAGGAAGGATTACCTAACGTGTAGCTCTTTGCTATGCGCATCGCAGATGGAGATTTCAAGGATATAATACACTTCCTAACAACTGGAACTGTGCCAGAAGAATACTTTTTACAGCAAAAGGAGGAATTAGTGGTGCGTGTGGAAGACTTTTGTGTCATTGTTGGGCATCTATATAAAATGGGGAATGATGAAATAATGTGAAGGCATGTACCTGAATTTGAATGAAGCAGCATCCTCATGGATGCTCATGGGAGCACTGTAGGAGGACATTATGCAGGAAGAGAAACTACGCAGAATATTCTACGCACAAGGTTGTGGTGGCCAACCCTTCATCGGGATTCAAAAGCATATTGCAAGGCGTGTGATGTATGTCAACGGATAGGTTGGCCATCGCAGAGAGATGAAATTCCTTTGAATCCAAAAATGATGTTGCAAGCTTTTGAGAAGTGGGCAATAGATTTTGTAGGACCGATTCAGCCACAAGGGAAGATAGGCGTGAGGTACATTATCATTGCGACAGAGTATTTGACTCATTGGGAAGAAGCGCAACTGGTGTAGGATTGCATAGGCGCGACTGCCGTGAAGTTTCTGTTTGAACATGTACTAACGCGATTTGCATGCCCAAAGATCTTGATGAGTGATCGTGGTACGCACTTCCTGAATGAGAGGATTAGCACACTAACGAAGGACTTTCAGGTGTATCACCAAAAGAGCACACCTTATCACCCACAAGCTAATAGGATAGTGGAGGCATTTAACAAAGTGCTTGAAAATGCGCTGACCAAGGTATGCAATGCTCAACGAAGTGATTGGGAGCTACGCATACCTGTAGTATTATGGGCTTATCAGATGACGTGTAAGAAGTTAACACGAAAAACACCCTTTAGGTCAGTATATGGGGTTGAAGCGGTGATGCCTATGGAATAAATTGTGCCTAGTTTGTGCATAGCAGCACTCATAGGTATGAAAGATCGTTGAACCCTGGAAGAGAGGCTCGCATAGTTGGATGAGCTCGAAGAAGAGAGATTTTTGGCTAGATTTCATCAACAGGTCTGAAAACAGTGCGAAAAGGCATGGCACAACTGACATATTAAGCTGAGCACCTTTAAGGTGAATGAATTGGTGCTATTGTGTGATAGTAAGTTTGATAAATTTCCAGGGAAATTCAGAATGCATTGGCTAGGGCCCTATGTTATTAAGGAGATTACCGACGGTGGCACAGTCTAGTTGGTTAAGTTGAATGGAGATTCCTTCTGAGGAAAAGTGAATGGTAGTTGTTTGAAGCCATACACAGGTGGCCTGGCCATCTGAATAGCCGACAGAAGCACAGTCTTAGATCTCCAGGCAGTTGAAAGGAGGCGTGCGACTATAAACTACACTTCCTGGTTTGGAGAGCTGTGCAATTTCAGGAATGCGTGAATTTTCACAGGGTCCAAGACAGGTGCGCTAGGAAGTGACCGTTAAAGTCACTATTCACAATTTTATGGTCAGTTTGAGGCCAAATAGAGTGGGTGGCAGGCATTTAAGGCGATATTTATGGGTTAGATTCTTGAAAATTTGCCGCCAATCTAGCATTAATGGACCAAATGTGGGGGGAATGGTCGAATTTGAATTCAAAAGGTCCTATAAATTACAAGTTGCTGTCGAGCGAAAAAAACTTCACAGCTCAACAGAAGATTCAAAGCAGTAGTTCAGCAGTAGTCACTGAACACTGAGTGGAAGAAGTCTAGTAGGTGATTGCTTAGTGCATTTCTGACGTTGCGGTGATCCAAACAAAGCTGAGAGGTCTTCACGCTGAGATCTTTGCACCTACAGAGTGACTTGAGGGTGAGTCACGATGGGGTCCTGTTGGGCACAGGATCCACTAAGGGCAGTTTTGGGGCTTAAAGCCTGGATTTTGGTTCAATTTTGTAATCCAAATGTAAAGACTCTGCATTTTGTGGGTACGGAGCGCGTAGTAGTTAAAGAGTCATAGGGTTGTCTGCCCTTATTTTGAAAATGTAATGTTGGCTGTAGAAGATCTACCCATGGTTCGCTGACCATGGGATTGTATAAATAGAGCTAAGCTCTAAGTAGTTAGGGCATTAGAAGATTAATGGAATTATGGAAAAAGGTATGATGTATGAGAGATAGCTTGGAGTAGAAGTCTAAGTTTTGGGTCGTAGCATAGGTAGAGGCTTTGCAGCTGAGTGTGAAGAGGCTTAGAAGTCCACAGCTGAGTGCATAGACCCTTGCAGCTGAGTGCGCAGGGTAGGTCGAGTCTGTAATCATTTGTAATTATCAATAAAGAGAAGTATTATACAATTTCTACGTCTTTATTTCCTATTTATGCATCTATTATATTGGGTATAAATGTCACTTATAATGCTTATATGATGTGCGAATGTATGTAATTGTGTTGGATAAGTGACTGTAAGTAGGAGTGTTTGTTTACACAAAGCTAACTAAGATCCGATAATAAAACACTTAGCCTAGTTAGGAAAATATCACGGTTCACTACCCTAGCAACGCGAAAGGACTTCAGCCCTTGGTTAGGGCTGTGTGGAAGATGATTGTACCCTTTCACGAAGGTATTGAACGATGGAGAAGAGGGTTAAGAACCCTGCGTGAAGGTAGGCATAGCTGGAATAAAACGACATCGCATCCATCTCAAGGGTGTGGAAACTTGGTTCCAACATCCCCCCATACTACTTCTCGTGAGACTTCAGTCCGCTCTCCGCGGGCTGATGCTGAAAGGGCCAGTAGTGTAGGGATTTGTTTGGCTAACTAACGCTAAGCTTGGGTCAGGCCCCCATAAGCCAACATTACCCTAGGGAACTTGCAAAATTTGGTATATGTGGGAGGAGGCATTTACATATTGGTATTAGAGATTCTAGGTTCAAACACTTGGACTTGATGAGCTAGATGTGATTTTTATGCATGCATGTCAGTCGTATGTGTGTCTATTATGCCTGGATTGCGGGGGCTATAGTTTTCATGTATATAGTCAATGTTACATTTTGTGTTATCATGCATGATGTGAGATGTTGATAGTTTGATTTCATTATGTGTATATACATGTATATCTTGCTAGTCTGGACTTATTTTTGCAGAAGATGTAACGTCCCCTAAAATTCATTAAGATATGTTTGATCATGTTTCTATTTGGTTTATCTAACATGGCAGTTTTGTAGGAAGGACAAGATCAAAGATGATGAGTAGAATGGTGGATTACAACTCACGTGACTCTCCTTATAGGTCAGCTGAAAAACAAGGAGATGAGTATTCTCGTGACATAGAAAATACATTGAGAAATTTGAAGGAAAAAATTAGAAGTTGCAAGGTAGATAATAAAAAGTTGATTGAGACACAAGAAAGGATTTCCAAAGCTCAAGAAAATCAAGCTGAGTTTAATGTAATAATCCTTCAAAGGATATCATATTTATAAAGATAGGTACAACTAAGGATCAGCCATGGACAGGAGGAAAGGACTAATGTGGCATATGGTAGCAGGTATTAATCATGATATAGGTTGGACATAGATGATACATTCAGAGGTGGAAAATGGTTGGATACACCTAACAGGAGAGGTACTGCTTATGGGTTATATTCTAGTTCTAGTCTCGAGAGACATCATTTCCATCATTGCCATCATCCTTGTAGGAGGAATGATAAGCAGTACATTCTAGAGGAGTACAAGAAAGTCAAGACTCCTAATTTTTATGTAGAGATGAATAAATAAAAAGATACAGAGCATGGATTCTCGGTATGAATAAGTTCTTCAGATTGCATGATTATACAGAGAATATGAAGGCCAAGATACCGATCTTCATCTAGTGGGAGTATGTGAAGCATGTCAAAAGCATCAAGGTAGTAGAGTTGAGTTGGCGTGAGTTTAAAAGACTCATCAAGAAAAAGTACTTGTCTGAGAGGTAGTATGATGGGAAGGTCAAGGAGTTCTATGAGTTGAATATGGGTTCCATGACAGATGAAGAGTGCATGACTAATTTTATGGATTTTTTGAGGTATGTACCTTGCCTCAAGGATGAGAAGATGAAGGTTCAAAGGTTCACCATTCGATTACCATTATCATTTAAGGATCAGATTGAGTATGATGATCCTTGGCCATTAGAGGAAGTCATTGGGAAATTGAAGAATTGTTATGAGAATTCGAAGCACAAGTATGAGTCTAAGCGGGATTGTAAAGGGAATGAAAAGGCTAAGGAAAAATGACCTCGGAAGACCTCAGGATGTAGGTGAGAAAGAAAATGTGGCTCCTTACAAAAAGTTTAATGTAGGCAAGAAGGGATATGGATCTCAATCTGGAGAGAAATAAAATAAAGGTAGTGGCAGAGAATCATTGCAATGTTGGATTTGTGGCAAGGATGATCACAAGAAGGATTTTCCATTGTACCAGGGCCGCATGCCTAAGATATATAGTGCCCATGAGGTGCATACAATTAGGAATGTTGGTCAAATAATTCCTTAGATCTATGCGTCACTTGATAACATGTAGGAGGATCCTCAGGCATCCATTATTGAGATGAAAGGCAAGCTCTATGATCAAGTTGTTTCCATTTTTATTGATTCTTGAAATAATTATATTTATGTTAGTCCTGACCTAGTGGATAAATGTGGCTTGACTAAATAAGTGCATGCAGAGCCTTAGTTGGTGTAGTTGGCTATAGGGACCAAGAAAAGAGTTCATCATTGGGTAAGAGCTTGTGAATTTGAGCTAAATGGTATGCCTACATCAACACATCCAAATGTTCTTCCTTTGGATTCATATAACATGCTTTTGGGTATGGATTGTTTGTTCACTCACAAGACCAAGGTAGATTGATATGAGAAGACTATTGAGTTCCTGGATGATGATGGAGAGAAGAGAATCTTGCAAGGAAAGAAGAATCCTACATCAGTGAGAATGATCATAGTTATGAAAGCTAAGAACACTTGCATGAAGGGATGTGTATTGGTTGCAGTGCATATTTTCAGTGACAAAGCAAAGGATGTTGAGGAAGAGGAAGTATTGAAGAGGTATCTTGTTTTGCAGCAGTTTCAAGATGTGTTTATGGCAGAGAACTCATAGTTATCGCCTCATAGGGAACTAGACCTCCCTATTGAGTTGGTATTAGTAGTACCACAAACATGAAAGGAACCTTATAGGATGAGTACTCTAGAGTTGGCAGAATTGAAGTTGTAGCTAAAGGAAATGATTGATAAGGGACACATTAGGCTAAGTGTATCACCTTGGGATGTGCTTGCAACACCGTCCTCCCACATCTACCCAAGAAACCAGCCATCTGAGGTAAACATGCGATGCGAGGCCACTATGATATGATTCTACCTCCTAATTCACGTTAAAGAAGTAGAACCGATAGAAAAACACCATACATACCTTCCACAAGACTCTCAAGAAGCATCCCAACCTCTTAGGTAACCAGTCCCTAGGTCCCACTAAGATTTTAGTCCACTTAACCTTTAGATGCACCCATGCTATGGGTATGCCAATGTCCATAGAGCTCTAGATGCTCCCACAAGCCTGCATGCCTGCATCCAGGGACTATTTCCAGCAGACCTGTGTTAGAATCCACAAGATTTAAGGCACTTTTCAAGTCTAGAATTTTGGCCATTGCCCAGAACTTGTTGTAACTTCCGGAATCAATTAAACACATGATGACAAAAAAAATAAACCAAAATCTAACTCCAGGAGTAGGCCTGACCATCCCCAACTGAGATTGACATTTTTTCAAACACTTGAAATCATTGCAATCTATAGGTGTAAACAACAAATCTAAGCATAGGGGTCTCATACTTATATGAGATTCTCTATGAAGCATTGTTTGCTTATCACATTAGCTACATCTTCATCCATTAGGTCTTAGATATAATGTTCATTAATTTACAAGTGAAAACATGATGAGATCCATACATAGCCACTGTCATAATAGATATTCATAACCATCATAATAACAACAAAAATACCAAGGAAACAACAACCATATTATCCACATATAAAATAGTATAATACTCATGAGATAAAAGGGAGAAATAACCTCATATTAATGATGAAAAATCCAACCCAGTATGGGACTACCACGTTCCACCCGACTGTAGACATGCGTGAGCCAAATCTCTCTTTAGCCAGTCACACTCGTGCCATATTCCAAGCATGAAAGTGTGATCTCATGAAACACATCAATGAAAACCATCCCTGGCTTCCAGAGGCCAAACCACCTCAACCCATCAAATAATGATTCCACCTCATGGTCAGACATCATAAAACCATCACCAGATTTGTCTCTACTTAAGTTATCCATTACTCCAGAGCGTTTCTTCCAACCCGTCTTCCAGGACTAGTAACTCAACCCATGACTACTGCTGGGCTCTAAAGCATTTGTCCAACTAAGGCTTTGAAGTGTTTGTCCAACCAAGGCTCTAGGACTAATAACTCAACCTAAGTTGTTACAGGGCTCTAGAGCATTTGTACAACCAAGCCTCCAAGAATAATAACTCAACCCAAGTTGTTACAGGGTTTCTAGAGCATTTTTCCGACCAAGTCTCCAGGAACTAGTAACTCAAACAAAGTTAAGGAAACATGAGAACCAACTAGAAAAAAAGGAAATGAATCCACAATCACCATGGTTATCCAGAAAATGGAAAAGCTAGGAAACTCCTCTGTCAATCTAGGAAATCCTCCATGCTAATGACATATCATGACCAATAAACCACATGCATGTGCCATGCATGCCAAAACTAGTGAGGAAAACAGACATGCAACTTGGTATGTGCATGAAAAACCCAATGTAGTTGTTGATACCAATGTCCTCTTACACTTTCATGCTCTTCCTTTGCATTTTTTCTCCACAACCCCAAGTATACCATACTCTCCAAGAGTGCTCCAAGAAAACTCTAAGTGTCCAAGAGTAAGAGAGAGAGAATAATGAGAGAGATCCAAAACTAAACTGACCAAGCTTACACTGAACAAGCCTATCCACTGATCCTTAGAAGCCTTTTTATTATTGAGGCCTCTATTTTCTTCATTTTACATTATTTTCCTTCATTTTCCTCCTCACATGCAATCTATAACCTTTCACCTCCCTTTTCTCCTCATTTCGATTATTTTCATAAATAAATATGCCAAAATTCCATTTTTCCTTTCCAAAGCCTTTTCCATTCCCTTATCCATAATAACCAAAGTGAACACCCACTAGGACGTTTTTCCCATCATTCAACTTAGAATACATGTCCCATGACCATTGTCTTATATATTTGTACATGAAATTTTAATTAGGGTTGTTACAAAACCCTCCCCATTGGGGGAACACTGTCCTCAGTGTTTAGTGACACCTATAACCAAGAAGACTACTGAAAACAAAGCATATTTCAAATGAAACTTCATAACACAACTCATTGGAGTATTTACAATGGCCACTGCTGAAAACATGACAAGCCTACTGCTTAATGGAGTTTTATAACATAGCTCATTACGGTATTTACAATAATAGACACATATACACACATAAACATTTTCTTCACCCAAAAAGTAATCATAATATATATGGATCTTTATAATTCCAGCTCAATACAATATTTACAATGATATACACATATACACATATTCACATTTACTCAACTAGAAAATAAAAGGATACTGTTATCACAAAATCATGCCCCTGATAGGCTGCTGATCAGGAAGACCTTATGTAACTCTTTCAAACCAACTTTTGGCTGAGGCTTAGCCTCCTCAACCTGAGAGGGCTCTCTCAAAGGTTAATGATTTTGATAAAGATTAGATGGCTAACTCTATGAAACAAGTGAAAAATATGAATGGTTGAACATGATCAGTAAACATCCATTGGGCTTATGGAGTCAACAACACCTCAATATAACAATGAACTCAACCTTACATGGAAGTCAGGGCATTCAGCATTTAAACATTCAGAACATAAACTCATATGGGACCACACAGTTCATAAATGTATACAGGAAGTTAGAGCACATTCAGTGAATTCTGAGTGATTATACATCCATACCACTATAAGAATTAAGAAAATGACAACATCACATATTCTGAACATAAAAAATCCTTCATGAATCCTGAGAAGTAAACTCAAGCATGTATTACTGAAAATGAGTCTTACATAGGCCAAATACAAGCTTTTGCATAAAATTTCCAACCCTGATTACATTGTTGTTTCAGCTATATATAGAGCTCTTATTCTAACTGATCGAGATTCCTCCTCAAGCATGAGGGGAATTCGAAAACTACTTCTATTACTGACAACTCTTAAACTCTAACTACTTAATAAATACAACAAAGTGTTGACTGGAGTTTTTTAGAGATCTAAATCAAATATGATTCTAACTCCATATTACATGCATGATGGCTTTAATTAAGATGATTCCTTTCTATGACATCTGGTTCTCTTTCAGTTTGGCTAAGATGGGTGTTTAATGCGCCATGTTAACCTTGGAAGTTGTATCTTCTTCACTGTCCAGAAAAATTAGGAGACTATCCTTGCTTCTCGGCTGTATGATCTTCGAATCTTCATAAGTCGGTTTTTTAATTGTTGTCCCTCAAAATATGACGGTGGCCACGTTTTGATGTGCTGTCCGCTATTATGAAACCTGATTTGATGATGTGTCATCCACTGTTTCGAAAACAAAAAGGAAATTGTATTCAAGCTGTCTGATACATGCTTCAATTTCCTTATGATATGACAAAATGCCAATTTTTGATTCAAACTATTTATTTCCACTTGTGCTAGTCTGATTGGCTGTTGTAACTTCAGGTGTTCTCGTTGTATACAACTGTCCTTCAAAATTTTCCCGCTTCAACTTCAAAACTGCTTGATTTATGTTGAAATCATCACTTTCAGCAGTTTCGTAGCGCGCTACGAAACTGCTGAGTTATTTAAAACAACTTGTTTTTAACCTGAGACCTTTATTAACCGAGTGCTTGATTTCCAAAAACTTCTTTAGACTTTCCAAAGGCCGAATAGGGATTTAGATTTCTTTAGAAAGATAAGATCAAGCAAACTTATCAAAATTTTGAAATAGAATCTTACTTGAAATGAAAACTCATTTAGCAGGTCCTTTAAGCTGGCTTAGCTGTGCCTTCAGATCTTCAATTTGTTTCTTCATAACCTTATTCCCAGCTCTCAGTTGCATATTGATCCTTCTGATGTACTTGGCTTCTTTGATTGCTGGTACTGTCCAGGTGTGAAATTGTGAATGGCCATCAACCACTGAATTCATCTGGGCTTCTACAGTTGCATTCCCTTCCCATAGAGTTTTATAATAGTTTGCTTGTATGACTGCATGTCTTCTAGCAGCTTTCTTCAATTTGGCAATCTCATGCTTAGCTGATTCTAATTGGCTCTTCAGGTCTGCTATATTATCTTCTTTAGATGTGATGACTGTTTTGCCTGTGTTTTTCTTTAGCCAACGTTGTGTCCCTTCCCCTGTTTCCTCTGTTCTTGACAGTGCTTCCTGTACTTGCTGGAATCTCCTTGTCATAGGTCTTCTAGGTTTAAAAACAAACTCTTCAGCTGGCTCATCAAATTTAAGCCTTTTTGAGGCCTTGGCTTTCTTGGTGCTTTCTTGTTCTGACTGTATCAACTCGATTTGAACTAGTAGAGACTGCTCAAAGTCAATAGCCTATAATAAGGCATTTAAACTTCCCTTGGACACTGGACTTTCTTCGACTGCTACAGCTTTACCTTTTTCCTTATTCATCTGGCTTCTTGTTCTTATCCTTGAGACTACCTCAGATGTGCTTGTTTGAGGTACAGTCTTTTTACCATGAGCTTTTTCCTTAGTTGATTGCTGAGGTTGATCTTGGAAGATGAGTGGCTTCACTTGTTTTCTTACTTGTGAATTTGGAACTCTTTTAGCTCTTGCTTCTTTTTGGAGCTCAGCTATTGTAAAATCTCTAGCAGGTAGAGGAGTGAGGCCAGTCTGGCTTTTGAAGCCAGCCATAAAAATGAATGAATTCCAATCTCTGTCTACCTTTTGGAGCCCATCTAAAACCAGTAGTTTGATCAAACCATGATGAAACAAAGAGGTTTCACAATCCTCTTTCCTCAGCTGTACCTTATCACACATCTTACTCAAACTACGGAAAAGATAAAAAGGTAAGTCTATGGAGACCTTCCCGGTGAAATGCAAAAGGAGTTTAAAATGGTAAGAGTAAACCTTGTTATACCTTCCTTCACAAGTCAGATATTTCTGTATGCAGGTGAGTATCTTTGACATAACTCCTGGGCACTGCAAACTTGAAATTTTTAAACCATTGCTCTTGTCCTCATGGGATCTCTGTCACAGTAGATATCACTTCTAGCGAAACCTGCAATTCTATCATGGCTACTTTTGAATTCAAGCCTGTGAAGTTAAGTGCAAATTCTTTAGTTACCTGTGCGTGTCCTCCTTGTAACTTTTTGCAAAAATTCCAGCACCCGGCCTTTTTAAATGCTTTCTCCACCTCTTTATTTCTCAGCGTTATATCTAAGCCTTCAGGCTCAGTCCTTAGACATTTGCCGGATCTGTGCTCCTTTTTCTCCATTGATTCTTCCAAATCTTCGCAAACAATAACTACCAACTCCGGTTGTAATTGTGATTCAGCTTCTATTTGAATTCAGCCTCGCTTGATTATCAGCCTCGCTTGATTATCTTTGCAGTTGAATTTTAAATTTTGCCGTTTAAAATCTTTCAAGTTGTAATCTTGCAGATTTGTCATTTCATGCAAGACTTACGACCATCATTAAGTTTTATGCACGGTGGTCTTTCTTGGAAATGATGATTCATGCGTATCAACAGATCTAGTGGTGGTGATAGTGGCAATGAGTGGTGAAATGTGATAAGAGGGGTACATGAGCTGACATGAGAAGACACGGCCTATGACTCACCTAACGGATTTGACATTTCGGGAAAGATTCGCTGCGAAATGTACGAATCCATGATTTCGCAGCGCTGTCAGTTTTAAATTTGAATGATGCGCTGCGAAACTGCCTAATCAGGATTGCGCTGCGAAATTACAAAAAGGCACGGTGACTGACATAAGATAACAGGTGGCTATAAAACAATTGTAGATGGAGGGGAACCAATGGGAGCTGAGAATAACTTTACTCAAAAACTCTTCAAAACTTCAGATTCTAAGGGAAGAAAATTAAAACAAAAATAAACTAGCACTGACCTTTGTCATCGGGCTAGGATGAAAAGTTACATATATCAATTTTAGTTCTAAGTGATAACAGTGGCTCCACTTGGGATAGTGTGCTCCTGTAGTACACTAAGAACTCGTATGTCCAGTTCTTTGTCCAATTTATGAAAACATAGATGGAGTTGACAAGCATCCTTTTCTAGCTTTGTGAGCCTTCACCTCGGGCTTAAGCTTGATGACCACTGTAGGAGAAAGAAATCTATATTTACTGAAAAAAATGCTCAATCAACTTTGAGCTTATTTGCATTTTCCTACCTACCTACTAGCTGCAATTTCCAGTTTAGGTCAAGCAACATGATATTTCCAATAAAGCCAATCAATTGTCCTTTCTGATATTGGAGGCTCTTGACTGCATTCAACCTCAAAATAACCATGGTAGTGAGATGACCAAATCAACCTATAATGTATATGATCTTCATAATTCAAATGAAAATGAAATACTGATGTGCAAAACTTTGCCATGTATTCATTTATAGGGTCAAAGAAAACATGGTTATTTTGATAATCATCATAACATTCTATCTCTTCAGACAACTGATCCTCAGCCACACAAAATTCCTTTGATGTGCTATCCAACTGCCTTTCTGCATGATTCCCATAGACAATGTAATTTTCCTCACAATTGTGATCATTCTTTGATGTAAGCTACTGCAAGGAATCACAAAAATGAACAACCTTTTCTTCTGCCTGAGGATTATAAAAAATTTCTTCCAGTATTTCTTCTTGGTGTTTGCAATCAATTTCATATTCTTTATGATCAAAAGACTGACAAATCTGCTGCATCTTTTCATTCATATCAAAGGATGAAACATGGTTTTCAAAAATAAACCCATGCTGATATTCATGCTGCGTTTCATGAGATGTTATACTTTCTTCTTGGTGTTGGAATGCATTGTTATGAAGAGCCTATAAAATTTCTTCATCCATAAATTCATCATCATCATAACAATCCTCCAAATATTGAATAAAACTCGTAGAATGTTTACAACAATCTTTGACCAGCAATAATGAGGGATGACACTCTTTATACATGTCGTAGAACACATCATGGAAATCAGCAAAAGAATATAATGAACCATTTCCCAAACTTTTATACCAAGACCATGCTTTTCCTCCTAAAGTGGTCATAAACATCCTCATGAGACAATCCTCAGGAAAGTGAACCTTAAGATTGCGTACATGCATATGAAACCTAACCAAATGAAGAGCAGCATTGTCCTTCTTTTCATCTTTGAATATTGGAAGATCATCTAACCAATCAACCTTTGGCATAGGATTTGGAAAACCAGGGATATGAGACCGATTCATAGGAGCATACCTGGCATTCATTCTTGCAGTGGAATTCATCTTGAAACTTCATCAAGCTACTGATCTTCTAGCAGATGAGTCACCTTCCAATTTCTTATTCGATGTGTGGAGTCGCCAAGGTAGTTTTGCAGCCTCAAATAGATGTTTGAGCTCCTGCTACCTTCAGAAGTTCAGTCTCTTAATTTCGGGAATGAATAGACTTCAGGCTCCCGGCAGACGCACCAAAATGTTATCTCAAAATCAGGCCCTGATAGGCTGCTAGTCAGGTTGACTCTAAGTAACTATTTCAAACCTACTTTAGGCTGAGGCTTAGCCTCCTCAACCTGAGAGGGCTCTCTCTTGATGGATTAATGATTTTGATTAAAGATAAGATGGCTAACTCTTATAGAACAACTGTGAAAAATATGAATGGTGGAAACACATTAAACAACTATCCATTGGGCTTATGGAGTCAACAACACCTCAATATAACAATGAACTCAACCTTACATGGAAGTCAGGGCATTCAGCATTTAAACATTCAGAACATAAACTCATATGGGACCACACAGTTTATAAATGTATACAGGAAGTCAGAGCACATTCAGTGAATTCTGAGTGATTATACATCCATACCACTGTAAGAATTAAGAAAAGGACAACATCACATATTCTGAACATAAAAAATCCTTCATGAATCCTGAGAAGTAAACTCAAGCATGTATTACTGAAAATGAGTCTTACATAGGCCAAATACAAGCTTTTGCATAAAATTTCCAACCCTGATTACATTGTTGTTTCAGCTATATATAGAGCTCTTATTCTAACTGATTGAGATTCCTCCTCAAGCATGAGGGGAATTCGAAAACTACTTCTATTACTGACAACTCTTAAACTCTAACTACTTAATAAATACAACAAAGTGTTGACTGGAGTTTTTTAGAGATCTAAATCAACTATGATTCTAACTCCATATTACATGCATGATGGCTTTAATTAAGATGATTCCTTTCTATGACATCTGGTTCTCTTTCAGTTTGGCTGAGATGGGTGTTTAATGCTCCATGTTAACCTTGGATGTTGTATCTTCTTCACTGTCCAGAAAAATTAGGAGACTATCCTTGCTTCTCGGCTGTATGATCTTCGAATCTTCATAAGTCAGTTTCTTAATTGTTGTCCCTCAAAATATGACGGTGGCCACGTTTTGATGTGTTGTTCGCTGTTATGAAACCTGATTTGATGATGTGTCATCCACTGTTTCGAAAACAAAAAGGAAAATGTATTCAAGCTGTCTGATACATGCTTCAATTTCCTTATGATATAACAAAATGCCACTTTTTGATTCAAACTATTTATTTCCACTTGTGCTAGTCTGATTGGCTGTTGTAACTTCAGGTGTTCTCGTTGTATACAACTGTCCTTCAAAATTTTCCTGCTTCAACTTCAAAACTGCTTGATTTATGTTGAAATCATCACTTTCAGCAGTTTCGTAGCGCGCTACGAAACTGCTGAGTTATTTAAAACAACTTGTTTTTAACCTGAGACCTTTATTAACCGAGTGCTTGATTGCCAAAAACTTCTTTAGACTTTCCAAAGGCCGAATAGGGATTTAGATTTCTTCAGAAAGATAAGATCAAGCAAACTTATCAAAATTTTGAAATAGAATCTTACTTGAAATGAAAACTCATTTAGCAGGTCCTTTAAGCTGGCTTAGCTGTGCCTTCAGATCTTCAATTTGTTTCTTCATAACCTTATTCCCAGCTCTCAGTTGCATATTGATCCTTCTGATGTACTTGGCTTCTTTGATTGTTGGTACTGTCCAGGTGTGAAATTGTGAATGGCCATCAACCACTGAATTCATCTGGGCTTCTACAATTGCATTCCCTTCCCATAGAGTTTTATAATAGTTTTCTTGTATGACTGCATGTCTTCTAGCAGCTTTCTTCAATTTGGCAATCTCATGCTTAGCTGATTCTAATTGGCTCTTCAGGTCTGCTATATTATCTTCTTTAGATGTGATGACTGTTTTGCCTGTGTTTTTCTTTAGCCAACGTTGTGTCCCTTCCCTTGTTTCCTCTGTTCTTGACAGTGCTTCCTGTACTTGTTGGAATCTCCTTGTCATAGGTCTTCTAGGTTTAAAAACAAACTCTTCAGCTGGCTCATCAAATTTAAGCCTTTTTGAGGCCTTGGCTTTCTTGGTGCTTTCTTGTTCTGACTGTATCAACTCGATTTGAACTGGTAGAGACTGCTCAAAGTCAATAGCCTGTAATAAGGCATTTAAACTTCCCTTGGACACTGGACTTTCTTCGACTGCTACAGCTTTACCTTTTTCCTTATTCATCTGGCTTCTTGTTCTTATCCTTGAGACTACTTCAGATGTGCTTGTTTCAGGTACAGTCTTTTTACCATGAGCTTTTTCCTTAGTTGATTGTTGAGGTTGATCTTGGATGATGAGTGGCTTCACTTGTTTTCTTACTTGTGAATTTGGAACTCTTTTAGCTCTTGCTTCTGTTTGGAGCTCAGCTATTGTAAAATCTCTAGCAGGTAGAGGAGTGAGGCCAATCTGGATTTTGAAGCCAGCCATAAAAATGAATGAATTCCAATCTCTGTCTACCTTTTGGAGCCCATCTAAAACCAGTAGTTTGATCAAACCATGATGAAACAAAGAGGTTTCACAATCCTCTTTCCTCAGCTGTACCTTATCACACATCTTACTCAAACTATGGAAAAGATAAAAAGGTAAGTCTATGGAGACCTTCCCAGTGAAATGCAAAAGGAGTTTAAAATGGTAAGAGTAAACCTTGTTATACCTTCCTTCACAAGTCAGATATTTCTGTATGCAGTTGAGTAAATATTACTTAAATCTTCATTTACAAATTCATCCTTCAAAAACTCGTTGCAAGGATTCATGTCAAACTTGAAATTTTTAAACCATTGCTCTTGTCCTCGTGGGATCTCTGTCACAGTAGATATCACTTCTGGAAAAACCTGCAATTCTATCATGGCTACTTTTGAATTCAAGCCTGTGAAGTTAAGTGCAAATTCTTTAGTTACCTGTGCGTGCCCTACTTGTAACCTTTTCTAAAAATTCCAGCACCCGGCCTTTTTAAATGCTTTCTCCACCTCTTTATTTCTCAGCGTTATATCTAAGCCTTCAGGCTCAGTCCTTAGACATTTGCCGGATCTGTGCTCCTTTTTCTCCATTGATTCTTCCAAATCTTCGCAAACAATAACTACCAGCTCCGGTTGTAATTGTGATTCAGCTTCTATTTGAATTCAGCCTCGCTTGATTATCAGCCTCGCTTGATTATCTTTGCTGTTGAATTTTAAATTTTTCCGTTTAAAATCTTTCAAGTTGTAATTTTGCAGATTTGTCATTTCATGCAAGACTTACGACCATCATTAAGTTTTATGCACGGTGGTCTTTCTTGGAAATGATGATTCATGCGTATCAACAGATCTAGTGGTGGTGATAGTGGCAATGAGTGGTGAAATGTGATAAGAGGGGTACATGAGCTGACATGAGAAGACACGGCCTATGACTCACCTAACGGATTTGACATTTCGGGAAAGATTCGCTGCGAAATGTACGAATCCATGATTTCGCAGCGCTGTCAGTTTTAAATTTGAATGATGCGCTGCGAAACTGCCTAATCAGGATTGCGCTGCGAAATTACAAAAAGTCACGGTGACTAACATAAGATAACAGGTGGCTATAAAAAAATGGTAGATGGAGGGGAAACAATGGGAGCTGAGAATAACTTGACTCAAAAACTCTTCAAAGCTTCAGATTCTAAGGGAAGAAAATTAAAACAAAAATAAACTAGCACTGACCTTTGTCATCGGGCTAGGATGAAAAGTTACATATATCAATTTTAGTTCTAAGTGATAACAAATACAATACCTGCATTCGCAACAACGTAATCCAGAAGCTCACACCTCCACCGTCAATGTAATACCAGGGTTCACCTCCTTCCCAAAAAGTCTAGAATCCACTGCCAAAGTCAAATCTGCATATAATGTCCAGTGCTACAATCTTGCACCACTTGTCCTCTCAAAGAACAGTTACTGGATCATCGTTCTAGGGTGCACTCCCAATGTGCATCTGATTCCATCTAGCAATGCTAACAAAAAAAAGCCATCCTTGACATTCCCTTATCTGCTACACAGTCCCTCGAGAAATTTGGTCACCTCCTTTCGTGCAGTCACACACCTTCCAAGTTCCATTCGCACCCCCATATCGGGAAGTCCATCCCTTGGCAGGGCTTCCTCACATCAGAAGATACAAAAACCAAGGCATATCCTTGCCTTAAAACCATCATACAAGTTATAGCATGCTGATGGAAATCAATGGACACTATTGGGTACCAGTGTCCCACAATGGCCTTCCTGAAGTTCTTTACCAGCATATTGTTGCCTGTTCTAATTTATTTTGTTGTTGTTGCTAATTCTTGTTGTTATTTTCAACCACCTAACCGATAATTTCATGCTTTCCTGTACCAAGCATGTAAATTACATTAGATTCAAAATAAATTGAAATAACTTCAAATCATACCTCATTGGTGGCCCATCTATAAGGTACACTTGTAATCCTATTTACGTCCTACCACAACAAATCAAACTAACATCTTTGACCAAATCAACATGTATAAAAATATCACATCAAGTTATCTCAAAACACAACCATCATAGATCAAAACCATGAATCACATTCAATCATCATGAACCAGAATCATAGATCACATGTAATCATCATAGGCCAAAATCATAAATCACATGCATAATAAAACTGGAATAAAATACTAATACTTGTCCTTAATCAATTGTTAACTTCTACATTTGTCCTTATTCTGTACGCACTCTGGATCGGTTGCCACACTTGGAAAACACACAATGCCTTCTTGGCAACCATGTCTACATATACAAAGTGTGCATCACACACATACAACCACACTCGACAATGCATCTACACCCAATATATAACACATACACCTACACTCAGTGTACAACACAACACAATACATACGCCTACATCTGGTGTACACCACCACACAATAAATTCACTTACACCTGATGTACAACATAATATATATACATACATAGTGTACAACACAATGAATACGCATGTGACGATGCCACGACTACACAATGCACGTACATAGTTTTGCATGTACACAACACAAGATGTATGACATGTGCGCAATACCACATGTACACCAGTACTATATGTACAACATGTACACAATACCACTTGTACGCAAAATTACCTGTACAACATCACATGTATATGGCACCTCCTATGCAATGTGTACACAATGCCACATGTACATTGTACCACCTATACACAACGCTAGTCGTACACAACACCACATGCACGGCACGTACACAACACCACATGCACGACATGTACACAACACCATATGCATGACATGTACACAACACCACTTTCACACAACACCACATGCTCACAACACCACTTGTACAATCATGCAAACAACACCATATGTACATAGCACCACATGTACAACATGCACACAACACCATAAGTACATAGCACTGCATATACAACATGTACATAACACCCTATGTAAACAACACTACATATCCAACATGTGCACAACACCATATACACACAACGCCGCATATCCATCATGCGCACAGTACAATATGTACACAACACCACATATTCAACATGTACATAGCACCATCTATACCCAACACTACATATGAAATATTCACACAACACTAATTGTATCACCTTGTACATAACATTGCATAAACAACATGTACACACACTATATATACACCACACCGCATGTGCACAACATCACAAATGAAACATGTACAACATATACAACATATGCACAATAGTAGTACCACACATCCAAAACCACACCGTCTCTACCAAGCAACCCTGCTTCCAATGTCTTATCCATGCTTGTCCCAACATGTCGCAGACCACACTACCTTCATTTCGCTAATGTATCCCTCAGTGTTACCTGCCATAACATAAGCATATGCATAATATAATCACATAATATCAAATCATAACCACATGATACTGACCTTGTATATTTTCATGACTACACCTCCATTTGATTCCTCATAAACCGGGAACCTCTTCATGTCATTCACCTATGTAAGCAATCATTCCTCGACAAGAATGATTCCTAACGACCCTGTCGGACAACAAAATACATACATAAATATATATACATATAAATATTAGCCTTAATAATCATGATCCATGGTGACCCTGTCAGACATGACATACATACACACATACATGCATACACGTATAGACATAAGCGTGATCACAACATAATTACTAGATATCATAAATTCAAGGTTAAGAGAACTTCCTTTATTCATGCACAACATGCACAGAAATGAGAATAATTGTTCCCAACATAGCCAAGGCATGTGACACCTCAGATCCATTTACTTCACCTCTCCTTACGGAAAATTTTAAGGGTGATATGTTTTATTAAATTTTAGAAACTTTTGCGAATCTCATTAGACCCTAAAATGAAAATTATAAAATATTTGTTGATATATTTGTAAAAAAATTCAAATCTATAATGTTTTTATATTTAGTCCCTATATAATTTTGGCGATTATTAAGGTAAAATAATTTTATACTATAAAATTTAGGTGAATCGTCTTTCAAAAAAACTGAAATTTACGAATCTCTTTTTTGGAAAAATCATGGAACATTAGCCAACTTGTGAATATTAGCACCTAAATTTTTCCATGCCTCTCCTATTACCTTTCTCTTGATTGTCCTTCCGTCGTCCATTTACACCAATCGACCCAACCAATCCAACAATGGTCATACACTTGCCTTCAACTACCCTTATATCTACACCAACTTCATATGAGCCTTTCATTACCTACTAGGTTTCATTCAACTCTTCTCGAACTCCATTAACCTTACTCTTTCCCAACTAATTCCCAAGACTCTCAAAATATAAAAGGTAATACCAAGAAGAATACATGAAGAAACCATGAAAGACCAATAAAAATACGACACCACAAACAAAGTGGCATGGCCATGCACTAGACGCAATCAAAACCAGAATCAAGCGCAACACATCACAAAAGATCAAAATCAAAAGACTAGAAACAAACACCATGACTCAATCCCCATGGTTCCCAAGGAAATCTCAACCCGAGCCTTTGTCAATATTTCATGGCAACCTCTCTTGCCATGCAATTCCATGCATCACACCACCATAAACACATAATTGTAAATGTATAAATAAATATAACAATATACCAGTTAGCCTACCATGTTATGCCAAGCACGTTTCCTTGTAACTGAACACATATGCGCCATGTCTCAAGGGACTCCAATTTCCTTGACAGATCTAGCTATAACTAGACAACAGTTGTTATACTTGTCAAATACATGCCCATGAATATAGCACATACCCACAAAATTTGAGACAAATTAGTGTTAAGAAGACTTCTTGTGTGCAAAGCACTCATTCATTTGGAATTAGGGTTTCCAAACATAGCCAAAGGACTTTTTGCCCAATTCCTTTCTTTTACCTTTTTACCTTGTTGCAATTAAGTCTTACTATGCACTGTCACATCACCCCACTGTTAGTTATATAAAAACATCAACTATTACCTTGTCATGCTAATACTAAGCATGTTTCCTACAACTGTTCATAGATTCTGATCACATTTTCTAAAGATCAAGGCAACATATCTATTACTTGGGAATCAACCTTCACCAAGTCTAACTACCATGTCATAATCAAAATTAACTCACATTCATCAATCATAATACAAAATGTTACACCCAAGTACATATCAGTTGTCTCAACACATATGTGTTAGTACAATCATCTTAAAACAACATCATTTGAACATATACTCATATTATGAAATTCATCAAACATTCAACCAACTATAAATGTACCATGTTAGATAAATCAAACCGATGACATAATAGACACCAAACAATCAAACACCAAATATACAACATAATTAAATAGGCAAGCACCAAATATACGACATAATAAATCTCATACATTAATGTATCTCAGGGGAGGCTATCTTGTTTTCACAATCAATCTAGTTAGCATGATATAACTTCAACCATAAATAAGGTCATGATATCCATAGCAATAATTAGCTAGCATGTTCACATCGTAAACTCATAAACAATTTTCATTCATTCATAACAATCACTTATGCACCATCAATCTAGATTAGTATGACATAATATCACAATGTATTAACTCATACCTGAATGTCATAACCATGATCATCGGCATAAGCCAAGCCAATTTATCATAATACATATAACATCAAGACCTTAGTTTAAATAACCCTAATCGTCAAGTTCACTATCATATAACAACAAGAAGTTAACCTACAACATATTCATCAACAACATATAACATAGCCATAAAGTTAACTAACATAAAACAACAACAATAATGCATATAACAACAAGTTGCTATCATTCATGACTATATGAACACACTCATTCACTAGCATCTACCATGCATGTAACAACGACAACAAAAAAATGACAAACATGTATATAACCCTAATTCATATAATAGTCCATTAACTAACATACCTGCATGCCAAACATACAATACCTATATGATGATCTTCTCTTACCCCAAATTCTAGTGCTACAACTTCACTTTGATGGCCTGCATCTCCTGCTCTATCTCAACCAACACATTAGAATTATAACATAACATCTACATCATGATGACATAACTACATACAATGACCTCACAATCCATATCTATCCTTTTATACATGCATAACCATAACCATGACAATGCATTCATAATCAACATATAGACACTGACATGTATAAAAAATTCATATACAACCATACACTTATGATGACACATCCCATAACAAAATTTTCAACCTTCACACTGCGACATCACTACAACCATGATCAACACCATGAAAATGCAACAACCACATGGACTAGAAGCATAAGGAACACATATGCAATTGACATGAATGCATGACCAACACACCACCCATGTAGTTGGAGGGGTGAACATGCTTTGATACCACTCTGTAACACCCTCCTCCCACATCTACCCAAGCAACTGGCCAGTGGGAGTAAAAATGCGACGAGAGGCCACTATGATATGATTTGACCTCCTAAGTCACATTAAGGAAGTGGAACCAATGAAAACACACCATAACGACCTTCCACAACAACAAGAAGACTCTCAAGAAGCATCCCAACCTCTCAAGTAACTAGCCCCTGGGTCCTACTGAGATTTCAGACCACTTAACCTCTGGACACTCCCATACTATGGGCATGCTAGCATCCAGAGAGATCTAGATGCTCCCACAGGCCTGCATGTCCGTGTCCAGGGAATATTTCTAGCAGACCTATGACAATTTCCACGCGATTTAAGGCACTTATCAAGCCTAGAATTCCATCCGATGACCAGAACTTGTTCTAACTTACAGAATCCAGTAAACACATGATAACAAAACTAATAAACCAAAATCTAACTCTACAACTAGGCATGATCATCCCCAACCGCGATTGAAATTCTGTCAAACACTTGGAATTAATGCAATCTACACATGTAAAGAACATATCTAAGCATAGAGGTCTCATACTTATATGAGATTCTCTATGAAGCATTTTTTCCTTATCACATTAGCTGCAATTTCATCCATTAGGTCTTAGATACAGTGTTCCTTCATTTACAAGTGAAAAAATGATGAGATCCATACATAGCCACTATCATAATACATATTAATAACCAACATAATAATAATAGAAATAATAAGGAAACAATAACCATATAATGCACATATAAATCAACATAATACTCATGACATAAAAAGGAGAAATAAACTCATATTAATGATGCAAAGTCCAACCCGATATGGGAGTACCACATTCCACCCGACCATAGACATGGGTGAGCCAAATCTCTCTTCAGCCAGTCACCCCCATGCCATATTCCAAGCATGAATGTGGGATCTCATAAAACACATCAATCAAAACCATCCCAGGCTTCCAGAGGCCAAACCACATATACCCATCAAACAATGATTCCACCTCATAGTCAGACATCACAAAACCATCACTAGATTGGTCTCTACCCAAGCTATCTAGGACCCCAGATAGTTTGTTCCAACCCCACTTCCAGGACTGGTAACTCAACCTAGGGCTGCTATCGGGCTCCAAAGAGTTTTTCCAAAAAAGGCTCTAGGACTAGTAACTCAACTCACAACTTATACAGGGCTCCAGAGTGTTTGTCCAACCAAGGCTCCAGGACTAGTAACTCAACCCACCAAGGGCTCTAGAGCGTTTGTCCAACCAAGGCTTCGGGACTAATGAGTCAACCCAAGTTGTTATAGGGCTCCATAGCATTTTTCCAAACAAGGCTCTAGGACTAATAACTCAACACAAGCTATTACAGGGCTTCCAAAGTGTTTGCCCAACTGAGGCTCCAAGAACTAGTAACTCAACCCAAGCTAAGGGAACATGCGAACCAACCAAAAAAACAAGGAAATGAATCCACAATCACCATGTCTATCTAGGAAATAGAAAGGCTAGGAAAATCCACTATCAATTCAGGAAATCCTCCATGCCAATGACAGATCATGACCAATAAACCACATGCATGTGCCATGCATGCCAAAAATAGTGAGAAAAACATACATGAAACTCAGTACCTGCAAGCAAAAGCCGTTCTAGTTGTTGATCCCAATGTCTTGTTGTACTTTCCTACTTTTCCTTTTCCTTCTCGCTCAAAAGCTCCAAGTATTCCACACTCTCGAAGAGTGCTCCAAGAAAAATCTAAGTGTCCAAGAGTAGGGGAGAGAGAATAATGAGAGAACCCCAAAATTGAACTGACCAAGCTTACACTGACCAAGCCTACCCACTAACCTTTAAAAGCCTTTTTATTTTCATTAGTTTTCATCCTCACATGCAACCTATGACCTTTCACCTCCCTTTTCTTTGAATTTTCATTATTTTCATAAATAAATGTGCCAAAATGCCATTTTTCCTTTCGAAAGTCTTTGCCATTTCCTTTCCCAATTTCCTTAGCCATAATAACCAAAGTAAAAACACGCTAGGATGTTTTCCCCACCACTCAGCATGGAACACATATCCCATAACCATGGTCTTATATTTTTTTACATGAATTTTTAATCAGGGCTATTTGTAAAGAAGAAGGATGGTACTCTCAAGTTGTTAATTGATTACAGGAAGTTGAACAAGGTGGCGATGAAGAACAGGTATCCATTGTCACATATCGATGACTTATTTGATCAGTTGAAGGGAGAAGTAGTATTCTCAAAGATTGACTTCAGATCAAGATATCATCAAGTGTGCATCAGAAGAAGATATTTAAAAAATCAGATTATGTACTAGGTATGGGAATTAGGAGTTTTTGGTGGTTCCGTTTTCTCTTACTAATGCTCTAACCACCTTTATGTTTTTGATGAATAGTGGGTTGCATCCTCATATGGACAAGTTTGTGATAGTTTTTATTGATGATATATTGATATACTCCAATAATGAGGAGGAGCATGCAGAGCATCTGACAGTAATGTTGATATTGTTGATAGAGCATCAGTTGTATGCCAAGCTCAAAAAGTGTGGTTTCTTTGAGTCTCAGGTGCACTACTTGGGACATGTTGTTTTCAAGGAAGGGATAGTAGTGGACCCCGAAGAGATTAAAACTATCATGGAGTGGTAAACCCCTAGAAATGTGGATGAGGTTAGATCATTCATGGGATTAGAAAGTTATTGGAAGAGGTTCATTAAGAACTTCTCAAGGATTTCCTATCCTATCACGTCTTTGTAGAGAAAAGGAAATAAGTTTGAATGAACATAGGAGTGTGTAGATAGTTTTGAGCAGTTAAAGAATTTGCTTACAAATTATTTTGTCTTGAATACTGCAGATCCAGATAAAGAGTTTGTGGCATGTATGTATGCTTGTAAGAAATGAATTGGTGGAGTCTTAATGCAGGAAATACAGGTGGTATGCTATGAGTTCAGGAAGCGGAATGAGCACAAGAAGAACTATGTGACTCATGATCTCGAGTTAGAAAGTATCATTCATGCCTTGAAGATGTGGAGGCATCATTATCTTGGTAGGAGGTTTATTCTGATGAGTGATCATAGTGGACTGAGGTACTTGTTTGACCAACCCAATATGAATGATAGTCAAGCTAGATGGTTGGCTAACCTCAGTGATTTTTACTTTGAGATCATATCCATCAAGGGAAAGGAGAATAGGGTTATAGATGCTCTCAGTAGGAAAGTGCATGTGAATCGTATTTCCACTGTGAGCTCTTATGGGACAGATTTTTTGGAGTGGATCTTTCATGCAGGGTAGCATGATGAGAAGTGCCAGCAGTTGAGGCAGAGGTTATAACAAGAGGGTGAAGGTGATAGAGATGAGGAGTATCACCTCAAGTTAGATGGCTTGGTAAGATTCAAGAACATAATTTACGTGTTGGACAGTAGTGAGATTAAGAATCTTAGATTGAGGGACTTTCATGTCAAGTCGTATTAGGGTCACCCAAGATATCATAAGACTTTGAAAATTGTTAAGTTCTATCATTGACCAAAATTGAAGCAAGAGGTGAATGAACTTATTGCTAGAAGTTTAGACTATCAGTAGGTGAAGGTTGAGTGTAAGTGCCCATTTGGTCTATTACAATCGATTTCGATTCCAAAATGGAAATGCTCGGTCATTTCCATGGAATTCATTACATGTTTTCCTTGGACATCCAAATAGCATGATTCCATCATGGTTGTTTTTGAAAAGTTGAGTAAGGTAGCTCACTTCATTGCAATGAAGTCTACTAATTCAGCTAGTGAGGTAGCTCATATATTCATCATAGAGATAGTGAGGTTGCATGGAGTTCCCAAGAAGATCGTATAAAATAGAGATGCCAAGTACACTTATAGGATTTGGAAGGAGTTGTTTACAAGATCGAGGAAAAATTTAGCTTTCAGTACAATTTATAATCCGCAAACAAATGAACAGATGAAGAGGGTTAACATGATTCTTGGGAACATGTTGAGGATGTATGTCATGCATCAAAAAAGGAAGTGGGAGGAGTATCTTTCATTGGTAGAGTTTGCATATAATAATGGTTATCAGGAGTCCTTGAAGATGAGTCCACTTGAGGCTCTTTATAGCGAAGTTGTAATACTCCTATCAGCTGGAGTGATCTAGTGAACAGGGCATTGATTAGACTGGATATGTTGGTTGAGATGGAGCAGGAGATGTAGGCTATCAAGAGGAATTTTAAGGCAACACGGGACAAGAAGAAGAGTTATGCATATCAACAAAGAGAATTCAAGGAGTTTCAAGTTGGTGATGATGTGCCAAGATGGCACCTCGGTATTGTGGGCCTTTTGAGATCCTTGAGAGGATTGGACCAATGGCCTACATACTTGCACTATCGCTGAAAGTGAAATTCCATGATGTTTTCCATGTTTCATTACTTAAGAGATATGTGTAGGATGTTGATCATGTGATTGATTGGTCTATTTGTAATAGGAACCAAAAGGGAGAATTCCAACCAAAACCTCAGTGGATATTGCAATGAAAAACACTCATGCTCCAGAATTTAGAAATAGAGAAAGTTAAGTGCATTGGAAGCACTTTGGGTCCGAAGAAGCTACATGGGAGATGGTTGATAAGATGCCAATTTTGTATCCTTTATTATTTGTTGGTTCAAGAAAATGATTTTTTGGTGTGTGTGTGTGTGTGTATAGTTGTAAGTACCACAATGAGTTGTGTTATAAAGCTCCAATAAGCAGTATGTTTGTTTTGTTTTCAGCGAGATGTAATTGTAAATACTACATCGATCTATGTTACTATAGGAAGTATGTTTTATTTTTAGCAGTTTGTTGGTTATAGGTGTCATAAAACACCAAGGAAAATGTTCCCCTAAGGGGTATGGGTTTGTAACAACCCCAGGTTAAAGTTTCATGTAATAAAGGATAATAAAGGAAAAATAAGACCAAGGTCATGGGACATGTATTCAACTAAGTCTCAAGGGTTCACATAGCTGATGGAGATTGAGCCATGTCTTAAAATACTCTATAATTTTGAGTAGCCCTGGCATGAGGGTTGAAAGTCGATTTATGAATAACACCCTTTAGAGGCTTAATAGCTAACTTCATAGGAATCATGGGTGGAGTGGGATCCGATGAAGGTGATGTCGAACTGGTAGGTTGATCAGTAGCCTAACGTTTGGAGATTCACATTACCATAGTCCTTATTCTGAGTAGCCACCATAACATCAAATTTAGGCTTCATGAAGGAAAGCATTAAAACCGTGTTAGAGGAAGAAGGGTCCCAAGCAACCATATGGGTCTCCTGATTTGGAAACGGGTTGGTAAACACAACAAGAGAAGTGGAGGATTTCATAAACTGGTTCACTTTTGGGAATTGAAGAGAGTCACGAGTAAAGTTCTCCTCGTTGCAAATCAAGCATGGGTAATGGGGCTTTCATTTCTTATCAGAGAACTGATTTGTTTGTTTATCTTGTGGTGAATAATATTTCTAATTTTTTCCTTTTCCTTTCTTCTTACTTCCTAGTTGTTGTTGATATTTTCCTTTATTAGATGAAATGACATTTATCTCAGAAGAAAAAGCCGCATGACGATTGGATGGAGGGTTTTGGGAAGATGCCGTGAGAGAAGCACCAGATGGTTTACTCACCATCTACAAACTAGAAGAACCAATGATGCCATCAACAACATGTCATTCTTTACCATGAGTTGGAGGAATAGTGTTCGAAGGTCTCAGAGCATCTAGTATATTCTCATAGAGTGTGCCATATTGTATAGATGAGGTACAAATAATGTGTACGAGTAATCACTTGCTCTTCAATCACGACCTCACCTTTAGATACATCCTCTGTGATCATGGTAATAGGGATTTAATGAAAAATTCTGCTAATAATTGATCCGGAACATAGGTCTTAACCAACCGGCGATGACACCACCAATCATGAATGTGATCTAAGATGCAAGTAGCCTTAGTTTGTATAAAGTTGGTCAGATTTTCCATTCCAGTTTCATACTGGATGGGCTAAGAAACTTAAATTGTGAAATGAAGCTCTAGGTAATTAAATGTACCATTTAGCTATGGTACCTGTAAGAGTACATTGGAAAAGACGTAATCGAATGGAATCATAATTAAGGGAGTTTGAACAACATCACATATGATATGTCATGACAAGCGTCGATGGGTATTCTCTAGGATTCCCATTGAATTTTGGGATATCAGAAGGTAATTTGGTAGGAATTATCGGCCACAAGGCGAATGAGAGATAGTATCATTGGTGACCCAATACAAGTCTGGAAATTCGAGAGTCGCTACAAAATGTAATTTCTGGTTAAAATCTAGTGGATGATAGCTTGGATAGGAAGAAATAGCATGAGAAACAAGTACTTTCATTCCCGATAAAGAAGCTTCTAAAAAAGAGGAACCTAGGCACCACAATAAGGAGGATTCTGGTAACCCACATACATGTAACCTTGTTGACCATCTCTAGGATAACCTTACAAAGGTTGGAATGATTGGGTTTGGATGTGTTGGCATTGAAAAGGCACTTGAGGAATCTTGATAAGGTCTACATTGTTGCCCAACAGGATTTTGCATCATCCCGACATAAGGTGGTGTTGATAGTGCTGGACCTACCAACATGTCAGGGGATCTCCTCGATAAGAAGTCCCAACTAAACCTCAGACCATTTGGAGTAGGAGTCCCAACAGTGGGTTGTAAATAAATGCTTTGATTGTGATAGCATGAAAATGTAAGTGTGATATCTTTGTCGAAATAAACTGTGTGACCTTGTAGTGAGTCAAGTGAGATGCATGGGGGTTCTATCATGCAAAGGGAAAAAGGAAGTATGTCCCTTAGAAGCCTGTAATAGTAAACAACCTCAAAGGAACACATGAAATGTATGACATCACAAGATGGAAAGAAAAATATTCCACAATCCAAAGCAATGGGTTAAACCAAAAACACATCTGCAAAAAGATTCATACAATTTCATACAAAATAGTTCATACACAAATGTGTAAGTTAAATAACATTGATTGCTAAAGTAACTAGAATAGTTGAACTATAATAAGAACTTATGCATGAAAACATGTTGGCTTTGTTATATATATTAATTGAAACTTCCATCCATACATACACCATTAATAGCCACTACTTCTAAAGAGATGTACTCACTTTGCACTGTGGAGAAGCCAAGGCTCATCACAATACTCTCCAAGCCTTCTCTAAGAAATTCTTAGCCAAAGTCTTGGCTCCCAAAAGTCTGTACTAAGAGTTATGAGGTTCTATATATAACAAAGGGTGGGTTGACCCTTGACATTCCCCTTTGACTGTTTGACTATCCTCATGACTCTTCACATTACATAGTGATTGTTCACATTCCACTAATCGCACTTGGAATTTCACTTACAATATATTTACAATAATACAATTTCCACATATACCGATGTGGGAAAAAATAGGCTTAAGTCACCCTGAAAAGAAAAACAACATCATTCAGGGTCTTGGGGCAAGACCAACTTGGTAAACTCCTCATGATGGTTTTCTGTGACAAACTGATACCAAGCTTGGTACTGCACTATTGTCTCCCCATACTGTTTGGTAAGATCTTTGTTAAAGCCAACTCTTGCCTCCATTGCTTCCAGTTATATGGTTTTGAAACCTCTTTCCAACTCATCCTGAAGCATGCGCAAAATTGTCCTGAGTGTGGCTAGACCAATGATATACTTTTGAATGTTCTCTGCGCTAAGTCATCACTGGTGGCTTCACGCATCAACTGCTCTATGTACTTGGCAAAATCCATCATGACTTGGTTCTTCCTCATGACTTGGGTGAGGGATCCGATGGAAGGGATCTTCTACGTTCGAACTATGACATCCAAAATCCTGAACAATCGTGCATAGGAAGCCTCAATGGTAGTGATGAGAAGAGGGAGCTGCTCATAGTCCTAGATCAACATCTAAATCTGTGATTTTTCTAGCTCATCCTGTGGCTTAATCCTCTTATGCAAGTAAAGTGGGGCTCTCTTGTACTTGATTTTCCATTTCTACATGTGAAAAATAGCAACGTGAATGTCTTTGAGAGTTTTTGTTTTCTGTGTGCACTACTGCTGAAAGCCGTATAGATGGACAACCAATTTGTGCACGGTGACAAATCTGCTATACATTGTTCGCATGGTGGTTTCCAAAGTTGATAGCTCTGCTAGTATTTCTTTCTTCATTTCCACCATAGCGGATCCTGTAGACTTCTTTATTCTCTACCTGGCCTCTTGTGATTCCTTCGCCATCCAATCATTCGGTGCTATCAAGAACTTGACTATTGAACTAGTGGCCTATGGATAAACCTTAGAGGCCTCCTCCATGGAAATTGGATGTCTTTTAAAATCTGGTACAATCACCCCTTCTTCTATGTGTGCAGGTGATGTATGATCATCCGAGAGCTTCTTTCTTCATGCCTGTACAATCCTTTACTGTGACTCATCAAATGCTAGATTGTACACATCCGTCTTTGGATCATCATCAAGGTGAATAGCTTCTCCTTTCTTGCTTGGGACTGGTTGTGGTTCTGAAGGTGGCGAAGACTGTTGTGTGATCTCGGATGCCCTTGGCATGAGATCGATGTCTTGGTCCTATAGATCTTGTCCCGTCTCCATGTCTGTTGCCTCAACTAATTGCTCAACCTGCTGAGCGGGTTCCCAAACCTGCACCTGCTCACTCTCTTATTCATCTACTGGATGCTTTGCTTCTTCAACTTGTATCTGCATAGTTTCCTCTGTCATCGCACCTTGTCCTTCTTCCTGTTCCTGTTTCTTCCTTTCCTTTCTCTCCTCTTGAGCTTTTTCTCTGCTTTCAACTTCTTTTCTGTTTCCTGCAACTTCCTCTCTGTATCTTCTAACCTTTGCTTCTCTCTCTTCTTCTACTCTATTCTTCTTTCATGCTGTCGCTTGTTCGCATCTATCTCTAAAGCTACTCTCTCAACAAGTGGATCTTCTTTGAATTTTTCGCTTTTCTCAGCCTCTCCACTCTTGAGAATCTTCATCTTACTTTTGCCTTGCGTTGGTTTGTTGTTCACTATTACTGTTGTTGTTGCTTCCTATGGTGCTGCTACCTACAATGCTGATTTCGATTCTACCGCTATGCTGACCACTTCATTGAGCCTAGAGGAGTTGTAGCAATACCTCCAAGGATCTTCCTCTAGCCAATGTCATGCCCCGTGGATCCATGGGTAGTACACCTTTACATAGTGGTTCTTGCATATGGAGTGGGGATCATATGTATTGAAGCTCTAGGTGCCGAACCCAAAATTCTTCAAGTCCTCGTCCTCAGAATCAACATCTTTCAAGGTACGGATCTTGTACAACCCAATCTACAAAGGAAGAGTAGGCCATGGTGCCTTCTTCCTCCTGTGCAGTCCTATTGATAACCCTGTGGAGGTGTGGTATGCAACCTATTGCATGACCAAATTGTCTATGGAAAACCTCGGTAGCTCATGCAAAGGGCTCTCTGCACAAAACATCCTAATGAATGTGCCACTAGGTGAGCCATGCGAATCTACAATGTTGAGCAATGCTTGCATCACTTCTTGGGACATGCAAGGTATATCATGTTGGAATTTCATCTTGTACAATCAGGTGATGAAGTGGTCAAACATCATTTACATGACTCCCTGGTAGCTGCACTCAGAGAGAAAATTGCAATATACGTTCACAACATCATCTGATGGTGTCCATGTCCAACCCATGTCAGGGAACTGTTGTTGGGAACATATTGCATCAAGCAGGTATGTGGATATAAATAATCTTACATGTCCATCCTTAGGTTGATTCTAGGAATTAGACACATGCACTTTCAGCTGGAAAGCCGACATGTTTGATGAGTTGAAAGGCCTTCCTTCATTTTCAATTGATCTAACATAATAACCCAACCCTGCGGGAAGTTCTCCGAGCTCTCTTGACCATATAAGAGACATGTGAATATGAGTAGGAGTTGGTAAGCCTTACTGAGTGACTTCATCGTGTAGACCTAGTTGGGTGTCATGCTGAACTTTGATGGCTCTTTCACCCAATGCTTCATGATATTTATAGTGTTTACATTGCTATTGGGAGTGAAGAACAATGCATTCATGTGGTTCAATGTCTACGACAAGTGATACATCTAATGATGGTTTTCCATCCTGAAGGTGACGAGTTGTCTCCCACAAGTATTGCTCAATGTCTTCATCTCGAGACCAGTATCTGAGACAACCCAGTGAATGATATCTTCCCACAGGAAAATGGGGTACCTGAATGCAACCTTGTACAAGCCTAACTTGTGAATGTTGACATAGACTTGTCAATCTTCCAAATATTCATTGAAACTACCTACAAATATGTCCTTTATTTATTGCCATGTGATCTTCATGTCTTTATCTACAAACAACTACGTGTCTACATAGATGGGAAAGTTCATTGGCACCTTTTCAACCACATCTGCTTCTCTCCACAGTGTCATTTGATCCAACACTTTTGGAAATGATGATGTCTGTGCGGTTGAGATACTACTCAACAACTGATGTAACTAGAGACAGAGTGAACACTCATGATAAGCAAATGTTAGCTCAAAACACAAAGCACTTTAGGGATTGATCATGAAACAAACTTGGTGGATGCTGGGAAATATTACATAGTAGTGACTCTCAGAGGTAGGGGATTGTCACCTATATCTGTCCAATTCATAGTCCCAGCTGCCAGTGAGATGTGCTGTTGACTGGAACTGCACAGAGCATAGTTAAGTGAGATTGGATGTGGACTGGAACTACGCAATGTGCAGTTCATTCTAGATTGATTTCTGGTTTGGATTGCGCATTGCACAATCCCAATGGGTAAGACAAAGTACTGTCTCCCATAAATACGTAGAGCACAACTGGAGGCTAGTGACAGTTAGTTTCTGCGCAATTCCTAGAGCCAAGGTAGAGTCTTGAGATTCAGGGCATCCCAAGGGCAAGTTGAAAATGAGTTGATCTGAACACATGAGCGAATGATGGTGTAGATAGGAGTGAATGATCATGAACATAATCAAAATCAATGCAAGGCTCATTAAAATAGATGAACAACGAAGCTAGTGGAGAGAGTTTCCGCAATAGGGACCATTATTGCAAAAATAATGTTATGCATGCAATGCTTAAGAAAGACAATGAAAAACTTGAAACAACAGTTTTACAAGTTAAAACACACTAAAACGCCAATGGTCATTCAGTAAAACATGAAAAACAACACTCACATAAACCGAGGAATCAAAAGTGACAAGAAAAGCAACAAAAGACTTGAGAGGAAAATATTACCCGAAAACATTGCGCCCGCCTATGCCGAAGGTTCCTAGATGTCTCGAGAATTCTAGAGCTCCAAGATTTAATGTGTAGAATGAGCTCTCTGGCATCCAATAAATAGATTTTGTAGATTTAGGGTTTATGACACGCATGCCAAGAATATAGGAAAAAGAAACAAGTGGCGGGAAGTTTCTAAAATTTACTTGAGTGTAAATCCCAGTGCTAAAAATAGATCCCTATTTTTAGGGATGCTTTTTTCTTTTTCATGAAAGGCTTCCATGCAATGGAGAAATTGTGCAGTTCTAAAGGGAACCGAGCAACTTGCCGTTACATGCATCGGACAACAATTGATGGAATTCTTCTACACAATTCCTGGGTTGAGTGGCTCTAGTTGCCTCTCATGGTCTGCGTATTTCCCTAGCTGAAGCCAAGCTATCAGCTGGGTCTGTGTAGTTCTAGAGCCTAAGCTCACTATTGGGATGTTTTGTGCAATTCTAGAGAGAAACATTGACTGCCAGGCTACTCTACGCAATTCTTGAGAGCAAGGCAGGATGTTGGGCTTCTTTGCGTAATTCCTGAGAGCAAGGAAGGTTTTTGGGCTTCTCTGCGTAATTCATAAGAGCAGCATCGGTTTCCCTATAGGACTATGCAGTTTTCTAAGACAACATAAGAACTAGATGCAAACTAAGTCACAGGAGGTCATCTTGTGGTTTGTTAGCAAAGAAAGTAAGTGAACACAAGCTGCAAAGTGAAACGTAAACTTGAATGAAACACAAGTACCTATGAAGTGCAAGACAAGCTCCTAAGATTTTGAGGAGGGAGTCTCCAAAAAAAGGTGAAAGAAACATTTTGGAGGATGGTTGTAGCTGCTAAAACATTGGCGACACACTAGTAGAACTCCATCTCTCTGTATGGACCTTGCTCCGTTTAAAGTGTGCCTAACTCCTTCATAAGTATTGTTCGATTCTTTAATCGTCATGGTTTCTTCACTAGGTTGGGTTAAAGATATAATCCCTACCATTCTCTTGATCGATCAACACACATGCCTATCCAAGTCAGATAAGTTGTTTCGATTGGGGAAGAGGGGTGTATTGATGCACAAGTTATATGACTTTCAGGATTTAAGTTTCATCTCTGGCATTGCTCCACTACCAGCAGGCCTGGACAGTACCCCGACAGAGTCACTTCAGGAACACAAACATCACTCCCCTACCATCGAAACTGGACAGTACCCTGGTGGAGTTTCTTACTTCACCTCTCTACTCAGGAGGCCTTTCTCTTCTTTCACCTTTATTTTATTTTTTTCATTTTCATTTTTTCCTTTTTAGAGAACTCTGCATAGGCACTTATTTATTTCATGAGGAAGAAGAGGGATCTTCAATTATTGAGAGCAGAAGAGGTTGTCCCTTCAGATAATTATTTTATATATACCTCTAACATACTTTTTAAGGTCCCCCCCTCACCTTACTCTACTTGAATGAGTTGACAACGATTAACCGAATATAGAAACACTGATTAAAGTAGGTAGTACTAGTTAAAAGTGCAAGTGTTGTGTTTTCACCAAGAGTCACTCTGAACATAACATATTTTCCATCAGGGTATCATTGACTGAAGATAACAAGCTCTTCATAAATAGAGAGGACAAAATATAACCAATTGTTGATATTTGTACAAGTCCTCTTGTACTTCACCTTACTTATCTCAAGAGCCAAACACAGTTTCATGTGAAGATAAATCTATGGGTGCAAAACAAACAAACAAATCAAAGCAAAGTACATAAGTAACATGAAAGAAAAACTTGAAAGTAAAGGAAAACAAGAAAGGAAAGCAAACAATAAATTAAACACTACTCCTACTCCTAAACTAAACAATGCATGGGCCTACTCACGTGAATTGATATTTCCAATGCAGCCATTGGCGAATTGGTTGACCCATGTTGGTGAAGGCATAGCAGACTATAAGGATATTCAAGTAAACCAACATGCAAGAAAGATAAGACAATGAAGACCAACACGCTTGGATTTTAAATGCATCCATATAAAAGAAAAGAGTAAATGTGCAAGGCAAGCATTCTACGGATGTACCATGGTGTTGCAACAAACTGTGCACAGACGATGAGCATGTACACTCTTTTGATAATGACAAATGAGAAAACATGTAAAAGGAAGACAAATTTTGCTTAGCAAGAGTGCTCATTGTGTATGATTCCTCCAACGAATGAGTGATGAGATCATGTGATTATGGTGGAGGATGTAAAAGATGTAGATCAGACTAATCTTCAATGTAAATAGGAGAGTGTTGAGGAGCCTGGGGCATTTCAACAGATTTCTGATCGGAAGTGGAACCAACCTCAAGACAGCAAGGACATGACATAACTGTCAGCTCGAGCTGAAGTGCCTTGACAACTTGAGGGGTTTCCAGTTCATCATCAGGTAGATCATCAAACACTGGTGGCATAGAAAGATCATCAACAAGTGAATCAAAATCGTGATCGAATGAAGGAGTAAAGAGATCATGACAACCATGATTGAAAAATTCAAGATGTTCATCAACATCCTCATGATCTAAAAAACGATATTGTTATCCATGATAACACTTAAAAAAATAGTTTATCCATTAGTCAAAATTAGCTAGGGTTTTCAAAATTTCTCAAAATAAGGTTTATGATCATTGTGTTTTTGGTCATCATGTCATGATGTGGGGACCATATAAGTTAAAAAGGGGTTTGTCACAAAGCTTCAATTTGAAATTTTTATGTGCCTCACGCTTATCTAGCCATAATTGGATTTTTAATACTTCTACATAATTCCATAACAAATCTAGTTATAAAAACATGGGATTTGCTATGGAAGTTCCTAACAGTTTTGTAGCAACTCCCCCTAGTAAAACTATTTTTTGCTACAAAATTGTCGTAGGTTTTCATAAAGGTTAAGGCAGGTTTAAAACTTAGCATAGGAGGTTCTAAAGGCATGTATTTATCTTACAAACATCAAGGAAGACCTCAGAACTTGCAGAACTCACAGAGAGGTAGCAGAGAGGTGTTTTTTGAATTTGCTACAATTGTTTTGCTACGAAATTTCTAGAAATGAGTATTTTCGTAGTCAACTTCAAGTTCACTTTCTAACCAAATGGTAGGAAATTTTGGAAATATGAAGGAGGGTTTTGTGTAAAATAGGATCATATACAAAAACCTCTCTCTGTTTTTACATAGATGTCCAAGTTTGGAGAATACACACTTATCTTTGAGGCCTATGTTACCAAATATTTCCTAGCGAGATTTGTTGCAGAAGTTTTAAAATTTGACTTGGTGGACGTCCAACTTAGCAAAGTCAACTAGCTCAGCACATCCACGTGGCATGAGACACATATGAAACAAATTTAGCATTTGGTTGGATTCGATAAGGTCCACAACAAAATTTTGTTGAGCTCATTAAGATAGAAGAGTCTTTTTTGTATTGAAATTTGTGTAAAACATAAAATCCCTAAAGTTTCTCAATAGTTGTCAAATTGGAATCTAGAATGGTCAATTCTAGCCCCAAGTGGTAGATTTTCTAATTAGTGATAAGATGGATAGGTTGGTCTATATATTTGTAGTTTTATTTTTACTAAACATGATCGACAATGTGAAGGAGGCCACTCTTTGTAAGAAAAAAAGTAGTTAATACATATGTTGCAACAACTTTGTTTTACTACTGGAGACTCATGTGTTTGGATTTATGTTTTATGTTTTCTCATCATGTTCTTTATGTTTCTATGTTTCTATCAGTGTTCACGGCAATCTGATTACTTGGAATTCACGACAAGTGCTCCAACTTCCTTCATTTGTTGTGTATGGATATAAATGTTTATTTGATATCAGTTTTAAAGCCAGATATGCCTTAGTTTCCATTAGGCATTTTTTTTTGTCAATGGTTTTCCTTTATTTGAATCCATGCCCAATGGTGGCAGCCATCACATTCTCCTTCAACCTGTAAAACCACACAAAAAAAAAACCAGAGTTAGTCATCTTAATTTTTGGTCTTATCATAGTCAAATTTTAAGTATATTGAGAGAGCCCTCTCAGATTGGCAGGGATAACTTCCAGTCAAAATTTGGTTTGAAATAGTTATGCTAGGTTGAAGGTTGACACAACACAACCCTTTCTAGCCCAGTGATAACATTTTGATGCATCTGCCGGTAGCTGAAAAGCTCCTTTTCCCCAATTTTCTTTGAGTCTCTTCATTTTGATTCTTGAGGGTAACATGAAATCATAGTTTCCCGAAGGTTGTGATATTACCCTGGCCACTCAAATTTCAAAAGATATAGAAGATAAAAGCTTCATGGTGACTCTACTACTTGAAGATCGGTAGTTTGAAGAAGTTCAAAGATGAGTTCTACTGCAAGAAGAAATTCCAAGTATGTTCCTATGGATAGGTCTCACATCTATTGTTTTCCAAATCCTATGCCTTATGTTGATTGGTCAACCCATCTTCCCATGTTCAAAGATGAAAAGAGAGATGATGCTGGTCTACATTTGGTTAAATTCCATATACATGTATGTAGACTGAGGGTTGATTTTCTTGAGGATTGTCTCATGAAGATGTTTATGGCTACCCTAGAACAAAAAGCTAGAGTATGTTATGAAGGGTTTCCATTAGGAATCTTTTTTTCTCTTAAAGATTTCCATCGAATATTTTTTGGACATTATGGGAAGTCTCATCCTTCATCATCACTGTTTCAAGACGTTTGTAATTTTTGGAAAGGTTTCATTCAATACCTTTAAAGTATTCATGATGTGTAGAACGTATGGATGGTGAGGAGATGTTAGAGGCACTTTATGAATTTTCTTCTCAAGCTTGTTGTCATGAAGATCAAGAATTTTTTCAACAAGTAGATGTCTCTTCTTTAGTTGAAGATGCAATGGATTAGCAATTTGATAGTCAAGTCATATTACATGAAATCCATGAGGATTTGTAGCCTTATCAATCTATATGTAGTCAAAGGTATGAGCCAAATCATTCAAATTGTTTTTTAGCCCATTCCTTTTCTAATATTTTATGTCAAGAAGAAACTCCTCAAGATTAGGTTGTTGAAAATACATGCATGAGAATTCTGAACAATGAGGTAACATGTGATGAAAGTTGTCTACCTAGACAATACATTTTTGCGTTGAAAATCATAATGGTGTTGTCCCAGTTAAAGTGCATGAATTTTCACTGTTAGGTAAACCCGATTTCCTTGAAGAGCTTAAGATACAGGTTTTACCTATTCTATTTGAAGATAATCAAAATGACATAGATGATATGCACAAAGTTGTTTGTATAGGATATGTTAGTGTTCATAATCAAGATGACATTCCTCAAGAAAAACTACCAAAGGTTATATCTGATTTGTTTGATAAGCAAAATATTAGTTTTGATACACACAATATGGATGTCATGTTTGAATATGTTCAAGGATGCATGGATGGTTTTGTTGATTTACATGAAAAGGAAGACAAACCTATTGTTGTCTTTTTATTTGATGATGTTCTCGGAATTGAAGACATAGGAAAAAAGAAGCCATCAGTTATGAATGAATTCAACCCTCATGATTTTACTCATCAAGAAGAGGTGATTTTTCATGATTATGAAGATCCTTTGGTAAGTCTATTCCCGTCATCAGTGAAGGTGAAGTTTCTTTCATTTACATGTTCAGGTTGTGGATTCAATTTTCATTGCAAGTTGCCAATAGATGATCCAATATTGATTTTGTTCAAGCACAATCAAAGAGCGCAGGTGTTGTATCAGCTCTTTGACTGGTTATACTGGATCTTTCATATTGCTTGAATTAAGCAGTTGGATTTTTAGCTGTTAGAATAGGATTGGTATCTACAAAAATAATCTTACTGGGGAAGCATCTCTTTCAACATTTAGTTTGAAGATTGTAGTTGCAAGTTTCAGTTTATGCAGTGTTTTTTTTCTTCAAGAGCATGTCAAGGGTCGAATGTAGGCTAAAGAATATGACAAGAGGTTGGGAACAACATAATGAATAGGCAAGTAGTCTATGGAACTGAAGTTGTGTTTCCAAGCTCCCTTGGAGTTTGAGTAATGAAATTGTTACAAGGATTGGAAGAAGTGTAGAAATTTTGAATAATTTAACACATATTCAATGGAGATTATCCTGATCATGTACTATTGCGGAATACATACACAATACATAAGCTCCTCTACGTTGATCATCAATATAGCAGCATCAATAACAATAAAACATCAAGAGCATTCACACATTAACACAGTATGTAACCCGGGGAAAGCATCTCGCTAAAAACCCCACACTATCTGTATGTTAATGATTGAGAACATGTAACATTACAAAGTACAATGTTTATCACAAGCAATTAAGTACCAGCTACACCTGTTACACACAATATAGCTCAGATCTGATCTCCAAATCTATTCCACTGCTTGTCTGCCTCTCTAGCTCAATACCTGCTCAAGAACTGATGAGAATGGTTTACCAAACTTGTATTTAACCTACAAAGAATCACTCACACTGTGTTGGACGTGAGGACAGGCTACAAATCTTGATATTGGCCAATTCATTGGCATACTCAATCCCTCTGATTGTGCAAATCATCATGCACAACTATAGTCACAACTGATAGCAATCTGATCCTCTAACACCTGTCCCTGCTGAACTGAACATGCACTGACATGCAACTGAGTTAACTGATGTATTCTATAGTTGCATTATGAGTTAATAACTTGTGAATTAATTAATAACTAATTCACCCAACTCATCTCTAGTCTATTTTCCAGTTAGACTAAATACAACCAGTTTAACAAAGCTAAACTGAACACAACTCCATCAACTGCACCTCCAGTCCACTAAACTCAACTCACTTGAGTTCTAACTGAAGTCCTGCATGCAAATATTAGTCATCCCATAGGTAACCACGTATTTCCCTCTGAGATCTGCATGTACCACATCCGTAGCTCATCCTGAAGTGCTCCAAGAATAAGATCAAGTTTATAGTCCAAATATTATTATGAGACAATAATATTTGACTTTTCTATTTTTGACAGCCAGTCTAAAAATAGACTTTGATCACTCATACTGTGATCACTCATACTGTGATCATCCCTGCTGGGATCAAAAATAGAACTTGCGCCATAATTTACTTGCGGGCCCACTTAGTGAAGGCGGCTCTTTTCACTAAGCTCCATCATCTTCTGGCAATCTCAACACTCCCTCTCGACAAGATATGGATTATTAGCAACCCCTATCCTGCCTCGGTGGTACTTGAATTTGTTCCTGGTGAGAGCCTTCATCAGAATATCAGCATCCTGATCCTCTGTTGGAATGTATGAAAGCAACATGATCCTCCGCTGCACATAATCTCTGATATGATGGTACCTGATGTCAATATGCTTAGATCTATCATGAAATACAGGATTAGCCGAGAGTTTAATGCAACTCTGGTTATCACAGTAAATCACAGTAGGATCCAAATGAGAACCGAACAAACCAACTAGGATCTTCCTCATCCATATAGCCTCGCATGCAGCCAAACTTGCTGCCATATACTTGGCCTCCGCTGAACTGAGTGCCACGGATCTCTGCTTCCTGCTGTACCAAGAAACTGTTGTCGATCCAATATTGAAGACCCCTCTTGATGTGCTCTTTCTGTCCGTTGGGCTCCCTGCCCAATCTGCATCTGTGAAGCCACATAGCTTCACCTCATCCTCCTGTCTGTACCATAAACCATATCCTGATGTGCCTCTCAAGTAGCGCAATACATGCTTGCCCGCCTTCCAGAAGAGCTTGGTAGGCTTAACCATAGCTTGTGAAAGCTAGTTAACTGCATAGCATATATCAGGTCGTGTATTGACCAAATACATCAGCGACCCCACCAACTGTCAATAAACATTGGCATCCACTTCTTCTCCCGAAGTGGCATCCTCCTTCCTCCAACCTCCAGGAAGAGGAGTATCAACAGGCTTGCAGCCATGCATGTTGAACTTCTCCAGTATCTCCCGAGCATACTTGCCCTGAGAAACAAACAGTCCACCACTGCGCTGCCATATTTCCAATCCTAGGAAATAGTGAAGGAGGCCCAAATCCTTCATCTCAAACTCTGTAGCAAGATCCTTCTTGCATGATAGTATCAACAGCTCATCACCCGTTAGAGTCAAATCATCAACATACAGTACAATGATAAGCAACTTACCCTCCACCACAATCTGGTATAGGTTAGGATCCGCCTCGCTCTTGGAGAATCCAAGTCCTGTGAAATAGCTATCTATCCGTGTGTACTGAGCACGTGGTGCTTGCTTCAACCCATACAACGCTCTCTTGAGCCTACACACATGTGACTCGCTGCTGAAGACATCAAAGCCTTCGGGTTGCTCAATGTACACCTCCTCCTCAATGACTCCGTTGAGGAACACAGTCTTCACATCCATCTGATGAATGTGCCATCCCATCTGCACTGAGAGAGCAAGAATCGTCTGTATGGAAGAATACCTTGCGGCAGGTGCAAAGGTCTCCTCATAATCGATCCCCTCTATCTGTGAAAAGCCTCGAGCAACAAATCTTACCTTGTACTTCTCCACACTCCCGTCAGCTTTCGGCTTAACTTTGTAGATCCATCTCGAACCCACCACTGATTTCCCTTCCGGTCTAGGAACAATCTCCCATGCACTGTTTCTGAAAATAGAATCATACTCTTCCACCATGGTGTCTACCCATGCGGGATCCTCCACAGCTTCCTCGAAAGAGGATGGCTCAGTCACAACACACTTGCTCATAAGAGCCATGTATCCAGTGTACCGATCAGGTGACTGTCTCTGCCTGTGTTGGGCTGTAGGTGGTCCTACAACTTTCTCTGCATCTTGAGCCAGTCGCTCAGCTTCTGTCAAGAACTTTCGCCCTCTGATGGTTGGTGTTGCATGAGTGGTCTCTTCCACTCCATGAACCTCGTCCTGTGGCTGATCCACGTCCTGAAGCTCATCCTTAGGAACTAATAGCTCCTCATCTGCATGCAAGTGTAGCTCCCTCCCAAGTGAACACTTCATGGCTTTCTCCTCCTGAAATTTTATATCCCGTCACACGACAGTTTTACCACTGTCTGGAAAATACACACGATAGTTGTGGGGCGTATCAGTGTACCCAACAAATATCCCAACCTCTGCGGTCGGCTCCAACTTCTTCCTGGCATCCTTCATCACATGCATGTAAACGTTAGCACCAAAAATCCTCAAATGAGAAAGATCAGGCTTCTTACCAGAATAAGCCTCCTCGGGTGTACTCATGCCAAGTATCCTATGAGGACAACGGTTCTGCACATAAACTGCTGTATTGCATGCTTCCGCCCACAAGTGAAGGGGTAGGCCCTGATCATGCAACATTACCCGTGCAGCATCCACAATTGTTTTGTTCTTCCGCTCAGCTACCTCGTTCTGTTGTGGGTTATGGGGAGCTATGAGCTCTCTTCGAATCCCTTCTGCCTTGTAGAAATCCTTGAACTCGTCCGAGATGTATTCACCACCATTATCACTCCTAAGAGCCTTCACCTTCTTCCCCGACTCCTTCTCGACCAGTGCTTTGAATTCACAGAACTTTGAATATGTCTCGCTCTTCTTCTGCATGAAGAAGCTCCAGCACTTACGAGAGAAATCATCAACAAAAATCACATAATACCTGTGTTTTGCTGTCGAAGCAACTGAGAAAGGTCCACACACGTCTGTGTGAATTCTCTCAAGGATCGTTGTGGCGCGACTATCCTTCTCGTGAAAAGTGGCTTTCACAAACTTCCCCAAAGTACACCCCTTGCACTAATCTGACTGTGCAAGTGTGCCTTTAGGAAGCCCTGTAGTGATTTGTTGCAGTATCTTCAAGGCTCCATGGTGAAGGTGACCCAATCTCCTGTGCCAAAACTCGCCATCATCCCGGCTCACCAATCCTTCTGCCTTGCCCGTCATTGCTGCGCATCCATCTACATGCAATTGATAAAGGTTCCTCACTCGAACCCCTATCTTCCGGGTCTCACCAGTTGTCTTGCTGCGCAGGAAAGCCTTTCCCTCGCTGAAAACAACATCATACCCCTTGTCTTCTAACATCGCCACTGAGATAAGATTCTTCTTCAATCCTGGAACATGCATGACTTCCTTCAATACGAAGGGTTTACCAGACTCCCTCTCAAAGGAAATGGTACCGATATCGGTCGCACTGTATCTACCATCATTGCCCATCTCGATGTGCACTCCAAGATCTTTGTCCTCCAGATCAGAGAACAAATTTCTATCTCCCGTCATGTGAAAATACGCACCACTGTCCAAGAACCACGTTGATCCCATCACACTTGAAACCAAGCATGCGATCAATGAAAAATCAAGCTCAAACTGTGAGGCTAGAGCCTCTCCTGCTGAAGATCCAGTAGCCTGCTTGTTCTTCTTCTTCTGCGGACAATTAGTGGCATAGTGTCCGTGCTGGTGACAGTGAAAACACTTCACCTTGGACATATCCTACTTATTGCCTTTCGCACCAGACTGAGAAGCTTTCTTGCTCTTCCCTTTCTTTGCTTTGGTAGCCAAAGAACAATTCTCTTCATCAGCTCCCTTTGATGAAGATCCGTCCCTGGTACTCCGCCTGATCTCCTCCTGCACAAGATCCGATCATAGTCTTTCCCATCCTGGCAATTTCTCCCGACCATTGACAGAGTCCTGATAGGAATTCCAACTCTTCGGAAGACCAAGGAGAGCCAAGCTCACCAAGTCCTCATCATCGACAGTAACCCCCACACTTCCCAGCTCATCTCGACACTAAGTGAGCTTCGTGAGATACTTGGGAATACCGTCACCCTTCTCGCATTTGATGTTTCTAAGTTTATCTTTGAGTGCCAGCTTCCTCTGATCGCTCTTGCTTTGGAATAATTCTATTAATGATTTTCACATCAAATATGGAGTAGCCTTTCCATGGAGGCTGGACACAATGTGATCCTTCACGCCCTCCAACAGAATCCTTCGACATTTTGCGGTCTTCTTTTGCCAAACTTCCGCCTCAGCAGCATCAGTAGGCTTTGGGATATCCGTATCTATGAACTCCTTCAGCCCGTTATCATCCAATACTGCCTCCATCCTGTCCTTCCATGCAATATAGTTTGAGCTGCCCTCAAGAGCATACTCCAATCGCAATCCGTTGAAAGACATTGTTGCGTTGTCACCAAGAAAACACTGCTACAAATTCGAATTCCACCAGCAACCAACTCAACTGCCTCGGGTCTAAGATTCGTGAGAACACAATATTTCTCGTACAGAGATTGACTGTATGGTCATTCACCAGATATCTCACCTTCCAAAGGAAGGATGAATCTAGAGGCTACCTGGCCTGATTACAGACTCTGCCTGAAGAAATAGAATGTAAACACTTCCTAAATAGTAGATCTGATGATCAACAGCTCTGATACCATGTAGAAATTTTGAATAATTTAACACATATTCAATGGATATTATCCTAATCATGTACTATTGCAGAATACATACACAATACATAAGCTCCTCTACGTTGATCATCAATATAGCAGCATCAATAACAATAAAACATCAAGAGCATTCACACATTAACACAGTATGTAACCTAGGGAAAGCATCTCGCTAAAAACCCCACACTATCTTTATATTAATGATTGAGAACATGTAACATTAAAAAGTACAATGCTTATCACAAGCAATCCAGTACCAGCTCCACCTGTTACACACAATACAGCTCAGATCTGATCTCCAAATCTATTCCACTGCTTGCCTGCCTCTCCAGCTCAATACCTGCTCAAGAATTGATGAGAATGGTTTACCAAACTCGTATTTCACCTGCAAAGAATCACTCACACTGTGTTGGACGTGAGGATAGGCTACAAATATTAATATTGTCCAATTCATTGGCATACTCAATCCCTCTGATTGTGCAAATCATCATGCACAACTATAGTCACAACTGATAGCAATCTGATCCTCTAACCCCTGTCCCTACTGAACTGAACATGCACTGACATGCAACTGAGTTAACTGATGTATTCTATAGTTGCATTATGAGTTAATAACTTGTGAATTAATTAATAACTAATTCACCCAACTCATCTCTAGTCTATTTTCCAGTTAGACTAAATACAACCAGTTTAACAAAGCTAAACTGAACACAACTCCATCAACTGCACCTCCAGTCCACTAAACTCAACTCACTTGAGTTCTAACTGAAGTCCTGCATGAAAATATTAGTCATCCCATAGGTAACCACGTATTTCCCTCTGGGATCTACATGTACCACATCCGTAGCTCATCCTGAAGTGCTCCAAGAGAATAAGATCAGGTTTATAGTCCAAATATTATTATGAGACAATAATATTTGACTTTTCTATTTTTGACAGCCAGTCTAAAAATAGACTTTGATCACTGATACTGTGATCACTCACACTATGGTCACCCATACTATGGTCACCCACACTGTGATCACTCATACTGTGATCACTCATACTGTGATCACTCATACTGTGATCATCCCTGCTGGGATCAAAAATAGAACTTGCGCCATAATTTGCCTGCGGGCCCACTTAGTGAAGGTGACTCTTTTCACTAAGCTCCATCATCTTGTTGCAATCTCAACAAGAAGAACCAAATAAAGTTCAACGAAGGATCAATCAGTTGATTACCTTGAATGGAAAAAGAAAACAAGTCTACAACAATTATCATCAATCCCAAAATAGGTTTGAGCCCAAATTGAAGGTGTTAATTTTAGGTATGTTCTATGCTCAAAGAAATTTACTTCAATTTTTCATATTGGCCCAATGACAATATTCAGATTATAAATCACATTAGCATGATAGTAAAGTGTAGATACAACATAAACATAAATCACCGAAAACAAGCCAAGGCAAGAGGACAAAAGATGTGGTGCCAACCAGGGAAAAACCCCAATGTGGGGAGACCCTTGATCAATTCTTCTTATATTATTCAATAGTTCAGCAGAGAGAGATAATACATATACATCAGAATTCAACACTTTGACATGTCAAAATAAGAGCAAATATCTTCACCATGAAGATGACATAAAGAGATTGCAGATTTGAGGACATGGACTGCAGTTCTAAACTCGCGTGAAGGCAAACATTCTTTTAAGGTGATTTCATCACCATGCTACATCCATCTCCATGCTACATCTCATCATGATGAATCCATCATGCTGCATATCATCACCATGCTGCACCTAGCTAGCTGTCTAATCCTCAATGAACCCATGATTATAGTTATGTCCATCTCATATTGGAACATCTCCATACAACCCTCTAATAGTCATCAAGATGGCCTGAGATCACAACAAAATGTCTCATAAGACAACTCCTAGGATAGCTGAAGATGTGGGCATATATAAGCCCTCATACCCATACAAAATATTGATTGTGGTGTTATGGCCTGCGGCCTAACACATAGTCTTCAGTTAGCATCATAAACCTCTGCTGCTCACAAGTGAGTCTGCCCCTTCAATTTCTCTTGCATGATCAACTCATCAATGACGAAGCTCCACCAAGGTCACTGAACAAAGGGCCTATATTAACTGTCCTCTGACGGTCCCTTTTTGATTCTTTGAAGGTCACTGTACCAATGTATTTAACATAGTGATACGATAATAATGCTCTTGCATTTATTGTCAACAAAGTCCTAACATATGTTGTCCAAACACACCTTGCAAGACAAACTTCAAAGCATACCCTTCAGCACTCTTCACCATGTCATTCAAGTCACTTCTATATCTTCCTTATCTTCCTTAAGCTTGACACTGTCCCTGTCCAAACATATTAGGCATCAGCCAACTTCCTCCATGACTACAACTAGGGCATGCTTGAAGCCTTCTTCAGTTGTGGATGTAGGGCAACTGTGTAATCTAGACTGTAACTAGGGCTCTCCTTAGGACTGCGTAATGCCTCGTTTTGTTATAGATAAACCCATTATTGACTAAGGCCTAGGAAATCGTATTACGGATCTCCTTTAGGGTTGAGATAAGGTATCATATAGGTTTCTTATAGATAACATTAAGGTCTCTTCACCATGACTTTGTTTAGGGCAACGTTAGGGAATTTAAGGACAAAATCCTAGGGTCTATTATAGGCCTATGTTTTAGCTACTCCTTGTTGTGTTTCCATCACTACATTTAGGGCAGTCTAGGTCTCTTTATAAAACCCTTTCACCTCCATGTCTAGGTCTTCTTCTTGATTGTGATTAGGGCTCTCCATGGCAACGTATAAGAAGATGTGTCTCCTCCATGATAACATTAGTGTCTAGGGCATCCTCTAGGGTAGCGTAATATCTTAAGATCTATCCTCCCAACAAAACCGAAAGAAAAGTGGAGAGGAAGATATCACAAGAGGTGTGTCACAAATGATTTGCAAGGCACCTCTTTTTATAGTAAAACGTTGAGGACAGATGGGGGAAATTTGGTTGTTGGCCGACCTTGACGAATTGTCGCATAACACAAATAAATTAATATCTCCATGAATACATGTCGGAATCGGATGATATTTAGATCAATCCTACACCTCTCAACGAGAGGAATCCAAGAAAAATATCAGCTGTCGTGAATAAGAAGACCCACATGGAGTTTGGCCCTAGTTGCCAATTTTAATAGAAGGCCATAAGAACTTGGAGAGGATATCATCAGTTTTCAATAAGGAAACTGGTTTGTTGTTTCTTCGCTGCACTACACAGGTGCAACATCCCCATTGGATCCAATCACTGGGCTAGAAAGGGTTGGGCTGTGTCAACCTTCAACCCAGTAAAAATCGTACAAAGGGGTTGAGGAGAAACATAAATGTTCACTCTTTGAGTTTTCAGAAGGAAAATATGACAGATTCAATAGATTCAGAAAGAAATATGTGTCCTCTCCATAATAAAATGACAAACATAAATCTACTATTTTATGTGAATGATCGGAAGTAAAAACATCGGGGGATGGATTTTCACAAGACAAATTAGAATGGCAGAATCACAAAAGATGTTAGGAAAAAACTGACGGGGTGTGGACAGAAGGTGGTCATCCTTCACTGTAGTTTCTTCTTCAAATTCCCACACATACTCATCATAAATGACAGCACAGGTTGGCCACTCAACACCAACTCCATCGACAAATTGATCCTCGTGAACAACGAATGTGGAGTCCAGAATGGGGGAACACAACACAATATGGAGGATCAACAGAACAAGAGGATGAAGGTTGAGAGAACATGTTTACGTGAAAATCAACATGCTTGCAAGCCAAATTTGCATAGATATCTAGAGTAGGTGGGGTGGGAGGATGTGACAGTTCAATAGATGGGTTAAAAAATTCTCCCACCTCGCACTGCGGAGCTAGAGTTGTTTGATGAGAAGTAGAAAGAGGGTCACTTATGACAACAACCTTGTCCATCTTAGGTTTGGAAGCTCTAACACCAGGGTATGATGGGAGGGGTTCAAATGATTCTAACACATGAGGATTTTCAGATATGTGAAGAAGATGCTGAAATATTTGATTGATAAATTTACAATCAATTTCATCTTCTGGGATTTGAAAATAAATATTATAGAAGTGACTTCAAAATTGAAAAAGGGATTCATCAGGTTCTTTCCGTAATTGTAGAACTTTTTTGTTGAGTTCTTTACGATCATAATGATAGAAAGAATGGGACAACTCTCTGATCATCTGATCATAAGAGTGAATGGAGGCTACATGCAATGTGAAACACCATTGCAGTGCGTGCCCTCTGAGTGTGAATGTGAATAACAGGTAGGCAATGTCGTTCTTGAGGACTTCATTCCTTTCATGGAAGCCCATGAAGGAAAATCCGTGACTAAGAAAAGATGCTTCGACTTCACCATCATATGTGAAACGTGACAAGTCATTAAAGAGATCCTACGACATTTCAAAATCACATCCATGAGATAGACATGGTGGATGTTTAATTGTAATGTAACCCATGAAGAATGTGTAGAGATTTAAAATAGACTTTGACAACTCAACTTGTCATCTAGCCCTCCTTCTAGCACTAGAAATGTTGACAGTGCTGAACTTGACAACATGTCAAGAGATCTCCTCGGTAAGAAGTCCCAACTAGACCTCAGACCGTTTGGAGTAGGAGTCCTAGCAGTGGGTCATAAAGTAATGCATTGAATACTATAGCACACAAAGGTAAGTGTGATATCTTTGTTGGAAGCAAGTGTGTGACCTTTCACCAGGTCAAGTGAGATGCATGGGGCTTCTATCACACGGAGGGAAAAGAAGGTGTGTCCCTTAGAAGCCTGTAGTAGTACGCCACCTAGAAGGAACACACGAGCTGAATGACATCAAAAGTTGTAAAGGATAATAGTCCACAATCCAAAGCAACAGGTTAAACCAACAACATGTCTGCAACAAGATTCATACAATTGCATACAAAATAGTTCATACAAAAATGCGTAAGTTAAATAACATACATTTCTAATGTAACCAGAATAGTCAAACTAAAAAAACAACATATGCATGAAAAAGTGTTGGCTCTGTTATATATATTAAGTGAAATTTCCATCCATACATACACCATTGATAACTACTAGCCCTAATAGTGGAACATTACAATCAACATCGCTTGCTTCTCTAAAGATATGTACTCGCTTTGCACTGTGGAGAAGCCAAGGCTCGTCACAATACTCTCCAAGCCTTCTCTAAGCAATTCCTAGCCAAAAGCTTGGCTCCCAAAAGCCTGTACTATGAGTTATGAGTTTCTATATATAACAAAGGTTGGGATGACCCTTCAGATTTCCCCTTTTACTATTGGAGTATCCTCATGACTCTTCACATTACATAGTGACTGTTCACATTTACACTAATGACACTTGAAATTTCACTTATAATATATTTACAATAATACAATTTACACATATACCCATGTGGGACAAAATAAGCTTGAGTCAGCCTAAAAAGACAAACAACATCACTCGAGGTCTTGGGGAAAGACCAACTCCGTAACCTCCTTGCGATGATATTCGGTGACGAACTGATACCAAGCTTGGTACTGCGCTATTGTGTCCTAGTACTATTTGGTGATGTCCTTGTCGAAGTGGACTCTTGCCTCCATGGATTCCAGGTATATGGTTCTGAAACCTCTGTCCAACTCATCCTGAAGCATGCGCCGCATTGTCTTGAGCATGGCTAGACCACTGATATACTTTTACATGTTATCTGCACTGAGCTACAAGTCATCGCTGGTGGCTTCACGCATCAACTGCTCTATGTACTTGTCAACATCCAGCATGAATTGGTTCTTCCTCATGGCTTGGGTGAGGGTTCCGATGGAAGGGATCTTATGCATTCACACTATGACATCGAAACTCCTAAAACATCATGCATAGGAAGCGTCAATGCTAGTGGTGAGAGGAGGGAACTACTCATAGTTCCAAATCAACATCTGAATGTGTGCTTTGTCTAGCTCAGCTTGTGGCTTCATCTTCTTGTGTAAGTAAAGCAGGGCTCCCTTGTGCAATGTCCACTCCTGCATATGTGCAATAAAAACGTGAATATCTTTGAGAGTTTGTGTTGTCTATGAGAAATGATGCTGAAATCTGTATAGATGGACAAACTCTTTATGCATGATGAGAAATTTGCTATACATTGTCTGCATGGTGGTTTCCAAAGTTGATATCTCTGCTAGTATTTCTTTCTTCATTTCTGCCATAGCAGATCCTGCAGAATGTTCTATTCTCTGCCTTTCCTCTTGCAAGTCCTTCGCCATCCGATCATTCTCTTATATCAAGAACTTGATTTTTAAACTCGTGGCTTCTGCATAAACCTTAGGAGCCTCGGGCATGGCAACTAGATGTCTTCTAACATTTGGTATAATCACCCTTTCTTCTGTGTGCGCAGGTCATGTATCATCATCCGAGAGTTGCTTTGTTCATGCCTATACAATCCTCTACTATGACTTGTCAAATGCTAGATCATACACATCCATCTCCAAATCATCATCAAGGAGAACAACTTGTCCTTGCTTGCTTGGGACTGTTTGTGATTCTGGAGGTGGCAGAGACTGTGGTGTGACCTTGGATGCCCTCGGCATGAGATCGATGTCTTGGTCCTATAGCTCCTATTCCATATCCATGTCTATTTCCTCAATCAACTTCTCAACTTGTTAAGAAATTTATCGAACTTGCACCTGATCATGCTCTTCTATTCTGTTGGTTGCTCTGCTTCTTCAACTTGTATTTGCACAGTTTTCTCTATCAATGTGCCTGGTATTTTTTTCTATTCCTGTTTCTACGTTTCCTTTCTCTCCTCCTAATCTCTTTCTCTACTTTCAGAATTTTTTCTGTTTCCTACAACTTCCTCTCTGTATCTTCCACTCTACTCTCCTTTTGTGTTGTCAACTCTTTGCATATATCTCCAAAGATACTTTGTCAAAAAGTGGATCATCTTTGAACTTGTATCTTTTCTCATCCTCTACTCTCTCGGAAATATTCCTCTTACCTTATTCTTGCTCTGGTTTGCTTCTCACTATTTCTATGGTTGTTGCTTCGTGTGTTGCTACTACCTGCTGTGATTCTTTCCATTCTACCTCTATGCTAACTAGTTCATTGAGCCTAGTGTAGTTGTAGCAATACCTCCAATCATCTTCCTCTGGCCAATGACATGCCCCGTGGATCCATGGGTAGTACACATTTTCACAGTGGTTCTTGCATATGTAGTGGGGATCATACAGATTGAAGCTCTTGGTGCCTAACCCAAACTTCTTTAGGTCCTTGGCCTCGACATCCGCATATTTCAAGGTATGGATGTCGTACAACCTAATCCACAAAGGAAGAGTAGGCCATGGTTCCTTCTTCCTCCTGTGTAGTCCTGCTGATAACCCTATGGAGATGTGGCATGAAACCTCTTGCATGACCAGCTTGTCCGTGGCAAACCTTGGTAGCTCATGCAGAGGCTTCTCCACACAAAACATTCTGATGAAGGTGCCATCGGGTGAGGCAAACCAATCTGCAATGTTAATAAATACTTGCATCGCTTCTTGGGACATGCAAGGTGAATCCTATTCTAATATAATCTTGTACAACGGGGTGTTGAAGTGATCATCCAACCTTCCCATGACTCCTCAATAGCTACACTCAGAGAGCAACTTGCAATAGATGTTCGCAACATCATCTGATGCTTCCCATGTCCAACCCATGCCAGGAAACTGTTGTTGGGAACATATTGCATTAAGAAGGTACGTAGACATAAATAATCTTTCTTGTCCCTCTTAGGCACATTTTGGGCATTAGACACATGCACTTTCAGTTGAAGAGCCAACATGTCTGACCAGTTCAAAGACCTTCCTTCATTTTCCAACTGATCTAACATAACAACCCAACTCTGCAGGAAGGTCTCTGTGCTCTCTTGAACATACAAGTAACATGCAAACATGACTAGGATTTGGTAAGCCTTCTTGACTCAGTTCATCTTGTAGACCTGGTTGGGTGTCTTCCTGAACTTCGATGGCTCTTTTACCCAATGCTTCACGATATCTCCAGTGTTTACATTATTGTTGGGTGTGAAGAACAATACATCCATGTGATTCATCGGCTGTGACAAGTGATACATCTGATGGTATTTTTCCGTAATGAAGGTGGCAAGTTGTATCCCACTGGTATTGCTCAATGTCATCATCTCAATATTGGTATGCGAGACAACCCAGTGAATGATATCCACGCATGGAAGAATGGGGTACCTACATGAGACCGTGTACAAACCTGACTTGTTAATGTTAACATAGACTTGTTGATCTTCCAAATCTTCCTTGAAACTACCTACAAATATGTCCTTTATTTCTTGCCATGTGATCTTCATGTCCTTCTCTATGAATAGTTGTGTGTCTTCATAGATGGGCAAGTTCATTGGTACTTGTTCAACCACATTTCCAATGCTGCTCTCTACAATGTCCTTTGATCCAGCCCTCTTGGGAACCATGATGCCTGTACTACTGAGAGAATTCTCAATAACTGATGGACCTGGACACAGATCATGCACTCATGGCCAAAAAATGTCATCTCAAAACACAAAGAATTTCAAGGATCAATCATGCAATAAACTGGGTGACTGTTGGGCAATATTGTGTGGTAGTGACTCTTAGAGCTGGGGGGATGTCAGCTGGATCATGCATTCCAAATTCCTAGCTACCATTGATATGTGTTTCTGACTGGAACTGCACAGAGCGTAATCTAGTGAGGATGGTTGTCGACTGGAACTGCGCAATGCATAGTTCAGTCTAGCTTGATTATTGGCTGGGACTACCCATTGTGCAATCCCAGTGGGAAATACTAGGCACTATCTCCCAAAACTATAGAGAGCACAGATAGAGGCCAGTGATAGGTAGCTTCTGCACAATTCCTGGAGCCAAGTCAGAGCCTTGAGATTCAGGAATTACAGTGCATGTTGGGCAAAGCTAGATCTAAGCCAAGGTAGCCCAGATCTGCCTAAGGGAAACTTGAAAACGAGTAGATCTAAATACATGAGTGAAGAATGGTGAATATATGAGTGAATGATCATACATGCAATCAAAACCAATGCACAAATTAGTCAAATGTATGAATAATGAAGATAGTGGACAGAGTCACCGCAATGTCAAGCATTAGTGCAAAAACACTATTATGCATGTGACACTTAAGAAAGACAATGAAAAACTTGAAAAAACTTTTACAAGTTAAAACAAATTAAAACACTAGTGGTTGTTCAGTGAAGCATGAAAAAAGACACTCACACAAGCCGAGGAAAGAAAAGCGACAAAAAAGGTAGCAAAATACTTGAAAAGTAAAACTTACCCAATAAAGTTGCACCGACTATGCCGAAGGTTCCTAGATGCCTCTAGAATGCTAGAGGTCCAAGATCAAATGTTTAGAATGATACTTGGGGCATACATTAAAAAGATTTAGTAGATTTAGGGTTTATGACGTGCATGCGAAGAATCTATGAAAAAGCGACAAGTGGTGGGAAATTTATAAAATTGACTTGAGTGTAAATGCCAGTGCTAAAAATAGATCCCTATTTTTAGGGAACCTTTTTTATTTTTTTATTGTTTCTATTTCGAGAAAGGTTTCCATGCATGCACAGAGAAATTGCACAGTTCTGAAGGGAACTAGAAAACTTGTCGGCACATGCATTGGACAGTAGTTGATGGAATGCTTTTGCGCAATATCTGAGTTGAGTAGCTCTGGTTGCCTCTCATTCCCTGCGCATTTTCCCAGCTAAAGCCAAGCTGTCAGCTGGGTTTGTGCAATTATAAAGCCTAATCTCACTGCTAGGATGTTCTGTGCAATTCTAGAGAGCAAGAATGACTATCGAGCTACTCTACGCAATTCCTGAGAGCAAGGCAAGTTGTTGGGCTGCTCTCCGCAATTCCTGAGATCAAGGAAGGCTTCCCTTGAGGATTGTGCAGTTTTCCAGGATAGTGCAAAAACCAGATGTAAACCAAGTCACGGATGGTTAGCTTGTGTTTAGTCAGCAAAGCAAGCAAGTGAACAAAAGCTGCAAAGTGAAAGATAAACTTGAATGAAACATAAGTACCTGAGTAGTGCAAGACAAGCTCCTAAGATTTTTAAGAGGGAGGCTCCAAAAAAAGTGAAGGAAAAAATTTGGAGGCTGGTTGTAGCTACTACAACAGGTGGATTTAATTAAGGTTGTTTCATACCATACAAAATCTGTCCTATTGGAATTTGAGGAATACCTTGCCCAAGCAGTCGAGATTGTAAGGTAACTTGTAAAGGCTAGGTAAGTGGAACCTAAGGGGTGTCATATACTAATGGAATAGGTTGAGATGCAATAACAACTTGTAAAGGTTGACTTACATGTATTTGAGATTGTTGAGGTACAAATTGAAGGGCGGGAATTTGAGATGAAGACGACACGGGTTGAGAACTCAACAATGGGTCCAAAATTGAACTAGGTTGGATAGGAAAATTATGTTGACAAACATTGGCAACCATCCTAGGATAAGGAGGATTATATTAAGGATGATTATGAATTTTAGGTATGCCAACAACAGGTTTCTCCCCTACCATAGGAGGAAGAGATGATGGAGGCAACTACACCCCGGGTGGAGGGCACCCAACATAAAGAGAGTTGGGTTGTTGAAGATATCCTTTCCCACTAACATAAGGTCTAGCATGTTGTTAACATATAGGTGTAGATGGAGGATAATGAGCAGGCTAAGTAGTGTTCATAAGGGAAGTGCCAAATGGAATTACTGAAATAGATGACATGGGAGAGGTTCAACAACTGAAAGCTGCACCAGAGAAGGTACCAAATAAAGACTGATAGCCATGTGGGACAGACGGGCCACCATACAGATGTGTCTCTGGTGATGTTGTAAACATGGACGAGGAAGAAACATTTGATGTCTCAACCATAGTGGTGGAAACAAGTTGGGAATTAATATCGGATCTAGTCATGGTTAACAATCCTAATGATGATTTCTGCGAGAAATCTGTGGGTGAGTCAAAAGAATTAAGTAAAGGAGTTTATGCTGGAATTTGAGGAGGAGGAAAAAGATAATTTTGATAAAAATGGAGTCCACTCACCTGAACATGAGTATAAGGATAAGACTCTTCTTGTGGGATCTCTTTAATACTCACAAGACCGTATGGAAGAGGTTCACCATCGGGTCCAAGATATATGGATGGCAGTTCTGTCAGAGACAAAGGAAGAGAAGGGGAATGTCCATAAGTAAAAGGTGAAGATGGCTGAGGCACCTCAGGTTCAATAACCTCAAGTAATAAAGTTTCTGGTTGAGGAAAGTCAGGCTCAATAAACTCAGGCAATAAGGTTTCAAGTACTTCTGTTTTGATTATGTTAGATTCACCGAGAAGAATAGAGGTAATATTAGGATCAATACTCAAAGGTAAAGATGATTTTGGTTGATCAGATTTAAGAGGAGGATCAAAAGTAGTTCCAAAATTTCCTGATTCAGTAGTTTGTGTCTTCTTATGTTTCTGACAATGGCTAGGAATAGCCTCTGGTGGAAGAGGAGATGTATTTTGCATTCTATGCGAACAACAGAGTGGGGGATTTTTTTCTTCCATGTTGGATAGTAAATTTTAGAAACCAACACAAAAATAAATCAAAAAGAGGGTAATCTAGGCATAAAGGATTTCCAAGAAATTGTAAACTACTATATACACCTTGGAGAACCAAGGACTTAACGTACGTGCAGGAAATATTCCTAAATGATGTGTTTGGTTTATCATGGTATACAAGGAAGTCGACTCAGTTACCTATGGTGAGGATAGCAACCTACAGGGTACTTCCAAAATATGCTCAATAGTATGTGGAAGTGCAGTCCGTAGTAGTGTTGTCTAATGCGTAGCCATTCGATGAGAGCATTCCCATATGCTTTACGTGCGTGGATCGTCATCCAATATACCTGAAGGTACGTGGAGAATGATCTTATACACTCACGTACATGGAACAATATTTTACCCTTTGTATACAACAGTTGAAAGCAATGACAACTTCTATGTTTAACGATGCCGGAACACATCTCTAGCCTAGACCTCTAAGTTTTTGCGTTAATGTAACAAATTCTCCTTAGGTTGATTCAATAAATTTTAATGTTTATCTTCAATTAATTTTTAGTTTTTGGGCTCATTGCGAATTTCACCTGAATATCCTTAAATGCAAATTGACATGAGGAAACGAAATTTTTTTCATTGAATGAAAATATATCTAAGAAAGGGAAGAGACAAAGAATATGCAACAAATAATATTTATCACACAATGTGCAAAGTACAACTCCCTTTTAATGAAACCGTTCCAATGTTGATGCACACAAAAAAACCTAAATGCCAATGCAAAGATTTTTCACTTAAAATCACTTAATTTTCGAAAATGATGAAAAGTAAGATGAAAATTTTAATCACTGATTCAAAAAAAAAAAAATCCAGAACGATGACTAAAACATCAATTCATCTAAGCACTCAATGGTCAAACAAAATCAATTTGCAAATGACCTAATGATAAGAACAAAGGAAAAGATAAATAATTCCTTACCAAAGGCACTCAAAAAACAAAATAAAACCAAATGGAGGCTTTAGAGAGACCACAAGACACTTAAAGACTCAAGGAAGAGAAACTGGAAGAAGGCTGATCAGAGAGAAAATCGAGACAAAATAAAAATTATGCATGAACAAGGGCCAACATAAGTGCAAAGGAGGCACTACTGCTTTTCAAAGCCGTCACAAAGAAGGCTCAATTGGGGTGCAATTCTCTATCTTAAGACCAAAGGGTGTGTTGGTCAAGGGATGCAAAGTTCTGACACAAAGATTGCAATTGAAACTCAGTGAAGGGTCTTCCTAGGTTTTTTCCTAACTGAATAAGGAAGTAAAGGTATGAAGAAGAGGTAAGACAAGCACAATGGAAAAAGAAACCTCCAAGGGAATAAATTGTTCCCCAGTATGGTCGTCAATTTTTTATACAAAATCTATGACAACGGACAAAATTATGTTCCCTAGGCTTGATGGATTGACCTATAACAATAGAAAGACAAATACGATGATTTTTTTGTTAAAGAAAATAGATAACAGGATGAAGCCTACTTGGAATCCATTGTATGCTCCACTCCTTCCTTGGCTTGTATGCTCCAATCTTAGCTTCGATCGCTATAATTAAAACCTGCACAATCAGACAATAAGAGCCAATAATATACAAGACCTATGTAGCATCATTTAATCACTTTATTCAATAGATCAACATCATATTGAAATACATGAAATCATAACATCATATATAGGAAAAAAAGAACTCTTTGCATTAATAGAAATTGAGTGAGTTACAACTAAAAATAGTTGTTAATATTTTAGAAGAGACCCTCCAAGTTGAATTGTCCTTTCCTTACCAGAAATTGCACCTCTATTCACCCTAATGCATGGAATGATATCTCTCACATTAGCAGCATAAAGGTAGAATCAATCTCCAAGATCTAACCCCTTGTCTATGGATGGTAGTAAATATATAGATGAGGGAGTTATATTATGAATTGTTATCCTTTTACCAAGGTAGGATAGGATAGGATTCAAGACTTTTATCCAAGTTAAATAGTTACAAGAGATCTTGTTAGCTTCTAGAAGAGGAAACTTTGGTATTCTTTTCTGTTTTCCCGAATTTTTAGAATCAATGCACCCGCAAGAATGAGAAACTTACTGGTGATCAATGCAGGTGCAGAGTAGGAAAACCTGGTAGCCAATGATGGAAAAGGTAGGCTAGGGTGCATTCGTCCTAAAAATGACTGAAATAAATTAGCTTCATGTAGAAACTCAGGGATATGAGAGAGGCATACGTAAGGCTTTGTGTAGGGAGGATGACAAAGTGTTCAAAGTATGTGAATGATCCTGTTTGAAGGCCTATTGATGAGATGTGACAAAATGGCCTATAATAAAAATGAAAATGACTTGTTGGCAGTGAAAAATGCATATTGATCCCTATCTCAACTCAAAATCGAATGATAAAGTACTCACATCATCGATAAGTATCTCAAACTAGGAAGAGAACACCTTCATACTCCCTTATTCAACAGATTTTTTTAGGAAATCCTTGAAAAAGAGGCGTATCTTTGTTAAACAATTTATGAATGAGAAATTTCTCTTCACCACCTCCAAATCCAACCACCTCATCTTATCCTATTAATTTTATCTAAATAGACAAATAATATAAGGATTCAAGTAGGGCGAAGACTATGAAATGTTAAGCACGTACACTTCTACACTTTTATCTATGCATGTTAGGTCTGTATAATATTAGTGTATTCCCATTTTTGTTATTGTTAGTGTATCCCCTATTGTTATTTTTGTGCCCATGTATCCCCCATGTTGTTATTGTTGTGCCATATAGAATCCCACTATTGTTATTGTTGTTCCCTTACATTACTATTATTATGTAGGCTCTTATTATATTGTAACCCCTTAGACTCCTATATATACCAAGGAGGTCTTATCATTTTTATCATCTAAGTATTGTTCATTTATGTAATATAAAGGATGTTACCCCCTCGAATAGGCTAATTTTTAAGTCGTTTACATATCTTTTCTTCAATTTTGTGAGTTGGTTGCATAACATTTGGTGTCAAAGCTTTGGTTTATATGGTTTAGCTTCTACAAATAGGTCATCTTGGAATTTTCGCTATATTTTTTTTATAAGAGGATCCAGAACCTAAAATTAAAATTGCATGGAGCCGATATATTAATGAACTTCATGTATGAATTTCATATCTTGGTTAGCTATATTTTTTGAGATATGATCTGAGGAAGTCAGGGTTTTTTGCAGGCTCCATAATTCAATCTCAAACAGGTGACCTCGGGAAATACTCATAAATTTCTCTCCAAGCATTGGATTAGAATTTTGTAAAAAGTGCTTGAAATTGAATGGGTTGTAGGTCTTTTATATCATTTTTTGGGCCGAAGGTTGAAACAATGACACATGGAACTTTGTACAAGTTCGTTCTATTGAAACCGTCGATAATCAGGTCATTGTGGGAGATTGGGAATAATTCTTTCTTCAAGACTCGAATATTGATATGAATTATGTGGTTTGAAATAAGACACAGAGGGATACAATAGGATGAAATTTCAGACCCTGGAGATCCGAAATTACAGTGATACAATAGTTTCAATATTGAGCTCCTAGAAAACAAGAAAAAGATATGTAATTGTTTTAAAATTTTCATAACTTTTGTTTGAAAAAAAAGTTTGAAGTGATTCAAAAGGCATAGAGAAGCATAGATATCATTCTTTTATTCCAAAATTCCTTGAAACAAAAATAAAAATAAAAATGGATACACCTAGTAAGCAACCAAAAATATCTTATATGAACCATGAAGAAGAGGGAGAAAAACAACATGGTATATCAAAATTACGAGACCAAGTGCAACGAATTTCACTCTCACAAAGAGCAACCAAAAATGAATTGGAAGTGACGATGAATGTTAAGATGGATGGTTTAAAATGGAACATTGATTCTTTTGAATAAAAAATGGAAGCAGGGAAAATTTTAAGAATCCCCCTAAATTGATATGTATAATAAATGGGCGAATCCCCATGATACATAGGAAAAATGCAAGGCAATTTTATTAATAATATAATATGTATACATAATTTTTTTGTTTAATCTCTCACATGATTATATTATCTTGTAAAATCATGGCGAATCACTAGTAAAAAATGGCGAATCATTGAGAAATCCAAGGGTTATTGCAGTCGCTTGGCACTAGGAGGTTATTCAAGAAGAAACTATAAAAGAACTTGACTATATTGCTAGTAAATCGGAAGATCTTAACTAGCTAGAATCAAGCATGCCACTCTAGTGACTAAATAATACAGATATATAACCAACAATTGCTACCTAATAATTTCTTTCAAAAGTGATAATGCAATGATAATTTAGATACTCTCTAAATTGATAAATAGTGGAGATTGGAGAATCATCTTTAATGGATCATTTGAGATGGTTTGCATGTCTCAAAAGCATAACAAGTAAATTAATAGAAGACTGCATTAAGGAACTATCACTCTTTCCTAATGCTAGGACCATATTAACTAGAAGTTACCCCAAAATTTGCAAGGATATGCCTATAGGTTTTTTAAATTGAAGAAGTTGTACTTTAGTTTCCATAATCAAGAAAATAACAATTGATATATTAAATTTAAGTTTTTTTGGTGTATTTTTTTAATGTTTATAATTTTTTTGTTTTGTTTCAAAATTTATGTAACAACTTTAATTTATTTATATTAGCATTTATCCTCTCGATATTAGGATATAGCATTTTAATCACAACATGTGACAGAACAGTTAAGATTTTATCTTTTTTCAATGCTTACTTACAACATCAAGTTTTCAAAACATCTTATAAAGTTACTAGTGGCCTGTACATATAAAAAAATTCAATAACTGCATATCTCCATCTCAGCTTTGTTCACCACCATATTGAAATTTGGATAAATCCTATTGCAAAGATAAGACTCATGGTTTTTCCAGTAGGTATTTTGAAGTTGAATTATCATGGAGATCATAGTCGCACTTTCAATGGAGATATGGAAAAATAGAAGAAGTCAGATCCTGATCTCATAGTTTTGGCATTGGGCAACCTCAGGTTTCCGTACTTTGAAAAAATATATATCTGTCTTTGGGCTCTAAACATTGCATGGTTTGGCTCCAGAAACATAGTCGTAAACAAAGTTAACTCTCACAAATTGGTGTTGACATTGGGTAACTCTATCATGGTGAACGTGGGCTCCTCTTCCCATGATTTTGAATCCATTGAAATCAATGTAATTTTGGATAGGGTCCTCAAGGCTATGGAAGGCATGCAACTCTCTTTCAAGCAGAGATAAGAAGCTGAAGAAAAGGCTCACAATTCTCTTTAGTTGCTAACCAATTCCAAGCTCAAGTTAATGCAAATAAAAAATTATTTCCTTCATAATGAAATGAGGTATAAGAAGGCATCCATTCACTACAAATGGAGGAGATGGAGGATTTGTTTGTTGTGTTAAATTTCCATGAAATTTTGCAACTACTTAGATGAATAACTGAAAACTAAAAACTAGTTTACTTTCACCAAGATACAAAGTTTCTTAACAATTCATAAGTAGCGAAATAAAAATACTAGAGATATAAAAATACATCACACAAACTGACAAACTTATTTGATCAAGAAACGCAACAAGGAAAACCTTCTTCCTTGATGTGTTATTTTATTGATTGTTCTCAAGCAATTGGATCTACTATAAAACGATCTGTCTCTAAGAAATAATTATGCTTCTTCTCATAAATATCAACTAATACAATTGATCTCAGCTTGCCTTGATCACTGCTTGATCAAGGCCCTCTAACTTGAAATTTTTCCTTTGTTGCCTCCTTGACTTGCTCTACAAAACCTTCTCTTCTTCTCCTAATCTTTGAACACTAGAGGCTCATTAATCATTGCACACTAGGTCCCTATTTCCTAGCACACATGAGCCCTTATTCTCTAGCATAGATCAACTCCTATTTTATAGGGAAAATCTAGATTTCCTTGCATACTTCCTTCCTCTTATTTCTTAGGGACCCAACTCCTCAGCCCTACGCACAATCAATCTCCTATTTTCTAGTGCACTTGATCTCCTATTTTTTAGGACATAAGTTCTACACTCCCCACAATCAAAGACTCTCTCACAAACTCATGAGTTGTCTTGTCTCACAAACCTTGTGCACAAAACTATGAATTTTCTTGTGCCTTCATCCTCCTCTCTATAGATAAAATTTGAACATGCAAGGAGATCCAATTCAAATTTAGAAATTGAGTTCTGATTGACAAGTTAATTGAGAATTATGCTCTTTCTCTCTCCAATCAACACTGGAGTTCTTAACTTGTCATTCCTTCAATCAAGGTTGAATAGTAACTCACTTTAACTGAACTTGTAATTACCACCTCGTTCTATAGTCAAACTAATGAAGATTCCACTTAACTGAAGCTCCAACTCTATGAATGTTAACGTGATGATTATTCTAGTAAACTGGAAATAACTCATCCTAACTAAAGTCTAACTCATGAGCTTGCACCCAAACTGATAGAAGGCCACTTTGAGATCTTCAATGGCTAAGGCACAAGGCATAAGACCTTGCTCGCTACATTTTCAACATGTTGCAGGGCTTCAGCTAGTTCCAATGGAGGATGATTCTAGTGAAAATGCAGTTCCAAAAAGAGGAAAGTTGGTCCAGGCTCCAGAACAACAAAATAAATTCTAAATATGCGGCTTTGGCAACACATTTTTGGTAGTTTTCACTTAAATTTCAGTTTCTAATATTGTGCAAATTATGTTTGTATCTAGGCATCTACTACAAGGTATACAGTAGGAATCTATGTAGAATTATAATAAAAAATGCCACAAGCATAGGTTGCAAATGTACTGGACCTCAGAAATTAGGATTATGGTGGAACTGGATGAACTATTTAAGGGTTTTGGCCCAAAAACTAGATTTTGTTTTTAATAAAAATCCTCTAACCATTCCTTTGAAAAAAATGAAATCATATAATAATCCAAATATCAAAATTTTAAACTCAATCCCAACAACAACTTTTAAAATGAGATGAAGACGATATTGATGCACCAAATAATTTCTTCCTTCACATGCATAGTTTGTTGTATGGATATTTAATCAAAGTTCATCTTGCATTCTTCATACAAGGATAAACATATATAATAAAACATGTTACATATGTCCAAGTTTTGTTTGTTATAGGAGATTGTCACATGAATTGATTTCAGACTGTTCTATTTTCATGTGCTTCTTATCTTGTCATATGTCCCCATCATTAAAGATGAATGACTCCCACTGTCTTGAAATTCACTTTTTTATTTAATCAATAAAAGGATTTACATAGGCTAGGAATGGATTCATTTAATGATAAGCGGATCATATTTTGACATATGAGCCTTCTCAGATCATACTTTGTTATTAGAACTCATTTCAATCATGTGAGCATCATGCCAAAAAGTATTCAAGCCTTTGGGAAACAACCAAGGTTATATTTTGGTGTGAGAGTTAATCAAGGATCACATTTTGTTGTCTTCTTAAACCATGGACAATGAAGTAAAATAAGCCATGAGAAAGAAGGAAGAGAGACAAGCTGTGACACTAAGGAATACCAAACAACAAACAATTGTCAGGAAACTACAGGAATCCATCTCATACTTGCACTGCAAATCTTTCCTAACCTCCCACAAAAGAGCTTATCGTTGTTTGCAAATACTCAAATTACATAACAAATATTGATGTTCATTTGAAAGTTGAAACACCTATTTTCACTCATTTGGTCACATGCAAGACAATTTGTACAAGAAGTTGTTAATTGAAAGAACTTTCCTTGCATTACATTTATAAGTCAAAACTAATCTCCCATGCACCAAATTCGAGCATTTGGACTGCACATGTAAATCCTACCTTATCAAATGTCTTAGTTCCCTGAAATATGTCATTAACTTGTGCAAAACTCAATCTCCATATTGCTTTTTGGAGTATCCATTGGAGGATCAAATAGTGTTTCTCAAAGGCCCTTACCATAGATGGCACAACCATTCATGCCCTATAGGTTATTAGCTTGGGCTCCAATTTTTTTATCAAACTTCTGAACAAGTAGATGATATGTTTCCATATCACAAAAGTGAGCTTTTCAATGAGAATTATAGAAAAATAGATAAATATTCAGGGAATGCAACTCAATCCTCAAATTTGGTTACTAATTTTTTCATAATTTTAAGGTGCATACAAAAGTGAGAACTACGTGAAAACTTACATATCCTCAAAAAATAGTATCAAGATCCATTCATGAGAATGGATTTTATTCTCGAGTCGTCATCCCCTGTACAAAGACCTCAAAAGATATTTTCATGGTTAACCTTTTTTGTCATGTCCTCCAAAGTTGAAAGTAGGTCTAGGTCACTGATAATAGAGTGCTGACATGCTTTGATAATATCTATGTTAGTCATTATCCTACCAATTTTGAATTATGCACACCAAAATATTATTACAATCTCCTACGGAATCTTCTTAAGCTAATCATCCATTTCTCATCACTTTCCATTACTGAAATAAATTTAAGCCAAATTCTTTGAATAACGCACTCTAAAATTCACCATGCCAAGGTAATAATAATGGAGTTGAACTAAACATAATTCAAGAAAACCTGTGCTACCAATCTCATCTCAGTATAAACAACGTTTTGTTAAACTAAATGGAACAATTAATGTTCACCCAGTCATCATTCATAATCATTATCCAATTGTGTGCACAAAAATTCTTAGGCATGTGTTTAATGAAGCCAGTAAATATGCTCCTTGTACATTGAAGCCAATAGATATGCTCCTTTTACCTTCCAGGATAGCTACATAGTTCATAAAGTCACTTGAATCTTGATTATCTATTCTCTGCATTGTTTGTGTTTCATATCAAACAAATATTTCCATACAAAACTTCAAACTTCAAAACGTCACCAAAAGGACTTCACCTTAGTTGCATTATGTTCTCCTTTATTTTGCTGGAAAGTGGAATATGATCTGTTGTACAATTAAAATAGTACCTTCATTCTTAAACTTGATAAAACTGAAAATCAGTACCAATCTTTACATTATTGATAACAATACAAAAGAAATATTTTCTCTCTTTTCTTTCATATTTGAACATATATTGTTGTATGCATATTCATCCCTGTAGGAAGACTCGGGAATCCTAATTGTGAAAGAGTGATATTCAACCTTGAGTCAATCTCGAATTGTATATAAAAAAATTCTATAATTCCCAAGAATGAAATGAATGATAGCTACAAGTTATATGACAAGTTAAACCCTTGGATGACCAAAATCAAACAAAAAGATGCACAAATATGAATTGCAAATTGGTTGGTCATTTCTTCGAAAACTATTTGCACTATTTTGGTTATTTCCTGCTATTATTTGTAACAATGAAAATAGAGAGTACAACCATATGAGGATTGGAGATTGTTTGAGAAAGGAAGAGGAACCTAACACCTTTTCATGAAATGACAGGTCACAGGAGAATAGAACTTAACCAAAGCACTAATCTAGCATCTGAAAACAAATATTCTAAAGTATCAAGAAACTTGAACTAATTGAGAGAAAATTATCTGTCTCCATAAAGTGCAAACAACATCAACTTTTAAACCATTTATACACTCAACACTTCAACTCACTCATTTATTATGCAAAAAATTGGATGTGATGTACACATTTTGCAGTTGTCAGACTAACAACATGCAAGCCAATCAACTTCCTTGAATGTAGAAGATGTTGGGTAGACATTCCCAACACTTTAACATTGCGACAGATCGAGTGCAAATAAGGTTGTGTACCCAGTTCCTCTACTTTGGTTGCTAGTACAACCTTGTTTTGGAAGAATAAATTCTCTGCTTGTTGCTGGAAATTCCATATCAAAATCATATAGTTCTCACAAGACATTGTTGTTGATTCTCACCTTGGGTAGTATCATTCAACTCCCATAGAGAAATAAAAAAGATCATGTGAAGGCAGAAAAATGTACCCATATATGCAAATTGGTCTGTTAACATCAACAATCTGTTTTACTTTTACTATAACTAAACCCTATCCAAAAGTGGCCAAATTGCTTTATTTCAGTCACTATTGAGACATCCCTTATATATAAATGGATTACATGAATTTTTGCGTGAAAGGTGAATAAATGGAGTCAAAATTGAATGATTTTTTGAATGTTGTATCATGTTACCAACCTGATAGCCATAATCTCCCCTTCCCAAAACTCAAATATGGGGTAGCACAATTTGGTTATGAGTAATACCATTATGATTGAGATGGAGCTTTTAAACTTGCATCTTCACAGGCATTGGTGGCCACTAAGATAAATATTAAGTTTTTGAATTGATTCCCAACAGGCATTGCTTGTCTAACTCCAGACTTGAAACCCCATGAGAAGAATATTTTTTCACAACATAAACAGGGTTTAAAAAAAGAGAAAAATGTTGTCAAATCCACTGATTTGAACCCAAAAGCTCACCAGATCATTCAACTCTTCCTCATGATTCTGCCTCCAGCATTATAGTATGACGAAGCATTTGGGTCTCCATTGAACAACCGGTCAATCTGCTCATCATACCCACACACATGTATTGCAACAAAAGCCACTGGGGCCTTTCCAATATTCCACAGGAGACATGGTTCACTTCCTGAAATCAATAAACTCTCAGATTCCTCCAGAAATATTTCAGAAGGAAGCATTTGCAAAGAATTTCCATAAATCATAACCAAAATTACATCACAGTTATTTTCATTGGAGGGATCGCATACCTGCCCTCTTTGCAGAATAATCATTTGAAACCTCAAAATTCCCCCAATTGTCGAGTTTTTTTTTTCTAGTCACCATCTTCCTGCTCCTCCAACAGACATAAATGAATGTGTTTGTGTATGGAGAAGTAGGAACAAGTGCATATCAAGCACCAATAGGAATATACATTGAGCCATGAATATCGAACATACTCATTTCTCTATATCCTGGCATTTCCACAACACCTTAGTATAATAGAGACCCGCTCAAGAAAATCATGGCTTTCTCCTCATTATCACTTACAAGTGCTCCCAAAATAGTTCCCCCAACCTATGAATTAGAGTACTCAAAACTTACTCTAAACAATATAGTTGTGGAAGAAGATATGTAGCTATAGATTCTATAACCATCCTCTACCTTGAAGTTTGTGGATATTTTTTTTGGACTCAAAATTTGTGTGGTTTTAGGTGCAAATATGAAAGCCTCACTGCTTTCCATAATCGAAGAGTTTTAATGAAAATCCAAACATAATTTTACATTACATTATCAAGGATATGTTTTCTGTAAATTTTCCTCTGGAGAAACTGGAAACGTCTTCCGGAATAGAGCTTTGAAGCTGCCCTATTAGGGCTTTGGAACCCAAGCTCAGCTTTCCCCATGAGGTATCCGGTACTCTGTGCACAATTTTTAATGCAGTTAAACGTAATCCATCAATTGAAAATATAGGAAAACACATTGAAACAACCTACAAGAAGTTGTTGAACCTAAAATCAAGGGTTTCTAAGAAAGAATTCACAACATTTCCCTCTTTGTCAACATTTTGATGAGTTCATCAAAAATAACATCATTGGAGCAATCCAAATCCTCTAAGAAAATTAAAAATATATGAATTGATAGTTTTTTCTCAGCAAATAAGTTAGATATAACAGATTTTTAGCTTGGAAAATCTCAGTGGTCATGTGTAATTCTGTTCTTATTAGGCACACATATTTTCAGAGGAAGAAGCTTGTGAGATCTGAAGTGACATTATTTTGTCCCAACTAGTTCGAGGATGATTTTTTTTTTTTTTGTACAGAATCCCATCCAAAGTAACATAAAACATTCATAATTTTAGCAAAATAAATGGAATATACCTAAATCTAATATAACTTTGATATTCGTTTCCGGATGCTTCAATTAAATGCAGCTAAAGAATGAGTTATTTCAGAGTTAAATTCATACATAGTAAAAGAAAAGCTACTGTACATATAAATAATTGTTATATTTAACATCAATATTGAAATTTCAGAGGAACAGATGTCAAAAACTATTTCTCAATATAATATACTCGCTAAATGATTTACTTCTGAACTCATGTTGCATGGGGGACTCTAAAAGAACCTGCAAGGTTAGAAATAATGAAAAAAAAACAATGGTGATGAGAAATAGTTTGACCAACAGTTCCTTGGTCCAAAAATAATTTTTTCTTCTTTAAGCATGATCCCGATGCAATGGCAAGTGGTTGGAATATGTGATGCTATTCGACCTTGTTATAGACATTTTTGGGCACTGCAACCCCAAGCATAAAATGTCCATAAATCAAGGGCTCCTAAGTCCCTAAAAGTGTTTTTCTAACCCCTAAAGGAATAAGGTCAACTGATTACAGCTTCTCCCAGAAGTTCTCCATGAAAAATTTCTCAGAACCAGTCAAAACAGGATCATTTCACCTGCTCCATAGGAAAAGTGCGTTGCATCTCACCTAAGTACACTCTGTGGGTGCATTGAATTTCAAAAATCCCTTCTATGGGGTGCGATGGGCGAGAAGTGACAAATGGCAGTCTCAATCCGCAAGGTGGAGAGGCATGGAATCTTTCAGAAACTTCTCCTGTGACACTTGCCTCTCTGAATTCGACCAAGGATGAGTAAGAGATCATCAATCTCCAAGTGGAAGCAAGAACTATCAGAGGGACAACACTAATCAAATCACAAGCTGACTCATCTCCCTTACAAATATCTATATATGGATCCCTCATCCCAGAGATCCAGAGGCTGGAATTTTGCATCTTGTAAAGAATTGTTGTTGGTTTCTTGAGACAACATCGTAGTGTTGGGTGATCTAAGCTTTGTATGAGGTGAAGAAGGGCTTACTTGCTGAGAGGATGATGCTGGGTCAGAACATTGGTTGTAACTCCCTTGGCTCTTTCTTGATTATCAATAAAAGCTATTCAAGTTTTCTTCCGTACTCTTGTGTGTTTTATTCATTTGTATGGTCAATTTACATCTGATCCTAGATTGTTTATGATTATAGATCCATGTTCTTGTATAGTGTTATGATACTCTGATTCTACAGGTACTCTGTGAAGCTGGGAATACAAGGAAGCAAGTAGCAAAGGACTATCAGAAGAGAGAGGAATCGACCTAGGAGCCAAGCGCAAGACAGAGGTTGGTCTCCTTTGTTCTTCTCTCATCTATATTTCATAAAGGAAAAATGAAAGTAGCTTTACTTTTTTTGTTTCTAAGGTAGCTACCACACCTTAGTGGGATAAGCAGTTCTGTATAGACACTTTTCCCTGTAACAGACCTGCTCAGTTTTTTCATATGGAGTGCATCACTAATCAGGTCATGTTTTGGTGACAAGCATCCATCAAAAGATGACATAGAGCTGAACGATTTCTCTTGTTGGAGAGAAGAATCAAAAGATGGCATAGAATTGAATGACTTCTCTTGTTGGAGAGGAGAATGATGGGGTGAATTCTTAGTTGGACATGACAAATTTTCAGGAACCCTGAAATGAACAAGAAAAATAAGGGTTTTGTCTTAAAGAAAATGGGAAAAAAGCAAAGAAACATGGATTAAGGGGTGTATCAAGAAGACTGGTAAAATAAACTAATTAAACTTGATATTCATATTAAAGAGCTTATTGAATACTGTAGTGACCAATCCAGGGGTCTAGATTAGACTAAATTTAATGTCAACCAAGGTAGGTAAACTTAGAGGCACGTGTCTACAATCTATAGACCTAAAAGGATCTCATATACCTAGATAAGTGTCTACTGTGACAGGCTAAAACACTCTTTTACAAGAGATTGGAATATGTTTCCTTTCACACTTTAAACACTCGGATCATCTAATTTAATTAACTGTTCTAAAAACACAGCGTGTTACTAGTCTGAGTTTTCAATCCTCTTACAAGGATATCATTCACAAAAACTCTTTCTCAGTAACACACTAAGCATCCTAACAATCAAATTCATGAAAACTAAAGACTCTTTTAAGCATATTAAAACTCAAATGCATGAAAACAAAGTCCACAGAGATACTTCGAAATTCAGTGCTCAATTAAATCTTTTACAAGATCTTGTTCAATAATTTAGCAATTGAAGTTTCAAGCTATCACCATGAATCATACAATAACACTCACAAGAACTTCTAATCGAATTAATTAATTCACAATCAAAGAAATGGCATCAAATACTATTCAGATCTGAAGTCTAAATGCTATGAAAATGAAATGAAATTATACTAGTCCCTACGTAGGGCCCGTCCACACGTTGATGGTACACTTAGAAAACTTCAGATGATGAAACCGTTAACACATAAAACACTGGAATGATGAAACGCTGCCTGTGATTAAAGTCTGGAAATCAATTACATGCAAGAACAGAGTTCTGGTAACAATACAATACGCAGTCTTAAGTCTGCTCAATGTCTATTATCCTTCGTTCACTAACATTCCTTAAGGTTTACAATCGAATGTACATACATTATCACACAGATGTTTCTGCTTTTACAGTCAAAAAGGCGATTTTTGTTTTTTTTCTAATCTTAACTGATTTCTAAAACAAAACGAAATCAGTTTAGGTAACTTTGGCTTTTTGCTGCTTTTATGACCAAAAAGGCTGGGTTTGACCAACATGGACCATGTATCCAGGAGCTCCAAATGCGATGTTGAATAGATCTTTCGCCATGTATGGACATCCATGATCACGTCCCTATCCTCTATTTTGATTTTCCTGCCATGCCATGTGTCACAACATAAACCAATTATAGGAAATCATGACATCCCGTAATTTTGTTGAAAATTTCTAATTTTTAACATAAAAATCCACAAATTAAATTTAATGTAAAATAACAATTATAATGCTTAATTGATCAATTTCAATGGACTATGAGGGGTTTATGGGAGAAAATGATAGATGAATGATGGATTTTTAGAAGAAAAGGATGGCAATAAAATAGTACCAACATTTCCCCCAAGCTCAATGATTTAGCATGTCCTCATGCTAATCCTGATGTGCTCCCTTTATATTCTATTCCTGCTTGTGCCTCTGCCACTTGTAACAAGACATCTATATTCTTCTGGACTTGGGCATTCTTTTGAACTTGGAACTCATGTTTCAGATTCTTATATTTTTCTTTGAGAGCTTTTTTCTGAGTATACCATTTTGTCGCCCATTTGCACATTTCGGTTTGTTCAGTCTTAAGTTCTTTGATTTACTCCTTCAGTTTCTCATTTTTCTGTTGAGTCTTCTTGCTCTGAGCTCTCAACATTTGATTTTCCTTCTTTATGACCTTCTCTAACATGTTTTCTTCCATCAATTCCTCTTTTAGCTCTTCAATTTGTTTCTCTAACCTTCTTTGTTTCTTGTTTGTAGGTACTGGCTCTTTCCTTTCTTCCTTGTTACTCTCGATTTCCATTTCTGCTTCCTGTTCTGGCTATGAATTAGTATTGCTTTCAATGTCCATTGGTGCATCTACATTCAGCTCTGGTTGATCATCTTATGTTTGATTCCTTTTTATTCTCCTTGATCTTCTCTTATAAGTAGTGAAGATTTTATCTTTTTCAATCTTCTTGGCAGTTTCTTGCCTCATCCTTCTTGTCCTTACACCATTGCTGGGTTGAGGAACATTGCTTGACTTACGCTCAGGGATTTCTTCATCGATATCAAGCATAAACTCTGTGCATTCTTGCTGCTGTTCCTGTTCATCTTCTTTAATTTTATTGGCAATTAAAAATTCTTTCCGTGTTTTTCCTCTCCTCTGCAACTCAAATTCAATTAAAATTTTGATCAAACCAAAATGACACAAACTCTTATCTTCATTACCTTTTCGTTTCTGAATGGTCTTCGACATTTTAGTCAAACTCTGTAAGAGGAAGTATGGCAAACTGATAGTGCATTGACCTTTTAAGTGCAACAGAAGTTTTATGTGATATAGGTATACTATATTGTAACGTCCTTCACATGTAACAAATTTCTAAATAATGTATACCATTTCGTCCCAAGGGTGAATTAGCCAACTTTTGGGAACACCCTTTTTCCAATTGATAGAGGAAACCCTTGACCTAGACATAAACTGAGTCCATGATTTTTCCTTAAATTGTTTGGTTTTGAAATACTTTTCCCCTTCTGGATTGATTCCCAATGTTTGTGCTATGGTATCCTCTAAAATTCTAAAAGAGAAGTTTCCTATTAAAGCTTTCTCTCCATTGAAGGAAAATGCAAATTGCTTTGTAACTTCTTCATTGTTTCCATTGAATTTCTCTAGAAAAGACAACCATTGTTTTTCCCTTAAAATCGTGACACAGTCATCATGATATTGTGAACTATCAAATGTTTCAGGCTCTGCTCTATTGGTCATTTAAAAAAAAAAAAATCTCTGTTCTAACCCTTTTGTTTATGCTTAACAATTCAATCAGGGTTTTTTCAATGTGTTACCTCTTTTCCTGCGTTCCACTTAGCTGACCTAGTAGCGCCCTCAATTCTCAGGGTTTCCTTCTTTAATTGCTTGGGCGGTGGTAGAAACTCGTGGTAAGCCTGTTTGCTATGCTCTCCCTTTATAGCGCCTGCTGTCTCGGCCCTCTTTGAAAACTCAGAGTTTGAACATTCACATGGTAACGCACTTTATGAGCTGAGAGTTTTATAAAGTGAAAACTTAATAGTCGACCTTCACCCAATTGTTGTAATGATAATGCAGAGTTGAAGGCGCATTCACATCATGAAGACAGAGGAGCAGTACTAATTTGCAGAGGTATAATCATGAGAACACCATATACAAATCGTATGATGGTAACGGATATATGTTTCATGAGCCGACTTGGGTCAAAAGACTGTTTTATAACTCCCACATTCAAAATGAACGAAATCATTTAACACTTGTCTTTCCAATGATTTACCACTTGTCTTTCCAATGGAACGACTTATCCACTATGTGTTGGTACTTGGCCGATTGAAAAATGATGGATCGATGACAAGGTTTGATGGCCGATTTAAAAATGAGGAGTTGATGACAAGGTTTGAAGAGTGGTGTAGGAAAAGGTTTGAAAATCGTAGTAGGAATATGGAAATAGGCTAAAGTGTGATGGGAAATGATAGCAGAGTGATAACAGAGTTGAGTAGCTAGGAATGCTACAAGGGTGATGGGTATAGGGGTTTTTGAAATTGATAACAAGCAATCATAATCATCATTTTTAACACTAAAATAATTCAAGAATTTTAAATGTTAAAAATAAAAATTTCACCGATACATTACACTTGTTGGTTGACAATGGCTGATTTGGCGTGCACAGGTATGACTAATCTTCACTGTCCAAATATGACTAGTCTTCACTGTCCAAAACAGGTCCCTTTGAAATGAAATTGAATATAACAGGTCCCTTTAAAATCTGAAGAACTCTGAAGAACTATGTTTGTGCAGCTTCTTTTATCCTTCTTGTTGATGTAGCCTTGATGATAAGAAACCTTTGAAAACTTTGTTGAAGTAGCCTGATGTATCTTGAATGCAGTTTTTAACAGGTCCCTCTGATATTTGTTGAACATGTCCCTCTAATATTGGTACTGGTAACATAGTCTTCTGAACAGGTCCCACTGCATATTGCTTGAACAGGTCCCTCTGATTAGAACAAAAAACAAAAACAACTCTTTTATTGAAATACTGAAGTACTGAAGCAAATTCTTTGAAGATTTACAAATGAGGAGATGAGATAGGGAAAAAAAAATGCTGATTCTTCTGATTCTTCTCCCCCACTAAAGCTGTGACTTGTCCTCAAGTCATTATTGAAGTCATGAACAAAACAGTAAACAAATAGAACAAGGAATTCTTACCAGCCAAAGGATTGGTTTTCGAGTAAGAATTCTGGGTTAGAGTGTGCCAGAGTCTGGTTTTCACATCTAAACCATTATTATTATTATTATTATTATTATTATTATTATTATTATTATTATTATTTAAAATATTTGTGTTTATATATATATATATATATATATATATATTTTAATTTTTATATTTTTTTTTTATTTAAAAACAAAAATGAAATTGAATGAACTAAGGTAGAGATATCACAGCTGAAGGCTGCAATATCTCAACCTCCCTTTTTTGAGAGACAGTTTGAATAAAATCCTCCTTGCTGATGGGCTTATGATAGAGTTTCAACCGATGTCCATTGACAAGAAAGGTGTTGCCTTCTCCATCAATGGTAGTAAGCTTGATTGATCCATTTTCATATACTTGAACTATTTCATATGGGCCCATCCAATGTGTGGTAAATTTGGCTTTATGATCTCTGAATTTAGAGTCAAAGAGTAAAGCCCAGTCTCCTTCTTTGAACTATTTCTTTTTAATGTGTGCATCATGCCACTGCTTCCTTTGTTTCTGCATTAGGATTGCTGTCTCTTCTACTTGCTGCCTCATTTCATCTAACTGGTTCAATTGCCGAATTCTCTCTTTTTGTGCTTCATTCAGATCAATTCCTAAATCTGCAGCCATCTTATAAGTATGTATTTGAAATTCAATAGGAAGCAGTACCTCTTTTCCATACACCAACTGATATGGTGTAAATCCTGTAGTGTTTTTCCACGTGATTCTGTAAGCCCAGAGTGCATCTTTGAGCTTCTCTTCCCAATTCTTTTTGTTCATTGCTACTGTCTTAGTGATAATTCCTTCCAATGTTTTATTGGTAGATTCCACCTGGCCATTGGCCTATGGATGGTAAGGTGTACTTTTCCTGTGCTTGATTTTATATTTTTCTGTGATGTCTTTGACCAGCTTTGAGGTAAACTAAGTACCTTGATCCGTCACTATCTCCCTTGGTACTCCATACCTTACAAAAATTTCTTCAAAAATAAAGTTTACCACTATTTGTTCAGTTTCTCGGACTACTGCTTTTGCTTCAGCCCATTTTGTCACGTAATCAGTACATACTAGGATGTACTTTTTACCTTTTGAAGTTGGATTGGTGGGTCCTATAAAATCTAGAGCCCATTTTTCAAATGGCTCTAAATGTACTTGAGGCTGAAGTGGCATTTCATCTGTAGCTGTTGGTCTTCCCATTCTTTGACAGCTATCACAACTTTTCACATACTTCTTGGAATCCTTAAAGATAGATGGCCAATAGTATCCAAGACTGAGAATCTTGAACGTTGTTCTTTTGGCTGCAAAATGCCCACCACATGGTTCATCATGGCAAGATTTTAAAATATCAATTATTTCATCATTTCTTACACATTGTCTAATAATCATATCATAACCGGTGTAAAATAAATCTCCATTAACCCATGAATATCTAGCACTTTGTTTGATCAACCTCTTCTTTTCCTTTGGAGTAAAATATGGAGGTGCTTTTCCTGTTGACAAATAGTTGGCTAAGTCAGCATACCAAGGATTCACTATTGAAATTGCAAATAAATTTTCATCTGGAAAAGAATCTTCAACCGGAACAATCTCACCTGAATTTTGCAGTCTAGAAAGAAAATCTGCCACTTGATTCTCCTTACCTGTTCTATCTAACACTGTAATATTAAGTTCCTGTAATAATAACAACCATCTGGTAACTCTGCCATTAGTGATTGGTTTATTCATTAAATACTTAATGGCAGAGTGGTCAGTATGTACAAAAACCTCATAACGAGTTATATAATGTCGGAATTTATTCACAACATGTATGATTGCAAGCATTTCTTTTTCAGTGACTGTGTAGTTTAATTCTGCAGGTGTTAGATTTTTACTGATGAAATAGATGGCATAATTGAAGGACTCTTCCTTTTGGCATAATGAGGCACCTACTGCAATATCAGATGCATCTGTAAAGATGTGAAATGGTAGGGTCCAGTTAGGTCCTTTTAAGACTGGTGTGGTTGATAACTTTTCTTTGAGTGTTTCAAAAGCTTTCTGACAATTCTCATTCCAGTTGAAAGGTGTATCTTTTGCTAGAAGCTTAAACAGAGGTAAAGCTATTTTACTAAAATGTTCAATAAACCTTCTGTAATAGCTTGCATACCCAAGAAAGCTTCTTACCTCTTTTTGAGTCTTCGGAATTGGCAAATTGACAATGATCTGGATTTTTGATGGATCAACTTTAATGCCTTGAGGAGAAATATAGTGACCTAATACTATCCCTTCATTTAACATCATAAAACACTTTTCATTGCTCAGGGACAGATTAGCTTCAATACATCTCTTCAAAACTTTTTCAAGATTTTCTAATGAATGCTCAAATGAATTACCATACACTGAAAAATCATCCATGTAAACTTCAACACAGTCATGAACTAAATCAGCAAAAATAGCTAATACAGCTCTCTGAAATGTATCTGGAGCATTGCAAAGTCCAAATGGTAAAACATTATAGGCATAAGTGCCCCAGGGACAAGTAAAAGTGGTTTTTTCCTGGTCCTCTAAGGCTATCCTGATCTAGTTATAGCCACTGAAACCATCAAGAAAAGAGAATGATGATTTCCCAGTTAATGTGTCTAGCACTTGGTCGATAAATGGTAGTGGGAAATAATCTTTGAGGGTTGCTTTGTTCAATTGTTTGTAATCAACACAAATTCTCCACTTGCCATTTTTCTTGGGCACTACTACCAATGGGGATACCCACTGACTGTCAGAGATAGGATAAATAAAATTGACTTTCAGTAGTTTTTGTAATTCATCTCTAACAATATCCTGAAGCATGGGATTCATTCTTCTCTGCGGTTGCCTCACTGGTTTGATATTACTATCCGTGTAAATATGGTGAGTACATGTTTCAGGGTGAATTCCATGCATATCGGTGTAATCCCAAGCAAATGCTTTCTGATATTTTCTCAATAATTGAATCAATTTTTCCTCCTGAGATGAGTCTAGGTGAGTGCTAATATTCAAAGTTTTTCCTGGACTAATCTCTATGGTCTTGCTCTGTGTGTTTGTGATAGATTGAATGGGAAAAATGTTCTGAAATGTTGTTTGCAAAGAATGAATGGTACATGTTTCCTGAAAATTCTGTGCCAAAAGTTCATCTGCAGCATGGTATTGGTCATTTCTTAATTCTTCAGAAATATCAGGTTGAGAAAGGAACAATTCGACCAAATCATCATTATTATGTTCTTGAAAATCATAGATTTGATTGATGCTGAAAACAAATTGAACTTCTTTCTGATCATTGTATTTATCATCAAGACATAAATTGTGTGCTACTGCTGGTGATTGTGTTGATGGGTAAAGAGTGAGTTCTTTTCTTTCAGTTCCTATGAATGCATCAGCAATTGCTAACCATGGTCTACCAAGGATGATGGGGTGTCCTCCTAAATTAGATTTTGGCTGAAGAACTAAAAAGTCCACTGGATACTCCCAAGAGTCCAGTGAAACAATTATGTCCTCCAAAATCCCTTCAGGAATCACTTTAGACCTATCACCTAGTTCTAGAACAATTGTTGTGTGCTGCAAGTTTGTGAGTTGCAATGTTTTCATTGTTTCAAGAGTCATTACATTTATTGCGGCCCCAAGGTCAATTAAGGTGTTTGGAATATGTATGTTGTTAATGATTGTAGTGACTCTGGGAATACCAGGATCAACATACTTTTCCATTGAAATGGTGTTTGTCATAAGGCCAGCTAAATGTCCAATAACATGAATAGTTTGTGGATCAATTCTTTTCCTAGTAGGCTTCTTAAGGCATAGTTCTTTGATTGCTTTAGTATATATGGGAATGTCTTTTATGGCTTGCAATAGTGGAATTTTTATATAGACATTCTTTAGCTCATCTAAAACATCAAATTGTGGTATAGACATGGGAAGTTTTGTTTGGACCAATCTGTCTGGAAAAGGTGGTGGATGCAACGGTTGCATTTGTTTATTTTTAATGTCATCATTTTGTTTCCTTTGAGTTGGAGTTTCATTTTAATTTTCTTCATTTTCCTCTTGTTTTTCAACTATTGGAGGTTCTTTTTGAAGTACCTTACTAGACCTAAAATTGATATTTTGTAAAGGTAATGTGGGATATGATGGTCCCTCATGTACATCGTAAGCTGGTCTCTCTGCTCTGTTATTTGGATTTGGTACAGGCTGAGAAGGAATTTGAGTGGGTCTAGGAGGTTGTTGGTTAGATGGGAGTTGTAAGTGAGGTGGAGTTATTGGTGGAGGATCAGGCAATGCTTGTTGAGTGTTTTGGGGTTGATAAACAACTTGTTGCTGAGGATATTGCTGATATGTTTGAGGATATTGTGAATGTGGCTGATGATACTGTTGATATGGCTGAGAATACTGTTGGTATGGTTGAGGATATGGTTGATATTGTTGAGAGTACTGCTGAAATGGTCTCCATTGTTGCTGTGGGTAATTTTGGTGTTGCCATGGCATGGGCACATTCCAAGAATTCTGAGCATACATCTGATATTGTGCAGGAAATTGAAAATTTTGGTTTGGAAACATACCTGGAGGTGGAGGTCTAGGTTGCCACGGTCTCTTAGCGCCCATGAAATACACATTCTCCATATCTGTGTTAGTTGCTTCCACATTACAATTCTGCAAAATCTTGACTTTAGAGCAATGAAATATATCATGATTTTTAGTACAAAAGGCACAAACTTGAATGTTTTCTAATGGGCAGTCTTTGAAGGCATGTTTCTTCCGGCATTTTGGACAAAAGACAGCCATTATTTGATCTTCCTCTTCTTGTCTTTGCTTGGCTTTCAGAGTGTCAATTTGAGTTCCTGAGGTACTTAATAGATCTGTTTTGAATTCTTCTAACAGGTTTCCTATTTTAGCCCTTGTGACACTTGCTGAAGCAAATTTTGTGGCTTTAGATGATAGAGATGTTTTTCCATATCTGCCTTTGCTCCTTGAATACTTTTCACATAAATCAGCAATTTCTTCGAAAGGTAAAGTGGAAATATCACCTTTTCCCATCAAATTAAGATCATCTAAGTATTCCTCTCGAATGCCCTTCAAAAATATTGTTCGAATCAGATCAAGAGACATGGTCCTATGTTTTGATTTTTGCAAATTGTAAACAAATCATTCCAAATACTCCTCTAAATTTTCATCCTCTTGTTGATTCATCCTAAAGATATCATCTTTAGAATCTTTCGATCTGCAATAAGGTTGGTATTTCTTTAGGAATATTCTTCTCAAGCCATCCCAATCAGTTATTGCAAGTTCACCAAGTCCCATGAACCATCTTAATGCTGATGCTTTTAATGTTGCTGGGAAGAGTCTAAGCCTATGGGCATCATCTGTGTAACCATATGTTTGACATACTATGTCAAATTCAAACAAGAATGAATCTGGATCTTCTGAAGCCATGCCATAAAAGTTTGGTAGCACAAATGGAGGTATGTTTTTCATTTTTATTTCCTCATCATAATTTTCTCCTGGTTCTTGAATAGGAAATTTAAAGGTTAACTCTTCCTCCTCTCTTCGATCTTGATTTTGTGGTCCTCTTTCTGATCCATCTTCTTCCTCAGCCATTTTGATAGGTTCCTCTGTTGATTTAATTTGTTATTTAGTGTCACTTGTTTCAAAGAGAAGTTGTTCTAGTGATTTTTCTCCTTCTTGAGATTTTTCAAAGTCAGTACGTTCAAGGAGATATTGTTGAGTTATTGTGCTACTTTCTCTTGTTATAGAGGATTCAGGGAGATGTTTCTTCTGTGATTCATGTGCCAATAGAATTTGTCTCTCAATGAGTGTGAGTCTTTGCCCTGATTTCAGTTTATCCTCTAATTTTTGTATGGTGACTTTCCCAGTTGGTGTTGTGTGTTCAACTTTTCCTAAAGGGTCTACTCCTAGTGGTGAATTATTTTTTGGATGGGGGGTTTGAATCTACCTTTATCATCTCTAGATCTAGACATAAGTAAACATGACTTCTAAAATGATAAATCAAAATTAAATCAATGTTTTTGTTTATGTTTTTTTTTTTTTTTTGTAGAAATCCTCTAGTTGCGCCTCCCCGGCAGCGGCGCCAAAATGTAGTGACCAATCCAGGGGTCTAGATTAGATTAAATTTAATGTCAACCAAGGTAGGTAAACTTAGAGGCACGTGTCTACAATCTATAGACCTAAAAGGATCTCATCTACCTAGATAAGTGTCTACTGTGAGAGGCTACAACACTCTTTAACATAAAAATCCACAAATTAAATTTAATGTAAAATAACAATTATAATGCTTAATTGATCATTTTGAATGGAATATGAGGGGTTTATGGGAGAAAATGATAGATGAATGATGAATTTTTAGAAGAAAAGGATGGCAATAAAATAGTACCAACAAATACCTTCCATTACAGTTTTCTAGAAATCTTGCCAAGGATGCTTTATGTGCTAGTGGTAGTGCTGGGATAAAACAAATATCAAATAATATAGCAATAAATGAATGCAATTCTATTAACCTCTATATACAAATGTTCTCATCCAATGTCCACTTAACACCTATTGCCAAAATGTAGTCCAACCTATTATTATATCTGCATTAGTCCACCTTTACTATAACCCCCCATCAAGGTTATAACAAATTATGATACCCTGAGCTAAGTCTGATATCCTAGGAATATAGAGCTAAGTAATTAGCCTTATGTATTATCGTTACCTGTTGCTCCGGAAGCATTGGGTGTTGATGTTGGGACAATTTTTTTTTCACATTCTTGTTGGTTGCTACCAGCCCCATTTTTTTTATTTGATTTTAATTCCCCATTACTTGAGGATACTCCAATAGAATGGTCGGGCTTCGAACATAATTGGGTGTGGTGAAGTAAAATTATAAGTGCGGACACAAACAATTTCTCTAGCCTGATAGTGGGTCTAGCCACTAAAAAGACATTCTATGGAATATTTCCTTAGGTTAGAAACAATTAATAGGGCTTACCTCTTAGTACGCTTATCCTTTTTGGTGGTGACCTTGCTTTCTCACTTTAGCTATATTCGTTTCCTTATTCGAACGCCTGAAACAAGTAAACAACAGAAAAAAAAACAACCGTGATAATAGAAAAATTGTAATTCAATCTACTTAACAAGTCAAGAGGCATTAAGCCATAAACATGTGAGATGACACATTATGTAAGAAATCAATCGATAGTTGCATATATATTAAATCAAGAAGAGATTACAACCATTTCCTTGACGTTGATGTTCTCCTTCAACAAAAAGAGGTTCCCACACACTTCCGTTAGAATTCCATGATGGCTTCAACAATGATAGTTTTAAGGATCTTCCCTTTAGGATTCACACTAAACCAAATTAACACTTCTCCCTCACACACAACTAGAGATCTAAAACTATGAATAGCATGTTTTTTACTCCAAACTTAATTAGCACTAGCACACCAAAATTAACATTAGCTTGTGCTTGGGAAAAGGGAGGTTTATATAACATGAGTGGATGGGATATGGTTCCTCTTCTCATGGGAGAAGGTCTTATCACTTGAGGTAGTTCCATCCTTATAGGGGAAAGGAGCCCAAGCTAACATCCTCGACTCTATCCAACTCAACCATTTACCAGACTTCTATTACGAAGCTTCTAGAGCTGGAAGCTTCAACTCATTTAAAAAACTTTCTAAAAGAGGATCGACACAACTAAAACAAATCTCAATCACTCCGGTTGGAACTAGGGACAATGTTAATCCCCGCATTTTAGTGGGAGGAGGACAAGGGTAATTAGAGATGGTCTTGTATACTAGGAAAAACAGAAGATTTTTGGGAAATGGTGCGAAAGGGAATTGTTTTGCTCATGAAGAGGGACACAATGGGAGTTTCTTCATGAAGGGAAAGCATGTAGAATTCAGTTTAGACGTCCTCCAGGATCAAGGAATGGGGAGTATAGGGACAATGGAAAAATTTTGTGTAACAGATGCCCCCTAAAGTGTGAAGGTTGAACTAGAGTGAGGGATGAAATGCTTTATGAATCAGTGTGGGGAACTGGAATTTGTCATCAGAAAACCTGCAAGAAAGTACAAATACACATATATAACTGAAAAATATGTCAAATGATACATGAATCATGGTATGGATGCAACCATCCAGAGAATGATCATGTAAATGGATCCATGTGTGGGCGCAACATCCAATAAAGAGGATCATATCAACCAAGGTATGGTCGCATCCATCAAATAATGAGAAGGATCACATATGACAACTCATGGTATGGTTGTAGCCATCCATCTGAGAGAGACATGTATATCAACATGATCATGTCAAATTGCCTTGAAACCTAGACTTTTGTGATCTGAGCCCAGGGTCTTGCACTCCAACACGATCCGATCAAAGTACAAATTCTAACATGTGAATAGATGTGTTGACATCGAACATGCTAGAAAATCGCTTGATTACCAGTCGACGATGTAAACTGTTAACAAGTGCAAGAGAAACCACCAATAACGACAATGATTCTCAAGGTACTATCAGCCCAATTCATGGAATGTGAATAGAGGAACTGAAGTTGAACATCCGTGAAATCACCCGATCGAAAGCCAATGATGTGAACTTGTCATCGAGTGCGAAGAACTCACCATTAGGGCATGAAAGCTCTAAGGTACAATCAACTTCCCAAATAATGAGCTGAAGTCGACAGGAAGTGATCATGTCAAAGGAGGGCCATAACGTATCCCACATCATCGACACGAGACAGAGAGATTCAAAATTATTGTGGATGATACAGAGAATCGGGGGTAAGTGTAACTGCCAAAGGTCAACTCTTAAACATATCGGCGACAGGACTGGAAGTTTTGCAGCTTTTGGATGCATGGGACCGTTAGTCATAATGATGTGGCATAGATCAAATGGAAGACAAAAATGAATGGCCCAACCCAGGAAGGTAAACGATAAAAAGAAGGTTATCCAAACCCGACATGAAGCAGAAAGTGTCATGTTCAAGAGTGAGCTGTCAACACAACTCATTAGATTTCCAAATTTTCCCCCACCATTCCTGGTAGGTACCCCAATTATTTTTTAATCACAAGCTTGAAGGGGATAGGGTATTCTTGCACTGTAAGTTCATCCTTCAAATGAATCTAGCCTAGTAAGTTTAACGAGCCCTAGGAAGGAGAAGCTCATATTCGTCATGGTGACGAATCTGATGTTGTTTAATATTTTAATGAGTCCAACAAAGGTGTAACTCAGTATCTTTTTCATGTTTAGAAAGTTTGAGAAAGACATGGAATAGAAAACTCCGCATGGTCCTTTTTCGTACATTTGTGTCTCTTGAGCTTGAACAGGTAGAAAATGATACTTGAGAGAACCACTTGACCATTTCAGTCAAGGAGTACCTTTTTCATAAGTAGTGCATCCTAGCCCAAAAAAGGTGTAAACATATACTAGGAAAACAACATTTTGCATCCATTAATGAGTTTGAAACAACAAGGGCTCGGCTATCATTTTGTGTTTAAAGGGTAAAAAAGGAGCTTGAAAGCAGACCCCCCATTTTATTCTCTTTTACGAGTCAAAAGGGAAAACTACTCAGCAATCTTTTCATTTGAGTTTTACGAGTCGAGAAAAGAGTTGAAACGTGACTCGACATCATCGTTGAACAACCATCACCTATTGTAGCACAAAGGGTAAAGTGCATTATCCAATTCTTGGGGAAAAATAGGTCAAAATACTTAAAAACCCTAATATTTCATGAAAAATTGAATAAAAGGAGGGAAAAGTAAATATTTTTTACCATTTACCATTTTACCTTGCTCTAAAAAACTTTTCACCCAATTTTGCCCTAACTTTTTTGGAGCAAATTGCAGGAGATCCGGCAGGTCATTCACCGAGCTGCTAGTTGTAGGTAAGAGCCAAAGCCCTAAGCTCCATTTCCATACTGTTTATTCCTTCTTTCATCCATTTTTTGGATTTTTGAGGGAGGTTTTGGCAAAATAAATTCACCCTCGGTCAGCAAGAGTTCTGGGCATGGAATCACGCTGACCGAGGGTAATTAAAATGCCCAACTGCGCCGACATTTTCAATAAGGAAAAAGCCATTTTCCTCTCAAAACCACCATTTGAATCCAAATTTTACTATCCAAAAATGATTATTGACTTGAATACATGGTTTTTACAAGAAAGAATCATCGAAAATGATAGACTAGAAAGAACGTGAGCACGAAGATGTGGACACTCAAGCATTGAATGATCCAAATTGCCTGAACACTTTGAGGAATTGTGGGCTTGTCAAGTTCTTTCTCACACCAAGGATGTAGGCTCAACCTGAGGTTCTTCGATACCTGATTAGTCTCTGGGACATAAATCAGGAAATATTCATCATTGGTGACCAGGAGTTGGAGTTAGAAACTTCAGACATATATTTCATCACAGTACTATCCCGAAGGGGGGAACCAATCAACCTATATGGGTCACGACCGATTGGGGAAAGCATATCCATGCTACTTTCCGAACATTTCCCTGAAGCCCTCAAATCCAAGAGTGGCAAGATTGAGATTGACATTATGCAAGATCTGACACTGAGAGTGCTACTGTTGACTATCAACAAAGTGGCAGGGTCCCAAGCAGTGCACGAGACTAACAAGTCAAAATTTCTATATGCTATCGACTGTACAACACCCATGATCTTCAATTGGGTGGAATCCATGAAGATCATCATAAAATTCCAGCTGAAAAATGCTAAGGCAGGGAATCTGAAGCAATTTTGCTTCAGATTTGTACTAGTGACCTTTTTCTTGGAACAGGTGCCACTATCCCAGTACCAGTTGACTGAGGTAGATCCGTCAATGCCACAAGACCCACGGATGGCCTGTTGGAGTCGTTTGATGCCTAAGATCACTGTGGTCCAGCATATGTCTTACAGTCCCGCCTTCTTTTCATGGCTAAGACAATAGTTGATCGTCGTGGAGGATTAGCCATATAGCAATACCAACTTCCATGAAGATCCGGACATGCCGCTACCAGATGGGGAAGATTTCGATGACGAAGGTAAGAAATCAATTTTTAATTTTGTGATTTTTTAATTGTTTTTGATATATATGTGTTTATAACATTTTGTTTTATCAATGTAGATGTTGGACCAGAGTGTCCTACCGGGATTTCCCTAATAGCCAGGTGCGTCACCTACCAGTTTGATGTCGCTCCTTACTAAGAGAGGAGTGACAATGAGGAGGCGAACACGAGGAATCTTGAGGGGTTGACTCATGGTATCCCAGAGTACACCTGAGTGGGAGACATCCCGTGCCAGTACCAGAGGCATACAGCGGGAGTATCGGACCAGATTCGTTGATTGTTGACTCATGTTGCACGAGCAGTTTCATGCTACCACGATCACCATGTTGATTAGTTCCTAGGTCCAGCATTTTACATTTTTGAGGCCTGCGTGCCACGGATATATGAGGCCTGCAAGTTGCTGATGTTATTTGAACACACTTATTATTTTTTTGGGTTTTTATGTATCAAAAATTATCACCCTATATATATATATATATATATATATATATATATATATATATATATATATATATATATATTTCTTGCTTACTATGGTACACATGATTTGTTTTGGATTTTTCACATGTTTCGTAAATGTCTATCCAACACATAATTAGCTAATGCATCTGTCAATGTGTTTGTCAGGCCAGGCAGTAACTCCTCAAAACAATTCATATATTATTCCTTCAGGTTGGTCTTTATTATATACATGAGGGAGAGACTGTTCACTTCATCTCCCAATGACTGTTCGTATTTCTTATTATTTATTTACATTAATTACATTCACCCAATCTTGATGATTAGGTGTCAACATTCCCCCCATTAATCTAAAGGGATGTTGGTGAGTCCAAGCATCATTCTGAATCGTTCAAGCTTTTCTCTTCCAAGCGCTTTGGTGAAGATGTCTACAATTTGTTCATTAGTGGAACAATGACAGAGATGGATTGTTTTGGCCTCAACATGATGTCGAATCAGATGATATTCAGTATTGATGTGCTTCGTTTGATCATGGAACTTTGGGTTCTTAGCCAAATTTATTGCAGAGGTATTGTCAATCATGAGTGGAGTTGATTGTACTTGTTTTACTTGCAAATCTTGAAGAATTTTCCTGAGCCACACAATTTCTTTTGTTGCTTCAGCTACTGCCACGTATTCTGCTTCTGTTGTGGAATCTACTGGAACTAATTTTTTGCATGATCTCCAGGAGACAGCTCCTGATCCAAGACTCATAACATATCCTGAAGTAGATACCCCAGTTTTTTTGTCTCCATCGAAATCTGAATCAGAGTATCCAATCAAGTTGAAGTCGTCCACCTATGTATACTTGATTCCAAAGTCTTGAGTTCCCTTCAAATACCTTAGAACTCTTTTTACAGCAGACCAATGCCCCTCACAAGGCTTTTGCATAAACCTAGAGAGGATTCCAAGAACAAACGAAATGTCTAGTCTGGTAGTAGTTAGGTAGTTGAGACCTCCTACACGCTATCTATACTTTGTTGCATCCTCAAATTCTTTTCCTTCAATAGATGTGAGCTTTAAGTTTTGTTCCATTAGAGTAGTAAGAGGATTGCATTCTGTCATGCCAAACCTGTTCAACAGATCTCCAATTTACTTCTTTTGAGAAAGAAATATGGACTTCGGATGTCGAGTTACTTCAATACCAAGATAGTAATGAACATAGCCCAAATCAGTTATTTCAAAACTTTTCCCCAATTCCTTCTTTATGGATGTAATGTAGCTTTCATTGTTCCCTATCATCAAAAGATCATCTACATATACCACAAGATATACAACTGTTTTTCCAACTTTCTTGACAAATAAAGTTGCATCATCAAGATCATAATGTTTGAAATTGAGTTTTAGAAGGTGCTCCATTAGTTTTTCATACCAGGCTCATGGTGCTCGTTTGAGGCTATACAAGGACTTCACAAGTTTGCATACTTTATGTTCATGTCCTTTCATAGCGAATCCTTCATGCTGGGACATAAAAACATTCTCTTTTAGATCTCCATTCAAGAAAGCAGTTTTTACATCCATTTGATGGACTTTCCAACTGTTCTGAGCTGCCAGGGAAAAGAGTGTTCGGATGGTAGCCCATTTTGCTGTGGAGGAAAAAGTCTCCTCATAATCAACCCCTTCCTTTTGTGCAAAACCTTTTTCCACAAGCCTAGCTTTGTGCTTGTCAAGTGAGCCATCAGCTTTATACTTGTTATTGTAGACCCACTTGCAGCCAATTGGTTTGGTTCCTAATGGAGGATCAAGTAGCTTCCAAGTTCCGTTCTTTATGAGGGAATCATACTCCTTTTACATTGCTTCTTTCCATTCATCATTAGAAGCAGCTTCTTTGAAGGAAGTTGGTTTAAAATCTGTAGACAAGTTCAATTCACAATCATAAGAAACATTCATATCAACAGGTGAATTAGAGTCATCTACATCACCTCCATTTTTCCGGTTTGAATTTCTAGTTCCTGTTTTTCCAACCTCATCAGGATGAACACTTTCAAGTGTCTTTGTCAGCCACTTTGGGGGACCTTTCTCATATGGTCCAAGCTGCTCCATTTATTGAGTTGGGATTGAATCAAGATTGAGTCTCCCAATTCTATCAATCACATCACTTAAAGCATCATCCGTTGTTGGAGTTTCATGCGGGGGAGAGTGTTCTTCATAAGGAGATTCCATATGTTGATATAGTATAGGAACCCCCCCTTCAAGATGTGGAATCTAATTATCAAATTCTTGAAATGATTTTTCATTTGTGAATCTATTCAAGCGATCAAGTTGCCGCTCAACAACATTGTTAGTTTTGGATGATTCAAGAAAAATGACATCTCTAGATACAACAAACTTTTTATTGACTTCATCATAGAGACGGTATGCTTTGGAGGTGTTTGAATACCCCAGAAAGATACACTTATGACTTCTTGCACCAAGTTTGTTTCTATGTACCTTTGGTATCAAGGCATAATAGGTGGAACCAAAGACCCTGAGATGCTTTACCAAAGGAACATGTCCATACCACATTTCATATGGAGTCTTGTTTCTAATAGCATTAGATGGACATCTATTCTTTATATATGCAGCACATAGAACAGCATCAGCCCAAAACATTATCTTTACATTTTTGAAGAATAGCATGGATCATACCATATTTAAGATTGTCCTATTCATTCTTTCAGCGACACCATTCTGTTGGGGATTATAAGGCACAATTGTTTAATGTTTGATCCCATGTTGGCGAAGATAGTTTTCAGATTCCTTTGATGTGTATTATTTTCCATTATCAGTGCGACTAGACCCAATATGAGATTGTGCATAATTTTCAATCCATTTATTAAAATTATTAAATGTTTGAAAAGCATCAGATTTGTTCTTCAATAAATAAACCCAACACATTCTAGTGTAGTCATCAATAAATGTCATCATATATTTGTTTCCATTTGCAGAAGGAATAGGAATTGGACCACATAAATATAAATGAATGAGTTCAAGTTTTCTATGTGCTCTTGAATGTGAATCATGAAAAGACTGTTTGCTATGCTTGCCTAGAATACAAGCATCACATTGCTTAAATTTCCTAGGAATTGTAGGAAAACTAGCAACACCATTTTTCTTCAAAAAGCGGAGGCTGTCATAGTTCAAATGTCCAAATCTAGCATGCCATAATAAACTTGATGGAAGTGTACCTTCTTCATAATGAGAATTGTATGAGAAATGTTGTGCATGAGCAGAGGTACCTTGCAGCTTGATAAGCCTTTCTTCTTCTATTCCCCTCATGACAAGTGAGTGGTTAGATGCTTTTCTCACCTCAAGCTTGCCATCAAACATATGAATGGAGTGACCTTGCTGGCGGATGTGAACCAAGGACAACAAGTTTCTCTTCAGCTGTGGGAGATATAGAACATGATGCAGAAGAAAGTTTGGAAGACCAAACAATTTAAGCCTGGTTATGCCAAGCCCTGATGGCTTGATTTTTTATTGGTCTGCAAAGTATATTGCTCCATCAACATTGTTAGTAAATTCTTCAAAAAAATATCTTCTATGAGTCATGTGGCAAGTTGCTCCTGAATCAAGCAACCAATCATTTTTCCAAGAAGCAAGTGAAGCATTAAATAAATATTCATTTAATCCAATATTACATTATGCCACAACATAGTGAGTAGATTTAGGTGCTTTACCTTTGTATGTGTCATTAGTTTTACCTTTCTGTTGGTTTCTTTGACACTCAATTTTGTCCCATGGTAACTTGCATGTAGAGGCATCATGTGATCCATTTCTTTTGCAGTGTATGCAGTGCAAATATGCCTTTTCTCCTTGAGAGTGTCTGCCCCCCCTGCCTCTAAAATCTCTTCCACCTCTTCCTCTCGAAGAATCTTGAGCAATATTATTCTATCTATGTGCAAGAAGACTTGTTTTCTTTTCCAAACCCTTCTCTTTTTCAACAAACTTCTCCATCATAAAATTTGAACTGAGCCCAAAAAATAATTACAATATTTGTAGCAAAACACTAATAGTAATTTGCTATGTCTTTACAAAATGGAATCAACTGCAAGCTCTCAATATTCATATATCATGCAATATATATTCCACATATTATACCATGGCATGTCATATATATGCACATCATAAGGATAACTCCACACATCATAAGGATAACTCCACACATCATAAGAAGAATTCAATGCAGAAATTATGAATCCAACATTAAAAAGGCAACAAGCACCAAGCACGGTCACCAAGCTCAGGGTAAATATACAAAATTTTACAACGTAAATACCAACATCATTCTCAGTATCCTAGTTGCACCATGTAGACGACAAAAAATAAAATTTTTACCAAACTTCCACATTTAGCCTTGATCTTCTGCGTTCAGCTTCCCTCTCAGCTATTCTCACATAAAATTCGCCAGCAAGCATATATTTTATGTCAATATTCCAGTCAATACTCAGAATATTAAAAACACACATAATAAATCAGGGCCACATAGTATTATAAACCGGGAGTGGGACTGCATATATAAACCGAGAGGTGGAGCATTATATTAGAGGTGGAGCGGGATCAGTAGCAGAGTATAGTGGGAGATAGAAGCGTTTATGGCCAGAGTGAATATGAATAAAAACTGGAGTGTGGTTCTGCTGCGTAGTGGGAGATCTATGTGAGGCACCAGCAATGGAACCAGCAGCTTAACCTTCACGAGGTAGACCCTTAAAAGGCTTGGCCATGGTTAGGGAGGACCCGAGCTTCACCTTCACGAGGGTAGAGATGGGCTTAAAGCCTTAAAAGCTTGGGACTTAACGTCGAGTGTTACGTGTAGAACCCGATTCATTCATGCCAGAGCATACAAACTGAGTTACAGAAGATAAATAGGACGCTGAAGCTGGCTGGATGGTCCATAAAGGTAGCTTTTCGTGTGTGGATTTATTAAGATGCATCCTTTGAACAATACCAATGGAACCAGTAGTGAATACCACAGCGTAAATTTATGTGGTGTATGGGCAATGTTAATAGATACCAGCAGCGTAAACAAATATATTGGCAGCGTTAAACAATAAGAACTGTCGGAGCAGCCCCGTGGAAACCTGTGAGGTAGCATCCCCCATATCGAAGCTATTCATTATCCAACAATTTAATTCATCATCATATTTTCCTCTTGTAACTTCTCAATCCCACAAACAACAACTACTATTGTGTCTTTCTCTTTAAAGAAAAGCCGACTGGTTGGAGAAAACTACAGAGCATAACAATAAGATTCATAGATACAGCAGAGGGAAATCTTAACCTCACCTCATCTCCATGAAACCACCAGAATCAATGCTCACTCACTTCTCTCTGCCTGCCTCCAATGCCTACGACTGACAAATCCTCCAATGCCTCTGACAACGTCCAGAAGGTATTACCAGATGTTGGGATATTTCAGAAGGTGAGCAGCGCAGCCTATGGTGAATATGAATAAAAATGGTCAGAGAAGAGGGTGCAGAAAAATGGTTATGGTAGAGAGCCCAGAGAAAATATGGCAGAAAAACTGATAGAAGGAGTTACAACTAATTTTAGGAACCTATGAGCTCTGATACCATGTCAGGCCAGACAGTAACTCCTCACAACAATTCGTATATTATTCCTTCTGGTTGGTCTTTATTATATACATGAGGGAGAGACTGTTCACTTCAACTCCCGATGACTGTTCATATTTCTTATCATTTATTTATATTAATTACATTCACCCAATCCTGATGATTAGGTGTCAACAATATTCATGCACCTAGGAATATGATGATATGTAATGTAATCAAAATTTATTTCCAGTAGATGAATATGTAGATACATTCTAAATATTTGAGGGTTTCTGATGGAATATTTCCCATTGAGTTGAAGGAAAAGTTGTGAATCCAAGTTGACAACCAACTCCTGAATGTCAAGAGCGATGGCTTCTGACAACAGTTCAATGACTGCGTTGTATTCAACAATGTTATTAGTCGTGCGACCTAAACAAATGCCTTGAAGATCAATCAACTCACCGTGAGGGTCATAAATGGCCCATGTCGCCAAGGATAGATTCTGGCTACTACAACAAGCACCATCAGTGAAACTGATGTGAGGAGTCACAGACATCTACAAAGCAGGGAAAACATAGTAAACAATAAAGCTATTTGAAAACTAACACACAAAACCACACTGCAAACAAATGAATGACACACTCATGTACACAAGTAACCATGCAAGATGACCTAAGCATAGTACCTTTTGAGATAAAGCTCATTTCAGGGCTTGTCCAAAGGATTTCCTTTATAATCAATTAGCTCATAGGCCCCTTTTTGCAAAACATGTTTTACAATGTAGGGCCCATGCCACATGGGTTCGAACTTGCCTGCCCCCAGCTTATCATTAGCTTGATCATATAGTAAAACCAAATCACCCTCAGAGAACATGCGGGGGGAGACCGATCGCCCGAAATGGGACTTGACTCGCTTCTTTTGCTCTTCGATGACCAAAGCAGTGAGACAATGAGTCTCATCCATCCATTCTAAATATGAAAGGCACTCTTCTTGAGGTGATGTTTCAGGGAGAAGTTCGACCACTGGCTTGAGCGAAGGAATTTTGCATTCAATTGGTAACATTGCTTCTAGATCATAGAAAGGATGGAATGGTGTGAAACCAGTTGCATCCTTGGTCGAGGTTTGGTAAGACCATAGAGCTAAAAAGAGCATGAGATGCTAATTTGACTTGTGCATCCCAATAGTATGCTGAAGCATTGTAACCAAAACTTTGTTCATAGCTTCAACCTGACCGTTGGCCTGAGGGTAATATGGGGTTGAGCCATCGTGGCACAAACCCAACATAGAGCTTAGCTCAGCCATCATGTAATCTTGGAAATGGGAGCCATGGTCTGTGACAATGGCTCGAGGTACATTGAGCTTGGAAATAATGTGATTGAAAAGAGATTGAGCCATCATTTTACCGTCTGCAAAGTATGTAGGCATTACTTCAAGCCATTTGGTGAAATAATCCACAACAATGATAATATAACCATGCTTCCCGGCCGAGCAACGGTTACATGTGATATCGTAAATTCCCCATTTGGAAAAAGGACCAATGGTAATGACTGGGTGTAGGTGAGCGGGTGGGGCGCACATCTTGCATTAGTAAATTTGACTTGCGAACAACAAGGATGTTGTCCTTAAAAATGGATGGCCAGAAATAACCAACGCAAAGGCTTTTCTATCCGGTAAAATAGCCAGACATATGACCACCACATGCCCTAGAATGGATTCATTGAGAACTCTCTCAGCCTCCTCGAGAGTAAGACATCGACGAAGAACTAAATCGACACCGACACAATATAAAGTATCTCCAATAATACGATAGGGTTGGGAGTGATGTCAAATCCGTCGACAGTCATCCTTAGTCAACGCAGATTGTAACGTGGACATTTGGAGATACACAATGACATCACCGTACCATGGGTCAAGGGTGTTGATCAGCAAAAGAGTCTCGTTCAGAAGTTGTTCATCTCCGCCAGTGGGGAGAGACATAGAAGGAAGGGAGCAAATCAACTCAGCAAAAACTAGTGACTTTTTAGATTTGGCAGTAGTAAATACCAAATTGAATTCTTGTAGGATGAAAATCCATTTAGAATACTTTCCCCCTAGCAACTGACGAGTCAGGATGTAGGTCATGGGGTTGTATTCAGAAATCACAGTAGTAGTGCTTAAGAGAATGTAGCGTCGAAAGCGCTGAACAACCTGTACAACATCCAAAGCCAACTTCTCAACATGGGCATAACGTGTTTTAGTGTCGAGGAGATTATGGCTAAGGTAGTAGATAACATGTTCATTGCCTTCGTCATCATTTTGTACCAATACCATAGCAATGGTGCTAGGGTCTGCAGCCAGGTAAAGGAAGTAGCTGTGATGATAATCCGAGGGATGCAGCAAAGGAGAATTTATGAGGACAGCCTTGAGGTCATCGAAAGCCTTTTGGGCAACCTCATCCCAGACAAAGGGCATTCCTTGTTTGAGCAACCAGGTAAATCCTGTAGCTAGCCCAACATAATTGGGTATGAAACAATGGAGGAAATTTGCCTTTCCCTGCAGGCTCTGGAGTTGGTGCAATGAAGATGGAGGGGGTAAATTTACAATGGCCTCGACTTTAAGCAGATCAAGGCGAATACCGTCCTTGGAAATGATAAAGCCAAGGAGTCATCTAGATTCAACGTAGAAAACACATTTATGTGGGTTTAGTCGAATGTTGTTGTGTCTAAAATGAAGAAAAATATGCCAAAGATGGTTAGGATGATCTTGGCGCTTACAAGAATGAGCGGGAAGGTCATCCAAGTAAGGCTGAATGATGTTGTGAAGATCGTGAAACGCATAGGACATTACCTGCTAAAATGTAGCCCCAGCATTTTTGAGGCCAAAATGGAGATTTTTGTACACGAAAGTACTCCATGGATAGATAAAAGCTATCTTTTCTTGATCAGACGACACAATGTTAATTTGGTTGTAACTAGAAAAATCGTACAGAAAAGAAAAAATTTTGCTCCCATCACATTCATCAATAATCTGATCAATGAAGGGAGTAGGATACTTATCCTTAGGACAGGCACAATTAAGATCATGGTAATCAACGAAAATGTGAATCGTGCCTTCTTTCTTTATCACCGATACAATATTTGACACCCAATATGTAAGAGGGATTGGATAAATGAATCCAACTTTGAGAAGTTTTTCAACTTCACCCTTAATAGCGGTTGATTTCCTAGGGTGCATCGGGCGGAGTCATTGGCAAATGGGCTTCACATGAGGATAAGTTGATATTTCATGCACAACGATGCTAGGATCAATGCCAGGCATTTCTTCATACTACCACTCAAACACATCACAAAATTCTTGAAATAGACAAGTATAGGTCTTAATCTCATCCGGAGAACAAGTTACCCCGATATGGACATGTTTAAAGATACCAGGTTTGAAAAAAATATCAATTGACATCATGTGGGTAATATTACCCAAATTTCCTTCCAAACATACTTCATGAGTTAGGATCGATGCCAGAAGCGGGAGAGAAGGAAATTGAGAAGAGAAGTCCTCGAGACTAGTAGACATGACCGCTGGGCAAGGTAGGAATGAGGAACGATGATGAGTATCGTTCCAAGGTGGTTCCTCAAGAGACATTACTTCCATGATACTTTTGTCAACAAGAAAAGTCTCGGCTAAGGGATCAGGATATTCTGAAGCACCAAGCCAAGGAGATTGAGAATACGTATTGAGAGAAGTCCTCGAAACAAGAGAATCACAAGATACGGAACTTGAGGCCGAAACAATTTCCACGTAATTGATTTTGACAGGACTAAGTGGCATAACCTCGTCCCAGGTATCAACAAGATCCAGTGAAGGTATGACCCAAGGATCATATTTGACCGAGATCATGCTGACAGAGGCAACATGAGGAGGTGGGAGCTGAAAAATTCCCATCAAGGCAGAATATGTAAAAAGACCTGCCACCACACTCTCATAAGGAGCATGAGTGTGCTTGACATATAGAAAATTACCATCTAAGGAGGAAGAGGCAAAGAAGGACAGTTGGTAGATAGTGACAATCATCCCTTGATGGGGAAAATCAATCACGCGGAATAGGGAGGAGGCTACAACATGCATGGCATGGGTCCAGCTCCGTCCGAGTAGGAGATTATAATTGAGATTAGCGTCAACAATCTCTACCTCGATGTGTACTGTCTTACCCTCCAAACTAATGGCAAGGTTGGGTAAGACACTGAAGGGTTGTGAATCACACCCATCGAAAGCTTCTAAAGTGCTAGGGGATTGGTTCAAAGTAGGAGAACCAATTTCCTTCTAGTAGGTAAGTGACATGATGTAGGTAGAAGCACCTTCATCGATGACAGTCCTATGAATGGTTTTATCATTGATGATTACCTAAATGAGAAAGGAAATCTGATGAGGCAGGTGTGGAACGTGGTTCTGTAGATCGAAACATATCAAATTGGAATTGGTAGGATTAATACCCCCAATAGCTAACAGCAAGGATTTATGCTAAGACGGACAGCTTTGGAGTACCTCGAGAGTAGACATAGCTGATGGTGCCTGAGCCAAATCCTCAACAATATTATAGTGCTGAGCATCTTTATCGTTGGGATTGTATGAGGATTTCCTTAGCACACCTTGAGAGGGTGGACGAATAGTGGAATCAGGGTTAGGACACCCAATATGAAGAGGGCCAAAAATCAGGGTAGAAGAAGAAGGGGTGGCCTCATTCTCTTTCCTAGTTGTCGGAGCAGGAGTTTGGTAATCTTTCGATCTAGTAGCCACATTAATAGGCGTACTCATCATGAACACTTGAGATCCTAAGGAAGCAGATGATTGAGGTTGGTCTACCATTTGAGTCTGATGAGACGGAAACTACTCTTTCAGAACAACTAGGGTCCCTTTGAGCAAACGAATAACTTCAGACCGTCAGGGACAATCCTTAGTATAGTGTTCCTCCTTGCAAATGAGGCATTGATACTTAGGCTTCCCTTGTGAAGAGTCAATGACAGACGACTTAGGAGGACCTTTTTCTGGGGGCATCGACTTTGCCCTTGCCTTTGCCTTTCTTCTTACATTTTGAGGATTTGTCTGCTGTGGTAGACTAGACAACGTGGACCTCTGAGGTTTTACCAGGGCCAGGTGGATTCTGGAAGGAACTATTGGAAGAAGTGTTTGAGACTAAATTCTATTTGGAAGAAGATTTGGCAGGGGTCTGGGACACTGAACCAATTACTCCATCAACAGGAGGTGTAGCCTGTGACTTTGATGCCGTGGGATTGGATGATGGCCACGGAGCATCGGGTAATAACTAATACAAAATTCCAAACTGAGAATAAGCAAGATCTAAGTACTGGGCATGAGAAATGTCTTGTTCATCGATATCCCATCCACCCATAGCTATATCGCAAACAATTGGAGTGACGAATGACTTGGTAAACCATTCAGTGAGAAACTGATCAGCAATCTCGAATTTGATCAGGCAACATCTACATCTCTGTTCATGGATGTGATTGGAGATGTGTGTCAGAGTATCTTGCTTATGTTATGTGAGAAAATACGTTCCAGTTTTGTAGCGAACTGACAATTGGAAATGCGTGAGGAAAACCATGGCTAAAGAGTCGAAGTCATGGTAAGTACTTCGAGGAAGCTCGATGTACCACTTGGCTACAACACCTGTGAGGGTTCATTGGAAAAGACAGAGATGAATAGAATCATCAACGTAAGAATTCGAAGAGCACCAGAGGTGATATGTCATCACATGGGCTTGAGGATCTTCTTTTGATTTCCCATCAAACTTAGGAAAAGCGCTTGGGATCTTGGACAGAACCATAGGCTAGTCTGGCGAATGAAGAATTGGATCATTTGTAAGGCGAGACACATATGGCAACTCTAGTGTGGCCAAGAATAGAAATTAAGTATTAAAAGGCATTGGAGTTCGATAAGTGGGTGCAACCGGAGGAGCCCATCCTTGCTGGTAAGGAGTTTGGCCCCATAGTGGAGGGTTTTGGGCATATGTCATTTGATTCTACCCCCACTGTAGGTTACCTTAGCTGTAGGGTAGATTTTGACCTTGAACACCTTGAAAATGTCCGGTCAGAGGTTGTTGATAAGAAACATACATTTGAAGAGGCTGTTGACCTTGTTGACCTTGGACATATGGATATTGCACTTGTTGTCCCTGAACATACAGGTTTTGAACCTATTGTCCCTGAACAAGAGGATTTTGGACTTGCTATCCTTGGACATAAGGATTGTACACTTGCTTCACTTGGACTTAGGGATTCTAGACTTGATGCCCTTGGCAAAAAGGAGTTTGGGCCTATTGCCCTAGGACATTAGGATTTTGGGCCTGCTGCTGCAGGACTTGACCCTGGCCTTGTCCTTGCAAGGGTTGACCCTGTTGATATGTATATAAGCATTTCTTCTACCCAGGTTAGCTCTTGGCTCTGCTTCTATAATGGTTGACGTTGCTGCTACAAAGGTTATCCCTGTGGCTGCAGAGATTGGCCTTGTGAGGACATAGGCTAGGAGGTGTGTGGAGCATACTGCATCTGTTGCTGCATGGTTTGCTATAACTATTGCAAGGGTTGGCCCAACATTTGTTGCAGTTGTCCTTACTGCAGTATCATCTTCCCTTGCTATTGCATGGACAGCCCTTGCTGTAACAAAGGTTTCCCTTGTTGCTACAAAGGCTTTCCTTACTGTTGCAAGGGTACTTGAATAGTTGCCAGAAAATTTCCAAACACTCTCTGGCCGTAGCCGCCCTGAAAAGTGGATGGTACAGGCTGAACATACTGCCCAAACTGAAGGACATAAGGAGTATTGACCATTCCTTGAGAACCATATGGAACGTAAGGGTTTTGGTATTGAACCTGAGCCTCATAAGGCTGTTGATACTGGAAATTTCTTGACCCAGATGGACCAACGAGATTTTGAACCTATCGGTACTATACATTGCTTGATCTAGCAGGACCAACAGGGTTTTCGATAACGTCAGAAGAAGGCTGGTTCATGCCAACCATGTGAGCCTGTGAGCTACTCACATTGGTGGTGTCTGACACCATAGAAACACTCAGATTCCGCCCCCAAGAGGTGGCACAACTTGTCCAGTTACTAGAGGGATCGAAGAACTGACTGTAACATTCTTCGAGACCGTCAGCTGAACCAGATGGGTGACTAGGACGGATGAGACAAGAGGGTTTGAAATGGTGGGTTGCGCTGGGACTGAGGTAACTGTTAGAGTCAGTCTGGTCAGCCCTCCGTCAAAGATCAAAACTCTTTGTGCATTTCAATTTTAGGTGTCCCGCTCCATTCACTCAGCTGCATTTTGCAAGGGGCATGCCATGATCTGATGGAGAAAGTCATGCTAATCATTTTCCCTCGTGTCTGGCTCCTGTTGGCTTAGGTCTTAGTCCATAATCTCTAAAGTTCAGGACAGTCAAGGTCTGGTCCTATTACAGGACAAAGTCATTTTCATGTTTGGGTCTAGGAATTCATCAATGTGGTCTTTGAAAAACATGTCCAGAACAAGCCATGCAGGCCAGAGGGAGACCTTATACAACTATGGTTCAAAAAGCTTCATCATCATGAAGAGACATCAACTCTTCTTCAAAACTCTGTTTTGAAGAAAAGTCAAACAAGGTCATTTATGACAAAATTTTCCAAAAATGCACAAGTTGATTTTTCAGATGCAGTCATGGTTTCTATGGCCAAATTCCCAGTCACATAGTCCCCGCAAAGAAATGCCGAAAATCCCATCATGAGAGCCAAAATTTCAAAGAAAAAATGAAAATCAGGGTGTTTTAATGTCATTGAAAAAAGTGCAAAACACAAACATTAGAAAGTGGGTTTTCAAGGAAGAAAAAATCAAACCCATCACTCCCAAGCCTATATATACTTGTTGTAGCCCAAAACAAAGCCATTGTGCTATTGCAAGCTTGGGAGAGACATTGCTAAGGTAAGAGAGCGAAGTTTGAGGAATTTGAGTAAGTGAGAGCCGGTTTCAAGGAGCGCGGCGCATACACCAGGGAGTGCGGCGCACACAGAGGGTGCGACACACTGACAACCAGCCCGCAGTGGAAAAATTGTAAAGGCGCGATGCACAACCGGCGCGCGGCACACTGGGCTTGGTGCACGACGCACACAGCCAGGGGCATAAAAATTTGCCAAAACTACTTCAAATCTCGGTGGAGGCTAGCAAACAAGAGGTAGGCTGTGTTGAAACCTCTTCTCCGTCAATTTTGTCTATGCTTTGGGGTTTGTAAGATGTTTAATGGTACCCAAAAGCATAATGGCCATCCATGGAAAAAATCACCAAAGAAAGTGATAAATGGGGTTGCAAGTTTGCGATGATGCCACCAAGGTTCTGCTCCCCACACCTTGTCCCCTCACACCTCATCATTCCTACCTCCATTCCATCATGTTTCCTAAGGAAACCACCCTAAAACTGCCACTAAAACCCTCCCCCTTGTTTTTCAAGCAAATTTGGGTGAATTTACAGTGCGCGGCGCACACACGAGGTGGCGCGACGCACTGGGAGCCTGGCCATAGTGTAAATATATCATTGGCATGGCGCATACCCGGAACGCGGCGCACTGGGTAGAACGCGCGGCGCACAGACATATAAGCTCAAAAATTTACTAAATTGCCCAAAATTTTTGTGAATAACCCTCAAAATTGGAGAGGTAGCCCAACTACCTTCACCATTGGCATTTAACTTGAAGAGGAAAGTGATTTCGAATGACCATGAATCAAATGCAAAAAATTTTCAAAAGTAAAACAAAAATGACACAAAGAAGGTCAAGAATCTAGGGTTTTGCTACAATGACATTATTGCTAAAGTATGCTCCTACCCTACCTCTATCAACTAATTCCCCTGTAGCAGCTTCCCTTAATAATCACCCTAGCTCCACTGTAATCATATCCATTTGTTCCCTTTATTCCTATGGCTCAAAATATCCAAACCCTACCCCATCAACACCATACCCAAAATGCTCCCAAATCCCTGATAAATTTCTCCTTTTAAACCCCTATTCCCCTTTTCATCATTCCCCTCCTAACACTCCCTGTTTTATTGTCCCCTTGGTGACAGATTTTCAGGGTAACCACCAGTTCCATTGGATTCAGGGGGCAGCAAAAAACTCAGGGTACACACAGCAGTAATGGCATCAAAAGTTTCATCAGAGTATGAGGAGGGGACCCACAGTGACACATCTTCAGGAGAGAGGGCCCATAGGAGACATCACCGAAGTGGCAAACATCTTAGAGATGAGCCAAATACCCTCATTGAGCTGCAGACATGCCCTCTTGCCATGTCTTGTTTCCAGCACTTGGCATGTTATGAATTTTGTCAAAGGGTGGAAAATGTCAGAGTCCATCATGAGTTGGCCCGTCTTTTTGCACTTCATCTACAGGGAGGTCAATCTGTCCTAGCTGGGGTCACTTTAACATTGACATCGGAAACCATATCAGTGGCAACAGGAATACCAAACATTGGGGAATAGTGGCATAAGAAAAAGAAAGTGGAGAGGCATCATTATGAGCCTTACATCAAGAACAGCTGTTTGAGCCAGCTCACCAGAGTTTTTCCGTTCAGATTTCTGAAAGATGAGTATGCCCCACTCATGAGGTTGATCATGAAGTATTTCAGTTGTGAGGGAAGGTTTTCCTGCCTCTATGCCTATCACATCAGGTTGCTCATGCACTTCACCAGGGTGCGGATGATGAGCCTCCCATTTTTCATCTGCGAAAACATAGAGAGGATGAAGAATTTCATGTAGCACAAGACCCCTTGACAGTAGCTCAACAGCGTTTATCACTTTGACCTTATCCGGATTTTTGTGTCAGTTGGGATTGAAGGGTATTGCTTGGGAGGACTTCATCTCCCGTGATTTCTTCAGCGCTCCACCGGTGGTAACAGAGGTAGAGCATGAGGTGGGGGGTCCTTCACATCAGTTTGAGCACCATGAGACTGCCACCATGCTAGTATACATCACATACCAAAAGGGCAGTAGACCGTTGTTTGCAGCAGCAAAGAGAGTGTTATCTCCACCCGGGGTGGAAGGGGCCTCGCTTCTGACATCAACATCACAGGAGCAGGGCAAGGGTAAGGAGCTAGTGTAGGAGGAAGGGCCATTAGGTGAGCGAGAGACCGAGTTTGTTCTCCTCCATGATGATGAGGCAAATGCAGAACCAACAAATGCAGAGCTTATAGAGATCATCCCAGAGCAGCAATCAGAGATTGAAGACTTGTCCATTGATTTAGAGAGGTCCAAGTGGAACATGAACTACCTGGAGTGGAGAAACAAATATCTTGAGGACCAACAGATGATCATGGAGCTGCATAACATCTATGAGCATCGCCAAGCTGCTCAAAGAAGAAGGGTTGCACTCACATCTTTGGAGCAAGCAGTCAATGAGGATCGGGAGGCCAACCTTGAGAGGGTCAACATGAATTTGGAGAGGCTGCTGGACAAAGCTGATCAGAACCTTGCTATATTGAGACACATGACTTTCCGTTACATGGTGCGAAACATGAGTGCACAAGCCCGAATAAGGAATTTAAAAGCAAAATTGAGGAAAGCAACAAGAAGGGTAAAACGGGAAAAAGAGCAAGATAGGCTTAGAATTTTGGTTGAGGCTTCCTTGGATCAGCATGGCACCCCATAGAGATCCTCTAGCTCAAATTTCAAAAAATTTGGGCAAATTTTGGTCACTTGACAAATTTTTGTACAAGAAACGGGAAATTCCTCCCTGTGCGCCGCGCCACTGGCGCGACGCTAAAATTCTAGGGCTCTAATTGAGGAACGGATTGCATATTTGGATTCAGCATCGAAATTTATGAATACTGGTGTCCGAGAAAGAAATTTTAACAAGATTTGGGTCTCCTAAAGGTCAAAAAACACCCAAAAATGGCCTCTCTGCCACTTTTTTGACACACAGAAAGCAATCTTGGGAGAATGAAGATTTGGAGGGGCAAATGAGCACCAATTTTGGAAATTATGGTGGGGTTAGAAAGTAGACAGGACAGGATTTCCAAAAAGCCCACTTGGGCACATTTTGGATAAATACAAGTGCCACAAAACAAGCTCCAAAGTGGTGCGACGAACAGAGAATTTGGCGCGGCGCACAGAGGAAAAAACTGCCAATTTGCTCCCGTTTCACGAAATTTCAGGTCACGACTTCTCCAAGTGGGCCCCGTCATCTACACTTTGGTTTTTTTGGCACCAAAGGTGGCATTTAAAGATTTTTCTCTCCATATGGGCATCTATCCAAGTGGCAAAGGAATGCAAAGGGTCACCCCAGCCAAATGTCATGCTTGTGAGCGCTGCACCTGCAGCTGATGGTTGGCTCTCCATCTCCATTTCGTAATGGTTTGAGTAACTTCCCAACCCCTGGGTGTTCTATCTCTTCCTCACACATTCTATATATTGTATGCAAGTTATTTGCAAAGGTTTGGTTGGCTTGTAACTTCTGGGAGACTGTGGGAAAGAAACTTTGTTTCTTCACTGTGTATTTTTGACAGAGAATTAATGAAAGGCAGCAGCTCTGTTTCATGAGATTCTTGTGGTTGTGAGTGTAGCATATGTATTTCTTATGTGTTCATATGTATTTAGTTATGTTCCATAATTCATTTCATGCTCATTTCCAGTGAAATTTTTTGAGTGAGATTAGGTAGAATCCAATTTTTATTGCTCTGCCTGTGGGAAAATTTCATGTTTCAGTGTTATTTCTTCTGTTGAAAAGGATTCATGTCACTATGCCCTTTTAACCTTCTTCAACAATCTATTCATGCCATGGTACCTCAAACTTAATTGTTACATTTTCCGCGTACCTCGCCTCACGGAATAATCTGTGCCTTCATATTCAATTCTCTATTCTTTGCTAAGCGCCAGTCCCATAACATCCCAGAAGCTCGGTAATTTCATAAAATTGTTTCAGAATCCCTATTCACTTACTAGCCTAAGGTAAACATCACATTGTAAGTCATCTCAGACCATTTTCGAGCATTTATTCATTGAGTGTGACTTGGAGAGAGCACTCTCTTGCTCTGGTAGGGCTAGTTACCAGACTGAGCGTGGTTTGTGGTTACCCTAATTTTTTCCTTCCTTCAGCCTAAGGAAGATTTAGTTGCTAACATAGTGGTGACTCCACTGGGGAACAAGTTAAAATCAAATCCCGTTGTTTCATAATAATTCTAGGCTTCCGGTGATGAGCTTAGGATTGGAAAGGCTGAGTAAGTTGGTTGTGTCCCATAATTTCTATCAATAGCACGCTGGCTTCGAGACGATATACCAGAGCAAATCCAGACCCAGACCCTCCTCATATTTATGAAAACCCCAATTTGATCCTAAGACTCCTTCGTCAAGAAAGCACCATAACTCCCGTGTTCAAATCCCATTCATGTCTCGATATTTTTGAGTATCTTGAAGAGCTTGAGTTTGACAAACGATTTGAAATATCTTTGTTTTAGTCTAAATCTGAAAGGGTTGTTGACTATACTGTCCCCAATCCGCATTTTCTTGTGGACCTTGAAACAGAAAGAGCCAATAGATTAATTGATAATTACATTGCAACATAGCCCCAAACTCCAATCGCAAGCCCCTTGCAAACTTGGCACACTCCTCCAACACCTCCAAGGCCAAATCCACTGAGAATGATGGTTGCCTGTTTCACACCCCTTGTTCTGCCCCAATTCCTAGATGACATGCAAAATGATTATCAAAGTAAAATCCTGTTTTTTGATGGCACTCCTAACAGCATTACTGCTCAGCAACATGTAGAAAAAATGGCAGACTTCTATGAACTTCATGAGATCGATGCAGAGAACGTGGCAATGAGGCTCTTTGTACAAACATTTGCAGGTGATGTGAGGAAATGGTTCATAGGTTTGACGGCTACAAGTGTCACTACCTTGGCTGAGCTACAAAGACAATTTCTGAACCGGTGGGAAGTGAAAAAGAATCCCCTTCAAATTCTGGCCGAATATGAACAAATCAAATGGAATGCCGGTGAGTCGGTCCAAGATTACTGTGTTAGATTTAATGCAGTCCACAACAAAATTCCAGACCATCTAAAGCCACCTATTGGACTAGCGATGATGAAGTTTCCAGATGTTTTTGATGCTGACATGGTGTACCAATTAAGAGAGAGAGAACTGGCTACAATGGAAGACATGTAGAAAATTGCGGTCAGCGTTGAGGCAAATCTGTTGTCCAAAAGAGCTAGAGCAAAAGCAAAGAAGAAAACCACGGTGAAATAAGAATCTTCTTCAATGGATCAGCTTCTCAAAAAGGTAGAGCAGATGCTTGAAAGGGTAAAACTTGATAAGCCAGAGCCACAAGTTAGGAATCCTAACTTTCGTGGCCAACAACAGCCACAATATAGAATAAGACAAAGAGATCAACGAACTCAAAAGCAGACAGTACAACAGCCGGTATAAACACCTTTGCAGTAGAATTTGGTGCATGGACCAGAGTCAGATGAGGACGGGAACGTAATAAGCGAGGAAAACCATCTCTTTACTCTAGATGAGCTGCCTACTTACATCACCGAAGAGGAAGAATGTGCAGTAAATTCAGCTACACACCAAGACACTAATTTTATTCTAGCTAGCGACACCGTGTTGGAGGAAGAATCAGAAGAATATCAAAGGGGGTATATGAATGCTTTGTCCGCACAACAACAACGATATTCTCTTAGAAACAGAGATGTGCCAGCCAAACCAATTCAGAAAAAGAAGGAGAGTGAAACAACAAAAAATGATTCATCAGCTACACAAAGAAAAGGAAAGGAGGCGGTTGGTCTGGAGAGCAGCAAATCAAATTCAGCAGAACAATCACAGCAACTAGCCACATCAAAAGAGAAGGAAAGGAAAGAGATCCCAATCAAAGAGGTAGAAAGAACTCCCACTTTTAGCCTAGAGAATGAGATTTCTAAGTTAAATGTATCCATCCCCTTGACTGAAATAATGAAGAACAACTGTTATAGAGGACATATTTCTAAAATGTTGAATTTGGACCCAATGTCTGACACGGTAAATGTAGAAGATGATCAACTCGAACTGATTTTTGGACCAGAACAAATGGCGAGTCTCCTGAGAGCGATGTGCCACCCTTCTATATCAGTTTACGATTGCATGATTTTGTGTTACACAACGCCATGTTTGATTCTGGAGCTTCTCACAATCTCATGCCCAAGGCTATCATGGATAAGCTTGGTCTGGACATCACTCGGCAATATCATGATCTCTATTCATTCGATTCCAGCAGAGTAAGATGTATAGGACTCATCAAAGACTTGGTTGTGAGTTTGGATCAGCCTTCTATGAAAAATGTTCTGATGGATGTGGTGGTAGCAGATATTCCTCCAAGGTTTGGCATGCTTCTTTCCAGGTCTTGGGTAGCAAAATTGAAAGGGACACTACAGCTGGATTTCTCCTATGCAACAATCCCGGTTTTTGGACAAATGAGGAAGTTATATTGGGAACAAAAAATGAAATATATGATCACAAGCAAGGAGAAACCTATCAATCATCCCATTAATTATGTACATACAGATTTAGAGTCTTTTGTTTTGTTTTCAGATAGTTTAAATGAGATAGATAGTCAGATAGTAGAAGCATATGACATTATGGAAATAACAAAAAAATTCAGAGAGATTTTGAAGAAAGAAGGACAAGAAAAGCAGCAAAAGATTGGGCAATCAGCTGACAATGATGGACAACAAGCGGACAAGGCATGGAAAACAGATTTCCAGCACTTACAAGAGGAGGAAGAAGGCTTGTGGACCATGGATTTTGATGGAGAAGTAGGGAATGATGGCGCTGGTATTGGTATTTGGGTACGCAGTCCTTTCTCCGCCCCAAAAAAAGTGCTTGGCAGCGTGAGAGTTTGCTCTTACAAGCTGGCCTTTGAATGTTCAAATAATGAAGCTGAGTATGAAGCTCTGATTGCTGGCCTGAAGATTCTTAGAAAGCTGAATGAAAAGAGGATTTCGGTATATGGCGACTCTGAGTTGGTAATAAAACAGGTCAGAGGTGAGTTTCAAGCAAACATCCTAGGATGCGGGCCTATCGTAATGCAGTTTCAGACATCTTGAAGCTATTTTCAGGATACACCTTGACATGTGTGCCTCGAATACAAAATAGTATTGTTGATGCTCTTGCCAAGGCAGCGAGTAGCTTGAAGATCCCCATGAACTCCAACAATAAATTTGAAATCCATGTCAAGCATCGTCCAACCATTCCAGACAATCAACGACATTGGCAAGTGTTCCAAGATGATGAGGAGATTAAGGATTTTCTGCTCAACAAAGGCAAGCTCAAAGAAACCTTAATTGATGTAGAAAATGATGAGGGCAAAGGGAATGGTACAAATGAAGTGCAGATCAATCAAATGGACGTATTACAGCTGAAGAATAACATCATTCCTAAAGACTTGATACCCCTAGAGGAACTTTTTGATCAGGATGATGTAGCCCGCAAGCCAACATTGCAGCTGACAGAGAAGGGTGTAGAAGAGGTCAACATCGGTACAGTTGCCAATCCAAAGTTGGTAAAATTGTCCAAAGCATTACCGCTAAAGATCAAGGACAAATATATCAGTTTCATGGCTTCATTCACAGATGTATTTGCTTGGGATTATTATGATTTAAATACCTATGATACAAATATCATTCAGCACACAATACCCATCAAGCCCAACCAAAAACCATTTAGACAAAAGCTAAGAAGGATAAATCCAAAGTTGCTGCCATCTATCGAAAAAGAGGTAAATAGGTTGTACAAGTCAGGTATCATTGTGCCCATCATATTTTCAGATTGGATATCTAACTTAGTGCCTGTACGCAAGAAGACCGGTGAGATCCGCATATGCATCGATTTCAGAAATCTAAACAAGGTCTCATTGAAGGACAACTATCCACTGCCCAAGATGGACCATATACTTCGGCGAGTAGTGGGGGCATCTCGTATGTCGCTGCTTGATGGTTATTCCGGATATAACCAAATTTCCATCCATGAAGATGATAGAGACAAGACAGCATTCACCACTCCATGGGGAACCTTTCACTATGCCAAAATGCCATTCGGTTTAAAGAATGCAGGTGCCACATTCCAGCGGGCAATGGACTTGGAGTTTGCGAATGAGAAGAATGTGTTTTTGGTGGTGTACTTGGATGACTTGACGGTGTTTTCAAAGTCTGATGAAGAACTCATGCATCACCTAAAAATTGTCTTTTAAAAATGCAGGAAATATGGTCTATCGCTGAATCCTAAGAAGAGCTTGTTCGCCATGGAGGAAGAAAAATTACTTGGGCACATCATCTCAAAAGATGGCATTCGTATAGACCCGACGCGTATGTAAGCAATTCAGCAAATCGATCTGCCGAGGAACAAAAAGGAAATACAATCATTCAATGGTAAGATGAATTTTCTGCGTCGTTTTGTGCCTAATCTTGCAGAACACTTGAAAGAAATGACCAACATGTTTAAGAAGGACAGCCAGGTGAAATGGACAGAGGAGGCTATAAAATCTTTCAACTTGGTCAAATTGGCCCTTTCTTAATCTCCAGTTCTAGTTAGCCCGGACTACACTCAAGATTTCATATTGTTTTCAAGCACACTATGGCAGCGGTATTATTGCAGAAGAGGGATGATCATGAAAGACCCATTGCATTGTTCAACAGGGCTATAAAGGATGTATATTTGAAGTACAACATCATTGAGAAGCAAGCCCTGGCATTGGTGAAGGCATTGAAGGATTTCCGGGTGTATATCCTACATTCTCACATTCTGGCCTATGTTCCTAATACTGTTGTAAAAGATGTTTTAGTGCAGACCGATCCAGAAGGGAGAAGAGGCAAATGGATCACAGCCTTGCTAGAATACGATGTGGAGATAAAGCCTACAAAGCTGGACAAAGGGCAGGGGTTGGCGAAGCTAATGGTTGAATCAAATTTGCATGCCTTGGACATAAATCTGATCGCTGCCATGTCCGATGAGAATGAGGAAGGAACGTCAATTCAGGTATCCGAAATGTTTTCTTTGTCCCCATGGTATTCAGATATAATATATGTGCTGAAAAATCTATCACCACCGCCTGGCATGACTAGAAACAAAGCGAGAACACTCAAATTGAAGGCTGCCAAGTTTTGTATTTTGAATTCCACACTGTACTGGAAAGATCCTGGTGGCATTTTGTTAAATTATTTGGTGGAAGAGGAGGCAAAGAAAGTCATGGACAATTTCCATGAAGGAGAGTGTGGAGGTCATCTTTTTTGGAAGTCAACAGCGAACAAAATTTTGAGAGCAGGGTACTACTGGCCTACTTTGTTTGCTGATGTGCATAAGATGGTCAAGCGCTGTCATAAGTGTCAAATTTTCGAAGGAAAACAGAAATTACAGCCCTTGCCACTTAAGCCTATTGAAGTGAGCGCTCCCTTCCAGTAGTGGGGGTTGGATTTCATTGGGGAAATTCATCCCGCCTCTTCCGAATAGCATAGGTGGATCCTTACAGCGACGGACTATTTCACAAAATGGATTGAGGCAGCCCCTACCAGACAAGCGATGGACACGGTAATCATTTCATTTCTCAAAAATAACATCTTGTCTCGCTTTGGTTTTCCAAACAAATTAATCGCTGATAATGCAACAACTTTCAAATCAAAAAGGATGGTAGATTTTTGTCATAAATATCACATAATTTTGGGTCATTCAACTGCCTATCATCCGCAAGGAAATGGATTGGCAGAATCTTCGAATAAATCTTTGGTTAACATCATCAAGAAACTACTGGAAATAAATAAGAAGAGCTGGAACAAGAGATTGGTCCATGCGCTTTGGGCAGATTGGATCAGTCAGAAAAAGTCTATTGGTATGTCACCGTTTGAGATTGTTTATGGAGTGGACACAGTATTTCCCACTTCTCTTGCTGCCCCGGTGGTCAAACTTCTTCAGGAGGCTGGCAGTGAGGAAGATCCCATGCAGAGAAGACTGAATCAAATGATCCACTTGCAGCAAACAAGAGAAGAAGTTTTCAAAAACACATCCAAGTTGCAGGAGAAGATAAAGAAAATCTGACAGAAAAGCAAAAGCGGATAAATTTCAGTTGGATGATGTGGTGCTGAAGTGGGATGCCAGGAATGAAGAGAAAGGCAAGCACGGAAAGTTCAAAAATCTGTGGAAAGGTCCTTTCAAGATTGCAGCATATAGGGGTCAGAATGCCTTTCTTCTGAAGGAAATGAACGGGGAAGATTGTCCTAGAGGGCCGATCAATGGTCAGCTACTCAAGCGGTATCACTGTTGATCTATTAATGCTACTTCCACTGTCATTGTAAATACCATTTTTATTTCAGTTTGGTTTGAGTCTGTAAAGTCAGTTTTTGAGTTATTTCAATGTCAAGTTTGAGTCAATTTCTTGGTTATTCCAGTTTTATAAATAAGTCAGAGTCATGTACTATTTATCAAAATGATGACTCCATAGCCCAATGGACAAAAGGCACTGTCTAGCTCCTCCAGAGATCTGTTGTTCTTGACACCTCCAAGGAGCTGCCATCCCCCATTGGAGTCAATGTTAGAGTCAGTCTGGTCAACCCTCCGTTAGAGATCAAAACTCTTTGTGCATTTCAATTTTAGGTGTCCCGCTCCATTCACTCAGCTGCATTTCGCTAGGGGAATTCCATGATCTGACGGAGAAAGTCATGCTAATCATTTTCCCTCGTGTATGGCTCCTGCTGGCTCAGGTCTTTGTCCATAATCTCTAAGGTTCAGGACAGTCAAGGTCTGGTCCTATTACAGGACAAAGTCATTTTCATGTTTGGGTCTAGGAATTCATCAATTTGGTCTTTGAAAAACATGTCCAGAACAAGCCATGTAGGCCAGAGGGAGACCTTATACAGCTATGGTTCAGAAAGCTTCATCATCACGAAGAGACATCGACTCTTCTTCAAAACTCTGTTTTGAAGAAAAGTCAAACAAGGTCATTTATGACAAAAAGGCACACCCAGCGCACGGCACACTGGGCTTGGCGCGCGATGCACACAACCAGGGGCATAAAAATTTGCCAAAACTACTTCAAATCTCGGTGGAGGCTAGCAAACAAGAGGTAGGCCCTATTGAAACCTCTTCTCCGTCAATTTTGTCTATGCTTTGGGGTTTGTAAGATGTTTAATGGTACCCAAAAGCACAATGGCCATCCATGGAAAAAATCACCAAAGAAAGCGATAAATGGGGTTGCAAGTTTGCGATGATGCCACCAAGGTTCTGCTCCCCTCCCCTTGTCCCCTCACTCCACATCGTTCCTACCTCCATTCCATCATGTTTCCTAAGGAAACCACCCTAAAACCACCACTAAAACCCTCCCCCTTGTTTTCAAGCAAATTTGGGTGAATTTACAGTGCGTGGCGCACACACAAGGTGGCGCGGCACACTGGGAGCCTGGCCACAGTGTGAATATAACACTAGAGCGGCGCATACCCGGCGCGCAGCGCACTGGGCAGAGCGCGCGGCGCATGGACATATAAGCCCAAAAATTTACTAAATTGCCCAAAATTTTTGTGAATAACCCTCAAAATTGGAGAGGTAGCCCAACTACCTTCACCATTGGCATTTAACTTGAAGAGGAAAGTGATTTCGAATGACCATGAATCAAATGCAAATTTTTTTCAAAAGTAAAACAAAAATGACACAAAGAAGGTCAAGAAGCTAGGTTTTTGCTACAATGACATTATTGCTAAAGTATGCTCCTACCCTACCTCTATCAACTAATTCCCCTATAGAAGCTTCCCCTAATAATCACCCTAGCTCCACTGTAATCATATCCATTTGTTCCCTTTATTCCTATGGCTCAAAATATCCAAACCCTACCCCATCAACACCATACCCAAAATGCTCCCAAATCCATGATAAATTTCTCCTTTTAAACCCCTATTCCCCTTTTCATCATTCCCCTCCTAACACTCTCTGTTTTATTGTCCCCTTGGTGACAGATTTTCAGGGCAACCACCAGTTCCATTGGATTCAGGGGGCAGCAAAAAACTCAGGGTACACACAGTAGTAATGGCATCAGAAGTTTCATCAGAGTATGAGGAGGGGACCCACAGTGACACATCTTCAGGAGAGAGGGCCCATAGGAGACATCACCGGAGTGGCAGACATCTTAGAGATGAGCCAAATACCCTCACTGAGCTTGCAGACATGCCCTCTTGCCATGTCTTGTTTCCAGCACTTGGCATGTTATGAATTTTGTCAAAGGGTGGCAAATGTCAGAGTCCATCATGAGTTGGCCTGTCTTTTTGCACTTCATCTACAGGGAGGTCAATCTGTCCTGGCTGGGGTCACTTTCACATTGACACTGGAAACCATATCAGTGGCAACAGGAATACCAAACATTGGGGAACAGTGGCATAAGAAAAAGAAAGTGGAGAGGCATCATTATGAGCCTTACATCAAGAACAGCTGTTTGAGCCAGCTCACCAGAGTTTTTCCATTCAAATTTCTGAAAGATGAGTATGCCCCACTCATGAGGTTGATCATGAAGTATTTCAATTGTGAGGGAAGGTTTTCCCACCTCTATGCCTATCACATCAGGTTGCTCATGCACTTCACCAGGGTGTGGATGATGAGCCTCGCATTTTTCATTTGCGGGAACATAGAGAGGATGAAGAATTTCATGCAGCACAAGACCCCTCGACAGTAGCTCAACAACGTTTATCACTTTGCTCTTATCTGGATTTTGGTGGACCATCAGTTGGGATTGCAGGGTATTGCTTGGGATGACTCATCTCCCGTGATTTCTTCAGTGCTCCACCGGTGGTATCAGAGGCAGAGCATGAGGTGGGGGGTCCTTAACATTAGTTTGAGCACCATAAGACTGCCACCATGGCAGTATACATCACATACCAGAAGGGCAGTAGACCGTTGTTTGCAGCAACAAAGCGAGTGTTATCTCCGCCTGGGGTGGAAGGGGCCTCGCTTCTAACATCAGCATCACAGGAGCAGGGCAAGGGTAAGGAGCCAGTGCAAGAGGAAGGGCCATCAGGTGAGCGAGAGACCGAGTTTGTTCTCCTGCAGGGTGATGAGATGGATGTAGAACCAACAAATGCAGAGCTTATAGAGATCATCCGGGAGCAACAATCAGAGATTAAAGACTTGTCCATTGATTTAGAAAGGGCCAAGTGGAACATGAACTACCTGGAGTGGAGAAACAAATAGCTTGAGGACCAACAGATGATCATGGAGCTGCAGAACATCCGTGAGCATCGCCAAGCTGCTCAAAGAAGAAGGGTTGCACTCACATCTTTGGAGCAAGCAATCAATGAGGATCGGGAGGCCAACCTTGAGAGGGTCAAAATGCATTTGGAGAGGCTGATGGAAAAAGCTGATCAGAACCTTGCTATATTGAGACAAATGACTTTCCGTTACAGGGTGCGAAACATGAGTGCACAAGCCCGGATAAGGAATTTAAAACCAAATTGAGGAAAGCAACAAGAAGGGTAAAATGGGTAAAAGAGCAAGATAGGCTTAGAATCTTGGCTGAGGCTTCCTTGACTCAGCATGGCACCCCATAGAGATCCTCCAGCTCAAATTTCAAAAAATTTGGGCAAATTTTGGTCACTTGACAATTTTTTGGACAAGAAATGGGAAATTCCTCCCTGTGCGCCGCGCCACTGGCGCGATGCTAAAATTCTAGGTCTCTAATCAAGTAACGGCTTGCACATTTGGATTCATCATCAAAATTTACGACTACTGGTGTTCGGGCAAGAAATTTTGACAAGATCTGGGTCTCCTAAAGGTAAAAAAACACCCAAAAATGGCCTCTTTGCCACTTTTTTGACACACAAACAGCAGACTTGGGAGAATGAAGATTTGGAGGGGCAAATGAGCACCAAATTTGGAAATTTCGGTGGGGTTAGAAAGTAGACAGGACAGGATTTCTAACAAGTCCACTTGGGTACATTTTGGATACCTACAAGTGCCCCAAAATAGGCTCCAAAGTGGTGCGACGCACAGAGAATTTGGCGCGGCACACAGAGGAAAAAACAGCCAATTTGCTCCCATTTCGCGAAATTTCGGGTCGCGACTTCTCCAAATGGGCCCGGTCATCTACAATTTCGTTTTTTTGGCACCAAAGGCGACATTTAAAGAGTTTCTCTCCAGATGGTTATCTATCCAAGTGGCAAAGGAATGCAAAGGGTTACCCCGGCCAAATGTCATGCTTGTGAGCGCTGCACCTGTAGCTGATGGTTGGCTCTCCATCTCCATTTTGTAATGATTTGAGTAACTTCACAACCCCTGGGCGTTCTATCTCTTCCTCACACATTCTATATATTGTATGCAAGTTATTTGCAAAGGGTTGGTTGTCTTTTAACTTCTGGGAGATTGTAGGAAAGAAACTTTGTTTCTTCACTGTGTATTTTTTACAGAGAATTAATGAAAGGCAACACCTCTGTTTCATGAGATTCTTGTGGTTGTGAGTGTAGCATATGTATTTCTTATGTGTTCATATGTATTTAGTTATGTTTCATAATTCATTTCATGCTCATTTCCAGTGAAATTTTCTGAGTGAGATTAGGTAGAATCCAATTTTTATTGCTCTACCTGTGGGAAAATTTCATGTTTCAGTGTTATTTCTTCTATTGAAAAGGATTCATGTCACTATGCCCTTTTCACCTTCTTCAGCAATCTATTCATGCCGTGGTACCTCAAACTTAATTGTTACATTTTCCGCCTACCTCGCCTCACGGAATAATCTGTGCCTTCATATTCAATTCTCTGTTCTTTGCTGAGCGCCAGTCCCATAACATCCCAGAAGCTCGGTCATTTTATAAAATTGTTTCCAGAATCCCTATTCACTTACTAGCCTAAGGTAAACATCACATTGTAAGTCATCTCAGACCATTTTTGAGCATTTATTCATTGAGCGTGACTCGGAGAGAGCACTCTCCTGCTCTGGTAGGGCTAGCTACCAGACTGAGCGTGGTTTGTGGTTACCCTAATTTTTTCCTTCCTTCAGCCTAAGGCAGATTTAGGTGCTAACAGTAACGACCTATTGGGAGGTCGGGTTCACAATGAAATAACCTATAGTACGCATGGCGCCAGATGCCCAAATAGGGTTATGATAAAGTGATGAGGCACTAGGTGTACCAGAGACCAATTGTGACAAAGTCACATAATTAGGCGGTAAATCCCGATACACACGGATGGGAATTCTCCCTGTATAGGGGGAAACTTTCAAGAGGAAATTGATGTTCCTCCTCTTCGATAGCGTGTGGAGTAGAAACTTCTAATTCATCTGGAGAGGTAATTGGAGCATCGCCTTTAGGTTCCATAACTAGGAACAAACAACAATGAACGACAAAAGATGTATGAGGGGATAATTCCAAAGGAATGCCTGGCTGATCGTACAAACTGTACGAACACTGCGGTGATATCACAACAGGTTTGAAAAAAGGATTCAAAGGATATATAACCAGTCCAAGCTGACCGTCAGTAGTCGGTGAACACTCTGGAGTTTGGACGGATTGTCCAGAGATTCCGGGCCAATATGAGCAGGTGACCCAATATCTGAAGTAGGCAGAGGATGAGATGAGAAAGGTTGAATGCTCAGAACGATTCCGAGTTCAACACCTTGGTCCTCGAGTGACTCTAGTAATCCAAGAAAAGGATCCTCAAAAAATATTCCAGACGGAGGAGAGGAAGAGGAACTAGGTGAACTAGATGGTTCAGCCACGATGACCTTGTCTTAGTTAACAAGAAAAGAGAGATAAACTTCAAGGCTTTAAAATGTTCTTTAGGAAAAAATCACAATTTGGTCTAGAAAAGACTAATAGGATGTTATAAGATTGTGGGAAATCAATTTTTTAAGACGCATAAATAAACTGGTGCTCTTTCATGTTTTAAGAGTCGAGAAAGAAACAAAGATGACTCTATCACTTTCGATTGGAAACGAGCTCGAAAGGACAAGCACTCGAATGATCTTTTAAGTTTAATGAGTCAAAAAGATCAAATTACTACTCTGGATGATCTAGGTAAAAAGGATTACCAGGAAACCATGAATTGTAGAATACATTTCGACGAACTGAGAAGTAAGGGCAGGAAATCTCCCCGAATTCTATGTTCAGTGTATCACGTTTGCAAGGCAGCAGAATCAGATTCCTATGGATAAAGGATTGCAGCCTAGAGGGGTATCCCATTATATACTCGATGGTATGGGGAGCACAAATTCGTACTAGCATTGTTAGTGCCGAAGCTAACGACAACTGTTAGGTTTAAAGAGGTCGGAAGATGTCTCTAGCCTATACCTTCTAGATGTGATCATTAGGTTTCAAATGCACCTTAGGTTAATTGAGTTCATTTTAAAGTTTATATTGAGTTATGTCTCAGGTTTTAGGCCTTAGCGATGTGACTCAAAAAACCCTAAATGCAGCTAAATGAGACAATACCCTTTCAATTCGATGAATTGTCTACACTATAGAGGGTAGAAAACACAATCAAATGCAAACAACCAAGAAATCGAAAGAAAAATGATTTTTCACTACTTCACTTTTCAAGAAAATAAACTAATGAAAAATACATTCCAATTCCTAATTTTGTGACAAGTACACTCTAACAGTCCTTTCAAAAGCAAAGAGAATTATTTTCCTTTTCATATGCCAATGCAATCCTAACCTTCAATGACGCTAACTACCGTAACATATTGATGTAGCAAACTAGAATTCTGTACTTTTCATGAAATGACAAAATGAATTTCTCATAAAACACTTCAATGGAAAAAGTTTCGAGGCAATTGATTCTCAAGAAAATGAAAAACATGAAAAGAGAATCTCTTTCAAACTAATGACAAAATAGCTTTACCAAAAATAAGACAAGCAATGTAATCTATGCCAGAAAAGAGACGTTTAGATAAGCAAACGAAAACTTTTGAAACTTGTGCAATGGAGGTCAAAGCCATAGAAGGACCATAAACGAAATGCAAGGAGTAAATGCACCAAAAACTTGACTCACTGAGTTCACAATCAGCTAAATGGATGACAATCTAGATTCCCTAGTGCCACTAACCATCCCAAGACCCAAGAAATCAAGTGAAAATATGGCAAATCAATAAGCAAACAAACCAAATGAAAAGCATGTTTATAGTAAGGGAGAAGACAGTCTAAGCAATTTACAGAGTGAAAATCATGAGAGAAAAACACACTGGCCAAGATCTGGGGTGAACCCTAATCTTCACTTACAGGCATCGACACAACTCCCTAACACACAACAAGCACTAGAAGCGGGTCGATGTGACTATTTCTTAGCTTATCGCACTAATCAATGCAACTGTCAATGAATTAAGCGCACTGAGCGAGGATGCAAAGAAAAAAAAAAAAATTCAAAATTTGGGACCAGACTTGCTACTATGAATTTCAAACCCACAGCATTAAGCAAAGCAAAAAAAATAGAACTAAAGCAAAATGGAAAAACTAGAAATGTTCACACAAAACCATGAAATTCCAAGCAAACAAATAGAAGGATTGGATCCCTAGCAGAGTCGCCAATTTGTGGTGAAGTAAAATTATAAGTGCGGACACAAAAAATTCCTCTATCCCGATAGTAGGTCTAGCCACTAAAAAGACATTCTATTGAAGCTTTCCTTAGGTTAGAACCAATTAAGAGGGCCTACCTCTTAGTACGCTTATCCCGTTTGGTGATGACCTTGCTTGCTCGCTTCAGTTATCTCCTGTTTCCTTCCTCGAACGCCTGAAACAAGTAAACAAAAACAAACAACAACCGTGATAATAGACAAATTGTAATTCAACCTTCTTAACAAGTCAAGAAGCATTAAGCCATAAACATGTGATATTTCACATTATGTAAGAAATCAATTGATAGTTGTATATATATTAAATCAAGAAGAGATTACAACCATTGTCTTGACGTTGTTGTTCTCCTCTGACAAAAACAGGTTCCCACACACTTCTGTTATCATTCTATGATGGCCTCAACAATGATAGTTTTAAGGCTCTTACCTTTAGGATTCACACTAAACCAAATTCACACTTCTCCCTCACACACAACTATAGAGCTACGACTATGAATATCTTGTTGTTTACTCCAAACTTAATTAGCACTAGCACACCAACATTAACACTAGCTTGTGCTTGGGAAAAAGGGAGGTTTATATAGCATGAATAGATGGGAAATGGTTCCTCTTCTCATGGGACAAGGTCTTATCTCTTGAGGTAGTTCCATCCTTATAGGGGAAAGGAGCACAAACTAACATCGTCGACTCCATTTGGCTCAACCGTTTACTAGACTTCTGTTACTAAGCTTCTAGAGCTGGAAGCTTCGGCTCCTTATTTAAAAAACTTTGCAAAAGAGGATCGATGCGACTGAAACAAAGCTTAGTCGCTCCGTTCAGCACTAGGGATAGTATTAATCGTTTCATATCGGCGCGAGGAGGACAAGGGTCATTAGCGCCGGTCTTGTAAACTAGAAAAAACATAAGATTTTTGGGAAATGGTGCAAAAGGGAATTGTTTTGCTCATGAAGAGGGACACAATGGGAGTTTCTTCATGAAGGGAAAGTATGTAGGGTTCACTGTAGAGGTCCTCCAGGATCAAGGAACGGGGAGTATAGGTACAGTGACAAAATGTTGTGTAACATTGGGTCTTTTGGAGATGAAATTATGGAATAGGCATAAGGGGCATCTGAGGTGGACCATGTGGATCCATCGAAGCAATGCATTTGGTCATCTAGAAAAAATATTAGGTGTGGATGGTCTACTATGACTCTTTTTTGGCACTGGTATTGACATTACAATATTTTGAGGTGATAAATCTATCATCTTTGTAGACAATGAACTTCTATTTTCAGTTGCTAGCATGATTGCATGTGCCTGCAATGAAAACCAATAATTTAATATTAAATTTAGTAGAGGATTTTATAGAGAGTCCAAGTGAAGAGATGGTAGAAAATACCTAAATAGTAAATACCCAGAAATATGAACAAACATCTAAGATATCCACAAATAGAGTTCCAGGTCCCTACTCTTTAATATTAGCATATAATACAACTAAAAAGTAGACAGTCCAAGTGACTAGAAGGAAGAAACTATCTAAATATAAAATACTCATAAATATGAACAAACGTCTCAAAGACACATAGATAGAGTTCCAGGTCCCTACTTTATTATTAGCATATAACAAAGCCAAAGATTTGGGTATGCCAACAGGACATGATTTCTGGCAATAGAAATGTTTTAAAACACCAAGTGTTTTAATTAATGCTAACTATATTTTAGTTCAATTAAGCCATACTGTGATGGATACCCCTTGTTCACTGCATGGTCAACTAGTGGGAATTCAACAAAGGCTTCTGCACCTCCTCCAAGATCAAATATTTTATAGGACTTTTATATAATGTTATGCTTTTCCATCATTCTCCCAAATGGTACACTACAATAAACAATGGAAATGAAACTTGCTGAAAATGATTCACTTATCTTTATATTCATGGTAAGCTCCAACAATCACCACCTTTTGATCATATTCTGTGAAATATATTAATCGAATAATAAACATTCCTCGACACTGAACAAGCTTGATATTTGCCCTGGTTATTTTTTGATTCAAAATTTATATCCATATTAATGAAAATAGCTATATTTTGTGTAAGAGATTATGTGTAAATGAATTTTAGGAACCTAAGAATGTTATCACTAATTGCCAATAGTCCGACACAAAGCACTAGACCAAATCTACTTTAATATTAAAATTTGAATGAGTTTAATTTATTAACTTTCCTAATCATGTTATAGATTCTAGACCCTAAATAATGCATACTTTTCTGGGGGAATGTTATCATACACATTTACTATGTCAGCATAGAATATTGTTAGCTGAGCATTAGCTAGTTTTACTGGTAAATTAGAATCGGCCCTACAAGTACAAGTTAAGAAGAATGTGTCATATTTTAGAATAAAGGAAAACCCAGAAAAGATAAATAAGAAACAAATCCAAACCAACCTGAAGTTTGTTTCATTATGATAATGCTTTTGAAAAAGCACTCAAGCATAACATTACATTGAACCTGCCTTTGCATGGATAAGTTGTATTGCCTCATCGGTGTGGTACCAACTAAAGAGGGAACATCACCACACATGACAGAAGGTTGTCTCGTAAAGGGAATGCTTGAAGTAAGTTTTCTTGCCAAAGCAGTTGTTGGATCTTGTCCTTTAAAAGAACCAGGAGAACTAAAATGCTCCTTGAAAGCAGTTGGGGAGAGGGAGGCCTTTTCTCTGGAAAATAACCGGTGTGTTCAATAGAAGGATTAGAAAAGGTTGGATCATTAAAGAATTTTACGTAAAAGGATGAAGGAGGCACTTCAAAATCTAAGTGTCTTCGAAGTTAGAATATTGAAGTTTATTTTGCTAGGGATTTTCATGTAAATTTGAAATGCATACTGACCAACTTGAGTTTTAGTTAAAAGAACTAATTCACAAAATGATAATAATTTTAGGGGAATACAAATATAAGTCTCAAGATGCATTGACTCTGACATCCAATTCCAATAGAAAACTATAGTGATCCGCATCTTCTAAAAATAGCACTACGAAATATTTGTGTCTCTCTAACAATAATATTAACGTTGTTGGAATAACTTCTTAGTAACAAGAGAATTGGGAAATAATTTTCTGAATACAATAGATCGAATGGTGGAAATGTCATCTAGAAAAATTGTAAATTGTCAATGTTAAACATACTAACAAACTATAATTCAAACTTCTCATGATCTAGAGATGTTGAAGTAGACAGACCTACCGAAAACAGGTTGATCCCCCACATTTTCTCTTTGGAGACAAGCATGGCATTAAAGTCCCAAAATGGAGGCACACTGCCCATCTTTACTTGTCATAAGGATGACCTTGGATTGTAAAACATGTAGGAAACACTCAAACACAATGCCAAAAGGAGCACCATGATTATAGGGAAATGGTAGATCTAAAGCTGGAAATGAAAAATCAGAGTAAATGTATAGGTTAGTTCCAAGAAAACATGTTCCATATGCCATGGAAATATTGTGCATATCTTTTAAAGTAGGAAATGCAAATTCAGAGTATATTCATAGGTTAGCTCCAAGAAAACATGTTCCATACGACATGGTATTATTTTGCATATCTTTAAAATATGCATGTTACTATAAAACTAACACAAAATTAATAATGAATAGCAAGGATCAACATATTTTCAATTAACTTGAGTCGAAACTAATTACCTTAGTTGCAGATGTACTTCTATGATTTCATTTGAAAGTATTTATAGTGCTACTGGCTGAAGACCCGAGGTAACAAGTTGGTTGAACTTACTTTTCTCAGGTTTCTCATCCTGATAATTTTTAAAATACATGAACTGCTACAACGCAACAACGTTGGTCCAATAAGTCCATTGCATATTTGTGTTTGGCATATATACTACAAGAGGAATATCACATTTATCATTTATGCCATTTTTTAGAGTATAAAAATCAATTCAAATTAACTTGGTTTGATTCAATAAGGGCACTACAAGCTATCTTAATAATGCATATTATTTCTTGTATCATCTACATCATTTCGAAGTGTATCTATTTCAAGTCAAAGTTGTCTACTCAACAATCTTAACATGGAATCCCAAGCACTATGCAATGCCATAAGGTGAGATCAATCAGTTCTTTTGCACATCAATCAAGATTTTGTGGTATTCACAACATATCATAAATATTTTTGATCAAAATACTTTTCAATGTAATCATAGGAAAAAGCTTGTTATACCAACATTTTAAAGAAGATCCAAGCACTAATTTATGTGGCCAATGATGTTTTGGTCAAGAAGTTGTCCTATAGTGAAATGATGGGAAAGAATTTATGGCCATTGAGGATTTCAATTGATAGATAAATTGAAAAATATGTGACCTATGAAAGGTAAGAAAATAGAGTGTCCATTAAACCTATTACTAGGAACTCAAGATGTCATTTGAATTATATTTCAAAAAATGATGGGCTGCAATAAAAGTAGCCATTCACCCAAATGAATGGCTCTACCTATCAAATTCTAACCACCTTCCTGCCTAAAAAGCTAAAACCGATAGAAAATTCCAAAAACAAAGTTCTACCTTTTCCATAAAGAAATCCTTTTCCGAATAAGAAATCACTATTTTTAACTCCATAGTCTTCGATAGTCCTGATTAGCAATGGTTGAATCTGATGGACATACTAATGCAAGCAAAAACCACAAAGACGACAAGCCAAAATATTATAAAGGTAAATGGGGCCTTAGTGCACGAGTGTAGTCTTGGGGTGTTAATCCATCCACTATGGTTCTATTCTTGGTTTGGTATGATGATCCTTAGTATTGCAGCAATAATGATGCAACTCCTAGGGCTACCAGCTTTACTTTATCAACCAAGGGTTTCATACAAACTTGGAGGTGAAAGTGCTATATACACAGCAGATGCATCATTATACTCATGTCACTTCTCAACTGGGGCACTTGACAATTAGGGTTCTAGACCATTCCTCTATTGGACTAAAGGGAGTCTGACTACTGAAAGTGGAATGTAAAACTAGTTCTAGTGTAGGAAAATTAAATGTTTGTCAATTCAGGAAATCAAAGCTACTAACTTGTAAATGCTATGAAATCACACAAATCAATTGTAGAAAGGAAACTATGATATCCTTGCACTTGATCATCTAGCTATAAGAACTGCTTGAAAATAGGAATTTATTCTATCCTTTCAAAACCCAAACATGCATGCATTAATTATCTCATTCACTCTTGCAGGATAGATTAAAAAGTCCTAATTTATAAATTCAAAAATACAAAAGTTAATGCTATCTAATATTACAGGAGGGAAAGGAATGAAAATACTAGTCTAGGTGACACTTTTGGTCATGGAGTCCAAGCTGAGGGGTTAACCTACTCCTACACTAGGTTAACCTACCATTTCAGGTCAAAACAAGGTCAAAAATAGGAAGCTACAGGTTTGCTATAGGATGTCCTGTACTGTTATAAGAAGTTGGTTGAGAGGTTTCAAAGGACAATAATGGTGATATGAAGTGTTGGAAAGGTACATGAAAGTTTTGTAAGGTGTAGGGGAGGTGAACATCACCCATGGCCAAGTCCAACACTCCAAGAAGACTGGAATTTCCTAAGACATCTTTCTCATGGTGGTAGGAAAACAAAGGTTCGGAACATGGTTGGTATGCATCAACAGAAGGTGGAGGAGACCTAGGTGGAGTTTGTAACACCCTCCTCCCACATCTACCCAAGAAACTAGACAGTCAAGGTAACCATGTGACAAGAGGCCACTATGACATGATTTGACCTCCCAAGTCACGTTAAGGAAGTGGAATCGATGGAAACACACCATACAGACATTAATTATCAGCTACATGACCCTCAAGAACCAATCCAATAGTTTATACAACTTGCCTTGGGGTCCCACTGAGATTTTGGACAATTTAGGGCTCAGTCGCTCCCATGCTATAGGAATGAGTGCAACCAACAAATCAAAGTTGCTCTCACAAGTCGGCGTGCTAGTGAGTAGAGACCAAAACAGTCAGTGCTATGCCAGCAACTCCAGGATTTGAGCCACTTTTTCAAGCAGCTCTAGAGCCGAGGTCACTACCCAAAATTCAACCATATCTTTAGATTAGTTGATTAACATGGAAATGGCAGTACTAAAGAAAATACTTGTTTAATACCTTAACTGGACCCCTACTAGCCATGGTAGGTGTTATCACTGAAAATTCTGTTGCCAAAATTTTTTAGCCTAGCTTAAGGACAGGGTGTTTTTGCAGCGCATGAGTCCTCCTTTAACAGTTTTGCAGCGCAACATGCTTCAAGTGATTCCGTAGCGCGCTACGAAATTGGGGATTTGCTCGGGTTTTCAGTAGAAGGTTCATATACTAAATTTAGATGATGAGCAGAGTGATGCAAAGGGAATGCAGTGGTAATGCATAAGCTATTAGAATGGGCTCTGGACACAGCATGGCATGTGGCAAGTAGTATATTCTCCTCGACTACTCCTGTACCTTACACCCAAATGACAAGCCAGCGTGAAGCTTTTGTAATTGTTAGTGGCCAATCTTCTGGGTAAATCAAATAAGAGTTTGTGCAGTCTTCAATAGATTATTCCCTTCTGTTGGGTGATAATGATATAAGAGAGGAGTCTCATATTAAAGAAGTGACTGGTGAAGAAGCAGATGCTTTCAGAGGAAGACTCATTCGTAGGCTTACATCTGTCATTGTGCACCATGTACCAACATTTTGGAGATTAGCTCTTTCGATATTCAATGGGAAGTTTGCTAAGGTAGGTTCAACAAATGGCGCTCCTGGTTCAGTGAAACATGAAGAGACTGCTAGACAAAACTCCTTTGAAGACGGCCTTGGTAACGTAAAGGATTCAAATCATTCCTTAGAGGAAGTTGCTGGAATGGTACAGGACATTATATCTGTTTGTGAAACTAAGGGAAGGACTGCGCACCCTTGAATGCAGTACAAACATTGTTTGCATTACGAACCAAAGTTATGGAGGTGTTCATATTGAGGCTCTGCTCTTGGATGAAAATGATTACATCAGATATTGTCAATAATGAATATTGGGTGCCAGTATCTATTCTTGAACGCAGTGGGTCAGCGTTTGCTATTTCTTCTTTGCCTCTATCCTTTGGTGAAATGTTGGTCTCTGCAATGGATGAAATTAGTAAATACCTTGCCTGTTGCATCTGATGTATCTTGTCCACTTAGTTTGAGAATACCATCAGGTTTTTGCTGGAGTTGGAGCCCGAGTCAGATCCAGTTTGGCATTATCTTAATATTCAGAACCGCAGAGTTCGTGGCCTCTTGGAAGGCTGCACATTTGATCATGAGGCACGAATGGATGCTCTACATTGCCATGTCCGTGAACGTGCGTTATCCTCAGGCTCAGCAACTCTTTCTCTGGCACAGGAAATTGCAAGTGTGGATCCATGCTCACGTAATGTTGAACTTGGTCAAAACATTAAAATTACTCTTGATTTTTATGTGCAGTAGCATGAAGAAGGCGCGTAAACTGTTTGACAATATCAGCTTTAGAATTTTCTCTTATGGAATGCAGTGATTAAATGCCAAGTGTCAAGTGGTTTTTATAAGGATTTGATTGCCACAAGGCCGCCATTATTAGTGACACCGGGATAGAGATGTGGCATAAGAGCTGGAATTATGTTAACTGGTGTCGTTAAAAGATGAGTGCGCATTGAATAAAAACAAAAGAAGGATGGCGCAATTCCTACGAAAGATACTATCAATTCAGGGTTTCTTGATCTGAACACTCCAAATAATCTTTGTTTGGCATTAATTTTTCAAATGATCTTCATAATCAAATGTCGATGACAGAGAGGAAAAATCGTTGTCGTAGAGACAAGGAAGCAAATGGCAGAGCTCGAAATAGACAAGTTTCCTCAGTCAAGGTGGACTGTATTAATTTGATGTTGTCTTCTACAAACGTTGTAACCGTGCCGGTTACATGCTCCAGCTGTTGGCTTAGAGAAGGAGGATTGTCATATAATTTCTGGCGCTCACTTAAAAGCCACGGTTCAAGAAAATAGCATTAGCAGAAGATGTGACATTGGGAAGCTCGAGATCCATCAGGTGTTTTGTCACCTTACCAATTTAACAGAAGAGTCTCAGGCCTCGATGATATCTCATTAAAGATAACTCATTGTTGAGAGCTACCAGATGGCTTTGTCGATCAAACCTGGTTTTTCACAGTCTCTTAATAATCTTGGTGTGGTCTACACTGTCTAGGGTAAAATGGATGCTGTTGCAAGCATGATTGAAAAGGCTATAATGGAAAATCCTGCATATACAGAAGCTTATAATAATCTAGGGATTTTGCACCGGGAGTAGCAGAGATAGTTGTGGATATGTCGGGGTTTCTCATACCCGGTTTTCTGCATTTGGGAGCTTCCAGATTCAGCGAGATTGTAGGTGGGTATATGTACCTTGGCACAGCATTCACAAGTAAGCCATTGTTTTAACGTTCTAGGATGGGTTCCTACGTTTGTAGCATTGTTTGAAAATGGGGTTTATAGCATTGATAGAAAGGGTTTCCTTGATGCGGTTTAAATTCAGTGGGATTTCAATTGATCTCTTATATGCAAGGCCTTATTTTGTATTTTTCAAATGGTGAACCGTGAAGCCTAGAAAACAACAGATATTCAATTTTGTGAGGGGTTTAGAGGAAGACTGTGCTTTTTAAATCACACAGCAGTTTCGTAGCGCACTACGAAACTGCTGTAGGTGATGATTTTAAACGCAGAGCAGCTATGTTGGTGAGATGATTGAGAAACTTGAAAGAGAGACACATGTCTATTAGTATAGCCTACAGCACATCCAAGATGTGGCAGTCCGCTCTATTTTGGTCGATTAAAGATAAAAGGTAAGCTCTTTTGGATTCGAATATGGTGAGGCAAATCAAAGACTGACAAACAGGAACAGTTTCCTATATTTCAGGGTGATGGAAAACATGCTATATTAAGGGCCAACAAGCAACTGCAGACACCTGTTCAGTTCACAAAGCATCCAGATCATAAAGCATATGGTGTTATGCGTGGTTATTAAAGGTATTAAAGAACTTGGAGTGTGCTCTTTAAATGGTAAAGAAAAGTGGAAGACAGGGACCATGAAAATAGGGTGTTCAGGTTTGCCAATTTATGAGTTATCTATACAGCTAGCACCCGAGGGTCAGCTCGTTCAGTGAATGTTCCTCAACATGTCTCAGCCACAACAGAAATTGTACAGCTGTCAAGGATCCAAGGAGAATCATGCATACGAGGAGATGGAGTTGGATTTGAAATATTTCTATGTATTTACAGCCCAACACTTCATGTATTTAATGAGTTGGTTTAGAAATAGATAAGGGTAATTAATGGTAGATCATCGAGTTCTCCCTTCATGCTTGTTGAGGAGACTCAAGATAGTGATAGTTTTGGGGGGTTTTCCTATATATGGTGAAAACTAGGATGTAATAGGGGTTGGAGGTTTTATAAAAAAACAGAGTTTTTATCAGCTTGTGTAAGAAGACTTTGACAGTAATACAAGAGTTACTTTTTCTTCCCAAGATTCATTATATGTTTATGGCTCAGAACATGTGCGGTTTTGTCATTATCTTTTATGTATTTTACAGCTCACTAAATATGCAATCACTCTGAATTCACCTAGTGCTCAGACTTCCTGTGCTTATTTATGAGTTGAGTTTTTTGGAGAAATGTTTTGAGTGTTAAATGTTATATGCCTTGGCTTCTATGATTAAGTGATCAATAGTTTACTGCAGAAGTGAATGACTCCATGAGCCCAATGGAAGAAGTGTTGTTTTGTGTTTCCAACCAGCTTTATTTTCATAAAAGTGTGAAGAGTTAGCCATCTGTTGTTGTGATTGATTCTTATCAAAAGTCTGTGAGAGAGCCCTCTCTGACTAAGGAGGCTAATCCTTAGTCTAAAGTTTGGTTGAAAGAGTTACATGAAATCTTGCTTGGCTGCAGCCCTGAGTACTGATTTTGTGATAACATTTTGGTGCGTCTGCCGGGAGTCTGAAGATTATTTTTTTCCCGAAATTTTAAGATTGAATTTCTGAAGGTAGCAGGAGTTCAAAGTGGTTTTCGAGGCTGCAAACCTACCTTGACGACTCCATTGTTGAAGAATTCAAGGTTTATACATTCATGGTGATTCCACTGGAGTTATGAAGGACCCAGAAGCTGCCATTCTTTGTTCAAGGTATGCATGCATAGATTTCTCAGGAATTTATGGTTTACCAAATCATTTTCCCAAGGATGCATATTTTTTAAGGAATGGTCCAAAATTCAACGGAGAAGATTTGAGTTTAACTGTGAAGCATATATCAGATTTTTGTGAATTTTTAGAGCTTCTTAGAGTTAAACATGAGGATGTTTGTATAAAGTTATTCTATGATTCACTTCAAGGGAAGTGCAAACAGTGGGTTGAATGCTTTCCTGCCAAGTCCATTAAGTCCTTTCAAGACCTTTGGCTCATGTTTTTGGAGGAATGGATAGATAGGTCAGAATTGGTGGCAGACTTTCCCTCAGTTGAAGGTTTCAAACAATGGAATGATGATCATAGTAAAGAAGAAACAAATGAATCTTTTTCTTTGTCATTATCCTCATATTTAAAATCTTTTGACTGCAAGGCAGAGGATAGGATGAGATTTTTGGATGAATTTGCTGAGGACCTTGAAAAAGAAATTGAAGGTTTAGAAGGACAAATTCAGGCATACAGTTTTCATGATCATGATCATTATTCTCAGAAGTTTTCTATGGCAGAACGCAAGGAGACTATGCTGGTTCCTTTCTCTTTCACGATTGAGGAACTGAACACTGTGGTTGAAGATCAGTTTGCACAGCTGGAAAGTTACAAGGAAAACCAAGCTGATCATGTATTCTGGGATCCTGTAGCTGATTACATGGAAGAGTTTTACTCTCCAGTATTTCAGTTTTTCAAAGAAGATCAGAGACAATTTCAGTGGCAGCGGCCATCACACTATCACATTGGCTCTGAACTCCGGTGCAGTCAAAGAAGTCAAATGTCAGATAAAACAGAGGATTGGTTACATTGGAAATTTCATATTGATTGAACAGAAAGAAGAGTGAAATGGTTAGGGTAGGTAGGTAGAGGTAAATGCAAATAAGCTCAAGGTTAACTGAGCATTTCTTTTTTCAGTAGATGTAGCTTTCTTTCTCCTACGGTCAGGCTGTCAAGCAAATTTCTGTTTGTCAAATAAGTTTTATAAGGCACTGGAACTGCAGGTTCTTAGTGCACCACAAGGGCACACTATCCCAAGTGGAGCCACTGTTATCACTGAAAATTCTGTTGCCAAAATTTTTTTAGCCTAGCTTAAGGACAGGGTGTTTTTGCAGCGCATGAGTCCTCCTTTAACAGTTTTGCAGCGCAACATGCTTCAAGTGATTCCGTAGCGCGCTACGAAATTGGGGATTTGCTCGGGTTTTCAGTAGAAGGTTCATATACTAAATTTAGATGATGAGCAGAGTGATGCAAAGGGAATGCAGTGGTAATGCATAAGCTATTAGAATGGGCTCTGGACACAGCATGGCATGTGGCAAGTAGTATATTCTCCTCGACTACTCCTGTACCTTACACCCAAATGACAAGCCAGCATGAAGCTTTTGTAATTGTTAGTGGCCAATCTTCTGGGTAAATCAAATAAGAGTTTGTGCAGTCTTCAATAGATTATTCCCTTCTGTTGGGTGATAATGATATAAGAGAGGAGTCTCATATTAAAGAAGTGACTGGTGAAGAAGCAGATGCTTTCAGAGGAAGACTCATTCGTAGGCTTACATCTGTCATTGTGCACCATGTACCAACATTTTGGAGATTAGCTCTTTCGATATTCAATGGGAAGTTTGCTAAGGTAGGTTCAACAAATGGCGCTCCTGGTTCAGTGAAACATGAAGAGACTGCTAGACAAAACTCCTTTGAAGACGGCCTTGGTAACGTAAAGGATTCAAATCATTCCTTGGAGGAAGTTGCTGGAATGGTACAGGACATTATATCTGTTTGTGAAACTAAGGGAAGGACTGCGCACCCTTGAATGCAGTACAAACATTGTTTGCATTACGAACCGAAGTTATGGAGGTGTTCATATTGAGGCTCTGCTCTTGGATGAAAATGATTACATCAGATATTGTCAATAATGAATATTGGGTGCCAGTATCTATTCTTGAACGCAGTGGGTCAGCGTTTGCTATTTCTTCTTTGCCTCTATCCTTTGGTGAAATGTTGGTCTCTGCAATGGATGAAATTAGTAAATACCTTGCCTGTTGCATCTGATGTATCTTGTCCACTTAGTTTGAGAATACCATCAGGTTTTTGCTGGAGTTGGAGACCGAGTCAGATCCAGTTTGGCATTATCTTAATATTCAGAACCGCAGAGTTCGTGGCCTCTTGGAAGGCTGCACATTTGATCATGAGGCACGAATGGATGCTCTACATTGCCATGTCCGTGAACGTGCGTTATCCTCAGGCTCAGCAAATCTTTCTCTGGCACAGGAAATTGCAAGTGTGGATCCATGCTCACGTAATGTTGAACTTGGTCAAAACATTAAAATTACTCTTGATTTTTATGTGCAGTAGCATGGAGAAGGCGCGTAAACTGTTTGACAATATCAGCTTTAGAATTTTCTCTTATGGAATGCAGTGATTAAATGCCAAGTGTCAAGTGGTTTTTATAAGGATTTGATTGCCACAAGGCCGCCATTATTAGTGACACCGGGATAGAGATGTGGCATAAGAGCTGGAATTATGTTAACTGGTGTCGTTAAAAGATGAGTGCGCATTGAATAAAAACAAAAGAAGGATGGCGCAATTCCTACGAAAGATACTATCAATTCAGGGTTTCTTGATCTGAACACTCCAAATAATCTTTGTTTGGCATTAATTTTTCAAATGATCTTCATAATCAAATGTCGATGACAGAGAGGAAAAATCGCTGCCGTAGAGACAAGGAAGCAAATGGCAGAGCTCGAAATAGACAAGTTTCCTCAGTCAAGGTGGACTGTATTAATTTGATGTTGTCTTCTACAAACGTTGTAACCGTGCCGGTTACATGCTCCAGCTGTTGGCTTAGAGAAGGAGGATTGTCATATAATTTCTGGCGCTCACTTAAAAGCCACGGTTCAAGAAAATAGCATTAGCAGAAGATGTGACATTGGGAAGCTCGAGATCCATCAGGTGTTTTGTCACCTTACCAATTTAACAGAAGAGTCCCAGGCCTCGATGATATCTCATTAAAGATAACTCATTGTTGAGAGCTACTAGATGGCTTTGTCGATCAAACCTGGTTTTTCACAGTCTCTTAATAATCTTGGTGTGGTCTACACTGTCTAGGGTAAAATGGATGTTGTTGCAAGCATGATTGAAAAGGCTATAATGGAAAATCCTGCATATACAGAAGCTTATAATAATCTAGGGATTTTGCACCGGGAGTAGCAGAGATAGTTGTGGATATGTCGGGGTTTCTCATACCCGGTTTTCTGCATTTGGGAGCTTCCAGATTCAGCGAGATTGTAGGTGGGTATATGTACCTTGGCACAGCGTTCACAAGTAAGCCATTGTTTTAACGTTCTAGGATGGGTTCCTACGTTTGTAGCATTGTTTGAAAATGGGGTTTATAGCATTGATAGAAAGGGTTTCCTTGATGCGGTTTAAATTCAGTGGGATTTCAATTGATCTCTTATATGCAAGGCCTTATTTTGTATTTTTCAAATGGTGAACCGTGAAGCCTAGAAAACAACAGATATTCAATTTTGTGAGGGGTTTAGAGGAAGACTGTGTTTTTTAAATCACACAGCAGTTTCGTAGCGCGGTACGAAACTGCTGTAGGTGATGATTTTAAACGCAGAGCAGCTATGTTGGTGAGATGATTGAGAAACTTGAAAGAGAGACACATGTCTATCAGTATAGCCTACAGCACATCCAAGATGTGGCAGTCCGCTCTATTTTGGTCGATTAAAGATAAAAGGTAAGCTCTTTTGGATTCGAATATGGTGAGGCAAATCAAAGACCGACAAACAGGAACAGTTTCCTATATTTCAGGGTGATGGAAAACATGTTATATTAAGGGCCAACAAGCAACTGCAGACACCTGTTCAGTTCACAAAGCATCCAGATCATAAAGCATATGGTGTTATGCGTGGTTATTAAAGGTATTAAAGAACTTGGAGTGTGCTCTTTCAATGGTAAAGAAAAGTGGAAGACAGGGACCATGAAAATAGGGTGTTCAGGTTTGCCAATTTATGAGTTATCTATACAGCTAGCACCCGAGGGTCAGCTCGTTCAGTGAATGTTCCTCAACATGTCTCAGCCACAACAGAAATTGTACAGCTGTCAAGGATCCAAGGAGAATCATGCATACGAGGAGATGGAGTTGGATTTGAAATATTTCTATGTATTTACAGCCCAACACTTCATGTATTTAATGAGTTGGTTTAGAAATAGATAAGTGTAATTAATGGTAGATCATCGAGTTCTCCCTTCATGCTTGTTGAGGAGACTCAAGATAGTGATAGTTTTGGGGGGTTTTCCTATATATGGTGAAAACTAGGATGTAATAGGGGTTGGAGGTTTTATAAAAAAACAGAGTTTTTATCAGCTTGTGTAAGAAGACTTTGACAGTAATACAAGAGTTACTTTTTCTTCCCAAGATTCATTATATGTTTATGGCTCAGAACATGTGTGGTTTTGTCATTATCTTTTATGTATTTTACAGCTCACTAAATATGCAATCACTCTGAATTCACCTAGTGCTCAGACTTCCTGTGCTTATTTATGAGTTGAGTTTTTTGGAGAAATGTTTTGAGTGTTAAACGTTATATGCCTTGGCTTCTATGATTAAGTGATCAATAGTTTACTGCAGAAGTGAATGACTCCATGAGCCCAATGGAAGAAGTGTTGTTTTGTGTTTCCAACCAGCTTTATTTTCATAAAAGTGTGAAGAGTTAGCCATCTGTTGTTGTGATTGATTCTTATCAAAAGTCTGTGAGAGAGCCCTCTCTGACTAAGGAGGCTAATCCTTAGTCTAAAGTCTGGTTGAAAGAGTTACATGAAATCTTGCTTGGCTGCAGCCCTGAGTACTGATTTTGTGATAACATTTTGGTGCGTCTGCCGGGAGTCTGAAGATTATTTTTTTCCCGAAATTTTAAGATTGAATTTCTGAAGGTAGCAGGAGTTCAAAGTGGTTTTCGAGGCTGCAAACCTACCTTGGCGACTCCATTGTTGAAGAATTCAAGGTTTATACATTCATGGTGATTCCACTGGAGTTATGAAGGACCCAGAAGCTGCCATTCTTTGTTCAAGGTATGCATGCATAGATTTCTCAGGAATTTATGGTTTCCCAAATCATTTTCCCAAGGATGCATATTTTTTAAGGAATGGTCCAAAATTCAACGGAGAAGATTTGAGTTTAACTGTGAAGCATATATCAGATTTTTGTGAATTTTTAGAGCTTCTTAGAGTTAAACATGAGGATGTTTGTATAAAGTTATTCTATGATTCACTTCAAGGGAAGTGCAAACAGTGGGTTGAATGCTTTCCTGCCAAGTCCATTAAGTCCTTTCAAGACCTTTGGCTCATGTTTTTGGAGGAATGGATAGATAGGTCAGAATTGGTGGTAGACTTTCCATCAGTTGAAGGTTTCAAACAATGGAATGATGATCATAGTAAAGAAGAAACAAATGAATCTTTTTCTTTGTCATTATCCTCATATTTAAAATCTTTTGACTGCAAGGCAGAGGATAGGATGAGATTTTTGGATGAATTTGCTGAGGACCTTGAAAAAGAAATTGAAGGTTTAGAAGGACAAATTCAGGCATACAGTTTTCATGATCATGATCATTATTCTCAGAAGTTTTCTATGGCAGAACGCAAGGAGACTATGCTGGTTCTTTTCTCTTTCACGATTGAGGAACTGAACACTGTGGTTGAAGATCAGTTTGCACAGCTGGAAAGTTACAAGGAAAACCAAGCTGATCATGTATTCTGGGATCCTGTAGCTGATTACATGGAAGAGTTTTACTCTCCAGTATTTCAGTTTTTCAAAGAAGATCAGAGACAATTTCAGTGGCAGCGGTCATCACACTATCACATTGGCTCTGAACTCCGGTGCAGTCAAAGAAGTCAAATGTCAGATAAAACAGAGGATTGGTTACATTGGAAATTTCATATTGATTGAACAGAAAGAAGATTGAAATGGTTAGGGTAGGTAGGTAGAGGTAAATGCAAATAAGCTCAAGGTTAACTGAGCATTTCTTTTTTCAGTAGATGTAGCTTTCTTTCTCCTACGGTCATGCTGGTCAAGCAAATTTCTGTTTGTCAAATAAGTTTTATAAGGCACTGGAACTGCAGGTTCTTAGTGCACCACAAGGGCACACTATCCCAAGTGGAGCCACTGTTATCACTGAAAATTCTGTTGCCAAAATTTTTTAGCCTAGCTTAAGGACAGGGTGTTTTTGCAGCGCATGAGTCCTCCTTTAACAGTTTTGCAGCGCAACATGCTTCAAGTGATTCCGTAGCGCGCTACGAAATTGGGGATTTGCTCGGGTTTTCAGTAGAAGGTTCATATACTAAATTTAGATGATGAGCAGAGTGATGCAAAGGGAATGCAGTGGTAATGCATAAGCTATTAGAATGGGCTCTGGACACAGCATGGCATGTGGCAAGTAGTATATTCTCCTCGACTACTCCTGTACCTTACACCCAAATGACAAGCCAGCGTGAAGCTTTTGTAATTGTTAGTGGCCAATCTTCTGGGTAAATCAAATAAGAGTTTGTGCAGTCTTCAATAGATTATTCCCTTCTGTTGGGTGATAATGATATAAGAGAGGAGTCTCATATTAAAGAAGTGACTGGTGAAGAAGCAGATGCTTTCAGAGGAAGACTCATTCGTAGGCTTACATCTGTCATTGTGCACCATGTACCAACATTTTGGAGATTAGCTCTTTCGATATTCAATGGGAAGTTTGCTAAGGTAGGTTCAACAAATGGCGCTCCTGGTTCAGTGAAACATGAAGAGACTGCTAGACAAAACTCCTTTGAAGACGGCCTTGGTAACGTAAAGGATTCAAATCATTCCTTGGAGGAAGTTGCTGGAATGGTACAGGACATTATATCTGTTTGTGAAACTAAGGGAAGGACTGCGCACCCTTGAATGCAGTACAAACATTGTTTGCATTACGAACCGAAGTTATGGAGGTGTTCATATTGAGGCTCTGCTCTTGGATGAAAATGATTACATCAGATATTGTCAATAATGAATATTGGGTGCCAGTATCTATTCTTGAACGCAGTGGGTCAGCGTTTGCTATTTCTTCTTTGCCTCTATCCTTTGGTGAAATGCTGGTCTCTGCAATGGATGAAATTAGTAAATACCTTGCCTGTTGCATCTGATGTATCTTGTCCACTTAGTTTGAGAATACCATCAGGTTTTTGCTGGAGTTGGAGCCCGAGTCAGATCCAGTTTGGCATTATCTTAATATTCAGAACCGCAGAGTTCGTGGCCTCTTGGAAGGCTGCACATTTGATCATGAGGCACGAATGGATGCTCTACATTGCCATGTCCGTGAACGTGCGTTATCCTCAGGCTCAACAAATCTTTCTCTGGCACAGGAAATTGCAAGTGTGGATCCATGCTCACGTAATGTTGAACTTGGTCAAAACATTAAAATTACTCTTGATTTTTATGTGCAGTAGCATGGAGAAGGCGCGTAAACTGTTTGACAATATCAGCTTTAGAATTTTCTCTTATGGAATGCAGTGATTAAATGCCAAGTGTCAAGTGGTTTTTATAAGGATTTGATTGCCACAAGGCCGCCATTATTAGTGACACCGGATAGAGATGTGGCATAAGAGCTGGAATTATGTTAACTGGTGTCGTTAAAAGATGAGTGCGCATTGAATAAAAACAAAAGAAGGATGGCGAAATTCCTACGAAGGATATTATCAATTCAGGGTTTCTTGATCTAAACACTCCAAATAATCTTTGTTGGGCATTAATCTTTCAAATCATCTTCATAATCAAATGTCGATGACAGAGAGGAAAAATCGCTGTCATAGAGACAAGGAAGCAAATGGCAGAGCTCGAAATAGACAAGTTTCCTCAGTCAAGGTGGACTGTATTATTTTGATGTTGTCTTCTACAAACATGGTAACCGTGCCGGTTACATGCTCCAGCTGTTGGCTTAGAGAAGGAGGATTGTCATATAATTTCTGGCGCTCACTTAAAAGCCACGGTTCAAGAAAATAGCATTAGCAGAAGATGTGACATTGGGAAGCTCGTGATCCATCAGGTGTTTTGTCACCTTACCAATTTAACAAAAGAGTCCCAGGCCTCGATGATACCTCATTAAAGATAACTCATTGTTGAGAGCTACCAGATGGCTTTGTCGATCAAACCTGGTTTTTCACAGTCTCTTAATAATCTTGGTGTGGTCTACACTGTCTAGGGTAAAATGGATGCTGTTGCAAGCATGATTGAAAAGGCTATAATGGAAAATCCTGCATATACAGAAGCTTATAATAATCTAGGGATTTTGCACCGGGAGTAGCAGAGATAGTTGTGGATATGTCGGGGTTTCTCATACCCGGTTTTCTGCATTTGGGAGCTTCCAGATTCAGCGAGATTGTAGGTGGGTATATGTACCTTGGCACAACGTTCACAAGTAAGCCATTGTTTTAACGTTCTAGGATGGGTTCCTACGTTTGTAGCATTGTTTGAAAATGGGGTTTATAGCATTGATAGAAAGGGTTTCCTTGATGCGGTTTAAATTCAGTGGGATTTCAATTGATCTCTTATATGCAAGGCCTTATTTTGTATTTTTCAAATGGTGAACCGTGAAGCCTAGAAAACAACAGATATTCAATTTTGTGAGGGGTTTAGAGGAAGACTGTGTTTTTTAAATCACACAGCAGTTTCGTAGCGCGCTACGAAACTGCTGTAGGTGATGATTTTAAACGCAGAGCAGCTATGTTGGTGAGATGATTGAGAAACTTGAAAGAGAGACACATGTCTATCAGTATAGCCTACAGCACATCCAAGATGTGGCAGTCCGCTCTATTTTGGTCGATTAAAGATAAAAGGTAAGCTCTTTTGGATTCGAATATGGTGAGGCAAATCAAAGACCGACAAACAGGAACAGTTTCCTATATTTCAGGGTGATGGAAAACATGTTATATTAAGGGCCAACAAGCAACTGCAGACACCTGTTCAGTTCACAAAGCATCCAGATCATAAAGCATATGGTGTTATGCATGGTTATTAAAGGTATTAAAGAACTTGGAGTGTGCTCTTTCAATGGTAAAGAAAAGTGGAAGACAGGGACCATGAAAATAGGGTGTTCAGGTTTGCCAATTTATGAGTTATCTATACAGCTAGCACCCGAGGGTCAGCTCGTTCAGTGAATGTTCCTCAACATGTCTCAGCCACAACAGAAATTGTACAGCTGTCAAGGATCCAAGGAGAATCATGCATACGAGGAGATGGAGTTGGATTTGAAATATTTCTATATATTACAGCCCAACACTTCATGTATTTAATGAGTTGGTTTAGAAATAGATAAGTGTAATTAATGGTAGATCATCGAGTTCTCCCTTCATGCTTGTTGAGGAGACTCAAGATAGTGATAGTTTTGGGGGGTTTTCCTATATATGGTGAAAACTAGGATGTAATAGGGGTTGGAGGTTTTATAAAAAAGCAGAGTTTTTATCAGCTTGTGTAAGAAGACTTTGACAGTAATACAAGAGTTACTTTTTCTTCCCAAGATTCATTATATGTTTATGGCTCAGAACATGTGTGGTTTTGTCATTATCTTTTATGTATTTTACAGCTCACTAAATATGCAATCACTCTGAATTCACCTAGTGCTCAGACTTCCTGTGCTTATTTATGAGTTGAGTTTTTTGGAGAAATGTTTTGAGTGTTAAACGTTATATGCCTTGGCTTCTATGATTAAGTGATCAATAGTTTACTGCAGAAGTGAATGACTCCATGAGCCCAATGGAAGAAGTGTTGTTTTGTGTTTCCAACCAGCTTTATTTTCATAAAAGTGTGAAGAGTTAGCCATCTGTTGTTGTGATTGATTCTTATCAAAAGTCTGTGAGAGAGCCCTCTCTGACTAAGGAGGCTAATCCTTAGTCTAAAGTCTGGTTGAAAGAGTTACATGAAATCTTGCTTGGCTGCAGCCCTGAGTACTGATTTTGTGATAACATTTTGGTGCGTCTGCCGGGAGTCTGAAGATTATTTTTTTCCCGAAATTTTAAGATTGAATTTCTGAAGGTAGCAGGAGTTCAAAGTGGTTTTCGAGGCTGCAAACCTACCTTGGCGACTCCATTGTTGAAGAATTCAAGGTTTATACATTCATGGTGATTCCACTGGAGTTATGAAGGACCCAGAAGCTGCCATTCTTTGTTCAAGGTATGCATGCATAGATTTCTCAGGAATTTATGGTTTCCCAAATCATTTTCCCAAGGATGCATATTTTTTAAGGAATGGTCCAAAATTCAACGGAGAAGATTTGAGTTTAACTGTGAAGCATATATCAGATTTTTTTGAATTTTTAGAGCTTCTTAGAGTTAAACATGAGGATGTTTGTATAAAGTTATTCTATGATTCACTTCAAGGGAAGTGCAAACAGTGGGTTGAATGCTTTCCTGCCAAGTCCATTAAGTCCTTTCAAGACCTTTGGCTCATGTTTTTGGAGGAATGGATAGATAGGTCAGAATTGGTGGCAGACTTTCCCTCAGTTGAAGGTTTCAAACAATGGAATGATGATCATAGTAAAGAAGAAACAAATGAATCTTTTTCTTTGTCATTATCCTCATATTTAAAATCTTTTGACTGCAAGGCAGAGGATAGGATGAGATTTTTGGATGAATTTGCTGAGGACCTTGAAAAAGAAATTGAAGGTTTAGAAGGACAAATTCAGGCATACAGTTTTCATGATCATGATCATTATTCTCAGAAGTTTTCTATGGCAGAACGCAAGGAGACTATGCTGGTTCCTTTCTCTTTCACGATTGAGGAACTGAACACTGTGGTTGAAGATCAGTTTGCACAGCTGGAAAGTTACAAGGAAAACCAAGCTGATCATGTATTCTGGGATCCTGTAGCTGATTACATGGAAGAGTTTTACTCTCCAGTATTTCAGTTTTTCAAAGAAGATCAGAGACAATTTCAGTGGCAGCGGTCATCACACTATCACATTGGCTCTGAACTCCGGTGCAGTCAAAGAAGTCAAATGTCAGATAAAACAGAGGATTGGTTACATTGGAAATTTCATATTGATTGAACAGAAAGAAGATTGAAATGGTTAGGGTAGGTAGGTAGAGGTAAATGCAAATAAGCTCAAGGTTAACTGAGCATTTCTTTTTTTAGTAGATGTAGCTTTCTTTCTCCTACGGTCAGGCTGGTCAAGCAAATTTCTGTTTGTCAAATAAGTTTTATAAGGCACTGGAACTGCAGGTTCTTAGTGCACCACAAGGGCACACTATCCCAAGTGGAGCCACTGTTATCACTGAAAATTCTGTTGCCAAAATTTTTTAGCCTAGCTTAAGGACAGGGTGTTTTTGCAGCGCATGAGTCCTCCTTTAACAGTTTTGCAGCGCAACATGCTTCAAGTGATTCCGTAGCGCGCTACGAAATTGGGGATTTGCTCGGGTTTTCAGTAGAAGGTTCATATACTAAATTTAGATGATGAGCAGAGTGATGCAAAGGGGAATGCAGTGGTAATGCATAAGCTATTAGAATGGGCTCTGGACACAGCATGGCATGTGGCAAGTAGTATATTCTCCTCGACTACTCTTGTACCTTACACCCAAATGACAAGCCAGCGTGAAGCTTTTGTAATTGTTAGTGGCCAATCTTCTGGGTAAATCAAATAAGAGTTTGTGCAGTCTTCAATAGATTATTCCCTTCTGTTGGGTGATAATGATATAAGAGAGGAGTCTCATATTAAAGAAGTGACTGGTGAAGAAGCAGATGCTTTCAGAGGAAGACTCATTCGTAGGCTTACATCTGTCATTGTGCACCATGTACCAACATTTTGGAGATTAGCTCTTTCGATATTCAATGGGAAGTTTGCTAAGGTAGGTTCAACAAATGGCGCTCCTGGTTCAGTGAAACATGAAGAGACTGCTAGACAAAACTCCTTTGAAGACGGCCTTGGTAACGTAAAGGATTCAAATCATTCCTTGGAGGAAGTTGCTGGAATGGTACAGGACATTATATCTGTTTGTGAAACTAAGGGAAGGACTGCGCACCCTTGAATGCAGTACAAACATTGTTTGCATTACGAACCGAAGTTATGGAGGTGTTCATATTGAGGCTCTGCTCTTGGATGAAAATGATTACATCAGATATTGTCAATAATGAATATTGGGTGCCAGTATCTATTCTTGAACGCAGTGGGTCAGCGTTTGCTATTTCTTCTTTGCCTCTATCCTTTGGTGAAATGCTGGTCTCTGCAATGGATGAAATTAGTAAATACCTTGCCTGTTGCATCTGATGTATCTTGTCCACTTAGTTTGAGAATACCATCAGGTTTTTGCTGGAGTTGGAGCCCGAGTCAGATCCAGTTTGGCATTATCTTAATATTCAGAACCGCAGAGTTCGTGGCCTCTTGGAAGGCTGCACATTTGATCATGAGGCACGAATGGATGCTCTACATTGCCATGTCCGTGAACGTGCGTTATCCTCAGGCTCAGCAAATCTTTCTCTGGCACAGGAAATTGCAAGTGTGGATCCATGCCCACGTAATGTTGAACTTGGTCAAAACATTAAAATTACTCTTGATTTTTATGTGCAGTAGCATGGAGAAGGCACGTAAACTATTTGAAAATATCAGCTTTAGAATTTTCTCTTATGGAATGCAGTGATTAAATGCCAAGTGTCAAGTGGTTTTTATAAGGATTTGATTGCCACAAGGCCGCCATTATTAGTGACACCGGGATAGAGATGTGGCATAAGAGCTGGAATTATGTTAACTGGTGTCGTTAAAAGATGAGTGCGCATTGAATAAAAACAAAAGAAGGATGGCGCAATTCCTACGAAAGATACTATCAATTCAGGGTTTCTTGATCTGAACACTCCAAATAATCTTTGTTTGGCATTAATTTTTCAAATGATCTTCATAATCAAATGTCGATGACAGAGAGGAAAAATCGCTGCCGTAGAGACAAGGAAGCAAATGGCAGAGCTCGAAATAGACAAGTTTCCTCAGTCAAGGTGGACTGTATTAATTTGATGTTGTCTTCTACAAACGTTGTAACCGTGCCGGTTACATGCTCCAGCTGTTGGCTTAGAGAAGGAGGATTGTCATATAATTTCTGGCGCTCACTTAAAAGCCACGGTTCAAGAAAATAGCATTAGCAGAAGATGTGACATTGGGAAGCTCGAGATCCATCAGGTGTTTTGTCACCTTACCAATTTAACAGAAGAGTCCCAGGCCTCGATGATACCTCATTAAAGATAACTCATTGTTGAGAGCTACCAGATGGCTTTGTCGATCAAACCTGGTTTTTCACAGTCTCTTAATAATCTTGGTGTGGTCTACACTGTCTAGGGTAAAATGGATGCTGTTGCAAGCATGATTGAAAAGGCTATAATGGAAAATCCTGCATATACAGAAGCTTATAATAATCTAGGGATTTTGCACCGGGAGTAGTAGAGATAGTTGTGGATATGTCGGGGTTTCTCATACCCGGTTTTCTGCATTTGGGAGCTTCCAGATTCAGCGAGATTGTAGGTGGGTATATGTACCTTGGCACAGCGTTCACAAGTAAGCCATTGTTTTAACGTTCTAGGATGGGTTCCTACGTTTGTAGCATTGTTTGAAAATGGGGTTTATAGCATTGATAGAAAGGGTTTCCTTGATGCGGTTTAAATTCAGTGGGATTTCAATTGATCTCTTATATGCAAGGCCTTATTTTGTATTTTTCAAATGGTGAACCGTGAAGCCTAGAAAACAACAGATATTCAATTTTGTGAGGGGTTTAGAGGAAGACTGTGTTTTTTAAATCACACAGCAGTTTCGTAGCGCGCTACGAAACTGCTGTAGGTGATGATTTTAAACGCAGAGCAGCTATGTTGGTGATATGATTGAGAAACTTGAAAGAGAGACACATGTCTATTAGTATAGCCTACAGCACATCCAAGATGTGGCAGTCCGCTCTATTTTGGTCGATTAAAGATAAAAGTAAGCTCTTTTGGATTCGAATATGGTGAGGCAAATCAAAGACTGACAAACAGGAACAGTTTCCTATATTTCAGGGTGATGGAAAACATGTTATATTAAGGGCCAACAAGCAACTGCAGACACCTGTTCAGTTCACAAAGCATCCAGATCATAAAGCATATGGTGTTATGCATGGTTATTAAAGGTATTAAAGAACTTGGAGTGTGCTCTTTAAATGGTAAAGAAAAGTGGAAGACAGGGACCATGAAAATAGGGTGTTCAGGTTTGCCAATTTATGAGTTATCTATACAGCTAGCACCTGAGGGTCAGCTCGTTCAGTGAATGTTCCTCAACATGTCTCAGCCACAACAGAAATTGTACAGCTGTCAAGGATCCAAGGAGAATCATGCATACGAGGAGATGGAGTTGGATTTGAAATATTTCTATGTATTTACAGCCCAACACTTCATGTATTTAATGAGTTGGTTTAGAAATAGATAAGGGTAATTAATGGTAGATCATCGAGTTCTCCCTTCATGCTTGTTGAGGAGACTCAAGATAGTGATAGTTTTGGGGGTTTTCCTATATATGGTGAAAACTAGGATGTAATAGGGGTTGGAGATTTTATAAAAAACAGAGTTTTTATCAGCTTGTGTAAGAAGACTTTGACAGTAATACAAGAGTTACTTTTTCTTCCCAAGATTCATTATATGTTTATGGCTCAGAACATGTGTGGTTTTGTCATTATCTTTTATGTATTTTACAGCTCACTAAATATGCAATCACTCTGAATTCACCTAGTGCTCAGACTTCCTGTGCTTATTTATGAGTTGAGTTTTTTGGAGAAATGTTTTGAGTGTTAAACGTTATATGCCTTGGCTTCTATGATTAAGTGATCAATAGTTTACTGCAGAAGTGAATGACTCCATGAGCCCAATGGAAGAAGTGTTGTTTTGTGTTTCCAACCAGCTTTATTTTCATAAAAGTGTGAAGAGTTAGCCATCTGTTGTTGTGATTGATTCGTATCAAAAGTCTGTGAGAGAGCCCTCTCTGACTAAGGAGGCTAATCCTTAGTCTAAAGTCTGGTTGAAAGAGTTACATGAAATCTTGCTTAGCTGCAGCCCTGAGTACTGATTTTGTGATAACAGTAGGCATTTCTTCAAACATGTTGAAAATGTGTAGTCTACATGTGTAATTAAAAGTTTTGAGCATAGGGGTCTCATACTTAGCTGAGAATCACTAAGAGCCATTGATGCCTCAACACATCAACTTCCATTCCATCCAGTAGGTCATAGATACATTAATCATTCAATTACAAGTAAAAACATGAGGGAAGCCATACATGGTTGCATAATAGGGACAAAAATACTCATGAAAGTACAACCATATCGACCACGTACAATCCATATAAATACTCATAGAACTACAAGGAGAAATAACTTTCATTAATGATGCCAAAATCTAAACTGAGATGGGACTTCCACGTTCCACCTGATGTAGAATGGCTGAGCCAAATCTCTCTTCAACCATTCAACCTCGTGCCATATTCCAAGCATGAATGTGGGATCGCATAGAACACATCAATAAAAAACCATCCAGGGCTTCCAGAGGCCATCCATCTCAACCCATAAAACAATGGTTCCACCTCGCAGTTGGACATCACAAAACCATCATCAAATCTATCTCTATCCTGACCATCTATGGCTCCAGAGCATTTGTAAAACCTGGTTACAGGACTAGTAACTCAACCCACAAATTTTACCAGGCTCTAGAGCGTTTGTCAAACCAAGGCTACATGACTAGTAACTCAACCCAACAAAGGGCTCTAGAGCATTTTTCCAACGTACGCTACGAGACTAGTAACTCAACCCAAGTTGTTCCAGGGCTTTAGAGCATTTCTCCAACCAGGGCTATAGGAATAATACCTCAACACAAGCTAAGGAAACATGAGAACCAACCAAAAACACAACAAGTAAATAAACCCACAATCACCATGGCTATCTAGGAAATGGAAAGGTAGTTGAATCCTCCTCCAAGAAAAATTTTAGATCCTTCAAGAGAAATCAGAAATCTAATTCTTGACCTCCAAAAACAATATGCAATGTTGAATCTTATTTGGATGAAGCTGATGAAGAAATTGCATTATCTGATGATGAAACTGAAGATGAATAATTGGTTGAAGTACATGGAATGTGGGATTTTATCTTACCTACTTCCAACGATGAATTTGAGCAAGAAGATTTACCTATTAGCACTAGGAGTAAAGGCCCTGCTCATTCAACAAAATCAACCCAAAAGAAAAATCCCTCAACCTCTACTACTAAGTATAAAATGGCCAGTAAAAAGTATTCTCCTAAATCTCCTCAACCAACTTTATTATCCCAAGCTTCCAGAGGAATGGGTAAGCATCCCAATGATTCATCAAATAAGGTTGATCCTATTGATGCTATTTTAATTAGTGATAGATCTAACTCACATACTCCCCATTTCCTCTTGACTTATCAAATATTCAATAAAATATGCACAACTTCTTAATAGAATCAAGGGCCTCTTCAAACATTATGCCAAGAATATTCTGCACCAAGTTAAATGTTTCACCCCAAAAGTCTGTTGTTCACATTGTGCAACTTGATAGAAAAAAAATATGAAGTCTTAGGGGAAATGAATCCAATCACCATTAGAGTTTCTTCTAATCCAAAAGTTTTTCAGGTAATTTACATACTAGTTGTTAATATTCCCGAATTTTATGGCTTAATTCTTAGTAGAAACTGGTGTGAGAAAATTGACTACTATTTTGCAATAGTTTGGTCTCACATATGGCTCCCTTACAATGAAAAGCCAAATTAAATTAGAATAAACAGAGAAAAACATTTGAATCACATAGTAACTGATTTTGAAGATGAAAATGAGCCAGTAACGTTTAACACTAATATCATTGGAAACTACTCTGTTGAGTCATTTTTAGGAAATTTCAATGCCCAAATGTCATCTTTTTTGGATAACTTTGTTACTTCCCAGATTGAGAACTTTTCTTAAATAGACTCTTCCAGATGTATAAATCTTGTAGATAAATCATTAGTTAAAACTTTATTTTGGACATTATATTTTGATGGACCTAAATCCAATGATGGTGTAGGATCCGGTTGTATATTAATCAATCCAGAAGGAGAAAAGACCATGCTAGCATGTAGGTTATAATTTGAATGCACAAATAATACCACTGAATATGAGGCACTGATCCAAGAGTTGTATAAAGAAATAGGCCTTGATATCAAATATTTTCATGTTTTTGGAGATTTTGAAATAGTTATCAAACAAGAAACATTATTCATTATCTCTCTAGATATTTAAAACATTACCAATCATTAGTCAAGGATCTTACTTCACATTTTTTAGCATTCAACATCTCTCCTATCCCTAGACTTCAAAATGCAAGTGTTGACCTTCTGGCTAACATAGCATCCAAGCTTATACCATCAGAGGATTACAGTCCATATAGGTTTTCCATAGAATTAATTTTTGACCATCCATTCCTGATAATGTTACCAATTGGCATTGTTTAATGACAACGAAGATATCCTAAGATTTTTAACATCTGAAGGATCATATGATGATCAGATAATTGATGAAAATGAGAAGGATAATTAGTTGAAACATAAGTACAATGAGAATCCCATACCTAAATTTGTGGTAAAACTTGAAGATCTTTATGATCTAAAAGATAGATTTAAGAAGGTTACTAATTCTAAACTCCAAATTTCAACCTTAAGGTTTGAACTAGTAAACCTTGGAACTGATATCAAACCTCAAAACATCAATCTGGGACTTGGTCTCTCACCTAATGAGAGATCAACCTTTATTCATTTGTTGAAAAATTATAAAGGTATATTTTCTTGGAGCTATGACGATCTTAAAACATATGATACCTCCACCATACAAGACACCATTCCCATGATTTCCAATGAAAAACCAGTACAACAAAAATTATGGAAAATTGATCGAATTCTAGAAAGTCAAATCAAGTATGAGCTGAAGAAATTCCTTAAAGCGAATATTATATTTCCTATTAGGAATTCAAAATTGGTTTCAAATTTAGTACCTATCAAGAAAAAGAATTGTGACATTCGCATATATATAGATTTTATAAATCTCAACAAATCTTATTAGAAGGACAATTTCCCATTATCAACTATGGAGAAAATACTGTAATCAGTAGCTGGTTCAAAACTAATGTCTTTTCTTGATGGATTTTTTGGATATAAACAAATCCTGGTCCATCCAGATGATAGACTAAAGACTATGTTTAGGACTAAATGGGGAACCTATGACTACCAGAAAATGCCTTATGGTTTAATTAACGCAAGGGCAACCTTCCAAAGAGCTATGCATATAGCTTGCAAGGGTCTAATAAAAAGCATTCTTGTCATTTACTTGGATGAAATAATTGTTTACTCCAAAAAAAGAAACAACCATTTACATGACTTAAAGCAGATCTTTGAACGATGCAAGAAGTATGGAATTTAATTAAATCCAAAGAAATCTTATTTTTCTCAAGATGAAAGTAAGCTTTTAGGATTTATTGTGTCCAAAAATGGAATTTGTATTGATCTAGAAAGAGTAAAATAAAATGCTGAAATTCATTTCCCCACAACAAAAAATCTATGCAATGCTTTCTAGGTCAGATAAATTTTGTTAAAAGATTTGTCCCTGACTATTCCCAAATTGTTTTACCATTACAAACCATGATTAAGAAAAATTCAATCTTTAAGTGGGGACATAATGAAAGAGAAGCTTTTGATTTAATCAATAAGCCATTATGAATTCTCCCTCTTTAACAACTCCAAATTTTTCTAATCATTTCATCTTGTATACATTCACTTCTCAAAAATCTTATGTTGTTCTTCTAACACAACTTAGTGATAAATAAATTCAAGAACCCATCCCTTTCTTTAGTTCTAATTTTCAAGGTGAGGAACTAAATTATTCAGAGGTGGATAAGAAAACTTTTGCTGTTTTCAAATCTGTAAAGAACTTCAGGCCTTTTCTCCTAAAAAAACACACTAAAATAATAGTCGCATTCTTAGCATTGAGACAATTTCTTATGCAAAGGGTGGGAGAAAAAAGGGAAAATTGGGTAACAACACTACATGAATATGATATTGACACTAAACCAGCCAAAATTGTCAAAGGACAAGGTTTTTGTAGGCTGCTTATAGGAGCTTCCAACCTACCAGCAGATGAGGACTCAGGTAGTACTATACAGATATCTCAGGTAAGCCTAATGATTTAGAGTCACAATATGATGATCTTATTTTCTATTTGAAAAATGGATATGCTCCCCCTGAAGTCAATCACAAAAGGAAAAGAGCTTTACGATTAAAAGAAAATCAATATGAAATCATTGATGATGAGTTAATCAGGAGAAATTATGACTCCATATTACTAATATTCCTTGAAAAGTCTGAAGCACAAAAGGTTTTGTAGGAACTCCATGATGGACCAGCTGATGGACATTTTGGAGGATATACCACTACACATAAGATCCTGTATGTTGGGTACTATAGGCCAAATTTGTTCAATGATACCCATGAATACGTGAGGAAATGCAAAATATGTCAAACTGCAACTAGAAGACAATAGAAACCTACCTTACCTCTGCAACCAGTAAACATTGAACAACCTTTTGAACAATTGGGATTGGATATCATAGGTGAGATTGTTCCTCATTATTCAAAACAATATAAGTATATCCTTATAACTACAAACTATTTTACTAAGTGGGTGGAAGAAATACCACTAAAGGTAGCCAATTTTTATGTTATCATTGAATTCATTAATTAGTTCATTATTACTAGATTTGGCTTACCAACTGCACTTATGTTTGATAATGCATCTTACTTTCAAGAAGTAATATGACTGAATCTTCTCTTAAGAGGGGTTTTAAACTTAAATACTTTGCTAACTACTACCCCCAAGGAAATGGTTTAGCAGAATCAACCAACAAGCATATCATAATAATTATTAAAAGAACTATTAATCAAAGCCAAAAGAATTGGCATAAATCTTTGACATTTGCTCTATGGGCAAATCGAATAACTCAGAAGACCTTAATAGGCACTTCTCCATTCAATCTAGTATATGGGAAAGAGGCTATCATCCCTTCAAATATAGCTCTTCCCTCATTAACCCTAGTCCAATTTATTGAAGAAATACCTTCTTCTTATTTACAACTAAGATAGTCTCAAATTCTTAAACTAGAAGAAGAAAGAGAGAAAGCTAAGCTTACACATGCTCACCATCAACAGCTAGTCAAATCTTATTTTGATGCAAGTTCTGTTTTCACAAAATCCTTTCAAATTGGAGATCTCATCCTTCAATGGGACAAGGCACATGAGGAAAAAGGAAATCATACTAAATTCAAGAAAATGTGGCTTGGACCATTTCAAATTGTTGAACAAATAAGCCCATTAACATTCATAGTGCAAGATTTATTGGGAAAGAGAGATTATCTTCTTGTCAATGTGCTTACTTTGAAAAAATTATTTTCTTAAAAGATCATATCTTCTACTGTAACATTGTTTCATTTACTTTCTATTTGTCTTAGAAAATAATGTTAAATAATATTACTTTTGGCTTTGTAATAAAAATCTCTTAAGAACATTTTATGATCTTTCTCTTTGAAAGTAGAAATTCTTAAGGAAATGATGACAACATTTGAAAATTAGTTAAGTATCATAAAACTGTGAAATTTTATTTTCCATTGAAGTTGTAAATTCTTTGAAAACCTCAACTTTACAAAATCATTTTACTCTATTATCAGTCAAGAAAGGTTATCTTTAACAAAGTAAAGACTATTTACAGCTAAGCATCTCCAACTCTAAAATTGTCATCCAAAACTCTTAAGGAAACAATGATTCTCCCATCCATTAACTTTACTATTTTTAGAGTGTAATTAAAAAATATGTTAACCTTAAAAGGTAAGGGGTCTCATCACGAGCCTGCTTACCATGTTCATAGGGATATAATAGACTGACATTACCAACACTGAATACCAAACCAAGGTAATGGATTATGATTATTTTAATCTTAAGACAAGGGGTCTCATCATGAGCCAGCTTGTTCAATTCAATTACAACCAGTGAATGACATTGTCACTTTCTGGTTACCAAACCAGGACAATGGCTTTTAGGTAATAAAAAATTAAAAGAAAAGTTTATAAATAAATAAATAAAGAAAAATAAAAATGAAATATATATATATATATATATATATATATATATATATATATATATATATATATATATATATATATATATATATATATATATACTTTTGAAATTATCTCTAAAGACTGCACTCTTAAATGGATGGAATTTTGAATCATTCATGGTTAAAAGGTAACCATGTTGAGGCTGTGAACACTTGCTGGCAACAATGGCTCTACCTATGACAAATGAGTATATTAAAACTCTAAGTTGTAAAAAATCCCCTAGTTTATCTTTACAACTAATTAATGACTGATATGGACAAAAGGTATTTTCATCTATAAGAGGATATAAAAAGAATTATGATTAAGTGAGTTTTTTATATTTAGAGTAATGTTACTTATCTAAATATTAAGAAAATACTTTTCCTTTCCTAAATTATTTTTACTTAGAAATTTTTTAGAAATTTCATTGTTATAAATCATAGATAACTAGTTCTTTTAGTAAATCACCAATTGTTGTGCTATGAAATAAACCCCCCTTTTATTTATATATAAATGTCTTGGGAAATTATTGTATAAATAAATGGGGACCCTTAAAAAATTTAAAAACATAGGAAAATAAGATAGTTTAGGGTTTTTGAAAGAACGAAATTGATTTTTGAATAAACAAACTCATTTAGGACTAAATGATTTGAATAAAGCCTACCTGAAAGAAAATCCCAACGATATCGCATATCACAAAATCGCAAAGAAGCAACACTTTGTTTTTAACCCTTTAGAAACTTTTGATGCGATAAAGGATAACCCCCAAGAACCTAGCGTGTATATTCCTTGAAAGGCTTAAGTATTGACAAAAATACTTCATGGCGGAACTTTCTCGCATCGAAATATTATAACGAAAACGATATATGAAAGGGCTAAGAAACACTCCCATTGTGAAATACGATAAGCTAATGAGACGCGATAAAACAATGAACACAATATATAAACATATCACATCCGATTAAATCATAGAATATCAAAAAGCTCCCTGCTTGTTTCACTTTCGATTCTCCTTGATTGCAATAAAGTTATTTCTTAAAAAGAGCACCTAAAGACAATCATAAAACTAACTAACTAAAACCAAAATCTAAGCTTGTTAATAATCCATTGGGCCCGCTATAATGCCACGTCATTTCATGTGATTTCACAATATCACAAAGCCTTTAGCCATATCCATTCTCTACTACTCCCGAAACTTTTGATTTCAATATTGTGATTATCGCATCGCACATCTCTCATACACAATGAACCGATATAGTGATACCACTATTGCATATCATCAGAGTACATGGAAATAAGTTTTATTTACCTTTTGAAAATGTTTCTATGATGCAATATATTAATGGATAATAAATAACCATGCGAATCCATGATTTTAGTTATTTAAGAATTCTAATGGTATTTATGATTTTAAAGCCCAAGGTGATTTGATGGCCGATATAGATTGATTCTCATTTAAACTTTCCTTCTCGTTGTTTCAAAGGCTTGTATGTTTGTATGTTTCTGCATTCCTCTGTGTTCTCAATTGCATGTTTAGCTCAAGATAGAACTGTGTAACAAGATGGCTAAGTTGAAGAAAGGAAAGAAAACCATGGAGTCTTTACAATCTTCTACTTCTGATGTAATAGAAGTGCGCCCACCTTTCTTAGATACGACATGCATAATTGATAGTGGAACTTCCTCATGAGAAACCATGTACCAATTACTAGAGAGTGAGGGTCCTAAGATAATTCAAAGAGTAGCAACAGAATATGCTACTTCCTCTTCTGAAGCCTCCCACTTTGAAGCTGCCAACTCTTTTCTTCATAGAATTGTTGCTAAACCCAAGATCCTGCCTTACACCGATATGGTAAAATGTATAATTGAAAATATTAACATTACCTATCATCCATTCCAGACTTCAAGGAAAAAAATTATAGGATTCTTCACAAAAGAATACTTGAAGAGAATGTATAATATATTGAACCCACATAAGGTATATAAAAAATACTTTCTCGAGCAATTTGCAAGAGAAAATGACGTGCCATTAGACCCAATTAAACAATGAAGTTCCAACTCAAACAAACATAAGCATGAGAAATCAAATATGTATTCTATATCGTCTCTCATTGTTCCCTATTCTTATATCACAGATATGATGTGTAGACTATTTGGGCATGTCGATACAATTAAGTTTTCCATTGAGTGGGTTCCCATAATTGATGCAATAGTAAATTATTTTATAACGGATTGGAGCACTATCCTATCTAATAATATTTCTTCCCAAGTCCTGTAGTTTAGAAAACACTGGTATGTCTCTACTAGAGTATTTCCACCATTTCTCATGAGTGCCTACATTATGGATGTAGTTTTTTTCACTACCAATTTCCCAACTATGGGGTGGAAATGGACCATTCAAGATCCCACCCCCATCCATATATACCATAAAATCCTATGGGAATCCAATTTCCACACCCATTTCTATAATAGTTTCCATGGAATTATGCTACCCATCCACCAAGCCGTTTTTGACAAAAGGGCCTCAAGACTGTCTAATGAGGCCAAAATTGATTTTATACCAATAGGTATGTGGTTTGGAGAAGAAATTTTTACTTATATCCGAGTCTATGGAAGCCTAACACCTCCCCATGTTCTCCCATTGTATGTCCAGGATAAATTTCTTTCTAGGGATATTTCCTGCCAAACTTTAAGGGATGGGATAACCAGGACCCTAAAATAATCTAAGTCTCTTTGGCCTTCCTTTCCCCTCCAATTTGGTGTTTATGCATTACATTATTTCAAGCATACTGCACTTGAAATCAACCATATTACATGTTTGAAACTTGCCACCATTCCTAGTGGACAGTTTGACCCTAATAAAGTTGCACAGAACATCATTGCTCAAGTGAAAATTAGACAATTCAACCATGAGGATGATGATTATAATGACCTGCTTGAGTCTGCTAGGTTGTTTTCACAAGTGCAACATTTGGATACTTTGAAACGGGATCCACAAGGGTTAGATCAATTCTACCAGTACAAGAGGAAAGGACTACAAATGTCCCTTTGGATTTGTTAAATATCCCTCAACCAATTTTTCGAGAGGAGTAGGACTTAGACAAAGATTAAAAAAAGGGTTCAAAACAAGGTTCCGATCACAATTCATGATATAAATTGGCACAAGGCTCAAAACATAGTTCAGATCATAACTCAGAAGAGGGCTCAGAGCACAACTCAGAGAAGAGGTCAAAAACGATACTGAAAAGAAATTAGAAAAAGCTTCCAAGGAGATAGATGTGGAATATGTATTCAAAAAATTATACACAGATGAATCTCCTTTCAAGAATCAACTGGATGAAGCATGGAAATAGTTTTACCAGTAGCTTAGAGGAAAGTAAGGGGAAAAAGTTGTTGAGATGGAAAAAACATTCAACACACCCCAAAACACTGGACAAAGCTCGCTTATTGAAAGGGATACTAACAAAGTTGTCATTACAGAGGAAGTTGAAATCATCCCAGCCTTCCCTTCATCTGAAATCATTCTCAGGGTGGAAGAAATCCCTCCTCTTGACGTCTTGTACAGTCCCAAACATTGATTTGTGGTAAAAAGATAGAGGAAAAGGAGAAGAACATAACTGTCATCAACAGTAATTCCTGACAATGAACCTATGGATATAGTATGGAAGGATACCCCCATAGATCCTTCAGGAAATTTCACAAAATTGTCATAGTTTACAGGTGCTTATGCATTTTCTATTAGTGTCAAGGCAACTGAATTTAGAAAATTGGTAAGAGAGAAATAAGAGAGAATCCAATAGCTAGAGAAGAAGTTGTCAGAAGAGAGACGGAATGTTGATAATCGAATGAAAAGGCAAATGTCCCAATTACAACATAGCTTTCAACAATTGAATCTCCAGTATCAGGCAGAAACAAGTACTAAGGATATCCAAATTAAACAACTACAATTTTCACTAGATGAGTTGAAGGATAATCCGAAGGTTGAGGATTTTATAAAGGAAGCATTAGAGCTCAACTCTTTTTTATCAAGGCATAAAGCAACATTCTATCAAAAGCTATCTATCATCAATCCAATGTGCAAGACAAGTGATTCACTGATGAATCAAGCATCTGATATGAGGGTGACTTTTAATTAGATTGATGATAATATATCGGGATACATCACATGATAGGATACTCGAGAGGGAAGAGCAGCAGATCTTCCCAGGATAGAGGAATCACATAAGGAAATCGTCTTTACTGATTGGGACATTCGACTGAAGTGGGCAGAAAGATTAGTTTCTAGAGCAACCGATGCTGCAAATAATATCATTGAAATCATTAATGATAATTTTCCCAATGCTAACTTGATACAGGAATGCAGGCCTGGGAGTCTCCCTGATATCAGAGTCCTTTAAACACAATGGCAAGAAACTTCAAAAGGAAGGGAAGAGGCAATTAAACAATTGACCAAACTAGACTGGGAAGTATATTGGAGATATTTGGTGAAGCCACACAGTTAGTGGGTAATGCTATGCTGCCTCGCTGACTCATCCACACATATGCTTCCTACTCTTTCAGATGTAGTGTATACAGGACAGTTTCACACGAGGACAAGTCAACCTCATGAAGTCAAGCCAATGATGGATATTTTCGAGCTCAAATAACGAATGAAAGAGTAGACACCATTACATTCTTGAGCTCGTCATTGCAACCGTTTCTATTTTTGTATTTCTATCACTTATTTTAAGGATAGTTGTTTAAACCTCCTTAGAACTTTCATGTAATATCTATTTTTGTACTTTATTTTTATTATATAAACCCTTTCATGTCTATGAAGAAAGGGTTTGAAATTTTATAAAGAAAAGCTTTGAAATCTTGCAATTCTGTACTTTTGAAGTTTGTCTTAGTAGAATGACTGGATCAAAGTCCTGAAGTTTTGTGAAGAAGGATTTGGAAGCTTTCACTTTTTCACTTTTGAAACCATCTTAATGAAAAAGACTGGACTGGAGCTATTTATTTCATGGGAAGAGTTATATGCATTAGGTACTTCTATCATTGTATATTTATTTGTTTATTAATTGATAGCCATTCTTTTTTGTATTGTTTGTTATATGTATCTCCTTTAATACAGCTTTGTATCCATTCGCTTCTGAAAATGTTAGGACTGTTATCCTTAATACATAGATGAGCAATGTTTGAATGTTATTTAAATGTGATATATATCTCATCATTTAGATTGATTAACTATTTAATCAAAATAATTATTTTAAAAGATTTTCATTTCTGTTAGTGTTTGATCAATCTTCATTATCACACACTAAAGATAATCATTATATATCACATAAATGTAGGAAAATCTCGGGTAATAAATAGATAGGTTAAATATACAAGTATTCTAGTTCAAAAGCACCCCATCTATCACTCAGTTTTTTGGTCATCAACACCCTATCCATCCTATCACAATTTTATTGGGAAACTGGTCTCATTATATCCAGTCGGAGCCACTAATCCAAATGGATAAGGGGTCGTATTCAAGTACTTGACTAGGTGGTTTTCCCCCATGTTGTTGTAGAAATTTTTGAGGCTTAAATTTTTTTGCACTAGAAGGAGGGCAATAGGCTATGAATGGAAAAGAGAACTAGATCTAAATTAACAAGTCATTCCAAGAGTCACTCCCCCTTAAGATCATCTCCAACTTCTAGATGCTGATCCAAAACTCCTATTTCCATATCAAAAGTTGAGCAATCACCACCGAAATCTCCTAGTACATTTCTTGAAGCACCCTCTTCAGATTATAATCATGAATACCCTGAGTGTTGGCGTTACGATGCATGTGTTGTACTTGATGGAAACCCACTTGTAGCAGACAAGTATATGATAACTAGATAAATCTATAGGATAGATCAGAGGTGAAAAAATGATGGAATAGAATAATGGTCAAAGGTTTGACACAGGGATCTTATTAGTGTGTGTTGTCCTTGATAACATTTTTTCTTTGATCAATGAACTAATTGATAAAATTATAAAACAGGATGTGACATAATGCATGGAAGTTGTCTTTACAGATGTGACAAAATGCAGGGCGGTTCAAAGGAATCAGTTCAGAAGTAATATACAATGTCAAATCATATTATAAGAGGTCTATTCAGAGGTAACAAAATAATGGTACAAAAGATCAGGATGATGGAACAAAGGACTGCATATCAGAATCAAGCAATTTAGGAAAAATAATGTTTTCAGGTATGTTAAGTTGTATATGCAGGTTCACTGTACAAAAAGAGCGTATACAAGCGGGTTCACTATACAAAAAGAGCGTATACGTATGAACACAATTTCACAAGAGGAAAAGCATATATGGGATGGAAAATTAAGGAAATTAAGGAGAAAGAATACCAAGGGTCCATACAATGGTATTAGCCCACAATATTGAGCGAAATAAAGGTTACTTGATCCCATCCAAAAATACCACATGTTCTAAGTGTTGTTTTGGTTTAAGGTATTGAGAAAGGCTAAAACTATATAAGGAGGAGATCAAAGGGCTAAATTCACAAGTAATGAATATATTATGAAGTTTTAGATCAAAAGCAAATATGCATGTTATGGGTTTCTGATGCTTTTCTTAATCTGGAATAAGTGTGCACCTGAGTGTTTGATGACGGATGATATCTAATGACAGATCAGGATCATAATGACTTATCATTATGTGATTTGATAATGGATAGGATAGATCTGAGTGCTAACAAATGTTTTGTCATTTAAATGCTATGATATGGGTATATCTGAAGTCTGGAATAGCTATGAAGTTATAAGATTTTATTTATAGATCTATATGTTGGTTTGCCTTGGTGAAGGCATGTATACACGTTGGTTTGGCACTTCCAAGTAGCGTATGAAAATGGAAAGCCTGTTATTCATAAATCACTAATCTATCTGATCAAAGTTGTTGTTTTATTGCTATCTGTCAATGATGTCTTCTTAGATCTGAAAGTAGAATTGATGCATAAGGAGATTGAGTCTGATTGATTGATTGATTAGGTGAGAAGGGTGATCTTTGCTGTTATCTATATAGATCTTTGTAATTTGATAGTAGATATTCAGAGTGTTACTAGTTGATATAGTTTTTATTCAAAGGTTTTTATGATTTAGTAATTTTGGAGGTATACGCAGGTTTGTTCAAAGGAAGTAGCATACACACATAGGTTGGATTCACTAAAGTATCATATACATTATATTGTTGAGGTTTTAGTTGGTTTTGGATGATGATGCAGGTTTTTGGGTTCTCCAGAGTGTTCTGGTGACAATGATCTGACTGTTCAAATTGACTGATTGTTGGTTGATGCAATTATTATTGAGTTTGAGCTTCAATGTTACTGATGGGTCCAGTGTGAAAATTTAATGAAATGTGGCCTTCATATTGTGTTGTTGTGTACTAGGAGTATCCAGTCTGAAAATTTATGAAACATGGTCCTTGGAGGAAGAGAGAAGGTTGTAGCCTTTGTAGGCTGATGCCTACGTACTAGTAAACATATCGGCTAGTACAAGAGCTAGGGGGTTGTAGCTCCATTCCAATAGAAGATAGAGAACGAGAGACGGTTGTAGCCTTCGGCAGGTGGGTGCTTGCGTACTGGTGTGAGTCTGCACCAGTACAAGATTGTAAAAAGATTATTATTTATATTAAAAGAAGACAAAGACAACAACAATAGGTGGTTTTTCTCCCGCATTTGGTTTCCACCTTAAATCTTGGTGTTCATGTGTGTTTCTTATGTGTGATGGTTTATTCTGTTATCAATGCACATGGTTACTGTTTAATGTTTAATAAAGTACTGATGCAATGATTAAAGATCAACATATGATGAATTAATTGAATCATAAGTTCACTAGATATACGTTGGTTTCCTTAAGAACAATTACGTGCACATGTGAGTTCCCTTCATTGAAGTAGCGTATAAAAATTTGATTATGAAATGAAAAATTTATTGAGTTGTAAATACTGATTCACTCCTCCTCCAAGTATTATTCCCAACAATTGGTATCAGAGCCGGTCCTTTGGTAGAATCTTGATTGCTTGAAGGAGGTCCATAGAAACAATGGGAAAGAAGCTAAAGAAGAAAGCGTCTTAGAAGAAGAAGACATCTCAAAGGAACAATAACAATGGGAGAGATGATTGTCTATTATGTGGAGGCAACTCTTCAAATTCAGAATCACCTCAGAATGAAGATGAACAAGAAAATTAATTATCAGGTACGAATTTGTTGTCCTCTCATGATACATTTCTTTATTAATTTGAAGATAATGAATGTGACAACAAAATAACTGAAATAGCTCTTATGGATGAAAGAGAAAGAAATCAAATAGAGGCAGAATTTAAAAATCTCACTAACACAATTAGAGATAAAAAATATCTAATTGATAAAAGGGAATGTGCTTACAAAGAAGAACTTACCAGGTTAAAAGCTTAGTTGGAGGAAGGAAACAAAATAAAGAAGTAGTACAAAGAAAAGGAAGATCAAAGTCAAAGGCTACAGGATGAAGTGACATCATTAAGAAATGGAGTGAATGAAAAGGACACAACAACCAAGGAACTTATAGAAATAACCAGTTACTGTGAAGGTATTGAAGCCGTGATCGTTTCTCTAAAAGAAGATCTTAAAAATTCAAATAAGAAGAATGAAGAACTACTTAAAGAATTTGAAGAACAAGAAAATGAAGTTCTCGAATTAAGGCAACAAGTGGAAGAAGGAAGAAAAGTTGAAGAAATGATGAAGAAGCAATATCTTGAAAAGGAAGAGCAATATCAAGTTGAGGTAAATATCGTTAAAGGTAAATTAGAAGAAAAGGATAAACTTTTACGAATTCAATATACTACTAAGATTTTGGATGATATTCTTAGTAGTCAAAGGTCTCCTACCATCAAATCTGCTCTTGGTTTTCATGAAACTGTTAAAGCTAAATCTAGCTCACAAATTGAAGCAAGGAACTCTAGTGAAAAATATGAAATGCTCAACAAGGAGATAAGAAGTCAACCCCATCAACAACCAAGGAAAGAAAGTCTTCAAAGAAAATCATTTGAAAGTGTTAATCGATTCTTTCCTCTGATGAATAATGATGAATGTTTTATATGTCATAACTTTGGACATGTTGCAACAAGATGCAGAAGTAGAATGGTTGAAGCTAATGATTGTCACATGGAAAGATCATCAGCTTCCAGGTACTTTAAGGGATATTGTTTTTCTTGCAATATGTTTGGTCATAAAGCCATTGATTTCTTTAGAAGTAATATGAAACATAATATTTTATTCTTGTAACAATTTTGTGCATATAGAAAAAGAATGCAGGAGCAAATTTCGGCCAACATACCAAAAGGAGAAAATATCATCACACTCCAAGGTATGGAAGAAGAAGTAATTACAGTCAGAAAAATGTGGCATAACTCGGTATAAAGATAGAATAGACTGAGTAGGAACTGAAAGTATAAAATTTCAGTGTTCTAATTCTCATACGCAGTTATCATGAATACAATTCACATATATACGCGAGTTAGAAGCTGCACAGTCGCGTATATGTTGGTTTGATGAAGATGTAGTGGGATAGACTCAGAGAAAAGGGGTCTGATATGATTCAAACAATTATCAATTATCTTTTTTGTCTAGGTAATTAATGACTACAGTCTCTGGATGTTACTTAGAAATGATTTTGACCCTCATAAGTTGTTTATGACTTGATGTATTACTAGTTGATGATGATGCCTTGATGGCTCTTACTGATATATGAAATGATAAGATCTTACAGTGAACAGTTGGCACAGGTTCAGGGGGAGAATATGTGATGCTTCTAATAATGCATTGTTGGAATTATGTTTAGAATTCTTTGGTACATAACGATTCTTATCAATGGTGAGGACTCTTATGTTGTCAAAGTGTTTAAATGATACATCATGGTATGTTGCAGTCATGAGTTGCCTATGATGAAATCTCAAATATTGCTTGAGCCACATAGTTGTTATTCAGATTAGATTTATGGATGATTGTGGACGACTCTTTTGATGATGCATATAGTTATGTTTCTTACATGGTGACCTTCATAAGTTCAAGGATAAGAACAAATATAGAGTACACAACTTCATTACCTGATGATGAGTCACTCATTCCTTTTATGTTTCTGTCATCATGCCTTCAAAGATGCATAAAGTTCATATGGTGCAGTTATGGTGCATGATTCCCATAGTTATTGACTCTCACATGTTATATTCGTTGAGTATTGTTGCTCTTGATGGTATCAAGATGTTTGACAAAACGACTGTGAACTCCTTGTTTTCTTTTCACATTGATAAGAAGCTAGATACACATAATGTTGGATACATGGGAGATTACTTAAGTTGCATAATGGTAAATATTGTTGGTTGTCCAAGAGAATGGTGTTATTATAGGTTTCATTAAGACATGGACATTCAGAGACATGGCTTACTTAGCCGCATAATGATGATGACATCATACTTTATGATGATAGGTTTCGTTCTCACATATGTTTATCATGATTGATGATAATCAGATGTGGGATGCTGAAAAATCCCTAGTGAAGGTACATGGTTGATATATTGAGGGTTGTTACGGAAAGATCATGCAGTTATTGGTACAATGATGATGGTATAGTCATGGATGATGACTATGGTGTTTTCACATACATATTATATGTTGTGAATGGTTACTTAGCTGATTCATGGAAGGCTATGTTAAGGCTCTTTCTAATAAGGAAACAAAGGAATTTGATCGTGATGAGATCAAGAGGATGAGTTGATTTCTATATGAAACATACTTTGTCACAGGTTGATGATGTTAAAGGTACATTGGATTATCTTGCAAACTGATATTGAACATATACAGGTTGTTGGTCTGGATGCTGCTGACATATGCTTATGGTGCATATCATATATGGTGTATGATAGTTGCTGATGACTATCATTGTCATGTTTAGATATTAGGTCATTGTTATAATTGTCATTTATATCATTTGACGTAAAGGTCATGTTAATACCTATGGTGTAATAATTTTCATATTCAGTCATGTATGGAATTTTAGATCATGTCAAATATGTAATCCCACTTGAATGAGTGGTTGAGTCATTTGATGTATCCCCACTTCACTGAGTGATTGATGTATGTATGAGTCATTAGTGATAGGAAGGTCATACTAACATAGTTGATTTATAGAGTCATGTTATTATTTCAAAAATATTTCTACAGACTCTGCATATGCTCATGGGGAGCATGGAAGATATAGTGCATCTCAGCATGTACTAAGGGGGAGTTTGATTAGAGAATTCAGCATGTGCCTAGCAGAGCATGATCATTGTTCATATTCAGCAGTTCAGATATAGAAGTCTTCATTTAACATTGGTCAGTCAACCCTTTTCCCTTGATGTCAAAGGGGGAGAGTAGCTTGGTGTTTGGAGAGTGGTGTTTGGAGAGTAGCTTGATGTCTTGATGTTATTTACATGTTGTGGTGACCAAACAACAAAGTGGTTTCCATCAAGTCCAAAGGGGGAGATTGTTGGCATTATGATGCATGTGTTGTACTTGATGGAAACCCACTTGTATAAGAACAAGTATATGATAACTAGATGAATCTATAGGATAGATCAGAGGTGAAAAAATGATGGAACAAAATAATGGTCAAAGGTTTGACACAAGGAAATTGTTAGTGTGTGTTTTCCTTAATAACATTTGTTCTTTGATGAATGAGCTAATTGATAATAATATAAAATAGGATGCGACAGAATGCATGACATTTGTGTTTACAAATGTGACAAAATGGAGGGAAGTTCAAAGGAATTAGTTTAGAAGTAATATACAATGGAAAATCACATTATAACGGGTTTATTCAAAGGTAACAAAGTAATGGTACAGAAGAAAAAGATAATGGAACAAAGGACTATAGATCAAAATCAATCAGTTGAGGAAAAAGAATGTTTTTAGGTATGTTAAGTTCTACACGCGGGTTCACTGTACAAAAAGAGTGTATACTAGCAAGTTCACTGTACAAAAAGATCATATATGTATGCACACACTTTCACAAGAGGAAAAGCACACATGGGATGGAAAATTAAGGAAATTAAGGTGAAACAATACCAAGGGTCCATACCATGATATTAGCCCATAATATTGATCGGAATAACAGTTACTTGATCCTGTCCAAAAATACCACAAGTTCTAAGTGTTGTTTTTGTCCAGGGTATTGAGAAAGGCTAGCACTATATAAGGAGGAGAATATCAAAGGGATAAATACACAAGTAATGAATATCTTATGAAGTGTTAGATCAAAAGAAAATATGCATGTTATGGGTTTCTGATACTTTGCTTGATCTGGACTAAGTGTGCACCTGAGGATTTGATGATGGATGAGATCTAATGATGGATCATGATCATAATGACTTATCGTTATGTGATCTGATAATGGATAGGATAGATTTGAGTGCTAACAAATGTTTTGTCCTTTAAATGCTATGATATGGGTATATCTGAAGTCTAGAATAGTTGCGAAGTTATAAATTTTTATTTGTAGATCTATACATTGGTTTGCCTTGGTGAAGGCGCATATACATGCTCGTTCTACACTTCTAAGTAGTGTATGAAAATAAAAATCCTGTTATTCAGAAATGACTGATCTATCTGATCAATGTTGTTGTTTTTCTGTTGTCTGTCAATGATGTCTTCTTAGATCTGAAAGTAGAATTGGATGCATAAGGAGATTGTGTCTGATTGATTGATTGATTAAGTGAGAAGGGCAATCTTTGCTACTGTCTATATAAAGCTCTGTAATTTGACAGTAGATCTTCATAATGTTATTGGTTGATACAGTTTTGATTCAGATGTTTTTATGATTCAATAATTTTGGAGGTATACAAAGGTTTGGTCAAAGGAAGTAGCATATACATGTAGGTTGGATTCACTAAAGTAGCATATACATTCTATTTTTGAGGTTGTAGTTGGTTCTAGAAGATGATGAAGGTTTTTGGGTTCTGCACAGTGTTCTCATGACAGTGATCTGACTATTCAGTTTGACTGATTATTGGTTGATGAAATTAATATTGAGCTTGAGCTTCAATGTTACTGATTGGTCCAGTGTGAAAATTTGATGAAACGTGGCCTTCATATGGTGTTGTTGTGTACCAAGAGTATCTAGTCTAAAAATTTATGAAATGTGGTCCCTCGAGGAATAGATAAGGTTGTAGCCTTATATAGGCATGTTCCTATGTACTAGAAAACATATCGGCTAGTATAAGAGATAGGGGGTTGTAGCTCCCTTCCAGTAGAAGCTGGAGAAAAAGAGAAGGTTGTAGCCTTCTGCAGGTGGGTGCCTGCGTACTAGTATGAGTCTACACTAGTACAAGATTGTAAACAGCTTATTCTTTATATTAAAAGAAGACAGAGACAACAACAACAGGTGGTTTTTCTCCCACATTGGGTTTCCACCTTAAATCTTGGTGTTCATGTTTGTTACTTATGTGTGATGGTTTATTCTATTATTACTACACATGGTTACTATTTAATGTCTAATAAAGTACTAATGCACTGATTAAAGATCAACATATGATGAATTAATTGAATCATAAGTTCACTAGATATACGCTGGTTGCCTTAATAACAGTTGCGTGCACACGCAAGTTCCCTTCACTGAAATAGCATATATAAATCTGATTATGAAATTATTTTTTTTTATTTGTAAATACTAATTCACACCCCCCTCTCGGTATTATTCCCAACAATTGGTATCAGAGTTGATCCTTTGGCAGAAGCTTGATCGTTTGAAGGAGATCCATAGAAATAATGGGAAAGAAGCTAAAGAAGAAAGCACCTCAGAGGAATAAGACATCTCAAAGGAATAGTAAGAGTGGGAGAGACGATTCGCTATTATGTGGAAGCAACTCTTCAGATTTAGAATCACCTTAGAATGAATATGAACAAGCAAAATAATTATCAGGTACAAATTTGTTGTCCTTTGGTGATACATTTCTCTGTTCATTTGAATATAATGAATGTGACAGCGAAACAACTAAATTTTCTCTTATGGGTGAAAGAGAAAGAAATCAAATAGAGGCAGAATTTAAAAAGCTCACAGACACAATTAGAAATCAAAAATATCTAATTGATAAAAGGGAATGCACCTACAAAGAAGAAGTTACCAGATTAAAAACTCAGATGGAGGAAGGAAACAAAATAAAGAAGTAGTACAAAGAAAAGGAAGATCAAAGTCAAATTTTGCAGGATGAAGTGACATCATTGAGAAATGAAGTGAATGAAAATGACACAAAAACAAGGAACTTATAGAAAGAACGAGTTACTATGAAGGTCTTGAAGTTGTCATTGTTTCTCTAAAAGAAGATCTTAAAAATTCAAATAAGTAGAATGAAGAACTACTTCAAGCATTTTAAGAACAAGAAAATGAAGTTCTCGAATTAAGGAAACAAGTGGAAGAAGGAAGAAAAGTTTAAGAAATCATGAAGAAGAAATATCTTGAAAAGGAAGAGAAATATCAGGTGGAGGTAAATATCCTTAAAGGTAAATTAGAAGAAAAGGATAAGCTTTTACAATTTAAAGATAGTACAAAGATTTTGGATGATATTCTTAGTAGTCAAAGGTATCCTACCATCAAATTTGGTCTTGGTTTTCATGAAACTGTTAAAGCTAAATCTAGCTTACAAACTGAAGCAAGGAACTCTAGTGCAAAATCTGAAATTCTCAACAAGGAGATAAGAGGTCAACCCCATCAACAACCAAGGAAAGAAAGTCTTCAAAGAAAATCATTTACTCCTAACTATGGAAGTTTTAATGGTTTCCTTCCTCTGATGAATAATGTTGAATGTTTTATATGTCATAGTTTTTGAAATGTTGCAACAAGATGGAGAAGTAGAATGGTTCATGCTAATAATCGTCACACATAAAGATCATCAACTTCCAACTACTTTAAGGGATATTGTTTTTCTTGCAATATGTTTGGTCACAAAGTCATTGATTGCTTTAGAAGGAATATGAAACATATAAGATTTTATGCTTGTAACAAGTTTTGGCATATAGTAAAAGAATGCAAGAGCAAATTTCGGCCAACATACCAAAAGGAGAAAACATCATCACACTCCAAGGTATGGAAGAAGCGGGAATTACAGTCAGAAAAATATGTCATAACTCATTATACAGACAAAAAATACTGAGGATGAACTGAATGTATGAAATTTTAGTGTTCTAATTCTCATACGCGGTTATCATGAATACAAGTCACGTATATACACGAGTTAGAAGTTGCACAATAGTGTATATGTTGGTTTGATGAAGATGCAATGGGGAAGACTCAGAGAAAAAGGGTCTTATATGGTTCAAACAATTATCAATTATCTTTTCTGTCTAGATGATTGATGACTATAGTCTGTCGATGTTACTTAGAAATTATTTTGACCCTCATAAGTTGTTGATGACTTGATGTATAACTAGTTAATGATGATGCCTTGATGACTCTTATTGATATATGCAATGATCAGATCTAACAGTGAACAGTTGGCACAGGTTCAGGGGGAGAATATGTGATGCTTATAATAATGCATTGTTGGCATTATGTTTAGAAGTCTTTGGCACATAATGATTCTTCTAAATGGTGAGGACGCTTATGTTGTTGAAGTGTTTAAATGATACGTCATGATATGTTGCAGTGATGAGTTGCCTATGATGAAATCTTAGATATTGCTTGAGCCACATAGTTGTTATTTAGATCAGATTTATGGATGATTGTGTATGACTCTTTTGATGATGCATATAGTTATGTTTCTTACATGGTGATCTTCATAAGTTCAAGGAGAAGAGCAAATTTAGAGTACACAACTTCATTATTTGATGATGAGTCACTTATTCCTTTTATGTTGTTGATATCATGCCTTCAAAGATGCATAAAATTCATAAGGTGTAATTAAGGTGCATGATTCCCATAGTTCTTGACTCTTGCATGGTATATTGGTTGAGGATTGTTGCTCTTGATGGTATCAAGAATGTTTGACAAAATGACCGTGAACTCTTGGTTTTCTTTTCACATTGATGAGAAGCTAGATACACATAATGTTGGATACATGGGTGATTACTTAAGTTGCATATTGTTAAATATTGTTGGTTGGCCAAGATAATGTTGTTATTGCAGGTTTCATGAAGACATAACTATTTTAAGACATGGATATTTGGATACCTGGCTTACTTAGCCGCATAATGATGATGACATATTACTTTATGATGATAGATTTGGTTCTCTTATATGTTTATCATGATTAATGATTATCAGATGTGGGATGTTGAAAAATCCCTAGTGAAGGTACATGGTTGATATATTGAGGATTGTTATGGAAATATCATGCAGTTCTTGGTACAATGATGATGGTATAGCCATGGATGATGACTATGGTGTTTTCACATACATATTATATGATGTGAATGGTTAATTATTTGATTCATGGAAGGCTATGTTAAGGCTCTTTTTACTAAAGAAACAGAGCAAGTTGATCTTGATGAGATCAAGAGGATGAGTTGATATCTATATGTAGCATACTTTGTCAGAGGTTGATGATATTAAAGGTACATTTTCTTATCTTGCAAACTGATATTGGGTATATATAGGTTTCTGGTATGGATGTTGCTGACAGATGCATATGGTGCAGATCATATATGGTGTATGATATTTATTGATGACCATCATGGTCTTGTTTAGATCTTTGGTCTTTGTTATAAATGTCATGTATATCATTTGATGTAAAGGTCATGTAAATACCTATGGTGTAATAATTGTCATATTCATTCATGTATGGACTTTTGAGATCATGTCAAATATGTAATCCCAAGTGATTGAGTGGTTGATTCATTTGATGTATCCCCACTTGACTGTGTGATTGATGCATGTATGATTCATTAGTGATAGGAAGGTCATACCCACATAGTTGAGTTATAGAGTCATGTTATTCTTTCAAAAATATTTCTACAGACTCTGCATATGCTGAGGGGGAGTATGGATGATATAGTGCATCTCAACATGTACTAAGGGGGAGTTTGATTAGAGAATTGAGCATGTGCTTAGGGGAATCATGATCATTGTTCATATTCATCAGTTCATATATAGAAGTCTTAATTTAACATTCGTAAGTCAGCCATTTTCCCTTGATGTCAAAGGGGGAGAGTAGCTTAGTGTTTGGAGAGTAGCTTGATGTCTTGATGTTATTTACAGATTGTGGTGACTAAACACCAAAGTGGTTTCCATCAAGTCCAAAGGGGGATATTGTTGCCATTATGATGCATGTGTTGTACTTGATGGAAACCCACTTGTAGCAGAACAAGTATATGATAACTAGATGAATCTATAGGATAGATCAGAGGTGACAAAATGATGGAACATAATAGTGGTCAAAGGTTTGACACAAGGAGATTGTTAGTGTGTGCTGTCCTTGATAGCAGTTGTTCTTTGATGAATGAACTAATTGATAAAAGTATAAAATAGGACTTGACAAAATGCATGGCAGTTTTATTTATAGATGTGACAAAATGCAGGACAGTTCAAAAGAATCGGTTCAGAAGTAATATACAATGGAAAATCACATTATAACAGGTCTATTCAGAGGTAACAAAGTAATGGTACGAAAGAACGAGATGATGGAACAAAGGACTACATATCAGAATAAAGAAATTGAGGAAAAATAACATTTTCAGGTATGTTAAGTTGTATACGTGGGTTCACTGTACAAAAAGAGTGTATACGTATGCACACACTTTCATAAGAGGAAAAGTGCGTATGGGATGGAAAATTAAGGAAATTAAGGTGAAAGAATACCAAGGGTCGATACCATGGTATTAGCCCATAATATTGAGTGGAATAACCATTACTTGATCCCATCCAAAAATACCACAGGTTCTAAGTGTTGTTTTACTTCGAGGTTTTGAGAAAGGCTAAAACTATATAAGGAGGAGAAGATCAAAGGGCTAAATGCACAAGTAATGAATATCTTATGAAGTGTTAGATCAAAAGAAAATATGCATGTTATGGGTTTCTGATGCTTTTCTTGATCTGTACTAAGTGTGCACCCGGGTGTTTGATTATGGATGAGATCTAATGATGGATTAGGATCATAATGACTTATCATTATGTGATATGATAATGGATAGGACAGATCTGAGTGCTAACAAATGTTTTTTCCTTTAAATTCTATGATATGGGTATATCTGAATTCTGGAATAGCTACAAAGTTATAAGTTTTTGTTTGCAGATCTATATGCTGGTTCGCCTTGGTGAAGGCACATATACAGGTTGGTTAAACACTTCCAAGTAGCTTATCCAAATGAAAATCATGCTATTCAAAAATGACTGGTCTATCTGATTAGTGGTACTGTTTTACTCCTGTTTGTCAATAATGTCTTCTTATATTTGAAAGTAGAATTGAATGCATAAGGAGATTGAGTCTGATTGATTGATTGATTAAGTGAGAAGTGTCATGTTTGTTGTTGTCTATATAGATCTCTATAATTTGATAGTAGATCTTCAGAATGTTGCTGGTTGATACAGTTTTGATTAAGAGGTTTTTATCATTTAGTAATTTTGGAGGTATACACAGGTTTGGTCAAAGCAAGTAGCTTATACACGCAGGTTGGATTCACTAAATTAGCATATACATTCTATTTTTGAGGTTATAGTCGGTTCTGGATGATGATGCAGGTTTCTGGATTCTACAGAGTGTTCTGGTGACAGTGATCTAACTGTCCAGATTGACTGATTATTGGTTGATGCAGTTATTATTGAGTTCAAGCTTCAATGTTACTGATGGGTCCAGTGTGAAAATTTGATGAAACGTGGCCTTCATATTGTGTTTTTGTGTACCAAGAGTATCCATCCTAAAAATTTATGAAATGTGGTCCCTGGAGGAAGAGAGAAGGTCATAGCCTTCTGTAGGCTAGCACCTATGTACTAGTAAACATATCGGCTAGTACAAGAGCTAGGGGGTTGTAGCTCCCTTACAGTAGAAGCTGGAGAATGAGAGAAGGTTGTATCCTTCTACAGGTGGGTGGCTGCATACTGGTATGAGTCTGAACCAATACAATATTGTAAACATATTATTCTTTATATTAAAATAAGACAAAGACAACAATAGCAGGTGGTTTTTCTCCCGCATTGGATTTCCACCTTAAATCTTGGTGTTCATGTGTGTTGCTTATGTGTGATGGTTTATTATGTTATTAATGCACATGGTTACTGTTTAATGTTTAATAAAGTACTGATGCACTGATTAAATATCAACATATGATGAATTAACTGAATCATAAGTTCTCTGGATATACGTTGGTTTCCTTAAGAACAGTTTCGTGCACACGCAAGTTACTTTAACTGAAGTAGCGTATATAAATATGTTTATGAAATGAAAAATTTATTGATTTGTAAATACTGATTCACCCCCCTCTCAGTATTATTCCCAACACTCAGGAGGAATCTCTATTTCAGCAAAAAAAATTGTGCCATCTGAAGCTTCTGAAGGAAGTATAACTTATATTTTGCAGCCTACTCAGATTCTAACTCTTTCTCAAAGAGAAAATATTGGAGTTCCTCCATTTGAATTTCCTCTTCCTTAGTTCTGAAAGAAGACTAAGAAATCTGAGTCACAAACATCAACTAGTGAGGTTTTGTCAAATTCCCCACCAAAAACGCCTTCATTCCTCCATTCATTCCTGTTAATACTCCTTTTTATCAAGGTACTAGTGCTAGTAGATCCAAGACTAATGCACACCTACCTCTTCTTCCACACAATCACCCTGAATATCCACCTCTTCCCAAAATCTAATAATGGCGGGAAGACAACAACAACAACCACCACCACCAGTCAGACATGGACCAATCCTAGAGCTATGCAGATGGTAGCACCTATCCATGATATACCTAGGAATCCTGAAAGATGGCTACCAACATTTAATCCTGACGATGGATTACCTACTAATGAGAATCTCCATAATTATATGTTAGCCATTAATCTTAATGGAGTAGTTGAAGAAGAATGTGTAATTCCCTACAACCTCTAAGGATCAGCAGGTTCATGGTATTTTTCATTACCACCAGGTTCTATTACTAATTGGGACATGTTTGAAGATAAATTATTAGCTAAATTTCGTGATGATTGTACAATTTCATCCCTTATTAATGATCTTTATAATTTAAAAGCTAAGTCAGGTGAAAATATCAAATATTTCAATTCCAAATTCAATAAATTGCTAAACAAAATCCCAACCACATCAAGCCTTGGTGTTGATGTCCATATCGAGTGGTATATTTATTCTCTTCCTTCCAATATAGTGAATTTTGTAGATAGAGCCAATAAGGCTACTTTAGTAGAAAACATGAAAGAAGCCCTATATGTAGAAAAGAGAATAGTTGCATTGGAAAAGAAGACAACATAGGAAGATATTAAAACGAAAAAGGTTACATTTAAGGATGAATCAAATAAGAAAGCCCGTAAGGATCCCTTTGATCTTGAAGGCCTGCAAAAAGTCCTTAAAACCATGTAAAATGAGATGGTAGAGATTAAGAAACAAGTAGTTAAATCCTCTTCTAAGAAACCTTTTAGAACCTTCAAGAGAAATATTACATCTAATCCTCAACCTCCAAATAGAATATCCAATGCTGAATCTGATTTGGATGCAGATGATCAAGAAACTACATTATCTGATGATGAGACTGAAGATGAAGAATTGGTTGAAGTAAATGGAATGTGGTATTTTAGCTTACCTGCTTCCGATGATGAAGATGACCAAGAAGATTTACCTATTAGCACTAAGAGTAAAGGCCTTGTTGATTCAACACAATCAACCCAAAAGAAAAAGCCCTCAACCTCTGCTACCAAGGATAAAGTGGCCAGTAAATGTCTTCTCCTAAATCTCCTCAACCAACTTTGTCCTCATCTAATACTTCATCTTCATATAAAAACTTGGTAGTTTCTGATACCATGGAATATAACATAGTGGAGGACATGAATAAAGAAATATAAAATATCTCTCTACATGAGCTCAATAAACTTAAACATCAGCAAAAGTTATTGTTGAAAGAGTTGAATGCAGTTCTTACTTCTCCTTTTCATGCTGCTGTGTTATCCCAAGCTTCTAGAGGAATGGGTAAGCCTCCCAATGATTCATAAAATAAGCTTGATCCCATTGATGCTATTTTAATTGGTGACATATATAACTCACATACTCCCCGAATCCGAAAAAATTTGGGATTGAGGAACGATGGAGAGCGTGAAGGCGGCCAATGGTTTTGAACCCTCGTCTTTCACCGTTTTTCGCAAGGAGATTTGGAGGTTCAAGCTGCAATACCTCACGCATTGGGGCCAGATATCGTCGGCTGGAGGGTCGGATCCAGCGTGGGGAACTTGGGTTTTGTTTACAGGTTTTGAACGCACTGGGGAGGAAAACCATGATCTTGGGGTTTACGGAGACGGCGAGGAAAGGAAAAACACAGATCACGCCCCTTTCTGCATCGATCCTCTGAGAAAGTTACTTGAATCCACCGAGGGTAGGGATCTGTGGGCTCGATCCTCACGGCAAGGCAGACATCGGGCTCAAACAGAGAGGGCTTCATCTGCAGTCCACCGCAGTGCATGGCCATACGCGGAAGCTCCCGGGGTAATGAGCAGAATGGGGCTTTTCTTCGACGATGAACAAAGCCGCCGTCATGCCACACTGCTCTTTGAGAGCAAGAAGCGCCAGAACGCAAAAAGAAATGGCAGGGGGGGCCTGCATGTTGCAGAACTGCTCCCACCTTCCATGCAGTGGCCAAAACTCACCAGATCCGGACCAGATCTACCTGACCCAGCCATTTTTCGAGATCACAAGCTGCAGATCGGTGGCACCAAGCACAAATCAAGCAGAGGGGAGGCAGATCTAGACATGCACAAAGGAGAACAACTCAAAATGAGACCAGATCTGGAAGTTCGAGGGCCAGATCTGGAAGTTTGCCTACAACCAGCGCAGGTAAAAACTTTTAGTTTTCAGATTCTGATTAAACCCCCACAGGGGAAAACTCGCTTAGTTTGGGTCCATGCAGGAAGCACTTCTCTGCAGTTGAAACAACAAATCTGGGCAGAAATGGGATATCCCGTGCAGATCCAACACCTGGTCAGTGGTAGGCGGTCACTCCAGGACTGTAAATCGATGGAAAGCTATGGGATTGGGTCAGGATCCATTATTACTTTAAACTTCAGATTGAGAGGAGGGGCTCCACCTCAAGGACAGCAAAATGGAGACAAGGGGAAAAAAACTGCATCCTACAAAAACATTCTTCAGGGCAGCAGAGACGCAGGGCCATCTTCAGATCCAAGCAGAAACGTTCCCAGGCCATACATTGTAGATCAGGCAGAACAAACCCCAGCTATAAATCTAGATTCTACAGGGCTTGACGATTTCGTCCAATCCTATGAAACACAAGCTCTAATCTGCCGATTTAACAGCTATTGGCCCAAACCCTTGGATCTATTCCATTGGATTTTTACCAGATGGACCATGGAATGTGAGATCCACCTATGTTCTAAGGGGTTTTTTATCGTAAAATTTACATCCCAGGAGGTCAGAGATACAGTCATCAGTACAGGCCCATGGTTCTGGGGAACTTCGGGGCTGTTTATGACCCCATGGTTCCCGGATTTTGATCCAAACAAAATGACAGTTACCAAAATGCCAGTCTGGGTCAGACTATACAACCTTCCTTTGCACTTCTGGAACGATCGAGTCTTGGAAGGCATTGGAAACAGTATAGGGAAATACATTAAAACAGATCTGGAAAGGATCGATGACAGGATCTATACTTTCGCACGTATTTGTGTGGAAGTAGATTTAAGTAAAGGGCTGTCGGACAGTATAAAGCTAATCTACAAACAACAAAACTGGCAGCAAGTACTAGATTATGAAAACACGGCCTTCAGATGCAGGCTATGTAGGCAGACCGGACACCTGCAAAGTACATGCCCAGAAGCAAAGAAATCCAACAAGAAGCAAAAAGTGAAGCAGAAGAAAGGCTGGCAATTCTCACCCCCAGATTCTGAGGAAGAAGAGTCAGAAGCAGAGGAAGAAGTGACCCCTGCAGAGAAAACAGAGATATCACAAGAAATGGAGAATCAGAAGGGAACTAGTCTGCATGACAAGACAGAGATGACAAGGGTGGATCCAAGCACGGGAGGCACCAAACGTCATCACCACTCTGATACTTCAGACTCAGATAAAGAAACCATACCACAGAATACAGAAACTCATATAGTTATAGTTTCGACCGAACCCTCTCAAGGAGAATGGCGTAAGGTCGAAAAGAAAAAGGGGAGAAAAACGTGAAGCATGAATCTCATTTGCAGCTGAAATTTTTGTTATGTTTCTCTTTTTCTCTCTCTTTCCTCTCTTCTCATTTCCTCTCTATTTCTTTTCTTTTGCACGTTAGCCTCCTAACGTTGTTGGGGTGCGAATGCACTCGAGCCTTAGTGGCATCTGCTATATTGTAACTTTCATTATTTTTTAATAAAAGTTACTGCTTTTTCCTTTGGAAAAAAAACTCACATACTCCCCATTTACTCTTGACTTATGAAATATTCAATAAAAATATTCACAACTTCTTAATAGACTCGGGGGCCTCTTCAAACATTATGCCAAGAACATTCTGCACCAAATTAAATGTTTCACCACAAAATTATATTGTTCACATTGTGCAACTTGATAGAACAAAAGTTGAAGTCTTAGGGGAAATGAATTCAATCACCATTAGACTTTCTTCTAATCCAAAAGTTTTTCAGGTAATTGACATACTAGTTGCTAATATTCACAAATTTTATGCTTTAATTCTTATTAGAGTCTGGTATGAGAAACTTCATGTCTATTTTGCAATAGATTGGTTTCACATGTGGCTCCCTTACAATGGAAATCCAAATCAAATCATAATTGACCGAGAAAAAAATCTGAAGCACACAGTAATTGATTTTGAAGATGAAAATGAGCCAGTAGATTTTAACAATAATATCATTGGAAACTACTATGCTGAGTCATTTTTAGGAAATTTCAATGCACATAAGTCAACTTTTTTGGATAACTTTGTTACTTCCCAGATTGAGAACTTTTCTCAAACATATTCTTCTAGATGTATAAATCTTGTAGATAAACCGTTAGTTAAAACTTTATTTTGGACATTATATTTTGATGGATCTAAATCCAATGATGGTGCAGGACCCAGTTTTATATTAGTTAGTCTAGAAGGAGAAAAAACCATGCTGGAATGTAGGTTACAAATTGAATGCACAAATAATACCGCTAGATATGAGGCACTAAACTAAGGGTTGTATAAATCAATTAGCATTGATATCAAATATCTTCAAGTTTTGGAGATTCTGAAATAGTTATCAAACAAATAAGAAACACTATTCATTGTCTCTTTGGACATTTAAAACATTACCAATCATTAGTCCAGGATCTTACTTCACATTTTTTAGAATTCAACATCTCTCCTATCCCTAGAATTCAACATCTCTCCTATCCCTAGAATTCAAAATGCAAGTGCTGACCTTCTGGATAACATAGCATCCAAGCTTATACCATAAGAGGATTATAGTCTAGATAGGTTTTCCATATAATTAATTTTTTGACCATCCATTCCCGATAATATTACCAATTGGTGAGTGTTTAATGATGACGAATATATCCTAATATTTTTAACATCTAAAGTATCATATGATGATCATATAATTTATGACACTGAGCATGATAATCATTTGAAACATAATTCCAATGAGAATACCATACCTAAATCTATGGTAAAAAAGGAAGATATTTATGATATAAAATACATATTTAAGAAGGTTACTAATTATAAACTCCAAAGTTCAACCTTAAGGTTTGAAGTAGTAAACCTTGGAACTAATATCAAACCTCAAAACATCAATCTAGGACTTGGTCTCTCACCTAATGAGAGATCAACCTTTGTTCATTTGTTGAAAAATTATAAAGGTATCTTTGCTTGGAGTTACAATGATCTTAAAACATAAGATACCTCAATCATACAACACACCATTCCCATGATATTCAATGGCAAACTAGTACAATAGAAATTAACGAAAATTCACTCCAATCTAGAAATTCAAATAGAGTCTGAGCTAAATAAACTCATTAAAGCCAAGATTATCTTTCCTGTTAGGCATTCAAAATGGGTTTCAAGTTTAGTACCTATCCGGAAAAATAATGGTGACATTCACATCTGTATAGATTTTAGAAGTCTTGTTGGCTTAAGGGTACCTCGCTGAGGTTCAGATTTGTTTGTGCCAACAAACAAAACCCTAACTTCTAGATCGTTTGGCAACAACTTGCGTAGCACAAGCTACATTCCCACCTAAAGTAGTATTGGGAGAAGCTAGAATGAGGTTTCTACATCTAGGGACATGTGATAAGTGGTTCTTAAGCTCCTATAGTTGAGATCTGCCTTCACGCAGATCGATAGTCTTCTAGGGCTCGCTACTGAAACTCTATGAAAATGGCTTCTAGACGTTTGTGAAGTTCTACGATCAGTCTTTACAGACCTTAAACAGACAATTTATCCACTTTTGCGCATCAATAAACAGCCCTAGATCTGACTTCTTTTAGGTCTATCCAATTCATAAGAAAACATAGCATAAATAACTTGTATCTTCACGGAACTAGATAACTACTTAAATCATGCATAAATAAAATAGATTCAATGGTTTCGTGTAGCATTAATTCATTATTCCATAGAAAACACATTATAACCGACAAAACATAACATAATAGAATCAACATAAATGCTCAGATTGCACATTAAGTCTTCAAAATCTGATAAGGCTACTTTAGTAGAAAACATGAAAGAAGCCCTTTATGTAGCAAAGAGAATAGTTGCATTCGAAAAAAAGACAACCCAAGAATATAGGAAAATGGAAAAAGGTTACATTTAAGGATGAGTCTAAGAAGAAAGCCCCAAAGGATCCTTTTGATCTTGAAGACCTGAAAAAAGTCCTTAAAAGCATGTCAAATGAGATGGTAGAGATTAAGAAATAGGTAGCCAAATCCTCTTCTAAGAAACCTTTTAGATCCTTCAAGAGAAATCATACATCTAATCCTCAACCTCCAAATACAATATCCAATGTTGAATCTGATTTGGATGAAGATGATGAGTAAAATGCATTATCTGATGATGAGACTAAAGATGAAGAATTGGTTGAAGTACATGGAATGTGGCATTTTATCTTACCTACTTCTGATGATGAAGATGAGCAAGAAGCTTTACCTGTTAGCACTAGGAGTAAATGCCTTGTTGATTCAACACAATCAACCCAAAATCAAAAGCCCTCAACCTCTGCTACCAAGGATAAACTGGCCGGTAAAAAGTCTTCTCCTAAATCTCCTCAACCAACTTCATCTTCATCTAATCCTCCATCTTCATCTAAAACCTTCATAGTTGTTAATACCATGGAATATAACATAGTGGAGGACATGAACAAAGCAAGATAAAATATCTCTCTGCATGAGCTCATTAAGCTTAAACATCAACAAAAGCTATTACTGAAAGAGTTGAATGTAGTTCTTGCTTCTCCTTTTCCTGCTAGTGTGTTATCTCAAGCTTCCAGAGGAATGGGTAAGCCTCCCAATGATTCATCAAATAAGGTTGATCCCACCAATGTTATTTCAATTGGTGACAAATATTACTCAAATACTCCCCCTTTCCTCTTGATTTATGAAATCTTCAATAAAACTATGCACAACTTCTTAATAGACTCAGGGGCGCCTCTTCAAACATTATGCCAAGAACATTTTGCACCAAATTAAATGTTTCACCACAAAATTTTGTTGTTCACATTGTGCAACTTGATAGAAAAAAATTTGAAGTCTTGGGGGAAATGAATTCAATCACCATTAGACTTTGTTCTAATCCAAAATTTTGTCAGGTAATTGACATACTAGTTGCTGATATTCACAAATTCTATTGTTTAATTCTTAGTAGAGACTGGTATGAGAAACTTCACATCTATTTTGCAACATATTGGTCTCAAATGTGGCTCCCTTACAACGGAAAGCGAAATCAAATCAGAATTGACCGAGAAAAATATCTGAAGCACACAGTCGCTGATTTTGAAGATGAAAATGAGTGAATAGCTTTTAACAATAATATCATTGGAAACTACTATGTTAAGTCATTTATGGAAATTTCAATGCACAAAAGTCACCTTTTTTGGATAACTCTGTTACTTCCCAGATTGATAAATGTTATCAAACAAATTCTTCCAGATGTATAAATCTTGTAGTTAAACCATTAGTTAAAACTTTATTTTGGACATTATATTTTGATGGATCTAAATCCAATGATGGTGCAGGACCTAGTTTTATATTAATCAGTCCAGAAGGAGAAAAACCCACGCTAGCATGTAGGTTAGAATTTGAATGCACAAATAATATCATTGAATATGAGGCACTGTTCCAAGGGTTGTATAAAGCAATAGGCCTTGATATCAAATATCTTCAAGTTTTTGGAGATTCTGAAATAGTTATCAAACAATTAAGAAACACTATTCATTGTCTCTCTTGACATTTAAAACATTACCAATAATTAGTCTAGGATCTTACTTCACATTTTTTAGCATTCAAAATCTCTCCTATCCCTAGAATCAAAATGCAAGTGCTGATTGTTAGCACCTAAATCTGCCTTAGGCTGAAGCAAGGCAAAAATTAGCATAACCACAAACCATGCTCAGTCTGGTAGCTAGCCCTACCAGAGCAGGAGAGGGCTCTCTCCGAGTCACGTTCAGTGAATAGATAATCGAAAATGGTCTGAGATGACCTACAATGAAATATTTACCTTAGTCTAGTAAGTGAATAGGGATTCTGGAAACAATTTTCATGAATGACCGAGCTTGTGGGATGTTATGGGACCAGCGCTCAGCAAAGAACAAAGAATTTAATAAAAAGGCACAGATTATTCCGTGAGGCAAGGTAGGCGGAAAATGTAACAATTTAGTTTGAGGTATTGAAGCATGAATATATTGCTGAAGAAAGTGAAAAGGGCATAGTGACATGAATCTTTTCAACAGAAGAATAACACTGAACATGAAATTTTCCCACAAGCAGAGCAATAAAATTGAATTCTACCTAATCTCACTCAGAAAATTTCACTAGAAATGAACATGAATTGAATTATGAAACACAACGAAATACATATGAAAGCATAAGAGACACATTTGCTACACTCACAACCACAAGAATCTCATGAAACAGAGCCACTACCTTTCATTAATTCTCTGTCAAAAATACATAGTGAAGAAACAAAGTTTCTCTCCCACAGTCTCCCAGAAGTTACCAGCCAACCAACCATTTACAAATGGCTTGCAAACAATATATAGAATGTTTGAGGAAGAGATAGAACACCCAAGGGTTGTGGAGTTACTCGAGTCATTACAAAATGGAGATGGAGAGCCAACCATCAGCTACAGGTGCAACGCTACAAACATGACATTTGGCTTGGGTGACTGTTTGCCTTCCTTCGCCACTTCGATAGAAATGAATCTGGAGAAAAAAAACCTTGAATTCCGCCTTTGGTGCCAAAAAACCAAAGTGTAGATGAGCGGGCCCACTTGGAGAAGTCGCAAACCGAAATTTCGCGAAACGAAAGCAAATTGGCAATTTTTCCTCTGTGCGCCGCGCTATTTTCTCTCTGCATCGCGCTACTTTGGGGTCTGTTTTGGGGCACTTGCAGGTGTCCAAAATGTTCCCAAGTGGGCTTGATGGAAATCCTGTCCTATCTACTTTCCAACCCAACTAGAATTTTTGAATTTGGAGCTCATTGTCCCCTCCAAATATTCATTCTCCCAAGACTGCTTTTTGTGTGTCAAAAAAGTGGCAGAGAGGCCATTTTTGGGTGTTTTTTGACCTTTAGGAGACTCAGATCTTGTCAAAATTTCTTGCCCAGACACTAGTAGTCATGATTTTCCATGTTGAATCCAAAAATGCAAGCCATTCATAATTTGGAGCTCTATAACTTTAGCGTCGCGCCAGTGGCGCGGCGCACGGGGAGAAAATCCCTGTTTTTTGCCCAAAAATTTGTGAAATGACCAAAAATTCCCCAAATTTCTTGAAATTTGGGCTGGAGGTTCCCTATGGGGTGTTATGATGGGCCAAGGAAGCCTTAGCCAATATTCGAAGTTGATCTTGCTCTTTTGCCTCTTTTGCCTTTCTTGTTGCTTTCCTCAATTTCGCTTTCAAACTCCTCATTTGGGCCTGTGCACTCATGTTTCGCACCCTGTAATGGAAAGCTATATGTCTCAGTAGAGAAAGGTCCTAGTTGGCCTTGTCCAACAACCTCTCCAAATGCATGTTGACCCTCTCAAGGTTGGCCTCCCAATGTTCATTGATTTCTTGCTCCAAAGATGTGAGCTCGATCCTCCTTTGTTGGGCAGCTTGTCAATTCTCACGGATGTTTTGCAGCTCCATGATCACCTGTTGGTCCTCAAGCTTCTTGTTTCTCCACTCCAGGTACTTCATGTTCCACTTGGCCCTCTCCAAGTCAAGGGAAAAGGCCTCAATCTATGATTGTTGTTCCTGGATGAACTCTCTAAGCTCTACATTTGTTGGCTCTGTATCGGTCTCATCATCGTGAAGGAGAACGAATTCGGTCTCTCGTTCACCTTATGGCTCTCCTGAAGGCCCCTCATCATGCACTGGTTCCTTACCTCTATTTTAGGAGAAAACACAATCCTTCTACCTCTTTGATATGTATTGGTCACCTCAGTCCTAGGTGCCTTGGAACCTCATCATTCTTTCTTGATGACCCAACCTCCATTGACTGTGCTGACATAGTTTGGTGTTGGCTTGGTGAAGTAGTTATATGCATGTTCAAAGCTGCCTCAATGAAAGTGTCCCATGTCATGTTATTTTTTGTCAACTGATGGAGAACCATAACCTTTATCAAGCTATGATTAAAGAGACTAGGATAAAGCACTTTTCCTTTCAATTTCACCTTTTTAGACATCTTGGTTAAGCTCCTATACAAGTAACTACTCAAATTGAGTGACTTGGTTGCTGTAAAGTGCATGAGTAGCCTTATGTGATATTGATGCAACCTGGAAAATTTTCCCTCACATGTGAAGAATTTCATGACAGCCTTCATTAATGGTGCATATATCTCCAAAAAATATCTGAATGGGAAAACATGTGAGTGAGTTTCTTTATATTATGATTTTAGTTAGGGTTTGTACTCTTCTAGGTCTAGGTTCATGTCTTTGAACCAATTTTCACCATGGTTTGGTATGCTTGTAGCTTGAGAGATGGAATCTACTAAAAACATGAAATCATTCCCTGCAATGGTGATTTTGTCTTCCATCAAGGTGAGGGAAAATATACATCTGAGATGCTCATGGTGAAAAACTTGTTCTTGGCCTTTTTCTTGCCACATGTTCTTCATGGTGCTCAATGTTATCATGGTCCACCAATTCCTTTCCCTTCATCTCTTGTTTCTTGACTTTGAATTGTTCTTTCTCCATAGGTAGATGTTGTGCTTTAAGCTGACTGTTTTCTTGATCAAGGCATGAAATGATAAATCTGGCCCTTATCAAATTTTTCTTGACCTACATGATCTGAGAATACTTCTCTTTGATGACTTGTTGTATGGATTTATGCTCATCTTGTGCCTCCAATTCAACTACGTCAAAATCATGCTCAATGAGCTCCTCATCATGCAAAGAAGCCTCATGATGTGATGGTGATCCCTATTCTTGTTTGCTTTCGCCAATAGCTTCTTTAAGTGGATGTGGATCCTCTCGAGCCAAATCTCTCAATCAGCCTCTATCTCCTGCTGAATAGGTGTCTTCTTGTGGTTGTCTTGATGAAATTTGTTGCATTCAATCATAGGCATATAACCACCATATCACTCATAAAATTTGATAAACAAGTGATCTTATAGATCCTACCTTGCAATTTGATGGGCTTCACAAGAAATTTGAGGCAAAATGGCACAATTTCATGCCTTTTTTTCCCTATCCTCCGCGCTCTCTATGTGCGCCGCGCCAGTGTAAGTTTACACTGGAAATTTCCTCCCAGTGCGTCGCGCTCCCTCTGTGCGCCGCGCTCTTTTCTAGGTGACTTTTGGAGGTCTTTCTGGTGTCCAAATTGGGTGCAGGATAGCTCGTTGGAAATTTCTTTGAGTCTTCTTTCCAACCTAACTAGAACTTTTCAATTTGGAGTTCATTTTCCCTATCAAAAATAAAATCTCCCAAGACTAGTCAAAATGTGCCCAGTGAGGCTGCCTCAAGGCAGAGTGCTGTTACAGTCAACTTTTGAATGCCTTCCTCAACTCCAAATTGAGCTCAGGATAGCTCATTGGAAATATATTTGTGTCTAGCTATCATTTGGCCAACGTAGCTAGGAGAAAACTTAATTTTCCCAAGGTCACTTTCAGAGGTGCATCAATTCTCCCGAGGCAATTGTATTTTTGACATTTATCTAAAACCATGACACCTGTGTAAAAGGTGAAGGAGGTTTTTCTTCCTTTGCCTGTTGTGGACAAAAACCGCTCTCAGTTTTCCTAAATTCATCTTTTATTGCTCAAAAAAATCATTTTAGTGAAACCTACCCCGATGTGTGGAACAAGGAATTTGTCGAAATGAATCGAAATGAAGGGGATAGGGAGCTTCTAAATTATTGAGGAAATTTTGGGAAGTAGGGAGGGATGTTACGAAGTAGGGGAAAGTGGAATCTCTAAAATTGAGTGAGGGGGAAGGGTCCAAAAAGGCAAAACACAGGCCCAACCTAGAAAACTGCCAGGTTGTAGCAAGAAACTAGGGTTTGTGCGAAAATGAGGAATTTGGGTAATCTCAGTGATGGGAAGTGTTTGATAAGGTATTTTAAGGATAGGGAAGGTGTATGAACATCAGGATACAAGCTTTGCCGATGATTTGACCGTCCAAGAGGAATTTCCTTCAAAACCATAGGAGAGGGAAATGACCTTACCTAGGCGCAATTGAAGCATGAACAAGGTGTAAAATGACCCAGTGGAACTTGACATGATAATGAAAACCCTCTGAATGATGGTACTCAGCTGAACGGTGACATGGACCAACATTTGGACAACTTTGAAAGGAGTGAAAGAAAACACTAGATCTAATGCATAGTGACCAAATTTTACTTGAAGACTCACTGAAATGATAAAATTTGACCTTGACACTCTGAGACCACTTTTTAAGAGCATATTTGATCATTGGAGGAAGGCTGCAAAGACTAACACTAACATTTGCTCCAATGGGGGACGATAGCTCCTTGGAGGTGCCAAGAACAACAGATCTCTCGAAGAGCTAGAAAGTGCCTTCGTCCATTGGGTTATGGAGTCCATTATTCCGACAAACCAACATGACTCAATTTATTGACTAAAACTTGACTCAAACTAACTCAATGCGAACTGACATGACTGAAAAACTTGACTCTATGCAAAAGGAAATGACTCATGACTGACTTAACTAAAACAAGAATTGACAAAACTTATTCAATGGCAGCAGTCCATCAAGATTCGAGGGTTTCAAATCATGATGACAGCCACCTGCGTACTAATGCAATATGTACAATCATGTGTAATGTGTCTTCCAATGTAACCAATCAAGTAGATGCCTCCTTGATTGATTCTCTGGATCAGATCTTTTGGTCAACAACAGATACTGGTAATTGGGCCTCCAAAAACATAATTGACCATGATCTCCTTCATCACTGAATACTGCAATAATGACCTTCACTGCTGACTATAATAGATTTGCCATTGGATCATGAAAAACATGAAGATTTACCTCCTGCTGAGGAAACAAGATGTCTTTTTCTTTTGATTCTAATCTTCCTTCATAATGTACTTCAGAAAAAGTATGTTCCTGGTCCTCAAAAAATTTTGAACAAGCAGATGAGTGAATTTCCTCTTCAAAGAACACTTCAAAACATGAAACATATGAGGAAAGTCTGAAAGACAATCCTGAATGTTCTGCTCTTCGGTAGCCTGAATGTATTGTAGGTCACCTTCATATGATATGATAGCCAGATTGTCTTTGCATTCATCAATCATGAGAAAAGAAACTTCGAATGATTCTTGAAACCCAAGCATGACATTTCTATCATCTACCAACGATTCATCCAAGGAAACTTTTTCACTTACTTGAACAAAGATCTCATCCTGCTGTTCATAGAGGGAATGAGCTACCTCCTCACCATCTGTCTCTTAATCTGATTTATCATCCCCATTATCTGAGATTGGAACATCATTTTCTTGCATATCATCTTTTATTTCCACTAGATCTGAAACAAAACTTCTACTTTCATCATTTCCAACTATATGGAATTCTTCAACCTGCTGATCTATAAATATGTTCACCGGACTATCATCCTTTTCTTTAGAGATATTACGAATATTTTGTCTTATAAACGGAAATGCTTCGTAACACAAGGGTACAAAATCCTCTTGCATCATTAAATCATGTATTTCGGCTGCCTCACCTTCATCTGTAATCTTACCTTGAATTGTGTTTGGTGGCCGCAAATCTGGTTCGGTATCCAAAATGATTTCATCAATCATTTCAGGGGAAGATTTCTTATTAACGACCTGCTCAAAAATTTCACCATCTGTCTCATCTTCAACATTAAAACTGAGAGATTGTTGATTTCCTACAAGCTTTTCATTTGAAGATTTACTATGCAATTTACCCTGCAAAAACTGAAATGATTCAAAACAGAGAGGTAAGGAATCTTCTTGTATCGTTTGATCATATATGCCAGCTTCTACGTCTTTATGTGCAACCTAACTATTAATGGAATTTGGGGGCTGGAACTCTAAATATAAGAAGTCTGGAACAAAGTTTTCATCTCCCTCAAGAGGATCCAAATCAAGATTTGTCGATAGTTGATGTCTGATTGCATGGAAATTATCTCTGATGAATTGACATGAATCAAAGCACAAAGGCAAAGATCCTTCACTTACTTCAAAATCCACTGCACTTTCCTCATCGTTTCCATAGCTGATATGCCTCGATTGATCACTGTACTCGAGCTGCTATAAGCGAACTTCCTCATCCCATAAACTGGCTGCTGATTTTTCTGCAAGAATAGCTTCTGTTTGGAGAGAATAATCATCATCATCATACTGATCAAACTGAGGCAAATCGTTAGTATAAAACACATCATCAAGCATACATGTCATATCAACAGGTATTTCTTCTCCAATATGATCTACAAAACAATCCTTATGACTACTGAGATAAGAAACAAAATGTTTTGGATCAGCCACTTGTTCATGAACAACATTTTCATCTTTTGCAGTCATTTTTCTCACCATCTCTTCTACTGCACTCAAAAAAATGTCAAGCTTTTCCTCTGAAGGTGTAGTTTTCTCTAGATCCACGTTTTTCATCTCTTCTTCTTTCAACCTTGCCCTTCTGATCAGCAAATGAGCCTCTACATTTACTGCATTGTTATGCATCTCTTCAAGTGTTGCGACATTCTTTTCTCTCAGCTGAAACTCCATTTTTGGTTCAAAGACACCTGGGTAGTGCAAGAGAGCATATCCAGGAGGAGGTCTTATATCAACCGGCATTGAATAATAAACTTGATTAAATCTGGCTGAAAATTGTTGTACTGTCTCCCCTGGCAGTCTTTTCAGCTGATTATACTCTTCTACGATAAGGAAAAGGTTTTGTCCGATCCTCCACTTGTCAAGAAAAACTTTGATGAACTACTGTAAATCTGTGATGCTTGCATCCGGTAGGGCTTTGAACCAACTCTTGACTTTGCCTTGCAAAGAAAGAGAAAAAAGCCTTATACTGACATCTCCTTCATCAATTTCAAAAAGTTCTAGAAAATTCTCAACATTCTGCACATGTTGCTCAGCATTGACATTCTTACATTCACCGCCAAATCTTGGCAAGTATAGATCATATTTTTTGGGGAAAGCATGAAGAACAGAAGGTAAAACAAGATTTTTATAACTATCTGGGATTATAACAGTTGTAGGGATATGTACCAGAGCTATGGGATCAGTTTTGTTTTCTTTAGGCTCATCACTCTGAAGAGAGTCATCATAAGATGTAGGAAAAGTAAGGAAGCCGGGATCAAAGGGAAACTCACTATTTACACTTTTTGAATAGATCGAGTGAATATTTTGATCACCTTTATCATACAACAAATTCTGAAAAATTTTCAGGGCAGCTTCAAGAACAGCGAAGAAGTAATTTACAAGAAAGTAGAGTAGAATCTAAATACCATTCCACTTTGGATACCCGAACTTTGTGTAAGATCCTTCCATTTTCGCAGAGAAAGAGTTATTCCTCCAGTGGAGTCACCATGAAGCACCGATTGTTGGATTCTTCAGTGAATGGAGTCACCAGGTGAATGATTTCAGCCGTCTTCTTATGTCTGATCGTTGTTCACCATCAACCATCAGATATGAGCTTGATAGATGTACTGGGGCAAAACAATCTTCAAGCAAACCATTTTCTCCCTAGTGGAGTCACCACTATGTTAGCACCTAAATCTACCTTAGGCTGAAGGAAGGCAAATATTAGGGTAACCACAAACCACGCTCAGTCTGGTAGCTAGCCCTACCAGAGTAGGAGAGGGCTCTCTCCGAGTCACGTTCACTGAATAGATAATTGAAAATGGTCTGAGATGACTTACAATGAAATATTTACCTTAGGCTAGTAAGTGAATAGGGATTCTGGAAACAATTTTCATGAATGACCGAGCTTCTGGGATGTTATGGGACCAGTGCTCAGCAAAGAAAAGAGAATTTAATACAAAGGCACAGATTATTCCGTGAGGAAAGGTAGGCAGAAAATGTAACAATTTAGTTTGAGGTATCGCGGCATGAATAGATTATTGAAGAAAGTGAAAAGGGCATAATGACATGAATCCTTTTCAACAGAATAATAACACTGAACATGAAATTTTCCCACACGCAGAGCAATAAAATTGAATTCTACCTAATCTCACTCAGAAAATTTCACTGGAAATGAACATGAATTGAATTATGAAACATAATGAAATACATATGAAAACATAAGAGACACATTTGCTACACTCACAACCACAAGAATCTCATGAAACAGAAACACTGCCTTTCATTAATTCTCTATCAAAAATACACAGTGAAGAAACAAAGTTTCTTTCCCACAGTCTCCCAAAAGTTACCAGCCAACCAACCCTTTGCAAATATCTTGCATACAATATATAGAATGTGTGAGGAAGAGATAGAATGCCCAAGGGTTTGGGAGTTACTCGAATCATTACAAAATGGAGATGGAGAGCCAACCATCAGCTACAAGTGCAGCGCTACAAACATGACATTTGGTTTGGGTGACCGTTTGCCTTCCTTCGCCACTTGGATAGAAACCAATATGGAGAAAAAACACTTTAAATTCCACCTTTGGTACCAAAAAACTGAAGTGTAGATGAGCGGGCCCACATGGAGAAGTCGCGAACCGAAATTTTGTGAAACGAAAGCAAATTGGCAATTTTTCCTCTGTGCGCCGTGCCATTTTCGCTGTGCATCGCGCTACTTTGGGGCCTGTTTTGGGGCACTTTCAGGTGTCCAAAATGTGCTCAAGTGGACTTTTTGGAAAGCCTATCCTGTCTACTTTCCAAGCCAACTAGAATTTTTGAATTTGGTGCTCATTTGCCCCTCCAAATCTTCATTCTCCCAAGACTGCTTTCTGTGTGTCAAAAAAGTGGCAGAGAGGCCATTTTTTGGTGTTTTTTGACCTTTAGGAGACTCAGATCTTGTCAAAATTTCTTTCCCGGCCACTAGTAATCGTGATTTTCCATGCTGAATCCAAAAATGCAGGCCATTCCTCATTTGGAGCTCTAGAATTTTAGCGTCGCGCCCGTGGCGCAGCGCACAGGGAGAAAATCCCTGTTTTTTGCCCAAAAATTTGTGAAATGACCAAAAATTCCCCAAATTTCTTGAAATTTGGGCTGGAGGTTTCCTATGGGGTGTTATGATGGGCCAAGTAAGCCTCAACCAAGATTCAAAGCTGATCTTGCTCTTTTGCCTCTTTTTCCTTTCTTGTTGCTTTCCTCAATTTCGCTTTCAAACTCTTCATTCGGGCCTGTGCACTCATGTTTCGCACCCTGTAACGGAAAGCTATGTGTCTTAGTAGAGCAAGGTCCTGGTCAGCCTTGTCCAACAACCTCTCCAAATGCATGTTGACCCTCTCAAGTTTGACCTCCCGATCTTCATTGATTTCTTGCTCCAAAGATGTGAGCTCGATCCTCCTTTGTTGGGTAGCTTGTCGATTCTCACAGATGTTTTGCAGCTCCATGATCGCCTGCTCATCCTCAAGCGGCTTGTTTCTCTGCTCCAGGTACTTCATGTTCCACTTGGCCCTCTCCAAGTCAAGGGACAAGGCCTCAATCTCTGGTTTCCGTTCCTGGATGACCTCTCTAAGCTCTGCATTTGTTGGCTTTGTATCGGTCTCATCATCGTGAAGGAGAACGAACTCGGTCTCTTGTTCACCTGATGGCTCTCCTGAAGGCCCCTCATCATGTGCTAGTTCCTTACCTCTATTTTAGGAGAAAACACAATCCTTCTGCCTCTTTGATATGTATTGGTCACCTTAGTCCTAGGTGCCTTGGAACCTCATCATTCTTTCTTGATGACCCAACCTCCATTGACTGTGCTGACATAGTTTGGTGCTGGCTTGGTGAAGTAGTTATATGCATGTTCAAAGCTGCCTCAATGAAAGTGTCCCATGTCATGTTATTTTTTGTCAACTGATGGAGAACCATAACCTTTATCAAGCTATGATTAAAGAGACTGTGATAATGCACTTTTCCTTTCAATTTCACCTTTTTAGACATCTTGGTTAAGCTCCTATACAAGTAACTACTCAAATTGAGCGACTTGGTTGCTGTAAAGTGCATGAGCAGCCTTATGTGATATTGATGCAACCTGGAAAATTTTCCCTCACATGTGAAGAATTTCATGACAGCCTTCATTAATGGTGCATATATCTCCAAAAAATATCTGAATGGGAAAACGTGTGAGTGAGTTTCTTTATATTATGATTTCAGTTAGGCTTTGTACTCTTCTAGGTCTAGGTTCATGTCTTTGAACCAATTTTCACCATGGTTTGGTATGCTTGTAGCTTGAGAGATGGAATATACTGAAAACATGAAATCATTCCCTGCAATAGTGATTTTGTCTTCCATCAAGGTGAGGGAAAATATACATCTGAGATGCTCATGGTGAAAAACTTGTTCTTGGCCTTTTTCTTGCCACATGTTCTTCATGGTGCTCAATGTTATCATGGTCCACCAATTCCTTTCCCTTCATCTCTTGTTTCTTGACTTTGAATTGTTCTTTCTCCATAGGTAGATGTTGTGCTTTAAGCTGACTGTTTTCTTGATCAAGGCATGAAATGATAAATTTGGCCCTTATCAAATTTTTCTTGACCTACATGATTTGAGAATACCTCTCTTTGATGACTTGTTGTATGGATTTATGCTCATCTTGTGCCTCCAAGTCAACTAGGTCAAAATCATGCTCAATGAGCTCCTCATCGTGCAAAGAATCCTCATGATGTGATGGTGGTACCTGTTCTTGTTTGCTTTCGCCAATAGCTTCTCTAAGTGGATGTGGATCCTCTCGAGCCAAATCTCTCAATTAGCCTTTATCTCCTGCTGAATAGGTGTTTTCTTGTGGTTGTCTTGATGAAATTTGTTGCATTCAATCATAGACATATAACCACCATATCACTCATAAAATTTGATAAACAAGTGATGTTATAGGGCCTACCTTGCAATTTGATGGGCTTCACAAGAAATTTGAGGCAAAATGGCACAATTTCATGCCTTTTTTTTCCCTGTGCGCTGCGCCAGTGTAAATTTACACTGGAAATTTCCTCCCAGTGCACCGCACTCCCTCTGTGCGTCGCGCTCTTTTCCAGGTGACTTTTGGATGCCTTCCCGGTGTCCAAATTGGGTACAAGATAGCGCGTTGGAAATTGCTTTGAGTCTACTTTCCAACCCAACCAGAATTTTTCAATTTGGAGTTCATTTTCCCTGTCAAATGTCAAATCTTGCAAGACTGGTCAAAATGTGCCCAATGAGGCTGCCTCAAAGCAGAGTGTTGTTACAGTCAATGTTTGAATGCCTTCCACAACTCCAAATTGAGATCATGATAGCTCATTGGAAATATCGTTGTGTCTAGTTATCAATTGACTCATCAAGAAAGTCATTTGGAAAACTTAGCTAGGAGAAAACTTGATTTTCCCAAGGTCACTTTCAGAGGTGCATCAATTCTCTCGAAGAAATTGTATTTTTGACATTTCTCTAAAACCATGACACCTGTGTAAAATGTGAAGGAGGTTTTTCTACCTTGGCCTGTTGTGGACAAAAACCTCTCTCAGGTTTCCTAAATTCATCTTTGATTGCTCAGAAACATCATTTGAGTGAAACCTACCCCGATGTGTGGAACAAGGGATTTGTCGAAATGAAGCGAAATGAAGGGGATATGGAGCTTCTAAATTCTTGAGGAAATTTTGGGAAGTAGGGAGGGATGTTAGGAAGTAGGGGAAAGTGGAATATCGGAAATTGAGTGAGGTGAAAGGGCCCAAGAAGGCAAAACACAGGCCCAACCTAGAAAACTGCTAGGTTGTAGCAAGAAACTAGGGTTTGTGCGAAAATGAGGAATTTGGGTAATATCAGTGATGGGAAGTGTTTGATAAGGTATGTTAAGGATAGGGGAAGGTGTATGAACATCAGGATACAAGCTTTGCCGATGATTTGACCATCCAAGAGGAATTGCCTTCAGAACCCTAGGAGAGGGAAATGACCTTACCTAGGCGCAACTGAAGCATGAACAAGGTGTAAAATGACGCAGTGGAACTTGACATGATAATGAAAACCCTCTAAATGATGGTACACTCAGCTGAATGGTGACATGGACCAACATTTGGACAACTTTGAAAGGAGTGAAAGCAAACCCTAGATCTAATGCATAGTGACCAAATTTTACTTGAAGACTCACTGAAATGATAAAATTTGACCTTGACACTCTGAGACCACTTTGTAAGAGCATATTTGACCACTGGAGGAAGGCTGCAAAGAGTGACACTAACACTGACCTTCTGGATAATAGAGCATTCAAGCTTATACCATTAGATTATTACAATCCATATAGGTTTTCCATAGAATTAATTTTTGACCATCCATTCTCGATAATGTTACTGATTGGTGAGTGTTTAATGACAACGAATATATCTTAAAATTTTTAACATCTGAAGGATCATATGATGATCAGATAATTGATGAAACTGAGCATGATAATCAGTTGAAATAGAAGTCCAATGAGAATCCCATACCGAAATTTGTGGTAAAACTTGAAGATATTTATGATCTAAAAGACAAATTTAAGAAGGTTACTAATTATAAACTCCAAAGTTCAACCTTAAAGTTTTTATGTAGCAACTTCAACCACCCTCCAAAATTCTTCCTTAGCTTCGTTTTGGAGCCTCCCTGCCAACATTCCTCAGTAACGTGTCTTGCCTTGTCAAGTACACAAGCTTCAGTGATTTTTTTGGAAATTTCTAGCCTGTGCATGAGATCTTGTTGCATCCCCCTCACCGGCTATTTCTTTGGACTTGGTCCAGCTACAAGCTGAGCATCTCCCTCAAGAAATTGTCCAATTCTGGAGGGGAACCAGCTTTCCCTCCAGAAATTGCACAATGATGTCTGGAAGCCTACTAGGCTCCAGAATTGTGCAAATTTTCCTACCAAGCTTCACTGAGAAAATTGCGTTATTCCTCCTAGCAGGAATGCTCAGCCCATGAATTGCACAATTCTGGGTAGTAGTTAGTTGATCAGCCTAGAAATTGTACATACCTTCTAGGTAGCCATCCGAGCTCTCTCCCAGAAATACACATTTTTCCCCTCAGCTGAGCAGGGTGTTGCATGTGCAATTGAGTTGACCGGTTCCACCTGGGACCGAGAAAACTTGACTTTCATGCATGGGATTCCTTTTCCCAGAATAACAAAAAGAAACATGCAAAAAGCAACCCTAAATTTCAGGGATCTATTTTTAGTAGTAATAGGTTACATTCAAAGATCGTTTGGAATCTTTCCTCCAAGTGTCGCTTTTTGCTATATTTGTGGCATGCGCATCATGAGCATCAAACTTATTTATTAGACACTTTGTATCTCACTAATTCACATAGATCTTGGAGTTCTAACATCCCAAAGGACATCTAGGAGTCTTCGACACATCCAACTCAACTATTCATGGGTATGTTGGCTTAACTTGTCTTTTGCAACATTTTTGTCACTTTTTTTGTTTTTGGTTGTGTGAGTGTTGTTTTCCTAATTTCTGTGAACACTTGTTGTCGTTTACATGCATACTAGCTTGTACTAGCACCGTTTCAGTTTTCATTAGCATCTCATTGATGCCTCATGCATGAAACTGTTTTGCACGAACAATCACTGATTCAACGACGGGCTCCACCCATATGCATGTTGTTCCATTTTCTGAATCTTTAATTCATTGTTTGCATGCACAATCATTCACTCTTGATTACACTCAGTATCACCATGCAATCACTTTCACATTTGCTTTCAATTTCCCGTCAGCGGGTCTGGGCAGCCTTGGCCCGGAATCTGCCTCACCAAGATAACATTACGCAATCCTCAGAAGGAAGGCTTTGTCTTCCTCTCAGAAAATGTAAATTTCTGCCTTGTGACATTCCATCAGTCTTGCATTATGCAATTATGAGGGATAGTGACTACTGGCCCATATAATTGTGCAATGCAATCACTCGGCCCACAACCACTTCCAGCTGAAATTGCGCATTGCGCAATTCCAATGGCCAGCAGGCCAGCCTGGATTTTCCATTGCACAATTCAAGCAGGAAACCAACCTCCCCAGACAACCTAGACTTCCTTTTGTGTAGTTCTAGCATCCAGTGTCCCAACCTCCCAAGAAAAATTGTGCAATCCTTGCCAGTCAATCCCCAGGTATGTTGCATGTCATTCCTCAAGTTTTATTTGGTTTTAGCTGACAGATTTCTTGCCATGCATGTCGCTTTGTCTCTAGATCTAGTAGGTGTTCATCTACCTCTTGAGAGTTCAGGATCAATGGCCTCCAAGAGAGCAGGATCAAATGACACTAACGGAAGTGCAACTGGAGCAACAATTGAGTGAATGTCTGCAAGTCTACCAATATATGAAGATACCAAGCTGATTCTGGACAAGGATATCAAGTTGAAATGGAAAGAGGTCAATGATTCATTTGTAAGCACATTTGGGGAAGACCTCGAAGACCACCAAGTCTATTTGAACATCCACAAGTCCGGCTTGTACCGGATTGCATGCAAGTATCCTGTGCTCCCATGCGCACACATGATACATTGGATCATCTCGCACACTGATCCTGAGATGATGACATTGAGCAGTGTCATCGAGATGGAGATTTCTACCTTATGTCACAGGATTATGATGAGATGTATCAGATGTCGAAGCTTGTGATCATCATGGAGACACCCTTCAACATACCCAGCAACAATTCTAATGCCATAGATATCTTGAAGAACTAGGTGAAGGAGCCGACTAAATTCAGGATGAAACCCAAGCAAGTCTACAAGATGAAGATATTGTGGAAGATGTATCAATACTTGGTCATATTTGCATGTCGATTGTATGGCCAAGAAAGCACAAAAACCTTCCCACATATTTGGGTGATCGTGTTGGACCAACTAGCCAGAGAAGGCAAAGCTTGCAACTGGTCCGACATGTTGGCTCACTAGTTGAAGGAACAGGTAACAAGGGCTCGACAGCTGCCCAAATGTATGCAAGCAGAAATCTACATGTTCGCTTAAATCTTGGATGCAATTTGTGCTTGTCAGGAGTTCCCGATCTTAAAGTGGGCATGGACACCGGCTAAGACCTTTGTGAACACTTATTGTAAGATGTTGTCTGAATACAGCTTTAGAGGAGTTATCACACAGTTGTCCAATCATTTTGTCACCCTGGTTTACAAGATGATATGCGAACAGGATCCACCCTGCATGTGGAACACAACAATGGAGGCATTGATCGACATAGAGGATTGGCATGCCTCACCGTCTGACACCTTCATATGGATCTACAGTGCAAAGAAGCCTCTGCATGTTCTACCAAAGTTTGCCTTGGACAAGCTCTTCATGTGTGAAGTATCATATCACATCTTGGTAGAATCGACAACTAGGTTGCACCAGAAGAGTAAGGCACCTTGGCCCACTCTTCCATTGCGGATCGGGTTATACGAGATACATAGTTTCAAGCATGTGGATGTCAAAGCAGAGTAGATGAAGAAATATCCATTCAACCTCCAAAGTTACAATCCGTATGATCCGCATTGTCTTGTGAAATATCACTGCACAAGAGTACAGTTCAACTGGATCCATGAGGCATGTCATTGGGTGGAGGAAGACCCATGGAGAAATTATTACATCTCCTCTAGACTCAATGAACCGGTTGGCCCCACCATGGAATGGATAGTGAAGTAGCATCCTGGAGAACACCAGAAGCAACAGTAGTAGTAGAGGTGAACATACCAGTGCGCGACAAGGGCAAGAGGAAGATTTTTGGCCGCATGGAGGAAGAGAAAAGCTGCAAGTTCTGAGTAGACCCACTTGTGCAGAAAGCAGCTTTGGCAATATAAGTAACAACGTGACAAGAGAAATGCACAAAGGTAGAGAGAAATGGAGAATGGAGGAAACAGAGAAGGAGTTGCATGAGTTGAAGGAGCAACTCCGGAAGGAATAGGAGCTACACAAAAAGGAGAAGGAAGTGTAGCAGGAACAGGTACAGCCAGGGGCACAACTTGTGCAGACAGATGAGATTGTGCTCGTATAGCTAGTAGACAGGGTGAACCATCATAGGAGTAGAACTTCACTTAGGAGATAGAGCAAGCACTTGAACAGATGGATACGGATATGGTGCAATAGGAGTTAGAGAAAGACATCGACCTCATGTCTCACCACCAAGATGTTGACCCACCATCTTCACTGCATCCATAAGAAGAGCAAGTCCCAAGTGACCAAGGAGACACTAAAATCCTTGGAGACAATCAGGAGGAGGAGATGCACAAAATCTCATTCGACGAGTCTCAACATAGGGTTGTGTAGTCTCACAGAGTGTTGATTCTAGAGGACCATCAATGTCCTGCGCATTTTGAGGAACAAGTGATCGTGTCTAACATCCACAAACATCTAGCAACATTGGCTAATGCTACGAGAGCATATGTCAAAGCCACTAGCTCAAATATTCACTTGTTGATAGCTATGAATGAGCGAATGGCTAAGGAGCTACAAACAACCAAGCATGGAGGATAATTGGCTACGACATCCAACCAAGTATAATTGAAGAAGGAAATATTGGATGAAGTATTTTCCCTTGACACAGTCATGCGGGCATTGTATTACAAGTTTGGTACCATGCATAAGGAAGTCGTCCATCTTAATGGGTGGAAACAACGATGTGCTAAGATAGCAAGTATCTTGTCCAACATACATGCTGATGTTGATTACATGCAAACATGGATGATGAGATACAAGAGAGCCCCACTTCACTTTCCTAAGATGATGAATCCCAGAGTGGTCGAATTGAAGGCATCCATCAAAATCCAGATCCAGAACTATGAAGAGCTCCCACAACTCATCACTAGTCTACAGGCTTCCTTTGCACGTGTATTCAAGAGTATGGATGTTGTTGTGCATGCACATACGATCCCATCTATTGGGACACTCACCCAGGTGAAGACAAAGGCATAGGTCCGATTAGAGCTTGACTCGTACTTTAACGATTTGATGTGCAAAGCCACCAGCCTAGACTTGTCAATCTGTGCAGACACCATGCACATGTATGTTGATGGTCCGCCCACACTCAAGACAATGATGCACATGCTATTAGATGAGTTGGACAGAGGAGCCTTAGTAGTGTACTCGGATGCCTTGGAGGCAAGAGTTCGTTTCCAAAAAGATGCCACCTTAGAGCACATGGACACCATAGCAAACTTCTGAGCTTGGCATTAGTTTGCTACTATCGACCATCGTGAGGATGTCGAAGAGTTTGTCTTCCAATAGTTGTCTGAGTCATATTGATGTCCTGCATGGCTTTCTCAAGCCATTTTGTCTCACATGGGTACATGTGCATTGTAATGTAACATCTTGTCAAGTGTAAGTTCAAGTGTCTATAGTTGGATGTAACATTCATAGAGTATATGAAGAGTCATGAGGGTATATGAACTATCACAAAGGGGAATGTCAAGGGCCACCCCATCCTTTGCTATATATAGTCCCTCATAACTCATTGTAGAGGCTTTTAGTTAGCAAAGCTTCCGATAAGACTATCTTAGAGAGAGCTTGGACATTATTGTAACGATCCTTGGCTTCTCCACTGCGCAGAGTTAGTATATCTCTTTGGAGGAGCAGGCGGCCGTGGCTGTAATGTTCCGCTGTCAAAACTAGTGGTTGGATATGGATGCATTGTATGAATGGAACTTACACTTCTTAATATAACAGAGACAACAATTTACATGCATATGTTGTATTATATTCCATCTATCTCGTGTACCTTAAATGATATATGTATCTCTTTTCTTACGCATGCATGTGTAGCTATTTTTGTATATGTATGTATTAATCTTTCTAAAATGTGTTGTTGGTTTAACCATCACTTTGGATTGCTAGCTTACTTGCCTTCCATATTGTGATGCATATTTTCTTGTGTGTTCCCTTATTAACTTTGTGCTATCATGGGTTTCCAAGTGGTGCACTCACCTCACCCTCTGTGTGTTAGAACCACTCATGCACCTTCCTCTAATTACTGCATATGTCACACCCTTGCTACCAATAGGGACATCTTACTTGCCTGTGTTCGAAACCAAGGTCAAGGCATTACCGTATGACCCACTATTGGGAATCCTACACCAAATGGTCTGAGGTCTAAATTGGACTTCTTATCAGGGAGATCCCCTGACATGTTGGCGGGTCCAACACCATCAACATTTCTAGTGCTAGATGGAGGGACAGATGAAAAGATGTGTCCTCTGATCCTGTTTTGAACCTTTTCATACCTATCATGGAGACTTGCACACTCAACCCTCCACGATGTTTTTCGCATGCCGAATCTGTCACCATCTCGAGGGAATTTTTTGATCTCTTGTCCACATACACGTATGATGGTGAAGGAAAAGTGGCCTGTCTTGAATTCTTACATGACTTACTTTCCATTCTTGATGAGGATGATGGATGTTTTGACGAACAAGCCAGTCTGTTGCTTGCATACACATTTCGTGAATCCCCACACCAGTCGTTGTGTAGCCTATCGGCTGACACAGTGCACTCATTTTAGCACTTTTGTGATCTCATTGAAGATACTCTCTATCATTTTGATCCAGAACATCATGACCACAAACCATTACAACAACGGAAGGATCCGCATGAATCGCCAGTATATTTTTGGTAGCACTTTTGTGATTTGCAGTTTCAAGCTCTGAAGAGCGAGATGAAATTTTCTTATCTTTCAAATAGATTTGAGTATTTTCTTAACAAATGAGTTCATTCCAAGAAGAATTTTGAGCTCAAGCCTCGCTTATCATACTTCAGTAATGGAGTTTCACAATCATAGATGGATATATTCACTATCACAAGTGATTGTCCGCCATCCTTTCATCAAACATCTCCACTACTGCAAAGTGATGTGGGATAACAAGCACACACATCTGTTGAACTGTCACATCCTGCCAACATCACTTCGCTTAATTTTCGTGTAGATTTGGTTGTGAGTCCATCGAGTTGTCTTATGCATTTTGTACCACACCCTCCATATTCATACTCGGATGATCCTCTCGATGATACTGCCTTGTGTTCTTCCATCCTAGACTCTACACTTGTTGTGAACGAGGATTAATCAACTGACAGAGTTGGTGTTGCACAACCAACATGCGCTATCATTCATGAAGAGTATGACTGGGAGCTTGAGCATCAACACTCGGTGAAGGATGAATCCCTTGTTTCCGAGCCCCCTCCTTTCTTTCTTGACATCTTTGGTGAACCTGTCATCCATGATTTTACATGTATATCTTCATCTATGGATGGACCCATTGTTGATCACTCGCAGGACACACCAGATGTCATTCCGTCATCCGACAACAGAGAGGTTAAATTATTCATTGAAAATCAACTTGATCTTTCATCTGCCTTTTCTGGAAACACAGGGGATGAATTTGTTCACTTCTCATCTACCCCTCTGTTTGATTTATCAAATCATGAGGATGCTGATGAAATCATTGATTTTTCTGATCATGGTTGTTGTGATATATTTACTCCCATATTCAATCACGATCATGATTCTATCATAGTTGATTTTTCGAAGCCACCTGTTTATGATGATCTATCTGACGATGAAGTCAAAACACCCCAGGCTGTCAAGGCACTTCAGCCTGAGCTGATGGTTATGTCAGGCCCTCGCTGTCCTAAGGTTGGTTTCACTTCCAATTAGGAAACTGTTCAATCACTCAAGGTTCCTCATCACTCACTTGTATGCATTAAATATCAATCTCACACATATATCATGCTTCCTCCACTCGAACTGCATGATCCCATCTCTCATGCATTGGAGGAATCTTACATTGCAAGCACACATGCATGACGCAAGTTGTCTTTGTTTCTTTCATTTGCTTGCATGTCACATTAAAGAGTATGTGTATGCTCCAAAGCTGCACGCAATGTCGCACAACATCGTGACAATTCCATGGACCACATGTCATGTCCTTGCACTCACTTATGTCCTATGGACACTTTTAAACATGAAGTGTGTTTGTCTTCATTGTTACATCTTTCTTTTTTGCTGGTTCACACAACCGGGTTACTCATGAACCAAGCCTTCACCAACATGGGTCAACCAAAGTGCCAATGGCTACATTGGAAATATCACTTCACGTGATCAGGCCCATGCATTGTTAGCTTAGGAGTAGGAGTAGTGTTTGCTTTCAATTTGTTTTCTTGCATGCTTGTTTGCTTACTTGCTTTGCATGTTTATTTTTTTCTTACCCACTTTGATTTTGCTTTTACTTCTACTTTTGCTTTGCTTTGTTGTTTGTTTTCTTGTTTTTTTTCGTAGGTTAGTTTTGCATGAAACCGTGCACAACTCTTGGAACAAGCTGGGTAAAGTACAAGAGGCATTGTGTAGCTATCAATACTTGGTTATCTGTCATCATGCCTCTATATGAAGAAAATGTTACTTTTAGTCCATGATACGTCAATGGAAAATATGCACTGTTCAAAGTGAACCTTGGTGAAAAGACAATGCTTGCGCGTTAACTAGTGTCACCTGCTCTAGTCAGTTGTTTTTGGGTTAAACCTTGGTAGCTCATTCAAGTAGAGTAAGGTGAAGGGGAAAACCTTAACAAGAATGTCAGAGGTATATAATAAACTACTTCTCTGAAGGAACAACCTCTTTTGCTATAAATAAGTCGGGATCCCTCTTCTACCTCTAAAATGAATAAGTGCTATGCACATTTCTGAAAATTAAAAATGAAAAATGAAAAATTTCAAAAATGAAAAATGAATAAGGTGAAAGAAGAGAAATGCTTCCTGCACAGAATGGTGATGAAAGTAACTCCACCGGGGTACTGACCAGGCTCGCTGGTAGTGAAGCAATGCTTGTGTTCCCACATGACTCTGTCGGGGTACTGTCTAGTCCTGCTGGGAGCAGAGCAAAACCAGAGATGAAACTAAGACTCTGATGATTATATTACTTGTGCACCAATACACCCCTCAACCCCAATTGAAACAACTATGTTGACTTGGCTTGGAATGTGTGTCAATCAACCAAGAGCTTGGCAGATGCTACATATTACAATCAAGGAAGTGTGGAAACCAGGACAAGCTCAGAACTAAACAAACCATGGCCCAAGAGACATAAAACAGAAGTGGGACCCAGGGACAGGTTGTCTAAGTAGTTGACTTGTCCTCTAAGGGTTCTGTTGATGATCTTGGATGTATGTATGGTGTGTTTCCATCAGTTCCACTTCCTTAAGGTGACTTAAGGTGACTTAAGGTGAATTAGGAGGTCGAATCATATCATAGTGGCATCTTGCCGCATGTTTACCCTAACCGGCTAGCTGCTTGGGAAAATGTGGGAGGAGGGTGTTACATCGTAGCCATGAGGTTAGTTCCACTTCTGATAAAAAATATATTGAAATACCCTAGGTTCCTCATCATTCTCTTGTTCACATTGAAAATCAATCTGATCTACAATTTTCATAGCCTCCACCAAAATCACACGATCCTATCGCTTATGCACTGGAGGAGTCATATGTAGCAAGCACTATTGTGAAACGAAAATTTTCTTCCTTTTTAATGTTTTCTCGTTTTCCACGTTTGAAAGAGTGTACATCTTTTTCATCCACGTGCAATGTGACACAACACCATGATACGTCTGCAGGGTTCCTTTCATGTTCTATCAATCTTTTCTTTTTTGTAGACGCATTCAAACTTCGAACGTTCAGGTTTGCAGTATTTTGTCTTTCTTGTTTATTGGTTGGCTTGAACATCTTTCTTGTTAGTCATGCCATCAATTACATGGGTCAACCAATGTGTTGGTGGTTGCATTGGAAATATCACTTCACGTGAGTAGGCCCAATCTCTGATTAGCTTAGGATTAGGAGTAGTGTTTTATTTCCTATTTTGTGCTTGCTTTCTATTAATTGCTTACTTTGTCTTGCTTCCTTCCTTTCCCTGTTTGTTTATTCTATGCACCCGTAGGATTAGTTTGCCCATGAAACTGTGTTTGGATTCTTGTGACAAGTAGGGTGAAATACAAGAGGACTTGTACAACTATCAACATTTGGTTATCTGTTTGTTCCCTCTCCATATTAAGATATTTCATTTATTTTACTCAATGATACTATGATGGAAAATACATTCCTTTCAGATTGAGTCTTGGTGAAATCACAAAGTTTTCACTTTTAACTAGTACTGCCTACTCTAATCGGTTCTCTATTTCGATTAACCCTTGTCAAATTAGACAAGTAGAGTAAGGTGAGGGGGGAAACCTTAACAAGTATTTCATAGGTATATATAAATAGCCTTCTCTGAAGGGAAAACCTCTTATTCTCTCAATAAGTTGGGATCCCTCTTCCACCTCATGAAATAAATAAGTTTCTATGCACAGTTCTTTGAAAAATGAAAAAATAAAATAAAGGCGAAAGTAGAGAAAGGCTTCCTACGCAGAGAGGTGAAGCAAGTAAATCCATCAGGGTACTGTCCAGGCTCACTCGTAGTGGAGAAATGCTTTTGTTCGTGAATTGACTCTATCAGGGTACTGTCTGGGCCTACTAACGTCGGAGCAACACCAGAGATGAAACTAAAACTATGAAAGTCTATATTACTTGTGCATAAATATACCCCTCATCCCCAATCAAAAAAACTCATTTGAATTGGCTTGGTATGTGTGTTGTCGATAAAGAGAATGGTAGGGACTATATCTTTAACTCAAGCTAGTGAAGAAGCCATAATGATCAATGAATCGAACAATACTTCCGAAAGAGTTAGAATCTTTATACAAGAGACAAGGTCCATACAGAGAGATGGATTTCTACCAGCGTGTTGCTAATTTTGTAGCGGCGACAACCACCCTCCAAAATTTTTCCTATCCTTCATTTTGGAGCCTCCCCCCTCAAGCACAGCAGCTCATCTCACACTAACCTAGGTACTTATGCTTTCATTGAGCTTTATATTTTGCATGTTGGCTTGTGTTTTCTTATTTGCTTTACTATATAACTCACAAGTCAATCTCTTGACTTGGTTTCAACTTGGTTTCAGGCTTGCCTTACTGAACTATGTAATCCTTGAGGGCAACCAGCCTTGCTCTCAGGAATTGCGCATTCCAAGCCAATAGTGAGCCTTCAGCTCTAGAATTGTGCATTGCCAGTCGACAGCTAGCCTTCATCAGGGAAACTGCGTAGAGCATGAGAGGCTTCCCAGAGTCACTCAGCCCAAAAATTGCACAGAAGTCTTTTTTCTCAGAGGTTTCTCAGTACATAAGCCATAGGGTTGCAGATTCCTTCCAAAAACATTGCAATTTCTCTGGACAATGCCTGGCATCTTTTCTTGGAAAATAAAAAAGCATCCCTAGGAAGTAGGGATCTATTATTAGTTTCCCGAAGGTGGCATGTTTCTATCTTTAGAAATTTTTGCCAAGTGTCGCTTTTGTCCTTGATCTCAGACATACATGTCATAAATTTAAATTGGCTCATTTATATGTAATAGATGCCTATAGAGCTCATTTGTATACTTGATCATCAAGATCTAACATGCATTAGGAGATCAAGGAACCTTTGGAGCATCATTGTCACTTTTCCAGGTGAGTTATTCTTTTGTCGTCTTTTTTCACCTTTTCTATCATTTTTTGCTTGTTTAACTTGTGATAGTGTTGTTTCACTTGTTTTGTTGAGTGGCTGCAGGAGTTTTAACTTGTTTTAGCTTATAGAAGTGTTGTTTAAATTTGTGCATTTCCTTTCTCAAGTATCGCATGCATTACCCTGTTTTTTCACTAACAGTCATCGTTACAGTGACTCTCTCCACATGCTTCATTCTCCTTCTATTTGATTGATATCTGCACTTTTTTACTTGCATGCATCATCACTTGATCATGTATACACTCAACATCACACAATCCTTCAGATATTCTTGATTTCACAATCTCCTTGGGCAGATCTAGGTTCCCCTTGCCCGGATCTCACATTCACTTGCATGCACTTCATAATCTAGAAGCTCAAGGCCTCTGCCTTGGCTTATAAAAATGTGCAGAGGTTTTCCTAGCCTGGATCAAACTGCGCACTACGTAGTTCCAGGAGCCAGTGTCCCAGCTCGGCCACTAAGACTGTCAATGCGCTGTCTCTCCCAGCCTCTACCTCAGACTGTACTATGCATTTTAGAATTACAATCATCAAGCTTTCACACTAACTGTTGGGAATGCACAGTTCCCACAGTCAGTCAATCACCCCTGTTGGTCAAAATTATGAAATCCCTCTCATTAGATGCCTTGATTGCTAGTTGATCATGCTCAGAAGTTAGATTTGTAAGAGCTAACGTTTACTTGCCATGAGTATCCTTTTAGTCCCATAGGTACCACACTCATGAAGCACTTCTCTCCAGCAGTTCTTGTGTTGGCATTATGACACAAGTGTTGTCCTTGATGTTAACTCTCTCACAAGTTAATTCAATTTTGGTAAAAGACAATTCACAATACAACAAGTATATTCAGAGGTAACAGGGCGGTGGTACAGAAGAACAAGAAGATGGAACTAAGGTCTATTGATCAAAATAAAGAAGGTAAAGGAAAAGGCTGATAAAAAGTAATTTAAGAAGTATACGTAGGTCTTCTTAGTCAAAACAGCATATACACACTGGTCCACATAACAAAAAGAGTGTATATGTATACATGCACTTCCACAGGAAGAAAAGCGTGTACATGTTGGAAAACCAAGGTTTTGGTTCAAGGTATTTGATCCATGGTATTGATCCTAGGTATTTGGTCTGAGGTATTTGATCCATCATATTCACCCTAAGTATTTGGTCCAAGGTATTGGACCTAGGTGGTTTTGGTCCAAGGTATTGACAAAGGATCTAAGTATATATCAAGGGCTAAGTACCGAAGTAATGAATATCTTATGAAGTGTTATGTGCAAGTGTATGGGTTTCTAAGGAATACTTCTATCACGTGTAATTTATAGGAAGTTTTGAATTCAAACCTGACGATTCCCCCCAAATTCTGATAATACATGCATCTTTCGTTGCAAATATCCAAATATTTTTGCCATAAATAATGCCTACCCGCTCCTCTTAACTAATGTTTGGCCATAAAATCATGAATAGTAACCTCAATGGCTACTTTAGGACTCATTTGTGTGGCACTATCCCCCATGGCACATCTCACCTAGCGTAGCTTCACTTGTCGCACCCTTGTCATCCATCGCGCAACCTTTCGACTCCGTTCTTCACCTAGTCGAGCTGCGTAGTTTATAGTCCCGCAATCCCTTGCAAATTCCTAGATTACTAAGACTATCTTGCTGTCATATAGTCATTGCGCAGGGGCAGGATCCCCTGTGTACAACTTCAACCTACTTCCATTTTCTTTTCTAGGGAATGGTTCTTCATTCAGCTTCATGAGCTAAACTGTGCCACCATCCGTGATCTCCTTAATAATATACGGCCCGAAGTAGTGCATTTGAAAATTTCCTGGAAACTTTGTGAACTTGCTATCATATAACAACACCAAATCATCTACCTTGAACGTGTGTAGCTTAATATGTCAATCATGCCATGCCTTCTCTTGTTCATTTTGCACTTGCTGGTGAAATCCTACAAGGAAGCGGTCTTCTTCTAACTCCATGATCTATGCTAGTCGCTCCTCCAATGTCTCGCGGTCCAACATCTCAGTCAAGGTTACAATCTGTAAAGTTGGCACAATATACTCCATCGACATTACTACTTCAATTCCATAGACTAACCTGAACGATGTCTGTCCTGTCAACTTCTTGCAGGTCATCCTATAAACCCATAATACAACAGGTACGCACATGTCCCAATAATTCCTCTACGTGTTGCATACCTTTGTTAATGCATGCTCTAAAATTTTGTTAAAAGCTTCCACCATTCCATTTTCTTGTGGGTGATAGGGTGTTCTCTTCTGATGATACGCCTAGAATTCTTCAAGCATCACACTGATCGTTTTGTTCAAAAAATGCATACCCCTATCACTCATCAAAATATTAGGACAACTAAACCTTGTTAAGACGTACTCGAATAGAAACTTCGTAGCAGTGGCCACTGTGCAATCCATGAGAGCGACTATGGCCCAAGAGACCTAAAACAACAGTGGGACCCAGGGATAGGTTGTCTAAGTATTTAACTTGTCCTCTAAGGGTTCTGTTGATGATCTTGGATGTATGTATGGTGTGATTCCATCGGTTCCACTTCCATAAGGTGACTTAGGAGGTTGAATCATATCATAATGGCATTTCATTGCATGTTTACCCTAATTGGCCAGTTGCTTGGGCAGATGTGGGAGGAGGCTATTACATCGTAGCCATGAGGTTAGTTCCACTTCCGATCAAAAATCTATTGAACTAACCTAGGCTCCTCATCACTCTCTTGTTCACATTGAAAATCATTTTGATCTACAATTTTCATATCCTCCACCAAAATCACACGATCCTATCACTCATGCACTGGAGGAGTCATATGTAGCAAGCACTATTGTGAAACGAAAATTTTCTTCCTTTTTCATTTTTTCTTGTTTTCCATGTTCGAAAGAGTGTACATCTTTTTCAGCGACATGCAATGTGACACAACACCATGATACGTCTACAGGGTTCCTTTCATGTGCTTTCAATCTTTTTATTTTTTGTAGATGCATTCAAACTTCAAACGTTCAGGTTTGCAGTATTTTATCTTTCCTGTTTATTGGTTGGCTTGAACATCTTTCTTGTTAGTCATGCCATCACTTACATGAGTGAACCAATGCGTTGGTGACTGCATTGGAAATATCACTTCACGTGAGTAGGCCCATTCTCTGATTAGCTTAGGAGTAGGAGTAGTGTTTTATTTCCTATTTTGTGCTTGCTTTCTATTGATTGCTTACTTTATCTTGCTTCTTTCCTTTTCCTATTTGTTTATTCTATGCACCGGTAGGATTAGTTTCCCCATGAAACTGTGTTTGGATTCTTGTGACAAGTAGCATGAAGTACAAGAGGACTTGTATAGGTATCAACATTTGGTTATCTGTTTGTTCCCTCTCCATATTAAGATATTTCATTTATTTTAGTCAATGATACCCTGATGGAAAATATGTTCCTTTCAAAGTGATTCTTGGTGAAATCACAAAGTTTGCAATTTTAACTAGTACCGCCTACTCTAATCGGTTCTCTATTTTCGGTTAACCCTTGTCAAATTGGACAAGTAAAGTATGGTGAGGGGGGAAACCTTAACAAGTATGTCATAGGTATATATAAATAGCCTTCTCTGAAGGGACAACCTCTTACTCTCTCAATAAGTCGGGATCCCTCTTCTGCCTCATGAAATAAATAAGTGTCTATGCACAGTTCTTTGAAAAATGAAAAAATAAAATATAGGCGAAAGAAGAGAAAGGCTTCCTATGCAGAGAGGTGAAGCAAGTAACTCCATCAGGGTACTATCCAGGCTCACTCGCAACGGAGAAATGCTTATGTTCCTGAATTGACTCTATCAGGGTACTATCCAAGCCTACTAACATTGGAGCAACACCAGAGATGAAACTAAAACTCTGAAAGTCTATATTACTTGTGCATAAATATACCCCTCATCCCCAATCAAAAAAACTCATTTGAATTGGCTTGGTATGTGTGTTGTTCATAAAGAGAATGGTAGGAACTATATCTTTAACTCAAGCTAGTGAAGAAGCCATAATGATCAATGAATCGAACAATACTTCCGGAAGAGTTAGAATCGCTATACACGAGACAAGGTCCATACATAGAGATGGATTTCTACCAGTGTTTCGCTAATTTTGTAGCGGCTACAACCACCTGCCAAAATTTTGCCTATCCTTCATTTTGGAGCCTCCCCCCTCAAGCACAGTAGCTCATCTCACACTGACCTAGGTACTTGTGCTTTCATTGAGCTTTATATTTTGCATGTTGGCTTGTGTTTTCTTATTTGATTTACTATATAACTCACAAGTCAATCTCTTGACTTGGTTTCAACCTGGTTTCGGGCTTGCCTTAGTGAACTGTGTAATCCTTGAGGGAAACCAGCCTTGCTCTCGGGAATTACATAGTCCAAGCCAACAGTGAGCATTCAACTCCAGAATTGCACATTTCCAGTTGACAGGTATCCTTCATTAGGGAAAATGTGTAGAGCATGAGAGGCATCCTAGAGTCACTCAGCCCAAAAAATGCGCAGAAGTATTTTTGCTCAGAGGTTGCTCAGTGCATAAGCCATAGGGTTGTAGATTCCTTCCCAAAACTGTGCAATCTCTCTAGACAATGCTTGGAAAATTTTCTTGGAAAATAAAAAAGCATCCCTAGGAAGTAGGGATCTATTATTAGTTTCCCGAAGGTGGCATGTTTCTATCTTTAGAAATTTCCACCAAGTGTCGCTTTTGTCCTTGATCTCATACATACATGTCATAAATTTAAATTGGCTCAATTATATGTAATAAATGCTTATAGAGCTCATTTTTATACTTGAACATCAATATCTAACATGCCTTAGGAGATCAAGGAACCTTTGGATCATCGTTGTCACTTTTCCGTGTGAGTTATTCTTTTGTCGTATTTTTTCACCTTTTCTGTCGTTTTTTGCTTGTTTAACTTGTGATAGTGTTGTTTCACTTGTTTTTTTGAGTGACCGCGGGAGTTTTAACTTGTTTTAGCTTATAGAAGTGTTGTTTCAAGCTGTGCATTTCCTTTCTCAAGTGTCGCATTCATTACCCTGTTTTTTCACTAACAGTCGTCGTTGCGGCGACTCTCTCCACATGCTTCGTTCTCGTTCTATTTGATTGATATCTGCACTTTTTTTACTTGCATGCATCATCATTCAATCATATCTACACTCAACATCACACAATCCTTTAGATCTGCTTGATTTCACAATCTCCTTAGGCAGATCTAGGTTCCCCTTGCCCGGATCTCATATTCACTTGCATGCACTTCATAATTTGGCAGCTCAAGGCCTCTGCCTTGGCTTCTAAAATTGCGCAGATGTTTTCCTGGCCTAGATGCAACTACGCACTACGTAGTTCCAGGAGCCAGTGTACCCGCTTGGTCATTAAGACTGTGAATGTGCAGTCTCTCCCAGGCTCTACCTCAGACTATACTACGCATTGTAGAATTCCAATCATCAAGCTTTCACACTGACCGTTGGGAGTGCACAGTTCCCACAGTCATTCAGTCACCCTTGTTTGTCAAAATTGTGAAATCCCTCTCATTAGATGCCTTAATTGCTAGTTGATCATGCTCAGAAGTTAGATTTGTAAGAGCTAATGTTTACTTGCCATGAGTATCCTTTCAGACCCATAGGTATCACACTCATGAAGCACTTCTCTCCAGCAGTTCTTGTGTTGGCATTATGATACAAGTGTTTTCCTTGATGGAAAATCTCTCATAAGTTAATTCAATTTTGGTAAAAGACAACTCACAGTACAACAGGTATATTTAGAGGTAACAGGGCAGTGGTTCAGAAGAACAGGAAGATGGAACTAAGGTCTGCTGATCAGAATAAAGAAGGTAAAGGAAAAGGATAATGAAAATCAATTTAAGAAGTATACACAGGTCCTCTTAGTCAAAACAGTGTATAAATGCTAGTCCATAGAACAAAAAGAGTGTATATGTATACACGCACTCCCACAGGAAGAAAAGCGTGTACATGTTGAAAAATCAAGGTTTTGGTCAAAAGTATTTGATCTGTGGTATTGACCCTAGGTATTTGGTCCGAGGAATTTGATCCATGGTATTGACCCTAGGTATTTGGTCCAAGGTATTGGTCCTAAGTGGTGTTGGTCCAAGGTATTGATAAAGGATCTAAGTATATAAGGAGGAGAAGATCAAGAGCTAAGTACTGAAGTAATGAAGATCTTATGAAGTGTTATGCGCAAGTGTATGGGTTTCTAAGGAATACTTCTATCTGAAGTATATTTTATGTTGTAGGGGCTATGTTTGTGATTTGATCTGAAATACTTTGTGCACCTTGAATTCAATATTGGATCAGGATCATGAGACTTGAAATGACTTATTATTGAATGATCTAATATTGGGCTAGATCTGATTATGTACACCTATTTTACTCTTTAAATATCGTGATCTATGTTTTTCTGAAGTCCGGAAGTGCAGCGAAGTTATGAAGTAAGTAGTTGCATATTTGTACGTTGGTTCACTTTGGTGAAGGTGCGTATACACACTGGTTCGTCTCTTCTAAGTAGCGTATGCAAAATAAAAGCTTGATGTTCACGGATGACTAGTCTATCATATCAGTGTTGGTGCTTTACTGTTGTCTGTTAATGAAGTCTTCTTAGATCTGAATCTAAAACTGAATGAATAAGGAGTTTGATATTTGATAGATTGATTGTATAAGTGAGAAGAAGTGATCTCTGTTGTTGCATGTGTAAAGCTCTGAATGTTGACAGTAGATGTTTAGTATATTGTTGGTTGGTACAGACTTGATTCAAAAGTTTATGTTTGCAGTAGCTTTGGAGGTATACGCAGTTTGGGTTCAACCAAGTAGCGTATAGAATCTGATGCATGGTTTCTAATGTTACAACTAGTTCTGAATGATGATGCAGGTTTCTAGGTTCAACATAGTGTTTTGGTGTCAATGATCTGATTGTTCAGATTAACAGAATGTTGGTTGATGCAGTTTAAGTTTAAAAGTTGTTGATGGTTCAAGTATTAAAATTAGATGAAACATGGCCTTCAGATTGTAGTGTTGTGTTCCAGGAGTAACCAGTCTGAAAATTCATGAAACACGGTCCCTGGAGGAAGAAAGAAAGTCGTAGACTTATATAGGTCGATGCCTACATACTAGTAAACAAATTGGGTAGTACAAGAGCTAGGGGGTTGCAGATCCCTTCCAGTAGAAGCTAGAAAATGAGAGAAGGTTGTAGCCTTCTGCAGGTGGGCGCCTGTGTACTGGTATGATTCTTCACCAATACATGATTGTAGACAAATTTTCTTATTATTAAAAGAAGACAGAGATGACAACAGCAGGTGGTTTTCACCCACATTGGGTTTCCACCTTAAATCTTGGTGTTCATGTGTGTTTCTTATGTGTGATGCTTTATTTTTTTTTTACTGCACTGTCTAATATGTTACTGATGCACTGGTTTAAGATCAACACATGATAAATTTCCAAAATCATAATTTCTCTAGATATATGTTGGTTTCTCTAATCATAGCTATGTGTACACGCTAGTTCACTTCACTAAAGTAGCGTATGTAAATCTGTTTGGGAAATAAAATTATTGTTCTAATAATATTGATTCACCCCCCCAGTATTATTTCCAACAATTGGTATCAGAGCAGGTCCTTCAGAAGAAGCTTGATCGCTTGAAGGTAGATCTCTCAAGATGAACAATCATGAAGGCATTGGATCCATTAGAGCATCAATCTTCAATGAGAGAAACTTATTATATTGGGAATAAGAACCAAAGCCTATCTACAATCGCTTGGAACCGATGTTTGGGAAATTGTGGAAGGAGGATATCAATTTCCAGCAACAATTCCTGCAGACGCTACAGGTAAGAATTTATACGAAACTAATGCCAAAGTTGTCAATACATTACTGGGAAGTCTGTCAAAATCAGATTTTTTCAAGGTCATGCAGCTCAAGACAACCAAAGAAATATGGGACAAAATCATTCAGAGCTACGAAGGAGACTCTTAGGTAAAATGTGCTAAGCTTCAAACTCTTAGAATTCAGTATGAAACTCTTAAAATGCATAATGATAAGAGTGTAGCCAGTTGCTTTTTACGTATAGATGAGATTGCTAATTGTATGAAGAATATGGGTGAAGAAATAAAGGAAGTTACCTTAGTTGTGAAAATTTTGAGATCTGTCTTCTATATTTGAGTCAAAGGTGTCTTCCATAAAAGAAAAACAGGATCTTCAGACTATCACTATGACTCAACTTCATGGAATCCTAACTACCTTTGAAATGAGAAAAGGAGGTCCATCAGATATGATAGAAGACGCATTTAAAGCATCAACAAAGGGAAAATAAAAGGAAGAGAACAACGAATCAGGACACATTTCTAAAGAAGAATATGAGGTAAATTTTGTCAAGAAACTTCAACGGGGTTCTGGAAGGTCCAGAGGTAAGTTACCGTTCAAATGCTTTGCTTGTGGTAGAGTCAGTCATTATGCTACCAAATTTCCTCATAAAGATAAATATGAAAAAGGGAAGGAATATACAAAAGGAAATAGGGAACAGGTTGTGAATAGAAGGAGTTACTATACGCATGAAGATAGTGATGGTTTATCTAATAGTGATGAAGATGAAACTGAACAAGATTATAGGCTTCTCATGGCTTACGAAAATGATGATTTTTTGGATGCATTAGAAGAGGAAGACTTTCATGAAGAAATCACTAAACTCAAAAAAAAATTAGAAGAAAAAAATATGATCATAGATACTTTGGCACACCACCTTGCTGAAAGGGAAAAACACAATGAAAATCTAGAATGTGAAATTGTGGGTCTAAGAAAATATCTTGAGAAGACAAAATCTCTCAATCTTAGATTTGCTAAAGGATCATAAACTTTAAATGAAATTATCAAAGTTCTGTGTTCTCCTATGATAAACACAGGTCTTAGATATACTGAAGAACCATCTCAATCACAGAAGTCGTCAACCTCCACCAGAAGCTATCTTGATATAGCAAATACTAGTGAACAATATGTGAATCATCAGCAAAGGCCTATAACTAATTATCAGGTAAATCATAATCAATTTACTCCAAGGATTAATATCAATAAAAGCCACAACCAATAGGTAAACAATGTCAAAAGATTCAATGGTCACATAAATTTCTTTAATGGGTAATCCTTTTCATGTCATAACTTTGGGCACAAGGTTGCTCAATGCGTTGCTTACAAAACCATCATGACTAGAGAAGCATGAAACCAAAGAAGTGTAATAGGAATCAAGAAAAGTTCCTATAATAACTTTTCTCCTCTTGAAAATGAAATAGAATGATCGGGTTGTAACAACTTTGGTCATGAAGAATCTGAATGCAGGAGCAAATGCCATCAAATCCCAAGATATGAAGAAGGAAGGAATCTCAATCAGAAAGATGTGGTATAGCCTTGTATGTAGATGGACAAGAAAATCAATGGGACATCGATAGTGGATGCTCCAAACACATGACAGGTGATAAATAGAAGCTTCACTCATATAATGCTTTAGAAAAAGAAAAGAATGTCTCATTTGGAAATGACACTCCAACTATTATTAAAGGTAAAGGTTCTATTTTCTTGAAAGAAAAGGTCAAAGCTGGAAATGTTATGTATGTAGATAGTTTAAAGAATAACCTGTTGAGTGTCAGTCAAATGTGTGATCAAGGAAATGAAGTGGTGTTTCGATCAAACGGATGTTTTGTTCGTGAGCTTGATACAGGAAAGCCCGTGATCAAAGATACAAGAAATCAAAACAACTTATACATACTAAAAGGAGGACAACAACAATGCTATCTAAGCAAGACATATAAAAACTGGCTATGGCATAGAAGATTGGGACATCTAAGCTTTTCTCAAATAAGAAAAGCATGCAGGCTCAAGGCAGTTCGTGATCTTCCAGATATCAACATCCCAGAAAATACCATATGAAACCCATGTCAAATCAGAAAGCAAACCAGAGTTCACTTCATTAAAAAGGAAGGGTTAGCAAGTAAGCCTCTTGCACTTATCCATACAGATTTATGTGGACCAACAAGGAAAAAGTCACCTTGTGGAGAAGAATACTTTATTTTTTTTATTGATGATTTTTCCAGAATGTGTTGGATATGTCTTCCAAAGAATAAAGATGAAGCATTTGAAAAGTTTAAAGCCTTCAAAGATGTGGTTGAAAATGAATCATATTGAAAAATCAAATGTCTCAGATTTGATCGAGGGGGAGAATTCACATAGGATGAATTCTTTGACTTTTGTGAGCAACATGGAATAAAAAGGCAATTATCCACCACAAGAACTCCTCAACAAAAAGGTGTAGTAGAAAGGATGAAAAAAATAGTTCAACAAATGGCTTGAGCTATGCTGTTTGAATTTGGAACTCCTGCAACCTTCTGGGGTGAAGCTACATTTGTTGTCGTGACTATTCTCAACAAAGCAATTTTTTGGGTAAATAGCACTCAAACTCCACATGAACTTTGGTATGGTAAGACTCCTACTGTAAAATACTTTAAAGTTTTTGGAAGCAAATGTTTTATTAAAAGGACAGATAAAAAACTTGGTAATTTTTAACCCAGAGTAGATGAAGGTATTCTTCTTGGTTATTCTTCCAAAAGTAAAGGATACAAATGTTATAATAAAAGACTTCGGAAAATTGTTGAAAGAATTGATGTTGTAGTTGATGAAGCATGCATAAATCCAAAAAAAATGAAATCAACACAGGAATGTGACAATGAGGAAGATCGGGATTACTTTCCCACATCAAATCAAAATGATATTGAAGAAGAAACCAATGAAGGATTACTTTCCCACATCAAATCAAAATGATATTGAAGAAAAAAACAATGAAGCATCAAAAGAAGATACAATAGATAGGGAAAAGATTCCATCCAGGTATGTTCAAAAAAATCATCCAGAATCTCAAATTCTAGGAGAAAAAGGGTCTGGAGTACAAACAAGAATAACTCTTACAGGAACCTCAAGTTATCTAGCATTACTATCCTCCACAGAACCTCAGAATGTAAATGAAGCCTGCAAAGATGAATGTTGGGTCAAGGCCATGGATGAAGAATTAGATCAAATTGAAAAGAATGATACTTGGGAGTTAGTTCCTAGACCTCATGATAAAAATATTATAGGAACAAAATGGATATTTAAGAATAAGCTGAATGAAAATGGAGAAGTTATTAGAAACAACGAAAGACTTGTTTACAAAGGGTATGCCCAAGAAGAAGGTATTGATTTTGAAAAAACCTTTGCACCTGTTGCCAGACTTGAAGCCATAAGGATGTTTCTTTCTCTTTCTAGTTTTCAAAAATTCAAAGTATATCAAATGGATGTAAAATTAGCCTTTCTTAATGGAGATTTAGAAGAAGAAGTTTATATTGAACAGAAAGACGCATTCATTCTTGGAAATGATGCAAAACTTGTATGTAGACTCAAAAAGGCTCTCTATGGTCTGAAACAGGCTCCAAGGGCTTGGTATTACCACCTTGACAAATATCTACAACAACAAGGCTTTACAAAAGGTTCTACAGATAGCAATTTATACACAAAGATTGAAAATGATAAATTGCTAATTATTGTTGTTTATGTTGATGATATCATTTTTGGTAGCAATGAAGAATCCATGAGTCATAATTTTTCTTCAGTAATGCAGCAAGAATTTGAAATGTCCTTACTTGGTGAACTTACTTATTTTCTTGGTCTACAAGTTCAGTAAAAAAAAGATGGTATCCTTATCTCACAAACCAAATATCTCAAGCAAATCTTGAAAAAGTACGTAATGGAAGATTATAAACCAGTATGTACTCCAATGGTAATAGGATGCAGTCTCAGCTCTAATGATGAATCACTAGTAGTAAACCAACCAACCTACAGATCTATGATTGGAAGTCTGCTTTATCTAACAGGTACCAGACCTGACATCATGCATGCAGTAGAAATTGTTGGAAGGTTCCAAAAAAATCCAAAGGAATCACATCTCCAGGCAGTCAAAAGAATTTTCAAATATCTTCAAGGAACTCAGGACTTTGGACTGTGGTATCCTAAAGATAAAAACCTTACTCTTAATGCATATACAGATGTAGATTGGGTAGGAAGTGTTGATGATTGAAAGAGCACTAGTGGTGGTGCATTCTATATGGGTTCCCAGTTAGTATCTTGGTTCATCAAGAAACAAAGTTCAATTGCTTTATCTATAGCTAAAGTAGAATATGTGGTTGTTCCATCTTGCTGCACACAACTACTTTGCATGATGCAAACTTTGCAATACATTCAGATCACATATAATACACCCATCTCCATTCTATGTGATAATACAAGTTCCATCATTATTTCAAAAAATCCAGTCATGCACTCCAAGACCAAGCGCATACCCATCAAGTACCATTTTTTACGAGAACAAGTGCTTGAACAAAAGGTCAAATTGGAGTATGTTCCCTCCAAAGAATAGGTTGCTGATATATTCACTAAACCACTGCCCAGAGAAACATTTGAATATCTCAGACAAAGGCTTGGAGTAGTTGTTGAATCATCCTACTGTTAAATCTAGTTTTTAAGAGGAAGGTTATTATACGTGGGTTTCATGCGGTATAGTCATGTATACATGTGGGTTTTTGTGGCTGAAGAAGCATATATGTTTTCCTAATAGGAAAAGCAGTGGATCCGACTCTGATATGGGTGCTTTGTTTGATGTTGATGATTACAGTCTCATGATACGTTTTGTTCATTACTTTTTTGCCTTGATGAATGACTTGTTGACAATGCACAGGAGCACAGATTCAGGGGTAGCATTAGCCTTGACTCGCATTCTGCATTATTAGCATTATGGTTTCTAAGTCCAGCTATGGCTTCAAATATTTATACCATTTGTTTCTTAAGTCATGTAAAAGTCTAGGGTGTTATATGACTTCTCATACATTTGAATGAGTCATATTGTACAAGTGATGTAATTTGTATCCCCCCTTTGCATGGGGTGGATGATGTAATATTTACTATATTTCTGTCATGTATAAATAATTGGTATATCCGCACTTAGTTGGGTGGATGAGTCAAATTTGGTATATCCCCATTTGATTAGGAGATTGATGTATGTATGAGTCATTGGTGATAGGAAGGTCGAACTCACATAGTTGAGTTATAGAGTCATATTATTCTTTTGATTCATATCTCTGTAGACTCGGCATGTACTTAGGGGGAGCATTAACAACATAATGTATATCAGAGGAGGAAAGTTACTTGGTCTGCCCTTTGCCCTTGATGTCAAAGGGGGAGAGTATTTTGGTGTTGCATGTTATCTCTAACAATTTCTACAGCTTTCAGTAATCAACACCATCATGGTTACCATCAAGTTCAAAGGTGGAGATTGTTGGCATTGTGATACAAGTGTTGTCCTTGATGGAAACTCTCTCACAGGTCAATTCAATTTTCATAGAAGGCAACTCACAGTACAAAAGGTATATTCAGAGGTAACAGGGCAGTGGTACAGAACAACACGAAGATGGATCTAAGGTCTACTGATCAAAATAAAGAAGGTAAAGGAAAAGGCTAATGAAAAGCAATTTAAGAAGTATACGCAGGTCCTCTTAGTCAAAAAAATGTATACATGCTGATTCATAGAACAAAAAGAGTGTATATGTATACACGCACTCCCACAGGAAGAAAATCACGTACATGTTGGAAAACCAAGGTTTTGGTCAAAAGTATTTGATTTGTGGTATTGACCCTAGGTATTTGGTCCGAGGTATTTGATCCATGGTATTGACCCTAGGTATTTGGTCCAAGGTATTGGTCCTAAGTAAGGATCTAAGTATATAAGGAGGAGGAGATCAAGGGCTAAGTACCGAAGTAATGAAGATCTTATGAAGTGTTATGTGCGAGTGTATGGGTTTCTAAGGAATACTTCTATCTGAAGAATATTTTATGTTGCAGGGGCTATGTTTGTTATTTGATTTGAAATACTTTGTGCACCTTGAATTCAATATTGGATCAGGAGAATGAGACTTGAAATGAATTATTATTGAATGATCTGATATTGGGCTAGATCTAATTATGTACACCTGTTTTATTCCTTAAATATCATGATCTGGGTTTGTCTGAAGTCTGGAAGTGCAGCGAAGTTATGAACTAAGTATTTGCAGATCTATAAGTTGGTTTGCTTTGGTGAAGGTGTGTATACATGTTGGTTCAGCTCTTCTAAGTAGCGTATGCAAAATAAAAGCTTGATGTTCAAGGATGACTGATCTATCAAATTAATGTTGTTGTTTTACTATTTTTTGTCAATGAAGTCTTCTTAGATCTGAATGTAAAACTGAATGAATAAGGAGTTTGATATTTGATAGATTGATTGTATAAGTGAGAAGAAGTGATCTATGTTGCTGCCTGTGTAAAGCTCTGTAAGTTCACAGTAGATGTTTAGTATATTGTTGGTTGGTACAGACTTGATTCAAAAGTTTATGCTTGCAGTAGCTTTGGAGGTATACGTAGGTTTGATTAACAGAAGTAGCATATACACATAGTTTGGGTTCATCCAAGTAGCATATATAGTCTGATGCATGGTTTCTGAGGTTACAACTGGTTCTGAATGATGATGCAGGTTTCTAGGTTTAGCACAGTATTCTGGCGTCAGTGATCTGATTGTTCAGATTAACTGAATGTTGGTTGATGCAGTTTAAGTTTAAAAGTTGTTGATGGGTCAAGTATGAAAATTGGATGATACATTGCCTTCAGATTGTGATGTTGTGTTATAGGAGTATCCAGTATGAAAATTCATGAAACACGGTCCCTGGAGGAAGAAAGAAGGTCGTATCCTTCTGTAGGTCGGTGCCTATGTACTAGTAAACAAATTGGTTGGTACAAGAGCTAGGGGGTTGCAGCTCCATTCCAGTAGAATCTAGAGAATGAGAGAAGGTTGTAGCCTTCTGCAGGTGGGTGTCTACATACTAGTATGAGTTTGCACCAGTACATGATTGTAAACATATTTTCTTATTATTAAAAGAAGACAGAGACAACAACAGTAGGTGGTTTTCCCCACATTGGGTTTCCTCCTTAAATCTTGGTGTTCATGTGTGTTTCTTATGTGTGATGCTTTATTCTATTTTTACTGCACTGCCTAATATGTTACCGATGCATTGGTTTAAGATCAACACATGATAAATTGTCTAAATCACATGTTCTTTGGATAATGTTGGTTTCTCTAATCACAGTTGCATGTACACGTTAGTTCACTTCACTAAAGTAGCGTATATAAATATGTTTGGGAAATAAAATTGTTGATTTGATAATACTGATTCACCCCCCATCTCAGTATTATTTCCAATAGCTTGTACCATGGAACCAAAGAGAACTGCTTCAATAAGGAACACTGGAAGCAGTACTGGGGAAGCAGTTGAGTAAGTGCAAGTTAACTTGCCAATATACACAGACACTCAGTTGTCCATATAAAAGGAGTCAACACTAACATGGAAGCAAGTCCAGCAGCAGTAGCAGAAGGTAGCAATCTAATACAAGATCACAGAAAGAGGAATTTTCTGACATAATACAGGGACAACAAAGCTACAAATTAAAATTGAATTCAATGTTCATGCAGACAGCTTTGGAAGCAGGAGAAAAAGGAAGCAAAGGACACCAACAGCAGAGTGAAGGAAGAGAAAAAGTAGAGCTTGCAAGTAGTATATCTGAAGTTGCAGGAGATGGAGAAGAAGCTAAAGGAGGAACAAGAGCCAAGAAGAAGAGAAAGAGAGGAAAATCATAAACATGAGGAATAATAAAGGCAAGGCACAATGACAAAGAAATAACACCATACAGGTTGAGGAGTTAGAACAACTAGCAGCTGAAGTAGATAGTGAATAGATGCAGCATCAAGAAATGGCTCAGCAGATTGAGAATTTGATTGAGCAGACAGACATGGATTTAGAGTAGGAGCCACGGAGTGAAGACAATGACCTCATTCGAGAGCACCTGAGGCCACCTCTCAATCTCTGCCACTTCCATTGTGAGAACCAGTCCCAAATGAATAGGGAGATGTTGTCCTCCTTGATGATGATTCAGTCATGGATGTGTACAATCTTTCATTTGACAAGTTGCAGAAGAGGATTGTACAGGCGCAAAGGAAGCACTTTCTGGATGATCACACATCACCTCCATCCATGAAGGAGAGGGTGATAGTTCCAAACACCAGGAAGAATCCAGTGCCCTTGCAGAAGCCACCTTGTCCTATACCGAAGAAACAAGTTCAAGTACTTGTTGGCCAAGAATGAACAACTAAAAAAGAACTTATAGGAAGCCAAGAAAGAAGTGAAACAATCTCGAGAGAAGAGCGCAATTTCTACAATGGAAGAGATGAGGAAAGTGATATTCATTGTAGTATCAATACTTAAGACCACCATGCAGAAAATCTATGATGAATTTGTCATCGTGCACAAAGCATTTGTCAGTGTGCATGGCTTGCATCTATGGAGCAAGGATTTTATTCAAACTCTTAGGAACATACATGTTGTCATCACCCATGTGCAAGAGTGGACAATGCGATACAAAGGGGCCCCGCTTCACTTACCAAATATTATGAAGCCACAGGCAGAGCTAGAGAAAGAAAAGTTTCATATGTTGATCCAGAACTATGAGTAATTCACTTTTTCATCAGTAGCATACAAGATTCATATGCACAGTTGTACAAGAGCTTAGATGTCACTGTGAGAACGCACAATATCCCATCAATCGATTCACTCAGCGAAACAAGAACTAGGTCCGACTAGAGATCGATGAGTACATGGAGCAGCTAAGGCGAGAGGCCACCAAGGATGACTTGGATTTGAGTGCACATAACATGCAGAAGTACATTGGTGTTATTTTCATGGTCAACACCATGCTGCATATGCTTCAAGATGAGTGGGACATAGGTTCCAATACCATATACCGAAAGCTACAGAGGCAAGTGTCTGCTATCAGAAAGACATTGTCAAGTAGTTTGGGGGCATCATCACGCAGTACCATGCTTGGCATCAGTATGTGACCAAGAAGTATCAAGTGTAAGTTGTCGAGTTCATCTTTCCCAAAACTTTGGAGTCATAGTGTTTTGTCTTGTTAGGCTGCCTCTAGCCTATTTTGTCTTACATGGGTACATGTGGAAAACGTGTATTATTTGTAAATATGTTATAAGTGAAATTCCAAGTGTCATTAGTGGAATGTGAACAGTCACTATGTAATCTTATGAATTATTTGTAAATAAGTTGAAGAGTCATGAGGGTAGTCAAAGAGTCAAAGAGGAATGTCAAGGGTCGCCCCACCCTTTGTTATAAATGGAAAGAGGTTAATGATGTATTTGCAAGCATTTTTGGGGAATACCTCGAAGACCACCAAGTCTATGTGAACATCCACAAGTCCGGCTTGTACCAGAGTGCATGCAGGTATCCCGTGCTACCATGTGCAGACATGATACATTGGATCGTCTCACACACTGATCTTGAGATGATGACATTGAGCAGTGTTAGTGGGATAAAGATTTATACCTTATGTCACCAGATTATGATGATATGTATTATATGTTGAAGCCTGTGATCATCATGGAGATACCCTTCGGCATACCCAGCAACAAATCCAATTCCAGAGATATCTTGAAGAACTGGGTGAAGGAGTCGACTAAATTCAGGATGAAACGCAACCAAGTCTACAAGATGAAGATATTGTGGAAGGCATATCAATACTTGGTCATATTTGCATGTTGATTTTATGGCCAAGAAAGCACGAAAACCTTCCCACATAGTTGGGTGATCGCGTTGGACCAACTGGTCAGAGAAGGAAAAGCATGCAACTAGTCTGACATGTTGGCTCACCAACTGAAGGAATAGGTAACAATGGCTCGACAGCCGCCCAAAGGTATGCAAGAAGAAATCTACATGTTCACTTACATCTTTGATGCAATTTGTGCCCGTCAGGAGTTCCCGATCTTAAAGTGGGCATGGACATCGACAAAGACCTTGGTGAACACTTATTGTAAGATGTTGTTTGAATGCAGCTTCGGAGGAGTTATCACACAATTGTCTGATCATTTTGTCACCCTGATTTAGAAGATGATATTCGAACAGGATCCAACCTGCATGTCGAAGGCAACAATGGAGGCATTGGTCGACATAGATGATTGGTATGCCTCACTGTCTAACACCTTCATATGGATGTATAATGCAAAGAAGCCTCTGCATGTTCTACCAAATTTTTCCTTGTACAAGCTCTTCATGTAGGAAGTATCATATCACATCTCAGTAGGATTGACAACTAGGCTGCACCAAAAGAAGAAGGCACCTTGGCCTTCTCTTCCATTGCGGATCAGGTTATATGAGATACATAGTTTCAAGCATGTGGATGTCGAAGCAGAGTAGATGAAGAAGTATCCATTCAACCTCCAAAGTTACAATCCATATGACCTAGATTGTCTTGTGAAATATCACTACACAAGAGTATATTTTAACTGGATCCACAGGGCATGTCATTGGGTGGAGGAAAACCCATGGAGATATTGTTACAACTCCTCTAGACTCAATGAACTGATCGGCATCGTTGTGGAACGGATAGCGAAGCAGTGTGGAGCAGCATCCCGGAGAACATCAGAAGCAACAACAGTAGTAGAGGTGAACATACCAGTGTGTGACAAGGGGAAGAGGAAGATTGTTGGCCGCATGGAGGAAGAGCAAAGCTGCAAGTTCTGAGCAGATCCACTTGTACAGAAAGCAGCTTTGGCAATAGAAGCAACAACATGACAATAGAAATGTACAAAGGCAGAGAGAGAAATGGAGAATGGAGGAAATATAGAAGGATTTGCATGAGTTGAAGGAGAAACTCCAGAATGAATAGCAGTTGCACAAAAAGGAGAAGGAAGTGTAGTAGGAACAGGTACAGCCGGGGGCGCAACTTGTGCAGACATATGGGACTGTGCCCGTATAGGTAGTAGATAGGGTGAACCATCATAGGAGTAGGACTTCGCTCAAGAGATAGAGGAAGCACTTGAACAGATGGATATGGATATGGAGCAACAAGAGTTAGAGAAAGACATCGACGTCATGCCTCACCACCAAGAGGTCTACCCACCATCTTCACTGCATCCATAAGAAGACCAAGTCCCAAGTGACCAAGGAGGCACTGAAATCCTTGGAGACAATCTAGAGGAGGAGATGCACAACATCTCATTCGACTAGTCTCAACATAGGGTTTTGCAGTCTTGCAGAGTGTTGACTCCGAAGGACCATAAATCTCCTGCGCGTTTTGAGGAACAAGTGATCATGTCTGACATGCACAAACTTCCAACATCATTGGTTGATGCTACAAGAGCGTATGTCGAAGCCACTAGCTCGACTGTTTGCTTCCTGATAGCTAAGAACGAGTGAATGGCTAAGGAGCTAAAGAGAACCAAGCATGGAGGAGAATTGGCTACGACATCCACCCAAGTAGAATTGAAGAAGGCAATATTGGACATGATACATTAGATCATCTCGTACACTGATCCTGAGACAATGACATTGAGCAGTGTCAGCAGGATGGAGATTTCTACCTTATGGCACAACATTATGATGAGATGTATTAGATTTCAAAGCCCGTGATCATAATGGAGACACCCTTCAACATACCTAGCAACAATTCCAATTCCATAGATATCTTGAAGAACTAGGTGAAGAAACCAACTAAATTCAGGATGACATCCAACCAAGTCTACAAGACAAAGATACTGTGGAAGGCATATCAATACTTGGTCATATTTGCATGTCGATTGTATGGCCAAGAAGGCACGAAAACCTTCTCACATAGTTGGGTGATCTTGTTGGACCAACTGGCCAAAGAAGGTAAAACATGCAACTAGTTTGACATATTGGCTCACTAGCTGAAGGAACAGGTAGAAAGGGCTCGACAGCCGCCCAAAGATATGCAAGCAAAAAATACATGTCCGTGTATATATTGGATGCAATCTGTGCCCGTCAGGAGTTCCTAGGCTTGATGTTGTCCAAATGCAACTTCAGAGGAGTTATCAAAAATATGTCCAATCATTTTGTCACCCTAGTTTAAAAGATGATATTCAAACAAGATCCACCCTGCATGTCGAAGGCATCAATGGAGGCACTGATCAACATAGCTGATTGGTATGCCTCACCGTCCGAGACATTCATATGGATGTAAAGTTTGGAGAATCCTCCACATGTTCTACCGAAGTATCATATCACATCTCGGTAAGATTGATAGCTAGGCTGCACTAGAAGAAGAAGGCACCTTGGCCCACTTTTCCGTTATGGATCAGGTTATACAAGATACAAAGTTTCAAGCATGCGGATGCCGAAGCAGAGAAGATGAAGAAGTATCCATTCAGCCTCTAAACTTACAATCTATATGACCCACATTGTCTTGTGAAAGATCACTGCGCGAGAGTACAATTCAACTGGAGCAAGGGGCATGTCATTGGGCAGAGGAATACCAATCGAGATATTGTTACAACTCCTCTAGACTCAATGAACTAGTCAACCTTTCTATTGAATGGATAGTGAAGTAGCGTGAAGAAACATCCTGAAGAGCACTAGAAGCAATAACAACAACGGAGGTGAACATACTAGTGCGTGATAAGGGCAAGAGGAAGATTGTTAACCCCATGGAGGAAGAGAAAAGTTGCAAGTTCTGAGAAGACCCACTTGTGCAAAAATTAGATTTAGAAATAGGGAAAAGAGGCAATAGTGCGACAAGAGAAATGCGCAAAGGCAGAGAAAGCAATGGAGAATGGAGGAAACAAAGAAGGAGTTTCATGAGTTGAAGAGAAATTTGAGAAGGAATAGTAGTTGTGTAGACAAGAGAAGGAAGTGCAGTGGGAACATGTACAATAGGGGGCACAACTTTTGCAGAAATATGAAACTGTGCTCATAAAGGTAGTAGAATCATTAGAAAATCTGACATTAGGCAAACAGGTGAACCATCATAGGAGTAGGATTTCTCTCAGAATATAGAGCAAGCACTTGAACAAATGGATATGGTTATGGAGTAACAAGAGTTAGAGAAAGACATCAACCTCATACCCTACCACCAAGAGGTCAACCCACAAGCTTCATTGCATCCAGAATAAGACCAAGTCCCGAGTGACCAAGGAGACATTGAAATCCTTGGAGATAAGTTGGAGGAGGAGATGCAGACCATCTCATTCAATGAGTCTCAACATAGGGTTGTATAGTCTCACAGAGTGTCGACTCCAGAGAATCATACATCTCCTACATTATTTTGAGGAATGAGTGATCATGTTTGACGTGCATAAACATCCTGCGGCATTGTCCAATGCTACAAGAGCATATGTCAAAGCCATTAGCTTGAGTGTTCTCTTCCTAATCGATGAGAATGAGTGAATGGCTAAGGAGTTACAGACAACCAAGAAAGGAGGAGAATTGGTTATGGCATCCACCCGAGTATAATTGAATAAGGAAATACTGGATGAAGTATTGTCCCTTGACACAGTCATGTGCGTGTTGTATTCCAAGTTTGGTACCATGCATAAGGGAGTTGTCCATCTCAATGGGCAGCAGCAACAATGTGCTAGGAGAGCATGTATCTTGTCGAACAGACATGATGTTGTTAATTACATGCAAACATGGATGATAAGATATAAGGGAGCCCCACTTCACTTGCCTAAGATGATGAAGCCTAGAGTGGTCGAGCTGAAGGCACGCATCCAGAGTTAGATCCAGAACTATGAAGAGCTCCTGCGGCTCATCATTAGTATAGAGGCTTCCCATGCATGTTTATTCAAGAGTATGGATGTTGTTGTGCACGCACATATGATCCCATCAATTGGGACACTCACCTAGGTGAAGACAAATGCACAGGTCTGACTAGATCTTGACTCGTACTTTGACGAGTTAATGCACATAGCCACTAGCCAAGACTTGTTAATTAGTGCAGACACCATGCATAAGTATGTTGTTGGTTCATCCGCACTCAAGAAAATGATGTGCATGCTATCAAACAAGTTGGATGGAGGATCCTGAGCAGTGTACCTGGATGTTATGGAGGCAAGATTTCGTTTCTAGAAAGATGTCACCTTAGAGCACATGGACACCATCACAAACTACTGAGCTTGGCATTAGTTTGCTACTATTGACCATCATGAGGATGTCAAAGAGTTTGTCTTCCAATAGTTGTCTGAGTCATAGTGATGTCTTGCATGGCTTTCTCAAGCCATTTTGTCTCACATGGGTGCATGTGCATTGTAATGTAACATCTTGTCAAGTGTAAGTTCAAGTGTCTATAGTTGGATGTAACAATCATAGAGTATATGAAGAGTCATGAGGTTATATGAACTGTCACAAAGGGGAATGTCAAGGGCCACCCCACCCTTTGCTATATATAGTCCCTCATAACTCATTGTAGAGGCTTTTGGTTAACCAAGCTTCCGATAATACTATATTAGAGAGAACTTGGACAGTATTTTAATGAGCCTTGGCTTCTCCACTGCACAAAGCTAGTATATCGCTTCGGAGGAGCAGGCGGTTGTGGCTGTAACATTCTGGTGTCAGAACTAGTGGTTGGACATGGATGCATTGTATGACTGGAACTTACACTTCTTAATATGACAGAGCCAACACATTTCATGCATATGTTATATTTTATTTCAGCTATCTTGCGTACTATAAATGAGATATGTATCTATTTTCTTACGCATGCATGTGTAGTTATTTCTATATATGTATGTATGAATCTTTCTGAAATGTGTTGTTGGTTTCACCATCACTTTGGATTGCTAGCTTACCTGCCTTCCATGTTGTGATGCATCTTTACTTTTGTGTTCCCTTCTTAACTTCGTGCTATCATAGGTTTCCAAGGGGCGCACTCACCTCACCCTCCATGTGTTAGAACCACTCATGCACCTTCCTTGACTTACTACATATGTCACACCATTACTACCAATAGGGACATCTTACTTGCCTCTGTGCAAAACTACGGTCAAGGCATTACCGTAAGACCCACCTCTAGGACACCAAACAATCTAAGGTATAATTGGGACTTCTTAGCGGGGAGATCCTTTGACATGCTGGCGGGTCCAACACCGTCAACAGGTTTGAACTAGTAAACCTTGGAACTGATATCAAACCTCAAAACATCAATTTAGGACTTGGTCTCTCACCTGATGAGAGATCAACCTTTATTCATTTGTTGAAAAAATATAAAGGTATCTTTGCTTGGAGCTACAATTATCTTAAAACATAACATACCTCCATCATACAACACACCATTCACATGATATCTAATGACAAACCAGTACAACAGAAATTAACGAAAATTCACTCCAATCTAGAAAGTCAAATCAAGTGTGGGTTGAATAAACTCATTAAATCCAAGATAATCTTTCCTGTTGGGAATTAAAAATAGGTTTCAAAATTAGTACCTACCAGGAAAAAGAATGATGCAATTTGCATCTGTATAGATTTTAGAAATATTGTTGGCTTAAGGGGGTCTGACCCAGGTTCAGATTTGTTCACACCAGCCAAAAAAACCCTAACTTCTAGTCCTTTCGGCAACAACTTGAGTAGTGCATGCTATACTTTTGGGGATGCTAGAACCAAGTTTCTACATCCAGGAACATGTGATAAGTGGTTCTTAAGCTCCTATAGCTTAGATCTACCTTCATGTCGATCGGTAGTCTCTTAGGGATCACTACTACAACTCTATGAAAACAGCTTCTAGACCTTCACGAAGGTCTATGATCAGTCTTTGTAGACCTTAAATAGATAATTTGTCCACTTCCACACATCAATAAACAACCCTAGATCTCACTTTGTGCAAATCTATCCAATTCATCAGAAAAATAGCAGAAATAACTCTTATCTTCGCGGAACTAGACAAGTATTTAAATCATGCATAAATAAAATAGATTCAATGGTTTTTCATAGCATTCAGTCATCATTCCATAGAAAACAAATTATAACCGACAAAACATAACATAAAAAAATCAACATAAATGCTCAGATTGCATATTAAGTCTTCAAAACACATCTTTATTGATCTTCAATGTTCAGATTACAAACTCTTCTACCCTGTGCACTCAGCTGCAGGGGTCCACGCACTAAGCTGTGGACTTACCAAGGCCTCCTATGCACTCAGCCGTAGGAGCCTTCCCCTTCTCACCTAAGTACAGGAAGAAGAGCCTTCCTACCTTAGCACTCGCCCAAAAATAATCTCTATCTTGATTCTTCGCTATCAAATACTACTTCTAGATTCACTATGACTCAAATATATAGCCTTATCAATACAATAATATGGTCCATATACCATGGGTGAATCTCAAAACTGACTTAAACAAGGGGCTAAGACCCCTTTTGACTCCTATTTAGTTGTGCACTCTACATCCACATTTTGCGAAGACTTTACATATTTTACAAAAATTTATACAAAACTTGGGTTAACTAACACAGAACATAACCCTAGGGACTCTATCCCAACAAGCCCCCAATACAAATATCATGACTCACCCTTGAGTGACTCAGCTGGTGTCTCAATCTTGTTGTGAAGACCACCCAACTCAACCTACAACACTGCAAATTCAGTAGCGCTCTGCGCCGCAGCCTCCTTCACCTCTTCGACAAATTTCTCTGTTGTCAGGCCCTCCACTACTAAGCGCATTGTCCTCTACGCCTTTTGTAGCACCTTTAGCTTTTCCTAGAGTGATAGAGTTATCTAATAAGCTTCCTCTAGCCATGGCTGTAGTCTGGCCTTCAACAAGGCCTTTTTCCTCTATAAGTCTTCCACTTGTGCTTGCAACTTCTTTCCCTCCTGTAACTTTGCGAGGCATTGTACTGGCACCAAAGAGCATGTAGTCACTCAGACCTCATCATACTGCCGCTATGTCTCTCGGACATCCGTGTTCAACTTCTGCAGGTTCGGGTCATCCTGCAGATTAGTCCATAATTCCATAGCTGCGTCGAACATCGTTGTGCAATCTGTGATTGCGGTATATAATGTGTTCATACCATCCTTGATTGTTGCTCCATGTTGGCTTAGGTATCCCTTACCCAGGTTCATAATTAATTGCGCCAAACAAAACCCTACACTACTGGCCCTTTCTATAATAACCCCTGTAGCACAGGCTGCAACCTCGCCCAAAGCAGTATGGGGGGATGCTAGAACCAAGTTTCCACATCCAAATATTAGTGTGATGTCTTTTATTTCCCTAGATTTTCCTTCATGTAGATCTATAAGCCTATAGGGCATGGTACTGCAACTCCCTTTAAACAACCTCTTGACCTTCGCAAAGGTCTATGATTAGTCTTTGCAGACCGTTAACAATCGAATCATTCAATTACACGCATCAAAAAATAACCCTAGATCTGAGCTCGTGCAAATCTACTTAAGTATTTAATAAACATAACCGAATGTATCAAAATGTTTGTGAAATTACTTAACATGGAGTGCATATAGTTATTAAGACTTATTTAATAGAGTCATGCATCATTAGATCAATATTTCATAAATACATTATTCATCCACAACATATATCGCAATCGTAACTAAATAGAAGTAAACAGATAAAGAAAGGAATTCTTCAATAATATTCTTTATTAATCTTCAGTTAGGATTTATAGACTCAAAACTACCCTATGCACTCAGCTGCAGAGCCTTTCTCTCCCATCTGACCCACTTCTCCGCGCTATATTCTATTGACCCATTACTTTCTTCACTTCTTAGACATGCCTTAGACTCTCTAAGACACACTTATTTATATCCTTTTACATACAATCCCATGGTACACGGACCATGGGTAGGTCTCAAAACTGACTCAAGTTTTACATAAACAAGGGGCTAAAAACCCCTTTGACTCCTAACCATCTACGCACTCTGTATCCACAAATCACGGAGACTTTACATCATTTAAAACACTTACATCAAAAATTTGGTTTTTAACCCCAAAACTAACCTAAGGGACCCCATCCCAATTGACCCCCCAACACAAAGGTCGTGACTCACCCTCGAGTCACTCAGTTGGTGCTGTGATCTTGCTGTGAAGATCCCCCAGCTCCACTTGAACTACAACAACTTCAGCAACACTCTGAGTGGCTACCTGCTTGACCTCTTCCACTAGTGTCTTTGTAGCTGGTCCTTCTGCGACTAGCTTCATTGTCTGTTGCATCTACTGCAAGCTCGTCAACTTCTCCTAAATGTTGGTCGCAACCTAGTAAGCTTTGTCTAACCAAGGCCCCAACCTGGCCTTAAGCAAGGCCTCCTTCTTTTGTGCTGCTTCTACCTTTGCGAGGAGCTGCTTCCCCTCCTGCAACTATGCTAGGCATTGCGCTAAAGCAATGGAGCATGCTATTGCCCTGACTTCATCATATTTCCTCTGCAGCCCCCTGGCCTCTGTATTAAGTTTTTGTAGGTTTGGGTCTTCCTACAAAGTAGTTTCCAACTCCATTTCCTACTCAAATAATGTTGTACAATCTGTAACTGTGGCATCTAGAGTGGCCAATCCTTCCTTGATCACAACTCCACGCTACTCCTAGACTTCCGACGGAGTTGAAGGCTGCATATTCAATTGTCTCTTGGTTATCTTCATGTTGAGTTCAAATTGAACTCGACTAAGCTCTGCCTTTTCTTTTCTCAAACCAGCAACTAACTTCCTAATCTTTGCTTTTGGCTATGCATCCTTTGGAATATGAAGTTCAGGCATAGTTCAGCATGCCTCCACAACCACTGACTCTAGTCATGAGCTTTGCACCTAGAGCGCCTCCTTTTCTTCCAAAATTTGTGTCTTCTCGATGAACAGCTACCGATTATTCACCTTGATCTCGGTCATAGCACTAAGTGCTCATTGTTCCTGAAGGTGAAGCTCTCCTACAATTCCAGGTAATAATTCATGTAATATCTGTAGTTGCATCGTGACAAGGTTTAGGCCCATCTTCTACATGCTATCGGGGAGGGTGTGCTATTCCTTGATCTCGACCCATACTGAAACTGCAAGAAAGGGGAATACTTGCAATGGAACCATTTGTTGGCTTAGGGGGCCTTGACCCAGGTTCAAAGTTAATTGCACCAAAAAAAACCCTACACTACTACCCCTTTCGACAACAACCTGTGTAGCGCAAGCTGCAGTCTCACCTGAAGCAATATGGGGGGATGCTAGAACCAAGTTTCTGCATCCAGAGATCAGTGTGATTTCTTTTCTTTTTGTAGATATGCCTTCATACAAATATATAAGCCTATAGGGATCGGTAATGCAAATCCCTTTAAACAACCTCTAGACCTTCGTGAAGGTCTATGATTGGTCTTTGCAGACCCTTAACAGTCGAATCATTCAATTACGTGCATCATAAAATAACCCTAGATCTAAGCTCATGAAAATCTACTTAAGTATTTACTAAACATAATAGAATGTATCATAATCTTTGTGAAAGTACTTAACATGCACTGTGTACAGTTATTAAGACTTATTCCATAGATTCACTCATCATTATATCAATATTTTATAAATACATTATTCATCCACAACATATATCGCAATCATAACTAAACAAAAGTAAATAGATAAACACAGGAATTCTTCGATAATATTCTTTATTGATCTTTAGTTAGTATTTAGAGACTCAAAACTCCCATGCACACTCAGCTACAGGGGTCCATGCACTTAGCTGCGGACTCTACCTAGGCCTCTATGCACTCAGCTGCAGATCCTTTCTTTCCTATCTGACCCACTTCTCTACGTTATCTTATATTGACCCATTACTTTCTTCATTTCTTAGACATGCCTTAGACTCTCTAAGACACACTTATTTATAGCCTTTTAGATAAAATCCCATGGTCCGTGGCCATGGGTAGGTCTTAAAACCCACTCAATTTTTACATAAGCAAAGGGCTAAAAACCCCTTTGACTCCTAACCATCTACGTGCTTTGTATCCATAAGTCGTGGAGAATTTACATCATTTACAACAATCACATCAAAACTTAGGTTTTTAACCCCAAAATTGACCCAAGTGAGCCCATCCCAACACTCCACCTTGCTCTTGAACCTCTGGTGGATTTGTTGACTGCAACTTCAATTGCAGCTCTGCTATCTTCATCTGGAAATTAGAGGTAACCCTGGCAACTTCATCCTTTGATGCACGTACTGTAGCAGCCAATTTCCTTACTTTTGCTGAGGCTTCAAAATCCTTTTGGATTTTTAATTCTGGCACTGTTTTGTAGGCCCACTCGATCACTGTCTCCAAGACCTCACTGTGTTTTTGTATCTCTTCCTTTTCTTTTAGCGCTTGAATTTTATCCATAAACATTTATTCATTGTTGACCTTAAAATCATTTATGGCTATGAGTGTGGGCTGCTCTCGAATCCTCTTCTTATCTGAAACCCCCTGATGCAACACATGGAGGGTCTGGAGTGGCATCACAGCCAAATTTAGCCCCATGTCCTTCACAGTGCTGATCATAGTGTGATCCTCATCTGATTCTACATGAACTAATCCTTCTGGAAATGGTATGACTCTGAGGTCTAGATTTTGTTCCAACTCCACCACTATGCAACTTCCCTATGTCAGGCTCACTTGCACCCCGCTTGCTTTCCCAACGCCCGCTTGCCTGATGCCCTCTTGAATCCTATTAGCCTAGATCTGTAGCTCATGCAGATACTTTTGGAATCTCCCTAGCATCTGCATATATTGTTTCTTAAACTACTCCAACACCTCAGTCGTTGTGTCTCTCACCTTGTCACCGATCTCATCAAGATCGCCTTCTGTCAGCTTATTAGACTTATGCTTCTTTGGTTGTCCACTCATCTGCTCCTATCTGTGCCTTTTCTAGGTGAAAGGAGTGTCTTGCTCCTCACCACCACATCCTTTGTGTTCTGACATCTCCTGCTCATTTGTGTGCTAAGAGGCTAACTTTTCACCTGCTCCTTTGTAGCATTCTCTTTTTCCATTCATTCTTTCTTTGCAGCTTCCTTAGCAACTTCCTTCTTCTTCTTCTCAGCCAAGTCACGCATAGCCTTTTGAGCTGCATCCTTTCACTTCTGCGTAGCAGAGATCTCTGCACCTGTGCTGGTTCCCACATCAAGCTTTGTGGGTTTACGCCACTCTTTTGGCCAATATCCCATGATCTCCTACACATCCATCTTAGAGACCAAATAGGGCAACTTGTGCCATGTGTGCTTTGGGTCCTTCCGCGCTTTGATTGACACACTTTGGAAGTCAGCCTTAAGCTCTGCATAGGCCGTCAATTGCGTAAACAAGGTTGGGGACAACCTTGGCCTCTGATTGATAATCATATGAAGGCCCATCTCCATGCGAATCTAGAAAATTTTTGACTCCTTAATCCTTGTTGGATCCTTTGTGTACCACAACGAGGCGAAGTGCACTTCCTCGGGTAAATCTTCCTTGTATGAGGGAAACTGGTTGTCCTCCGGTAATATCCAAGATAATAGTACAATAGATAATAAAATCCAAGCACAATGAAATGAATTGATTTTCTCCTGGGCTTCCTGGTAGTTTGTGAGGAAATCCTTGTATAGATATTTCACTCAATTGTACTAAATGCTCTTCGTGCACTAGGCTGCTAGTGACACTACTAATGCCAGAACTTCGTCCCCGTGACACTTCCTCATAATTTTTCCCACAAAAATTTGGGTGGCGAATTGCAGCTTCTCAACCTAAATAGAGTAGATAGAATATCTGCGTGACTTCTCAACGAGCCCATACTCGCTTTCATCTTGTCCACCAATTTGTTTTCCCCAATTTTCCTTTCAAACTCCTTGGCATGGTCCACTCCTTTGTAAGGCAACTTCGTTATGCGATGGATTAACATTTCGGTTATTGGGATGGGCTCTCCAAGCCATAAACACCCATCATGCACCAACGCGAGGAGCTACCGCACACACACTGTGTTGATAGTCGATCCATGATAATGTGGCATGTAAAGCATGTGTAGAAGCCTCGCCTACTCAACACCTCTGACCCAATTCATGGGCTCCAACTGCGTAACCCCCATCTCTTCATAGTATATCTTTGTCATATGTTTGTTGTTTGCCAATTGTGGGAACCTCTTGTGGTCCTCGACGTCCCAATCCTCCATTTTCAACATTGGAATGCTCCCTAAAGGAGTATCTTCAAATTCCACCTATTCAGGCAATAGGGGTGTAAACGCCATGAACTTCACAGAACGGGGTCTTTGTTAACCTTAGTCTTTCCCTTCTGTGGAGGTATATGCTAGAGGAGCTGTGAGATAGGATCGACCTCTTCGATGTCTAATTCCTCTATGCCTTGGTATTCCTCCTCCTCCGAATCAACCACCTTCTCCAGTTGTTTATGTTTTTTCTCCTTTTGGTGCACCTTCAGATTCTTCCTCGGTGACATTCTCACGGGCACCAGCTTCTTTTGCTTCTCCTTTGAGGTTGGTTGCTTCTCTTTTGTGGCTGGTTTCTTCTCTTTTGCAATGGATTTCTTTGGCCTCGGCAACCTTGGTGTGGTAGGCACACGGGTTGAAGCTTGCATACTTGAACTCTCAGGGCCCGGTGCGTCAGACATAGCATCGTTTGAACTTACAGCTTTGACGGGGTTTGCAGCAATCATTTGGTCAATGAATAGGTCTCGAGTTGCTACAAAGTAGTTTGTAAAAGAGGGGCGCGTCACAATATCTTCCCAGAACTCACAATTCATGAGCTTAAGACACAAAAGCACCCAACCAACTCTTAGAATGCAAAGTGTTCTTCATTGGACCAACACATGTAATTTATAGGAAATTTTGAATTCAAATCTGATTGTTCCCCCCAAATTTTGATAATACATGCATCTTTCGCTGCAGATATCCAAATATTTTTTTTATAAATAATGCCTACCCACTCCTCTTAACTAATTTTTGGCCATCAAATCATGAATAGTAACCTCAACATCTACTTTAGGACTCATTTGCATGGCACTATCCCCCATGGCGCATCTCATCTAGCGCAACTTCACTTGTCGCACCCTTGTCATCCGTCGCGCAACCTTTCGACTCCATTCTTCACCTAGTCGGGCAGCGTAGTTTATAGTCCCACAATCCCTTGCAACTTCCTAGATTACTAAGACTGTCTTGCTGCCATATAGTCATTGCAAAAGGGCAGGATCCCCTATGTACATCTTCAACCTACTTCCATTCACTTTTCTAGGGAATGGTTCTCCATTCAGCTTCACGAGCTAAACTGTGCCACCATCCGTGATCTCCTTAATAATATACGGCCCAAAGTAGTGTATTTGAAACTTTCCTGGAAACTTCGTGAACTTATTGTCATATAACAACACCAAATCATCTACCTTGAATGTGTGCAGCTTAAGACGCCGATCATGCCATGCCTTCTCTTGTTCATTTTTCACTTGCTGGTGAAATCCTGCAAGGAAGCAGTCTTCTTATAACTCCATGATCTGTGCTAGTCGTTCCTCCAAGGTCTCACAGTCCACCATCTCAGTCAAGGTTACAATCTATAAACTTGGCACAATATACTCCATCGACATTACTACTTCAATTACATAGACCAACCTGAACGGTGTTTATCCTTTCATCTTCTTTCAGGTCATCCTATAAGCCCATACTACAACAAGTACCCACATGTCCCAATAATTCCTCTGTGTGTTGCATACCTTTGTCAATGCATGCTCCAAAATTTTGTTAAAAGCTTCCACCATTCCTTTCACCTATGGGTGATAGGGCGTTGTCTTCTGATGATACACCTGGAATTCTTCAAGCATCGCGCTGATCGTTTCGTTCAAAAAATGTGTACACCTATCACTCATCAAAAACTTAGGACAACTAAACCTTGTTAAGACGTACTCGAATAGAAACTTCGTAGTAGTGGCCACTGTGCAATCCTACACTAGCTGTGCTTCCGCCCACCTAGTTAAATACTCAATTGCAGTAATGATATACCATGCACCTGTCTTATTTCCTGGTGGTTGTATGGGACCTATAAAATTAATGGCCCATTTCTCAAATACCTGTAACGAAACTTGGGGATTTAAAGGCAATTCATCCCTTCATGAAGGCTGCCCCATCCTTTAGTAAGCATCGCATGCCTTGCAATATGCCATAGAATCCTTGTGTAATGTTGGCCACCATAACCTAGTGCGCAAAACTTCTACGCGGTCTCTTTCCTTGCATGATGACCTCCTGCCACTCCTCCGTGGGCACAGCTAGGATACTAGCATGTTCAAACTCTGGAACATACCTTCTTAATATCTCATCCAACCCCATATTATACAAATGACCTGTAATTACTGAAAAATACGCAGTGTGAACTACTAACTCCTTATTTTGTTGAGAGGAATAACCTTCTAGATCTTTTCCTATTGTTAAGAACTGAATAATATCATAAAAATGATTGTCTGTGATGTGCACCGCAAAGAGCTACATGTTGGGTAGTCCTTCCTCCATTCTACTTGGTTCCTCCCCTATTTCAATCCTTGATAGATGGTCTGGTCCTGCATTCAACCTTCTAGGCTTCACAATCACCTCAAAGTCATACTCCTAGAACAATAGTAACCATCGAAATATCTTCCCCCCCAACACAGGCTTATTGACCAAGTATTTCAATGCGGAGTGATCTATATACATTTTAAAATGTCCACCTAGTAAATAATGCTTAAACTTTTGCAGTGCCTAGACCATCACCAACCCTTGGTTCTTTGTGGTGGAGTAATTCTTCTCAGCTTTGGATAAATTCCTTCTTGTGAAAGTTATCGGATGATTAATCTCTCCCTCACCTGCTTGTGTTAATACTACTCCTAGCACAATACAAGAAGCATCAACATGCACATGAAACTCATTTTTCCAGTTCGGAAACACCAAAATAGGCGTTGTCACCATTTTCTCTTTCAAGACATCCAAGCTGCACTAACAATATTCGTCCTAGAAAAACATAGAATCCTTTTTTAACAATTTCTCCATCGACGTGGTTACCAGGTCATACACCTTGATAAACTCTTTGTAGTACCCAGTGTGTCCCAGTGTTGCACGTAGTTGTTTCACATTTCAAGGGGCTTCCAGATTCACAATTACAGTGATCTTCGTAGGGTCCACCATCAATCCCTGGTTACAGACAACATGGTCGAGCAAGATTCCAAAAGGAACACAATATACATTTCTTAAAGTTCAGTGCAATCTGATACCTTCGACATGTATCTAGCATGAGGCGTAAACTCGCAACATGGCACTTCACCAACCAAAACAGAGTCCAATCATAAAAATATACCTCCACGAACTTATGAATGAACTCTTTGAATGCGCGATCACTACCCAGGAAAATATTGCAGGCGCGTTCTTTAATCTCAATGGCATAACTATATACTAAAAGCAGCCCCACTCAGTCACGAAGGTTTTTTTTCTTCGATCCTCTGGAGTGATATTTATTTGATGATAACCTGAAAACCCATCTGTAAATGTGTACGCATCCTGTCTGCCAACGTTCTCTAATGCTTTGTTAGTAAATGGTGTCGGAAACGGATCATGCACACAAGCATCATTCAGCTTCCACAAATCTACACATATGTAGATCTCTCCTTTCTATTTCTTTTCTTGGACCACCATTAGGCTTACCCAATCTAATTCTTTGATAGGCTCAATGATACCATCTTCCATCATTTTATCCAGTTCTAGGAGCACCTTCTCCTTATAATTTGGATTTAGTCAATAAGGTCGTTGCTTCATAGGCTTCACATCTGATTTTAATGTAATCTTCATAATGCCTAAATCGCCAACAATCCCTTTCAAATTTGAAAACTTCATTGGGAATAAGTCTTGGTACTCATGCAGAAGCTCATCTACCTTATCAACCATATCTTTATCCTAGTAGTCTACTATCTTTGTGAACTTAGGTTATTCTTCAGATCCAATGTTTACCTATAGAGTTTTCAAAGGCTCTGATATATCTGGGTTCGCCACCTTCGGTCCTTCGACTTCGTTCTATCCTTCAATTTCAAGAATGGTAATATTCTGCGGATCATCCTCTTCTTCAGTAGTCACATTATAGCATTCCAGTGTGTGGCGCAAATGTGTACTCCAATCTGGATGAGTCCATTCTACTGGTTCCTTTAGAGTTCTAAATATAATTGCTTTAATTTCTTGCAGTGCCTCATCAATGCTCTCAAAGCCATCTTCAAAGCTGAAGGTTAATATTAAACTCTCCCTTAAAACATCTCATTCAACAGTCCCATGACGAAGCTCTGTCTCCAAATACCAGTTCACTGGGATCGTGTCTATGATATGACAGAAGATATGCACCCATTTTGGTTGTGGTTCTGTTCCCCAAACCTTAGTCCATCGTGCTAAATGATCGTGTATATCATCTTTCCCACTATATTTTTCTATCATTCGAGTATTAGCATAGTCAAACCTTAAATTCATCATTCTTCTATATTCTCTTCATCCAGAAAATTTTCCCTCTTGCGTACCCCACTGACGGGCAGGCGTAGCGTGCAACGCTAATTTTAATGCCTAGAATCGATGTTCTTCTGGTAATTCCCTTTCAAATTCATCCAAAAATAGTTCCACATCAATCAAACCATCATAATGCAAAAGATTCCTTACCTCACTTGAGACACACCTCAATAACTTGGTCATCATATTACATCGGAGCATAGATACTTCATGTAGCTTATTCTACTAGTGTTCAAGCTCTTCATCTGAATCTGAGGCACAGGAGCTATCCATGTCCCACACAATCCATTTGTCAATTGTAGGATTGATACAACCCTTATCTCGTGTTGTTATCTTGTATGTATGATCTAGATCATTGTCGCTTTCTACATATTCGCGCACAGGTTCAGTATAACGCACTCCTTATACAAGGTCCAGTGGCACTACAACCCTGAGCGATTCCTTCTCAAACGACATCTTCCGCTTCTTCAAATTGATGACCCTGTTCATATCAATAGCCCAGTAAATTCCTAACAGCGTGGGGTATGGGTTACTATCATCGACTATCTCAATGACCTCAAAGTTAGCTAGCGCACTCGCACCCTCAATGTCCATTGTTACACCATATAAGCGCCCCATTGGAATAATCTTCTACTAATTTTCCATGCACAACTGAATAGGAGATCACTACAGTGCAGGTCTCCCCATCCTTTCCCATGTCTACTTAGGAAAGACATTCACATCATATCCTACATCCAAGATTACCTGGTCCATTTCATATTCACTTATATGCACGATTAGCCTCATCTCCTACCCCATTCGTGCCTTATTCTTACCAAACTTTCTTATGGTGTGCCTTTTAGTATGAGTCTTTTCCTTATTGGCGCATTTTTCTAATAAGTCTTACAAGCCTTCGACTACTTTCTGATCGCGCAATAAATTCATACAAGTCTTCAGATAGGTAGCTAGTATTGAAGGATCCACTTCTTGTGACACATTAGTCTCCAGCATTTTTTCCTGACTTCCTGAGGTGGAGGCCTTAGCGAAGTTCTTCTTTGCTTCCAAGAAATTTTCTTTAGTGCGATTCATATCAAAGTCGACTTCCTTCTTAGCAGCCTTACATACCCATCCATATTCCTCAGGTTGCTTACCTTTATCTGCGCCAGTCTTCATACCACTTCTCAACACAATATTGATGTTCTGATCCTCTTTGCAGGGCTCATCCCTCATCATCTAAATTTTCTGTGTAGGCTACTGGGGTTGCACCTTCTTCTCTTGCATCTTTTCCATCAAAACCAGACATTCCTTTATGACATGGTCAAACTATCAAAAATATTGGCATGAGGGATGTGTGGGATTTTTACAATCTCATGCGAAGTGCCCCGCTTCGCCACAACTATAATAGATTACCTGCCCACGCCCTCGTCCTGGTCCAACACTTCTTCCTCTTTTTCGGCCTTGGAATCCTCCACGTGCTACTCCTGTGCCTTGATCCTGAGGCCAGTTTTCTACCTACATTCTGTAGGTAGTGTTTATATCCATCATCAACTCATAACTCCTACAATGGTGTTCATCATGTCCTACAGACTTACAGAAATTACAAAATAACTACTAAGGGGTCTGTACAAACTTTTGGAATAGATGGCAGTTATCAGTAGCATGTTGTCCTGTAACATGACAAATAGCACACCACAATGCAGATCTCACACTCGCCCCAATATTATTCTCTGGTTTCAGGGGCACAAGCCCTCCCCCTATAATATAATTCTTGAAGACTTGGCAATGATCCTTATCATGCCCATGGCTCTTACATTTCAGACACCAGATCTCACCACGCACCTTTGGCTGAGCTTCCCTTCCTTTCTTCAAGCTCTACAACTCCAAGTGCATACTTTCCAGCTGGAAGTGAATCGGTTGCACCCCAAGTTTTGTATCTTTAATAGGCGATGCATCCAGCCTCATCGTGATCTCCAAGGCTTCTGATTGAGTTGCTATTTTCTGTTGTGACAAAGGTATTCTTAAATGTGGAAAGAGCGATGATATAAACCAGTTGTGATGATGGGTATCTGAGATTTTCATATTAGCCTGCCCGATCAGGCATTTAAACCTTTGATCAAAGTCCCAAGGTGTCTCATTGACCTTCTTTTAGATTTCCTTAAATTAAATTATTGATTGCGCCTCTGACTTAGGCTTACTGAACTCCTTGTTCAAAGCTAGCTGGGTATTTTCCAACGATGCGTTGGGGTTATCAGTGCAATACTTGATATACCATGTTAATTCATGGTCCTGTAAAGCTGTAACCAACTATGCTTTCTTAATATTATCATCTGTGATCTGTTGTGTTGTCCAAACAACATCTGCGACAAACCAAAACTATTCTGGATCTTCAGTCCCTATTCCTTTAAAAATCGGCATCTTCATCGCGTTTTCCATGTTGAATGGTGGGGGTGGAGGTGGAGGCATAGGTGAAGGTGTATGAGGCGAAGGTGGAGGTGGAGGTGGAGTGGATGGATGAGATATCCTCAGAATACCCTGAGTTATTAATTGAACTACACTTCGTGGTGTAGTTGGAACCGTCCCTTCATCGTCGCTTAAAGGGGGTTCAATGAGAAGACTATACTCTAGGCTAGATCTTTCGTTTCTTCTAAAGAATGTCCCACTTCAGGTGGCCCCAAACATCAAGGTAACTGCATAACCCTCTTTTCACATAACAACATTTTAATCCAAGTCTTTAGCGATTTCAAATACTTACCTCGTGGTTCTTTAAAGATCCTTTGGTCCACTTCATTATAGCCAATATTCCTATCGACCATGAAATAAGTCATAAAACTGCCCAAAGTGCAATCAACCCAGTGATCCAAAGCCCACGTGATATTGCTTTCTGATGCCACCAGACGTTGCACTAGTTCAGGAGTCCACACTATAGGGCCTTTGAGCCTCCGTGTCCCTTAACTATCAACTAATTTAGATAACCAATCATATAGTTCTTTAGGGAAGAAATAGAAGAACGTGTCAGTCTTGACTATGTACAAAAATCTCTACAACCATTGCTCCTTAGATAATTTAGGGCTCCTGTTCTCCTAATCCGCAAACACATGCGATTTTCGATCAATCCACTTATCAAGATCTTTCTTCGTAGGAAACCATTTATCACACATCTCTCAGATAGATCTCGATCTCGGCAGCGGAACCATTTGTTCGCTTAAGGGGGCCTCACCCAAGTTCAGAGTTGTTCACGCCAATGAACAAAACCATAACTGTTGGCCCTTTCGGCAACAACCTGCATAGATAAGGGTGCAATCCCACCCAAAGTAGTATTGGGGGATGCTAGAACCAATTTTATGCATCTAGGGACATGTGATAAATGGTTCTTAAGCTCATATAGCTCATATCTACCTTCGCGCAAATCGATAGTCTTCTAATGATCACTACTACAACTCTATAAAAACGGCTTCTAGACCTTCATGAAGGTCCTCAATCAGTCTTTGTGGACCTTAAATAGACAATTTATCCACTTTCACACATCAATAAACAACCCTAGATCTAAATTCATGCACATCTATCTAATTTATTAGAAAACATAGCAAAAATAACTCTTATCTTCGCGGAACTAGATAACTACTTAAATCATGCATAAATAAAATAGATTCAATGGTTTCGTTCAACATTCATTCATTATTCCATAGAAAACACATTATAACCAACAAAACATAACATAACATAATCAACATAAATGATCAGATTGCACATTAAGTCTTCAAATCTCGTCTTTATTCATCTTCAATGTTCAGATTATAAACTCTTCTACCCTGCGCACTCAGCTACAGGGGGCCGTGCACTCATCTGTGAAGTTACCAAGGCCTCCTGTGCACTCAACTGCAAGAGCCTTCCCCTTATCACCTAAGTACAACAAGTAGAGCCTTCCCGCATTATCACTCGCCCAAAAACTATCTCTATCTTGATTCTTCATTAGAAACTACTACTTCCAGACTCACTATGACTCAAATATATAGCCTTCTCAATATAATAACATGGTCCATGGACCATGGGTGAATCTCAAAGCCGATTTAAACAAGGGGCTAAGACCCCTTTTGATTCCTATCTACCTGTGTGCTCCGCATCCCCATTTCGTTGAGACTTTACACATTTTACAAAAATTTATACAAAACTTGGGTTAACTAACCCCAAAACTTACCTTAGGGACCCTATCCCAACAAATCTCAACAAATCTTGTCAGAAGGACAATTTCCCATTACAGACTATGGAGAAAATATTTCAATCAATAGCTGGTTCAAAACTAATGTCTTTTCTTGATGGATTTTCTGGATATAACCAAATCCTGGTCCATCTAGATGATAGATTAAAGACTACGTTTAGGTCTAAATGGGGAACCTATGCCTATCAGAAAATTACTTTTGGTTTAATTAACTTGGGGCCAAGCTTCCAAATAGTTATGGATATAGCTTTCAAGGGTCTGATAAAAAAAAATGTTGTCATTTACTTGGACGACATAATTGTTTACTCCAAAAAAAGAAACAACCATTTACATGACTTAAAGCAGATCTTTGAACAATGCAAGAAGCATGGAATTTCATTAAATCCAATGAAATCTTATTTTTCTCTCGATGAAGGTAAGCTTTTAGGATTTATTGTATCCAAAATGGGAATTTGTATTGATCCAGACAGAGTAAAAGAAATTGTTGAAATTCCTTTGCCCCACAATAAAAAATCTATGCAGTCCTTTCTAGGTTAGATAAATTTTGTTAAAAGATTTGTCCCTAAGTTTTCCCAATTTTTTTTACCATTACAAACCATGATTAATAAAAATCCAATATTTAAGTGGGGACATAATGAAAGAGAAGCTTTTGATTTAATCAAACAATCCATTATGAATGCGCCCTCTTTAACAACTCCAATTTTTTTTAATCATTTCATCTTGTATACAGTCGCTTCTCAAACATCTTATGCTTCTGTTCTAATGCAACTTAATGATCAACAAATTGAAGCACCCATCTCTTTCTTTAGTTCTAATTTTCAAGGTGTTGAACTAAATTATTCAGAGGTGGAGAAGCAAGATTTTGTTGTTTTCAAATCTGTAACACACACTAAAATAATAGTCCCATTCTCAGCAGTGAGATAATTGCTTATGCAAAGGGAAGTAGGAGAAAGAAGGGAAAAACTGGGTAACAACACTGTAATAATATGATATTGACATTAAAGCAGCAAAAATTGTCAAAGGACAAGGCTTTTACTGGTTGCTTACAGGAGCTTCCAACCTACCAGTAGATGAGGACTTAGGTAGTACTATACACATATCTAAGGTAAGCCTAAACGATTTAGAGTCCCAATATGCTGATCTTATTTTCTATTTGAAAAATGGATACGCTCCCCCTTAACTCAATCCCAAAAGGAAAAGAGCTTTAAGATTAAAAGTAAATCAATATAAAATCATTGATGATGTGTTATTCAAGAAAAATTATGACTTCATATTACTAAGATGCTGAGAAAAGTATGAAGCATAGAAGGTTTTGCAGGAACTCCACGATGGAGCAGATGGTGGAAGTTTTGGAGGGGATACCACTGGACATAAGATCCTACATGTTGGGTACTATTGGCCAACTTTGTTCAAGGATAACCATGAACTGTGAGGAAATGCAAAATATTTCAAACTGCAAATAGAAGACAACGGAAACCTACCATACTTCTGCAACCGATCAACATTGAACAACCTTTTTAACAATGGGGATTGGATATCAAAGGTGAGATTGTTCCTCATTCTTCAAAACAACATAAGTATATCCTTACAGCGACAGACTAGTTTACTAAGTGGTTGGAAGAAATTCCACTAAAGGTAGCCAATTCTAATGTTATCATTGAATTCATTGATCAGTTCATTATAACTAGATTTGGCTTACCAACTGCACTTATGTTTGATGATACATCTTACTTTTCAAGAAATAATATGACTAAATTTTCTCTTAAGAGGGGTTTTAAACTTAAATACTTTGCTAACTACTACCCCCAAGGAAATGGTTTAGCAGAATCAACCAACAAGAAGCTCATAAGAAGTATTAAAAGAATTGTTGATCAAAGAAAAAAGAATTAGCATAAACCTTTGACATATTTTCCATGGGCAGATCAAATAACTCAGAAGGCTTCAATAGTCACTTCTCCATTCAATCAAGTATATGTGAAAGAGGCTATCATCACTTCAAATATAGCTCTTCCCTCATTAGCCCTAGTCCAATTTATCGAAGAAAAACCTTCTTCTTATTTACAACTAAGATAGTCTCAAATTCTTAAACTAGAAGAAGAAAGAGAGAAAGCTAACCTTACACTTGCTCGCCATCAACAACTAGTCAAATATTCTTTTGATGCAAGTTTTGTTTCCACAAAATTCTTTCAAATTTGAGATCTCATCCTTAAATGGGACAAGGCACATGAAGAAAAAGGAAAGCATACAAAATTCTATAAAATGTGGCTTGGACCATTTCAAATTGTTGAACAAATAGGTCCATCAACATTCATATTGCAAGATTTATCAAGAAAGAGAGATTCTCTTACTGTCAATGGGCTTGTTTTGAACAAATTCTTTTCTTAGAATATCATATCTTCAACTGTAACATTATTGCATTTACTTTTTAGTTCTCTTAGAAAATAATTCTAAACATCATTACTTTTGGCTTTGCAATAAAAATATCTTAAACACATTTTATGATATTTCTCTTTGAAAGTAGAAATTATTAAGGAAATGATCACAACATTTGAAAATTAGTTAAGTATCATAAAACTCTAAAATTTTCTTTTCCATTGAACTTGTAAATTCTTTGAAAACCTCAACTTTATAAAATCCTTTTACTCTATTATCAGTCAAGAAAGGTTATCTTTAACAAAGTAAAGACTATTTATAGCTATGCATCTCCAACTCTAAAATTGTCATCCACAACCCTTAAGGAACCAATGATTCTCCCCATCCATTAAGTTTACTATTTTTAGATTGTAATTAAAAAATATATTAACCTTAAAAGATAAGGGGTCTCATCACAAGCTTGCTTACCATGTTCATAGGGAAATAATAGACTGACACTACCAACACTGAATACCAAACTAGGGTAATGGTTTATGATTATTTTAATCTTAAGACAAGGTGTCTCATCACAAGCCAACTTGTTCAGTTCAATTACAACCAGTGAATGGCATTGTCACTTTCTGGTTACCAAACCAGGATAATGGCTTTTAGGTAATAAAAATTAAAAGAAAACTTAATAAAAAAAGAAAAAGAAAAATGATATATATATATATATATATATATATATATATATATATATATATATATATATATATATATATATATATATATATATATATATTTATTTGAAATTATCTCTAAATATTGCACTCTTAAATGCATGAGATTTTGAATCATTGATGGTTAAAAGGTAACCCTTTCGAGGCTATGAATGCTACTGGTAGCAGTGGCTATACCTATGAAAAATGAGTATATTAAAACACTAAGCTATAAAAAATCCCCTACTTTATATTGACAACTAATTAATGACTGATATAGAAAAATATATTTTCATCTATAAGAGGATATAAAAATAATTATGATTGAGTGAGTTTTTTATATTCAGAGTAATGTTACTTATCTAAATATTTCAAAAATACTTTTCCTTTCCTAAATTGTTTTTACTTAGAAAAGTTTTAGAAATTTCATTATTATAAATTAGAGATAACTGGTTTTCTAGTGAATCGCCAATTTTTGTGCTATACAACAACCCCCCCCCCCCCCCCCATTTATTTATATATAAATGTCTTAGGAAATTATTGTATAAATAAATGGGGACCCTTCAAAATTTTAGAAACATAGGAAAATAACATATTTTATGGTTTTTGAAATAAAAAATTTGATTTTTGAATAAACAAACTCATTTAGGCCTAAACAACTCGAATAAAGCCTACCTGAAAGAAAATCATGACGATAACCCATTTCATAAAATCTCAAAGAAACAACGCTTTGTTTTTACCCTTTCAAAACTTACAATGCGATAAAGGATAACCCCTGAGAACCTAACATGTCTATTCTTTAAAAGGCTTAAGTATTGACAAAATTTCTTCACAGCAGAACTCAGTCACATCGCAATCTTATAACAAAAATGATAAATGAAAAGGTCGAGTAACACTCCCATTGTGCAATGTGATAAGCCAACCGGACCCGATAAAACAATGAACACGGTATATAAACATATCACATCCTATTAAATCGCAGATTATGAAAAAGCTCCCCACTTTTTCACTTCTGATTCCCTGTATTACAATAAATCTATTTCTTAAAATTCACGCATAAATAAATTCATAAAACTAAATAACTAAAACCAAAAGTTATGCTTGTTAATAATCCATTGGGCTATAATGCCACGTCACTTCTTGTGATTTCGTAATCTGACAAAGCCTTTGGCCATATCCATTCTCCGCTACTCCTGAAACTCTTGATTGTGATATTGTGTTTATTGCATCGCACATCTCTCATACCCAATGAACCGATATAGTGATATCGCTATCGCATATCAGCATAGTACATGGAAATCAATTTTATTTACCATTTGAAAAGGTTTATGTGATGCGATATATTAATGGATAATAAATAACCACGTGAAGCCATGATTTCAGTTATTTAATAATTCTAATAGTATTTATGATTTCAAAGCCCAAGGTGATTTGATGGCCTATATAGATTGATTCACATTTAAAATTTCCTTCCCGTCATTTCAAAGGCTTGCATGTTTTTTATGTTTCCGCATTTCACACCTATTAATCTTCAATCCTCTGTGTTCTCAATTGTAGATTTAAACCAAGAAAGAACTATACAACAAGATTACTAAGTCGAAGAAATGAAATAAAACCATGGGGGCTTCACAATCTTATGCTTTTCATGTAACTGAAATGCCCCCACTTTTCTTAGATACGACATGCACAATCGATAGTGGAACTTCCTCATGGGAAACCATGTACCAATTGCTAGAGGGCGAGGGTCCTAAGATAATTGAAAGAGTAGCAATAGCAGATGCTAATACCTCTTCTGAAGGCTCTCACTTTGAAGCTTCCAACTCTTTCTTCATAGAATTGATGCTAGACCTAAGATTCTGCCTTACACCCATATGGTAAAATGGATAATTGAAAATATTAACATTACCGATCAGACATTCCAGACATCAAGGAAAGCAATTATAGGTTCCTTCACAATAGAAGACTTGAAGAGGATGTATCATATACCGGACCCATAAAAGGTATATGAAAAATCCTTTCTTGAGCAATTTGAAAGCGAAAATGATGTGCCATCAGACCCAATTAAACAATGGAGGTCCAACTCAAATAAAAACAAGCATGATAAATCAAGTATGTATTTTATATCGACTCTCACTGCTCCCTATTCTTATCACAGCTATGATGTGTAGACTATTTTGGCATGTCGATACAACTAAGTTCTCTATTGAGTGGGTTCCTCGAATTGACGCAACAGTAAATTTTTTATAATGGATTGGGGCACTATCCTGTCTAATAATATTTCTTCCCAAATCTTGGAGTTTAGACAACACTGTTATGTCTCTACTAGAGTAATTCCCACCATTTTTCATGAGTGCATACATTATGGATGTAGTCTGTTTCACTACTAGTTTCCCAACCATGGGGTGGAAATGGACCATTCAAGATCCCACCCCCATCCATATATACCATAAAATCCCCTGGGAATCCAATTTCCACACCCATTTCTATAAGATTTGCTAAGGGATTATGCTACCCATCCACCAAGTCATTTTTTACAAAAGGACCTCAAGATTGTCTGATGAGGCCAAAATTGATTTTATACCAATAGGTTGGTGGTTTAGAGAAGAAATTTTTACTTATGTCCGAGTCTATGGAAGCCTAGAACCTCCCCATGTTCTCCCATTGTATGTCCCAGATAAATTGCTTGCTAGGGAGATTGCTTACCAAACTGTAGGGGATGGGCTAACCAGGACTGTAAGAGATCTAAGAAGTCTCATTGGCCTTCATTTCCCCACCAATGCAATGGTTATGCATTACATGATTTCAAGCATGCTACACTTGAAATAGATCATATTACATGTTTGAAACTTGCCACCATTCCTCTCAGACAGTTTGACCCTAATAAAGTTGCACAGAACGTCACTGCTCAAGTGAAAATTAGACAGTTCAGCCATGAGGATGATGATTATGATGATTTGTTTGAGTGTGCTGAGCTATTTTCACAAGTGCAACATTTGGCTACTTTGAAACTGGATCCAAAAAGGCTAGCTCAATTCCACTAGTTCAAAAGGAAAAGACTACAAAATGTCCCTTTGGATCTATTAAATATCCCTCAGCCAATTGTTCAAGAGGAGCAGGACTCAGACCAACATTTAGAAAAGGGATTAGAACAAGTTTCTGAGCATAATTCAGGACTGAAATTAGAACAAGGCTCAAAACCTAATTCAGAGCATAATTCAGAACAAGGCTCGGAGCACAACTCAAAACACAACTCAAAGAAGAGTTCAGAAAATGATATTGAAAAGAAATTAGAAAAAGATTCCAAGGAGAGAGATGTGGAAGATGTATCCACAGAATTACATATAAATGAATCTCCTTTCAAGAATCAGTTGGATGAAGCATGGAAACAATTTGACCAACTGATTAGAGGACATCAAGGGGAAAAATGTGTTGATATGGAAAAAGCATTCAACACACCACAAAACACTGGACACAACTCACTTACTGAAAGGGATACTGAAAAATCTGTCACTACAGAGGAAGTTGAAATCACCCCAGCCTTCCCTTCATCTGAAATTGTTCTTAGAGTGGAAGAAATCCCTCCTCTTGATGTCTTTTACAGTCGCAAACATCAAGATGTGGTAAAAAGATAGAGGAAAAAGGTGGAGAAAAGAACCATCATCAACAATAATTCCTGACAATGAACCTATGGATATAGTATGGAAGGATAGCCCCATAGTTCATTCAGAAAATTTGACAAAATTGTTATATTTTGTAGGTTCTTATGCATCTATTACTATTGACAAGGAAACCAAAGTCAGACAACTAGTAAGAGAGAAAGAAGAGAGATTCCAACAGCTAGAGCGAAAGTTTTCAAAAGAGAGACAGAATGTTGATCATCGAATGAAAAGTCAAATGTCCCAATTACAATAGAGCTTTGGCCAATTGAAGCTTCGGTATCAGGCAGAAACAAGTGCTAAGGATATCCAAATGAAACAACTATAGCTTTCACTCGATCAGTTGAAGAATATTCCTAAGGTTGAGGATTTTATAAAGGAAACATTACAACTCAATCTTTGTTGTCAAGGCAACAAGAAACATTTTGTCAAAATTTTTCTATCATCAATCCAATGTGCAAGACAGCTAATTAACCAATGAATCAAGCATCCGATTTGAGGGTAACTGTTATTGACATTAATGATAAGATGTCGGGATACATCACATGGCATGATACTTTAGAGGGCAGAGCAGCAGATCTTCCCAGGATAGAGGAATCACATAAAGAAATCCTCTTTACCAATTGGGACATTCAACTGAAGCAGGTAGAAGGAGAAGTTTCTAGAGCAATCGTTGATATAAATAATATCGTTCAAACCATCAATGATAATTTTCACAATGCTAACTTGATACAGGGATTCCCACCTGGGAGTCTCCCCGATATACGAGTCCTGGAAAGACAATGGAAAGAAACTTCAAAAGCAAGGGAAGAGGCAATTAAATAGTTGACCAAAATATATTAGGAAGTATATTGGAGATATATAGTTAAGCCACACAGTCAGTGGCTAATGCTACGCTACCTCGCTGACTCATCTACACATATGCTTCCTACTCTTTTAGATGTAGTGTATACGGGAAATTTGTGCATGAGTACAAGTCAGCCTCTTGAATTCAAGCCGATGATGGATAATTACGAGCTCATACAATGAATGAAAGAGTAGACACCATTACATTCTTGAGCTCTTCATTGCAGCAATTTCTATTTCTGTATTTATGTCACTTATTTTAAGGAGAGTTGCTCAAACCTCCTCATAATTTTCATGTAATATCTATTTTTGTACTTAATTTTTATTATATAAACCCTTTCATGTCTATGAAGAAAGGGTCCCCAATTTTCTAAATAAAATCTTTGAAAGCTTGCACTTTTGTACTTTTGAAACCATCTTAATGAAAAAGATTGGACTGGAGCTATTTACTTCATGACCAGAGTTATATGCATCCGGTACTTCTATCATTGTATATTTATTTGTTTATTAATTGATAACCATGTCATTTTGTATTGTTTGTTATATGTATCTCCTTTAATACAATTTGTATCCTTTCACTTCTGAAAATTCTAGGATTGTTATCGTTAATACATAGATGAGCAATGTTTGAACGTTATTTAAATGCAATATATATCTCACCAATTATTTTGATTAACTATTTAATCAAAATAATTATTTTAAAAGATTTTCATTTTTGTTAGTGTTTGATCAATCTTCATTACGATACACTAAAGATAATCATTATAGATCGCATAAACGTAAGTAAATCATCGGTAATAAATATATAGGTTAAATATACATGCATTCTAGTTGAAAACCGACCCATCTATCACTCAGTTTTTGGTCATCAACACCTTATCCATCATATCACAATTTTATCGGAAACTGGTCCCATTATATCCAGTCGGAGCCACTAATCCAAACAGATAAGGGACGGTATTCAAGTCTCCAATCGGGTGGTTTACCCCCATGTTGTTGCAATGATTTTCGAGGCTTCAACATTTTGGCGCTAGAAGGAGGGCCATCGAATATGAATGGAAAAGAGAACTCAATCTAAATTAACAAGCCATTCCAAGAGTCACTCCCATTAAGATCACATCCAACTTCTAGATCCTCATCCAAAACTCCTGTTTCCAAATAAGAAGTTGAGCAATCACCTCTGAAATCTACTAATACATTTCCTGAAGCACCCTCTTCAGATTATAATCCTGAATCCCATGAGTGTTATATAGATTTTTGGGCACTGCAACCCCAATCAATTATGTCCATAAACTGAGGGCTCCTAAGTCCCTAAAAGTGTTGTTCCAACCCCTAAATGAACAAGGTCAACTGATTACATCATCTCCCAGAAGTTCTCCATGAAAAACTACTCAGAACTGGTCAAAACTGGACCATCTCACCTACTCCATGGTCAAAGTGCGCTGCATCCCACCTAAATGCACACAGGAGGTGCGATGCATACTGAAAAGACCTTCTATGGGGTGCGATGGGCGACAGTGGACAAATGGCAGAGTCAATTTGCAAGGTGGAAGATCATGGAATCTTCCAGAAACTTCTCCTGTGACACTTGCCTCTCTGCATTTGCCCAGGGATGAGTAAGAGATCATCAATCTCCAAGTGGAATCAAGAACTATCAGAGAGAGGACACTAATCAAATCTCAAAAGTTGACTCACCCCCCTTGCAAACATCTATATATGGATCCCTCATCCCAGAGATCCATAGGCTGGAATTTTGTATCTTGTAAGGAAGTGCTACTAGTTTCTTGGTGTAACATCATAGTGTTGGGTGATCTAAGCTTTTCATGAGGTGAAGAAGGGCTTTCTTGCTGAGAGGATGATGCTGGGTCAGAACAATTGGTTGTAATCCTCTTTGCTATTCTTGATATTAATAAAACTATTCAAGTTTTCCTCCACATTCTTGTATGATTGATGATATATGCATTTGTGTGGTCAATATATATCTGGTCCTATATTGTTTATGATAGTAGATCTCTCTTCTTGGATAGTGTTATGCTGCTTTGATTCTACAGGTGCTCTTTGAAGCTGTGTAGATGAGGAAGCGAGTGGCAAAGATCTATCAGAAGGGAGAGGAATCAAACAAGGAACCAAGCGCAAGATAGAGGTTGGTCTCCTTTGTTCTCCTCTTATCTACTTCTCATAAAGGAGAACGAAAGTAGTTTTAGTTTGTTTGTTTCTAAGATAGCTACTAGTCTTAGTGGGACTAGCAGCTCTGCATAGACACTAGTTTTCCCGATAACAATGAGGTCCGGACTTTAATAAATAAATTTAGAGAAATCTCTATTTCATCAGAAAAGCCTATTCCGTCTGAAGCTTTTGAAGGAAGTATAACTTATATTTGTAGCTACTCGAATTCTAACTCATTCTCAAAGAGAAAATCTTGGAGTTGCTCCATTTGAATTTCATCTTCCTTATTTCCGAAAGAATACTAAGAAATATGATTTGGAGACATCAACTAGTGAGGTTTTGTCAAATTCCCCTCCACAAACACCTTCATTCCCTCCATTCATTCCTGTTAATACTCCTTTTTCTCAAGGTACTGGTGCTAGTACATCCAGCACTAATACACAACCTACCTATTCTTCCACACAATCACCCTCAATATCCACCTCTTCCAAAACTCCAATAATGGCAGGAAGACAACAGCAACAACAACCACCACCGGTCAAACCATGGGCCAATCCTGGAGCTGCACAGATGGCAACACCTATCCATGATCTACATAAGCATCCTCAAATATGGCTACCAATATTTAATCTTGATGATGGATTACCTGTTGAAGAGCATCTCCATAATTATATGTTAGCTTTTAATCTTAATGGTGTAGTTGAAGAATACTATGTAGTAAGATTATTTCCCTACACCCTCCAAGGATTAGTAAGTTCATGGTATTTCTCATTACCACCAGGCTCTATTACTAATTGGGACATGTTTGAAGACCAATTCTTAGTTAAAATTGGTGATGAACACACAATTGCATCCCTTATTAATGATATTTCTAATTTAAAATCTAAGTTGGGTGAAAAGATCAAATATTTCGATTCCAGATTCAATAAATTGCTAAAAAAATCCTAACCACATCAAGCCCTAGTGTTGATGTCCAAATCGAGTGGTATATTTCTTCTCTTCTTTCCAATATAGCAATTTTTGTAGATAAAGCCAATTATAAGGTTACTTTATTAGAAAACATAAAAGAAGCCCTATCTATAAAAAAGAGAATAGTCGCATTGGAAAAGAAAACAACCCAGGAAGATAGGAAAATGAAAAAGGTTAGATTTAAGGGTGAATCAAAGAAGAATTCCCCTAAGGATCCTTTTTATCTTGAAGGCCTACAAAAATTCCTTAAAACCATGTGAAATGAGATGGTAGAGATTAAGAAATAGGTAGTTGATTCCTCTTCTAATAAACCTTTTAGATCCTTCAAGAGAAATCATACATCTAATTCTCAACCTCCAAATACAATATCCAATGTTGAATCTGATTTGGATGAAGATAATGAAGAAACTGCATTATCTGATGATGAGAATGAAGATGAAGAATTGGTTGAAGTAGATGGAATGTCAGATTTTGTCTTACCTTCTTCCAACGATGAAGTTGAGCATGAAGCTTTACCTGTTAGCACTAGGAGTAAAGGACCTATTGATTCAACACAATCAACCCAAAAGCAAAATCCCTCAACTTATTTTACCAAGGATAAAGTGGCCAATAAAAATTCTTCTCCTAAATCTCCTCAACCAACTTCATCCTCATCTAATCTTCCATCTTCATCTAAAACCTTGGTAGTTGATGATACCATGGAATATAACATAGTGGACTACATGAAGAAAGCAAGATAAAATATCTCTCTTCATGAACTCAGTAAGCTTAAACATCAACAAAATCTATTGCTAAAAGAATTGAAAGCAATTCCTGCTTCTCCTCTTCTTGTTGTTGTGTTATCCCAATCTTCCAGAGGAATGGGTAAACCTCCCAATGATCCATCAAATAAGGTTGATCCCACTGATGCTATTTTAATTGGTGATAGATCTAACTCACATACTCGCCCTTTCCTCTTGACTTATGAAATATTCAATAAAAATATGCACAACTACTTAATAGACTCGGGGGCCTCTTCAAACATTATGCCAAGAATAGTCTGCACCAAATTAAATGCTTCATCCCAAAATTATGTTGTTCACATTGTGCAACTTGACAGAACAAAAGTTGAAGTCTTAGGGGAAATGAATTCAGTCACCATTAAACTTTCTTCTAATCCAAAAGTTCGTCAGGTAATTGACATACTAGTTGCTCATATTCCCAAATTTTATGGTTTAATTCTTAGTAGAGACTGGCCTGAGAAACTTCACCGCTATTTTGCAACAGATTGGTCTCACATGTGGCTCCCTTAAAACGGAATGCCAAATCAAATCAGAATTGACTAAGAAAAACATCTAAAGCACACAGTAACTGATTTTGAAGGTGAAAATGAGCCAGTAGATTTTAACAATAATATCATTAGAAACTACTTTGCTGGGTCAGTTTTAGGAAATTGCAATGATCTGAATATGAAACTACTTGAAATTAGTTTGCAAGGTATTCAATTCAGAAATAAACATATTTAAAAGCTTCCCATGTCTTGCAGAAATGAAACACATGAATTTTTCAGCTGATTACAACCCATTTAAGCATAGCAGAATTATTTCCTTTTACTGTTTAACACATAAAAACGAATTTGTTCTGCAAAATAAACCAACCACATATGCACAAGAAGTTGATAAAGCAGTTCACCCCCTCCAGGGCTACGTCTGCTGGGTCCAAAGCCTCCAAATGGGCTTGTCCTTGTTTTTATTAAATGCTCAAATTGAAAATACAGCTGAATAGAAGCATCTACAGGAGAAAAAGATGGTAGAAATGGATTCAGAACACATGAATCCTTCAGGATTGACTATTGGATCACCTCCAATGGATACTTGCAACCCTGTACAGTCTTCCCAATACTGGCCCCTAGTGGCTCCTAGAACTTTCACGACTCCAAAACGTATGCAAATGACCTCTAATGGCTGTAAGACCTGCACCAATGGCTTCAGAAGGTCGAAATTATCCAAAATCAAAAAAAAATTCCAATTTTCTAATGTTTTGGGCAAAATATTGTTTTGGCCATATCTCCCTCATACGGCGACCGTTTTCCGAACCGTTTGCGGCGCCGGAATCGGGAGGACGAGCACTTTCCAGTCGTTCAGCTGTGAACCAGTTCTGAGCACTTTGAATTTTGAGCATTTTTACAACACCTAGGACTTGAGCACCTGATCACGCCTCCCCATTGGGAAGCTTTTGGACCCCAAAAGCCTTCAATTACCTGTTAAAGAGGTGAGGGTACAGCTCCCTCACTCTGTCCACCTCCATCCACTTTGCCTTGTTCGGTTTGCTGCCTTTCAAACCAACCCGAACATAATCTACACTGCCCCTCCTTGAAGTACGTGTCCTTCTGTCAAGGATTGTATCTTCTTTCAGCTCATCTAAGAATTCTGGCGAGAAATCTTCTATAGATGGCAGCTGAACAGCACTTTCATGATCAGCAATCAAAGGAGGTTCATACAAACGTAAGTTCTCCACATTGACAACAGAATACATTTGCATGTAGGAAGGCAAATCTAATTGAAAAGCATTATTTCCAACCTTCTTGAGGATTTTGAATGGACCATAACGAATAGGCTTCAGCTTTTTACCTTCTCCTTGCATCCTTTCCTTACTAATGTACAGCCATACCTCATCCCCTTCTTGAAACTTGTGATCGACTCTATGCTTGTCGTGTCTTTCCTTGTACTTGCTTTGACTTTTCTCAAGCTGTTCTTGAATTTGCTGATGTATTTGCTGAATTCTTTCAATGAATGAACGAGCTTTGTCAATGTCATTATGTCCCTCAATGGTGACATCTTTCTCAAGAATGAAATCAAGAGGTGATTTTGGCAAGTAACCAAAACAAGCTTCAAACGGTGAGGTGTTGGTGCAGGAGTGCTTGGCACGATTGTAAGCATGCTGTATGTAGTGCAAATGTTCATCCCAAAGCTTGGGATGCTTGCTGCAATAACCTCTCAAGAGGTGCACAATGGTTCTGTTCACAACTTCGGTTTGTCCATCTGTTTGCGGATGGAAAGCAGTGCTTTTCTTCAACTTTGTGTCCATCATCTCCCATAAGTTGGACCAAAAATTCCCCACAAATCTGGAATCCCTATCACTAGTAATGGAAGTAGGCAAACCAAAGTGAATCCATACATGATGAAAAAATAATTCAGCAGTTTGTTCAGCAGTTATAGTTTTCTTACAAGGCATAAGTATACACATTTTGCTGAAACGATCAACTACTACATATAAATAATCATGCTGCTTTCTAGATGTTGGCAAACCTCCTACAAAATCCATAGAGATGCTCTCCCATGGTCTAGAAGGTACCGGCAAAGGAGTATACAAACCAAACTTCCTATTGCTAGGCTTGCTTGTAGCACATAATGAACAACCTCTTATGAACCTTGAAACAGAATCTACCATGCGAGGCCAATAGCAATACCTCTGTAGATGTGCAACTGTTTTGCTGACACCAAAGTGGCCAGCAATAAGAGAAGAATGAGCTTCTCTCATGACATTTATCCTCTCCCCCTGTGGTATACACAACTTGCCCAAATGAAACAGCAAATTGTTATGCATGTGATAATCATTTTCCTCTACATGATTCCCTTTACTCAAGTTAGCATACACATCTTTAAAGTCATCATCAGATGCATATTGTTCTATGTAACTATCATGTACAATGGAATCATTCTTAAGTAAAGTAACAACACCAATAATAGGCCTTGAAAGCATATCAGCAACCTTATTCAAAGTACCTTTCTTGTACCTTATTACCAAATGGAACTGTTGCAAGAAGCCCATCCATCTGAAGTGTCGTGACTGTTGTAACTTGCTTTGTGATTGCAAGTACTGTAAGGGCTGATGGTCGGTATGTATAACAGTTTCTTTGCCCATCAAATAGTGTTTCCACTTTTTGACGCTTTGTACCAACGCATACAACTCCTTATCATATGTAGGATAATTTACAACAGCACCATTAAAAGTTTCAGAATGAAATGCAATAGGCTTACCATGCTGTAGAAGAACTGCACCCATAGCATAATCACTAGCATCCGTTTGTATCTCAAATGGCTGTCTCAAATCCGGTAATGCAAGGACTGGAGCTGAACTAATCTTCTCTTTCAAAGATTCGAAAGCTTTTTGTTGCTTGCCTCCCCATTGGAAAGCATGCTTCACACTTGTCACTGCATGCATAGGAGCTGCTATAGAAGAGAAGTTAGAGATGAACTTCCTCCAATATTGAGCTGCACCCAAAAAACTTCTTACCTCTGTTATGGATTTGGGAGTAGGCCACTTCACAATAGCCTCAATCTTAGCAGGATCAATTCTCAAAGCACCTCCTCCTACTATGTGTCCCAAATAAACCAAAGAAGTCTTTCCAAATTCACACTTTGACATTTTAAGAAATAACTGATTCTTCTTCAAAACATCAAGTACTTTTCTAACATGCATGACATGATCTTCTCTATACTTGCTGAAAATTAAGATATCATCTAAGTATACAATAACGAAATCATCAAGAAAAGGACGCAAGACATCATCCATTACCCGCATGAAAGTTGCAGGTGCATTGCACAAACCAAATGGCATCACAAGCCACTCAAAGAGTCCTTGTTTGGTTTTAAAGGCTGTCTTCCATATGTCACTTTCTTCAATTCTTACTTGATGATATCCACTACGCAAGTCTAACTTAGTGAAATATCGAGCATCTTTCAGCTGGTCTAGCAAATCATCTATCCTTGGGAGTGGGTAACGATTCTTTACCGTTATCTTGTTCAAGGCCCTGAAATCAACACACATACGCCAAGTGCCATCTTTCTTTGGAATCAATACAATCGGTGACCCACATGGCGAAGTACTTGGCCTTATGAAACCCTTGTCCAACAAGTCCTTGATTTGCTTCTTTATTTCAGCGTTCTCCATAATAGACATGCGGTAAATGCCTATGTTTGGAAGAGGACAATCTGGATGCAAATGGATTTCATGCTGAATCTCCCTCTTAGGAGGCAAACCTGTTGGCTCCTGAAACATCTCATGATATGCATCAACTACATCATACAGATCTAATTTAAGTTTTGGATCACAATTGTCAAATGACTCATGATTCACATCAACCTTGGGCTTAATCATAAGAAGAACAAAATTCTTACTTGAATTGACCAGCCTTTTTACCTGTCCTGCATTCACCATCGCTATATTTGTCTTCTTGCGATGAGCTCTAACAATGAACTCCTTGCCATCTTTGAACAGATGATATTTGTTTTCATGGCGATGAAAGATAGCTTTCCTGTCAAACAAATAAGGACTTCCCAAAATAATTCCTGCTATATCAAAAGGTACCACATCAAGTTCAACTGTATCAATAAAATGTGCAGTAATTGCAAAACGCAATGTGCACTTTCTTGAAACTTGTAAATTTGCATCCTTGCAAATCGATCCAAGTGGATATGGCTTCGGATGTGGAACGGTCTCAAGTTTAAGCTGCTTGACCAAGTCCTCTGATATAAGGTTTGCTTGTGACCCACTATCAAAAAGTGTGTCAATCTTAGTATGTTTTGAAATCACCCTCACATGAAACAGTTCAATTCTTTCTTCCTCATTAGGAGCTTGTACATGGCAGTTTGAGGTACTAGTGCTGGCTTGGGTTTCAATTTCTTTTCCCTTCAAGTTTTTCAAACCCATGGCTGCAATTTTAGTTTCATCACCTGAATCTTCCCCTAAATCTTGTGGTGTAGATGTAGTAGCAGCATTTTTCTGTTTCCCTTTGGATTTGTTAAATTGAGGTCTTTTTTCAGGATATAATTTCCAACAGTTTTTCTCCTCATGGCCTGGTTTAGAACAGTGTTTACATATCACTTTCTCACTCTCCTGTTTGACAGATGCATTCTTTTTCCCTTTTCCCTTGGAGGTTTTCTCTTTTCTTTTCCCCTTGGGGGGCTTGTTTCTACCCTCTTCAAATGTGTTTTTTCCCCTTGCCTCTAAATGGGTAGCTTGGACACAAACCTCGTCCAGGCTAGTAGGGTTAAACATCAAGATGGTGTGTCTAAGGTAGCTATGCAAGCCACCAATGTATTTCAGCAAGGTTTCTTGGGTCTGCAAATCTACCCCTAACAAGAGAGCTCTTCTCCTGAATTCGTGGGTGTAGTCTTGGACACTCTGACCCTTAAGTTGTCTGAAATTTTGCCAGTTCATAATGGCTTTCTGCATGTGAGCAAGAGGATAAAATTGTTTTTTAATGGCTAACAGAAATTCAGGCCATGTTAAGGTAACCTTACCAAATTTCTTGATCTCCTCTTTAGTCTTGGCCTCCCACCAGACTAATGCTGCTCCATCCATTCTCAAAGAAGCCAACTGAATCTTTGTGGCATCATCATGCATATTTTGGATCCTCAAGTAAACTTCCAACTGCCTAATCCAGTTGTCAAGCTTTTCTGCATTCACTTCACCATTAAAATAGGTAATTCGAATTTTACATCAAGCTTTAAAAAAGGACTTTTTCCAGAGGATCTATGCTTATGAACAGAAGACGAAGATGAAGAGGAAGAAGGTGAAGATGGGAGTGGTGGATCACCATTTCCTCCATGTCCTTTCTTGGAATGATCATCATCCTTCTTACCTCCTGAAGAGCCTTCTCCTTCAGGTGGATGTTTGGACCCTTCTCCAGCCAATTTCTCATTTCTTTCTTGGTACAATATCCTCACCATTTCAGTGAGATCTAAGAAAGCCTTTCTGAAGATTCTTTCTTCTTCTCTTGGATCTGTCTCTAGAGGAATTTCTCCTCCATGCTCAGACATCCTTGAAGCTTCTGCTGAGACTCTTGAGGGTGAAATTGAAGGTGGAGGTGATGGCTCTCTGGCCTTCCTTGACTGAGGATTCTCTCTTTCTCTAGTCAACTGTCCTTCCCCTCTTTTAAGTTTCAACCTGGTAAGCATCAATACTTGCAAGACGATTAGAAGATCTTTGCACAAAAACCCTGAGCTCCGATACCAACTTGATCTGAATATGAAACTACTTGAAATTAGTTTGCAAGGTATTCAATTCAGAAATAAACATATTTAAAAGCTTCCCATGTCTTGCAGAAATGAAACACATGAATTTTTCAGCTGATTACAACCCATTTAAGCATAGCAGAATTATTTCCTTTTACTGTTTAACACATAAAAACGAATTTGTTCTGCAAAATAAACCAACCACATATGCACAAGAAGTTGATAAAGCAGTTCACCCCCTCCAGGGCTACGTCTGCTGGGTCCAAAGCCTCCAAATGGGCTTGTCCTTGTTTTTATTAAATGCTCAAATTGAAAATACAGCTGAATAGAAGCATCTACAGGAGAAATAGATGGTAGAAATGGATTCAGAACACATGAATCCTTCAGGATTGACTATTGGATCACCTCCAATGGATACCTGCAACCCTGTACAGTCTTCCCAATACTGGCCCCTAGTGGCTCCTAGAACTTTCACGGCTCCAAAACGTATGCAAATGACCTCTGATGGCTGTAAGACCTGCACCAATGGCTTCAGAAGGTCGAAATTATCCAAAATAAAAAAAAAATTCCAATTTTCTAATGTTTTGGGCAAAATATTGTTTTGGCCATATCTCCCTCATACGGCGACCGTTTTCTAAACCGTTTGTGGCGCCGGAATTGGGAGGACGAGCACTTTCCAGTCGTTCAGCTGTGAACCAGTTCTGAGCACTTTGAATTTTGAGCATTTTTACAACACCTAGGACTTGAGCACCTGATCATGCAATGCACAGAAGTCACCTTTTTTGGATAACTCTGTTACTTCCTAGATTGAGAACTTTTCTCAAACAGATTCTTCCAGATGTATAAATCTTGTACATAAACCATTAGTTAAAAATTTATTTTTGGACTATTATATTTTGATGGATCTAAATCCAATGATGGTGAAGAAGCCAGTTGTATATTAATCAGTCCAAAAGGAAAAAAACCATGGTAGCATGTAGGTTAGAATTTCAGTACACAAATAATACCGTTGAATATGAGGCACTGATCCAAGGGTTGTATAAAGCAATAGGCCTTGATATCAAATATCTTCAAGTTTTTGGATATTTTGAAATATTTATCAAACAAGTAAGAAACACAATTAATTGTCTCTCTGGACATTTAAAACATTACCAATCATTAGACAAGGATCTTACTTCACATTTTTTAGCATTCAACATCCATCCTATCCCTAGACTTCAAAATGCAAGTGTTGGCCTTCTGGCTAACATAACATCCAAGCTTATACCATTAGAGGGTTATAGTCCAAATAGGATTTCCATAGAATTAATTTTTCAAATCCCATACCTAAATTTGTGGTAAAACTTGAAGAAATTTATGATCTAAAGGCAAATTTCAGAAGGTTACTAATTTTAAACTCCAAAGTTCAACCTTAAGGTTTGAACTAGTAAACCTTGGAACTGTTATTAAACCTCAAAACATCAATTTAGGACTTGGTCTCTCACCTAATGAGAGATCAACCTTTATTCATTTGTTGAAAAAGTATAAAGTTTTGTTTTCTTGAGCTACGATGATCTCGAAACATACGATACCTCCATAATAAAACACACCATTCCCATTATATCTAATGACAAACTAGTACAACAAAAATTAAGGAAAATTCACCCCAATCTAGAAAATCAAATTAGCTTTGAGCTAAATAAATTCCTTAAATCCAAGATTATCTTTCCTATTATGCATTTAAAATGAGCTTCAAATTTAGTACCAATCAGGAAAAAGAATGGTGACATTCGCATCTGTATAGATTTTAGAAATCTCAAAAAATCTTGTCAGAAGGACAATTTCCCATTACTGACTATGGAGAAAACATTGAAATTAGTAGCTGGTTCAAAACTAATGTCTTTTCTTGATGGATTTTCTAGATATAACCAAATCCTGTTCCATCCAGATGATAGATTAAAGACTACGTTCAAGACTATATTGGGAACCTATACCTACCAAAAAATGCCTTTTGGTTTAATTAACACAGGGGCAACATTCCAAAGAGCTATGGATATAAATTTCAAGGGTATGATAAACAAAATTGTTGTCATTTACTTTGATGACATAACTGTTTACTCAAGAAAAAGAAACAACCATTTACATGACTTAAAGTAGATCTTTGAACGATTTAAGAAGTATGGAATTTCATTAAATCCAAAGAAATCTTATTTTTCTCTCGATGAAGGTAAGCTTTTAGGATTTATTGTATCCAAAAGGGGAATTTGTATTGATTGAGACATAGTAAAAGAAATTGTTGAAATTCCTTTGCCCCACAATAAAAGATCTATGCAGTCCTTTCTAGGTCAGATAAATTTTGTTAAAATATTTGTGCCTGACTTTTCCCAAATTGTTTTAACATTACAAACCATGATTAAGAAAAAATCAAACTTTAAGTGGGGACATAATGAAAGATAATATTTTGGTTTAATCAAACAAGCCATTATGAATGCTCCCTCTTTAACAACTCCAAATTTTTCTAATCATTTCATCTTGTATACATTCACTTCTCAAAAATCTTATGTTGTTATTCTAACGCAACTTAATGATCAACAAATTGAAGCACCCATATATTTCTTTACTTCTAATTTTCATGGTGCTAAACTAAATTATTAAGAGGTGGAGAAGCAAGATTTTTCTATTTTCAAATTTGTAAAGCACTTCAGGCCTTTTCTCCTAAAAATGCACACTAAAAGAATAGTCCCATTCTCAGCAATGAGACAATTGCTTATGAAAAGGGAAGTAGGAGAAAAAAGGGAAAATTGGTTAACAATTCTCTAAGAATATGATATTGACATTAAATCAGCCAAAATTGTCAAAGGACAAGGTTTTTGTAGGTTTCTTATAGGAGTTTCCAACCTACCAACGAATGAGGACTCATGTAGTACTATACACATATTTGAGGTAGCCTAAATGATTTAGATTCCTAATATGTTGATCTTATTTTCTATTTGAGAAATGGATATGCTTCCCCTGAGCTCAATAAAAAAAGGAAAATAGCTTTAAGATTAAAGGAAAATCAATATGAAATCATTGATGATGTGTTATTCAGGAGAAATTATGACTCCATATTACTAAGATGCCTTGAAAAGTCTAAAGCACAAAAGGTTTTGAAAGAACTCCATGATGGACCAACTCATGGACATTTTGGAGGAGATACCACTAAACATAAGATCCTGCATGTTGTGTACTATTGGCCAACTTTGTTTAAGGATACCCATGAATACATGAGGAAATGTAAAATATGTCAAACTGCTACTGAAAGAGAATAGAAACCGGCCTTACCTCTACAACCGATCAACATTGAACAACCTTTTGAACAACGGGGATTGGATATCATAGGTGAGATTGTTCTTCATTCTTCAAAACAACATAAGTATATCCTTAAAACTGCAGACTATTTTACGAAGTGGGTGGAAGAAAATCCACTAAAGGTAGCCAATTCAGATGCTATCATTGAATTCATTGATCAGTTCATTATTCCTAGATTTGGCTTACCAACTGCACTTATGTTTGATAATGCATCTTACTTTTCACGAAATAATATGACTGAATTTTCTCTTAAGAGGGGTTTTAAACTTAAATACTTTGCTAACTACTACCCTCAAGGAAATTGTTTAGTAGAGTCAACCAAAAAGAACCTCATAAGAATTATTAAAAGAACTGTCAATCAAATCCAAAATAATTGGCATAAATATTTGACATTTGCTCTATGGGTAGATTGAATAACTCAGAAGGCCTCAATAGGCACTTCTCCATTCAATCTAGTATATGGGAAAGAGGCTATCATCCCTTCAAATCTATCTCTTCCCTCATTAGCCCTAGTCCAATTTATTGAAGAAATGCCCTCTTCTTCTTTACAACTAAGACAATCTCAAATTTTTAAACTAGAACAAGAAAGAGAGAAAGCTAAGCTTACGCATGCTCGCCTTCGGCAGCTAGTCAAAAAAATCCTTTCAAATTTGAGATCTTGTCCTTAAATGGGACAAGGCACATAAATAAAAAGGAAAGCATACTAAATTCTAGAAAATGTGGCTTGGCCCATTTCAAATTGTTTAACAAATATGCTCATCAACATTCATATTGCAAGATTTATCAGGAAAGAGATATTCTCTTACTGTCAATGGGCTTATTTTGAAAAAATTCTTTTCTTCGAAGATCATATCTTCTACTGTAACATTATTGCATTTACTTTTTAGCTCTCTTAGAAAATAATGTTAAATATTATTGCTTTTGGCTTTGCAATAAAAATCTCTTAAAAACATTTTATGATCTTTCTCTTTGAAAGTAGAAATTCCTAAGGAAATGATCACAACATTTGAAAATTAGTTAAGTATCATAAAACTCTAAAATTTTCTTTTCCATTGAACTTGTAAATTCTTTGAAATCCTCAATTTTATAAAATCCTTTTATTCTATTATCAGTCAAGAAAGGTTATCTTTAACAAAGTAAAGACTATTTACAGCTAACCATCTCCAACTCTAAAATTGTCATCCAAAACTCTTAAGAAATCAATGATTCTCCCCATCCATAAATTTTATTATTTTTAGATTGTAATTAAAAAATATATTAACCTTAAAAGATAAGGAGTCTCATCATGAGCCAGCTTGTTTAGTTCAACTACAACCAGTGAATGGCTTTGTCACTTTCTGGTTACCAAACCAGGACAATGGCTTTTAGGTAATAAAAATTAAAAGAAAACTTAATAAATAATTAAAAAAAAAATGATATATATATATATATATATATATATATATGAAATTATCTCTAAAGACTGCACTCATAAATGGATGAGATTCTGAATCGTTGATGGTTAAAAGGTGACCCTGTCGAGGCTATGAATGCTATTGGCAGCAGTGGCTCTACCTATGACAAATGAGTATATTAAAACACTAAGCTGTAAAAACTCCCCTAATTTATCTTTACAACTAATTAATGATGGATATAGAAAAAAAAATTTCATCTATAAGAGGATATAAAAGCAATTATGATTAAGTGAGTTTTTTATATTCAGAGTAATGTTACTTATCTAAATATTTCAAAAATACTTTTCCTTCGACCAGTGAGTCACCAATTTTTGTGCTATACAACAACCCCCATTTATTTATATATAAATGTTTTAGGAAATTATTGTATAAATAAATGGGGACCCTTCAAAATTTAAAAACATAGGAAAATAGCATATTTTAGGGTTTTTGAAAGAACAAATTTGATTTTTGAATAAAAAAACTCATTTAGGCCTAAACAACTAGAATAAATCCTACTTGAAAGAAAATCACGACGATATCCCATTTCACAAATCTCAAAGAAACAATGCTTTGTGTTTACCCTTTCGAAACTTGTGATGCAATAAAGGATAACCCTCAAGAACCTAGCATGTATATTCCTTAAAAGGGTTAAGTATTGACAAAATTACTTCACGACGGAACTCGGTAACATAGCAATCTTATAACAAAAACAATAAATGAAAAGGTCGAGGAACACTCCCATTGCGAAATGTGATAAGCTAACCAGACCCGATAAAAGAATGAACACAATATATAAACATATCGCGTCTGGTTAAATCGTTGATTATAAAAAATGTCCCCATTTTTTTCACTTCTGATTCCCCCAATTGTGATAAAGCTATTTATTAAAATGCACACCTAAAGAAAATCATAAAACTAACTAACTAAACCCAAAAGTTGCACTTGTTAATAATCCATTGGGCCCGCTATAATGCCATGCCATTTCTTGTGATTTCGTAATCTCACAAATCCTTTGGCCATATCCATTCTCCGCTACTCCCCAAAACCTTCGATTGCGATATTATGATTATTGCATCGCACATCTATCATACCCAATGAACCGATATAGTGATATTGCTATCGCATATCGGCATAGTACATAAAAATAAGTTTTATTTACTGTTTGAAAAGGTTTCTGTTATGCGATATATTGATGGATAATAAATAACCACACAAAGCCATGATTTCAGTTATTTAAGAATTCTAATGGTGTTTATGATTTCAAAGTCCAAGGTGATTTGATGGCCTGTATAGATTGATTCGCATTTAAGCTTTCCTTCTCGTTATTTCAAAGCCTTGTATGTTTGTATTTTTCTTCATTTCACACCTATTTCTCTACATTCCTCTGTGTTCTCAATTACAGGTTTAGCCCGAGAAAGAACGATGCAACAAGATGACTAAGTCAAAGAAAGTAAAGAAAACCATGGAGGCTTCACAATCTTCTACTTTTGATGTAACAGAAATGCCCCTACTTTTCTCAGATACGACATACACAACCGACAACAGAACTTCCTCATGGGAAACCATGTACCAATTGCTAGAGAGCGAGGGTCCTAAGATAATTCAAAGGGTAGCAACATCAAACACAACTACCTCTTCTAATGCCTCCCACTTTGAAGCTGCCAGCTGTTTTCTTCGTAGAATTGCTGCTAGACCCATGATTTTTGCCTTACACCAATATGGTAAAATGGATAATTGAAAATATTAACATTACTGATCAGACATTCCAGACTTCAAGGAAAACAGTTATAGGATCCTTCGCAGCAGAAGACTTGAAGAGAATGTATCATATACTGGACCCATAGAAGGTATATGACAAATTCTTTCTCGAGCAATTTGCAAGAAAAAATGATGTGCCATCAGACCCAATTAGACAATGGAGGTCCAACTTGAACAAACACAAGCATTAGAAATCGATTATGTATTCTATATCATCTCTCGTTGCTCCCTATTCTTATATTGCAGTTATGATGTGTAAACTATTTGGGCAATGTCGATACAACTAAGTTCTCTATTGAGTGGGTTCCTGTAATTGATGCAATAGTAAATTATTTTATAATGGATTGGGGCACTATCCCATAAAATAATATTTGTTCCCAAATCCTCGAGTTTAGACAACACCGATATGTCTATACTAGAGTAGTCCCACCATTTTTCATGAGTGCCTACATTGTGGATGCATTCTATTTCACTACCAGTTTCCCAACAATGGGGTGAAATGGACCATTCAATATCCCACCCCCATGCATATATACCATAATGTCCCATGGGAATCCAATTTCAACACCCATTTCTATAAGATTTGCCACAAAATTATGCTACCCATCCACCAAGCGCTTTTTTACAAAAGGACCTCAAGATTGTCTGATGAGGCAAAAATTGATTTTATACCAATAGGTAGGTGGTTTGGAGAATAAATTTTTACTTACGTCTGAGTCTATGGAAGCCTAGCACCTCCCCATGTTCTCCCATTGTATGTCGCGGATAAATTTCTTGTTAGGGAGATTGCCTACCAAACTGTAGGGGATGGGCTAATGAGGACCCTAAAAGAATCTAAGAAGTCTCTTTGGCCTTCCTTTCTCATCCAATGAGGTATTTATGCATTACACTATTTCAAGCATGTTGCACTTGAAATCAATCATATTACATGTTTGAAACTTTTCACCATTCCTGGTAGATAGCTTGACCCTAATAAAGTTTCACAGCGTGGCACTGTTCAAGTGAAATTAGATAGTTCAGCCATGAGGATGTTTATTATGATGACATGTTTGAGTCTGTTGAGCTATTTTCACAAGTGCAACATTTGGCTACTTTGAAATTGGATCCACAAATGCTATCTCAATTCCACCAGTACAGGAGGAAAAGACTACAAGATGTCCCTTTGGATATATTAAAGATCCCTTGCCAATTGTTCAAGAGGAGTAGGACTCAGACCAAGATTCAGAAAAGGGCTCGGAACAAGGTTTCGAGCATAATTCAAGACATAAATTGGCACAAGGCTCAAAACATAGTTCAAAGCATAATTCAGAATAGGGCTCGGAGCACAACTCAAAGAAGAGTTCAGAAAAGGATACCGAAATGAAATCAGAAAAAGATTCCAAGGAGAGAGATGTGGAAGATGTATCCACAAAATTATATACAGATGAATCTCTGTTCAAGAATCATATGGATGAAGCATGGAAACAATTTTACTAGCATCTTGGAGGACAACAAGGGGAAAAATATGTTGAGATGGAAAAAACATTCAACACACCCCAAAACACTTGACAAAACTCACTTACTGAAAGGGATACTGACAAAGCTATCACTACAGAGGAAGTTGAAATCATCCTAGCCTTCCCTTAATCTAAAATTGTTCTTAGTGTGGAAGAAATCCCTCCTCTTGATGTCTTTTACAGTCCCAAACATCGGGTTATGGTAAAAAGACAAAGGAAAAAGGAGGAGAAAAGAACCTTCATCAACATTAATTCCTGACAATGAACCTATGGATATATTATGGAAGGATACCCCCATAGGTCCTTAAGAAAATTTGACAAAATTGTCATAGTTTGTAGGTGCTTATACATCTTCTACTATTGACAAGGCAGCCGAAGTCAGACAACTGGTAAGAGAGAAAGAAGAGAGAATCCAATAGCTAGAGTAATAGTTGGCAGAAGAGAGACAAAATGTTGATCATCAAATGAAAAATCAAATGTCCCAATTACAACAAAGCTTTGACCAATTAAAGCTCCAGTATCAGGAAAAAACTAGTGCTAAGGATATCCAAATGAAACAACTACATTTTTCACTGGATCAGTTCACGGATAATCCTAAGGTTGAGGATTTTATAAAGGAAACATTAGAGCTCAACTCTTTGTTCTCAAGGCAATAAGAAACATTATGTTAAAAGTTGTCTATCATCAATCCAATGTCCAAGACAAGCGATTCGTTGATGAATCAAGCATCCAATATGAGGGTAAATTTTAATGAGATTGATGATAATATCTTCGGATACATCACATGGCAGGATACTCCATAGGGAAGAGCAATAGATCTTCCCAGGATAGAGGAATCGCATAAAGAAATCCTCTTTACCGATAGGGATATTCGACTGAAGCAGGCAGAAGAAGAGGTTTCTAGAGCAATCGATGCTACAAATAATATCATTCAAACCATCAATGATAATTTGCACAATGCTAACTTAATACGGGAATGCCCACCTGGGAGTCTCCCCGATATCAGAGTCCTGGAAAGACAATGGAAGGAAACTTCAAAAGCAAGGGAAGGGGCAATTAAACAGCTGAAAAAAATAGACTGGGAAGTATATTGGAGATATCTGGTGAAGCCACACAGTCAGTGGCTAATGCTACGTTGCCTCTCTGACTCATCCACACATATGCTTCCTACTCTTTCAGATGCAGTGTATACGGGAAATTTGCACATGAGGAAAGGTCAGCCTCATGAATTCAATCCAATGATGGATATTTATGAGCTCATACAATGAATTAAAGAGTAGACACCATTACATTCTTGAGCTCCTCATTGCAACAATTTCTATTTCTATATTTTTGTCACTTATTTTAAGGAGAGTTGTTCAAAGATCCTCATAAATTTCATGTAATATATATTTTTGTGCTTTATTTTTATTATATAAACCCTTTCATGTCTATGAAGAAAGGGTCCCCAATTTTATAAAGAAAATCTTTGAAAGCTTGCACTTTTATACTTTTTAAGTTTTTCTTAGTAGAATGACTGAATAATAGTCCTAAACTTTTGTGAAGAAGGCTTTGTAAGCTTGCACTTTCATACTTTTGAAACCATCTTAATGAAAAAGACTGGACTGGAGCTATTTACTTCATGAGTAGAGTTATATGCATCGGTTACTTATATCATCATATATCTATTTGTTTATGAATTGATATCCACTCCTTTTTGTATTGTTTGTTATATTTATCTCCTTTAATACAATTCTGTATCCATTCACTTTTGAAAATGCTAGGACTGTTATCCTTAATACATAGATGAGCAATGTTTGAGCATTATTTGAATGTGATATATATCTCATCAATTATTTTGATTAACTATTTAATCAAAATAATAATTTTAAAATACTTTCATTTATGTTATTGTTTTATCAAACTTCATTATCATGCATTAAAGATAATCATTGTAGATCGCATAAACGTAACTAAATCCCGAGTAATAAATAAATAGGTTAAATATACATGTATTCTAGTTGAAAACCGCCCCATCTATCACTCAGCTTTTTGGTCATCAACACCCTATCCATCCTATCACAATTTTATTGGGAAATTGGTCTCATTATATCCAGTCAGAGCCACTAATCCAAACAGATAAGGGACGGTATTCAAGTCCCTGACTGGGTGGTTATCCCCAATGTTTTTGTAGCGATTGTCGAGGCTTCAACAGAAGGATAGTAAATTATCAACCAAGTACTATGTTCCTTACAAGGTGTTGCAAAAGATTGGTACTATGACATACAAATTGGAGCTGCTTGGATCTTCCTGAATACACCTAGTTTTCCATGTTTCATGCTTAAAGAAGGTTATTGGTGACAAGCTCCTAGTTCAAACAATGTTTCCAAAACTTGACGAACAAGGAAAAATCATATTTGAGCCTAAAGCAGTCACAGAAACAAGAACCCGATGAGTACGAAATCGATTAATTTCAGAGTATCTCATTAAGTGGAAGAACTTACCCATGGAAGATTTCACATGGGAGCATGAGAATTTTATACAGAAGCATCCAAAACTACTCAAGCATTGAGGAAAATATTTTTTTGAAGGAGAGAGGCATGTTAGGCCACTATAATATTATTGTATTCCCCTTATTGTTATTGTTAGTGTATCCCCTATTGTTATTGTTGTGCCCATGTATCCCCCATGTTGTTATTGTTGTGCCCCATAGAAGCCCACTATTGTTATGTAAGCTCTAATTATATTGTGACCCCTTAGACTCATATATATATCAAGGAGGTCTTATCATTTGTATCATCCAAGAATTATTCATTTATGTAATGTAAAGGAGGTTTCCCCCTCAAAGAGGCTAATGTTTAAGTCATTGATCTATCCTTTCTTCTATTTTGTGAGCTAGTTGCATAACATATATGCACAATGCTAAGGTCCAAGGGGAAACAAATCTCACCTTATTTAGAGGGATATGGTGTCACTTGGAGACAAATTCTTTGAAGTATCTTCATAAAAAATAGTAGGGACAACACAACCATGGGATATGTGGGATATGTTCAAAAATGAAAACAATGGAAATTGGGTAAACCCCAATTCAAAGCCTTTAAATGTATCATAAACATGAATCACAAAGAAACCCCAATAATAATACAAGCTAGATATGGTCATGGATAGATCAATTTCAGGAGCCACTAAAATAAAACAAAAATAGAGACTAACATCTTATGATAGAGATCGAAACCAAAAAAATTGAGGTGGGTGCAGAAAAGGGAAATTTATTCACCTCTTTTACAAGGTTTCTTACAATATCCTTTAGATCTGATGAAATAGTTCCATCTCCAAGGGTTTAACATATCCAATGATCTTATAAAAGTGTCATTGAAAGTTTGAAATCAATTGAAAAATACACCTATGAAAAATATGGAAATTGTGCTCAAAATCATATGTATTTTTCCTTAATTTAAATATTCAAATTATGCTTCTTTACTCCGAAGATTTACTATCTCTAAATGATAAAAAATTACAACACGCTAGTTTAAAAAAAATAAAAGGAAAAAAAAAATTAAATAAAAAGGTTCGAAAGTGAGACTTAACTTGTCCATTTAAACTTACCAATTTGTGGAGTTGCAATCACAACCCTATAATTGTCAACTTTATGTTGAGGACTAAAAATGAATGAGGATTTGGGGTTGAAATTATCCCACTCAAACCAATATAGAATAACTTGTAAGAAATTTGATCCATTAGGAGGATCTACTCCTTCAATCTGCCCAAACTATAATGCCAATAATATCATCAATAACCCACAATCCAATTGAAAATCCCCCCTAGAGGGATTTTCCAACACTTGGAATGTGTACTTTTGATACTAGCTAAGGGTGAGATGAAGGCTATGGACCTAGATCTTTGCTTACACGTGATTGTTTGTCTCTTAATGGATTCTTATCACAGCTTTTTGATAGCAAAACTACACCCATAATTTAGTTTATTAAGCATAAAATTATAGGTTAAATATAAGAAAAGAAAGCATATAAGAATCATCCCAAGATAAAAGTATTTTAAAACTAGTTTCTTTACTGTATATCTTCAAATTATCTCACAATCAACAACCTCAAATGGGAGGAGGGGCTAGTAATTTATAACCTTATTTATTAATGACTTGTTTCCTCCTTCCATTAAAATTTTAATTTGGCTTGTCAACCACAAGTTGTAGATTATTTCAACCTCTTGAGAAAATAGTATTTTTCATATGAATTTTTCCCACAAAAGGGGTTCTATTTGACTTTAATAATGCAAGGACTTATAACGTTCCACTTTCTCATGGTTCAAAAAATAAAAATATGAAGAATGGTAGCTTTGTATACCCTAATTTTCCACTAGATGGCCTCAACGTTCCTCCTCAATAACTTGACTTGGTCCTTGGAACTTGTACTAGGTTGACGAAAAATCATATTTCACTTGCAACATTTTTTTCCACACTCTTATCCCCTTGGTCCAAGATTCCTCAAATATTCACTTTGACCCTCCAATAGCTACCTTATCCTTTCCAATAACTGGTTGAGTTGAATTTTCATTCATATTAGTTGGACCTTGCCACCTTTTCTCTAGCCCTCCAATGCCTTGTTTATTTGGCCAAGCATTGCACTTGATTATGGTACTAGATGCCTAGTTGTAATGTGTGATGTGGCTTTATAGCTCCAAAATTCCATTGTGCTGCTACATCATCTCGGTCAATGTAACCCCGTCATGCCCAAACAAGAAATTTTTAATTCCCTTGAAGTACCCAAGAAACTAAAACATGGTTTCTGTTCCTCTCCTCCTATAGACCACTTTTGAAGTAATGCATATAAAAAATAACCCAATGTTTCCTTTGTTTTGTTTCCTAGAAACCTACAATACTCATTAACAACCTTTGATGAACCATAACTTGAGTATTCCTTCACCAATTCGAAAAATTCCACATGGGATGTCATCCTCTCATCAAGATCAACAATATAAGACTAAGTTGACTTTGTGACTTCCAATACCACTCTGCATTATGAAACATGAAATTCCTTGGGAAGCATGAAATATTGCTAATTATGAGACTACCATGTATAAGAACCATCTAAAGGATATTGCACCAATGTCATGGCCCCCTATAAACTCAATATACTCATGAATAATAACCATATGTAAAGACATAAGTGCACCCAACATGGGCTAGACTGGCTCCTACATGAGTGATCACCCCTACAAAAGCAAGGCTACTAAAAAACATGAGCCCTAAAGTAAGCCCTTCCAAGGTCTTCCAATCCCATCCAAGACAAAAATAACATAGATGAACTCAAAGGGGCCATTCATGGTCTAACCAAAGACAAGTTCTAAGACACCAGAGGAAATTAAAGGGAAAGAAAAGGAAAGCAAGGGAGCACAAGGAGAAGGTTGGATCAACAAATTTAGTAAGAGAATTTTGCAGGTAACAGGTTGCATGTGTGATTTCCTAGCTAAGGTGTGAATTCATGGTACATGAATTTTCTTATTTCGTTTATTTGTTATCATTGGCATGGGTTTTGTTTAGTTTGACAGTCGTTTTATCCTTGCCTTACCATTTCTTAGATAACCATGGTGTGATGGGATTCATTCTTTGTTTAGCTTTGGATTTCCAAAAGATTTTGGAACCAGGTGAGGTGGTCTCGGTAAAATCCCAAGGGTTTGGGGTGGATTTGATTTTCTCTGGGGAAGCCCTCGACAAGTTGGTGGAGACAGGAAAATTCCTCAAGTTATGGTGAAGAAATTCTAAGGCATCCAATATTGGTTTGGTGTTCTGATCTTGGGATTGATTTAGGTGAGATCACAGTTGCTTGAGGGTGGAGGTGGTTTAACCTCTAGATTCCATGTTTGATTTTAACTTGGTTTATCCCATGAGATCCCACATGCATGCTTGGAATATGGAATGGGGATGATTGGCTGAAAGAGATTTGGTTAAACCCAATCTATGGCCAGGTGGTACGTGGAAGTCCCTGACATGGTTTTATTTTGCATAAGTTAATATTTTATTTTCCCTATTGTGATTTATGAGCACACGTGCTTTTTATTATGAGAATTTTATGGTTGCTATTTTGGTTATATGTTGATGATATTCATGATTATATGATGTGCTCTAGCTATGGCTCTTGTTCATGATTCTAGAAGTTATCGAATGATTAATGAATGCATGGGATAACAAGTGTTATTGCAACTATCTTGAGAGGGCATTATACCTTCTTGGTGATTCCTAGATTATGCATGGCTAGATAGATTTCTTGTTTAAATTATGAATGATTAGCATTGTTAACATCTTGTTTATGTTTCTAGAAAGTTACAGGCAGTTCTAAGCAGTGGTCTGGAGGCTAGCCTGGAAAAGTGGCTCAGATATCAGAACTGTTGGCACAAAACTGGATTTTTTGGGTCATAACTACATGGAAGCAGGCATACGAGTGTGTTATAGTCTCATAACCACATGCATAGTGTTTAAAGGGTGTGGTTATGGAGTTAGGTCAGTGAAAAAGGGTTCGAGCTCAGGGATTGATTACCTGGGGTGGTTACCTGGATCCTAGGTGGTTTGTAGTCCCTGAGGGATGTCAGGAAGTTTTTGATTTATAGGCCCCACTTCCATCACTAGAAATTGGAGGTCGGTCATGACGTAGTAGCAATCAACTCATGTTTACCCTAGGGAGATTGCAAAAGTTGGTATATGTGGGAGGAGGCATTTACAGATTGGTATTAGAGCTTCCAAGTTCAAATGCTTGGACTCGATGGGCTAGATGTGATTTTTATGCATGCATTTTAGTCGTATGTGTGTCTATTATGCATGCATTGAAATGGCTATAATTTTCATGTATATAGTCGGTGTTACAGTTTTTGTTATCATGCATGATTTGAGATGTTGATAGGATGATTTCATTATGTATATATACATGTATATATTGCTAATATAGAATTATTTGTGCATACGAGATAACCTCCCCTGAAATTAATTAAGGTATGTTTGATCATGTTTCTATTTGTTTTATTTAGCATGGCATGTTTTCAAGAAGAAGAAGATCAAAGATGACAAGTAGAATGGTAGATTACAACTCACGTGACTCTCCTTATATGTCAGTTGAAAAACAAGGAGATGAGTATTCTCCTGACATAGCAAATACATTGATAAGTTTGAAGGAAAAAATTAAAAGTTGCAAGGAAGATAATAACAGGTTGATTGAGGCACAATAAAGGCTTGCCAAAGCTCAAGAAAAGCAATTCAAGTTTAATGCAATAATCCTTCAGAGGCTATCATATTTGCAGAAATAGGGAAAACTGAGGATTAGACATGGACATGAGGAAAGGACTAATGGGGCATATGGTAGCAGGTCTTGATCATGATATACGTTGGGAATAGATGATACATTCAAAGGTGGAAAATGGTTGGATACACCTAATAGGAGAGGTAGTGATTATGGGTTATATTCTAGTTCTAGTCCCAAGTGACATCATTGCCATCATTGCCATCATCCTTATAGGAGGAATGAGAAGAAGTACATTCTAGAGGAGTTCAAGAAATTCAAGACTCCTACTTTTTATGTAGAGATGAAGAAATAAAAAGATACAGAAGTGTGGATGCTTGGTATGAAGAAGTTGTTCGGGTTGCATGATTATACTGAGAATATGAAGGCCAAGATAGCGATATTAAATCCCAAAAGAAAAGTAGATATATTGTGGGAAGATGTGAAGCATGTCAGAGGCATCAAGGTAAAAGAGTTGAGTTGGCATGATTTTAAAAGACTCTTCAAGAAAAAGTACTTGTCTGAGAGGTAGTATAATAGAAATGCTAAGGATTTCTATGTGTTGAAGATGGGTTCCATGACAGATGAAGAGTGCATGACTAAGTTTATGGATTTGTTGAGGTATTTAGAAGATGAAGGTTCAAAGGTTTATTAGTGGATTACCATTATCATTTAAGGATTAGATTGAGTATGATGAACCTTGGTCATTAGAGGAAGTCATTGGGAAATTGAAGCATTGTTATGAGAAGTTGAAGAAAAAGTATGAGCCTAAGCAAGATTGTAAAGGGAATGAAAAGGGTAAGGGAAAGTGACCTCGAAAGACCTCAAGACGTAGGTGAGAAAGAAAATGTGGCTCCTTATAAGAAGTTTAATGTAGGTGAGAAGGGACATGGACCTCAACGTGGAGAAAAATAAAATAAAGGTAGTGCCAGAGAATCATTGCAGTGTTGGATTTGTGGCAAGGATCATCGCAAGAAGTATTGTCCATTGTACCAGGGTGGCATGCCTCAGATCTACAATTCCCATGAAGTGCAGACAGTTAGGAATGTTTATCAGAGCATTCATCGAATCTATGCAGCACTTGATAATAGGTAGGAGGATCACCAGGCATCCATTATTGAGATGGAAGGTAAGCTCTATTATCAAGTTTTTTCCATTTTGGTTGATCTTGGAACTAATTATAGTTATGTTAGTCCTGACCTAGTGGATAAATATGGCTTGAGTAAAGAAGTGTGCAGAGCCTTAGTTGGTGCAGTTAGCTGCAAGGACCAAGAAAAGAGTTCATCATTGAGTGAAAGCTTATGCTTTGAGATGAATGGTATCCCTACATCAGCACATATAAATGTGCTTCCTTTGGGTTCATATAACATGATTTTGGGTTTATATTGGTTGTTCACTCATAGGACCAAGGCAGACTACTATGAGAAGAATATTGAGTTCCTGAATGATGATGGAGAGAAGAAAATCTTGCAAGGAAAGAAGAAGCCTACATCAATGAGAATGATCACAACTATGCAAGATAAGTGCACTTGCAAGAAAGGGTGTGTATTGGTTGTAGTGCATATTTTCAGTGACAAAGGAAATGATGATGAGGAAGAGGAATTCTTGAAGAAGTATTTTGTTTTGCAGCAGTTTCAGGATGTGTTTCTAGCAGAGATATCAGAGTTACCACCTCATAGGGAACTGGACTTCTCTATTGAGTTGGTATCCATAGTAGCACCAACACCAAAGGCACCTTACAGGACCAATACTCTAGAGTTGGTGGAATTAAAGTTGTAGCTAAAGGAAATTATTGATAAGGGATACATTAGGCTAAGTGTATCACCTTGGGATGCACCTATGTTGTTTGTAAAGAATAAGGGTGGTACTCTCAAGTTGTGCATTGATTACAAGAAGTTAAACAAGGTGGTGATCAAGAACAAGTACCCATTTTCACAAATTGATGACTTGTTTGATCAATTGAAGGGAGAAACAGTATTCTCAAATATTGATTTGATATCAGGATATCATCAGGTGAGAGTCAAAGAAGAAGATGTCTACAAAACCACATTATGTACCAGGTATGGGCACTATTATTTTGTGGTGGTTCCGTTTGGTCTTACTAAAACTCCAACCACATTTATGCTCTTGATGAAAAATGGGTTGCATTCTTATCTAGACAAGTTTTTGATAGTTTTTATTGATGATATATTGATATACTCCAACAATCAGGGGGAGCATGTATAGCATGTTGGGTAGCGGAGGCCCCGCATAACAGTTTTGGGCCTTAAATCCTAGAAGTTAGAGTAATAATATTGTAAATCTCCGCAACATGTGCGGAGCGCAAAATGTAATAGGTCGAGTCAAAGGGTTGTCCGCCCAAAAATAATATAGAATAATAGGAAGTAAGTCGGCCTGCCCATGGTCTGCGGACCATGGGAATGTATAAATAGAGGGAGGCTCTAAGGGTAGAAAGCATTTTTTACTAGATGATCTGATGTGTTATGGGTTTTTGGAAGTAATTGGGCTCTGAGTCTGTACGTCCAGGTCGTGGTGTTAGTGGTTGGATAGAGGCTCCATAGCTGTGTGCACGGAACCGTGCAGCTGTGTGCACAGGGAAGGAAGTGGATTGTACTGAATCAAAGATATTAATAAAGATAAGTTGGTTCTGAAATACTTTGGTGATTCTGAAATATTGTGGATCTATTTATATTCTGGTTTATGCATTGGCTTTATAAATTTATGATTGTTTTAAGAATTATGATTGCACGCACTGGGTTTTATTATCAAATGTTTGCTTAAGACTGTAAGAAGAAGAACAGAACTGTAATAAATTCATATATATAATAGAGTAATTGGCACGGATCTATGCGAAGGATAAGTAACTGTGCAGAGTGGTGCAGAACTGTTCGCAATCCCTCCAAACCACATCAAAGACATCTCAAGGGTGAGGAAACCTGGTTCCAGCACCCTCCCTGGGTGAGACTTTAGTCCGCACTCCACAAATTGTTGCCGAAGGGGCCGATAGTGCGAGATTTGTTTGGCTAAAACACCTCTAAAACTTGGGTTAGGCCCCAACAAACCAACAAATGGTTTCGTTGTCGGGACCGAGATTTGCCTAAGGGATGTCTGATGTCGAAATTTTGAAACCCTACGAAGAAAGAGATTGAAGATTGATTGGATCAGAAACGGTACGAGGTCATAGTGGACCCTACCATACCCTCGCACAGACCAAAAGTTAAACATGACGAGTGTGATCAAGTTGCCGGTATTCAAAGGAGAAGGAAGCGAAGATCTAGAACAGTTTTGGTTCATAGTATGGGTAGTATGGGAAGCGCACAGAGTTACGGACGATAACATCAAAAAGGCTACTTTGGTTAGCGCGCTGCAGGACTACACGTTGACATGGTATATAAAGTAATTGAATGATCACACGAATGCGGGAATAGCGGAGATCCGGGAGGCATTGAAAAAAGAGTTTAGTCGACCAAAATCAGAGACGCAGTCGATCATCGGGTTTAAGGAGATCATGATGCTGCTAGGAGAAACCCCTTGGGATTTGGATCAGAGATTAAAAAGTATGATCCGAGAGGCTAACATGATGTTAACAAATGGGTAGCACCACGCGTGGTTTGTGGCATCTTTAGCGCCACATCTATGGACAACGCTATCACAATAGAAGATCTCGACCCAGGTTGAAGCATTATAGATAGCAATGAGGTTGCATGAGACTCCAATACAGGATCTTGGGTTGGGATTTCAGTAGATCCACACGCAAATACAAAAACTATGCTTGAAGATGCAGATTTTGAAACAAGAGAAGGCGCCCAGGCCAAAAGCGCACGAAGAGGTGTGGTGCATAAAATGTAAAGGACATGGCCACGATAAGGACCATTATCTGATGTTCGTGAATTATTTGGCAAGGGGGACCAATGCCATTGCGACCAGAGGCACAGGTAGGGCCAAGTGTGGTACCCTCACTCTGGTGCGCGATCTATTAGGTGGGAGGAAAGCACACCATAGACAACTGTCACCTACTGCAAAATTTTACCCAGACCCCCCAGCAGCTATTTTGCAATTTTTGCAGATCGATGGGCCACGATGAATGAGACTACCATAGTTATGAATTATTGATGGATCAAACACCTACCTACAGGATGCAGACTAAGGTGCAAGGTCAGTATCCAGCCACATCGATGGCGCGCAGTGGGTTCCAGGGGTGAGGACGAGGACGGGAGGAATGGGGCCAAGAAGGGGCCGCGAGCAACTAATCTGGTATAACTGTGGAGGACCAGGGCACTATGCACGTGATTGTACCAACCCGACCAGAACATTGTGCCCATACTGCAAGCAGTTCGATCATGAAATGATAGATTGCCCCACATTGATAGCACAAATATGTGAGAAAATGGAAGCAAAACCTACAGTGATGCAGAACATCCAAATGATGAGGTTTGAACTATGTGAGGAAGACCCTAATGTGAACATGATGCTCAAAAGTGGTGCAGCCACAAGGGAGGATAAGGGGAAACTAACTAAGGAAGACGTAGGGGTTCGCAAGGAGACAGGTCTAGAAGCTAGAAGAGCTTTGCGGAGGTCTCTACCCTGGGTAGTAAGGATCGACCCAAGTCAGAAATGGATCCTCGATACTAACTACCTTTTTAGAGACATGCATGAAATTGCTTCGCGACAATAAGGTAGTTAGAGGAATACATGAGCTGATAACTAGGTGCGTAGGGTCAGGTGAACCCCGCATGGTCCGAAAATTGGGGAAACATGCTTTGTGCAGTGGATGGGAAATGCGGTTAACGACGCAGATTGGCGACTATGAGATGGATCAGATCATTCTGGACTTAGGCTCTGATGCAAATGTGCTACCTAAGCAAATGTGGGAATGCATGGGCAGGCCCACATTACAGTGGTCGCCTATTCAATTATGGATGGCAAACCAACAAAAGATATTTCCCATGGGGAGATTGCAAGGAGTCACAGTGGATATAGAAGGCGCGAGCACACAAACAGACTTTGAGGTAATAGAAATTGTGGATGACAGTAACCCTTACCCCACATTATTAGGGATAGACTGGGCCACGGATATGAATGGGGTCATTAATTTAAAGAATCGCAAGATGATATTTGGAAAGAAGTCCCTCCGCCTAGTCATTCCGCTAGACCTAGCTGAAAGAGCGTGCTACACTGAACCTGTACGCGATGATGAAATTAATGAGGACATGGATCATATCTAGAAGATAATTGTGTGAGATCAGGATTGGGTAAATCTGACTGTAGAAGGAAGAATTCTGTGGGAATGCACGAAGGCCTTCATTTCAGATTCAGATGAAGAAGATGAATGATGGCATAGCTGGTTGAATGAAGTGACCACGTTAAACTACAATATGATGACAAGGTCATTGTGTTGCGTAAAATCTCAGGATCGAGAACTACCAATGTATGATGGGTTGACAGAGGTAGATGAATTCCTGACCAAGTTTGAGCACGCGGTACCAGAACACCAGAGGTTTGATGCATTAAAATGGGCGTTGCGTTGCGCACAACACCTACACGGTTTTGGGGAAAACATGAAGGAACCTTTGAAGACTGGCGTAGCTGCAAGCAGATGATGCAGATAAGATTTGGGAAGTCAAAACTACGACTAACCGAGAAATACGATGGATGTGAAAACCCGCACACGCACCTCACCAAATGGACTAAAGCCTATGGGGAAGAGCCCCAGCTGGAGTGGGTACACTTATTTTATCATACCCTGGATGTCATCCCAAGGAATTGGTATACTGAGACAGAGCTTCGACATGGCACAAGCAAATGGGATATCTTGCGTTAGGTATTTTTGTTAACGTTCCTATTTGAAGACCAATGGATGGATACTGTCGACGATGCATTGCAAGTTGTGAAGGCCGCTATTTTCAAAATACCACTGGAACCAGAAGAAATAGTGCAGCCAGAGTGGTCGTGACAGTTGAGCCAGGCCCTGGAATGTTACAACGTATAGGTAGAAGATGATGGGGATGACCCTAGAAACATCAATATTCCGGAAACAGAGGGGAGTCACGAGGTTCGCGGACCAGCAATCGATGATCCCGACATCACCGCGCTGCTGAAAATGAAACAAATAAACATTAGTACGAAGGAGGATCCGAAGTATGCAACACTTGGGGATTATTGGGATGATGCCACAGTAGAGAAGGTCGTCGAGTTACTTCGAGAATATCAAGATTTATTCCCAACCAAAATCACAGGGTTAAAAGGGATCCTCGTCAACCTAGGAATGATGAAGATAAACCTAAAGCCAGATGCGAAGCCAGTCAAGCAGCGACCTTATCAATTGAATCCAAAATACAAAGCGAAGGTCCATGAACAGTTGCACAAATGCTTGCAGCAGGAATAATTGAACCAGTGGAGGAATCTGACTAGGTAAGTCTTATGGTTGCACAAGAGAAAAAATAGAAAGGTGAAATTCACATCTGCATGGATCTCAAGAATCTCAACGATGCATGTGTTAACGATCCATTTCCGGCGCCATTTACAGACGAGGTACTGGAAAATGTGGGTGGATAGGAAGCCTGCTCCTTCACGGATGGTTTCTCGAGGTACCACTAGATCAAGATCGCGCCAGAGGACAGGATTAAAACAACTTTCGCCACTGAATGGGGCTATTTTCAGTGCATGGTGATGCCCTTTGGATTGAAGAACACGCCGGTGATATTCTCGCGCGTCATGGTAGTTGCATTCAAGGAATTTATACATAAGTTCTTGGAAGTATATCTTGATGATTAGACAATATTTGGGCTAGTCAAGAAACATATCGCGAGCTTACGGTTAATGTTGGATACTTGCTGACGGCACCAGATTGCGCTAAATCTAAAGAAGTGTACTTTCCTTGTCCCCTTCGGGAACTTGCTCGGCCATGTGGTTTGTAGGCAAGGCCTGATGGTAGACCCGACAAAGATTGTTGTCATACTCAATCTGCAAGCACCGCGAAGTGTCAAACAACTGCACGCCACGCTGGGACACACTGGTTACTATCGAAAGTTCATAAAAAGCTACACACAGATCATGGCACCGATGGAACAGTTGTTGAAAAAGGACACTACTTATTGTTGGAATGAGGAATGTAACAAAAGTCTGGAAATGCTCAAGGAAAAGATGGCATCAACTCCTATATTGGTCTTTCCAAAATGGGACATCGAATTTCACGTGCATGTTGATGCGTCATGTATCGTGTTGGGCGCGGTACTCACACAGGAAGGAGCGGAAGGAATTGATCACCCGATCGCGTTCGCAAGTCGACGATTGTCCAAAGCTAAGAAGAACTACTCCACTACTAAGCGTGAGGGATTGGCGATGGTATACGCACTCCAGAAATACCGCCACTATCTACTCGAAGGACACTTTAAGATGTATATTGATCACTCTATGCTAAAATACCTAGTGAATAAGCCTGGGTTGGGGGGGTGCATTTGTAGGTGGCTGCTATTATTTTAAGAATGTGATTTTGAAGTCATTGTAAAGTCGAGACATCTAAACGCAGGCCCAGATCACTTGTCCCAAATTGAGAACGGCGAAGAGCCCACAAACTTAGAAGAAGGACTACCTAATGCATAGCTTTATGCAGTATGCATCGTGGATGTCCATTTTGAGGATTTAATCCACTTCTTAACCACAGGAACTGCACCGCAGGGATATTCCGTTTAGCAGAAGAAAGAATTAGTGATACACGTAGCATACTTTACTGTGATTACAGGGCATCTCTATAAAATGGACAACGATGAAATATTAGGTAGATATGTACCTAAATTCGAGCAAGGGTAGATCCTTGCCGAAGCACATGGCGGGGTTGCAAGAGGACATTATGCGGGACGTGCCATAGCACAAAAGATTCTTCGCGCTGGACTATGGTGGCCAACTCTACATCAAGACTCCAAAGCGTACTGTCGGGCCTACGACGTATGTCAACGGACTGGGAAACCATCGCGAAGGGATGACATGCCACTCAAGCCACAGATGACGCTGCAATCGTTTGAGAAATGGGCGATCGATTTTGTGGGGCCTATCACACCTCCAGGAAAGATGGGTGCGCGCTATATCATCACCATGACAAAATACTTGGCCCGATGGGTGGAAGCACAATCGGTTAAGGACTACACGACCACTATAGCGGTGAATTTTTTGTTTGAGAATGTGTTAACATGGTTTGGATGTCCAAAAATTCTAATAAGTGACCGTGGAATGCACTTCCTGAATGAGACTATCAGCGCACTCATTAAGAAGTTTCAAATATATCATCAACAAAGTATGTCATACCATCTGCAAGCAAATGGGACAGTTGAAGCTTTTAACAAAATTTTGGAGACCGCATTGACAAAGATATGTAATGCGCAGCAAAGCGATTGGGATTTGTGCATACCTACTGTGCTATGGGCATACCGAACAACATGCAAGAATTTGATGGGCCAGACACCTTTCTGGTTAGTCTATGGAAAGGAAGCCGTCATGCCAATGGAATACATTGTACCTAGTTTGCGAATAGCAGTGACGACAGGCATGGCAGACCGCGAGGCTTTGGAAGAGAGGATCACGCAACTAGAAGAACTTGAGGAGGAATGGTTTATGGCAGGATTCCATCAGTAGGTACAAAAGCAGTGGGAAAAATCTTGACATGATCGCCATATCAAGATGCGCACGTTCAAAGAAAATGATCTAGTATTACTATACGACATCAAGTTCGAAAAATTCCCTGGAAAACTCCAAATGTAGTCAAAGAAGTCACAGATGGAGGCACGTTCCAACTTTCCAAGCTGAATGGAGAGCCTTTCCCAGGCAGAGTAAATGGAAGTCGCCTGAAGCTCTACACGGGTGGGCTGACCACTTGACTAACTAACCAATGGACAGTCTCACCGCTCCAGGCAGTTGAAAGAGAACACGGGATGTTAAAGCAGTCTGTGGGGGAGTTGCACAACAATCAGGGGGCGCATAGAATTGATATGTCACAAGGGTCGCGGTTGCATAGAAGGGGTTGCGCTACTGTGTGGACAAGCAGAGAGGTGACCATTGTTGACATTGTTCATGACAAGATGTCTAAGTTATGGCAAAAGGGAGTGGGCGGCGGGAAATTAAGAGATGCGGTACGAGCCAGATCTAGAATGATCTGTCGCAGGCTTAACGTTACAGCGCCAGAAAAAGAGGGAACTGCTGAATTTGAATTTCGAAACGCTTATAAATCACAGGGGGGCATCCACCGAATTATCATAGATTTTGAGAAAAGTAAGCTATTATGCCTTCCCATTGATATGGAACTTTTCATTATTTACGCTCAAGGAGTAAGCTCGAGGGTTGTAATATGGCCAATGGAGATGCAAGACTTTCTGGATAATGTGGTGTTGACGGTCGTGGGCACCGCGCAGAGTTCAGCACTGACGATAGGGGATGTGCCAGAAATTATTAGACACGAAGCAGAACTGGTCCAGATGTCGCTGCCTAACCCATGGGCTGGCCGGCGACCCATAAAAGATAAGGGAAAGACTGAAAATATGGAGACAGATGATGGAATTGTAGTTATCAGGTCGTCTCTAATGCACCTTGAAGATTGGGATCTTGCGGATAGCAACAATTGTCTTGCAAAATTGCAACACAAGCTGCAGCAGACAGTGTATATATTAGACTAGAAATTGGAAACTTACTGCGTTGGCACAGAGAGTTCCTGTATGCGACACCCCTTCTTGAGCTAAAATCCTATGACTGGGTGCTCTGTGTTGACCGAGCAGAGTAGAATGAGCATCATCGATTGCGCAAATTAGTGGAGGCAATGGAGTAGGAGCTAGAAGAAGCGTTGCAGGAGACAAAGAGGGAGCAACAGAATGAAGTGTGTCACTCACAAGGATGGTGGACCGTGAAGCCTAGGCAACACATATCACCACACCGACGAGTGACTCGGGACGAGTCACGATGATTGTGTTGGGGGCCTGTTGGGTAGCGGAGGCTCCGCGTAATGGTTTTGGGGCTTAAAGCCTAGAAGTTAGGGTAATAATATTGTAAATCTCTGCGACATGCACGGAGTGCGAAATGTAATAGGTTGAGTCAAAGGGTTGTCTATCCAAAAATAATATAGAATAATAGGAAGTAAGTCAGCCTGCGCATGGTCCGTGGACCATGGGTATGTATAAATAGAGTGAGGCTCTAAGGCTAGAAGGCAGTTTTTGCTAGATGATCTGATGTGTTATGGGTTTTTGGAAGTAATTGGGCTCTGAGTCTGTATGTCCGGGTCGTGGTGTTAGTGGTTGGATAAAGGCTCCGCAGCTGTGTGGGCAGAGGCCTGATAGAGTCCGCAGCTGTGTGGGTTGTCCCCTGCAGCTTTGTGCGCAAGGTAGGAAGTGGATTGTACTGAATCAAAGATATTAATAAAGATAAGTTGGTTCTGAAATACTGTGTTGATTCTGAAATATTGTGGATCTATTTATATTCTGGTTTATGCATTGGCTTTATAAATTTATGATTGTTTTAAGAATTATGATTGCACGCACTGGGTTTTATTATCAAATGTTTGCTTAAAGACTGTAAGAAGAAGATGAGAACTATAATAAATTCATATAAATAATAGAGTAACTGGCACGGATCTACGCGAAGAATAAGTAATTGTGCAGAGTGGCACAGAATGGTTTGCGATCCCTCCAAACCACATCAAAGACATCCCAAGGGTGCGGAAACCTGGTTCCAGCACCCTCCCATACTACCTCAGGTGAGACTTCAGTCCACACTCTGCAGATAGTTGCTGAAAGGGCTAGTAGTGCGGGATTTTTTCGGCTAAAACACCTCTAAAATCTGGGTCAGGCCCCAACAAGCTAACAAAGCACCTGACAACAGTGTTGAGATTGTTGAGAGAGCATTATTTGTATGCCAAGCTCAACAAGTGTGGTTTCTTTCTGTCTCAGGTTCACTACTTGGGACATGTTGTTTCCAAGGAAGGGATAGTAGCGGACCCGGAAGAGATTAAAGCTATCATTGAGTGGTCATCCACTAGAAATGTGGATCATTCATGGGATTAGCATGTTGTTGTAGGAGGTTCATCAAGAACTTCTCAAGGATTCCATATCCTATTACATATTTGCAGAGAAAAAGAAATGAATTTGAATGGACATAGGAGTATGCAGTTAGTTTTGAGCGATTGGAGAATTTTCTTACAAATTCTCTTATATTGAAGATTGCAGATCCCGATAAAGAGTTCGTGGCATGTAAAAATTCTTGCAAGAAAGAACTTGGAGGAGTCTTAATGCAGGAAGGATAGGTGGTATGTTATGATTCAAGGAAGTTGAATGAGGATGAGCAGAACTATGTGACTCATGATCTCGAGTTAGAAGCTATCATTCATGCCTTGAAGATGTGGAGGAATTATCTTCTTGGAAAGAGGTTTATTCTGATGGCTGATCAAAGTGGATGGAGGTACTTGTTTGACTAACTTAATATAAATTATAGTCAAGCTATCTGGTTGGCTACCCTCAATGAGTTTTACTTTGAGATCAGATACATCAAGGGAAAGGAGAATAGGGTTGTAGATGCTCTCAATAGGAGAGTGCAGGTGAATCTTATTTCCACTGTGAGCTCTTATTTGATAGATTTTCTAGAGTGGATCTTTCATGCAGGGTAGCATGATGAGAAGTACCAACATCTAAAGAAGATGTTACAATAGTTACAATAGTAGGGTGAAGGTGATATAGATGAGGAGTATCACCTCATGGTGGATGGCTTGGTAAGATTCAAGAATATAATTTATGTGTTTGATAGTAGTGAGCTCAAGAAGCTTATCTTGAGGGAGTTTCATGTCAAGTCATATTCAGGTCACACAATATATCATAATAATTTGAAAACTGTTAATAAGTTCTATCATTGGCCAAAATTGAAGCAAGAGGTGATTGAATTTGTAGCTAGATGTTTAGACTATCAGTAGCTGAAAGTTGAGTGTAAGCACTCAGCTGGTTTATTACAACCGATTTCGATTCCAAAAATGAAATGGGAGGTCATTTTGATGGAATTAATTATAGGTTTTCCTTGGGCATCCAAATAGCATGATTCCATCATGGTTGTGGTTAACAAGTTGAGTATGGTAGCTCACTTCATTGCAGTGAAGTCTACTAATTCAGCTAGTGAGGTAGCTAATATATTCATCGTAGAGATAGCGAGGTTGCATGGTGTTACTACAAGAAAAAAGGACATTGGTGAGGGTCAAAAAATGTCACCATAAGTTCATTGGTGACGATCAAAAGAGCCTTCATCAGCAAAAATTGAACATCACCAAAGGTGGCGTCGCCAAAAGTATAGGTATTGTGATGACATTCAAGGTTCATCACAAATAATGCTTTATAATGATGGATAGTGACCATCACCATTTCATATGAGAAATGGTGACAAACCTTAGCCTCTGTCACCAAAACATTGAACGTCACCAAATGTGGCATCGCCAAAAGAATAGGTATTGTGGTGACATTCAAGGTTAGTCACCAATAATTATTTATAATGACAGATAGTGACCAGAACCATTTCATATGAGAAATGGTGATGGAACATAGCCTATGTCACCAAAACACTGAATGTACCAAAAGTATAGGTATTGTGGTGGCGTTCAAGGTCTGTCAAGAATAATGATTATAATGACAGATAGTGACCATTACCATTTCATTTGAACAACAGTGATTTATGGAGATGGACTTTTCATGGTTGTCGTTATTGATGCATATATATGGTGGCAATAAATGACCGTCACCATTTCATATTTTGGTGAGGGTCAAAAATTGTCACCATAAGCTCATTGGTGAGGGTTGAAAAATGTCACCATAAGCTCATTAGTGATGGTGAAAATAGCCTCTATCACCAAAAATTGTTTGTCACCATTGCATATGAATACCAGGGCACGATGGAATCGAACCAAAAACCTCCTACTTGTAAAGCAGGTTCTCTTCCATTGATCTAGTACCCTTTAAAAAATTAGACCTTGAAACTTTATAAATTGTAAATTATACAACTTTTAATAAATTATAAAACTTTGTAAAGTCTTGGAAATTATTTTACTAAACAAACAAGATAGCATCAAAGCTGAATACTCAATTAGAAGTGAAACTTTGAAGATATTTAAAGCCTATAAATTACCTATAATTATCAAACTTAAAATGTACAATTACACTAAAGATTGATTTCTAACCTTGTGAATCATGTAAATTTATTGTGACAACATAAAAAACTGCCTCTAAAAAATTGATTTGCATGCCAAAAAGTAAAATTGTGAGTATATATGATGCAATTATGACTAATGAGCTACATGCTTGAATCCCACTAGCTATGGGGTCTAGAAAACTAATTGGGAGTGCTTATCATTATTAATTAATTCAAGATGTCAAAATACAATAATCAATAACAATGATCCTAAAATGTAACCACTAAACAGATGTTAAAACTGTAAGCACAAAGTTTGGTTAATATTCGTTACATCAATAAAATATCCAAGGGGCATTCAAACACTTCCAAATCCACACCAACCACAAGTATCCAAAGATGAAATTACATGGATACAAAAAAACACTCTCTATCTCTTAATGATAACTATGTCCTCCCACAAGTACTTCAACTAGCAAAGGGGTGTGAAGACAATAACCTCAAAGAAAAAAGAACTACACAATACAAAAATACACTTCATCCCCCCTCTACCTTTATAGAATAGATCTAGGGGAATAACAAAAAGATGCATATAGAATAGGATTATAGTGGGAAAAATAAAGATGATAAGAAAAAAAATAATCAACAACAAAATCTACTAATTTGAACATGTGTCCACATGTACTCAAATATTAGAGGAAACAAAATAACCCAGCATGATTGATTATACACTTAATAAAATGGAATTTACTTCTTTAGTAAAAAGGAAGAAAATCCCAACCTATTTTCTATTTTCCTTTGGAATAAATCCTCTACGTATGGCATTGGGGTTTTGTGCTACACTCTATGCTTACTCTCCAACATTAAAACAATAGTGGTAGTAGAGGAAGTCAGTCCGTGCCAACTTAATTTTGTGGGGAAATATACTAACATTGTTGGTGCTTTTAATACTTCATAGTTGGACTCATAATCAGGTAAAGGAAGAGGTTTCCAGGAAAAGGCCCTCGAGGAAACAATGTTATCATCAACAACATAAACATATTCTAGCCCTATATTCCATAGTTGTGTAACCCATTGATTCTTTTGAAAAAAACTACAACAATAAATTATGCAAAAAGGGGTGCATATCCAAATCCATTGAACCAACGTTAAGTCATAATGAGTTGTATTGATATTTGAAGTGCAATATTGCACCGAGAGCTCCAAGATCACATCTCCATATTGTAATACTATTATTTTGAATTCCTAATTAACAATAGCTTAAGCGTTAATAACATTGTTGATTTGTGTTATAATGCCCCACATATGAGACAATTTATAGAAACACTTCTCAATCAGTTTTGTGAAGATTATAGCAAAACATATTCAACAACATTAATAAAATTCAAATAATATTCATGAAAATCACAATTACAAATTATTAGGAAGTTCAATGTCAAAGCAACACATTCTATAAACCATAGAATATAGGGTAGACGTTTATCAAAACAATGCATAGGAAAAAACAAATGAAGTAAAGAGCCTACCTTGTATAGAAAAATTACAAAAACAGATAGACATGCATGACTTAACTAATGCAATAAACCAAATAAGAAAAATTGAATCAAACTAAGGCCTCCTCAAATTATGCAATGTTTAGCATACCTAGTAGGCCTACAGTTAAGCTTGTTCTCCATCAATTTCTTGCATAATGAAGAGGAATGTTGTCTATAGCAGCTTCAGTTGACTCTCTCTCAATTGGCTTCAATTCCTATATGCAAAAAGCATAAATAGGAGGCAAGAAGCCAAGCCAGAAAAAAATTGAACAAAAGAACATGTGGCCAATCTAGACAATTGAGAAGCCACATGTAGCAGAGTGCTCAGGAAATTGCGGTGAAACTCATTAAATTTGATCCATTATCGTAGGTAAATGCCACTTTCTATCATCAATTGATTGAGCCTCATTTACCTAACATACACTAGGCCGAAAATTAGTTATGTTGTTTTTTATTTTTATGATTCTCACAAGAACCAAAGTTGAGTCACTAGAAACCAGAAAAGTGAATTGAAAGATATTCAAGGTCCTATGTAATACAACTTAGAATACAAAAAAAATGATTACTTATTCTTGACAAGATACATGAAATCAGATCTTGGAGGTTCCATTGATGACAGGAAATCCACCTATATTTTTTTTTCTTTTTAGGATCTAGCCTTATGTCATGGGGGAACAAGAAGTGGAAATTTGTTTCTCAATCTTCCACTGAAGAAGAATATTACACAGTAGGAGGATTTGTCTGCAAAGTAGCTACATCACATACTTGCAAGATTGGGTGTACCACAAATACATTAGATGATCTTGTAGTGTGTCAATTAAGGTGTTTTATAACTTGTTTTCAATCCACTATTTCATGAGAAAACAAAATACATTGAGGTCCAGTACCAACTCAAATGAAAACATGTTCAACAATACAACATGCAGCTCCAATTTTCTTCACTCAAGATCAGCATGCAGATATCTTCACCAAGTCACTTGCATGTGAGAATCTTGAGGCATTCCAAGTCTCTATCATGTACTTCTAAGAGTCTGAATTAATTGAGGGGGATGTTAGAATAATTACATCATAGTATATGTAAATAAACCAATGTAAATGAGGTGTTGGGCAGCACCAAATTTACAAGTAGAATACATTTAGTCCATTCTATTCTAAGTCTTGGAACATGTTTGAGATCCTAATATATATGAACTAAGTTAGTTATTTTGTATAAAATATGCATATGCTCCAATGAATAAATCAAGATCGCTAAGTCTATATTTGTGTTGTGAAATTTTGTATTCTACACCAATATGGAATAGGTATTGTTATCCAATTGCAAAATAATGTACATGTCAAAGACAAAATCAACAAGAGGAAGCCATTTCTATGACTTTTGGGCCACAATTTCTACACTACATATCTTTGAATGCCCCTTGTGTAAATATATTACTATCTTTAAAGCTATAGCATATTATAGGACCAGAACCATACCTCCCTATTTCATGTAGAACTTCTCTTCCATAGAACTAAGAGAAGATGCCCTTATGGATGTCTATTTTACTATTTTGCTACCTACATTCATTCTCTTGCACCCCTAATTAGAATGATTAAGCTCTACACCATGTTGACATTGAAATATTTATACAACTATATAAATCAACTAGTAGGACTATGAGACAAAAGATCCAAACTCCTAGTAGGCACCTTTATGGAGCATGAAAAAAAGGACAATTCAACATTTCATCGCTAATTCATTAACTAATAGAGAAAAAGGATCAACCTTAGTACACAATAAACACATTCCATCTACCTACATCTTTTATGAGATTTTTCAAGGTTACTTCCTAAGTTAAAGCAACAAATCCTTGTGATCTCAGAGTCAATGTTGCAATGCAAATATTGTTTTGGGGAATCTATCACTGAGGGTCCAAAAATAAAGTAATCAGAAATGTTGAGGAAAATATTGGAAGTTGCTAACTTGTATATATAATTTATAAAATCATTGATGAGCCTATTTTCTTCGGAAACTAAATAAGAGTTGAAAATTAATGGGGGAATGCCAACACGCCACTGACAAACTAATTGGGGTGGAATGGTCATTTTTCCAAACATCTGAGAAAAATTATGCCAGATATAAACCATGCTACATCTAGTTATTCACTAGCAAAATAAAATTCCAAAGGTAAATTAGATTTGTCTGTTTTACTAACTATTGTGAACCTCAATGAACTCGACTTCTCTGGGGCTTGAGGTGTTTTCAGTATCTGATTTTCCCTTGTCAACACTTGATAATTTTACTTTCATATACAACTTTGATACAAGGTAATGTTCCATCTACAACTTTGATACAAGGTAATGCTCCATCTACAAATTTGATACAAGGTAATGTGGTTGTGATTTTCAATATCTTCACTACTCTTTACCTTCATGGTGTTTCTAAATTGTGAGGTGCAGTCACCCCTTTCAACTATATTATCTAATACCGGCACATTTAAGCTTTGATCTATGGAAAGGTTGAAGGTTTCCTTGAGAAAAAAGAATATGGAACCCTGTGAATGAAGCGAATCACAGAAGGAAGATAATTATGTCGCTGATATGTTTCCAGATTAGGTTCAGTACCAATTCAAACGCAAACATGTTCAACAATACAACATGCAACTCCAATTTTCTCCACTCAATATTAGCATGCATATATCTTCACGAAGTCACTTGCATGTGAAAATATTGAGGCATTCCAAGAGTCTCTCTCTTGTACTTCTAAGATTCTAAATTAATTGAGGGGGGTGCTAGAATAATTACATCATAGTATATGTAAATAAACCAATGTAAATGAGGTGTTGGGAAGAACCAAAAATACAATTAGAATACATTTATTCCATTCTATAAGAAGTCTCAGAACAGGTTTGAGATCCTAATCTATATGAACTAAGTTAATAATTCTGTGTAAAATATGCATATGCTCCAATGAATAAATCAAGATTGCTAAATGTATATTTGTGCTATGAATATTTGTATCCTACACCAATATGGAATAGGTATTGTTAGCCAACTAAAAAGTAATGTACATGTAAAAGACAAAATCAACAAGAGGAAGCTATTTCTATGACTTCTGGGGCACAATTTCTACACTACCTGTCTTACTATATTACTATCTTTAAATCTCTAGCATATTATAGGACTAGAAGAATACTTCCCTATTTAACGCATAGCTTCTCTTCCATAGGTAGAGAGAGAAGATGCCCTTATGGATGATGTACTTTACTATTTTTCTACCTACTTTCAATCACTTTCACCCCTAATTGGAATCATTAAGCTCTACAATATGCTGGCATTCAAAGGTTTACATAGGCTATATAAATCATCTACTATGACTATGAGGAAATAGATCCAAACTCCTAGTAGGCACCTTTATGGAGCATGCCAAGAAGGATAATTCGACCTTGGATGGCGGTTAAAACATTCCATCAACTACGTCTTTTATGAGATTTTTCTAGACTACTTTCTGAGTTAAAGAAATAGATCCTTGTGATCTCAAAGTCAATGTTGCAAATATTGTTTTGGGGAATCTATCTCTAAGGGTCCAAAAATAAACTAATCAGAAATGTTGGGGAAAATATTGGAAGTTATTGAAATTTATTGATAGGCATAAACTTGACATAAAAACCTCGAAAAATATCATAAACATTGGCAACTTGAAAAGCTTGGAAAAAATGAAAATATCGAGAGAAATCCAAGATATTTGTAAAATTGCTCAAAATCAATAGATTATTAGATGGAATCCTTTGAAACGTGTCAAGAAATTATATGTTTGTTGGTGAGCTAAGCAGATTCATTATTGCTCCACAATTATAGACATCTTGTTAAAATTTGACCACTAGGAGCAAATTCCCCTTTGCGCAACTCCTTTGAAGAAGATAATTATTGCAATTAAATTCCTCTCCTAGAGAGGATGAAAACTGACCTAAAAATCACTAAATTTGGATAAGGAAATATATTATTTTCTCAAAATAAATTCTATAAGTGATAACCTTATCGAGGTGGGAAATATTAAAATTTGAAATTTTGAATTTCATACACATGTCAAGGTCAACTTCACCTTCAAAAGGACCAATCATCATGTCAAATTATATATAAAGGCATCCTCCGTCCTCATTTCATATATCCAAAAATATCTTCAATGTATATCTGAGGCAGTCGTGCCCAAGCAGGACGGCGGTTAGTTCTGTTTTGGGTTCATCTTCTACAGCTGGGCCGAGGTGCTTCACTTAGGGAAACCGCAGGAGAAGGGAAGATAAGACGTGGGTAATTTCTGGATTTTGGAGTGTTTTCTTGCTTCTTACAGGTCTAATTGTGGAGTTGACGCTGCCACCTTGCATAAGGGTTGATCTATTTACAGTTTGGGCATGATCCCCATGGTGAATCTCTCCTAGAAGTTGGCTGCAATAACTTGAGTCACCTTCAGTCAGGCCGTTGGACATGAACACCCTATTATGAAGATCAAGAAGCTACATCTAGGATGTCACAGTCTGGAATGCATGATATGAAGGCTGTGTGGTTTGTATTTGTCGCCTAGAAGAAGGTTAATGGGTAACATATAGTTGGAAGGTGTGGTTGATGGAAGCCACAGTCAACAGAAGGGTGTTGTAGCAGACCGCACTTGTGCCCTAACCTGTGATCTGAATTACAATGATGAAGCTTACAAGGGGTGCTAGAATTACAGTTTTGATCAAGCCCTTCATTTGTCTAAGTGTCGTAAATTGGCAGGTCATTCTGACTTTAAATTATTGTACTCTCTCTCTGCTGGACATTTGATATTGATAATAAGAAGAATTGTTCAAGGGTTTTCCCATTTTGGAGTTTTTCCTGGCTTGAACCATATCCATATCCTTGCTTTTTCTGGTCTTGTATTGTCTTCTGTATTTATGTTGAAGGTTCTTTTATCAGTTACTGTAATAAGTTAATTATTAATGTGATTGCTAATGGATTAATGGAGTTAATTATGGGCTAATGAAGTAACTGACCTAAGAAATGAACATGTTAACTAAAAATTAACATGGAATCAGAGCTCAAGTGAGGAAAATCCTAAGCTGGAGTAAAAGAGAAAGCAATCACCAAGGGAAGTTCATTGACAAGTTCTGATGAATTCTGCAATGGCATATGGGAAATTTCTGAAGTTTCATGTTTTTGGGAAAGGAGACTGAAGTTGAAGATTTGGGATCAAGTTTTTTTTTAATTTCTTTCCTTATGGATTCTCGTTGGGCATTTATTGTCCTTTGCCGGTGACAGAAATATTTTTTTGTGAATACTCCAAGTTATATCTGGCTGGTCATGATTTTTAACAATTTTTTATCAGAAGCTAAAATTCTGCGCAGGAAGGAGTATTTCTGGGCTACAATCAGCATTACTGGGCACTCACACATGTCTAGAGTTATTGTTTTCTGTGCTATGGCTCGGACCCTTTGTGAGGGCACATTTTTGTGCATAAATTGAGCAAGTTCGGCGTTATCTAAGGCATGTTTTAAGTTACGGGCAACATGACTCCATCCATGGATCGAACTACTTTCTACTTATGATTTCTTTAATACCTGCGGCTTGGGATTCTGACAAGCATTCCGTACACATCCAAGACTCCATTGGACAGTTCGAAAATTTTCTTGTTACAGGTCTAAAGTATTTTGATGATTGAAGTTGTTTTACTCCTTCCAAAGCGCATTATAATTCTTGAACGTCTAAAGTTGTGGGAAAGGATATTGTTCCAGCACGATTCAGCCCCAACTTTAATAACTTCACTGTGTAATGCTCAAAAAATGTACTCCTTGCAAAGCAATTTGACTTAAAAATTCTTGACACTAAACTCTATTACAAACCCAAGACAGTTTGTGGAGGCAGTTCAGTCCTATATCAGGACAAAACTGTAGCAGCATTTGAGGCATGTTTTAATATAGACCTGAAGCATTGGTGACCAGTGATGAGGCCTAAACATACATATATAGCAGTACTCAAATCGACTATTTGTAGACCATTCCGTGGGAAAATCTGTGGTATTCCAACAATGATTTGTCATACTCAGCAACATTTTAAAGATTGTAGCAGAATTGATGAAGGTTGAAGATTGAGAATCTATCCTAAATTGAAGCAATACGCATTGGATAATACTTTTCCTATGAAATGTAATCTTAAGGATGAAATTCTTGAACTGATACTCCATTAGTTACTAGAGCCACATCAATCCTTGAGATTGTATTAGTGTCACATTTTCTCCATGGAGATTCAGTTGCCAAAAAAGTAAGGGTTGCAGAGGACAGAGGTATTGCTGGCTAAAATAGTAATCAAACTTTGTTTTATGTCAGATTGACCAAGTGCAGCAAAATGTAAGAATTAAGAACATTTGCTTTTCAATGTATTCTTACAGTGCCCATTTGAAATGACTCTTTGAGAGCCTGAAATTCTCATGATGAGCCTTATATGATTGGAAGAGAATGAAATCATATAAGTCTCAGAAAGAATCTGAGATAAACGTTGGCAAAAATCTTGCAAACAGTGATGGCATGATGACAGTAATATGGATAAGGCAGATATATCAGTGAGCAGTGACTGTATTCTTGACTTAAATATAGTGACTTTGGGGCATAGCAAGGCAGTGACACGTTAACCTTTTGACTGTGTTGACTAAGGAATAGTGACCAGTATGACAATAGGGCTTTGACAATATTATGTGGAAGAATAACCTTCAGAAAGGAAATCACCTTGTTTGGAATAATTTCCTTGACCTTGATAGCAACAATGAGATATAATGACAACAATCTACAGAACTTGGTTATATTGTAGATGAGAAATACTTTGATTTGCATTGCTTGATTTTTCTCTAGTTTATCTAAAGTATAGGAGAAGAGATTCGGAATAGTGCCAATAAGGACTATGAATCAGTATTAAGACACCTGTGGCTCAGTCATATTTGTAGCTGTCAGTTCAAAAGGAACAGAGCAGTCCTCTCCAAGGCAAAATCCAAAGCAAGTCTCTTAATATCTTCATTTAGTTAGAAATATTTGTGATATCAAGGTATGATTCTGCCAAGTTGAATTCATTATTGAATGGTCAGAGCATGTGAAAAATACTGTCCGGGCATGTTTTCTGATGGAGTTGCAGCAAGATGAGGGCAGATTGATGAAGGTTGAACTGAAGTAAGACTTCAGAGGGAGCTATAGAGTCTCTAGCAGAATAACTTGCTGATAAAGACAAGTCATGTCCGCTGATTATGATGACTCTGATGATGCCTTTAGCTGCATTGATGACCTTGGCATATGGGCCTAAGGATCTGTAGTACAAAAAAGACAGGTTGCAGGCGGCTCATTCATTATGTTTAGATGAAATTATGAACTAGCCACATCGATTGAATTATAAATACACCATTACTGATGATGCCTAATTAATGACCCTTTGATTTATTAATATAAAAGGGAGTTGACTTTTAAAGTCAAGATAGAAATACCTATCCTTTATTTTTTTCTACACTTAAAGGTCCGATTAGAAGAAAAAACGACAGGTCTACACATGTATATCTTGTGGAATCCCGGGTGTTCTTGATAAACACCCTATCAGCCATATGTTCTTGGCATTCCAGTGCCATAAAGGGGCATGAAATTTTCAACTTTGTTCTTGTTTCTTTAGTTCTCTCATTTCTGGTGGTGAAATGTACCATTATTTTCTCCAACTACATCATGAGCTAGTGTACAAAATTAGATATACCTTGCACTATCAATTATATCCTTAAGAAATTGGTGGCTGTAAATCTAGCGTGTAGAGACTGTTTGTGGAATATTAGTGTTGTGGATAATTTTGATCCCATTTTGAAAAGGATTTCCCACCATGGAATTGATTACTATGGATGTCATTTCAAGAAGTAATGCTTGAAGGAAAGCCATTAAACCATTGATGGAAATTATAGGTTCAGTATTTGGGAAAGAACAAAATGGTGCAATTAATGCACTTATCAAGTCATCATTGGAAATTATTCTGAGGCAACTACCATTCTAGATGCTGAAAGTCATCTTATAGAACAGATATTTTTAAAATGTCTCAGCTTGGTTTGGAACTCGAGGAGTCTTGGGAGTAGTGGCTATTATTTCAATTAAATAAATTTCAGTAAACTCTTTGTATTTATAAATACAAGACTAAGTGAATTCATACTAAGCAAATGGGGATTTGAGTTGGAATGAAGTGAATAAAAGAACAAGACAACCCAATAAGCATTTTTCTTTTATATCATATATCGGACATCATACATCCATAAGGAGATCAACATAATTATTTCATTCAACTTAAACGTTTGGAATGAATTAATGCAAAGGTCATTTCTGTCAATATGAAGTTATATTTCCAACTAGAATACTGTTGCATCACCATTGCTACATGTTGAACACTTTCTCAACTACTTTATATTTCAGGCTATAATATAAGCTCCTGAAAATGCTAGATCTAATGAAGCAAGATGAAGAATGCTCTACTTGTGGTGTTATATTGCATTGAACTACAAAAAAAATGGGAATTTTTTGTGAACATGGGAGAAGATCAACGATGCAGGTTCATCCATCAACCATCTAGCATGATAACTATGACAACATTTACCAGCAATTGGTTCTTAGACTATATGAAGGTCAAGATTGTTGTTCACCATGTTTCTTATTGGACTATCTCAAATACAATGATGCATATATCTATATAATTTCCATCTTGAGTGTATCTAGATATCAAGGGATTAGGAAGAAAATTTAAAACAAGTCAACAGTGATTGTGGTAGAGAGACTTTGAAGTAATACTCAAAGAAACTTACAACCACAATTTTGACAAGATGTTATATTTCTACACTTTGGATATTCAGATTCATTTAGGAAACCAAATAATAAACATGCAATGGGTGAGGATTCCCTCCAAAATGGTGATGAATTCACCCCTTAATAAACACACGATACAAAGAGGCCTATTATGGGATACACTTCAAGGGTGCTAGATACTATACATGCCTACTAGTCATGTTAGATTCTTTCCCAAATACATTACTTACGAATGGCGAGTCTTCTAAAAAAAAATCTTGGTGCAAGGAAAAAGCATAAAATTATGTTATTAGTTGCTTGATTCAAGAGATGGCTACAAAAAGGGAGGGCCTGTTATGATTCATACAAATTACATAATACAAATCTTGGCACATGGCTGGTTAGAGTTTGCAATGAGTATGGAAATTGGAAAAGACCTATTAGAGATAGAATTTCACAAGCTATGAGCGAAGGGACTTAATACATGCTCCACATTATGTTATCAAAAATAGCTCATTCCCAGAGAAAAAGTTATTAAAGGCTTGTTTTCAATGGTCCAATTTGAAAAAACTCTTAGAACGATACCAAAAAAATGTCATAGTGGAAAAATTTGCCATGGTTGTCCATTCTCAAATTCGATGTTTTTATGGTATCCACGGTTTCATGCATAATGAAGAGTGTTTTGGTAGTATTAATAAGTCTATGCTGTATAGGCCAGCAACGAAACACATTAGAAAGCTACATTAGCTTTAATCTTACCAAACTTGAAGCGGGAAAACAACTATGTCATCAAATATCAAATTAAAATAGGATGGAACAAGCTTTGCATAAACAAAGCATTACGAGACCCTTTAATCTACATGACATCATACTTCATAGCAATGTCAATGTAGAAATATTACTTGCAGAAGGATGTTGAGTACTATAAGGATCATGACAACTCTCTTTATTTAAATAAATTCTAAATATCAAGGTAGTTACAACAATAATACTTCCATAGAATCCCAAGATCTTGTGGGTTTCTATACATGTCAACTAGAAACTAGTAAACGACAGAAACAATGTGCCAATTGAGAATCCAAGAATGTTGAACTAAATCCATTGAGGCATTTCCTTCTAGGTAAAGTAAACTGTTAGACTTTTCAGCGCTAAATGTTACAACTTAGGCTCTATTGTAGTTTATTGGAAACAATGATTAAATTCTGAAGAGTGCAAATGACGTTGGAAAACATAGCTGCATGATTGAAGACATATAATGAACAAACAGGAATATGAGTAGGGTTATCAAAGAACATAGTGTTCATATTAAATCTATAACATAACATTCTAGGAAGTGAGCTAAGAACAACATGTTTAAAATTACAACATGCCTATAAATCTAATTCGACCTTTGATTCAATAATGCACACCAAGGCTATTCTTTGACATGTGAATTGCAGTAGTTGTAGTGGAGATATAACCTTGAGTTGGCCCATCTTCCTACTATATTGGTTTGATAACAATACATTTTCTATGTCTGATGGCAAGTTTAAATTAGACTGAACTATAATATGATCTATCTTCTTCCTTGATTGATGGACAAACAAGGATCCAATCTAGGACTACTAGCTACAAAATCAATTGAAGAAGATTGAAAAATCAATAATTTTTCACAATGCTTAGTGTTCATGCATGTAGTTTGTTTAGGGAAGATGATGTCATACTAGAGGGATGCCTTGATTTATGATAAAGTTCAATGGTTTTTTGGATTTGATCAAAGCAGGGGAAATGTTGTTCTATATTGCACGGATAGACTTCATATGACCATGGTAAATAAGTCTCTTATAAATGAGACTATCCAGTGAGATAATATCATGTCCATTGGCACTCTACTAAAACCAAGCTCAAACTGTCAAAGGTGTTCAAAGGTCAAGGCAAGAGATATATTTCATCAGTTGATCAAGTGGCATAAGAAATTCACTTGGTTTCAATGACAGATCGAGGCAGCCTTGAGCAATATATAAGTAATGGTGTTTTACGTGGATAATCGTAGTCATAACAGGCATCACTCCACTGCGTGTCTGGGCCAGCATGCTAATGCCCAAGATGGATGATTTTTGATGGAGAAATTGTCTTGCTAAGGTTGGCCTTGGGTGGGACAGATCAGAAAACAAACTTGAATTCTGCAATTCTGCTAATAACAATAATTCAGGCTAACAAAACTAACAACATGCATAGTGAAGACAGAACATATAGATCATTAAGATACATCATAAACACATACACATGAGTAGAACAGTTCACAATTGTATTAGTAGATGAAACATGATAGAATAAGTCGTGTAGAACCCATAACTCATAGTACCCTTTCAACAACTGAATAACTCTGTCATAATGGATAACAACCTCTACAATCTCTCTGGATACATGAAAATCCTCATATATATGGGAAACTTATGTGGTTACAAAAGATTCTGAAATATACTAGGGAATCTACCAGCTATAACCCAATCATACAACATGATCTCCACCTTTATAAACCTACATAGATGTTCAAAGATACTTGACATAGAGGATGTATAAGAGGACTCCTTGGATTCCACATACTTAGGCTTCTGTGGCTTTTGGTACTCTACATATTTATCTTTTGCTGCACTCATCTATGCCAGTACTTACATAAAAATAAGGCCACATAGACTCACTGATTACACCTTCCGACACATCCCTGATTTGGTTCCATCATCCTACCAATAAAAAGGGGGATCCAACTCAAGGACTTCTCTTATAATAGCATCATTGAATATGTTGAACTCATTAAACACAAGTTTCTAGTCTGGCCTCTTGGATTTTCTGGGTGCATTATTTTATGGATGTATCTTTCATAGCTTTCTTCTAAGGGATGCACTTAGTTAGTGCCATCATCTCAACATCTTCTCTTGATTTCATTGGATTCACTGTTGTGAACTGAGAACGTCCTTTGTATGTAATTTCACCTAAAACCAACCAACCCTAATAAATTGAGTTTGATATTTCTTCTAAGGTTTTATTCTACTCCCCAAACCTTGATAATACTCCCAAGGGTTGTCCTCTACTCTATGATAAGAAATTAATATAACAAGCTCTATGGTATAATGTGGTAACGGTAAATGGAATTCACATGATCTATAAGTAGAGTTTGGGGATTCCATATCTTGTATTATGAGAGAAGTGTAATATACCCTATAGAATCAAAGATAAATGCAAATAACATCCATATATTTAGTATAAAGTAATAAAAATAATCATTGCAATTTTAATGGTAACCAAAATAAGATACCTTGATTATTAGGAGCACAATGTTCACTTGCCTCTTCTAGGAGGGAACCTCTAGTAGAGTAAAGCTTAGTTACAATAGTAATCCAAGGCATATTTTACAATGTTTTTACCTCTATATATACTATTTTCTAACCTTCTATAACATTCTGGAGGAGGAAAACCTTCTAGCAAGTCCTCTCATAATAGTTTCAGTCACACTACTGCCATCATTGTATAATAATGATGGCCTTTCTTATATAACCATATATTAATCTATTTGATAAGGGTTAGGGAGGCTAGGACCCTAACATGTCCTCCCCCTTAGAGAACAACCTTATCCTCAAGAGTTGAGATGTGGAAATTGGTGTAGAATGTTAGCAAGCTGGAAGGTGCCACCTCAAGTGGTCTTTCCTTCCATTGTATTAAAACTTATTGAATGGTGTGATGGTAGAGATGTCTCTCATAGTGCTTGAGGATTACTTCTAGCTACAACCAAATGGATCCTTCTGCATCCAATTCCGATATACTAGTTATAACAATGCAATTGGATCCAATCACTTTCTATTTGGGGCTTATTTCACTTTATTATTGTACATGTGGTTTGAACAACCCATAATTTATTTGTTTTGGATTGGTTAATGGTAGAGAACTATGTTTTACTTCTCCATTGGTTAGATTAGTGGACTTCCCTTAAAATATTAGTTGAACATCTCTTTATAAATAGGGATGCATTTCCTCATTGGTACTCATGGTTGGAGTGTGGGAGAAATCCCTAAGCATTATGATATTTTGGAGATTTATAAATTTAGAAAAAAAAAAATAGACCCCAAACTTTTAACTACACCTAAGGAGTCAGGTCAACCTAATAACCACCTCCTTTGGGTCAGGATGTAAGGGGGTGTGTTACAATATTTTGGTTGTTATTAATTGTTGGGAAGTGTATCCAAGCTCCAGTTTGTTTGGTCAATGGAAGATAGGGCAGAAGAAGTCCTCCTTGAGGTTACAAACCCTAACCAAGATAGCAAGGCACTTACTCATTAAGAATAATTTGGTATGTGAATCTTTTAAGGTTTGCTTGAGGTGTATTAGTAGATGAAACATGATAGAATAAGTCATGTGCATAACCCATAACTCATACAATCCTTTCAATAGCCGAATAAATCTCTGTCATAATGGATAAGAACCTCTACAACCTCTCTAGATACATGGAAATCCTCATATATATATATATATATATATATATATATATATATATATATATATATATATATATATATATATAGGCAACTTAGGTGGTTACAAAATATTCTGGAATATACTAGGGAATCTACCAGCTATAACCCAATCATACAATAGGATCTCCACCTTTATAAACCTGCATAGAGGGTCAAAGAGACTAGGCATAGAGGATGTATAAGAGGACTCCTTGGATTCCACATACTTAGGCTTCTGTGGCTTCTGGTACTCTACAGATTCATCTTCTATTGCACTCATATCTATGCCAGTACTTAGATAAAAACAAGGGCACAAAAACTCACTGACCATGAATTCTAACTCATCCCTGAGTTGGTTCCATCATCCTACCAATAAAAAAGGGGCTCCAACTCAGGGACTTCTCTTATAATAGCATCATTGAATCTGTTGAACTCATTAAACACAAGTTTCTAGTCCGGCCTCTTGGATTTTCTGGGTGCATTATTTTATGGATGTATCTATCATAACTTCCTTCTAAGGGATGCACTTAGTTAGTGCCATCATCTCAGCATCTTCTCTTGACTTCATTGGCTTCACTGTTGTGAACTGAGAATGTCCTTTGTATGTAATTTCACCTAAAACCAACCAACCCTAATAACTTGAGTTTGATATTTCTTCTAAGGTTTGTATTCTACTCTCCAAACCTTGATAATGCTCCTAGGGGTTGTCCTCTACTCTATGATAAGAAATTAATATAACAAGCTCTATGGTATAACGTGGTAAGGGTAAATGGAATTCACATGATCTATAAGTAGAGTTTGAGGATTTCGTAGCTTGTATTATGAGATAAGTGTAATATACCCTATAGAAACAAAGATAAATGCAAATAACATCCATATATTTAGTATAAAGTAATAAAAATAATCAATGCAATTGTAATGGTAACCAAAATAAGATACATTGATTATTAGGAGCACAATTTTCACTTGCCTCTCCTAGGAGGGAAATTCTAGTAGAGTAAAGCTTAGTTACAAAAGTAATCCAAGGCATTTTTTACAATGTTTTTACCTCTATATATACTACTTTCTAACCTTCTAGAACATTCTAGAGGAGGAAAACCTTCTAGCAAGTCCTCTAATAATAGTTTCAATCACACTATTTCCATCATTGTATAATAATGATGACCTTTCTTATATAACCATATATTAATCTATTTGTTAAGGGTTAGGGAGGATAGGACCTTAACATGTCCTGCCCCTTAGAGAACAACCTTATCCTCGAGAGTTGAGATGTGGAAGTTGGTGTAGAATGTCACCAGGCTGGAAGGTGCCACCTCAAGTGGTATTTCCTTCCATTGTATTAAAATGTATTGAATGGTGTGATGGTAGAGATGTCTCTCATAGTGTGTGAGGACTACTTCTAGTTGCAACCAAATGGAGCCTTCTGCATCCAATTCCGATGGACTAGTTCTAAAAATGAAATTGGACCCAATCACTTTCTATTTGGGGCTTGTTTCACTTGATTACTGTACATGTGGCTTGAGAAACACATAATTTATGTGTTTTGGATTGGTTAATGGTAGAGAACTGTATTTTACTTCTCCATTGGTTAGATTAGTGGACTTCCCTTAAAATATTAGTTGAACATCTCTTTATAAATAGAGATGCATTTTATCATTGGTACTCATGGTTGGAGTGCGGGAGAAATACCTAAGCATTCTGATATTTTGGAGATTTATATATTTATAAAAACAAAATAGACCCCATTCTTTTAACTGCACCTAGGGAGTCGGGTCAACCTAATAACCACCTCCTTTGGGTCAGGATGTAAGGGTGTGTGTTATAATATTTTGTTCGTTATTAATTGTTGGGCAGTGTATCCAAGCTCTAGTTTGTTTGGCCAACAGAATATAGGGTAGAAGAAGTCCTCCTTGAGGTTACAAAACCTAACCAAAATAGCAAGCCACTTGCTCATTAAGAAGAATTTGGTATGTTAATATTCTAAAGTTTGTTTGAGGACAAAAAAGGTGCAATTGAGGCTCATTCAGGGCACAATAAGCAAACAACAAAGGAATGAAGTTAGTTTAGGATTGTTTTGAAGAAAGAAGCCTTAGAATCATCCTTCTTAGGGTTGCGGGTAGCCACATTAGGGAAACCACATCCTACAACAGACATCTCATCCATTCCAACAATCATGCTATGACTAGTCACTATATATTGTACATAGTTGATCACGCTACCCTTTTGGGTTGCAGGTACCCACAGGAAAGGAAATCAGGCTCCTATTCTCTAAGCCTACTGATTATCTTCAGTACAGTCAGACTCCTATACAGTAAGCCAGAATAGCACAGTAGATTAATATATCTCACCTAGTTTTTATTAACATATCATAATTGCAGTTGGATTGGGTTTCTTAAATGGTTGATATTGCAAATAGTTCTATACCAATGGACTTATTACATCGTTTCATTGAACATTCAACCATCCTTATTATGGTTTTGTGAAGAATTATATTGTTGATGTCAATCCTTATATTATTCATTCATATATATTGTTTATGAATGTGTAACACTAATTTATTCAAGAAACCTAGACATAATAGAAATCCTAAGTGAAAATTTACCTTAGAGAATTACAATTTGGACCAAATGTGGCTCATCAGCAAGGCAAAAAGATTGCAAGTACTTAATGTTCTACTTCGTAGAGAATTATTTCATTGTAAATTTTACCTTATTTACTTGATTTCTTAGATATGATGAGTTACTTGATGGATATACTTGATTGCTTAGATAATCTAACAAGTAACACCCTTCCAACCAAATATGCTAGAAGTACTCATATAGTAAACAACCTTGCACATGAATAAATATTCTTTATAGAAACTATAGGTCAAACTATGAAATGGGTTGTATTATGGATTTCAACTGTTAGGGTGTCAAATGTTAACTCTAGCTAAAACCCATTAGACACTATGTTTAAATGCATTCCCCTATCTTATTCGTTGGCCCATATTCGGGCCAGTATCAGGAATACACACTCATTCTTCCCTGATAAAGCCACCCTAAAATGTCAAGGTCATTTTATCTAATAAAGTTCCTATATTATAATCAAACCAATGTGTATCATTAAGATAAATTAAAAGTCCATTTAGTCCAGCTTCTAACTAGCTAGATCTTAACTTCATGTAGAAGATGCTAGTTGATTGGCAAGATACCAGTAATACAAAAAAAATGGAATTTAAATAAAGGAATAACACATTTATCCTAGGTCCCAAAATTCTTCGAATCCGGGATGTCTGGAACTATAAAAGAGAAGAGGGTCAAATTACTAATTGTATTGACATCAAATCCCAAGAACAACTTACAAGTGTAAAGGAGAATGAAGCCTCATAATCAGACCTATTTATCCATCTTTGAAGACTAATTAAATAGACGTACATTCATTTGAAGTATTGTCATGTCACCACTCAAATTCTCACTACATTGAAAATTCTAAAGTTGCCCAAATCATAAGATCCTGGAGGAAACTACTAGGCAAGCCACTTTCTTTGACCTTAGAAGCCTCACCTAGAAGTTGCCTCTATGCTCTTACATTTATGGTTTAGACTTCTAAACATGGTGAGAGTTTCAAGAATAACAAAGCCCTACTCTTCACCAACAATAGTCATGCATGCTCACTCTAACTGATCCTTGAACATAATTTCTTAAGCAAGACACAATAATCTATGTGTAAGTGGATAACACTATATGTAAGGAACACTTGATTGTAACTAGATAGATAAGATTAAGTTTGAAATAAACTACATGTATCCTCCTTGAACATTGTGCTCTCTTGGGCATGAGAAATACCATAAATCATTTCCAACCACTCATAACCCTGCAAGTATGATTCCATATATCACCTATTTGATTTCTAACTTATTGTACGTTTATATTTTGCACCAATAAATGTAAATTCCAGGTTTCTCATGAGAAATTTTGTTCCCACGAGGATGTTGGACTTGGTATAGTTGAATATGGATTCTACACTTTTAAGGTGAAAGAAAGAAGGCTATAAGTATCCAGTTGTGTTTATGGGATTCTCATTTTTTCCAAGTTGTGTCAGTGGCTAAAGAGGCAACCAAGTATGCAACAGTTTAGCAAGATTTTGTCCAATAGCCACAAGTCACATAACATTATAAAAACTCATTCATGCGTGCATTTTGAATCAACTAAGACTATTACTATTGAGGCTCCTAACCAAAATTCCTATTGGCAAGGGCACTCTTAGGTGTTTGTATTCACTCTTGATGTTCTTTTGTTTAATATATTAGTGTTATTTTTCCTTACCATAAAAAATTGTCTCTTCTACTACCACAATCCCTTTTTGTGTTCTATTTATTTTATGTATTTTATGTTGACTATCTTAAACTAATGACATCTACAGTCATCAAATATTGTACTCTAACCCTGATTTGTAAAGAAAAACATAGAAATAAAGACATGAACTAAAAGTTAGCTAACATGGACAAAATTCCACATTGTCATGTATCCTGTGGAAAGATACCAATAACTTACATTAGGAAACCCTATCCACCAATGACATGCTATCTTTATGGAAAAAAGGCATTAAAGAAGACTGGTCTAGGTGGAGTTCATGCATCCAAGTTCATGTGAAGAAAGACGTCCAATCTAGCTCAACACCCTAAACTCAAGACTCTGAAAACCCACTGGAAGAAAGGACCATTGTCAAATGAGAAAAATCCTCTTGGGTTTAATTATTCATGTGAATAGAAAATATTGATTTGTGAGCTACTAAGAATGCAATCCTATAGTATTTTTCACTCCAAGAAAATTTTTGTCCAATTTTAAAACATCTATGTCTAATTTATAGTGTGAATTCATTATTAATTGTTTCATTTACTGCACAGTGGTTGTATATTGTAATTGTTAGATTCTTTTTGTAGCAGATAAGATAAGATAATTATATTTATGTCCAACTAATGACCACAAAGTAGGTCAAAGGGGTTGCTGACTACAATGATGTATATACAAAGCGGGAGAACCAAACAGTCTCCTGTAAAAGATACAATGCATGAAGTAAATCAACATCTGGCCCTAACGGAGAAGATCCAGGAGCTAATAGGTCTGAGGATCAGACCCAGCTCTCCTAACATTTGAGGCTGAATGAATAACATTGAAGAAACTCAACAAAGTATGTTGGCTTGATGAAGAGCTGATCGCAAGTGCAAACTTCCCACTAAATTGTTTCCTGGGGGGTTCGCACGCTTCTGAATGCTTGAGGACCTAGTCCGTCTCCCAAGAACAGACCTGAGACAGATCTACTGTTGAGATCTCGTGTGGTAGGGTGAGGTCCCACACATCCTCACTGATCTGGATTCTGGATACGTACTGGTGTCAATCGATCTCTTGGTGCCCCTGTCTGAAGGTAGTAATTTGAAAAATGTTGTGATCCTTTGTGTGGGGTCTGGTTTGATGGGAGGTTGATGAATATGTGCTTGGAACATGAGAGCTTCGTTCATATACAAGGCCAAACATATTTGACTGGGATACCTGAAAAAGTCAGCGAGGGTCTGAGAATCTTTAAACAAGTAATGAAACCTTCCTCTGATCTCGTAGTAGACAGGGCATCCAAGAATGAAGTGCACCTCGGTCTCCACTTCCTATAAATGACATACCTAGTGGATTTTGTCTATTCTATCCACTTGGTGGTCCATCTCTACCTAAATTATATGAGAACCTACTTTGAACTAGCCTAGAGGAATGTGAAGAGAATGCATCTAGTGGTGAAACGTATACTGGGGTCGAATAGTGAGCCCGTCTCTCAACTCCAAGAAGTGCTTAGCATAGAAGTCCATCTTTGGGTGCAACCCTCTCGGACGATTGACCTAGGTGACCTTGATGAACTGTCTGTAGATGTCCTCCCTAATGATCTTGTTTAGCTCATGTCTAGTAGGTAAAAGGTGACTAGGGGCATCTAAGGAATATCAGAAAGGAGGGAGATGATCCAACTAAATTCTCACTGACTCTAAGGGATTTGAAACTCTTGTAAACTAACATCTGTGTCGGCTTGAAGGAGTAGAATGGTCAATAGTCTCAAAAGAGAAATATTCCAAGTAAGGATGTCAGTCCCTACTCTTTATCGAGTATGAAAAGCCCTCGACACGATGCGAGAATGAAACCAATCAAAATACCATCTCAAGCTGGAAGGGAAGAACTCCAAACTTTGCAAGGATGATGTGTTGTGGTACCATCATTTTGCACCTAATGATGCGACGGAGAAGAAGAATAGGGACTCTCTCAGCTAAAGCCCAATCTGAGTCAACTAAAGACGGTCCCCAAATCTCTTAGACTTATAGAACAATGTGATGGATCAAGGTGTCCATGAGTCTCACCTTGTACGAGATGTCCTAGAAGTGATGTCGAAAGCACTATCTCTCAAGAAGGGCTAAGGATCCATATCCTTTATTGATTTGAGGCTAAAGTGTTGGTCGCAAACTGAATTGGGGACCTGGGAATTGCACCCCCAAGTAAATATATGTGTTGGTGATCTCAATCTCCTCCCCTCTGAATAGAAAGTGAAGGTCTGAGGTTTTCTTCACCCCATTAAAGATCATAACCTTTGTTTTACCCAGGTTGACCATCAACTGTCAATGATCACAAAATAGAGCTAAGGCATCCAGCTACCTTTGTAATCCTTATGGGGATGAGGAGAGGAGGACCACATCATTAGAAAAGAGTAGAATAGATATCGGGACCTGGCAAAGAAGGCAACCATCAATGTCCTAGATATGCTCGTGTAGAAATGCTTCCAACTCATCAATGTCGATACCAAACAAGGTAGGGGACAATGGACAACCTTGTTTAACCCCAATAGTGCTTCAGATGACATCAGACATCCCATGGGCTGCATGAAAATGACAAAGAATGGACTCATATAGGTGCATAATAGTGGTCAATAGGGTTGCATATATGCCAATATATCTGAGTCTCTTAAGAAAGGACTCCCTTGGAATAGAGTAAAAAGCTTTTTGAAAATCTACAAAAAAGCAGTAGACTTTCGAAGAGCGGTGTCATGCCTCCTCAATCACGACACAAAGGGTGAAAATATGATCAATGGTATGACTAGTCGGTTGAAAACCTGCATGTCCCCTAGCTGTGAGTTGTCTCTGCTTAAGGTCACTAGAGAGCTTCTTGTGTAGAACAGTAGCATACAACTTCAAGAATGTGTGGCCCACCATGATCATTCAGTAGCTATTGGGATTTGAGCTGGAACTTGATTTGTGGACCGGATGGATGATGTGGTGTGACCATGTCAATAGAAAACCTTCAAGGACTACATGGTTGAAGAGATCATCCAAGTATCTAACCAAAGCATAGAAACCATGCTTAAAGAACTCTATTTGGTAGCCTTCCTCATCGGCTACTTTTTTGTTATTCATCACCCAAATGGCCTCTCTAATATCTCTGTCTGAGAATAGGTAACACAAAGAGAGTGGGGAGGTAACATGAATTTGGGCCTGCCCAGGAATATCATAAAGGTTAGAAGTGTAAGAGAATATGGATATAGGGTTGAGGTCAAGTGGAAGAGGGGAGCGTTGGGGAAGGATGGTACGCCATAATTGTTTAGGGGACTGGGCATGGAGAGAAAAAAGTTCTCGTCTTCTATGAGAGACAAAGAGTTGTTTCTTGTGACGAAGGAGACAAGGATAAAAGGCTTTGAGGTCAGAGTAGAATGGTTGAGAGTGGGTGAAATCATATCGAAGTTCTTGATGTAGATTCTTGCATTCATCATCGTACCATTCGTTCATGGGGCAAGATCCAACTTTAGGGGATATGGAAGTGGAACGAGTGGAGTGGGGGAAGGATTTGAGTGTTGCTTCCCAAATGGCAGCTGAAAGGCAGGTGTATTTTGTGGAAGCTGAATCAAGCAAGGAGAATTGGGCCTTCGATGGGAGTGTCTTTCGTAGGGTAGAGGAGAAGATTTCAGGGTCTCCTCTGTCAAATTGGAAGGTAGTTTGGTTGGGCCCCGAGGGGAGGGATGGGGTGGAAGGGGAGGGTCAAACTGAAGAGAGAAGGAAAGAAGTGCATGATCAGCAAGGATATGGCTAGCAAGTACATAGCCAACTACACTCGCATCCTTGCCATTTTTTGTCATCTGAAAAAGCGAGAGTCTAGGAAATAGGGGAGACAATTTAGAATCAACCACTCTTGGAAGCCCTTAACTGCAATAGATTCTTACCATAAACTGTAGTGGGCACCAAAGCATCATCTAACATTCGGTGAATCCCTATTGAATCTAATCTATCCCTTGGGTACAAAACACATCCTCTGATCGATCGTGGAGAGGGATCTGGAGATCTCTAGTGTGAGCATTGAAGTCACCTAGGAGGATGACTTCCCCAACAACACAGTATCAGGTGATGTCAGTGTACAAGTCTATAAAGGGGTCCCCATTTGTGCCATTATGGATAACAAATGGTGAAGAGGTTGGGGGGAAGTAACAAACTGCAATGTAGATGTCCCTCGGAGGAGTGACTCCAATGCTAATATGAATCCACATAAACCTGGAAAACTCATCTTTAGCTACCAAAGATACCCTGTTCCAGAGTGAGTCACTAGCGAAATAAGAAAATCCAAATGATCCTCTGACCCCTCCTGATCTTCTTGTCTCATGCTTGGAAACTGAGATTCATTGGAAACCTACAATACTTGGGAGGGGTTGAATAGGGCTCACATGAGTCTCGGTCACGAAGAGGATGTCTGTTGATTCAAGAGTGCCATACAAGAGTCTCGGTGATGACTAGAAAGATCCATTTCAATTCCAAAATTGGATAGAAATTCTTGTACCATGTTGCCTCCCTAAGTGGGCCCGTCATTTGGAGCCTCCAGTTCGAGGTTCCCACCCAGGTGGGAAGGAGTCCCGAATAATTGCCTAGAGACTCCCGATAGCTACCCATTTCCCTACTTTTCGTGCTACCATAACCTGTTCTCTGGATTGTTTAAGTTCCACAAATTGTGCTCAAGTGAGGTCCTTGTCCAAGAAAATCCTGTTAGGAAGAGAAAACAAATTCCACTTAGCCCTGAGGGTGCGGAGTCGATCAGATGCAGTCCAAAACCTCAGGAAGAGAGTGGAGTCGTAACGTATCCATGCTCTGTCCAAAACTATATCGAGAAGGCTAAGGGTGTCCCAAAGGAACGTAGCCCCCACTTCCATAGGATCTAGAGAGGGGTGGGGTAAGGGGAGACCTCTCACCTTGAGATTCAATCCTCTTGCCCATTTGTTGCATTCTTCCACAAGTTTTTTTTGCATCACCTCCTCAACTACTGCAAGAGGGGTAGGATTTTATCGTTCCCTCACACCACCTATACCTAGGAATTGTTGTGTGTCTCAGTTGCTTGTTTGAAGGTAGATTGTTGGGATCAGATGGAGAATTTAAGATCAAGAATTTCTGCATGCAGTGCACCATTTGGAAGATGGAGAATTTCTTGATCTTTAGTTTCATGTAACATCTTCTTAAATATTATATTACCCCCCTCCACCTCTGAAACTCTGGTAGAGAGGGTGTGTATTTTTGAACAAAGCTAGCTTGTTTTTAGTTTCAAGAGGGGTAGAAGAAATTTAACTATTTTTCTTGATTATTTTAAGTTGTTTCTCATTTTATTCTTTGTTTATTTTAATTTCTCCTGAAAACCTATGTTGAATCCAACAAGGATGAGCTTTGAAAGAAGAGCCATATTGCAACAATTCAGGAGTTGTTTAGTCACTGTTTTTTTTTAAATTCTTGTTTTTCTTGAGAATTCCAAATCAAACACAGAAACATGAAAAGAAAACCTTGAAAACAACCAAATGACCAGAAATAAATGAAATGCATGCCAAGCAAACGAAATAGTTAATGAAATGTATGTGTTTTTATCATGGAAACAAGGGCATTTTGAACATGCTCTGATTTGCAAAGAATATAGAGGTGTGGACAGAATAAGTATCCAAACTTTTATTAAAATATTTAATCGTAGATGTATAAATCTTATTAATAGATAGGGAATTGAATACCTATATTTTAGAATGATAACTCTCGAGAAACAATTATCTATTGATCTCTACACATTGATGTTTCTCATATTGAGAAAATTGGCTAACGTGCATATTTCCTTCAAATCGAAACTCTAGGAATGCATATGATTCATCAAATAGTTGATCATGAAAAGAAGGAAGTACTAAATTTATGAAATGAGTGGTCATAGAGTAGTTTTCAAAGGAAAAAGATTCGATGTAATATCGATTCCCAGAAACCATCAGATCGGTTTCCATTAATCTCAGCAAACTATTCTGAAAAAATGGATAAACAAGGGTGCAAAGGGATGTTTCTCCCCAAAATTGGTCAATTGCAAAGGAGGGTCATCAACGATAAAAACACTAAGATCAGTAGGTGACTACTTTGTTTAGTTTAGGGAATATTGCATTGATTTGGTTCTCCCTAAATAGTAAAAATCGAAATCTTGATTTAATACGAGAAATCATTGCAATTTCATATACTCAAAAAACTCGAACTACATTTTCATTGTGGAGGATTTAGAGAAAGTGTGTACATACTTGGTCAAAATTTAAGGTAACAAGAGTGACGTATGAGGACGGGCCAAAAGTAAAAGAAATGGAGGAACTAGATCCATGGAAGAAGAAAGAATCACCCATAGAAGAAATTGCGAACCCTCTTCACACAATCGTCTAGCTGGGTGACTTTGAGGGCACCATCAACAGTCGGCCACTATATCATGACCATGTAATGACTCTGCTTGCCAAATGATTCATCATACATGTAATTTCATTTTCTTGCCATTTGATGTCAGGGTCGAGTTGAGCTTGTGCTAGTTGGGTTAAGCTTGTGCAGATAAAGAGCTTAATATAATGAAGCTTGTTCAACAAACTTGCATCACTGATATCATTGAGATCAAAACCCTGACTCCGAAAGAATAGTGATAAAACTAAAAATGGAGTGGGTTAAGCTTGGGCAGATGAAGAGAATAATATAATTAAGCTCATTCAACAAACTTGCATAATTGATATCATTGAGATCAAAACCTTGAAATGAAAGCATGCTAATAAATGAAAATGGAGTGGTTTACATAGTCATTTTTATGGATAAAATTATTGATTTCTTGCTAGCAGGAATCATAGGGCAGGACATGATGAAAATTAATGAATATGCTATGAAATTACGTGGGATGACATTTAACTCAGAGAAATAAGGGTATAATAAGATAAGATGCGTAGTACTTACTCAAATCACCATGTGCATATTCAAACCATCAATATCAAACATTTATATGAATAAAATTATGAAACATTATGGAACAACTCAATTTAGAAATTTTAGTTAGAGCATCTAAGAGTTATAATAGAGTCTTTAAGTGATCACAATAAAAATAATACACATTATAGATATCATATACACATGGATCATATATATCAAGCTAAAAGTGATCACTAAAGCAACATCTTCCTACAACTAGTGTCCTAGATGGCCAAGGCAAGGTGTCTTCAAACCAATTATACATGCATCCATATATCTCAGCTGAAAAATGATTAATGTCACAAGAATCACAAGGGTTGATATGTCTAAAAAATTATATAGAAAGTGGAGTAGTAGGTCCTATGACATCCAACCTGCAATTTGCAATGGGAAATTCTCAAAAGTATCTTTGAAGAAAGAATGTCCCATTGAGGGGTTCAAGAAGAGGTATGAGGCCCCACCAATTTGATAGTTGAAGAAGTTTGAATATTGGTTTGTCAATTTTGGCCCTAAATAGGCAAGGAAACATGGAAGGAGGTGACCCCCTTAGAAGAATTCAGAAGGGAAGGCCACATAAGGTCATATATAAAGATCTAAATCTAGGGACCTCCCTCATAAAAAGAGTTATACATGTATTGAAATAAAGAAGACAATGCGCCATCTAAATCTTGATAAAAAAAATATAACATCCCTTGAATCCCATAATAAATGGAGCATATACAAATGAGGTGATCCTATAATTAAATCTCGTGTATATGACAAATCTAGAAGATGTTATTGAGAAGAGGAATGTCATGATGATTAGTTTCAACTAGACGCTAATGTAAACGCACTTTAAACCCACCAAGGGGGATCTGAAGGGCAGCATCTAGTTTTCTTGTGTGTATGGGTTAAATAATAAGCCCCCATCTCATTTACATGAAGTGTTCCTTGTACAAATCCATCTTAGAGTCAAGGCCATGAAAAGATGAAGTCCAAGTACACTGAATTTATTGTCTATAAATAACCTCTTTAACAACTTGACACAAACATATAATGATGTCATTTACATTGGAGGTGTATGTCACTTGAATTGTGTTACAACTTTAATCGCTCCCCCAAAAAATGTGTCATGCTCCCTTGTGAGGATGCATCAACCCTAATGGAGAACAATCTCATGATGTAAAAGGAATTTAAACACAATGTAACTTTAATAGTGTCCTACTCACCCCTGGATCACCACTCATGGCAAATGTGAGACTATTTCAAGCATTGATGTGGATAATATCATTTTATTTTCTCTTATGTATAGTATTCTACATTGACACAATTGAGATTTTTAGCAAAAAAAATATTTGTATCAAGGGTTAACTCATTGTGCATTAGGGCTAAAGAGGTCAAGTCATTATGAGTGATCTATTCATTTCCAACTCCTTATATGGGAGAGCACTACAAGCTCCATGTCAACATGAATTGTATATATAATGAGAAATTATGATTGAGGTTTTGCAATTTATCCAATTGTTCTACATTTGGTATACATGGTAATAAAGGCATTACCCACAAACACACACCCTCGAGACCAATACCTAGTTCTCTAAAAATCAAATGGTCCCAATATTCTTAGTTAGAGGTGAAGGATTATCCTAAGAGGTTAGTTTGTTGGTTTGAGACATTGGTTTTGGCCTTGGATACTAAGTGGTTAAGGGCTTCATAAGTTAAGAGTTAAGAGCCAATGGCTTAGGGGCCAGGGGATTTAGGGTCTAGGGGTTTAAGAGTTAGGGGTTAAGGTGTTAGATTTTAAGATGTTTATGGGTTAGGGGTTACGGTTTAAGGGTCATGGGTTAAGAGAATAAGGGGTTAGTTCTTAAGGGTTCATGGAGTCTAGGTTAGCACTTAATGGCTTAAGGTTTAACGGGCTAAGGGGTTGATGGGTTATGAGTTATGAGTGTAGGGGTTAAGGGATTGTGGCTTGGGGGTTTATGGGATAGGGAGTTTAGTTGTTATGGGTTAATGTCTTATGGGTTGTGATAATGGGGCCCCTAGTCCCCTTATCACCACTATCGGGGGTTCTCCTTTCAATTTCTCTTGTTTCCTTCCCTCTAGGCCCCATATCCCCCTGTGAAATTAGGTCTTAAGCCCCCTTCTCATTCTCTAATTCTCAAATTATAGATCTTAGTAAAACATGCTTGGACATCCCACTTTTTCCCATCAATGCTACCCTTGTGTCCCCTAGTCTTGTTCAATACACCCCGAAATACTCCTCCCACCTTTTTGGTCCAATCATTCAACTCATCCTAACATTATGAACCCAAAATTTAGCCCCAATGGCCCTACAACTACATCCTTGGGCCACTCTGACTAAGGTATTAAGTGCAGTAAGGCTTATGAGATGTGATAAGGGGGCCCATAATCCCCTTATCACAACTATTGGAGGTTCCCATATCAACTACAGTTGCATCATAAAGAAGAGAAATTGAGATAAAAAGGCAAGTGCTAAGACATGCTAAGATGTGCTAGGTGACAGGGTGTGGCGCCAATGCATGCTAGTGAGTGTTAGGGCCAAGTATCATGGAAACACAAGGGAGAAATAGTTTCAAATGCATGGAAATGAATGAATATGGGTGCGTAATAGGGAGTGTTAGTGATGTCCAAGTGTGCTAAGGAAGGAGTGACAAGGTATGCTAGGCATTGCCAAGGCATGCTAGAGTGTTAGTGAAACATTCCAAGATGTGCCAAGGTCCAAGGTGTGCCAATGCTTGATAAGGAGTGGTAGTGAGTGCTAGGGAAATACAAGGGAGCACTAGGTAAAAATGCATGGAAATGAATGAATAAGAGTGTGTGAGAGGGAGTGTCAGTGAGTTCCAGGTGTGCTCAGGAGGGAGTGGCATAGTATGCTAGTCAGTGCTAAGGCATGCTAGAGTGTCAGGGCAACATGCATCCAAGATGTTCCAGGTACCAGGGAGTGTCAATGCATTCTAGGAAGTTTTAGGGAGTGTCAGGGGAACACAAGGGAGCACCAAGTCAAATTAATGCATGGAAATGAATGAATGAGAGTTTGTGACAAGAAGTGTTAGTGAGTTCTAGATGTGTTAAGGTAGAAGTGACAAGGTATGTTAGGCAGTGATAATGAATGCTACAGGCCAAGGAAACAAACCAATATGTGCCAAATGCTAGGGTGTGCCAATGTATTACAGGGAAGGTTAGAGAGTTCCAGGGAAACAAAAGGGAGCATTAGTTTCAAATGCATGGAATGAATGAATAAGAGTGTGTGACAGGGAGTGTCAGTGAGTTCTAGGTGTACTAAGGAGGCGGTGATAAGGTGTGCTAGGCAATGCTAAGGAATGCTAGAGTTCCAAGGTGGCATGCCAAGATGTGTCAGGTGCCAAGGTGTGTCAATGTGTGCCAAGGAGTGTTAGGGAGTGCCATGGAAACACAAGGCATAACTAGTTCAAAATGCATGGAAATGAATAGATAAGAATGTGTGATAGGGAGTGTTAGTGAGTTTCAGGTGTGCTAAGGAGGGAGTGAAAAGGCTATATGCTAGGTACTCCCAAGGCATGTTAGAGTGCCAGGGAATGTGAGGGAGTGGTAGGGTCTGCTAAGGAGTGCCAAGGAATGCAAGGGGTGTTAACATGTGCCACATAGTTCCAAGAGATTGTTAGACGTGCAAGGTATTATGGCATGTCAAGATGTAAACTATGTTAGCTATTTTATGGTCACGCTTGGACGTGAGCCTTGACTTTCTAACTTGTAGCTTGTTAAGTGGGATAAGTTGAAATTGGACATGAGTAGCCTAAGATGAGTTATATTCAATTCTTAGGTGAACAAGGAATAGTCTAGTAGTAGTAACCGTAACTTGGTCAAGCTATTGTAGTTGAGGGAGGACTTGGTTAGGTTCCCAAGTCCCAAAAAAAGTAAGGGTAGTTGTGAGGGCATGATAGTTAAGGAGTGCCAAGGCATGCCAAGGAATGAAAAGGCATGCTAACACATGCCAGATGGTGCTAATTCATACTGAGGAGTGTTAGGGAGTACCAGGGATATTGAGAAATCTAGGGCACGGTAATTAGGTGATTTTTCTTCTTATGATAACTGCTTATGAATGCTTTTTAGTTCTTAAGATTAGGATCTTCTCTTTACTTAGATTATTATAGTGTTCTTATTCATCAAACAACTACGAATGTATAAACAATGAGGAGACCAAAGAAAAAGAGAATAGGTGATCAACTAGGGACAAAACTTCTCCAACATGAGAGGAAGCGCAAACAAATTCTTCTTCTTATAGAAACTTCAATTGACAAATACCAAGACCATGACCTAGACCCTTGACTCAACGACCTCTCGAAGACCAAGTCACAAGCCTCCTTGATTCAACTTCCTTATTTTTCCTTGAGTCAACGATGATCAAGCTTCTTCCTTCAATAACTCAGCTATCCTTTAAATTTCGGTTCCCTGGATCAAATCTGTAGTTCTTGGCCCTCCTGTGAAAACCCTAGCATATGTGGTTGACCAACCTTTTGAACCTTGATCTTCTTCGCTTGGATGGTATTACCTATTATTATAATTTGGCTTGTAACCTTGCTTATCTTCTTCCTTGATTCGACTTTTTTGACAGCAACAAGACCTTCGACCTTTTCTGCAATAGATAGTTCTTCCTTCACACATGTGGAGGTATTAGCCATAGATCAGACCCATAAACAACACCAAAATCTTCTCTCTTCATTTCATTATCTTCTTTGGTTATCTTCGAACTTCTTATTGCAGAATTACTTAACTGAATTTTCTTGTCCATAAATGGAGGTCGTGTTTCCTTATATATAGTGTTTCATCCATCAAAATACGCTGACTTGTGATATAGGTAAGATGATTTGACATTATGGAAGCATCCTTAGGCTGACATGAATAAGAGTTTGTGAAAAGGTCTTGGAGGGCTAATGATTTTTTTTTTTACAATGGATTACATGCCCAAATGGGTCTTCAATATTTGACATTGACTCTATGAATTTTATGACTTGATGACCAAATCTAATAGCTCACAATGTGATCTTTAACTAAAGATAAAATTCCTTGATCATGAAAACCATGATTCAAGCATTACAAAAATAATTTTATTTTCTTCTTTACATCAATTACATAAAATCACAATTACACATGTCATGATGAAGACCAAACCTAGTTACACTTTTCAACAAGGGAATCACAAGGGAGAACTAGGTCAAAATGCATGGAAATGAATGAATAAGAGTGTGTTCCAAGGAGTGTCAACAAATTCTAGGTGTCCCAAGGATGAAGTATGTTGGGAGAAGTTCATAATAGGACTTGCAGGAGGCAAGCCTAGGGTTGCAATAAGGGGCTAGAAAAAGTAGTTTCAAACAAAGGGAGACTTTGGGTTGCGCACAACACTATTTTTCCAATGCCTTGGTTGAGTTCCCAAGCTGCAAAAAAAGTAAGGTTATCTATGAGGGCATTATAGCTACTGAGTGCCAAGGTGTGCTAAGTAATGCTAGGAAGTACTAACACATGATAGATAGTTCCAAGGCATGTTAGGAATTCCAAGACATGTCAAGTGCTAAAGCCTACCAAGATATTCCAAGTGCCAGGGTGTGGGGTGAACACATGTTAGGGAGTGTTAGGGTCAGGTGTCAAGGAAACACAAGGGTAAACTAGTTTCAAATTGATGGAAATGAAGTGTTAATGAGTTCCAGGTGTGCCAAGGAGGGAGTGAAAAGATATTCTAGATAGTTCCAAGGGATGATAGAGTGCCAAGGAAGCATACCAAGGTGTGTCAATGGGTGCTGAGTGTTGGGGATTGCCAAGGAAACACAAGGGAGAACTAGGTCAAAATGCATGGAAATGAATGAATAAGAGTGTGTGACAAAGAGTGTTAGCGAGCTTAAGGTGTGCTAAGGAGGGAGCGACACCTTATGCTAGGTAGTGCTAGGTTACTGAACTTGACTCAACAAAATTTTCCCTCTAGCTAACTCCTTTTTACTTCAAGGTCTGCAAAATTTAGGGCCTTCAATCAGATGTTCACAACTCTGTTTTTGAAAAACTCTTTGGTCTTTCCATTATTTCCATATTTCTGATCCAAGATGACAAGTCTAGAGATATGAAGGTCACCCTTCTTCTCACTTATTCAATCCTCTATAATACAATGAACTAGGGCTAGTTGGCTATCCCACTTGACTACTATTTTAGTCCCTAGAAGTCTGCACATCCTTAGGCCTAATACACCTACCCTTCTACTAGTCTTGTTGTCCTTCACAAGTACACGACTTAGGGCTCTTCTTTGACAATCACCTAAGAACCCTCCAATTGTACTAGGACTGCCATCAATTTTCCCAACCAAAGTCAATTATTTTACCAACCTAGGGCCCACAACAAGGCCCTCATCTATGGCTCTTCAAATATGCCACATAATAGTGATCTGAGTCCTCTAAAAATCACTATTCTTGTGTATCAATTTATTTATTGTCCAATCTATGAAAAAATATGAAATACTCCTCTTATGGTACTTATAAAAATTTGTAGATGACTAAACTAGGGTCACAAATCATCCACTAATAATCCATTGATTAATTATTTATAGGTTGCTTCAGATACTTTTCCAAAACTCTATGGACAGTCCACCAAAATCAACTCCTCTTCATGTCAATCCATTCTTCATATGGCACATTTCTTTTGTTTAATCTTATACTGAGGTTCCAACCTCCTTTGGAGCTGTTATCTCCACACATAATTTTGCAAACAATGTTCCAAATCTATGGTCTATATTGCAGAGATAAACCTTGCTCTAAGGGTCACAACCCCTCTTCTTCTATGCAGATTTGTCACAGTCTTAAGGGCATACCTTATGGACTGAACATGCTACGAAAACACCCTACCTAGGGCATTATACTTATATTCTAATTGCTTTAAAACAAATCCTATTCAGCCATAGAAAAACTGATAACTCTTTCCTCCATAAGGGACTCGACCTAGCTCATTTGGATCCATATATTCTACGCATTTATTTTACTGAGTCTTAACTTGAACTTCAGATCTATACGACCCTCAAACTATGATTACCTTAGTTAATATTACACTTGCGGCTACTTCTGTTCTTGCCTTCAATTCCAGTGCAAGCCCTCCTCCATTTGTGTTGGTATTTATCATAGACCTTGCAACCTACTAACCACCACAAGACAGGGTCTCAACCCTCTCTGCTATTTCAAAATTTGATGTGGCCTTCACAAAAAAACACCACTAAAATCACATGCTCAAATTCCCATGAGCCGCCTCTCTTGAGCTCGATCTACCAGAAGAGAACCAACAATATTCCATTCTACTTCCTAGCTTGAACCCATTAAGGTATGCGACATTATTGTGAACCCTCACATCTTGATCATTCTCTCAGTGGATGATCATGGCCTCCCTTTGGAAACCCTTACTCATCCTTCTAACTCAGCCTACTTTAGGACTACATCTCTCTTGGACTCCTTGATAAAATGAGATCCTTCTCATTTGATGTTCTTGCCTTGTTACTAATTCCTCCTTAAATATATTTTCCTAGCTAGGCCTCTTAGGAACCCTCTAGAACTTACGTGTTTTATCCACTTAGAAATTAGGAAATATTAATTTTCCTTTTTAATTTATTTTAGATTTTAAATCCCGTCTTGGGTCCAAAACCCCTTCGCTTGGGTTCTTTTCCCACAAAGCCTTCTGTGATCAAACTCACACAAACCCAACTCACTAGGCTTGTGGAGTACCTCCCTAGCTACACAATTCAACAACATAGTCTAGTTGTAGTAATCATAACTTGTTCAAGCTCTTGTAGTCAAGCAAGGACTTGGTTGGGTTCCCAAGTTTCAAATTAAGTAAGGGTATTTGTGAGGGCATGATAGCTAGGGAAGGTTAGGGCATGACAAGGAATGAAAAGGTGTGCTGACACATGTTGGACAATACCAATGCATGATGAGGATTGTTAGGGAGTGTCAAGGAATCACAAGGGAGAACTAAGTCAAAATGCATGGAGATGAACAAATAAGATTGTGTGCCATGGAGTGTTAGTGAATTCAAGTGTGCCAAGGATGAAGTGTGTTAGGAGAAGTTCATAATAGGATTTGCAAGAGGCAAGCCTATGGTTGTGATAAGGGGCTCAACAAAGTAGTTTTAGACAAAGGGAGACTTTGTACTAGGCACAACACTATTTTTCCTTTAGCTATTATTTTTATATGATATGTGGCATATTTTGGGAAAATTCTCATGATTTAAACTATTTTAGACATTTGCATATTGTACATTGTTGTATATAAGTTTTGGGGCACTCAACTTGTGTGGTCTTATATCATGTGTGTCTTTTGCATCTTGTGGTTCTTGAAAACTCTTAGTTAATGCTCTATTGTTTATATGAACTGGACATACATGTGAAATATTGTCTATGTAAGATATGTTTCTTAGTTGTTTTATGGCCATGGCTAGATGTGATCCTTTTTTTGGTATGTTCTTAAGTGGGACAATTTGAGATTGGACATGAGTGGCCTAAGATGAGTTATAGGAAGTTATTAGGTGAACAAGGCACAATCTACTTGTAATAGGTGCAATTGGTCAAGTTATTGTGGCTGAAGCAGGCCAATGTCACATGAATTGTAGTAGCTAAGGACTTGATTGGGTTCCCAATTTGTGAAAAAATGTAAGGCTAGTTGTGCAGGTGTGAGTTCCAAGGCATGCTAGGGAATGGTAACATGTGCCAGATAGTGCGTAGGCATGTCAAATATGCTAAGATGTGCTAAGTGTTAAGGCATGCCAAGATGTGTTAGGGTGTCACAATTCATGCCAAGGATTATCAAGGAAACAAAAAAGAGAAACAAGTTAAAATACAAGGAAATGAACACATAAGAGGGTTAATAAGTCATCAATTTACCTTTTCCAAGAGGGTAATGCTAGGCACACCAACACTAGGTGCCAATAGGTGCTAGGTGCCAAGTGTTAGTCCATTATAAGTGCCAAATATTCCTTTGTTACTTCTCATCTACTTTCCAATAGTTGATCTCAAATAACTTTAATATTAAACCATGCCAAAACATACCAAGTCATCTCAACGAATGCTAGACATGCTAAGACTTTCCAAGCGCCAACACATGCCAAGTGCCAATATGTGTTAGGGAATGATACACGTTTTATGAAGTGTCAAGGCATGCCAAAGAGTGCTAAGGTGTGCTAGAGTGATAATTCATGCAGATTAGTGTTATGGAGTACTAGGGAAACACAAGGGAGTACTAGTTCAAAATGCATGGAAGTGAATGAATATGATGGCGTGTTAGGGAATGTCAATGAGTGGTATCTCACATGCCAAGGAAGGAGTGACAATGTATGCTAAGCACTAGTAAGGCATGTTAAGGAATATCATTACATGTCAAAAAGTGTGCTAAGGAGTTCCAGTGTGTGTTAACATGTGCCAAATAGTGTCAAGTCATGCCAAGACATGAAAAATGCTAAGACATGCTAGGATGTGCAAGGTGCCAGGGTATGCCAATATGTTTCAAGGAGTGTCAAGGAAACATAAGGAAGAACCAAGCTAAAATGCAAGGAAATGAACACATAAGAGGGTTAATAAGTTAGGACTTTATCTTTTTCAGAAGGGGCATGCTAGGCACACTAATAATAGGTTCTAATACATGTCAAGTTCCAATTTGTGCTAAGTTCTAAAGTATGTTAATGCATTACAAAGTGTTCTAGGGCATGCTAGGGACTACAGGGGATGCCAACACATGTTAGGCGAGTGTTAAGAAATGCTAGGGCCAACCAACATGTGCTTGGGTGTCCTAGTCATGGCAAGATGTTCTAGGTACAAAGATGTTCCAAGACATGTGATGTGCCAAGGAATGTCAGTGTGTGCCAAAACATGTTAAGATGTGCCAAGCGTGTTGAGAGGTGCTAGGTCTCTCTCATTAATAGAATTTACATAGCTTGATTATGTATTAAATAATATAGTTCCTACACACACTAGTGTAACTTTATCTAAAGAGAATTTGATATATAATAAACCTAATAGAGATGAATCATGCATTGACTCATAGGAAAATTATATTCTCACTACTTGACGGAAATGATATACACTAATTACTTCTTAACAAATTTATTGTCTCTAACCACTATGGCCTTGGACACATAATGAAAAATACTCCACAACAATTGTCTTAAATCATTATCTTTTGACAAAAAATATAGTAGCATTCCCATCGCGTCATCAAAAACTGATCAATGATGATGAACATTTTTTGACTGTCACCAAAAGTAACCAAAAAGAGCATTGATGATGGTCAATAAAACATTGTCACTAGAAGTGCCACCAAAGAGAGAATTAGAGACGTGCCTTCGACAACCCTCACCAAAAGTGTCACCAAAAATGACTTTGGTGACAAACCTTAAAGGACCATCACTATATGCACTTACAACAATGCTTTTTTATGGACCATCACCATATGCAACATTGGTGACAGACCTTAAAGGTCCGTCATAGGCATGGCCCTCACTAATGACCCTTTTGTTGTAGTGTGCTCCCAGGAAGATCATATCAAACAGAGATGCCAAGTCCACTTACAGGTTTTGGAAGGAGTTGTTTGTGGGATTGGGGAAAAAGTTAGCTTTTAGTACAACTTATAATCCACAAACAAATGGATAGATAGAGAGGGTTAACATGATTCTTGAGGCCATGTTGAGGATGTATGTCATTCATCAGCAGAGGAAGTGGGAAGAGTATATTTCATTGGTCAAGTTTTCATATAATAATGGGTATCAAGAGTCCTTGAGGATGAGTCCACTTGAGGCTCTTTACGGGCGAAGTTGTAATACTCCTATCAACTAGAGTGATCCAGTGAATAGGATGTTGATTAGACTGGATATGTTAGCTAAGATGGAGTAGGAGATGCAGGTTATCAAGAGGAATTTGAAGGAAACAAAAGAAAAGTAGAAGATTTATGCATATCAACAAAGAGAATTCAAGGAGTTTCAAGTTTGGGATCATGTGTACTTACACATCAATCCCAAGAGGATCTCCTTGAGGATTGTATCATGTGCCAAGATGGCACCTCGATATCGTAGGCATTTTGAGATCCTTGAGAGGATTGGACCAGTGGCCTACAAACTTGCACTATCGCTGAAAGTGAAATTCCATGATGCTTTCCATGTTTCATTACTTAAGAGATATGTCTAGGATGTTGATCATGTGACTGATTGGTCTTTATTGCAATAGGAACTAAAAGGGAGAATTCCATCCAGAACCTCTGTGCATATTGTAGTGAAAACAAATCATGCTCCGGAACTGAGAAATAGAGAAATTTAAAGTGCATTGGAAGCACTTTGCGTCCGAAGAAGCTACATGGGAGATGGCTGATAAGATGTCGATTTTGTATCCTTCATTATTTGTTGGTTCAAGAAAATGATGTTTTTGTGTGTGTGTGTGTGTATAGATATATAGTTGTATGTATCACAATGAGTTGTGTTATAAAGCTCCAATAAGCAGTATGCTTGTTTTGTTTTCAGCAAGATGTCATTGTAAATATTGCATCGAACTATGTTATAAAGATCTATAGGAAGTATGTTTTATTTTCAGTGGTTTGTTGGCCATAGGTTTCATAGAGCACCGATGATGGTGTTCCCCTAAGAGAGAGGGGTTTGTAACAACCCTAGGTTAAAGTTTTCTGTAATAAAGGATAAAAGAAAAAATAAGACCAAGGTCAAAGGACACGTATTCCAAGATAAATGTTGGGCAAACAATTTAGTTGGCATCACTTGTGGTCCAATAATGGCTATGAAATTTGGAGAAGGCATTGCAAAAGGAAAAGAGGAAATAAATGGTATTTAATTATGAAAATAAAGGAAAATAGGAGAAAAAGAAGGTGAAGAGACATGGATATGCATGCAAGATAAATGAGAGAAAAATGAGGGGAAATGAAGAAATATGAGACATCAATAATAAAAAGGCATTCTAGAAATAGTTCACATCTTTTTAGTCATTACAACTTTTTTCAATTTTATCTTGGATCAATTGAGAGAGAGAGAGAGAGAGTTCGAAGAGTAGAGAGAAAGCAAAGGAAAGCAAAGACAAGAAGAAGCAAGCAAAGGGAAAACAAAGGAAAGAAAGGGAGCACAAGGAGAAGTTTGGATCACAAGCTTTAGTAAGAGGATTTTGTAGGTAACAAGTTGCATGTGCGATTTCCTAGCTAAGGTGTGAATGCATGGTACATGCATTTATTTATTTGGTTCATTTGTTGTCATTATCATGGGTTTTTCCTAGTTTGGCAGTGGTTTCAACCTTTCCTTTATGTTTCTTAGATATCCATGGTGTGAGGGGATTCATTCTTGGTTGAGCTTTGGATTTCTGGAATTTTTTGGAACTCGATGAGGTGGTCTTAGAAAAATCCCAAGGGTTGGGGGTGGAGATGGTTTTTTCCGGAATCCCTTGACAAGTGGGTGGAGATAAGAAAATTCCTTAAGGTATGCTAAAGAAATTATGAGGCATCCAAGCTTGGTTTGGTGTTGTGATCTTAGGACTGGTTTAGGTGAGATCACAATAGTTTGAGGGTGGAGGTGGTTTAGATGTTGGATTCTTTGTTTGATTTTGTCTTGGTTTATCCCATGAGATCCCACATTCATGCTTGGTGTATGGAACATGGGTTATTGGTTGAAAGAGATATTTGGTTCAACCCAATATATGGTCGGGTAATGCGTGAAGTACCTAATTTGGTTGGATTTTGCATAAGTTAATATAAGTTATTTTCCATATTGTGATTTATAAGCACAAGTACTTGCTATTATGGGGATTTTATGGTTGATTTGTCATGATCATTATTCTGGTTATATGCATAATTCTATGATGTGCTCTAGTTATGGATCTTTTTCAAGATTCTATTAGTTATTAAATGGTTTATGAATGCATAGGCTAATAAGTGTTATTGTAGTTATCTTGAGAGGGCATTATACCTTCTTGGTGTTTCTCATATGAAATGCAAGCTCTTATGATCAAATATGCATTTATGACCTCTAGCTTCTATGTTTACCATATATTTGACGAAATGTCTATCCTGGATTAGGCATGGTTAGAACAAATTTCTGTTCCAGTTCTAAATGGTTAGAATTGTTAGCATCTTGTTTATGTTTCTGGAAAGTTACAAGTAATTTTGGGTAGCATTCTAGAAGCTAGCTTGGAAACGTGGCTTAGATATCAGAACAATGGGCACAAAATTGGAGTTTTTGGGCCATACTCACATGGAGGTGGGCTTATGGGTGAATTTATAGCCTCATAACCGCATGCCCAGTGTGTCAAGAGTGTGGTTATGGAGTTAGCTCAGTGAAAAAAGGTTTGAGCTCAAGGATTGATCACCTTAGGTGGTTACATGGCTCCTAAGTGGTCTATAGTCCTTGAGGGATGTTAGGAAATTTTCAGTCTTTAGGCCCTACTTCCATCACTAGAACTTGGAGTTTGGTTCATGTCATAGTAGCACTTAACACATGTTGACCTTTGGGAGCTTGTAAAAGTAGGTAGATGTGGGAGGAGGTGTTTACAATCTCACATACTACTACTAATCTACTCTCCTTGCCTCTTTGTAACCTCGCTCTAATACCAATTTTTTGGAAAGGAAATAAATTGACACACACAAAATGCACAAGCTACAAATCTTCTCTATTGATCACACACAAATTGATGATAACAATGAACTTGGTGAGGGTTATTTATACTTTTTTTACTAGCGACTCACTCAAAATAACTTCAACATGCAAACACGCACTATATTTGACTTTTACCAAAATAATATTGAACTTGAACTCACTCACACTTGACTCAATTTACTCACACTCTAAATTTGTTATTGTGGGAAACAGACAAAGCTGGAGGACCATTGCTAACTCCGTCTACGAGTTGAAGGAAAATTTTGTGGAGCACTTTTAGAGAGTCATTTGTATTATGCGAACAATAGGCCCTTTGCTTCCACTCAAGGCTTTCTAATACCAATTTCGTAGATTCTTCACCACACTCAAAATGAGAGTAAATACAGATTTCGATGAGTGCTTGAATTGGATCGACATGCATGTGGAACATTTTGTGGTTTACATTTATTTCAGCATCTAGAATTGCATTCAAAGTGCTCGGATTGAGGAGTTAACACTTTTGGCTTACTCTCCCACTGCAGATGTAATTCCATGTTGGAGACGATGATCATGGGTGTCCCCATGATCACGTAGCCACTCTTTGTAGAGAAACATTTCAACTTTAAATTTTTGGTCGACGAGATCTAAATTTGCGAAATCCTGAAATCAGGATTTTAAACCAGATTCAAGCTTCCAAACAACTCAAACAAACCCCTCTTTTTTCCCAAAAATTTTCAACACATCCAAAAAATCACTTCCCACTATATGTTGATTCTTCTTTTGTCTTAATTTTTAAGTTTATAAAATTAAAATATTTTTAGTTTTTAATTAAAAAAAATCAAAATAATAATTCAAGTAGCTGATAAACCATGCTGGAACAAACCTGAAAGGCAAGGAAAACCCTACTGAGCTCGATATATCTGATAATCACACTAGATGCTGTTGTATGATGCTAAATAACCCCAAATATGCCATGTCATACTTATATGCTAATGTAAAATCCTATGTCAGGGTGCACTAGTGATATATATAGGTGTCTTGCATGCAATGCACTTATACATATCACTAGTCCCATACAAATACTGAGCAAAAACACTCCCTGGATCTTACTGGCTCGGTCAGCGCATCCTTACCAGCAACCACTTACTTACTGGCCCACTTCTCTTATTTATTGGCAGCGCAAGCAGGCTCGACCATAAGCCCCCACACCCAATAAGTAAATTGAACCTTTGAGTAGCTTCCCTTGCTCCCCATGCACGATTGCTGGATTACATGGTGGGGCGGATGGATGGATGATCGATTAGCCTATATCATGGTTTTCGGGAGAGTTTATCGATTCGTACGATCCACGAAATAGATTCTATGTGAAATAGTCTTACTTTATAAATTTGTTTCTCTGGGGAACAATAGCATGACAAAGATTAAGTTCGATCTGATTCGAATTACGGATCTAATTGATATGGTCAATCCCAGCTCTGTTCAATGCTAGGCATAATGAGTATAATACGGAGACCTAAAAATAGATTCTTTTCGCTCTATGAACTTTTAGGTGTATGAAGTGTCATATTTTACTTTTGGAGCGATAGAAGAGACTCTATTTGAGTCAATCTATGCCCGAGCAAGGCAGACCTACGTCAAAGAAACCTTTTGAATAACTTTGGGATTGCTTCCGAAGGGTAAAAATTTGGAGCACATGGAGCCATATTAGTATCTTACCAGAAAGAGGAGAATGGCAGACTAACCGATCTTTCCATCAGTTAATGAAAGAGCCCAATGCGAGAAAAAGCATGTTGGGTTCTTGGAACAGTTCAAATTATTTTGATAATAAGAACTTTGATCTGTTCTACCAAGAAGGTCTACGGTTCGAGCCCGTATAGCCCTATACATTCCACTAAGTGATACTATTTATATATATCCCCTCATAGTCCGTCCCTATGACTTGGCCTTGAAAATTCTTTCAGATCATATCAATCTCATGTCCTTATCGAGATCGATGGATGGGAACGTTGGACCAAAGTAGGCATATTAGTATTTTGGATTGATCGAGATTGATCCATTACTAGATGATCAAACCTATAAACTATTTTTATTTATTTTTTATCGCTAGTTCTTCGAAAATTCGAGAGTTCTCTTGAATATCATATGTTCCAAGCAATCCATAGAGCAGTCAAAGTATCGATCGGACATGTGACTTTTAGCTCCATCCAAACGCAATGCATTCCATTGGGGTTGAACAAAATTTCTGTTCAATCGAAAATCCTGGATGTATCTATCCCTTTGCTAAATATCGGGGCGAAGATATTGATCAACTAGGATTCTCTACAATAAGTTATGTGTGGTAAATCGAGCCTATTTTTGAACCATAGAAGTGGCAAGTACGACGGATATTCCGAATACCTGGGCAGAGAAATTCTCTGGAGTTGATCCATCCTAGCTAAAGGCGAACCTTTGGTTCATTCTCTTTCTTCACCTAAGATCATCACATGGTTTTTGAGACCCAAGATTTTCATATTGGGACAAACACTCTTCCTTTGAAGATCATCCTTTCCTTTTTGAGCTGATGAGGGCTTAAGCTTGAGTGTGGGTAGCAGTTAGTCCCCATGAAGCGATTCATGAAGTTGGTGATATAAGACCACAGGTCTAGGTATTTTGGTGGTAAGGTGGGTAACTATGCCTACTTTGAAACTGTCAGTTGGACGGCGGCTACCCTAAAGCTAAAGCCCTCATTTAGAAATACAGCCAGACGATCTTGGAAGGAAGTGCTTGCTTGCTTGGGTGGTGGGTGGCACAAGAAGTGGGATCCTGGGAAGGAACTAACTGCCCTCTTGGATTTAATCCTTACTTAGAATATCTTACACGCTTGGGTCGGCACTTAGAACATTCGTATGAACTTTAGAAGCCTGCACAATGAATAGATGTTTTACAGCTACCAACCAACCAACCAACTGTTGTGGGTGGGATCGTTTTAGGAACTGCCTTACTCTGCCTGAAAATAAGGAGGGGGTAGGCATCTTAGACCTTGAGTATTACCTCTGCCTACTGGATGGATGGATGACTGCCAATTGGACCTACAGCACCAGTTTTGTTGGAATCGTCTGCTTGGATTTAGGAACTCCTTGCCCCCCGGAGGGACAAGCGGCTTCGCACCTTACTACTTACATTATAAATACTTGGGTGGGCACTTTGAACCTTGACTATTAACCCTTGACTCTGCTGCCTACTACTGAACTGTTATAAACCACCCACCTGCTTCACCAACCAGAAGACCTAGACCTCTTAGCCCTAAACACTTGCTTCATGAATCCTTTGTTGCTAGGCACTTAGACCCTTGACTATTGACTTGACTTGATCAGCCTACATGATGAATTGAAGTGGGTGGTAGCACAGGAACAACCTTGCCCCCGGAGGGACAAGCGGCTTCGCACCTTGATTTGACTTATGATGCTTTGGAAACCAACGACCCCCACAGTATCCTGCGGAGCCCGGGCCCGGTTTATAATGTATGCCCCCTCCTACCTCAGCATGCCAAAACACACATGTGTGCATTCTCCGATAAGCGTGTGCATTCGCCGAGAAAAGCCCCCTAGCTCCTTTTCTATCTTTCCAGAATGTGCCTATGACTTTCATTCCTGGTTCCGCCACCCCTGCCCAGACAGCTGAGGCTATCCAGGCCGGGTCCCATAATTCGTATACCTATCAGTCGGTCACAGTGTACACCCAAGTTGCTTCCGGCGAGAAACGATACCCAACCGGAAGAGATCCGCATGTTCTATCTCCAGGTTTTCAGACCTTTTGATTCGCGTTCGAGGCATGCTTATTATTCACGTGATTATTGCTCATCGATTTGTTCATGTTTGAAGTCGTCTCAATTTGGGGACGGGATGGGTGAGAACAAAACCCATAATGACATATGCCCATATCTGCCCTCAATCTCTCTCATTCTCTGGAAGGGAAGGGTGGGAAACTATTTACCCACCCACCCCAATCCCCGTGTGAAAAAAAGAAATATGGGTGAAAACCAAAACCATAATGACATATATAATAAATGACATATGCCCATATCTGCCCTCAATCTCTCTCATTCTCTGGAAGGGAACGATGCATCGAATAATCAATCCCCTTCGACATCGAAAAAAGGTCCGGGGTCATCCCGGCGACATAAGTGAGCGTATAAGGAAATCTGAATGGCGCTTCTCCAATTGCCGGGAAGGGAAAGAAACCCCAAAACCTAAATGGCATTCCAATGCCATGCTTCATGGGTGGGAGAGCAAAGACATAGTCCCACAAACGCGATAATGGGCCATTGCGTAAACTCTAATGTAGAGTGCGTTCTGGAGAAAATGGTTGGGTGCGTTAGACACACCTGGTGGGGTGCGGGAACCACCTTCGGCCCAATATGGGAAGTCGGCCCATCTCCCACTCACATTTTCACTCCAGCATAGTAGCCATAACTTGGTGTCGGGAAACATAGGATGGGAAAAAGGTCCCGGAGGGGCTTGTGCTTCCTAGTGCAAGGAATAACAGTGAAATCCTATATCTGGAAATAGCTTTCAATCTCTCCCTGGGAAAACTTGAATCATCACGCCTAAGGCGCCCATGTAAGACACGAAGTGGGAGATTCGAACCTGAACCTTGATATACGAAATTGGACTTCCATATGACGGCTCGAGATGGGCCATAGCCCGGGGAAATATCTAGTTTGGTTTGGTAGTGGCTTGGCATCTCGGGTATTTTCTTTTATTGGCCTTTCTTTTCATTGATTTAAGTGGTTCTTGTTATTATTTCAATTTCCGTTCTTGATTTATCGAGGTCAGGAGTTCAGTTAATTGGCTTTCATTTCATTCTATTTTATTGGATTTCATTTCATTTTATTGGATTTTGCGTAATTTATTGATTTTCAGGTAATTGAAAGGTTTGCTTGGTTGGATTTAAGGGATTCCAAGAACAGCTCTGTCTAGCCTGGTCCGGTCATCGGATGACCTCCCCGGATTTGGGACAGGCGAGACCCACTTGTTTATATTATTTATCGTTCATTTAGGCCTTACCCCTCCATCCTCGGCTTATTACAGATCGATCGGCTCGATTTGGCACTCATCTCACTTTATTCCCCCTAATTGGTTCTCCCTGATCGTAGTGCTTGTTGAGGGAATGACCGACCTAATTGGTCATGACCCGATTGATTGTGATTGATTGAAGTAATGAAGGCGGGGAGGACGGATTCACCGAGGGCTAGGCACCATGGGTAGGCGTGGTTGGCCTTCCATAGTTGGGGTGAAAATCATTTACTTATCAATCACATGAGGTATTCTGTTAACGCTTGTAAGTTTACCACTATACCCTTCAGTGAGCGAAGGGGTACCTTTGACACTATACCCTTCAGTGAGCGAAGGGGGACCTTATGATTGGAAGAATAATTACACCCCCCAATTTACAAGTATCACCGTAACAATTGGAAGAATAATTACACCCCCCCCTTATTGGTTTGAATAGCATCTTCCTCTCCCTCTCCCTCTCCTTATCAATCGAGCCCCGTTGCTGGTCCTTATCAGTCGAGCCGATGGCGGCCTTGACAGTCGAGTGTGCTTACGCACCCTGCCGGTCCTCATTCGAGAGCCTGGCCCGCAATTGGAAGGCCTACCCGGGTTATAAGAGTTAGAGATCGAGTAGGGTAAGTTGCTTTAGTGGTGGTGATACACGTTGGTCGTCCCCCGGAGGGATAGTGTTGAGTAATACTACTGAGCATAGAGACCCCTAAGAGTTTATAGGGTAGGTTCTAGAGCAACTATAGGTATAAGGACTATCTATCCAGTTTCATAGTAATACAGGTATGTAGTTGATAAGCCCCCGTAGGTCCAAAGCATAACTAGCCACCAGCATAGGTGATATATATAGAGCGTATAGAGGTATAAGGACTAACCGCGAATAGAGTACCAATAGTCCAATAGAGGTAGTAAGTAAGTAAGTAAACAAGAGTCCCACCACACAAATAGGGGAGCAAAACCAATGTATTATCTGTAGGTGAGAACTCTGCTAAAAAAGCTACCTCTAAGCATTGAAGGCCTAAGAGGTACTCTCCCTGAGGTCCATTCTATTCAAAGCTTATAAAGGAATCCTGTGTAAAAGCTAATTACCGCAATAGAAGAGGCGAATATAAATAGGACTATAGGTAGTAAGTAAGGCCAAAAATAGGGTACAAGAGCAAAAGTTTCTATAAATCCATAAAGCCCCATGGAAGTAATGGAAGTATAGGTAACGTAAGTAGGTAAGGAGGTAGGCTACATGCAGAGTAGGTGTAAAAGCCTGTAAGCAAGATAGGTAACGTGTCGAGTCCAGGCAAGTTGTAAGTCGGAAAGTAAGTATAGTGAGTGAGCCAGGCAACACAAGAAAAATGAACAAACTGGCAATGTCCCGATTGTGGTCGACTTTGTCATAGTTTTTTTAGGTTATCTGAGTTGGGAGGGTTCATTTTCTTTGAGGCATTCTGGCAGGCATTTACTTCCAGCTTCAGCCTCCACCGGATGGCATGTGGTACCTCCACCTAAATCTTCAGCCCCCACTGTTCAATGCTTCCCCTCCCCCCTCGCCGTATGTCATGAAATCCTTCGTATCCCTCCGGCTGTTGCCCTAACGCAACTGCTGGCAGTCATTTCCTTGCACTAGGAAGCGCAAGCCCCTCCAGGACCTTTCCTTTGTTTCCTCACTCGCACTCGCCTCCCTTGTAAGGCTGTCTCTTTGTCTGTCTAACTGGCTGGTAGGTTGGTTATTGGACGGATGGCGTCCTGTTGTAGCGGAAATCCTTCCGCTCGCCTGGCCTAGTCTCCCTTTTAGAAAGTTTTTGGGAAGGCTTATTATGAAATTGTGTCCCCTATGCCTATAAGGGGATTACCTTCCTATATTTGTACCTTAGCACGTGTTCCTTGCACTTTTTATTTGGGATTGTTCTTTCCTTAGGTAATAGATAGCTTGAGGTTATGAGCTCTATACTGATCCAATAATATACTTTCTGTGTTTGCTGCCTGTACGATGACGGTTAGGTTTGAAGGCAATAGCTATAGTAAGTAAGGCAAGTGCACTCCCTCGTAAAGACTCGAGGCACGAAAGTAAATTCATATGTAGGTAAGTCATTAAGCAAGTGTTGAGGCAAGCTCTAGTTCTAATGTAAAAAACGACCTGGGTAACTAAAAACAACCTGGGTAAGTCATGGGCATAAAAGTGCGTGAAAGGCCATTTGCGTTCGTTGTATTGTAACTTTACCTAATGGAAGGATTAAGGCCCCCCCATAATAGTCCTAACTTGATAAGGCTTCTAGCACTTACTAGGATCTATATAGTGAGGTCCCGCTATAATTACTACTAGGAGGGTCTAAACCTAATGAAGTGCTAGGCTATTAGGGTGACTAGCCTAAGTAAGTAATGTATTGCTGGTCTATAACCTCGCGAAGGTGTTTATTGTGACTGTATGTCTGAGATAGTAGGTTACAAGGTGTTTATTGAAAGGCACAGATAGGTTGATTCCTGGCTGGGTTCTAATTGATGAAGAGTATCAGCAAGGTTCGACCGGAATAATAGTGAATAGCGGTACCCAGCATCCATCCTCCATACATATAAAGCAAGTGTGATGGCAGGTCTGTCTTGAAATGCTGTCTCTAAGGCGGTGGAAGGCTACAGGTCTAGGTCTCTAGGTGGGGCAGGCCGGTAGGTTAGGAAAACAGAAAAGGTATAGAAGGTAACGAAGGGTTTGTATCATGCATGCCATGCTATTCTGCCCGGTTCTCTAGCTGCTCTACTGTACATTCCTAATGAAGGAAGAGGTTTAGATCTTCCAGTGAATAGGTTGTATGGTAAGGCTTAATCAAAGGAAGGGTAAAAGGGTTCATGACTAGCATGCCTCCCTCCATACGGAGCATTCATGAGCTCGGGTTGGCACTATGACCAGTCGTTTCTCAGTATACACTATTTGGGGTTTTGCACTTGCACTTTGAGATCAGTCATATTACCTTTATAAGCTTACTTTATGAAAGGAAGTTTGACAGACAGCTCACTCTTTGATCGTTTTCACTGCTGACTACCTTGTCTTATTCTATCCATTCACTACATCCGCCTGATCTTGAATAATGGATGGATGATGGATGGAGGAATGCTGCCCAACTCATGAACTTATATTACATGACCTTCTCTTATAAGCACCAGATTGATGGATGGATTAGCCGAGGACTTATCGGAGCTTCCCATGCTCCTACGGGATAGTTGAGTAGCCAACCAAGAGGGGAGGGGTTACCTTTAGCTTAGATTGTTTAATCGTTTAACTGCGGGATGGCTTTCTTGAATTATTGTCCATTAGAAAACGTTGGTTGGATGGATAGGCTTCAGACTGCTAGGAAGGAGATATGCTCAGCCAGACAGAGCCACCCAGGATATGCTTCGTTTATGACACTTACCTTCATGAAGCGCTTTGGAGGTACAACTAGAGACCCGGCATTGGGATTGGGATTGGATGGCATGAAACAACAACCTTCAACTTTGGCTTTCTCCCCTCATCCTATCCCAGCTATGGAGGAAGCATGCACTAATGATTGGAAGCAGTCACTTTGATGAGCGTACTCTAAGGTGTAGTAAATGCTCTCTGTTAGGCTTGGTTAGGGGTCAAACGGGATGGGATGGTTAAGTGCCGATCGGGAGGAAATCCTGGGATGCATTGGGAGGATAAACGGAGAACATAAGGAGCTTTATTCTAGTGGTCGGGCACTATGATCTCAAAGCTAAGTATCGGTATAGTAATTGAGGAGAAAATCTTGGAGGATCTAACCACGGAGATATGATGTTCCACTTCGGCACTAAGATCGGTAATATTTTCCCGGGTGTACCGTTGCTTTTCTCATTCTTATGCTCTTCCAGTTGTTGGTTCAATAGTTCAATGGTTCTACCTTGGCTCTACACCCTAACTTCAATAACGATAGCTGCCCGTAAGATTGAGGTAGATACAATATTTAGACCGCCTATTTATCCCTTTCGATTCAGCCAACTAACTATGCCTTTTACAAGAGGGAATAACTTCTGTACGTATGAAATAATTGGGCTTCAAGAGATCCTTCTTTGTTTCGGTTCGACCCCCTTACCAAATAAGTAACCTTCGGCGTCTCTGTTATGATGTCACCATATATAAAAGAGAATATACGTTATTATGCTCTAGCTCATTGGCTTACTCATTCTATTCCATTTGCTGCTTCCCTACTACGGCTCCCTGGCTCCCCGGGAACCAACGAGCTAGGGGGAGAGCCCGACCAACAGAAAGAGACGGACTGGAAATCGGATCATTAGCCCCATCCACTAAGTGGTATCCACTATCCATCTATTTTCCCGGGCTAACATATACTATCTATTCCTTTCTATCCCCTGGCCTCCTTTCCCCGAGCTGATACACTTCCAGCCAACCCCATTTTATTCATCTCTATTCAAAGAATATCATGAGTAGGATTTGGCCGCATTCAAGGCGAGGGAGTGGACCCCCTTCTCCATTCTAGTTTTAAACCGGTTGCATTCGACTTTTTCACGTTACTCTGCCTCACCAAAATGAACTTATATGAGTGAATCGCCAAAGTTGCATTTCGGTAAAGTATAGAATGGTTGGGACAGATAGGAGTATGGGATACTAGTAAATTGATATAGGTTGTAGGGCATGCCGGTTACCCCTTTCCCACTCGGTGTTCAATAGGAAGAGCTGGATCGACAGCATATGTGTTTGTGCAGGTTGGGCCGCAGGGGTAGCTCCTCTATATCATGCTCCACCCGCTCTAAGCTTGTAAAGTTTCGAGTTTGGCACTCAGCATCACAAGCAAGTTCCCTATCTTACCTACCAAACAAATTGGTTTTATTGGTTTTAGAGACGAATAAACCCAGATTATTAAGTCCCCCGTCGGGCGGGGTTAGTTTGAGGGGAATAAGGGGTTCACGTTTAAGTAAGGCTTTGCCGTCAGGGATGAATCGATAAATAAGGCCTTGAAAGGTCCTATTGAGCGTTGGGGGTAAATACTTACAGTAAGGCTCTAGTTCAGTAATCCGGGATAATACTTCGTGAACTAAGGCATTGAATGAAGGGCTTGAAGGGTCCCCTCCGGCTTGCCTGATGGAGGGGATGGAGAACCCAGATAGATGTTATGGTGTTATATTATATACGCGATTTTGGTTTTACAACACCACACCGAGCTTGCTCTTGTGACGGGACGGGGGCAAAATAGAGCTTCAGTGACGGGTTTTCCGGCCCTATATTTCTTCCCCTCAAAGTCACTAATGACATGCTCGTATTCAAAGTAACTAGCCAGGCCAAGGAAAGCCTTCTATTTCTTCCCTCGAGGATTGAAGAAAGCGTCTTGAAAGCCTCCTAAAACCCAAAATACGCCCACTCCTGAAAACTAGGGTTGTGATAAAGGCCTTATTGATTTGGGAAGAGTTGGCCTTTATTTATGGATGGGATTGAGGAAAGAAAAGAGGCTATCGACAATGCTGCTTGTCATTCTTTCTATATATGTAATTACGCTTTAGCACCGGTAGTTCGGAACGGCCCACCCACTCACTTCTAAATCAAATAGAACAGTATTTAAGAAGAGGGAGACCCTAGAACTGGAACACCTCCCCATGATGGGATGGATGAAACTGGAGCGGTGGGCATTCCTGATGGTTGAGATGATGATGCACCTATTGAGGTAGGCACAGGATCTACCAGTTTCTGGGATGATATCACCATACACATGTTGGATGTGCTCGGTATCGACACTACAAGAGGAGGACCATAATATGTGCGAAGTAAAGTGGAGTCTTTGAAGACTCTAGGGCCTATTCCTGTAAGAGAGGAAATGGGTTGGCTTCCCTCAATAGTAGGCAAGACGTTGTTTGGAATGAGATGATACTTCGGGTAATAATAAGTCATCTGATCAACGGTTGTGATCTTCCCGTTATGTGGAAAACGAATCATGCAGAAGACTGAGGAATCAACCACCTGCATAGCATACATGTAACTACGTCTGAGGAGGATGTTGTAGTCCAATGGGGCATCTATGACCTCAACATCGACAAGAATGGTCTTATCGGAAAGTTCGATGGGGACATTTTGATATAGTCCCTATGGTTGAGAGGGATGGCCATCATACGCTCGAAGGGTAATTGTAGATGGCACTAACTCAGGAGATCAAAGTGTTTTCCAAACATTGGCAGACATAACACATGTGGATGCTCCCTCATCAATGATGCACCGATGAACAATGACGTTCTTTATTGTGACCAGAATTTGGAATGCAACAGAAGGTGGAAGGTGAGGTGTTGTGTTATCGATATAAAAGGTAATCATTCTATCATTCGAAGGATCGACAAACCCCAAAGAAGATAGTAAGGCCTTCCTCTGTGATGGGCAGGTTTGAAGGACCTCTAAGGATGACATAGCGGTAGGGGACTGAGCTAGATCATCTACTATGCTGTATTGATGAGTGGCTCTTGCATGCGAATTCTGAGCGGTAAGACATAAAGGGATCTTCGGTACCTTAGGGGGTAGATCAACCTTAGGTCACGGTATCTTCAAGGGGCCACTATTAATGGGTGGAGAGTTGTTGGTATCAGTTGGCATTAGCTCAGCTATTAGCCCATATTGTCGACTATGAGTCACAAGGTTCACTTTGGTGGAGTCCAAACATCAAATTTGATTGGAATGTCCAGGAGGATGATTATTGGACGATTGGCCTGAAGATTGGTTCTCGGACGTACTCACTAGGACTTGTGATGGAAAAGGGTTTATTAAAACAGTTAGTTGGTTTACAGGTGGGGTAGCCGGTTGGGTACCAGGTTGACCCTATCGGGCCCTAGCTTGGTCAGTTGCTTCCTTTAACTGAAGCAATTCTGGGAGAAGAGAGCAATTAGCCCATAAACACCACAAATAGTGCAAGAATGATTGGTCTGAAGCATAATCCGAGATTCAGCTATTGACTGCCTACACCTAATAGTAGTTACTTACCATACGACCTAGAACTTTTAGCCTTGGTTGGATGGCTGGCTTTCTTTCTAGCTTTCTTTTTGGCTGACTAACTGACTGACAGGAACTTCAATGGCTGGCTTAAAAGTGGGAATTTCACTAATGAAACCTTGTGTTGCCCATCTAGAGTCATACTAGCCGTACAACACTTGTGGGCGGCGTGTTCGCTAAGGCACTTGACGTTTAACCCCTCGACTTTAGCCGTATCCGTTGGTCATTCATTATATATGAGATTATACCACCATCACTTACGATATTAGAGCATGGCTGATTCATTCACTAATTCGTTCATTCATAGGCTTTTGAGATTCCTTTCATTGCCATTGCTCCATCCATGCATCGATCTGCCAGCCGAGTGACTGTTCAATCACATCTCGCCATCCGGGTAACAACGATGGGAAGGACCTCCATCGCTCCATCGCTCCATCGATCCATCCATGCATCAATCCGGTGACTACTGGGCACTTCCACCATCCATCCAGGGAACAATGGTCAATACAGCTGGTGACTACTGGGCACTACCACCATCCAGCCAAGACTGTTTGATCCCGCCTGACATTTCCCTTCCTGCCATCAATAAATCCATAACTAAATCCATCGCTCGATCGATCAATCCGGGAAACAATGGGAAAGACAGCCGGATAAGACAGTGAAATCCCGCCATCTGAGTAACAATGGGAAGGACCGCTCTCCGGGGTATGATGGTAAATACCGCCGTCCAGGTAACGTGTAAGATAGCGTGTAAGGAGGCCAACCGGGTAACGTGGAAGTAATAGGGTGTAAGAGGGTTGGAATAGGTTGGAAGTAAGAACATGGAAGAGGGTGAGCCAGGCAACGTGTAAGGCAACGTTCTATAAATGTGTAAGTAAGCAGTCCGCAGTCAGGAACAAGCCACTAACTTACCTCACTCGGGAAGGTAAAGCAAGCCAGCCAGGCGTAAGGTATAGCCATCCGAGGTATAGCCATCCGAGGGAAATGGGAGCCAAAGCCAGGGGAATGGGAGATAAAGCCAGACAGCCCCAGCCAGGGAAGTAGAGGGAACGTAAGTAGGGAAGCAGACAGTATAAAAGCCAGGGTACGCGTAACAGTCTGGAAGCCAGATAGGTAACGTGTAAGGAAGAAATCCAACCAACGTGGAAGTGGGGTTTGTCTTAGGAATTTTGTAAGGCATAATCCTCGACCGTACTTGGCAGTTTGCTCATAAGCCCCGACCGTACTTGTCGGGCTTTCCCTTCAATCCATTCGTGAGGAAGCGAGAAGCTACTCTCTTTTGGGCTATGGGTCCTAAGATACAATCCAACCAGAGGGAGAGTCGGGAGAGACAGATATCGTTGCTCGACCAAAGGGAGAGTAAGGATGGATATTAACACCCTTACTTACCGGGTTGGAAGGCGAAGCCTGACCTCACACCCACTCCTATTGACGGGTTGGAAGGCGAAGCCTGACCTCCCTCCATCCATGGGCGTAGCCTTACCTTCCCTCCATCCATTTCGCTATTGCTCCTTGTACCCTTTCCTTGATATAGTAATTGACTTGTTAGAGATAGTCACCCGAAAGACTTACTCTGACTCTTAAGGGAGCTCTGCTCAGCTTTTACAGAATTCCATCCGTAATAACTAAACTCTACGGCACCGAGGAATCGAACCCCTTTGAACCATATAAAAACTACCGCAACGTATATAACGCGCCTGGATCAAGACCGAAGGTGAAGGCAAGTCCCCATTCCTATGACCGCTGCTATTCCCTTGCACCCAGGCCCACTTCCATAGCGGACATGCCAGTAGTTGATCCATCCATAGTGTTGATGTCAGCCTTAGAAGAATTAATCAGGTATACTGGAAGCGCAGTATACAAAAACAATATGGATAGGAACGAACGCTCGATTCCTTATTTAGGGCCCAAGCAACTCCTTATTCATTTTCCTTCTCGACCCAAGGAAAGAAATAAGTGAACCTGAGCTTGCCCCGGTAGATCGGCCTTCCCTTCCTTTTCGACTTGCCTCCATTCTTCGAACTGCTAATATACCCGAAGGTACGGGTAGTCTGGCAAGCGGGCGTGGGATTACCCTTTCTTTGGTGTAGAAAGAGAAAACATAACTCCATAGAGCATTAGACAAAGTGTTTATTTAACGTATTAACTCATACGATTTCGGTCATTAGCCAGGTATCTAAGCTGTGGGTGAATCTACTGCATCCAGACCTCTAACACTGATGCCGGGTGATCAATTAGATCATTCACTGATTTCATATAAAATCCATAACTTATACTGCTTATCGAACTAGGAGATCAACACCTGGGATTTTGACTCGATAAACGAGGTAAATTACAGGTGCTTCTACAGGAGGAAAGGATGCTCGCTCTGTTGCTTTCACTTAGCTGGAGATCAATTGGTTCTGGTTAAAAAACAATTGCTTCAATGGATGCTTGCTCTTATGCGACTTATGGTTCGATTCCGATCGTTTCTATTCTCATAAACATAATAAAAGCATAATTACGTATATAAGAAAAGAAGACCAAATCTTGGCACAAGATTCCATAGGAGAAGGGTTGCGTAGGGAGCTGGCATCGTTCAAGGGAAAGCATCGGAAAGGCTTTTTATATGGAATCAAATTCCCTAGAAGTTCCTTGCCCTCAGAAGCGCAAGCCCTCCGGACCTTTAAAGGTACCTTCCAAAGTAATCCATTTTCCTCTCCTCTCCCTCTCCTTAACAGTCGAGCACCTAAAGGTCCTTATGATCGAGTACCTAAAGGTCCTTAACAGTCGAGCCTGCTTACACATCCTCAAACTATATATAAAGTATATAAATCCCAATAACTGAAGGGAGTGATAGCCTCCTCATCCGAGCGAAGGGACGGAGTCACTCACTTTTCATATGGTGAGGGATTCTTAGCCAAGCATCCTAGCGTAAAGGAGGTAGCCCAGCGGACTGACTAACTGTAGGTGAGAGCTATAGCGTACAGTAGGTTATGAGCCCCAGATTGAGGACGAGGCTAAAGTGCGTGGGGTCAAGCCCTAGGGAGGCTACTGGGAAGGCACTTATAGGGGCCTAAACGTGGATTCGAAGGGTAAAGCCAAGCGAGTGTATTAGCCAAGGTAATAGCTATAGCGTAATAGCCCATAGAAGGAGGTTGGGCTTATCACCTCACCCCAGCCTACTAGCTGTAGGAAGGTGAGCTCTACTCCCCAGCCCAGTGTGTTTGGCTAAGCCAGTGGATCCAGGCTACATTATCTATGTGAGTATGCATTTTTAGTAGCTCCAGGTGTTGGGCTAACCTAGGGAGAGATATAAATTGTATATCTAATTTCTTCTAGTCAAAGTAATGGTTCAAATGAATATGGATACCTTGGATCCGGATTCCTGTCAATATAACAAAATGCATGCCTACCATCGTTTGGCTGGAATCAAATAAAAGCCTCCCTTTGGTGCGTAGAGTCCGCTGTTTCCAGTTCCTCTCTTTGGATAGTTGATCGAGTTTACTTTATATAAGCGAGCATTAGGAGCTCCTGGTGGAGGGCTAAAACCAAGCTTGGCAGCTAGTTATTCCCCAGTATAAGAGGTAAGGGGTAAGCGAACTCCCTATTCCCCGAAGCTATAGTATAACGGGGCGGGGTCAAGGGTCCGGTAAAACCCTAAAACCTTCTTTCTCTTTTTACATAACCATACCACAGATTTGTTTAGGGTGTTGCAACTAGCGGATTAATAGTTTTAGGCCTTCGTTCATTAGAGCTTAACGCACGCTATAGATCGGTAGCTTATCTTTGGTAACTTCGTGAAGACAAAGGGGAAGGAAGAGCTAAATAAAAAATAAAGCCCCGCGTTTTATTGCCCTAATACCACATGACACAAGAGGATATGATGGTCAATTAACCCGTATGAGAACCTATAGGAAGGAGAGAGGCCTGTGAGATAGTCAGGCGGTACATATAGCATGCATTTGGACGTGGGTGGTGGGAAATAGATCCTATCGCTTGGAACCCAAAGGCCATATATCAATAGAGTCTAACGCTCATCGTCCTTTTCTATGACCAGAGAGTCAAGCCCTAGCCCTGACAAGTCTGCTTCCAACATTGTCATTTGACATGTTACCAGAGAGATGTGAGTGAGAGAAGGAGAGAGATTCATGACTGATATGGGCATATGTCATTATGGGTTCGGTTCTCACCCATATTTCTTTCTTCACACCGCACCCCACCTCACCTCTCCCTTCCAGAGACCTCACCTCACTTTTCCCTTCCAGAGAAGGACCAAATTCCCACCTTTCCCTTCCAGAGAAGGAGAGAGATTTCGAGCAGATATGGGCATATGTCATTACGCTTTCTTATCAATGCATATATGGGCATATGTCATTATGGTCATTCTGGTATTTTGATAGCTCGATCTACCTTGTGGCTATTATATATGTCATTACGCTTTCGGTGACTTGACTTATCGGCTTGGTGGCTCAGCTGCCTCGCTTGAGGAAGAGTTTCACGGAAATAGGGCCAGGCCAACCAAAAAGTAATGGCGCTTTGGCAGATAACGTTTCTATTATATATGTTGCGGTAGTTTGTTGATTTGGTAAAATCCCCTACCCTAAGAAACTAACCCAATATCTTATATATGTTGCGGTAGTTGCAACATTTTTTCTTGTGTCACGATGTACTAGCCTTTGGATTGTGACCAGTTCTATTATTATATGAGTCACTGGTCTTTTGGTTTGTTGGATCCGTCCAAATGAGGTTCGCCGATAGATTGGGTTATTCCATATATGGGTGAGGGTGCGGCCGCTTTAGCCACCCCCCCTTTTGATCGGATAAGGCATGAAAGGTAAAAGCATTCAAGGTAAAAGGAAGGTGAAGCGGGACTCAAAGGGCAAGCATTCAAGTCACAAGCATTCAAGTGAGAAGTTGGAAGGGTCAATAATCCGTCCACAACTTTATCTCCCTCACTTGGTTGGCATCCGTCCACTTCTATCTATCCCTCCTATAGCATCCATAATGTATCCCCCCTCCTCCTCCAGCTATCATCGGCTGGCTATACCCGAACGGAGACCCGCCCTATATAGATATATGGCTCATCGGTTCAAATCATTAGCCTCGATCCTACCTGAAATGCCGATCGGGAGGAAATCTTAGGATGCATTGGGAGGATAAACGAAGAACATAAGGAGCTTTATTCAAGTGGTCGGGCACTATGATCTCAAAGATAAGTATCGGTATAGCAATTGAGGAATAAATCTTGGAGGATCTAACCGCGGAGATATGATGTTCCACTCCGACACTAAGATCGGTAATATTTTCCTGGGTGTACCGTTGCTTTTCTCATTCTTATGCTCTTCCGGTTGTTGGTTCAATAGTTCAATGGTTATACCTTGGCTCTACATCCTAACTTCAATAACGATAGCTACCCGTAAGATAGACGTAGATACAATATTTACACCGCCTATTTATCCCTTTCGATTCAGCCAACTTACTATGCTTTTTACAAGAGGGAATAACTTCTGTACGTATGAAATAATTGGGCTTCAAGAGACCCTTCTTTGTTTCGGTTCGACCCCCTTACCAAATAAGTAACCTTGGGCGTCTCTGTTATGATGTCACCATATATAAAAGAGAATATACGTTATTATGCTCTAGCTCATTCGCTTACTCATTCTATTCCATTTGCTGCTTCCCTGCTACGGCTCCCTGGCTCCCTGGGAACCAACGAGCTAGGGGGAGAGCCCGACCAACAGAAAGAGACGGACTGGAAATCGGATCATTAGCCCCACCCACTAAGTGGTATCCACTATCCATCTATTTTCCCGGGCTAACATATACTATCTATTCCTTTCTATCCCCTGGCCTCCTTTCCCCGAGCTGATACACTTCCAGCCAACCCCATTTTATTCATCTCTATTCAAAGAATATCATGAGTAGGCTTTGGCCGCATTCAAGGCGAGGGAGCGGACCCCCTTCTCCTTTCTAGTTTTCGACCGGTTGCATTCGACTTTTTCACGTTACTCCGCCTCACCAAAATGAACTTATATGAGTGAATCGCCAAAGTTGCATTTCGGTAAAGTATAGAATGGTTGGGACAGATAGGAGTATGGGATACTAGTAAATTGATATAGGTTGTAGGGCATGCCGGTTACCCCTTTCCCACTCAGTGTTCAATAGGAAGAGCTGGATCGACAACATATGTGTTTGTGCAGGTTGGGCCGCAGGGGTAGCTCCTCTATATCATGCTCCACCCGCTCTAAGCTTGTAAAGTTTCGAGTTTGGCACTCAGCATCACAAGCAAGTTCCCTATCTTACCTACCAAACAAATTGGTTTTATTGGTTTTAGAGACGAATAAACCCAGATTATTAAGTCCCCCGTCGGGCGGGGTTAGTTTGAGGGGAATAAGGGGTTCACGTTTAAGTAAGGCTTTGCCGTCAGGGATGAATCGATAAATAAGGCCTTGAAAGGCCCTATTGGGCGTTGGGGGTAAATACTTACAGTAAGGCTCTAGTTCAGTAATCCGGGATAATACTTCGTGAACTAAGGCATTGAATGAAGGGCTTGAAGGGTCCTCTCCGGCTTGCCTGATGGAGGGGATGGAGAACCCAGATAGATGTTACGGTGTTATATTATATACGCGATTTCGGTTTTACAACACCACACCGAGCTCGCTCTTGTGACGGGACGGGGGCAAAATAGCGCTTCAGTGACGGGCTTTCCGGCCCTATATTTCTTCCCCTCAAAGTCACTAATGACATGCTCGTATTCAAAGTAACTAGCCAGGCCAAGGAAAGCCTTCTATTTCTTCCCTCGAGGATTGAAGAAAGCGTCTTGAAAGCCTCCTAAAACCCAAAATACGCCCACTCCTGAAAACTAGGGTTGTGATAAAGGCCTTATTGATTTGGGAAGAGTTGGCCTTTATTTATGGATGGGATTGAGGAAAGAAAAGAGGCTATCGACAATGCTGCTTGTCATTCTTTCTATATATGTAATTACGCTTTAGCACCGGTAGTTCGGAACGGCCCACCCACTCACTTCTAAATCAAATAGAACGGGATTTGAGAAGAGGGAGACCCTAGAACTGGAACACCTCCCCATGATGGGATGGATGAAACTGGAGCGGTGGGCATTCCTGATGGTTGAGATGATGATGCACCTATTGAGGTAGGCACAGGATCTACCAGTTTCTGGGATGATACTGCCATATACATGTTGGATGTGCTCGGTATCGACACTACAAGAGGAGGACCATAATATGTGCGAAGTAAAGTGGAGTCTTTGAAGACTCTAGGGCCTATTCCTGTAAGAGAGGAAATGGGTTGGCTTCCCTCAATAGTAGGCAAGACGTTGTTTGGATTGAGATGATACTTCGGGTAATAATAAGTCATCTGATCAACGGTTGTGATCTTCCCGTTATGTGGAAAAAGAATCATGCAGAAGACTGAGGAATCAACCGCCTGCATAGCATACATGTAACTACGTCCGAGGAGGATGTTGTAGTCCAATGGGGCATCTATGACCTCAACATCGACAAGAATGGTCTTACTGGCAAGTTCGATGGGGATATTTTGATATAGTCCCTATGGTTGAGAGGGATGGCCATCATACGCTCGAAGGGTAATTGTATATGGCACTAACTCAGTAGATCAAAGTGTTTTCCAAACATTGGCAGACATAACACATGTGGATGCTCCCTCATCAATGATGCACCGATGAACAATGACGTTCTTTATTGTGACTAGAATTTGGAATGCAAAAGAAGGTGGAAGGTGAGGTGTTGTGTTATCGATATAAAAGGTAATCATTCTGTCATCCGAAGGATCGACAAACCCCAAAGAAGATAGTAAGGCCTTCCTCTGTGATGGGCAGGTTTGAAGGACCTCTAAGGATGACATAGCGGTAGGGGACTGAGCTAGATCATCTACTATGTTGTATTGATGAGTGGCTCTTGCATGCGAATTCTGAGCGGTATGACGTAAAGGGATCTTCGGTACCTTAGGGGGTAGATCAACCTTAGGTCACGGTATCTTCAAGGGGCCACTACTAATGGGTGGAGAGTTGTTGGTATCAGTTGGCATTAGCTCAGCTATTAGCCCATATTGTCGACTGTGAGTCACAAGGTTCACTTTGGTGGAGTCCAAACATCAAATTTGATTGGAATGTCCAGGAGGATGATTATTGGATGATTGGCCTGAAGATTGGTTCTCGGACGTACTCACTAGGCCTTGTGATGGAAAAGGGTTTATTAAAACAGTTAGTTGGTTTACAGGTGGGGTAGCCGGTTGGGTACCAAGTTGACCCTATCGGGCCCTAGCTTGGTCAGTTGCTTCCTTTAACTGAAGCAATTTTGGGAGAAGAGAGCAATTAGCCCATAAACACCACAAATAGTGCAAGAATGATTGGTCTGAAGCATGATCCGAGATTCAGCTATTGACTGCCTACACCTAATAGTAGTTACTTACCATACGACCTAGACCTTTTAGCCCTGGCTGGATGGCTGGCTTTCTTTCTAGCTGACTAACTGACTGACAGGAACTTCAATGGCTGGCTTAAAAGTGGGAATTTCACTAATGAAACCTTGTGTTGCCCATCTAGAGTCATACTAGCCGTACAACACTTGTGGGTGGCGTGTTTGCTAAGGCACTTGACGTTCAACCCCTCGACTTTAGCCGTATCCATTGGTCATTCATTATATATGAGATTATACCACCATCGCTGATTCATTTACTTACGATATTAGAGCATCACTGATTCATTCACTAATTCGTTCATTCATAGGCTTTTGAGATTCCTTTCATTGCCATTGGTCCATCCATGCATCGATCCGCCAGCCGGGTGACTGTTCAATCGCATCCCGCCATCCGGGTAACAACGATGGGAAGGACCTCCATCGCTCCATCGCTCCATCGATCCATCCATGCATCAATCCGGTGACTACTGGGCACTACCGCCATCCATCCAGGGAACAATGGTTAATACAGATGGTGACTACTGGGCACTACCGCCATCCAGCCAAGACTGTTCGATCCCGCCCGGCATTTCCCTTCCCGCCATCAATAAATCCATAACTAAATCCATCGCTCGATTGATCAATCTGGGAAACAATGGGAAAGACAGCCGGATAAGACAATGAAATCCCGCCATACGAATAACAATGGGAAGGACCGCTCTCCGGGGTATGATGGTAAATACCGCCGTCCAGGTAACATGTAAGATAGCGTGTAAGGAGGCCAACCGGGTAACGTGGAAGTAATAGGGTGTAAGAGGGTTGGAATAGGTTGGAAGTAAGAACATTGAAGAGGGTGAGCCAGGCAACGTGTAAGGCAACGTTCTATAAATGTGTAAGTAAGCAGTCCGCAGTCAGGAACAAGCCACTAACTTACCTCACTCGGGAAGGTAAAGCAAGCCAGCCAGGCGTAACGTATAGCCATCCGAGGGAAATGGGAGCCAAAGATAGGGGAATGGGAGATAAAGCCAGACAGCCCCAGCCAGGGAAGTAGAGGGAACGTAAGTAGGGAAGCAGACAATATAAAAGCCAGGGTATGCGTAACAGTCTGGAAGCCAGATAGGTAACGTGGAAGGAAGAAAGCCAGGCAACGTGGAAGTGGGGTTTGTCTTAGGCATTTTGTAAGGCATAATCCCCGACCGTACTTGGCAGTTTGCTCATAAGCCCCGACCGTACTTGTCGGACTTGGCCTTCAATCCATTTGTGAGGAAGCGAGAAGCTACTCTCTTTTGGGCTATGGGTCCTAAGACAAAATCCAACCAAAGGGAGAGTCGGGAGAGACAGATATCGTTGCTCGACCAAAGGGAGAGTAAGGATGGATATTAACACCCTTACTTACTAGGTTGGAAGGCGAAGCCTGACCTCACACCCACTCCTATTGACGGGTTGGAAGGCGAAGCCTGACCTCCCTCCATCCATGGGTGCAACCTTACCTTCCCTCCATCCATTTCGCTATTGCTCCTTGTACCCTTTCCTTGATATAGTAATTGACTCGATAGAGATAGTCACCAGAAAGACTTACTCTGACTCTTAAGGGAGCTCTGCTCAGGTTTTACAGAATTCCATCCGTAATAACTGAACTCTATGGCACCGAGGAATCAAACCCCTTTGAACCATATAAAAGCTACCGCAACGTATATAACGCGCCTGGATCAAGACCGAAGGCGAAGGCAAGTCCCCATTCCTATGACCGCTCCTATTCCCTTGCACCCAGGCCCACTTCCATAGCGGACATGCCAGTAGTTGATCCATCCAAGTGTTGATGTTAGCCTTAGAAGAATTAATCAGGTATACTGGAAGCGCAGTATACGGAAAACAATATGGATAGGAACGAATGCTCGATTCCTTATTTAGGGCCCAAGCAACTCCTTATTCATTTTCCTTCTCGACCCAAGGAAACAAATAAGCGAACCTGAGCTTGCCCTGGCAGATCGGCCTTCCCTTCCTTTTCGACTTGCCTCCATTCTTTGAACTGCTAATATACCCGAAGGTACGGGCAGTCTGGCAAGTGGGCGTGGGATTACCCTTTCTTTGGTGCAGAAAGAGAAAACATAACTCCATAGAGCATTAGACAAAGTGTTTATTTAACGTATTAACTCATACGATTTCGGTCATTAGCCAGGTATCTAAGTTGCGGGTGAATCTACTGCATCCGGGCCTCTAACACTGATGCCAGGTGATTAATTTGATCATTCACTGATTTCATATAAAAACCATAACTTATACTGCTTATCGAACTAGGAGATCAACACCTGGGACTTTGACTTGGTAAATGAGGTAAATCACAGGTGCTTATACAGGAGGAAAGGATGCTCGCTCTGTTGCTTTCACTTAGCTGGAGATCAATTGGTTCTGGTTAAAAAACAATTGCTTCAACGGATGCTTACTCTTATGCGACTTATGGTTCGACTCCGATCGTTTCTGTTCTCATAAACATAATAAAATCATAATTACGTATATAAGAAAAGAAGACCAAATCTTGGCACAAGATTCCGTAGGAGAAGGGTTGCGTAGGGATCTGGCATCGTTCAAGGGAAAGCATCGGAAAGGCTTTTTATATGGAATCAAATTCCCTAGAAGTTCCTTGCCCTCAGAAGCGCAAGCCCTCCGGACCTTTAAAGGTACCTTCCAAAGTAATCCATTTTCCTCTCCTCTCCCTCTCCTTAACAGTCGAGCACCTAAAGGTCCTTATGGTCGAGTACCTAAAGGTCCTTAACAGTCGAGCCTGCTTACGCATCCTCAAACTATATATAAAGTATATAAATCCCAATAACCGAAGGGAGTGATAGCCTCCCCATCCGAGCGAAGGGACGGAGTCACTCACTATTCATATGGTGAGGGATTCTTAGCCAAGCATCCTAGCGTAAAGGAGGTAGCCCAGCGGACTGACTAGCTGTAGGTGAGAGCTATAGCGTACAGTAGGTTATGAGCCCCAGATTGAGGAGGAGGCTAAAGTGCATGGGGTCAAGCCCCAGTGAGGCTACTGGGAAGGCACTTATAGGGGCCTAAACGTGGATTCGAAGGGTAAAGCCAAGCGAGTGTATTAGCCAAGGTAATAGCTATAGCGTAATAGCCCATAGAAGGAGGTTGGGCTTATCACCTCACCCCAGCCTACTAGCTGTAGGAAGGTGAGCTCTACTCCCCAACCCAGTGTGTTTGGCTAAGCCAGTGGATCCAGGCTACATTATCTATGTGATCATGCATTTTTAGTAGCTCCAGGTGTTGGGCTAACCTAGGGAGAGATATAAATTGTATATCTAATTTCTTCCAGTCAAATTAATGGTTCAAATGAAGATGGATACCTTTGATCCTGATTCCTGTCAATATAACAAAATGCATTCCTACCATCGTTTCGCTGGAATCAAATAAAAGCCTCCCTTTGGTGCGTAGAGTCATCTGTTTCCAGTTCCTCTCTTTGGCTAGTTGATCGAGTTTACTTTATATAAGCGAGCATTAGGAGCTCCTGGTGGAGGGCTAAAACCAAGCTTGGCAGCTAGTTATTCCCCAGTATAAGAGGTAAGGGGTTAGCAAACTCCCTATTCCCCGAAGCTATAGTATAACGGGGCGGGGTCAAGGGTCCGGTAAAACCCTGAAACCTTCTTTCTCTTTTTACACTAACCCTACCACGGATTTGTTTAGGGTGTTGCAACTAGCAGATTAATAGTTTTAGGCCTTCGTTCATTAGAGCTTAACGCACGCTATAGATCGGTACCTTATCTTTGGTAACTTCGTGAAGAAAAAGGGTAAGGAAGAGCTAAATAAACAATAAAGCCCCGCGTTTAACTTCGTGAAGAAAAAGGGTAAGGAAGAGCTAAATAAACAATAAAGCCCCGCGTTTTATTGCTCTAATACCATATGACACAAGAGGATATGATGGTCAATTAACCCGTATGAGTACCTACATGCAGGAGAGAGGTCCGTGAGATAGTCAGGCGGTACATACAGCATGCATTTGGACGTGGGTGGTAGGAAATAGATCCTATCGCTTGGAACCCAAAGGCCATATATCAATAGAGTCTAATGCTCATCGTCCTTTTCTATGACCAGAGAGTCAAGCCCTAGCCCTGACAAGTCTGTTTCCAACATTGTCATTTGACATGTTACCAGAGAGATGTGAGTGAGAGAAGGAGAGAGATTCATGACTGATATGGGCATATGTCATTATGGGTTCGGTTCTCACCCATATTTCTTTCTTCACACCGCACCCCACCTCACCTCTCCCTTCCAGAGACCTCACCTCACTTTTCCCTTCCAGAGAAGGACCAAATTCCCACCTTTCCCTTCCAGAGAAGGAGAGAGATTTCGAGCAGATATGGGCATATGTCATTACGCTTTCTTATCAATGCATATATGGGCATATGTCATTATGGTCATTCTGGTATTTTGATAGCTCGATCTACCTTGTGGCTATTATATATGTCATTACTCTTTCGGTGACCTGACTTATCGGCTTGGTGGCTCAGCTGCCTCGCTTGAGGAAGAGTTTCACGGAAATAGGGCCAGGCCAACCAAAAAGTAATGGCGCTTTGGCAAATAACGTTTCTATTATATATGTTGCGGTAGCTTGTTGATTTGGTAAAATCCACTACCCTAAGAAACTAACCCAATATCCTATATATGTTGCGGTAGTTGCAACATTTTTTCTTGTGTCACGATGTACTAGCCTTTGGATTGTGACCAGTTCTATTATTATATGAGTCACTGGTCTTTTGGTTTGTTGGATCCGTCCAAATGAGGTTCGCCGATAGATTGGGTTATTCCATATATGGGTGAGGGTGCGGCCGCTTTAGCCACCCCCCCTTTTGATCGGATAAGGCATGAAAGGTAAAAGCATTCAAGGTAAAAGGAAGGTGAAGCGGGACTCAAAGGGCAAGCATTCAAGTCACAAGCATTCAAGTGAGAAGTTGGAAGGGTCAATAATCCGTCCACAACTTTATCTCCCTCACTTGGTTGGCATCCGTCCACTTCTATCTATCCCTCCTATAGCATCCATAATGTATCCCCCCTCCTCCTCCAGCTATCATCAGCTGGCTATACCGAACGGACACCCACCCTATATAGATATATGGCTCATTGCTTCAAATCATTGGCCTCGATCCTACCTGAAATGCTGATCAGGAGGAAATCCTGGGATGCATTGGGAGGATAAACGGAAAACATAAGGAGCTTTATTCTAGTGGTCGGGAACTATGATCTCAAAGCTAAGTATCGGTATAGCAATTGAGGAATAAAGCTTCGAGGATCTAACTGCAGAGATATGATGTTCCACTCCGGCACTAAGATCGGTAATATTTTCCCGGGTGTACCGTTGCTTTTCTCATTCTTATGCTCTTCCGGTTGTTGGTTCAATAGTTCAATGGTTCTACCTTGGCTCTACACCCTAACTTCAATAACGATAGCTGCCCGTAAGATTGAGGTAGATACAATATTTAGACCGCCTATTTATCCCTTTCGATTCAGCCAACTAACTATGCCTTTTACAAGAGGGAATAACTTCTGTACGTATGAAATAATTGGGCTTCAAGAGACCCTTCTTTGTTTCGGTTCGACCCCCTTACCAAATAAGTAACCTTGGGCGTCTCTGTTATGATGTCACCATATATAAAAGAGAATATACGTTATTATGCTCTAGCTCATTCGCTTACTCATTCTATTCCATTTGCTGCTTCCCTGCTACGGCTCCCTGGCTCCCTGGGAACCAACGAGCTAGGGGGAGAGCCCGACCAACAGAAAGAGACGGACTGGAAATCGGATCATTAGCCCCACCCACTAAGTGGTATCCACTATCCATCTATTTTCCCGGGCTAACATATACTATCTATTCCTTTCTATCCCCTGGCCTCCTTTCCCCGAGCTGATACACTTCCAGCCAACCCCATTTTATTCATCTCTATTCAAAGAATATCATGAGTAGGCTTTGGCCGCATTCAAGGCGAGGGAGCGGACCCCCTTCTCCTTTCTAGTTTTCGACCGGTTGCATTCGACTTTTTCACGTTACTCCGCCTCACCAAAATGAACTTATATGAGTGAATCGCCAAAGTTGCATTTCGGTAAAGTATAGAATGGTTGGGACAGATAGGAGTATGGGATACTAGTAAATTGATATAGGTTGTAGGGCATGCCGGTTACCCCTTTCCCACTCGGTGTTCAATAGGAAGAGCTGGATCGACAGCATATGTGTTTGTGCAGGTTGGGCCGCAGGGGTAGCTCCTCTATATCATGCTCCACCCGCTCTAAGCTTGTAAAGTTTCGAGTTTGGCACTCAGCATCACAAGCAAGTTCCCTATCTTACCTACCAAACAAATTGGTTTTATTGGTTTTAGAGACGAATAAACCCAGATTATTAAGTCCCCCGTCGGGCGGGGTTAGTTTGAGGGGAATAAGGGGTTCACATTTAAGTAAGGCTTTGCCGTCAGGGATGAATCGATAAATAAGGCCTTGAAAGGCCCTATTGGGCGTTGGGGGTAAATACTTACAGTAAGGCTCTAGTTCAGTAATCCGGGATAATACTTCGTGAACTAAGGCATTGAATGAAGGGCTTGAAGGGTCCTCTCCGGCTTGCCTGATGGAGGGGATGGAGAACCCAGATAGATGTTACGGTGTTATATTATATATGCGATTTCAGTTTTACAACACCACACCGAGCTCGCTCTTGTGACGGGACGGGGGCAAAATAGCGCTTCAGTGACGGGCTTTCCGGCCCTATATTTCTTCCCCTCAAAGTCACTAATGACATGCTCGTATTCAAAGTAACTAGCCAGGCCAAGGAAAGCCTTCTATTTCTTCCCTCGAGGATTGAAGAAAGCGTCTTGAAAGCCTCCTCAAACCCAAAATACACCCACTCCTTAAAACTAGCGTTGTGATAAAGACCTTATTGATTTGGGAAGAGTTGGACTTTTTTTATGGATGGGATTGAGGAAAGAAAAGAGGCTATCGACAATGCTGCTTGTCATTCTTTCTATATATGTAATTACGCTTTAGCACCGGTAGTTCGGAACGGCCCACCCACTCACTTCTAAATCAAATAGAACGGGATTTGAGAAGAGGGAGACCCTAGAACTGGAACACCTCCCCATGATGGGATGGATGAAACTAGAGCAGTTGGCATTCCTGATGGTTGAGATGATGATGCACCTATTGAGGTAGGCACAGGATCTACCAGTTTCTGGGATGATATCACCATACACATGTTGGATGTGCTCGGTATCGACACTACAAGAGGAGGACCATAATATGTGCGAAGTAAAGTGGAGTCTTTGAAGACTCTAGGGCCTATTCCGATAAGAGAGGAAATGGGTTGGCTTCCCTCAATAGTAGGCAAGACGTTGTTTGGATTGAGATGATACTTCGGGTAATAATAAGTCATCTGATCAACGGTTGTGATCTTCCCGTTATGTGGAAAAAGAATCATGCAGAAGACTGAGGAATCAACCGCCTGCATAGCATACATGTAACTACGTCCGAGGAGGATGTTGTAGTCCAATGGGGCATCTATGACCTCAACATCGACAAGAATGGTCTTACCGTTCGATGGGGACATTTTGATATAGTCCCTATGGTTGAGAGGGATGGCCATCATACGCTCGAAGGGTAATTGTAGATGGCACTAACTCAGGAGATCAAAGTGTTTTCCAAACATTGGCAGACATAACACATGTGGATGCTCCCTCATCAATGATGCACCGATGAACAATGACGTTCTTTATTGTGACCAGAATTTGGAATGCAACAGAAGGTGGAAGGTGAGGTGTTGTGTTATCGATATAAAAGGTAATCATTCTGTCATCCGAAGGATCGACAAACCCCAAAGAAGATAGTAAGGCCTTCCTCTGTGATGGGCAGGTTTGAAGGACCTCTAAGGATGACATAGCGGTAGGGGACTGAGCTAGATCATCTACTATGCTGTATTGATGAGTGGCTCTTGCATGCGAATTCTGAGCGGTATGACGTAAAGGGATCTTCGGTACCTTAGGGGGTAGATCAACCTTAGGTCACGGTATCTTCAAGGGGCCACTACTAATGGGTGGAGAGTTGTTGGTATCAGTTGGCATTAGCTCAGCTATTAGCCCATATTGTCGACTGTGAGTCACAAGGTTCACTTTGGTGGAGTCCAAACATCAAATTTGATTGGAATGTCCAGGAGGATGATTATTGGACGATTGGCCTGAAGATTGGTTCTCGGACGTACTCACTAGGCCTTGTGATGGAAAAGGGTTTATTAAAACAGTTAGTTGGTTTACAGGTGGGGTAGCTGGTTGGGTACCAGGTTGACCCTATCGGGCCCTAGCTTGGTCAGTTGCTTACTTTAACTGAAGCAATTCTGGGAGAAGAGAGCAATTAGCCCATAAACACCACAAATAGTGCAAGAATGATTGGTCTGAAGCATGATCTGAGATTCAGCTATTGACTGCCTACACCTAATAGTAGTTACTTACCATACGACCTAGACCTTTTAGCCCTGGCTGGATGGCTGGCTTTCTTTCTAGCTTTCTTTATGGCCGAGTAATTGACTGACAGGAACTTCAATGGCTGGCTTAAAAGTGGGAATTTCACTAATGAAACCTGGTGTTGCCCATCCAGAGTCATACTAGTCGTACAACACTTGTGGGTGGCATGTTCGCTAAGGCACTTGACGTTCAACCCCTCGACTTTAGCCGTATTCGTTGGTCATTCATTATATATGAGATTATACCACCATCGCTGATTCATTCACTTATGATATTAGAGCATCGCTGATTCATTCACTAATTCGTTCATTCATAGGCTTTTGAGATTCCTTTCATTGCCATTGCTCCATCCATGCATCAATCCGCCAGCCGGGTGACTGTTCAATCGCATCCCGCCATCCAGGTAACAACGATGGGAAGGACCTCCATCGCTCTATCGCTCCATCGATCCATCCATGCATCAATCCGATGACTACTGGGCACTACCGCCATCCATCCAGGGAACAATGGTCAATACAACCGGTGACTACTAGGCACTACCGCCATCCAGCCAAGACTGTTCGATCCCGCCTGGCATTTCCCTTCCCGCCATCAATAAATCCATCGCCCGATCGATCAATCCGGGAAACAATGGGAAAGACAGCCAGATAAGACAATGAAATCCTGCCATCTGAGTAACAATGGGAAGGACCGCTCTCCGGGGTATGATGGTAAATACCGCGGTCCAGGTAACGTGTAAGATAGCATGTAAGGAGGCCAACCGGGTAACGTGGAAGTAATAGGGTGTAAGAGGGTTGGAATAGGTTGGAAGTAAGAACATGGAAGAGGGTGAGCCAGGCAACGTGTAAGGCAACGTTCTATAAATGTGTAAGTAAGCAGTCCGCAGTCAGGAACAAGCCACTAACTTACCTCACTCGGGAAGGTAAAGCAAGCCAGCCAGGCGTAAGGTATAGCCATCCGAGGGAAATGGGAGCCAAATCCAGGGGAATGGGAGATAAAGCCAGACAGCCCTAGCCAGGGAAGTAGAGGGAACGTAAGTAGGGAAGCAGACAATATAAAAGCCAGGGTACGCGTAACAGTCTGGAAGCCAGATAGGTAACGTGTAAGGAAGAAAGCCAGGCAACGTGGAAGTGGGGTTTGTCTTAGGCATTTTGTAAGGCATAATCCCCGACTGTACTTGGCAGTTTGCTCATAAGCCCCGGCCGTACTTGTCGGACTTGGCCTTCAATCCACTCGTGAGGAAGCGAGAAGCTACTCTCTTTTGGGCTATGGGTCCTAAGACACAATCCAACCAAAGGGAGATTCGAGAGAGACAGATATCGTTGCTCGACCAAAGGGAGAGTAAGGATGGATATTAACACCCTTACTTACCGGGTTGGAAGGCGAAGCCTGACCTCACACCCACTCCTATTGACGGGTTGGAAGGCGAAGCCTGACCTCCCTTCATCCATGGGCGCAGCCTTACCTTCCCTCCATCCATTTCGCTATTGCTCCTTGTACCCTTTCCTTGATATAGTAATTGACTCGATAGAGATAGTCACCCGAAAGACTTACTCTGACTCTTAAGGGAGCTCTGCTCAGGTTTTACAGAATTCCATCCGTAATAACTGAACTCTACGACACCGAGGAATCGAACCCCTTTGAACCATATAAAAGCTACCGTAACGTATATAACGCGCCTTGATCAAGACCGAAGGCGAAGGCAAGTCCCCATTCCTATGACCGCTCCTATTCCCTTGCACCCAGGCCCACTTCCATAGCGGACATGCCAGTAGTTGATGCATCCAAGTGTTGATGTTAGCCTTAGAAGAATTAATCAGGTATACTGGAAGCGCAGTATACGGAAAACAATATGGATAGGAACGAATGCTCGATTCCTTATTTAGGGCCCAAGCAACTCCTTATTCATTTTCCTTCTCAACCCAAGGAAAGAAATAAGCGAACCTAAGCTTGCCCCGGCAGATCGGCCTTCCCTTCCTTTTCGACTTGCCTCCATTCTTCGAACTGCTAATATACCCGAAGGTACGGGCAGTCTGGCAAGCGGGCGTGGGATTACCCTTTCTTTGGTGCAGAAAGAGAAAACATAACTCCATAGAGCATTAGACAAAGTGTTTATTTAACGTATTAACTCATACGATTTCGGTCATTAGCCAGGTATCTAAGCTGCGGGTGAATCTACTGCATCCGGGCCTCTAACACTGATGCCGGGTGATCAATTAGATCATTCACTGATTTCATATAAAAACCATAACTTATACTGCTTATCGAACTAGGAGATCAACACCTGGAACTTTGACTCGGTAAACGAGGTAAATCACAGGTGCTTCTACAGGAGGAAAGGATGCCCGCTCTGTTGCTTTCACTTAGCTGGAGATCAATTGGTTCTGGTTAAAAAACAATTGCTTCAACGGATGCTTACTCTTATGCGACTTATGGTTCGATTTCGATCGTTTTGGTTCTCATAAACATAATAAAAGCATAATTACGTATATAAGAAAAGAAGACCAAATCTTGGCACAAGATTCCGTAGGAGAAGGGTTGCGTAGGGAGCTGGCATCGTTCAAGGGAAAGCATCAGAAAGGCTTTTTATATGGAATCAAATTCCCTAGAAGTTCCTTGCCCTCAGAAGCGCAAGCCCTCTGGACCTTTAAAGGTACCTTCCAAAGTAATCCATTTTCCTCTCCTCTCCCTCTCCTTAACAGTCGAGCACCTAAAGGTCCTTATGGTCGAGTACCTAAAGGTCCTTAACAGTCGAGCCTGCTTACGCATCCTCAAACTATATATAAAGTATATAAATCGCAATAACCGAAGGGAGTGATAGCCTCCCCATCCGAGCGAAGGGATGGAGTCACTCACTATTCATATGGTGAGGGATTCTTAGCCAAGCATCCTAGCGTAAAGGAGGTAGCCCAGCGGACTGACTAGCTGTAGGTGAGAGCTATAGCGTACAGTAGGTTATGAGCCCCAGATTGAGGAGGAGGCTAAAGTGCGTGGGGTCAAGCCCCAGTGAGGCTACTGGAAAGGCACTTATAGGGGCCTAAACGTGGATTCGAAGGGTAAAGCCAAGCGAGTGTATTAGCCAAGGTAATAGCTATAGCGTAATAGCCCATAGAAGGAGGTTGGGCTTATCACCTCACCCCAGCCTACTAGCTGTAGGAAGGTGAGCTCTACTCCCCAGCCCAGTGTGTTTGGCTAAGCCAGTGGATCCAAGCTACATTATCTATGTGAGCATGCATTTTTAGTAGCTCCAGGTGTTGGGCTAACCTAGGGAGAGATATAAATTGTATATCTAATTTCTTCCAGTCAAATTAATGGTTCAAATGAAGATGGATACCTTTGATCCCGATTCCTGTCAATATAACAAAATGCATACCTACCATTGTTTGGCTGGAATCAAATAAAAGCATCCCTTTGGTGCGTAGAGTCAGCTGTTTCCAGTTCCTCTCTTTGGCTAGTTGATCGAGTTTACTTTATATAAGCGAGCATTAGGAGCTCCTGGTGGAGGGCTAAAACCAAGATTGGCAGCTAGTTATTCCCAGTATAAGAGGTAAGGGGTAAACAAACTCCCTATTCCCCGAAGCTATAGTATAACGGGGCGGGGTCAAGGGTCCGGTAAAACCTTGAAACCTTCTTTCTCATTTTACACTAACCATACCATGGATTTGTTTAGGGTGTTGCAACTAGCAGATTAATAGTTTTAGGCCTTCGTTCATTAGAGCTTAACGCATGCTATAGATCGGTAGCTTATCTTTGGTAACTTCGTGAAGACAAAGGGGAAGGAAGAGCTAAATAAACAATAAAGCCCCGCGTTTTATTGCTCTAATACCACATGACACAAGAGGATATGATGGTCAATTAACCCGTATGAGTACCTACAGGCAGGAGAGAGGTCTGTGAGATAGTCAGGCGGTACATACAGCATGCATTTGGACGTGGGTGGTGGGAAATAGATCCTATCGCTTGGAACCCAAAGGCCATATATCAATAGAGTCTAATGCTCATCATCCTTTTCTATGACCAGAGAGTCAAGCCCTAGCCCTGACAAGTCTGGTTCCAACATTGTCATTTGACATGTTACCAGAGAGATGTGAGTGAGAGAAGGAGAGAGATTCATGAATGATATGGGCATATGTCATTATGGGTTCGGTTCTCACCCATATTTCTTTCTTCACACGGCACCCGACCTCACCTCTCCCTTCCAGATACCTCACCTCACTTTTCCCTTCCAGAGAAGGACCAAATTCCGACCTTTCCCTTCCAGAGAAGGAGAGAGATTTCGAGCAGATATGGGCATATGTCATTACGCTTTCTTATCAATGCATATATGGGCATATGTCATTATGGTCATTCTGGTATTTTGATAGCTCGATCTACCTTGTGGCTATTATATATGTCATTACGCTTTCGGTGACTTGACTTATCGACTTGGTGGCTCAGCTGCCTCGCTTGAGGAAGAGTTTCACGGAAATAGGGCCAGGCCAACCAAAAAGTGATGGCGCTTTGGCAGATAACGTTTCTATTATATATGTTGCGGTAGTTTTTTGATTTGGTAAAATCCCCTACCCTAAGAAACTAACCCAATATCTTATATATGTTTCGGTAGTTGCAACATTTTTTCTTGTGTCACGATGTACTAGCCTTTGGATTGTGACCAGTTCTATTATTATATGAGTCACTGGTCTTTTGGTTTGTTGGATCCGTCCAAATGTCGTTCGCCGATAGATTGGGTTATTCCATATATGGGTGAGGGTGCGGCCACTTTAGCCACCCCCCCTTTTGATCAGATAAGGCATGAAAGGTAAAAGCATTCAAGGTAAAAGGAAGGTGAAGCGGGACTCAAAGGGCAAGCATTCAAGTCACAAGCATTCAAGTGAGAAGTTGGAAGGGTCAATAATCTGTCCACAACTTTATCTCCCTCACTTGGTTGGCATCTGTCCACTTCTATCTATCCCTCCTATAGCATCCATAATGTATCCCCCCTCCTCCTCCATCTATCATCGGCTGGCTATACCCGAACGGAGACTCGCCCTATATAGATATATGGCTCATCAGTTCAAATCATTTGCCTCGATCCTACCTGAAATGCCGATCGGGAGGAAATCCTGGGATGCATTGGGAGGATAAACGGAGAACATAAGGAGCTTTATTCTAGTTGTCAGGCACTATGATCTCAAAGCTAAGTATCGGTATAGCAATTAAGGAATAAAGCTTGGAGGATCTAACCGCGGAGATATGATGTTCCACTCCGGCACTAAGATCGGTAATATTTTCCCGGGTGTACCGTTGCTTTTCTCATTCTTATGCTCTTCCGGTTGTTGGTTCAATAGTTCAATGGTTCTACCTTGGCTCTACACCCTAACTTCAATAACGATAGCTGCCCGTAAGATTTAGGTAGATACAATATTTAGACCGCCTATTTATCCCTTTCGATTCGGCCAACTAACTATGCCTTTTACAAGAGGGAATAACTTCTGTACGTATGAAATAATTGGGCTTCAAGAGACCCTTCTTTGTTTCGGTTCGACCCCCTTACCAAATAAGTAACCTTGGGTGTCTCTGTTATGATGTCACCATATATAAAAGAGAATATACGTTATTATGCTCTAGCTCATTCGCTTACTCATTCTATTCCATTTGTTGCTTCCCTACTACGGCTCCCTGGCTCCCTGGGAACCAACGAGCTAGGGGGAGAGCCCGACCAACAGAAAGAGACGGATTGGAAATTGGATCATTAGCCCCACCCACTAAGTGGTATCCACTATCCATCTATTTTCCTGGGCTAACATATACTATCTATTCCTTTCTATCCCCTGGCCTCCTTTCCCCGAGCTGATACACTTCCAGCCAACCCTATTTTATTCATCTCTATTCAAAGAATATCATGAGTAGGTTTTGGCCGCATTCAAGGCAAGGGAGCGGACCCCCTTCTCCTTTCTAGTTTTCGACCGGTTGCATTCGACTTTTTCACGTTACTCCGCCTCACCAAAATGAAATTATATGAGTGAATGTTGCCGCCAAAGTTGCATTTCGGTCAAGTATAGAATGGTTGGGACAGATAGGAGTATGGGATACTAGTAAATTGATATAGGTTGTAGGGCATGCCGGTTACCCCTTTCCCACTCGGTGTTCAATAGGAAGAGCTGGATCGACAGCATATGTGTTTGTGCAGGTTGGGCCGCAGGGGTAGCTCCTCTATATCATGCTCCACCCGCTCTAAGCTTGTAAAGTTTCGAGTTTGGCACTCAGCATCACAAGCAAGTTCCCTATCTTACCTACCAAACAAATTGGTTTTATTGGTTTTAGAGACGAATAAACCCAGATTATTAAGTCCCCCGTCGGGCGGGGTTAGTTTGAGGGGAATAAGGGGTTCACGTTTAAGTAAGGCTTTGCCGTCAGGGATGAATCGATAAATAAGGCCTTGAAAGGCCCTATTGGGCGTTGGGGGTAAATACTTACAGTAAGGCTCTAGTTCAGTAATCCGGGATAATACTTCGTGAACTAAGGCATTGAATGAGGGGCTTGAAGGGTCCTCTCTGGCTTGCCTGATGGAGGGGATGGAGAACCCAGATAGATGTTACGGTGTTATATTATATACGCGATTTCGGTTTTACAACACCACATTGAGCTCGCTCATGTGACGGGATGGGGGCAAAATAGCGCTTCAGTGACGGGCTTTCCGGCCCTATATGTCTTCCGCTCAAAGTCACTAATGACATGCTCGTATTCAAAGTAACTAGCCAGGCCAAGGAAAGCCTTCTATTTCTTCCCTTGAGGATTGAAGAAAGCGTCTTGAAAGCCTCCTAAAACCCAAAATATGCCCACTCCTGAAAACTAGGGTTGTGATAAAGGCCTTATTGATTTGGGAAGAGTTGGCCTTTATTTATGGATGGGATTGAGGAAAGAAAAGAGGCTATCGACAATGCTGCTTGTCATTCTTTCTATATATGTAATTACGCTTTAGCACCAGTAGTTTGGAACGGCCCACCCACTCACTTCTAAGTCAAATAGAACGGGATTTGAGAAGAGGGAGACCCTAGAACTGGAACACCTCCCCATGATGGGATAGATGAAACTGGAGCGGTGGGCATTCCTGATGGTTGAGATGATGATGCACCTATTCAGGTAGGCACAGGATCTACCAGTTTCTGGGATGATATCACCATACACATGTTGGATGTGCTCGGTATCGACACTACAAGAGGAGGACGATAATATGTGCGAAGTAAAGTGGAGTCTTTGAAGACTCTAGGGCCTATTCCTATAAGAGAGGAAATGGGTTGGCTTCCCTCAATAGTAGGCAAGACGTTGTTTGGATTGAGATGATACTTCGGGTAATAATAAGTCATCTGATCAACGGTTGTGATCTTCCCGTTATGTGGAAAAAGAATCATGCAGAAGACTGAGGAATCAACCGCCTGCATAGCATACATGTAACTACATCCGAGGAGGATTTTGTAGTCCAATGGGGCATCTATGACCTCAACATCGACAAGAATGGTCTTACCGACAAGTTCGATGGGGACATTTTGATATATTCCCTATGGTTGAGAGGGATTGCCATCATACGCTCGAAGGGTAATTGTAGATGGCACTAACTCAGGAGATCAAAGTGTTTTCCAAACATTGGCAGACATAACACATGTGGATGCTCCCTCATCAATGATGCACCGATGAACAATGACGTTCTTTATTGTGACCAGAATTTGGAATGCAACAGAAGGTGGAAGGTGAGGTGTTGTGTTATCGATATAAAAGGTAATCATTTTGTCATCCGAAGGATCGACAAACCCCAAAGAAGATAGTAAGGTGTTCCTCTGTGATGGGCAGGTTTGAAGGACCTCTAAGGATGACATAGCGGTAGGGGACTGAGCTAGATCATCTACTATGCTGTATTGGTGAGTGGCTCTTGCATGCGAATTCTGAGCGGTATGACGTAAAGGGGTCTTCGGTACCTTAGGGGGTAGATCAACCTTAGGTCACGGTATCTTCAAGGGGCCACTACTAATGGGTGGAGAGTTGTTGGTATCGGTTGGCATTAGCTCAGCTATTAGCCCATATCGTTGACTGTGAGTCACAAGGTTCACTTTGGTGGAGTCCAAACATCAAATTTGATTGGAATGTCCAGGAGGATGATTATTGGATGATTGGCCTGAAGACTGGTTCTCGGACGTACTCACTAGGCCTTGTGATGGAAAAGGGTTTATTAAAACAGTTAGTTGGTTTAGAGGTGGGGTAGCTAGTTGGGTACCAGGTTGACCCTATCAGGCCCTAGCTTGGTCAGTTGCTTCCTTTAACTGAAGCAATTATGGGAGAAGAGAGCAATTAGCCCATAAACACCACAAATAGTGCAAGAATGATTGGTCTGAAGCATGATCCGAGATTCAGCTATTGACTGCCTACACCTGATAGTAGTTACTTACCATACGACCTAGACCTTTTAGCCCTTGCTAGATGGCTGGCTTTCTTTCTAGCTTTCTTTCTGGCTGACTAACTGACTGACAGGAACTTCAATGGCTCGCTTAAAAGTGGGAATTTCACTAATGAAACCTGGTGTTGCCCATCCAGAGTCATACTAGCCGTACAACACTTGTGGGCGGCGTGTTCGCTAAGGCACTTGACGTTCAACCCCTCGACTTTAGCCGTATCCGTTGGTCATTCATTATATATGAGATTATACCACCATCGCTGATTCATTCACTTACGATATTAGAGCATCGCTGATTCATTCACTAATTCGTTCATTCATAGGCTTTTGAGATTCCTTTCATTGCCATTGCTCCATCCATGCATCGATCCGCCAGCCGGGTGACTGTTCAATCGCATCCCGCCATCCGGGTAACAACGATGGGAAGGACCTCCATCGCTCCATCGCTCCATCGATCCATCCATGCATCAATCCGGTGACTACTGGGCACTACCGCCATCCATCCGGGGAACAATGGTCAATACAGCCGGTGACTACTGGGCACTACCGCCATCCAGCCAAGACTGTTCGATCCCGCCCGGCATTTCCCTTCCCGCCATCAATAAATCCATAACTAAATCCATCGCTCGATCGATCAATCCGGGAAACAATGGGAAAGACAGCCGGATAAGACAGTGAAATCCCGCCATCTGAGTAACAATGGGAAGGACCGCTCTCCGAGGTATGATGGTAAATACCGCCATCTAGGTAACGTGTAAGATAGCGTGTAAGGAGGCCAATCAGCTAACATGGAAGTAATAGGGTGTAAGAGGGTTGGAATAGGTTGGAAGTAAGAACATGGAAGAGGGTCAGCCAGGCAACGTGTAAGGCAACGTTCTATAAATGTGTAAGTAAGCAGTCCGCAGTCAGGAACAAGCCACTAACTTACCTCACTCGGGAAGGTAAAGCAAGCCAGCCAGGCGTAAGGTATAGCCATCCGAGGTATAGCCATCCGAGGGAAATGGGAGCCAAAGCCAGGGGAATGGGAGATAAAGCCAGATAGCCCCAACTAGGGAAGTAGAGGCAACGTAAGTAGCGAAGCAGACAGTATAAAAGCCAGGGTACGCGTAACAGTCTGGAAGCCAGATAGGTAACGTGTAAGGAAGAAAGCCAGGCAACGTGGAAGTGGGGTTTGTCTTAGGCATTTTGTAAGGCATAATCCCCGACCGTACTTGGCAGTTTGCTCATAAGCCCCGGCCGTACTTGTCGGACTTGGCCTTCAATCCATTCGTGAGGAAGCGAGAAGCTACTCTCTTTTGGGCTATGGGTCCTAAGACACAATCCAACCAAAGGGAGAGTCGGGAGAGACAGATATCGTTGCTCGACCAAAGGGAGAGTAAGGATGGATATTAACACCCTTACTTACCGGGTTGGAAGGCGAATCCTGACCTCACACCCACTCCTATTGACGGTTTGGAAGGCGAAGCCTGACCTCCCTCCATCCATGGGTGCAGCCTTACCTTCCCTCCATCCATTTCGCTATTGCTCCTTGTACCCTTTCCTTGATATAGTAATTGACTCGATAGAGATAGTCACCCGAAAGACTTACTCTGACTCTTAAGGGAGCTTTGCTCAGGTTTTACAGAATTCCATCTGTAATAACTGAAATCTATGGCACTGAGGAATCGAACCCCTTTGAACCATATAAAAACTACCGCAACGTATATAACGTGCCTGGATCAAGACTGAAGGCGAAGGCAAGTCCCCATTCCTATGACCGCTCCTATTCCCTTGCACCCAGGTCCACTTCCATAGCGGACATGCCAGTAGTTGATCCATCCAAGTGTTGATGTCAGCCTTAGAAGAATTAATCAGGTATACTGGAAGCGCAGTATACGGAAAACAATATGGATAGGATCGAATGCTCGATTCCTTGTTTAGGGCCCAAGCAACTCCTTATTCATTTTCCTTCTCGACCCAAGGAAAGAAATAAGAGAACCTGAGCTCGCCCCGGCAGATCGGCCTTCCCTTCCTTTTCGACTTGCCTCCATTCTTCGAACTGCTAATATACCCAAAGGTAGGGGCAGTCTGGCAAGCGGGCATGGGATTACCCTTTCTTTGGTGTAGAAAGAGAAAACATAACTCCATAGAGCATTAGACAAAGTGTTTATTTAACGTATTAAATCATACGATTTCGGTCATTAGCCAGGTATCTAAGCTGCGGGTGAATCTACTGCATCCGGGCCTCTAACACTGATGCCGGGTGATCAATTAGATCATTCACTGATTTCATATAAAAACCGTAACTTATACTGCTTATCGAACTAGGAGATCAACACCTGGGACTTTGACTCGGTAAACGAGGTAAATCACAGGTGATTCTACAGGAGGAAAGGATGCTCGCTCTGTTGCTTTCACTTAGTTGGAGATCAATTGGTTCTGGTTAAAAAACAATTGCTTCAACGGATGCTTGCTCTTATGCGACTTATGGTTCGATTCCAATCGTTTCTGTTCTCATAAACATAATAAAAGCATAATTACGTATATAAGAAAAGAAGACCAAATCTTGGCACAAGATTCCATAGGAGAAGGGTTGCGTAGGGAGCTGGCATCGTTCAAGGGAAAGCATTGGAAAGGCTTTTTATATGGAATCAAATTCCCTAGAAGTTCCTTGCCCTCAGAAGCGTAAGCCCTCCAGACCTTTAAAGGTACCTTCCAAAGTAATCCATTTTCCTCTCCTCTCCCTCTCCTTAACAGTCAAGCACCTAAAGGTCCTTATGGTCGAGTACCTAAAGGTCGTTAACAGTCGAGCCTGCTTACGCATCCTCAAACTATATATAAATTATATAAATCCCAATAACCGAAGGGAGTGATAGCCTCCCCATCCGAGCGAAGGGATGGAGTCACTCACTATTCATATGGTGAGGGATTCTTAGCCAAGCATCCTAGCGTAAAGGAGGTAGCCCAGCGGACTGACTAGCTGTAGGTGAGAGCTATAGTGTACAGTAGGTTATGAGCCACAGATTTAGGAGGAGGCTAAAGTGCGTGGGGTCAAGCCCCAGTGAGGCTACTGGGAAGGCACTTATAGGGGCCTAAACGTGGATTCGAAGGGTAAAGCCAAGCGAGTGTATTAGCCAAGGTAATAGCTATAGCGTAATAGCCCATAGAAGGAGGTTGGGCTTATCACCTCACCCCAGCCTACTAGTTGTAGGAAGGTGAGCTCTACTCCCCAGCCCAGTGTGTTTGGCTAAGCCAGTGGATCCAGGCTACATTATCTATGTGAGCATGCATTTTTAGTAGCTCCAGGTGTTGGGCTAACCTAGGGAGAGATATAAATTGTATATCTAATTTCTTCCAGTCAAATTAATGGTTCAAATGAAGATGGATACCTTTGATCCTGATTCCTGTCAATATAACAAAATGCATGCCTACCATCGTTTGGCTGGAATCAAATAAAAGCCTCCCTTTGGTGCGTAGAGTCAGCTGTTTCCAGTTCCTCTCTTTGGCTAGTTGATCGAGTTTACTTTATATAAGCGAGCATTAGGAGCTCCTGGTGGAGGGCTAAAACCAAGCTTGGCAGCTAGTTATTCCCCAGTATAAGAGGTAAGGGGTCAGCGAACTCCCTATTCCCCGAAGCTATAGTATAACGGGGCAGGGTCAAGGGTCTGGTAAAACCCTAAAACCTTGTTTCTCTTTTTACACTAACCATACCACAGATTTGTTTAGGGTGTTGCAACTAGCAGATTAACAGTTTTAGGCCTTCGTTCGTTAGAGCTTAACGCACGCTATAGATCGGTACCTTATCTTTGGTAACTTCGTGAAGACAAAGGGGAAGGAATAGCTAAATAAACAATAAAGCCCCGCGTTTTATTGCTCTAATACCACATGACACAAGACAATATGATGGTCAATTAACTCGTATGAGTACCTACAGGCAGGAGAGAGGTCTGTGAGATAGTCAAGCGGTACATACAGCATGCATTTGGACATGGGTGGTGGGAAATAGATCCTATCGCTTGGAACCCAAAGGCCCATCAGCGCAGGTTACTCTACCAAACCCAACTAGATCTTATCGCTTCAAGAACAAGGGAAGGGCTATATGGCTAACCAAGATCCCCAGTTTCATTGGTTATAAACACTTGCATTACGAGAGGAAAAGAGAAAGGTTTCATTACATCGCCTCATTAGTGCCGACCTACAGGAAAGAAAGAGGTTGGAAAGTTAGATGGGCTTCACATCCAACATTAGGATAGGAGGACCTGGGATAATGAAGTTTAGACTAAGACCCCTCTTGTCCAGGTGTTATAACCTAATTTTCGGATGGATGATTAGAATCTTGCTTGGATGGATAGATTCTCCTCTTGGAATGTTATCCCCTTTCTTTGAGGATATATAGAAAACAGTCTTACCGAAGGGAAGGCAGGGAGCATACTTAGCTACACTCAGACATCCGACTACATACAATAGGGACACTCTTACCCATTCATACGCATTCACAGGACAAACAGAAGCTACTCCTTCTTCGGCAGCTATCATACCCCCTTAAAGTCAGTCATACGAGTGTTACTGGACTAGACCATACCAAGACTATGCGAACCAGTAAAATCAAACAGGCAGAGTTGCCAAAGCGGCCTGCAGAGAGCCTCTTTTTCATTGGTTTACGAAGCCAAATCGTAGTCGTAGATAAAGTACTCTCACTCGGCCCGCCCTACACCCTATATTTATTCCCTCAAAGCCATTTAAGCGAATTATTATTACTGATCGAACAATAGTTCGGCGTGCGCACAATCCGAATCCACTTTCTTTTAGAGTTAGGATATAGTTGGAAATAGACATCATTTTGGGGTTTTATATATTTCTCAAGGCTGTCCCAAATAGGGATGGAGTCACTCATTATTCATATGGTGAGGGTTTGAACGCTCACTCATCATATGGGTAAGGGAAGCTCAAGGCTATTTCATTATCATTCTTTATATATGTAATTATGCTTTAGCATCGTATGGGATTCGACCCTAATCGATCGTACCATAATATCATATAAAAAGAAATAAAAAAAGAAGTATTACTTTATCTCGATGGTAATAAATATATGGGCTTATTAACCCTGCTATTTTTACCCCGTAAACCCTCTGCCTAGTTCTTTAGCTATTTATCACCCGCGAAGTCAATCAAAACAAAATAAGTAGTTACACTCAAGCGGATTAGGCAGATAGGTAGATAGAGAGATGGAGGATGGTAGGCCAGATAGATAGATAGGTAGGATAGATAGGCAGGATGGATAGGCGGATAAATAGATGGATAGGCAGGTAGGTAGGCCAGCTAGATATAGAGAAGGAGGATGGGTATAGAGCTAGCTGTAGATAGAGAGAGTATAAGTGTTATCAGTGTTATAATTCTGAGTCTGCTGTAAGTGCTACAAGTATGAGTCTGATGTATGTGGTATAAGTATGAGTCTGAAGTCTGTTCTATAGGGGATGTATGTTGAGATGGGTAGAAGGTTCAATGGGTAGAGGGGTTTCAGAGGGCTAGTCTGAATGTGTAAGATGGATGGGGTAGAGTCTGACTGCTTGAATGACGGATAGAATGATGGAAAGTATGCTTCCTTGGTTGAATGACTGATTGACTGACTGATGGGTAGTCTGCCTGATTCCTCCTTGCTGGATGGATTGAGTTAGCTTGGTTGCGTGAGCTAGGCATATATGCTTGATGGTTGTTTACGCTTGTAAGCTTTAATAAGCTCTAAAGATTAGCTCTTGGAAGAAAGTCTAGTAAGAAGGATGGCTAGCTTGTGTGAAGGCTCAAGGTTTCCGGCTTATGGTTCAAGTTTCCAGGTGAAAGGCTCAAGGTTGAAAGTGAAAAGTATTCCTTCTTTCTGTGGGACTTGTAGATTCTGATGAAGGCTTAAGGTGTGAGATTCAAGGTTGAAGGCTGAAGGATCACATATAGTAGAGAGAGATCAGTGTACGGCGGGCTTCATACAGCATTCACCAGCGAGCGTCCAGAACACTTACTTAATTCATATCGGTACCACTCTTCTTATTGTATCGACTGGAGACAGACTCATTAGGAATTAGAAATTCCTCTTTTGAATTGGAATAGATCTTAGAGACCCTGTTCCTACTATAACCCTTCATACCCACCTTAAGAACTATACCTCTTCTACCTTACCTAGACCACTCGATGAATTCATCTTAGGAGGAACAGCTATAGACCCGAGATGGCATGGCATAGCATGATACCTTACCCTTACCCCTTACTTCTGTTACTTACTACCTGCTCAAAAACCTTCTAATTCAATGAATTAAGGAGAGGAACTTGAAGAACTAAAAGGAGAGGGAAATCTTGAAAAACCTCCGCCTCCGGGGATTGGGGTGGGTGGGTAAATAGTGGTCGAGCCTGCTTGCGCATCCTCGTGGGGCTATAATAGGAGGGAGAATTTCCAAAACCTCCGCCCCTCCTAATTGATAGCTGGGTGATAAGCCAAAAGAAGAGAATAGACCGACCATCCATCCAACAGAAGTGAAGCTGCTTGCTTGCTGCCTCTCCTTCATCCATCTCTATCACTTCACCAGTCTGGCTTATCACTCAAGTCTTGCTATCAACTCTCTCCCTCTCTCGCCTCATCTTCCCACTAGCCTTCTTAGAAGCTTAGAGAGGTTTCACTCATTCACTCAAGGTAGTAGTTGACCTCACTCACTTCAGCCTTCTTAGAGCCATAGGAAGGATGGACCGGACTCATATGGAACCATAAGGATGGGACCGGAACCATATCAAGTTGAACTCACTCACTAGCTAAAGAAGCATGCATGGTCAGAAAGGCAAGAGAGGCACTCAATAGGTCAGGGCTTGACTCTTTGACTGGGTCTATAGGAGGAGCACTCACAGGACCTTCTCACTCCAATCAGCCAGGTAAAAGAACAGGACCTTGCCTTCGGGAATCTCCCCAAACCGCATATGATTTGCAGAAAAAAGCTCGAGAAAGACCTGAAATGTCCAATAAGGTCTATCATTCAGGGGTCGGAAGTGGTTGTAGAACGCTCGCTTTAGGCCTTAGAAGCCGCATTGATATAAAGCCAGCAATTCATATGAAGCTTAGGCATTCCTTCCGGCCAGTCAAAAGCCAGAGGGTTGGTCCCATTCATCCATACCTGCTCTACGGGTTGTCATAAATCAATTCTACGACCATGTTCCAAGTCCTCGAACATCACTTTTGGACCTATTTGGTATAGAGCAGTTAGTGATTGAGGGAGATAGCTTGAGAAGAGTGAATGTTCCAGTTATTGATGATGCCGATGAAAAAGAAGCAGCATGGATGGAGCACCCAGAGCACAGGCAAGGGCAGCAGCATCAGAAGAGCAAGCAGCACTCGCAGGAGATCGAACAGATCCGGTTGGTTCAAGTCTAAGTAGCAGCTTGAAAACAAATAGAAAGGTGGTTTATCCCCATTGACCGAGTGAAGTAACAGCAGGCATCATAGGCTACACATAGGCCTTGAACAGAGAGGCAAGGAGGCCTTGATTGAAACGTACGTAGGTTCTGGTGGGCGTTAACGGGGGTGCATGGAAGTCTCTTTATTGGAATCAATGGATGAAACTACTCGAGCAACTCCAACTACTTAGTCCACCGGACCGGATCAACCGCCTACCAACGCTACGGCCTATACCCCTGCTACTGATAGTGCTGGCCATACAATCTATTTCCCCATGAACTGGCTTTCGCCCCTCTATCCCCACTGGCTTTCAGAACTCTAATACTAGCTTTGGCTTTCACAGAGAGAATATAAAAGGGGGGGGCATTGTTTGCTAACTAACCCTTAGCCTTTATGGATAGTAGAGGCAGCTAGTGGAATAATGAGGGTGGGACAATACAAGTTAGAATGAGTGGTTACCCGTAACCCACCAAAGCAAGCAAGACTAGCCAGCACCTAAGCTAGCAGCATCAACCAAAGCCAGCACCTCACCCATGTATAAGATGCATATTCATGTCGCTCCTCTATCTAGCAATAGAGCGGCCTGTAGGCTCCCCGTCTTTTGGACAGCTTTCCGTACGATCAAAGCCACATCGATCAAGCTGCTCCGATCGAAATAGATCCCTCCAGCTCGAGTAAAGCTTTGAAAGGGTCGACAGAGTCGGAAGTCTGGGCTGTGGTAGTTTATGTTATCCCAACAAGGAATTGGGGAACAACAAGAAGGATATGGCCCAACCAACCCGTGTCGAGAATTAGGATCGAGATAAGAAAGCGCCTACCTGACCCACCTCCGGACTATTTGTGGGGCACGATATATCAATGGCGTTGGCTACGGCAGATAATACAATTTCACTTTATGTTAACCTGCCCAGGAAGAAGCTCTAATGCTTAACACCGTGTAATCAGGACTTACGCTTCGACACTTTCACCTTTCTTTCTCCTAGCCCTCAGGTTCAACCAGCTCCTAAGCTAACAAGCTCCTCATCGAACTTCTAAACATCTCTTTTCTTTCCTAAGCTCCTAAAATGGGTAATCAACGTATATAACGTGAAGTGTTATGAGCACCTACCTAGCTGGTATGGATCGTTCCGTTGTGGTTGGACTGGGGTTGGTTTCACCAGGGCTCTTGCTCCTTACTGGGTTGTGGAGTTTGGTGGGATTTCCAGGCAAGGTAAGAAAGCAAGATCTATTATCTGGGCAAGAGAATATCTCTCTTGGTAGGTGTTACTGGCCTGGTGAGACTGGACTGTCTAGGTCCACCTTTGTTGGGCAGGTTGGAGCCCATGGTGATACTGGTGGGAGGTGTGTTGGTCCTGGACTGGTGGAGTTTTGGTGTAGGCTGTTGGTAAAATGGGGTATATCAATAAATCCAGTCAATCCAATAAAAGAAAATCAATCGATCCAGCAATAAGCACGTAAGTAAGCCTGGCGATTCTTGATTGGACCAGCCCGTATTCCTTTCATCTCCCAGCCCGGGTTCAACCAGCCCCCACGCGTTCTAGCATAACGGGTTGTTGGCCCAACTTCGGCTTATTATTTTGACCAGCCTAGTGGGATTAGTTCGACCAGCTCTCCTCGGTTTCAACCAGCTCTCGGGTTCGCCCAGCCCAGGTTGATTGGACCCGCCCTCACACTACTACGTTGGCTGTTGTCCGTCTAGTGTACTGCCTTACCTCCAACAATGTTTGCCATCAATCTCATCAATCGATCGCTATCAAGCATCGACCTCCCATCCCATACAGGCACTAGCGGATACATGCACTAAGTGTCTATCTGTTGCATGATCCTCTACGGAACACGATGGCGTTCAGACATCGATTGGATTGAGGAGGTTACATGATGCATGCCCAATTCAATTTTGATGTTTATTTGCTTGCGTTGACAAGGGCAGAGTAGCATGATACCACCTACCCGATTTAAAGCTTACCGAGGCTAAACAGGTTCCTACCTGCACCGCGTGACATTAACGAGAAATTACTTACGGTGCACCCGTGAAGGAAGGGTCATACACCTCAAGGGTATAGAAGCATATGTCAAGCTTAAGTGGGGTAATCACCAGGGGAAATTTTTTGTAGTGGGCAAACATATAAAGGGGCAAGAGGGAAGCTTGTATGTCCTCCTGTTGAACTGGGGTAGTCAAATCACCGGAAGGCAGCTGAGAAAGAACATAAGGCAGTCAAAACGTAACATAAGAAGATATGACTCACTAACTAACGTCCTAACTCACCAGATTGCTGCATATATGGAACCAGTGTATTTTGTTAAGACCTATATTTTGAGTCCAGGCCTGTCGTCAACCCCGCTCTTGTTTGAGGTATAGCAAACCCTCACCATATGAATAGTGAGTGACTCCGTCCCTACCCCTGCCCCAAGGATTATTTCCCCTTCGATTATTCCCCATTGAGTAGCTCCACTTAGTAGCTCACATAATACTCATTCCTGGCAAGTCTATGCATCACTCGAAGCTAATTGCTCGTACCTAATTGCTAATCGTGTGATCGAACCTCTACCTACGTCCTCATCATGTGTCGTGTAATCATCAGCTACGTGTCAGCTACGTGTCGTCATCCTGTATCGTGTAATCATCATCCATCGTGTCTACACTAATTGTGTCTGTACTAATTGTGTAACCTCATAGGTCCTCCATCGGTAAGCAAACCTAATGGGAAAAACCTACCTTATTGTAAACACCTCATTGTGTAACCATTGTATCGTATCGTAAAGTGAAAGGGGCTTATTGAAAGGGTATGAATGAAAGGGGGATTGGGTAATGGTAGAATGCATATTGAACGGAATGCATTAATGGGATTTGGAAATGGGGAATGGTGGGGAATGCGGGAGAATGCGGGGGCTATCAGACTGGGGCTCACCAAGGGAATCGACACCACATCCTGATGGGTATGATCAACTGTTCACACACAAAGAACCACTACCTCCTAGGGGGATTGAGAAACTGTTCACGCACATAGAATCGCTTCTTGTTCACGTTGAACTGGTAAACACGTAGGTTCACCACCACCACAACCACCACCTACAGGGCACGGGGTATTGAGAACTGGTCACGTCCAACAACTGGTAACGGGGGATCATCTCCAACAGGTGGGCACGTACAAATTGAAATACACGTACTAGAGCTTCATTCATGCCCCGGCGGAATAGACTTCATTCCTGCATCGATAAGAGATTAATGCACTCCACTGAGTATAGGTTTGATGAGTGCTTCCCCATGGAGTAGAGCTTCATTCCAGCATCGAAAAGAGCTTAATGCACGTTACTAGAGCTTCCACGTGACTAGAACTTCCATGTGACTAGAGCTTCTGGCAAGGACCTTCTATCAGCAATGGCTATTGACAGTGCTTATGGGCTATGACTCGCGTATGGTCCTCAAACAGGTGCATCGTAAGTAATGCATCGTCATGGCATCCAGTGGAGGTAGTAACTCCTGTTCTGTAGGGGTAATTCCAGTCCCTACGGGTAAGTTCTCCTCTCGTTAGACGTGGGTTGTCAATCGTCCGTCCGTTGACCACCCTCTGTCGGATGAGTGCTGTAGTCCGTGGGAACCCCTCTCATGTGGGCCCTCAATCAAGAACTCTCTGGCATAACCCACTTCCCTAACTGTCCTCTATCTGACTAGCACAATGTTTGTTTATGGCGCATGATCCTCCTCAACAGGTGAATTGTATATAACGAGTAGTGTAACCCACTCTTGTCGTGAAGAAGGTATCACTCACCTAGTTTCATATATTCGTTTGTGGCACCTCATTGGGGCACCTCATTGTAGCACATATTCATTCACTGCACGAAACCATTCACTGAAGCCAATCACAGAAGCCGTGTTCACTCACTGCACGAATCCATTCACTACATGCCCCTAGCCCTACCCCACGAGCTAGTCAGCTCACTGTAGCAACACATCTATCCATTCTATCGTATGGAACATGGGTATCCCCCCTCCCTCTTGGCGGGTATGTAGTAACGATGGGGAACAAACTTCTCTCTGGGGTATGGATTGAACATCTATATCCTTCACGTAGACTGAAATGAATGTCTGTATTGACTGGATTGAACTGAATTGAATGGATTGAATGGATGAAACAGAACGTGTATGCTTGAACTCCTATCTATCCATTAGTTCACATCTCTCTTGTCAGTTGGAACTTTTTCATGCATAGGTGTATCAGTAGTTAGGGTAATCGGTGCACCACCTCACACTTCATCTTCATCTCTCTATCCGTGCACTTCACTCACTCTCTGGTATGAAGTGAATGGGGTAATGATTGAACTCCTATGTCCTGTATGACAATTCGAGGTAGAGTTAGTATCGTATCGGTATAGAGGTTAGAGTTAGAGTGTAGATCGTTCGAGTATAGAGATAGAGGTAGTTCATGTAGTTCATAGAGTTCGATGTGAGGTGCACCAAACACAAAACTTCTCCATGCATCATGACAAGCAACACAATCTGATGAAGTTTAGTTGGATGGATGTGTCCCAAAGGTTGTGTCCAATTCCATTAGAAGAAATGAAACGGACTTCTTATCGCTTTCAAAACCACATTAGTGCACTATCGTTTTGTTCTAATTAGTGTGCAACACAACTTGTAGTTCAACCAACTCTGTTAGTGGCAGCAATAAGAAGAAATTAGCTTTGGCACTTGATTCAATAGTTATCCATGGAGGAAAGCCCCGTAGTGTTGTTTCCTAGAAATATGCTATCTTCATGTTGTTGTTTACTTAACACCAAAAAGAGAAAGAAGTAGGAAGTGTGAGGTTATATTCTTCACCTTTGTTTGTTTACCCGAGCCCAGCCGAGCCCCACTAGCGAGTGTATTCTTATATGGGTACCGACTAGCGAGCATATTCTCACTTAGGCCCCCGAAGAGCTAGGATATTCTCACTTTGTCTTCCCTGATGAGCCAAGCCCAGCCGAGCCCGAATACCTAGGTTCTTCTTAGCCCCACACGAGCTAGCTTATTCAGACCTTTGTTACAAGCCCTGTTTAGAGGATATTATTCACTTTGTACCGAGCCCGACTTGCTAGCATATTCCGACTTTTGACCCAGCCACACTAGCTACGATCTTCACACTTTTGATTCCCCGAGTACAGCCCGAATAGCTAGATCTTCTTACCTTTGGCCCCGACTAGCTAACATATTATTGACTTTTGATTCCCCGAACAAACGATGGATGGATGCTACTTTACAGAGTTATACTGTAGATCTATCAATTGCTGACTTAGATCTATTAAGCCTGGGGACTGGTGCTACTGGCTGGACCGGATAATATGCTAAGTTCGGGGGGTAGGATAGAGGCTTATTACCGGAGTGATATTGAGAATATATATATAAACAAGGGCAAGTCTCTATATCCTCCCACCCACAACAACTATTCCCTCCCACCCAGCAGCTAAAGTTTCTCCACAACGAGAAAATGAGCCAGATCTTCATAGTATACTGCTCCTAGGTAATAGCCACTACCCATTCGCGGCTGAACTCATTTCGCTTTCATCTCTATCTATTCCCCATAAACCATGGAGCCCTTTATAAGCAATCCCTTAAATGAATAAGCTTCCCGTGGATATGGCCCTAGATACGTCCATTCAATGCTTCTAGGTGGTCGCCTACCGAGCTCGCCAACGCACTCATTGGCATACAAATCAACTATGATGAAGTAGTCTTCCCCAGGTTCCACACTCAACCCGTACTTATTAACTCATTCTTTGGAGACATGGCGAGTGTCGTCTCTGCCCCGAACATGAAAAGATCCACATGCTCAACAATGAAGATCTGAACAAGGTCCACTTACTTGAGTCTCTACTGACAATCCCATCTTACCAAGCAAGTCAATACAACATCGGTCATCTTGCCTTCTGCCATGGCCTCGGGATTAGTCCAGCCCACCCCTGACATAGTAGTTGCTCGAGCATGATTTCATTAATGGCCGAGGAGTCCAGGAAAGAGGTTACCGAGGAGCCAATTCAACTAGTTCATTACAATGACCGAGGGACCCATACCAGTTTCAACGAGAGTGAAACTAGAATCCCGATGAACCCACCCAGGGAAGGTCAAGTCTCCATCGAGCCACCCACCCTGGCCATCCTTTCTTTAGTTGTACCATCCATCCGGAACCATGCATCCATCTGGATCCTTCCTTCATTCACCCTCGGTTCTAACTGTATATACTATAGAGAGAGGACAAGCTTCCCTTCCCTCAGATAGGCTCCATATTACATACGTTATATCGGGTCATAGCTTCCTAATCTAGCTCCGGGGGTGCCATAGCTTCCAACGGCATCTAGAACTCCCGTCCTCCCACCCGGTCTAGCCAATCAATTATATGGGCCGGTTACGGTATATGAATTGAAGGGCCCTTCCTTCCCACATCCCCTGTTCTAAGCTCATCCACCCACCCACAACTAGCCCTAAGAATTCATTCCCCCACAGAACGGCTAGCCACCCAGAGAGAGTTCCCCGGTTGGGAAAGATAGTGAACCCCCCGTTCTAGTTTCATCTACACCCCCGGATGGTCCTATGATCCTCCGATCCAGGGTAGCTCCCCCCTCCTTTAGTTCAACAGGGGGCGGATGGCAGTTGTAGTTGATGGAGCTAGAGAAAGTAGTTGATGGAGGAAGGTCTACCCTCTTCATTACGAGTTAACAATTCCCCTTCCATAGTAGTTGTTCAACAAGCTGGTTAAGACTGCATCTGTAGGCTAGCCTGCTATCCAGAAGTGACTAACTCTCACAACTATAGAACAAAGGCTCTACCTTCCCACCCGGGAGGGAATAAGCAGGGCAGTTAAGCTAAACGAACTGCTGGAGGAGGAGTAACAAATAAAGGAGCGGCGGAGAAAGGATGGATGGATAGTTGTCAGAGTCTGCCTACTGGATTTGATGAGTGAATGCTGGTTTGCTATAAATAAGAATCTATTTCCCACTGGCAAAGAGTATTCGTTTTGGGTGGATGGACTGATTGATAGATCAAATGGAACCTTTGGCACTTGAGTGAATGATGGAATGCTTGCTTGATGAGCTCAAAATGTAACCTTTGGCACTTGATTTGATGAGTGATTGCTTGCTTGATGGAACTAAGAATGCCCACCGGTAGAAAGATTCATCCTTCTGGCTGGATGGACTTATTGGATTGATAGAGAACCCTTTGGTACCTTTCCTTGCCCTCAGAAGCACAAGCCCTCCGGACCTTGATTGAATGATGTAAAGATTGATTGATAGTTGGCAGAGTATGCTTTTTGGCTGGATTGAATGAGCTTGGTCTCATTCGCTAGGCATATCTCATGAACCCAGATGGAGATAAACCCAGATGCAGCAGAACCAAGCATTCATCAATCAGATCCCCGATGAATAGATCACCCTTCAACTCAAGCATCAAGCTCATGACCCATAATATCACCCCAGAAGCTCCTGGATGGAGATGTTGAATCACCCCTTCCTTTCCTCAAAGCTCATGTGTTCAGATCTAACGCCAAAAGCATAAGCCTGTCTAAAGTAGCCCTCATCAACCAAGCATTCAGCATGATCTTCAATTGAGCATGAAGATTTCCGTATTCCTAGAGAAACCCTCACCATATGAATAGTGAGTGACTCCGTCCCTCTCCTGGACAGTCGAGTGTGCTTACGCACCCTCACCATATGAATAGTGAGTGACTCCATCCCACAAGCTCAAGTCCTCAGCCAGCCCCAAGCATGAACCAAGCAATACCTCATCTTCAACATGATCCGAGATTAAGCTCCCCTTGCCCTCAGAAGCGCAAGACCTTTGGACCTTGTCTGTTCCTTTTCCTAAAGCCCTTCACCTCAAGCTCATGGTTGGTTTGATGGACTGCCCGTAGATAGCCCAACCAACTCAAAGTTGTGTTGGCATCAAGAACCTATAAAGTGTCCTCCTCATGATCATGTGTGTTTGGCTGGGAGACTAACAAAATGCAGATGTATGAAACCTACCTACCCATACTAAGGATGTCAGAATGTGTGGGCATACTTCCTCAGCCCGTTGATCCTCATGCGCTCATGTGTTTTACACATTGGATGAATGTCTAAGGTAGATGAAGCTCCGCCCCTTTCCTTCGAACCCCGTAAGCTCGGCATGAATATAAAGGCCAAAGCTATATATGCAGGAGCCTAAAGCTGCAGGTTCCTTTGTTTGATTGAATGTTCCTTTGTTTGATTGAATGTCTGACGGGAGATGTGAAAAGCATATGAGTCTATGTCTGGGTAGCAGGTTCATAGATGAATGATTAGCTCACTAGTTAGAAGGTTAGCACATATTCCTAAGCATGCTCACGGTTCATATCAAGCTCCTGTTCGTTTGGATGGGCTGAATGGAGAAACCCCAGAGTAAGCTCAAGGTGTGTGGGCATACTTCAGATTCTCAAGTGTCTTCAAGCTCATGTTTCTGTTCATTGGTTGTCAATGGCCTAACCATCAAAATCATGCTAAAGGTTGGTGTGATTGTAAGAAAGTCTGGAGCCTAAGGATGCTTAATGATGTGGGCATACTTCCCAAAGTCTCCTAATGCTGAAGCTTCTGGCTGGTTTCAAGACTGCTCATAGGTTTCAAAGGTTCTAAGGTAAGAGGGGTGTAACCTAATAATCCTAAAGGTCGAATTCCTGAAGTCAGGTGAAGAAGCCTAACCCTAATGCGGTAGACTTCAATACCTAAAGGTCATAGGTTCTTCCTAATAATCGGCATAGTGTAGCTGAAAGAAGAATTGGCACATAGGGTGGAGACTCATAAGCATATTGAGTAAGCATGAGTCTAATTCATGACCTCAAAGTAAGCATAGGTAAGGATTCAGGGGCAGACTAAGAATCATCTGGAGTAAGTCACTAAGTAAGCATCCTCAAGCTCAAGCTCATTGGATGGAAGGAGGAGACTAACCAGATGCAGATGTCATACTTCCAAAGATCATATCATATGAAAGCTCAAGTAGCAGCTCCTGTTTGTGTTTGTGTGGATTGACTGGAAGTATCCTACCCAGACTGACCAAGCTCAAAAGTGTTCGCATACAAGGAGTGATCTTCAAGCTGAAGCTCTTAGTTGGACGGTCAGAATGCAGAATGAAGCTACCGGTGTGTTTGCATCCTGAATAGAGTATAAGACTCCTGATCTGGTTGTTCTAAGATTCAAGATCTCATCTCTCAGGTGGTTGGATGGCTTTCAAGATCATAAGTGAATCAGAATGTCTATAAGTGAGTCCTAGTTATTCTGTCTCTCCTACTCAAAAGCATGGAAGCTAAGCAAGTCAATCAGGTTGAAGTCAGTATCTACCTCCTAAGCACAACTAGTCAGGTCATAAGGTATCTAGTAAGGTGAATTAGGGGCTATGAAGGTAAGAAAAGTTCTAAAGCCTGTTGGTTAGAGGGTTAGCAGATCGAAGGAGTACTGGTCATAATCATAAGTCTAGGTGTGAATGTGAATCCTAATCAGGATAGCAGGTGGTTTCATTGTTCTAAGGCTGTGCCCTAAAGGTCAGAGGGTCAGCACATTCATAATCAAGCTCAAGAGTGTGTAGTTTGGAAGGCTTGACTAAACCTAATCCTCATCCTCGTCTTCAAGGTGGTTTGTTGGACTGATGGCTCATATGGTTCAAAGGGGGTTTCGGTGTCCTCTCCGGCTGAGTGTGGTTCCTTCTTCTTTCCCGTCATCCTTCTTCTTTCCCGTCATCAAGTAAGCATAATGAAGCTCAAGGGTTGTGAGTGTGATTGTAAGAAAGTATGAAGACTAATCATACACTTGTAAGACTGCCTTCAGTAAGGAGCCTAATCATAATCCTCATGTGAAAGCTCAAGGGACGGAGTCACTCACTATTCATATGGTGAGGGTTATTGGACTGAACTCAAGACCCTAATCTTCTTAGCATGATCAGAGTATCGACATACTCTTCCTAAGGTAGTAAGACTGCAGGTTGTAAGACTATAATAAGATGATTAGACTGCTCAAAAGGTCAGCTCCCAGGTTCTAAGTTTGTTCTATGGCCTTTTCTAATGCTTCCTTCGCAGGGAACAACCCTTTCTTATGCTTTGGTTACCCCTTTGCCTCTAGGCCCCTGTCTAATGCTTCGTTGTAGGCCCCTAAGTGAAGATGTCCTCATCGTGCGTGTAAGGCTTTAGTATTTCGTATCTAAGGCATGGTTCGTATTTAAGCCAAGCCTCTACACATATATCTTGTGGAGTCTATTTATCTGACACGCACGGTCCACTCCTTTTAATAAGGGACATTCTTAGCCGTCCTCTGAGGGTTAAAACCTCCATAGATCAGATTGTGAACTCTTTCATACCCTTAGCCTTAGTTTCACTTGGTTGGGGCAGAGTTTCAGTCTGCCTTTCACTGAATATAAAAACCCTTACAGCTACCTAACTTGCTGACATCCCGGCGAAGAGAGTCATTATCTGTGTCACATCCTCGAATTCGACATAACGCTTTCCTGTTATCTCTCAAATTATAGGCATCGAAGTGATCGAGCGAGAGGGATCAGAAAAGACTTCAGACTGATGGGGAGCATCAGAGTTAGGCTGATAGATGGTACTACCTTCTAAAGCTTATAGCAATTACAGAACAGAAGGGGGGTGAAAACTGAGAAGCGACAGGCCCGCACTTCAAGCTAGCAATCACAAGTATCTTGCTGCCGCAGATGTGCACCGGAGGAAGGGAAGAAATTCTTCAAAGAAGGGGTCTACTTGCGGAAAGAGAGTGAGGTTTGAACTGACTCTATTCAGAACATTACTGGATAGACTGGGTATATAACACTTTTTGTGAAAAGAATGTTAACCTCCATTTGACAAAAGGAACCTCAAGTAATCCGGTTATGTTCTGACCACCTTTCTTTGAGGGACTGTGTTCTGAAGGTGCGAAGCCGCTTGTCCCTCCGGGGGGCAAGGACACCTTCTCCTTTCCCATAGTGATAGTAATTGCTTCTGAAGTCTGAATCACAGGGTATACAATGGTGAGGAAAGGCTGTCCGACGTCGACACTGAACTTAGGTGCCGAACAAGAAAGATATCTTCGCTGCTTACTGGACTCCTCGAACCTTGAGTGAGATATCAAGGGCCCTTCCGTCGGCTCCTCTGATTATCATCTTTTACTTCCTCCATAGTCGTACTGGGACTAAGTGAAGTCTTATGCAGTTTATATCTGCCCCAGTATCTAACACTATAAGGACTCGGACTCTTTTTGGGCTTCCGCCAGGCATCTGGATGTGAAGAGAGACTGTCCATGGGTGGGATTTGGCTTACATAGAGAAGTACTCATTGGCAACAACTTATTCTACAAACAAACTGACTATTCGCCAAGAATCCACTTTGGAAAATGATCGAATTAGGTAGGAAAACTAGCTATTCAACAATGATCTTGAATCAGAGAATACGCTAAGTAGAAAGGTAGACTGGGAAGAAACATGAACTTGAGCTTATAGCTATAGCTCTGGAAAGGAAGACAACTCCCGGTAGTAAGAGAGGAAGCAAGCAGGAGCTCGGAGATTGGTGTATTCATAGACGAAGAATGCTGATTCAGAGAATAAATAAGATTACGAGGGAGATACCATTGATTCCACGATGAAGAAGCATTAGAAATAGATCCTACCTAATTGCGCAGGAGTCTAATGCATTTATACCAATCAGTAAGTGGAATATCCACCCACCATCCAGCTATTCAAATATTCCCATTGGAAAGACTCTTTCCCTGCCTGCCGGGTGCTTTTATGAAAATGAGAATGTGTTTTCGGGGGTGTGCCACAACCTTAAACTCCTCAAAAGCACTGCCATATTCTTTCTATAGCTCTAGAATTGATCTGATCCTGGGAGGAGCCGTATGAGGTGGAAGCTTAACGTACGGTTCTGAAGCCAAGCTTTTCCAGCAATGGGGCTTAGGGACCGATATGATGATTGGTGTCGGTAGGGCGACCTGCTACACAAACCTGTAGGGATACCTGTAATGCGTGAGGCACAAAGCACGGGACCCACCCTTACTCGAGAGCGTATAAGGGAAACATAGCATGTCGCAAGAGTGAGGGACCTCGCCTTGCGAGCCTGATGCTTCCAGAGATGAAGAAAGTGTAGTGAGTGAAAGCTTTCTTACCTTTCGGCGAAGCCAAGTCAATTTCACCGAACCTGGAAAAACGAACGTATGTTTTAACACTCCCCGCCTTGTGAGTCAATCCTGGATTGCTTGAAGGTTCTGTGCCGGCCGGTGATGTAGGGCCATTGATTGATGTAGGGCCAGTGCTAGAGGTAGGGACGGTCCAGTGATAACATTGCTGTAGGGCCATTGAAGCGGTAATCGTTTCTTATATACGTAATAATACTTACCCGTTATACCTATAGTTACCTGAGTCTATAGTTACCCCCTCATTAAGTGAAAATCATAGCAATAGTAACAAGGAAAGGAGTGTTGTGTCTGGGCCTTTATCCTTATACTTCTAATGTCCTGGCAGCAGCTCGTCACCCTATCCTGGATGGAAGGAAGGGCTGCTTCCGTTACGGATATATAAGCTACGACATTGTATAGATGATGTTTCTCCTCTCCTTATCAATCGAGCCCCCTGTCGGGTCCTTGCACTAGGAATCGCAAGACCCTCTGGACCTTACCTTCCTTTTCTTTCCAGGGCATGGCGTAATAAAATGACTACTAGTATCATGTAACTAGTGGAGTTGTTTTTATAATATAAGATGGCTTATAAATCTTCCTCTACTTATCAGTCGAGCCCCCTGTCAGGTCCTTGCACTAGGAAGCACAAGACCCTTCGGACCTTCTCATTTCCAGTGAACGTGTGAAATGGCTAACCAGAGGTTTCCGATCCTATTCCTAGAGCTACACCCCGGTTCGTTTTCCCGATACCTAGCTTTAGCGAGACATAGCGTAACGTAAGCGATACTTGAGGAGTAGCGGCGAGACCGGGTATAGCTTAGAGCTTGAGCGAGCAAAGCATGAGAGCGAACGAGTACCCATTGTGCGGTAGCCTCTAGAATGAATCGGTAGCTTCATAGCGAGCTTGAGCCTATAGCGACCTTTAGCGTTGAGCGTGATGAGCGTTTAGCACATGGAGTAGCGTTGCGAGACCTTTATGGGGAGGAATCGCTTAACAATATCGATCTACTTGAGATTAACAATAGTTGCATTAAACAACAAGAGCAACTACTTCAACTGCAAATGCAAATGCAAGTAGCAACTAAACTTCAACCTTCTTCTTCAAAGAGTTGCTTACGAACCTTCCGCTGCTTATTCGCAGCCTGACGACGAGACCTCTTTTTTACCTGCCAAGAGTCCTACTTCAAAGACCTAATAACCTCCTTGTGAGCCTACTTAACCTCCTTAAAAGACTACAGACACCTACCTATTTGCAGGCTTTCGAACCAACCGATGGCGGCGATGGCGGCCTATTGTCGAGAGTTCGTTACCTCACCCTTCGGTCTTTAGGCCTATTTTCAATAGTGGGTACCAGGTCCTGTTCATTTTTTCCCAGTCCGCCTGTGCCTTTCAAGCCCATGGCCTGGATCATTGGTAAACCCTTTTGGTAAGTTAGCTTCTCTTTACTTTCTTCTTGAGCAGGCTCCTGAGCTATTGAGCTTTGTGGTGCTTGCATTACTTTTCCTTCTTGGGGAGACCATGTCCCTGTGGTCTCATCTTCATTTTCATCATCGTCATGGATCTCATCATAGATCCTAGAAAATGATTGGTCCCAGGGAATCTAACCATAGGGGGCTTTCTCTTTATTGAGGTATAGCCTCATTCTCCACCAGGCCCCCATCTTGTGCCTCTTCAAATTGTCCTCCACCACCTCCTTCCTTCTAATATTAGGCATAGAAATCAAAAAAATGTCTGCCTTGGTAACGACCTTGTTATCATGCTTGTAAAAATAGAAATAAGGTGGAACTTTACCTTCAAGGAGGAGGGGAGGAGGAAAATCCTCTGACATTGCCTTGGCAGGATATGCCTAAGCAACCATAATCTCTTTTACCTCCATCCATAAATGTAGATTGGCCATATTCTCCTCTGACGGTCTAGTTTCATCGTCATTTGGCCCTGGTGATCCCATAATTGGTTAGGGCTAGGGTTAGGCTAGTGATCTAACATGATGGGTGAGTGTTGGTTCTATTCGTAAGCAACTGACTAGGATCCGAGAAGTATGTATATATGAATGATGATTATATCAAGTATATAGCAATAAGAATGATCAATAGACAGTCTAACTAATTCCCTCCTCCGTCTCGACCTTTGGTGGTTTCTAGTTGATCGTGCAAGCCCCTCTAGTTCCCCGGTAGTTGGTGTAGTTCCCTCTTCTGGTAGATAGAGTTCCGCGTCAGTGGGTTGGGCTTTCTGTCTAGTGGCAATAGAAGGAGTCTAAATAACAATGTCTAGTTGGTGGAGCTGGCGGAAATACATAGTAAGAAATTGTCACCCGGTATTAGTTGTCGGTGCTGTGGCATGTTGACTCTCATGGCTCTATCTTAGTAATGTCCTGCCTCTATGCTACTGGCTCTCTGGAGTATTCTACTCTATTGGGGGTGAAGATATGAAGTAGGAGCTCCACCAGGTAAGGGGTTGGCTAGTTGTACGGAGTAAGCACAATGGATGGCACTCCACTCTATGGCACTCTTTGACTTGGCATGGTGACGTCATTCTATATGGTGAGTTACAGGAAGGGGTCTATGGTCTATGGCAAGCGAAGCGATAGGTAAGGGCTAGTAATGAAAAGCAATGGTTAGTAGGCCCCCTCTTGCCTACGGTTGGCCTGCATGAGTAATCGGGAGTAGCCATTAGTTTTGGTTGATGAACCACTTTGCTCAATTTTGATAGGTTCGATAGGAGCAACCAAAGAAGATCAAGGATGGTTTCTGGCTCCTGGACTTTTTCTACACTTTACCTGCCAAACCTAGTGAATGAACCTGCTTCTGAGCCCCGGTCTTGTTCTTCTACTTTAGCTGTTGTTATAAACCAATGAATCTAGGGTGCAGTGAGTTAGTAGAGTTTAGTATGAGAGAAAGCTAGTTCTAGTATGAGTTAAGTCTAAGGAGTAGTCTGAGTTCATAAGAAGGAGTATAAGTTAAGTATCTTGTTCCTGCTTTCATATAAGAAATTGATATCTATCTGTTCCTACTTACTTGTTGTCTCTTGATTCCTGCTGCTGTGAAAAGAGAATGAAGATCCTGTTGTTGTGTTTATATATCAGAAATGTATGTTGAAATAGAATTCATGTATTGGTTAGTGATTGCCCTATAGTGAATTGTCCTATAGTTCTAATTCTATCCTATTTCCTAAGCATCATATTTCCTAAGCATACCTGAGGAGATCCTATTTCCTCAGCATATTGACTAGGCAGACTAAGCAAGGGAGGGATGATAAGTGATCTATTCCTAGAGCTTGTCATGTAGTGAGTTATAAGTTATAGTCTATCTTCGTTAGATATTATAAGGGGTGTAGTTTGAGGTCGTTGTTCCTCAGGATTCCTAAGTGACTTGAAGGAGTTAAGCTTAGTCTTACATAGTTCCTAATCTTAATATAAGACTTAACTAAACAACATAAAGGTGCGAAGCCGCTTGTCCCTCCGGGGGGCAAGGAAAAGTTGAGTACTTCAAATGTGATGTGGTAAACGATGGATGGCCCTATATTATTGCAGCTTGGGTCACCGCTCGATCGTAGACTGCTTATGGTAGTGGGTTCCTAAAGTCTATTTCCGGGAATCTTGTAGCTTGTAGATGGACCATCGGGCTTTCTAAATAGTCCTTCAAGTAATATAAGTTCTCGGCCGCTTGCAATTGAGGTTCGTCCAAACATAGAGAGGTGGATAGGGATCGATGGATGTAAAGCACATACATAATCTTGTTCCATCATATATGAGGTATCGTAATAAACTTCCCCTAACTTCAGATGTTACCCCTTTCATTAGAAAAGAGAATAGAAAACCAACCTCGCGTGCGGGGAACCCCGTCATGTTTAGGGCTATTATAACGAACAGGACCGAACCATCATGCTGACTTGTTTCACTCACCGCCGAACCATAGAGTAGAGCTTACACCGCAGATAATAAGTATGACTGAACAAAGAAAGAAGGGACTCGTACTAACTACACTACTTTCCTTCTTGTTCGAACCAGTGAATACCACTACGCGGGCTTAAGGAAATGACCTTTCTCTTCACTCATCAAAAGGTAATTCGGACCGGTCGGAAGCTCCCGTCAATCTTTGGGCCACCCTAGTTCTTCCATTGATTGAATGCTGCACCTCGAACCATAAGCATCCAACCGGCATCTCCCGGCGAAGTCACCACTTGTCACGATCATATATAATCTAATCTAATATGTCTGGATGGATCGAGATGCACACTGTCTGTATTGAATTCGCTCTCGCTTACTACACTTCGTTCGTGTGATAGTTCAAAGATAAAATATGTATATTTAGAGAGTTGGCTTCGGAAGGTGCGAAATAGATCTTATATGTATTTGCGCTGTTCGATGAGCCCTTGTAGTGGTGGCGGTTGACTGATCATTGCCATTATCTAGTTAGTTGTAGATCGATCGGCTGCTGTGAGATGGTGAGCCTTTCGTTTCGGGCTTCTAGCTTCTAATATGGGGATACACGTAGCCGGTGCAGTAGTTACTACACATGCCCTGGGCGTTGCTATTTGGGTTATTGGAAAGGCGACAAGGTCGTAGCCGGTGAAGACAAGTTTAGACAAGGTGAGTTACATTGCTATTGCAATTGGTAGGACGGATGCTCCAAAGACGGGTGCTTACCTGGCTGGCTTGTGAGGTTTTAGCTGGAGGTCGACTACAGCAGGTGCAGTTTGGTGAGTGCAACGGATGCCTCGCTCATTACAGTCTCCGCTCGGATAGCCGTCGGTCCCTGCGCCACCTACCACTCTGAGCTCTCGGGCACACACAGCCTGGCTACTGGTACTAGCTAATCCTGACCTTAAGCTGACCCAACACCTACAGAACAGAGTGGTCAATATAGATTATATGGGGCGATACTATTGGGACTCAAGTGATGTGTAGTAGAAAAACTGACTACTATGGGCATTTCACATGTGCAGATGGTGACTTCTAGTTTCCCGCCCCCGCGCGGGTCTATCTATTGATTGAATGACTAGTCTAAGCATAGGTGGTCCCAGTCGAATCTCTTTTTCGACACTTTCCATTTATTGATAGTACGATGAGACGGAATGACGAATATAGCCAATCCCTTTGATTAGTATGACTAGTGGTTAGTATGACTAGTCAATTGCTCGCATAAAGAATGGATAGGAGGGAATGCTTCTTTGGCATCGGTTGGTAATACTTGCATGATGGGCATCAGTTTCCGTACGTAGTGAATTGCTACGCCTTTGCTTGGTCGTTTATCGTGGAAGATAGAAAGTGGATCTGGACTGGATAGGGAGGCCAGGATATATACCCTTTTTTGTGAAGACTGGCGCAAGGAATGGCATTAGCTATGATGGGTGGATCGGAGCATATGGACGGCTAAGCATTGAGATTCGAGTGTTTTGTTGCATCAGTAGTTTGCAGCATCGAGATCGAGTGGGATTGAGTGAATCGCATAAACGAGCATGAGCTTTGGTCTCGGTCATAGGCATGTGGATAGTTGCGGGTGGGTGAATCAACAATGGCCCGCATCAGGATCGAGTGGTTTGGCATCTGCACGTGGCATAGCAGCTATTGGTGAATCGAACTGGGGAATCGGCAATTGGTGTTGGCTTAAGATCGATCAACATAAGGTCATCAATTCTAGATATATGCACTTGCTATGATATACGATGCAATTATGCACTTTGATATCCCTAGTCGGGACTGGTCCGTATTGGTAGGTTGGTGACCCTGCTTGACTCAACGGAGATATGCAGGGTGGGTGGGGGGCTACTGATCGGTGACCTGACCTGCTTCACGAAGATCCATGTCTGGTGGGTGGGTAGTCCATTTTGGTTTCGTACAGCTAAGGACAGACAGGTGGATGTTATGCTTACAGGCATCGGATTTCTTACCACCTGGGATCGGATGAGATGCTTCCCACCAACGAATTCAATGCAGAGAGACGGAGACAAGGCATGGATTTTCACCTGCCATTTGAGGGAATGCTTCCTCCCACCCACGAGAGAAAATCAACCCTGACAGCCATGGGATCCAGCTTTCCTACCACACACGCATGCAAGGCAATCCTCCCAGTGGATTGATCGCAGCCACTACACTCACATCCATAGCCATTGACTGCATGATGCGAGGGACAGCCAAGAGGAACATGTGATCCAAGGATCAAAGCCCAAGTACTTAGCTCGGATATCAAGCGCTGGTTCTGACGGGAGTATGAGAGTAGCAGCTGGTAGCGGTGGGTAAAGAAGCTTGTTTTTTGCACGATCATATTCATGTGCCCTATGAAACATACTTGCAATTGTTTTTTCCTATGCGTATATGCCCTTGGCATGAGCTAGGCATTAGCTCATTTATATATTGTTTGTGTTCTAGTCACGATCCAATGAAAGTTGTTGGTTAATTTATCACCGTAAAAGTCAGCGGGAAAGCCGTCAAGCCCTCAAAGAAATCCATGTCCTAATGGTAATTTGTGTGCATTTTATAGCCACCTTAACCCTTCAAGGTGTTGAAGCTGTGTAGGTAGCGCGCGATACTATAAATACTAATATATATTGAATGAAATCTCAAGCTGAAGAGGAATAGTCTAGTACTCATTCAGAGCTAGTAGAGGGAGGTAATGAAGGTAGGTTAGGTAGGTAGGTAGATAGAGAGATAGATAGAGATGGGGTATAGCTGTGTATAGCTAGATAGAAGGATAGAGCTAGATGGGGATAGAGTGAATATTAGCGGTATGAGTCTGATGGATGGTATGGGTGGTAGGGCTGGGCTAGAGGGTCTGTATGTTTAGATGGGATGGCTGGACACCAGAGGAATGGATGGACACACCAGAGAGCAGGAGCTGAACACGAGGTTAGATATTGAACATGGCTTAAAGATATACACTTACTGAGATCACTACACACAATCAACACACGTTGAGCTAGAGCTACACAGACACAGCAAGAGATATTATATATATGTGATTTCGATAATGAGGTTTGATTGAATTGGAATGTTTGGTAACGAATAAGAAGCTTAGATAATCAAGGGTTTTTAGAGAAGGTTAGGAAGGGACCAATAAGAAAGGGTTGTTAGAATTCCCACTAATAAGGATGATAAGAAGGTAGGTAGGGTACAGAAGGAAGGTTGAACTCATACACCTACTCATTCATCTAATAAAGCTTATATCATAAAGGTAGGAAGGGAAGACTCATCTACTCAAAAGCTAGGGAAGATGATTCAACTATCCATTTTCAGCTTAGAGGGTAGGTAGGTAATGATATCAATGAAGCCTAATCCTCTCACCTCTCATCTAAGAAGGATATGGATTGATCGTTCAACTCTATATGGCTCTAAGAAGGCTAGGGCTGCTCCGAATGAGGGAAAAAGTGATATCTAGTATTTTCGGGCCAGATGCCAGCCAGATGATCAAGATGTGATTGAGTAATTAATCATGGATGGCTGATTCTTCACTATCGAACCGATTCAATGGCCATTTTAGTGTATAAACAATTTTTGACCTTAGATGATCCATAATCCATACTATCTATATGATAGAGTTGGTACGCACCACAGCTGGGCAAAAAAAGAGATGCTCTTCAATGGGCTTATATGCATTATCGGCGTGGATTTAAGTCCACCGTGGGGGTATTCAACCCTGAGGCTGAGGCCACCTTGAGCGGCTTGTAATCGTTCTCGACCTGATAATGTCCTCTCGTCAACCAACAACTCCACCTTTAGATATAAATAGAATTCTTATTTATGAAATATACCTATCTATTATATTGTACACCTACTAGGCAGCTGAGGAGAAGGAAATGGACAGTACACCTGAGAAAGAGAAGCTTACCGTCATAGGCATACAGGTTTGATGAATGCCGCACAGGGTATCCTTGTTTTCGTATTTGGCGAGGTTTGTGACCTATTCGTTGGAGGGTTAGCCTAGACAGCCCAGCGAATGAGGGAAAAGGACGAATCACTATGTTTAGCGATGAACCTGAAGATGGAATCGAATAAGGATAAGAAATAAGACCAGTAACTTTGGCCTCCAGAGGATAAGAGATAAGAATAAGTTACGATAAGAAATAAGGTCCCAAGGCAGAGTTTCAGGTCCTCCCAAGGGTGAGGTATGATTCTAAGAACTGGGCATGGTGGGTAACAACTTGTAACACCTCCTGGGGCAGGGTCATGGGTAGAGAGTTGTGAATAAGGCCTACTGTTATTCTCCTTCTAAGCTTAAGACTAAGGGGAAAGCGCCCATGGGGCTGTACGGACTAAGGCTTTTCTCTAGAGCTAGTACCGAGGAAGTCTCCTCCTCTATGGCTGGCAAGTAGCCCATAAGACTAAGGCTTTCACTCTAGTCAAGTGTATCGGAACTAAAGAAACTCAATCTTTATTACTTCTTTTCTCTATGAATTGAACAACGTATATATAACTTCACGTAGACTTCACTTCTCTTTTGACTAGGGACTATGTGACTAAGGACTATGCCTTTGACTAGTGACTAGGGACTATGCCAAGGAGGAACTATCAGCCATGTAAACTGCTGGCTATGATGCTGTTCCAACTTAACTTATTGCCTGGGCCAAACCAAACGAACCAGGTCATTCTATTTCCAAATCAAGATTGTCTAGCTTAAACATAGCCTCATGTATATGCTGCATAGCCTCCCCTCTGTGTATGCTCTTTAAGTAATAACCAACATGCAGGTATTTAACGTCGTATAATATATGGAGTCTCGGCTGTATGGCAAGGACCCTATGACAACAATGTGACTGGCGATGATACACTGGCTGTTGGTAGCTAACCGGCTAGCAATGGCCTCCTGGCTGGGCACTTATTACTGACTTACTTACTATCGGCAGACTTATTGGAAATGAGAATTTATGTAAACAGGGAATAATGACCTTCTGTCAATGCTCGGCTACTGGAGACCCTATTTGAAGGCTGCTGCTGCGATTCAATCGGCCCCGGTCCCGCCCCGGAGGAGATAGTGTACATGAACTTCGATGCATGGGCATAGTATAGTAGCCGTCCATGGGACTTACTCTAAGGGACTATTAGTTGAACTAAAGGCAAGTAGTAGAGCTTACGGAAACAACTATAGTAGTTCTTACACTACAAGACAAGGGGAAAAGAAATAGGAACTGTATCCTGGAGTAGCTCTATGTGCTCTTATACGTTGTAGCTCACTGTAGAGTAGTAGCTGTAGAGTAGGCCGACCATAGAGAGTGCCTTACTTAGTATACTAGCCCCTAGAGACTTCCGTATGGCAGCTGCTATGGCTAGGTCTCTTGGTTAGGTATCCCAGCTAGGTATCCCAGCCAGTCCTTATTTGTCAGTATGAACCATGCCCATATAGATGAACCACCTTCCTGGGCACATGGGAAAGAGAACAGGTAACGTCGAACAACTGGGCTTGGTGCTATTTGGAATGACCCTCATAAAACCTCCTGGGCAGGGTGGAAAAAACAATAACAACAACCACTGACTATGAAAGATTCATGGGTAGAGAGTTGTGAATAAGGCATGTTCTTCTCCTTCCTCTATATGGGGATCACCTCAGAAAAGTGAAACGTATAGATGCGAGTATCGTATGTTTAAACGTAGAGATACAACACGTAGAAATGCTAGTAGCAGAAGTTGTCATCTTGCCCAACCAAAGCTATTCTATCTCTATTGTGGAAATAAAGAAATATGGAATGGAATAATTACTTGACATTGAGCAGATTGGGACCCTCACTTGATACACTTGACCATGGAGAAGGAGTTAGGGAAATTGGGGTGCACCTCACACTTGGGACTACATCCGTGTTCCCTCCGCTCATATGCTTATGGCTATGTAGTATGTCTGTTTCATAATCAAATGAAACTACGGCTAGTTAGAAACAGGCTTACATAAAGCTAATTAGTAGTCTCTTAAGCAAAGAAGCAAGAGGAAACGTTAAGTTGGCTTGACCAACTGGATCAGCTGCATCTATTGCTTTTGGTTCTTTTCCACGTGGAAGCAACAGATCCAATCGCAACTACCCGAGAATAAGGTTTCACGTGTTGGAATCAGTATGTGGTTAATAGAGCTGTTCACATGATACTAGTGGTTTCATTCATCCTATCTTATTGATTACTGATATGCCTGTAGTTAGCTAGTGAATAGTGTGTACTAATCTTAATGGGGTTAGATCATGCACAAGGAATACTATGATGAAGCTCTTATATATTACGGATATGCTTAGAGTCCCATGCCGAGCTGTACGTTGATCACGTTATACATATCAATAAAGCTAGAGCTAGATAGGATACATATCACTCATATGGGATTAGAGCCTGCATTATGTCAGCTTACTAAGCATCACTCCTATTATTGGAAATGCTATAGGTGCAGTCCATTCAACCCCTTGCTCATAGCTAATACGCTCGATGATCCTACTAGTATTGTATTAATGAATAGAGTTTATTACGGAATAAGCATTACCCATAAAAAGTTAGTATAATGATATCACTCGTATCAAGCATGAGTATTGTTACAGTATTAAGGCTATTCAGCTTCATTGAACACAAACATGGTATCTATAGTACTCTATATAATCAGTGTGAGTACAGTGTCTTCAGCTTGTAATCACTGCTTACTTAACCATGTAGTTGAATCGAATACGTATACAGGAATAATGGAGTTCAATCTATGTAATAAATCTAGTTACAGCAGAGGTAGTATTACCATTAAGCTTAGTAAGTATAAGATACGTATAGCTCAACTATTCAGCAGTAGTTTGACATTACTAGAGGATCGTATTTGTTCCCTAATCAAATGAGTACTGATATTATTATAGCTTAAGCATGGTTTAACTGTATTCAAATTAGCTTCATAAGGTTAAGATCACCATAGTTATGCAAAGGTTATGTTACTGTAATCACTGGATATTGCTATTATGTTGTAATGGTAATCATAGCATGTAAAGCATAACTACTTCTGTTAGCTTATCACATTGGGTGTAATAGAACTTTCCATAATAGTTACAAGCTGCTTAGTGTAAGTGAACCCTTATGAAAAGTACCTAGTAAGCTTTGGCATCTTACAAGAGCAATGGGCTTAGTACTCATAATACATGTGTTATCCTATTCGATTAGGTTACATTACCATTAAAGCTGACTAGTAATGATACTGATACCAGTGTAAGAACATGACTGTAATTGATCTCTTGCTAATCTATAAGTACAACTATTACTCGTATTAATCTCTTGTTATAACTAAGCTCTTTATCCGTAATGAATGTGTAATAAATACTCACTTGATTAGCTCACTACTTATACTTACATCATGTAAACACAAGCTATTCTCCTATGTGTACGTATTCTATATTAGTGTGATTACTGGTCTCTGTAAGCAGTACTGGTTATGATTTACTAGTATATAATGAACACAGATAGTGATAGTAATGGTGATAATAGAGCTAACTAAGCATGAAACACGGTATCAACTAGCTTATGTGTGCTTATGTTTATACAGGTATGTGGTATTCCCATAGATAGGGTATAAGAGTCATAACACCTCTGTAATTACAACTTTTTATACCACGTTATTCCCCTAATAGATTCAGTAAGGATCATAGTGATAAAGCAACAAGTATACTAAGTAAGCATAATAGAAACACGATATGAGCTTCATATTGATTGCCATTACTTCTACTGTTTATCCGTATTACTTAGTCCATTTGAGTACTATAACCATTAGTTCTCCATATTCATCAGAAGCATAGGCCTGTAGCTTACATCTTACAAGTACAACATTGATATCATGTAACTACAATATCAAGCATAATGGTTACAACTCTATTCAATAAGTGGAATCGAACCACTTAATCTGTACATGCTTGTAATTACCTTATGTTACTGATTACGTATTAGCTTATGATCTCTATCTAACACAATTACTTAATTGTTGTTGTTAGCTTAATCAAAGTACAACCATTGTGTTTACTATCTATAACTAACACTATTAGCTTAGTTTACCATGTTAAAGCTTACAACTTATCGTATAAACTGGTGATACTTAAGCTTACGATTGCTACTAGTATGGTCTCTTCCTAATCAATTACATGCTAAGTTGCTTAGTTTATCCTATGCTTGCTTCTGGGATTCTCTTTATCCTCTACTGGTAGGTCCAATTTCAATAATGCTCTCTTTTCTTTGTCGGTCGAAACACGAAATAAATAGAAGCTGGTCGAAACTGACGAGGTTGGTTGAACCCGCGAGCCGAGAACATGCGGATGGCTAGATTCATCAACCTGTAACCCCGGTAAAAGAGTGAAACGAGGTGGATGCTTCATGGGATGCAGTGCTTTTATTTAGATAAATCGATGCTTATATATCCTCTATGTGCTTTTTTCTTCTTGATTAATTTGATTGACTGGATCCAACTCGATGGAGGAGTTGGAAGGAGGAGTCTCACTATAATAGAGACAGTATTCTGGGAGGGGATAAACAGGACCCTTAAGCCTAAAAAAGTCCACTAGAATAAATAAAACAGAAGACAAGCCCAACTTATAGAAGCCTTTTTCCTTTCCCCTTGAACCTTCGAGTCCATCAATTCCAACAGGAAGCCTTCAACACCAAGTCCACAAGCCATATGCCAGAAGCCTTTATAGCCGCCTTCAACAACAGCCAAGTCCAACAAGTCCAACAGAAGGAGCAAGCCTTTCACCTTGGAACCTTTAGTCAGAAGCCTTTACCCGAAGTGAGGGGGCCACTTTGAACCTTGAGCCTCACCTTTAGCCCTTATCACCAGAATAAACCAGGGTCAAATAAGTCTTCCGCCTTTGCCTTTCACCGGGGGGGGGAGGGGCCTTAAACCAAGGAAGCGACAGAAGCCAATAAGAGCCGTTCACCAGAAGCCTTTCACCCAGGCGGGTGGGAAGGAGCGAGCCTCGAACCTAGCAACAGATGCCTTGTATTTGAACGAAGTTGACCTATTACAGGCCAGGCTGGATGCCACCGATTGCGCCACTTGCTGGAAGAGCGGAGGAACCAACCCTTGTCCTCATTGATTCCAATGGTCATCTATCTTCTCACTGGATCAGAGCCACCACACGAAGGGAGGCCCTTTCTAAGTCCTCTTGTATCTCTCCTCCCTCCGCTATCGATGCGAGGTAGTCACCTACTTCCTATTATGCTTTTCTAATCCACAGCTTGTCCTCTCATGTCTCTAGGATGTCTTATATTGACAATGTTTGGGCATGTCCTAACCAAAGGGATTGTATGATCGAGACCCTTTCCAAGTTATCCCCCAAGCTTTCCTAAGCTCAAGCCCCTTCTCTCCCCTTTCATCTCTCTCGCATCCCTTTCTCAAAGGAACGACAAACCAATATGGTAAACCCATTCTTCATCGAGATCTAGTACAATGAGTTCACTATTTCATAGGTCATTGTTTATACTGGGTCTATCGTCAACATCATAGAAACTCCTCTCTGTCTTACCCTCGGCGCTAACTGCTTCTCTCCTACCCCTTGGACCCTTAAGGGATTCAACAAATTTGAGACCATAGCTCTCAGAGCTGTTGCCATCCCTTTGACTCTCATCCCCAAGACAGTGGACACTCATCTTTCATTACTCCCAAAAGACATGGAATACAACATCCTAATAAGTCGCCCTTGTCCCCTGGAGGGACAAGCGGCTTCGCACCTTGGTTGGATGCGATGAAGACGTCCCCTATACCTTCACAGTTTAGCTCTTATTCTTCCATGAAGGCAAGAGTTACTGCGTGCAGTGTAATAAGGGGCCCGGCACCCACTAGTGATGATATCTCTAGTGACTTAAATGATACGAGTCAAGGGCAAAACAATTGGAAATAAAAGCTACAAAATAGAAGGGGGCCCCTACTAATATATATATATATTGGGGTGAGCCCAATGTAGAAGCTAAATATATATATATATATATATATATATATATATATATATATATATATATATATATATATATATATATAGATATTATATATATAGATATATATATATATATATATATATATATATCTATATATTCAGGGATTGTTGGTTGAAGGAACCTGATGGGAGGGGGAAAAAATGCTTCCTACCAAGCACGGGAGGCAATGCAGTCACTATCCACGGATCGTATGACATCTACCAATGGACAGAGAATGGAATGCTATCCACTGATGGATTGAATCATTGACTGATACTACCACTGATAGATTTACATTCACAGCTAAGGATTTAGAAATATACATCTAAGGATGGATACTCTCGACTATCAATGCAGGGAAGGAAGGAGATAGAGGGATACACCCATAACCCCTAGTGGGAAGGTAGTATTCCCTGGTGGTATGTCTGCATAGCATGCCCAGCTTGTATGGTGGGATCAAACCCCTGCAAGTCTGTCTGTATCTCATCTCAGTAGTGAAAGCCTAGTGATGGTGTTTTTGCGTGATGTGATTCCCTGCGCTGTTTGTTGGTGTAGTGTCTGGATGTCCTGTTAAGGTAGGGTGGATTGTATCGGCTGTTAGGAAGGAATCAATCGCCTGCTTGTCTGTCTTGATCCCCTGCTAGTCTGATAGCCTCGACTGTTAGGAAGGATTTGATCCCTAGGGTGTTAGGAAGCATGGATGTGATGTTCGGTTCAATAGCATGCGCTGTGAGGAAGGATAGCATTGTCTGCGTGCCTGGATTGTATCCCGCTGTCAGTAAGCCTAGATTCAATGGTGGGTATTGGGGCTTGACCCCCCAGAGCTGATGTAATTGGATGGTAGGTTGTATCTGATCCCTCCTTGTGGATAAGGGATTCCTGTGCTTGGTTGGGAGCATAGCATGGGCAGGCTTGGCTGGGTGCAGGTAGGTGCGGGTGCGACCCACCCCATTTATTATGGAGGGCTTGGGCCCCTCCCACGCATTTTCTAGTGGAATGTGTGGAAGGTCCGTATCGTAGTCATGTGAATGGTGGGAAAGCTCAAACGTAAAGTGTGAGAAAGCTCGTAGTTGGTAGTGTTAATTCCTGCTACCATTCATATAACATCGTAGTCCTTTCTATATGAGAATATTGAAACTACGAAAATAGTAAAAGTTGCTGCTTCCGACTGTAGGTCCCAATATATATTCGTGTGAATGTGTCCTACTGTACTTGTTAGTGTGAGAAATTCCTCTCCTTATCAGTCGAGCCCCTGTCGGTCCTCTGATGGCTGCGACCTTGTGTGTATTACTGTGAATAAGAGAGATGTAGTATGTGGGTGAAAGCGTCAATGTGGTGTATGTGTGTGTTCAACCTACCCTGTAGTAAGGTAGTGTTTGAAGTAGTTGTCCCCTGGGCAGTGTTTCCCTAGCATCAAAATGTTGGTAAGTGTGTGGGTAAGCGCCAATGAATAGTGGATCTGTGGAAAGTTGTGTGTGGATAATATATATTCGGCGCATGCATCCCCTGGCTGTGTCAAATGAATGGAATCTGTTGGAAGGGCTGGCTGTGTCATTATATATGATAAAAGTGGGTATGTGTCTATGGACGTGAACTAGCATGGCTGAAAGAAGGTCTTGGAGGGGCTTGCGCTTCCTAGTGCAAGGAATGTGTGTGGCTTGTCCCGTGTGAGTGTAAAGGGTGTAAGGACCTGGGCGAGGAGTGTAGGGGTGGGCTGCAAATATATATGGCGGAATACTGCATGTCTAAGTAACTGGGGTTTGTATGGCTTTTCATATTAGATATTGGATATGGTGGGCTTCGGGCTGAGGTAATGGAATGTCCGCTAAAGTGGCTATGTTTTTTGGGGTATATCCCTCGCAGGTAGTGTGTGTTGGGTGCGAACCGTGCTTCGTATTGCTCGTAGTTGTGTCTTTCTATACAAAATATGTTTGATTGTGGGGCCCTGGCATAAACCCTTTACCGACGGGCATCGACCCCTATATATATAAGGGCATAAACTCCCCCGCATCAATCAGTCACCATCACCCGAACGAATGTATATAGTGGCAGCATCACTAATATACCCACCCACCCGGCATCACAATAACGTATATATAGGTAGGCATTAGTAATGTATAGATAGGCATGACATAAGTAACGTATATTCAGCTCAGCCGGGCGCAGAACATAAGGATAGACATGGCATCAGTAACGTATATATAAGCATCAATAACAGCAACGACACGTATATATTTATATACCACTAGCAAGCACTCACAAGGGACTATCACTTGCAAGGGAGAGATAGCTGGTTGTTGGGCTCATCATCTGTTACCCAGGCCTCGTGTTGCTATTGGACTGGTTCCTAAGCTAGTTAGTCAGTGATAAGTTGTTACCGAACCTAAGCAATTGGTCTAATTCCATCTGTCGGTGCTAGTTGGTCTAATCACTGGGACCAAACCCTACCTACTAAGCTAGTCAGTCTGGTGGCCTACCTCACTAGCTAGCTCTTGGGCCGGTCATCCCTATCGATTCTATCGCTAGCTGGGCTGGGGTTGAAGAAGGAAGGGTTTTCCATGCCATGATAGATGGGAAGAAGGATGTGGTTCCATGATAGAACGATAGAATCTAACAATTGGTTCTCCTACTTTACTGCGCCATAGTTGAAAGGAGGAGCAAGTGTAGCTTCACCGCCGTACGATAGGACTGGGTTGGGCAGTTCCCAAGGATAGAGATATAAGGACTGCTTACATCACGATCTCACTAACGTGGTTCCCACATGAGGAAAGCTTAGGTCATGAGGGCCATATATTTGTGAAAGACGGATATCTCTGGAGGGAGGGGACCACATCTCGCTTCCCACTGTTGCGCCATGCTTGCTTTGCGGTAAGGTCCGGTCAAAATAGACTCGAGTCTTTATTCCCTTTCATCCACCCATCCATCCGTTTTCCACGTGTAGGTCTCAATATCGACCGTTTACCTGCCCATTGGTATGCTGCTTGCTTCCTCTACCCTCATGTGATGCGCTTTGATAAGTATACGTACTATGCTATGTATGGATAGATGCACTTTGTACTCTATGGTAAGCCTGTCATGTTAGACCATCCAGCATGACGTGATGCTTTATACTCTCTGGTGGTCCCTCTCCACCCTTTCCCCCACAAGAATCAGTATAGGGGAATGTATTACCTACATTATACCGATATGACAAAAATGGTATTCCAAAGTGCTACTCTTGTAGCGAAGTCAGGATTGTTGTCATAGAGTTGGGACCACCCGGAGTATCATGCCCACAAGAGTTGAGCACCGTGGTTAGTGCTGCAACTGTGTAACTATCTACCACTTTCACTGTCCACTACCTGTGCTGCTACTCACTGGGAACTCTCACTGGAATTAACCTTCTGCAGTTCCCATGCGAATTCACCAAATTCGACCTCGTTTCTGTATTCAAACAAGGGGAAATAAATAGAATCGCCTAGCTTTCAATACGCAATTATTAGACTCTTCTTTTCCTGGCCTTGGCTTACCTTACGCCCGTATCAAATAGCGTAGCCTCAACTTACTTGAAATCACTACGTTATGCCTCATTCAATATATGTTAGTTACACCTAGCTTTCAATATACTTATGTGTAGCTTGGTTTTCAGTTTGTTACGCCTTACTTATATCTAGCTTATCTCTAGCTTACTTACTTCTTATTTCTCTTTCCTCGATCTTATTATTCATCTGGTGAAAAATAGAGTTCAGGAAGATATTGAAGTTTTAGGGGAATAAAATATTATATCCTGACTGTGTCGGCCCTATATTTGTTCCCTCAAGGGCCACCAGCCAAAAAGAAGAATCAACCTTTCAGGATGCACAAGCAGGCTCGACCATAAGCCCCCCCACCCAATAAGTAAATTGAACTTCTCTTTTCTTTATCTCGGGGTGTCTCAATAGGGTACGAAAGTGGGGAATGATAGGTAGCTTTTTTTGTAAGATGTGGGCTGTTGTCTGTGCCTATCCCACCCGTAAGATGGGTCAGTATAAGAACTTACATTATATACGTAATTCTACGGGCTCAGTAACTTTTCTCATCAACAGGTGAATCGTAAGTAAGCATCATGCATCAGTTGAAAAACGGAAAAGAAGACGTGCTCCATCGGTTCCAAAACCTAACCTACAAGAAGCCATCGACTCCTGGCATGAAGTATCAGGGGATTGAGTGCATCAACACCTGTGACTAGTGGTTCCTGGCAATGATCAGCAATGTGAGGTGTAGAGACCAAGGGAAGAGTTTTGGGGGTAGAGAACATGGGGCTTTAGATTATACCTTGCATCGGGAGATAGATTATACCTTGATGGGTAGTTATATTGGCTCATATTGGGTACGAAAGATTTTGATTAGCCCTCTCCTTAGATTGAGAGCCCCTACCGTTCCTTGCTTTCCTAACGTCAAGCAAGCAATAAATTCCTCTCCTTAACAGTCGAGCCCCTGCCAGTCCTCACCATCGGAATGGTGAGCCCCTACCGGTCCTCTCCTTATCAGTCGAGCCCCCTGTCGGGTCCTTGCTCTCCTAACGTCAAGCAAGCCCCTACCGGTCCTTGCCTGGTGCGGGACAAGTAATAAATTCCTTCCTTTCCTATTTTATGAAATATGTGTATTCTATAAAATAGTGGGGTAGATTAAAGCAAACGTTGGTCCAGATGTAGATCCAATATGCATAGCCGGTAGATTGCATTTTTGTGATACTTTACCAAAACGAAACTAGAGGCAAGGAAGAGTGTTTGTCCCAATATGAAAATCTTGGGTCTCAAAAATCATGTGATGATCTTAGGTGAAGAAAGAGAACGAACCAAAGGTTTGCCTTTAGCTAGGATGGATCAACTCCAGAGAATTTCTCTGCCCAGGTATTCAGAATATCCGTCGTACTTGCCACTTCTATGGTTCAAAAATAGGCTCGATTTACCGCACATAACTTATTGTAGAGAATCCTAGTTGATCAAGATCTTCGCCCCGATATTTAGCAAAGGGATAGATACATCCGGGATTTTCGATTGAACGGAAATTTTGTTCAACCCCAACGGAATGCGTTGCGTTTGGATGGAGCTAAAAGTCACATGTCCGATCGATACTTTGACTGCTCTATGGATTGCTTGGAACATATGATATTCGAGAGAACTCTCGAATTTTTCGAAGAACTAGCGATAAAAAAAAAAAATAGTTTATAGGTTTGATCATCTGGTATCGGATCAATCTCGATCGATCCAAAATACTAATATGCCTGCTCTGGTCCAACGTTCCCATCCATCGATCTCGATAAGGACATGAGATTGATATGATCTGAAAGACTTTTCAAGGCCAAGTCATAGGGACGGACTATGAGGGGATATATATAAATAGTATCACTTAGTGGAATGTATAGGGCTATACGGGCTCGAACCGTAGACCTTCTCGGTAGAACAGATCAAGTTCTTATTATCAAACTAATTTGAACTGTTCCAAGAACCCAACATGCATTTTCTCGCATTGGGCTCTTTCATTAACTGATGGAAAGATCAGTTAGTCTGCCATTCTCCTCTTTCCGGTAAGATACTAATATGGCTCCGTGTGCTCCAAATTCTTACCCTTCGGAAGCAATCCCAAAGTTATTCAAAAGGTTTCTTTGACGTAGGTATACCTTGCTCAGGCATAGATTGACTCAAATAGAGTCTCTTCTATCGCTCCAAAAGTAAAATATGACACTTCATACACCTAAAAGTTCATAGAGTGAAAAGAATCTATTTTGAGGTCCCCATATTATACTCATTATGCCTGACATTGAACAGAGCTAGGATTGACCATATCAATTAGATCCGTAATTCGAATCAGATCGAACTTAATCTTTGTCATGCTATTGTCCCCTAGAGAAACAAATTTATAGAGTAAGACTATTTCACATAGAATCTATTTCGTGGATCGGACGAATCGATAAACTCTCCCGAAAACCATTGGCACACGTGTAAACGAGGTGCTCTACCTTGCTGAGCTATAGCCCTTCCTTGCTAGTCTTGGTGATACACTACTATACTAACCAGATGGATCACTTTATGTCAAGGTAGATATTTCATGATCCAATACTATGATCCAATACGTTCCAATAAGTTCGATCTGTGCCAGGGACACATACATTGTCTATACATTTAATTCGATTTCGATTTAGAATCGTTTATAAATCCAACTCTACCTATGAGAATAAATGACCCACTTAACTCAGTGGTTAGAGTATCGCTTTCATACGGCGAGAGTCATTGGTTCAAATTCAATAGTAGGTAAACGTATTAGATGCCATCGAGTTTTCAATGGTATCTAATAAGTTTTACTCCACGTGTTTGGATCGAGGCAGAACATTGAATCCATTTTTCAGATCATTATAGAAAATTTTAATTAGAGACGGGGGGGCTAGCATTGATAGCCTCTAATCGTGTTCTAGCCCTTTTCAGAGCTAAATCAGCCTCAATTGCTTGTCTTTTGCCTTCGGCTCGAGCTAAGTCAGCTTTAGCTATTCGAAAATTTTCCTGGGCTTCTTGGGGATCGATGTCAACATCTCTCTCTGCATTATTTACCAATATAGTGATTCTATCACTGTCTATCTTGGCGAAACTGCCCATCATAGCCATAGTGGACCACTGCCCATTGAGACGTATTTTCATAACTCCTATATCTACAGCTGCCACAAGTGAAGCATGATTGGGTGATATGCCAATTTGACCACTATTAGTAGATAGAATTATTTCTTTAACTTTTGAATCCCAAATGACTTGATTAGGAGACAGTACATGAAGATTTAGGGTCATTTTCAGAATTAACTTTCCATGTTGGAGTTTATAGCCTTCGCGGTAGCTTCATCAATATTACCCACCAAATAAAAAGATTGTTCGATAAGACCATCTAATTCTCCAAAAAGGATCATTTGAAAACCTCTAATTGTTTCCATGAGACCCACATATTTTCCCGGGGAACCTGTGAATACCTCTGCTACGAAAAAGGGTTGTGATAGGAAACGTTCAATTTTTCTTGCTCTTGCCACGATTAAATGATCTTCCTCTGATAATTCATCCAGTCCAGGAATAGCTATAATGTCTTGAAGTTCCTTATAACTTTGTAAAGTTTGCTTAACCCCTTGTGCAGTTTCATAATGTTCTTCGCCTACGATCCAAGGTTTGAGCATAGTCGATGTTGAATCTAAAGGATCCACTGCTGGATAGATACCCTTCGCAGCTAATCCTCTCGATAGTACAGTAGTAGCATCTGAATGTGCAAATGTCGTAGCAGGAGCAGGGTCGTTCAAGTCGTCAGTAGGTACATAAACTGCTTGAATCGAGGTTATGGATCCCTTTTTTGTGGAAGTAATTCTCTCTTGCAAAGAACCCATTTCCGTGCTAAGAGTTGGCTGATAACCGACGGCGGAAGGCATTCTGCCTAATAGGGCGGATACCTCTGATCCTGCTTGGACAAAACGGAAGATATTATCAATAAATAATAGTACGTCTTGCTCATTGACATCTCGGAAATATTCGGTCATGGTTAGAGCAGTTAAACCGACTCTCATGCGAGCTCCCGGTGGTTCATTCATCTGACCATAGACCAGAGCCACTTTTGATTCTGATAGTTTTTGTTCATCAATTACTCCCGATTCTTTCATTTCCATGTAAAGATCATTCCCTTCATAGGTACATTCTCCTACTCCTCCAAATACAGATACCCCTCCATGAGCCTTAGCAATGTTTTGAGAAAGTCTTAAACTTCCTTCTTATGAAATAGTGAACAATAATAATCATTAAAAATGTACACTATGAATATGGAACACAAATAATTGGGGGCAACTGGCCTAACACGGTACAAATTTTATAATGTGTTACAATAAAGTGTACATCCTATACAAATTTTACAACCATACATAGTTGGCACAAGCCAGACATCATCACTTGTCACAACTTATTACAGTTCTTAGCATGTGCATGTTGTCTAGGTAAATCCTCTCTGCAGACAGAGATAGTCCCTCTAGCCCAATGAGTGGGTCTAGCAACCTAAGTGACAATCTACTAGACACTTTCTTAAGTTGCAATTGAAAAGATAAATGTAGAAGATGGCTTATCGCATTTTGATGCTATCTCAATCTCCTTTGTTGAAGACCTTGAATCACTTGTGTCATGGGCTCGTTCTTGCTTCTCTTAGTGTTTATGCTCTTGCACAAGAAATCAAGACATGAGAAGGCATGCAAATACAAACAACATATTCAAAGGAAACCCACTTAAATGATCAAGGAATGTTAAGATAGATGATACATGAGCATACACATCAATGGAAAATGAACCAACAGTTGTATATTAATAGAAAATAAGGGGAAGCATACAACCAAGCCTTGAAGTTGATAGGCTCTCCTTGAAATGAATATCCAAGTCCAAGCTAAGCTCTCCAAGCACTCCTTCTCTAATCCAAATGAGTAGTATATAGGCACAATATTAGCATAAGGGTGCAAATAGACATAGACCAACCATTTGGGAATGGGAGAGGATGAATATATAGGCTGGGAAAAGGAGTTAGGATCTCTCCAAAGATAGGAGTAGGTCCTCATCTCAAGGAGGTAGCTCATAGGGATAAGACCAAGAGGCCAAGTTGGGATAATTCGACCTCATCTATGTCGAACAACCTCCAACTCGCTGCTGTCAAAGCTTCTCATCCACTTTGGGAAAATTACCTTTTTTGGATCATCATGGGTATACAAGTGAACAGACTGATGCCATCATGGGTCAAGTACAGTGCAATAGATGATCATCATTGTTTTTAGTCTCATAAGGGCAATGATCCTCAAATTAGGGTTTTAGAGTTAATTTCGTTAGGGGAAGCTCAAGGAATTTTCCAATCAATGTCTTAGGAAGGATCTAAGCTGCATATATGAATGAGTACACTACATGATGGTCATGTTTCAAACACTTCGGAGTATGTCACAGAGAAGTGCAAGAGGTGTGACAAAATACTGTATAACATATGCCCCCTAAATCATGAAGGCAGAACAAGGAGCAATGGTTGATATCCTTTATGACAGTTTGCAAGGATGAGGATAAACACAATTAGGAGACCTGCAAATCAAGGATGCATATACATATACATATCTCATATCAAGCTTGAATCCATGATATGGATACAACCATCCAGATAAAGGACTATAAAAAAGATCTGTGGTATGGGTGCAACCATCCAAATGAGAAGGATCATCTGTAAATCTAAGATCCAAGGTATGGACACAGCCACCCGATATACAAGGATCATCATAAATATAAAGTCCCATGGTATGGTCATAACCATCTATATAGCAGAAACATGTGTACAATCATGAATAATACATAACTCCACGTAGCCTGAGTCATATAAGACAAGACGTAGGGTCTTGCACTCTGTTAGGTTCCTATACCAATAGGAGTCATAATTTGGATTGACTAAGGTTAAGCCTTGTAATATTGTACATACCTTTGCTTTATGCAAATGTTTTCCATATTAAAAAAAAATTAAAAATGTAAAGAGGGTATGTCCTAAAAGAATAATAAAAGGAAACAAAGAATGAAAATAGGTCACAAAAAAATGAAAATATGAACCCCAAGAAAACAAAAATACCATGAAAGTGTGCAAGTCAAAATGCCACTACTATTTACTTTTTTTTCTTAATGAATGGTTGTGTGTAGCTTGTCACTTATGCCACAATCCACGAATAGTCAAAATGTTTAAACTTGGCTATTTCATGTCTATAGATAGAGAATAAAATCTGACCAAGCATTGTAATCTTGGCAGATAATTAGATAGATAGAGTAAATAAAAGGAGCTCAATTGTGTAAACTGAGCCCTTGGATGAAATAAGGTTTGATTTAGATAATTTGCTATGTAAAGAAAAGAAAATGTTGATAAGGGTTTTCTAGTTTAAATGAACCCTAATAAAGTGAAGAAAAAATGGTAGAATGAGTATATGGGGAAGTAGAAGAAAGGTTGCAGAAGTATGGTGATTGATTAAGCAAAAAGCATATTTATCATTTTTCATCATATGCTCCAAATATGAATGGACAATCAAGCATGTAAATGGATTTCAAAGTCAATTAATTAACTTCCCCCATTCATTTCACCCTTGTACTTAACTAATTTCCCATAATAAAGTTCTAAGTATTTAAAACCTTTAAGTCAAAGAGGCTCAGAGCATTTCTCTGAATTTTGGAGCGACCAGACCCTCTGCTCGATGACTTATGGATATCAAATACTAGATTTCCCCTCATAAAATTTCACCTCCCCCCCCCCTTCAATTCATTCATTTCCTAATAATACTCCTTTTCCTAAGGGTAAAACACTTTTTGACTAGGAAAAACACTTTTCCCCATATAAAGCACTTTGATACCCTAAACCCACAAAAATGCTTTACCCTAAGTATTAATTTAAATATGTGAAAAACATGTAATTCACAAAAAAGCATTGTACTTAATGTTTTTCCCTTTTCCACCCATTTTTCATATCAATTACTAATTTTTATTAATATATACAAAATCCTCGAAAAACCCAATTTTTGTATATATTTAATTCCTGTGTATAAATTAGCCCTACCCCTTAGTTTAATTATAAACTATATTACTACCCATATCCCACAAAAATAACTAACCCCGCCTTAGCCCTTAATCTCGCATTAAAGCACCCTGATGAGATTAAACTCTAAATTATTATCATACTGTCGTAATTAAGTGCCCGTTGGCCCCCACTAGCCTCTGTGTAGCTTCCCCACCCTATCACCATGCGATCACCCCCCTCTTCATCCAACGGCCCTTGTCCATATTAGGACAACCCAACATCCATCTTTTACCCATTTAATAAAGTGGTTTCTCCCCGAGACCCCAGCGCTACGTGTCATCTGATGAATGGAATCGGGCGGACCCTCCCGAATACCATGAATCAACCAAAAGCGGTGCAATATAAACCGTTTACCGCCCTCCCGCTACGCGACAAATCAACCATTGTTCACCCCATACCTGCCAAAACTAAATTTTTACGTATAAATGCCAAAAAGCCCCAAATTATTTGTTTTCGTAGACATTTGAACTGCAAGCCTCTGTACGCATGCACGACACCTACAAATGTTGAAGTCGTCAACCCACATACAATTTCACTCCAAAGACGCCGCAGACAACCCAGTCGGCCTTACAGCCTATACAAAGCCCATTCAACCACTTGTAGTCGCCAGCCACCCTACTTAGAACCAATTCACCCCAGTTCCAGTTATTTAAACCAGAATTCACCAAATACCTTGTCAATTTAAAAATAACCAGTCACTGAGTGTTTTAGTTAAGTCAAAAATTAATTAAAAATTGCACACCTTGCAAAACACCATTGCCCTAAAAACTTTGAATCCCTCCCCACACTCAAATCCATAAGAATTTAGTAAGGTTGCCCCAATTGCAATGGATGTAAGGCCCATCACTACACCTCATTTAGACCTAGATCACCTTCCCCTGGCTGACAGAGACTTCTAGATAAAACATACCACTTTCATTGAGCTCATGCTCAAAGTTCATTTCCAAAGTAGGGACAAGTTCCTGAACCATGCTGATGAAATTGGCCTTTGGGAATCAAACTTTCCCAAGTACCAGTTCCCCCAAGTCCACATTTTTCTCAAAATTGTGCATATGTGCTATTCTTGCTACGTCCACAGTCACAGAACCATCATGTCTCATGACCAGAAGGTCCTTTTCCCCATTACTGCCGAATCCATCAATGAAATGTTGCAACTCCAACTAGGACCAAACCTAACTCCCCTCTCAATTGGAGACCTATTGGACTTATACCCCAAACTTAGCTCTGCCAAATTGGCCCAACTATTCCAAACCTTCATCGTAGAAGAAAATCACATCCCTAACAAGCCCCCTCCATATGTACCAACTATTTTTCCCCTTGGGGAAAAAATATTTTCGCCATGACATCTTGTGTTTTGGGTTACTCGAAATGTGAGTATATTGATGAAATTATCATGGCTTTCATGTCCATCTATACCCTGGACAACCTCCTGCAACCATTTATGACTTTGCCACATTCATAGTTGACAAGATGCATGAGTAGTTCACAAGAATAAAGAATGAAAGGGCCTTTAAATACTCTTTAGTGTTATACCATATGTTCCTATATTATCAGTCTGATAAGTTCCCATTCACCCTCCAAAAACTGGACACCAAGGGTCAACCAAGGTCAGTGATTTTTGGGACCCCATTAATCCATGAGTATCAATCTTCATACTCCTATTCAGATTTTATTGACTTATTTGTACATCCAGTTATGACATTGTTGACTGGAAACCCTCCTCCAAGAATAAGTCCAGAAATAAAGAGATTCCTTCAACTATCAAAGCAGACCAAAGTGGGTGGTTGGTACCTTTACGAGAACCACACAGAGATCAGGATATATGGTTGCATGCTTGCACCATGCAAATTTCCAAGATACCTCCCTATGAGGTTGTTTTCATTATAATATTATAGGCAAATCATCAATGCATATGAGATAAACTTTGTAAATGCCAAGAAGAAGGCCAATTTCAAAACAAAAGACCAACTAGGCCCCTTCATATGCAACTCTAGAGAGGTTGGACGAGAGGCAGACTTAATACCACAAAGGATGAAGTTCCAAAGAAGGTTTGTTTGGAGATATGATCCTTTGGAATTCATCACAAAGAAGAGACAAAAGGTCAACCTAGGACCTTTCATTCACCATCCCATACCTGAGATAGAAGCTTATGCAAATAAAATAGAAAGGGTGGAAGGTACCCCAGCAGACCAGGGCAACACCAGAGTAGATATTGAAAATTCTCTTATTAATTTAGAAAAGCGGCTTGATGACAACTCTTTTCTGCAGGTACCAGAAAAACTAGAGGCTACCATGAGCACTCCTCTAGTCAGATAATTGCACCAATCATATTTTATGATTGGGTTTCAAACCTAGTGCCAACTAGGAAGAAAACTCTCAAACTTTGTGTGGACCTTAGAGACCTCAACAAAGCATCCCTTAAAGACAATTACGCTCTCCCCAAAATGGACCATATTTTTCAAAGGAGTTGGATCAACCTGAATCTCATTATTGGATGAGTTTTCTGGTTACAATCATATTTTAGTTCATCCTCATGACCAATACAAGACTGCCTTCATTACTCCTTGGGGCGCATTCATGTATGTGAAAATGCCTTTTGGACTAATGAATGTAGGAGCCACTTTTCAGAGGGATATGGATATAGCATTTGCCAAAGAAATTCATGATTTCCTAGTGATATACCTAGATGACATTACTGTATTTTCAAAATCTGACATCCAGCATTTGGATCATCTAAGGCAGGCTTTTATTAAATGTAGGAAATATGGAATTTATTTGAACCCTAAGAAGTCATTGTTTGGATTAGAAGAAGGAAAGTTACTAGGTCATATAATTTCAAAAGATGGTATCTGAAGAGACCCTGCAAGAATAGAAGCCATCTTACAAATACAACATCCAAGGAACATCAAAGAATTACAAGCTTTATTAGGGAAAATTAACTTTCTTAGGAGATTTATTTCTAATTTAGCAGAATTAATTAGATCATTGAACAATATGTTAAAAAAGGATTCGACCATAAAATGGGCTGTTGAGGCCAAGAAATCCTTTGAAGACATTAAACTAGCCTTAACAAGAACACCGGTTTTGATAAGTCCAAAACTTGATAGAGATTTCATCTTATTTTCCTTTGGTTTTGAGCACACAATTGCTACACTTTTACTGCAGAAAATGACCAGGGCTATGAACAACCTATTGCATTCTTAGTAAGGCCCTGAGAGATGCCTCTTTAAAATATAACATAATGGAAAAACAAGGTTTTGCTTTGGTCAAAGCTATCAAGGACTTTAGAGTATATATTTTATATTCTCATATAATAGCCTATGTTCCCAATTCAGTTGTCAAAGACATCCTAACTCAGGGTGGTCGAGATGGAAAGAGGGGAAAATGGATTTCTACTATTTTAGAATATGATATAGAAATCAGACCAACTAAGTTAATCAAGGGCCAAGGTTTAGCCAAGCTTATGGTTGAGTCAAACTTAGGCCCTGGATATAAACTTTATTGCACAAATAGATAATGAAGAGGAGATGGCAACTCCACTAATCAGCCAGGCCTTTATTGAATCACCATGGTATGTTGATATCATTTATGTTTTACAAAATTTACAAGCTCCTCCTAGATTATCTAAGACCAAAAGTAGATTTTTGAAGATGAAGTCCTTAAAATTTTGCATATTAGACAATGCTTTGTTTTGGAGGAATCATGAAGGTATTCTTCTCAATTGTTTATTAAAAGATGAGTCTGACAAAGTATTACAAGAGTTTCATGCAGGTGAATGTGGAGGACACCTTTACTGGAAAACCACTGCGGATAAAATTCTTAGAGCTAGTTTTTACTGGCCAACTTTGTTTTCCGATGTAAAGAAACATGTGACCTCCTGTCACAAATGTCAAATTTTTGAGGGAAAGAAAAAGCTTATACCTTTACCCCTAAAGCCAATTTCTACTGAAACACTTTTTCAACAATGGGGGTTAGACTTCATTGGTGAAATTCACCCACCTTCCTCTGCCTAACACAAATGGATCCTCACTGCCACAGACTATTTCACCAAATGGATAGAGGCCATACCTTCAAGGGAAGCCACTGACACTGTTATCATAACCTTCCTTGAAACTGACATTCTATCAAGATTTGGATGTCCAACTAAGCTCATTACTGATAATGAAACAACCTTTAAATCCAAAAGAATGATAGATTTATGTAACAAGTATCATATAACCTTGGGCCATTCTGTTAGGTCCTAAATCTACCTTAGGCTGAAGGAAGGCAAAATTCAGGGTAACCACAAACCACGCTCAGCCTCGTAGCTAGCCCTACGAGGATAGGAGAGGGCTCTCTCCGGGTCACGCTCAGTGAAAAATAAACGAATAGGGTCCGAGAATGACTTAAATGGATACTGATTTTAGGCTAGGTAAATAAATATGAAAGAAGTATTTTGATGAATGACTGAGTTTTCTGGGATGTATGGGACCAAGGAATAGCATGAGCAGAGAATTTAACTCAAAGGCACAGATTATTTCATGAGGCAAGACAGGCATCAAGTCTAGCAATTAGATTTGAAATAATATGAAATGGAAAGATTGTTTAAGAGGATGAAAAGGGAATAAATACATGAATCCTTTTCAACAGAAGAAAACATAGAACGTGAAAACTTTCCCAAAGCAGAGCAACGAACTGAATTCTACCTTTTCTTTCTTAAAAGCTTTCACTGGAAATGAAATATGAATGAACTGTGAAACATAACGAAATACATATGAAACAGAAAGGAAATACATTTGCTAAACTCACGCCTCAGGAATCTCATGAACCAGAGCTTCAACTTTTCATTAATTCTCTGTCAAAATGTACAGTGAGTAAATGAGTTTCTCTCCCACAGTTTCCCAGAAATTCCAACCCTTTACAAAATGACTCTCAATACAATAAATAAGCTTTGCCATGAGAAATTTGATCAACCCAGGAAATGAAGAGCCAACCATCAGCAGTTACATTTAATTTTCTATGAGGACCAATTAGAAAAAAGCAAACATGAGCGTAGATTTTTTGGGTGGCTATTCGCCTTCATTTGGCCACTTGGATATAAGCCAAAAATGTTTTTTAAACTTTTTCTTTGATGCTGGGAAAAATGTATTGTAAATGAGCGAGCCCACTTGGAGAAAATTGCAAATCAAAATTTCGCGGAGCGGGAGTGATTTTGGCCTTTGGGTCTCTGTGCGCCGCACCAAAAACTGTATGTGTCACGCCACTTTGGAGCTAGTTTTGAGGCACTTTCTAAAGTCCAAATTGAGCCCAAGTGTGCTTGTTGGAAATCCCTGCTTGTCTACTTTCCAACCCAAGTGAAATTTCTGAATTTGGTGCCCATTTTCCCCTCCAAAACTGCAATCTCCCAAGACTACTTCCTGTGTGTCAAAATAGGGGCAAAGAGGTCACTGTTCGGGTGTTTTTGACCTCCCGAGGACTCAAAACTGGCCCAAACTTCTTGGCCATGCACCAATAGTCATGATTTTCCATTGAAAATGAAAAAATGTAAACTTTTTGTCATTTGGAGCTCCCTAGCGAAAGCGCGCGCCAGGTGGCGCGGAGCACAGGGAGAAAAACCCTGTTTTTTGTACACAAAATTTCAAAATGCAAAAATTTGCTCCCAATTTCTTGAAATTTGGGCTGTACCTTCTCTATCACATGTCATGTTGTACCAATGAAGCCTTGGCCAAGATTTGGAGCCGATCTTTCTCTTTTTGCCTCTTTTGTCTTTTTGTTACCTTCCTCAATTTCGCTTTTAGGCTCCTGATTCTTGCTTTGGAGCTCATGTTTCGGGCCATGTAATGGTGAGTCATCTGCCTCAGCATTGCTTTTTCCCTATTATCCTTCTCCACCAGCTGCTCCAAGTGAACGTTCACTTTCTCTAAAACATACGCCCGGTCCTCATCTCTTTACTCCATAGGTTTACCTTGTGCTTCCATGATGTGTTGCTGGTTTTCCTTGATCAGTTGCAACTCTATCTTAGCTTGTCGATACTCAAGTTGTTTGTTCCTCTGCTCCAGATATTTCATGTTCCATTTGGCTCTTTCCAAATCAAGGGACAAGGCTTGAATCTCTGTTTTCTGCTCCTGGATGATCTCTTTAAGCTGTGCACTTTATGGATCTGTGTCTGTATCATCATCATGAAGGAGAACGAATTCAGTCTCTCGTTCACCGGATGGACCCTCATCATGCATTGGCTCCTTACCACTATCATGTACCTGTAGTGCTGATGTCGAAAGCGAGGCCCCTTCCACCTCGGGTGGAGATAACACTCGCTTTGCTGCTACAAACAAAGGTCTAGTCCCCTTCTGATATGTGATGAATACCGGCACACTAGCGGTCTCATGGCGCTCATACTGATGAGAAGGACCACCTGTCTCATACTTGACCTCTGATAATCTCGGTGAAGCTCTGAAGAGGTCACGGGAGATGAAATCATCCCAAGTAATGCCCTGTAATCCAACCTGATGAAACACCAAAATCTTAATAAGAGCAAAATGATAAACATTGTTAAGTTGCTGCTGAGGGGTTTTGTGCTGCATAAAGGTGTTCATCCTCTCTATGTCCCGGCAAACGAAATACGGGATGTTCATTATCCGTACCTTGGTGAAATGCATGAGCAACTTGATGTGATAAGCATATAAACGAGAGAACCATCCCTCACAGCTGAAATATTTCATGGTTAACTTCATTAGTGGAGCATATTCATCTTTTAGATATCGGAATGGAAACACTCGTTTGAGCTGCCTCAAGAAACCAGTTTTAATGTATGGCTCATAATGCTGCCGATCAATCTTATGCTTCTTGTTCCATGGTTCTCCAACATTCGGTATGCCAGTTGCTAATGAGACAGATTCTGGTGTAAGTGTGAAAGTGACACCGGCTACGATAGCGTGATCTCCATGTAAGTGAAGCACAAAAAGATGAGCCAACTCATGATGAAATTGAACACTAGCCACCTTTTGACAAAACTCAAAGCATGATAGATGCTGGAAACATGACATAGCAAGAGGGCAGGCCTGCAATTCTGTAAGGGTGGTTGGTTCTTCTTTAACATGTCTGCCACTTTTATGAGGCCTCCAGGGAGCCTGTTCTTCTGAGGATGAGTCACTTTGGGTTTCCAGTTCATAATCTGACGAATGTTCATATGCCATGACTGCTATACCAAATACCTTGAAGAAAAGATGTTGTATATGGACTGTGCTTAGACTGCTTTTGTGATGTGTTGAAATTTGCCACCAAGGGGAAAAATGCAACAAGGGATTGTTAGGAAGGGGAATAATATGAAGGGATTAGGGACTATGGGGAGAAATTTTGTTTAGGGACATGTAGGAGGGTTTGGGGAAATTTATATAAGGTAGGATTTTGGGGCTTTATATTTGACAAATGAGTGGAGGGGATAGGGAATAGGAGTTTAGTAACGTTTTAGGGTAGGGAAAAATGGGAAAAATGGAATAGGGAAGACGGGAACGATGGAAAGAAGGGAAAAATGAAATGGAGGAGGAACCTTGGCACCAACACAATGAATTTAAAACCCTAACAACAATTGTTTTGATGGCTTTGAGTGGTAGGGTTTAAGAGTTTTTGTTGCAACCATAAGCAGCCATAAACCATCATCATACTAACACAAAAATGAATGAAACACTGAGAGATCGACGCCACCTGGAAAATTCGAGGGATTAAAAGGCAATTTGTTGCAATTCTAAGCAAAATCGGGCTTTTATGGGTATGTGCCGCGCAGCATACCCAGTGTGCCGCGTCGTTTGAGTGCACCACGCAGCATACCCAGTGCGCCGTCATTTGAGTGCACTACACCCATGTTATTTAACACTGTGTGGTCGCGCCGAGTGCACTGCGCTCCCTCAGTGCACCACGCCACTTTGCCTATGTGCCGTTCCTGTCAAGACACCTCCAACTTCACCCACAACGTGCACTGGCTCACCCAATCAACTTGAAATGCTTCTCTTTGACCTTGGTATGCAAAATAACATTGATCTTCATGGAAAAATCTTATAAAGACATTGATTTGATTTTTGGTTCTTCAAAACCCATTTTTGTAATGTTTTCACTTCGACACTTTTTCACAATTAATACAACTTTGCTTTTCACACTTCCTTTTGATTTCTTTGACTAAAATGATGAAATTTTTGGCAATTTTTTGCAGGGGTAGCCGACATGGAATTTGGCTAAGTAGACCAGGGCTGTGCTTGGAGAAATCATCTGAGAAACTTTTGAAAATTATTACAAATGACAAACTGTTGACTTTTCTTCAAAACAGAGTTTTGAAGCACCGTCGTAATCTATCAATATGACGATGAAAATATTTGAATCACAACCTTATAAGAGCCTCCCTCTGGACTTGCTGGCTTTATTGGACATTGTTTGAAGACCAAATGACTAATCCCTAGACCTAATGACCGAAATGACTCTTGTCCATTAAAAGATCAAACATTGACTGTCATGGACTTTAATAAACATTGATGAAAATACCTAAGCCAACAGGTACAAGACATGACGGGAATGAATGATAAGGCCCTTCCGTCAGATTATGGCATGCCCCTAGCGCAATGCAGCTGAGTGAATGGAGCGAGACACCTAAAAATGAAATGCAGAAAGATTTTTGATCTCTGACAGAGGACTGACAAGACCGACTCTAACATTGGCTCCAATGGGGGATGGTAGCTCCTTGGAGGTGCCAAGAATGACAGATCTTTGGGAGAGCAGACAATGCCTTCATCCATTGGGCTATGGAGTCATTATTTCGAAAAACGACACGCAACTCTTGACTCATTTATTGACTGAAACTAACTCAAATTTGAACTTAAAATGACTCAAAGACTGACTAGACAAACTCAAACAAAAACTGAAATAAAATGGTATTTACAGTGACAATGGAAACAACAAAAAACTTTTCAGAAATGGTACTGCTTGAGCAGCCGACCATTAATCGGCCCTCCTGGACAATCTTCTCCGTTCATTTCCTTCAGAAGAAATGCATTCTAACCCCGATATGCTGCAATCTTGAAGGGACCTTTCCAGAGATTCTCGAATTTACCATGCTTACCCTTTTCCTCATCCCTTGCGTCCCACTTCAGCACCACATCATCCAACTGAATTTTGTCCACCTTTGCTTTTCTGTCATAAATGTTCTTAATCTTCTCCTGCAACTTGGACGTGTTTTGGAAAACTTCTTCTCTGGTCTGCTACAAATGGACCATTTGATTCAATCTTCTCTGCATAGGATCATCTTCGTTGCCGGCCTCCTGAAGAAGTTTGACTACCGGAGCTGCGAGAGAGGTAGGAAACATTGTATCAACTCCATAAACAAGCTCAAAGGGGGACATACCAATGGATTTTTTTTTACTGACCCGATCTGCCCAAAGTGCATTGACCAACCTCTTATGCCAACTCTTCTTGTTGATTTCCAACAGCTTCTTAATGATGTTGACCAAAGATTTGTTAGAAGACCCTGCCAATCCATTACCTTGTGGATGATAGGCAGTTGAGTGACCCAAAATGATGTGATATTTATGACAAAACTCTACCATCCTTTTTGATTTGAAAGCTGCTGCGTTATCAGTGATTAACTTGTTCGGGCAACCAAAACGAGACAAAATGTTATTTTCCAAAAATGAAATAATTACCACATCTGTAGCTTGTCTAGTGGGGATTTCTTCGATCCATTTCATGAAATAATCTGTTGCCGTGAGGATCCACCGATGCTGATCGAAAGAGGCGGGATGAATTTCACCAATGAAATCCAACCCCCACTGCTAAAAAGGGGCACTCACCTCAATGGGCTTAAGCGACAAAGGCTGTAATTTCTGCCTTCCTTCAAAAATATGACATTGATGACAGCCCTTGATAACCTTATATACATCAGCAAACAATGTCGGCCAATAGCACCCGGCTCTCAGAATTTTATTTGCCATTGTTTTCCAAAAAAGGTGACTGCCACAATCTCCTTTGTGGAATTCCTCCATGACCTGCTTTGCTTCTTCTTCCACCAAACAATTCAAAAGAACATCACCAGGATCTTTCCAATAAAGTGCAGAATTTAGAATGCAAAACTTGGCAGCCTTTAATTTGAGAGTTCTAGCTTTGTTTCTAGTCATGCCGGGTGGTGGTGACAAATTTTGAAGCACATATATGATATCTGAATACCACGGAGAAAGAGCAAACATTTCAGATACCTGAATTGACGAACCTTCCTCATTCTCATCGGACATAGCAGTGATCAAGTTTATGTCTAAGGCGTGAAAGTTTGATTCCGCCATTAACTTTGCCAATCCCTGTCCTTTAACAAGCTTTGTGAGCTTTATTTCCACATCATATTCCAACAAAGCTGCAATCCACTTGCCTCGTCTTCCTTCCGGATCTGTCTGCACTAAAACATCTTTGACAACAGTGTTAGGAACATAAGCCAAAATATGAGAATGCAGAATGTATACCCGAAAATCTTTCAATGCTTTCACAAGTGCGAGGGCTTGCTTCTCAATGATGTTGTACTTTAAGGCTGCATCTCTTATAGTTCAGCTAAAGAAAGCAATTGGTCTCTCATGATCATCTCTTTTCTGCATCAACACGGCTGCCATAGTATGCTCCGAAGTGAATGAAAACAATATAAAATCCTGAGTGTATTCCGGGCTGATTAGAACTGGGGCTGAAGAAAGAGCCAATTTGACTAAATTGAACGATTTTACAGCCTCCTCCATCCACTTCACTTGACTGTCATTCTTAAGCAGGTTTGCAATCTCTCTAAGGTGTTCAGCAAGATTAGGTACAAAGCGGCGTAAAAAATTCATTTTACCATTGAAAGATTGAATCTCCTTCTTATTCTGGGGCAGATCGATTTGTTGAATAGCTTGTACATGTGCTGGATCAATATGAATTCCATCTTTTGAGATGATGTGCCCAAGTAATTTTCCCTCTTCCATGGCAAACAAGCTCTTTTTCGGATTCAACGATAGACCATATTTTCTGCACTTTTTAAAGACAGTTTTCAGATGATACATGTGTTCTTCATCAGATTTGGAAAACACCATCAGATCATTAAGGTATACGACCAAAAAGACATTCTTCTCATTTGCGAAATCCAAGTCCATTTCCCGCTGAAAGGTGGCACCTGCGTTCTTCAAACCAAAAGGAATTTTAGCGTAATGAAAAGTTCCCCACAGAGTGGTGAACACTGTCTTGTCTCGGTCATCTTCATGGACAGAAATTTGGTTATATCCAGAATAACCATCAAGTAGTGAAATACGAGATGCTCCAACTACTCGTTGAAGTATATGATCCATTTTGGGCAGTGGATAGTTATCTTTCAATGAAACTTTATTGAGATTCATAAAATCAATGCACAAGCGAATCTCACCTGTCTTCTTCCGCACGGGAACCAAATTAGAGATCTAGTCCGAAAATCTGATGGGAACGATGATTCCTGATTTGTACAACCTGTTTATCTCCTTTTCAATTGATGGCAGCAGTTTTGGATTTAGCCTTCTCAACTTTTGTCTAAAAGTTTCTGATTAGGCTTAATGGGTATAGTGTGCTGAATTATATTGGTATCGTATGTCTTTAAGTCAAAATAGTCCCAAGCAAACACATCAGCAAATGAAGACAACAACCTGATGTATTTGGCTTTCATCTTTTGTGGTAATGCTTTAGACAGTTTTACCATTTTAGGATTAGCAGCTGTTCTGATATTGACCTCTTCAACACCCTTCTCTGTTGGCTGCAATGTTGGTTTGCGGGCTATGTCATCTTGATCAAAGAGTTCTTCTAAAGGTATCAAGCCTTTAGGAATAATGTTATCCTTTAGCTGCAACACGTCCATTTGATTGATCTGCACCTCATCTTTGCCATCATCATTTTCTACATCAATTGAGGTCTCTTTGAACTTACCTTTGTTTTGTGGAAATCATCAATCTCCTCATCATCTTGGAAAACTTGCCAATATCTCTGATTGTCGGGGACAGTCGGATGATGCTTGACATGGATTTCGAATTTATTATTGGAGTTCATTGGAATCTTCAAACTACTGGCTGCCTTAGCAAGAGCATCAACAATGCTGTTTTGAACACGAGGCACACATGTCAAGGTATATTCTGAAGATAATTTCAGGATGTCTAGAACTGCATTTCGGTAAGCCCGCATCCGAGGATGTTTTGCTTGATATTCGCCTTTGACCTACTTAATCACCAATTCGGAGTCGCCATATACTGCAATCCTTTTAGCATTCAGCTTTCTTAGAATTTTTAGGCCAGCAATCAAAGCTTCATACTCATCTTCATTGTTCGAACAATCAAAAGCTAATTTGTAAGAACATACCCGCACATTACTATTCACTTTGTTCGGGGTGGAGAAAGGACTGCGTATCCAAATACCAATTCCAGCACCATCATTTCCCACTGCACCGTCGAAATCCATGGTCCAAAAATGTTCTTCCTCTTCTTCCAAGTGCCGAAATTCTGCTGGCTCTGTTTTTCCTGCTTGCTGTCCGTTACCTTCAGCTGATTTCTCAATGGTGTTTTGCTGTTCTCGTCCTTCTTTCTTCAAAAATTCTCTGAAATTTTCTACTATTTCTGGAATACTTTCTGCTTCCACTAACTAACTATCAACATCATTAAAACTATCTGAATACAAAACAAAAGATTCTAGATCTGTATGTACATAATTAATTAGATGATTAATGGGTTTCTCCTTGCTTGTAATCATGTATTTCATTTTTTGTTCCCGATACAGTTTTCTCATCTAGCCAAACACTGGAATTGTTGCATAGGAGAAATCTAGTTGTAGTGTCCCTTTCAATTTTGCTGCCCAAGACCTGGAAAGAAGCATGCCGAACCTGGAAGGAATATTCGCTACAACAATATCCAACAAAACATTCTTCACTGGGATTTGATCCAAACTCACAACCAAGTCTTTGATGAGCCTGATACATCTTACTCTACTGGAATCAAATGAATAGAGATCATGGTATTTCCGGGTGACGTCCAAACCCCGCTTATCCATGATAGCCTTGGGCATGAGATTGTGAGAAGCTCCAGAATCGAACATGGCATTATATAACACAAAATCATGCAATCTTAAACTGATATAAAAAGGTGGCACATCATTATCTAGAGACTCACCATTCAATGCTGGCCCAAAAATCATTTTGGGTTGATCATCTTCGACATTCACCATATCAGACATTGGATCACAATTCAAAATTTTAGAAACTTGCCCTCTATAACTGATGTTCTTCATTATTTCAGTCAAGGGAATGGATACCTTCAATTTAGAAATTTCATTCTCTAAACTAAAAGCGGAAGTCTTTTCTACCTCTTTGACTGGGACTTCTTTCTTTTCCTTTTCTCTCGATACAGTTTGTTGATTTGATTTTTCTGCTGATGGTGATTTGCTGCTATCAGGATTGAGTGCCTCTTTGCCTTTCTTTTGTGTAACTGATGAATCATTCTTTGATGCCGAAACTTCCTTCCTCTTCTGAATTGGGTTAACTGGCACATCTCTGTTTCTAAGTGAATATTGTCGCTGCTGCGCAGACAAAGCATTCATATAGCCTCTTTGATACTCATCTGATTCTTCTTCCAAAACTATGTCACTTTCTAGAATGAAATCTGTGTCTTTGTGTGCAACTGAACTTTCCGCATACTCCTCCTCTTCAGTAATGTAAATAGGCAAATCATCAGGAGTAAAGAAGTGGTTCTCTTCCCCTATTACCTTCCCTTCCTCATCAGACTCCATTCCATGCACAAAATTTTGCTGAAGAGGTGGCTGTACTGGCTGCTGTGCTGTTTGATCTTGGGCTCGTTGATCTCTCTTCCTTATTCTATATTGTGGCTGCTGCTGGCAACGGAAGTTAGGATTTCTAACTTGTGGCTTAGGTTTGTCGAGTTTCACCCTTTCAAGCATTTTCTCTACCTTCCTGAGTAATTGATCCATCGAGGAGGACTCTTCCTTTACTGTGACCTTATTTTCCGCTTTTTCTCTAGCCCTCTTGGTCAGCAGATTTGCTTCAACGCTGACCGCAATTTTCTGCATGTCTTCCATTGTGGCCGACTCTCTTTCTCTTAGTTGATAAGCCATATCAGCATCAAAACCATCCAGAAATTTCATCATGGCTAGTCCCACAGGTGGCCTTAGATGATCAGGAATTTCATTATAAACGGAATTGAATCTAATGCAGTAGTCTTGGACCGACTCACCATCGTTTCGTTTGATCTGCTCATACTCAACAAGAATTTGAAGAGGATTCTTTTTCAATTCCCAGCGGTCTAAAAATTGCCTTTGCAGGTTGGCCAAGGTAGGGATATGTGCAACCGACAAAGCTCTGAACCATTTTCTAACTTCACCTGCAAATTTCCGTACAAAGAGTCTCATTGATACATTTTCTGCATCGATCTCATGAAGGTCTTAGAAATCTGCCATTCTGTCCACATGTTGCTGAGCGGTAATGTTGTGAGGAGCACCATAAACAAAGGGATTTTTCTTTGATAATATGCGGGCATATCATCTAAAACTTGAGGCAGCACAAGAGGTGCAAAATGAGCAGCCATCACTCTTGGCGGGTTTGGTCTTAGAGGTGTTGGAGGAGTGTGTGCAATTTGTAGGGAATTAACAATTGGAGTTTGAGGTAGTGTCGCAATATAATTATCAATTGACCGGTTAGCCCTTTCAGTTTCTAGGTCTACAAGAAACTGTGGATTGGGGACAGTAGAGTCAACAACCCTTTCGGATTTTGTCTCGAACAATGATAATTCAAACCGCTCATCAAAATCAATCTCTTCAAGATACTCAAAAATGTCAGGACATGAATGGGATTTGAACACGGGAGTTATAGAGCTCTTTTGATGAAGACGTCTTGGAATCAAATTGGGATTTTCGTAGATATGAGGAGGATCTGGATCTGGATTAGCTCTGGTATATCTTCTTGAAGCCAACGTGCTATTTTCAAAAAATCAAAAGGACATGAACAATTACTCAGCCTATCAAATCCTAAACTTATCATCCGAAAGTTTAGAATTATCAGAAGTATGGGGTGTTTGTAGGTTAAGCCTACCATTTACACAATGAAGAAGACTAAAAAACAAAGAATTTCATCCCCAGTGGAGTCACCACTATGTTAGGGCCTAAATCTGCCTTAGGCTGAAGGAAGGCAAAATTCAGGGTAACCACAAACCACACTCAGCCTCGTAGCTAGCCCTACAAGGACAAGAGAGGGCTCTCTCCGGGTCACGCTCAGTGAAAAATAAACGAATAGGGTCCGAGAATGACTTAAATGGATACTGATTTTAGGCTAGGTAAATAAATATGAAAGAAGTATTTTGATGAATGACTGAGTTTTCTGGGATGTATGGGACCAAGGAACAACACGAGCATAGAATTTAACTCAAAGGCACAGATTATTTCATGAGGCAAGACAGGCGGCAAGTCTAGCAATTAGATTTGAAATAATATGAAATGGAAAGATTGTTTAAGAGGGTGAAAAGGGCATAAATACATGAATCCTTTTCAACAGAAGAAAACATAGAACGTGAAAACTTTCCCAAAGCAGAGCAGCGAACTGAATTCTACCTTTTCTTTCTTAAAAGCTTTCACTGGAAATGAAATATGAATGAAATATGAAACATAACGAAATACATATGAAACAGAAACGAAATACATTTTCTAAACTCACGCCAGAGGAATCTCATGAACCAGAGTTGCAACTTTTCATTAATTCTCTGTCAAAATGTACAGTGAGTAACTGAGTTTCTCTCCCACAGTTTCCCAGAAATTCCAACCCTTTACAAAATGACTCTCAATATAAAAAATAAGCTTTGCCATGATAAATTCGATCAACCCAAGAAATGAAGAGCAAACCATCAGCAGTTACATTTAATTTTCTATGAGGACCAATTAGAAAAAAACAAACATGAGCGTAGATTTTTTGGGTGGCTGTTCGCCTTCATTTAGCCACTTAGATAGAAGCCAAAAATGTTTTTTAAACTTTGGCTTTGATGCCAAGAAAAATGTGTTGTAAATGAGCGGGCCCACTTGGAGAAAATTGCGAATCGAAATTTCGTGGAGCGGGAGTGATTTTGGCCTTTGGGTCTCTGTGCGCCGCGCCAAAAACTGTATGCATCGCGCCACTTTGGAGCTGGTTTTGAGGCACTTTATGAAGTCCAAATTGAGCACAAGTGTGCTTTTTGGAAAGACCTGCCTCTCTAATTTCCAACCCAAGTGAAATTTCTGAATTTGGTGCCCATTTTCCCCTCCAAAACTGCAATCTCCCAAGACTGCTTCCTGTGTGTCAAAATAGGGGCAGAGAGGTCACTTTTTGGGTGTTTTTGACCTCCTGAGGACTCAAACCTGGCCCCAAATTCTTGGCCATGCACCAAAAGTCATGATTTTCCATGGAAAATCCAAAAATGTAAACTTTTTGTCATTTGGAGCTCCCTAGCCGAAACGCGTGCCAGGTGGCGCGGCGCATAGGGAGAAAAAACCTGTTTTTTGTACACAAAATTTGAAAATGAAAAAATGTGCTCCAAATTTCTTGAAATTTGGGCTGTACCTTCTCTATCACATGTCATGATGGACCAATGAAGCATCGGCCAAGATTCGGAGCTGATATTTCTCTTTTTGCCTCTTTTTTCTTTTTGTTACCTTCCTCAATTTCGCCTTTAGGCTCCTGATTCTTGCTTTGGAGCTCATGTTTCGGGCCATGTAATGGTGAGTCATGCACCTCAACATTGCTTTTTCCCTATTATCCTTCTCCACCAGCTGCTCCAAGTGAACGTTCACTTTCTCTAAAACATACTCCCGGTCCTCATCTCTTTGCTCCATAGGTTTACCTTGTGCTGCCATGATGTGTTGCCGGTTTTCCTTGATCAGTTGCAACTCTATCTCAGCTTGTCGATCCTCAAGTTGTTTGTTCCTCTACTCCAGATATTTCATGTTCCATTTGGCTCTTTCCAAATCAAGGGACAAGGCTTGAATCTCTGTTTGCCGCTTCTGGATGATCTCTTTAAGCTGTGTACTTTGCGGATCTGTGTCTGTATCATCATCATGAAGGAGAACGAATTTGATCTCTCGTTCACCAGATGGCCCCTCATCATGCATTGGATCCTTACCACTATCTTGTACCTGTAGTGCTGATGTTGAAAGCGAGGCCCCTTCCAACCTGGGTGGATATAACACTCGCTTTGCTGCTGCAAACAAAGGTCTAGTCCCCTTCTGATATGTGATGAATACCGGCACACTAGCGGTCTCATGGCGCTCATACTGATGAGAAGGACCACCTGCCTCATACTTGACCTTTGATAATCCTGGTGAAACTCTGAATAGGTCACGGGAGATGAAATCATCCCAATTAATGCCCTGTAATCCAAGCTGATGAACCACCAAAATCTTAATAAGAGCAAAATGATAAACACTGTTAAGTTGTTGCTGAGGGGTTTTGTGCTGCATAAAGGTGTTCATCCTCTCTATGTCCCGACAAATGAAATACAGGATGTTCATCATCTGTGCCCTGGTGAAATGCATGAGCAACCTGATGTGATAATCATATAAATGAGAGAACCGTCCCTCACAGCTGAAATATTTCATGGTTAACTTCATTATTTGAGCATATTCATCTTTCAGATATCAGAATGGAAACACTCGTTTGAGCTGCCTCAAGAAACTGGTTTTAATGTATGGCTCATAATGCTGCCGATCAATCTTCTTCTTCTTGTTCCATGGTTCTCCAATGTTCGGTATACCGGTTGCTAATGAGACATATTCCGGTGTAAGTGTGAAAGTGACACCGACTAAGATAGCGTGATCTCCATGTAAGTGAAGTACAAAAAGACGAGCCAACTCATGATGAAATTGAACACTAGCCACCTTTTGACAAAACTTAAAGCATGACAGATGCTGGAAACACGACATAGCAAGAGGGCAGGCCTGCAATTCTGTAAGGGTGGTTGGTTCTTCTCTAACATGTCTGCCACTTTTATGAGGCCTCCGGGGAGCCTGTTCTTCTGAGGATGAGTCACTTTGGGTTTCCAGTTCATAATCCGACGAATATTCAGATGCCATGACTGCTATACCAAATACCTTGAAGAAAAGATGCTGTATATGGAATGTGCTTGGACTGCTTTTGTGATGTGTTGAAATCTACCACCAAGGGGAAAAATGCAACAAGGGACTGTTAGGAAGGGGAATAATATGAAGGGATTAGGGACTATGGGGAGAAATTTTGTTTAGGGACATGTAGGAGGGTTTGGGGAAATTTATATAAGGTAGGATTTTGGGGCTTTATATTTGACAAATGAGTGGAGGGGATAGGGAATAGGAGTTTAGTAACATTTTAGGATAGGAAAGAATGGGGAAAATGGAATAGGGAAGATGGGAACGATGGAAGGAAGGGAAAAATGAAATGGAGGAGGAACCTTGGCACCAACACAATGAATTTGCAACCCTAACAACAATTGTTTTGATGGCTTTAAGTGGTAGGGTTTAAGAGTTTTTGTTGCAACCATAAGCAACCATAAACCATCATCATACTAACACAAAAAAGAATGAAACACTGGGAGATCGACCCCACCTGGAAAATTCAAGGGATTAAAAGGCAATTTGTTGCAATTCTGAGCAAAATCAGGCTTTTATGGGTATGCGCTGCGCAACATACCCAGTGCGCCGTACCGTTTGAGTGTGCCACGCTCATGTTATTTAACACTGTGTGGTCACGCCTAGTGTGCCGCGCTCCCTCAGTGCACCGCGCCACTCTGCCTGTGTGTCGCGCCTGTCAAGACACCTCCAACTTCACCCACAACGTGCGCTGGCTCACCCAATCACCTTGAAATGCTTCTCTTTGACCTTGGTATGCAAAATAACATTGATCTTCATGGAAAAAGCTTATAAAGACATTGATTTGATTTTTGGTTCTTCAAAACCCATTTTTGTAATGTTTTCACTTCGACACTTTTTCACAATTAATACAACTCTACTTTTCACACTTCCTTTTGATTTCTTTGACTAAAATGATGAAATTTTTGGCATTTTTTTTGCAGGGGTAGCTGACATGGAATTTGGCTAAGGAGACCAGGGCTGCGCTTGGAGAAATCAACTGAGAAACTTTTGAAAATTATTACAAATGACAAACTGTTGACTTTTCTTCAAAATAGAGTTTTGAAGCACAGTCGTAATCTATCAACATGACGATGAAAATCTTTGAATCACAACTTTATAAGAGCCTCCCTCTGGCCTTGCTAGCTTTATTGGACATTGTTTGAAGATCAAACGACTAATCCCTAGACCTAATGACCGAAATGACTCTTGTCCATTAAAAGATCAAACATTGACTGTCATGGACTTTAATAAACATTGATGAAAAGACCTAAGCCAGTAGGTACAAGACATAAGGGGAATGAATGATAAGGCCCTTCCGTCAGATTATGGCATGCCCCTAGTGGAATGCAGCTGAGTGAATGGAGTGAGACACCTAAAAATGAAATGCAGAAAGAGTTTTTATCTCTGACAGAGGACTGACAAGACCGACTCTAACACATTCCACAGCCTATTATCCTCAAGGAAATGGACTAGAAGAATCCTCAAACAAAAGGCTGGTGAACATCATAAAAAAGTTGTTGGAGGACAATAAGTAAACATGGAATAAAAAGCTAGTCAATGCCTGATGGGCAGATAGACTAACCACAAAGAAATCAATTGGTACCTCTCCCTACCAACTAGTTTATGGGATGGAAGCTATTTTCCCATCTTCCTTAGGAACACTAAGAATGAAGCTACTCCAAGAATTGTAGGTTGAACCAAATGACATCCAAAGAAGAATCAACCAAAGAATTCATTTACAGCAAACCATGGAAGAAGTGTACATCATATCTCAGGTTGTGCAGGAAAGGATCAAGAAGATTTTTGATAAAAGGACCAAGGCTAAGGATTCCTACCTTGGTGACAAAGTCGTAAGATGGGATTCAAGGAGGGAAGATAAAGGTAAACATGGGAAATTTGATTTCCTATGGAAAGGCCCATATGTCATTTATGCTTTGAGAGGTAATAATGCTTTCTTCCTCAGAGAAACGGATGGCACATAAGCAGAAGGTGGACCAGCAAATGGTCGGATGCTCAAACACTATTTTGAACCTAACTACTGATTTTTACTTTCCATTGTACATATTCCATTTTTTTTCAAAAAAGTTTAGTTTGGATTGGATGGTGGTCATAGAAGTTGAAGCCCGGAGAGAAGGCCCTAAGCTTCAAAGGATTCACTATCATAAGTATCAATAATGCAGAGGCACATAGGGTAATTTTGCAAGGTAACATCAACAACAATTCAAAGGCTACTAATTTACAAAGTTCTTGACATTTCACCAACAAATGCCATCCCCAAGTGGAGCCATTGTTAGGTTCCTATACCAATAGGAGTCGTAATCTGGCTTGACTAAGGTTAAGCCTTGTAATATTGTACATACCTTTTTTTTTCTGCAAATGTTTTCCATATTAAAAAAAATAAAAAGTCTAAAGAGGGTATGTCCTAAAAGAATAATCAAAGGACAAAAAGAATGAAAATAGGTCACAAAAAAGTGAAAATATGAACCCTAAGAAAACAAAAAGACCATGAAAGTGTGCATGTCAAAATACCACTACTATTTACTTTTTATGCTTAATGAATGGTTGTGTGCAGCTTGTCACTTATGCCACAATCCATGAATAGTCAAAATGTTTAAACTTGGCTATTTCATGTCTGTAGATAGAGAATAAAATCTGACCAAACAGTGTAATCTTGGTAGATAATTAGATAGGTAGAGTAAATAAAAGGAGCTCAATTGTGTAAACTGAGCCCTTGGATGAAATAAGGTTTGATTTAGATAGTTTGATATGTAAAGAAAAGAAAATGTTGATAAGGGTTTGCTGGCTTAAATGCACCCTAATAAAGTGAAGAAAAAATGGTAGAATGAGTAGATGGGTAAGTAGAAGAAAGGTTGCAGAAGTATGGTGATTGATTAAACAAAAAGCATATTTATCATTTTTCATCATATGCTCCAAATATGAATGGACAATCAAGCATGTAAATGGATTTCAAAGTCAATTAATTAACTTCCCCCATTCATTTCACCCCTGTACTTAACTAATTTCCCATAATAAAGTCTAAGTATTTAAAGCCTTCAAGTCAAAGAGGTTCAGAGCATTTCTCTGACTTTTGGAGGGACCAGACCCTCGGCTCGATGACTTATGGATATAAAATACTAGATTTCCTCTCATAAAAGTTCACCCCCACCCCCCCTTCAGTTCATTCATTTCCTAATAAAACTCCTTTTCCTAAGGGTAAAACACTTTTTGCCTAGGAAAAGCACTTTTCCCCATATAAAGCACTTTCATACCATAAACCCACAAAAATGCTTTACCCTAAGTATTAATGTAAATATGTGAAAAACATGTAATTCACAAAAAAACATTGTACTTAGTGTTTTTCCCTTTTCCGCCCATTTTTCATATTAATTACTAACTTTTATTAATATATACAAAATCCCCGAAAAACCCAATTTCCGTATATATTTAATTCATGTGTATAAATTAACCCTACCCCTTAGTTTAATTATAAACTATATTACCATCCATATCCCGCAAAAATAAATAACCCCACCTTAGCCCTTAATCCCGCATTAAAGAACCCTGATGAGATTAAACTCTAAATTAATCTCATATCGCTGTAATTAAGTGCCCGCCGGGCCCCCCACTAGCCTCCATGCAACTTCCCCGCCTGATCACCGTGCGATCATCCCCCTCTTCATCTGACGGCCCTCATCCATATCGAGCCAACCCAACATCCAATTTTTACCCACTTGATAAAGTGGTTTCTCCCCCAACCCCCAGTGCTACGTGTCATCCGATGAATGGAATCGGGCGGCCCCTCCCGAATACCACTAAGTGCCCAAAAGCATTGTTATATAAACTGTTTACCACCCTCCCGCTACATGAAAAATAAACCACTGTTCACCCATACCCGCCAAAAATAATTTTTTACGTATAAAAGCCAAAAATCCCCAAATTATTTGTTTTCGTTGACATTTCATCTGCAAGCCTCTGTATGCATGCACGACACTTGCAAACAATGATGCTGTCAACCCATGTACAATTTAAGTCCAAAGACACCGCAGACAACCCAGTCAACCTTGCAACCTATACAAAGCCCATTCAACCACTTGCAGTCGCCAACCAGCCTGCTCAGAACCAATTCACCCCAGTTCCAGTTATTTAAACCAGAATTCACCAAATACCCTGTAAATTTAAAAATAACTAGTTACTGAGTGTTTTAGTTAAGTCAAAAATTAATTAAAAATTACACACCTTGCAAAACACCATTGCCCTAAAAACTTTGAATCCCTCCCCACACTCACATCCACAAGAACTGATTATGGCTGCCCCAATTGCAATGGATGTAAGGCCCATAACTACACCTCATTTAGACCTAGATCACCTTCTCTTGGCCGACAAAAACTTCCAGATAAAAGATACTGTGGAGTGCTAAAGAAGGTATGTTTTTGGTGATTATTTCAACATCTTTTCATTAAAACTTACAAACATTTTGCATCATGAACTAGGTAGATGATAAGGAATTGTAATAAAATCTGTAAGATTAATGTGCAAAATGAAAACACTGACAATTGTCATTTTCTTATGCAGGAATAAGGAAAAATGAAAGACTGTCGTTCCAAAGGAAAGGAAAAGGCCAGGTTAACCGCTATCCCTTTGATGGGAAACCACATGCAAACAAGGCAAACCAAATCAAAGCGTATCAGCCCAGGAAAGGAAATGGAGATATCGGCTCGGCGCAAGAAAATAAAGAGATAACTGAGAGCCAACGGTTCGGTGAATCCCTCAGGATCCTTTGATCCTGAGGGATCGCTGCTTTAACTATTTTTGCACCTAGACATCTCCGCCTTCGCCATTATAAAAAGGGGCAGTATTGTTAGCTCGAGGGATAGTCTGTTATGTTTTTATGTAATTTCTCTTAAAGTTGAGACTTTGATCATCGACTCTCGTTGAGAAGTGATCCGCTGTAATTTTGTCTTATGCATTAATACAAACTTGGTTGCTATTTCATCTCTGATCCTAAAATAACTTCAAGCGGTGTACCCCTGGAGGCTAAGGGCCCGGCCCTAGAGGAACACTTGCTCCTGTACTAGTACTTTTGGTTTATGCGTGGTGTGCTCATCAGCTTTATTTGGTAATCTGATATGTTATGTTATTTTACATCATAACTCTGTTACATATGATCTGTTAAGTGATATCGTTTTCTGAGACAGGGACATTATAACTCTACAACGCATTGTTGTTTCCTTAAGTACTGATATAACTGGGTTTTATAGGATACCGTTGCTGTTCAATTATAGAATGTCTGTGTTGTAACACTTGACTGTTGGTATTACTAAATTCATCTTAGAGATTATATTTCCTTGCGATTGTTGAATCTATGGACGTTGCTGTTCCATTCTAAAATACAGTCATATTATTTATAACTAAGACTGACAATTGAATTACCAAGATCAGATTACTATTGAGGTGTGCCGTGTGCATGTATGTGTGGCTTTCAAGCATTGTTATATAGTCCATTATTAATCAGTGCTGTTCTATTTCGTGTGTTGTTCGATTCATCATTAAAGGTAGAGGATTGCCATTTGATTTTTGTAGGACACGATTATTGCATTTGATCTTGTAGACTAAGGTGTTGCTACTTATTAAACTTAATTGTTGTTACAGTTTCCTAGTTGCTGTTCCATTTCCTGTCATTTGCGTTATTGTTGCTTTGGTATGAAGAACACTCTGAGACTGTAGTGGGCAGTGACATCTATTGTCTGGCTCCTAGATTGAGGACCTGTTCCCTGGTTTCCTTTGGTCTCATCAGTGTACAAAGAGATGAGTTACTGCTACTGAACCCTTGACTGATAAATTTCTTAGTTTTCTGAATGTATGGTTTAGTCTTTAAAAGTAGTTTGCTGTAAACAAGAATCCGTTTACTCTTGTATTTTTTAGCTCTATACTACTAGCATTACTCTAGAAAATGATATCCTCAGACTAAGACACTCTTTGGAATAACAAAACATTCTTGGATTGACAAACTAATGTGAGGTAATTAGAGGTGAAAGAGACTCTTTTTACGACTTGACATTTTGGCGCTGTTGCCAGGGAAAGAGTGTAGCCATTTGTTTCTTTTCAGAGTAGTGTAAGATCCTGCTAGGGAAGAATTGGGTTTTAAAAACGGAAGGTAAGAACCTACGTGTAGAGCATGTAACAGCCCTTCTCCTCTGCCCGCTTTCTTATAGATTTGTCATTGTTTTGTTTGGGTAGAATATAACAGTAGATTTGTGTGTGCAAGACTAAGCAGAAAAAGCCAGAAAAGAATTCCAAACCTCTACCCAAGCCCGAAAAAGCTAAGGGGCTGGTGACCCTTGGCCGATCAACCTTTATAGACGAAATTTTTAAGAAATCAGAATCTCAGCCTTCAGTAGGACCTAGAAAAGTTATTTCCAGATAGCCTACTAGTTCCCTTCAGGCCACAGGATCACCATCTGTAGCCTTTACTGAGGTGCATAGTCAAACTGAAGAGCAGGATTTTCAAGAAATTGAAAATTCTACTCCAGAATTATTGCAAGAAGGGAATTTCAGCAATCTTTGTGAAGGAAGAGGAGAGACAGGGGAAACTGAGGAACCAAGGTCTCCTCTTGGGACAACTCAGCCATTGAGCAGCCCAGGTAAGGGAAGTGCTGCAAAAATCATTTTTGAAGAAACTCAATCTCCTCAGACATTAGGCACTCTCATTATCCCAGATAAAAGAAGCGCTATTAAAGCCATTCCCGTTAAAGCCATTCCCTCTCAACCTAGGAATACTCTCCTAGATATCCCAGAAGGTTATTGGCATGTTTTTGACCAAATGGCTCAAAACCAGCCAAACACCCAAACCTCTACATTGCAATACTCCATCGTGGATACTACAACAAATGCGCCTATGAAAGCAATTCATCTTCAGCATATCCCTACATTCCACGGTCTTACATCAGAGGATCCAGATGCATTCCTATTTGAGTTCGATGTGCTGTGCAGGGGTTATGACTACACCACCGACCCCAAGAAACTGAAATTATTCCCCTCTACATTAAAAGGGGCTGCTTTGAGATGGTTCATGGGACTAGGTGGCAGTGTTATAAATAACTGGGATCAAATGAAAGAATCTTTTCTAAAAAAATATCAAGACTATTGCAGGTCTAGGGAACTAAAAGACGAAATATTCCAGATGGTAGCTAGACCAAATGAAACATTAGAGGAGTATGTGGAACGTTTTCAGTATAATCTTCAAATATCTCCTTATGCATCACTACCTTTACCCGATAATGTGTTAAAAATAGCATTAATTAGGGGAATGAAAGAACAATGGATTGAAACATTAAACATTATGGGAAAAGGAGATATTTATTAGGAAAATTTTGCTGACATTATTGATTTATGTATCAGGAGCTTGAGAGCAGCACAAGATTAAAACCGGCAGAACATGATCGGTTTGCAAGAGATAATAAAATTTCGGCAGAAGGGGCAACGCGTGCAGAAATTGGAAAATTTTAAAACTGATACACTGGGGACGCTAACTACACAACTTGATATTATGCAGGCCAAACAAAAGCAAATGGAGGTAGAACAGAATTTGGCAATCTTCTGTCCCCGATGCAGAAAGAAACATAGCCATAAGGAGTGTCCACTAAATGCAGTCCAAACATGCGCCATCTGCACAAAACACCACCTTACGGAAAGCTGTCCCTCACTTCCTGGACTAAAAGCAGTATACAAGGAAGCAGAAGAGGAGCCAGAGTCGGTGTATCTGCTCAATCAGCGCCATCAGTGGCAGCCGCGACAGTCTGGTATGTTTTCGGACCCAACTTCCTCTTTTCAGTCTCCACAGTATAATGCTCAACAATATAATATGTGGCAAAATCAACCTCAACCCCCCTTTCTGAATTGGTCACCACAGTCATTTCCTTCATCAACCCCATGGCCGAATCAAGCAAGCCAATCCAGTTGGCCGAATTTTCCCTATGCCCCACCATATTGGCAAAGTAACGCATACCCAGCACAATGGACCCCTCCTACTTCACAAAGTCAAGCCTGGCAGACAAACTTGCAAAGACCGATGCATCATCTAGTAGGAACGATTCTGCTCCCTCAACCTACACTGCCAGCCTTACAACAAAACCCCCAGTCTAGCTTGAGATCGCAACTCCCAGCCCAACCCAACCCTAACCCAAATAACAGATCGGTCCAATCTGTCCAAATAGTAGAAACACTAGAAATAGGAGCCGATCTGAGGGAGTGTAATGATCTTCAGCTAAGATCTGGGTGTATTATTGAAATCGAGGGAGACAAGACAGTTCATGTTGAAAATCTGTTACCTAGAGAATAATCATTACAAGACGAGGATGTGAATACATAACAAATTCATAATCAAGCAACCACATCCTCTCCCCCGTTCCCAGAATGATTAATCATACCTCAACCTACACAATATCTGGATTTTGACATTTTGGAAGAATTAAAAAATTTGTACATAAAAATTCCATTCCTCCAAGCCATTCAAGACATCCCAATATATGCAAAGACTATCAAAGAATTGTGTGTAAAGAAACCGAGGAGGAATATAACAAACAACCCAAGAGTCCAAGTAGTTGGCACTCTATCTGACTTATTATCAGGAAAAGAAACACCCATTAAATACGAAGACCTAGGAAATCCAATAGTAAGCATAAAAATTTATGGTCAAACCTTCCCCAATGCCTTAGTTGATCTAGGAGTTGCAATCAATATCTTAACAACTACTACTTGCCAAAATCTAGGCATTACATCTGTAGAACCCACCTCTACTTTACTAGAACTGGTTGACCGATTCGTGGTTAGGCCAGAAAGCACACTACATGATGTCATGGTATCTGTTGACTCCTGGGAATATCCGACCGATTTTCTGATAATAAATCCCAAAAACCGACTTGATGGACATCCATTGATTTTAGGTAGACCTTGGCTTGCAACTGCCGATGCATATATTGGCTGCCGACGAGGCAATATGACCATAACCAGAGGAGTGAATATCAAGAACTTAGCTTTACATCCTCTAGCGCAGCCAAGTGTCACAATATTGAAAACTAATAAGCACCCTGTATCATACCTTACTGATAACATTAGATCTCCATTAACTATACAAGAGGCACTTGATTTCAAAGACCAAATAGAAGACGGTTCCATTAATAATTTTATTAGTCAAGCTGAACTCAGATCCCGCACACAATGTCACATGATAGAGGCAACATTCGATAATGAATTAGAAGAAGATCCTCTTAAAGAAATGCATGACCAAACAATACCTATTACCTCTATTGCAAATAGTAAAATTGTGGAAATTGAACCAGGAAAGACCTTAAACATTAATGCCAACCTCACCTCCGAACAAGAAATGAAGCCCATCCAATTATTGAGGAGATACAAAGAAGCATTTGCATGGGACTACCCTGATATGAAAGGAATTGATCCCCAATTATGTACACACCACATTTACATAGAAAAAGATGCGAGACCTGTTCGCCAGCCCCAAAGGAGACTTAATCCTCATCTAAAAGATGTGGTAAAATCTGAACTTCAAAAACTTTTAGATGTCAATTTCATCTATCCTATCTCTGATAGTAAATGGGTCTCTCCACTTGTGGTGGTACCAAAAAAGAATGGGAAGTGGAGGATTTGTGTGGACTAGAGAGAGCTAAATAAAGCAACACAAAAAGACAACTTCCCTCTTCCATTCATTGACCAAGTATTAGACACTTTGGCAGGAAAGAAATTCTTTTCTTTCCTAGATGGCTTCAGTGGATACAATCAGATTCAGATTGCCCCTGAAGACCAAGACAAAACCACTTTTACTTGTCCTTGGGGAACATTTGCCTACAGAGTTCTACCTTTTGGCTTATGCAATGCTCCTGCCACATTCCAAAGGGCTATCCTCAGCATTTTTGCAGACTTAATAAATGAAGGACTTGAAGTATATATGGATGAATTTACACTGTACGGAGATGATTTTGATCCAGCACTGCACACACTAGAAAAAGTCCTACAACGCTGCATTGCTACCAGACTTTGTTTAATCCACGAAAAATGCTATATGATGATGACTGAAGGACTTATTCTAGGACACTATATTTCAGAAGCTGGCATTCAGGTAGAACCAGCCAAAATCCAAATAATTTTGCTAATTCCTACTCCTACCACTCAAATGGAGGTACGCAGTTTTCTTGGATTTTCTGGTTATTATAGGAGGTTTATAGAACATTTTTCGCATATTGCTGCACCTCTGTATGCACTAACAGGGAATATTGACTTTCTTTGGACAGAAAAATGTGAACGTGCTTTCCAGGATCTGAAGAAGCTTGCGTCCTGTTGAAAATGCAACAAGATGATGGAGCTTAGTGGAAACGAGTCGCCTTCACTAAGTGGGCCCGCAGGCTATTTTTGGCGCAAAGTCTATTTTTAGACTATGTTTATTTTTAGACATATGGATCATGGTCTAAGAGTTGCAATATGCTATTTGTGGATGATTAGTCATGTTGGTAAAAATAGATGGACTTCTATTTTTAGACATATGGGCGGTTTCTATTTTTAGACTGCCAGGCCAAAAATATAATAGTCGAATATTATTAGCTCATAATAATATTTGGACTATAAACATTATCTTATCCTCTTGGAGCACTTCAGTTTGAGCTACAGATGTGGAACATGCAGCTGTCAGAAGGAAATACGATTTTCTTATGGGTCAGTTGAGCTATTGCATGGTGGACTTCAGTTAGAACTCATGTGGTTGAGTTTGGTGGAGTTGATTGAGGAGTTGATGGAGTTGTGTTCAGTTTGACTTGGTTAAACTAGTTGTATTTAGTCTAACTGCAGAATACACTAGTGATGAGTGATGTAAAATAATTGTTAATTAATTCACTAATTATTAACTCATAAAGCAACTAAAGAATACATCAGTTAACTCAGTGCATGGACAGTTCAGTGGAGACAGGTGTTAGAGGTTGAGATTGCTATCAGTTGTGACTATAGTTGTGCATGCGATTTGCACAATCAATGGATTGAGTATTGCCAATGATGATTGCGTGGTTCATCTGAGGGAAATACGAGTTTGGATCAGTCATTCTCATCTATTCTCATGCAGGATTGTGCAGTGTAGGCAGGGAAGTAGCAGAGGAGATTTGAACCTGTGATTGATTCAGATCTAAGCTAGTTTGTGTGTAACGGGTGGAGATAGTATTGAGTACTTGTGAGGAGTATTGTACTATGTATTGTTACATGTTCTCAATCAATATAATATACAGATAGTTGGGGGTTTTCAACTGTATGCTTTCCCTGTGATATACTGTGTTGATATGTGTGATTGATGCTTCAATGTGCACATGCGATTGTTTCTGAATACTGCAAATTGATGATCAATGGTAGAGGAGGTGATGTATTATGCATGCATTCCGCAAATAGTGTATAATCAGGATAATCTCCGTGAATAAGTGTTATATTATTCAAAATTTCTACATGTCCACAGCTCCAGTCCTTCGAGGACCAAATTGGGATTTGCCATTTCAGATATCATCAGATGCCTTAGATACAACCATTGGAGCAGTCCTTGGGCAGAAAGAGGATAAAAAGCCATATGAAATTTATTATATTAGCAAAAATTTATCCCCTGTTGAATTGAATTACACTATTACTGAAAAAGGATTTCTAGTTGTAATACATGTTGTCAATAAGTTTAGACATTACATTACTAGATATCCTGTTATCTTGTATACAGATCAACTGCCATAAAATATTTAGCAAACAAGCCTATCACAAATGGTAGAATAACTAGATGGCTGATTTTATTGCAGGAATTTGACATTACAATCAAGGATCGACCTGGAAAAGAAAATCTTGTAGCCGATTTTCTTTCACGAATGCCAAAGCCAATAGATGCAGCAATAGTTGAAGATCAATTCCCAGATGAACATTTGTTCGCTATTGCTGTTAAAACAACCTGGTATGTTGATGTTTCCAATTACCTAGCAGTAGGTAAACTACTGAAACATCTAACCACCAATGAGCAGAAACAGATTGTTCAGCGAAGTGATCGATTTTCTTGGATTGGGGGCTACCTGTTTCACACAGGGACAGATATGCATATCGGGAGATGCGTCCGTGAGGATGAAATATTTGACATTTTAAAAGCCTGCCATGACGGACCATGTGGCGAACATTTCGCCGATCGCAGAACTGGACATAAGGTACTGCAAATAGGGTATTATTGGCCTACAATTTTCAAAGATGCAAAGAAATTCATCCAAGCTTGTGACAGTTGCCAGAGAGCAGGACGCCCTTGTCAGTCCGATGAGATGCCCCTGAACCCACAACTAGTCATTGAACCATTCGAGCGATGGGCCCTTGATTTCGTTGGACCAATTAACCCATCCTCAAACAAGAAAAAATATATTTTGGTGGCAACAGAATATGTCATCAAATGGGTTGAAGAAGAGGCATTTCTGAGAGCTACAGAGGATTCTGTCATACAGTTCATGTTCCATATATTTGTGCGTTATGGCCTTCCAAGAGATATAATTACAGACGGTGGACCACAGTTTGTTGGTAACAAAATAGCTGAAACATTCAAAAACTATCATATCCATCATAAAATCACTACTCCATACCACCCACAGGCAAATGGTCAGGTAGAAAACAACAATAAAATAATAGAAGCAATCCTAACAAAAACCATTGCGTCGCATAGACATGATTGGGATGCCAGACTACCAGAAGCATTATGGGCTTACAGAACAACATGGAGAAGTACCACCGGCTACTCACCTTATCAATTAGTGTTTGGAAAACAACCCATCTTCCCCATAGAATTCGAAATCCAAACATTGCGAACAGCACAGGAAGTTGGCTTAGATCTAACTGAGGCACAGATTAATCGATTACAGCAAATCAATGAGCTGGATGAAACTAGGCTCTCTGCACTTCAAAATACTGCACTGATCCAACATCAGCAAGCTAAATGGCATGATGCTCTCATTAAAAACAAAGTCTTCCACGAAGGAGACTGGGCACTTTTGTACGATTCCAGGTTTCAGGACTTTCCTGGGAAAATTCAAACTCGCTAGCCTGGGCCATACGAAATCCAGAAGGTACATGATAATGGTACTCTTACTCTAATCACTATTGACGGTTCTGGATATGCCTTTAAGGCAAACGGTCGCTGAGTTCGACTTTATCGCAAACCACTTACTCGGGAATCCTTCTGCCAGCAACTACGCGAAGACTCTGATATGCAAATTTTGGGGGAGGGAGAGAAATCTTCCTCACCTGTGATTCATTAAGTGATTCGTCTCTTTTTACACTTTGTACATAATCTCTTTGTTTTGTTAAATCATTTTTGCACATATTTTTAGCGCTTTGCTGTTACTTTTCAAAGCAGCAACAATTTTGTTATTTTTGCTGTTCCTTTTCCTAAAAGACAACATTTTTGTTCTGTTGTTCCTTTTCTAAAGGGACGACACCTTTTGAATTAATCGTTCATTTTGCTATTCTTTTTATCCTGCGTCTGCTGTTCCTTTTTCAAAGGAATGACACTTTTCCTTTTTTTGTTGTTCCTTTTTCAAAGGAACGACATTTTTTTTTTTTTTCTGTTGTTCCTTTTCCAAAGGAAAGACATTTGCGATCTTTGGCTATTCCTTTTCCAAAGGAACGACATTGGTGTTTTTTGCTGTTCCTCTTCCAAAGGAACAACATTTTTTATTTTTGTTGTTCCTTTTCCAAAGGAACGACATCGACGATTTTTGCTGTTCTTTTTTCAAAGGAACGACATTGGTGTGTTTGTTGTTCCTTTTCCAAAGGAACAACATTTTTGGTTTTTGTTGTTCCTCTTACAAAGCAAACAACACTTTTAGGTTTTTGCTGTTCCTTTTCCAAAATAATGGCATTTGTGTTTTCTGCTGTTCCTTTTCCAAAGGAACAACACTTTTGATTTTTGTTGTTCCTTTTCCAAAGGAACAACATTTGTGTTTTTTTTTGTTCCTTTTCCAAATGAACAACACTTTTGATTTTTTCTGTTCCTTTTCCAAAGGAACGACATTTGTGTTTTCTGTTGTTCCTTTTCCAAAGGAACAACACTTTTGATTTTTTTGTTCCTTTTCCAAAGGAACGACATTTGTGTTTTCTGCTATTCCTTTTCCAAAGGAACATCAATTTTGATTTTTGTTGTTCCTTTTCCAAAGGAACGTCATTTGTGTTTTCTGCTGTTCCTTTTCTAAAGTAACAACATTTTTGATCTTTGTTGTTCCTTTTTCAAAAGGAACACCACTTGTATTCTTTTGCTCTTCCTTTTTGAAATAACAACATCCTCATATTCCTTTTACTTATGCTTGCTCCCCTTGCTGTTCTAAATTAAGGATGCTTACTGTTCCTATTCTTTCAAGTCTTTTGGAACACAACTATGCACTTATGCAATGGATACAAAATGACAACATACTGAAATTAATGAATTATAAAATCACTATTTTTATAAGAAATTGCTCTAAATTGGTAAGAGGACACAGGGAAGGACACACTTACCCATTATCTTTTGTTGTCATTGTTCCAGTAATTCTGCTCTGATTGGTTACCTTTATCATGTTGGTTCCTTTTAAATTTTTACAATTCTCTTCGATTATTATTCAGGAATAAGAGCAAAGAGTTTACATGTTCATATTGAGATGTTAAGACTTCTTCCACCATTCCTACTCTTAAGGAGTGTTGAACCACCCTTTGTGTATAAATGGGAAAATACTTTATGAAAGAGAAAGAAAAAAAGAGCGAAAAATGATGTTTTAATGACTTATTTATATAAGTTGTCAGATGAAGGATAGGAGGTCTCATCAAGAGCTAGCCTACCATGATCATGAGGAAGAAAGTGAAGTGGAATTCCCACTATGGCCACCACACCAGGGATATGGTCCAAAAGGTATATCAAATAAAGAACCCTTGGAACAGGAGGTCTCATCATGAGCCGGCCTGCCCACCTTTCAGTCCTTCCTCGTGAATGGCATTATGGCTAACTGGTCACCAAGCTAGCATAATGGCCTACATTTTGACATCGCACAACATTTCCTAAGCATACACAAAGGATCATGGTTCCATGGGTGAAACAAACAACTCTGCCAAGGTTATGGACACCTGTCGGCAGCAGAGCTCTGTTAATGGTATTGAAGTCACATTACTTACATCAATAGGTAATTATTAATACCCTTCTATTTCTTATACCTTAGTAATAAATCACATAAGAAGAATGTATATTATTTCTCGAACCATAAAATGCATGTAAATCTATTATCACCAATCATGACAGAACAATTGACAATGACCGCATGAGACTCTGTATGCACGGCAGCTGTCCTATCTTCCTAGCCTCGCATCATATCACAGTAGTCTCTTACTTGTTAAGCGATCCGACTTTACACCTCGATTTCGGTAACCTGCTACTTTTGTAAACATGGCATATTTCCATACGTTGTTCCTTTATGACTCTGTTCCAGGGCAGATCGGCATGCCGCTCCTATATTTGATGGCCGAGGACAGCATATCACATTGCGGGGGGGAGGTTAAACTCATCATTCGCTGGATTACGTGTCAGACCACTATTCAAGAAATTGTGTACTTGGGAATAGCACGGCTCAACGGTATATTATTTTTTTTATTTTTACATGGCTTGCTGTTCCCAAGCCATTTCCATAGTATGCTTTGCGGCATTAGTAAAGCCCTTTAGATTTTGAGCGAGTCATATGTCTGTTAATTTCTCTGTGTTTTAACAGCATGAACAGCTTGCTGTTCCATTGTCAATTCTGAGGTTTTACAGGGAAATCAAAAACATGGGAGGAAGATCAATTCGGAGAGAACCACAGGAATTGACAGTCTCTGTTCTTGTACGGGAAATTCTGGCAAGAGCAGGTTGGTTAACTTATCTCAATCGTTTACTGGAATCCAATGAGACTGTAGTAATGGAATTCTTGCAAAACTTGCAAGAATATCACTCCACAGTAAGGGGGAGACTTATAGCAGTCACCGATGACATAATTGCAGAGGTCTCGGGACTGCCAGCCACTGGACCTGTATGGATGTTAAAGAAGGAGAGATTGAAAAAAATTATAAAAACCTTCCAGGATGAAGGCCAGAACCTGACAATTAGAGCAAAAGGGGTTCTACCTGCATCATTAGGAGAGACGTGGGCGGAATTGGCAAAGATTATTCAGAGCTACATCACCTGTAAAGGCAGGAAAAACGTGGTTAGACCATGACACCTTAAACTTTTAGCCATATTAAAGCAGAAATGCTTTGTAAATTTACCTGCATTCTTAAATTTTCTACTTCATGATGTTGCACGAAGTATGAAAAAGGCACAACATGTAGAATCAGTCGTCAATCACCATGGGTTGATACGGTTAATAGTTAGCCATAGCCTTACCCAGCAACAGAGCAGCTGGGAAGAGCTAATTGCCATAATAGACGGGGGATTGACCACGCCATCCCCAAAACATAAACATGCCACCAGTACACCAGAGCGTCCAGAAAGACGAAGGAAATCGGTCCGATTAGCATGGATTAAAGGGAGGCTGGAAAATTCCCAAGGAGATACCAGCAAACCAGTAGAGATATACAATACAGGGGATGAACAACCCCCACGATTAGAAGGGGAAGAAAATGAGAAAGGAATGCAAGGAAATGAGGAAGGAGAAATGGAGGAAGAAACTGAGCAACCTGAGCAAGAGGAGGAAACAGAATAGCATGAAGGCAACACATTGCAGAATCAATTGAGAGAAGATGAATTGGCCAAAATTTTGGCCAATATGGGCAAATATGGCCAACCTCTCAGCCCACCAGATCTCCATGTTGAAGAAGAACCAAAAGAACACTCTGCTCAGGATAAAAATGCACTCGAAGAATTACATGACAAGGAGGTAGAAAAGGAGAATCAGCCTGTTCATGATGAAAGTATGATAGGAGAGAGAAGTGATATAGAACAGGAACAATCAGTTCCTAGCCAGACTACACCAAAAGAAATTCTGGAAGAAGGGGAGGCGGAAAAAGAAGTCACCCAAGAAATAAGAGAACCAGCTAGGGTTCTTTCCCTGAGCAACCTGAGCAGAGCAATGAAGAAGCACCACAAAGAGAAAACCAGGGAATTGATCGAGATAACAGTCCAGGCTGCAGTAAACAGTCTGCTGTTCCTTCTAAGGAAATTGAGGAAATGAGGAGATTATGGAAAGAACAACAAAGACTACTGAATGTAATAGTTCAACTTCGACAGCAGATCAAGATTTTGAAAACAAGGAAAAGGGTAAAAAGGACTTCGGGAGGGAAATATGCAGCCACTCCAGCAAAACCCCTCAAGACAAAGGTTCAGAGGACCAGAGTCCATCTTGTTGTTCAAAACCCTGTCGAAAAGTGGTCTGCTGTTCCAAATGTTGTTGAGGAGCAGTCTGCTGTTCAAAATAAAAAGGAACAGTGTTTAACTGTTACCCATGTTGAAGTAAAAACAGATGATATATTGACCTGTGATAAAGAAATTCAGACAGGGGCACAACACTCGGGGGAAATACGGGCCATGAACACAAGACAACGCAATAGGAAGATTCAAGTAAACCTCCCGGTCTCCACTACCATGTGGGATAGTGATCTGAGGACGGTAACCCTATGAGAGGGTTTGACGCAAGCTCAGCAAGAAGCTGAAAAATTCATAGAACAAATGGTTCCTCGAGAAAGGTATGAAGAACTACATCAACAGCTAAGGAACGTCAATTTATCTGAAAGCCATGCCTTTGAAGGGTGGCGAAAGGAAGAAGAAAAAGTTGCGAAGGTAACTCGTAGATTAGATATAGTTATCAAGCAGATGGATACCTTATTCTCTTTGTACAATGACGTCCTAGCATGTAGAGCCCCTGCTAAGAATTATGCCTTGTTTTTAATGGAACGATATTTGCAATTGAAAATAAAGGCTATTAAAGCAGGTGCCCCTATACAAATTAATACCATCGATGATTTTATAAACTGCTGTAAGCACTACGGGGTAAAGGTTCAAAGATTACTATGTGAATTCTATTTGCATAACCTTGTGTTAGACCAGGAGACCGAGCAGAACCCCGACCCTTTTGTTGGGGATATCCAATTACAGGCATTTATTTCATTTGGGGTTAATCAAATTAAATGGCTTAAAGCCTATAATGCTTTCCAAAGACAATAAAATGGATTAGACTTGTGGGTAAGAGCTGAGCCTAGGAATCCAGTACAGTTGTGGAGGGAACATAGGAACCTCATGAGGACTCCAGGCATAATTGAAGCATTAGGACCCATTCATACAGCAATCAATCGGCAGGGAATATAATACTTTCTCACTATTAAAGACCTTGCCATTGATGCGGCTAAATTTTGATATCAGATCTCTAATCCGAATATCCAACTCAGGGAACCATTTAATTATGAAAATTTTAAGTTAGCCGCCAACCGTTTGCACCTCTATGGTGAAATCATTTTGAGGGCAGGGCCATCCTGGTTAGGATATAGGTTCCGGAGTCCAATTATTTGGCACCCTGCACCTGGATACCAAGCCCTGTACGAGATGCTTGAGGGTTAGACAGGCCATTTTTTTGAACACCTAGTTATGCATCATGGCTGTAGACCCGCGCATGAGATCCCATCTCCAGCCTACTCTCTCACTGCCTTACATGTCAACTACAATGTTTTCATGAGGGCATGAAAAAGGGTAAGCATGGGGGGTGTGTGGAGTACTAAAGAAGGTATGTTTTTGGTGATTATTTCAGTATCTTTTCATTAAAACTTACAAACCTTTTGCATCATGAACGAGGTAGATGATAAGGAATTGTAATAAAATCTGTAAGATTAATTTGCAAAACGAAAACACTAACAATTGTAATTTTCTTATGCAGGAAGAAGGAAAAACAAAAGACTATTGTTCCAAAGGAAAGGACAAGGCCAGGTTAACCGCTATCCCTTTGATGGAGAACCACATGCAAACAAGGCAAACCAAATCAAAGCGTATCAGCCCAGGAAAGGAAATGGAGATATCGGCTCGGTGCAAGAAAGTAAAGAGATAACTGAGAGCCAACGGTTTGGCGAATCCCTTAGGATCCTTTGATCCTGAGGGATCGCTACTTTAACTATTTTTGCACCTAGACATCTCCGCCTTCGCCACTATAAAAAGGGGCAGCACTGTTAGCTCGGGGGATAGTCTGTTATGTTTTTATGTAATTTCTCTTAAAGTTGAGACTTTGATCATCGAATCTCGTTGAGAAGTGATCCGCTGTAATTATGTCTTATGCATTAATACAAACTTGGTTGCTATTTCATCTCCGATCCTGAAATAACTTCAAGTGGTGTACCCCTGGAGGCTAAGGGCTCGGCCCTGGAGGAACACTTGCTCCTGTACTAGTACTTTTGGTTTATGCGTGGTGTGCTCATCAGCTTTATTTGGTAATATGATATGTTCTGTTATTTTACATCACAGCTCTGTTACATCTGATTTGTTAAGTGATATCGTTTTCTGAGATAGGGACATTATAACTTTGCAACGCATTGCTGTTTCCTTAAGTACTGATATAACTGGCTTTTACAGGATACCATTGCTGTTCAATTATAGAATGGCTGTGTTGTAACACTTGACTGTTGGTATTACTAAATTCATCTTAGAGATTATATTTCCTTGACTGTTGGTATTACCAAGATCAGATTACTATTGAGGTGTGTCGTGTGCATGTATGTGTGGCTTTCAAGCGTTGTTCTATAGTCCATTATTAATCAGTGTTGTTCTATTTCGTGTGTTGTTCGATTCATCCTTAAAGGTAGAGGATTTCCATTTGATTTCTGTAGGACACGATTGTTGCATTTGATCTTGTAGACTAAGGTGTTGCTGCTTATTAAACTTAATTGCTGTTACAATTTCCTAGTTGTTGTTCCATTTCTTATTTGATATTCCGTTTCCCATCATTTGCGTTATTATTTCTTTGGTATGAAGATCGTGTGTTGTTCGATTCATCCTTAAAGGTAGAGGATTTCCATTTGATTTCTGTAGGACACGATTGTTGCATTTGATCTTGTAGACTAAGGTGTTGATGCTTATTAAACTTAATTGCTGTTACAGTTGCCTAGTTGTTGTTCCATTTCTTATTTGATATTCCATTTCCCATCATTTGCGTTATTGTTGCTTTGGTATGAAGATCACTCTGAGACTATAGTGGGCAGTGACATCTATTGTCTGGCTCCCAGATCGAGGACCTGTTCCCTGGTTTCCTTTGGTCCCATCAGTTTACAAAGGGATGAGTTACTGCTACTGAACCCTTGACTGATAAATTGCTTAGTTTTCTGAATGTATGGTTTAGTCTTTAAAAGTAGTTTATTGTAAACAAGCATCCGTTTACTCTTGTATTTTTGAGCACTATACTACTAGCATTACTCTAGAAAATGATAGCCTCAGACTGAGATACTCTTTGGAATAACAAAACGTTCCTGGATTAACAAACTAATGTGAGGTAATTAGAGGTGAAAGAGACCCTTTTTACGACTCGACAGATACCACTGTCATAGAGCTCCTACTCAAAGTTCATTTCCAAAGTAGGGACAAGTTCCTGAACCATGCTGATGAAATTGGCCTTTGGGAATCAAATTTTTCCAGGTACCAGTTCCCCCAAGTCCACAGTTTTCTTGAAATTGTGCATATGTGCTATGCTTGCTATGTCCCCAGTCACAGAACCATCATGTCTCATCACCAGAAGGTCCTTTTCACCATTACCGCCGAATCCATCAATGAGATGCTACAGCTCCAGCTAGGACCAAACCTAACTCCCCTCTCAATTGGAGACCTATTGGACTTATACCCCAAACTCAGCTCTGCCAAATTGGCCAACTATTCCAAACGTTCATCATAGAAGAAAAGCACATCCCTATCAACCCCCCTCCATATGTAGCAACTATTTTTTCCCCTTGGGGCCGAAATATTTTCGCCATGATATCTTGTGTTTTGGGTTACTCCAAAAGTGAGTATATTGATGAAATTATCCTATCTTTCATGTCCATCTATACCCAAGGACAACCTCCTACAACCATTTATGATTTTGCTACATTCATAGCTGATAGGATGCATGAGCAGTTCACAAGAATCGGGAATGAAAGGGTCTTCAAATACTCTTCAGTGTTATACCATATGTTCCTATATTATCAATCTGATAAGTCCCCATTCACCCTCCAAAAACTGGACACCAAGGGTCAATTGAGGTCAGTCATTTTTTGGACCCCATTAATCCATGAGTATATGTCTCCATACTCCTATTCAGACTTTATTGACTTATTTATACATCCAGTTATGACAATGTTGATTGGAAACCCTCCTCCAAGAATCAGTCTAGAAATAAAGAGAGTCCTTCAAATGTAAAAGAAGACCAAAGTGGGTGACTGGTACCTTTACCAGAACTACACAGAGATCAGGATATATGGTTGCATGATTGCACCATACAAATTGCCAAGATACCTCCCTATGAGGTTGTTTGCATTAGAATATTACAGGAAAATCATCAATGCAGATGAGATAAACTTTGTAAATGCCAAGAATAAGGCCAAATGCATAATAAAAGACCAACTAGGCCCCTTCATATGCAACTCTAGAGAGGTTGACCAAGAGGCAGACTTAATACTACAAAGGATGAAGTTCCAAAGAAGTTTTGTCTGGAAATATGATCCTTTGGAATTCATCACAAAGAAGAGACAAGAGGTCAAGCTAGGCTTTCATTCACCATCCCATACCTAAGATAGAAGCTTATTCAAATCAAATAGAATGGGTGGAAAGTACCCTAGCAGACCAGGACAACACCAGAGTAGATATTGAGAATGCTCTTATTGATTTAAAAAAGCAGCGTGATGACAGCTCTTTTCTGTAGGTACCAGAAAAACCAAAGGCTACCATGAGCACTCCTCCAGTCATGCAGACTCCTAAGAATGAGTAGAAGGCCCCAAAAAGAAATAGATAAGGAGCTTGCACCTCAGGGATGGCCACCTCTAATTTAAAACATGAATCAAACAAGAGGAAAAGGCTAAATCCAGCCTCTGAGCAGGAATACACTAAAGGCTCAACTGAGATCAACAATACAGAAGAGAAAAGAAGCAGGCTTTCCACTCCATCTAGAGGCATACAAGAGCCTTCCACTTCACAAACATAGGTTTTGGAAAGGTAACTCAGTGTGGAAGTATCTTCCTGCAGAATGCCTGCAGATAAAGACCAAGACATCAAGGAAAGATATAAATAAATCAAGGCTAGAAATGAGAGGTTCAAAGCCCAAACTTATGCTCAATACCGGAAACTCACCCCTACCAATCAAACAAGGCTAATGTCAGCCTTTGATATTAAGGATGGGAAGTTGCAGATGACCTTTGTGCAACCTACAACCTAGCAGCCAAAGACAACATCAGATTTCAAAAGAGTAGATTTTGAGGTGCTAGCAATGGATATTCATCCGTAGACCAAATTGAATTGCATAAACAGGCTAGAGAGATGATATACTCCACCTTGACAGGTAAATCCATAGCTTCCCACTAGCGACATAGCTCTTTGAACAATATCTCGGCTCAATTCCAGTTAGAGAAGGCCTCCTCACAGGCTAAGGACACTAGGATCAAGTCCTTAGAGGACTTAGTAATCGAATTGGGATGCAATCCCAAGGATATAAATGCTGCAGAACAACTTATTAAAAAGAAGAATGATGACATATCTGCATTGAAAAAATAGCTAAAGATACCCCATCTACTTCATCCACAAACAATAGAGGTTCTAGAATCCCAACAAGGACATGAAGAACTCATGGACTTAGTCCTGAAGCTTAATAATCAACTCAAGGAGACAGAGAAGGAGTTGGACACTTTAATTCAATCGAAGCAAAGTGACTTGGCCACAACTTCCAGAACTGTCATCCCCACAGTATCCACAGCAGTTCCTTCTACCCTGGCAGCATCAATAGCACCTACAGTTCCACTTACAACAGCCTTGCCAGCAACAAATCTACATCAGCAGCAGGTACATTAGGAGAAAAAGCAAAAAAACTTGTCAAAGCCATGGAAGAGACGTCTATCCAAGCTACATAAATGAAAAAGCTAAAGGGAAAAGTGTCAAGTTTGGAAACAGACTGCAAACTTGCCCAACTAAAGCAGAAAGAAGAAACACAAAGGGCCTAGAGAATGGGTGAGAGGATCAAAATCCTAGAAAAGGATTTAACACTTGAGAAGCCACTTGGAAAAACCAAAGAAATGGCCATCAATCCAAGTTATTTTTGAGCAAACAGAGCTAGTAAAGATAGCTACTGAAGCTATCCAGAAATTGAAGGAGGAATTTGGGAATAAGCTTGAGGATGCAAATAGACTCATCCATTTCCTCAATAGAAAAAATAGATATGAGATACAGGAGTTGAACATTGAAGACAGAACCACCACCATTTTAGAAATAAGGAAGGTCCTTTCCAAAAGGAAGCTTATGCTTAATTTGGAAGAAAAGTGCCACAATATGCAGGTAGCCATTGATAGGTTCATGGCTAAATTTCAGATTTTGAGGGAGAAAGTTCTGCCCAGTCCTATGGTCATCAATGACAAAATCATGACACAGTCAGACTATGGGGATAGACTTAGAAAATTGGCTAAGGATCAAGCCAGTTCTTCATCCATTAAAGCCCTGCCAATAGGCAAAGTATTATATGACACATTTGAGAACTTTTTTTTCCTTGAGCATGAGGTAAAACATTTATTCCTCACCAAGCCCAATTTTGCAAAGTATACTGAGGCTGATGAGATTTATAGGAGGATGATAAATGTGAAATTACCAGATGCACAATGGTGGGAAATTGTGACTGAATTACTGTGATAAATTAACAGCTAAAAGTTACCACACATTAAATATGAAGGCAACAAGATGAAACAGGTAAAGATAGCACAACAGGGTCAAAGAGTATCAAATGAAATATCAAAGTAAAGAAGACTCCGGTGTGAAAATACCACAACTTTCATCCAATTTAAAAGGTTCTAATTCAACTATAAAAACCAGCACAACCACAATAAAGGAGACAACAAGAAACAGTTCATTAGCTGTCTCTATCTTCTTGCTAGAAGATATTTGTATTTCCTAGAATAAATCTGAAGTTGTTTTGAGATATTTTGTAATACGTTTTTGTATAAATACTTCACAATTCGAAGTATGTGTGGTGTGGATTCCAAACATTTCTATAGACGTTTTCTCTCGAATCAGAAATTATATTGTATCAATGACTAGATTGGCTTACTGGATCAAGCAATAAAGATCAGATATTTTACAGGATTCTTGTGTAAATTGAAATACAAATAAGTATTCTCTCATGTTCTATGTTGTTTTCTTTCAAGTTTTTCGTAATATTTATGTATCTCTAAAATCTTAATGTTATAAAATGGAATGATATTTCAGAAATTGTTTAAATGCACTATGTCTTGATTGTTATGCATTATTATATGTTTTCTTCACAAATCTAAGTTAAGGAATTCTTTATTGCTCCTTAGTTTAGGTGATTTCTTGTGATCAGTAGCAAAGTATTCTTAATTACCCTTTGTTCATGATTATCCTCTATTCCCCATTTTGATCCTGGTCTAAGGATTCTTGAGTGCCCTTTTACCCTGGTTGGAGTTATTTCCCCCATTATGCCTAAAGATTTTCATTTCGCTCTGCTAGCCTGCCCTGCGAACATTCCCTTTAATGAATTGATCCAGTCCTGCCATCCATTTGTTGACTCCATAGCCCAATGGTTTTAAGACCTAGCTCTATCCATCTACTCTAATAATTCCACCACCCAACCTTCAAATCAAAACCAAAACCCCAGAGAACACTAAGAACTAGCCTAAAATCCCATAAGAAACAAAGCTAAATTATATAGAGAGAGCCCTCTCTGAGTCATAGGTTGGCTAGAGCCTATACTTAAAAGATTGGTTTGTGGTTACCTCGATTTCTTCCTTCTTCTGATAACTTCTAAGGAAAATTTTGAGTGATAACATAGTGGCGACCATACTGGGGACTCAAATCCTCAGTCTTAGTAAACCTTTAAGAAAATTTTAAATCGTTCTTTCAAGCCTCTTAAAGGGTTTATTAGAAGTTATTTATGAAATCTCACAAAAAGAAAGTAATTAGAAAATGCTTGAAATTCTGGCTTCAAGGAGAACTCACTACACTAGGGATAATCTAGATCCAAACCCTGCCCCAGTAGTTCATAATCCCATCCCGATTTCGAGAAGACCCAAAAGAGAAGAAAGTTCAGTTAGTAAAACACCTTTAATCAAAGCTGATTCGTGCCCTGATGAGTGGTTGTTTTTAGAATACCTTCCCTTTGATGTGCCATTTGATCTTTCCCTATTTAGAACAAGGTTTGAAAGTGCACTTGATGAAATTTTTCTAGATATAGAGTTTATTGTAGACCTTGAAATCCAGAAGGCCAATCAGTGAATTGATCAATATATTCTAAATTCCCCACACTCATCCCTTACTATTGCTAGGAACCCTGAGATTTATGAACCAATATCCACTACTCTTAGTTCACCCTTATTCCCTTCAACCTCTGAATTTCATTCCCCACCTCCATTTATACCCTCACTCCCTTACCAACCTATCATATCCCAGGTACCACCTGTTGGTCCTAGTTCATCCTCCACTACTACATCATCTTCCAGTGCCTCAACCCCACATTTTAATCCATCCCAACTTATAGCCATGGAAAATAGATATGCTCCCCTTGTCCTACATGCCCCACTTGGTGCCATGCTAGAAAAATACTAGAGTAAAATTGTCTAATTTGATGGCGTAGGACACTACACTGCACAACACCATGTTAATAAAATGACAAACTATTTCGAACTTGATGAAATTGATATTGTGGATGTCCAAATGAGATTATTCGCTCAGACTCTAGTTGGTGATGTTAGAAAATGGTTTAGATCACTGCCTAATAATAGTATTGATATTTTAGAAGTATTTCAATATCAATTTTTGAATAGATGGGAAAATAAAAAGAATCCTCTACAGATCCTTTCTGAATATGGAAATATTAGGAGAGGACCCAATGAAACTGTTCAAGATTACTGCACCAGATTTAACAATATATACAATGCAATTCTAGTTAATCTTAGACCCCCACCTGACTTAGCATTAATAAAGTTCCTTGATGGTTTTGACACAGACATGGCATTCCAGCTCAGGGAAAGAAACCCCCCAACCCTAGAAGATATGCAAAGTGTAGTAGTAAGTGTAGAGGCTAATTTATTAGCTAAAATACCTAGAGTTAGGAATGAAAGAAGAGGATCAACTAAAGATGAGCCTTCACCTTCTGACATTAAAATAGATAGCTTAGAAAAAGGCATGGAAAAGTTAATGGATAGAATAGAGAATATAGAGAGAAAACCCCAGTGGGATAATCAACAAGCACCTCCAGTTAGAAACCCGAACTTTAGGAAAAACCAAAACCAAAACACTGGAAAAAATGGACCTGATCAGAATATAAGACCCCCTTTCCAGGAAAATTATGCAGAAACATCCCATCCTGAAGACCCAGAGCAAGACACATAGATTAACCTAATGGGATTAGATGATGAAGGTACCGGTTTTCTGACCCAAGATGATCGAGAATTGCATATGCTGCAGCAATTGCAAATCCAGTCTTGAGAGTCATTTAACTATAAACAACGTTATGATTATGCCATATTTGAAGTACATAAGTAGTATAACCAAAGGAGTAAAAAGAATTCTGATATCTCTGACCAAACCAAGAAAACAGTACCAAATCAACCAAAGAAAATCAAAGAAGCCTCAGTTTCTAAAGTCCTCTAGATTCTCCCCAGACAAAACCAGAATTCTTCTAGTCATACCATTGAATATATTACCCCTAATCAAGGATAATTTTAGGGGCGAATGTTCGCCCTTTGGCGAAATTAAGGGGTTTTAAATTTTTAGTGGGCGAATATTTTGTATCATAATACATTTTTACAAATCACCTCAAATAGCCCACCTTATTTTAAGGGAGAGGGTAAAAAAGGTAAATTTAGCCCTTGAAATTAGGACTTACAACCTTCCATTTGCCCATTTTCAAGAATAGGTTTTATTTAAGTGAATCCGTTCGCCCATTTTCAAGAATAGGTTTTATTTAAGTGAATCCTATGGGCCAAATACCATATTTACAAAATAATTATGGTAAATTAATAAAAATATAAATAAATGAGAGGTATGGTAAATAAATAAAACATTTTTTTATATTTACTCCATAAGTCACCTTATATACATGTAAGGGTGTAAACAAATAAAAATATAAGTAAAATGGAGGTATGGTAAATAAATAAAATGTCTTTTTATACTTACTCAAAAGTATGGTAAATAAATAAAAATATAAATAAACTAGAGGTATCGTAAATAAATAAAACCTGTTTTTATATTTAGTCCATAACCCTCGTTCTATTTATGAAGGCTCAAGAAAGAGGTTTTATTTAAGTGAATCCTATGGGCCAAATACCATATTTGTAAACGAGGTATGGTAAATTAATAAAAATATAAATAAACGAGAGGTATGGTAAACAAATAAAACATTTTTTTATATTTACTCCATAAGTCACCTTATATTTACAAACACTCAAAAAATGAGTTATATTTAGGTGAAAACTATGCCCAAAATACTATGGGACAAATACCATGGACTAGATTGTTATTAATACCATGCAAAAAGCCATTATTAACCCTAATATTAGAATTAATAAAAATAAAAATGGCACATGGTATTGACCCATGGTATTCACCAAAATGGCACATGGTATTGACCCATGGTATTCACCTCGAATGTAGCCTATTTAAATGGGGGAATTAAACTAGCATGTAGCCTATGCTAAGATTCACTAGGACTTTACAAAGTTTTATTATTTAGTGAAAGACTCGCAAGATCTTACAAGATTTTATAATTGAGTAAAATATTCGCCATGCATGGTGAGAGATTCGCCAAAAAATTATATATACATATTATATTATTGATAAAATCGCCTTCCATTTTTCCTATATACCATGGAGATTCGCCCATTTATTATATTTATAAATTTAGGGGGGGTTCTTAAAATTTTCCCTGCCCCTAATCAACCTTCTGATGATCAACCCTCTTCTTCAACTTTCCCCAAAAAACCAGTGGACATACCTCAAATGCTAGATCGGAAAATTCACAAAAAGAAGTCCCCAATAAAGGAAAAGAAGATTGTCCCACTCAAAACCCTGCTGTCAAAAGTACAAACCCTCAAATAGAGAAAGCCCCTTTGCCTTTTAATTTAGGAGTAGAGGTAGCTAAGCTAAAGATCGTTGTCCCTTTGACAGAGTTAATCAAGAATGAAACCTACAAAACACAGATAAACCAAACCCTAAAACTTGCTGAAAATGAAGATTCCGTTAACCTGTTTAATGACCAAACTAAACTTATATTTGGTCCAGATGTCAATGGAAAACCACTAGAACGAGGGATACCACTTTTCTATATTAGCCTTGGCATCCATGAAAAAATTCTTCATAATGCAATGTTGGATTCTGGTGCCTCCCACAAATTAATGCCCAAATCAGTAATGGAAAAATTGAACCTAGACATTACAAGACCTTACAAGGACTTATTTTCATTTGACTCAAGTCAAGTAAAGTGTATGGGATTGATTAAATACCGCTGTGTTACCTTAGTTCAATATCCTGCCAAGAGCATCCTTATGGATATTGTAGTTGTTGACATCCCACTGAAGTATGGCATGCTATTATCCAGGTCATGGGGAGCCAAACTTTAGGGATCTCTACAACTTAATATGTCATATGCAACAATTTTTGTTTTTGGACAACCCAAGAAGCTGTATCGAGAAAATTTAATGAAATACATGGTGAGTAGCTAGGATCGGCCTCAAAAATTTCCTATCTACTCTCTATATTCAGATATTGATTCTTTTATTTTGTATAAGATTGATGAAACACAAGGAAATATGTTAGACAATATTGATACAGAACCAAAAGAAATTGCAGTTTCAAAATAGAAGGAAACTGTCCAAACATTAGAACTTTCCACTAAACAAGGTAGTCAAGTTGAGGAAAAATTGGTGGAAACTGATAATACTAATTATGAACATGAGCTATTGTGGCATCTTGACTTTGATGGGCCAGTCAATAAGTTTGGGGCAGGAGCAGGGGTTTGGATATACAATTTAGAGAATGACTATTCAGAAGGCCATGCATACAAACTAAATTTTAATTGTACTAACAATATGGCTGAGTATGAAGCACTACTTTTAGGGCTTAAATTAGTTAGGAAGCTAGGAGCTATAAGAGTTTCTGTCATGGAATACTCTGAATTAGTGATAAAACAGATTAATTCTGTATATATGACCAAGGACCCTAGGTTAAGTTGTTACAGAGGAACCATTATAGAAATACTAAACACTTTCTTAGAAACCGAGGTTGATGTAATTCCTAGAAAACATAATATGCAAGCTCATAGTTTAGCAATGTTTTCCAGCACCTGAAAGTCACCCTTTCAGCCTAACTATCAGTACACCGCTGAAGTAAGGCACAGGCCTGCAATCCTAGATAAATTGAAGAACTGGAAAATATTTGCTGATGAAAAACAAATAAACAACTTTTTTATTTCAGAACAAGAATTTTTAAATAGCAATATAGATACTGACACATCAATATACCTTAACACTAAAGATAAAATAGAAATAAACGAGATAGAAGGTGAAGAGATAGATAGATTTCATCCCACTAAATTCACGAAATCAGATGTAGAAAACCTAGAACAAGTTGAGATTGATGAGATAATTAACGAAGAGACTGAAGTAATCAATCTCAAGGACAATTTCTTACCTAAGGGGTTAACCCCTTTGGAAGACCTGTTTGATTCAAATGATGTCCCCAGAAAGCCCAAAATGGAACCTTTGAAATCTGATATGGAGGAGTGTAATATTGGCACTAATGAGAATTCAAAACTGATCAAACTTTCTAAATCATTACCTCCCACTGAACGAGTAAAATACATTGAGTTATTAAAATAATTTCAGGATGTATTCGCTTGCATTTATGAAAACCTCAAATCCTATGACACCAGCATCATACAACACACAATCCCTATAAAAGAAAATAAAAAACCTTTCAAACAAAAACTTAGAAGGATAAATCCTGTACTATTACCTTCGATTAAAAAGGAAATCCAGAGAATGTATGATGCTAAGATAAGTGTACCAATCATATTTTTTGATTGGGTTTCAAACCTGGTGCCAACTAGGAATAAAATTGGTGAGATCAGACTCTGTGTGGACCTTAAAAACCTCAACAAAGTATCCCTTAAAGACAATTACCCTCTCCCTAAAATGGACCATATTTTGCAAAGGGTAGTTGGATCAACCAAGATCTCGTCATTGGATGGGTTTTCTGGTTACAATCATATTTTAGTTCATCCTCATGCCCAAGACAAGACTACCTTTACTACTCCTTGGGGCACATTCATGTATATGAAAATTCCTTTTGTGTTGAAAATGCAACAAGATGATGGAGCTTAGTGGAAAGGAGTCGCCTTCACTAAGTGGGCCTGCAGGCTATTTTTGGCGCAAAGTCTATTTTTAGACTATGTCTATTTTTAGACATATGGATCATGGTCTATGAGTTACAGGATGCTATTTGTGGATGATTGGTCAAGTTGGTAAACATAAATGGACTTCTATTTTTAGACATATGGGCAGTTTCTATTTTTAGACTGCCAGGCTAAAAATAAAACAGTTGAATATTATTAGCTCATAATAATATTTGGACTATAAACATTATCTTATCCTCTTGGAGAACTTAAGTTGAGCTACAGATGTGGAACATGCAGCTGTCAGAAGGAAATAAACTTTTCTTATGGGTCAGTTGAGCTATTGCATGATGGCCTTCAGTTAGAACTCATGTGGTTGAGTTTGGTGGAGTTGATTGAGGAGTTGATGGAGTTGTGTTCAGTTTGACTTGGTTGAACTAGTTGTATTTAGTTTAACTGCAAATACAGTAGTGATGAGTGATGTGAATTAATTTTTAATTAATTCACTAATTATTAACTCATAAAGCAACTAAAGAATACATCAGTTAACTCAGTGCATGGGCAGTTCAGTGGAGACAGGTGTTAGAGGTTGAGATTGCTATCATTTGTGACTATAGTTGTGCATGAGATTTGCACAATCAATGGATTGAGTATTTCCAATGAGGATTGTGTGGTTCAACCAAGGGAAATACGAGTTTGGATCAGCCATTCTCATCTATTCTCATGCAGATTGCGCAGTGGAGGCAGGCAGACAGTGGAGGAGATTTGAACCTGTGATTGATTCAGATCTGAGCTAGTTTTGTGTGTAACAGGTGGAGATAGTACTGAGTACTTGTGAGGAGTATTGTATTGTGTATTGTTACATTTTCTCAATCATTATAATATACAGATAGTGTGGGTTTTTCAGCTATATGCTTTCCCCGGGTTACATACTGTGTTAATGTGTGCATGCGATTGATGTTTCATTGTTTTTAATTCCGCAAAATTGATGATCAACATAGAGGAGGTTATGTATTATGCATGCATTCCGCAATAGTGTATAATCGGGATAATCTCTGTGAATAAGTGTCATATTATTCAAAATTTCTACATGGTATCAGAGTAGAGTTGATCATCAGATCTATTATTTAGAAAGTGATTACATTTTATTTCTTCAGGCAGAGTTTGTAATCAAGCCAGGTAGCCTCTAGATTCATCCTTCCTTTGGAAGGTGAAATATCCGATAAAAGTCCATACAGTCAATCTCTGTATGAGAAATACTTTGTTCTCACGAATTTTAGATCAGAAGCGGTTGAGTTTTGAGATGGTGGAATTCGAATTTGCAACAGTGTTTTCTTGGTGTCAAAGTTGAAATGTCTTTCAACGGATTGCGATTGGAGTATGCTCTTGAGGGAAGCTCGAATTATATTGCATGGAAAGACAAGATGGAGGCAGTGTTAGATGAAAATGGGCTAAAGGAGTTCATAGAGGCTGAGGTCCCAAAGCCTACTGATGCTGCCCATGTTGAGGTTTGGCAAAAGAAGACAGCAAACTGTCGAAGGATTCTGTTGGAGGGCGTGAAGGATCACATTGTGTCCAGCCTGCATGGAAAGGCTTCTCCATACTTGATGTGGAAAGCGTTGACAGATCTATTCCAAGGCAAGAGCGACCAGAGGAAGTTGGTGCTCAAGGATAAACTCAGAAACATTAAGTGTGAGAATGGAGACAGTATGCCTAGGTATCTCACGAAGTTCACCCAGTGCAGGGATGAGCTGGGAAGTGTGGGGGTGACTGTCGATGATGAGGACTTGGTGAGCTTGGCTCTCCTTGGTCTTTCGAAGAGTTGGAATTCCTATCAGGACTCTGTCAATGGTCGAGAGAAATCGCCAGGATGGGAGAGACTTTGGTCAGATCTTGTGCAAGAGGAGATCAGGCGAAATACCAGGTACAGATCTTCATCAAAGGCATCTGATGAAGAAGATTGCACTTTGGCTGCCAAAGCAAAGAAGGGGAAGGAGAAGGGTTCTCTTTCTGAATCCAGTTCTTCCAATGATGGGAAGAAGGTTGATAAATCGAAAGTGCGATGCTTTCATTGTCATGAGGTGGGCCATTATGCTGCAAATTTTCCACGGAGGAAATCCAAGAAGGGATCCGGGGAAGGATCTGAAGGTGAGGCACTTACTTCACAGTTTGAGTTGGATTTCACACTCTTCGCATGCATGGTTTCATCCATGGTGGGAAGTGGTTGGTTTCTTGACAATGGAGCTTCTTTCCACATGACCGGTGACAAGAGTTTGTTCAGTACTTTGGAGGAGAAAGATCTCCAGATACTCATAGCGATGGGTAATGATGAGAAGTATAGTGTCTTAGGTGTAGGCATGGTTATTTTTCATAGGGAGCATGGAGCTCGCCTTACCTTGACCAATGTCAAGTATGTACCAAGACTGAAGAGAAACTTGGTGTCGATCACGATGCTGGAAGACAGAGGCTATGATGTAGTCTTCAGTAAGGGAAAGGTTTTCCTTAGACACATCATCACTAGACAGGTGAAGCAGATAAGTTCACGGGTCAAGAACCTGTATGCTCTTGAGGTTAAATATGCATGTAATGCCTTGAGTAGTGAGGCAACTGATGGAGACTTGGTGGTTGAGAGGGAGCATATATTACCTCTCAACATGCAGAGCCAGAAGAAGTCTCAGATGATTGTGGAGGAGCCACGATTGGTGCAGCAGCTTCAGGAGGTTGTGGAGCAGCCACAACAAGGGAAGCTAAAAGGAGATCGAGTAGAGACATCTACTCATGCAGAGACCTCCAATAGGGGGAAACTTCGAGCCAGGTGGGCTGAGGGATCACATGCAGCCATACCTCTAGGTAGGAGGTGGGGCGATATAGAGTGATCATCCCAAGGAGGAGGGGCAGGATCCTTGAGGTACCCAGCCTCTTGGATGAGACCTTGCTACGGGAGCCCCGATGTGGAGTAGCAGGAACTGGCTGATTGGGTAGAGACAGATGCGGATGGAGTGGCAGAGAGAGCGACAGTGCAGGGAATCCTAGGACATCACATAGCTAGCAGGCTGCAGCAATGCGAGAGGCACAAGTGTTTTGCACAGTGCTAGGTGGCACAAAGAAGTGTGCAATGGTACAAGATGCATGGAGATGTTGCAGTAGCACAAATGTCAGAGAGGGAGCACTTGTCAGCAGCATGTAGAGCTTCAGCATCAGAGTATGTTCCTAGCCCAACAAAGTGGTCAGTTGGGAGTGTTTTTGTTCCAAGTGTTGTTGGAGCAAGTGGATAGGGAAAATGTGTTGGATGCAAAACATTCCAAAGTTGCAGGATAAGGGTTGCAGATAATCCATATCTTGTTGAGAGGGAGTGTTGAAAATGCAACAAGATGATGGAGCTTAGTGGAAAGGAGTCGCCTTCACTAAGTGGGCCCGCAGGCTATTTTTGGTGCAAAGTCTATTTTTAGACTATGTCTATTTTTAGACATATGGATCATGGCCTATGAGTTGCAGGATGCTATTTGTGGATGATTGGTCATGTTGGTAAAAAAAGATGGACTTCTATTTTTAGACATATGGGCAGTTTCTATTTTTAGACTGCCAGGCTAAAAATAAAACAGTTGAATATTATTAGCTCATAATAATATTTGGACTATAAACATTATCTTATCCTCTTGGAGCACTTAAGTTGAGCTACAGATGTGGCACATGCAGCTATCAGAAGGAAATACACTTTTCTTATGGGTCAGTTGAGCTATTGCATGATGGACTTCAGTTAGAACTCATGTGGTTGAGTTTGGTGGAGTTGATGGAGTTGTGTTCAGTTTGACTTGGTTGAACTAGTTGTATTTAGTTTAATTTCAAATACACTAGTGATGAGTGATGTGAATTAATTTTTAATTAATTCACTAATTATTAACTCATAAAGCAACTAAAGAATACATCAGTTAACTCAGTGCATGGACAGTTCAACGGAGACAGGTGTTAGAGGTTGAGATTGCTATCAGTTGTGACTATAGTTGTGCATGAGATTTGCACAATCAATGGATTGAGTATTGCCAATGAGGATTGCGTGGTTCAGCCAAGGGAAATACGAGTTTGGATCAGCCATTATCATCTATTCTCATGTAGGATTGCGCAGTGGAGGCATGCAGACAGTGGAGGAGATTTGAACCTGTGATTGATTCAGATCTGAGCTAGTTTTGTGTGTAACAGGTGGAGATAGTACTAAGTACTTGTGAGGAGTATTTTACTATGTATTGTTACATGTTCTCAATCATTATAATATACAGATAGTGTGGGGTTTTCAGCTATATGCTTTCCCCAGGTTACATACTGTGTTAATGTGTGCATGTGATTGATGTTTCATTGTTTTTAATTCCGCAAAATTGATGATCAACGTAGAGGAGGTTATGTATTATGCATGCATTCCGCAATAGTGTATAATCGGGATAATCTCTATGAATAAGTGCAATATTATTCAAAATTTCTACATTTTTGATTAATGAATGCAGTAGCCACTTTTCATAGGGCTATGGATATAGCCTTTGCCAAAGAAATTCATGATTTCCTAGTGATATACCTAGATGACATTACTGTATTTTCAAAATCTGACAACCAGCATTTGGATCATCTAAGGCAGGTTTTTATTAAATGTAGGAAATATGGAATTTCTTTGAACCCTAAGAAGTCATTGTTTCGATTAGAATAAGGAAAGTTACTAGGTCATATAATTTCAAAAGATGGTATCCGAATAGACCCTATAAGAATAGAAACCATCTTACAAATACACCATCCAAGGAACATCAAATAATTACAAGCTTTCTTAGGGAAAATTAACTTTCTTAGAAGATTTATTTCTAATTTAGCAGAATTAATTAGATCACTAAACAATATGTTAAAAAAAGATTCGACCATAAAATGGACTGTTGAGGCCAAGAAAGCCTTTGAAGACATTAAACTAGCATTAACAAGAACACCAGTTTTGATTAGTCCAAAATTTCACAGAGATTTCATCTTATTTTCCTTTGCTTCTTAGCATACAATTGTTGTAGTTTTACTGCAGAAAATTACCAGGGCTATGAACAACCTATTGCTTTCTTTAGCAAGGCCCTGAGAGATGTCTCTTTAAAATATAACATAATGGAAAAACAAGATTTTGCTTTGGTCAAAGCTATCAAGGAATTTAGAGTATATATTTTATATTCTCATATAATAGCCTATGTTCCCAATTCAGTTGTCAAAGACATCCTAACTCAAGGTGGTCCACATGGAAAGAGGGGAAAATGGATTGCTACTATTTTAGAATATGATATAGAAATAAGACCAACTAAGTTAATCAAGGGCCAAGGTTTAGCAAAGATTATGGATGAGTCAAAATGTCAGGCCCTGGATATAAACTTTATTGCACAAATAGATAATGAAGAGGAGATGGCGACTCCACTAATGAGCCAGGCCTTTATTGAATCACCATGGTATGCTGATATCATTTATGTTTTACAAAATTTACAAGCTCCTCTTGGATTATCTAAGACCAAAAGTAGATTTTTGAAGATGAAGTCCTTAAAATTTTGCATATTAGACAATGATTTGTTTTGGAGGAATCATGAAGGTATTCTTCTCAACTGTTTATTAAAAGATGAGTCTGACAAAGTATTACAAGAGTTTCATGCAGGTGACTGTGGAGGACACCTTTACTGGAAAAACACTGCAGATAAAATTCTTAGAGCTGGTTTTTACTGGCCAACTTTGTTTTCTGATGTAAAGAAACATGTGACCTCCTGTCACAAATGTCAAATTTTTGAGGGAAAGAAAAAGCTTCTACCTTTACCCCTAAAACCAATTTCTGCTGAAACACCTTTTCAACAATGGGGGTTAGAATTCATTGGTGAAATTCACCCACCTTCCTCTACCCAACACAAATGGATCCTCACTTCCACAAACTATTTCACCAAATGGATAGAGGCCATACCTTCAAGGCAATCCACTGACACTGTTATCATAACCTTCCTTGAAACCAACATTCTATCAAGATTTGGATGTCCAACTAAGCTCATTACTGATAATGCAACAACCTTTAAATCCAAAAGGATGATAGATTTCTGTAACAAGTATCATATAACCCTGGGCCATTCCACAACCTATTATCCTCAAGGAAATGGATTGGAAGAATCCTCAAACAAAATCCTGGTGAACATCATAAAAAAGCTATTGGAGGACAATAAGAAAACATGGAATAAAAAGCTAGTCAATGCCTTATGGGCAGATAGACTAACCACAAAGAAATCAATTGGTACCTCTCCCTACCAACTAGTTTATGGGATGGAAGCTATTTTCCCATCTTCCTTGGGAACACCAGTAATGAAGCTGCTCCAAGAATTGCAGGTTGAACCAAATGACATCCAAAGAAGAATCAACCAAACAATTCATTTACAGCAAACCAGGGAAGAAGTGTACATCAGATCTCAGGTTGTGCAGGAAAGGATCAAGAAGATTTTTGATAAAAGGACCAAGGCTGAGGATTTCTACCTTGGTGACAAAGTCCTAAGATGGGATTCAAGGAGGGAAGATAAAGGTAAACATGGGAAATTTGATTTCCTATGGAAAGGCCCATATGTCATTTATGCTTTGAGAGGTAATAATGCTTTCTTACTCAAAGAAATGGATGGCATAGAAGAAGAAGGTGGACCAGTGAATGGTCGGATGCTCAAACACTATTTTGAACCTAACTAATGATTTTTACTTTCCATTGTACATATTCATTTTTTTTCCAAAAAGTTTAGTTTGGATTGGATGGTGGTCATAGAAGTTGAAGCCCGGAGAGAGGCCCTAAGCTTCAAAGGATTCACTATCATAAGTATCAATAATGCAGAGGCACAGAGGGTAATTTTGTAAGGTAACATCAACAACAATTCAAAGGCTACTAATTTACAAAGTTCTTGACATTTCACCAAAAAATGCCATCCCCAAATGGAGCCACTGTTAGGTTCCTATACCAATAGGTGTCATAATTTGGATTGACTAAGGTTAAGCCTTGTAATATTATACATACCTTTGCTTTCTGCAAATGTTTTCCATATAAAAAATAAATAAAAAATGTAAAGAGGGTATGTCCTAAGAGAATAATCAAAGGACAAAAAGAATGAAAATAGGTCACAAAAAAATGAAAATATGAACCCCAAGAAAACAAAAAGACCATGGAAGTGTGAAAGTCAAAATGCAACTACTATTTACTTTTTATGCCTAATGAATGGTTGTGTGTAGCTTGTCACTAATGCCACAATCCATGAATAGTCAAAATGTTTAAACTTGTCTATTTCATGTTTTAAATTTCATGTCTATAGATAGAGAATAAAATCTGACCAAACAATGTAATCTTGGCTGATAATTAGATAGGTAGAGTAAATAAAAGGAGCTCACCTGTGTAAACTGAGCCCTTGGATGAAATGAGGTTTGATTTATATAGTTTGCTATGTAAAGAAAAGAAAATGTTGATAAGGGTTTTCTAGCTTAAATGTACCCTAATAAAGTGAAGAAAAAATGGTAGAATGAGTAGATGGGTAAGTAGAAGTAAGGTTGCAGAAGTATGGTGATTGATTAAACAAAAAGGATATTTATCATATTTCGTCATATGCTCCAAATACGAATGGAAAATCAAGCATGTAAATGGATTTCAAAGTCAATTAATTAACTTCCCCCATTCATTTCACCCCTGTACTTAACTAATTTCCCATAATAAAGTTCTAAGTATTTAAAACCTTTAAGTCAAAGAGGCTCAAAGCATTTCTCTGACTTTTGGAGGGACGAGGCCCTCAGCTCGATGACTTATGGATATCAAATACTATATTTTACCTCATAAAAGTTCACCCCCCCACCCCTTCAGTTCATTCATTTCCTAATAATACTCCTTTTCCTAAGGGTAAAACACTTTTTGCCTAGGAAAAGCACTTTTCCCCGTATAAAGCACTTTCATACCATAAACCCACAAAAATGATTTACCCTAAGTATTAATGTAAATATGTGAAAAGCATGTAATTCACAAAAAAACATTGTTCTTAGTGTTTTTCCCTTTTCCGCCCATTTTTCATTTCAATTACTAACTTTTATTAATATATACAAATCCCCGAAAAACCAAATTTCCGTATATATTTAATTCATGTGTATAAATTAGCCCTACCCCTTAGTTTAATTATAAACTATATTACTACCCATATCCCGCAAAAATAAATAACCCCACCTTAGCCCTTAATCTCGCATTAAAGCACCCCGATGAGATTAAACTCTAAATTAATCTCATATCGCCATAATTAAGTGCCCGTCGGGCCCCCCACTAGCCTCCGTGTAGCTTCCCCGCCTGATCACCGTGCGATCATCCCCCTCTTCATCCGACAACCCTCGTCCATATCGGGCCAACCCGACATCCGTCTTTTACCCACCCAATAAAGTGGTTTCTCCCCTAGCCCCCAGTGCTACGTGTCATTCGGTGAATGGAATTGGACGGCCCCTCCCAAATGCCACGAAGTGCCCAAAAGCGGTGCGATATAAACCATTAACCACCCTCCCGCTATGTGACAAATCAACCATTGTTCACCCCATACCCGCCAAAACTAACTTTTTACGTATAAAAGCCAAAAAGCCCCAAATTTTTTGTTTTCATTGACATTTCATCTGCAAGCCTCTATACGCATGCACGACACTTGCAAACATTGAAGTTGTGAACCCACGTACAATTTCACTCCAAAGACACCGTAGAAAACCCAGTCAACCTTGTAGCCTATATAAAGCCCATTCAGCCACTTGCAGTCACCAGCCACCTTGCTCAGAACCAATTCACCCCAGTTCCAAGTATTTAAACCAGAATTCACGAAATACCCTGTCAATTTAAAAATAACTAGTTGCTAAGTGTTTTAGTTAAGTCAAAAATTAATTAAAAATTGCACACCTTGCAAAACACCGTTTCCCTAAACACTTTGAATCCCTCCCCACACTCAAATCCACAAGAACTGAGTATGGTTGCCCCAATTGCAATGGATGTAAGGCCCATCACTACACCTCATTTAGACCTAGATCACCTTCCCCTGGTTGACAGAGACGTCCAGATAAAAGATACCATTGTCATAGAGGTCCTGCTCAAAGTTTATTGCCAAAGTAGGGACAAGTTCCTAAACCATGCTAATGAAATTGGCCTTTGGGAATAAAATTTTTCCAAGTACCAGTTCCCCAAGCCCACATTTTTCCTGAAATTGTGCATATGTTCTATACTTGCTACATCCCTATTCACAGAACCATCATGTCTCATGATCAAAAGGTCCTTTTCACCATTACCGTTGAATCCATCAATGAAATGTTGCAGCTCCAACCAGGACCAAACCTAACTCCACTCTCAATTGGAGACCTATTAGACTTATACCCCAAACTTAGCTCTGCCAAATTGGCCCAACTATTCCAAACCTTCATTGTAGAAGAAAATCACGTCCCTAACAACCCCCCTCCATATGTAGCAACTATTTTTTCCCCTTGGGGTCGAAATATTTTCACCATGATATCTTGTGTTTTGGGTTACTCCACAAGTGAGTATATTGATGAAATTATCCTGGTTTTCATGTCCATCTATACCCAAGGACAACCTCCTGCAACCATTTATGACTTTTCCACATTCATAGCTGATAGGATGCATGAGCAGTTCACAATAATGGGGAATGAAAGGGTCTTCAAAATACTCTTTAGTGTTATACCATATGTTCCTATATTATCAGTCTGATAAGTTCCCAAGGACCCTCCAAAAACTGGACACCAAGGTTCAACTGAGGTCAGTCATTTTTTGGACCCCATTAATCCATGAGTATCAATATCCATACTCCTATTCAAACTTTATTGACTTACTTGTACATCCAATTATGATAATGTTGACTGGAAACCCTCCTCTAAGAATCAGTCTAGAAATAAAGAGAGTCCTTCAACTGTCAAAGCCAACCAAAGTGGGTGACTGGTACCTTTACCAGAACTACACAAAGATCAGGATATATGGTTGCATGCTTGCACCATACAAATTGCCAAGATACCTCCCTATGAGGTTGTTTGCATTAGAATATCACAGGCAAATCATCAATGCAGATGAGATAAACTTTGTAAAATCCAGGAAGAAGGCCAATTTCAAAATAAAAGACCAACTAAGCCCCTTCATATGCAACTCTAGAGAGGCTAGCCAAGAGGCAGACTTAATACTACAAAGGATGAAGTTCCAAAGAAGTTTTTGCTGGAGATATGATCCTTTGGAATTCATCACAAAGAAGAGACAAAAGGTCAAGCTAGGACCTTTCATTCACCATCCCATACCTGAGATAGAATCTTATGCAAATCAAACAGAATGGGTGGAAGGTACCCTAGCATACCAGGATAGCACCATAGTAGATATTGAGAATGCTCTTATTGATTTAGAAAAGCAACTTGATGACAACTCTTTTCTACATGTACCAGAAAAAAAAGAGGCTACCATGAGCACTCCTCTAGTCATGTAGACTCCTCAGAATGAGGAGATGGCCCCGAAAAGAAACAGAGAAGGAGCTTCCACCTCAGGTACGGCCACCTTTGATTTACAGCAGGAATCAAACAAGAGGAAAAGGCTAAATCCAGCCTCTGAGCAGGAATACACTAAAGGCTCAGTTGAGATCACCAATACAGAAGAAAAAAGAAGCAAGCCTGCCACTCCATCTAGAGGCATACAAGAGCCTTCCACTTCACAAACACAGGTATTGGAAAGGCAACTCAGTGTGGAAGTATCTTCCTTCAGAATGCCTGTAGATAAAGACCAAGACATCAAGGAATGATATAAATAAATTAAGGCTAGAAATGAGAGGCTAAAAGCCCAAACTTATGCTCAATACCTGAAACTCATCCCTACCAATCAAACAAGGCTAATGTTAGCCTTTGACATTAAGGAGGGGAAGCTGTAGATGAACATTGTGAAACCTACAGCCTAGCAACCAAAGACAACATTAGATTTCAAAAGAGTAGATTTTGATGTGCTACCAAGGGATATTCATCCCATAGACCAGATTGAATTGCATAAAAAGGATGGAGATATGAAATAATCCACCCTAACAGGTAAATCCATAGCTTCCCACCAGCTACAGAACTCTTTGAAAAATATCTCGGCTCAATTCCAGTTAGAGAAGGCCTCCTCATAGGTCAAGGACACCAGGATCAGGTCCTTAGAGGACTTAGTAATTGAATTGGGACACGATTCCAAGGATATAAAAGCTGCAGAACAACTTATTAAAAAGAAGAATGGTGACATAGCTACATTAAAAAAACAGCTAAATATACCCCATCTACTTCATCCACAAATAATAGAGGTCCTAGAAACCCAACAAGGACATGAAGAACTCATGGACTTAGTCCCAAAGCAGAATAATCAACTCAAGGAGACAAAGAGGGTGTTGGACATTTTAATTCAATCGAAGCAAAGTGACTTAGCCACAACTTCCAAAACTATCATCCCCACAGTATCCATAGTAGTTCCTTCTACCATGGCAACATCACTGGAACCTACAGTTCCACTTACAACAACGTTTCCAGCAATAATAGAATCTACATCAGTAGCAGGTACATCAGGAGAGAAAGCAACAGAACTTGTCAAAGCCATGGAAGAGATGTCTATCCAGGCTACAGAGATGAAAAAGCTAAAGGAAAAAGTGTCAAGTTTGGAAACAGACTGCAAACTTTCCCAACTAAAGCAGAAAGAAGAAACACAAAGGGCCCAGAGAATGGGTGAGAGGATCAAAATCCTAGAAAAGGATTTAACACTTGAGAAGCCACTTGGACAAACCAAAGAAATGCTATGGGCCAATATCATTGACTTTGTCAATGATATTTGGCCATCAATCCAAGTTATTTTTGAGCAAACAGAGCTAGTAAAGATAGCTACTGAAGCTATCCAGAAAGTGAAGGAGGAATTGGGAAATAAGCCTGAGGATGCAAATAGACTCATCCATTTCCTCAATAGAAAAAATAGATATGAGCTATAGGAGCTAAACATTTAAGACAAAACGACCACCATTTTAAAAAAAAAGGAAGGTCCTTTCCAAAAGGAACCTTATGCTTAATTTGGAAGAAAAGTGCCACAATATGCAGGTAGCCATTGATAGGTTCATGGCTAAATTTCAGATTTTGAGGGAGAAAGGTCTGCACAGTCCTATGGTCATCAATGTCAAACTCATGACATAGTCGAACTATGGGGATAGACTTAGAAATTTGGCTAAGGATTAAGCCAATTATTCATCCATTAAAGCCTTGCCAACAGGTAAGTATTGTATGAAATATTGAGGACTTGTTTTTCCTTGAGCATGAGGTAAAACATTTGTTCCTCACCAAGCCCAATTTTGCAAAGTATACTGAGGCTGATGAGATTTATAGGAGGATGATAAATGTGAAATTATCATATGCACAATGGTGGGAAACTGTGAATGACTTACTGTGATAAATTAACAGCTAAAAGTTACCAGACAGTAGATATGAAGGCAACAGGATGAAACAGGTAAAGACGACACAACAAGGTCAAAGAGTAGCAGTGTCAAAGAGTATCAGATGAAAGATCAAAGTAAAGAAGAATCCAGTGTGAAAATACCACAACTATTAGCCAGCTTAAAATGTTTTAATTCAACTATAAAAGCCAACACAACCACAATAAAGGGGACAACAAGAAATAGTTCATTAGCTGTCTCTATCTTCTTTCTAGAAGATATTTGTATTTCCTAGAATAAATCTCAAATCATTTTGAGATATTTTGTAATACGTTTTTGTATAAATACATGACAATTCGAAGTATGTGTGGTGTGGATTCCAAACATTTCTATAGAATTTTTCTCTCGAATTAGAAATTCTATTGTATTAATGATTGGATTGCCTTACTGGATCAAGGAATAAAGATCAGACATTTTACATGATTCTTGTGTAAAGCAAAATACAAATAAGTATTCTCTCATGTTCTATGTTGTTTTCTTTCAAGTTTTTCGTAATCTTTATGTATATCTAAAATCTTAATGTTATAGCATGGAATGATATTTTAGAAATTGTTTAAATTCACTCTGTCTTGATTGTTATGCATTATTATATGTTTTCTTCACAAATATAAGTTAAGGAATTCTTGATTGCTCCTTAGTTTAGGTGATTTCTTGTGATCAGTAGCAAAGGATTCTTAATTTCCCTTTGTTCATGATTATCCTCTATTCTCCATTCTGATCCCAGTTTAAGGATTCTTGAGTGCCCTTTTAACCTGGTTGGAGTTATTTCCCCCATTACGCCTAAAGATTTGCATTTTGCTTTGCTAGCCTACCCTGTGCACATTCCCTTTAATGAATTGATCCAGTCTTACTATCCGTTTGTTGACTCCATAGCCAAATGGCTTGAAGACCTAGCTCTATCCATTTTCTCTAAGAATTCCACCACCCAACCTTCAAATCAAAACCAAAATGCCAAAGAACACTAAGAACTAGCCTAAAATCCCATAAGAAACAAAGCTAGATTATATATAGAGAGCCCTCTCTGGGTCATAGGTTGGATAGAGCCTATACTTAAAATATTTGTTTGTGGTTACCTCAGTTTCGTCCTTCTTTTGATAACTTCTAAGGAAAATTCTGAGTGATAACACACTCCATCCCAACCCGATCAAATTACAAATTCTAACATGCAAATGAATGTGTCGAATTCGAACATGCTAGAAAACTACCTGATTACCAACCAATGATGTGGATCATTAACTAGCACAAGAGAAACCACAAATAATGAAAATGGCTCTCAAGGTACAATAATACAATCTGTGAATGTGAAAATGAAGCTAAATTCAAACACTCATGGAATCATCCAATCGAAGGCCAATGATGGAAACCTGTCATCGGATGCGAAGAACTTTCCATTAAGGCGTGCAAGCTCTAAGGTACTGAAAGGGAGTTTCTAAGTCATCTTCCTGGATAATGAGCTGAAGTTGACAAGAAGTGACCCGTCAAAGGAGGGCCATGATGAATCCCCCATCATCAACACGAAACAAGGAATAAATTGGAATGAAATGAATAAGATCCAAGACTGTAACAGTGGTTTAGAAAAGGTATAGGTAAATAACTGTAGATAGAACTTCTCTTAAACATTGGAAACACGACTCCAAAGCATGGCAGCATTTGACTCAACATAGGACTAAAGGTCATGATGATAACTGGAGTAGTCAGATGAGAGGAAAAAATGGATAACCCAAACCTGGGAAGACAAGTGACTGAGTGAGGATATCCCAAATTCAACACAAAATCATAAGAGTGTCATGTTCAAGAGTGACATGCTTCCTATACAAAGTATGTTTCGTTTTCATTTTTCCCCACTATTTCTAGAGAGCAACCCAATTATTTTTATCACAAGGTTGAAGGAGATAGCATATGCTTGTCATGTAAGTTCATTCTTCAAATGAATCCATCCTAATAAGTTTTACAAGTCCTAGGAAGAAGAAACTCAGTCTCATCATAGTGACGAGTTTTTCATCGTAAAATTTTAATGAGTTCAACGTAAGAATAACTCGGTATCTTTTTCACATTTAGAGAATTTGAAAAAGAGATGAAAAAGAAAAAACCATCATGTCCCTTTTCGTAATTTGTCTCTCAAACCTAAAAAGGTAGAAAACAATATTTGAGAGAACCTCCTGACCATGTTGACCAAGGTGTACCTTTTTCATTAGTCAATCTCAGCCCAAAAAAGGGGTAAATGTATACTGAGACAACTTCAATTCATTTAATTTAACGAGTTCGAAAATACAAGTACTCATAAATATTTTCATTTTTTGAGAGTTAGCAAAGAGCTTAAAGATGACTCTGCCTAAAGGAATGAGTGGTATAAAAGGATAGAAACTGGTTTCGGTGATGATGGAACTTCTCAAAACATGTAAGGGTCAAGGGGATGGCTAATAATACCACTCATCGCAGAGGTTCCTTTGGCAAGGTAAAGCCACCAAGTGAAAGCATATGATCATCCAAAGAGATAGTTATGATGGAATGAAAGAACCAAGGCTCATCTGGAAAAAATTGGTTGATAAAAACAACAATCACAAGATTTAAAATGGGAATGGTTTCATTTTCACACAAGCTTGAACCATGCAAAACTATTCTTGTGTATACTTGAAGATGGTTTCATTTTTTCACAAGCTTGAAACATGAGAAAAACTTATGCTTGGATTTGGTTTCATTTTTAAAAAAGCTTCAAACATAAACAAACTATGCTTGGATTTGGTTTCATTTTTACAAAAGCTTCAAACGGAAACAAACTATGCTTGGATTTGGTTTCATTTTTTCACAAGCTTGAAACAAAGATAAACTATGCTTGAGATAAGTTTGCATGCCCCTAACATAATGACTCACTTCAAGGTACATGTTCCCCAAGCTTCATTTCAGTCACCTAAGCAAACTACTAGTTGCTAACAGGTAGATGGAATGAAGGTTCACTTATGAGATCAAGTGAAAGACTCAACTGGGATTTTACGAGATTTAATAAAAGACTCAAATTGGAGGGGGGTTTGTTTCATTTTTTAACGAGCTTGACACAAGTAAAATAACTATCCTCATGGTCTTTGTTTCATTTTTTAACGAGCTTGACACAAGACAAGGAAATCTGCTCCACCGCTTGTTTCATTTTTTAAGGGTCTTGACACAAGACATGGAACTCTACTCCATATCCCTTGTTTTAATTTCTAAGGAGCTTGACACAAGACAAGGAACTCTGCTCCATACAACTATTTCATTTTTTAACTAGGTTGACAGAGTAAGAGAAGCATCCTCATGGGAATGTATTTCATTTTTTAGCGAGGTTGACATAGTAAAAGAACTATCCTCATATCCTTTGTTTCATTTTTAAAGGAGATTGACACAAGACAAGGAACTCTGCTCCATGGTCCTTATTTCATTTTTAAAGGAGCTTGACACAAGACAAGGAACTCTGCTCCTTTGTTTCATTTTTTAAGGAGCTTGACACAAGACAAGGAGCTCTGCTCCATCCCTTTCATCACAAACCAAAAAAGGCCATGGCTTCCAAGAGGTTCTCATCAGATGGATGAACAAAACTTTGGAAGGGATACATATCCAGGGATCTAAATGAAAAATTGGGCTCAAATTCCCCCAATACATGGTGTACTACATCACCTATTAGATCAGCAATAGATGCGTGCATGGAACAGGTGGCCACCTAATTAACTTGTGGCGGGGGCGACACCTCTTGCACATAAGAACCATTTAGGGATGATGGGTGAGTGGGAGCTAATTTAGGACCAATGAATGTAAGCTGATCAATGATCACAATGCTTCCATCATGCGGGAACCACATCATTCAAAAGAGGGAAGAGATAAGAGCTCCCATGACATAAACATAGTCACAACTAAGGATTATATTAAAATCTAAAGGTCCTTGGACAACCATCACGTATATATAGAGAGTCTTTCCTCCAAAAGTAATAGGTAACTTAGGAAGGATCCCTAATTGTTGATTGGTTCCTCTGTTAAAAGCTAACAGATTCTGAGTCTTTCCTCCCAAAGTAATAGGTAACCAGAAGAACTTGAGCAGTATGAGGTTTACTCTCTTTCGAAAAGGTACGGTTAATTGAAATTGGAGTCAATTCTACCATTTTCTTGACCAATGGTTGGTCAAGAATGGACTCACGAGACTTATTTTAAGAGAGAGTGGGGTTGACCAAAGATGAATTTTGATCAATGACTGGATCAACTAGTGAAGGATGAGGGGAAAGCTTTTGATACCCAATCAGAAGACGAGGTTGAGAAGCTGTAAGGTTTTCCAACTCTTTGGAAGCTTCATCCATAAGAGGACAAAGTTGAATGGGATGATTACCTTCACACAACTTGGAGGGAAATTTGACTTTTCCCTTTTGCCTATGAGCTTTACTGTTACTAGTTGAGGGCTTGTCACCAGTAGGATCACCAGAGGGTGATGACAAAGGTCGATGTGAACCTATGGACCACACTTCTAAGACCTTGGGAATACCAAGACAATTCCAAGGAAGGTGGTCACCCTTACATAACATGCAAGGGAATTTTACTTTTTGAGGTTCGTTGGAAGGTTGATCCGGATCTTGGGGGGAGGCCCCCAATATCTAAAAAATTGAAATGGATCTTGGGAGAAAGTCCCCCAAGATCTAAAAAATTGAAATGCCAGAAGAAAAAGAAAAGAATGCCCAATAAAAGAAACCATAAAGAAACTTTTTATTAAAACAAATAATAACTGTAAATACTACATTGTGGTGGACAATTTGTCCTTTTACAAAATGTGACTTTTTACTTACAGTATTTTCCAGTTACAATACCACAGGTCAATTCCATGGGTGAATGAATACCATGGGTGGATGTCATAATACCACGGGTCAATTCCATGGGTGAATGAATACCATGGGTGGATGTCATAATACCATGGGTCAATTCCATGGGTGAATGAATACCATGGGTGGATGTCACAATACCATGGGAAAATACCATGGGTGGATGTCACATACAATACCATGGGTGGATGCCACTTACAATACCATGGGTGGATGAATAATATGGGTGGATGAATACCATAGGTTGATGCCATTTTCCATTCGGATCAAATATTTTTCTTAATTAGTTGCATTTGTAGCAATGACTTCTTGGTTGCTCCCTTGCTTATTTTGCTTCTTCTTCTTCATCCTCTTCTTCTTATTCTTAGCTCCCTGATTACTAGAATCCAGACTTTCACACGTGAAGAGGAAGAACGAGGTGAAAAAATAGGCGAAGAAGGTGAGGGGTCAACTTTAGGATCAACATGAGGTTGATGTTGTTCAGGTGGAGGAGAACTTGGTTGAAAAGCAGCTTCGACACTCAGAACAACCGAGGTTGAAAATAACCAAACTGGCAGACCAATGGTCAATCCATGAAGGGACAACGTCGTCGTATAGGGAGCACCGGTATTTCCAAAAGAAGGGAAATGACTAGGATTCCCATCAGAGGAGTTTCCTTGACTTGTAGACTCAGTAAATTTTGGTATCAACCTAAGATTGACTAAGGAGTATTTCCACAGGAAGGATGTTGTTCTGTGGTCAATAAATTTTAGAATTTGAAACAAAAACTTTTCCTTTTCATGTTTTAAGAGTTGAGAAAAGGATGAAAAGGTGACTCTAGTTTCTTTCGTTGGTTTATTGAGATTGAAAGGACAAGTTCTTGACAATATTTTCAAGTTTAAGGTGTCAGAAAATATCGAAATGACTACTCAGGATACTCTAGGAAAAAGGGATTACCAAGTAACCGTGAACTGCAATATACACCTTAGCAAATAAATTTACTAAGGACTTGACGTACGTGCAGGCAATCTCCTTGAATGTTGTTTTCGGTGTATCACGTTTACAGGGTGGCAGACTCAGCTTCCTATGGATAAATGTTTGCAACCTATGAGGGTCTCCCTTTATATACTCGATAGTATGGGGAGCACAAGTTTGTGCTAGCACTGTCTAATGCAAGAGTATTGCAAACAACAACTGCTGAGTTTTATAGATGCCGGAACACGTCTCTAGCCTAGACCGCTAAGTATGAGTTTTAATGTTTCAAATTATCCTTAGATTAATTAATAGATTTTAAAGTTGATCTTCAAATTATGTTTCGGTTTCAAGGCCTAAATGATGTCACATGTTCCTAAAATGCAGCTAAATGATGAAAAGGAAATTTTCCACTTCAATGAAAGCTAGACTAACCAAGGGAAGAAATTTCAACCAATAATGCATCAAACAAAATGCATCATGAAAAATGCCTTCCGCTAACTTTCACTTTTGTCTTCCAAATGCAATGTCAAAAGTAAAAAAGATTTTCTCTTTTCACTATCCTAAATGCAACTTTCAAAAGAAAAATGATGTGAACTTTACTAAGATGCACTTATATGAATTATGCTTTTCTTTTTGTTTTGAATGATTTGATGCACCTAATACAATTTTAGCTTTCAATCATCGAAAAATGTGATCTATTCTCAATGATGAATCTCAAAAAATAACTTTTCAATGTAACCGATCTAATGCATGTTCACGAAAAGTAAAATTTGAAATACAAGCTAAAACGAATGCAAAACGATGTTTTCAATGATTTTTATAGAAAACAACACTCAATCAATCAACAAAGAAAACATCCCAATGACACCAACAAGCAACAAGTGATGACCAATTGACTAGAAACCATAGAAATAGGTTAGGTTTCACTTCAAATCCAATGAGACAAATTTTCCAAATTAATCAAGGCAATCAATCAAAAACTGAAAAATCCAAGCATACAGGATAGGAAAAGACCTAAGGTGCCACGACAAATTGGATTATAAGGAAGAAATCTTAAAAATTCTCACATTCAAAGATCATCGCTACTTTACGTACCCATACCCGTGATTCTTGGGTTATCATCGCTACTTTGCATAGCCAAACCCGCGATTGTTGAGGTCATCATCACTACTTTGTATAGCAAAAGTAGTGATTATTTCAATGTGACCAAACAATGAATAAATTTTTTTCCACCGCGACTGTACAGCTAAAAACTCGCGATGCCATCGAAACTATGAGAGATAAACCCACGATGAGCAAGCAATATGGGAAAAAAAAAATATTCCAAAAGAAAATCCAGACTTAGCACTCTAAGGAAGTAATCAGTGATGGTATAAACCCATATTGATGCAGACAAGCTGAAAAATCGATGGTTGGTCAAACTCATCACAAATTCAAGGTGAAGGATTGAATCGAAAGGGTTATAGCTTCCCCAATGGAGTCACCATTTTATTATCTAGGTAAATCCTCTCCATGGACCGAGACGATCCCTCTAGCCCAATGAGTGGGTCTAGCAACCTAAGTGACAATCTACGAGACACTTTCCTAAGTTCCAATTGAGAAGAGAAATGAAGAAGATGTCCTACCTCGTTCTGATGCTATCTCAATCTCCTTTATTGAAGACCATGAATCACTTGCGTCCTGGGCTCATTCCTGCTGATCTCGACGTTTATGCACCGACAGAAGAAATCAAGACACAACAAGGCATGAAAATACAAATAGCATATTCCAAGGTAACCTACCTAACTGATCAAGGAATGTTAAGATAGATGATACATGAGCATACACATCAATGGAAAATGAACCAACAATTGTAGGTTAATTGAAAATAAGGGGAAGAATACAACCAAGCCTTGAAATTTATAGGCTCTCCTTGAAATGAATATCCAAGTCTAGGCTAAGCTCTCCAAACACTCCTTCTCCAAGTGAAAAGAGTAGCATATAGGCACAATCTTAGCATAAGGGTGAAAATAGACATAGACCAACCATTTGGGAATGGGAGAGAATGAATATATAGGCTAGGAAAGGGAGTTAGGATATCTCCAAAGATAGGAGTAGGTCCTCATCTCAAGAAGGTAGCTCATAGGGATAAGACCAAGAGGCCAAGTTGGGAGAATTCGACCTCATCCATGTTGAACAACCTCAAGCTCACCGCTCTAGAAGCTTCTCATCCTCTTTGGGAAAATATCCTTTTTGGGATCATTGCGGATATACAAGTGAACAGATCGATGCCATAACGGGTCAAGTACAGTGCAACATGTGATCATCACTATTTTTAGTTTCATAAGGGTGATGATCCTCAAATTATGGTTTTAGAGCTATTTTCTTTAGGGGAATCTCAAGGAATTTTCCAATCAATGTCTTAGGAAGGATCTGATCTGCATATAGGAATGAGTACACTACATGATGGTCATGTTTCAGGCACTTCAGGGTATGCCACAGGGAAGTGTAGGAGGTGTGACAAAATACTTTGTAACAATGCATCCCCCAGCATGGCAACCCTTGTCCAGTCATGCCAAGTTTGATTTTCTACCAGACACTTCTATCCCCAAATTTAGTACAGAACTCCTCGAGATCAGTTCATTCTATATCCACCATATGACACAAATCTACATAATATCCTTCATGCAACCTATCAAAAAAAACTTTAGGGCACACTCAACAACTGATATTCGATTCCCATATTTCTTTTCAACTTTTCCCCTGCACTAGTTCAACCATTCACCAACTTTGTGCAATGTCTTTGGTTCCTCTATTCCATTGGACTTGCATGATTTTTTTTTTCCTATTGTACTCCATTTTACAACTTATTTCTTTTGGTGAAACTAAATAGATAAAGAGATACCCTATTTTCTATTAATAGGGCCTTACTATGGACACAAAGATCTCATCAATAGTAATTGTGGAGGGAGTTGTTACACAATATTTTGTCATGTCTCCTGTTCACTTTCCGTGCTATATCCCAGAGTGCCAAAACATTGACTACTATGTAGAATATCCATCATGATATACAGACCAAAATCTCCCTAAAGAATCAAAGGAAAGCTTCCCTAGAATCATTCTAGAGAAAGTTGCCGTAAAACCTAATTTTTGGCATCAACGCGTTTTTCTCCATTGCCTTCCTATGCTAATGGTAGGTTTCTTAGTTAGACACTTGTGCTGCCAGTGTAGGTTTTCATAGGAAAACTCATGCTAAACTCCTTCTAGAAAAATTTCCCAAATTGGAGGAGAAGCTTTGGTCACTAGAACCTTCGGGAACAACAAGCTAGATATTGGTTGTTGTTGATATAGTTGAGCTCTCTCATTTGGGCTTCTCGATATTATCATCACGAGCATTCCCCTTGAGATGAAGAATTTCCTCCCTCTTTTGTCGATCCCTAACTCCCTCTCCCTTCCTATAAATTCACCCCCTTCCATTCCCAAATGGTTGGTCATTGATTGTTGCATCCCTAAGCTGAGATTATGCTTACATGCTACCCATTCTAGCTTGGAGAAGGAGTGCTTGAAGAATCTTTTCTTGGACTTGGAAATCCACCTAAAGGAAGGCCTCAACATCAAGGCATAAGTTGTATGATTCCATTTTCATTTTCTTGATATATACATTTGATGTTCACTTTCCATAATTGTATAAATATTTTTGTGATTAGCTTAATGTTCCTTGATTTGTTAAGTAGTTAATGCTTGATATATGTTATATATGCTCTCGTGTCTTCTATAGTACTTTGATCGTCCTTGTAAGTTTTCGGATGTGAAGAATGACTTAGGAGTGTGGCCTGGAGCAAAATATTTAAAGCCATCTCTAAAGAACGAGTGATTAGCATCAGAACGAGGTAGGTTCCTCTTTCTTATTTCATTTGTCAAGAATAAGCTAGGAAATTGAGTATTATATTGTTTGGTTTGTTGCTAGACTCACTCATTGGGCTAGAGGGATCACCTCTGTCTGTAGAAGGGATTTTCCTTCACGACAAAACGGTGACTCCGCAGGGAAGCTATAGCTTATTCATCATCCTTTCTCAATTGATCTCTTGATTAGTTTGACCGACAATTATATTCTCAGTTAGTTTGGGTTGATATAGGTTTGCACAATCACTAGTTACTATCTTGGAGTGCTCAATTTGGAAAAGTTTGTGAAATTCTTTTTATTTTTTGCTTGTTTCCTCAACCAACGCGTTTTTTGATTTGATAGTCATGTTTCCAATACACTTTTGCTTAAATTGGTCTCTCTTACCCCCTGTTCAACGCATTTTTGGCCTTGATAGTCGTTTTGATCCCGAAGATTGGAAAAATTTAGTGTTTCTCTGTCAAACCCTAGTGTGCTTGAGCCTCTGAGATCTTGTTCTGTCATGTATGACTGCTTTTGGTTGATGTTTTGGTTGATGTTTTCGTTGATTACCTTGTTTTATTAGCAAATCCTTACTTCTTTGGACTTTCAAGTATATGAGTGCAATTTGATTGATTTTAGCTTTTGTAGGCCAATTGGTTGCCTCTTGTTGCTTGTAAGTGTCTTTGAGTCTCTGATTTGCAGATGATTAGGTATGATCATTTGGTAAAATCGCTTGAAACATTGACTTGCATTGATTTAGGTTTGTCTTGTGCAAATTTGTTTTTGATGTGTATTAGGTCATCTTGCATTTGAAATCCATCTTTGTCACTTATCAAGCATAGATTACATTGTTTGGTTTGCAAACTGGAATGAATATATTTGATTATCTATTTGAAAGAGAAAGTGATAGAAATTTTCATTGAAGTGCTTTGAGTTTGGTGTTACTTTGATTGATGCCTTATTGCATTTAGGAGCATTTTGGAACAAAATCTTCATTTTTACTTTAGTTGAAGCTTAATCGCATATAGACATATGAAAATCAAAGAGCATATTATAAGTAAAAGTGCATCTTAGTAAAATGAATATCATTTTTTCTTTAAATAGATTGCATATTCATTAGTGAAAGTGAAGTTTAGTTTTGCTCTTACATTTTGCATTTGGAGAAGTTAGTGGAGGCATACTGTTTGATGAATTAATTGCTTGTACTCTCTTCCCCTGCTAGCATAGAATTCATTGAAATGAAAGGATTTATTTTTCTCATATAGTTTCATACTAGGATTCAGGTGATATCGTTTGAGCCCAAAATTGAAACCTAATTCAAGAAAAACTTTAAGATTTATTGAATTAACCTAAGGAGCATTTGGAACTTAACACAAACATATAGAGGTCTAAGCTCGAGACGTGTTCTGACGTCTATAAACCTAGAAATTATTGTTAACTTCCTGCATTGTATCTCGGGGCTGAAATCTCGTTCCAGTACGGAAGCATATCAGAGGTTCTCTAGTACTCTAGGGTATATCAGAGGCACTCTAGTATGGAAAGTATATGGGAACACTCTCACCGAACGGTTATGAATTAGACAACACTAACACCAACGTGTGCTCCCTGTATCGTCAATTATATCTTGGTAGACCCCATTTTAGCCACAGGTAACCGAGTCAGCCTTCTTGTAAGCGTGATACACCGAACACAACATTCGGGGAGATCTGTCGTTGTACATTAAGTCCTTGGTTTTGGCTAAGGTGTATATAATGGTTCACAGATACTTGCTAAACCCTCTTGCTTAGTACACCCTTTTTTATTTATTTCTTGTTTTAAGTTTTATAGTGTAGTTGCCCACGATAACATGACTTACCCATGTAGTTGTCCTTGGCCTCATATTGCCTAATTAATAGTAAATTTTAAATTGTAGGCTCGAATCAACCACCCCTTTTATTGTTTTTGAGAAAAGGTCATCGTGGTTGAACCATTGGGTTCACCTTACATTTCCCATTCATCATCTGACACTGAAGGATCATCACAAGGAGTTCATCCTATGTTTTCACAGTCACTTGAAGCCCAAGGTCTTAAACTTGGGATTATCCCAAGCATCCAACCCCTTTCTTCTTGTCCTCCACCTCGAGAGTCACCATCATCTTAGGAATCTGATCTAGAAACTCTTGATAGTCCATAGAGGTTTGTTTTATTCCATATGAATCTTATTTCTTATCCATTGGTTATATCATATGTCCAGCCTAGTGTTCCTTTGGAGTTATCTCCACGACCATCTCAGATTCCTCCTCGCCAATTATTTCCACCCGTGACTTTATAAGGTGAGGTTCCAGCTTCTTCTCAAGGTCTTCCAGAAGTCTCAACTACTCATACTCTTGGTGTTGATAATCATTATGAATGTGACTTTCCACCTAAAGGTTATCCATATGTGGGAAGTGTTGCACCTCCACCAACCCTTAAAAGCAGTGGATCTATATTTCCACCTGGTTATACATCATTGGCCCAATTGGTTTTAGGTACTCCAAGTGCGTCTTCACTATATCACAATACCATCTAGTCATCAGGAGACATGAAAAATTCAATTTCATTTGTTTCAAACGTGGCCTCTCAAATCCCTATACCAACTATAGTTTTGTCAGTTCTTGTACAATCGACAGTCACGGTTGGGGATATAAATGTCTGTATAAGTTCCCAAGGTCCTCCATTAAGTGTACAATATGTGCCACCACCTATTCCGCTGCCAGGGGGAAACAACCACCTCCTCCTTATGTACCTCCTATTTCAAGTGGACCTTATGTGAGTGCACCTTAAAGTCATGCTACCAGATCTAGTCAAAATTTTGGTAGTGTACCTTATCCTAGTGGATCAACAATTCCATCTATATTAGACTGAATTCCATATCAAAATCTTTCAGCTTAGATACCCTACCAACAATATTACCCTTCGTATGGCTCTCAACAGCCTCAAAATCCATCCTTTACTCAATAGGCAACCCCCGAGATGTAGCCTGGTTCCAATCCCTCATTTGGGGTAGATGATCAAGCTAGAACTTATTAGTACCAACCCGGAACTCAGAAAGTTCCACAAGGAACTTAGCAACAACACCCTTATGTACATCATCAACCTTTCGTTCAACAAGTACGTTATGTGCTACAAGGACCTTACCAAAAACCGTTGCAGCAGTAAGAAGAGCCCTTGTAGTAGCAAGAAGAGCCCTTGCAGTAGCAAGGCCAATAGTTTTATCACTAGGACCAACAATTGCAACAACATCCTTATAATCCATATGTCGCGCAAACTGTTTATCCACCTTATGGTTCTCAATGGCCTATGGCAGGTTAGTATCAACCTTACCCTAGTCAAAACCCACCTTTAGGGGGGCAGAATCCACCTTTGTATGGTCACATTATCCCTTAGTGGTGGCACGATCAAACTCCTTATGGTCAAAATACGCCACTTTGGGGGCAAAACCCATACTAGCAAGGATGGAATCCACAATATGGGCCTTATCAAAGGCATTCCATGCCTTTCAACCCACAATTTCCATTTCTAGAAACGTTGGAAATGTTAGATGTGTCAAGGCTCACCAATGATCCAATACTTCATTCTCCTTACTGGCCTCGAGTTCCCACTAAGATTCCTGGAAATTTCCCGAAGTTCAAAGGAAAGTCTGGAGAAGACCCCTAGGCCCATGTTATGACTTACCACTTATGGTGTTCATCCAATTCTTGGGTTAAATACTCTGTTCGTCTACATCGTTTTCAGCGAACCTTGACGGGTGCTACCAGGAATTGGTATATCGAGGTGCCTATCAAGACTGCAATTCTTTGGCAATGGCCTTCCTTACTCACTTCTAGTTACCATTTCATTATGAAACTGGTACCCATCCACTTACGTCTTTGAAACATAATACTACTACCCACATCTCCGATCACATCCATGAATGGAGACATCACCATCACCTTATCAAATTTGAAAGACCTAATGAGTTATTAATTGAATGGTTTACTAAATCATTCGTCAACAAAATTGTTGCAGACATAGAAATGGGAGGTTTTGTTACTGAATATCAAGCCATTTCTCGTGCCCAATATTTAGATTTGGTGTATTCCCAATCCGGCATGTTATATGATCTCTTCCATGATGCTCTGAGGCCATCTACGGATCCAACATATTCTAAATCTATGAATGTACCACCTGTCGATGGTATCCTTGGATCAGTGTCTCAAACTTCCAGTAAAGCTTCTTTGAAGCAAAAATTTGTTTCGAATGCTGCATCCAATCCTCCTTCGAAACCCTCTTCAAATCCTGGTAAAACCTATGATTTTAATGTAATTCAGTCTACCGTGGTAGACAAAGCCTCCAAAGGTAAAAGGAAGGGTAAAGGAAAAGAAAAATATGATACCCCAAAATAGGATCCTCCAAAGTCATTTGTTGATGATGCCTCCAAACGTAAGCCTAAATATCCTTGCCTCATTTGTGAGGAAGATCACTATACCAAGGATTTTCCCTGTTGTGTCAAAGTTAGTCACTTGTTAAAAGGAACTCAAGGGACACTAACTATACTGAAAGAACATTTTCCATCACAACAGACCCAATTGGTAGAACAACCACAATCTTCTACATATTCAATTTCTGAGGTTTAAATGGGTGGAACATTTCCTATTTCTATTGCCACCCGGTCAAAGGATTAGAAAACTCCTCAAAAGTAGATGGTGGAGAAAGAAGCTACCGATACACCTTCTACTTCTTCTCCACCCATTTTTGGTCCTCTTCATATTGAGAGACACAGTAATGACTACGTTATCTGACCACCTCCCAAATGTGTTCTTCGGAAATCATCTTACAATCCGAATGCACGAGTTGCCCAACATTACAATATTGTCAAAGACTTGGCTCAAGCGCCTTCAACGATGTCTACCTTTGAAGTTATTCAAACTTGTCCAATGCAACAGAAAGCATTCGTTGGGCCACCAAATTAGCATACACTTTCACTCCATTTTCACCTTTATCCTCATTTTGTCACCTCATTTCATCACATTATCATTATATTTTCATTACTATATGGGTTCATATTTTCATTTTCCAAAGTTATTTATTTTATGTATTTAAAGTGAATTTATGATTAAAAGTTAGAAAAATAACATGTATTTGCTTATACCTAAAGGTGGAATGAGTTTGGTGACATGTGTAGGTGATTTGGAAGGTTCCAAGACACTCTTATGTGGCTTCCAAGACTCAAATTCCAACTCTCTTGAAGATCTGAAGGAGATTTGGGATAGGGGTCAAGCATATCTCATGGAGAAAAATCATGGATAATGGAATGTGTCTCATATTGGTTGTAACCATATGAAGGATTTGTGGATCTAGGATGGATTAGTGGATTTCCATTAATGAGTTAGTTGCTTATGTTTTTGTATAAATAGGAGTACCTCCTCCATTCGAAAGGGAGGACTCTTGGAGCATGTATCCTAAATTATGATGGAATAGAATAAAGTTTTCTTTCTATAGTTTTAGATATAAATTGTCTTAATGTAGTATATGAATTTATGGAATAGTTTGTCACTTTGTTCTTAAGAGAATTTAGCTCACTCTAAAAGGATCAAAGAAACATTTTATTTCATTATAGATTTTATTTTCATTTAATTACTTACATGTTTGAAGATTTTTAATTATTAATGAATGAATTTTAGTTTAAATCTTATCAGCATATGAAAGGAAAAACAAGGGTGTAAGTTAGGCTCTCTTCCATTTGAAATGAGTAATAATTGAAATTCATTCTCTTCTTCTAGTTTCAAGTGATTTTCTAAATTTCCAATTTTCCAACAATGATATTAATGAGGAATGAATTTGTAATGAAGAACAACAAGGACCTTCTTAGTTAGCAACCTCTTCTATTATTTGTTTATGCATCTTAAGATATTTTCCATGAGTGGTTTTTGATTTATATTCATGAAGTAGTATTCTAGAAGAAGGACAAATCTAGTTCTCCTAAGTTAGGAGCCATTTGTCTTGCTTATTACATTATAAATTAGAAATTACTTAGTTAAATTTTATATTTGTAATATTCACTTCTAATTAGTTTATAATTGCATTTGCTTCAGTTTCTGTAACTTATCTTCTAAGGATGATTATAGCTTCATTTGAGGTCCCAAATATTTTGGTTTTCTTCTAAGTTTTACGAAACCCCCGGGTTGACAATTAAATAATAGGGATTTACTAGACAATTAAATCACCCAACATTTTGGCGCCGTTGCCGGGGAAGCAAACTTAGATGTAACTAAGTTATGATGATTTTTTAGGAAAAATTTTCTTTTAAGGTCATTTTCATTTGGGTTTAGATGCATTTAGGCATTTTTCATTTAAGTTTATTTGCATTTGCGTATAGAAAATATAGAACATTAAAATCAAGAACCCCCATTCATTAAAAAAAAAAATCCAATTGCAAAAACAAGATCTGAAGAGCTTCGTGCTATGAAAATTGAAGAAAATAAACAAACTAAAGATCACATTCAAATTTGGTTTAAACTAGTTAGTCTTCATGATCATGTCCAAGAACTCAATAAGGTTTACTTTTCAAACTTGGATATGAGTCTACTCATGATCTTGTTGCGCAAATGGATGCATTGGAAATTCTCTTATACTTAAGAGAATGTTTGATTTATTTTTCATTAAAATAGGACTAACATTATTTTTTTTGTGATTTTTAGGATAAATTTGCGATTTTGTGGTGTAGTAAGAACCACCGATATACTAACCCTTGGCAGGAAAAAATTTTAATAAAATAAACAATTGTGAACAAACAACACAAGCAAAGGTGGAAGAATGATAGTTTTAGGTACATAAGCCAACGACATCACAAACTAGAAAATATTATACCATGGCTCAGCCAAAGAATATAGACAATATTTTTAGATGCAAGAAGGGCGCAATCCTGCAACTGAGAAACCTCATGACAATCTTCACCGTTTCACCCAAATTTCAAATAAGCACAACTTTCTCATACAACATCGAATTTAGACGATTCAAGCATCGTTGGAAATATCTCAACAAGATCTACACAATGAGAAAGATATAATCAGAATTTGAAATAGTTAAAGAATGAAGAAATTGCTGACAATATATAACAGGTAAAATGAGGCACTAGTTTCAACACAGGTATAAATTCTTTTGGTTTTTCTTTCATGAATTTGTTTTATTAGTACCAATTCTCAATTTGTTTTTGTAAATGTCATAAATAGAGAGATTGATCACCTCTCTCTTATGATGAGCTTACATTTCATTGTAGAAAAATTACTAAGTTTTTGCAAGTTCGAGGAAGATAAATAGATGACCACAAGCAAACAGTGTCTCTCAAAGACCACATTTCATAAATACATCATCAGAGAAACATCAAAGGTCAGACTTCAAGCATGAGGACATGCTTTTGGGTAAGCCAAGGGGAAGAATGTCATCATATCCATCACATCATTGACAATTCTCTCAAAGACCACATTTCTTTCACAAGAAAGTGATCAAAGCAGCAACAAAGATGAAACATCAATGCATGAGCACATGATGTTAGATAAGATCCATCACTTGCAAGCCTTTCAGATGCCAGTGTCTTCATTGCATTCTCACTTTTTTAGTCAATAAATTTTTCATTCCATTTACCTTTTCATGTTTTCAAATAAAACCTTGATCCATTGTTCATTTTCCTTCATAGTCATTTTCCTGCCTCAATTTAACTAACCTGTAACCCATCAATAAAAACATTCAGCTCCTCTACAAAGTTGATTCATTCCATTTCCTTTTCATTTTTCCAAATAAACCTTGATCCACTGTAAAATTTCTCATCCATAATTATTGTTTCATGCTCGAGTTAGATGATGGAGGATTCCTTAAGGCCTCCCTTCTAACAAGTCTTGGCCTATCGACATCAGCACATTATCCAGGTGCAAGGCTAGAGTCCTTAGTATTAACTTGAGGTTTGCATACCTTAATGACAGGCTCTCTTGCTAGCAATCATGGGAATACACCAACATCCCTTGATCGTTGGATATTGCAAGTAGCTCGACATCAGCTCATCTATTCATCCTTCACAAGATGTACTTAGGTACCTTGGCACTCATTGACATTAATGGCGAGTTGCCTCACATTGGTTAATGACATGCATCAATGGTTGGTAATCAAATGAATTCTCTTCGTGCTTAAAATCGACACATTTATTTGCATGATTAAAATTGTACCATTAGGTGTCATAATGATTAAAGACTATATCATTTTAACAATTTGCAGCAGATCAATTTGTTATAGTAGCAATAAAGATTCAAACCTTGTCATCAGCAAAGAGAACACAAAAGAAGATCCAAATTCCTTTATTTGCATACTCCATGATCCAACAGCATTAGCGACCACACTCTTCAGCATCCACAACCCATGTACATTGACAGTAAGTGAAGGTGTGTGGTTTTCTAGTTTTTAGTCATGTAATTCCTTAAAATGCTTAAAATTGTAACTTTGGAACCTCACTTACTTTTTCACATTGTCATATATATAGTTGGACGGGAAATTCATGTTCATACCTTATATTCACATTTCACGATATATATCACATTCATATTCTATTATCACCTTTCATATGTCATATATGTCCTTTATACACATGCCATCCTAACCAACATACTTTTCCAAACAACTACTATTGCATTATGATTTGAAATGTTACATGTTTTGCAAATGATGATCATATAATGAATGGTTGATTAAATGTTTTCAAAGTCTTTTGATGCAACACAAAAGTAACAAAAGTATTGTTACACAAGAACCAATAATAATAAAATTTGACTACCACACAAGAACCAACCAAAGTAATATGTTGCAATCAAATATTTTTCAAAAGGACACTTTGCAAAAGGAACAAAGTTATCAAAGATTATGCAAAGATGAAAAAAAAATTAACATCAGCCAAAGTTCATATAAAAGGAAGAAAATTCAAAATATCAAATCATTATTAAAGTAAATAAATGCTATAGATTGCATGAGGACATGCAATAACTTAAGTTGGGGGGTATGTTGGGCCACCAAATTAGCATACACTTTCACTCCATTTTCACCTTTATCCTCATTTTGTCACCTCATTTCCTCACATTATCATTATATTTCCATTACCATATGGGTTCATATTTTCATTTTCCAAAGTTATTTATTTTATGTATTTGAAGTGAATTTATGATTAAAAGTTAGAAAAATAACATGTATTTGCTTATACCTAAAGGTGGAATGAGTTTGGTGACATGTGTAGGTGATTTGGAAGGTTCTAAGACACTCTTATGTGGCCTCCAAGATTCAAATTCCAATTCTCTTGAAGATTTGAAGGAGATTTGGGATAGGGGTCAAACATATCTCATGGAGAAAAACCATGGATAAAGGAATATGTATCTCATATTGGTTGTAACCATATGAAGGATTTGTGGATCTAGGAGGGATTAATGAATCTCCATTAATGAGTTCATTGCTTATGTTTTTGTATAAATAGGAGTACCTCCCCATTTCGAAAGGGAGGACTCTTGGAGCATGTATCCTAACTTATGATGGAATAGAATAAAGTTTTCTTTCTATAGTTTTAGATACAAATTGTCCTAATGTAGTATACGAATTTATGGATTAGTTTGTCACTTTGTTCTTAAGAGAATTAAGCTCACTCTAAAAGGATCAAAGAAACATTTTATTTCATTATAGATTTTATTTTCATTTAATTACTTAGATGTTTGAAGATTTTTCATTATTAATGAATGAATTTTAGTTTAAATCTTATCAGCATATGAAAGGACAAACAAGGGTCTAAGTTAGGCTCTCTTCCATTTTATATGAGTAATAATAGAAATTCATTCTCTTTTTCTAGTTTCAAGTGATTTTTTGAATTTCCAGTTTTCCAACAATGCCATTAATGAGGAATGAATTTGTAATGAAGAACAGCAAGGACCTCCTTAGTTAGGAGCCTCTTCTATTATTTGTTTATGCATCTTAAGCTATTTTCCATGAGTGGTTTTTGATTTTTGTTCATGCAGTAGTATTCTAGAAGAAGGACAAATCTGGTTCTCTTAAGTTAGGAGCCACTTCTCCTACTTATTACATAATGAATTAGAAATTACTTAGTTAAATTTTATATTTGTAATATGCACTCCTAATTAGTTCATAATTGCATTCCCTTCAGTTTCCATAACGTATCTTCTAAAGTTGATTATAGTTGCATCTAAGGTCCCATATATTTTGGTTTGCTTCTAAGTTTTACGAAACTCGCAAGTTGACAATTAAATAATAGGGATTTAACAAACAATTAAATCACCCAACAATATTATTGTCTACTATAGGAGGGATTGACCCTACGGATTCGAATTTGATCACTTTTGACGTGGAAAATCATGTTCCTCGTCTTCCTCGTCAAATTGTGTTTTTAATCCAAGTCATTATTAAAAGGAAGATGATTCATAGGACTATGATGTATGAGGGTGCCTCCACATGAATCATGTTTGTTTCATTCTGGAAAGCCATCGGTTCTCCACCCATCAACCAATCCCCAAACACCTTAGAAGCCTTTGATGGTAAAGGATCTTGTCCTTATGGTATTCTCACGAGTTTTCCCATCACGTTGGAAGGGAAAATTGTCGAATTGGAAGTAGAAGTCGTGGATGCGAATTTGAATTATAACCTTCTACTTGGACGAAGTTTGACTCATGTTATGTTTTGTGTGGTTTCTTCTTTGTTCTACGTGCTCCATTTTCCTCATGAAGGGGAAATAATCACCATTGATCAATTAGCCTTTTTCTCTTCTGGTTCTTCAAATAGCAACGTGCCCTATGTGGGAAATACCAACATTCCTTATGAAAGCATGGGGGCAGGTCTTTTTAAATATTCTTCTCTTATGGGAACTTTTCCCCTCCCACCTCCTCATGTCGCTTTTGTCAACATGATATCTACTATTTACGATCCTTGGATTGTTCCATCTCTCAATCAGGTTGATTCTTTTGGTGATGTTATGTTGCTCATCCTTGTAGAAAAAGATTACGAAGCTGTTGTTTTGGCTTCAGCGCCCACTTCCGAAAGTCATACTTCTCTCAGTATGCATCTAGATGAGTATTCATAGTCTCCTTTACTGGGTTCTTAGGATTCTCTAGATCCTTTGAATGAGACATTTCCTAATGAAGAGAGTATCACCAAGATTATGTCTCTTGAGGAAATGCTTTGGAATGATGCTCATCATCGTTCCTTGTTTCTTCCAAGTCTTGGTGAGATTTCCTCATGTCTAGATCACTTTGTTTCTTGTACACCTACCCATCCACTTGAAACACCCATCTTGGTGCATGGAGTTTTGTGTGAGGGAAACATGGGAAATATCATTGCTACCTTGCCCATTGACATTTCAATCCAACTTGAGATTGTCAAAAACTTTCAACTGGGGGAATATTTTTCTCATGATGAGATTACTATTTTCTCGCCTTCTTTTATGAGATCTTCTCACCGAGTCTTTACCATTTTCCCACTATTGCCATGGGGTATTCATCCTATGACTCGTAACCCTCACTGGCCCAGGGGGGGGCATGCGGGCATTGTCATTTATGCGTGTTATTACACTATTTGGCTAAGTCGATGCTTACATGTCATGCCAATGGTGAAACTTCAATTTTATTCTCTGTTGATAGATTACTCAAGTCTGCAAATGGGCTCCATATGAAATTTTTACGCATTTTCTGTGTAAATACTTATGTACATTAGTGTATGTTTTCATTAATGTGCAGTGCAATTTTAGTGTGTTAGTTTTATTTTATAAACCTTTTCCTCTGCTTACCCTGTTCTCTACTTAGTTTTCAGATATCATCCAACCATTATGTCAGTTTTGTTGATAGAATCTATCTTCTGCTACATGGGCAATCTATGACCCTAATGGTGAGTTAGTGAATTCACAAGGTATATGTTTAGGTCACATGACGAATAACATTACCGAATATAGTGCGGTCATCAAAATTTTGTCAGAGGCTATTTCTCTTGGCATTAAAGAGTTAATGATAAAACTTGATTCACAATTCATTGTACTACAACTTAATTGACAATATTTAGTTAGAAACCCTCAAATTTTGAGAATGTATTTGCGCATTCGAATATTGGAACGAGAATTTTATTTTATTACTTATCATCACATTCCAAGATGCATGAACAAATTAATAGATGCATTGGCTAACTATGTGTTAGATAGTCATTTGCGAAACTTGTAAATCATAGAACATCACACATTAAATATGGAAAATAGGAAACCATGTATATATATATATATATATATATATATATATATATCACACATTAAATATGGAAAATAGGAAAACATGTATATATATATATATATATATATATCTATATATATATATATATATATATATATATATATATATATATATATATATATATAGCGAGTGTTTACAAAAGAGTTTTCTGCATCAAAATAACAAAATTTGTGTTCCGAGACACATGGCTTTACAAGCCTACATAGTGAAGAAAGTAAACTAGAAGTTGGTTATTCGCCCACATTATACTCATGATAACACTAGACAACCTTAATCACTCGGCCTAGTAGTTGACAGAGTCTGGAGGATACTCCTATTGTTTGCCTCTAATAGCATAATGACACCTCATCGATCGAGGCATACTCTAGAATCCCCTTGGTCATGATTTCCAGGTCCCGCTCAACCTCGACGATGGGATTTTCTCCCTCTACATATGGAGGAGCATCCTCGATTTGGTGGCCATTCGTCTAGCTATTGGAGAAAACCCTGAAGGTCTCTCTAGTCTCATATCTGGCCAACATTATAAGTTGGATCTCAATACACATAAAAAATTGATATAAGCTTCAAAAAACTTCAAAAATAGTTTTTTACCTGAATCAATCCACTATTCCCTTGGAGGAAGTGGAAGATTGAATCTCCTTGGAAATCCATTCCCGAATACACCCAATCATCGACCATGATTAGTCGCTGACGTAGCCATCTGAAGAATTCTTGATGAATGACATATATTGACCGCCTCTATTGTTTCAGCATCAAATCTCCCCATCTAAGCAAATGTGGATCTCTGCGTGTTGGTGGATCCACTTCCAGCCACTGATAACAAAATAATGGCACACATTCTAGGATGAACATCCCCATAATAGATCCGAAACCAAATTGTTTCAGATTTCCCCTCTTGCACTTGGTTAATTGACACTTCATGCATTCCAATAAATCTTTACATCAGTTGAATACCATGGGATTGAAGCATTCGATCACGTACTGGAAGTGAGACTTTGATGTCTCATGCAATGCTTTTTCCCTTCGATAAGATGACTTCACAGGTGTTCTACTTTAGTTCCATTATTCACATTCATGGATTGTTTTGATTGTACCTTGAGAGCCATTGTAATTATTGGTGGTTTCTCTCGTGAATGTTAATGGTTTACATCATTGACCATAATGAGGCAGTTTTCTATCACGTTCAACTTCGACACATCTATTCACATGTTAGACTTCGTACATTGATTGGGTCGAGACAGAGCACAAGACCCTAGATTTTGTATGATAGAATCCAAGTTTCATGGAGTTATGAGTCATTCATGACTATATACATGTTTCCTTTTGACGGATAGATGGGACCATACCGTGGATCCATATTCATGATCCTTTCTATTCGGATGGTTGTGGCCATACCAAGTATCTTTGCACATGATCCCTCCTATTCCAATGGTTTCATCCATACCACAAATTCATGTATTATTAGATGCCTATTCATGTATTATTAGGCATGATCATCAGATATTTTAGATATGTATACGTATATGCTTGATTTGCAGGTCTGTTGACGATGTTGTTCTTGTCCTTGCACTGACTTGTAAATCATCGCATCCATCACTCCCTATTCTACCTTCATGCTCTAAGGGGTATCTGTTACACATTATTTTGTCATGTCTCATGTTCACTTCCCTTGCTATATCCTGGAGTTCCAAGACATTGACTATTGTGTAGAATATTCATCATGATATACAAACCAAAACCTCCCTGAAGAATCAAAGGAAAGTTTCCCTAAAATCGTTGTGGAGAAAGTTGCCTTAAAACCTAACTTTTGGCATCAACACATTTTTCTCCACTTCTTTCTTGTGTTGATGGAAGGTTGCTCAGTTATACACTTACGCTACTTGTGTGGGTTTTCATATGAAAACTTGTGCTGAACTCCTTCTGGCAGGCTTTCCCAAAACCGGAGGAGAAGCTTTGCTCACTAGAACCTTAGGGAACAGTTAGCTGGATATTGGTTGTTGTTGATATGGTTGAGCTTTCTACTTTGGGCCTCTTGATCGTATCATCATGGGATTTCCCCTTGAGATTTGTAACTTCCTCCCTCTTTTTTGGATCGCTAACTCCCTCTCCCTTCCTATAAACTCACTGCCTTCCATTCTCAAATGGTTGTTCATTGATTGTTGCATCCCTATGCTGATATTATGCTTGTATGCTACCCATTCTAACTTGGAGAAGGAGTGATTGAAGAGTCTTTTCTTGGACTTGGACATCCACCCAAAGGAAGGCCTTAACATCAAGTCATAGTTTGTATGCTTCCCTTTTCAGTTTCTTAATATATACATCTCATGTTCACTTTCCATGATTGTATAAATATTTATGTGATTAGCATAATGTTCCTTGATCCATTGAGTATTTAATGATTGATATATGTTATATATGCTCTCATGTCTTATATAGTACTTTGATCTTCCTTACAGGTTTCTAGACATGAAGAATGACTTAGGAGCGTGTCCTGGAGTGAAAGATTCAAAGTCATCTCTAAAGAACGAGCGATTAGCATTAGAACAAGGTAGGTTCCTCTTTCTTATTGCATGTTTCAAGCATAAGCTAGGAAAGTGAGTAATAGATTGTTTGGTTTGTTGCTAGACCAACTCATTGGGCTATAGGGATCACCTCTATTTGTAGATGGGATTTTCCTTCATGACAGGAGAATTAGCGGATATAGGATTCAATTGTATTAAGACTGTAATATTATATTGAAACACTCTCGGTTCCCTACAAATTATATAAATAATCGTAGTTGGATGGTTATTTAATTACTGGAGGGTTATAGCATAAATTATACATTATTAGATTATTTATTTTGCGACATTTTATAGTTATAAAAAATAAATTTATTGAAAATTTTAAGAGTTGGTTGGTATGAAGCAGGTCAATGAGATCAATATTCCATGTTACCAACTTCAAACTATGTTAAATTAAAGGATGACATTCAAAATATGTTAAATTAAAGGACGACATTGAGTATTTTTTACTGCTAAAACTAGCAGGGGACCTAAAGGGAATCCCTAGAGGGAAAATGCTAGGCCAAGGGAAACAAATGGAGTCTTAGCCCACTATCACCTCAGCTAAGGCTCCCTTCTATTTATGGAATTTCATTGATGGGAGGAGACCCAATATGTATGGAGTCACTAATGAATGATAAGTCAATGGATATGAGTGAGCCAGACCCTTTCTGAGAAGGTTTTGAAGCGTGGAGCTTGCTTTCTTTCTAAGAAAGGTACTATGTGCTTATAGGGAAAGGAAGGGGATTTTGGGGGTTAGGTGTATGAGGATGGGCTTTGAAAGGAGTTCCCCACACCCTAAATCCTTGTTTATGTTAGTATCCTGGATGGTTCTTGAAAAATGGTCCTTTCAAGGAGTAGGACCACATGAGGCCAAGTGGACCCGGTCTAGGTTATGAGGAAGGTTTTAAATAATCAATGATTTTCTTACCCTAGACAAGGTGGGAAGGATCAAAGAAATTATTTCACTCAATGATGTTGCTTTGGTCCTGGGAAGTACTAGCCTTGGAGATGATTGAGTAAGATTTTGTCTCGGAGCTAGGGCTTGGATTTTCCCCTAACTCCACTGCTAAAATGTCTTCAAATTTGGAGGATGGATAGAAGAGAGGCCATCACAGGAGACACTACGAGATGTAATGTTTTCAGTGGCTCACTTGTTGGGAAATTGATTCCCTAGGAATCCCAATGTGGCGATACTTGGGAGAAGGTGAAAGAATAGGATTTTTGGTGACTTCCTTTGGTATATCAATGCCTTAGTACTTGGGAGAATGGAGTCTATGTTGATTATCTATAAGATTTCTTGGTTTCCAGTCAAAGAGGCCTCAAAATTACTTCACAAACCCTCTAGGTCAAGTGAAAGCAACCTTGTAGCTTTTATACTTCAAATGTACAAGAGGAATGGCTTGTCAAGGTCAGATTTTACCTCTAGGAGATTTATCTTATACTACAAGGGCCAATGCATGGACAGAACATTATAATAGAGACAATCCCATAATATTAAGCAATAATTTGCATGCAGAAATTAGGCCTAGAACAACAAAAATCCCATCCATAATATATGACAAAAGTAACAAAGAATAGCATCACAATTTCTTACTTACATACAATATATTATATCCAACCATTCACAGATGAAAATAAAGAAGCTCCAAGAGAATATAAACCAATAACCATACATCAAAATTCATCCATAAATGCTCCAATTCATCCTCCAGCAAAAAAAGTGTGAAATTCTCTAAAGACAAGAGAGAACCAACCCAAGTAATGATGAGAAATGATCCAAGCTCACTTGTATTTATACACATCTAAGGAGTTCAAATTAGCCTCATTGGCCTACATAAGCCCCAAAAATAAAATAATGTGCTAATAATACAACATTTTGGTGACAAGCCCACCAAACTAGCTCACAAATGAAAAAGTAAGCCTCCCAGGACGTCAAATAATAATATATGCATGACATAGGGCCCTCTAAGAGGCCTAATGAGCTCCATGGGTGCCACAATGAAGAATAGGACCCTCAAAAGTAGTGGAAAATGGGTTGGCCCTTGTAATAACCTATGGTGCTCCAAGTGACTGTGGGGGGCACACAAGTGTCCTCATGGGTCTACAAAAAAATCAAAGATGCTTGTAGGTTTCCTTCAAGGGCTAGGATGATAATGTAGGAGATTCCATATCATCGTTGAAGTCCTGGATCATCGGCTAAGTGTATGGTGTAGATTTGGGGCCAGATAGGCATGATGGATCACGTGCATCCTCCCTATCTAGTAAATGAACCACGAGCAATCTTGGAATTGTTGTGGGGATCCATGGAGTGTACTCTACTGCTATGGAGGCCCATGGCTCTCAACGCTCACCCTAAATATTCCAATGTAGCCCTCTGGAGGGTTAGGACCCTGTATAGGGAGACCAAACCCCAAACGGAAACCATCTGCAATCTTACATAAGATCAAATGCATTCCCTAGGCTTCCAATACAAAAAGTCATTAGAGAAATCGAGTAAATGAGCTTACCTAATCACGGACCATAGGTGGAGAATTCATAATGCCCTGCCCTTCCATAATGGGCTTCGGGATGTGCCAATGTCTCCTAAACTCCCAATGGAGTTAACTAAGTACCCTATTAGGTGGTTTCTACTTCTAAAGGGGATAATATAGTTGAGGTACATCCATCGATGGTGGCATGTAGCAGATAGGTGAATGAGGTAGGGAATGAGAGGGGGAAGCTGTGGGTCACATGTTGGGCACAAGGGTAGCTAATAAGAGGGAAGCCCATCTGTGGGTTTATAAATTGTAGGAGGGAGTAATCATGGCACATGAAGTGCCCCAACCTTGATTTTTCCACCCTTCTTTATATGAATTTTGCCATTTTATGATTTTCTTCGATTAACTGGTTAGGGCTCAAGGGGTTACAACATGATGTATAAGATATAGCAGTGAATTCCCCCCTTTAAGGTCGGGTGGTTCATCACTCACTAGGGGTTGGGACAATCATGGGTTCCTACATGATGAAGAAGGCTCATAGAACCTACTAGAATGAGAGTGATGGCCATGATAATAGGGTAGAGATCATGTAATGGATTTTTCCCACGTGCTAAATGTTTTTTTCCCGGCCATCTTTTGCATTTTGTGGTACTTTTCTTGTAGAATGTGACCATATATGTTGTTAACTTTCTTTTTTTAGCTGCATCAACCTTTGGGTTCATTCTAGGTCATGACCCAAGGTGTGGGCAAGGAGAAGGGGTGCGCTGACCCTAAGTGGACCCCATGGAGGAAGGTCGACCAAGGTGGGAGAAATTATGGATGGGGTAATAATGAATGTAAAGAGTGTAATATGAGCAGATAAGGGAGTAGTACCACGCAACCAAAATCGGGGTTTCCTATGAAATACCATCCCTGGAACCAAATGGTCAATAAAAGAGATCCCACAGGACTAGAATCCAAGGTTAATGCCTAAAAGGCATCTAGGGGATAGAAGCACAGGCCTAGCCCATTCTTTCCATTGAATCCCCCCATTAATCCATAACTAGAAGTTTCCATGATAAGCAACCTACAATACTCAATTTCAAAATGACAAGGCATACCTTTAGATTCGAGAGGCCCACCGTCAAACATATGATCATGGCAGATGGGTGAGGGATCACATGGTTGGCTCAGGTGGTGGAGAAAATGGCACAATGAGTTAGCTAATGATTGTAAGGGGATTCTATCTTCCAGCTAAGGACAATTGTGGAGAAAAAAATTCTCCTAGGGATATTACTAACAAAATGGTGGGTAACATCTGGCTCCTACTGGAACATGAGCTTTCGAAGAAGTGGGCGAAGCTACTCCAACGGGAGGTCATGAGAACTCCAACAATCTCTTGGTTACCATATACCTGTCACCTTCACATATAATATATGGAAAAGCATTGGGAAACATGCTTTCAAGGTGTCTCATAATAATATGTTAAGCCATAAAATTAACAAAAAATAAAATATGCAAACTTTAATTCAGATGCATCTAATCTACCATGAGAAATATCATATGATGTTAGTTCTAATGAGAAAATGAACATGCAATGCATCCTACCCTAACATTAATATAGTAATGCTAATACTAAGTATAATCATAAAGTCAGTGCAACCAACATATCATCACATCAATATACATATGCCTTCTAGTATGATTACTCATGTAACAACCCCCAAATTGAATGTGGACATAGTCACATGGCAGATGAAGCGGGTGGGAGGTGGGAAAACATGATCTCCATTTGAGGTAGAGGGAGGTCCTAGGAGACAAGAAACTGGTAATTCTAGAGGTCTAGGGCTCTCCTTCTAGGTTCAAAATGGCGTAATGAATGGTCACTCTCGAGAACTCCTCATCACAGTCATTGCTTGTAATATCATGCTTTGAGGATGTCACATGGTTGTGATGAAAGGGGAACAAAGGGTGAGAGAAAGAAGGAATGAAACAAATATGTCTCTCAATGTGATGGCCACAGTGGGGAGGGGAGGCTGTAGAGTGATCATAATCCTAAGGATGGGTCAAAGGGGATACATTATATTCAATGAAGGGTTCTTCCTTGACACCATATTCAGAAAGGGGCAAAAGGTAATTGTCACTAAAGATCATATCAAAAGAGACAAGGGAATTACATGAGGAAGAATCAAGGTGATGAACGAGAGGGAAAGGCAAAGGGGAGGGCTAAGTGTCATATTCAACGAGATTTCCTTCCACACAATTTAAAGGCTCAGGTTATTTGAATACATAGCCATGAAGTGGGTTGGTGGGAGCCTCATTTCTTTCATCGTGATAAGCATCAAAGGTTTGACTTTCGTTAAAAGGAGAATCAATAATTTCCAACTATCCTTCTTCATGCAAGGGAAAATAATAATTATCCTTCCCAAAGGTATCAATGGGTATGTCATCGTAAGTAATGTCTAGGATAAAGGAAAAACCAATCTCAATTTCATATTCCTTGTCAATATCATAAATGGGAGCACAATCAAATTGGGGCACAACGATTTCCCATTTGTCCCTTTCAAAGCCTAAATAATCTCCAATTTCATTCTTGAAGGAGCTCATGACACCACCTTCCTCAAATTTTTCAAAAGGAGAATCATTAGGAGTGATACCCTTGAGAAAGGTAAGATCAATTTTGACCTTACTTTCCTCAACTTCATTGTCCTCAATGCATATGCTCTCAAAATGACCCTGCTTGTCTTGCAACCCCAATAAGGACTCATCTCCCTGCTCATCACCAAGGTCCTCAAGGTCATCTTCATCTTGGTTGGTTAACTAGTGGGACCTATCCTCTTCTCTTTTCTCTTCAAGAAAAATAGCTAAGGTATTTATTACATGATTATGGTAGTAAGCTTCTAGGAGGAGAGTGTTAGTGGGGTTCTCTTTATATTCACATATCATCTTATGAAGCTTCACTTCTTCATCATATAAGAAGGAGAAAAATTCATTATAATTATATTCCCTTACTACCTCCCTGCATGACCTACTATATTCATCCATTCTTTCTTGCATGATTTGGAGGCTCTTGGGATCCACCTCTTCGTCATCCCTATAGGAGGTATTCCTTTTCATATTAATGAGGTATTCCAAAATATTCACGGCACATGTTATGTGAGCAAGGTCAAGGAGATGACTAGGATCCTCTTTGTAATAACACCTTACTATGTCGATTTGTACTTCTTGCGACCTATAAAACACGAGTATGAATTCCATATCCATGCTCTCTAACATATTTTGAAAAGTTCCTGCATATTCCACAACTTTCTTTTGTTGCTCTTGAATCTCTTGGTTATTGAGTTTTTCAAATATAGGACCAAGAAAAATATCCATCTTCTATGATTTTTTAGATTAAAACTATAATGGAGTCTCTAAGGTGAATTAAAGTGCCTTGATAGATGCTTGCTTCACCCTACAAGCATTAAATTTAAATCTTAGTGAAGAACTAGCGGTTCGTTCTTCCAATGGAGTCACCAATAATGATATGTCGATATGTCGTATAGGGAACAAAACACACGTCTCATGTCCCCGACAACGGAACCAAAATTTTATCGCTCAAACTAGCACGGGACCTAAGGGGAATCCCTAGAGGAAAAATGCTAGGCCAAGGGCAACAAATGGAGTCTTATCTCACTATCACATCACCTGAGGCTCCCTTCTATTTATGGAATTTCATTGATGGGAGGAGACCCAATATGTATGGAGCCACTAATGAATGATAATTCATTGGATATGTGTGACCCAGACCCTTTCCCAGAAGGTTTTGAAGGGTGGAGCTTGCTTGCTTTCTAAGCAAGGTACTATATGCATCTAGGGAAAGGAAGAGGATTTTTGGGGTTAGGTGTATGAGAATGGGATTTGAAAGGAGTTCCCCACACCCTAAATCCTTGTTTAAGTTGGTATCATGGATGTTTCTTAAAGAATGGTCCTTTGAAGGAGCGGGACCACATGGGGCCAAGTGGACCCAGTCTAGGGTATGAGGAAGGTATGAAATAATCAATGATTTTATTACCTTAGAAAAGGTGGGAAGGATCAAAGAAAGTATTTCACTCAATGATGTTTCTTTGACTATGGGAAGTACTAGCCTTGGGAATGGTTGGGAAAGATCTAGTCCCAGAGCTAGGGCTTGGATTTTATCCCAACTCCACCATCGGAAAGTCTTCAAATTTGGAGGAGGGCTAGAAGAGAGGCCAGTGCAAGAGACCCTAGAAGTTCAAACTTTTTCAATGGCTAACTGATCAGATATTGATCCAGGACCTTAATGATAGCTCAAATTTCAAAGTCTTCGAAAGAGTGTCGAACCTAAGCTACCAGATAGATCTCGTCTTCCTAATTCTAGAGCCATGAATGATTCGAAAAATCGACACCATATGAAGGAGTTATCACAATTTGAAAAGTCCAATAAACTACAATTTATGGACATTTGACCAAGAATAATTTGATTTTTGAAAATATTAAAAAAAGTATATTCCAAGGAATATTCCCCACAATATTCCCCAAAATATTCCTTTTTGGGTGACCAATCAGGTGCCAACATGTGGCAAGCCCGAAGGCCGCCACATGGCCTTAGAATGGTATTGTAAAATTTTGTTTGGGTCCGACGGAATCAAACCTGTGACCTCCGGTAAGACAAACCAGTGCTCTACCAACTCCACGGATGGTGATTCTTAACATATAATGGTTGCATTTTATATTTATGTTATAACAGGTGGAGGATTGGGGGTTAGGTCCACTAGCGGTCCCCCGAAAGTTGTTCACATGTCGCGACATGTTCGTTGTTTGCAAACAAATACACACGCAGTTGCACATTAATTGCCAGCCTTATCCCTAACCGCTAGAGGATTAGCCCATCACATGCACACTGATAGTTATGGTAACAGCCAGCTCCAATGGTTAAGCTTGGTGGAAAGGCTAGAAAGGGGGATTTTGCCAAATTTAACTGGAGTTAAGTGCCACTTCACCAGATTTAGTGGAGTATCCCTAGGGGATACTGACTAAATGCATTCCAAGAGCAGTTTTCGACCAGAGAGAGTGAAAAAATAGGCCATCTAGGCTAATTGAAGCCTTCTGGAGCCAATGGAATAGTCCAGAGAAGCTGAAGAAGTCATATTCATTGAGATTTTCATCCAGGGAGATTTTGGAGCTCAGGGCCACCACAGGGGTTGGAGGAAGTTGTAGGAGCTACCAGTACTCATTCTCAGTGAACCAACAGTCATTCCTGACTATAATGAGCCTTTTGAATCCATTACAAGGATTTTCAGAAGCATTTTGAGACTTATAAAGGCCAAGATGCTACAGGGAAGTTTCAGGAAGCCCAGTGCCAACCGTGGAGGAAGGCCTAGTTTGGGGACGTAGTGCTCATTTTGAGAAAATGACCAGTCTATTTTCAGTGTCTGATGTGTGCTGGAGATAATAGATGAAGTTTCATTGACAATTAAGGAATTCTGAAGAAGTTAGTGCCATTAAGAAGCTCAAGGAATCTTAGAGCACTAATTGAAGGAATCAAGTCTAAGGGAGCTTAGATCTGTTTGCAGAGTGATGACAGCCATGACAGGGATACAGATGGTATTCCAAGCCCATTGGCTTAGTTCAGTAACATTTGGAGTTAAGTGTGGAACTTGTTGTTGGCATTATGGTTCAGGTGTTGTCCTTGATGGCAACCCATTCAGGTGGTAGATCATTGTTCTTCATGTCAGCAGCAAAGATTGATGATCAACTCTTAATTTATTGAAAAATTTAAGAAGGACGCAGGTACACCTTTCAGAAAGTGCGTACCCGCAGGTAATCCATGCATAGACCGCGTCCAGGGACGCAGTCCAGCCGTTCAGAAGGTGCGTCCACCCAGTGCACACTTTTTAAGGCAAGCACACGTGGGGGTTTCTTGTGATTTACTCCTAGTATCTAGCCGACGGTATTGTGTTTTTAAGGTGTCGGCTCGTGGTATTGTTCCTTGATTTGAGGAGGAGCTTGCCTATATAAAGCAAAGGAGATCATTTGGTTTGAGCATGTCTTTGTTGAATATCTTATGGGGTGAGATCTGGTCTAGATCTAATCAAGGCGAATCTATTAATGGACCGAGATCTCTTGGCGCATGTTCAGATCTGTGGATCTGATTGTCTGGGTTACTTCTGAAGTCTTGCAATCATCTATGCCCGAAGGGACGTAGGTGCAGTAAGGGTTCAGGTGCGTCCGGGACACAGGAGCGAAGCGTTTCAGGTGCGCCGGGACGCAGGCGCAGAAGGGTTCAGGTGCGCCGGGACGCAGGCAGTTCAATAGACTCAGTGCGAGGGACGCAGGCTAGCAGTTGAGCAGAGTGCGTCCGGGACGCAGGCGAGTAGTTGAGCAGGATGCGTCCAGGGACTCAGGCCAGCAGTTGAGCAGGGTGAGTCCGGGACTCAGGCTAGCAGTTGAGCAGGGTGAGTCCGGACTCAGGCTAGCAGTTGAGCAGGGTGCTTCCTTCTGTTAAAATCTTTGTTTATCACTGTTGTGTTCTGGGTTTGGTCCTATTATTGTTGATCTGGTTACTACAGTTGATTGGGTAATTCTCTTACACTTGATGATCAATTGATGCTTATGGATCCAGTTTGAAAATTTATGAAAAGTGGTGGTCCTTGTATGAAAAGAAGTAGGGGGTTGTAGCTCCCTTCCAGGAGAGACTGGAAAACGGGAGAGAGTTGTAGCTCTCTGCAGGTTGCAGCCTACGTACTGGTAAAGGACTGCACCAGTACAAAACCATTGTAAAAGGAGTTTCTAATTTGAAAGAAGATAGAGACATATTGCAGCAGGTGGTTTTCTCCCACATTGGGTTTCCACCTTACATCTTGTGTTCTTTGGTGTGACTATCTGTTTCTTTTGTTCATGTTCATTATTTTATGGTACTGACATGCAAAAATAATTCAAAGAACAAATAAAGAAGATTTATTAAACGAATTATATAATACTGATTCACCCCCCCTCTCAGTATTATTTCCAACACTTGTAAAAGAAACATTGCCATAATCCCAAAGAGCCAAGTCAAGATGACAAAATCTCAAGGAGACGTAGCCCACAATATTCGGGTGAACTCCTAGATTAAATTTGTTGTTATGCATTGATGTTTATTTTCTTCATCATATGGCTATTATGTGTGTTTAATATCGGTAGAAACAAATGGAATTAAAGCACTTAAATAGTTAAAAGAAATTACACATACACCTGTCTCAAGTATTTAATTTCACAATTGTCAACATAAGCTAGAAAATATATTTGTTAATCTTTGGAGTGGGAGGTTCTTATAAGCATAACAAGTTATCAAACCCTCATTTCAAATCAAGTGGTATTAGAGCAGGATTCTTGATTAACAGAGAAAAATATTATGTGTTTGACTTGAAAGGTGTTTATGCAGTACAAAGAATTTGACTATTTGATTATTTGTAAACTAACTATTGTTTGAGTTTGCAAAGGTGAAGGGAAAGATATTGATAGCTATGTCTAGGAGAGGACAAGAAGGAAGAAGGGCTGAAGGCATTCTCCCTACCCAAAAGACCTCAAGCAATCCTTGAAGCACAAGAGGTTTGTTTGCAGAAGGGTTGTTTGAATAAGAGTTTGACTCTACAACCATTAGTTCTTTGAAAGCTTTGTGAATTTTGTTGAAGTTCTTTTGTTCATTTTGATGATGACAACTTCTACAAGTGAGTTTTCAAAATCCTCCTCCTTCACAAGATTATTTGATGAAGACATGAAAGAAGACTTGTTCATCATGATGGATATGGTGAGAGAAATGTATGAGGATGAAAGGAAGAGCACGAGACTTAGAGAGCAGTTTAATTCCATGAACGGAGAGAAGCAATTGCTTTTTGACAAATTGCAGGAAATGGAAAGCCAAATTCATATTGAAAATATGAACCTAGAAAGGATTCATGAGTTGGAGACACATCTCCTTGCTGCCAAAGAAGCCTTAGTCAAGTATCAGTTGGAAGAAGAGGTAAACAATTCTAGTTTGTCTTCAATTTCCTCTAAGAATGTTTATGGTTGTTATTTTGAAAAACATACAAGAGGCATAGGGTCCAAGTTGATGTCAAAAATGGGCTATGAAGGAAAAGGATTTGGAAAATGCACAAGGCATTGATGAGCCAATAATGGTTGAGGAAAGGCCTAAGTATTTGGGTCTTGGCTATGGACAATCTTATGGAGAAAGTTCCAAACAAGCCATCAAGGAAATTGAAACAATCCCTAGAAGGAGTTTCATATTAGGTTCTGTACCTCAAGTTTGTAAAGATTGTATTCATGGGGAATGCAATTGTTTGAAACATACTTTGCAAGAGGAAGGTGTTCATAATCATGCACTTGAAGCAGAGAGTTATGAAAGCTCTAAAAGCATTGAAGAGATTGATGGTGTTCCAAAGGGAGCTACTTCTTCATTTGATTCACCTCCTCATGAAGACAACAAAGGTGAAAGAGAAAGGTATAAATCTGATTTCAATCACACTTATTTTGATTATGTTAAGCATGGTAAATTTCCACATAAGCATTGGAAAAAAATTGCATGTTCCTTTTATGGTTTGGTTAACCATAATGTTTCTAGATGTTGGAAGAAAATGGCCACATACAGGAAACTTTTGAAGAAAAGGAGGAAAGAAGCCAAAGGTCCATTGGACAAGGAAAATTATGTTGTAAAGAGGATGAACATGTGTTGTACTAATATCCATAAGCAAGGACATATTGATGAAAAGTGTTGGATTTTGAATCCAACAATGCTTCCACGAAATTTGAAGAAAGTGGAAAAAGAATATGGCAAGAATGGAAAGGAAGTTTCCATAATTGATGTGTTGCAGGATGATTCACATATTGATGTCGATGTGTAGTTAAAGGAAGCACCTTTGATGTGCATTGGTAGGAAATGGTTAAAGTTCTTATCCAATTAAAGTTGCATGTCTTTTGATGTGATGCATTTCTTTGCTAATGGAATGCAAGTTGCAGGGTTTTACCAAAAAGGTGAGTGGAAAAAGTTGAGTATGAGACTCGCTTTATTGCAGAAAAATTATGTTCATTTCAATTTTGTAAGTACATGTACATATGATTGAGGATCGTGTACTTGTGGTTGTGCTTGAGAGAAAGTTGAAGAATGGAATACATGCATGAGAATGGTATGTATGAACAAAGGAATGCTGATGATTTCCTTGTATTTGAACATGTATTTGTAATTGACTTGATGGAAAGCAATCAACCATCATATTGCTTTGTTTAAACATGCACGCAATGTCACACTGACTTGAAAAAGTTTATTTGGTCTTCAAGATTGTAAAAGGGAGATAATGATGAAGTGTTTCATCTTTGGAAAGGAATCGTTAAAGTTCTTTTTGTACATGCTTGGCTTGAAGGGTCAATGGTTTGAAAAGGTGTGTTTTAGTTGGCTTGTGATTTAATCGAACATTTGTACACTAGATGTAAGAGAAATGATGATGATTCCTATGATGTGAATTTATGTCGTCAAGTTGTTTTCTTGTTTTCTTGACAATATGTCAGAAGAAGATTTGCAGCAACATTCAGAATTTCTATTGAGAAGATGTAATCTCATGTTTATTGAACCACCTTGGATCCATGGTCAAGGAAGTGATGTTCAACTACCTTCTGTAAATTCTGAATGACTTCAAGGAAGACAATTCTTAACAGGAGGACAAGTGCATCCAGGAAGGAAAGTGTCAACTACCTTCGAGTTTTGGTTCAAAGGCACTAGCCATGCAAGGCAAGTGTATGGAGGCTGAAAAGAAGAGGGTGTTGTACTCTCATCTATCGTTTAGATTAGTATATCAGTCTTTTGGGGTCCAAAATATTCCTAATGGGGAGGAGTGATCATATATTGATCCAGGACCTTAATGATAGCTCAAATTTCAAAGTGTTCGAAATAATGTCAAACCTGAGTGATCGGGTAGATCTCGTCTTCCTGATTTCGGCACCACGAATGGTTTGAAATACTGACACTGTATGAAGGCATTATCGCAATTTGAAAAATATAGTAAACTGCAATATATCGACATTTGAACAAGAATAATTTGATTTTTGAAAATATTAAAAAAAGTATATTCCAAGGAATATTCCCCAAAAATATTCCTTTTTGGGTGACCAATCAGGTATCGACACGTCGCAAGCCTGGAGGACGCCACGCAGCCCTAGAATGGTATTGTAAAATTTTGTTGGGGTCTGACAGAATCGAACCCGTGACCTCCGACAAGACAAACCAGCGCTCTACCAGCTTCGCTGATGGTGATTCTTAACATATAATCTCTACATTTTATATTTATGTTATAACAGGTGGAGGATTAGGGGTTAGGACTGCCAGCGGTCCCCCAAAAGCTGTTCACATGTTGTGACATGTCCGTCGTTTGCAAACAAATACACACGCAGTTTCACATTAACCGCCAACCTTATCCCTAACCACCGGAGGATTAACCATTCACATGTGCACCGACGGTTACGGTAACAGCCAACTCCAATGGTTAATCTTGGAGGAGTAGCTAAAAAGGTGGATTTTTCCGAATTTAACTGGTGTTAAGTGCCAATTCACGAGATTTAGTGGAGTATCCCTAGGGGATACTGACTAAATGCATTCCAGGAGCAGTTTTTGACTATAGAGAGTGAAACAAGAGGTTAGCTAGGCTAATTGGATCCTTTTGAAGCCAATGGAACAATCCAGAGAAGTTGAAGAAGTCATCTTCATAGAGATTCTCAACTAGGGAGATTTTGGAGCTGAGGGACACCACAGGTTAGAGGTAGTTGTAGGAGCTACCAGTACTCATTCTCAGTGAACCAATAGTCATTCCTGACTGTAATGAGCCTTCTAAATCCATTGCAGGGATTTTCAGAAGCACTTGGAGAATTCTAAAGTCCGAGATGATACAGGGAAGTTTCAAGTAGCCTAGTGCCGACTGTGAAGGAAGGCCTATTTTGGGGATGCAGTGCTCATTTTGAGAAAATGATCATTCTATTTTCGGTGTTTGATGTGTGTTGGAGATAGAAGATGAAGTTTCATTGATAGTTAAAGAATTCTGAATAAGTTAGTGCCATCAAGAAGCTCAGGGAAGCTTAGATCACTAATTGAAGGAATCAAGTCTAAGGGAGCTTAGATCTGTTTGCAAAGTGATGACAACCATGATAGGGATATAGATGGTATTCTAAGCCCATTGGTTCAGTTCAGTAACCTTTGGAGTTAAGTGTGGAACTTGTAAAAGAAACTTTCCATAATCCCAAAGAGCCAAGTCAGGATGACAAAAGCTCAAGGAGATGTAGCCCACAATATTTGGATGAACTCCTAGATTAAATTTGTTGTTATGTATTGATGTTTATTTTCTGCATTATATGGATTTTATGTGTGTTTAATATCAGTAGAAACAAATGGACTTAAAGTGCTTAAATAGTTAAAATAAATTACACATACACATGTCTCAAGTAATTAATTCCGCAATTGTAAACATAAGCTAGATCATATATTTGCTAAGCTTTGGAGTGGGAGGTTCTTGTAAGCATAACAAGTTAGCAAACCCTCATTTCAGATCACTAACTTGTCAGAAAATTGATTCCCTAAGTATCCCAATGTGGCTAGACTTGGGAGGAGGTGAAAGAATAGGATTTTTGGTGACCACCCTTGGTATATCAGTGCCTTAGTACTTGGGAGAATGGAGTCCATGTTTAATATGTGCAATATTTCTTGGTTTCTAGTCAAGGAGGCCTCAAAATTACTTCACAAACCCTCTAGGCCAAGTGAAAGCAATATTACAGCCTTTATACTTCAAATATACAAGAGGAATGGCTTGTCAAGGTCAAATTTTAACTCTACGATATTTCTCTCATACTACAAGGGCCAATGCATGGAGATAACATTATGATAAAGACAATCCCACTATATTAAGAAATAATTTGCATGCAACAATTACCCTTAAAACAACGAAAGTCCCATCCAGCATATATGGCAAAAGTAACAAAGAATAACATCAAAATTTTGTACTTACATGAAGTAGAGTATATCCAACCATCCACAAATGAAAATAAAGAAGCTCTTAGAGAAGATAAACCAATAACCGTACATCAAAATTCATCCATAAATGCTCCATTTCATCCTCCAGCAAAAAGTGCGAAATTCTCTAAAGAAAAGAGAGATTCAATCCAAGTGATGATGATAAATGGTCTCACTTCACTTGTATGTATACACATCTATGGAGTTTGAATTAGCCTCCTTGGCCTACATAATCCCCAAAAGTAAAATAATGTGCAACAATACAACATTTTGGTGAAAAGCCCACTAGAATAGCTCACAAATGAAAAAGTAAGCGTCTCAAGAGGTCAAGTAATAATTTATAGATGTCGTAGGGGCCTATAAGAGGCCTAATGAGGTCCATGGGTGCAACAATGAAGAATAGGACTCTCAAAAGCATTGGACAAGGGGTTGACCCCTTGTAATAACATGTGGTGTTACAAGTGACTGTAGGGGGTACACAAGTGTCCTCATGGGTCTCCAAAAAAATCGAATATGCCTATAGGTTTCCTCAAGGGCTAGGATGATAAAGTAGGAGATATGACATCATCGTAGAAGTCTTCGATAATCTTCTGTGTATGGTGTAGATCTGGGGCCGGTTGGGGATGATGGATCAAGTGCATCCTCCTTGTCCAATAAGTGAACCACGCGCAATCTCTGAATGGTCGTGGGGATCCATGGAGTGTACTTTCTACTATGGAGGTCCATGGCTCTCAACGCTCTCCCTACATGTGCCAATGTAGCCCTCTAGAGGGTTAGGACCTTGTATAGGGAGATGAAACGCCAAGTGGAAACCATCAGTAATCTTGCATAAGATCCAATGTGTCCCTTAGGCTTCCAGTACAACAAGTCATTAGAGAAATCTAGAAAATGAGAACCTAATCATGGACCATAGGTGGGGACTTCATAATGGTTTGCCCTTCCATAATGGGATTTGGAATGTGTATATGTCTCCTAAACTCCCAATGGGGTTAGCCAAGTACCCTATTAGGTGGTTTCTAATTCTAAAGGGGATAATATAGTCAAGGTACACCTGTCAAAAGGTGGCAGCATGTGGTAGATAGGTGAATGAAGTAAGGAATCGGAGGGGGCAACCCTGAGTCACATGTTGGGGCACAAGGACAACTAATAAGAGGGAAACCCATCCTTGGGTTTATAAGGTGTATGAGGGAGAAATTGTGGTACATGGGTTGTTTTGGCCTTGATTTTTCCACCCTTCTTTATGCTCCTTTTACCTTTCTATGATTTTCTTTGATTAATTGCTCGAGGCTCAAGGTATTAGAGCATGATGTATAAGATATAACAGTGAATTCCCCCCTTTAAGGTGGGGTGTTTCATCGCCCACTAGGGGTTAGGACAATCATGGGTTCCTATATGATGAAGAAGGCTCATAGAACTTGTTGGAACCAATGTGATGGCCATGATGATGGGGTAGAGCTCATGTAATGGATTTTTCAGTCGTGCTAAATGTTTTTGTCCTGACCATCTTTTGCATTTTGTGGTACTTTTCCTATTGAATGTGGCCATATATGCTTTTAACTTTCTTGTTTTAGCTGCATCAACGTTCGGGCTTCATTCCAGGTCATGACCCATGGCGTGGGCAAGGGGAATGGGTGAGGTGGCACTATGTGGAACCGATGGAGGAATATGGATCCAAGTGGGAGAAATGATGGATGGGGTAATAATGAATGGAAAGAGGGTAAGATGAACTGATAAGGGAGTGAAACCATGCAACCAAAATCGGGGTTTCATGTGAAATACCATCCCTAGAACCAAATGGTCAATAAAAGAGATCCCATAGGACTAGAATCCAAAGGTAATGCCTAAAAGGGGTCTAGGGGACAAAAGCAAAGGTCTAGCCCATTCTTTTTGCAAAATACCCCCATTAATCCATACCCATAAGTGTCCATGATAAGAAAACTAATACTCAATTTCAAAATGACAAAGCATAACGTTAGATTTGGGAGGCCCACCTTCAAATATAAGATCATGAAAGATGGGCGAGGTACCACATGGATGGCTCAGATGGTGGAGAAAATGGCACAATGAGCTAGCTGATGGCAGCAAAGGGTTGTTGGCTGCTGACTAAGGACCATCTTGGAGAAAAATTTTCTCCTAGGGATACTACCCAAAAAATGGTGGGTAACATTAGGCTCTAATTGGGACGTGATCTCTCGAAGAAGTGGGTGAAGCTACTCGAATGAGAGGTCATGAGAACTCCAGCAATATCCTTGTTACCGTAGATCTCTCACCTGCACATATAATAGATGGAAAAACAATGGGAAATTATATTCCTAACCTAGATTATTCTTGTGGAGTTCTTTATGAAAAGTTAATGCCCAATAAAAATTAATATTACCAAGTGGCTTGCAGTAAACAAGAAGCTATTACCTGGGATAACAGGTTGGAGAGGGATTAGATATGCCCAAGCATTATACTCTCTTTAAAATTTATGAAGGTATATTTCACCTTTTCCTCTCTTGTTTTTATAATTGAGATAACTCTCAGGGAGTTTTATTAGAGATCAAGATGGTTAGATATAAGTTTGGAGGACACTATGATGGTTTGGCTAAGTGATCAATCAATTTCTAAATTTGAATATTTTCTTCGTATCATAGAATATCAGATTTTTAGGCTCAAAATTTCAGAATTTTCAAACTTTTGTATGTTCCCCTAGAGTTAACAAGAAGTATGATCTTAAAGAGTATATAATTTCCCAAGATAAAAAGAAGATGAGAAACCCTATAAGGTTATTTATTCACTATGAAATTTCTAAATTCCTCACAAGGGCATACCCAACTCTGTGGGGGTAAGAGTAATTGTACATTCATCTCATTCACATTGATCATTCAAGTGTGTTATGCTCTAGAGAGAGGCCCAAATAGTTGAGTAGAATCTATAGAAGTGATTAGTGTCCCCTCATTCACTTCCCTGAAGGGCATAAAAAAATGCAGATGCTTGTGAACTCCAAGCTAGTGATGGATTGGGTAAGGGAAAAATTATGGGGATTTTATTTTCCTCCAATCATGATTACATAACATAAATTAAGAACACATAACATACATTAAGAGTTGGTGCATTATTATGAATTATTAGCCTTTATCGAGGCACTAAATTCCAAGGTGGGTGAACTTTCAAAAGCAACCCTAGCAATTCCTATTAGCACCTTTGGTATTTCAAAATGAGTATTAGATGCAGAGGAACATGAGTCTATGAATTTACATTTCTAATTGCACACTTTATAGGTCTATATCAATGGAAAACAAATTGGATAAGTTTTTACGGTCTCCATACCAAGACCATAATTATGAGGCATGGTTGTCTACCTATTTTTATTCTCATGAGATTTCCAAAATTAATGTAATTTTTTGTTTTTTTGTCTTATAGAAAGGAATCCCTCACATGTTTTGCTTAAATCAACATACTAATCACCGCCTTGAAACCACAAAGCTAGAACCCTAAGATGTTTTCTCTTAGACCAAAATATTAATTATTGTCTTGAGACCACAAAGCTGGAAAAGTGCTTTAACACGATGGAATTATATATTTTCTCAAAAAAAATATAATTTTTTTTTAAAGAAAACCAAAAAGAACAAAATTCCCTTTGTAAAATACAAAAGATATATTTTACAAAATTATAATTATATTTAAATATTTAAATAAAATACAAAAATATTATATAAAAGAATCTTCTAGTTAAATTTTATTTAAAATAAGGTCATATCCCACTTATGCAGTGGTGGGAGACATTGGGTTAGAATTTTCTTACAAGTATCAGAGTCTCCTTATGTGGTGGTGTGCTCCTCAGAAGTAGAATCAGATGTGAGTGGCCGGAATTGTGGGCATAAGGGGTTTGGATTTAAAGAACGGTGTTAAATGTAGCTGGAACTTGACCCATTTGTGGCTAATTTTGGGGTGGGTGCTAGACCCATTGGCTGAATCTGTGAGGCCTGAGAAAATTCGAGCATGTGCCAAGGAGTGTCAGGCAATCTAGGGGAGATTTGAGGTCGATGCAGGAAGAGGTAGTGCGTTGAGGCGTGGGGTGAATTGGGGTGTAGAGTGGGTGGCACTGCAGGAGTGTTTGCCTTCAAATTTCCCTTGTAAGGCTTTGCGTTGCAACTCCCATCTAGAAACCAGTGCTAAGGGCATTGCCTTGGAGTCCAAGCCTCAATGCCACTATCATAAAATGGGTATGTTGGCTCAAGCACAATCACAAATAGGTGCATTCTAGGCCATCATTGAGGTCATTGACCAACCCCAAGGAGGCAAGGAAACTCTCCTCTTGAAACCCCAACATCACCATGTCAGTCAGTTAAAATGAAAATGGAGACTTATGAGAAAGATCGTCATGAGGAACATGAGGTAATGATGACAACCCTCACCCCAATTCAATACTTACATTGTCACCTACTAAAGAGAGTGGTGGTGGTATAGCATGGACATATGCCAATTCTAGACAAATTGGAGCAAATTGAGTCGCGGCTGGCTCACCTAGAGCAACACGTCAGCTGCACCCCCCGCTCTTGCCAAACTAGGAATGGGGCTAGATAATCCAACTTTTGTCAAATCCAACGATTGAGTATGTATTTTGGTGTCTTGTTTATTTTGTTAAATGTTTGGCCTCTTTGATTTTGTTCAGCTAGGTTGTGTCTTTTTTAGACTGTATGTCATGGTCTGGTAGCAATGGTCAACAAACTTGATCGGGGTGAGACAAATAGGATCTTATGGAATAACCATGTAAATATTTACATTTGTAGTTAGTAGAAAGTTTTGAATTACAAAAAAAAAATATCATATCCCTAACCATCTATTATCAATCAATGGTTACTAGTGAAAAATATCAACATGAATCCAAGGTGGTTATAATAATTTTTTCCTGACACACCAATCATCCAAATAGTAAGATACTTTTTTTCTTTCCCCTTTTTTCCATTAATTTATACTTCAAAAGATAGAATTGTCCACCTATTGTGGAGGTTTGCCACAAGGGAAACAAGACGACCAATAAAAGAGATAAAACTTTAGTTTGTTGTGTAGATCCAAAACAGTTTAGATGGTTTATAGTTGAGATAACAAAAAGTAACGAAATTACTATGCATTCATACTCATCATTAATGACAAGCAAGATATATGACACAAGTTATTGGTTGGAAAAACAAGACCCATCTACAGAACCAAGAAATTCAATAATGTGCAAGTACAAAACATATAGAAAATATTTAAGAAACCTAAGCCATCAAAATTCATCTAAGGACTATGTTGGAGTTGGAGCCATGACATTAGGAGCTAGATATTATTTTTCAAGAGCTTTTCAATGTGTCGTCAAGCATCAGCTAATTAGACAAGTGTGTACGTGCTTCTAAATGCGTTGGATGTCATTCAAGGATAGAATGATCTTATTGCAGTCCTCTTGTTTCTCTTGGAGAAGCTAACCTAGAAACATTTTAATCTTCCATAGTAGCATAACCAAATGGAATTATTGGTTGTGATGACCACGAAAATTTCATGTTTCTAGGAGACAACCAATGATTGTCTCCTAAATTTTCAAATCCGATTACACCTATTGGTCCTTGGTGACTTTTGTTTCAAGGCCACAAATTTCTTCTTGAATATGAGAAGGAGTGGAGTGGAATAAGGTTGCAACCGACTAAGCTTGAATTTCAGCTATGAACCCATGATCTAGACCATATCCACCAGAGCTCTATCTAGGGTGCATTTGTTGACATGGCTTATCATCCAACAGAGAGGAAGGCATGACCACAGAGAAGCTAAACACCAACGTGATCTAAGATTTAGGGAGGGACCCATAAAACCAAGACCAAGAAACAAAGTTAAGAATGAATAGACAAAGGGAGCAAGGGTGAAAGAAGAAACATGCCTAAGCAAGAGACAAAAATCCTTTGCCATCAAGGAGATGATAAGAGGCTCCTTCTCGTGGAACTGAAAGAAATCCCTAGCCCCACGAGACTTCCAAGCACCTACTACATTAGAGACAAACCAAAATAAACTGTAGGGACACACATAAACTTAAAACAATGAGTTGAAGAAAGGTCACACGCGTAAATCATTGGCCAACATAGAAATATTTCCAAAAATTTTGATTGATGGCGACCCAATTGCAAAATTTGTGACAAAGTTGGACTGGGGATGGAGGGTATGATGAGGAGGGCCCAAACTTTCCCACACTCTTATCACCTTCACCCATACTTTACTGGAACAAAATCCGACATTCCTTCTTCGAGCACCTCTTACTTTGCTAATAACATCTCACTCACCATTGAACCAATGCTACAGTTACGGGGTGGGAGGGGGGAGGGGCGAATTAAAACAATGAGCCATTTGAGCAGTTGTGGGAGGGGGGAGGGGCGAATTAACACAATAAGCCATTTGAGCAGTCATAAAGTCCAGGAAGCATGTGAATGCATGGGTATGGCTAGCTGCGACCCCCCATTGAAAGCCTAGAGTGATAACAAGGTGGCTAGTTGTGTCTTCCAACACCTCGACCAACCTTGAGATACTTTCATTTCTCACCATGTCATATATTTTAGAATAGAAGCACTAACTAATATTTAGGTGCTAATTTTTGGAAATTTATTAATTGAAGATTTTTTATTTGGTTGATTAATTAAAGTACAAAATTATTGAATGTAAGAGATTAATAGATGATTTTTGTTATGTTGTAAAATATTTATATCAATAGAATGAAAAATAATAATTTAAAAACTTAATAAATAATCTATTTTATTTTATATATGCAAAGAGTAAATTTTATTAATTTTAAGAAGTGTACTCTAAATTTTTCATGTATTGGTTTTTCTCGGACACATTTTCTAATCAATTTTAATAGAAATCTAATAAGAATTTATGAGATTTACTAATTTACATTTTTTTTTTTTTTACAAAGTCGGGTGCTATATTAAGGTCTGAAATAAAATAGGGGAGTGAGATCTCCAAAGATACAATAAATGCCGGAAACAGCCTGGGTCAATAGAGTTACAAAATGAGACTCTCTCTATTACCCTTTTTCTGCTTGTTCTGATTCTAAAACTACTAAAGCTGCTATAGATTCTTACGAACTGAAATAACCAAAATTTACATTTAAAGACCATTTTAGTCGATTTCGATATGGCTAATTTGTCTTGCAGTAGATTCCTCTGGCTTTGGGTCCGCTTCAGGTTGTTTGGCACTTGAGGAGCTGGGTGCCGCTTTGTTTCGTTTATCCATCATCCATTGCAGAATTGAAATTGATTCTTCTGCATGGCTGCAGCGATTTGCTAAATGACGAAACTATTCATGCAATGAAGACACCCTGTGCAAAAACAGATCTATTTCAGCTCTGTATTTCTCATTCAGAATGCGGTTCTAGTCTTCCAGACTTGTTTCGAGGATCTTTTGCTGATTCTCCAGAATGCGTTGCTGGGCTCTAACTTCTTTGAGTTCATCTTGCAAGTCTGAACAATGCAGGCAGTCTTCACTTCTGTCCATTGGGATTGATAAGGGAGTAAAAAAAAAGGAAGGAGAGAGAAGAATGGTAAGAGCGCGGCTATCAAACAGGGCGGGGGTGATAAAAAGGGCAGCGAGAGTTAAGATTAGAAGAGACTAGAGAGCACAAAAAGCAGAGGAAGTATACAGAGAAGCAGACTTTGGGGCGCTATGAATGAGAAGCACAACATAGATCCAATTCAGCTGAGAGGCGCACTTGCTTGCTATACTCCAGACATTCGAAACCAAGCAATCGCTGAGGTTAGGACAGGGTAGATGGAGCTTTTTGCAAGAACCAGGAGACAAGAGAAGCTTACAACGGGAAAGAGAAGGATTCACGAAAGAGAGTAATATAGTGCCAGAGAAGGGAAAGGAGGTGTTAATTATATAGTAGAGCTGGGGATAAGTTAGGCAGGAGCAAGAATGACTAGTCACGGGAGGCTGGAGGGGAGTCTGCTGGAAAATCTGAAAAGAGTCAAGAGTCTCAGAGATACAAATCTGGGGAAAGATATGCCGACGAGCATGATTAAATTAACATGACTGTTATGTCTTCTGCAGTCGTCACATCCTTGTATTATCCCTATGCTGATGACCGTCCAGTTGTCGGCCAAATAAAAAGGACAGTTATCAAGCCTGACACCGGATTTAACCTTGTAACAGAAGATTTCCATTGAGATCATGGCAGATATTGGATCGATTCCCTAGCGTTGCATCTGAAGGTGCCGGCGGGTCTTCCACATGCGTTGTTGGCATGTTCATCCGCCTTTTTGTTGAGATTTCGAAGGATATGGAAATATTTTATGTCGTCCATCATATGATGAAGGATATGGTTTCGTTTATTTACTTGTTGAAGCAGAATTTTGGGGGAGTTTTGTTGCTGCGCCATTAATCGGATTACGATTGAGGAATCCCCAAATACCTGAGCTTTTTTAATTCCCATTTTGCCTAACTGGGTTAGACCTTGGAACAAAGCCAGAGCTTCGGCTCTATTGTTCGAGACTTCCCCAAGACTCCACTCGTAGTGGAGGATGCATTCCCCTTTGGGGTTTGTGATCAGTCCCCCTGCTCCAGCTATCCCAGGATTTGATTTGGAAGCCCCATCAAAAAACAGGGAATAGCAGTTACTCTTTTGAATCCAATTGGCGAAGTCCTGCTCTTTTAGTCTGATTTTCCATGACTTGATTTCTTCTTTGTTCTGAACTTCTCTCCTATTGCCTTCTGGTACTTTGCACTGCCTGTGCAAGATGTAACTAATTATGTCTCGCTCCTCAACACTGTACTGTGTAGCATCGATTTTGCCTTTGGTGTTGTTTGAGATAGTTTCCAAGGCAAGAGTTTTGGCTTTGTTGCATGTGGTTCGAGTATTTGTACTCTTATCTTGAAAAAAAAATTTGTTCCTGGCAAGCCAGATTCGCCACAGCAAGGTGTGGGGAAGAGCATTCCATACTCTTTTCACCAAGTGACTTCTTTTTTCTTTCCAAGGAAAAATTTTCCTCCATTTGTATATTGTCTCTGCTATGGTATTCTGAGGTTCCTAGTTTATAGCTCCAATGAAAGACATCTTTCTCCAGCAATCGGCAACAAATGGACATTCTATGAATAGATGATACATCGTCTCTTCAGTTTGGCAGCAGTTGGGACATCTGGAGGGTCCATTGATACCCCTTCTTTTTAAGTTTTCTGTTGTTAAAATTTTTCCTTTCAGAAGAAGCCATATGAAGAATTTTATTTTTGGGAGAGATTCTGCTCTCCAAGCTAATTTCCAATGAGGCCATATATTGAACTGAAAGGTGTTGCTGCAAATTTGTTGATGGCCTGCTTTGACTGTGTATTCGGTCCCAAAAGAGTCCCAACGAAAGCCGTCTACTTTATTTTCTTTAACAGGGGCTTTGTTGTGAAGGAGGGTATTTAGGCAGCTAAGGCTGGGCTCTAAAGCGTTAGGAATTTCAGGGAAGGTCCAACCTATCCAGGTACGAGAGTGAGGATCCCAACTGGAGAGTTGGGCTAGATTGTAAATACCTTCCTCGTTAAGAAACTTGATGATTGGCTTGGCTTCTTTGTGCATATTCAGAGGCTGGTGTCCCAATATTTTATCAACCCCAAAGTTTATGCTATCTCCTCCCCCTGGGACTTTCGATATATTCTGGATCATCATAGGCAGAGACTGCTTGCATAACCTCCAGATTTTGGTAGAGTCTCTATTTGGAATATTGGAATCAAGAAGTTGTTGCTGGGAAAGCTTAGATATTTGACCTCCAATACTCTTTTCCACCACATTGGAGGCCCTGTTATTAGCCTCCAAACAATTTTCACACCAAAAGCCAAATTCAAGAATTTTGGTGCTCTTATGCCAAGTCCTCCTCTTTCTTCAGTTTGTATAACCTGCTTCCATTTGACTAAATTGAACTTGCTTTTGTCGCTCTTACCCCCTTGTCATAGGAATTGGCGAAGGGTAGCTTCCAATTTATGATGAAAGATGGCAGGAACCTGATATAAAGAGAAATGATAAAGAGGTAAGGAGGTGATACCTGACATAAGAAGGATGAGTCTGCCCGCCAGATTGAGCCATATTGTTCCCCATTGCTACACTTTCCTTTTTACTTTATCTATGATCCCATTCCAGGTATCAGCTTTCAAAGGTCCCAGACTAACTGGCATGCCCAAGTATGAAAAATGGGTCCAATCGATTTTACAGGGAACCCCGAAAATGTTGGCAATGCTGTGGATAGTTTAATTTGTCATATTCCATCCATAGATACAACTTTTGAGCTGATTTACCAGTCCTCCCAAGTAATCCATAAACTGATCTAGTAATTTCTTGAACCTTTATGCAATTGTGGTGGAGGCGCCTCCTATTAGCAGGGTATCATCAACGAACTGAGAGTGGTTAATATTTTTAACTCCAGTCCCATAATTGATGCCAGTTATGAGTCCAACTCTCCTGTTGTGATCCAGAGCTTGACTGAAAGATTCTGCCATGAGAATGAAAAGGTAGGGGGAGAGAGGAAATCCCTGTCTTAGACCCCGAGAGGATTGGAAAGCTTCACATGGTCTACCATTGATCAAGGGGGATATCCAGGGACCGGATATGCATGCTGCAATGAGATTAATGAAGGAGGTTCTGAAGCCCAACTTTGTAAGGACAACAAATAAGAAGGAATGCCTGACTCTGTCGAAGGCATTCGCTAGGTCAAGCTTTAAGACAAATCCTTTTTCTTTTCTAGATAGACTTGAATGAATGGCTTCTTTGACGAGAAGGATGGAGTCAGTGATATGTCTGTTCGGCAAAAAGCCTCCTTGGTTTTCAGATATCAAGGTGGGAAGAAGGGGTTTTAATCTTGTGGCTAAAATTTTGGTTAGGATTTTGTATGAAGAATTGCAAAGGGATATGGGTCTGAATCTGGAGAAGGAAGAAGGGCGGTTTTCTTTGGGGATGAGGGCTAAGAATGTAGAGTTAGTGAATCCTCCAATCTTCCTTTTTCTTTGAACCCATCGGATCATCTTAGACAGGTCTTTTTTTATCACATTCTAGTATTCCCTGTAGAAACAAATGGGAAAACCGTCAGGCCCTGGCGCTTTATCAGGATGCAGAGATCAGATTGCTCTTTTGATTTCTTCTTCTTCGATATCTTTGTTGATGCTATCGTTCATTTCCTTTGTAACTCCTTTGGGCATGTGCTGAAGCAAGTTGGCATAGTCTTCTATTCCTTTTTCCTTGGTCAGCAGGTCCTTATAGTGTTTAGAAGCTGCCTTCTTTATAGTCTCTTGAGTACTATGTCGATTTCCTTCACTATCCAGGATTGTATTGACATTGTTTCTAAGCTTCCGGGCTGTGGCCTGTTTGTGAAAGTAAGCAGTGTTTTTATCTCCCTCTTGAAGCCATAATTGTCTGGATTTTATGCGCCATTTGATTTCTTCTTCCCTATTTATTCTGCTCAGCTGTTCGTATAATTCACTTTCTTGCTCTTTGCTTTGGTGTGTTAATCCATGTTCTTCAATTCTTGCCTGCACATCTTCTAGCTCATTTTTAACTCTCTTTTTGTTCTCCTCTGGTTCTTGGTATCTCTCTTTGGCCCGATCTTTTAAAGCCTCCTTGGTTCTTTTTAATTTCGTTTCCCAAATGAAGCTTGGCAAGCCTTCCACATGCTGGATCCACGTTTCCTTAACAATTTCTCTGACCGCAGGTATCTGATTCCAAAGAGGGCTGAATTTGAATGGAATGGGCCCAAGAGGGCAGTGGTTTTCCAGAGTTAAGGTGATTGGGTAATGATCAGAGGCAGATGTGCTGAGAACATTAGAGTATCCTACAGAGAAGTTTGAGAGGAGCGATATATTAACTAAAAATCTGTCTAATCTTTCCATTATATTGCCACTGCCAATTCTGCGATTGCTCCAGGTATATCTGCGATTTTTGGGAATGATATCCACTAAATCGTTGTCCTGGATGATGGCCTCCAGGCGCTCTCTAAACGGATCTGTAGTAAAAGTGCCTCCCCTTTTTTCATTTGCATGCAGTATTAGGTTAAAATCACCTGCAATTATAATATTTGCACTGCTTTCTCCATCAATGCTATTTTTCAAGTCATCCCAACAAGTTTCATTTTCTCTATAATGGTTGGGAACATAAACATTGTAAATGATCACTGTCTGGCTGCCTGTATTGCTGTCGAGAGTAGTTCTAATCCAGTTTTGATGAGAGTTTGCTACAGTGCAAGTCCATTTGCTGCTGTCCCAAATGGTAGCAATGCCTCCCGAGGCTCCTCTAGATTCGCTGATGTTGCCCGAGAATCTCTTCTGTTGTTCTATAATTTTTTTCATTTCATGTTGATCTTGTTTTGTTTCTTGTATCAGCATTATTTCTGGCTTCTCATTGTGAATCAGGTCTCTGAGGGCAGCGATTTTAGAGGGGTGCCCTAAACCCCTGCTATTCCATGAAAATATTTTCAACATGGCGCATTGGGCGTGTGGAGAGGTGCTCGCCTCTCTTGGTCTTTACCACTTATTTCTTTCTCTTGATGTCCATGGATAAAGGATTCTATTGGAGTTTGCGTTCCCAATGCTATGTCCTTTTGGGCATTCTCCTCCCTATGTTGTTTAGCGGTTTTTCTGCCTGGGCCTGTTTTTTTGAATGCATCACTTGGTGCTCCATGCTCTTTAAAAGAGCTTCTGGTAATCCTTGAAGAAAGGGACTCGAAGGGGGGTTGAGAAGAGATGGTTTGAGGTTGAAGGGAAAGAGGGGGCTCGGAAGATGGAATATCAGGGGCGGAGTCATCTGTGGAAAGGATCAAAAAAGGGTTGGAAGAGAGGGGAAGGGGAGGATCAGGTGTAAGGGTTTCAGAGGGATTGGAGGGCGGGGAGAAGGGTCGTTGTACAGATGGCCCAGGATTGCCAGAGTCCTTGGATGGCTTAAGAGGAGGGGCTGATTTCTTTTTTTTGACAGGTTCCCATTGTCCATCTTGCTCTTCAGTCTCTGCATTTACAATTTTAGTACATCTATTAGCAAAATGCCCGTACTCGTGACATACCTTGCATTTAAACGGTATCTGTTCGTAATCCAGCTGCTGAATATGGCTCCAGTCATCCACCTTTAACATTATTGCTTCCGGCAGTCCTCGACCAAGGTCCACTTCAACGCATATCCTAGCACAGGCTTGCATGTTGTCCTTGGGCTCGCTACGATCGATGTATTTGCCGACAGTGTTTCCTATGGCTCGCACCGACTCATCTCCCCAGCAGTGAAGAGGCAAGTGAGGGAGACGGACCCAGACTGGCACAGCATTGGGGATATCCAGTTCCGGGTCGAAGTCCGGGGTCCATTTGTTGAGGTAGAGACCCCTGGAATCCATGAAGTATGGTCCGTTTCTAAATATCAGATCCTTGTCTGCTTTGGTTTCGAAATGGAATGTATAGTACCCTCTTCCACAAAATTTGATCGAAATCTTCCCTGAGATCTTATCCAACCAATTTCATTCGACCCATTTCTGAACTGTTCTTGGCGAAGGCCAGAGGCCTGTGAACTGACCTATTAGACCTTTCTCTGCAAGAGAAATTGCTGCCATGCGGAGGAGGGTTGGAGGCGGCAGAACTTCCTGGAGAATGTCAAGCTTTTTCACAAATTTCGAAGTTGTTGGCTTGGGTTGCTGAGGAGGAAGTGATTTGATCAGATCCGAGAAAGCTCTTTGAGGATCAAGGTCCTCCTGTGGCTGATCCGGGGGGGCCATGGCAGGGGCCAAGGCCCAGAACGCGTTGATGCGCAACAGGTATCGTCCTAGGGCCGGCGCGCGCTACCAACAGAGCGCACTCGCAGCAAAAAAAGTTTGATTTTGCTTGATTATACTAATTTACATTTTTTAAACTTCACAAATTTAATGTATTAATTGTTTTCGAGATATTGAATTTATTTGTGTATTTAAAAATACAATTTAAATAATTAAAAAAAATTAATCTTCCATGAACTTACATTTTCAAATTTTAATTAAAATAATATAAAATGATGTAAGTATATTATTTAAAAAAATAAAATTAATAATAACTAAATTTAAATTTAAATATTTAAAAAAATAAAATAAAAAAATAAAATCAATAAAAACTTACTTATTTTAATTTTATATTTATTTTCTCAAAACACATTAAAAAATACCTTTGTGGCTTGTAATTAAAGACAACGTTCAGCTTTGTGGATAATCGTCGACCTTGAGTTCTCGCTCGCAGTGTATGTGACATTGACTGCTTCGATGATTGTTTGCTCATTGACTGCTTCGATGATTCTTTGCTCAAGATGTTCAAAATTTTTGGTACGAGCGGAGGGGAAATACGTATTACACTTGCACTCAAGAGCATTCTCATGGATGCTGAAAAGACGTAAATCCTCCCGGCATTTCTTGCTTTATTCAATGAAAACATGGCAATGACAATTGGTAAGTTTGAAGACATGGCAATTATTTTTGGAAAGCATACTCGCTAAGTTTCTAAAGTCTTAGAGGAAAGGGAAGAAGAGGATTTACAGGAAAGGCAAGAAGAGGAAACGTGAGTAGAAGGTTTTATGTTTAAATTTTCAATTACTTAATTTTGGTTAGATGAAGTTGTGTATTTAAAGAAATATAAGTCTAATTCAATTATCAAAACTTAACTTAAAATAAAAATAAATTAAAAAAATTCGATCATAAAGGATTTCTTTGCAACATACAATGTAGATGTCTCTCATTAACATACAATGTAGATGTTTCTCATTTGTTCTTCGTAGATAATGTAATGTGGGTGTTTTCTCATTTTTTCTTCGTAGATGATGCTCTCACTTTTGGGCTGGTCTCTAGAGCTCAATGGAATGCTCTTCATGCTATTATAAAGAGGTATGGGGATGCCTCTAGTCTGATCGCTAATTGTAACAAGTTGTTTCTTGTGTATTTTAATGGGGATTATGTGGAGATAGAGCATATTGCCAGATTATTTGGGGTTGGGATTAACAAGTTGGAGGATGGTTTGAACTATTTGGGATATAAACTAAAGCCGAATAGTTATAAGATCAGAGACTTGTCATGGCTCCTGGATAAATTCCACCACAGGCTCGATAGATGGACTCACAAGTGGCTTTCTTTAGGAGGGAGATATACGCTCATCCAATCTGTCCTACAACAATTATCGATTTATTGGTCTTATTTATTTTCCCTAATGATGGTTGTTACAAATAAGATTTGATCCATTGTTTCATGTTTCCTATGGTCTGGTACTCGAGAGAGAAATAAATATCACTTAGTCTGTTGGGAAGTGATTGGTAGACCCAAGGATTTCGGAGGATGGGGATTATTGGACATGAAGATTTTTGGATGGGCACTCCTTGTTAAATCTCTTTGGAGAGCACTTTTAGATAATGGAATTTGGTAGAATATCATTAAGTTTAAATACCCGAGGAAGTTAGGGTCCACAAATTGGTACGTAAGAGGTAGTATCAAAATCAGAAAGGGATCTTACATATGGAAAAGCTTTCACAAAGTAAAAGGGTGGTTCCTGCAACTCCTCATATGGTCCTTTGGTTATGGTACTAAAATTCTAATTGGCATTGACCAAATTTCTGGTGTAAGGTCATCAACTAAATTCCCAGATGACTATATAAGCACATTGCAATCTAGGGGACTTAGATTTCTAAACCAGATTATCAAGAGGTGGAACGGTTAATACCCAGTCCGCAAGGAAGCTACAGACATCAGTTTGATCAATCCACTATCGATAATTTGGCAAGAATACATAATGGGTCTTGCACTGACAGATTTATACAAGAATGAGAGGGGTGATTATCTCTAATGGTTCGATAAAATTCAATGTGGCTCGGTGATGGTAGCGGAGGTCTACAAGTACATTATTTGTTCCTATTTTTCATTGTCAAACATTTGCTGGTTTGAAAGTTCCTAGAAAGAGCTTGTTCCAATAAAGATTGTCCTCTTCACATGGTTAGCCTGATACAACAAGATTTTGACTTGGGATAATCTGAACAAAAGAGGCCACTAGGGTCTGGGTTGGTGTCCCCTCTACACTAATTCCCTAGAATCTACCTCCACCTTTTTCTGGAGTTCTCGGTGTCTTTGCAAGTTTGGAGTCAGGTTCTTTGGATGTTAAACATCTCATTTAGAAACTTAAACATAGTGGAACATTGGCTCAGTTGGTGGATCTCTGGACATGGATAAAGAAATAATCTACCTTTTTATATCTTATGGGAGCTCTGGAGCGCTAGGAATCAACAGAGTTTTGATGGTATCCCTGTCAATATTTCTTGCATATGTTCCAAGATCCTGGCTTGGGTAGATGCAGAAGTGGGTAAGGCTCATATGGATCAAAGCATTAGGACATGGGTACCTCATATTCAAACTCTTTATATAACATGTATGTTTGATGGGGTCACAAAGGTAGGCAACTGTGGTTGTGGAGCTTGGATCATGATTTCTCTATATTCCTATTACAAACGTTTCTCGCATGGTTGTAATGGAACCAATAATAGAGCTGGAATTATGGCACTCTTGGGGGTTCTATGGTTCACTAGAACAAAACTAATACAACACATTCATATATATGGTGATTCAAAGTCACTAATTGATGGAATCCCAGGACAATCAAATTTTTCACCACCACACCTTAAATGATAGTTGGATCGTATTTTGATTCTTAAACAAGATTTTCAGACTATTACTTTTCAACATATATACTGAGAGGTGAACATGGTGGCAAATGGTATTTCCAAATAGGGTCTTCATGCTACTGTTGGGTTCATACATTTTATATTTTCCAAGGATGGCTTAGTGAGGGAGGAAGGCACACTACTCCTTAACTAAGTAATATTAGTTATGAATTGTTCTTATCAGATCAATTTTATGTGGACAATTAGCATAATGTTTTATAGTTTAGTTTGATTATAATTTGTATTGGGGGGATGATATAGTCTATTTTTTCCTTGTATGGAGTTCATGGTTTACACTCTCCAATTTTTGAATAGGGATATGCTCATACATTATGAAACATGTATTGATTTTTACATTTTCATATATAAAAACTAGTGTTTTTTCCTTCTGAAAAAAAAAAAAAAATAGATTTGTCTGCAACATAATTCAATTTTCTCTTTCGCCTAATAATTCAATTTTCTCTTTCTTTGAAGTCGCCACTCATAGATTTAGCATAAGAATTTAAACCCATGACGTCATTTTCCTTGAAACCTAACATAACAAACATTGATATGAACCATGAAATCTCCTTACAACGAAAGCTAATCATGTCTACTATTGCAATGATTGAATACTTGGAAAATTCAGATACAGAACCTACATGCAATGCAATTTTAAATGCTTTCAAGTAAGTCCACCTGCTTTTTGAATATAGTTTTGAAGTTACAATTACTTTCATATTTTTATGAACCCATGGATCAGATATGAGGATTTATATTATTTGAAATAAGGGATATCATTATGATGCATCCATCATTATCATTTAAGTTGTTAAAGGTGGGATATTATGTCATAAATGTGTTTATTTTGGAATAAGGTTTTTAGAATTTTATTAATAAGTGATATGGTATTGTAACAAACCTATTTGGACGAGTTAAGAATCTTTATAGTTAAATTTTTTGTTATATGGTTTTTATAAATATATATTTTTAATAAATTTTTTTTTTTTAGCAATGTGAGACATATCATGAGGTAACTGTTTTGATGTTGATTGATGTCTATCAATGTTTATTAGCTATTTAATTTATAAAGTTGCACTAATATTATAACAATTAACGTGAATGACATTAACAATAACATAAGAATTATTTTCAAATAAATAAGTATTTATGTATTCATGATCCATGATATTGACCCATGATATGGGGTGTACTGAAATCTATAAATAGGTTCAGTATACTCCCTTGTAATATGTCTTTTGGCCATGTAATAGCTTTATTACAAGACCATGTGGATCCTCTATTGTTAAAGACTAATGGTTTTGTAACTAAAAATGAAGATCTCATTTTGATATAAGTTGAGGGTTGAATTCCACAAGTTTGTTGTAAGTCCTCTTATTAAGGCATTGTTGTAGTAGCTCATGAGGTCAATTATCTCATGCATAGAGATGATGTAGGATAAATTTGTGGAATGAACCTCTTGGATAACAATAAGTGTACTCATATGCTAGTTTGATATTGTCAGAGATGTTGAGTCTTTGATTAAGGGGGAATGTGTGAAGTAATCTCAAAATATGAGATGGTTGGCATCAATTTATGATTAAGAAGGTGTTGATGCCCATAAATGAATTCATCAACATTTGGGAAACCGCCTCGTCAAGCTCCCAAATTAGAACATTTTCTATTGAAAATGTTGGTTCTGACTAGTTTCAATGGGTCTGGTTACTCGAAATAAAAGTCTTTAAGTGAGGATGGAAAATAATGAGTGAAATTAAATTGATAACTAAACTAAAGACATATCTAACTTAAAACATTCTATTATCTAATAAATTTAATCTGGGTTGTTGTCCTTTGAGATAACCTAAGGTCAATTCGTTATGCCAAAGCATCAATAATGTTTTGTTGTTTTGAGTGGTTGGATGACCACTGAACTATTTATAAACAAGTGCTTTAAACTTAGACATATTTTCGATAAAATGAAAGGTTGTTCTTTAACTTCACATGGTTAGTTTGATTTTGATGTAATGGAGAAGTAGAGTATGGAAAGGTATATTTGATTTGATATTCAAACTGAATGTTTAACCATTTACAAGAATAAATTAAGAAAACAGTGCTTTCTTAATCAACAAAATATAATCAAACTATTACAGAGATCTAGTGTAATTTACATTCAAAGAGGAATTTACAGTAACAAATAGTTCTATAAATTAGTCTCTTATTTAAATTACAACTTCACGGAGGATTCAAAATGAAATTGATATTCAATTAAATTTTAAATCGGATGACTGCAAAAGAATTAATTTATATGAAGAAAACATAATGAGACAAGATGAAATACAACTCACTAAGAGACAGACCATATGAGGCAAATCCAAAATATTTTATTATCTAAAAAATGCTCCAACTTAGTACAAATCTGCTTAATAACTTGTTCAAGGGTTCAACCCATAATAACTCAAAGGAGGAGTTATTTATACAAAACTTTACAAAATATGTATAATCTATTTGGAATAGAATACCAAAATAATACAAAATTACAAAAATAGAACAATATAATAAGAATCGAAAAATTGTTGAAGAGGTGGCTCTATCCTTTTGGAATTTGTTGATGATCTGGCCTGAAAACACTGATGAGTTGTTATGCTGTCATAATGAGGAATTATTCAATTGTTTCACACCAATGATCCCATTTTTGTTCACTTGGGATTTCTACATTTACCATCTTCCTGAATGTTTCATCCACCTCTATATATCTTTCAAAATTAGGCTTGGTGAGAAACAAGTGCTTGATTTCATGTAAGATGGTTAAATCATATTCCAAGGCTTCTAGAAAAGCCCTCCCTGTTATCTGTCCTTTCACTCCTGCAAATTTGGCTCTGTCTACTGCAATAGCATATAACTCCTTGCAATAATCATCTAATCTAATCAACTTATCATTCAAACCTACTAATCCTGGCAATCCTTTCTGATTTAAAACATTAAATTTTGAATGAAATCTCTTGACAGAAATCTCCAGGGTTTGACACTTAGTTTCCAATTGATTGATCAAATTCTTTTTCTGTAATACCTTTTTGATCTCTAAGATGGTAGTTGTTCTGTCAGAGATGTTTATTTCTTCTAATTCCTCTTTTCTCTTTGAATTTAAAACCTTGATCATATCTGTGGCTTCTGTTGGCTTGGTCTTCAAGGCTGCTTTTTGTTCTTCAATCATTGCTCTGCACCTAGTAATGAGTTCCTGCTGCTAAAAAATAATCTGTATGGATGGCCATACATCTGTCATGGATTGACTGATTTTTGTCCAAATACTCTCCTTGGCATGAGCCAAAGTGTCTGCCATCAGTGACTCACTCTCCAACTTCTGGATTTTAAGCTCTAATTTGTGAGTCTTCTACATTTCTTCCAGATACTTAGTATCATTTTGTACTTTCTGCAATTCTAGATTTTGAAATTTCTGAAGTAGCTTCTAGTTTTCCTGCTTTTGGATTGACAGTTCCTGTGCTAATCTGGCTGGGTCAGCTATTGTTGATGTATACTCAATGGTTGTAGATGAGGAACTAGGCTCTGTACCTGCAATTGCGATTGGGACTATTTTAATGGGCATCATGGCAATTTGTGTTGTTTCCTTCTCCTTCAATAGCTCTTCAGTTTGTTCTTCCATCTTCTTCAATTGTATATTCTCCTCAATAATAATCTTGAGCATACCCTCCTTTTGCTATTAAGCTTCTGCCATATCCTTGGTCAGCGGATCTTTTGTTGAAGGCAACTTCAACTATTTCTTCAATGCAACAATGTCTGCATCTTTCTTCTTAAGAAGTAGTTCTGCAGCTTTTACATCCTTGGGATCATATCCCACTTTAATCACAAAATCCTCTAGTGATTTTATTCTATTGTCTTTAGCTAGAGAGGAGATATTTTCTAACTTAAGTTGGGACTGAACATTTGATAGAGCAGTCCTGAGTTTAGAAAGAGACATGGCTGTGGTTGTCATAGTATAAAACAAAATCTCACTAGATTGTCTATGCATGTCCATCTGGTCAATTGGACAGATTTGACTAGTGTCAAATGAAAATGCGTTCTTCTTGTAATCAAATGGTGATTTAGGATATGGAATTTGGGCTTGTAAGAAATCCATTTGCATTCTTCCCTTCTCACTATCAAAAGAAGAAAGGAGCCTATGTTGGGAGGTGGAAGTTTGCTTCCAAAACTAACTGTACACATTGGACTTTAAAGTCTCATTTTTTTGCTTAATTTCTAGGAACCTTGAAAATATGTTTGAATCATCCGAAGTGCCAGTTCCTATTGACTGAATAATTTCTAGAGGCTCTCTAGAAGGTGAAGTTTCAGGAGGAGTAGTTGAAGCACTAATTGTGGGAGGAGTGGCTAAAGTATTAACTCCTGTTAATGTAGACACTTATGATCTCCAAGATCAATAATCACTACTGGAGTATCTTTTGCTGATGTGATCAAGCTGACTTTAGGTTTCTTTTGCTGAAAAATGAATCCTTTCAGAACATCTTCAGTGGATGAAGTTTACTCTCTCAACCTTTTTTGTTGCTTACTCTGAGCAATTGGAGTCTAGGTGGGAGTAGACACAACCTGCTCATCTGCTTCTTGAAGAATCCCATCAACCCATGTTTCTTGATTCATAAATTTCTCAATTTCTGGCCTCGAAGTATGGTTGTAAGGAGTCATCTTGAAACTAACCCTTAAGGCAAAAATGATGCCAAAAGGATCATAGGACCAAGTGAAACTAGGCTGGAAATTCATCTTCTTCAATAATGCATCTGCCTCAACACTAGCTGATCTGGTGTTGCAAATAAATGACCCAATCTGTGCTTTGATCTTGAAATAAGACTTTCTTTTACCTAACAAAAAATGTAGCTCATCCATGTGAATCATCTGCCTGATATATTCTAGAGAAAATATTCTCAAAGGAACATATTTAGGCAGCCTGTATGGTGCAAGCTCACAACCATATATTATTATCTCAGTGTAGTTTTGGTATAAATACGAGTCATTAGTCCTTTTTTGTTCACTTAAGTGTAGTATCCTTTTAATTTCATTCCCAATTCTGGGCTTTGTCTAGCTGTTAAGGAGCTGTACCACTAGATGTATAAATGCATCCACAAATTCTGCAAATGATGAGGTGGTAGAAGTTTCCCTAACCATTTATGTCCAGTGAATCACTGATTGATTCATTCCTTGTTCATCCTACTTGTTGAGTTTGATTGGTAATAGATCACCCTGTTGGAAAAGAAGCATGTAGACAATTACAGAGCTGTAATTGAACACTCCCTGCACAGTGAAGTTCATGAATTGTTCATGTATATTATCAGCCAAAAATTGGTTGTAATTATACATGAATGTTGGTTGTTGGTATTTATTGAAAATGGATAAGAAACCAAGGATTACTTCATCAATAGACTGGTCATCAGGGTATCCTAATAAATAGGAAAGCAGGGAAATGCAATATTTAGAGGCTTTAGGAAATATGGAAGATGAGTAAGGTGGATTTCTTTTGGGAAATTCTGCATCTTCTGGTAAAAATATTTCAAATATTTGGGCTCTCTGTGGAAATTTAACTTATGGTTTATATCCATAAGTATTGTTGGTGAGAATTGAGTCAAGGAGTCAATTTGAGGAACTAAGAGCATTTCATTTATAGTTTGAGCAAAAATGGTTATCAGAATGTCTCCATTCTGAGCCATGACTTCCCTTTTCATAGGGTCATACTTGGCTTGACACTAGGTAATAAGATCAGGGAATTCATATGTCTTTGGGAAACTGTAAAAAGGTAACAGGGACTCCCAAAACCTAATTGGATCTTGCTGGTCCAGATAATTCTGTTTAAGCCATAAGTGTAGTTCATAGAAATCAAACTCACACTTGGCCTCTGCAACTTTGAATAGTGAATCAACAATCGGAATATGGTCAAGGTCAAGTTGGGTCAGGGTGACAATACTTTCCTCTGTGGTTTTCTTCTTGGATTTTTCTTTTGGGGCCATGGTGGCAAACAGGAAGAAATATGGTTATAAGTGACTCTGAACAAAAGACCAGAAGTTATGCAATCAATGTATACCTACAAACAATGGAGAATAATCAGAAGAAAGTGACAATGAGGCTAGTTTCGTTTTATTTATAAGATGTGGGAAGGGGTAAGGGTTTTGTTAATAACCATAGCGACTTTAAATGTAAGGAAGTAGGACTGCGAAGAATAAATACATTGGGTATGTCGAACATGGGGATAAGTGTGTAAAGAGGTAACAGACGAGAGGAATAAGCAACATATAGGTGAGGTGTCAGCTCAATATTAGTGGAGGGATAACAAATTTTTAGCAGGGTGAAAAAGCCATTGGCAGAGAAAACCATGAGTGGTTTGTTGGTGGGGGGGGGGGGGGTTCGGAGAGATGTGAAGGCGATACGTAAGGTCGGGGAGTCCACCATGGAAACTACTTTGTGGACCCCCCCTATTGTGTTAACGTGAAACAATGGAGGGGGGTGTGAAATCTCTCCCCGTCGTTGATCTGGGCGGGGTGTAGATCAACCGTCGAATCATGCACCTTCATTATTCGAAACCAACAAGACCTTTTGTCGTTTATTGATTTGGGTCAAATCAAAATTCCGCGTCATATTATAATTGAAACGCCAAAGTTTATGACAAAGAATTAATCCTAATTTAAAGAATTAATCATATATTAACCCGATTTGACATTTTCTTGATGTGGTGCATTTGGACTAGCAGCCATTGCACTTATTCTTTTTAATGAAAATGAAGCCTTTTCTTTCTTTTTTCTTCCCTAGCATTTTATTTTCTTTTGCCTTCTTTATTTAGGGCAGCTAACTCCTATCATTTTATTGATATGGATTCCTATAAAACATTAAATTGTCCTAACATTTTAAATTTTCTTTCTTTTGCATCCATATCCTAACTTAACATTTTAAAATTATTTTTGACTAATATGCTAACTTATCAGAACCAAATTATGTTACAACATCGGCTCCAGTTGGGGATTGCTTCCCCCTGTGGGATGCAGAGAACAAGTAGGACCAAGTGGCTTCTCCTCTGGCTATGGAGTCTCTGCTTAAACAGATACTCACTTGCAATTTTTTCAAAAATAAAATGAATTCTTCAGATATTTACAGATGATGAATGAATGGATGAAAAATTAATTCTGAATGTAATGTTTCAAGTACTTCCCATTGACTGGAAATGAGGAATACTCTCCTTCCAAATTTTGTAGGATGAATGTATTGTTCCCTTTGACTTCTGCAATTCTTAATGGACCAAACCAGAGGTTGTCAAATTTTGCATGCGTTCCTTTATCTTCTCTCCTTGTATCCCATCTAAGCATTAGGTCACCTTTCTTGAAATTTCTTTCTCTAGCCTTTCTGTCAAACAATTCCTTCATCTTATTTTGGTATTTCCTTAGCTTGTACTGAATTTCATCCATGTCTTAATTAAATTCAATGATTTGATTAATCCTTCTTGAGAAATTATCTTCTTCTTCATAGGATTCCTAAAGGAATCTCATAACAGGTAAAGCTAAATGAGTGGGAAAAACTGCTTCCTTACCATAAACTATTTGGAAAGGAGACTTGCCTATTGACCTCTTAGGAGAAACTTTGTTTGCCCAAATTGCATGGATTAGGTGGTTGTCCCAACTCTTTTTATGGTCTTCAAGAGTCTTCTTAATGACCTTAACTAAGCTCTTGTTGGAGGACCCTTCTAGCCCATTACCTTGTGGATAGTATCGTATACAATGGTGTAATAGGATTGAATACTTTTGATAGAACTCAATCATTTTAACAATGCTGTTAGCTGTTGCATTATCTGTAACAATATTTTGAGGACATCCAAATCTTGATAGGATATTTTCTTTAAGGAATTTGATCACAATAGTATCAGTTGCATTTTTAATAGGTATGGCTTCTACCCACTTGGTAAAATAGTGTGTAGCAGTTAAAATCCATCTGTGTTGATTACTTGATTGTGGATGAATTTCCCTTATAAAGTCCAACCCCCATTATAAAAAAGGAGAATGAACCAACAATGGAACTAAAGTAAGTGTTGACAGTTTTTGTTTCCCTGCAAATAATTGGCATGGTATGAAACTTCTTACTCTTGCTCCAACTTATTTAAAAAGTGTGGGCCAGTAGACACCTGCTTTTAAAATTGTGTAGGTTGTTGCTCTCCAGGCATAGTGTCCACCACAAAAATCTGCATGGAACTAATCTATAGTTCCCTCTATTTCATTTTTAGTTAAACAAAGAAAAAGGATATTAAGAGGGTCTTTCTAATATAGATTAGAATTGATAATGCAGTATTTTATTGCTTTAATCTTTAGGGCTTTGCACTGCTTCAAGTCAAGATCAACTGGACATTGAAAATCCCTAAGAAACTACACAATATCTGAGTACCAATATGAGAGTAGATATTTCTGATCTATGTGAATGAGAATTTCTTGATCTGAAGAAAGAGGTTCTTGTGAGTTCTCCCCTTCTATAAGAGGAGGAGGTTCTTGTGTATTCTCCCCAGATGAAATTTTAGAAACCAGATTTATTCCCAATACTTTGCAATTGGATTCAACTAACAATTTGGCCTGGCCTTGGCCCTTTACTAGCTTTTTGGTCTTAATTTCAAGGTCAAATTCAAGGATTTAGCAATCCATCTCCCTCTTCTTCCATCAGTATGAAGCTGGGTCAAAATAGTTTTAACAACATGATTAGGGACATAAGATGTAATGTGAATGCAGGACGTAGGTTCTAAAGGCTTTGAGGGCTTAGATTAAGGCATAAGCTTGTTTTTCAATAATATCATACCTAAGTTCAACATCCCTCTTAACTTTGAAAAATAAGGCTATAGGCTAGTCATCACCATTTGTGTTCTTCTGTAAAAGTACAGCAACTGAGGTTGTCTCGGATGCAAAAGAAAATATGCTAAAAGGTGAAGAATAATCAGGACTAGCTAATGTAGGAGCCTCAGATATAGCCTTTTTGAAATGATCAAAAGCATACATCATGGGGATGAACCTTCTAAGAAAATTAATCTTTCCAAGGAAGGTTTGTATCTCTTTCTTATTCATTGATAGAGATAGGGTTTGAATAGCTAAAAATATCTTTGGGTCAATTATAACTCCCTCCTTGGAGATTATATGCCCTAGTAATTTTCCTTCCTTTACAACAAATAAATATTTCTTCGGATTGATGGATATACCAAATTTCCTACACCTGTCAAAAACCTTACTCAAGTGTTTTAAATGATTTTCATCAGAATCAGAGGAAACAATTAAATCATCTAAATAAGTGACAGTAAATTCAAATGTTTTACCTACAAATGCTAGATCCAAGGCCCTCTGGAAAGTGGCTCCAACATTTTTCAACCGAAATGGAATTCTATCATACATAAATGTACCCCAAGGAGTGGTGAAAGAAGTTTTGTCTTGGTCATCTTGACTTACCATGATTTGGTTGTAACTAGAAAGTCCATCTAGCATAGAAATCCTATTTGCACTTGAAACTTTCTGAAGTAGATGATCCATTTTGGGCAATGGATAGTTATCCTTTAAATATGATTTGTTCAGGTTTCAAAAGTATACACATAGTCTAATCTCACCATTTTTCTTTTTGACAGGAACTAGGTTCGCTACCCAGTCATAATACCTTAAAGGTACTATGATATGAGCATGAAGCAACTTTTTAAGCTCTTTCTCAATAGTTGGAAGTAGTATGGGATTGATTCTTCTTAGTTTTTGCTGAAAGGGTTTTGCTTCTGGTTTCAAAGGAATCTTATGCTCAATCAAATATGTATCATAAGTTTTTAACTCACTATAAGACCAAGAAAAAACATCTTTGTAATTTTTAAGAAGATTCAAGTATTTGATTTTTACATCCAAAGGTAGGGTTGATAACAAATTAACATTTCTCTCATCATTCAAAGTCCCAATATTGCATTATTCAATTTCTTCTTTAGGTGTATTAAACAAGGGGTTTTTAGAAACATCATCATTGTCAAATAGTTTTTCCAATGGAACTAATCCTTTAGGAGTAAAATTATTAGATAATTGAATGATATCATGATCAAGAATTTTAGGAATGAATGAAGTTTATGGATTTTGGTGATTTGATTCTTTAACATCTTTTTGATCTTCTTCAATTTGCATATTTGAGAATTCATTAATGACTTGAAGGAAATATTTTAATTGTTCATCATCTTCAAAAATCTGCCAATGTTTAAGGTTATTAGGAATTGACGGTCTATACTTGATTTGAATCTGATATTCTAACAATACTGGCTCAGGGACTTTGGAAGAGCTTGCTTAGATAGCTTGTTACAAATCCATTTGGGCACATCACTCCCAACATTAATATCAATACTATTAGGGCTCATCAAACTCTAATCTAGTTGCTACATGCCCTAGACAAGTCATCACTTTGAATGCCTCCTTCACTGAAAGTTTCCTAACCTGAAGCCCTCCTGAAATGCCTCCTTGAGGGACCAATGCATCCTTGGTCAGGGGTAAATGTGCTTCAGTGCAGGTAGGCCCATGTAAGGGTGCATTTCAGTGCACTTAGGTCCACTTTGACCTGTGCTGGGCGAGATTGAGCAAATTCTTCATAGGGTTCTAGGAATATTCTTATCTTCTGGAGCATTCTAGAAGATTTCCACACTTATCATCTCCTATGAGCTCGAAATTAGATAGGGAATGAGTTAAGTAACTATTGATGCCTCGAAAATCGCTGCAACAACATCGGGGATAACCACCCGGTCCGGACCTTAGTACAACTCCTTTTCCGTTTGGAATAGTGGCTCCGACTGGGGATAATGGGACCAGTTTCCCAGAAGTAGATAAATGGGATGGATGGATGATTATAAACTACGCTAGCGACGAGCGAATAACTAAAATTATTAGCAAGAATATAATAAATATGATCTATCCCGGGGACTTATTGAGCTTTAAAGTGTAGCGTTTGATGGTCTGTGTCTAAAGACAGGTATATAGATGACTCTATCTTTAAGGCATAGATATTAATTCATTCAAGATTGCTGTGCCTAAATAGTTAAACAAAGCGATTAAAACAAAATTACCACACTTTATCATTTATATCATTGTCACATGCATGATTGAAAGGAAAGGCACATCTTAAAACATCCAATAGTGGAATGAATAAAGATCTGCTGTTACAACGCATGCATATAATCAACAATAGCAAGAATAATCACATAACAATTCATATAAAAGGAATGAATTCAGACATAGATAGAAATACCATATGAGCTGCTTGACACTCCCAAATATCAATCGCTATTTGTAGTTCTTCCTTCAACACAAAAACATCCTCAACAACGACAATAGTGCACAATTGCATAAAGAAGCTTCCTTGTTAAATTAAGAACAATTGGCCCAGTTTCATAAAAGAATATTGACTGAAGCACAATAGTGCAAACTTCAGTCTATTAAGTCTGTTACAAAACTTTACGACCCTTTCCAAAACAACGAAAGGGTCTATAAATACTAAACTAATCTAAATATCTAATAAACAGAAATCCTACATAATTGGCATCAATAAATATTGATCCTATTTCCTGGAGCGATCTGGCAATCGGCGACATGATTCATCAGGTAGGCTGCTTGCCTTTAAACCTGAGCTGACTTGTCGCAAGAATTGGCTCTACTTTAGGTGGTTTGTTGAGAAGCGAAATGAGCTGGGCAGCATAGGTGGCATCCTGAATGTTGGGAATTATACACCCGATTGCATCTGTTAAACACTTAAGGGCGACTCTCTGTCTGTGCGGCTTAATCAGGAAAAGCCAATATGCATCGAAGGTAAAACTGTTAACCCCAGCGATTAATCTCCCCTTTTCCTCCAAGTCAGGATAACACGTTTGCTCCAACATGTTTGTTGTTGTTATCTTTCCAGGCGTACATTGGGAGATCATATTCGCTAAGTAGAGAGTGTTGTTAACTAGATCAACTAGGTTGTTGGAGGTTGATTTGCACCTTGAAGCTGCCCTTTCTGCTTTCATCACCTGAGTGTGCCATTCTGTAAAAAGTTGGTCTTTATATGTTTCTGAAATCTTGGGGAAATTTGCTTCTCTCCCTTGATCAGAATCTTGCCAGTCATGATATCCACTTATGATCTCTTCAGCCTGGTCTAACTCATTCCTGGCCTTCTCTACCTGCTGATTAATGGATGTAGTTAACTCACACAATGGCTCTGCCTCAGTGAGTTGTTGAAAAAGGAGCCTAATTTGTGATATCAATGCATTGTTTATTAGTGATGCTTCCTTTCTGAACTCATCCACCTGTGGAGCGCCTTTGATTATTTCAAGCTGCGATGACAATTGAGCAATTTGCTCATCTTTCATTTTCATCATTTGCTCATTTGCTGCTCTCAATTGTGCCAATGCCTCCGACAATTCCTTTTGTTTCTGGATTGCATTTTGGTCAATCCTTTGCCTTTCTTCCTGCAATTGCTGGGTTAATTGATCATTCATTTGTTGTTGTGCTAGCAACTGCTCCTCTGCTTGCGCTGCCTTCTGCTTTGTCTCGGCCAATTCTGCCTGTAGTGCAAAAATTTCTTGGTCCTTAGTCTTCAGTAGAAGACTTACCTCCGATGCCTTGTCGATTGTTGCTGCGGAATAGGCTCCTGCATACTGTGACAGCTTTGTTAGGTCATCGGAGGGGTCCAATTCCTCCTTCCATACTACATTACCCGTGACTATTTGCTCTGGAAAGATAGAAGGTTGATCAATCCTTCGTCTTTTCCTTGATCGCTTTACAACTGCTCTATGCCTCGGGCTCTAGAAAACATCCAGGGGAGGAATATCTTCTGCCTGAAGAATGATTTGGTAGGAGGGGTCCTTTGGTATTACTTCAACATCCTTAGAAATGGGTGGGCCGCTGGTTCCACTTAGAACCGGAGGTGAAGTGATGTCCTGCGTATCATTTGTCTTGGAAGTGTCCCCATCTTTTGAACATTCCAATCCACTGATGATGGAATGAAATTGCTGCCATTCTTGGAATAGTTTGGGGTCTATGGTAGTGTCCACATTGACATCGGTGGTGGTCTGTTTCTCCTTTTCGGCTTGGGACTCTTCCCGTTCTTTTTCCTGCTCTTTCTTCTGTTGCTCCTCTTGTTCCCTCTGTTGCCTTTCCTCATGTTCTTTCTTTAGCTGTTCCTCTTTCTCTTTCCTCTGTTGCTCCTCGTGTGCTCTCTTCTGCCGTTCTTCTTTTTCTTTTCTCTGCCTTTCCTCCTGTTCCTTTTTATGATCCTTTGTTACCACCGGAGGTTCCTTTGATTGTTGCCGAACAGGCCCGCTTGATGATGTCGCTGGGGTTGTTGCTAGTAAATCTAGAGGCAGAGTTTGCAACCTCTGTTCTCTAAGCTTATTAAACTCAGTCAGCCCTTCATCATTATATTTCATTCGAGCGAGTTCTTTAGCCTGACCTATTGTTTCGACTGAAACGAATAGGTCGTCAAATATATCTTCTTTGTGCTCAAATTTTGTCAATTTGGCCTGTTCTAATGCATTGTAGGCAACTTTCTTTGGATCATATGGCCTGTTTGGGATAGTCGCCAGAGTTAAGGATTGAAGCTTTGTGGCTTCCTTTTCTGCATGTTTGAGATCATGTAGGGTATAGACACCACACCTGAAGGGAAAAGAGGGCCAGCCCCTCTTCTTTTCTTTCTTGAGAGTTTGTGTAACACTCTCAGCCGTAATCTGATAGGCGATTTCTCTTGCTAGCAACTTATCTAGTATATACAAAGGGAGAACATGTGGGTCGGCTTGGCTGCCGAAAAATCTTATGTAGGTAAATCTCTCCTCCCCAAACCAACTTGCTACCGCTGTTATATCAAACGAAGCTTGATAGGAAATCTTGGGAATGGGTTTGTCAAAAATAGAATAGTAAATAGGCACCATAAAGCCATTGCAGACTTGGTATAGATGGTGCTTGTAAGAGGACTTCCATAGTTTCTGATGGTATATGTGGATGGCCGTGGGATCTTGTGGCGTCCACCCCCAGCCGAGCATGGGGAATTCAGAATTGAAACATAGTGTATCTAAGATATATGCACTGTAATAAAATGGGGGAATTTTCCTTTCTGTGACGATAGTCTGATGTCTAAAGTCACGCACAACTTGTGCTAATTTGTCAGAAAGGATGGTGGCCCAATCCATAATTATACCGTTTACAGCTGCCTCCATTAGAGGAACCATCTCTATGGTAAAATTAGCAGAGTCATGCAATCCCCATAATCTACACATCATTATCCCCGCATAGCAATAAGGAGAAGCCAGAGAGTCGACCGAGTACTTACCCGAAGATTCATGCTTGTGTTTGGCTGGATTTTGTCTCCAATCCCGGATGGGTTCAGATTCAACTTCATTTTCACTTGAAAACTTCTCCAGGAATGCTTTATTATATATCTTCTCTGGCTCGGGCAAATGATACATTTGTCTTAGATCATCCAGCCTGAACGATCCGAAGATTCTCCCATCTCTAGTGTTGAAAGTTCTGTCCAAAATTGGGATTTCTTGAATCGCCCACTGCACTACATCTGTGTATGGGAGAATTTTCTCCCTATCCGCTATTCTGTGAAGGAAAGAGTCGGCTAAATCTTTGAGAGTACAATCAGACTTGCGAGTAGGATCCGCAGTAGCTTCTATTACTGTCTTTTCTGGTTGTTCGGCTTCAATCAAATTGTAAGTGCCTTGCCAAGTGACTCTGGTGAGGCCCGTGCATGTAGTATCGGAAATTAAGCCCTTCTTCTTGTCCACAAGAGCTTGTCCTGCTGCTGATGTAGTGGAGGTGCCTGCGGTCTTCTTAGATTTCTTCCCCATCTTGTTTGAGTTTTCTCTTTCGGATGGATTCTGCACAGAGAGACAAATGTGCGTAATACAGAGATAGCAATGAAAACTTGCCAGTAATGAGAACATATGCATAGGTGCGTAATAAGGGATTAGTCTTTAAAAATAGGCGCGGACACAATCCATGGAAAGATTTTAAGAATTATGATCTCATTGATTGGCCGTTTAAAACCTGTCATCCCTTAAATGCCCATTACATTGTTATTTGGCTGAATGATTCACTTAAGCGTGCAGTGGGCGTTTTGGCGGTTGAGTGCAGGGAAATGATTGTTTAACCGATCAAGCTTTAAATATGAATGAATTGTGATATCCCATCACTTAATGGCTTTTTATTGAAAACTGCGCTTTATCGCATCGCGTCGGGAGAATGAGGATTATAAGGTGCACATATAGTGTATCGCTGATCGCCGATAGCGATATCGGATCGCATCGGAGGTATGACCTGTGTGCCTTAATGATGTGCATTGGATATTGCCGATTGCCGACTGCTGATTGCATCGCATCGGGGGAAAAAGCTTTGAACACATTAAGACTTAAGTAAAGATTACCGCCGATATCCGATCGCCGATATCCGATCGCCGATTTCACATCGCATCGGGGATAATGGCATGGGGCGCTTTTAAAATGTGCATGAAGTATTGCCGATCACCGATTGCGATATCGCATCGGTGGAAATCAATGTGCCGTTTATTTATATTTCTTATGTCATTGCGATATGCGATCTTGCGATCGCTTTTATCGCAATGACAAGGATTTGCCTTATTTCTTTAAACGGGTTTTTCAAAAGGGTTTTATAAAATGAGTTCATTTGATTATCGGACCTTTTTGAACAATAAAAGTATTGATACCAATTAATCTTTAAAGGGACCCATTTCATATGTTAATATTTATAAATAAAAATGATATGAAATGGGGGGTTGTTGTAGAGCACAACAGTAACCTCCTATCCTCTCATCCCTTCCTCCATGGAAACTAACTCTAAGTTTGGAAGGCCATTCAAAACCCTCATTTATGCCCAAACCACCTCCATTTTCCTATAAATTGAGCACTCATCTAAGTGATCAAGGGATGAAATTTGATGAATTGTAAGGATATACTGTTGGTTTGAGCTTTGAGATTATAGCAAGTATTGTTATACTACCAGAGTGTTGTGCTTTTGATGTGATGTTGGATGGAACTCAAGCTGGAGGAGTGACATTGGATCAGACTTCATGGTTGTAACTCTTCCTTCTACTTAATAAATTTGTGACACCTTTTCCCATATTCTTGCCTTTATGTATGATGATTATATGTGTAAATGCTTTCGATTCCATTTCCTTATAGTAGATAGATCTCTTGCTTTGATTGGTTTTTGTCCTCTGTTTATGATTGCATGTACTTATCAAGTAGATTTAGTTCGAGAAGGAGTGATGGGAGCCATACAAAGGAGACAAAGGTAAAGTGAAAGATAACAAGTAGGTCCCTTGTCTTATTCATCTTCTATAGAAAAAGGTTAAACTCTTTAATTCTGTTGTTCTAGGTGTAGCTACCCACCTAGGGAAATTGTATTTATCCGTAGATGAAAAATTCCACATAACAAATTGGCGACTCCACTGGGGAACGATCATCATTCCGGGTAGTTTACCTTCATCCTAGTACACCCTAGTAGACTTTACTTGCTTCCATTGATCTTGTTTCAGCATTTTTGAAGTGTTTTTTAGTAAAAAATTGTGCTTGAAAGCCCCTAGAATGGCCTCTCTGGCACCAGCGCAGGCTTGGTCAGGACACAGAGTGCTACAAAGCACCCTTGGCTTGAGGACAGTGCTCTGAAGTGCATTGTCTCCCATTCAGGGCTGCGCTGATCCTCCTTAGGTCAAAAATCCACCTTTGACTTGATTTCCTTTTGTTTTTGCTTACGGAAAGATCAATGATTATTGTGTCTCTAAAATCGATTTGTGTTTCCTTTGCTAGCCCTACTTTGGCCTTGGTTGTTTAGTGTTTGTTAAATGATTTCTTTATCATTATCAATTCATTTTCAAAGTTAGATTATAGTCGATTAATCTTTGTTCAAAAGAAAGTGTCGTAAAAGTTTTCATTTCTTTCGAAAAGGAACTGTCTTAAAGTCTTCGTTCTTGCAAAAAAATTGATTGATTGTATGTGCATTAGTTTCCTTTTGTTCATTTCAACATTAAGGAAATTGAAAAGAAAAAATTGCATTGTGCATTGAAAAAGCTTGAGTGTGCTTATAGGAATAGTTTAGGGAAATGGCATTAGATGTGCTCTTTGTTCTTTGATTAAAAGAATATGATTGCTCTATCCCTACTAGCTAAGGTTTTCATTGTTCAAAATTGAATGAAAAGAATGCTTATCATATTAGTTGCATTCTAGGAATTGCAAGCATACATCATGGGGTGAACATTGAAAGGCAAATTCTTAAGAAGATCAACTTAAAAGTTATCTCAATTAACGTAATGGAGCATTGTAACTTAACACACAACATTTAGAGGTTCTAGGCTAGAGACGTGTTCTGGCATCATAAAACATAGTAGTTGTAGCTAACTTGTTTGTGATACATTATGAGTGTGATACCTCATTCCACATACGTAAGTATATCATAGCTCGTCCACGTACCTTCGGGTATATAGGGCGGTGTTATAGTATGAAAATTATAAAGGAATGCTCTCACTACGCAGTTTCACATTAGACAATGCTAACATGGATTGGGCCTCCATGTACTTTCGGGTATATATGGGAGGACTACATTAGGTTGCTATCCATGCATAGGTAACTGAGTCAGCCACCTTGTAAACTGTGATACACCAAACACATCATTTGGGGAGATTGTCTGCTCGTACTTCTCAGTTCACCGAGAGGTATTCTGCAGGTCATAATTGCTTGGTAATCCTTTTTCCTAGATTATCCCTCTTTTATTTTGTTATGTTATTTTGATTAAAATAAAATTAATTGACCATGGATAACATCCTCCACATCAGTCCTTAGTTGATATTAGGTTGAGACATATGGAAACAACTCTGGAGTCCACCAATCAAGGAATTCCTTTTGATGGGAATCCTAGTCCTTTTCTTGATTTCGGAAATATTGGTGCTCCTTATATGGCTACATTGTCCCATCCGGGATTTACCATTGGCTTGCCAGTATGGTTGTTTTCAACCTTAGTTCAAAATTTCATGATTTCTCCGCAATCAAGTACTCCTCCACCTAGAAAAAATCAACCTCTAGTTGATCCTAAAGTTGACCCTTTACCTTCTTCCTCGTTTTTTTCTTCCTCCCCTTCTTCCTCTTTTCTTGGTGAAACAATTAACACTAGTAACCAGGTGGATAAGAAGAAGAAGAAACAGAAGAAGAAGAAAATTCAACAGAGGGGCAACCAAGCAACCATTGCTTCGAATGAAACTTCTGATGAGAAACCATCCGATAAGCCTCAAAAACTTTGATATCCTTACAAACTTTGGACAAGAGACCATCTTCTTCGAAATTGTTCTGGTATTCCTCATATCTGAGAAGAAAGGTCTACTCATTCACATCATCATGTGTCATCAACTTCTGGAGATCATGTTGGTGACACACGATCAACTAATGGTAGTAAAATTCATGGAAAGAAGGTGTTACACAAAAATATCGTCACTATGATTATTTACAGTCAGTATGGGTCTATCATCACTTGTACTGTCATCCTAAGCAAGTCTAAGACCTCATCTCTTCAAATCAAGCTTTGGAAATGAGAGAAAGACATTAAAAATCAATGTAACTCTGGTTCCGCACTTTCTCTCATGGTCACCTGCGGTCCCGCACCTTCTGTGTACAAAAGCTGCGTACCTACCCGCTCTGTCCCTAACGGTGTAGGTGCAGACCCCTGTGAAAGTCAAAAGGCGCAAGTTTTATCTTAAAAAACGCACTTTGGGTTAATTCTAGAGTTTTCTAGAAGGAATTTTGACGTGGATTGTTCGCTCTGAGGTGGTTCATGCATCCCAAAAGAGAAGGAGCTAATCCCTTGACTAAAGGAGCTATCCCTTTGAAGGAGGGCTTTATCCCTTTGAAGGAGGACCTAGTAACTTCCCTCAATTGCACTATAAATACAGGCATTGGGGTGAGGACTAGAGAGGTTAGAAGCTGAACATTTTGAGGGTAAATGCTGGTGAAATTAAGACTCTTTGGTTGAGCTTGAGTGGAGAGATCACATACCTCTTGGTTCCATTGGAGAGTGAGTGAAACTTGTCAAAGTAGAGGAGACATCTTGTTGGACCCTGGGAGGAGCTTGTACAGCGTCAAGGCAAAGGTTGTAAAGTTCTTCTTCTTTTGAATTAATACAATCAAACTCATTTTTCTCAACAAGTATCTTATGTTATTTGTTTCATGGACTCCTTGACTTTCATGTTAAATATGTTTTATGCAATTGGTTTTTCAGGTGCTATTTAATTTGTTTACCTTGTTTGTGTTTGCAGATTTGCGATAAGGAGCTCATTTGGATCAAAGGAGCGAGGGCATCCACAAGCTTGCGTTGGACCAAAGGTAGGCCCTAAAAACACTTGTTTTCTATTGTTTATTGAAGCATATTTAGAGAAAGATAGTGTCTGGTTGGTTTGCTTGTCGTTAGGTCTTCTTTAGATTCTAGGAAGGTCTATCTTGTCCGCAATATCGACTCATTCTGTGCGACAAAATGGTGACTCCACTGGGGATCGAACCCAGAATCTCTGGTTTCGCAGACTTTTAGTAGGCTTTGACTTCAAGTAGCTTTTATAGTTTGTAGCTCCCAAATTTAGTCAATTTCATTAGTTTTGAGTGTTTTATTTACAAAATATAAAAATATCTTTTGGAAAAAGTTTGTTTTTGTAGTGATTGGGTGCTTTGAAAAGAAAAGGGAAATTTTTGTGAAATAACTAGATGTCTCGTTTTGAGTGCTTTGGAAAGGAAAAAGCTCTTCTTTAAATTTGTTTAATTGAGAAAGATTTGTCTTTACAAAGTATTTGCATTCTCAAACTCTTTCTTAGTGTAGAAGTTCATCGAAGAGAAAAGATTGTTTAAATCATCTTAGGTGCATCTTTTTAGTGATTTCGAGTCGAGTCTTTACACCACGAGTTTCATCTCCACCACCTCTTGACTTAAACAACAACCACTAAAATTAACGCTTAAAGTAAAATTTCACCTAGTAACATTTTATTTCTAAGGCTCTGATACACCAACTTAGCTTAGGCTAGTGTCTTGGAGTAGGAGAGTAATTAACTCTCCAAGACAGTAAAAAACAAACAAGTTGCTGTATCTTGTGGTAGGAAGAAATCCAATTGTTGCATTTATGCTCTGGGAAAGCTCCTCTTAAAGGAGAAGCACGAGATCGTGTCTGAACCAGTGTTGGAATCAATCTTTCCTCATTGGGAACGACGCCAGATATTCACGTATTAAAAACGGTAAACCTCGGATTAACCATTGTCGAGGAGCCTGGGGTCACTTGTTGGTAAACCTTGGATTATGTCAAGGAGCCTTCAAGGGGATTGAGCTTGCTACTCTGCCCTTGCGTGCGTATTGGATCGTAGACTGTTCCCCCAGCTGTATTTGTCTCAGTTGGTAACGTTAGTGGCCATATTCTCTAGGATTCTTCCTAAGGTGACAGTGGTGGGAAGATCCCACTGTACCTGGAGCAGACGTCGGCTAGACTCACTTGGATTTTATGGGGGGTTCACTTCACTCGAGATGGTTAAGTGGAGGAACTTGGTCCAGTCTATTCATTAAGAAGGTTGCCGGGGTAACTGTTCCAATCGCCATTTCTGTACTGAATTCTGCGACGTTGGATTTCATCACCAACTAGTGTTTTCAGTCCGGAAAGTTACTGTTTGTATGTGTTTGATCTCTAGATTCTTTAGGCGTGTGATTCAAATTTGTTTGGTTCTTTAGAGGCTTTAGGTGGTTTTCATTGAGAACATTCATATAGGTGCCTCGTGTACAGATGACGAAATTCAATTATATAAGGCCCTATTTCAAGAATTCCGCGACGTGTTTGCCTGGTCCTATGAGGAAATGCCAGGAATTGATCCCGCGATTGTTGTTCATGAGATCAAGGCTTACCCGGACGCTAAACCTGTCCGGCAACGTTTGCGTCAGATTCACCCACGAAAAGCTGCTGCAATTAAAGCAGAAGTTGAGAAACTGTTGAAAGCAGGTTTCATTTATCCGATCTCGTTAACAGATTGGGTATCGAATATTGTTCCGGTTAACAAAAAGCAGGGAACAATAAGAATATGCATCGATTACAGGGACACTAATCGAGCCTGTCCAAAGGACAATTACCCAACCCCCTATATCGATCAAATCATTGATGATTGTGCTAGCAGCGAAATATTTTCCTTTATGGACGGTTTTTCCGGATACAATCAAATCAACATTCTACCTGCTGATCAACCAAAAACGGCTTTCATTTGTCCATGGGGGACATTTACTTATTGCAAATTTCCTTTTGGGCTTAAGAATGCCGGAGCAACTTTTCAAAGGGCGATGTCTTATGCGTTTCATGACATCAAACACATTGTGCAACCGTACCTCGATGATTTGCCTGCTCATTCATTACATCGAGCTGATCACCTCGTTCATTTACGAGCAATCTTTATGAGGTGTAGGCATTATTGTATTCGGTTGAATCCACACAAATGTGTCTTCTGTATAGAAACGGGTCGATTGCTGGGATTTGTAGTTTCGAAAGCCAGCATTCGCGTTGATCCCTCAAAGGTCGAAGCTATCATCAAATTGCCTCCTCCTTCAAGTCTTCACCAACTCCAAAGTTTGCAGGGGAAAGCAAAATTTTTACGACGATGCATTCCTAACTACGCCGAGGTTACAAAGGGTTTTACTCGGTTGTTGAAACAAAATACTCAATTCTCTTGGGATGAGATAGCTCAGAAATCTTTTGATGCACTCAAACACGCGTTGACCCATGCACCGTTGTTGCATCCTCCCAACTACAACCAGGATTACTTCTTGTATCTCGCCGCCTCCCATTCCACCATTGGAATGGTCTTAGTTCAGGAAGATGAATTTGGAACGGAACATGTGATATGTTACCTTAGTCGAACGTTAAATCCAACTGAGCTAAAATACTCACATGTGGAGAAATTGGCATTGGCAGCCGTTCAAGCTGTCCAACGTTTTCGTCACTACATTTTACTACGTAAAACTACAGTAATTTCGAATTGCAACCCTATGATCTACATTTTGACCAAACAATTGCTAGGGGGCAAGTACTCTAAATGGATCGTTATCCTGCAGGAGTTCGACTTGGAATTTGAGAAATCTAAGTCTAAGAAATCTTTAGTTTTTGCAGAGTTAATGTGTGACTTCCTGCGTGCTGACACAGAAACTGTGGCAGAGGAGCCCATTGCGGACGAATCTTTGTTTCTAGTCAGCACTTTAGATCCGTGGTATGGGGATATCATCTTCTATCTCCAGACCCAATCCTTTCGGCCAGAAATTTCAAGGTCGGAACGTCGGAAAATTCGATTCCAGTCCCAACAATTCAAAATTATTGGAGATACTCTTTATCGTCGTGGGGCGGACTCTATTTTTCGACGTTGCTTAACTCACGAAGAGGCTGAAAGGGTTCTAAATGACTGTCACTCTAGAGCATGTGGTTGTCATATGTCTGGGTATGCCACAGCCCAAAAGATATTGCGCGCTGGCTATTTCTGGTCGTCCTTGTTTAAAGATTGTATTACGGCGGTCCGAAAATGCCACAACTGCCAAATTTTTGATCGTAAGATGTGCGCTCCACCTGCTCCTCTCCACCCTATAATTGTCGTTGGTCCTTTTGCCAAATGGGGTATCGATTTTATTACATGTAACCCTCACTCGGCCAGGGGACATGCGTATATCATCCTTGCGGTAGATTATTTTACTAAGTGGGCCGAGGCGATGCCTACATTCGAGGCAGACGGCAAAACAACTGTAATTTTCGTGTTCAATCATATAATTGCTACGTTTGGTGTCCCACAAGCGATAATCACTGATCATGGGCGTCATTTTCGAAACGTTATGATGACCGAACTTACAGGCCATCTTGGTTTACGTCACGATAGTTCAACCCCTTATTATCCACAAGCGAATGGTCTGGTTGAATCCATCAACAAAGTTTTAGTTATCATGATCCGACGAATCATTGGGATTCATCGGTCGAATTGGCACAACATGCTATTTTCAGCGCTTTGGCCGTACCGAACCTCAGTAAAAACATCAATAGGGTTCACTCCTTTCCAACTAGTCTATGGTTTGGAAGCTGTGTTACCCATTGAGTGCGAAATCCTGTCATTGCAAATGGCCATCGAGTTACTTCCAGCCACTTCCGAAGAGGAAAAGCGTTTGTTATACTTGGCTCAATTAGATGAGAATCGACGTGATGCTGCATTGGCGATCGAGACTCATGCAAAACGAATGAAAGCTCAGTATGATCGAAATGTGACCCCTCGAAATTTTTCGGAAGGGGATCTAGTCTTAATTTATGCTCAAGCTAATGATAAATTAGGCGCTGGGAAATTCGTTCCTATGTGGCATGGTACCTATATTGTTAAGAGAAAGCTAGCAAAAGGGGCCTGGGTAGACTTTGATGGGGACTCTTTGGGTAAACCCAGAAATGGCCTTTACTTGAAGAGGTACTATGCTTAAAAGAATGGGTATGGAGATTTTTAGTTAGGATAGTTTTTTCTTTCTAGCTAGTGTGTTTTAGTTTAAAAAGCGTGCTTAGCTTAGAAAGTGTTTTTTCGTCATTATTCCTGCTTATCTTGGTTTTACTCTTGATATTGCAGATGTCGATACCTCTCCAAACATACATTGGATTTGCTGATGGTGCTTGTCGTAATACACGGAACATCTCTTCCGCAACTTGGGTTATCTATTCGCCCTCTGACGAGTTAGTTTCTATGCATGGGGTAAGCCTCAGTCAAACAACAAACAACATTGCAGAGTATAGTGCAGTGATTGAGTTATTGTCTGAATCTATTTCATTTGGGATTCGGAGTTTGATAGTGAGGTTAGATTCTAAACTCGTTGTATTACAGCTTAATAGAGTGTATGCCATTAGAAATCCAGTGTTATTAAGATTATTTTTGAGAGCGTGTCTCTTGGAACGTGAGTTTGATTATATTGAATATCAGCATATTCCAAGGTCTTTAAATACATTAGCAGATGCAATCGCTTCTCGAATGTTAAATAGACATTTGCAATAATCATACATGTAAATTTAAAACCATTCCATAACATGATTTACAAGATAAGCCAGTAATAGTGATATATATAGGAGTGTGTCAAAAAATACATCGTCTTCGATCATAGGTTGAAAAACACCTTATGATCGGCAAAAATGATAAGTACAAAAAACAAAAATGTCACATGTGCCCATAATAGGCGATCATCCTATCACTGGTGATGATCTCTATAAGAAACCACTGCCCGGGCCACCTTGCAAAGGAACCTCCTAAAAGGCCCCAGGACTCCAATCACATAGCGCTGAAGTCGACGAGGAATGTCGTCTATGGTGGTCTCAGGAATATCCCCTGTCAAGCGCTCAAGATGACCCTCCAACTCGGCCAAAACCTCTGCCGATTCGTCCTGTGGGGCTGGCGCGGGTGCAACTGGTTGCCTCCTCTCGAAAGGCCGGAGAGCAGCTGGTCGCTGTGGACCCACATCTGCATTTGAAATTTTTACTATCAGTTTTGAGACGATGGAAAAATAAAAAAAAATTAAAATAGGAAAAGTTGAAAAGGATTTTACCTGACTCGTCCCACTGCTCTCCTGGTGGAAGAACCATGTCTGGGTCACCACGGAAATCTATCCCAATGTAAGGGAAGTCTTGAATGGAAAAGACCTGGTTTTCCAACCATTGGAAATACTCAAGTTTGAATTGAGCAACCTCTGTCCTCTCGTCCAGGTGACGGGCCATGACTGCGACCCATCGCATCAGTTTGGGCTCTCGAGGAAGCCCAACTCCAACAGTAAGGTGTTGTGGGATCAGCATAGGAACCCTCTCCAGGCCAAAACTCACGACCAAAGCCCCATAACCAAAGGTCTTTAGTCGTCCGCTCTTGGCCCTGGTCAGTTGGCCTTTCACATTGGCCAGCACAGCATTGCACCAGTTGAAGATGGTGCCTCGAAAGCAATCAACTGCCATACGCATTTGGGATTCAGTGGCAATATGTAATGCGGCAGCTCCGCAAAGTCTGGTGACAGTAAACGCAATCACCATGAGCTCAAGACGGGATATGGTCTTTATGTCTATCCCTTTGTCTCTAGCCTGGCTGTTGCAGTACTCTAACCGGAGGCTATCGACAGACTGGCCACCTGGCCTAGTCCCATGCAGAGTCAAGTCTTCGCCTCTCTTAGGCAAACCAGTCAAGAAATAAATGTTCGCCGGCTCGATTTCGAGCCGGTGGCCGCCAATGAAAAATCACTGGTCCTGTATGCTCCATTTGTCAACCAGCCACTGTAAGAAATCCACCTGAGCCCTCATGGCAGGAATGGTCCAAAATTTGTACAGTCCACACGCCCTCAAAGCATTAAGTGAAGGCTGATGATTCCATGCAGCAGCATCCACGTCCTCATGCTCTCGTTCACGCCAATCTAGCATGATGTACTCTCTGAATCAAGTATAAAGATTAATTAAATTGCTAGAAAAAATTTTGATTGGTCCATTTTTGAGAATTTTTGGGTTCAAAACCCTTGCGGCGGGGTACGCACCCTCCAAGTTAGACACAGTGCGTGGGTCCGCACTTTGTCTACACGGGAGGTGCGGACCCCGAGCTTTTTCCCAATGGAGAAAAAGTCGGGGTCTGCGGGTCCGCAATGGTAAACCTGCGGACCCCCGCGCACGGGTTTTGCGCCTAAAAACCCTCCCAAAAAATGAAATGAAGGACTAAATAAAAAAACTAAATGATTGAAAATGAAGAGTAGGATGATGTGGATTACCTGGAGAAGACGACGCTCGATTCCGACGGTTGGATTTTCCGCAATCTTCACGGGAAGTTTTTTGACCAAAAGCACTATTTTCTCACCCAAACTCAAACGGTAAAAATGAATTATCAAAACCCCTTTTTATAAGTTTTTTGAGTAAATGAATTGAAAATTTGTTTATGTTTCACTTTGAAAAGGTATTTTATGACATTTTTATCTATTTCAAACAGGTATGAGTAATGTTTGTGTTTTTGTGCAGAATAAAGGATTATTCAGGCGAAATCTATCATTTTCAACGAAAAAACAAGTAGAGTCATCTTTAAGCCCTTTTCTGACTCCTAAAATATGAAAAGATTGCCAAGCGTTTCTTTTACACTCGTTAAAACGGAATTAAAAGACGGTCCACTTACAGCTCTTTTCCAACCGTAAAAATACGAAAAGATTGTCGGATTTTTGCCGTTTCAAATTCAATATTGGTTATAAAACGACGTGTCATTGATCGCTTTTTTACTTTTTCGGATCAGTGACACTAATAACGAAAAGTACTCCTTGGTCGTAAAAGATCAAGTGGTTTTCTCAAGTATTATTTTATACTTTTTCGGGCTTGGGAGACACAAATTTACGAAAAAGGTCAACCCTAGAGTCTTCTTAAGTTTTTTCAGACTCTCTAAAATTGAAAAACGCCGAGTTTCTCCTATACTGGACTCGTTAAAATTTTACAGTAAAGGACCTGTTCAATTACAAATAGGAACGAACCACTCCTTCTTAGGGTTCAAATCTAAACTAAGTTGGACTCATCCGAAGGATGAGCTTATAATCAAGCAAATGTTATCCTCCTCAAGCTTGTCAAAAGTAAAGAGGTACTTGCCAGAAATGGTGGGGGAAAAGGGAGAAAATTGAGTTTGTTTGTCATACTTTGTAACCACTCTTGAACACGACACTTTTATTCACCTGATTTGGGAAATCCTTTGCCTAACAATTGACCAAACCACATTGAAAGTCTTCAGCGGGTTTCTGGGTATTAACTTTGGGTCAATTGTCACCAAGCCATCTGTCGTGTCGTTATGTGTTCAGGAGGTCACTGCCAATAAGCCATTCATATGCAAAATATCTGTCATCCATCTTGACCATCACTGAGTCAGTCCTTGCAACTAAATTTCTTCAACTTGATCTATGATTTCGTGTTGTGGGCTTGCCTGCGACGGATCGCTTTCTATCGACATCAGCACATTATCTATAAAGATGATCTAGGAATCGTCAGTACCTTGAGATCTGCATGCCTCAATGGTAGGTTTCTCGCCTTTGACGACAGTTTACATCATTGACTTCCGATCGAAGGATTTCGTGATATGTTCGACATCAACACATTTATTCACATCTCATGGATTGTACTGGGTACTTTGACAGCCATTGACATCACTGGTGGTTTCTCTCACACTTGTTAACAGTTTACATCATTGACTGGTAATCAAGTGGTTTCTACCATGTTCGACATCAATACATTTATTCGCATGGATAGAATCGTACTATTTCGGGAAGTAGAAATGAAGACCCTGGATCTAGTTTCCACCATCCAGGCTGCGAGGAATTTTGTATTCATTATATTGTGGACTATTCATAAACAGATGGCTGCGTCCATACTGTGTTCACATGAGTCTATACTTGTGATGTTTTACAAGATCATTCCTATATCATAGAAGTAGATAGTTTTCTAGTTAGTTTTGATCTGAGTATGGGAATGCCTACCTCAGCGATGATATGATCTCATATATATATATATATATATTGCATTGAATGTTTTTACAGGTTCCGATCGGGCTCTCCACAAGATGATCCTCGAAATGATAAAGTACTTCACTCTTCATATATGATAAATGAAATCCTCATCTACTACAGACTTCGCACTTTAGGGGGCAATCTGTTACACAAAAATATCGTCACTATGATTATTTACAGTCAGTATGGGTCTATCATCACTTGTACTGTCCTCCTAAGCAAGTCTAAGACCTCAGCTCTTCAAATCAAGCTTTGGAAATGGGAGAAAGACATTAAAAATCAATGTAACTCTGGTTCCACACTTTCTCTCATGGTCACCTGCGGTCCCGCACCTTCTGTGTACAAAAGCTGCGTACCTACCCGCTCTCTCCCTAACGGTGTAGGTGCGGACCCCTGTGAAAGTCAAAAGGCGCAATTTTTATCTTAAAAAACTCACTTTGGGTTAATTCTAGAGTTTTCTAGAAGGAATTTTGACGTGGATTGTTCGCTCTGAGGTGGTTCATGCATCCCAAAAGAGAAGGAGCTAATCCCTTGACTAAAGGAGCTATCCCTTTGAAGGAGGGCTTTATCCCTTTGAAGGAGGACCTAGTAACTTCCCTCCATTGCACTATAAATACAGGCATTGGGGTGAGGACTAGAGAGGTTAGAAGTTGAACATTTTGAGGGTAAATGCTGGTGAAATTAAGACTCTTTGGTTGAGCTTGAGAGGAGAGATCACATACCTCTTGGTTCCATTGGAGAGTGAGTGAAACTTGTCAAAGTAGAGGAGACATCTTGTTGGACCCTGGGAGGAGCTTGTACAGCGTCAAGGCAAAGGTTGTAAAGTTCTTCTTCTTTTGAATTAATACAATCAAACTCATTTTTCTCAACAAGTATCTTATGTTATTTGTTTCATGGACTCCTTGACTTTCATGTTAAATATGTTTTATGCAATTGGTTTTTCAGGTGCTATTTAATTTGTTTACCTTGTTTGTGTTTGCAGATTCGCAATAAGGAGCTCATTTGGATCAAAGGAGTGAGGGCATCCACAAGCTTGCGTTGGACCAAAGGTAGGCCCTAAAAACACTTGTTTGCTATTGTTTATTGAAGCATATTTAGAGAAAGATAGTGTCTGGTTGGTTTGCTTGTCGTTAGGTCTTCTTTAGATTCTAGGAAGGTCTATCTTGTCTGTAAGATCGACTCATTCCGTGCGACAGAAGGGTAAAGTTAAGTTTCCCAGTAGGTTGTGTGAAGGGAATCACCCCATTCACCTTTGTCCCTATCTAAATGAAGCCAAAAAAGTTTTGAATAACTGTCCTGCTTCTCTGCAGTGACTTCCATCTGGTTATAGGAGACTCTCCCTTAATCCTTCACTAGTTGATAAAGTGACTGACCCACATCAACCATTAGTCAAACCCACTATCTCTGAATGTGAATCCCATGAGTCTATACCTGACACATCACAGGTCGAGGAAACATTTGACTAGATTTCACCTTCAGTTAATCGTACCTTTCCTGTAGAGGATGAGTATGATACCACTCAAGTTCTTTTATTTTCTTTAGATTCCAATGAGCTTGGGGGAAACCCTCCTGTTCCATCAAGACAGAAGGAAAATCCTCCCATTCTCGTAACTCAAGGGGGTAGTTCTCCCATTCTTACGATACCCCCTCCAAGTAGTCTGGTCACTTCCTTTGATTCGAATCGACTAGCAGATGTCGTCTTCCTTCTTATGTGCCTTTCCAGATCATAGTACAGGTTTGTAATATGATTGTACCTGGCACTATTATAGATGAAGGTGCATCCGTGAGTATCCTTTCCTCCACTTCTTGAAAATCTATCGGTTCGCCGCCTCTTGTGCCAATTACACAAAATCTGTTGGCTTTTAATAGAGGAACCAGTCAACCATTAGGGATCTTTCCTCAGTTTCCTATTACTTTGGGAGGAAAAATTGTTTATATCAATGTGATGGTAGTCCCAGGCCCTTTAGATTACAATTTACTTCTTGGGCGCGACTATGTTTATGACATGGGAGCTATTGTTTCAACACTCTTTCGAGTGATGTGTTTCCTGCATGAAGGTAGAATTTTCACCATTGACCAGCTTTCGTTTCCCAGTCCAAATATGGCTTCTAGTCAACCATCTTCCCTAAATGGTCATTTTGTCCCAATGGTATTTTTCCCGCCACGGGTTAATTATGTGGCAACCCGTTCCATGCCTACATCAACTAACCATCAATTTCGTGATGTTGTATATTATGTACTAGGGGCACTGGAACCAGAGCTCTCTAATGGATTCCTTGCTACATATCCCTTCCAGAGCATTGTTCTCCCATCTGATGAGAACCTCTTGGAAGTCATGACCTCTTAAGGGTCGTGATCAAGGAATATGAGGATAGTTTCTGGTCTTGTCTCAACCTTGTTAAAAATTTAAACAAAGGGTATGAGGATAGTTCCTGGTCTTGTGTCAACCTCGTTAAAAAATGAAACAAAGGGTATGAGGAGAGTTCCTTGTCTTGTGTCAACCTCGTTAAAAAATGAAACAAAGAATATGAGGATAGTTCCTTGTCTTGTGTCAACCTCATTTAAAAATGAAACAAGGAATTTGAGAATAGTTCCTTGTCTTGTGTCAAGCTCGTTAAAAAATGAAACAAGGAATATGAGGATAGTTCTTTTACTGCGTCAACCTCGTTAAAAAATGAAACAGGTCCAGGAGGACAGTTCCTTGTCTTGTGTCAACCTCGTTAAAAATGAAATAAGGAATATGAGGATAGTTTTTTTACTGTGTCAACCTCATTAAAAAATAAAACAGGTCCCATGAGAATAGTTCCTTGTCTTGTGTCAAGCTCATTAAAAAATGAAACAAGGAATCATAGCAGAGTTCCTTGTCTTGTGTCAAGCTCGTTAAAAAATGAAATAAGGAATCTGAGCCAATTTCCTTGTCTTGTGTCAAGCTTGTTGTCAAGCTCGTTAAAAAATGAAACAAGGAATATGAGGATAGTTCTTTTACTGTGTCAACCTCATTAAAAAATGAAACAGGTCCCATGAGCATAGTTCCTTGTCTTGTGTTAAGCTCGTTAAAAAAGGAAGCAAGGAATATGAGCATAGTTTATTGTCTTGTGTCAAGCTCATTAGAAAATGAAACAAGGGATACAAGCATAGTCCCTTGTTTTGTGTCAAGCTCATTAAAAAATGAAACAAGGAATATGAGGATAGTTCTTTTACTGTGTAAAATAATACGAGAGAGAAACTATTGACCATGTTCGATCAACGTATTCTTTTTTCGTAAATAATCTATCTTAGTCCGGAAAAAAGAATACGTTGATCGAACATGGTCAATAGTTTCTCTCTCGTATTATTTTACGCTTTTTCAGACTTGAGAGACAAATTTATTAAAAAGAACTTGTGGAGATTTATTTTTGTCCCTTTTCAAGCTCTCTAAACATGAAAAGGATCGAGTTATCATTATCGTTAAACTCATTAAAACAATGACAAAGTTCTCCATCATGACAACACCGATTTTCACCTTTGCTAGACTCGTTAAAACATTCAATAGCGATGGATTCACCTGAAGCGTGGAATTCTACAACAAGCATATGTTATCCTCCTCAAGCTTGATAAAAAATAAAGAGGTACTCGTAAGCAATGATTGGGGAAAATTGGAAAAGGGGTAAACCACTTTATGGTAGTAGGTTGCTCTTGGACATGACACTTTCACTTCATCACTGTGACTATTTGGGTTGGGTTATCTGCTTGATGGTTATCATACCTATGGTCTATCACACCATCCATCACTTTTGTTTTGGGTCAAAGCTGCCAATTCATTCAAACTATTTGGGTTGGGTTATATTCTTGATGGTTATCATACCTATGGTCTATCACATCATCCATTACTTTGGTTTTGGGTCAATATTGCCAATTCATTCAGTGTCGTTGATATGTTTAAGAGAAGTCACTCGGTAAAACTCATCCTTTGCAATACTCATAAACCTTCATTTTCATGACCACCATTCCTGAATCTTGTGTCGTCAGTTAAATTCCGTCTCCAAAATAACTACACTCGTTTCATGTCGTTGATGTGGGATACATCAAGGCCCTCCTGTGACGAGTCGCTTCTTGTCAACATCAACACATTATCCAAGAATTTAACTTAGAAACACCCTTTCAGTACCTTGGGGCTTGCATGCATCAATGGCAAGTTTCTCGCTTCCAGCGACATGTTGAAATCATTGGTCTTCAACTGAAAGACTTTGTATGGTGTTCGACATCAAAACATCCATTCACACCATGTAGAATGTATTGCAATACCTTGAGGATAATTATCATTATTGGTGATTTCTCTCACGTCTGTTAACAACTTACATCATTGGCTGGTAATCAGACGGTGTCTTCCCATGTTTGACTCTAGATCACATATTCACATGGTTAGACTCGTACTCAAGCGAACGATTGAATGAGATAGAAGACCTTCGATCTAGTTTCATCCATCTGGGTTGCGATTTTAGGAAAGTACTAAATCATCTATATGATGGCTTTACACAGATGGTTATCATATCGTGGGTCTATATCTATAAACAACTATCTGATTTATGTACATGTAATGAAAATTTTATATGCTGAGCATGGATATGCATTCCCTTAGCAATTCATGAAAAATCCAAAATATCATGATATTATGTATTGTAATTGATGCAGGTTACCATCCACTTCAGAACCTCCTCATCACATCGTAAAGCATATCACTCGACATTATCATTTTCGACTTCATGCTTTGGGGGGCTGCTGCAGATCCATTTGGGCACATCACTCCCAACATTCAGATCAGTACTATTAGGGCTCATCAAACCCTAATCTAGTTGCTACATGCCCTAGACAAGTCATCACTTTGAATGCATCCTTCCCTGAAAGTTTCCTGGCCTGAAGCCCTCCTAAAATGCCTATTTGAGGGACCAGTGCAACCTTGGTCAGGGGTAAATGTGCTTCAGTGCAAGTAGGCCCATGTAAGGGTACATTTTAGTGCACTTAGGCCCAATTTGACCTGCGCTGGGCGAGATTGAGTGAATTCTTCATAGGGTTCTAGGAATATTCTAATCTTTTGGAGCATTCTAGAAGATTCCCACACTTATCATCTCCTATGAGCTCGAAATTTGATAGGGAATGCGTTAAGTAACCTCCTATCCTCTCATCCCTTCCTTCATGGAAACTAACTCTAATTTTGAAAGGCCATTCAATACCCTCATTTATGACCAAACCACCTCCATTTTCCTAAAAATTGAGCACTCATCTAAGTGATCAAGGGTTGGAATTTGATGAATTGTAAGGAGAGACTGTTGGTTTAAGGTTTGAGATTATAGAGTATTGTTATGATGCCTGAGTGTTGTGCTTTTGATGTGATGTTGGATGGAACTCAAGTTGGAGGAGTGACATTGGATCAGACTTCATGGTTGTAACTCTTCCTTCTACTTAATAAAGTTGTTTACACCTTTTCCCATATTATTTTCTTTATGTATGATGATTATATGTGTAAATTCTTTCGATTTCATTTGCTTATAGTAGATAGATCTCTTGATTTGATTGGTTTTTGTCCTCTGTTTATGATTGCAGGTACTTGTCGAGTAGATTTAGTTCGAGAAGGAGCGATGGGAGACATACATAGGAGACAAAGGGAAAGAGAAAGATAACAAGTAGGTCCCTTATCTTATTTATCTTCTATAGAAAAGTGTCAAATGCTTTAATTTTGTTGTTCTAGGTGTAGTTACCCACCTAGGGAAATTGTGTTTATCCGTAGACGCAAAATTCCATATAACACAGCTGGTGAGTCAGCATGCATATTTTCATATTTTGGAGTAGCAGTTATGTTAAATCCTTGGAAGAAATTTTCAATTGTGTCCCAAGCTTCATTTCTATAGGACCTAAGCCTTGGGTGTTTTGTTTGACACAGATTTCTAACCTGCTTCACTATTAGCTCAGAATCAGAAAAGAAACTCAAGTTTTGAACCTTTAGACTCTTAGCTAGCTCAAGACCAAGAAGAAAAGGGTCATACTCAGCCACATTATTGGTGACCTCAAATTCAAGTTTACATGACTGAGTAATGTTTTCTTTATTTGGTGAAATTAAACCAATTCATGCTCCTGCTCCTTCCTTTGAGCATGAGCCATCGAAATAAAGTTTCCAGATATCTAATTCTACAATTTTAGGTTTGGAAACTATACTTTCAATGGAAATTTGAGTGTTTGATGAATTTTGTGAAAATAATTGAAAGCCTCCAAAATCCTGATCTACTGCATAAATAGGGTGGTTTTTTGTTTGATCATACCTACAAATAATATGAATGAATCTGACCTCCCTATATAACCTTAAATTTTCACCTCCATAGACTAGAATAGTAGCAAAAGACATGTCCATCTGAAGTGATCCTCCAAGTTTAGCACAACATGATCTAGATAGGAGCATGCCAAACTTGGTAGGAATATCAGTGACAACTATGTCTAAAACTATACTCTTGACAGGTATTTGGGCTAAGGTCACAACTAGGTCTTTGATTAATCCTAGGCATGGTACTTTCTTTGAATCAAAGGTGTAAATATCATGATAAGAACAAGTAACTTGTAACTGAAGTTGGTCCATAATCACCTTTGGCATAAGGTTATGAGAAGCTCTAGAGTCCAGCATGTAGTTATACAAAAGAAAGTCATGAACCTTTAAAGTTACATAAAATGGTGGAACAATCTCATCAATCATATCAGAACTAGGGCCAAACACTACTGAGGGTTTTTCATCTTGCAAACTAATAACATCTCCCTCAACATCTACACTAGAGGACTGCATCCATTTACACACTTGATTTTTATAACCAGGGTTTTTGGAAAGTTCAGCTAAAGGGATAGGGATCTTGACCCTTTCCATTTCCTTTTCAATATTGAAAGTTGTCAAAATGGTCTTTTCATATGAAAAGGTTTCAGTGGATGACTTTGTTGTCTGAGGTGTTGAAGTTTGTGTTTGAATAGATTTTATTGCAGGTTCAATTATAGTGGTAGATTTTGAAGGTCTACCTGGACCTGATCTAGGTCTTAGATCATACCTCTTATTTAATTCTGCAATCAGAAATTCAGAGAATGCTTGGTATTTTGAAAGTTGAGCATCTCCTTGTTCTTGTTGAAAAAACTGAGGTGCATATGAAGGAACTATTTACATTTGTACTGTTCAAGAATCAATATTATTGATATCTTCAATGATTAAAGGGCATGTATCCTATGGCTATTGATCATCAATCAACAAGGGTTGTTGAACATTTTGATCAGAACCTGGTCTCTGAAGAATCTGCATTTGAGGATTTTTTAGAAATTGAGTTTGAGCTTGAGGTCTAACAACAGTTTGCTGAGCAGTTCTAGGTTGTGTTTCAATTTTAGAAATCCTATTAGAAAGGTTTCTAAATAAAGATGTAATTTCATCAATTTTCTAAGCTTCAAGTTTAGATTTGGAAGAAGAAGAGTCATCAATCCTAGATTTTAATTTTCTTTCTTATTTCTTTGCTTTATCCTTAATATTACCAGAAGCTGACCTATTAGCTTCTACCTCTATAAAATTTGTCTGCATGTCTTCCAATGTGTTAGATACCCTTTCTCTTAGCATGACTGCAAAGTCATCTTCAAATTCTTAGGAAAATATGACTTCTGTAGTTGCTACTGGTTGTTTAAAAACAGTATACATTTTATGATAGAGTTTATTAAATATCTTGATGAATTTAGCAACTGGTTCACCAGGGTTTCTCTTCAATTCTTCAAATTTAGTGAGAAAATAGACATGGTCCTTCTTTACCCCACATTGGTTTTTAAAGATAGTTATGGGCTCATTCCATGTTGTAATAGAGTCAAATATATGTTGCCTAAACTGGATCCTAACATTTCCTTCAAAATATTGCAAAAATAATCTCATATAAACATCTTCCTATTTTACGTTCATATTCTGAGAAAAATCTAGGAAAGTCGATACATGATCCTCTGCTGAGGGACCTCTTTATCCATTAAATCTTGGTAGATGTTGTACATATCCATCAGGAAAATTTTCCAAGTTTGCAGGGAGAACTAGAGCAACATACCTTTCTTTCACAATGGGTCGAAAAGCCATAATAGCAGGAGGAGTCTAGGGTGACTAAGTGGATGATGATGAAGAAGAGGAAGATGATAAAGATGAAGGGGATGAAGATGAATCGGTATGGGTACTAGTATGTGGAGGAGAGAAAGAGGGAGGATACCTCCTTGAGGATTTCAAAGGGTTTTTAATAACCAACTTCTGAACTCCTGGTGGAAAGCCTTCCTTAGTATCAAACAAAGGATTTGAATAGACAGAAAATGTCTCTTCAAGATTAGTAGAGGTTGATGGAATAGACTAAGGAGTTGAAGAAATGAAGTATGCAGGTTGGAATTCAAGTAAATGTAAACCCAATTCTTCATCATATGAAGATGATTTGATAGGAATGGATGAGACTTGACATGACTCAAGTGATTGTATTAAAAGGGATGATGGAAGATCTACTCCTTTAGAATGGAGTTCAGAAACCCTAGGAGGTAGTTCAGTCCAATCAGGATGGGATGGCACAAATGAAAAAGGATCTACAAATGAGATTTCTTCAGGATGTAAATATGAAGGAGAAGAAGGGGTTATATGTCTTCTCCTTGAAGAGGCTCCCCTAATAAGTCTTTCTGGATCTAGTAGAGGGTTAACAATCTCAGAATCAGAACGTGATCTAGTATGCTTAAAAGGAGCCCGCTTGGACTAATGGAATCACCAGGTGAAATATTTTGACCTACATCCTTATCCTTTATTCACCTTAAAGGAAAGGGATAATAATTTACCCCAAGGAAAATCTTCTCTCCCCAGCAACGGTGCCAATATGATGTTGTCCTTTGAGATAACCTAAGGTCAATTAGTTATGCCAAAGCATCTATAATGTTTTGTTGTTTTGAGTGATTGGATGACCAGTGAACTATTTATAAACAGGTGCTTTAAACTTAGACAATTTTTTTATAAAATGAAAGGTTGTTCTTTAACTGCACATGGTTAGTTTGATTTTGATGTAATGGAGAAGTAGAGTATGGAGAGGTATAATTGATTTGATATTCAAACTGAATATTTAACCATTTACAAGAAGAAATTAAGAAAACAGTGCTTTCTTAATCAACAAAATATAATCAAACTATTACAGAGATCTAGTGTAATTTATATTCAAAGAGGAATTTACAATAACAAATAGTTCTGTAAATTAGTCTCTTATTTAAATTACAACTTCACAGAGGATTCAAAATGAAACTGATATTCAATTAAATTTTAAATCGGATGACTGCAAAAGAATTAATTTATATGAAGAAAACATAATGAATAGACAAGATGAAATACAACTCACTGAGAGACAGATCATATAAGGCAAATCTGGAATCTTTTATTATCTCAAAAATGCTCTAGTTAGTGCAAATCTTCTTAATAACTTGTTCAAGGGTTCAACCCATAATAACTCAAAGGAGGATTTATTTATACATAAATTTACAAAATATATACAATCTGTTTGGAATAGAATACCAAAATAGTACAAAATTACAAAAATAGAACAATATAATAGGAACCGAAAAATTGTTGAAGAGGTGGCTCTATCCTTTTGGAATTTGTTGATGATCTGACCTGAAAACACTGATGAGCTATTCTGCTATTATATTGAGGAATTATTCAATTGTTTCACACCAATGATCCCATTTTTGTTCACCTGGGATTTCTACATTTACCATCTTACTGAATGTTTCATCCACCTATGTATATCTTTCGAAATTAGGCTTGGTGAGAAACAAGTGCTTGATTTCATGTAATATGGTTAAATCATATTCCAAGGCTTCTAGAAAAGTTCTCCTTGTTATATGTCCTTTCAATCCTACAAATTTGGCTCTGTCTACTGCAATAACATATAAATCCTTGCAATAATCATCTAATATAATCAACTTATCATTCAAACCTACTAATCTTGGCAATCCTTTTTTATTTAAAACATTAAATTTTGAATGAAATCTCTTGATAGAAATCTCGAGGGTTTGACACAGTTTCCAATTGATTGATCAAATTATTTTTTCTATAATTCCTTTTTTATCTTTGCTTTTTGAATTTAAAACCTTGATCATATGTGTGGATTTTGCTGGCTTGGTCTTCAAGGCTGCTTTTTGTTCTTCAATCACTGCTCTGCACCTAGTAATGAGTTCTTGCTACTAAAAAATAATGTGTATGGATGGCCATACATCTGTCATGGATTGACTGATTTTTGTCCAAATACTCTCCTTGGGATGAGCCAAAGTGTCTTCCATCAGTGACTCACTCTCCAACTTCTGGATTTTAAGCTCTAATATGTGAGTCCTCTGCATTTATTCCAGATACTTAGTATCATTTTGTACTTTCTCCAATTCCATATTTTTAAATTTCTGAAGTAGCTTCTGGTTTTCCTGCTTCTGGATTGACAGTTCTGTGCTAATTTGGCTAGGTCATTTATTGTTTATGTAGACTCGATGACTATAGAGGAGGTACTAGGCTTTGTACCTGTAACTTCTATAGGGACTGGTGTAATGGGTACCATGGCAAATTGTGTTGTTTCCTTCTCCTTCAATAGCTCTTCAATCTATTATTCCATCTTCTTCAACTGTATATTCTGATCAATAATAATATTGAGCATATCCTCCTTTTGTTGTTCAATTTATGCCATATCCTTGGTCAGGGGATCTTTTGTTGAAGGCAACTTCAACTGTTTCTTCAATGCAACAATGTCTACATATTTATGCTTAAGAAGTAGTTCTGTAGCTTTTACATCCTTGGGATCATATCCCACTTTAATCACAAAATTCTCTAGTGATTTCATTCTATTGAATTTAGCTAGAGAGGATATATTTTCTAAATTAATTTGGGACTGAACATTTGATAGAGGAGTCCGGAGTTTAGAAAGAGACATAGCTATGGTTTTCATAGTAGAAAACATCATCTTACCAGTTTGTCTATGCATGTCCATCTGGTCAATTGGAGGGATTTGACTAGTGTCAAATGAAAACATAGTCTTCTTGTGATCAGATAGCGATTTAGGAAATGGAATCTGGGCTTGTAAGAAATCCATTTTCATTCTACCCTTCTCACTGTCAAAGGCAGAAAGGAGCCTATGTTGGGAGGTGGAAGTTTGCTTCCAGAACTGACTGTACACATTGGACTTTAAAGTCTCATTTTTCTGCTTAATTTCTAGGAACCTTGAAAATATGTTTGAATCATCCAAAGTGTTGGTTCTTGTTGACTGAATAATTTCTAGAGGCTCTCTAGAAGGTGAAGTTGCAGGAGGAGTAGTTGAAGCACTAACTATGGGAGGAGTGGTTGAAGTACTAACTCCTGCTAATGTAGACACTTCTGGATCTCCAAGATCAATGATCACTGGTGGAGTCTCTTCTGTTGATGTGATCAAGCTGACTTTAGGTTTATTTTGCTGAAAAATGAATCCTTTCAGAACATCTTCAGTGGATGAAGTTTCTCTCTCAGCCTTTTCTGTTGCTTACTCTGAGCAACTAGAGTCTGGGTGGGAGTAGACACAACCTGCTCATTTGCTTCTTGAAGAGTCCCATCAACCCATGTTTCTTGATTCATAAATTTCTCAATTTTTGGCCTTGGAGTATGGTTGTAAGGAGTCATCTTGAAACTAACCCTTAAGGCAGAAATGATGCCAAAAGGATCATAGGACCAGGTGAAACTAGGCTGGAAATTCATCTTCTTCAATAATGCATCTGCCTCAACATCAGTTGATCTGGTGTTGCAAATAAATGACCCAATCTGTGCTTTGAGCTTGAATTGAGACTTTATTTTACCTGACACAAAATGTAGCTCATCCATGTGAATCATCTACCTGATATATTATAGAGAAAATATTCTCAAAGGAACATATTTAGACATCATGTATGGTGCAATCTCACAACCATATATTCTTATCTTAGTGTAGTTCTGGTATAAATACCAATCACTAGTATTGGTTTGTTCACTTAGGTGTAGGATCCTTCTAATTTCATACCCAATTCTGGGCTCTGTTTGGCTATTAAGGAGTTGTACCATTGAATGTATAATGCATCCACAAATTATGCAAATTATGAGGTGCTAGAATTTGCCCTGACCATATATATCCAGTGAATCACTGATTGATTCACTCCTTGTTCATCTTGCTTGTTGAGTTTGATTGGTAACAGATCACCCTATTGGAAAAGAATCATGTAGACAATTACAAAGTTGTAATTGAACACTCCCTGCACAATGAAGTTCATGAATTGTTCATGTATATTATCAGCCAAAAATTGGTTGTAATTATACATGAATGTTGGTTGTTGGTCTTTATTGAAAATGGATAAGAAACCAAGGATTACTTCATCAATAGACTAGTCATCAGGGTATCCTAATAAATAGGAAAGCAGGGAAATGCAATGTCTAGAGGCTTCAGGAAACATGGCAGATGAGTAAGGTGGATTTCTTTTGGGCAATTCTGCATCTTCAGGTAAAAATATTTCGAATATTTGGGCTCTCTGTGGGAAATTTAACTTATGGTATAGATCCATAAGTGTTGCTAGTGAGAATTGAGTCAAGGAGTCAATTTGAGGAACTAAGAGAATTTCATTTATAGTTTGAGTAGAAATGGTTATCAGAATGTCTCCATTCTGAGCCATGAATGCCCTTTTCATAGGGTCATACTTGGCTTGACACCAGGTAATAAGATCAAGGAATTCATGTGTCTTTGGGAAACTGTAAAAAGGTAACAGGGACTCCCAAAACCTAATTGGATCTTGCTAGTCCAGATAATTTTGTTTAAGCCATAAGTGTAGTTCATAGAAATCAAACCCACACATGGCTTCTGTAACTTTGAATAGTGAATCAACAATCGGAATACAGCCAAGCTAAATCTAGGTCGGGTGACAGTACTTTCCTCTGTGGTTTGCTTTTTGGATTTTGCTTTTGGGGCCATGGTGGCAGATAGGAAGAAATATGGTTATAAGTGATAGTCTGAACAAAAGACTAGAAGTTCTGCAATCACTGTATACCTGTAAACAATGGAGAATAATCAGAAGAAAGTGACAATGAGGCCAATTTCGTTTTATTTATAAGATGCGGGAAGGGGTAACGGTTTTGTTAATAACTGTAGCAGCTTTAAATGCAAGGGAGATGGATTGCAACAAATATATACAATGGGTATGCCGAATGGGGGGATAAGCGTGTAAAGAGGTAATGGACGAGAGGAATTAGAAAGGATAGGTGAGGTTTCAACCCCGGATCATTGGAGGGATAACAGATTTTTAGCGGGGTGAAAGAGCCATTGGCAGAGAAAACCACGAGTGGTTTGCGGGGGCAGGGGGAGGGGGGGTTAGGGAGTTGTTTGTAGTTTTGTGTGGGGTGGGGGGGTGTGGAGAGATGTGAGGGTGACACGTAAGGTCGGGGTGTCTACCATGGAAACCACTTTGCGGACCCCCACCCCTACGTTGTGTTAACGTGAAACATTGGAGGGGGCTGTGAAATCTCTCCCCATCGTTGATCTGGGCGGGGAGTAGATAAATCATCAGATAATGTGCCTTCGTTATTCGAAACCGACAAGACTTTTTGTCATTTATTGATTTGGGTCACATCAAACTTCCGCGTCATATTGTAATTGAAATGCAAAATTTTATGACAAAGAATTAATCCAAATTTAAAGAATTAATCATATATTAACTTGATTTGACATTTTCTTGATGTGGCACATTTGGACTAGCAACCATTGCACTTATTTTTTGTATGAAAATGAAGCCTTTTCTTTCTTTTTTCTTCCCTAGCATTTTATTTTCTTTTGCCTTCTTTATTTAGGGCAGCTAACTCTTATCATTTTATTGATATGGATGCCTATAAAACATTAAATTGTCCTAACATTTTAACTTTTCTTTCTTTTGCATCCATATCCTAACTTAACATTTTAAAATTATTTTTGACTAATATGCGAACTTATCAAAACAAAATTATGTTACAACATGGGTATTATAAATGAATATGTGATACAATGATAATGCGATAACAATGAAAATAAATATCTCTAATATATAATATTAATAATCGCAATTAGAGGATGCTAATTTGATTAAATAGTTAATCAAATTAACGTTTAACACATTCACATATGAAATAGTGTTAAATCGTTCAATGTACCAAAAGAGAAGATCTACACATATCGATAGTGATTATGTTTGAATCTATGGAAACAAAGTACAAAGAATAATATTTAAATTCAAGTATATATATATATATATATATATATGATTCCTTTTAAAGATAAACATAAGATGCATGAGATAAAAGTACCAATTTCACTCTCTTCCTTTGTATACTGGAATCAAAATGGTTCAAATATATTTACAAAAAAAAGAAACTTGAGTACAATAGTGAAACTAAAGCTCTTTTTTGCCAAAATTTCATAACCCTTTTCTTGAGTTCAAGAGCCTTATTTCTAATGTTTTATACAAGAAAAAATGGAGAAACTAATCGTCTGATATTCTCTCAACTAAAGGAAAAAAAACTATGCATAAAATAGTAAAATAAGTACATTTGAAAATAAAACCCAATGAGGGAAGTTGATGACAAGTCAATAGTCTTTTGCCATAGCTAATAGACTTTTAGAAAGCATGCTAGCTCTTGAGGAGATCGTGGCTTCATGCTCAGCTGATAGTTGAAGACAAAATTCTGAAGAAGTGGCAGCATCTCAGTGGTTAAGTTAGTGAGTGTCTTTAGAACTTCTAAATGACCATGGCGTTTCATTAAAATATTCCAGTTAAACTCAAGGGCAACCTTTGATAACAATTCAATTGTTTTTCTTAACTCTGCCATTTCATCTGCCCAACCTTTTTCCAATGTTTTGACATTTGGTAGTGTATCTTCTTCAAATTTTGAAAGAAAATTTGCATCCACAAGAGGTCTGGTGACAAACTGAGATATAGAACATTAAATCTATCGAGTGTTTTTTACCAAGTTTCTAGCTAAACAAATTCATTCTTTCCAATTTCCAAGGATCATAGAGTTGTGTACTTCATTAATTCTAGGAAGTTTTGGCTACATTCTCTTCTTATCTTACTTCCATTCAAGCAGATAAGCCAGATTGCACTTTTCCTCATCATATTGACTTTACATGTCTACTAACTCATCGAATAATTTAGAGCTTTGCTTGTGTTGTGCCTACATTAAGTTTAGATTGTTAAAAATTATTTTTTGTTGTTTGACAAGCTGAGTGAGGAGTTCAATGGCCTCATGTTTGAACTCAGTAACACCAAATATTACTACCTTTTCCTGAGATAAACTTTGTTGTAATGCCTTTACTTGAACATCCCGCTACTTGTTTTCTTTGAAATGCTAACCCTTGACCAACTCAACTTGCATATGTAATTTTGTTTTCCCTTGGGCCACTTGTTACTCAAGATGTTGTATCCTATCATTATTTCCTTAGACAAATTTCCTAACATGAGCTTATTTATCAATGGCGGCTAACACATACACTCTTGCATACTAGGCTAATTCTTTGATTTCTTCATGCAAATTTGTTGAAGTACTCCTCCAAACCAATTCTAATGAGGCAGTGATTGTAGGCCCACTATTTCTCTATCAACTTTCCTTTTCTTCCTGCATTTTTTAATAACTTATTTCTTTGTGGGTGGTAAAATATTTCAATAAGAGGGATTTCTTCAACAATTAGATTAATTTCAGTGGTAGGGTGAGCAGGGATGACTTCAACATTGACCTGAGTATTTAGAGGAGTCTTGTCAAGAGGAACAAAGTGTGTAAGGGCAGTTTTTGTTGATTCAGAAATAACATGAAACATTACTTGAGTAGCATCTTCACTAAGGGCATATTTTTCATTGTTAGCTTCACTTTAAGCTGCTATGATGTCTAAATATTTCTTCCATTCAATGTTCATATCAAGAAGTATAGGGTTGGATGAAGAAGTCTGCTTGGTTGAAGAAACCTACATTAGTGTATAAACTTGAGGTTTGCTATGTGATGTAGAGTTGTTATTCTTTTCCAAAAAGCCATCACCTTTGGTAAGTTTAAGAAAGTGCATCGGAAACAGTTCCTGTCTGGAATATTTGTAAACCATAAAGTGTTGGAATTTATGTGGTGACAATTGCTTAGATTTATAACAAACCAATTTATAGGTTAAATCCTGATAAAACAAATCAGCATACACATTGTTCTCATGAACATAATTTTCAATGTGCGCTTATTTAGCTACATCGCGAGTTACACCAAAGGGATCAAATGCCCTGAAAGGAATGGTTGTGAGTTTTAGATTATTTAGAGACAAAATGTCTTTCTCCATGTGTTTATAGTTGGAAAGAGAGAAAATGCCAAACTTTAAAGGGAACGAAGGCCAAAACCTTTTAAACTTCTTTTTAAGTTCAAGAGTAATCCTGATGTCCACATTTTGGTAGGAAATCTCTCAGGAGAGTATTTTGTCTTGTATATAAAGAGGAAGGACATGAGGGTTTCCGTTGCTTCCCCAAATTATGATGTATGTGGATAATTCTTGAACAAAACAAGCTCCAATTTTGAGTAGGTCATCTCACGCGGTAGCAGACATCCTTAGGATTTTAATACTGAAACATCCTATTGGATGTGAATCATAACTAAATGGAAAATGTGGTAAAGATGCTCAAAGTAATTTTCTTCCCAAAGGATATTGTGATATATATGGGTGGGAATATGATCTACAAGTGTACATCTCTAGTCCATGCAAGGGGAAGAATTACATATTTTCCCAAGGTTTCTACTTTAAATTTATTAGAATTATGCATTCAATATTTAATTATTTGGGGAAATTTATCTTTGTCTCCTTCACAATATTCGTTAACCTAATGCTCCATAAATAGTGAATTATATTCAACATGGCATTTTGGTAGATGGTACATACCACAGATACTTTTGGTGCTAAAGGAACTAATTGTAACAAATTTGCGGGTGACGAATAATCATTCACTAATAACAACTTCACCCAACACCCAATGTATCATATCTATATAGGGCAATAAATTTGGGCATGTTGCAACCTTGTGGAGGCGAGACCTTGTAATGTCACTAATTGTTGTTTTTCAAGAATTCAAGTCACCTTGGTCTACGGTTGCAATTGTTGTTGCATCCTCCGATGACTTAGATATTTATTCTTCAAAGAGCTCATAAATGGAGTTCCAATATTTCACTCCAAAGTCTATAACATAAACTATATCCTAGAAGAGGAATGCATCTGGCAGTTTCTTATTCACTTCTTCTCTAAAAGGGGCAATCGAGGCTTGAGTAGGGACCTTATTTTTTCCATTTTCCATATTAGTTGGTTGTTGATAGTTGTGATTGAAATTCCCCTAACAACATAAAATTCCAAAGGTAAGGAAAAATACCGCAGACAGAGCATAGATAGGGATAAAAATAAGTTAAATCAATATTTTAAATGAAATTTTACGTTGAATGAGTTCATAATTAGCATTTTCCCTATTCAATAAATTCATTAAATATAATGAAACAACTTTTAATTTTATAATTAGTAGTAGTGACGAGTAATTAAGACAAGTTGCACAAGGACATAGGGTGAACTGTCAACTTGGCAGATGACATGTTATTCCTATGTCATATCGCTAAGGGAATCCCAGAGCGTATTTGTTATTGTTTACATTCTTCATTCATGAAGAAGCATGGTGAAAAGGAACATGCTTAAGTGTTATTATATCAGGGTGCACCAATCACATAATAAGTGAAGGGACCCACAATTGGTGAGTTATCCTACTAAGTTCATCTTGGCACTTTTTTAAAGGGGTGCAAGACATAAGCTTTAGAGTTTATTGAGTTGTATGAGCCATAAATCGATATTGTAACTATGACCAATCAGGATTTTATAACATGTGCGATTGATGCAGGCCCAGGACACCTCATCCCACTAAGGGAAGCCTGACATACTAAATAGCAATGCAACAGGAAAGGCCCAGACTGTGAGTAGCAGGATGACTCATATTATGATGTGGATATCACGAGCAATAAATATTATGGAGGTTTGCTTTGTTTATGGGCCAAAAGAACATTGTCCTGCTAAGGGAAGGCTCGCTGAAAATAAAGTATGTGCAAAGGGAAAAGGTCAGGGTTTATGTGTCGATTTATGTATTAAAAGAATAAAAGCAGAGGTATAAAAGGCCAAAATATAAAAACAAGCCAAAAGAAAAGTAAGAATCCAAATCCCGAAATCAATAAAGTCTCAGCGACAATGGTTATTTTAAGTTCTTCATTGGACTTTATTAATTTATTTTATTTTAATAAAAGTAACTAAATTCATAAAGATTTTATTGTAATAAATTTATTGATTAAAATAAAAATATAAAAAAAAGGATCCCATTTTATTAAGACTATATACAAAATAAAGGAGGTAGTTGTTTGCCACAACAATTTGCGACGCACTGGGCGAAGTAGTTATCTCTATTAAAAGTATGAAACCTATAAAAATGAAGGAATAGAGATTAAATGATAAGAATATTCTAGAATTCAAATTTCCCATCAAATACATCCCTCGTAGACGAAACAAAAATCATATTTGTCATTATTTACAAACTTGTGAAAGTTTGTCTCATAAGTTGTATATTTATAGCAATGTATGCATTTGCAATGGAAGACCTTGTTGGTAATAAACTTTGAGAATGCAAAGTAATCAACAAGATTTAGTATTAAAAATAAACTTCAATACCACAAGGAGAGCCACTACTACCAGCAGGTGTCCATATCCTCGACAAGGTTACCTTTTAGCCTTGGATATGCTAGTAACTCATCCATTAGAAACAACATTAGAGCGTATATATCTTTCATGCTATATTTAAGTTAGTTGAAAGCCATTGTTCTAGCTTGGTGACCAGATATTGGCAATGCCATTCACAGGACCTAACAAGAGTGAACAAGTCAACTCATGATGATACCTCTTGTCTTATAGTCATATGGCTAGAAGCCATTACCCTGGCTTGTTGACCAGATATGATAATGTCACCACCGTTAGAACCTACAATCATGGTAGGTTAGCTCACAATGAGACCTTCTATCTTTCAATTAATAACTCATATTTTTGAATTACAATCTAAAAAAAATTGATGTATTTAATGAGGAAGAAAATCCACTCCTTAAGAGACAGGATGGCGTAAAAAGTTTGTAGATAACTAATATTTTCTTGATTAATTTTGTATCCCAATAGTTGATTACCTTGAGGCAGCTGTTGGTAGGCATATTTTTCTTTCATGGAATCGGGGTTGGAAATAGTTCAGTAAACAATGACAAGAAAAATAAAATGAACTTGTTGTTGCTGATACAACACCCTAAAAATTTTTGGCGTGCAATAAATTTCGGAGCCTACCTTGGTCTTGCATACTATCATCACAAACATTGAAATCCATTATACGTGTTTTCTCTAAGTGTTTTGGTCCCTTTTGAAATAAAATCAAATTGTCATATTTTCACATGTTAAGTGTCACAGAATGTATATGATATTGTTTTGGTGGTTTCAAGGGGTTACCCTTGTGGAAATGAGTTGATCTTACCATGTAAAATTCTATCACACTCATTTCCAACTGTCACACAAGGGTCGTCAAGGTCGTGGCAAAGTGTATCTTTAGTGTTGCACTTGTCATGAGTTGTCGTAAAATTTTCACACTAAGGGAAGTATGTTGTTCATGTGTCCTGGGTGATCTATGTTTTTGTGTTGTGAAGTCTTCTAAGTGTGTGACCACATTTGAGTCTTACCATTGTTCACATCAACTTCATCGATCCCACACTTAGTAAAATTATGAAAGATTTTCGACCAAGCAACTTAACCTCATTAGGCCCTCCTAAACTATGCATTGTGTATTCTCAGCCCTCTAGCTGAAACCCTACCTCTTGAAATTGTGAAATGTATAGTTCCTACCTCCCAAGACTACGTACTGCATAGTCTCAGTGCTCAAGCCCGTACCTTGGCCTCAAAAACTATGTAATTCATCCCTCCATCTTGTCCTCAACTACACATTACATAGTCTCTGACCTCAATCCCATCCCTTGAGCTCCCGATTTTCACAATTTTGCAATCACCCGACCTTATCTACCTTCCATAACTACGCAGTAGGAAGAATCAGTGCCCAACCCTTCAACCTAGCTCACTAAGCTCCAAAACTGTGCAATCTACTTACTCAGTCCAACCTGAGCTATGGATTATGTAGTCTCAAGGCTCAAGCTTCACCCCTAAATGCTTAAGTTGTGGAATTGTGTAGTCACTGAACCTCTACCTCATCTTGCCACTTGGTTCTGACTCATTCAGTGGATCAACATGCATTATCTTAGACTAGGGGTTTATCATATTGATGTAGTCTTGTCATGAGTGAATTGTAGATTCAGGTACTCTACTGTACCATGACAGGATCATGAAGAAGTATATGGAGAAGGGAAACAAGTTGGAAGACATATTTGTAGCTGATTATGCAAGAGGATCAATCAAGAGAAAACAAAAGGACATAAGTTTTTCTAAGGAGATTAATCTTACCATCCCTGCAGAAGTTTTCCATAACCTGTCCCAATTTAAGTTTGATGACGAGGGTGAATTAAATATTCATGAACATTTGTTTCAAGTTGTATTTTTTTGTTTTTTTAATGAAATAAATTGTAAGGATGTCATGGTTGGATTAATCACTCTCACATTTGAAGGTCACATTAATTGATGGCGTCATACATTACCTATTGCTTCTATCCATTCATTCGACCAACTTGTGAAGGAGATTCATAAAGAATTTGACAGGTATGGTTACTAGAATGTTCTTGAAATAATTAATCAATTAAGAATGAAACCTAATGAATCAGTTGATAATTTTTCGATCGATTCCTTAATCTTTGTTATGAATATCTAGGAGAAGATACGGATTGGGATTTCTTTAAACAAAACTTTGGGCATTTGGTTCATATCTCTTCGCACAGTGAATTTGAACCCCCTGATGATTTTACCTCCCCGAATCTTGAAAATCATGAGACACCTCAAATTTCGAAGGAGGAACCTACTACTTCTTTTGTTTCTTGTACTCCTCCTTTTCCAGTCTCAGTGTGGGTGCCTCCTTGTGATGATAATAATGTTTGGAAATCTGCAAATCAAATTCCTAATCCATCTCTTCATCCTCCTTATCTTGAATCAGGTTCCATTGAATGTGTTACTTCTTCAAGGGGCATATGTCATCCTCTATCATCTACATGACATGACTTTATGTATCATGATCTGTGTGATCAATTTGATCCACCAACTAGCCCTTCATGCTCCCCTGATTTTCGAGTTGTTGGTTTAAATTGGATTAGATACAAGGAAATCACATTACACTAGTAGAGGAGGAGGAAAGTGAAGATACTTTTGATCTCTCTTCCCCTTTTCAAAGTAACCCATGTCAATATGATGCACTTCCATTCTTGGATGATTTTCAATAAGCTAATATTAGTAGTGAATCAAATGCAACCAGTTCTTCCAATTGATTCATAGCCTTGGGTAACAATCATTCTGATGATGATGACTATTTTGATGTATGTGATCATGAATGCCCAAGTGAACCAACTGATCTTTTAATCATTAGGAAAATACTAAGGGGGGGGGGGGGGGGGTGAATCAATATTTTAAAACTCACTTAAAATTTTCTTTTCTTATTCATATTTATGTACACAACTATACTAAAGTAAACATGTGTATGTGCATGAATGTTATGCATATAACTAGCGTATATCCAATTAACTTACTTTTCAATTAATTCATCATTTGTTTAACTTGAAGAAGTGCATCAATACTTCAATGGGCATTAATTAAACAATAACCATTTGCAGTAAGAACAGAATAAACCATCACACATAAGAAAAACATCAACACACATTCTACCATGCAGGAGCCCACTCATAGAAGACTATAACATTCTCTCATTCTCCAGCACCCACTAGAAGGGAGCTATAAACCCATGGTCTCGTTTACCAACACCCACCAAAAGGGATCTCCAACCCCCTGATCAAATTTACCAACTACCACAGGAAGGAAGCTTCGACTTCCTCACTGAAGGCTCCAACCATCAACAACTTCGTTGACCACATTTCATAATTTTGATACTGGATCCGCTTGAACCAAAACATCATATCTATAGGCCACATTTCATTAAATTTTCAAACTAGACCCATTACCATAATTTAAGCCCGATTCAATGTTGAAACCAAACAATGTATCAAATCACTTAATCACTAAACAAACTAAATCACCAAATCAATCATTGAACTATCTTATTCTCAAACAACCAAACGAACTTATATCACTGTATACCCATTCATCAGAATACCAGACCACATATTGTTCATCACTGAAACTAGATCCTATCACTGCAAACCTTAGTCAATATTATTTCATAATATATATGCAACTATTATGGGACATAGCCTTGTATATACACACTTTCTCTTCAGATAATTTGTGTACATATATCAAAACACTAAACCTTGAAACTAAATCACCGCACTACTAAAATCAATCACTAAAACACATTCTCACCTTGTCATAGATCTCTGAACCAAATACATATCATCATTACTATTCAAAATTTCATAACATAATCAGTTCAAACTCAACCAACATTGTCAAAAATAGATCATCATGAAAGAGATATCATTGACAGATGACAATAAACATAACAGAACAAATCAACCATAATCATCAGCTCATACTGAAAAACCCTATCAGATGCACACAACCCTTATGAAACACTTCCGTGTATGTATGTGCCTTTCAAGAATCATACCCGTGAACAAATTTGGCCATACTGCAGAATCGAGACGTGACTACCAAGAAGCATATTTGTGTAATAAAACCCACATACATATCTGTAACTATTGAATCATACCTTCACTACACAAAAGAAGATTTGTCAAACCCAAATCTCAATATATAATGTAAAAGATACACATCATAACATCATCATCACATATCTACCAACCCATAACCAAATTATTCAATGTGTAGTTGTTTCATGTGTATAAGATCTTATCCATCATCGCATTCCTCAGTGCACACTTATTTGAGATCAAACAACTCATCAATAAACTAAATAATCCTTATATAGCTTAAGCATTAGCTAATACCTTAGGCTAGTTTCGTAGTTATGCCGATGGTATTCTTTGGTGGGATCAAATATTTGTTGTTGCGCTAATTACTATCGGCTAATACCACTGTAAAGGCCCCTGGTATTGAGAATACTATGGTGCAGAAACTATATGCGACTTTGCTTCACAAAACCTGTGTATAGGCGACTTTGCTTCACAAAACCAGCATATATGAAACTTTACTTCACAAAACTTGTGTATACGCGAATTTTCTTCACCATACCTACGTATGTACATGATTTTTCTTCAAAGAACTTGTGTATGCTTCTTCAAACTTCATCTTTATCATTCCTTTGTCTCTTAAGTGATATTCCTTTGTCCAATATTTCTGTCACATTTGTATTGGCCTGAATACTCATCCTGCTACTATCATGTCAATATCTTTATAAAGTAGTTTTCCATCAACGACAACACATCAATAATAATGCCAACAATATCCCCCTTTGGACTTGATGGAAACCACTTTGGTGTTTGGTCACCACCACCTGTAGATACCTATAAACACATCTATAGATATACCAAGTTTCTCTCCCAAGTCACCAAGCATTCTCCAAACACCAAGCTTCTCTCCCCCTTTGACATCAAGGGAAAAGGGCTGACCAATGCTGAATGAAGTCTTCTCTCCCTTTGTTGACATGAGTGCCGTAGATTTGATCTTTTGAGTATGAACACTAAATATTAACCATGACCCCACTAAGCATAAGTTGGATTTTCTGAAGATGTACAATGAAGTACATGACTCTGTGACTAAACAAGAAATGACCTTTCTTATCACCAATGACTCATGCTTACATTGATCACCCAACACATTGGGGTTCCAAATTAAATCACATGCCCATAAAGATGTGATTACATGACTTGACCACAATAGTCCATACATGACTAAATTTTACAATGATTTATAACATAGGTCTTTACATGGAGTTTACATCAAGAGACATATATAGAATTTATAGCAAAATACCTCAATAAGACCATGATAGTCATCATCAACTATCATACACCATATATAGGATCTGCACCATAAGCACTTGTCAGTAGTAACATGAATGACAACATGCACATTTTCATCATCAATTTGTAAGATAAGACAATGTAGCTTTAATATCATCAACCTGTGACCAAGTATGTAGCATAAGATTTTCCATATATATCTACTATCAACTCATCCTCTTAACCTCATCAAGATCAACTTGTTCTTTCCTTTAGTAGGAATATCCTCAATCCATGTTCATCAAAGCATAGCAACATATATTTTCCTGCATTAATCAACATATGTGAGAACCAAGCATATCATCATAAAGTAAGATAGGGAAAGGTAGGATCATTCCTTAGAATCATCAATATGTGACTAAGCATGACATGTCTCCAAGTATCATTTAGAAGATTTCTTCATGAAACCTACAATAACATCATTATTTTGGCCCATTTTCTTCTATTGCACCAACACCACTTCATCAACATGCAACTTAAGTAATCATCCATTATATCCTTATCTGTAATTCACCCATCAATGATATCCCATGACATAGAGATAGTAGTATTGATCTAGATTCTCATCAATGAGAAAAGTCATCAATAGAAAACCATGAACTCACCATAATTTATCAAACTTTGTTAGTAACCCATCTCAATAATCCTAAAACAATAGACCATGTGCAACATATCATGTACATGTGAGAGCCAATCGCTATAGGAATCACCATCCATAATTGCATCATATGCAACTTATGCATCTTTGAAGGCATAATGACAACAACGTAAAAGTAATGAATGACACTTATCGTCATCAAATAATGAAGTTGTATAATCAGGCTCTATATATCTCCTTGAACTTATGAAGATAAACATGTAAGAAACATAACATATGTACCATATGCATCATCAAAAGAATCTTCTATCATCATAAATATGATCAGTATCATCATAAAAACTATGTGGCTCAAGTAATATATAAGTATCATCCATGATTTCATCATAGGAAACCCATGACAGCAGCATATCACAATGCAACAATACTCATCATTTAAAAACTTCAACACCATGAGTATCTTTAGTAGCATCATTTTGTAACAAGAAATTATCAAGTAATCACAATGCCAACAATCCACTATTAGAAGTGATTTGAGTTGAATCAACTCCCGGACTTAACCAAGAACTTTTCCTTTCGTGATGTTGTTAGACTTGCATTTAAAATAACATAAGTGAACATATATGCATGTTGTAACGAAAAAGGAACATGACAAGAACCAACAACATAAAACACAAGAATTTGATAATGGAGTTCATCGAGGAGGGACTACGTCTCCAGGCCCTGGTGTCAAGATGGTGTAGGCCATTGCATTAAGTATTGTCAACATTGATGATGTACATAGGTGGTGATGTCACTATCATACAAGGAAAATGCCCTCACGCAGGAGTGGCTCCACGAGATGTTCCGCTACATGAACTCTCACTCACAAAAACACTCCTATCAGTATGACATAAACTCATGCATGATGATAATGAGCATCCTACCAACATGGCATCAAAGGGATCTCAATGCAAACATACATGGTGACACATGAGTATCCCGTCAACATGACGACAAAGGGATCTCAAACAAAACATGACGAATCATGACAACAAGTACATCCCATAGATGATTCCGCGTCACATCAATTAGGAATCATGAAACAAGTAAGAAAACAAGATCCCACATCAAGCATCAAAAATGGATCTACGCAGCAAAATGCATCTAGTAGCAAAAAGAAGTACATGAACGCACTGCATATACCTCACATCCTAGGGCCATCTGAAGAAAAGGATGTCAAACTGCTGAAGCTGGCCGTACCATCAATCTCACAACATCGAATCGCATGGAATGACTACTCGCATGTTGAATGCTGACACCTGCACTCCACTTTGAAAAGTGGTCGAAAAATGAAATGATCAATGGAAAATCTGAATGCACCATCATATTTGTGGCATCAAATAGGGTAAAATCGACTGTCAAATTTTAGAATTCTGACAAAGTGAAAATCTGGGGCTTAAGGAATCTTTTAGATTCCCCCTAGATTTCTCAAAGATTCCCTCCTCTGGGTCATTTGAAGATCTTCTGTTCAGATCAAAATTCTAACTATGCCATCACGTTTGTGTCACTGAGAGGTGTAAGATCGAAATAAAATTTGTTCAATTTGGACACTGGCAAAATTTTGCCCTCTTGAGAATTTGGCTCAATCATGGTTCCACCTACTCTTTTCCCAGGTTCATGGTGCCACCTAAAAAACAATAAAAGAAATCATGTCTCGATTTTCATGTCACATCCTCCCTCCTCCGTGCACTGAAGAAATGGGTTTCTATAATTTTTTTGTGGCGGATACTCCAATGAAGTGGTTGTAGACGGACTGGTAAAAAAGTCGAATTATAAGGAGGAGGTGGTCAAACCCTGACCCCTCCATTATAATACCCAATTCATTTGTTTGAAAAAAACCAAATTAATTTTTGGGCATCAGGTCCACATTGGGCAGCCCGCCCCTTATTTTTGGGAATGGCGCGTTTGATTTTTGGTGTTTGTTTTAACATGGGGTTTGTGAGGGTGCTCGGGAGGTGGGCCAGCCACACCAGCTGGGTGGGTTCAAGCCCTGCCACCCTTAGTTCATTACATGACAATGGTGGTTGGGTTTGGGTCGGGTTCACCGGAGGTGGCCCGCCCATAAACCTTTAACATTTAAATATAGAGTTCGGTAGATTGGTTGGAGGGTCCAGCGAGGTCATGGCCACTGGCCCATTTTTAAATAATATTTGTTATGTATGTTGGTCATTGGGTTGGTGGCGGGGTTAGTCGCCTGCCACCATAAATTTTTTTATTTTTTTATTTTTTCATATAATAATAGATTTTTATTTTTATTTTTGTGTAATATAGGGGATATTAGACAAATTAACGACCCAACAAATTTGCCTGCTTTTGGGCGCTAGGTTTCATGCCCTAGGTTTGGTCAAATTGCAGGACACCTAAACCTAGTCCACTGCCCAACTTTGACCAAAAAATTGACTGGCTCATTCTCCCTCATATGAGCTTGGATTTGAGTGTCGTTTGCACCGTTGGAATCAGGGTGATGAGCACTTCGATTTAGTGCTAGTTTGATAACAATTTGACCACTTTGAATTTTGCCCCTTTTTGAGTCCTTTGGGACTTCTTCCTGTGTCTGGAGCCACTTGGATCAATTCTCGCCATTGCGGAGCTTTTGGTCCTCCAAAAGCATGAAAAAGAATCTTCAACTTCTATGTACCTTGTCTGCATCTCAAGCGTCCTAAAAAGGTCTCTATTTCATCTCCTTCACCTTTGTTCTTTGGAGCCTTAAAGCGATGAGTTGACACTTGCAACCTCTGCAACCTGTAGTACATGGTTTTTGCAAATTACATGCTTGACTTACATGACCAAATACTGACCCAAGCATCCCATACTTGCCACAAGTTTATAACACATACTCAGTGGTCAAGTTTACATCAAAATGGAAACAATACCCCAGCTACGAAAACAAGGCTAACATATCATTGTTGCTTCAACAAGTGATGGAAAACACATCATTAATGCAACACATGATTTACAAAAATAAGGCCAAACACTATTGTTTCTTTGACAAGTGATGGAAACACGACATCACTTTCACAATTTATCATGCAACACAAAATAAGACCAGACATCATTGTTCCTTAACAGGTGATGGAAAACACATCATCACTTTTACATTTTAAAATGCAACACATGATTTACAAAAGCACGACCATGACAAGCTAACATATTTAGAAACCATTTTTCACTTATCATGTGAATGGGTCACCCCCTTGTGGTGGTTTTGCTTGTCCAACAATTGTTTCACCTGGTTCATGCACCGACGCTTTGTCTTTAAGGCGCTGCTCTGGATGGAGCCTCCAACATGTGGCTCTTTGATGACCATCTCTATTGCAATGACTACAATAGGTCTTCTTCCTCCAGATCTGCTTAACATGTTTCTTTACCTGCTATTGAGATGGTGTTTCATGCCTCCTCCTTTTGGGTGCTTCTATTGTTTTCCAACACTTAGAAAATGTATGGTTATTTAATCCACAAAAGTTACATGTTTTGTGATGCCATGTTTTAGGTTCATCATTAACAACATGATTATAATCGAAATGAACATTCGAATATTGAGATTTGTTATACCTTTCCTTGCCATTTTTGGTGTAAGTATGGTGATGAGAGCTTTCCTCAGCTCTTTCCCTGCAATGGGCACTGCCATGGAATGATGGGGATGTGTTCCCATCATTCTTTTTCCTTGACGATTTCGACGATGTCTTGGAAGCATATGACACCTTAGAGCATTCTCCTTCGGTGTATCTTATAAATCGAGGTCTCCACACAACCTCCAATGGTTGAGTTATGCCTTGGTTATTAACACCAAGTTATTTTTCCTCCTTGTACCTCATCCTAGTAAGGAGCCTCATTTTTGTCCTTCTAATTGGTATCTCCACATCTCCAATAGAAATCATACTATGTGAAGATGAAACTAAAAGGAAATCAACATATTTTACCTCCACTGTGGAGTTGGAAAGAACTGATGAGGGCTTCTCATCATCTGTTGTTGGTGGTTCGCTTGCTGTCGTGGCACATTCCCCAACTTCCTTTCTAACATACCCAAGTCCTGTCCGATGGGGTAATTGCTCTACTTTGATGGGGTTGACAATGACTTGGCCATTAATGCCCGAGACTTTTCCTTTATAACCCATTTTCTTCAACAGTTTGGAGCCAATTCCCGTGGTATGATTTTCAAAAATAACGAAATAATCATCAGGACACATACATGAATTTAGAGAATTACTTTTTACCTCACACAGGTCACGCTGCAGCTTTTCCAAGGCCTCGCCCTTAGCTTGTAGCTATTGTAGCAAACTTTGTTTTCCCTCTTTCTCTTCATGTAGAAGCATCTTCAATTCAGTGTTCTATGTTTGAAGATTCTGTTTATTGTGCTTTAGTTCTTCCAGGGCCTCTTCCGTGGCTCGCAACTGAAGTTGCAATCGCTCCTTTTCCTCTGTCTCTTTTTGTAGAGCTTCATACATTATTTCCACCCTTTGGGAAATTTTGAGCATGGTCTCGTACGTCACTTTTCCATCCTTTGTCACTACATGTTCCATTGTTCACGCTTGCAATTCACATCCACGCAAAGACTGCTCTGATACCAAACTTGATTCGAGTTGACTCAACTCCCAGATTTCACCAAGATATTATATTTTTGTGATGTTGTTAGAATTTCATTTAAAATAGCATAAGTGAACATATATGCATGTTGTAATGAAAAAGGAACATGACAAGATCAGCAACATAAAACACAAGACGTTGATAACGGAGTTCATCCAGGAGGGACTATGTCTCTGGGCCCTGGTGTCAAGATGGTGTAGGTCACTGCATTAAGTGTTGTCAACAATGATGATTTAAATAGGTGGTGACATCGGTATCGTACAAGGAAAATGCCCTCACATAGGAGTGGCTCCATTAGATGTTCCGCTACGGGAACTCTCACACACAAAATGGCTCCTATAAGTATGACATAAACTCATGCATGATGATAATGAGCATCCTGCCAACATGGCATCAAAGGGATCTCAATGCAAACATACACGACAACACATGAGTATTCCGTCAACATGACGACAAAGTGATCTCAAACAAAACATGATGAATCATGACAACAAGTACATCCCACAGATGATTCTGCGTCACATCAAGCAGGAATCATGAAACAAGTAAGAAAACAAGATCTCACATCAAAAATCAAATAGGGATCTACGTAGCACAATGCATCTCATAGCTAAAATAAGTACATGAACACACTACATATACCTCACATCCTGGGGACATCTAAAGAAAAGGATTTCAAACTACTGAAGCTGGTTGTACCATCAATCTCATGGCGTCGAATCACATGGAATCACTGCTCGCACGTTGAATGCTGACACCTACGCTCCACTTTGAAAAGTGGCTGAAAAATTGAATGATCAAATGGAAAATCTGAATGCACCATCAGATTTGTGGCATCGAATAGGGTAAAATTGACTGTCAAATTTTAGAATTATGACAAAGTGAAAATCTGGGGCTTAAGGAATCTTTTAGATTCCCCCTAGATTCCTCAAAGATTCCCTCCTCTGGGTCATCTGAAGATCTGTTATTCAGATCAAAATTCTGGTTGCACCATTAGGTTCGTGTCACTGACAAATGTAAGATCGACATAAAATTTGTCCAATTTGGACATTGGCAAAATTTCGCCCTCGTGAGAATTTGGCTCAATCATGGTTCTGCCTACTCTTCTCATAAGTTCATGGTTCCACCAGCAAAATAATTAAAAAAAATCATGTGTCTTTTTCTGTACTGCATCCTCCCTCCTCCACGCACGTAAGAAATGGGTTTATATAAATTTTTTGTGTCGGATACTCCAATGAATTGGTTGTAGACAGATTGGTAAAAAAGTCGAACTATAAGGAGGAGTTCGGGTGGTCAAACCCCGACCCCTTGATATTAATACCCAATTCGCTTCTTTGAAAAAGACCACATTAATTTTTGGGGTTTGGGTACGCATTAGGTGGCCTACCCATTAACTTCCGCTCCGCATCCAAATGGATGGGTCCCGTTTTATTTTTGGGAATGGTGCGTTTTATTTTCAATGTTTGTTTTAACATGGGGTTGCTGAGGGTGCCTAGGAGGTGGGCTGGCCACACCATCTGGGTGGGTTCAAGCCCCTCCACCCTCGGTTCATTACACGACAATAGTGGTTGGTTGTGGGCCGGGTCCACCAAAGGTGGCCCGCCCACAACCCTTTAACATTTAAATATAGAGTTCGGTGGATTGGTTGGAGGGTGTAGCAGGGTCATGGCTGCCGGCCCATTTTTAAATAATATTTGTTATTGTTACAGGGAAAAGTGTCTATTTAGAACTGCTCTATTGCACTAAGGTGTGACAGCTGCCTTAGAAACAAACAGAGAAAAACTACTTTTGTTTTTCCTTTATGAATTATAGATAGAGAGGAACGGAAAGACCAACCTCTGTCTTGCGCTAATCCTTCGATTCGATCCCTCTCTTCTTTGATAGTCCTCAGCTACCTGCTCCCTTGCACGCCCAACTTCACAAAGTACCTGTAAGATCACAGAAGCATAGCACTATACAAACACATGGATCTATAATCATAAACAATCTAGGATCAGATGTAAATTGACCATACAAATGTAACAAGCATCAATTATACAAAAGCATGGAGGAAAACTCAAATAACTTTTATTGATAAACAAGAAAAGAGCCAGGAGGAGTTACAACCAGTTGTTCCAACACAGCATCAACCTCCCAGCAAAGAAGCCCCTCTTCACCTCAAACAAAGCTTAGATCACCCAACAATCGGATGTTTGTCTCTAGAAACCAACAGCAATTCCTTACAATATGCAAAATTCCAGCCTCCTGGATCTCTGGGATGAGCGATCCATATATAGATATCTGTAAGGGGGATGAGTCAGCTTTTGATTTGATTAGTGTCTTCTCTCTGATAGTTCTTGCTTCCACTTGGAGACTGAGGGCCTCTTACTCATCCTTGGTCGAATTCAGTGAGGCAAGTGTCACAGGAGAAGATTCTGGAAGCTTCCATTGCCTCTCCACCTCGCAAAATGACACTGCCATTTGTCATTTCTCACCCATCGCACCCCACAGAAGGGAATTTTGAAATGCAACGCACCCTCACAGTGTATTTAGGTGAGATGCAACGCACTTAGCCAGTGGAGCAGCTGTAATGATCCTGTTTTGACCAATTATGAGCAGTTTCTCATGGAGAACTTCTGGGAGAAGCTGTAATCTGTTGACCTTATTCCTTTAGGGGTTAGAACAACACTTTTAGGGACTTAGGATCCCTTGGTTTATGGACATTTCATGCTTGGGGTTGTAGGGCCCAAAAATGTCTATAACAGTTGCCCCCTAAAGTATGAGGCCGTTAATCTTTTGGTGTCGGGTGAAATGCTTTATTATGAGGATCCGAAGTTCTTTCAATGCTGGGAGGAGACCTGTAATAAGATACAATACAATACATTATCTTCATACTATTTTCATGATCTAGCTGAGGCGGGCATTCCCATGCTCAGCTTTATAAATTCATTTTAATGTACATAGGACAGACAATCGTCTGAGTGTAGACTGATGATTCTGATAGAGCCATCATCCTTTTGAGTGGATGATTATCTGTGCAGCAATGATGTACATTTAATGTCTTTATTTTCCTAAATGTATATCGCAGCCCGGATGGATGAAACTAGATCCGGGGTCTTCAATCTCATCCGATCTTCACTCTAAGTACAATTCGATCCATGTGAGAAATGTTCTGAAGTCGAACATGGAAAGACATCACTTGATTACCAGTCAATGATGTAAACTGTTAACAAGTGCGAGAGGAATCACCGATAATGATAATGATCCTCAAGGTACTGCAGTACAATTCACGTGGTGTGAATAAAGGACTTGGCGTCGAACACCACGCAAAATCTTTCGGTCGAAGGCCATCGATGTAAACCTATCGCTGGAAGTGAGAAACTTGCCATTGAGGCATGCAAGCTTCAAAGTACTGAATGGGGTGTTCCTAGATCAACTTCTTGGATAATGAGTTGATGTCGACAAGAAGTGGTCCGTCACAAGAGGGCCTTAATGAATCCCACATCAATGACACGGAACGGAGTAAATGATTTTAATGGAGGTGAAAACGATCTGGTGATATAAGGTTCAGGGTGGCGGTCATGAAAGAATGGAGTATAATGTATGGTAGTGGGTGAGACACAGGTGAATTCTCTGAATGACTTCTCTTGAACATATCGGTGACACTGATGTGATGGATTGGTAGCATTAACCCCAAATGTGGATGGTATGGCATGACCATGGTGATGTGATCGGTGAATGAAACAACCCCACCCGACTCGGACACGGAGCGGAAGTGTCATGTTCAAGAGCGACTTGCTACCAACAAATTTTCTTTAAGTTTTCTTCCCAATTTTTCCCCAGTCATTGCTGACCAGTACCTCTTTATTTTTGTCAAGCTTGAGGACGATAACATATGCTTGTTCTATAATTTGCCCTTCGGGCAAACCCATCGCTATGTTTTAACGAGCCTAGCGATAGTGAAACTCGTTCTCGTCTATAGACAAGTTTGTCGCAATTAATATTTTTAACGAGTTTAACGACAAAGATAACTCGGTCCTTTTCAATTTTAGAGAGTCTAAAAAGGAACGTAAAGGTAACTCCAAAATTCCTTTTTCGTCATCTAATCCCTTAAGTCCGAAAAAGTATAAAACAATATAGAAGGGATGGATTTTCGATACTTTTAACGAGCCAAACAGAACAAGCGCTCGATCTTTTTGTGTAATAATCCCTCAGGTCCAAAAAGATTAAAATCTAGAGGAGGGATATCACTTCCTGTCCCTTTAACGAGCTGGAGAGGCCAATGGCTCGGCAATCTTTTCATATTTTATGAGTCAGTTGAAAAGAGCTTGAAGGAGACTCATCTTTTGAGGAAAGAGTGATAAAACGGGTAGCAACTGATTCCATGTAAGGTTTGGAATTTTCCAATCATGGCAGTGTCACAAGGATGGCTAGTGAAATCACTCTTCGCAGCTGTTCCTCAAAATGGGTAAACAATCAAATGGAGGTGAATGATCGGCCAATGAAAAAGTGGAGGTGACGGTGCAAACACGACCAAGGCTTTAATGGCTGAAGTACTACATTCACGATGGTTATTTACCGGGGAATAGTTCATTTTTTAACGAGATTAAACGCGGGTGGAAACATTTGCTCATGTCTTATGTTTATTTTTTAACGAGCTTGAACTATGTGCTAAAACTGCTCGATTTATCCAGTCGTGTGATAAGAATGTCTCATATAAAACGGCAACTTTTAGAGTTTTTCCCCACATCCTTTCTTTATGCAAGTTAGGAAACGACCAATCCTACGAGTTTAAAGGGTTAGAGGTCCTACAAATTTAAAAAAATAAATAGTCGCTCTTCGCTTGCATGCCAAAAGGTTTGCATGCCCCCAGGTATAAAATAGAGTTTCAAGGTTACCCCTTCTTTAGTCCGTTAAAACATTTGTTTTATCGAGAGAGGCCTACCTATTACAGGTTACCAAAGATAGTTATACTTACGACGTAAATAAAACACCTCTTTGGCGGTGTCTACCGAGATAAACAAGGGTGAGTGGCGATGCCCGCCAACTCACATAACTTTGACAAGAGAATCTTATTCCAGTCCAACTCCCTCTTCCAATCACGGACGGGAGTATGGAGGTCATATTCTCTCGCGGAAGCCTACCCTATACCCGAAGTTTTCCTGCCGAAGCAGACCAGGGTGCATGCCCCCTAGGTTTCAGTCATGTCCCCCCGAATCACTCGCGCTCATCGGGTGGACGGACCGGGATTGAGACATTTCTTGCGTAAAAAGACCATTTAGGGATGGTATATGACTATTTGCTATGCGTGATCCGGGAAATGAAAGCTGGTCTATGAGCTTAACCACTCTTCCTTCGTGCGGAAAACACATCACTCTAAAGAGTGATGAGACAATGGCTCTCATGCAATAAATATAGTCTCATCCAAGGAGTAGATTGTAATCCAAGGGTCCTTGAACTACCATCACGTTCATGTGAATGGTTTTCCCTCTCAATGTTATGGGCACATTGGGAAGGATCCCTAACGGTTGACTGGTTCCTTTGTCAAAGCCTGTTAGATTTCTCATCTCAGGCAAAAGTGATGGTGAACCAAGTGCTTTCCAAGCAGTTGAGGAAAGGATACTCACAGAAGCCCCTTCATCTATGATGGTACCAGCCATAACCATTCTATATATTTGAACAATGATTCGGAATGGTATACTAGCTGGTAAACGGGGTCTGCCTAGTTGATTCCAGTCGAAGGAGACAACTAGGTTGCTTGGAGGTGGGACCGAATAGACGGCCGGGTACGACTCTGACGAACTTCCTTCCTATAGTAAAGGAACGGGTAAATTGCCCCCATGTTCGTTGGAGTCTGTGCTTATGAAAAGAATTTGGACGGTGTCATCCTTCTTCTCTTCAATGACTGTATCATCTGAAGATGGAACCTCTGAAGGCAAGACCGGGTCAACTGCCGCCTCGACCTTTTGACTTTCGTCTGGTATGGATTCAGATGGTTTATCTTCAATGATAGATGCTTCGACCAACCACCTGAGCGGGCTAGCCGGATTTTCAATTAGTGACAGACTTGGCAAGAGTTTTTTATATCCAGGAGGAAGTCATAACGGTGAAACTGGACGATCGTCCAAAACTCTTTTAGCTTCATCTAAGAAGGGAAAACAGTGGACGGCATGATCGCCTTCGCACAGTTTACAAGGAAATCTATATTTTCCTTTTTGTCCTGGGGCTTCACTGTCACTAGTTGACGGTGTGTTTTCAACATGATCATCAGAGGTTGACGAAACCGGGTTGTGCAAACGAGGAGACCAGTCCCTTAAGATCTGAGGGATGCAAGGACAATCTCTATGATAGTGGTCTCCCTTGCAAATGACACATGGCGATTTAGGCCTGGTCGGTGCAGTGTGCGGATTTTCGCTAGACGACACTCGTTTGCCCCCATTCGCTTTTGGCTCCTTCTTCTTCTTCTCTTTCTTCTTCTTTTCCTTCTCCTTAGGCACTTGACTTTTGGCTTTACCAGCCCCATCAAGCGAAGAGGAAGGAGGAGAGGAAGAATTAGAGGAAGTAGAAGGTTGGTGGGTAACTCTAGACTCGTCTAATTGCTGATTCGATTGTTCAGGAATTGTGGTGTTCTGAATGACGGAGGTTGAGAAGAGCCATTTCCTTTTCAATATTGAAAGTTGTCAAAATGGTCTTTTCATATGAAAAGGTTTCAGTGGATGACTTTGTTGTCTGAGGTGTTGAAGTTTGTGTTTGAATAGATTTTATTGCAGGTTCAATTATAGTGGTAGATTTTGAAGGTCTACCCGGACCTGATCTAGGTCTTAGGTCATACCTCTTATTTAATTCTGCAATCAGAAATTCAGAGAATGCTTGGTATTTTGAAAGTTGAGCATCTCCTTGTTCTTGTTGAAAAACCTGAGGTGCATATGAAGGAACTATTTACATTTGTACTGTTCAAGAATCAATATTATTGATATCTTCAATGATTAAAGGGCATGTATCCTATGGCTATTGATCATCAATCAACAAGGGTTGTTGAACATTTTGATCAGAACCTGGTCTCTGAAGAATCTGCATTTGAGGATTTTTTAGAAATTGAGTTTGAGCTTGAGGTCTAACAACAGTTTGCTGAGCAGTTCTAGGTTGTGTTTCAATTTTAGAAATCCTATTAGAAAGGTTTCTAAATAAAGATGTAATTTCATCAATTTTCTAAGCTTCAAGTTTAGATTTGGAAGAAGAAGAGTCATCAATCCTAGATTTTAATTTTCTTTCTTATTTCTTTGCTTTATCCTTAATATTACCAGAAGCTGACCTATTAGCTTTTACCTCTATAAAATTTGTCTGCATGTCTTCCAATGTGTTAGATACCCTTTCTCTTAGCATGACTGCAAAGTCATCTTCAAATTCTTAGGAAAATATGACTTCTGTAGTTGCTACTGGTTGTTTAAAAACAGTATACATTTTATGATAGAGTTTATTAAATATCTTGATGAATTTAGCAACTGGTTCACCAGGGTTTCTCTTCAATTCTTCAAATTTAGTGAGAAAATAGACATGGTCCTTCTTTACCCCACATTGGTTTTTAAAGATAGTTATGGGCTCATTCCATGTTGTAATAGAGTCAAATATATGTTGCCTAAACTGGATCCTAACATTTCCTTCAAAATATTGCAAAAATAATCTCATATAAACATCTTCCTATTTTACGTTCATATTCTGAGAAAAATCTAGGAAAGTCGATACATGATCCTCTGCTGAGGGACCTCTTTATCCATTAAATCTTGGTAGATGTTGTACATATCCATCAGGAAAATTTTCCAAGTTTGCAGGGAGAACTAGAGCAACATACCTTTCTTTCACAATGGGTCGAAAAGCCATAATAGCAGGAGGAGTCTAGGGTGACTAAGTGGATGATGATGAAGAAGAGGAAGATGATAAAGATGAAGGGGATGAAGATGAATCGGTATGGGTACTAGTATGTGGAGGAGAGAAAGAGGGAGGATACCTCCTTGAGGATTTCAAAGGGTTTTTAATAACCAACTTCTGAACTCCTGGTGGAAAGCCTTCCTTAGTATCAAACAAAGGATTTGAATAGACAGAAAATGTCTCTTCAAGATTAGTAGAGGTTGATGGAATAGACTAAGGAGTTGAAGAAATGAAGTATGCAGGTTGGAATTCAAGTAAATGTAAACCCAATTCTTCATCATATGAAGATGATTTGATAGGAATGGATGGGACTTGACATGACTCAAGTGATTGTATTAAAAAGGATGATGGAAGATCTACTCCTCTAGAATGGAGTTCAGAAACCCTAGGAGGTAGTTCAGTCCAATCAGGATGGGATGGCACAAATGAAAAAGGATCTACAAATGAGATGTCTTCAGGGTGTAAATATGAAGAAGAAGAAGGGGTTCTATGTCTTCTCCTTGAAGAGGCTCCCCTAATAAGTCTTTCTGGATCTAGTAGAGGGTTAACAATCTCAGAATCAGAACGTGATCTAGTATGCTTAAAAGGAGCCAGCTTGGACTAGTGGAATCACCAGGTGAAATATTTTGACCTATATCCTTATCCTTTATTCACCTTAAAGGAAAGGGATAATAATTTACCCCAAGGAAAATCTTCTCTCCCCAGCAACGGTGCCAATATGATGTTGTCCTTTGAGATAACCTAAGGTCAATTAGTTATGCCAAAGCATCTATAATGTTTTGTTGTTTTGAGTGATTGGATGACCAGTGAACTATTTATAAACAGGTGCTTTAAACTTAGACAATTTTTTGATAAAATGAAAGGTTGTTCTTTAACTGCACATGGTTAGTTTGATTTTGATGTAATGGAGAAGTAGAGTATGGAGAGGTATAATTGATTTGATATTCAAACTGAATATTTAACCATTTACAAGAAGAAATTAAGAAAACAGTGCTTTCTTAATCAACAAAATATAATCAAACTATTACAGAGATCTAGTGTAATTTATATTCAAAGAGGAATTTACAATAACAAATAGTTCTGTAAATTAGTCTCTTATTTAAATTACAACTTCACAGAGGATTCAAAATGAAACTGATATTCAATTAAATTTTAAATCGGATGACTGCAAAAGAATTAATTTATATGAAGAAAACATAATGAATAGACAAGATGAAATACAACTCACTGAGAGACAGACCATATGAGGCAAATCTGGAATCTTTTATTATCTCAAAAATGCTCTAGCTTAGTGCAAATCTTCTTAATAACTTGTTCAAGGGTTCAACCCATAATAACTCAAAGGAGGATTTATTTATACAAAAATTTACAAAATATCTACAATCTGTTTGGAATAGAATACCAAAATAGTACAAAATTACAAAAATAGAACAATATAATAGGAACCGAAAAACTGTTGAAGAGGTGGCTCTATCCTTTTGGAATTTGTTGATGATCTGGCCTGAAAACACTGATGAGCTATTCTGCTATCATAATGAGGAATTACTCAATTGTTTCACACCAATGATCCCATTTTTGTTCACTTGGGATTTCTACATTTACCATCTTCCTGAATGTTTCATCCACCTCTGTATATCTTTCGAAATTAGGCTTGGTGAGAAACAAGTGCTTGATTTCATGTAATATGGTTAAATCATATTCCAAGGCTTCTAGAAAAGTTCTCCTTGTTATATGTCCTTTCAATCCTACAAATTTGGCTCTGTCTACTGCAATAACATATAAATCCTTGCAATAATCATCTAATATAATCAACTTATCATTCAAACCTACTAATCTTGGCAATCCTTTTTTATTTAAAACATTAAATTTTGAATGAAATCTCTTGATAGAAATCTCGAGGGTTTGACACAGTTTCCAATTGATTGATCAAATTATTTTTTCTATAATTCCTTTTTTATCTTTGCTTTTTGAATTTAAAACCTTGATCATATGTGTGGATTTTGCTGGCTTGGTCTTAAAGGCTGCTTTTTTTTCTTCAATCACTGCTCTGCACCTAGTAATGAGTTCTTGCTACTAAAAAATAATCTGTATGGATGGCCATACATCTGTCATGGATTGACTGATTTTTGTCCAAATACTCTCCTTGGCATGAGCCAAAGTGTCTTCCATCAGTGACTCACTCTCCAACTTCTGGATTTTAAGCTCTAATTTGTGAGTCTTCTGCATTTATTCCAGATACTTAGTATCATTTTGTACTTTCTGCAATTCCATATTTTGAAATTTCTGAAGTAGCTTCTGGTTTTCCTGCTTCTGGATTGACAGTTCTGTGCTAATTTGGCTAGGTCATTTATTGTTTATGTAGACTCGATGACTATAGAGGAGGTACTAGGCTTTGTACCTGTAACTTCTATAGGGACTGGTGTAATGGGTACCATGGCAAATTGTGTTGTTTCCTTCTCCTTCAATAGCTCTTCAATCTATTATTCCATCTTCTTCAACTGTATATTCTGATCAATAATAATATTGAGCATATCCTCCTTTTGTTGTTCAATTTATGCCATATCCTTGGTCAGGGGATCTTTTGTTGAAGGCAACTTCAACTGTTTCTTCAATGCAACAATGTCTACATATTTATGCTTAAGAATTAGTTATGTAGCTTTTACATCCTTGGGATCATATCCCACTTTAATCACAAAATTCTCTAGTGATTTCATTCTATTGAATTTAGCTAGAGAGGATATATTTTCTAAATTAATTTGGGACTGAACATTTGATAGAGGAGTCCGGAGTTTAGAAAGAGACATAGCTATGGTTTTCATAGTAGAAAACATCATCTCACCAGTTTGTCTATGCATGTCCATCTGGTCAATTGGATGGATTTGACTAGTGTCAAATGAAAACATAGTCTTCTTGTAATCAGATGGTGATTTAGGAAATGGAATCTGGGCTTGTAAGAAATCCATTTGCATTCTTCCCTTCTCACTGTCAAAAGCAGAAAGGAGCCTATGTTGGGAGGTGGAAGTTTGCTTCCAGAACTGACTGTACACATTGGACTTTAAAGTCTCATTTTTCTGCTTAATTTCTAGGAACCTTGAAAATATGTTTGAATCATCCAAAGTGTTGGTTCTTGTTGACTGAATAATTTCTAGAGGCTCTCTAGAAGGTGAAGTTGCAGGAGGAGTAGTTGAAGCACTAACTATGGGAGGAGTGGTTGAAGTACTAACTCCTGCTGATGTAGACACTTCTGGATCTCCAAGATCAATGATCACTGGTGGAGTCTCTTCTGTTGATGTGATCAAGCTGACTTTAGGTTTCTTTTGCTGAAAAATGAATCCTTTCAGAACATCTTCAGTGGATGAAGTTTCTCTCTCAGCCTTTTCTGTTGCTTACTCTGAGCAACTAGAGTCTGGTCAGTGGGAGTAGACACAACCTGCTCATCTGCTTCTTGAAGAGTCCCATCAACCCATGTTTCTTGATTCATAAATTTCTCAATTTTTGGCCTTGGAGTATGGTTGTAAGGAGTCATCTTGAAACTAACCCTTAAGGCAGAAATGATGCCAAAAGGATCATAGGACCAGGTGAAACTATGCTGGAAATCCATCTTCTTCAATAATGCATCTGCGTCAACATCAGTTGATCTGGTGTTGCAAATAAATGACCCAATCTGTGCTTTGAGCTTGAATTGAGACTTTATTTTACCTGACACAAAATGTAGCTCATCCATGTGAATCATCTACCTGATATATTATAGAGAAAATATTCTCAAAGGAACATATTTAGACATCATGTATGGTGCAATCTCACAACCATATATTCTTATCTTAGTGTAGTTCTGGTATAAATACCAATCACTAGTATTGGTTTGTTCACTTAGGTGTAGGATCCTTCTAATTTCATACCCAATTCTGGGCTCTGTTTGGCTATTAAGGAGTTGTACCATTGAATGTATAATGCATCCACAAATTATGCAAATTATGAGGTGCTAGAATTTGCCCTGACCATATATATCCAGTGAATCACTGATTGATTCACTCCTTGTTCATCCTGCTTGTTGAGTTTGATTCGTAAAAGATCACCCTGTTGGAAAAGAATCGTGTAGACAATTACAAAGCTGTAATTGAAAATTCCCTGCACAATGAAGTTCATGAATTATTCATGTATATTATCAGCCAAAAATTGGTTGTAATTATACATGAATGTTGGTTGTTGGTCTTTATTGAAAGTGGATAAGAAACCAAGGACTACTTCATCAATAGACTAGTCATCAGGGTATCCTAATAAATAGGAAAGCAGGGAAATGCAATGTCTAGAAGCCTAAGGAAACATGGCAGATGAGTAAGGTGGATTTCTTTTGGGCAATTCTGCATCTTCAGGTAAAACTATTTCGAGTATTTGGGATCTCTGTGGGAAATTTAACTTATGGTATAGATTCATAAGTGTTGCTAGTGAGAATTGAGTCAAGGAGTCAATTTGAGGAACTAAGAGAATTTCATTTATAGTTTGAGTAGAAATGGTTATCAGAATGTCTCCATTCTAATCCATGAATGCCCTTTTCATAGGGTCATACTTGGCTTGACACCAAGTAATAATATCAAGGAATTCATGTGTCTTTGGGAAACTGTAAAAAGGTAACAAGGACTCTCAAAACCTAATTGGATCTTGCTAGCCCAGATAATTTTGTTTAAGCCATAAGTGTAGTTCATAGAAATCAAACCCACACATGGCTTCTGTAACTTTGAATAGTGAATCAACAATCGGAATACAGCCAAGCTAAATCTAGGTCGGGTGAAAGTACTTTCCTTTGTGGTTTGCTTTTTGGATTTTGCTTTTGGGGCCATGGTGGCAGATAGGAAGAAATATGGTTATAAGTGATAGTGTGAACAAAAGACTGGAAGCTCTACAATCACTATATACCTGTAAACAATGGAGAATAATCAGAAGAAAGTGAAAATGAGGCCAATTTCGTTTTATTTATAAGATGCGGGAAGGAGTAACGGTTTTGTTAATAATTGTAGCAGCTTTAAATGCAAGGGAGATGGATTGCAACAAATATATACAATGGGTATGCCGAATGGGGGGATAAGCGTGTAAAGAGGTAATGGACGAGAGGAATTAGAAAGGATAGGTGAGGTTTCAACCCCGGATCATTGGAGGGATAACAGATTTTTAGCGGGGTGAAAGAGCCATTGGCAGAGAAAACCACGAGTGGTTTGCGGGGGCAGGGGGAGGGGGGGTTAGGGAGTTGTTTGTGGTTTTGTGTGGGGTGGGGGGGTGTGGAGAGATGTGAGGGTGACACGTAAGGTCGGGGAGTCCACCATGGAAACCACTTTGCGGACCCCCACCCCTACGTTGTGTTAACGTGAAACAATGGAGGGGGGTGTGAAATCTCTCCCCATCGTTGATCTGGGCGGGAGTAGATAAATCATCAGATCATGTGCCTTCGTTATTCGAAACCGACAAGACTTTTTGTCATTTATTGATTTGGGTCACATCAAACTTCCGCGTCATATTGTAATTGAAATGCAAAATTTTATGACAAAGAATTAATCCAAATTTAAAGAATTAATCATATATTAACTTGATTTGAAATTTTCTTGATGTGGCACATTTGGACTAGCAACCATTGCACTTATTTTTTGTATGAAAATGAAGCCTTTTCTTTCTTTTTTCTTCCCTAGCATTTTATTTTCTTTTGCCTTCTTTATTTAGGGCAGCTAACTCCTATCATTTTATTGATATGGATGCCTATAAAACATTAAATTGTCCTAACATTTTAACTTTTCTTTCTTTTGCATCCATATCCTAACTTAACATTTTAAAATTATTTTTGACTAATATGCTAACTTATCAAAACCAAATTATGTTACAACATGGGTATTATAAATGAATATGTGATACAATGATAATGCGATAACAATGAAAATAAATATCTCTAATATATAATATTAATAATCGCAATTAGAGGATGCTAATTTGATTAAATAGTTAATCAAATTAACGTTTAACACATTCACATATGAAATAGTGTTAAATCGTTCAATGTACCAAAAGAGAAGATCTACACATATCGATAGTGATTATGTTTGAATCTATGGAAACAAAGTACAAAGAATAATATTTAAATTCAAGTATATATATATATATATATATATATATGATTCCTTTTAAAGATAAACATAAGATGCATGAGATAAAAGTACCAATTTCACTCTCTTCCTTTGTATACTGGAATCAAAATGGTTCAAATATATTTACAAAAAAAAGAAACTTGAGTACAATAGTGAAACTAAAGCTCTTTTTTGCCAAAATTTCATAACCCTTTTCTTGAGTTCAAGAGCCTTATTTCTAATGTTTTATACAAGAAAAAATGGAGAAACTAATCGTCTGATATTCTCTCAACTAAAGGAAAAAAAACTATGCATAAAATAGTAAAATAAGTACATTTGAAAATAAAACCCAATGAGGGAAGTTGATGACAAGTCAATAGTCTTTTGCCATAGCTAATAGACTTTTAGAAAGCATGCTAGCTCTTGAGGAGATCGTGGCTTCATGCTCAGCTGATAGTTGAAGACAAAATTCTGAAGAAGTGGCAGCATCTCAGTGGTTAAGTTAGTGAGTGTCTTTAGAACTTCTAAATGACCATGGCGTTTCATTAAAATATTCCAGTTAAACTCAAGGGCAACCTTTGATAACAATTCAATTGTTTTTCTTAACTCTGCCATTTCATCTGCCCAACCTTTTTCCAATGTTTTGACATTTGGTAGTGTATCTTCTTCAAATTTTGAAAGAAAATTTGCATCCACAAGAGGTCTGGTGACAAACTGAGATATAGAACATTAAATCTATCGAGTGTTTTTTACCAAGTTTCTAGCTAAACAAATTCATTCTTTCCAATTTCCAAGGATCATAGAGTTGTGTACTTCATTAATTCTAGGAAGTTTTGGCTACATTCTCTTCTTATCTTACTTCCATTCAAGCAGATAAGCCAGATTGCACTTTTCCTCATCATATTGACTTTACATGTCTACTAACTCATCGAATAATTTAGAGCTTTGCTTGTGTTGTGCCTACATTAAGTTTAGTTGTTAAAAATTATTTTTTGTTGTTTGACAAGCTAGTGAGGAGTTCAATGGCCTCATGTTTGAACTCAGTAACACCAAATATTACTACCTTTTCCTGAGATAAACTTTGTTGTAATGCCTTTACTTGAACATCCCGCTACTTGTTTTCTTTGAAATGCTAACCCTTGACCAACTCAACTTGCATATGTAATTTTGTTTTCCCTTGGGCCACTTGTTACTCAAGATGTTGTATCCTATCATTATTTCCTTAGACAAATTTCCTAACATGAGCTTATTTATCAATGGCGGCTAACACATACACTCTTGCATACTAGGCTAATTCTTTGATTTCTTCATGCAAATTTGTTGAAGTACTCCTCCAAACCAATTCTAATGAGGCAGTGATTGTAGGCCCACTATTTCTCTATCAACTTTCCTTTTCTTCCTGCATTTTTTAATAACTTATTTCTTTGTGGGTGGTAAAATATTTCAATAAGAGGGATTTCTTCAACAATTAGATTAATTTCAGTGGTAGGGTGAGCTGACTTCAACATTGACCTGAGTAAGAGGAGTCTTGTCAAGAGGAACAAAGTGTGTAAGGGCAGTTTTTGTTGATTCAGAAATAACTGAAACATTACTTGAGTAGCAGTATTTTTCATTGTTAGCTTCACTTTAAGTGCATCGGAAACAGTTCCTGTCTGGAATATTTGTAAACCATAAAGTGTTGGAATTTATGTGGTGACAATTGCTTAGATTTATAACAAACCAATTTATAGGTTAAATCCTGATAAAACAAATCAGCATACACATTGTTCTCATGAACATAATTTTCAATGTGCGCTTATTTAGCTACATCGCGAGTTACACCAAAGGGATCAAATGCCCTGAAAGGAATGGTTGTGAGTTTTAGATTATTTAGAGACAAAATGTCTTTCTCCATGTGTTTATAGTTGGAAAGAGAGAAAATGCCAAACTTTAAAGGGAACGAAGGCCAAAACCTTTTAAACTTCTTTTTAAGTTCAAGAGTAATCCTGATGTCCACATTTTGGTAGGAAATCTCTCAGGAGAGTATTTTGTCTTGTATATAAAGAGGAAGGACATGAGGGTTTCCGTTGCTTCCCCAAATTATGATGTATGTGGATAATTCTTGAACAAAACAAGCTCCAATTTTGAGTAGGTCATCTCACGCGGTAGCAGACATCCTTAGGATTTTAATACTGAAACATCCTATTGGATGTGAATCATAACTAAATGGAAAATGTGGTAAAGATGCTCAAAGTAATTTTCTTCCCAAAGGATATTGTGATATATATGGGTGGGAATATGATCTACAAGTGTACATCTCTAGTCCATGCAAGGGGAAGAATTACATATTTTCCCAAGGTTTCTACTTTAAATTTATTAGAATTATGCATTCAATATTTAATTATTTGGGGAAATTTATCTTTGTCTCCTTCACAATATTCGTTAACCTAATGCTCCATAAATAGTGAATTATATTCAACATGGCATTTTGGTAGATGGTACATACCACAGATACTTTTGGTGCTAAAGGAACTAATTGTAACAAATTTGCGGGTGACGAATAATCATTCACTAATAACAACTTCACCCAACACCCAATGTATCATATCTATATAGGGCAATAAATTTGGGCATGTTGCAACCTTGTGGAGGCGAGACCTTGTAATGTCACTAATTGTTGTTTTTCAAGAATTCAAGTCACCTTGGTCTACGGTTGCAATTGTTGTTGCATCCTCCGATGACTTAGATATTTATTCTTCAAAGAGCTCATAAATGGAGTTCCAATATTTCACTCCAAAGTCTATAACATAAACTATATCCTAGAAGAGGAATGCATCTGGCAGTTTCTTATTCACTTCTTCTCTAAAAGGGGCAATCGAGGCTTGAGTAGGGACCTTATTTTTTCCATTTTCCATATTAGTTGGTTGTTGATAGTTGTGATTGAAATTCCCCTAACAACATAAAATTCCAAAGGTAAGGAAAAATACCGCAGACAGAGCATAGATAGGGATAAAAATAAGTTAAATCAATATTTTAAATGAAATTTTACGTTGAATGAGTTCATAATTAGCATTTTCCCTATTCAATAAATTCATTAAATATAATGAAACAACTTTTAATTTTATAATTAGTAGTAGTGACGAGTAATTAAGACAAGTTGCACAAGGACATAGGGTGAACTGTCAACTTGGCAGATGACATGTTATTCCTATGTCATATCGCTAAGGGAATCCCAGAGCGTATTTGTTATTGTTTACATTCTTCATTCATGAAGAAGCATGGTGAAAAGGAACATGCTTAAGTGTTATTATATCAGGGTGCACCAATCACATAATAAGTGAAGGGACCCACAATTGGTGAGTTATCCTACTAAGTTCATCTTGGCACTTTTTTAAAGGGGTGCAAGACATAAGCTTTAGAGTTTATTGAGTTGTATGAGCCATAAATCGATATTGTAACTATGACCAATCAGGATTTTATAACATGTGCGATTGATGCAGGCCCAGGACACCTCATCCCACTAAGGGAAGCCTGACATACTAAATAGCAATGCAACAGGAAAGGCCCAGACTGTGAGTAGCAGGATGACTCATATTATGATGTGGATATCACGAGCAATAAATATTATGGAGGTTTGCTTTGTTTATGGGCCAAAAGAACATTGTCCTGCTAAGGGAAGGCTCGCTGAAAATAAAGTATGTGCAAAGGGAAAAGGTCAGGGTTTATGTGTCGATTTATGTATTAAAAGAATAAAAGCAGAGGTATAAAAGGCCAAAATATAAAAACAAGCCAAAAGAAAAGTAAGAATCCAAATCCCGAAATCAATAAAGTCTCAGCGACAATGGTTATTTTAAGTTCTTCATTGGACTTTATTAATTTATTTTATTTTAATAAAAGTAACTAAATTCATAAAGATTTTATTGTAATAAATTTATTGATTAAAATAAAAATATAAAAAAAAGGATCCCATTTTATTAAGACTATATACAAAATAAAGGAGGTAGTTGTTTGCCACAACAATTTGCGACGCACTGGGCGAAGTAGTTATCTCTATTAAAAGTATGAAACCTATAAAAATGAAGGAATAGAGATTAAATGATAAGAATATTCTAGAATTCAAATTTCCCATCAAATACATCCCTCGTAGACGAAACAAAAATCATATTTGTCATTATTTACAAACTTGTGAAAGTTTGTCTCATAAGTTGTATATTTATAGCAATGTATGCATTTGCAATGGAAGACCTTGTTGGTAATAAACTTTGAGAATGCAAAGTAATCAACAAGATTTAGTATTAAAAATAAACTTCAATACCACAAGGAGAGCCACTACTACCAGCAGGTGTCCATATCCTCGACAAGGTTACCTTTTAGCCTTGGATATGCTAGTAACTCATCCATTAGAAACAACATTAGAGCGTATATATCTTTCATGCTATATTTAAGTTAGTTGAAAGCCATTGTTCTAGCTTGGTGACCAGATATTGGCAATGCCATTCACAGGACCTAACAAGAGTGAACAAGTCAACTCATGATGATACCTCTTGTCTTATAGTCATATGGCTAGAAGCCATTACCCTGGCTTGTTGACCAGATATGATAATGTCACCACCGTTAGAACCTACAATCATGGTAGGTTAGCTCACAATGAGACCTTCTATCTTTCAATTAATAACTCATATTTTTGAATTACAATCTAAAAAAAATTGATGTATTTAATGAGGAAGAAAATCCACTCCTTAAGAGACAGGATGGCGTAAAAAGTTTGTAGATAACTAATATTTTCTTGATTAATTTTGTATCCCAATAGTTGATTACCTTGAGGCAGCTGTTGGTAGGCATATTTTTCTTTCATGGAATCGGGGTTGGAAATAGTTCAGTAAACAATGACAAGAAAAATAAAATGAACTTGTTGTTGCTGATACAACACCCTAAAAATTTTTGGCGTGCAATAAATTTCGGAGCCTACCTTGGTCTTGCATACTATCATCACAAACATTGAAATCCATTATACGTGTTTTCTCTAAGTGTTTTGGTCCCTTTTGAAATAAAATCAAATTGTCATATTTTCACATGTTAAGTGTCACAGAATGTATATGATATTGTTTTGGTGGTTTCAAGGGGTTACCCTTGTGGAAATGAGTTGATCTTACCATGTAAAATTCTATCACACTCATTTCCAACTGTCACACAAGGGTCGTCAAGGTCGTGGCAAAGTGTATCTTTAGTGTTGCACTTGTCATGAGTTGTCGTAAAATTTTCACACTAAGGGAAGTATGTTGTTCATGTGTCCTGGGTGATCTATGTTTTTGTGTTGTGAAGTCTTCTAAGTGTGTGACCACATTTGAGTCTTACCATTGTTCACATCAACTTCATCGATCCCACACTTAGTAAAATTATGAAAGATTTTCGACCAAGCAACTTAACCTCATTAGGCCCTCCTAAACTATGCATTGTGTATTCTCAGCCCTCTAGCTGAAACCCTACCTCTTGAAATTGTGAAATGTATAGTTCCTACCTCCCAAGACTACGTACTGCATAGTCTCAGTGCTCAAGCCCATACCTTGGCCTCAAAAACTATGTAATTCATCCCTCCATCTTGTCCTCAACTACACATTACATAGTCTCTGACCTCAATCCCATCCCTTGAGCTCCCGATTTTCACAATTTTGCAATCACCCGACCTTATCTACCTTCCATAACTACGCAGTAGGAAGAATCAGTGCCCAACCCTTCAACCTAGCTCACTAAGCTCCAAAACTGTGCAATCTACTTACTCAGTCCAACCTGAGCTATGGATTATGTAGTCTCAAGGCTCAAGCTTCACCCCTAAATGCTTAAGTTGTGGAATTGTGTAGTCACTGAACCTCTACCTCATCTTGCCACTTGGTTCTGACTCATTCAGTGGATCAACATGCATTATCTTAGACTAGGGGTTTATCATATTGATGTAGTCTTGTCATGAGTGAATTGTAGATTCAGGTACTCTACTGTACCATGACAGGATCATGAAGAAGTATATGGAGAAGGGAAACAAGTTGGAAGACATATTTGTAGCTGATTATGCAAGAGGATCAATCAAGAGAAAACAAAAGGACATAAGTTTTTCTAAGGAGATTAATCTTACCATCCCTGCAGAAGTTTTCCATAACCTGTCCCAATTTAAGTTTGATGACGAGGGTGAATTAAATATTCATGAACATTTGTTTCAAGTTGTATTTTTTTGTTTTTTTAATGAAATAAATTGTAAGGATGTCATGGTTGGATTAATCACTCTCACATTTGAAGGTCACATTAATTGATGGCGTCATACATTACCTATTGCTTCTATCCATTCATTCGACCAACTTGTGAAGGAGATTCATAAAGAATTTGACAGGTATGGTTACTAGAATGTTCTTGAAATAATTAATCAATTAAGAATGAAACCTAATGAATCAGTTGATAATTTTTCGATCGATTCCTTAATCTTTGTTATGAATATCTAGGAGAAGATACGGATTGGGATTTCTTTAAACAAAACTTTGGGCATTTGGTTCATATCTCTTCGCACAGTGAATTTGAACCCCCTGATGATTTTACCTCCCCGAATCTTGAAAATCATGAGACACCTCAAATTTCGAAGGAGGAACCTACTACTTCTTTTGTTTCTTGTACTCCTCCTTTTCCAGTCTCAGTGTGGGTGCCTCCTTGTGATGATAATAATGTTTGGAAATCTGCAAATCAAATTCCTAATCCATCTCTTCATCCTCCTTATCTTGAATCAGGTTCCATTGAATGTGTTACTTCTTCAAGGGGCATATGTCATCCTCTATCATCTACATGACATGACTTTATGTATCATGATCTGTGTGATCAATTTGATCCACCAACTAGCCCTTCATGCTCCCCTGATTTTCGAGTTGTTGGTTTAAATTGGATTAGATACAAGGAAATCACATTACACTAGTAGAGGAGGAGGAAAGTGAAGATACTTTTGATCTCTCTTCCCCTTTTCAAAGTAACCCATGTCAATATGATGCACTTCCATTCTTGGATGATTTTCAATAAGCTAATATTAGTAGTGAATCAAATGCAACCAGTTCTTCCAATTGATTCATAGCCTTGGGTAACAATCATTCTGATGATGATGACTATTTTGATGTATGTGATCATGAATGCCCAAGTGAACCAACTGATCTTTTAATCATTAGGAAAATACTAAGGGGGGGGGGGGGGGGGGCGGTGAATCAATATTTTAAAACTCACTTAAAATTTTCTTTTCTTATTCATATTTATGTACACAACTATACTAAAGTAAACATGTGTATGTGCATGAATGTTATGCATATAACTAGCGTATATCCAATTAACTTACTTTTCAATTAATTCATCATTTGTTTAACTTGAAGAAGTGCATCAATACTTCAATGGGCATTAATTAAACAATAACCATTTGCAGTAAGAACAGAATAAACCATCACACATAAGAAAAACATCAACACACATTCTACCATGCAGGAGCCCACTCATAGAAGACTATAACATTCTCTCATTCTCCAGCACCCACTAGAAGGGAGCTATAAACCCATGGTCTCGTTTACCAACACCCACCAAAAGGGATCTCCAACCCCCTGATCAAATTTACCAACTACCACAGGAAGGAAGCTTCGACTTCCTCACTGAAGGCTCCAACCATCAACAACTTCGTTGACCACATTTCATAATTTTGATACTGGATCCGCTTGAACCAAAACATCATATCTATAGGCCACATTTCATTAAATTTTCAAACTAGACCCATTACCATAATTTAAGCCCGATTCAATGTTGAAACCAAACAATGTATCAAATCACTTAATCACTAAACAAACTAAATCACCAAATCAATCATTGAACTATCTTATTCTCAAACAACCAAACGAACTTATATCACTGTATACCCATTCATCAGAATACCAGACCACATATTGTTCATCACTGAAACTAGATCCTATCACTGCAAACCTTAGTCAATATTATTTCATAATATATATGCAACTATTATGGGACATAGCCTTGTATATACACACTTTCTCTTCAGATAATTTGTGTACATATATCAAAACACTAAACCTTGAAACTAAATCACCGCACTACTAAAATCAATCACTAAAACACATTCTCACCTTGTCATAGATCTCTGAACCAAATACATATCATCATTACTATTCAAAATTTCATAACATAATCAGTTCAAACTCAACCAACATTGTCAAAAATAGATCATCATGAAAGAGATATCATTGACAGATGACAATAAACATAACAGAACAAATCAACCATAATCATCAGCTCATACTAAAAAACCCTATCAGATGCACACAACCCTTATGAAACACTTCCGTGTATGTATGTGCCTTTCAAGAATCATACCCGTGAACAAATTTGGCCATACTGCAGAATCGAGACGTGACTACCAAGAAGCATATTTGTGTAATAAAACCCACATACATATCTGTAACTATTGAATCATACCTTCACTACACAAAAGAAGATTTGTCAAACCCAAATCTCAATATATAATGTAAAAGATACACATCATAACATCATCATCACATATCTACCAACCCATAACCAAATTATTCAATGTGTAGTTGTTTCATGTGTATAAGATCTTATCCATCATCGCATTCCTCAGTGCACACTTATTTGAGATCAAACAACTCATCAATAAACTAAATAATCCTTATATAGCTTAAGCATTAGCTAATACCTTAGGCTAGTTTCGTAGTTATGCCGATGGTATTCTTTGGTGGGATCAAATATTTGTTGTTGCGCTAATTACTATCGGCTAATACCACTGTAAAGGCCCCTGGTATTGAGAATACTATGGTGCAGAAACTATATGCGACTTTGCTTCACAAAACCTGTGTATAGGCGACTTTGCTTCACAAAACCAGCATATATGAAACTTTACTTCACAAAACTTGTGTATACGCGAATTTTCTTCACCATACCTACGTATGTACATGATTTTTCTTCAAAGAACTTGTGTATGCTTCTTCAAACTTCATCTTTATCATTCCTTTGTCTCTTAAGTGATATTCCTTTGTCCAATATTTCTGTCACATTTGTATTGGCCTGAATACTCATCCTGCTACTATCATGTCAATATCTTTATAAAGTAGTTTTCCATCAACGACAACACATCAATAATAATGCCAACAATATCCCCCTTTGGACTTGATGGAAACCACTTTGGTGTTTGGTCACCACCACCTGTAGATACCTATAAACACATCTATAGATATACCAAGTTTCTCTCCCAAGTCACCAAGCATTCTCCAAACACCAAGCTTCTCTCCCCCTTTGACATCAAGGGAAAAGGGCTGACCAATGCTGAATGAAGTCTTCTCTCCCTTTGTTGACATGAGTGCCGTAGATTTGATCTTTTGAGTATGAACACTAAATATTAACCATGACCCCACTAAGCATAAGTTGGATTTTCTGAAGATGTACAATGAAGTACATGACTCTGTGACTAAACAAGAAATGACCTTTCTTATCACCAATGACTCATGCTTACATTGATCACCCAACACATTGGGGTTCCAAATTAAATCACATGCCCATAAAGATGTGATTACATGACTTGACCACAATAGTCCATACATGACTAAATTTTACAATGATTTATAACATAGGTCTTTACATGGAGTTTACATCAAGAGACATATATAGAATTTATAGCAAAATACCTCAATAAGACCATGATAGTCATCATCAACTATCATACACCATATATAGGATCTGCACCATAAGCACTTGTCAGTAGTAACATGAATGACAACATGCACATTTTCATCATCAATTTGTAAGATAAGACAATGTAGCTTTAATATCATCAACCTGTGACCAAGTATGTAGCATAAGATTTTCCATATATATCTACTATCAACTCATCCTCTTAACCTCATCAAGATCAACTTGTTCTTTCCTTTAGTAGGAATATCCTCAATCCATGTTCATCAAAGCATAGCAACATATATTTTCCTGCATTAATCAACATATGTGAGAACCAAGCATATCATCATAAAGTAAGATAGGGAAAGGTAGGATCATTCCTTAGAATCATCAATATGTGACTAAGCATGACATGTCTCCAAGTATCATTTAGAAGATTTCTTCATGAAACCTACAATAACATCATTATTTTGGCCCATTTTCTTCTATTGCACCAACACCACTTCATCAACATGCAACTTAAGTAATCATCCATTATATCCTTATCTGTAATTCACCCATCAATGATATCCCATGACATAGAGATAGTAGTATTGATCTAGATTCTCATCAATGAGAAAAGTCATCAATAGAAAACCATGAACTCACCATAATTTATCAAACTTTGTTAGTAACCCATCTCAATAATCCTAAAACAATAGACCATGTGCAACATATCATGTACATGTGAGAGCCAATCGCTATAGGAATCACCATCCATAATTGCATCATATGCAACTTATGCATCTTTGAAGGCATAATGACAACAACGTAAAAGTAATGAATGACACTTATCGTCATCAAATAATGAAGTTGTATAATCAGGCTCTATATATCTCCTTGAACTTATGAAGATAAACATGTAAGAAACATAACATATGTACCATATGCATCATCAAAAGAATCTTCTATCATCATAAATATGATCAGTATCATCATAAAAACTATGTGGCTCAAGTAATATATAAGTATCATCCATGATTTCATCATAGGAAACCCATGACAGCAGCATATCACAATGCAACAATACTCATCATTTAAAAACTTCAACACCATGAGTATCTTTAGTAGCATCATTTTGTAACAAGAAATTATCAAGTAATCACAATGCCAACAATCCACTATTAGAAGTGATTTGAGTTGAATCAACTCCCGGACTTAACCAAGAACTTTTCCTTTCGTGATGTTGTTAGACTTGCATTTAAAATAACATAAGTGAACATATATGCATGTTGTAACGAAAAAGGAACATGACAAGAACCAACAACATAAAACACAAGAATTTGATAATGGAGTTCATCGAGGAGGGACTACGTCTCCAGGCCCTGGTGTCAAGATGGTGTAGGCCATTGCATTAAGTGTTGTCAATAGTGATGATGTACATAGGTGGTGATGTCACTATCATACAAGGAAAATGCCCTCACGCAGGAGTGGCTCCACGAGATGTTCCGCTACAGGAACTCTCACTCACAAAAAGACTCCTATCAGTATGACATAAACTCATGCATGATGATAATGAGCATCCTACCAACATGGCATCAAAGGGATCTCAATGCAAACATACATGGTGACACATGAGTATCCCGTCAACATGACGACAAAGGGATCTCAAACAAAACATGACGAATCATGACAACAAGTACATCCCATAGATGATTCCGCGTCACATCAAGTAGGAATCATGAAACAAGTAAGAAAACAAGATCCCACATCAAGCATCAAAAATGGATCTACGCAGCAAAATGCATCTAGTAGCAAAAAGAAGTACATGAACGCACTGCATATACCTCACATCCTAGGGCCATCTGAAGAAAAGGATGTCAAACTGCTGAAGCTGGCCGTACCATCAATCTCACAACATCGAATCTCATGGAATGACTACTCGCATGTTGAATGCTGACACCTGCACTCCACTTTGAAAAGTGGTCGAAAAATGAAATGATCAATGGAAAATCTGAATGCACCATCATATTTGTGGCATCAAATAGGGTAAAATCGACTGTCAAATTTCAGAATTCTGACAAAGTGAAAATCTGGGGCTTAAGGAATCTTTTAGATTCCCCCTAGATTTCTCAAAGATTCCCTCCTCTGGGTCATTTGAAGATCTTCTGTTCAGATCAAAATTCTAACTATGCCATCACGTTTGTGTCACTGAGAGGTGTAAGATCGAAATAAAATTTGTTCAATTTGGACACTGGCAAAATTTTGCCCTCTTGAGAATTTGGCTCAATCATGGTTCCACCTACTCTTTTCCCAGGTTCATGGTGCCACCTAAAAAACAATAAAAGAAATCATGTCTCGATTTTCATGTCACATCCTCCCTCCTCCGTGCACTGAAGAAATGGGTTTCTATAATTTTTTTGTGGCGGATACTCCAATGAAGTGGTTGTAGACGGACTGGTAAAAAAGTCGAATTATAAGGAGGAGGTGGTCAAACCCTGACCCCTCCATTATAATACCCAATTCATTTGTTTGAAAAAAACCAAATTAATTTTTGGGCATCAGGTCCACATTGGGCAGCCCGCCCCTTACCATCCACTGCACATTTGAACAGGCGAGTCCCGTTTTATTTTTGGGAATGGCGCGTTTGATTTTTGGTGTTTGTTTTAACATGGGGTTTGTGAGGGTGCTCGGGAGGTGGGCCAGCCACACCAGCTGGGTGGGTTCAAGCCCTGCCACCCTTAGTTCATTACATGACAATGGTGGTTGGGTTTGGGTCGGGTTCACTGGAGGTGGCCCGCCCATAAACCTTTAACATTTAAATATAGAGTTCGGTAGATTGGTTGGAGGGTCCAGCGAGGTCATGGCCACTGGCCCATTTTTAAATAATATTTGTTATGTATGTTGGTCATTGGGTTGGTGGCGGGGTTAGTCGCCTGCCACCGTAAATTTTTTTATTTTTTTATTTTTTCATATAATAATAGATTTTTATTTTTATTTTTGTGTAATATAGGGGATATTAGACAAATTAACGACCCAACAAATTTGCCTGCTTTTGGGCGCTAGGTTTCATGCCCTAGGTTTGATCAAATTGCAGGACACCTAAACCTAGTCCACTGCCCAACTTTGACCAAAAAATTGACTGGCTCATTCTCCCTCATATGAGCTTGGATTTGAGTGTCGTTTGCACCGTTGGAATCAGGGTGATGAGCACTTCGATTTAGTGCTAGTTTGATAACAATTTGACCACTTTGAATTTTGCCCCTTTTTGAGTCCTTTGGGACTTCTTCCTGTGTCTGGAGCCACTTGGATCAATTCTCGCCATTGCGGAGCTTTTGGTCCTCCAAAAGCATGAAAAATAATCTTCAACTTCTATGTACCTTGTCTGCATCTCAAGCGTCCTAAAAAGGTCTCTATTTCATCTCCTTCACCTTTGTTCTTTGGAGCCTTAAAGCGATGAGTTGACACTTGCAACCTCTGCAACCTGTAGTACATGGTTTTTGCAAATTACATGCTTGACTTACATGACCAAATACTGACCCAAGCATCCCATACTTGCCACAAGTTTATAACACATACTTAGTGGTCAAGTTTACATCAAAATGGAAACAATACCCCAGCTACGAAAACAAGGCTAACATATCATTGTTGCTTCAACAAGTGATGGAAAACACATCATTAATGCAACACATGATTTACAAAAATAAGGCCAAACACTATTGTTTCTTTGAAAAGTGATGGAAACACGACATCACTTTCACAATTTATCATGAAACACAAAATAAGACCAGACATCATTGTTCCTTAACAGGTGATGGAAAACACATCATCACTTTTACATTTTAAAATGCAACACATGATTTACAAAAGCACGACCATGACAAGCTAACATATTTAGAAACCATTTTTCACTTATCATGTGAATGGGTCACCCCCTTGTGGTGGTTTTGCTTGTCCAACAATTGTTTCACCTGGTTCATGCACCGACGCTTTGTCTTTAAGGCGCTGCTCTGGATGGAGCCTCCAACATGTGGCTCTTTGATGACCATCTCTATTGCAATGACTACAATAGGTCTTCTTCCTCCAGATCTGCTTAACATGTTTCTTTACCTGCTATTGAGATGGTGTTTCATGCCTCCTCCTTTTGGGTGCTTCTATTGTTTTCCAACACTTAGAAAATGTATGGTTATTTAATCCACAAAAGTTACATGTTTTGCGATGCCATGTTTTACGTTCATCATTAACAACATGATTATAATCGAAATGAACATTTGAATATTGAGATTTGTTATACCTTTCCTTGCCATTTTTGGTGTAAGTATGGTGATGAGAGCTTTCCTCAGCTCTTTCCCTGCAATGGGCACTGCCATGGAATGATGGGGATGTGTTCCCATCATTCTTTTTCCTTGACGATTTCACGATGTCTTGGAAGCATATGACACCTTAGAGCATTCTCCTTCGGTGTATCTTATAAATCGAGGTCTCCACACAACCTCCAATGGTTGAGTTATGCCTTGGTTATTAACACCAAGTTATTTTTCCTCCTTGTACCTCATCCTAGTAAGGAGCCTCATTTTTGTCCTTCTAATTGGTATCTCCACATCTCCAATAGAAATCATACTATGTGAAGATGAAACTAAAAGGAAATCAACATATTTTACCTCCACTGTGGAGTTGGAAAGAACTGATGAGGGCTTCTCATCATCTGTTGTTGGTGGTTCGCTTGCTGTCGTGGCACATTCCCCAACTTCCTTTCTAACATACCCAAGTCCTGTCCGATGGGGTAATTGCTCTACTTTGATGGGGTTGACAATGACTTGGCCATTAATGCCAGAGACTTTTCTTTTATAACCCATTTTCTTCAACAGTTTGGAGCCAATTCCCGTGGTATGATTTTCAAAAATAACGAAATAATCATCAGGACACATACATGAATTTAGAGAATTACTTTTTACCTCACACAGGTCACGCTGCAGCTTTTCCAAGGCCTCGTCCTTAGCTTGTAGCTATTGTAGCAAACTTTGTTTTTCCTCTTTCTCTTCATGTAGAAGCATCTTCAATTCAGTGTTCTCTGTTTGAAGATTCTGTTTGTTGTGCTTTAGTTCTTCCAGGGCCTCTTCCGTGGCTCGCAACTGAAGTTGCAATCGCTCCTTTTCCTCTGTCTCTTTTTGTAGAGCTTCATACATTATTTCCACCCTTTGGGAAATTTTGAGCATGGTCTCGTACATCACTTTTTCATCCTTTGTCACTACATGTTCCATTGTTCACGCTTGCAATTCACATCCACGCAAAGACTGCTCTGATACCAAACTTGATCCGAGTTGACTCAACTCCCAGATTTAACCAAGATGTTTTATTTTCGTGATGTTGTTAGAATTTCATTTAAAATAGCATAAGTGAACATATATGCATGTTGTAATGAAAAAGGAACATGACAAGATCAGCAACATAAAACACAAGACGTTGATAACGGAGTTCATCCAGGAGGGACTACGTCTCTGGGCCCTGGTGTCAAGATGGTGTAGGTCACTGCATTAAGTGTTGTCAACAATGATGATTTAAATAGGTGGTGACATCGGTATCGTACAAGGAAAATGCCCTCACATAGGAGTGGCTCCATTAGATGTTCCGCTACGGGAACTCTCACACACAAAATGGCTCCTATAAGTATGACATAAACTCATGCATGATGATAATGAGCATCCGCCAACATGGCATCAAAGGGATCTCAATGCAAACATACACGACAACACATGAGTATTCCGTCAACATGACGACAAAGTGATCTCAAACAAAACATGATGAATCATGACAACAAGTACATCCCACAGATGATTCTGCGTCACATCAAGCAGGAATCATGAAACAAGTAAGAAAACAAGATCTCACATCAAACATCAAATAGGGATCTACGTAGCACAATGCATCTCATAGCTAAAATAAGTACATGAACACACTACATATACCTCACATCCTGGGGACATCTAAAGAAAAGGATTTCAAACTACTGAAGCTGGTTATACCATCAATCTCATGGCGTCGAATCACATGGAATCACTGCTCGCACGTTGAATGCTGACACCTACGCTCCACTTTGAAAAGTGGCTAAAAAATTGAATGATCAAATGGAAAATCTGAATGCACCATCAGATTTGTGGCATCGAATAGGGTAAAATTGACTGTCAAATTTTAGAATTATGACAAAGTGAAAATCTGGGGCTTAAGGAATCTTTTAGATTCCCCCTAGATTCCTCAAAGATTCCCTCCTCTGGGTCATCTGAAGATCTGTTATTCAGATCAAAATTCTGGTTGCACCATTAGGTTCGTGTCACTGACAAATGTAAGATCGACATAAAATTTGTCCAATTTGGACATTGGCAAAATTTCGCCCTCGTGAGAATTTGGCTCAATCATGGTTCTGCCTACTCTTCTCATAAGTTCATGGTTCCACCAGCAAAATAATTAAAAAAAATCATGTGTCTTTTTCTGTACTGCATCCTCCCTCCTCCACGCACGTAAGAAATGGGTTTATATAAATTTTTTGTGTCGGATACTCCAATGAATTGGTTGTAGACAGATTGGTAAAAAAGTCGAACTATAAGGAGGAGTTCGGGTGGTCAAACCCCGACCCCTTGATATTAATACCCAATTCACTTCTTTGAAAAAGACCACATTAATTTTTGGGGTTTGGGTTCGCATTAGGTGGCCTACCCGTTAACTTCCGCTCCGCATCCAAATGGATGGGTCCCGTTTTATTTTTGGGAATGGTGCGTTTTATTTTCAATGTTTGTTTTAACATGGGGTTGCTGAGGGTGCCTAGGAGGTGGGCTGGCCACACCATCTGGGTGGGTTCAAGCCCCTCTACCCTCGGTTCATTACACGACAATAGTGGTTGGTTGTGGGCCGGGTCCACCAAAGGTGGCCCGCCCACAACCCTTTAACATTTAAATATAGAGTTCGGTGGATTGGTTGGAGGGTGTAGCAGGGTCATGGCTGCCGGCCCATTTTTAAATAATATTTGTTATTGTTACAGGGAAAAGTGTCTATTTAGAACTGCTCTATTGCACTAAGGTGTGACAGCTGCCTTAGAAACAAACAGAGAAAAACTACTTTTGTTTTTCCTTTATGAATTATAGATAGAGAGGAACGGAAAGACCAAACTCTGTCTTGCGCTAATCCTTCGATTCGATCCCTCTCTTCTTTGATAGTCCTCAGCTACCTGCTCCCTTGCACGCCCAACTTCACAAAGTACCTGTAAGATCACAGAAGCATAGCACTATACAAACACATGGATCTATAATCATAAACAATCTAGGATCAGATGTAAATTGACCATACAAATGTAACAAGCATCAATTATACAAAAGCATGGAGGAAAACTCAAATAACTTTTATTGATAAACAAGAAAAGAGCCAGGAGGAGTTACAACCAGTTGTTCCAACACAGCATCAACCTCCCAGCAAAGAAGCCCCTCTTCACCTCAAACAAAGCTTAGATCACCCAACAATCGGATGTTTGTCTCTAGAAACCAACAGCAATTCCTTACAATATGCAAAATTCCAGCCTCCTGGATCTCTGGGATGAGCGATCCATATATAGATATCTGTAAGGGGGATGAGTCAGGTTTTGATTTGATTAGTGTCTTCTCTCTGATAGTTCTTGCTTCCACTTGGAGACTGAGGGCCTCTTACTCATCCTTGGTCGAATTCAGTGAGGCAAGTGTCACAGGAGAAGATTCTGGAAGCTTCCATTGCCTCTCCACCTCGCAAAATGACACTGCCATTTGTCATTTCTCACCCATCGCACCCCACAGAAGGGAATTTTGAAATGCAACGCACCCTCACAGTGTATTTAGGTGAGATGCAACGCACTTAGCCAGTGGAGCAGCTGTAATGATCCTGTTTTGACCAATTATGAGCAATTTCTCATGGAGAACTTCTGGGAGAAGTTGTAATCTGTTGACCTTATTCCTTTAGGGGTTAGAACAACACTTTTAGGGACTTAGGATCCCTTGGTTTATGGACATTTCATGCTTGGGGTTGTAGGGCCCAAAAATGTCTATAACAGTTGCCCCCTAAAGTATGAGGCCGTTAATCTTTTGGTGTCGGGTGAAATGCTTTATTATGAGGATCCGAAGTTCTTTCAATGCTGGGAGGAGACCTGTAATAAGATACAATACAATACATTATCTTCATACTATTTTCATGATCTAGCTGAGGCAGGCATTCCCATGCTCAGCTTTATAAATTCATTTTAATGTACATAGGACAGACAATCGTCTGAGTGTAGACTGATGATTCTGATAGAGCCATCATCCTTTTGAGTGGATGATTATCTGTGCAGCAATGATGTACATTTAATGTCTTTATTTTCCTAAATGTATATCACAGCCCGGATGGATGAAACTAGATCCGGGGTCTTCAATCTCATCCGATCTTCACTCTAAGTACAATTCGATCCATGTGAGAAATGTTCTGAAGTCGAACATGGAAAGACATCACTTGATTACCAGTCAATGATGTAAACTGTTAACAAGCGCGAGAGGAATCACCGATAATGATAATGATCCTCAAGGTACTGCAGTACAATTCACGTGGTGTGAATAAAGGACTTGGCGTCGAACACCACGCAAAATCTTTCGGTCGAAGGCCATCGATGTAAACCTATCGCTGGAAGTGAGAAACTTGCCATTGAGGCATGCAAGCTTCAAAGTACTGAATGGGGTGTTCCTAGATCAACTTCTTGGATAATGAGTTGATGTCGACAAGAAGTGGTCCGTCACAAGAGGGCCTTAATGAATCCCACATCAATGACACGGAACGGAGTAAATGATTTTAATGGAGGTGAAAACGATCTGGTGATATAAGGTTCAGGGTGGCGGTCATGAAAGAATGGAGTATAATGTATGGTAGTGGGTGAGACACAGGTGAATTCTCTGAATGACTTCTCTTGAACATATCGGTGACACTGATGTGATGGATTGGTAGCATTAACCCCAAATGTGGATGGTATGGCATGACCATGGTGATGTGATCGGTGAATGAAACAACCCCACCCGACTCGGACACGGAGCGGAAGTGTCATGTTCAAGAGCGACTTGCTACCAACAAATTTTCTTTGAGTTTTCTTCCCAATTTTTCCCCAGTCATTGCTGACCAGTACCTCTTTATTTTTGTCAAGCTTGAGGACGATAACATATGCTTGTTCTATAATTTGCCCTTCGGGCAAACCCATCGCTATGTTTTAACGAGCCTAGCGATAGTGAAACTCGTTCTCGTCTATAGACAAGTTTGTCGCTATTAATCTTTTTAACGAGTTTAACGACAAAGATAACTCGGTCCTTTTCAATTTTAGAGAGTCTGAAAAGGAACGTAAAGGTAACTCCAAAATTCCTTTTTCGTCATCTAATCCCTTAAGTCCGAAAAAGTATAAAACAATACAGAAGGGATGGATTTTCGATACTTTTAACGAGCCAAACAGAACAAGCGCTCGATCTTTTTGTGTAATAATCCCTCAGGTCCAAAAAGATTAAAATCTAGAGGAGGGATAGCACTTCCTGTCCCTTTAACGAGCTGGAGAGGCCAATGGCTCGGCAATCTTTTCATATTTTATGAGTCAGTTGAAAAGAGCTTGAAGGAGACTCGTCTTTTGAGGAAAGAGTGATAAAACGGGTAGCAGCTGATTCCATGTAAGGTTTGGAATTTTCCAATCATGGCAGTGTCACAAGGATGGCTAGTGAAATCACTCTTCGCAGCTGTTCCTCAAAATGGGTAAACAATCAAATGGAGGTGAATGATCGGCCAATGAAAAAGTGGAGGTGACGGTGCAAACACGACCAAGGCTTTAATGGCTGAAGTACTACATTCACGATGGTTATTTACCGGGGAATAGTTCATTTTTTAACGAGATTAAACGCGGGTGGAAACATTTGCTCATGTCTTATGTTTATTTTTTAACGAGCTTGAACTATGTGCTAAAACTGCTCGATTTATCCAGTCGTGTGATAAGAATGTCTCATATAAAACGGCAACTTTTAGAGTTTTTCCCCACATCCTTTCTTTATGCAAGTTAGGAAACGACCAATCCTACGAGTTTAAAGGGTTAGAGGTCCTACAAATTTAAAAAAATAAATAGTCGCTCTTCGCTTGCATGCCAAAAGGTTTGCATGCCCCCAGGTATAAAATAGAGTTTCAAGGTTACCCCTTCTTTAGTCCGTTAAAACATTTGTTTTACCGAGAGAGGCCTACCTATTACAGGTTACCAAAGATAGTTATACTTACGGCGTAAACAAAACACCTCTTTGGCGGTGTCTACCGAGATAAACAAGGGTGAGTGGCGATGCCCGCCAACTCACATAACTTTGACAAGAGAATCTTATTCCAGTCCAACTCCCTCTTCCAATCACGGACGGGAGTATGGAGGTCATATTCTCTCGCGGAAGCCTACCCTATACCCGAAGTTTTCCTGCCGAAGCAGACCAGGGTGCATGCCCCCTAGGTTTCAGTCATGTCCCCCCGAATCACTCGCGCTCATCGGGTGGACAGACCGGGGATTGAGACATTTCTTGCGTAAAAAGACCATTTAGGGATGGTATATGACTATTTGCTATGCGTGATCCGGGAAATGAAAGCTGGTCTATGAGCTTAACCACTCTTCCTTCGTGCGGAAAACACATCACTCTAAAGAGTGATGAGACAATGGCTCTCATGCAATAAATATAGTCTCATCCAAGGAGTAGATTGTAATCCAAGGGTCCTTGAACTACCATCACGTTCATGTGAATGGTTTTCCCTCTCAATGTTATGGGCACATTGGGAAGGATCCCTAACGGTTGACTGGTTCCTTTGTCAAAGCCTGTTAGATTTCTCATCTCAGGCAAAAGTGATGGTGAACCAAGTGCTTTCCAAGCAGTTGAGGAAAGGATACTCACAGAAGCCCCTTCATCTATGATGGTACCAGCCATAACCATTCTATATATTTGAACAATGATTCGGAATGGTATACTAGCTGGTAAACGGGGTCTGCCTAGTTGATTCCAGTCGAAGGAGACAACTAGGTTGCTTGGAGGTGGGACCGAATAGACGGCCGGGTACGACTCTGACGAACTTCCTTCCTGCAGTAAAGGAACGGGTAAATTGCCCCCATGTTCGTTGGAGTCTGTGCTTATGAAAAGAATTTGGACGGTGTCATCCTTCTTCTCTTCAATGACTGTATCATCTGAAGATGGAACCTCTGAAGGCAAGACCGGGTCAACTGCCGCCTCGACCTTTTGACTTTCGTCTGGTATGGATTCAGATGGTTTATCTTCAATGATAGATGCTTCGACCAACCACCTGAGCGGGCTAGCCAGATTTTCAATTAGTGACAGACTTGGAAAGAGTTTTTTATATCCAGGAGGAAGTCGTAACGGTGAAACTGGACGATCGTCCAAAACTCTTTTAGCTTCATCTAAGAAGGGAAAACAGTGGACGGCATGATCGCCTTCGCACAGTTTACAAGGAAATCTATATTTTCCTTTTTGTCCTGGGGCTTCACTGTCACTAGTTGACGGTGTGTTTTCAACATGATCATCAGAGGTTGACGACACCGGGTTGTGCAAACGAGGAGACCAGTCCCTTAAGATCCGAGGGATGCAAGGACAATCTCTATGATAGTGGTCTCCCTTGCAAATGACACATGGCGATTTAGGCCTGGTCGGTGCAGTGTGTGGATTTTCGCTAGACGACACTCGTTTGCCCCCATTCGCTTTTGGCTCCTTCTTCTTCTTCTCTTTCTTCTTCTTTTCCTTCTCCTTAGGCACTTGACTTTTGGCTTTACCAGCCCCATCAAGCGAAGAGGAAGGAGGAGAGGAAGAATTAGAGGAAGTAGAAGGTTGGTGGGTAACTCTAGACTCGTCTAATTGCTGATTCGATTGTTCAGGAATTGTGGTGTTCTGAATGACGGAGGTTGAGAAGAGCCATGCAGGCAAACCAATTGTCAATCCTGGAAGCGACAATGTGGCCATGTGGGGTGCACCAACATCTCCCCAAAAGGAGAAGGAACTAGGATTTCCTCCAAGGGGAATTCCTTGGTTGGTGGATTCCATTTTCTCAACCCAAGATCAACGTAGGAAAGGGTAATGAATATTCCATTTAAAATAAATTTTAGACGCTTTGACACAACTTGTTTTTTCAGTTTTTAAGAGTCGAGAAAAAACAAAATATGACTCTAGTCTCCTTCGATTTTTAATGAGCCTGAAGTGACAAGTGCTCAGATGGAACTTTTCTGTTAAGGAGTTTGAAAAGGAACGAAAGGGACTGCTCTGGAAATCTAGGTAGAGGGAGTACCAAACCAATCGCAAAACTGCATAATACGTTTTATGGTACGGCAGTCAATCTTCCCGAATGCTGTGTTCAGTGCATTGCGATCGATAGGGCGGCATACACGGCTTCCTATGGATAAAGGATTTAAGCCTATTGGGGTCTCCTAAAATATACTCGACGGTACGTGGGAGCACAAGTCTGTACTGGCACTTATCGTCTCAAAGTGGAGGAATCACCCAACCATCAGTGAGAACAATAGTTACCAGGTTTTACGACGCCGGAATACGTCTCTAGCCTAGACTTCTAAATGTTGTGCATTAAGTTCCAAAGCATTGTTAGATTCATTGAATTTATTTTAAGTTGATCTTGTTTATGAAGTTTGCCTTTCGAGTTCACCACGAGATGTAGATGTAATTGCCTAAAATGTAATCTAAGATGATAAACAAACTTTTTATCTTCTTTATGCAATGAAAATCCTAGCTACTAGGGAAAAGAAAGACAGAATATTTTCACAAAGAGCAAAGAGCACACTCTAAATGCACTTTCCTAAATCAAGCCAATCAGACTGTCTATATGCAAATTCACATGCATGTATTTGTTTTTCGACTTTCTTAGTATATGGATGCTAAAAAGAAAGTTGATGCACAAATCTGAATTTCTTTTCAAGCGACAAATATAAACAAGTTTCTTTTCAAAATCAAAAAATGGAGATGATCACAACACCTTATGATTTTGAAATGAATACTCGTTCTTGACACTAGAAAATTACAAATTCAGACCAAAAGCAACAGTAACAAGATAATCGACCATCAACAGCAATCAAACTCTTTCCTACGATTGAAATCGACACTTGCGACAGTTTCAAATCAAAGGATGATAGTACGATTACGGTACTTTTGCAAAGGAGAACTGTAAATGACTCAACAAACACAAAAAAACATCTACAGTTCTTTTGTACAAAGGAGGCGGAATAACAGCAAGGAAAAGGGGTTTCAAACAGACATATACTGATTACAGGGAGCAAAATTCAGGAATAGAACTGGAAAGAATGATCCACAGAAGCCACAACTGCACAGAGCTAGTCTGATCAACGCACCTGTAACACAGAGAATCTGAAATGCAACGCAGGTTGTCTACTCGGGAAGTGCACTGAAATTCAGAATCTCTGAATAGTACCTGTGCTGGGCCAGAAACGAGACTCTGTTTGGGTTTTGGGTCACAGTTTGTAGTTCAGTTCTTGGGTTTTGGCCGAGCAAAAAGCAATCAGTGATCCAACAATCAGGGGTAGATCTAAGGAGGATCTAAGAGCTATCACAAGGGCAATCAGATAGTTTTTGAATCAGTTGTTTAAACCATAAACAGATCTAATAGATGGATTGAAGTAGTAGTTGTCTACTTTGCATTTGTTATGGCAAATGCAGTTCGAATGCTACTTGTAAGTTTATGAAATAGACAACAAAGAATGATAAACAAACAAACTAATTAGCTCCCCAACAGAGTCGCCATTTTGTTACAGGGAAAAGTGTCTATTTAGAACTGCTCTATCCCACTAAGGTGTGACAGCTGCCTTAGAAACAAATAGAGAAAAACTACTTTTGTTTTTCCTTTTTGAATTATAGATAGAGAGGAATGGAAAGACCAACCTCTGTCTTGCGCTAATCCTTCGATTCGATCCCTCTCTTCTTTGATAGTCCTCAGCTACCTGCTCCCTTGCACGCCCAGCTTCACAAAGTACTTGTAAGATCATAGAAGCATAGCACTATACAAAGACATGGATCTATAATCATAAACAATCTAGAATCAGTTGTAAATTGGCCATACAAATGTAACTTGGTCAATTTACACCGTTGGAATTAGGGCGATAAGCACTTCAATCTGGTGTTGGTTTGGGAGCAATTTGGCCACTTTGAATTTTCTCCTTTCTGAGTCATCTAGGACTTTTGCCTCTATCTGGAGCCACCTGGATCAAGAAGCATAGCAAATGCTCCCCCTAAACTTGTGCCAATTGTTCATTTTTAGGTCTGATCACATCAACTCATCAATTAGTAGGGTCATCAAGAAACTTCATGAATCAGTAAATCCATGTCATCAATGTCATATTGCAGCAATTCATAAACCATCATTAGCCAATACCACTTCTAAGTAGCATCCATAGACTGTAACCATCAACATTAGAACAAGAAAGCCAAATAATAACTGTCTGAAGCATATCATAGCCTTTCCCTGAGTGTGTCCTATTGTTTCTTCACCATAAGAAAATATATGCGACTATCTGTATCAGAAATCTCATATATACATAAATCTCCTTCATAATATCTGCATACAGAAAGTAAAATTCTGAAATTTCATAATCACAACTCCCCTTGAGCCTATACTGTCTATACCTGCTCATTGTTACTTCTTCATATTCACCGTTAGTAATGTAAGCAACATGAATATCAAAACAACCATGGGAGTCATCATCAAGACAACATATGTATTACTCCCCCTGAGATTACACATCACTGATCCTGAGGCCCTTACAATCATCTTCTCTTCTCATGAGGTCATGTGCCTCATATCACTTCTGCAATCACTATTAGAAGTATTTCTAAAGAATAATGGACTACAATGGGGACTATCTTATTTTACTTTGATTCTGAATCCTCCTCATATCTGCGAGAGTTCAGTTCTTTAAGAACACAAAATTTGTCTTGGTTTATATATCCTCTTGCTATGACCTTTCCAGATTCTTCATCTATAAGTTTGCCCTTAGAATATTCTACTTTAGCCCTTGAACATATAAAGTATCAGTTGATCCTCTATGTTTATTAATTCTAGCTCTACCCTTTCCCAAAACTTTTGCTGGAGCATTATTTCCAAGAATAACCTTACCATATTGGTTTTTCTTGAGAGACTCCATCTTACTCTTATCTCCAGTCATGTGATGAGATCATCCACTATCTATGTACCATTCATCTTCTTCTTCAAATGAGAAGAGAGCAAGAACACACCTTATTTGTTCTTCTTCTTTCTGCTTATTATGAGAAATGTTGGTGGATCCATCCTTTTCAGGTCTTCTGACATTAATATTCTTATCTGGTTGTTTTCCATGTTGTCTGAGGCAATCCATAGATTTTTTCCTGCATTCTTTTGCTACATGCCCAAACTTGTTACAAGCATAACATCTTATATGAGCAGAGGAATCATAATATTTTTGTTTCATATTCCTTCTATTGCAATCAATAGCTTTGTGACCAAATATATTGCAAGAAAAACAATATCCCTTAAATAAGCCTGAGTACCTGGAAGCTGATGATCTTTCTGTGAAGCAGTTATTTGCTTGTGATTGAAATAATCTACTTCTGCAATTGGCTGCAATGTGTCCATAATTATGACATATAAAAAATTCAACATTATTGATCAGAGGAGAGAATCGATTAACATTTATATAGTTAGGAGTAAATGATTTTCTTTGAAGATTCACTTTCCTTGGTTGTTGATTAGGTTGACTTCTTATCTCTTTTTTGAGAATTTCAAGTTTTGCATTATTACCCTTTGAATTCCTTGCATCAACTTGTGAACTATATTCTCCTTCAATAGTTTCATGAAAACCAAGACTATATTTGATGGTGGGAGACATTTGACTACTAAGAATATATCCAAAATCTTAGTACTATATTGAAATCTCAAATGTTTATCTTTTTCTTCTAATTTTCCTTTTAGAATGTTTACCTCAACCTCCATTCTTTGATATTATTTTTCGTTTTCTAAATACTACTTCTTGATATCTTCTTCAACCATTCTTCCTTCTTCCACTTGCTCCTTTAATTTGAGAATCTCTTCCTTCAACCAATTTTCTTATTCTTCAAATGGTTGAAGTAGTTCTTCATTCTTCTTATCTGTTTTTTCAAGATCTTCTTCTAGAGAGATGATCTCAGCTTCAAGACCTTCACAATATTGTTTAGAATCCACAACAACATTTATTGATTTAATATGATCCTTGTTATCATATTCCTACAAGTTATCAATCTTTTTCAAAGCAAGATTAAGTTTTGTTCTAAGATCACAAATTTCTTCTAACCTTTCTTCTTCTGAATCAACAACTCCATCTGACACAACAAAGGTTGTTTTGTTATGAAGTTCATTTTTCTACGCATTGTTAGGGATAGTATTACCTAGTAGTTCCCCTCATGAGCAACAATCCTTTGGGTTTTCTTCATGTATTTCTTGTAGCTTATCCCACATTTTCTTTGTAGTTGCATAATGCATAACCCTGTTTAATGTTGAATTAGGTATGCTATTAATGATGTCACTTAGTGCCTTACTATTCTTTTGCACTTCCTCATATGATGGAGGAATTTTGTTGTAGCCATTGCATACTAAATACCAAACATCACAGTTCATTAGATTAGACTTCATCTTTTCTTTCCATTGGTGATAATTATCATTACTTAGCATAGGTATGTGTTCATTGTACATTGTTTTTTACTTGCCTTGATCTTCAGCTTTTGGGGCCAACATTTTTGGATATTTAGAGTGCTTAATTTCACTTTTACCCAAGAGACCAAGTTTTGTTATATCACTGTCATCATCACTACCATCATTTCATAGACAAGGAAATGGACCATAGTTAGAAAAAAATCCCATACCTGATGATTCTTTGTTACCATCTTCGTCAGCCTTGATCAATAGAATGTGGGTTTCTCCCAAACCTAAATATTTGCCGACATCTGTAATTGCATATGATATATCACTATCACAGTTTTTTGAATCCCTACTTGTTGTGCTCTACAACAACCCCCCATTTCATATCATCTTTACTTATAAATATTAACGTATGAAATGGGTCCCCTTTAAAATTTAATTGGTATCAATTCTTTTATTGCTTAAAAGAGGTCCGATAATCAAATGAATTCATTTCATAAAACCCTTTTTGAAAAGACCCTAAAAAGAAATAAGGCAAATCTTGGTCATTACGATAAAGCGATCGCAAGATCGCATATCGCAATGACATAAGAAATATAAATAAGCGGCACATTGATTTACCCCCGATGCGATATCGCAATCGGCGATCGGCAACACTTCGTACAAATCTTAAAAAACACACATAACATAAGCCCCGACGCGACGCGATATCGGCGATCGGGTATCGGCGATACTTCATATGCGGTCAAGGAAGTTTAAGTCATTTACTCCGATCTGATGCGATTGCGCAATCGACAGTCGGGAACATCCCATGCACATTAATAAGGCGCTTAGGTCTTACCCCCGATGCGATGCGATATCGGCAATCGGGAAATCGACAATTCACTCTAAATGCACCTTGTCATATTTCTTCGCGCTAATCTGATGCGACGTTGCAATCGGCGTTCGGAGGATCCTATGCTTATGATTATATAATGCCCATTCTCCCCATGCGATGCGATATCGCTATCGGCGATCGGAATTTCAAAAGGTATAGCTTGAAGATCTAAAGTGTTATTGATTTCCGATCAATAAAGCGCGGATTTCGAAAAAGCCGTTAAATGGAGGGATAAGGTGATGTATTCATATTTAAAGTTTTGCCCCTTCGATTAACGATCACCTGCGCTCAACCGCCAAAATATCCATTGCACGCTTAAGGGAGTCATTCAACCGGATAATGGTGTAATAAGCATTTAAGGAGTAGCAGGCCTTAAACGGCCATTTAATATATCTGTAATATCTGCTCATTGATTGGATCCGCAGCCATTTTTGAGAATTAATCTCTCAGCACGCTTCAATTGATATATCTTTCCCACCATGAGTCCTCATTATTATATTTCTATGTTACGGTTTTTCTTGCCTTTGTGCAGAATTCATCCTCCAACAGAAGCCTGAGCATGATGGGAAAGAAATCTAAGAAGACCGCGGGTTCCGCTGCTACAACAGTTGCAGGACAAGCTGCCACAGATAAAAAGAAGGGCTTAATATCAGACACTACATGCACGGGTCTTACCAGAGCTACATGGCAAGGCACATATAATTTGATCGAAGCCGAACAACCAGAAAAGGCAGTAACAGAAGCTACTGCGGATCCTACTCGCAAGTCTGAGTCCACTCTCAAAGACTTAGCCGACTCCTTCCTTCACAGGATAGCGGCCAGAGAACAAATTCTCCCCTACATAGACGTCGTGCGATGGGCAATTGAGGAAATTCCAATCCTCGACAGAACCTTTTGCACCAGAGATGGGAGGATTTTTGGATCATTCAAGCCAGAACATCTAAGGCAAATGTATCATTTGCCTGAGCCAGAGAAAGTCTATAACAAGACCTTCCTAGAGAAATTTGCAGCTGATAATCAAGTAGAATCTGAACCCATCCGAGATTGGAGGCAGAATCCAGCCAAACACAAGCACGAGTCTTCCGATAAGTACTCAGTCGATTCTTTGGCTTCTCCCTATTGTTATGCGGGGATAATGATGTGTAGGCTATGGGGGTTACATGACTCTGCTAATTTTACCATAGAGATGGTTCCTCTAATGGAAGCAGCAGTAAATAGCATAATTATGGATTGGGCTACTATTCTCTCTGATAAGTTAGCCGTAGCTGTTCGTGATTTTAGAAAAGGTTCTGTTGTTACTGAAAGGAAAATTCCCCTGTTTTATTACAGTGCATACATTTTAGATACGTTATGTTTTAATTATGAGCTTCTCGTCCTTGGTTGGAGGTGGACTGCCCAAGACCCCTCACCCATTCATATATACCACCAGAAATTGTGGAAATCCTCTTACAAAGACCATTTGTATCAAATCTGCAATGGCTTTATGGTTCCCATTCATTATTCTATTTTTGATAAGCCCATTCCCAGAATCTCCTACCTAGCTTCCTTTGATTTACCGGCGGTAGCAAGTTGGTTTGGAGAAGAGAGATTTACCTACATTAGAGTTTTTGGTAGCCAAGCCAATCCGCATGTTCTCCCTTTGTATATTCCAGATAAACTGCTAGCAAGAGAGGTCTCCTATCAAATTATGGCAGAGAGTACTACACAGACTCTCAAGAAAGAAAAGAAGAGGGGCTGGCCCTCTTTTCCCTTGAGAATTGGTGTATATACTCTGCATGATCTCAAACACGCAGAAAAGGAAGCCACAAAGCTGCAGTCTTTAACCCTGGCCACTATCCCGAATAGGCTATATGATCCAACCAAACACGCCTATGCTACATTAGAACAGGCCAAATTAACAAAATTTGACCATCAAGAAGATTGGTTTGACGACCTATTTGTTTCAAACGAAACAATAGGTCAAGCTAGAGAACTTGCTCGATTAAAATATAATGATCAAGGGGTAACTGAGTTCAATAAACTTAGGGAGCAGAGGTTGCAAACTCTGCCTCTAGATTTACTGGCAACAACCCCAGCGACGTCTTCAAGCGAGCCTGGTCGGCAACAGTCAAGCCAGCCTCCTGTTATAACAAAAGAGCAGAAGAGAGAACAGGAAGAAAATCAGAAGAAGCAACAGGCAGAAAGGCAGAGGAAAGAACAAGCAGAAAAACAACAGAGAGCACAAATGGAACAAGAAGAGAAAAGGAAGAAAGAGGCAGAGGAACAGCAGAAGAGAGAACAAGAAGAGAAACAGAAAAAAGAACTGGCAGATAGGCAGAAAAGGGAACAAGAAGAACAGCAGAGGAAAGAGCAGGAAAAAGAGCAGCAGAAACAAACCACCGATGTCAATGTGGACACTACCATAGACCCCAAACTATTTCAAGAATGGCAGCAATTTCATTCCATCATCAGTGGATTGGAATGTTCAAAAGATGGGGACACTTCTAAGACAAATGATACGCAGGACATCACTTCTCCTCAGGTTCTAAGTGGAACCAGCGGCCCACCCATTTCCCAGGATGTTGAGGTAATTCCTAAAGACCCTTCCGATCAAATCGTTCTCCAAGTGGAAGATATTCCTCCCTTGGATGTTTTCTACAGCCCAAGGCATAGAGCAGTTGTGAAGCGATCAAGGAAAAGACGAAGGATTGATCAACCTTCTATCTTACCAGAGCAAACAGTTACGGGTAATGTAGTATGGAAGGAGGAATTGGACCCCTCCGATGACCTAACAAAGCTGTCACAGTATGCAGGTGCCTATTCTGCAGCAACTATCGACAAGGCATCAGAGGTAAGTCTTCTGCTGAAGACTAAGGACCAAGATATTTTTGCATTACAGGCAGAGGTGACCGAGGCAAAACAGAGGGCAGCGCAAGCAGAGGAGCAGTTGCTGGTACAACAACAAATGAATGATCAATTAACCCAGCAATTGCACGAAGAAAGGTAGAGGATCGACCAAAGCGCGATCCAGAAACAAAAGGAGTTATCGAAGGCATTGGCACAGTTGAGGACAGAAAATGAGCTGATGATAAAAACGAAGGACGAGCAAATAGCTCAATTATCGTCACGGCTCGAAGTCATAAAAGGCACCCAAAAGGTGGAGGATTTCAGAGCAGAGGCATCACAAATAAACAGTGCTTTAATATCACAGATTAGACTCCTGTGTAATCAACTCACTGAGGCAGAACCATTGTGCGAGCTAACTACATCCATTAATCAGCAGGTAGATAAGGCCAGGAATGAGTTAGACCAGGCCGATGAGCTCATAAGTGGATATCTTGACTGGCAAGATTCTGATGTGGGAAAAGCAACGAAGTTGCCTAGAATCCAAGAAACATATAAGGACATACTCTTTACAGAATGGCACACTCAAATGATGAAAGCAGAAAGGGTGGCTTCAAGATGTAAATTAACTGCCAGCAATATGATTGATCTGGTCAACAACACCCTCTACCTGGCAAACATGATCTCCCAATGTACACCTGGAAGAATAACAAAAGCAAATGTAATTGAGCAAACAAGTTATCCTGACTTAGAGGAGAAGGGGAGATTAATCGCTGGGGTTAACACTTTGACTTTCGATGCTTATTGGCTCTTTCTGATCAAGCCACACACACAAAGGTATGCCCTCAAGTGTTTAACTGATGCACTCGGGTGTATAATTCCCGATATTCAAGATGCCACATACGCTGCTCAGCTCAGTTCGCGCCTCAACAAACCACCTGAAGTAGAGCCAATGCTTGCGATAAGTCAGCTCAGGTTTAAAGGCAAAGAGCCTACCTGATGAATCATTGCCGCCAATTGCCAGATCGCTCCAAGAAATAGGATCAATATTCATTGATACCAATTATGTAGGATTTCTGTTTATTAGATATTTAGATTAGCTTAGTATTTATAGACCCTTTCATTGTTTTGGAAAGGGTCGTAAAATTTTGTAATAGACTTAAAGACTGAAGTTTGCACTACTGTGCTTCAGCCTATATTCTTTTATGAAACTCGACCAATCGTTCTCAATTTGACAAGGAAGTTTCTTTATGCAATTGCGCACTACTATCTTTTGTTGGGGATGTTTTCTGAGTCGAAGGAAGAACTGTGACATAGCGATTGATATACAGGAGTGTTAATCAGCTTATATGGTACTTTTATCTGTATCTGTATTCATTCCTTTTATATGAATTGTTGTGTAATTATTCTTGCTATTGTTGAATACATGTATGTGCTGTAACAGCAAATCTCTATCTCATTCCACTATTGGATGTTTTGCGATATGCCTTTTTTAATCATGCATGTAACAATGATATAAATGATGAAGTGTAGTAATTTCGCTGTTATCGCTTTGCGTAACTATTTATGCACAACAGTCTTGAATGATTTAATATCTATGTTTTAGAGATGGAGTCATCTATATGCATGTCTTAAAGCACAGATCATCAAACGCTACGCTTTAGAAACAATAAGTTCCCGGGATAGATCATAGTTATTATATTTTATTGATAGTTTTAGTTATTCGCTTATCGCCAGCATATTTTATAAGTCATTCATCCATCCCGTCTACCTATAATTTTTGGGAAACTGGTCCCATTATCCCCAGTCGGAGCCACTATTCCAAACGGAAAAGGAGTTGTATCAAGGTCCGGACCGGGTGGTTTCCCCTATGTTGTTGCAGCGATTTTTGAGGCCTCAACATAATTGGCGCTAGAAGGAGGGCCATCAACTGTGAATGGCACATAAGTCCAAACCTATAAGCCATTCTAAGAGTAATTCTCCCTCCGAATCCCCTCGACCTTCCCATTTGCACACTGGTTCGCCAGTATACAAACAAGGAGAAGGGGAATCAACTACCACTGCTCAAACCCATCATACCCCAGAACAATTAAGTCTTGAATCACCTGAAGTCCAGTCTCTAATCCATAAACTTCAGAGCTTCTCGATTTCACCGCAGAAATCTGAGGTATCAGAAAGCAGTGCGACTTCGCAGTTCAATCTAACTCATCCTCTCACCAGACTTCAGAGTGAGAAACTCGGTATTGAACCCACTGAATTCCCTTTACCCAAAAGGAAAAAGGCGAAGAAAATTACCGAAGGATCTGATAGTGAAGAGCTTTCATCCACGTCCTCCATTGCATCTTCCCCTCTGCGAAGTCAACCATCCACTCCCCCATTACAAATTGTCGTTCACCAGGGATTAGAAGCCTCAACATCCCAACCTGTTCACTCCTCATCATTAATTTCTTCCCATACATCTGGAATCCCAACAGTAGTATCAACCACTGTCGCTATTATAATGGCAGACCCATGGACTAGGCCAGGTGCAGTCAACATGCCTGCACCATTGCACCCTCTACCAGATGCTCCTGAAAAATGGCTGCCTAAATTTAACCCAGATGATGGAACCCAGGCTAAAGAACACATTAATAATTTTATGTTAGCAGTTAACTTAAAAGGAGTGACAGAACAAGATGTTGTTTTAAGACTCTTCCCCTACACCTTGCAAGGATCGGCAGGATCCTGGTATTTTTCCTTACCCTCTGGTTCAATTACTAGTTGGAACACTTGCCAAGAACAGTTTCTTACCAAATATGGAGATGACAGGTCCTTAGCTACCTTAATAAATGACCTCTCCAATCTAAGAATAGAGCATAAGGAACCGATAAAGGAATTTAACGCCAGATTTCATAAACTCCTGAATAAAATCCCTACAGCTTCCAAACCAAGTGAACAAATTCAAAGCGAATGGTATATTACCGCCCTACCTGCCAACATAGCCATTTTTGTAGACAGGGTCGGGAAACCTACCTTAGCTGAAAACATGAGAGAAGCACTTGCTGTGGAAAAGCGCATCAATGCTCTAGAGAAGAAAGTTGCTTTGGAAGATAGAAAAGCTAAAAAAGTTTCATTTAAAGAGGATTCCAAGAAGAAAACCCCAAAGGACCCGTACGACATGGAGGGTTTACAAAAAGTCCTGAAAACGTTGTCTAACGAAATGGTTGAAATAAAGAAGCAGGTGGCCGAAACCTCAAACAAAAGACCATTTAGGACCTATAAGAAAACTGAAACAAAGCCGCCAAATGTCATATCTAACGCAGATTCAGAGCAAGAAGAAGAGGAAGAGGAAACAACCTCACAAACTGATGATGAAGAAGAAGTAGCTGAATGCCACGGAATGTGGGATTTTATACTCCCAAACTCTGATACCGAGAATGAAGAAGAAGCCTTTCCTGTTACTACAAGAAGTAAAAGTACTTCTGAACCTACCCAGGCAACTTCAAAGAAAAGGAGTGCAGGTGCTACCACAACAAAGGAAAAAGTTCCCCCAAAGAAGTCGCCTGTAGTAGTTCCACAAAACCAGCCTTCAACTTCTAATTCTCCTTCGACATCCAAAACATTAGTGGTATCCGATTCAATGGAATATAATATTGTTGATGACATGAAGAAAACTAAGGCAAACATAACTATGTTTGAGCTTAGTAAGTTAAAGCATCAGCAAAAATTACTTCTAAAAGAATTGAATGCTGTTCCCTCTACTCCCCTTCCCAGTGCAAAAGCCGCTAATGATTCAGGCCAACCTCCTCCAGGTATGGTTGAAGCTACCGATTCAGTTCTAATTGGAGATAGATCGAATTCTCATACTCCACCTTTGCTGTTGACCTATGAGATTTATAACAGAAACCTGCACAACTGTTTAATTGATTCAGGGGCATCATCTAATATAATGCCAGCTTCAGTTTGCTCTAAACTGAACATTGAACCCCAGAAGTCTGCTATTCATATTGTACAGTTGGACAGGACCAAAGTACAGGTTGTGGGAGAAATTAATTCCGTAACTATCAGGTTGTCTGCCGATCCCAGGATTGTACAAAGAATTGATATCTTAATTGCTGACATACCTGAATTCTACGGTTTAATTTTGAGCAGAGATTGGTCCGAAAAATTGCATGGGTATATTTCCACAGATTGGTCACATATGTGGCTTCCCTACAAGGGAAAGCCAAATCAAATAAGGATCGATCGAGAGAAGCATATGACCCACACAGTTACTGAATTTGAGCAAGAAAACCAACCTGTAGCGTTCAACAACAACATTTTGGGGAACTATTCGTCAGAGTCATTCTTTGGCAACTTTGTTGCCCAACCATCTCCTTTTTCAGTCAATCATTTTACATCTTAGATTGAAAATTTTTCACAAACTGATGAGTCCAGATGTTTTAATGATGCTGAGGAAAATGTAAATATTTTTGTTAATACTCCTTTATTTTGGTCTTTATATTTTGATGGCTCTAAGTCCAGCGAGGGCTCGGGAGCAGGTTGCATTTTGGTTAGTCCACAAGGAGAAAAGAAACTGTTGTCTTGTAGGTTAGAATTTGAATGCACTAACAACACAGCCAAATATGAAGCTTTAGTCCAGGGATTATATAAAGCAATCGGCCTTAAAGTGCAATATCTAAAAGTATTCGGCGATTCAGAAATCATTGTCAAACAGGTGAGGAATGCAATTCATTGTCTTTCAAGTCACCTCAAGCATTATCAATCGCTAGTACAAGATCTTACCTCACACTTTTCAGCATTTAACATTTCCTCCATTCCTAGGTCGCAAAACTCAGCAGCCGACCTACTAGCCAATGTAGCTTCTAAGCTTCTACCTTCTGAAGACTATAGCCTTGATAGATTTTCCGTAGAATTACTTTTTAGGCCTTCAATTCTTGACAATGTCACTAATTGGAGAGTATTTAACCATGATGAAGACATCTTGCAATTTCTAACTTCCGAAAAGTCCTATGACAATCAAATTATTGAGCAAAATGACCATGATCTACAGATGAAAGAAACACCTCAAGAAAATTCAATTCCTAAACCAGTGGTAAAGCTCGAAGATCTTTATGATATCAAAGACAGGTTTAAACCTGTAATTAATGCAAAGCTTCAAAGTTCTACCCTTAGGTTTGAATTGATAAATCTAGGTACTGACCATGCTCCTCAAAACATCAATTTAGGATTAGGACTTTCTTTGGAAGAGAAGGAAGCATTTATTAAACTATTAAGAAAAAACAAACAGGTCTTTGCTTGGAAGTATGATGATTTGAAGACATATGATACATCTATTATCCAGCATACCATTCCTATGCTTCCTGATCGAAAACCGATTCAGCAAAAGTTAAGAAAAATACATCCAAATTTGGAGAGCCAGATAAAGTCGGAACTTAACAAGCTCTTGAAAGCCAAGATTATTTTTCCGGTCTGACACTCAAACTGGGTCTCTAATATGGTGCCAGTCAGAAAGAAAAATGGCGACATTCGAATTTGTATTGATTTCAGGAACCTGAACAAAGCGAGCTTGAAAGATAACTTCCCATTACCTACTATGGAGCAAATACTCCAATCAGTAGCAAGCTCTGAATTGATGTCCTTTCTTGATGGATTCTCAGGATATAACCAAGTTCTGGTTCATCCTGATGACCAACTTAAAACCACATTCAGAACAAAATGGGGAACATATGCATATCAGAAAATGCCTTTTGGACTTATAAATGCAGGAGCGACATTCCAGAGAGCTATGGATATAGCCTTTAGAGGGTTGATTAATCGAACAGTAGTCGTCTATCTAGACGATATTACTGTATATTCTAAGAAGAGATATAATCATTTGCATGACTTAAATCAAATCTTTCAGCGATGCAAAAGATATGGTATTTCTCTGAACCCAAAAAAGTCTTTCTTTGCTCTTGATCAAGTAAAACTCTTAGGCTTTATTGTATCCAAAGATGGCATTTATATCGATCCTGATCGGATCAAGGAGATTTCTGAAATCCCTTTCCCACACAATAAAAAATCGATGCAGTCATTTTTAGGCCAGATTAATTTCGTTAAATGATTTGTTCCAGATTTTTCTCAAATTATATTACCACTTCAGACAATGATTAAGAAGAATTCAGTCTTCAAGTGGGGATCAGAAGAAAAGCAAGCTTTTGATGTAATCAAGCAATCAATAATCAATGCCCCAGCCTTGAATACTCCAAATTTTTCTAATCATTTTACATTGTATACCATTTCATCCGATGTGTCTTATGCTGCAGTTCTCACGCAGCCAAATGCTCACAATTTAGAAGCACCCATATCATTCTTCAGCTCAAATCTTCAGGGTGCCGAATTAAATTACTCCGATGTAGAAAAACAAGCCTTTGTTGTATTTAAAGCGGTCAAACATTATAGACCCTTTCTTTTAAAAACCCATACAAAAATAATAGTTCCTTTCCCGGCAGTTAGGCAACTATTAATCCAAAAAGAGCTGGGTGAAAAAAGGGCAAATTGGGTCACAGCGCTTCAAGAGTATGACCTAGAAATTAAGCCAGCAAAGATTGTTAGGGGCCAAGGGTTTTGCAGGATATTGGCAGGAGCATCCAACATTCCAGAATCAAGCGATACAGATCAAACTCAAGAAATTAATCAGATAAGTGTTACTGATTCTGGATCTCAATATGCAGATTTAATCTTTTATCTAAAGAATGGTTATGCACCTCTGAATTTGTCTTACAAAAACAAAAGGGCCATTAGATTAAAAGCGAAGAATTTTACAATCATTGATGACGTGCTTTTTAGACAGAATTATGATTCTATCTTGTTAAGATGCCTTGAAAAACCTGAAGCCCAAAAGGTTTTGCAGGAGCTACATGACGGACCAGCAAGAGGACATTTCGGAGCCGACACAACAGCTCACAAAAGTATTCATGCTGGTTACTATTGGCCTACTTTGTTTAAAGATGCTCACGAGTACGTAAGGAAATGTCTAAATTGTCAAACTGCTAGCGGAAGACAACGTAAATCAGCCTTCCCTCTACAACCAATCAACATTGAGCAGCCATTTGAGCAATGGGGATTGGATATCATTGGGGAGATTACTCCAGCATCTTCCAAACAGCATAAGTATATCCTTACTGCTACTGATTACTTTACAAAGTGGGTTGAGGCAATCCCTTTAAAGACAGCAAATTCTAAAGCAATCATTGAATTCATAGACCAATTCATTATTACCAGGTTTGGTGTCCCAAATGCTCTTGTTTTTGATAATGCATCTTACTTTTCAGGCAATGCTATGTTTGATTTCGCTATTAAAAGAGGATTTAAGTTAAAATATTCTGCTAATTACTATCCCCAAGGAAATGGTTTAGCAGAATCTACTAATAAGAATCTGATTAAAATCATTAAGCGAACTATCGAACAAAATCAGAGGAATTGGCACAAATCCTTAGTGTTTGCATTATGGGCTGATAGGATAACACAGAAAGCTTCTATTGGAACTTCTCCATTTAATCTTGTCTATGGAAAAGAAGCAATCTTACCCACAAATCTTGTTCTTCCTTCTTTAGCCCTAGTGCAGTTTATTGAGGAAACTCCTTCCTCTTCTATTCAGTTTAGACATGACCAGATCCTAAAATTAGAAGAGGAAAGAGAAAAAGCCAAGGTTATCCATGCCAAACATCAGCAAGTCATCAAAGCAGCTTTTGATTCAGTCTCATCCGGTTCAAAACAATTCCAAGTCGGTGATTTAGTTCTGAAATGGGACAAAGCCCATGAAGACAAAGGTAAACACTCCAAGTTCCAGAAGTTGTGGCTTGGACCATTTCAGATCTGTGAGAAGATAGGCCATTCAACCTTTATATTGCAAGATTTATCAGGTTTGAGAGATTCTCTCCCTGTTAATGGCCTTGTCTTGAAGAAATTCTTTAACTGAGGAGGTGACCCCTTCTCCTTTCATTTCAGTAGGATTTTATAGTTTGTAGGATTTTAGGAAATAAGGTTGTGAGATGTCTCCCGTTGACCTTTTGCTGTGTTTGAAAAGTTGTCCCATAGAATGAGTATGAACATTTGCTTTTAAAATGATGGAACTTTTAACCAAAAAGGATAATTTCTAAGGAAATTAGATATCTTTGTATTCTGAAATCACAATTCAAGTTTTATCAACTCCTCTCAAAGCATAGAAATATCGTAAATCATTTTCTGTTTTTAAATTGGTCTCTAAAGGTTATCCATACTAAGATAGAAATCAATCCAATTTCAGCATCTTCAACTCTTATCCTGTCATCCATTTACTCTTAAGGAGAAATTTGTTCACCCCATTCGTTAAAGTTTATGATTACTCAGAGTGTAATTCTAAAATATAAGATATTTAAGATAAGAGGTCTTATTACAAGCCTGCTTACCATGTTCATAGAGAAATAGTTTATCTGACATTACCAATACTGCAAACCAAAACAGGGTAATGGCTTGAAATTACAAGACAAGGGGTCTCATCACGAGCCAGCTTGTTCAGTTAAACTATTATCAGTGAGTGGCATTGTCAAAAGCTGGCCACCAAACCAGGACAATGGCTTTTTATCTTACCTATGACAAAGAAGAAAAAGGAAATGAAATACAAAATATGAAAAATATTTTGAATTCATTCTGTTAATCACACTCTTAATTGAATGGGACAATGGACAATCATATGGTTAAAAGGTATCCCTGTCGAAACTATAGATGTTTGCTGGCAGCAGAGGCTCTACCTATGACAGATGAGTTTACTATAAAGGCTGATTTGGAAAGGTATTCTATTTTATCATCATAAACCAATAAAGGCCTATTTTAAAGCTTAGAATGTTTTTATTTTCTTAAAAAAGAGGAAGTCAACAAAATAGTTTCTTTTTCTCAGAATATATAGAAATCTAGTTATATTAGGAATTTCCCCATTGATTGAAACTCTATTTTTGAAAAAGTTTAAATGTTTCTATTTTTTCAAAGAGATAACTGGTTCTTCCAGCGAATCGCCAATTGTTGTGCTCTACAACAACCCCCCATTTCATATCATCTTTACTTATAAATATTAACGTATGAAATGGGTCCCTTTAAAATTTAATTGGTATCAATTCTTTTATTGCTCAAAAGAGGTCCGATAATCAAATGAATTCATTTCATAAAACCCTTTTTGAAAAGACCCTAAAAAGAAATAAGGCAAATCTTTGTCATTGCGATAAAGCGATCGCAAGATCGCATATCGCAATGACATAAGAAATATAAATAAGCGGCACATTGATTACCCCCGATGCGATATCACAATCGACGATCGACAACACTTCATACACATCTTAAAAAACAAACATAACATAAGCCCCGACGCGACGCGATATCGGCGATACTTCATATGCGGTCAAGGCAGTTTAAGTCATTTACTCCGATCCGATGCGATTGCGCAATCGGCAGTCGGGAACATCCCATGCACATTAATAAGGCGCTTAGGTCTTACCCCCGATGCGATGCGATATCGGCAATCGGGAAATCGGCAATTCACTCTAAATGCACCTTGTCATATTTCTTCGCGCTAATCCGATGCGGCGTCGCAATCGACGTTCGGAGGATCCTATGCTTATGATTATATAATGCCCATTCTCCCCATGCGATGCGATATCGCTATCGACGATCGGAATTTCAAAAGGTATAGCTTGAAGATCTAAAGTGTTATTGATTTCCGATCAATAAAGCGCAGATTTCAAAAAAGCCGTTAAATGGAGGGATAAGGTGATGTATTCATATTTAAAGTTTTGCCCCTTCGATTAACGATCACCTGCGCTCAACCGCCAAAATATCCATTGCACGCTTAAGGGAGTCATTCAACCGGATAATGGTGTAATAAGCATTTAAGGAGTAGCAGGCCTTAAACGGCCATTTAATATATCTGTAATATATGCTCATTGATTGGATCCGCAGCCATTTTTGAGAATTAATCTCTGCACGCTTCAATTGATATATCTTTCCCACCATGAGTCCTCATTATTATATTTCTATGTTACGGTTTTTCTTGCCTTTGTGCAGAGTTCATCCTCCAACAGAAGCCTGAGCATGATGGGAAAGAAATCTAAGAAGACCGCGGGTTCCGCTGCTACAACAGTTGCAGGACAAGCTGCCACAGATAAAAAGAAGGGCTTAATATCAGACACTACATGCACGGGTCTTACCAGAGCTACATGGCAAGGCACATATAATTTGATCGAAGCCGAACAACCAGAAAAGGCAGTAACAGAAGCTACTGCGGATCCTACTCGCAAGTCTGAGTCCACTCTCAAAGACTTAGCCGACTCCTTCCTTCACAGGATAGCGGCCAGAGAACAAATTCTCCCCTACACAGACGTCGTGCGATGGGCAATTGAGGAAATTCCAATCCTCGACAGAACCTTTTGCACCAGAGATGGGAGGATTTTTGGATCATTCAAGCCAGAACATCTAAGGCAAATGTATCATTTGCCTGAGCCAGAGAAAGTCTATAACAAGACCTTCCTGGAGAAATTTGCAGCTGATAATGAAGTAGAATCCGAACCCATCTGGGATTGGAGGCAGAATCCAGCCAAACACAAGCACGAGTCTTCCGGTAAGTACTAAGTCGATTCTTTGGCTTCTCCCTATTGTTATGCGGGGATAATGATGTGTAGGCTATGGGGTTACATGACTCTGCTAATTTTACCATAGAGATGGTTCCTCTAATGGAAGCAGCAGTAAACAGCATAATTATGGATTGGGCTACTATTCTCTCTGATAAGTTAGCCGTAGCTGTTCGTGATTTTAGAAAAGGTTCTGTTGTTACTGAAAGGAAAATTCCCCCGTTTTATTACAGTGCATACATTTTAGATACGTTATGTTTTAATTCTGAGTTTCCCGTCCTTGGTTGGAGGTGGACTGCCCAAGACCCCTCACCCATTCATATATACCACCAGAAATTGTGGAAATCCTCTTACAAAGACCATTTGTATCAAATCTGCAATGGCTTTATGGTTCCCATTCATTATTCTATTTTTGATAAGCCCATTCCCAGAATCTCCTACCTAGCTTCCTTTGATTTACCGGCGGTAGCAAGTTGGTTTGGAGAAGAGAGATTTACCTACATTAGAGTTTTTGGTAGCCAAGCCAATCCGCATGTTCTCCCTTTGTATATTCCAGATAAACTGCTAGCAAGAGAGGTCTCCTATCAAATAATGGCAGAGAGTACTACACAGACTCTCAAGAAAGAAAAGAAGAGGGGTTGGCCCTCTTTTCCCTTGAGAATTGGTGTATATACTCTGCATGATCTCAAACACGCAGAAAAGGAAGCCACAAAGATGCAGTCTTTAACCCTGGCCACTATCCCGAATAGGCTATATGATCCAACCAAACACGCCTATGCTGCATTAGAACAGGCCAAATTAACAAAATTTGACCATCAAGAAGATTGGTTTGACGACCTATTTGTTTCAAACGAAACAATAGGTCAAGCTAGAGAACTTGCTCGATTAAAATATAATGATCAAGGGGTAACTGAGTTCAATAAACTTAGGGAGCAGAGGTTGCAAACTCTGCCTCTAGATTTACTGGCAATAACCCCAGCGACGTCTTCAAGCGAGCCTGGTCGGCAACAGTCAAGCCAGCCTCCTGTTATAACAAAAGAGCAGAAGAGAGAACAGGAAGAAAATCAGAAGAAGCAACAGGCAGAAAGGCAGAGGAAAGAACAAGCAGAAAAACAACAGAGAGCACAAATGGAACAAGAAGAGAAAAGGAAGAAAGAGGCAGAGGAACAGCAGAAGAGAGAACAATAAGAGAAACAGAAAAAAGAACTGACAGATAGGCAGAAAAGGGAACAAGAAGAACAGCAGAGGAAAGAGCAGGAAAGAGAGCAGCAGAAAAAAACCACCAATGTCAATGTGGACACTACCATAGACCCCAAACTATTTCAAGAATGGCAGCAATTTCATTCCATCATCAGTGGATTGGAATGTTCAAAAGATGGGGACACTTCTAAGACAAATGATATGCAGGACATCACTTCTCCTCAGGTTCTAAGTGGAACCAGCGGCCCACCCATTTCCCAGGATGTTGAGGTAATTCCTAAAGACCCTTCCGATAAAATCGTTCTCCAAGTGGAAGATATTCCTCCCTTGGATGTTTTCTGTAGCCCAAGGCATAGAGAAGTTGTGAAGCGATCAAGGAAAAGACGAAGGATTGATCAACCTTCTATCTTACCAGAGCAAACAGTTACGGGTAATGTAGTATGGAAGGAGGAATTGGACCCCTCCGATGACCTAACAAAGATGTCACAGTATGCAGGTGCCTATTCTGCAGCAACTATCGACAAGGCATCGGAGGTAAGTCTTCTGCTGAAGACTAACGACCAAGATATTTTTGCATTACAGGCAGAGGTGACCGAGGAAAAACAGAGGGCAGCGCAAGCAGAGGAGCAGTTGCTGGTACAACAAAAAATGAATGATCAATTAACCCAGCAATTGCACGAAGAAAGGCAGAGGATCGACCAAAGCGCGATCAGAAACAAAAGGAGTTATCGAAGGCATTGGCACAGTTGAGGACAGCAAATGAGCTGATGATAAAAACGAAGGACGAGCAAATAGCTCAATTATCGTCACGACTCGAAGTCATAAAAGGCACCCAAAAGGTGGAGGATTTCGGAGCAGAGGCATCGCAAATAAACAATGCTTTAATATCACAAATTAGACTCCTGTGTAATCAACTCACTGAGGCAGAACCATTGTGCGAGCTAACTACATCCATTAATCAGCAGGTAGATAAGGCCAGGAATGAGTTAGACCAGGCCGATGAGCTCATAAGTGGATATCTTGACTGGCAAGATTCTGATGTGGGAAAAGCAGCGAAGTTGCCTAGAATCCAAGAAACATATAAGGACATACTCTTTACAGAATGGCACACTCAAATGATGAAAGCAGAAAGGGCGACTTCAAGATGTAAATTAACTGCCAGCAATATGATTGATCTGGTCAACAACACCCTCTACCTGGCAAACATGATCTCCCAATGTACACCTGGAAGAATAACAACAGCAAATGTAATTGAGCAAACAAGTTATCCTAACTTAGAGGAGAAGGGGAGATTAATCGCTGGGGTTAACACTTTTACTTTCGATGCTTATTGGCTCTTTCTGATCAAGCCACACACACAAAGGTCTGCCCTCAAGTGTTTAACTGATGCACTCGGGTGTATAATTCCCGATATTCAAGATGCCACATATGCTGCTCAGCTCAGTTCGCGCCTCAACAAACCACCTGGAGTAGAGCCAATGCTGGCGATAAGTCAGCTCAGGTTTAAAGGCAAAGAGCCTACCTGATGAATCATTGCCGCCGATTGCCAGATCGCTCCAAGAAATAGGATCAATATTCATTGATACCAATTATGTAGGATTTCTATTTATTAGATATTTAGATTAGCTTAGTATTTATAGACCCTTTCATTGTTTTGGAAAGGGTCATAAAATTTTGTAATAGACTTAAACACTGAAGTTTGCACTACTGTGCTTCAGCCTATATTCTTTTATGAAACTCGACCAATCGTTCTCAATTTGACAAGGAAGTTTCTTTATGCAATTGCGCACTACTGTCTTTTGTTGGGGATGTTTTCTGAGTCGAAGGAAGAACTGTGACATAGCGATTGATATACGGGAGTGTTAATCAGCTTATATGGTACTTTTATCTGTATCTGTATTCATTCCTTTTATATGAATTGTTGTGTAATTATTCTTGCTATTGTTGAATACATGTATGTGCTGTAACAACAAATCTCTAGCTCATTCCACTATTGGATGTTTTGTGATATGCCTTTTTTAATCATGCATGTAACAATGATATAAATGATGAAGTGTAGTAATTTCGCTGTTATCGCTTTGCGTAACTATTCATGCATAGCAGTCTTGAATGATTTAATATCTATGTTTTAGAGATGGAGTCATCTATATGCCTGTCTTAAAGCACAGATCATCAAACGCTACGCTTTAGAAACAATAAGTTCCCGGGATAGATCATAGTTATTATATTTTATTGATAGTTTTAGTTATTCGCTTATCGCCAGCATATTTTATAAGTCATTCATCCATCTCGTCTACCTATAATTTTTGGGAAACTGGTCCCATTATCCCCAGTCTGAGCCACTATTCCAAACGGAAAAGGAGCTGTATCAAGGTCCGGACCGGGTGGTTTCCCCTATGTTGTTGCAGCGATTTTCGAGGCCTCAACACTACTTCAAGTTATCTTCTTCTTTCCCATCATCTTGACAGATGTCCTTCAAGCGATCAAGCTTCTTCTGAAGGACCTCCTCCGATACCAATTGTTGGGAAAAATACTCCAGGGGGTGTGGTGAATTAGTATTTTAAAACTCACTTAAACTTTTCTTTTCTTATTTATATTTCTGTACGCAACTATAGTAAAGTAAAGTTGCCTATGTACGCGACTGCTATGCATACAACTAGCGTATATCCAATTAACTTACTTTTTAGTTAATTCATTATATATTTAACTTTAACCAGTGCATCAATACTTCAATAGGTATTAATTAAACAATAACCATATGCAGTAAGAATAGAATAAACCATCACACATAAGAAACACATCATCAAACATGAACACGAGGATTCTCAAGTTGAAACCCAATGTGGGAGAAAACCATCACTGCTTTTATTCTAGCTTTATCTTTTATTATAAAGAAAACATCTTACAATATTGTACTAGCATAGATCCATACTAGCACACGTACCACTTGTAGAAGGCTACCACCTTCTCTCATTTTCCAATGCACACTAGAAGGGAGATCCAATCCCTTGATCTCGTTTATCGACACCCATAGGAAGGGAGCTCCAACCCCCTGATTAGATTTACCAGCTACCACTGGAAGGAAGCTTTTACTTCCTCACTGAAGGCTCCAACCCTCAACACCTCCGTGGACCACGTTTCATAATTTTAGTACTGGATCCACCTGAACCAAAACATTAAATATGTAGGCCATGTTTTTAGACTAGACCCACTACCATCATTTAAGCCAAATTCAATACTAAAAACAAACACTGTATCAAATCACTTAATCATTGAACAAACTAAATCACCAAATTAATCATTGAACTAACTTACTCACATACAACCAAACCAACTTATATCATTGTATACCTATATATCAGAATATCAGACCACATATTGTTCATCATTGAAACTAGATATTGTCACTACAAACCCTGGTCAATCCTATGTCAGAATACATATGAAACTATTATTACATATATACACACTTTCTCTTTAGATAATCTGTGTATAGATATCAAAACATTGAACCCTGAAACTGAATCACTGCACTACTGAAATCAATCACTGAAGCACATAATGACCTTGTTATAGATCTCTGAACCAAATATAAATCATCATTACTATTCAACATTTCATAACATAATCAGTTCAACCTCAACCGACACGGTCAAAGACTTATCATCATCAAAGGGACATCACTGACAGACAACAGTAAACATAACAGAAAAAATCAGCGATACTAATTAGCTCATACTAGAAAACCCTAGCAGATGTACATGACCCTTATGAAAAACTTCCACATATGTGTGTGCCTTTCAAGAAGCATACATGCATACAAATTTGTCCATACTATAGAATCAATACGCGACTACCCAGAAGTAGATCTGGTATGTACGTGATCTTTCTGAAGAAAACCTACATACAGATCTATAACTACTGAATCATACCTTCACCTCACAACAAAACATCAGTCAAACCCAAATATCAGTATACACTATAAAATACACACATCATAACATCATCATCATAGATCTATCAACCCAAAACCACATTATTAAATGTGTAGTCATTTCATATCTATAATATATCATCCATCATCACATTATTAGGTGCACACTTATTTCAGATCAAGCAACTCATCAATAAACCAAATCATCCCAATTAGCACTTTGATCTCCATATCCTTATATAGCTTATGCCTTAGCCAATACCTTAGGCAAATTCCATAGTTAGGTCAATGGTATTCTTTGAAGTGATAAAATATCCATTGTCGCACTCATTACTATAGGTCAATACCATGGTAAAAACCCTTGGTATTGAGAATACTATAGTGCGGAAACTGTACACAACTTCTTTTCACAAAACCTATGTATACGCGACTTTGGTTCACAAAACCTACGTATACGCAACTTTTCTTCACAAAACCTGCATATACAAAAATTTGCTTCAACATATCTACATATGTATGTGGCTTTGCTTCACATAACATATGTATACTTCTTCGAACTTCCTCTTTATCATTCCTCTATCTCTGAATTGATATTCCTTTATCTAATCTTTCTGTCACATCTGTACTAGCTTGAATGCTCATCCTGCTACCATTATGTTGGTATATTTCTTATGTAGGTTTCCATCAAGGACAACACATTTTTCATAATGCCAACATTAGTTTCTTAAGAAACTTTTTTTTTGAAAGATCTATATCTTAAATTTGTTTTTGTCAAATAATATTCGCTTATGAGTGATTCTTCCTCTTCACCTCCCTATCCTTTTTTCTCTACTCTTTACAATGCATCAACTTGCGATGGAGATTCCCAATGCACTTAAAGTTTTTTGTCTCATGAGTTGAATCTTGAAATGACACAAGATAGTTAGAATATCTATGAAGAAGAAGAAAGTGATGAAACTATAGTTCATTCATTCAATCCCTTATCATCTCTTGTTTTGTATGAGGGAAACTCTTAAAATTAGTGGGATCATGAGACTTTTTTGATTCATAAATTCTCAAATTTGTGATCAAAGGAATATCATGACTTGAGTAATTTGTTTGTTGAAGTTGGAAAATCTTGATCAAACTAGTGATGTAGATAGCTTCCATCTAGATAATGGTGATCTTGTTAACTTAATAAATAAAAATTGTACACATGTAATTTTCAATCTGACTCAGTTTATAAAATGTTCTTATCCGTCTTTCCAAAGTTATGGAACTTTTCAGGAAGTTGAGGCACTTCAACTCTCGTTTATGGTCATGTTAGGTTCTCGCAATCTTGGTAACTTTCTTGAACCATGTCAGATATGGATTTTTGTGCACAATTCTTTCATTCGTATTGTTTCACTCGTTGCAAACTCATCCTTGATGGATTTTGGAATTCCTCGTTACATATTTCCTACTTCTCGAGATCGGGTTTCTTATCATATTGTTGTATTAAATTCATCCTCATGCAAATATATTGCATTAAATTACTTGGAGTGTATCCCTTTCATAAATTTGCAGAATCACGAAGATGATGAATTTGGAGATCACCTTTGGCCGAAAAGTCCATATCTGTTGAGTGTTATGGTGAATAATCAACTCATAGTTTTTCTTGTGAATGTCTTCACGAAACCATAAATCCTCTTGAGTTCTAGTAAGCACTTGAGATATTTTTTGAATGAAGTTCCTCTTTTTCACCAATTACATCTGGACTAGTTTCGCATATTTTCTATACTAGCATTACTTTTAGATTCTTTCGATGATTTCAATGATTCTGCAATTTGTCACCAGTTACAAAATGGTTTGTCACATTTAGTATGCGAGGAAGTTGGTTCTATTCTTTAGAGAACTCACCGAGCTATACAAATTGATTTATCTTGGTTAATTGCTAATTGGGAATATGATGCTTCAATCAATCCATTTGATCATGATTTTGTCTCTAATGACTATCATTCAAATCACCATTTTCCCATAAACACATCCAATGACGGTTGTTCTACATCCTTTGGTATTTATGGTTTAGCATCTCATCCTTCATGTACTTTCCAAATGATTGAGGGACTTCAGCCTTCATTAATGGTCATTTCGGGTCCTCATTGTCTTGAAAAACTGACTGAATATGATCAAATCAATTATTTCTCATAACATTCTCATCTGGACCCTATGCTTCTAATTGAAAATTCATCTTTTCAAGTATCGTGGGGTTTTCAAGAGGATTGTCTTGAATTTCACGATCCAATCTATGATTGCTTGGAAGCATATTTTTTAGCAAGCCCTTTGGCTAATAGCAAGTTTCAGTCTTTTCTCATGCTTTCTAAGAAGGATGATGAAAATGAAGGTTCATTCATAAGAAGATCTCATGGTTTGTCTGCTTATAATGGTCATTGAAAAGGTAAGAATGTGAAATGGATAGAAGTAGTGGCTATGAGCTATATCTCTACTGACAGGAAATACATTCTATTTATTATGCAAGTTATTCAATCTATTATCTTTTCTGTGGCACTATATTTTGTATCTATTCTAATTGCTTATATCTTTGTAAATGCAGGTCGAAAGAAAATATGGTGGCTTCATTGGAAATTTCATTACACGTGACCCCAACCTGCTAGCTAGTTAGGTTAGGAGTAGGTCTAGTTGCATTTTAGTATTTTGTTTTGTGTTTTATGATTTTGGTTTCGTATCATGTTTTGGTTTAACTTCCTTCTATTCTATATTTTGGTTTTCTTTCCTAGTTGTGTGTTGTCTTTTCTTTCATTTTTTGAGACCTTTCATGAACAATCTTTGTTGGCTCAAAAGGCAATCTGGAAAAATAGAAAAGGACTTTGTGACATTACAACATTTTGCTAACTCTCTATCCTTTTTCCTTGTCTTGGTTACACCTTTTGGTCGATGATGTTTCGACAAAATATATGATCCATCTGTAAGGAGAATTTTATGTCGAACCATGATACTTCTGTCTATTATGGAAACCTTATTCCCATACTAAGTTCCTTATGTTTCCATGTTTTCATGCCTATCCAATCAGTAGAAGAGGAAAAGGGAAAAAACTCAAATGATCAAACCTAAATCAAAGGTATATATATGCTTCCTTTTAGGAGCAACCTCTTCTACTCTCAATAAGTTGAGATCCCTTTTTCGCCAACAAAATGAATAAGTGCCTATGAACAATCCTCTTTAAATATATAAATAAAGGAGAAAGAAGAGAATGAATTCCTGCGTAGAGAGGTTAAACAATCAACTCCGTCGGGGTACTGTCCAGGCTCGCCAGCAGTAGAAAAATGTTTTTGTTCCTGTAGTGACTTCGTCGAGGTACTATCCAAGCTATCTGGTAGTGGAAGAGATGAAAAACTATACTATGAAAATATAAAGCTCTAAAACTACACTACTCTTTCCAATTTGAAACATTACAATATTGCTCAATCTTATGATTGTGTTCAATGAATAAGGCACAAAGGAGAACATGTTTATTCACAAGGTAAGTGGGGAAGCCAAAGTAATTTTCCTGATGAATCAATACTCCCTGAAGAACTGAGGCACTACACATAAGAGTTAACCAAGACAAAGAAGTTGGAGTTCTACCAATGTGTCGCTAAGTGTTTTCGTTGCTACAACACCCTCCAAAATTTTGGCATACACTAAATTTCAGCGCCTACCTTAGACTTGCATATTGTCGTCACAAACATTGAAATTCGTTGTATGTGTTTTCTATAAGTGTTTTGGTCCCTTTTACAAGAAAATAAAAATGTCGAAATTTCGCATGTTAAGTGTTGCACAATGTATATGAGCTTGTTTTGGTGGTTTCAAGGGGTTACCTTGGTATAAAAGAGTTGATCTTACCATGTAAACACTCACTGCACTCATTTCCAAAGTTGTAAGCATTTTCACACAAGTGTTGGCACGATCATCGCAAAGTGTATCTTTAGTGTTGCACTTGTCCTGTCTCATCGTAAAGTTGTCGCACTAAGGGAAGTATGTTTTTCATGTGTCCTAGCTGATCTATATGATGGGCCTCTAAATTAGACATAAATTAAGGCTCATACCTCTAAATTAAACAATAAATTAAGGGCTATGACCATCCTTTAGCACATTAAAACTCCCTTTTTGCATTAGATAATTTATTTTTAACTTTAATATATTCATTCAAAAGATTTATGAATAATTAGATATTTGTGCCTAATATTATTTATTTTTGTGGAATATTATGAGAATATTCAGCAGATTATGAAGATTTGGAGGCGGAGATCATTTAAGGACTTGTTCCCTACTAAAGGAGGATAAATAATAAATAATAAATCAACAAGGTATTATGGAATTATGGCACAAATTGTGGAACTCCAATGATTGAGAAAATCTAGGAATGTGTTCCCTGCCATTTAATGAAGATTCCTAGTATTGGGGACCATATCCACTAATCAAGGGATTTTGGTGGAGAAAGGTTCCTCCATTCATGGGGAATGATTCTTAATAATTTTGTATAAGTACCAAGTCGAATTTTCCTCTAGGGAGATATTTTCATTAGTGTTCTTGTGGAGAGAACTCGTATATTTGCAGCTCCATTGTATTTTCTTGCAAGGATGTAATTGTATTGATCAAAATAATGAAGATTAGTGTCATGTTCAGATTCTAAATATTTTTCTCCTCCATATGTCTCTGAATTTCATTGGGATTGGCCATTCTAGGAGCCTCAGATCCCTTTTGTATCATTTTCTTTCCTTCTTTTCAATACTTATTCACATGCATCTCTTGTTTTTATTTCTTTCTACTTCTGCATTTAGTATTAATGATTTATTGTTGTAGGATTGACTTAAATGGTTGATGTAAGTTATTTTTCAAGATCCCAAGCATTATTTCATCCTTGGAAAGATTTGGAGGTTCATAGTAATCATTGAGCTGCTTGTATTAGTCTTCTTATTCCCAAATCTAGAATTCTGGAACTCCTTTGTGGCAAAGAACAATATATTTCTTCTATTTTTTAGAGCATGCTAATGAGCTTCAATCGAGTTGGTTCCACTTGCATTAGATAAAAAAAAAAATATTCTAGTTCATAACAATATTTACCACATTTAATTTGCACTTGATTACGTTAGGAATTTTTTAGATTTACTAGCTCGCTAGTTCTTGAATTTCTAAATTTTGGACTAGTAATGTTTTTCTATTTTTTAGCATGGGTTAATAGAAGCCTTTTTGAGTTGTTGGCATCAAGGGGCCTGACCTATGTTCATAGTTATTTAGCGAAACAAATCCCTACACTACTAGCACTTTTGGCATCACCCCGCGGAGTGTGGACTGAAGTCTCACCCGAAGCAATATGGGGGGATGCTGGGACCAAGTTTCCACACCCTTGAGATGTCTGTGGTGACGATTTAGTCCAACTGTGCTTATCTTTGTGCAGGTTACTTCATGCACTGCTAATACCCTCGCGATCTATTATAATCACCTTTTGCGTAGCCCTAACCAGGGGCTAAGATGCTTTCGCGCTGCTATGGTAAAGAACTACACTATTTCCCCAAGCTACGCCGCAAATCTTAATTATCTTCTTACAGATGTTAGTCAACTTCGCATAAACAGATATTTTATCTTGTATTCACTTAATCAACATATTCATACATATTCCCGCATCATATAAGCATTAATAGTGCAATGTATATTCAATGTAACAAATGCATAAAATAGGAAATAAATACACATAATGGATATGAAACTTCTCTTTATTAATGCTCCAACTGTTACAGACTCGACTCACCTTGCGCACTTAGCTGCAGGGGTATGCACACTCAACTGTGGACTACTAGATGTCTGCACACTCAACTGTGGAGCCTTCTCCTACTCTACAAGCCACAACTAGACTTTACACTTTAGATATGACTCAACTCTTCATCTTTAGATCCGTCTCTTAACTACTTAGAGCCTTGCTCTATTTATACAATCCCATGGTCTGCGGACCATGGGTAGATCTCTACAACCAACATTATAATAAACAAATTGAGGGCAGACAACCCTATGACTCTTTTACAAGCTACGTGCTCCGCACCCACAAAATGTGGAGTCTTTACATTGAAGTTACAAATTTTTATCAAAATCTGGGCTTTAAGCCCCAAAACTTCCCTTGGGGGATCTCATGCCCAACAAGCCCCCAACACAAACATCATGACTCGCCCTCGAGTCACTCTGTTGGTGTGAAGATCTTTGCATGAAGACCTCCCAATTCTACCTAGATTGCTGCAAGATCGGCAACACACTGAGAAGCTACCTATTGTGCCTCCTCAACGGGTTGTTCAGAGACTGCTGTAGCTGAACTGCTGCCTTGAATGTTTTCCTGTGTTTCCTGCAGTTGCACGAGATTTTATTCAATGGAGGCGATAACGCTGTATGCCTCATCAATCCATGACTGTAAGCGCCCCTTCAAAACTGCTTCCTTATGTCGAGCAACATCTACCTATTCCTTGAGTGCTTTCGCCTGTTGCATCCCGCAAGCCACTGTGTAAGGGAAATCATTTGCGTGATCCCTTTTACTTCGTCATATTTCTGTTGTAGCTCACATGCCTCTATCTCTAGGTGTTGTATGTTTGGGTCCTCCTGTAGAGTGGTGAGAACCTCGAACAACTGCTCGAACAACTTTGTGAAGTCTGTCACTGCACTGCTAACCTCCGCTATGGCTTTTGTAATCACACTAGCGCACTATTCCTTAACTTCCAGCGGAGTTGAATATTACACCTTCAATTGCAGTTCTTCTATCTGAAGGTTCAGTTTGAGCTGAACCCTAGCCATCTCTTCCTTTGCCTCATGCACCCCTGCTGCTAGCTTCTAGATGCATACCTCCATTGGTTCCTCTGCTTGGATGGCCAACTCTGGGGCCATCTCGAAAGCTTCCTCGACCACCTATACGCGCTGTCTATTCTGCGCCACTACCTCGTCGCACAACAAGCTCAAATATTCCATGTTGTTGCACTACTCACTCATTACCTGGAGCGAGCAAGCCTCCCTAGCTTGCAGTTTTGCAGTAACTCCATCGTGCAAAACATAGAGTGTCTCCTGAAGGAGCGCAACCATATTTATCCCGATTCTCTTCAGCCCGCTGACCATAGGCCTATCACCCTCATTTTCTGTAACTAGCACTCCCTCTCATAGCACTATTGTGTTAGTGATCCGGGCACGCAACATCTCCTCGGTCGTGAGTGCCTAGTGTGAGTTTGGTTGACATAGTGCCAGCCTGTGGGGTGCACACCTGCAACTCCTGTATCTATGCTCGGAGAGCCCCCAACACCATTTGTTGTTCCTACGCAACTACTAGAAGGTCTCCACAGTGACGTCACTCACCTCGTGCAGATCTCCCTTAGTGAGGGTGATCAGGTCGAAAGAAGTCTTTGAAGCCTTCAACTTCTTCCATGGTCCTTCCTACTCTCTTGGGTATGGTTGTTTCAGCTGGGTCGATGCTATCTGTGGGTCTGTGCCACCTTGCTTTGTATGTGTTTCCTGTTCAGGTGAAGGCAACTTTTCTCCCTCGCACTCTTCCTCAGCTGCCTTCTGTTGTTCTTCCGCCAGCTTCGCCATGTCGCGCACCACCTGGTCCTTAGCTGCTACCGCTTCATTCCTAGGTTTTTCTGCCAAGTGCGCCATCCATAGTTTCACTTCATCCTTTTTCCATTATGCGGAACACTTTTCTTCTTCCACTGCAGAGTTGGCTAGAGCGCGCCATTCTGGCGCCCATGACTCAAGGACTGCGAACATGATGTCGTCTGTCACCAGGTAGGGTAGCTTGCACCATGTGTTCGTGGGGTCCTTCCATAGCCTGATGTAAACACGATGGAAATTTTCCTTCAACTCTATGAAGCTCTGCAGACTGTTGTAGAGCATGGGCAATAACCGCGACTTTCGATTAATCCCCATTCTTATGTTCATCTCCATGAACACCCAAAAGATTTTACTATCCCTTATCCTCTGTGCATCTCGGGTTGCCCAGAGTGAAGCATAATTCACTGCCTCCGGAAGGTCTAGTGCGATCATCAGGAACTAGCTGTCTTCAAGCAATTCCCATGCCACCTGTACTATGGACAACAAAAGCTAGGCATAGTGAAAAATCTTCCACTGCTCCTATGCCTTGCCGCAATTCTCAAGGAACTCTCTGCATAAGTAGTTTGCCCAGTTGAATTGGACCCCTTTTATGCATTGCACTACAAGTGTAACCACCGATGCGGGCACCTCATCTGCTTGACACTTCTGGATAACCTTCCCTACCAATATCTGTGTTGTGACTTTGACTGCAGGGTTATTGATGCTAGAAATCACGTACCCTCTCTTCTTCTTCTTCATGGTCTTCGTGATGGCCAAATCATCACTCTTAACCTCCGAGATGTTTTCTTGTTCCTCCCCTTTGTAAGGGAGTGGGGTAATTCTATGATTCAAGCGGTCTATGATGGGGATAGGCTCCTCCAGCCACAAGAACCCATCATGCACCAAGCAGAGTAGCTGCCTGATGACAAAAATGGTCACTCGGGCTCGATGGTAATGCGGCACCCAGACTAGGTTTAAGAATCATGCATTTTCTACACCTCTCAGCCACTTACGTGGATCCAACTCTATGACTCCAGTCGGCACATCTTTCTTTCTGCACATTAGTTGTGCAGTTTCCAAATGTGGGAACTTATCGTGGTCCACGAGATCCCAGTCTTCAAATTTTAGTACAGGCACTCGCCGCAAGTGCGCTCCTTCAAAATTGATGTCATTAGGGAGCAGCAGAGTGTGGAGAGAGTTTTTTCTCTCATCTATGTCTTTTGTCACCTTTGCTTTACCCTTCCACAGAGGAACATATGCGGGTAACGTGGTAAGAGGTGCCGCACCTTGGGTGTCAACCTCCATTTCTACATCCTCCTCCTCCTCTACCAGGATTTCTTCAAATTCTTCCTCCTCATCAGCCTACAAATTAATAGCCTTCCCCTTTTCTTCCATGGTAAGCTTAGTCCTTAAGGGGTTCCTAGGGGATACACGCACTGGTACTATAGCTTGCTTGTCTTTCTTGGGACTTAGTGTGCACAGTGATTTAGGGATTTTTGCGACTATCCTGACACTTTTTGGGACTTCTACTTCCGTAATGGCCTGTGCAACTTCCTTAGCGGTCATTACTCTGGTATCCATGGCTTCCTTAGGTGCTGCCATAGTGCTATTCCACAATTCTCTTAACAGCTCGGGTAAATTCTCAAGCAACGAGTTCGCCTTCAGAAGACCAAACATGTCTAGATTCATGAGTGTCTGTGCGCGCAACAACTCAGTCCTCAAATTGGAAAGTGTTGTTTCCTAGACAACCCTTTGTAATTTATAGCGCCTTTTGAATTTGAATTCGACCGTTCCCCCCACATTCGGTCCATTAACGCTTGATTGGTGGCATATTTTTAAGAATCTAGCCCATAAAGTTCACCTTAAATGCCTTTCGCTCGCTCCATTTTGTCTCAAAACAAGCATCACATCATGAATAGTGACTGTAACAGTCACTTTCCGGGCGACCCGCGTGGCAGCGCAACTACCCTCGTGTTGTCGCAGACCCTGTGACACTTCGCTATTGCATGCAATTCTGATATTGCGCAGCTCTCAGGCAGAGTATTTTATAGTCCCGCGCCTCCTTTCAGTTTCCTGGAGTGCTAAGACTATGCTTCTATTGGCTAGTCAGATGGCTGAGCCCCCTATGTACACCTTCAAATGACTACCATTAACTTTTCCTGGGAAGAGTTCTCCATTTAATTTTACCAACTGCACTGCGCCACCATCTGTGATCTCCTTAATAACATACGGTCCTAGCCAATGCATTCTGAGCTTCCCTGGGAATTTATCAAAATTACTATCATATAACAACACCAAATCATTCACCTTGAAGGTGCACAACTTAATATGTCGATCTTGCCAAGCCTTTTCGCACTACTTTTGAACTTGCTAGTGAAATCCAGCCAAAAATTGATCTTCTTCGAGCTCCTCCAACTGCGCGAGCCTCTCCTCCAGGGCTCCATGGTCTGTCATACCTATAAGCGCTACTAGCACATACTAGGCATGATGTATTCCATAGGAATTATAGCTTCCACTCCATAGACAATCCTAAAAGGTGTATGTCCTGTTAGTTTCTTGCATGTCATCCTATAAGCCCATAATACTGCGGGTACGCGCAGGTCCCAATCACTTTGCTGCGTGTTGCATACTTTGTTCAGCGCGTTGCATACCTTGTTGAATGCTTTCACATGGAGAACCTTCAACGTGACTTTTCTTCCTACATAAGGTTTCCCCAACATTAAGAGCCATTTTTACATTCCCCCCCCCCCCCCCCCCCCCCCCCAACATATGCTTATTGACCATACATTTCAGTGCAGAGTTCATGTGCATCCACGTAAGTTGTTTTCCATATGCCTGTGCCAACCTGGCCAAATGCATGCACAGATCACCACGTCCATTGTACTTGTCTATCAATCGCACCCTAGGCTTCCCAAATTGCATGCACATCATTCTCCCACACTCGTGCCAGTCGTCAAAGCTCCCTTTGTGCATACCCCACGACCTCACGGGCGTAGTGTGCAGTACCCAGTCCAAGGCTTGGAAGCGTTGCTTTTTTGACACCTACCTTTCAAATTTATTCAAGAAGGTATCTACCTCACTTATAGCATCATAAGTAGGTAGGTCTCTTACTTTTATTGATACACAGTGAGACGACCTTGTCATCATATTACAATTCAATGTAGTTACCTCATGTAACTGATTCTTTCATTGCTCCATCTCCTCATCTGAATCTGAAGTACAAGAGCTTTCGTGCTCCCATGAAATCTGCCCATCCGCGGTGGGATTCACCCTATCTTGGTTTCACACTATTATCTTATAGATGTAGTCCAAATCATCATCACTTTCATAGTCGCGCACCGGCTCCGTATAGCGTGATCCTTTGGTAGGGTCCAGGGGTATAATTACGCGTAGTGACTTCTTTTCAAAAATCATTTTCCGCTTTTTCAAGTTAATCACCCCATTCATGTCAGTGGTCCAATCAATTCCCAAGAGTGCGGGGTAGTGATTGCTTTCATCGACAATCTTTATCACTTCGAAGTCTGCGAACACACTTGCTCCCCCAATATCCACGGTTATTCCATGCAATCACCCCATGGGTATTATTTTCTATTGGTTTACCATTCATAGCTGAATTGGAGACCACTATAGCGTAGGTCACCCCATTCGCTTCCATGTTTGTTTCAGTAGAACATTCGCATCTGATCCTAAATCCAGGATGACTTGATCCATCTCATATTCTCTGATCTGTGCAGTCAGTCTCATTTCTCTTCCCATTCTTGTCTTCTGTTTTCTTATCTTCCTGACTACACGCGGTTCTCCTGGCGTGGTCCCATCGCATCTGTTAATGAGTTCTTGTAACCCTTTTACTGCCTTAATGTTGCACAGTAGCTTCATACATGTTTCCAGGAACATTGTGAGCATAGATGGGTCCATCTCTGACTTCATTTTATCTTTGCTTTTGGAAGTGGAGGCATTGGCGAAGCTCTTCTTGGCTTCCATGAAGGTTTCCCGAGTGCACTCCAAATCAAAATCTGCTTCTTTCACCGAAGCTTTGCGAACCCAAGTACTATCTTTGGGTTGTTTTCCTTTGTCATCTCCCATCGTGATTCCACTTCGAAGCATAATGTTCACATTCGGATGTTCCTCGTGCGGCTCAAACCTCATCATCTGCAGGTTTTGAGTCGGGGGAGGTGGTAACCCTCCTTTGTCACATATCCTAGCTATCAGTGTAGGAAAATATTCTGTCTCATGATAAAACAAGTCGCAATACAAACATGACGGGCATGTTGGATTCATGCAATCATGGGAATAATTTCCTGGTCCTGCGCAACTGTAGCATATCAATTGTCCACGACCTCTTCCAGGTCCTCCTCTGCCTCGGCCTTGTCTGCTCCCCTGAAATCCTGTTCACGCCATTCCTTAATTTTGATCAAGGGGGCATGTTTCAGCCTGAACTATGTAGGTGGTAGTTCTATCCATCATTAACTCATAGCTTCTACAAGTGCGCTCATCGTTCCCCACTAACCTACAAAAGTTGTGGAACAATTGTTGCAAATTTTGCGTATACTTCTGTAATAAGTGACAATTTTTTGTGGCATGCTTTCCTGCTATTTGAAAAATCACGCACCACAAAGTAGGTGTTACGCTAGGCCCTGGTTATGCTTCTGGTATTAAGGGAATTGGTCCTCCTCCTACGAGGTAATTTGCGAAAACCGGGTAGTGGTCCTTGTCATGACCCTGACCCTTTCATTTTACGCACCATATCTCTTCGCACACTTATGGACGAGTTGTCCTGTCCTATTTCAGACTCTCCATCTCAAGGCATAAATTCTTTAGTTGCACATGGACATGCTGAACTCCTAAGTTAGGATCCTGCATCGGGGACTCATGTAGCCTCATAGCAATCTCTAAGGCCTCCATCTGAGTCCTTATCTTCTGCTACAATAGCGCACTCCTTAAATGTGGCATTAGTGAAGCTAAAAACCACTCACAATGTTGTCCATCCATCATATTCATATTAGCTTTGCGAATCGTACATTTTAGCCTCTGATCCAGCTCCCAAGGAGTCTTACCTGGTAGCATCGTGTTCTCTTTGAATCTAATGATCGACTTTGCTTCAAAATTTAGCCTGCTAAATTCTCTATTTAGTGCTACTTGGATATCCACGATTCCTGCATTTGGATTATCATTGGAGTGCTTAATATACCAGGTCAGTGTGTGGTCTTGCAGGGTACTAACTTGTGTCACTTTATTTATATTGTCATCTGTAACTCCTTGCGTTTCCCATACAGCCCTTACGATGAACCAGAATTGGTCCAGATCCTCATTTCCCAAACCTCTGAAAATAGGCAACCTCACCATGCTTTCCATATTTAATTGCGGTGGTGGTGGTGGTGGTACGGGTGAAGATGGAGGTGATGGTGGTGAAGCTAGCGACGGTGTGGGTGGAGGTGGTATTCGTGGAATTCTTTGCCTTATTAGATGGATCGGACTTCACAGTGAGACCTTCATGAGCTCTTCCTCGTCCTCTCGCGGAGATGAAATCAAGGGGCTAGTTTCTGATCCCTTATTTCATTCATTCCTATAAGCTTTTCCACTTTGCGTAGCCCTGAACATCAAGGTAAATGCATAACCCTCTTTTTGCACAATAGAATTTTAATCCAAGTATTCAGAGACTTTACGTACTTACCTCACGGTCCTTTAAGAAAGCGTCGCTCTGCCTCGCTGTAGCTAACTGAGGTGTCAATCGCGAAATTAGTAATGAATCCTCCTATAATATGATCAAGCCAATGATGAACGACGCGTGCGATCTTATCCTCCGATGCTTCCAACCTTCGCACTAACTCTGGGGTCCACACAATAGGATTGTCAAGTTTCCACCTTCCTTGGCTATTTGCTAGCTTCACAGTCCACTTGTATAGCTTAGTAGGGAAGGACGTGAAGAATATTTTTTGGATCTCCACATATAGGTAGTAGTCTAACTACTCTTCTTTTGATAGTCTTGGGTTTGCGTTCTCGTGTGTTGTGAACTCGTGAATTCTTCTGTCCAACCAACTTTAAATTTCCTTCTTAGTTGGACTCTAATGATACAACATCAGACATCTCTATGCAGATTCCGATCCCGACAACGGAACCACTTGTTGGCTTGAGGGGGCCTGACCCAGGTTCAGAGTTATTTAGCCAAACAAATCCCTACACTACTGGCCCTTTCAGCATCAGCCCGCGGAGTGCGAACTGAAGTCTCACCCGAAGCAGTATGGGGGGATGTTGGAACCAAGTTTCCGCACCGTTGAGATGTCTGTGGTGACAATTTAGTCCAATTGTGCTTATTTTCATGCAAGTTACTTCGCGCACTGTTAATACCATCATGATCTGTTATAATCGCCTTTTTCTTAGCCCTAACTAGGGGCTGAGACACTTTTGCGATGCTATGGAATCGAACTGCACTATTTCCGCAAGCTAAGCTGTGAATCTTACTTATCTTCTTACAGATGTTAGTCAACTTTGCATAAACACATATCATATCTTATATTCACTTAATCAACATATTCATACACATTCTCACATCATATAAGCATTACAAGTGCAATGTATATTCAATGTAACAGAGGCATAAAATAGGAAATAAATACACATAATGGATATGCAAATTCTCTTTATTAATTCTCCAACTGTTATAGACTCGAATCACCTTGCGCACTCAGTTGTAGGGGTCCGCACACTCAGCTGCAGACTACTAGGCCTCTGCGCACTCAGTTGCAGAGCCTTCTCCTACTCTATGACCCACAACTAGACTTTACACTTCATATATGACTCAACTATTCATTCTTAGATCTATCTCTTAACCACTTAGAGCCTCACTCTATTTATACAATCCCATGGTCCGCAGACCATGGGTAGATATCTACAGCCAACATTACAATAACAAAATTGAGGGTGGACAATCCTATGACTCTTTTATAAGCTACGTGCTCCGTGCCCACAAAATGCGGAGTCTTTACATTGAAGTTACAATTTTTGATCAAAACCTGTGCTCTAAGCCCCAAAACTTCCCTTGGGGGATCTCGTGCACAACATGAGTGATTCCACTTGGAATGGGGACCTAAGACATCCTAGTTAATAAAAAAAAGTATCCCATCCAATTCTTACTTGATTTTCTTCTTCATTCGATGAATTATAATTTCATATAGTAAATTTGTAACATCCTGTAGTAAATCAGGGGATCCTCTAGGAAATTACTCTAGCATCCTGTAGGAAAGCCTGTTTTGAGCCCGCATTGAGAAAAAACATCATTGAAGGTGGGATTAGGCCTCTACTTGACCTCCATGCCATCAATACCATTTTAACCCTCTTACTCCACACTTGTCTCCCCTACCAAAGATCAAGGAAAGATTAGCATTTGCATTTATAAAGCAAAAAGATTTAAAAAATGAGTTCTTTGATATTTACACATGCACGCAGCAGTTAGTACTCTCTAGATTAGATTTCATGCTCAGTTAGTTTAAATCATCACATGTGATAAATAGGGTTAAGCTAGGTTTCTTTTACATTTAGTTCATGATCTTTATGCAATTAGAATAGGTTTCTTTCCTTGTACTTTCTTTCTTGCAATAGGTTAAGGTTCCATTTCATACATTTCATTTTAGGATTTGACTTCAGTACATGCACTCCATTACATCATGACAACAAAGGAAGGACACATTGTATGCTACACATATAGTGCCGATACCTCTTATGTTTGTACGAACCCTGGGTTGATAATTAAAGTCAGTAGCCTTGGGAGTTGCAACATTCTTGTTGCAATAACAAGGCTCATCACTATGTTGTTATGTCATCAATTTTTTTAAGTGTGTGATCACATATACTTCATTGATCCCACACTTAGTCAAATTCTAAAAGGCTCTCCGATCAAGCAACTTAGTCTCATCTAGCCCTCTTGAACTACACATTACATAGTCTTAGACCTCTCACTACAACCCTTCCTCTTGAAACTACATAATTCATAGTTCTTTCCTCCTTGGACTATGTACTTCACAGTTCTAGTGCTCAAGCCCAAACCTTGGCCTCCAGAACTACACAATTCAGCCCTCCAGCCTAGCTTGAACTACATATTATGCATTCTTTGACCTCAAGCCCAACCCTTGAGCTCATGAGCTACACAATTTAACAATCACCTAGACTACTCTGCCTTCTAGAGCTATGCAGTAGGTAGAATCAGTGCTCAACCCTTCAGCCTTGCTGACTAAGCTCCAAAACTGCGCAATTTTCTTGATTAGTGCAGCCTGAACTGTGCATTGTGGAGTCTCAAGGATCAAGCTTCACCCTTGAATTCCTAAGTTGCACAATTGCACAATCACTGAGCCTCTCCTTCAACCTTCCACTTGGTTCTGGCGTAGTTAGTGGATTAATATGCAACATCTTAGACTAGGGGTTTACCAGACTAATGTAATATTCTCATGAGTGAATTGTAGATGCAAGTACTCTATCATATCATGAGATGATGATTAAGAAGGAAATTGAGAAGGGAAACATGATGGAAGGCATATTTGTAGTTGATTATGCAAGTTGATCAATCAAGAGAAATGAAAAGGACACCAGTTTGCAAGCGCATGTCAAGACCTGATATCACTGAAGACTCCTCACCTATATGCCATATGGACGTGGACAGAAGAGCATTCCCAAGAAGACACATAGTAAGGAGTAGCAAGAATGAATTGTCATTACCATGTCATCAATAAGTCCATGTCAGCAGTTTCATGTCATGTCATGTCATGAGTTATCATATGCCACATCATTCTTGTGGATTATGTAATGTCTTATTCGAAAATGTATTGTAAAGTGGAAGTGCAAAGGACATGTACAAAAGATGAAGAGTCATGTAAAGTCAAAAAGTCATAGAAAGTCAAACAGTCATGAGGATAGTGAAATAGTCACAAGGGAGGTGAAGCATCACCCCATTGGTTATATATACACCCTCATTGTATGAGAAAAGGACTTTTCACCTTGGCTCCTCCTGCAAGGCATTAGAGAGACAAGCTAGTTCTTTTGTGGAGTAAGTAATGGCTCCAAGGCTCCATTATTGGAGCTAGTGGTGTTCATTGTACACACATGTCTTGGGAATTTTAATCATATATAAAGCATGATGGCCAACGTGTTCCTCATGCATGGATTATTAATGTTTGTAAGACTGTTCTATGAATGTTTATGATTTATGTTTGTTTTCACCTCTCCTAACGTAGTCGAACTATTTCGGTTATTTTAGTGCTTATCATATTGAGAATGTATTGAAGTTGTTGCAATTATCATTGCATCTTTGTGGACTATTCCACTAGATGTTATACAGATATCTCTCATTGTTTTTGTTTCTACCAGAGTGGTTCTATTACCTCTCTCTTAGAGGCTCACTTTATTTTCCCTCCGCAGTAGAATAACCTTGACAAAACGACAACCAAAGACTCACTAGGCACACTTACTTTCTTTTAGAAGGAACACATGAGTTCCTCTCTCTTGTTGATAGCTAAAACCAAGGAAAATATATAAGAATACATAATACTTTGGATGGAGCTCCTACTCCAAAGAATGTCAAGTCTAATTGGGACTTCACATCAGGGAGACCCCCCTTCTTGACAGATTTCTAGGACCGTTAACCAATGGAGCTAGAAGGAGGGCCATATGAAAGGTTGTTCCCATTGAGTCTACCTTGAATATGTTATTCAAAATCTATCTTCCCCAAATCATAATCTTGGGATGTGTTTCTAAAGAAATTAATCTTACAATATGTGTAGAAGTTTTCCATAACCTGTCCCAATTTAACTTTGATTGAGAGGGTGAATTAACTCTTCGTGAACATCTATTTCAATTTTTTTATTTTTTATTTTCTAATGGAATACATTGCAAGGATATCATGGCTATATTACTCACCCTCACATTTGAAGGTCACATTAATCGATGGTGGCATACATTACCCGATGCTTCTATCCATTCATTCGACCAACGTGGGAAGGAGCTTCATAAATCATTTGACATGTATGATAACCAAAATGTTCTTAAAAGAATTATGAACTAAGAATGAAGCCTAATGAACCAATTGAGGATTTTTCTGATCGATTCCTTCATCTTTGTTATGAATTTCCAGGAGAAGATACAGATTGGGATTTATTTAAACAAAATTTTAAGCATTTGGTTCATATCTCTTTGCATAGTGAATCTGAACTCCCTGATGCTTTTACCTCCCCGAATCTTGTAAATCATGAGACACCTCGCATTCCAAAGGAGGAAACTACTACTACTTTTGTTTCTTTTCCTCCTCTTTTTCAAGTCTCAATGTGGTTGCCTTATTGCATTTATAATAAAGTTGGTAAATATGCAAATCAAATTTCTAATCCATCTCTTCATCCTCCTTTTGTTTCTCATGATTCAAGTCTAATGAAAGAAATCCCGAAGCAGTTCTTGGAGCCTAGGGTGAAGGCTAATCCTTTCATTCCTCAAGATGACATTAGTACTCTTAACATAAATATTGAATCTAGTTCCATTGAAAGTTTTACTTATTCAAGGGGAATCTGTCATCCTATATCGTCTCCATGTCATGAATATGCATATCATGATCTGCGTGATCAATATGCTCCAACAACTATCCCTTCACACTCTCCTAATTTTCGAGTTGTTGGTTCAAATTGTGGTCAAATACAGGCAAGCTAGATTACACTAGTAGAGGAGGAAAATGAATCTAATTTTGATATTTCTTCCCTTTTTCAAAGTACCCCATGTCAATATGATGCACTTCCATTCTTGGATGATTTTCGATCTGCTAATATTGGTGTTGAATCAAATGCAACCAATTCTTCTGATCGATCTGTAACCTTGGTTAACAATATTTATGATGATGATGACTCTGTTGATATATGCGATCATGAATTCCTAAGTGAACCAATTAATTTTTTAGTTTCTCAAGAAGCTTTTGTTTCAAAAGATGTAAATCTTAAATCTGTTTCGATCAAAGAAGATTCTCTTATGAGTGATTCTTCCTCTTCAGCTCCCTATCCTTTGTGCTATACTCTTTACAATGCATCAACTTGCAATGGATTCTCAATGCTCTTCAAGTTTATTATATCATGAGTTGACTGTTGAAATGACATAGGATATTTTGAATATCCATGAACAAGAAGAAAGTGATGAAACTATAGAGCATCCATTCCATCCTTTATCATCTCTTGTTTCTTATGTGGGAAACTCTTTGAATCAATGTGATTGCAAGAGTTTTTTGATTCATACATACTCATATTTGCGATCAAAGGAATATCATGACTTGAGTAATCTATTTTTTGAAGTTGGAAAATCTGATCAAAACAGTGATGTAGATAACTTCCATCTAGATAATGGTGATCATGTTAACTTAATAAATAACAGTTTTCCACATGCAATTTGCAATCTAACTTAGTTTATAAAATGTTCTTATCTGTCTTTCCAAAGTTCCAAAACTTGTCAAGAATTCGAGGCACTTCAACTCTCGTTGATGGTTATGTCATGTTCTCGCAATCCTGGTAAAATTCCTTAACCATGTCAAATCTGGATTTTCTCACACAATTCTTTCATTCATATTGTTTCATTGGATGCAAACTCATTCTTGATGGATTTTGGAATTCCTCGTTACAATTTTCCTATTTCTCTAGATCAGGTATCTGATCTTATTATTGTATTAAATGCATCCTCATGCAAATATCTTGCATTGAATTCCGCTTTGGAGTGTATTCCTTTCATAAATGTGTAGAATCACGAAGCTGGTGAATTTGGAGATCACCTTTTGCCAAAAAATACATATCTATTGAGTGTTATGCGAATAATCAACTCCTAGTTTTTCTTGTGACTGACTTCATGACACTAGAAATCCTCTTGAGTGTTGGAAAACACTTGAGCTATTTGTTGAATCAAGTTCCTCTTTTTCACCAATTACATCTAGATTGTGTTCGTATATTTTCTATACTAGCATTCCTTTTCAATTCTTTCGATGATTTTGATGCTTCTGCAATTTGTCACCAGTTACAAAATGGCTTGTCACATTCATTATGTGAGGAAGTTGGTTCTATTCTTCAAAGAACTCACCGAGTTGTTCAAATTGATTTATATTTGTTAATTACTAACTAGGAATCTGATGATTCAATAAGTCCATCTGATCATGATTATGTCTCTGATGACTGTCATTCGACTTACCAAATTCCCATCAAAACATCCAATGACAGTGGTTTTACATTATAACAAACCTGGGGAGAAGTTCCTATAATACAAGTTAATAAAGGAAAAAATGAGACCACAGGTAAGAGACACATATTCCAAGCTGAATGTTGGGAAAAGATGTCCTAGTGGGCATCATTGGATGTGTGTTTTCGCTAAAGAAATTGGAAAAGGACATGACAAATGCATTAAAAGGAAGAAAGGCATTTTTGACACATTTACTTATGAAAATAAAGGAAATTAGGAGAAAAGTAAGGTGAAAGGTCAGAGGTTGCATGTGAAGAGAAAAGTGAATAAAACTAATGGAAAATGAAAAAATTAGAGGCCTCAATCATAAAAAATCTTTTGAGGCTCGATTCGTAGGCTTTAGTTAGGGTTAAGTTCTTGGTCAGTGAAAGTTTGGAACTCTTTCATTATTCTCTCTCTCTCTCTCACTCTTGGTCACTTAGAGTTTTCTTAGAGAACTCTAGATTTCGATCAAGGAAGGAAAATCAAGAAAAGGTAAATGAAGGCAAGCAAGAATCAAAGAAAGGAAAGCATGATTCAAGCAACTTCAACAGGAATACTTGTAGGTAACCTTTTGCATGGGTGGTTTCCTAGCTGGTTTGGACATGCATGGCTTTCCATGTTGGTGTATGGTTCTCTTGTTGTCGGTGGCATGGTTTTTCTAAGTTATGAAAACAATTTTCAGCCTAGCCTTGACTTTTTCCAGATGCCATGGTATGTTGGGATGTTATTCTAGTTTTTGAGCTTTGGAATGTCAGATGGATTTCAGAATTTGGGGCAGAGGTGGTCTCATGGTCCATTCCCAAAGGCCTAGGAATCCCTTTTATGGTTTTGGCAGGATACACGGTAAAGCATGAAGGAAGAGTATCTGTTTAGGGCCTAGTCATATTGTTACAGGGAAAAGTGTCTACATAGAACTGCTTATCCCACTAAGGTGTGGTAGCTACCTTAGAAACAAAGAAAGTAAAGCTACTTTTGTTTTTCCTTTCTGAAATATAGGTGAGAGAAGAACAAAGAAGACCAACCTCTGTCTTGCGCTTATCTCCTAGTTCGATTCCTCTCTCTCTTGATAGTCTTTCGCTACTTGCTCCCTTGTACGCCCAGCTTCACAGAGTACCTGTAGGATCACAGTAGCATAACACTATACAAGAACATGGATCTATAATCATAAACAATCTAGGATCAGATGTAAATTGACCATACAAATGCATAAAACATAAATGACACAAGAGTATGGAGGAAAACGTGAATAGCTTTTATTGATAATAAAGAAAGAGCCAAGGGAGTTACAACCAGTTGTTCTGACCCAACATCATCCTCTCAGCAAGTAAGCTCTTCTTCACCTCATACAAGCTTAGATCACCCAACACTATGATGTTGTCTCAAGAAACCAACAACAATTCCTTACAAGATGCAAAATTCCAGCCTCTGGATCTCTGGGACGAGGGATCCATATATAGATGTCTGTAAGGGAGATGAGTCAGCTTGTGATTTGATTAGTGTCTTCTCTCTAATAGCTCTTGCTTCCACTTGGATATTGATGATCTCTTACTCATCCTTGGTCGAATTCAGAGAGGCAAGTGTCACAGGCGAAGTTTCTGGAAGATTCCATGCCTCTCCACCTCGCAGAATGACACTGCCATTTGTCACTTCTCGCCCATCGCACCCCATAGAAGGGATTTTTGAAATGCAACGCACCCACAGAGTGTACTTAGGTGAGATGCAACACACTTTGCCTATGGAGCAGCTGAAATGATCCTGTTTTGACCAGTTCTGAGCAGTTTTTCATGGAGAACTTCTGGGAGAAGCTGTAATCAGTTGACCTTGTTCCTTTAGGGGTTAGAAAAACACTTTTAGGGACTTAGGAGCCCTTGGTTTATGGACATTTTATGCTTGGGGTTGCAGTGCCCAAAAATGTCTATAACAGTTGCCCCCTAAAGCATGAGGTCGTTAATCTTTTTTGATGTCGGGTGAAATGCTTTATTATGAGGATCCGAAGTTCTTTCAAGTTGGGAGGAGACCTGTAATAAGATACAACACAATACATTATCTTCATAATTTTTTCATGATCTAGCTGAGGCGGGCATTCCCATGGTCAGCTTTATAAATTCATTTTCATGTACATAGGACAGACAATCATCTGAGTTTAGACTGATGATTCTGGTAGAGCCATCATCCCTTTGATTGGATGATTATCTGTGCAGCAACGATGTACATTTGATGTCTTTATTTCCCTGAATATATATCGCAGCCCGGATGGATGAAACTAGATCCGGGGTCTTCAATCTCGTTCGATCTTCACTCGAAGTACAAGTCTATCCATGTGAGAGATGTTATGGAGTCGAACATGGAAAGACATCGCCTGATTACCAGCCAATGATGTAAGTTGTTAACAGGCGTGAGAGGAGTCACCGATAATGATAATGACCCTCAAGGTACTGCATTACAATTCATGTGGTGTGAATAAAGGACTTGGCGTCGAACACCACGCAAAATCTTTCGGTCAAAGGTCATTGATGTAAACTTGTCGCCGGAAGTGAGAAACTTGCCATTGAGGCATGCAAGCTTCAAAGTACTGAACGGGGTGTTCCTAGATCGACTTCTTGGATAATGAGCTGATGTCGACAAGAAGCGATCCGTCATAGGAGGGCCTTAATGAATCCCACATCAATGACACGGAATGGAGCAAATGATTTTAATGGAGGTGAAAACGATCTGGTGATATAAGGTTCAGGGTGGCGGTCATGAAAGAATGGAGCGTAAATGTATTGTAGCGGGTGAGACACAGGTGAATTCTCTGAATGACTTCTCTTGAATATATCGGCGACACTGACATGATGGATTGGTAGCATTAACCCCAAATATGGATGGTGTGATGGGACCATGGTGATGTGACCGGTGAATGAAACAACCCAACCCGACTTGGATGCGGAGTGAAAGTGTCATGTTCAAGAACGACTTGCTACCAACAAAGTTTCTTCAAGTTTTCTTCCCAATTTTTCCCTAGTCATTGCTGACTAGTACCTCTTTATTTTTGTCAAGCTTGAGGACGATAACATATGCTTGTTCTATAATTTTCCCTTCGGGCAAACCCATCGCTATGTTTTAATGAGCCTAGAGATAGTGAAACTCGTTCTTGTCTGCTATGGACAAGTTTGTCGCTATTAGGTTTTAACGAGTTTAACGACAAAGATAACTCGGTCCTTTTCAATTTTAGAGAGTCTGAAAAGGGACGTAAAGGAAACTCCAAAATTCCTTTTTCGTCATCTAATCCCTTAAGTCCGAAAAAGTATAAAACAATACAAAGGGATGAATTTTCGATCCTTTTAACGAGCTGAACAAAACAAGCGCTCAATCTTTTTGTGTAATAATCCCTCAGGTCCAAAAAGATTAAAATCTAAAGGAGGGATAGCACTTCCGGTCCCTTTAACGAGCTGGAGAGGCCAATGGCTTGGCAATCTTTTCATATTTTACGAGTCAGTTGAAAAGAGCTTAAAGGAGACTCGTCTTTTGAGGAACGAGTGATAAAATTGGGTAGTAGCTGATTCCAGGTAAGGTTTGGAATTCTCCAATCACGACAGTGTTACAAGGATGGCTAGTGGGATCACTCTTCGCAGCTGTTCCTCAAAAAGGGGTAAACAATCAAATGGAGGTGAATGATCAGCCAATACAGAGTGGAGGTGATGATGAGAATACGACCAAGGCTTTAAAGGCTGAAGTACTACATTCACGATGGTTATTTACCGAGAAATATTTCATTTTTTAATGAGCTTAAACGCGGGGAGAAACATTTCCTCATGACTTATGTTTATTTTTTTAACGAGCTTGAACTATGTGCTAAAACTACTCGATACAACGGTCATTTCTTGATTTTACCATAAATAGCTTCGTTCTTTCAAAGATTGTACTACATTTTCAATTTCTTCATCAAACTAGTTAGAAATGAACAATATATGCTTGAAAAATGAGTTAGAACACTAATATTTTACTCGAATTACGTAAAAAGTAAATTAAAAAGTGCTTTTACCTCTCATTTTACCATTTCATTTGAACTTTGGCTTGTTTGAGCTTTGGAGGTGCTTTTCCCCCTTGACGATTCTTGGCGCCGTCTGGACTAGGTAGGAGCTAAACCTGAGCCCTTCATTTCATGCTTTCCATTTTGCATTCTGAGCTTGATTCTTGGTTTTTCTGAGCCTTTGGGGTTTGAAAAACTCGCCCTAGCTTCAGCACACCCCTTGTGTATCGAAAGTTGCGTTGGATGTTGGCCTGTCTACTGGCCAACTGACATGCAACGCACCCAGAGCACTACTGTAGCTGCGATGGGCGCAAGGAAGGAAATTTATGCACAGTTTTTGATGGAAATTTTGCCTGTTTCTCACCAAAATCAGGATCTAACTCTTCTCTTGTTTGTTTTCAGAGATTTTTGGAGCAAGATGACTATTACATGGCGAGAACATGAGCATGAAGAAGAGGACATGCTTGCTTTACATGATCTGGTTACAGTAAACGCACTGCGGAGCTGTGGCTTGTTGAAGTTTTTCCGCATTTCTAGCATGAGGTAACAAATCAACTTGCTGCAGTATTTGCTCGATGCTTGGGATCCTACCAGCTAGGTGTTCCAGATTAGGGGCAAATCCATCCCCTTGATTGTAGTGGACATCTATTTCTTGACCAGCTTATCGTGGCAAGGTGCCCCCATCTCTTTGTCAGGTTCGGCCCGAGGAGGTGAATCTGTGAGAGATTATGTTCACAGGTATTGCAGAGAGGGATCTCAGCCGAGTAAAGATGGCAAGATCATCATTCATGATGTCACTGACAGGTCCCTGAGGACTATTCTGTTTACTTTTAGTAGGATGGCTGGTGGTGCGGCTCTTCATGTAGCCAACCGATCTTATATGCAGTATGCCTTGGAATGCCTTCAACCGAAGGTGTTCAATTGGTGTGACGCAGTACTCCTTGTGATGAAAGAACAGTTGACCAAGGTGAAGAGTGGGAGGTTGAAGAACTTTGGATATGGTTCTATCTTTATCAACTTCGCCTTGGAAAAGATTCCACTGATGCAGCCGCAGTATATTGCACTCGATTTACCTTCACTGACTGAACCACGTATGCAGAGATGGGTCGACCATATGTCTAGACATGCTGGTCAGTCTCAGATTTCCTTTTTTGATACCTTCTTTGGGTGGTTTGATCGTCAGGAGATGGTTTATTCTGAGTATCCATATGCTGGTATGGACTTCCGGGGTGACCAAGATTTAGTACTGCCGACTGGCGAACAGTGGGGTGCCATTGGTAAATTCTTTGACCATATTCCTGTTTATCGTTTTTCTTTTATAATGTCCTTATGCTTTATTCTATAAAGACTAATCAAAACTCATGTGTTCATGCAGATGTCGGTCCCGTTCGGCCAGTAGTACACCTGAGAGTGCCAGCTGCCGCCCCAGCAGGAGAGGCTGTTGGAAGGGCTATCCTTCGCGACCTCGATGTGGCCAAGACTCTCGCAGCATTACAGGACTAGGTCGAGGGCCTCACTCTCGGTATTCCAGATGTGAGGACTGACGAGCTGCCTTTGAGGTTGCAGCGGCATACTACTGGTGTGTCGAGACGATGGACTCGGCTCTTATGCAGGATCGCACAAGCTGTGACTTGCTATCACGAGCACCATTAGACTAGGGTGCCCCCTGGCGTTTTGAGTTTTGGGTAATTTGACCAATTTTGTCTTGGTTACAGAACATTATGTGTAAACCATAAACAGTTATATATATATTTTTGATTTTCGGAGTTTTATTTTGGTTAAGTTACATGATCCAAATGCAAATATTGATGGGATGCTTCTTTTTATAAATGTTGCAAATGTCTATCTAACACATAATTTGCCAATGAGTCAGTTAATGTATTTAAGCTTCTGGAAATATGTTGGTATTGAATAAAATCAAATTGTCTTTCCAAAATCTAACCCTTAGGAACATGCGATAAATAGCTGGATTTCGGACAGAGCAGATACCAGTGAGTTGGAGTATGACGAGTTGTGAGTCTAGCTTGACAATCAGTCGGCGTATACCATGTGTGATGGCATCAGAGAGAAGTTCTATCAACGCGCTATATTCAGCGATGTTATTCGTTGATCGACCAATACATACCCCTCTGAAACTTACTAACTCGCCGCTTGGATCAAAAATGGCCCAGGCCGCGGAAGATAGGTTCTGTGAACTACGACTCACTCCATCGGCATATCCAACACATGACTCCAATAGGTTTGACATCTGCAATAAATGTAAAAAGTGGATTACTTGACCAAACAGATACTTTAGTGAAAACAAAAACATAACAAAAGCATATAGGTTACTATACTGAATCATGCATAGTAATGCTTAAGGTACAACCCGTTACGAGGTTGTGCCAGTGGAATCCCGTCATAATCCATTAACTCGTAGGCTCCTTTTGCTAATACTCGCTTAACAATATAGGGGCCCATCCATAAAGACTTGAATTTACCTGCCCCCAATTTATCGGATTCTTGGTCATAAAGCAAGACCAAGTCACCTTCTGAGAAGACACGGGGTTTGACATTCTTGTTGAACTGCGCCTTGACTTGTTTCTTATGGGCTTCGTTAGCCAAAGCGACATCACAACGGGTTTCATCCAATTGGATTAGTTCCAAGAAATGAGCCTCCTCTTCTGAAGTTCCGGGGAGAAGGTCAATTGCGAGTTTGAGGGATGAGATTTCACACTGGATTGGTAAGACTGCTTCTAGGCCATACACTAGACTTTGGAAAGGTGTAAACCCAGTTGCATTCCTTATCGATGTTTAGTAAGCCCACAAGGCTGAGTACAGGATTAGGTGCCAGCTTCTTTTGTGAACTCCAATCATCCTTTGCAGCATGTGCTTCAGGACCTTGTTGATTACTTCAACTTGTCTGTTGGCTTGTGGGTAATATGGAGTAGAGCTGTCATGAGACAACCCTAATTTGGCAGCTAATTCGACCATCATCTGATTGCGAAAATGCGATCCATGATCTGTGACTATAGCTTGTGGGATGCCGAATCTGGCGACTACATGATTGAAAAAGAAGAGGGCAGTTGTTTCACCAGTATTATCTAATGTAGGCATCGCCTCGGCCCATCTGGTAAAATAGTCAACTACGGCTATGATATACCAATGCCCCTCGGTCGAGGTGGGGTTACATGTCATGAAATCGATGCCCCATTTGGCAAATGGCCCAACAGCAACTATTGGCTGCAGAGGTGTGGGTGGTCTTCTGGTTTTGCTATCGAAAATTTGACAGGCATGGAAACTTCTGACTGCGGTTATTCAATCTTTGAACATTGTTGGCCAGAAGTATCCTGCTCATAAAAATTTTGTGTTGTAGCGTAACCGGATTGATGCCCCCCACACACGCCTGAATGACAATCATTCAGGACTTTTTCGGCCTCCTCATGGGTGAGGCACCTCCGCAGAACTGTATCGACACCACGACGGTAAAGTGTATCACCGACGATCATGTAGTCTTTTGCTTGGTATCGAATACGTTTTTGTTTGGAGCGAGAGGTATTGGGCCTATATTTTTGGGTTTGGAGATAAATGATTATATCCCCATACCACAGATTGCTTGAAGATATTAGAAACAAATTTTCATCCACGATCGTTTCTTCGGATGTTTCATCGTTGGACGACGATGGGAGATCGCATAATAATTCTACGAAAACTAGAGCTTTCTTTGACTTGGATTTTACAAATTCCAGATCAAACTCTTGTAGAATTGCTATCCATTTTAATTGCCCCCCAGCAACTGTCGCGACAATATATAAGTCATGGGGTTGCAATCTGACAGAATGGTAGTTTTTCGAAAGAGGACATAGTGTCAAACTCTCTGTATCGCTTGAACAGCTGCGAGCGCTAGCTTTTCAACATAAGAATATTTGCTTTCTGTATCATTTAAGTTCTTCCTTAAATAATATATAGGATGTTCAATTCCGTTGTCTTCTTGAACTAAAACCATTGCGAAGGTTGTATCCGCTGCAGCCAGATACAGGTTAAAGTCTTTTTGATAATCAGGAGCGTACATTAATGATGCTTTCATTAGTGATTCTTTTAAAGCATCAAAGGAAGCTTGCGCAACCTGATCCTAGACAAAGGGTACTTCCTTTTTCAAAAGATGCGTATAACCTTTAGCAAGTTCGGCGTAATTTGGAATGAACCTCCTCAGAAAGTTTGCTTTCCCTTGGAGTTTCTGAATCTGAAGCAAATTCGAAGGTGGAGGCAAATTTATGATTACCTAAACCTTACATGGGTCGAGACGAATCCCGTCTTTCAAGACTACAAAGCCAAGTAAACGACCAAAACTGACACAAAATACACATTTGTGTGGATTGAGTCGTATCTTGTAGTGTCGGCAACGTAGAAATATCGCTCTTAAATGCTGCGGATGATCAGTCCGCTTTCGTGAATGAGCCAGAAGGTCGTCGAGGTATGGTTGAACGATGTTTTTGATGTCATGGAAGGCATAATTCATTGCCCTCTGAAATGTTGCCCCTGCGTTCTTTAAGCCAAAGGGTAATTTTCGATATGCGAATGTGCCCCACGAACAAATAAATGTAGTCTTTGACTGGTCCTATGGGTGGATATTTATTTGATTATACCCGGACAATCCATCCATAAATGAAAAGATTTCGCATCCAGTGCATTCATCAATTATCTGGTCGATGAAGGGTGTAGGGTAGTTGTCTTTTGGACAAGCTTGATTTACATCCCTATAATCGACGCACACTCTAATTGTTCCTTGTTTTTTCATAATAGGGACAATATTCGATACCCAATCGGTTAGAGGAGCTGGGTAAATGAAACTAGCATGGAGAAGTTTTTCAACTTCTGCTTTGATGGCAGCGGCTTTCTTGGGGTGCACCTGCCATAGCCGTTGTCGTATTGGTTTGACATCTGGATACATCTTGATTTCGTGTTCAACGATACTCGAGTCAATGCCTGGCATTTCATTATATGACCAAGCAAAGACATCTCTGAACTCGCGAAAAAGAGCGTTATATATTTCCAGTTCTGAAGGAGAACAACATTTGCCAACATAAATATTCTCTACAACATTTGTTTTGGTCAAGATATTTATGGCGATAGTCTCTTCAATGTTGGACAAGTTTTGCTCTGAATCCACCGTGTTTACATTATTTGATAGAAAATAAAAAACTGAAGGATGATAAAGGTCATCAGGTGTATTTTCTTCACAATCCAGAAGAAGGGAACGATGGTGGTAATCTTCCCATGGTGCCCCTTCAATTACCATTGATTGAACAATTCCTTCGTCGGTGACATGCACTCTCGACCAAGGATCTGAAGGGGTGCCATATTCCTTAGACCTATCTATCCAAACGCTTGATGAGCGTTGATTTGGGTTTGCCTCCCATGCTAGGAACATTGATTGCTACAATATTTCTGTTGGGCTTGGAGGCAAAACCTGCACATGATCCATGTCGATATCGTTTTCTGAGATCTTTTTTGAAGATATCATATTGCAGGTTCCTACCGACGCTACTTTCGCCAAATTGATTGGAGGTGGAAGGGCAAAAGTTCCCATTAATACAGGGTCTTTTAGTAGGCCTACTCTGATATTTTGAAGCGAATGGGGGCTTCCATGGATCATTGGAATGCTTCCCGTAACTTGAGAACCATTGTGGAGGAAGTTTTGTTGATCGACGATTGTAATCCCTCCTTGAAAGGGAAATGCAATCTTCCTAAAATAGGTTGACACAACAGTAGCCATAGCATATATCCATGGTCTTCCCAGTAGGATGTTGTAATAGAGATTTTCGTCGATTACCTCAACATCTATTTCTACTGTTTTCCCTCCTAGTTCAACCTTCAAGTTACTTAGAATACCATATGGGGTATATGTTTGTCGTCAAATGCTGTTAATGTCGTCGAAGATCGTGACAAGGTTGGAGATCCTAAAGTTTTCCAGCAACTCATCGACATAATACATGTAGATGCCCCCTCATCAATAATTGTTCGATGAACAGTCTTGTTGAGGGATTTCACTTGAACGAGGAAAGCTAGTTGAGCTAGTAACTGAGGATCGTATCCTTTATGATCAAAGGATACAAGATTGGAATCCTTTGGGTCTATCCCACCAATGGCTGATAATAAAGCCTGCTTTTGGGATGGGCAATTTTGTAGTACCTCAAGCGTCGACATAGCGGATGGCGATTGGGCCAAATCTTCCACTATATTATAATGTTGTGCTGCTCTAGCACGAGGATTAAATGTCGACTTGTGTACTACTCCCTTTGGCGGTTTTATTGTCAGATCAGGAATGATGGGTGGTGCAACTTTTGTCGAAGTTGTTGTAGAACTACTAGGTTGATCTTTATCCTTGTTGTTCGACATCTGTGGATTCCCATAATCTTTGTTCCTTGTCAATATCAAAGCATCATTTCGCTGTTTGGAAACCGACAACATCAGCACTTGAGACGGGGAAGCATTTCCACTGTCAACCAGATTTGTTCCTAGATTCGGAAACGGATCAGTTAATACTGCTGAGGTCTTTGTATTCTTGAAGAATTTTTTAAGCTCAGCTTTATACGGACAATCTGATGTCCAATGATCCTCATCGCATATAAAGCATGGATGATTTGGTTTCTTATTTCCAGAAGGGTTTGCAGAAGATTTTTCAGGTGATGATTCTTCCTGTTTCTTCTTCTTCCCTTTGCCTTTCTTCTTGCCCCCTGGTTTCTTGGTTTCTTTGCCTTTATTTGTCGATATGGCATTTACTTCCGAGGCAAGAAGTTCCTCTTTTGCATTTTGACTGGAAATATTACGGGCCTTTTTAGATGTAGCCTTTGTCGATTTCGTGTCTGTTGCGCCAATCACGCCATCTCCAGCATGCGAGTCATTGTTTGATTTAGGAGGAGGAGGGACTGAGAATTCCAGTCTAGGAGCATCAGGTATTTTATCGTAGAGCGTGCCAAACTGAGTATAAATCAAGTCTAAATATTGCGCACGAGCAATGACTTGCTCTTCGGTGACGACTCCCCCTTTTGCCACATCTTCTGTAATAGAAGGCAATAATGACTTAATAAACCATTCAGCTAAAAGCTGATCAGGAACATACGTTTTTACCATTCTACGATGACGTCACCACTCATGTATATGATCAGATATGTGAGTGGCCGTTGTTTGTTTGAAATTGGTAAGAAGTTCCGTTCCCATTTCGTACCTTATCGGTAACTGAAAATGGGTTAAAAAGGTTGTGGCTAGGGTACTGAAGTTGTCAAATGAAGCTCTGGGCAATTCGATATACCATTTTGCTGCCGGACCAGTTAACGTCCTCTGAAAAAGGCGAAGCCTAATCGAATCATCATTTAGGGTGTTTGATGAACACCACAGATGAAAGGTCATCACATGATTCGATGGATCTTCACCTGGATTCCCATTAAATTTAGGAATATCTGATGGAAGTTTATGCGGAATCGTTGGCCACCAAGGGGCGTAAGTGATTGGATCGTTTGTTAACCGATTTAAATCAGGTAACTCTAAAGTCGCCACGAAGGGTAACTGTTGATTCAGGTTAGGTGAAGCATACCCAGGATAAGATGGGATTGCCTGAGCAGTTGGTCTTTTCATACCAGCATAATGCATTTGATGCTGGTAACTTTGGTAAGGTTGGTGGGCATGACCGTTGTAGAATGGTTGATTTTGACCGTTTTGAATATACGGCTGCCCACTATTTGCAAAGATTTGTTGCTCAGAACCTTGGTATACTTGTTGGAACTGCGGTTGTTGGTATTGCACTAGCCATGGTTGTGAAGCCATGTGTTGTTGCCCGATACTAACTGTTTGACCAAGATGAGGGGTAATTGTACGCATTTGAACCTGTGTCATTCCACCAGTCGGCAATTGTGGTTGAGTTGCAGGGTCAAGAGGTTGTCGCATTACAACCTGAGAAACCTGAGGTTGGCATACAATAGGCAGCGCTTGAACTTGCGACACCGTCACAATAGCTGGCGTAGTTGGTATACTTGACATAGGTAAACATTGTTGCATCAAATATACAACTCTTGGTTGTTGAGGTAGTATCGGTACCCAACCGCTTGACGTAATTCCAGCATAACCCGAATTTTGTTGTGAACTCTCGTATGGTTGTCCTCCCGGAGGGGACAATGAAAGGGTATACTGCCCCCCATACGGCAGTAATCCGGTACTTAAGGGAATGGTTTGCCCTTGAGGGCCGAACTGCCCAAATTGACCTCCAAATGGATCAATTTGTTGAGACTCAACATAAGAGTTTCTAGATATTATTCCGGATGAACAAACAGGAACAGACCATACCGTCGAAATAGCCCCTGAGTGGGCTCCTTCTAGCGATTGAGAGCTAGTTGGGACAGATGGTATACTGGCGAACATTGTTGGAGTGATAACAGGAAGTTCTGCTGTCGCTGTGTCAGACGACATAGTTCTAGATGTTGACGGTTGTTCAGACATTTCTAGTCTATCCAAAAGATTACCTAGCGATTCTACACGAGCTTCCATTGGCGGTAGACTAATTTCTGATGAAGAAGGATACAGAGTGATCCCGAATCCAAATTGCGATGGAGTACTAGATGGAGGATCTTCCACATTCTCTTCTATAGCAATAAGACCAGGTGGAAGGGGTAGACCGTCAGGTCCGTAGAATATTTCTGGTGCCGAAGAAGGTATAGAATCTGCAGCGACAGATGTTTGGGGATCAACACTCTCCGAACCAGTTGTATATGGAACTGGTTCAGTGATACAAGTGTTTACCTTCAGACTAGGATCGGTACTACTGTGCTTCGGTGGCTGCTGAACTCCTCTAAAGGCAGGGATACCAGAAATGTTTGGAGTAACCAGAGTCTCTGATGTTGTTGAAACACTTGTTCTAACTTTACCAAGAGATTTGGAACCGGTTAAATGAGTTCGCTTTGTCCGTAATAGCTTCGATTCCAGAGACAAAGACGGTTGACTCATAAGCCTCTGCGAATGACGGGGTTTCAATTGACTTTCTTCCATGATTGCGGATTACTCAATCAACTAAAAATCAAGGGGAAGTATGTTTCCGAATTAGATGAATTTTAGACGCTTTGACACAACTTGTTTTTTCAATTTTAAAGAGTCGAGAAAAAACAAAAGATGACTCAAGTCGCCTTCGATTTTTAATGAGCCTGAAGTGACAAGTGCTCAGATGGACCTTTTCCGTTAAGGAGTCTGAAAAGGAACGAAAGGGACTGCTCTGGAAATCTAGGTAGAGGGATTACAAAACCAATCGCAAAACTGCAGAATACTTTTTACGGTACCGCAGTCAATCTTCCTAAATGCTGTGTTCAGTGCATTGCGATCGATAGGGCGGCAGACACAGCTTCCTATGGATAAAGGATTAAGCCTATTGTGGTCTCCCAAAATATACTCGACGGTACGTGGGAGCACAAGTCCGTACTGGCACTTATTGTCTCAAAGTGGAGGAATCACCCAACCATCAGTGAGAACAACAGTTACCAGGCTTTACGACGCCGGAATACATCTCTAGCCTAGACTTCTAGATGTTGTGCGTTAGGTTCCAAAGCGTTGTTAGATTCATTAAATTTGTTTTATAGTTGATCTTGCTTAATAAATTTTCCTTTCAGGTTCACCACGAGATGTAGATGTACAATTCCTAAAATGAAATCTAATATGATAAACAGTCTTTTATCTTCTTTGTGCAATGAAAATCCTAGCTACTAAGGAAAGAGAGACAATATTCTTTCATAAAGACCGAAGAGCACACACTAAATGCACTGTCCTAAATCAAACCAATCAAACAGTCTAAATGAAAATGCAGATGCATGTATTTGTTTTCAGCTTTCTTAGTATGTGAATGGTAAAAAGAAAGCTAATGTGCAAATCTGAATTAATTTTCAAGCGACAATTACTAACAAGTTACTTTTCAAAATCAAAAATGAAGACAATCACAACACTTTATGATTCGGAAATGAATACTTGCTTTCGACACTAGAAAAACTACAAATTCAGACCAAATATAATAGTAATAGGGTAATCGACTATCAAGAGTAACCAGACTCTCTTCTATGACTGAAAACGACACTTACGACACTTTCAAATCGAGGATCGACAATACAACTACGTTACTTTTTTGCAAAGGAGAACAAAAAATGACTCAACAAATACATAAAAACATTTATAGTTCTTTGCACATTGGAGGCGGAATAACAACAAGGAAAAGGGGTTTCAAATAGAGATTTACTGATTACAGGCAGCAAAATTCATGAATAGAACTGAAAAGAATGAATCACAGAAACCAAAACTGAACAATGCCTAGTCTGATCAGCGCACCTGTAACACAGTGAACTTGAAATGCAGCGCACCTACTACACTCGCGAAGTGCGCTGAATTTCAGATTCTCAGAACAGAACTTGTGCTGGGCCAGAGACGAGACTTTGCTTGGGTTCCGGGTCACAGTTTGCAGTTCAGTTCATGGGTTTTGGCCGAGCAAATGGTAATCAGTAAAGCAACAATCAAGGGTAGATCTAAGGAGGTTACTAGAGCTACCACAAGGGGCAATCAGAAAGTTTGTAAATCAGTTGTTTAATTTATAAACAAAACCCGGAGATTGACTAAAGCAGCATTTATCTACTTTGAATTTGCATAGCAAATGCAGTTCGAAAGCTACCTGGCTCGACTTCAGGCTCTGTCCTTTAAGTTTATAAAATAAACAACAAGGAAGATAAACAAACAACCTAATTCGTCCCCAACGTAGTCGCCATTTTGTTACAGGGAAAAGTGTCTACATAGAACTGCTTATCCCACTAAGGTGTGGTAGCTACCTTAGAAACAAACAAAGTAAAGCTACTTTCGTTTTTCCTTTATGAAATATAGGTGAGAGAAGAACAAAGAAGACCAACCTCTGTCTTGCGCTTATCTCCTAGTTCGATTCCTCTCTCTCTTGATAGTCTTTCACTACTTGCTCCCTTGTACGCCCAGCTTCATAGAGTACCTGTAGGATCATAGTAGCATAACACTATACAAGAACATGGATCTATAATCATAAACAATCTAGGATCAGATGTAAATTGACCATACAAATGCATAAAACATAAATGACACAAGAGTATGGAGGAAAACTTGAATAGATTTTATTGATAATCAAGAAAGAGCCAAGGGAGTTACAAACAGTTGTTCTGACCCAGCATCATCCTCTCAGCAAGTAAGCCCTTCTTCACCTCATACAAAGCTTAGATCACCCAACACTATGATGTTGTCTCAAGAAACCAACAACAATTCCTTACAAGATGCAAAACTCCAGCCTCTGGATCTCTAGGATGAGGGATCCATATATAGATATCTGTAAGGGAGATGAGTCAGATTGTGATTTGATTAGTTTCTTCCCTCTGATAGTTCTTGCTTCCACTTGGAGATTGATGATCTCTTACTCATCCTTGGTCGAATTCAGAGAGGCAAGTGTCACAGGAGAAGTTTCTGGAAGATTCCATGCCTCTCCACCTCGCGGAATGACACTGCCATTTGTCACTTCTCGCCCATCACACCCCATAGAAGGGCTTTTTGAAATGAAACGCACCCACAGAGTGTACTTAGGTGAGATGCAACGCACTTTGCCTATGGAGCAGTTGAAATGATCCTGTTTTGACCAGTTCCGAGCAGTTTTTCATGGAGAACTTCTAGGAGAAGCTGTAATCAGTTGACCTTGTTCTTTTAGGGGTTAGAACAACACTTTTAGGGACTTAGGAGCCCTTGGTTTATGGAGATTTTATGCTTGGGGTTGCAGTGACCAAAAATGTCTATAACACATATGGGTTTGGGTTGCAGTAAATCTTGGGAGAGAAGGAGGCAGAAAATTCCTCAATGATATTGATGGATTCTGGATGGCATTCCAAGTTTTGTCCAGTTGTGATTGGAGGGTGGAGGTGGTTTAACCTCTGGATTCGTTTGGTTTTTCTTGGATTGGTTGTTCTATGAGATCCCACATTCATGCTTGGAATATGGCACGGGGGTGACTAATTGAAAGAGAGATTTGGTTCAGCCATGTCTATGATCGGGTGGCACATGGAAGTCCTGAAACTGGTCAGATTTTCCCATGATTAATAAAAGCTAAGTTCTCTTACTTTTGCATTTATTTATATGTGGATTTAATGGTTGTCATATCTCTGATATTTATACATTTTTATGTTGGTTATAAGCATGGTTGAATGACTAGTTTATGTCATGGTTATTTAATATATTTACTTGTAACTATTAAATGAATGGATGCAAGACCTATTCAATGATGTAGTAGTTTAATGGAGAAGGAGGTGATCCTTATGGTTATGTTTCATAAGTTCTTTCCGTCATTTATGCTATGTCTTGTATCCTAGACCTATAGGTTGCATTGATGCCAAGTGTTTGACAAAATGACAGTGTCGATTGGGGATGCTCAAGCCTAGTCTTGAGGGTGATTTTTGATTGATCCCTATTGTTATCATGTTTGTAATGAATTCTAGAAGTTACAACAAGTTCTGGGAAGAGGCTAGGATTCTAGGCTAGAAACATGGATTAAATCTTGGGGTCGCTGGCAAAGAACTAGAAATTTTGGTCCACATTCGCTTGTAGGCAGGCTTGTGAGAGTGAGTTTGGGTTTTCGATCGCTCCCTTGCCCATAGCATGAGAGTGACTATGGTCTAAGAGCTGCAAAATAGTAGTGGGACCTAGGGATAGACTGTTTGAGTGGCTGAATTGTCTACTGAGGTTTATGATGATGATGTTGGATGATTCTATGTGATGTTCCATCAATTACACTTTCTTAAGGTGACATAGGCAGTCTAATATGATCATAGTAGCATCTCTCCTCATGTTTACCCCGATTGGTAAGGTTAATTTGGGTAGACCTGGGAGGGGGTGTTACAGATTGGTATTAGAGCATGGTTGCGCTCTCTTTGGCTCATATCTGATACTATAGAGTGGTATTAGAGTGTGATTGCACTCTCCTTGGGTGAATGTGTTCATCATGCATGCATGTTAATTAGATGTGTGTGTCTTACACTTGCATTCCATGTGCTTGTTGCATTACATAATGATTAGTCATGATGGTAGTAAGGTTATCATGAGGAACTTGATGTTTATTTTATAGAATGCGCCATCAGGAGTATATGATAGGTTACATGATTATATGCAGCTTGATTACATCCTTGTATGTTAGGTTGCATTCTTGTATGTTTTATTACATGTATCAGTCTTGTAGGATGGTTACACGAATTGATTTCTTATGCTCGACTACATGCATTCATACATATGTGTAGTTGATTAGGAATTGCTTATGCATGTTGATGGTTTCATGTGTCAATGTGTACAATGGAGTAATGGTTGTTGTCATGCACGAGATCATAACATTTATTATTGATATGGCCTTGCATTGATGACTAGACCCTAGCTAGAATGATGTGTATATGGTTTGGTACTCGTGTTATATGTCTATACGCAGTTGATTATGCATGTATGGTCTTGGTTATAGTTATGCATGAATAGTAGGTCAAGCATGCCTTATGAAGTCATGGTATGCAATTTAGGTCATCAGGGCGATATTGGTATTTTATGATGCCAATGTGTTGGCTAAGATAGAGGAGGAGATGCAGATCATAATAATGAGGTTGAAGCATTAGACCTTGGGGTAAGAGAAGATCAGCATACATGTATTGTATATTTGGCATGCAGGTATGTAAGTTACAGATTTTTATACACATTACATTTATATGCATTAGGTTTATGTATATTTCTTTTAGAAGAGCTACATTCATGATAGATGTTAGTTGATTAGTGTAGTTATATGCACGTGTCAGATAGTCATGAATGATAGTAACCTATGGTTGTATGCATTGCTATTGTTTTTCTATGATCAGATAACTTGATTATTAGGTTACATGTTGTTGATGAGCATGATATATAGATTATTATTGTTATATGATATTAACTTGATGATTAGGGTTATTTCATTGAGATATTGATGATGTAATTTGGATTGGCCATATGTGTGATGGTTATGTTCATTGTATTGAAGATCTTGATGTTATATGTATTTTGTTAACCTGGTTTGACCTATGCAGATGGTTATGGTTGCAGATGGTTATGTTCATTGTATTAGGGTCATTTCATTGAGATCTTGATGTTGTAATTCAGATTGGTCATATGTGTGATGGTTATGTTTATTGTATTGAAGATCTTGATGTTATATGTATTGTGTTAACTTGGTTTGACCTATGTAGATGGTTATGGTTGCGGATGGTTATGTTCATTGTATTAGGGTTATTTCATTGAGATATTAATGTTGTAATTTGGATTGGTCATATGTGTTACAGATCCATTTGGGCACATCAACCCCAACTTATAGATCAGTAATATTAGGGCCCATCAACCCCTAATTTAGTTGTTACATGCCCTAAAGAAGTCAACCATTAGAATTCCTAGCTTCCCAAGAAGTTCCATGACTGAAATCATCCAAAAACTTCCTATAAGAAGATCAGTGCAAGTAAGCCTTCATTAGGGTTCGCTGCAGTGTAGCCAATACACTGTCAGTGTGCATTGTAGCGCACTTGGTCTCTCTTTGGCTTGCGCTGGGAGAATTTGAGTGAATTTCCATGAGGGTTTGAAATATTCCTTATCCATTTGATGCCTCTAGAACTTTCTCAAGGCTATCCACTCCTTTGGGTTCATATTTGGATGATGGAGGGAGTTAAGGAACATCAATCCCTTTGTCCCTTCCTCCATGGAAATAAATTCTAAGTTTGGGAGGGCATCCATTATCACCATTTATGGCATAACTTCCTTCAGTCACCTATAAAAATACCACTCAACTAAGTGATCAGGGGCTGGCTAGGCTGAAAATTGTTGAATTATAGGGAGATGTTGTTAGTATGAGACTTGAGTTGATTTCAAGTATTGTAATGATGTCAAAATGTCTTGCTTGTTATGAGGAGAAGATGGGATTGAACTAGAGGAGTGATGCTAAATCGAGCAATGGGTTGTAACTCTTCCTTTTACTAATAAAGTGTTCAAAGCTTTTTCCATATGCTTGTGTTATTCATTTATGCTTTCATATGTGTATCATGTACTTGACTCCATACTATGTTTAATCAATAGATCATTATCATATCCTTTGATCGATTGTTGTCTTCTGTCTATGTGCAGGTACTCTTCAAGCGGATTAAGTATGGAGAGGAGCGACAAAATTGGTTAAGGGCGATAAGGAGTAAACAAAAGCTACATGTAGGTTTCCTTGCCTCTTATTTAATCTATTGGTCATAGGAAAAGTAGAGAATGCTTTTCACTATTGTTCTAGACTTAGCTACTAGTCTAGGGGTTTAAGCATTTATTCGTAGACAATAAAACTTCCCAAAATAAATTGGTGATCATAGTGGGAACTAGATCTCTCCTTCATGACTTCTTATGAGGTATGAACCAGGGATGTGAGGATAGTTCCTGGTCTTGTGTCAACCTCATTAAAAAATGAAACAGGCCCATGAGGATAGTTCCTTGTCTTGTGTCAACCTCATTAAAAAATGAAACCAAGGATATGAGCAGAGTTCCTTATCTTGTGTCAAGCTCATTAAAAAAAATGAAACAAGGACCCTTGGAGCAAAGTTCCAATTCGAGTCTTTGATTAGATCTCATAAAATCTCGGTCGAGTCTTTCACTTGATCTCGTAAAAGAACCTTCATTCCATACACTTAATAGCCATGAGTAGTCTACTTAGGTGAATGTAATGAATCTTGGGGGGCATACACCTAGTGGTAAATTTAATTTTCCTTGTAGGTTATGTGAAGGGAATCACCCCATTCACCTTTGTCCTTATCAGGACGAAACCTAAAAGGTGTTGGATAACCATCCTGCTTCACCGCAACAACTTCCATCTGGTTACAGGAGACTCTTCCTTTCATTATGCTGGGGGCATGTAAACCAATCTCAAGCATAGTTCTTAGTTTTAATCTTGTGTAAAAATGAAACTGAATACAAGCATAGTTATTAGTTCTAAGCTTGTGTAAAAATGAAACTGAATCCAAGCATAGTTTTTCATTTCAAGCTTCTGTAAACATGAAACTGAACCCAAGCATAGTTCCCTATGGTTCAATCTTGTGTAAAAATGAACCCATTTCCATTTTTAACCCTTGTGATTTCAATTCTATTAGCCTCGTTTTTCAGATGAGCCTTGGTTTTTCCTCCCTCCATCATCACTATCTGCTTGACTGATCATACACTTTCACTTGGTTGTTTTACCCTTTTTGAGGAACAGTTGCAATGAGTGGTCTTATTAGCCAACCTCTTCACATAAATCAACATGTTTTGAGAAGTTCAAACATCACTGGAACCAGTTGCTATGCTAGACACCACTCGTACCTCAAAATGGAGTCCTCTTTAAGCTCTTTTCAGACTCTCTACATATGAAAAGAATGTTGAGCACTTGTCCTTTCCATCTCGTTAACAGATTGGAAACGATATCTCTCTTGTATTATTTTACACTTTTTCGGACTTGAGAGATTAACTTACGAAAAAGAACTTGTGGTGTTTCCTTTTCGTCCCTTTTCAAACTCCCTAAACATGAAAATGACCGAGTTATCTTTGTCGTTAAACTTGTTAAAAACATCAAATAGCAACAAACTTGTCTATCAAGACAAGACCGAGTTTCACCTTCGATACACTCATTAAAGCATCAAATGGTGATGGATTCACTCAAAGGGTGAAATTATACAACAAGCATATGTTATCCTCCTCAAGCTTGATTAAAAATAAAGAGGTACTGGTCAGAAGTGACTAGGGAAAATTTGAAAAAGGGGAAAACACTTTATGGTAGAAAGTCGCTCTTGAACATGACACTTTCTCATCACCATGACTATGTGGGTTGGGTCATTCAGCTTGACAGTTATCACTCCATTGGTCTATCATACCATCCATTACTTTGTTTTGGGTCAATGCTACCAATTCATATTCGTGTCGCTGACATGTTCAAGAGAAGTCATTCAGTTCAAACTTCATCCTTTGCAATACCATAAACCTTCATTTTCATGACCGCCATTCCTGAACCTTCTGTCGTCAGTCAATTTTCATCTCCAAAATCATTTACCTCGTTTCGTGTTGTTGATGTGGGATACATCAAGGCCCTCCTATGACGAGTAGCTTCTCGTTGACATCAACACATCATCCAAGAAGTTGACTTAGAAACACCCCTTCAGTACCTTGAGTCTTGCATACATCAATGGCAATTTTCTTGCTTCTCGTGATAGGTTGACATCACTGGCCTTCGACCGAAAGACTTTGTATGGTGTTCGAAATCAAATCATTTATTCACACCATGTGAAATGTACTGTAGTACCTTGAGGTTCATTATCAATATCGGTGATTCCTCTCGCGTCTGTTAATGGCCTACATCATTGGCTGGTAATTAGATGATGTCTTCCCATGTTCAACTTCAGATCACCTATTCACATGGTTAGACTTGTACTTGAGCGAAATATTGAACGAGATTGAAGACCCTAGATCTAGTTTCATCCATCCAGGCTACAATATTTTCATGAGTACTAAATCAAATGTACAAATGGCCTTACATTCATGGTATGCCTTCCCTCAGCAAGTTCATATCTGTAGATGACTATATTTGTACATGTAATGAAAGTTTATAAGCTGAGCATGGGTATGCCTTCCCTCAGCAAGTTCATGAGAAAAATAAAATTATCATGATATATGTATTGTGATTGATGCAGGTCACCTTCCGCTTCGAAAACTCCTCTCCACATGATAAAGCATTTCACTCGACATACATATTTACGACTTCATGCTTTAGGGGGCAACTATTACAGATCCATTTGGGCACGTCAACCCCAACTTACAGATCAGTACTATTAGGGCCCATCAACCCCTAATTCAGTTGTTACATGCCCTAAATAAGTCAACCATCAGAATGCCAAGGTTCCCAAGAAGTTCCATGGCTGAAAGCATCCAGAAACTACCTCTAAGAATATCAGCGTAGGTAGACCTTCATTAGGGTGTGTTGTAATGCAGCCAATACACTATCAGTGTGCATTGCAGTGCACTTGGTCTATCTTTGGCCTGCGCTGGGTGAATTTGAGCGAATTTCCATGAGGGTTTAAAAGATTCCTTATCCATTGGATGCCTCTAGAAGTTTCTCAAGGCTATCCACTCCTTTGGATTCATATTTGGATGAGGGAGGGAGTTAAGGAACATCAATCCCTTTATCCCTTCCTCCATGGAACTAGATTCTATGTTTGGGAGGGCATTCATTATCACCATTTATGGCATAACTTCCTTCAGTCACCTATAAAAATACCACTCATCTAAGTGATGAGGGGCTGGCTGGGCTGAAAATTGTTGAATTATAGGGAGATGCTATTAATATGAGACTTGAGTTGATTTCAAGTTTTGTAATGATGTCAAAATGTCTTGCTTTTTATGAGGAGAGGATGGGATTGAATTGGAGGAGTGATGTTGAATCGAGCAATGGGTTGTAGCTCTTCCTTTTACTAATAAATTGTTCAAAGCTTTTTCCATATGCTTGTGGTATTCATTTATGCTTTCATATGTGTATCATGTACTTGATTCCATGCTATGTCTAATCAATAGATCATTATCATATGCTTTGATCAGTTGTTGTCTTTTGTCTGTGTGCAGGTACTATTCAAGCAGATTAAGTATGGAGAGGAGCAACACAATTGGTCAAGGGAGATAAGGAGAAAGTGAAAGCTACAAGTAGGTTTCTTTGCCTCTTATTTAATCTATTGGTCATATGAAAAGTAGAGAATGCTTTGCACTATTGTTCTAGACTTAACTATTAGTCTAGGGGTTTAAGCGTTTATCCGTAGACACTAAAACTTCCCAAAAAAATATGTGTGATGGTTATGTTCGTTGTATTGAAGATTTTGATGTTATATGTATTGTGTTAACCTGGTTTGACCTATGTAGATGGTTATGGTTACGATATTTAGGTATGAGATGGCATATTTGTGATATGGTCATGTAATAATTTAGATTGGCTTTGCATATGTGTGAATGATAATTGTGTATGAGTTATGATGTAAACATATTAGTTAGTTACTGTTATGGATATCATGATCTTACTTGTGTTTGAGTTGATGTGTTGTGAAGTTATATTATGCTAATGTAGATTGATTGTGTAGACAAGATAGCCTCCCCTGATATACTGTTGTAATAGCCCTAGTGAAAAGTTCATGTCATAAAAGTTAATAAGCGAAAAATAAGACCACGGTTAAGGGACACTTATTCCAAGCTTAATGTTGGGAAAATATATCCTAGTGGGTATAAATGGATGTGTGTTTTGGCTAAGGAAAATTGGAAAAGGCTAAGGAAAAGGCATTAAAAGGCAAAAAGTCATTTTTGGCACATTTATTTATGAAAATAAAGGATATTAGGAGAAAAGGAAGGTAAAAGGTCACAGCTTTCATGTGAGGAGGAAATTGAAAGAAAATAATGGAAAATGAAGAAATTAGAGGCCTCATGTGCAAAAAGGATTTTAAGGATGAGCTCATGGCTTTTGTCAAGTTCAAGTTTGGATCTCTCTCATTATTCTCTCTCTATCTCTCTTACTGATCTCTTCGTCACTTAGAGCTTTCTTGGAGCACTCTAGTTTGGAGAAAAGAAAAGAAAAATCAAGGAAAGGAAAGGAAAAGAAAGAAAGGATCAAGGAAAGGAAAGGAAAAGCAAGCAAGGATCATGGAAGGAAAGCAGGATCAAGTAGCTTTAGTAGGAATACTTGCAGGTAACCTTTTTCATGTGTGATTTCCTAGCTAGTTTGGACATGCATGGATTTGAAAGTTTGTTTATGGTTCTCTTATTGTCGGTGGCATGGTCTTTCCAGGTTATGACAGTGGTTTTTAGGCTAGCCTTCCCTTTTTCCAGATGCCATGGTATATTGGGATGTTTATTTCGATTTTGGAACTTTGGAATTGCCAGATGGATTTCAGAATCCAGGGTGTAGTTGGTCTCAAGGTTCATTCCCAAAGGCCTAGGAATCCCTTCACTGGTGTTAGTGGGATACACGGTAAATCCTAAGGGAGCAGTCTCGGTTTAAGGCCTACTGATCCAGGTTTTGGTTGCGGTAAATCTTGAGAGACAAGGATACATAAAATTCCCCAAGGATAGTGATGGATTTTGGATGGCATTCCAAGTTTTGTTCGGTTGTGATCGGAGCACCAGTTTTGGTGTGATCACGGTTTGGTGAGGGCGGAGGTGGTTTAACCTCTAGATTCCCTTGGTTGTTCTTGGATTGGTTGTTCTATGAGATCCCACATTCATTCTTGAAATATGGCACGGGGGTGACTAGCTGAAAGAGAGATTTGGCTCAGCCATATCTATGGTCTAGTGGTACATGGAAGTCCTGAACCTGGTCTGATTTGCCTATGATTAATAAGAAAGCTAAGTTCTCTTACTTTTGCAATAATTTATATATGGATTTAATGGTTGTCCTATCTCTGCTATTTACATGGTTTAATGTTGGTTATAAGCATGGTTATGTGACTGGTTTATTTCATGGTTATTTCATGTGTTTACTTGTAAATGTTAAATGAATGGATGCAAGACCTAATTGATGATCTAGTAGCTCAATGGAGAAGGAGGTGATCCTTCTCATGATGCTTAAGTTGTTTTAGTAATTTATACTCTCTCTTGTATCCTATAACTGTAGGTTGCATTGATGCCAAGTGTTTAACATAATGCCAAACCCGGTTGGGGATGCTCAGGCCTAGTCTTGAGGGTGATTTTTGATTGATGAACATTGTTATCATGTTTTTAATATTTTTTTAAAGTTACAACTAATTATGGGTAGAGGGCAAGGTTTTGGGCTAGAAAAGTGGCTTAAATCTTGGGGTCACTGGCATAGAATTGGCAAGTCTAGACCACATTCACTGGAAGGTAGGCTTGTGAGAGAGACTTTGAGTTGTTAGTCGCTCCCTTGCCCATAGCATGAGAGAAGCTAAGGTTTAAGAGCTACAGAATAGTAGTGGGACCCAGGGACAGGTTATTTAAGTGGTAAAGTGGATATTTAGTGGGAAGACATGAAGAATGTTGAGCGCATACATGAGGATGAGTTGAAATGGCATGTGTTTGAAAGGTGCTTCAAGAAGAAGTACTGGTCTGATAGGTATTATGATGACAGAGGTAAGGAATTTATGAGTTACGAATGGGTTCTATGACAGATGAGGAGTATACTAGAAAATGTTTTGAGCTATTGAGATATGTGCCTTACCTTAGAGAGTAGAAGGCCAAGGTTCAGAGATTCATCAATGGATTTTAAGTTCCATATAGAGACCCGATTGAGTTTGATGAGCCTAGATCATTGGAGGAGGCCATCTGAAAGTTGAAGCATTGTTATGAGCAGTCGAAGTGCAAAGTTGAGCCTAAACATGACTTGAAAATCAACGAAAAAGCTAAAGGAAAATGGCCGCAAAAGAGAGGAAGACCTCAAGATGCAAATGAGAAAGACATTGTAGTTCCTTACAAGAGATTGAATACATATAAGAAGGGGCATGGAGAGCAGCATGCTAGAGGCAGAGGTAAGGAACCATTGCAGTGTTGGATATGTGGTAAGGATCATCGTAAGAGGGATTATACACAATATCAAACTGGTGGTAGAACCTAGATCGACAGTGCTCAGGAGGCGCATACAGTTGGTGATGTTGGTCATAGAATTCCTTGAATTTATGCAGATGTGGACAACAAGTAGGAGGATCATCAGGCATTGATCATTGAGATGGACGGTAAGATTTGTGAGCCGTTGTTTCTATTTTGATTGATTCTAGTTCTAAATATGGTTATATTAATCCGAACCTGGTGGATAAGTGTTGTTTGAGAAAAGAAGTGCATGCAGAATATTGGTTGGTACAGTTGGCTATAGGTACAAAGAAGAGAGTAAACAATTGGGTAAGTTCTTGTGCATTTGAGTTAAATGGTATGCCTACAACAACACATATGAATGTATTTCCATTGGGATCGTATATTATGATTTTGGGTATGGATTGGTTATACCTTCACAAAACTAAAGTGGATTTCTTTGACCAGGCCATTGAGAGTGTGGATGATAGTGAGGAAAGAGGACCTTGCAGGGAAAGAAGAAGACTACATCAGTGAGGATGGTTAATGCTATGCAGGCTAAGCATAGTTGCAGAAAAGGTTGTGTGATTTTTGCAGTACACATTTCCAGTGACAAGGATAAGGAGTTTGATGATGCTGATGTGTTGGGAAGGTACCCAGCTTTTCAACAATTTCAGGATGTATTTCCTAAGGAAATTTCAAGGTTGCCACCTCACAGCAAATTAGACTTTTCTATTGAGTTAGTGTGAGGGGAAGCTCCAGCATCGAAAGCACCTTACAGGATGAGCATACCTGAGTTGGTAGAGTTGAAGTTGTAGTTAAAGGAAATGTTTGACAAAGGATACATCAGACCCAGAGTATCACCTTGGGGCATGCCATTGTTGTTCGTAAACAAGAAATATGGTACTCTTATATTGTGCATTGATTACAGGTAGTAGAACAAAGTAACGATAAAAAACAGGTACCCTTTACTGAGGATTGATGATTTGTTTGATTAGATAAAGGGAGCAACAATGTTCTCTAAGATTGACTTGAGATCAAGATACCGTCAAGTATGCATCAAGGAAGGGGATATCTTCAAGATTACGTTCAAGACCAAGTATGGGAATTATGAGTTTGTTGTTGTTTCATTTGGCTTAACTAATGCCCCAGCTACATTCATGCATTTTGATGAATAGCGTGGTGCATCCTTATTTGGACAAATTTGTTATTGTATTCATTGATGACATACTGGTATATTCTAAGAATGAGGAGGAACATGACGAAGATTTAGTAGCAATGTTGTGCTAAGAGAGCATCAGTTGTATGCTAAACTTAGCAAGTGAAACTTCTTTCATACTGAGTTACATTACTTGGGAATGTTATCTCGAAGGAAGGCATAGCAGTAGATCCGGAAAAGATAAGGGCAATCATGGAATGGGTAGCTCCTAAGAATGTAGATGAGGTGAGATCATTTATGGGATTGGTGGGTTACTACAGGAGGTTCATCAGGAACTTGTCATGCATTGCATATCCTATCACATCATTGCAACAGAAAGGTAAGAAGTTTGAATGGATGGTGGAATGTGAAGATAGTTTTGAGTAGCTTATGAAGTTGTTGACACATGCACCAATGCTAAAGATTGCAGATACGAACCAAGAGTTTGTTGTGTGTACAGATGGTTGCAAAAGGGGACTTGGTGGAGTTCTCATGCAAGAAGGATAGGTAGTGTGTTATGAGTCATGCAAACTAAATGAGCATGAGAAGGACTATCCGACACACAATCTTGAGCTAGCAGTGATTATACATGCATTGAAGATGTGGAGACTGGGTAGGAGGTTTACATTGATGAGCGATCTTAGTGGGCTGAGGTATTTGTTTGACCAACCAAATATAAATGCTAGGCAAGCGAGATGGTTGGCTAGCCTTAGCGAGTTTGACTTCGAGATCTAATACATCAAAGGGAAGGAGAACCAGGTTGTAGATTCTCTTAGTAGGAAGGTACAAGTAAACCATATAAAAGTTATAAGCTCTTATGGGACAGAGTTATAAGACAGGATCTTGCAAGCAAGACAACGGGATGAAAAATACATGGAGATTATACATAGGTTATAAAATATCATAGGTACAGGTACATGTACAAGTGTAGCTATACGTATAGCTGATCAGGATGCAGAGTATCGTCTCATGGGAGATGGCTTGGTGAGGTTTTGAGATAGGATTTATGTGTCAAATTGCAGTGAGCTCAAGAATCTTATCTTGAGGGACTTTCATGTGAAACTGTATTTGGGTCATCCTGGATATCAGAAGACATTGATAGTGGTAAAGAAGTTATATTATTGGCTGAATCTAAAGAAAGAAGTGGATGAGTTCACGGCTAGATGCTTATATTTTCATAAGGTGAAGCTGGAGTGAAGGCATCTACGCGGTCTACTACATCCTATAGTGATTTTGGAATAGAAATGGGAGGTCATTTCCAAGGATTTCATCATAGTTCTTCTGAGGACAGTGAAGGAGCGTGATTTTATTATGGTCGTGGTTGACAAGTTGAGGAAGGTAGCTCACTTCATTTAGGTGAAGACTAAATATTCAACCAGTGAGGTAGCACAAGTGTTCATCAAAGAGATAGTGAGACTACATGGTGTTCCAAAGAATATTGTGTCAAACGGGGATGCAAATTTCACTTCCAAGTTTTCGAAGGAGCTACTTTCAAGCTTCGGTATAGAGTTGGACTTCAACACATTTTATCATACGTAGAAATATGGTCAGATAGAGAGGGACAACAAGATCTTGGAAGATATGTTAAGGATGTATGTGATGTACCAGTAGAGGAAATGGGAAGAGTATCTACCACTAGTTGATTTAGCATACAATAATGGTTATCAAGAGTCATTGAGGATAAGTCCTTCAAGGCATTTTATTGGCGGAGTTGTAACACTCCCATCAGATGGAGTGATATAGTAAACAAGGTACCTATTGGACCAGACATGTTGGTGGACATGGAGTAGGAAATGTAGGTTATAAAGAATAATCTAAAGGAAATGTAGAATAGACAGAAGAGTTATGATTAGCTGTGGGCCCCATATCCTTCATTGCTTTCCAGTTGAGGCAAAGTAGTTTTGGTCTAATGTTGGTTTATGTTTTGCATATGTTTTGATGATGTTTTGATATTTGTGTGTGTGTGTGTGTGTGTGTGTATATCTATATATATATATATATATATATATATATATATATATATATATATATATATATATATATATATATATATATATATATATAGATGTATGTATATGGATGTAAACACTACCATGAGCTAAGTTATAAAGCTCCAATAAGTGGTATGGTTTTTATATTGTCATGTTGTCATGATGTTTTTATTTTGAGTAGGTTCTTCATTATAAATAATGCAATGAGATAAGTTATAAAGATCCATAGGAAGTATGTTTGCTTTTCAGTGGTTTTTCTGAGGTCTTGGTGTGGCTTAACATCAAGAATAGTGTTACCTAAGGGGGAGGGCTCTGTAACATCCTTGGTGAAAACTTCATGTCATAAAAGTTAATAAAGGAAAAATAAGACCACGGTTAAGGGACACTTATTACAAGTTGAATGTTGGGAAAATATATCCTAGTGGGCATCACTGGATGTGTGTTTTGGCTAAGGAAAATTGGAAAAGGCTAAGGCAAAGGAATTAAAAGGAAAAAAGGCATTTTTGGCACATTTATTTATGAAAATAAAGGAAATTAGGAGAAAATGAAGATAAAAGGTACAAGTTGCATGTGAGGAGGAAATTGAAGGAAAATAATGCAAAATGAAGAAATTAGAGGCTTCATGCATAAAAAGGATTCTGAGGATCAGTTCATGGCTTTTTTCAAGTACAAGTTTGGAGCTCCGTGATTATCCTCTTTCTCTCACTCTATTGGTCACTTAGAGTTTTCTTGGAGCACTCTAGTTAGGAGCAAAGAAAAGGGAAAGTAAGGAAAGGAAAGGAAAAGCAAGCAAGGATCAAGGAATGGAAAATAGGATCAAGCAAGTTCAGTAGGAATACTTGCAGGTAAACTTTTCCATGTGTGATTTCCGAGCTGGTTTGGACATGCATGGCTTTGCATACTGGTGTATGGTTATCTTGTTGTCAGTGGCATGGTCTTGTAGGGTTATGACAATGCTTTTCAACCTAGCCTATCCTTTTTCCATATGTTATTGTATGTTGGGATGTTTATTTTGGTTTTGGAACTCTGGAATTTTTGGATGGATTTCAGAATCTGGGGCGGAGGTGGTCTCAAGGTTCATCCCCAAAGGCCTAGGAATCCCTTGACCAATTTTGGCGAGATAGATAGTAAATCCTGAGGGAGTAGTCTCTGTTTAGAGCCTAGTGATCTGGGTTTGGGTTGCGGTAAAGCCTCAGAGACAAGGAGATCAGAAATTCCTCAAGGATAGTGATGGATTTCGGATGGAGTTCCAAGTTTTGTTCGGTTGTGATCAGAGCACCAGTTTTGGTGAGATCATGGTTTGGTGAAGGTGAAGGTGGTTTAACCTTTGGATTCCCTTGGTTTCTCTTGGATTGGTTGTTCTATGAGATCCCACATTCATGATTAGAATATGGCACGGGGGTGACTAGCTAAAAGAGAGATTTGGTTCAGCTATGTCTATGGTTGTGTGGTATGTGGAAGTCCCAAACCTGGTCAAATTTGCCTATGATTAATCAAAGCTAAGTTCTCTTACTTTTGCACTGATTTATATATGGATTTAATGGTTTTCCTATCTCTGCTATTTACATGGTTTAATGTTGGTTATAAGCATGGTTATGTGATTGGTTTCTGTCATGCTTATTTCATGTATTTACTTGTAACTATTAAATGGATGGATTCAAGACCTAATTGATGATCTAGTAGCTCAATGGAGAAGGAGGTGATCCTTCTAATGATGTTTCATAAGTTGTTTCAGTCATTTATACTCTGTATTATATCCTAGACCTGTAGGTTGCATTGATGCCAAGTGTTTGATATAATGCCTTCCCAGTTGGGAATGCTCAGGCCTAGTCCTGAGGGTGACTTTTGATTGATCAACATTGTTATCATGTTTTTATTGATTTCTGAAAGTTACAACAAATTATGTGTAGAGGCCAAGGCTCTGAGATATAAAAGTGGCTTAAATCCTAGGGTCGCTGGCAGGCAAGCCCGTGAGAGTGATTTTGAGTTGTTGGTTACTCCCTTTCCCATAGCATGAGAGCAACTGAGGACTAAGAGCTGCAGAATACTAGTGGGACCTAGGGACAGACTGTTTGAGTGGCTAACTTGTCTTCTGAGGGGTCTGTTGATGATGTTGGATGATTGTATATGATGTTCCATCAATTCCACTTCCTTAATGTTTTCTTAAGGGGTCCTAACCCAGGTTCGGAGTTAGTTGCACAAACCAACAAAACCCTACACTCCTATCCCTTTTAGCAGCTACCTGTGTAGCGTAGGTCACAGTTTCACATGAAGTAGTATTGGTGGATGCAGGAACGAGGTTTCTTCATCTAGAGACTACTGTGATGTCTCTTAGTGCCTTAAATCTTCTTCCGTGCATATCTCTCCTTCCGTTAGAGTTAAAACTCCTAATTCGGCCCTAAATACCTTCAACTCTTCGCGGGGCTAGCTAATGGTGTTAATCAGGCCCTAAGAGGATATGTCTTCTACTTTTTACAACTGAACAGGTACCTTCTAGGTCTTCTGAGGTCTAGATCTACCATCATGCAAACCTATCTTCCTTATTCGAAACTAACCCTAAATAGATTTATATCTTCCCGAATATCATTCAATCATATTGCTAAGCATAAACATGTTCAATTAAGCCAATTCACCTAGAGAAAACACCATGAATTATAGAAACATCTGTGAAAGTGACATAATAATTAAACAAATAGATGCAAGTATTTTCAACCCAAAAATGAGTCTTTATTAGTTAGAATCATTCCAATACAGAATTCAACTACCCTACACACTCAGCTGTAGGGGTCCATGCACTCAGCTGTGGACTCTTCTAGGCCTCTGCGCACTCAGCTGCGAAGCCTTTCCTTTGCTACTAACATGAACTGACCTTCCTATCTATCAACCCCTTACAACATCATTCATTCATTCATTCATACTTCTCATTATCTATCAAAAGTTTATCTAAGACTCGCTATGAATCAACTATTTATAACTTTTCTAATACAATACCATGGCCCTTGGCTCATGGGTGAGTCTTCAAAACTACCTATCACTTATCCAAAAAAGGGGCTAAGGCCCCTGTGACTCTTGACTAGCTATGCACTCTGCATCCATATTTTGTGGAGACTTTACATTCTTTACAAAATTATTTACAAAAATGAATAAATTAATTCAATTCTACCCTTGGGGACCCCGTCCCAACAGGTCCCCAACACAAAGATTGTGACTCGCCCTTGAGTCACTCAGTTGGTTGTTCCACTTTCTAGCAAAGTTTGCTTAATGCCTTGGTTATGTTTGAAGCTCTGCGATACTTTGTTCTACTTCTTGTTGTACCTCTTGGACCAATTTCTTTGTGGTCGGCCCCTCCACTGCAAGTTACGTGGTTTGCTGGGTCTATTGCATGGCCTTCAACTTTTCATGAAGTTCTATGAAAGTTGGCTGGCTTCCTCTGGCCAAGGCTGCAACCGGTCTCTTAGCACGGACTGGTTTTTTTGTAACTCCTAGATCTACATCTGAATCAGCTTACCTTCCTACAGGCACGCGAAGGTACTGCTTGTGTAGCTTCTATGCCCGCAGCTTTTGGGGCTGCGGGCTCAAACATTGCGACCTCAAACACCGCAACCTCAGAACTCATAGGATAAAATATCCTCTCCAGAGAAACTCGGCACAATGCATCAGAATAATGAGCGAGCCTTGGGTGCTCGAACAAAACCTCCCAATCTTCTCGATGCATACAAGAATTTTGTAGACAACAAAGTGCTTCTTTGCAGACAAACATGACATACTTATAGTGATTTTTGGATTCAAATCTAGCTATTCCCTCCATAACTTTGTCATAAAGACACCTTTGGTGGCACATTTTCAAATACTTTCACCTTAATTGCTGACTACCCTCTCCTTCTAAGGGGATTTCCTTAGTCCAATCAGCTACAGTGATTTGAACGGTTATTTTTGGGCTGGGCTGCATGACACCTTCCCTCAGGGCACAACGTTGTGAGTTCATCTTCATCTGTTACACCCTTGTCAATCTTCACGCAACCTGCTTGCTAACTTGTCCTACTAGTTGGGAAGTGTAGGTTATAGTCCCGCGCTCCCTTGCAACTGCCTGGAGCACTGGGATTGTCCTGCATTCATATAGTCATTGCACAGGGGCAGGGTACCCCGTATACAGCTTCAGCCAGATCCCATTCACTTTTCCTGGAAAATATTCACCATTCAACTTCACAAGCTGAGCTATGCCACCCTCTGTAATTTCCTTGATAATATACAATCGTAACCAATGCATCTGGAATTTACACAGAAATTTGGTGAACTTGTTATCCTATAACAACACAAGATCATTTATCTTAAAAGTGTGAAGCTTGATATGGTGATCATGCCATGCTTTCTTGTGTTCCTTCTGTACTTGTTGGTGGAATCCTACCAAGAATCGGTTCTCCTCTAACTCCATTAATTGCGCAAGACGTTACTCCAAGGCCTCGTGATCTGCCATATCTATCAAAGCTACTATGCACAGACTAGGTACAATGTACTCCATGGGCATCACTGCTTCGACCCCATAGACCAATCTGAACGACGTTTTCCCTGTCAACTTCTTATAGGTTGTCCAAAAGGCCCATAGGATTGTAGGTACGCGCACATCCTAGTCATTCCGCAATGCGTTATAGACCTTTGTTATTGCGTTCTCCAAAATTTTGTTAAACTATTTGACTGTCCCATTTTCCTGTGGGTGATATGGTGTGCTCTTCTGATGGTAGACCTGAAATTCATCTGTCATTGCACTAATTGTTTCATTTAGAAAGTGCATTCCCCTATCACTCATTAATACTTTTGGGCATCCAAACCATGTTAAGACATATTCAAATAAGAACTTTGTTGTAGTAGTCATTGTGCAATCCTTCATTGGTTGTGCTTCCACCCATCTGGTTAAATATTTTGTGGCAGTGATAATGTAGCGCGCACCCGTTTTCTTTCCAGGTGGCTGAATTGGCCCAATAAAATTGATCACCCACTTCTCAAATTCCTGTAAAGATACCTAAGGATGTAGCAGTAGTTCATCCTTCTGTGATAGTCTACCAGTCCTTTGACATGCATCGCATGCCTTACAGTATACTTTGGAATCCTTATGCAATGTTGGCCACCATAGTCCTGCACGCAAAATTTTTTGTGCAAATTCTTTTCCAGCATAATGGACTCCCGTATCTCCCCCGTGAGCTTTATCAAGAATACTATCACGCTTGAATTTTGGCACATATCTCCGCAATATTTCGTCTACCCCCATTTTGTACAAATGTCCCGGGATGTTCAAAAAATCTGCTACGTGAACTACTAGTTCTTTCTTCTGCTGAGTTGTATATCCTTCGCGGACCATCCCTATAGTTAAGAATTCAATAATGTCAGCAAAATGGTCATCTGCTACATGTACCATAAAGAGTTGCACGTCTGGAAACTCGTCCTCCAAATTACTGGGTTCTTCACCTGTTTCTGTCCTCGACAGGTGGTCTGGGATGGTGTTCAATCGACTAAGCTTCAAAATAACTTCAAAATCATATTCTTGAAATAATAACAACCACCTGGAAATCTTTCCCCCCAACAGAGGCTTGCTGACTAGGTACTTTAAGGCAGAATGATCTATATACATCTTCAAATGTCCCCCTAACAAATAATGGTTGAATTTCTGTAGTGCGTAGACCATGGCCAATCCCTCGCGCTCTGTCGTCGAATAATGTTTTTCAGCCTTTGATAAATTCCCACTTGTGAAGGCTATAGGATGTTTTGGTTCGCCTTCGCTTGCCTGTGTTAGTACTGCACCCAATGCAATGCAAGAAGCGTCTACATGTACATGAAACTCCTTCTTCCAATCGGGAAATACCAGGATTGGTGAAATCACCATATTTTATTTTAACAAATCTAAGTCACACTGACATTCCTCATCCTAACAGAATGTCACATCCTTTTATAGAACTTTTTCCATGGGTGCAATAATTTCAGCATAAGCTTTAATGATTTTTATATAGTATCCAGTGTGTCTCAGTGTCATGCGCAATTGCTTGACTTTCCTATTGGCCTCCAAGTTCACAACCACAATGATCTTTGCAGGGTACACCATCAATGTTTGCTTACACATGACATGACCCAGCAAGATCCCAAAAGGTACAAATAATATACATTTCTTGAAATTCAGCACAATATGGTACCTTCGACATGTATCCAACATAAGAAGCAGAATTGTTACATGGCATTTTACTAATCCAAACACAATCTAGTCATCGAAGTATACTTCCAGAAACTTATGAATGAATTATTTGAATGCTGCGATGACTACGCGGGTAAATATTGTATGCGTGTTCTTTAATCCGAAATATATAACAGTGTACTAAAGGTAACCCCACTCTATCACGAAGGTGGTTTTTCTTCGATCCTCTAGCACAATCTTAATTTGCTGATAACCAGAAAACTTGTCAGTAAAGGAATAGGCCTCCTGTCCTCCCACATTGTCTAACACTTCATCTGTAAACAACGTTGGAAATGGATCATGGACACAGGCATCATTCAGATTTCGTGGATCTACACAAATCCTTATTTCTCTGTTTTGTTTATTTTCTTGGACTACCATCAAGCTCACCCAATTAGACTCTTCAATAGGTTCTATAATGCTAGCATCCAACACTTTATTGAGCTCTTAGCAAACCTTCTCCTTATACTTAGGATAAAGGAGATAAGGCCCTTGTTTGACAGGCTTCACATCCAAATTCAATGTGATCGACATAACACCAAAATCACCAAGTATGCCCTTTAAATATGAAAACTTAGTAGGGAAGAGATCCTGGTACTCATGTAGTAATTCAAAAAATTTATCTACTATAGTGTCATCCCAATAATCTCCAATCTTTGCGAAATTTGGTTCTTCCTCATTGCCAATGTTTACCTGCCTTATTTTCAAAGATGCCGAGAAGTCCGGGTCCTATACTTGTGGTCCTTCTATTACGCAATGCCCTTCTGTTTCTAGAATATTGATATTCCTCAAGTCTTTTTCCTTCTCTTTGGCAATCACATTAGAACATTCCAATGTGTGGCATAGTTGGGTCCATTCCATAAGTTCCTTCGGCGTCCTGAATATAAACGCTTTAATCTCTTGAAGCACTTTGTCAATGCTTGCAAACCCATCCTCGAAGTTGAACGACAATAAGAAACTTTCTCTCAATACATCCCATTACAGAGTGTCGTGGCAGAGCTCTATCTCGAGTACTAGTTCATGGGGATTGTATCCAAGGTATGACAAAATATATGTACCCATTCTGGCTACAGTTCCATCCACCATGCCTTCGTCTACTTCGCCACTTGATCTGACGGATCATCCTTCCCTCTATATTTCTCATTCATTCTTGTATTAGGTTGGCTTAGGGGGTCTTGACCTAGGTTCGAAGTTAGCTACACCAACCAACAAAACCCTACACTACTGGCGCTTTTGGCAACAACCTGTGTAGTGTAGGTTGTAGTCTCACCTGAAGCAGTCTGGGGGGATGCAAGAACCAATTTTCTGCATCTAGAGGCTAGTGTGATGTCTTCCAATACCTTACATCTATCTTTGCATAGATCAACAGACTCCTAGGGCTCGTCACTATAACTTTGTTAAAACAATCTTCAGAACTTCAAAAAGGTCAATGATTAGTCCTTGTAGACCATTAGCAGTCGATCTACCTACCTATGCACATCAGAAAGCAATCCTTAATTGGTGTTCGCGCATATCTATTTAATTCGTCAATAAACATAAGGGAATTCACCAGAGTCTTCACAAAAGTGTTTAAACATTCATTGCGTACATTATTAAGATTAATTCAAGATAATCGTGTAGAATTCAATCAATATTTCATAAAACAAGTCAATCATCAGTGCATATAACATAAATAGACACATTGAACATAAATACTCAATAATTCTTCAGAAACTTGTCTTTACTGATCTTAATTCACATATTACAAACTCAAACTTCCCCATGCACACAACTGTATGGGTATGCGCACTCAACTACGGATTCTACGTAGGCCTCCGCACACTCAGTTGCGAAGCCTTTATTTCCCTATCTAAGCACAGGAAGCAGAGCCTTCCTGCCTTAGCTTCTACACAAGACTCTTCACTCTTCTTCCTTATCCTTCTCTACTGTTGTCTACTACCTTAGACTCTCTAAGACACACCTATTTATAGTCTTTTTCATACAATTCCATGCTCTGCAAACCATGGGTGAATCTTCAAAAACCAACTCAAAACTTATCCAAAATAAGAGCCTAAGCCCCCTTTGACTCCTATTCATGTACGCGCTCTGCATCCACAAACCGCGGAGACCTTAAATTTTTTACAAAATTGTACCAAAATTTGGGTTATCTAACCCCAAACTAATCCAAGGCCCAACACAAAGATCGTGACTCACCCTTGAGTCACGTTGTTGGTGTTACGATCTTACTGCGAAGATCCCCCAGCTCCACCTGGATCACTACAACTTCAAAAACACTCTGTGTCACTACCTGTCGAACCTCCTCGACCAATTTTCCAGGGGTGAGTCCTTCTACTGCTAGCCTCATCGTCCACTACATCTGCTGTAGTTGCTTAAGCTTATCTTGAATGGAGATCGTGATCTAATAAGCCTTATCCAACCAAGGCTGCAACATGGCCTTTAGAAAGGCCTCTTTCCTCTACCCTTCTTCTACCTGTGCCAGTAGCTTCTTTCCTTCCTGTAACTTGGCAAAGCACTATACTGGTGCTAAGGTGCGCGTAATCGCCCTGAGCTCATCATATTGGAGCTGCATCTCCCTTACCACTGTGTTCAATGTTTGCATGTTCGGATCCTCCTGTAGATTGGTCAATAGCTCCATAGCCTGATCAAATAGTGTCGCACAGTCAGTGATTGTGGAATCCAAGGTAGCCATGCCTTCCTTAATTGTGGTTCCGGGTTGCTCCCAGACCTCAGGTGAAGTCATGGGTTGAACTTCAACTGCAGCTCTGCAATATTCATGTTGAACTCAAAAGTTACTCGTCTAACTTCTACTCTAGCCTCATGAACACCATCAGCTAATTTTTTGATTTTGGGTTCAAGTTGTGCATCCTCTGGGATGTGAAGTTTAGGCACTACCTTACAGGCCTCCACTACTGCGGACTCCAGACTTGAACTACACACCTATAGTGCCTCTGTTTCCTTTATAGCCTCTATTTTCTCAACGAACATTTGTTCATTGTTGACTTTGTACTCAATTATGAGATTGATGGCACGCTTCTCCCTTGTTCCCAACTCATATGTTACCCCTTATGCAATGCATGGAGGGTTTCAAGGGAAAGTGCCACTATATTCAGTCCTATATCCTTGACCATACTAAGTGAAATACTATCCTCGATGAATTTTCTGTGAATGCACCCATCTCGAAATGGTATAGTTTTGAGATCCAAGGTCCTTACTAGCTCTGATGCTTGGCTTGCCCCAGGTGTCAGGTTCACTTGCTCCATGCTCGCTTGTCCAATGCCCGTCTATATTATGCTCATTTGGATATGCATCTCACACAAATCCTTTTGGATGCTCCCTAATTTCTGCATGTATTATTGCTCAAACTGCTGCAACACTCATGTCATTGTATCCCTTACTTCATCACTGATCTCATCGAGATTAATTTTTTTCAATACCATGGGATCAACCTGCATTTTATGAGATTTCTGCTTTTTCTGTGTTCCACCTTTCTACTCCTTGCAACGTTTTTTCAAAATAAAAGGGGTGCTCTGCCCCTCATCACCTCCTCCACCTTGGTCTGAAATCCCTTCTTCCTCTATCTCTGGCGAAGGTGACTTATCACCTTTCTGCGATTCACACTACTCCTTTTCCACCTGCTCCTTAGTAACGCACTCTTGCTCTATGCAAGCCTTTTCTACAACTTCCTTATTTTTCTATTCTATTAGGGCATGTGCATCTTTCTGAGTGGCCTCCTTTCTTTTCTGCAGCTAAACTTTCTGCGCTTGTGCTAGTTTCAACATCTAACTCTAACGGGGTGCACATTCTGTAGATCTCGAGTACATCCATTTATGACACCAAATAGGGAAAGTGGTTCCATTTCTACTATGGATCCTTCTATTCTTGGATATAGACTCTGTGGAATTCAACCTTTGAATGCCACATAGGCTGATAGTTGCATGAACAGGGTTGGGGACAACCTTGGATGTTGATTGATTACCATATGGAGATCCATTTGCACAAAAGTCCAAATATGTTTGTTTCTCTAATTTGTGCGACATTCTTGGTAGACCATAGAGAGGAAAATTGTGCTACCTCTGATAACCCTTGCTTGAGAGGATGAAATTAGCTATCCTCTGACAATCTCCATGCAATAAGAAAAATTGATAGCAGCAACCAAGCATAGTGGAATGGCTTAGTTTCCTCCTGTGCCTCTCAGAAGTTCTCCAGGAACTCCCGACAAAGGTACCTAGCCCAATTAAATTTTCTCCTTTCGTGCACTGTGCAACAAGTGAAACTACTGGCACCAGAACTTTGTCCGCTCGGCATTTCCGCATAACTGTTCCTGCTAAAATCTGGGTAGAAAATTGAACTGCCTAGTAATCCACAACCTTGTTATCACGTAGCAGTTTCATTCAAGTCTCCAAAAAAATAGTGAGTATAGATGGATCAACCTCTACAAGTGTGCCAATTTCTCAAATCCTATCCTGGCTTCCTGAGGTGGAAGCCTCAATGAAGCTCTTCTTGGCTTCCATAAATATTTCCTTAGCACGATCTAGATCAAAGATGAATTCTTTCTCCAGAGCTTTGCGAAACCATCCATCTCCCTCAGGCTGTTTACCTTTATTAGTGTCAGCTGTCATTCCACTTCTCAGCACAATATTAAGGTTATGATCTTCTTCGTGGGGCTCAACCTTCATCATTTGTAAATTCTACGTAGGTTGTTGAGGCTGTGTTTTCTTCTCCTGCATCTTAGCTATTAAGATCAGGCATTCTTCTATAGTATGGTCAAACTATCTGCAATACTGGCATGATGGGTATGTAAGATTTTTGCACTCTCGTGCATAGTGCCCCGACTATTCACAGTTGTAGTAGATAATATGACTACGACCTCTGCCAGGTCCTCCTCCTCCTCAGCCCTATCCTCGACCTTGAAAACCTCCACGCAACCCTCTTGCATCTTGATCCAGATGCCGAGGTTCTACTTGCATATGGTAAGTCGAGGTTCTTTACATCATCAACTCATAGCTTTGACCATGGCAGTCATCATGGCCCATAGGTTCGCAGAAATTACATAATAGCTACTTGGGTGTCTGAACGAGCTTATGAAGTAAATGGAAATTATTCGTCACATGTTTCCCAGTAACTTGACAAAAGGCACACCATAGTTTAGCCCCCATGCTCAGCCCTGCTCGAGCTTCTGGCTTCATGGGGATTGGCCCTCCTCCTGTAATATATTTCAAATACATGGGACAATGATATTTATCATGCCCATGGCCTTCACACTTCAAACACCATACTTCTACGCACGTGTCCGGCTTAGTCTCCTTGTCTTTCTTCAAACTCTGTAATTCTAGGTGTAGGCTCGCTAACTGTGAGTGGATCTATTTCACTCCCAAGTTTGTATCCTAAATAGGTGATGCATGCAGCCTCATCACGATCTCCAAGGCTTCTTCCTGTGTATCTATCTTCTGCTGTGACAAAGGAATTCTAAAATGGGGCAAAAGTGACGCGATAAACTAGTCACGATGTTGGCGATCTCTGATCTACATGTTAGCTTGTCTGATCTGATAATTCAACCTATGATCAAAGTCTCAAGGCATCTCCTCAACCTTCATCATGATCTCTTTAAATTCAATCACTGACTGTGAGTCAGATTTTGGTTTACTAAACTCTCTGTTCAAAGTCATCTTAGTCTCTGCTAGCATTGCAAGGGGATTATCAGCGCAATATTTAATGTACCAGGTTAGCGTGCGATCCTGTGAAGCAGTAACTGACTGTGCCTTCTTTATGTTATCATCGGTGATCTATTGCACTATCCATACAACATTTGCAACAAACCAAAACTCCTTTGCATCTTCACTTCCTATGCCCTTGAATATCGCCATTATCATTGCATTCGCTGTGTTGAAAGGTGGAGGAGGTGGAGGTGTGGGCAAAGGTGTATGCAGTGGAGGTGGAGTAGATGGATGATTTTTTCTAGGATTTCCTTGAGTGATTAGCTGAACAATGCTCCGCAGTGTAGTCTGCCCACCCTTTCATCGTCACTTGAAGGAGGTCCAATCAATGGACTATACTGTGGTCCCGATCCTTCGTTATTTCTAAATAATCTTTTACTTTGCATAGCCCCGAACCTCTAGGTAATGGCATCACCCTTTATTCACATAATATCATTTTAATCCAAGTATTCAATGATCTTAGAAACTTACCTCGCGGTCTCTTGAAGAATATTTGTTATAGCTGACTGAGGTATCAACTACAAATTCTGTAAGAAATCCTCCTAGAATTCGATTGAGCCAATGATCGAAAACCCACGCGATCTTGTTTTCAAAAGCTTCTAGTCATCGCACTAATTATGGAGTCCACAATATAGGATTATCGAGCTTCCACCTTCCTTGCCTGTCTATCAACTTGGCTAACCACTTGTATAGTTCAATGGGGAAGGTGCAGAAGAAGATCTCATGTATCTCTCTATACATATATATCTATTCAACCACTCTTCCTTTGACAGGAATGAATTCCTTTTTTCTTGCACCACAAATTCGTGAATCTTCCTATCGAACCACTTTTCAATTTCTTTCTTGGTCGGGTTCAAATGATGTGACATCACACATCTCTTTCAAGCAGATCTTGGTCCCGACAATAGAACCATTTGTTGGCTTAGGGGGTCTTGACCTAGGTTCAGAGTTATTTGCGCCAACCAGCAAAGCCCTACACTATTGGCCCTTTTAGTAACAACCCACGTAGCGCGGGCTGCAGTCTCACCCGGAGCCGTATGGGGGGATGCAAGAACCAAGTTTCTACATCTAGAGACTAGTGTGATGTCTTTCAACACCTTGGATCTGCATCTGCACAGATCGATAAAATTATAGGGAATGTTACTACAAATAAGTTAAAGTGGCCTTCAGACCTTCACAAAGGCCCATGCTCAGTCCTTGTGGACCTTTAACAGTCGATTTTCCTACTTTCGTGTATTAGAAAGCAATTCTAAATTGGAATTCACACAGATCTACTTAATTCGTCAAAAAACATAGGATAAAGTACCAGAAACTTCATGGAAGTGCCTAATCATTCATTACATACATCATTAAGATAGATTCAATATAATCATGTAGCATTCAATCAACAATTCATAAAACATATAATTCATCAGCTGCATATTCCATTAACATATATATATAGAAATACTCAATAATTCTTTGGAAAAATGTCTTTATTGATCTTCAATTGACTTCTTACAGACTCAAACTACCCTGCGCACACAAATGCAGGGGTCCGCGCACTCAGTTGCAGAGCCTTCCTGCCTTAGCTTCTACCCAAGACTCTCCAAAGAAGCCAATTATCTATCTAAGTTACATCTTCCTTCTGCTAAGACTCACTATTTATAGACTTCTCCATTCAATGCCATGGTCTGTGGACCATGGGTGAATCTTAAGACCAACACAAAACTTTACTTAAAACAAGGGGCTAATCTCCTTTGACTCTTATTCATCTACATGGTCCGCTTCCACAAATCACAGAGACTCTACATATTTTACAAAACTGTATACAAAATTGACTAATTAATTCAGTTTTGCACCTGGGGCCCCATCCCAACAAAGAGTGCATCTAAATATAGCTACATTTAGGGATTTACTGACAAGAGTCCATCACACCATCTATGTTTCACATCGGTACCTAACTAAGTAAATAAAAACTACTAAAATAAATGCTCTAATAAAATTTATTAGACTTATCTTTTTTTTTATTGGTAGTACACCAAGATTATTGTAGGCTAGGGTTTTTGAGATGGGTGTGTGAATAAACTGATCCAAGACCATAAAACAAACTTAGCATCCTATAATAGGGAGATAAAAAATTGTCAATAATCCCAGAGTCGAAACTGGAGCGCATCAAAACTCCATTTGAGAGGGGGTTAGGATTATGTCATAGTACAAGCAGTTCTCTTGGAGGCTACCCAACTTGTGGCGGGGAATCCCATGCTAGCAACTGACTACCTAGAAGCCCCATATTTTTGCACCCCCATGGGATAGAGGTACTTTAGTGGCCATTCCTAGGAAAAAAAATCCCTATAGGTGGTGGTTGTGGGAAGCCATAATCCCTCTACCTTACCTTCCCCTAGATAGCTCTTCCTGCAAAGATCGAACCCCACAAGTAAGAAGTATTTTGGAAGGTCATTTGAAACATATTACTAGGATTGGTTTGCATGTGACTACCTTTTACGACTTTTCTAATGTGTGATGTTTGGTATGAGTATATAGTTTGGCCTTAGGAATGTTTGTATTAACTTGATTTAGTTGAAACACATTTATTCACCCTAGCTAAGTCCATTCCCTGACTATCATGTCAAATCTAGGGTCTACATCCCAAGAGAGGTGAGTTGGTGACTCTTGCTTGTAGAGTGCCAGTTGGTTCTCAAGACCCAGAGCATCCTCTAGTTGTGTAATATATCCCTGGTCCTTGTGGTAGTGACTTGATACATATTGAGACACATGTGGACGATTCTGTCTCTCTTGTTAATCCACCTTTGACTGACCCATTCGGACCAAAGTTAATGCATTGAATTTAGACGATTCAACACCTCCTTACACCTATAGTCTTTTAATTTACTACCTATGTAGGAGGTTAATTCTCCTTTACCATCTGTGTATGAAGTTTCTGCTACTATGACATTATTGTCACCACTAAGTGTGGAAATACCAATACCTCCTTCAACACCTCTCACATCCTCTTAGGGCATACCACCCATCACTTATATGACTCCCACAAATTTCCCCAGCATTTTTGTACCCATTCCTTCATCTATTATTGCCAAGGTATCAAACCCTAGCAAGCCTATAGGATCAGGAATCTTCACTCCTATTTTTTATCAACTGACTTTCCCTATTCCTAGTATGGTCATAGTAACCGTGGGAATTGTGTGGGGAGGATCATATTTTTCTCCTAACCAACCTGGGGGAAACATTTCTTCTAGTATTTCCCAAGCTTGGATGATCCAAAAGGATCCCAAAAGGCTAAAATTTTAAAGTCCTAAAAAATATCAAAACCTATCTCAAATAAAAAATCTTGTCATTCTGAATCCAACGGCGTGAACGACACCTCAATCTAAAATTGTATGCAAAAATTATGGCCCGTCAAAGTTTTTTGTCAAACAATACAAAAATTTGTCGGAAATCTTCCATGTTGTAGCATGATCAGCACCTGTATAAACTATACAGACCAATCATCACTTGACATTCGACATTATGGATAGTACAATTAGCAGGGTATAGACTAATCAACATTTGACCCATGGCAGTGTAGATGACACATTCAATAGGTGTACAGACCAACTCAAAATCAACATGTGGTAGTCTTGTTAGAAACCCTACCAGCATTCACATCAACAATATGATCCAAACATATTATGCCACATGTCGCTAACTTGGCATGATTGGGCATTGAAGTGGCCAAAACAAATTGTGCCATGTGGTACGCAATTAGCGGCTAGATCGGTCTACCTAACCATACAACAAATTTGGTAGTCAATAGTCATTAGTTACGATCAGTTTGTCACTTAATTAAATTTTCCGGTGAACCAAAATGGAATCTAGTGCACTGACGGGCAGTTGACAGGTCGTGTCATTTTTTTATATAAAAAATATATATCGTAGGTGGGTCTGGGGATTTGAACCGTGACCACTACTCGCCCAATGAAATAACAGTGGGATGTCAAACAATACACCCCCAAGTGAGTTTTTGTATCTAACATTTCTCCCATATATTTAAAGGGTAGCTATTTGCATAGTGTGGGGAGGATAGGTCGAACTGAGGCATGAAACCACATTTCTGCAGAACTGTGTGCATGAGTACCAACAAAACACTACAATGTGCACTTCTAGGGAAGGAATGCTTTGAGCATATTCCTAAAATATTCATAAGATATTACTATGAGGGAATCTATAGGGAACATTTTAGATTCCCTAGAGGCTCAAGGGTCACAGTGACAAAAAGTGGTCAACTTTATACTCAAATTTCACAATTTTTCACCAAGAATTTGATGGTGTAGACAATTTTCTGATCTATGTAGCCCATTCTTAGGCCATCATCATATTTGGTGTTATAAGATTTATTTTTCCATCTAATAATTTTATTTTTGTTGATATTAATGAAGAGGTCTCCCCACTATTGAATCAGGGCCCGAAGATCTATTCCACACTAGACAAACTCCATTATCAAGCTCTTCATGTTCTTTGTTTTGATGGTTTCCTTTATTTTTCCTCTTATTTAAAGTGTATGCATATGTGGTTTTTATGCTCTTTTACATGTAATTTTTAATGCATAAATGAAAGAAAGATCTTGGATCAAGTTTTGTATTAGAGTAGTCTTCTCACTAATGTGAATTGCGAGTGTGAATGATAACCAGGAACAGGATCCAAAAGGGTGAAGGTAAACTTAAGACCTTTGATCCGGAAGTAGGGAATGCAACACGAAGAAGGAAAAGGGAAGATTATGATAATCATGATGAGGGGGAACAAGCTTTTCGCAAATATTTTTACACCACGGAAATAAGGTTGAAAAGTCATTTGTAGATTACGAGAAGAAAATTGAAGGGAAGGAAGAGAAAGCAGATAATCGTGCTTCGGTAAATCAAGGAGAAGGAGGGGAGCCTCATGAACCCCCACCTCCATATTCTAGTGAATGTTCTTCTTCTTCTTCTTCTCTCTCATCATTCTAACGGGCATCATAGGAATGCTTCTAAAAATCCCATTAAACAATTGGATAAAAATGATTGAATTATATTTCCATATTCAACAGGTTGGAAGAAGATGAGGCCAAGATATAGTTAGGATCTCTTCAATTGAGTTGCACCGCTTTCATCTAGTGGGAGAGAAAGCTTCAAAAATGTAGTTAACATGTGGGTAAACACCTTTCTTCCTGGTTTGAATTTGTTTCTGCATTGAAACATAAATTCTATCCTTTGGGCTATAGGAAAAATGCCATGGTGGAATGGAAATATTTGAGGCAAGGAAAGGGCCAAAGTGTTCAAATATTCACACAGGAATTTAGAAAACAAGATTTAACATTAGACATTCCTTTAGATTCACCTAAGACTCTTATTGAATATAATGGTGCATTACATAGTTATATCAGGCATTTTTTATTGTCATTTTAACCTACTAATATTGATGTTCCTAGTGTGAAGGCAATCCATATTGAAATTAGGGGTAAACATGACAAGGAATATTATCCCAATAAGTCATCATCCAAACCTCATAACAACAAATTCAAATGAAAAGGAAAGGGAGAGGACAAGAAGACAACTAGAGCCAATAAAGAAGGAGGACGAAATACATCTTGTACACATTGCAAAAAGGAAGGAAACAATGAAGAACATCGTTGGAAGTTTCATCTATAATTGAAGAAAAAAATATTTGGTGGAAAGGGAAGCAAAAGAGAGTGGAAACTATGCAACAGGACCTTGGATTTGACTCTGGTGACAAGATGCAAATTACAACTATGGGCACACAAGGTAATAGCTCTCTTCACCTTAATTCAAGATCTGAAATCATGTTATTTCAAGTTCTACAAATGAGTCTCTTGTTGATGAACATAATAGGAGTGAATTGTTCCATATTAGCATTTTGGTGAAATATACTAAAGTGGAAACATTATTTTACCTGGGCTCTCAAGTAAACTTGATTTCAGAATCAATAGTTAAAAGGTTTGGATTGGAGACCAAGCCTCATCCAAAACCCTACCCTCTTGGTTCGGTATGTGACCAAAGAAACACTTCATGTAACCAAACAATGTAGGCGTAGGATTTTTTATTGCATCAAAACATGTAGATGAGGTTGATATGGATGTTGTACCATTGGATATATGTGGCATTGTTTTGGGGAGTCTGTATTTGTATGATAGGACATTAGTCTTCTTCTGGCATGAAAATAAATACCATCTCACGAAAGATGAGGTGGAGTATATTGTCAAATCCCATCGTGTGAAGATTAGTGAAAATCTTGTTACTATAGTTCAAATGAATATGCTTATTAACTCTAGCAAAATTTGCATGGTCATGGTTGTTAGAGAAAAGGATGTAGAGGCATCTGAAGCTTTCAAGGGTTGTGATCCCACTCACAAGAAAGAATTATATGAGATTTTTCTGACTATAATGATATTTTTCATGAACCAAACAATTTTCCTCCAAAAAGAGAGATCCAACATTAAATTCATCTCCAACAAGATGATCCTTTACCTAATGTGGGTATGTATAGGTTCTCATCTATTGAAATGGAAAAGATCAAGAAACATGTGTAGCAATTGTTGAACCAAGGGGTCATTAGACCTAGATATTCTCCTTGTGATTCACCCATAATGTTGGTGTTAAATAAGGATAGAACATGGAGGATGTGCATGGAATATTGGGAAATAAACAAGATTATAGTGAAAAACTGCTATCCTCTCCCTCACATTGATGATTTATTAGATCAATTGAAAAATGTTGTTTATTTCACCAAATTGGATTTGCGCAGTGGCTACCACCAAGTTAGAATTATATAACAGGATGTGTGGAAGACTACATTCAAGACAAATCAGGGGTTTTTCAAATGGTTGGTGAAGCCATTTGGGTTGTGAAATGCTTCTTCCACACTTATAAGGGTGATGAATGATATATTTAGGCCTTTTCTTGATGATTCTATGTTTGTGTATCTTGATGATATACTTGCCTTCAGTAGAAATTGGGATGATCATGTGAATCATGTTAAGTAGATGCTTGATATTTTACAAAAGGAGAAACTATATGTACAAATTTCCAAGTGTGATTTTGGTAGAACTTCTTTGGCTTACTTAACTCATATTTTTGGAGGAGGACATTTGACATTCGACCCTTCAAACGTTGATGTCATTATTAAGTGGCATAAGCCTACCAATGTTACAGAAGCATGCATATTTTTGGGTGTAGTGCAATATTGGAGAAGGTTCAATGCCAAATTCTCCATCATAACATCTCCTTGCATGCTTTAACTAGTGTGAATTATAATTTTCGATGGGGATGAAAGCAATAGAAGGATTTCAACACCCTAAAGGCAAATATTAGGACCAGACTAGTCTTAGCCTTTCCGGACCTCCAACGGCCCTTTGAAATTGAGACAGATTCTATTGGTTACACCATGGGTGAAGTGTTGATGTAGCAGAGGAAACATATATGTTACCATTCGAAGACTTTCTCCCAAATTGTTGTGAATTATCCCACTTATGACAAGGAGTTGTATTCTTTGGTGAAAAGCATCAAAAAATGGAAACCTTACTTGATTGGAAAGGAGACAAATATTCATATGGATTACCAGCCCTTACAATACTTCCAATTTCAAACAAAGTTGTAGCAGGCACATCATTTCAGGTGGATGGGATTCCTTTAGCAGTTTCATTTGGTAATGAAGTATAAAAAGGGCACAAGCAAAGTAGCAAATATGCCATCTCGTCCTCATATTTCTGCACCTATTATTTTACACAATTCTTCATTGTCTCATGAAAGTTATGATGAACAATATGTTGTTGATGAAGATTTCAAGGAGATTTATGAGAAGCTAACACATGGATCATGAGTAGAAAATTACCTTTTGCAAGAAAAAATATTGTACCATCTTGGGAAAATTTGTATTCCCACCAATGAAAGATTCCATGTAATCAGAGAAGCGCATACTTCTCTTATGTCGAGCCATTTTGGTGTAGGGAAGACTATGTCTCATTTGTAGAGGTTTTTCTATTGGCCTCATATGAAAGAAATTGTATCAAAATATGTAAAGGGATGTGTGATGTATTATGTTTGTAAGTCCACTAATAGAAAATTAGGGTTATACACACCACTCCCTATTCCTTGTCATCGTTGGGAAAGTGTCTCTATGGACTTTATTGGGGGGTTTACTTTGCCTACAAAGGGTCATGATTATTTGTATGTCATGGTGGATAGTTTTAGTAAGATGTGTATCTTAATGCCATGTAAGAAGCTGATTATTCTTAACCAACATACTGAGCTATTCTTTCAGTATGTATGGGTCCACTTTGGGTTGCCCACATACATTGTATTTGATCAGGACTATCAATTCCTTGGGGAGTTTTGGACAATTTTGTGGAGAATGATGGATACCAAACAGAAGAGGAGCATGGCATTCCATCCACACACTGACAAACAAGAAGAGGTTGTAAACCGCATAGTGGTTCACATGTTTCAAGGGTATTATGGCAAAAATCCCAAATTGTGGGATGAGTAGATTCCTTAATACTTATGTGAAACATGAATACAATAGGGACATGCACTCATCTACTCAAATTTCATCGTTCAACACATGCTTTGGGTATTTGCTGAAATATCCCTTAGGCATGGTCTTTGGGAAGGATGTAAATTCCAATGAATGAATTGATGAGTAAAAATCACACAAGTTCATTTAATGAATCCAAATTATTCATCAAACATTGCATGAACACTTAGCGAAAATCTAGGCTCGATACAAGGCTCAACATGACAAACACTGAGTTGATCACTAGTTCTAAGATGGAGATAAGGTATGCTCCATATTAACAAGGAAATAATAAAGCATGAAGGAAATAAATTGAGACTACTATGATATGGTCTTTTCACCATCTTAGAGAAGATTGGAAATAATGCTTTTTTGCCTTGACTTGCCAGCATATATGCAAATGTATTCCATCGTAAGTGTTGAAAAATTGAATCCCTACGAGCCTCCTATGATCATGGACACATAAAATATTAGACAGGTCCCTTTAGTGGATGATTTTGCATTGGAATACGTGGAAAAAATTCTTGAAGACATCATTCTTGACAAGAGAACCAAGACTTCATTACGGGGACATGTGGAGTACGTTCATGTAGGTTTCAAAGGGATGCATCCAAGTAATGCCTGATGGATTGAAAAGGAGAAAGTAAGGGAGAAATTCCCTCACATTCCAATGGATTGATAAGCCTTTTAGAGGCCTAAAAGCCGCTTTCTGGGGAGGAATGATCTAAGAGGTCCAAGAGGCCAAATTTTTTAAGTCCTCAAAGATCATAAAAACATATCTCAAATTGAATAGTTCATCATTTTGAATCCAACAGTGTGAACAACACCTCAATCCAACACTGTATTCGAAAGTTATGGCCCACTGAAGTTTTTGTCAAATAGTTAAAAATTTTGCAGGTAGGGTGGCACATGGCGGTCCAATATGCCACCAAGTGGTAGTATGGTCAAAACCTATATAGATTGTACAAACCAATCAACACTTGACATTTTGCAGTATGTACAATACAATAAGTAAGGTACGGACCAATCAGGGTTTGACATGTGCCAGTATAGATGGCATAGTCAGCAGGTGTATGGAGCAACCCAGCATCAACACAAGGTAGTCTTGTTAGCAAACTTGTCAGTGTCGACATTATTAGTATGGTCCAAACATATTGTGCCATGTGTCATCAACTTGGCATGATGGGGTGTTGAAGTGGCCTAATTATGTAGGGCCATGTGGCCCAATAAAGTTGCGCCATGTGGCACCCAGTCGGTGAGCACACCAATTGACCTAACCATGCGACAAATTTGGAAGTAAACATTCAGCAATTATGGTCAATTTTTTGCTTATTTAAATTTTTCGGTGACCCCAACTAAATCTAGTAGATTAGCGGGTGGTTGACGAGCCATGCTATTTTTTTATATAAAAATATATATATGGTGGGTGGGTCTGGGGGTTTGAACCCATGACTAATGGATTCCCAATAAACTGAAAATGAGGCAGCAACAAATATGCCCCCAAGTGGGGCTTTGTATGTACCGTTGCACACCTATATTTAAAGGGTGGCTATTTTCATGGTGTGGGGAGGACAGATTAGACCGAGGCACGGAACCATGTCTTTGTGAAACCTTGCACCATGCACTTTGAGGTAGGGAATATTTTGAGAATATTCCTGGAAAATTCCTAGAAAATTCTTATGAGGGAATCTATAGGGAGTCTTTTATATTCCTTAGAGGATTATGGGTCACAGTGACAAAAAGTGATAAACTTTATATTAATTTCATGATTTTTCGCTAGGAATTTGATGGTGCAAATGTTTTTCTTATCTAAGTAATCCGTTCTCAGACCATCCCTATATTTGGAGGTATAAGATGTATTGTTCCATGTAATCTTTTGATTTTTGTTGAGATTAATGAAGAGGCCTTCCCACTATTGAAGTAGGACTCGAAGGCATCGTCAACATGGGATGAACTCTATTATGAAGCTCTTTGTGTTCTTTGTTTTGACTGTTTACTTTATTTTTCCTCTTCTTTAAAGTTGATGCATATGTGGTTTTTTATGCTCTTTTACATGAAATTTTAAATGCATCAATGAAGTAAAGATCCTAGATCACTAGTATAGTTCATTTTTTGGAGGAATTCCACCCTCTAGCACTTTTCCTAGAGGGGCTAGTTTACCAAGAGGCAACCCTGTCGTTAGCGGCATGATTCCTATGAATTATCCTCCCTACATTGGTGCTTCTACATAAGGAGGTCCATCATTTCCTATCGAGTACAACCCCATTAGCATTCATGCTCTTAGGGGTCCTTTTCTCTCGAGGGGCACAGGCCCTCGGGGGAAACTCCTTACACTAATCATGTTCTCCCATATCCTTTATATATTGAGATGAATTATAACCATGGTCCACAAACTATTACTCAAAACTAGGGTATCGGGGGGCCTCACAATTGGTTAGGGGTCTCTTCTTACTATGATTCATTCAGTTAGCAGCCTAATCCTTTCTTATGTTCTCTTGATCTTGTGGATTTAGTTAAGTTGACGAATGACCCCATCTACCATGATCCTTGGTGACCACCCATGCCTGCCAAATTTCCATCTAATATCCCTAAGTTTGAAGGGAAGCCTAGAGAAAACCCATCTACACATATCACCATATACCATCTTTAGTGCTCGTCAAACTCTTTGGTGGATGACTCAATCAAATTATGTCTATTCCAACAAACCCTAACTAGAGATGCTTCTAAATGGTGTATTAAACTAGATACGACATATTTTAGTGACTTCTCTTCCTTGGCCTGAACATTTTTTACTCATTTTCAACAACCCACGAGATATGACATTGATTTTGACCTTTAGTCTAACTTTAAGCAAGATAGTTCAACTCTAATTTTTTATCATATTCATGAGTGGTGACAACGTAAGAGGTTATTTTGAACCCACCATCGCCAAGGATGTGTCTATCTTCAAGGTTGTTACCTAGGAACACGTTATTTTGGCTGCCCAACAACTAGATTTGATTTACTTTCAATTGGGCATGCTTTATGATGTATTTAGTAATGCTCCTTTCCATTCTATAGACCTATTAATAGTGTTGGACCCACCAACATTTATGGGGTCTCCCTGATATGAAGTCCCGTTTAGGCCTCACACCATTTGGAGTAGGATCCTCGTTTAAAATAAGGCCCAGTTGCTCAAATAGTGGGCTTTAGTGGTATGTCTTGGTTGTAATGATGCATAGAATTATGTACTTGTGACTTTGGTGAAGCAAGTATATAACTCTATGAAGATTCTAGTGCAATTCATGAGGGTTTGTACCACAACAATAGGGAAGTGAGTGGTACCCTTAAAATCTTGTAATAATATGCACCTTGAAATGAACACACAAGCATAAAAGGGATCATAAGTTAGCATGCAAAATAGTTCAAAAGATAACCATGATTGAAATACATAACATCACAAATTCAACAAGATTCATACTAATGAAAATGAATTAGTTTATAACTTTTAGCATAAATGAAATAACATATAATGCAAACATAACAAGAATATTCCTACTATATTCACAACATATGCATGAAAATGTGTCGGCTTCAAGCTTTTATTAAAGTGAAAGTCCCAAACATACATATACAGTTGAAAAACCAATAGCCCCAATAGTGGAACATGAAGCTAACAGTTATTCCTCCAAAGAAAGATACTCCCTCTATGTTAAAGGAGAAGCTAAGGCTCTCAAAAAAACTCCCTAGCTTTCGATCCTAGCCAGAAGACCAACCAAGACCCTCTTACATGAGCTATAATGGTATATTTATAACAAATGAGATGACTAATAATCTCCCCTTTGTGACTCTTGGACTTCCCTCATGACTCTTCGACTTCTTTCAACATGACCTTTTGACTCCCTTACAAAATGACTTTTCACATCCCACAATGGACACTTGGAATTTCACTTACAAATTAATTACAAATAGAATATTACAATATCACGCATACCCATATAAGACAAAATTGGGTAGATTAAACTAGACAAGCCTAATAAGACAAACAAAATGTCAAGCTTGAGTTTGGGGAAACTCTAGCTCAACCACTACAACATGTAGCTTTTTGGTCACATGGAGATTTCAAGCATTATACTATGAAATGAATTCCCCAAAATTTGTGATGGGATCAAGATGGAAGTGTATTATTTCCTCCATTGCATCTGGGTACACTGTCTTGAAGCCAATTTTTTTTCCTTATTTAAAAAGAAAAACATGGTTTTTATCTTGGGAGGGCCACCAATATACTTCTGCATATCCTATTTGTTCACCTCTATATCTCCCTTGGTAGAAATTTTCTTGAACTGGTCCAAGTATTCCTCCACTTCTGGTCTAACCTTGTTTTTGCCTCTAGCTTCGATGAGTGTGGTGACTAAAGGGATCTTGTGTGACTTCACCATGAAATCCACACTGTTTTACAACTGCGCATAAGAGGGTTGAAATTTGGTGATGAAAGTGTCGAGCTTCTTATTGCTTTGGATGAGCATCTGAACTTCTTCCTTCTCCAACTCAACTTGCTTCCTTGTCTTGTTTACCAACTAAGGAGGTGCACCTCTATACTATATTCCCCATGCATGCACAACAGTGATGGTTGCATGGAAAACCTTGAAAACTTTAACATTCTCTCTACATTTCTACTTCATGTCATGCAGGTGGAAAACTGCTTTGTGCATGGTGACTAGCTCCTCATAGAGGTTCCTTATAGTGTTCCCCAATGTCGATACATCACCCAATATGGCTGCCTCGAGTTCTTCTAAATACACCTATGCAGGAGTTTCTTTATGAACCTTCACCCGCAGTTGTTCAATCTGCTGCTTTGTATCCTATAAGTTCTTTTCCATCTGTCTATTATTGGCCATCAAATACTTTTTGTTTGGCTTGGAGGCTCCTACGAAGGCCAAGTTTCCTTGACAATATCTTCTAGATTCTTCCATATATCCATCATGCTCACCTTTTCTTTGATAAAATTAGGATGTGTGATGTCATCTGGGAAGTGCTTCTTCCTTGCCTATACAATATACTTTTGTAGTTCATCATAAGTTACACTGATATATCCATCATCATACCTTCATCAAGAGGAGCAATTTCCTCTTCCTCATCTAGAGCTTTCCCTTTTGTAAGAGGACATGGAGGCTGAGTGGTCATCTACTACCTAGAAGGCATGAGATCAACATCTTGGTTTTGTTGCTCTGGATCTACCTCCATGTCTTGGATCACTATCAAGTCTTTAATTTCTTGGGAAAGTTCTTTGTCCTACAATTTCTTTCTTTCTTCTACAATTAGCCTACTTTGTTCATCTTCTTCGACTTGCTTCAGTGTTTTTTCTTCCTCCTCTTTCTTCCACCTTTCTTCTTCTTGTATCTGCCTCTCTTCTTGTTCTTTATGTTCTTGCTCTTCCTTCTACCTTAATTATTCTTATTTCTTCTTCTCATTCCTCTTTCTTTCTATTGTTATGGCCTCTTTCAAGATGATTGGATCTACTTTCCATTTGTAGCTTTGTTGTTCTGCTGGACTGTGCACAACATTCTACTTCCCCTTTCCCTGCACCAAGTTGCACCTCTCAGATGATTCGAATTCCAGATTTTCTTCTTGTGGTGGATTGATCTGTGATGTACCTGAAAATCTAACTAGTGCATGGGGCTTAGATGCATTATAAAAATTATTTATCTTTTCCTCCTCAGGCCTAGAATGGGTCCCGCTCGGCCAAGTGAAATGTATATTTGCATAGTGTTTCTTGCAAACACTCCTGGGATCGTATGAGTGGTATTCCATGTGACTGAATGTGAATTTATTTATCTCTTTTCCATATGTCTCATCAACCTTCTGATTCTTGATCTCGTACAGTCCAATTTTTAAAGGAAGAGTGCCAAGGTGATTTCTTCTTCCTCTGGAACACTCCTAATAAACATATGGAAAGATGATAAGCTACTTCTTTCATGAAAAATTTATTAGTGGCATACCTTGGTAACATATGTGAAGACTTCTAACCACTGAACATGCTAAGGTAAGTGCCATCTAGTGAGGCAAACCAGTTAGCGAGTTTTGATACTTCTTCCATCGCCACAGAGGACATGAAAGGTGGCCCTTCCTCAAATATCATCTAGTACAGTGGTATGAGGAAGTGATATATAAGCTTTTCCATGACACATTTGTAACTGAACTTTGAAAGCAACTTGCAATAAATGTGTATAGTAGGCTCCTTTGGTGACCAATTCCAACTCATTTCAAGAAAACAATTTTGAGCACATATTGCATCTAGCAAGTAAGAAGATATGTAGAACCTAGATTGCTTACCGTTGGGAGGGTTCTTGGCTTTGTTTACATGGATTTTTAACTGTTGAGCCAACAATTTTGACCAATTGAATGTTCTCCCATCATTCACCACTTGATGTTGTAAGAATTCCCAGCCTTCGAGAAAGGTTTTAGTACTGTTTTGACTGTAGATTCAGCAACATAGAACTATCAAGTACTGGAATTCTTTTCTGAGAGATTTAGTCTTTTAAGTGTTGTTGGGTGTCTGTCAGACTTTGGATGGCTCTTTCACCCAACCTTTGATGACATGTTTAGTTCTTAGGTAGTTGGTGACTGCGTAGAAGTCAGAATGCATGGAGGTTTCTGCAAAGGTAAGTGACACATAAGTTGAAAATCATGTGCCATGAATGAAGCAAGGCTTTTTCTGCTAGAATTATTGAGTATCATGTTGTTTGAATCAACATGTGACAATATCCCACGGAGGCTTCACTTAATGAACCTCTAACATAGCACGTGTGTTCATCGCATAGTAAACGATACCCTTAATTTGACTACATGGAAAATATATATAAAAATCACATTGTCTAACCCCTACAACACCTTCCCAATTTTAAAAACCCCTACTTTCACTAGCTATTATAGGTAGCCATTTTTTCATTCACTTTGAGCCCGATCTTTTATACCTGCCAATATAAAAACCCTTTACCCCTATTATATTCCCAATATATTATGTCATTTTTTCCTCAATATATATCGCCTAATATGAACTCACGTGGTATGATATTGCTTCACCAGTGAAGCCCCCATGCAGTATCTATTTCAAAACGTCTACACAAAGGAAATCTGAATACCTGCATGCAATCTTATGTGATCCTCACTTTTGTACATTAATATAAACCTATCTATCTTCAAGATTTTCTTTGTAATTAGTCACTGTGAATGAATCCTTCATTGTGTGCCATGTTATATATGAATCTTTCTCAATGAATAGTTGGGTGTCAGAGAAAACCGACACAGTGACCGAAGTGCTTTCAACTACTTCACCAATGCTGCTCTCTATGGTGTCTTTGGAGGCAGGTCTATTTGGTGCCATGATGACAACAACTAATAGAGAGAGATAACCTCAAAAGTTGCAGTACCTGTTTCACAAGATGCACTCATGGAAAACATAATTATCTCAAGCAAAACAATCTATTCTACAAGATCAAGACAACAACTTAGAGACTAAAGGGAAGGATTGCACAATTCTTGGACTAAGGGTGAGAGGTTGGGCTCATGAATTGTGCGTTGCGTAGTCTCAGTAAACAAGGTAACATCTAGAGCCTTGAGACTGCGCAATGCACAGTCCTAACTAGGTAGACTGAAGGAAGAGACTATGCATTGTGCAGTCTTAGTGGCCAAGGCTAAGGGTTGAGGCTTGGCACTATGAAATTATGTAGATCTACCCGGGAAGGAGAGAGAAAGAGATCAAGTTAGAGCAGAAAGGAACGTAGATTAGGTTAAGGGAAAGATAAATCCATCAAAACTAAGTTCCAGAAAGTGACATGCAAAAGGAAAAAATAAAATGCACTAAGTGACCCAATAGAGGTAACTACTGGTGGACAAAAGAAATAAGTTAATGCAACACTTAGAAAATGTGAACAATGAACTGAATCAACACTTGTACAAGATAATATTATTTAAAAATCTAGCTACTATGAAAATAAATAGGCAAAATAGTATTCATAGAAGTAAAAGCGATAGAAAAAACGACACATGCAAAACTTAGCCGAAAGATCTTAATCTCGTTGGGAAGGCTAGAGCTCCAAGATCCAATGTGAAAATGAGATCTAGAGGGGTATATTATATAGATATATTCAGTTTAGGGTTTCTGATGCACATGCCTAAAATCAAGTAAAATGCGCCACTTGTCTGAAAGTCATAATTAGTAGCTTAGTGGTCTTAGCCAGACACTAATTGGGAAAAGCCTATTTTTTAGGAATGTCAACTCTTATTTTTTGGGAAACTTCCTATTCAAACTAGCAGAAGGAACTACACAATTCCTTGCATTAAGGGATTATGTAGTTCTTTTCCCCAATGAATTCTGTAGTTTTTTAGAGGAAGCGGAGCTCTTGCACAATTCTTGAGCTCAAGACTGGCCTGCCTTCCATAATTGCACAATTGTGATCCTGAAGGTCCAATAGAATTTTTAGAGATGGTGGATTGCACAGTTCCAAGAGGGAAGACCGAAAATGTGGCAAGGTCAATGCAGGAAATGGCTTGTGCTAGAAAAATTTTAGATCAGGGTCAAAACAAGACATCACAAGCACTACATGAAAAGATAAGTCTCCAACATTGGCATGAATACTTGACAATAGCGAAAGATAGGTCCTCGTGGACAGAAGGTAGGCTCCAAAATCAATGCATGGGTAAAATTTTGGATGGGTGGTTGTCGCAACAACAACACTTAGTGACACAGTAGTAGAACCCCAACTCTATGTATGGGCCTTATCTCTTAGAAACCAGGGGTAGCTCTTGAGGAAGTATTATTCATTTAATTGGTTACCATAACATCTTTACTTAGCTTGTGTTACAGATATATTCTCTTCATCAGTGACACAATAACAAAGGAAATTCAAATTAGTTTTTATGATTTGGGACTAAGAGAATATAGATATACAAGTGGAACATGATTATCAGAGTCTAGGTTTTCATCTCTAGTGTTTCTCTGCTGCAAGTAGGCCTGGACAATACCCTGACAGAGTCACTTCAGGAACACAAACATTTCCCCGCTGCTAGTGATCTTGGATAGTATCCTGACGGAGTTATTTTCATTACCTCCCTACACAGGAAGCCTTTCTCTTCTTTCACCTTTTATTTATTTTTATATTTTATTCATAGAGCTGTGCATCAAAACTTATTGATTTGATGGGGCAAAAGAGGGATCCTGACTTATTGACAGCATAGGAGGCTGTTCCTTTAGAGAAGGATATTTATAAACCTCTAAAATGAGATCCACTTATTTAAGTTTCCTCCCGTCCTTACTCTACTGGGTTTATTTGACAAGACAAAACCGACCAATCATGAAAACAATTACAAAAGATGGTGCTAATCATAGATTCAAGCATCGATATTCCACTAAGGTTCTCTCTAAGAAAGAACATATTTTCCATCAAGGTATCATCGACTAAAAGGTGCAAGGTCCATGCAAAGGGAATGAATAAACAAAAATCCAAGCAATGATAATAGCACAATGTCCTCTTAAACTTCACCATGCTCGCTTCATAAGCCAAACATTGTCTCATGCAGAAGTTTATTACAAATGAAAGGAAGGAGAGGGCAGAACAAACAATGAAGAAGAAAAACAATTGAAATATACTGACCCTACTCCTAAACTAACAAAATATAATCCATGCTCACATAAAATTAAATTTCCAATGTAACCATCAAAGTATTACCTGACCTATATGGGAGAGGGCATCAACAAAAAGCAATACTATCAAGAATAACAATTGACAAGAAATATAAAATGTGAAATGCTTCAACATCCAAAGATTGAAAACAGAAACACAAATATATAACAAGAAATCATATGTTGAAAATTTTGCTAATGCATTATGGTGTTTATGCACATCGCAACAAGTTATCATGCTAAAGTATTCTTCTGAACTTTCAAACTTGGAAAACATGAAGAAAATGAAAAACCTGTGTTTTTCAAATGGACATGCTAGGTATGATTCCTCCAATGATTGAGAAATATGATCATGAAAAATAAGTGAAGGATGTGAAGATTGTGAGATAGATTTATTTTTAGCTTTCATAATTGGATGATGAGGATTTGACATAACCATTAGCCTAGGCTGAAGTGCCTCGACAACTTGTGGTAGTTCCAAGATATCAAAAGGTTGATCATCAAAGACTGGTGGCTTAAAATAATCAATAGTAGAAGACACAAAGTCATTACTTGATGAGTAAATAAATAGATCATGATAGCCATGATCAAAAATTTCTTCATCTATAAGAAAGGGATCCTCATGATATGATGAATCATAGAGAGGTGGTGATTGAAAACAAGAAATTTCACTTTCTATTTATGAAGATTGATTAGATGACTGATGAGGGAAATATTTAAGAGAAGATTTGTTCTCACCCTATTCTAATGTAAAGTTGACATTCCACCATCCCTAATTATGATTAAAATTCACATTCTCAAAAATTGACTCGTTGAAAGATGTGAAAGTTATGACAGTCTTGCAAAAAATATCAGGATAATGAGGGAGAGGTGAGGGAGAGACAAAATCACCTTTCATTGCAAGTTCTTGGTCAAAATCAAAATCCCACACATAGTCATGATGAATGATATTACAAGTTTCGTTGTTAACACTAACTCCATCCTAAATTTGATCCTCATGCGAACCAGAAGAAGTGACTATAACAGGTGGATAAGGAAACTCGAGGATGAAAGGAACCAATAGATGGAGGATGAGGAGAAAAAAAATCCCTGGTAAAATCAGATCCCCAATCAAAAATTGTGTTTAAATTTTTTATGTGTGGGAAGGGAGAAAATGGTGGTATATTAACAAATGGAGTTTGAATTTCTATTAAAGAACTTTTGAGGTCTAAAATGGGCCTCCTAAGAAAATTGTACAACCAAAATAAACTTTATAAGAACCAATAGAATTTAAGATGATGATGTCAACCATGGGGGATGACTCACCATTTTTGGAGTAAAACAATAAAAAGATAAAAAAATAAAATAATAAAACTAATTTTTCAACTCGTATTTTCAACTTATATCCCTAATGTTTTACTCAAATTTGAAGTGGGAGTACTTGTTGGATGAAAATTTTAATTCCTTGTCTAAAGAGTACCCATGTGGCATACTTTTGATGGACCATGCTACATGAAAAATGAGAAATACATGAAAAAACGTTATTGTAATCACGTTTTTCATGTATTTCTCATTTTTCATGTAGCAAGGTCCATCGAAATTATGCAACATGGGTACTCCTTGGATGAGGAATCAAATTATGCATCCAACAAGTGTTGCCGCTTGAAATTTGAGTAAACCCATAGGGAGATAAGTTGAAAATACTAGTTGAAAAAATAGTTTTTTCTTTCTTCCCTCTAAAATTTGATGATGTAATCTATTCTTATTTTATTATTTCAGCTATTATTTTATAATTTCTTTAGGAGGCCCATTTTAAACCTCAAAATTCCCTTAATGGGCCAACTGAAACCTGCGTACGTGGAGTTATTTGATAAGAGAAAGTCAAAGAGTCACTTGGGACAACAACTTCATTCGTCATAGATTTAAGAGCTCCATAATTGGTATATGTTGGGATACTTTAGAAAGATTCATATTCTTATGGGTTTAATGAAATATGAGCAAGAAATCAAAACATATCTATCATAAGATCCCAGTCAATATCATCTTCAAAAATTCAAAATAGAAATGAATCAAACAGTTGTGAAAATATTTGAGAGATTCATCAAGTTTTCTTATAAGACGCGTGATTTTATTGTAAATAGATTTACAGTCATACTTTTGAAAGGTGTAATAAAGCTCCTTGACAAGATGTTCAAAAGAATGAATTGAAATTGTCAGCAATGTGTAACACCATTCCTTAACATGTGCTTCAAATATAAGGATGAAAAACCTGCAAGCAGTGTCTTCACAATGAATTTTATGATGAGTGCAGAATTCAAGAAAAAGAGTTTTGTGCTCAAGAATGGTTGTTCCACCCCCGCCATCAAAAATTAAATTAGACAAGTCTTGAATTATTCCCATGGGCACTTCTAGATTTGCAACTCTAGAAAAACGTACCAGGGTTAAGATTTGGGAAGAATTGATTTAACAATAAGGAAAGTTCAAACACACTTCATGGGCTCATCTTGTCATCTGGCCCTCCTTCTAGTGCTAGCAATGTTGACGGTGATGGATCCGCCAACACTTAGGGGTCTCTCTCATATGAAGTCCCAATTAGACCTCACACCATTTGGAATAGGATCCCCCTTCGAAATATGGCCTGATTACCAATAAAGTGAGTTTTAGTGGTATGCCTTGGCTGCGATGACACGCATAATGATGTACTCATGACTTTGGCGAAACAATTGAATAACTTTGTGAAGAGTCAGGTGAAACTCATGAGAGGTTCTACCATGACAACGGGAAAGTAAGTGAGCCCCTTAAAATCCTGTAATTATAGGCACCTTGAAAGGAACACACGAGCATAAAAGGGATCATAAGTTAGCGTGTGAAATAGTTCACAATATAACTATGATTGAAATACATAACAACAAGCATTCAACAAGATTCATACTAATGAAAATGAATTAGTTCATAAGCTTTAGCATAAATTAAATAACATATATTGCAAACATAACAAGAATAGTCCTACTATATTCACAAGATATGCATGAAAATGTGTCGGATCTGAACTTTTATTAAAGTGAAAGTCCCAAACATACATATACAATTGACAGACCACTAGCCACAATAGTGGAACATGAAACCAACACATTCTCCTCCAAAGAAAAATGTTCCCTCTATGCTAAAGGAGAAGCCAAGGCTCTTGACAAAAATCCCTAGCTTTTGATCCTAGCCAAAAGCCTCTTACTTGAGTTATGAGGGTATATTTATAACAAATGAGATGACTAATAATCTGCCCTTTGGGACTCTTGGAATTCCCTCATGAATTTTTGAATTATTTCAACCATGATCTTTTGACTCCCTTACAAAATGACTTTTCAAATCCCACAATTGACACTTGGAAATTCACTTACAAATTAATTACAAATAGAATATTACAATATCTCTCATACCCATATAAGACAAAATTGGGCAGATTCAACTACACAAGCCTAATAAGACAAACAAGATGTCAAGCTTGAGTTTGGGGAAACTCCATATCAACCACTTCAACTTCTAACTTTTCAGTCACGTAGAGATGAAAAGCTTTATATTGTATGATCACTTCCCCAAACTTTGCATTGGGATCAGGCTAGAAGCATACTCTTACCTCCATTCCATCTTGGTACACTATCTTGGAGCCAGTTTGTGGTTCCTTCTTTAACAAGAATAACATGGTCTTTATCTTGGCAAGGCCACCAATATACTTCTGCATATCATGTATGTTCACCTCTATATCACCCTTGGTAGCAACTTGCTTGAACTGTTCCAAGTATTCCTCCACTTCCTATCTGACCTTCTTTCTTCATTTAGCTTCAGTTAGTGTGCCGACTGAAGGGATCTTGTGTGACTTCACATTGAAATCCAAAATGTTGTACAACTATGCATAACAAGACTAAATGTTGGTGATTAAAGTGTCCAACTACTTATTGCTTTGGATGAGAATTTGAACTTCTTCCTTCTCCAACATGGCTTGCTTCCTTGTCCTCTTCACCAACTCAGGAGGTGTTCCTCTATATTGCATTCCCCACTCATGCACAATAGCAATGGTTGTCTATAGAACCTTGAAATATTTAGCATTCTCTCTACATTTCTACTACTTTTTTTCCATGAGGGAAACTACTTTGTGCACAGTGACTATCTCCTCATAGAGGTTCCTCATAGTGTCTCCTAATGCTGATACTTCACGCAGTATGGTTTCCTTGAGTTATTTTAAGTACACCTGTGTTGGAGATACTTTATAAACCTCTATCTAAAGTTGTTCAATTTGTTTCTGTGTAGCCTATAAGTTATGTACCATCTATTTATTCTTGGTCATCAAATACTTTGTGTTCAACTTGCAGTCTCTTGTGAAGGCATAGTTGGCTACGGTAATAGATTTTTTATTCTTCCTAGTAACCATCACGATCACCTTTTGTTTGATAAAAGCGGGATGTGTGAGGTTGTTTGGAATGCTTTGACTGTAGATTCGACAACATAGAACTATGAAGTATTGGAATGATTTTCTGAGAGATTTCGTATTATAAGTGTTGTTGGGTGTTTGCCAGAATTTGGATGGCTCTTACATCAAACCTTTTATGACATATTTAGTTCTTAGGTAACTGGTGATTGTTTATATGTGATAATCCATGTAGGTTTATGGAAAGAGTATGTGATACATAAGCTAAAAATCATGGGCCAATGAATGAGGCAAACCTTTTTCTTTCGACACTGTTGAAGATCATGCTCTTGAAATAAATATGCAACAACATCCATTTCAAAACATCTACGCAAGGGAAAGCCTAATACCTACATGAAATCTTATGTAATCCTGACTTCTAGACATCATATAAACCTATCTATCTTCAAGATCTGCTTTGTAATTAGTTGTTATGAATGCATCCTTCACTGTGTGCCATGTTATATCTGAATATTTCTTAATGAATATTTGGGTGTTGAAGAAAATTAGCATGGTGACTAGGGTCTTTCAATTGCTTAACGAGTGCTTCTCGCTATGGTTTCATTGGAGGAAGATCTCTTTGGTGCCATGATGACAACAACTGATAGAGAGAGATAACATCAAATGTTGCAGTACTTATTTCACCAGATGCACTCATGGCAAGCACAATTAACTCAAGTAACAATCTATTCTACAAGATCAAGACAACAACTTAGAGACTGGAGGCAAGGATTGTGCAATATCTAGACTAAGGGTGAGAGACTAAGCTCATGAACTTTACATTACACAGTCTCAGTAGATAAGGTGACAGTTAGAGGCTTAAGACTATGCATTGTAGCTAGGCAACCAAACAGGTTGAGGGTCGAGGCTTTTCACTGAGCAATGCATAGTTTGGAAAGCTAGTGACTACGAATTGTGCAGTCCCATAGGCCAAGCATGAATCTTGAGCATAGAGAATGTGAATTGCGCAATTGGAGAGGGAATTTGTTGGCCATGATTGTGCAGATCTTCCCAGGAAGGAGAGAGAAAGAGATCATATCTCAATATTGGTGTAGGAAGGAATGTAGATTGGGTTAAGGGAAAGATATATCAATGAAAACTAAGTGCCAGAAATAAACATGAAAAAAGAAAAATGAAAATTCACTAACTAACCCAGCAACGACAATTGCTGGTGGGAAAAATCAAGAAGTTAATGAGACACTTAGAAAATGTGAACGACAAAATGAATCAACACTTGTATAAGCTAATAAAATTTAAAATGTCAGCTATTATGAAAATAAACACACAAAATAGCACTCATAGAATAAAAGGTGACAAAAGTGATAGAAAAGGCAATAAAAAGTGACACATGCAAACTTACTCGAAAAAAATTGAAAAATTAGCCGAAAGTTCCTTGATATAGTTGGGAAAGGTAGAGCTCCAAGATAAAATTTGAAAATGAGCTCTAGAGGTGTCTAATATATATATCTAGTCTGGTTAGAATTTCTGACACACGTGCCTCAAATCAAGGAAAACGCGCCACATGTCTGAAAGTCATAATTAGCATCTTAGTGTTCTTAACTGGACATTAATTGGGAAACTCCTATTTTTTAGGAATGCCAACTCTACCTTTTCAGGAAAATTCCCATTCAAATTGGTAGGAGGGACTACGCGATTCTCAGGATTAATGGATTACACAGTTCCTTGCCTGAGTGAATTGCACAATTTCTGAGAGGTGGGGAATCTCTTACGCAATTTATGAGCTCAATATTGGCCTGCCTTCCATGATTGTGCAGTTGTGATCCTCAAGGCCTAGTGAAATTTCCAGAGACAGTGGATTGCGTAGTTCGAAGAGGGAAGACTGACAATTTTGCAAGGTCAAGGTAGAAGATGGCTTGTGCTAGAAAAAGTTTAGATTAGGGTCAAAATAAGACATCACAAGCACTTCATGCAAAGAAATGTCTCCAACATAAGTATGAATACTTGACGATAGCGAAAGACATGCCCTTGTGGATAGAAGATAGGCTCCAAAATAAATGCATGGAAAACTTTTTGGAGGGGTGGTTGTAGCAGCTACAACAAGACCCACCCAAACCTTCCCTGGGACCACACTCTGATGGTTTGATTGGTTCTGTATCCAACTCCATGAGCTAACTTACTTATTAACTAGGAAATTTATTATCACATCACAAGCCCCATCAAGTGTGCTTGGCTCTAAAAAAACACCCACTTCTGAGCAACCCGCTAACATTCGTACAATGAATTCCATAGAACTTAAGAACACTCAACGACTTGGTGGCTAAAATACTAAAATTAATAAACAAAAAAATCAACACGTTGATGAGACTCAACCAAATCCATCTAATAAAGGAGGGAGAACAATTGAACGACGTCGCAATATCAAGTTCCCTTGTAAGATTTGTCAAGGTGAACATTTGACTCATGAGTTCCCTCGAATGGATGAAGTCCACCAACTTCTTGCACCACCACCTACTACTCAAAAACCAGTTGTCTTGACTCATCCATTCCCTCTACAACCTCAAAAAAACATGGTTTCTAGGTTCCATATTTCCATCCTATGAATAATTTGTTCTTCCTTATGTGCTAGGAACAAGTCAATGTAACCATGTGAGCTAACTCTTATGATACTCTTGAGTCGATTTTCATCCTTTAAGGACTCAACCACCTCGACTACTTCCACTAGACCTATCATGCTATATTTTCCTGTGGATCCAATCTATCACCCACCTAAGGGTTTCATTCACAATCCAACACACAATCCATCTACTCAGGTTTCCAAACAATATAGCATTGTCAAGTATTTAGCCCAGTCTCCTTATGCCATGTCTTCCTTGGAGGTTTTGTAGAGCTACCCTCAACAATAGAAAACTTTGTTGTCTACAACCTTGGGGGATGGATCCCTCAAATTATTCTCTCATCACTTTTAATGTTGACACTCCTCGGTATAGGCTTTCCCGTCAAATCAATTTTAATATTTATGTGTGACTTTTTAACTAGAATATTGATTGCACTTTGGTGGATGAAGGCTCTTCTCCTTGTGTTATTTCAGCATCATGCTCGAAATCTCTTGGTTATCTAGCACTCGCTAAATCTACTACCACTCTTTAGTAATTTGATGGACACCATTTCGTACCTCAGGGGGTTTGTCCCAAGTTTTCCATCAAGCTAGGGAGTGAGACTGCCTACATTGATGTTGAAGTTTTTGATGCTCCCTTAGACTATAACCTACTCCTTGGTCATAGTTGGTTTTATGCTATGTGTGTTGTTTTGAATTCGGTATTTCATTTTATTTTCTTTCCCCATGAAGGAAATATAGTCATGATCGATTTATTGGACTATCGTGCATCATCAACCTAGCTTACCACTATAGGTAATTTTGTCTCATTTGTTGGACATAACGCTAGGAGCTATGAGAGTGTTGGAGTAGGAATATTTGAAATCTCATCTCTTATTGGATTTTTTCCTTTACCCCCACTTAACATTCCTTCTTTCTCTACCAGTTCTCCTATGCACATGATCTCCTTTTTCACTTGTGGACCCCTTGTGTCACCTGACCCTTGGGAGGTGTCTTCTTATATAGATATAGATCAACATGGTGAGCATGTTTCATCACCTTTTTTGGAAGATATTTCCTCCTTATAAGTCACATTAGTACCTTCTAACAGTGATCGAAAACACCATCCCAATATGGAATATAACCATGATCCTTTTCCCACATGAGCCTTCACTCTACCTCTTCCACGTGACTCCCTTGACGATGAGTCGCCTTCTCGAGAAGTCTTCTCGAAGGACATGGATTCGCCTATTCATAATCCTAGGGATATTATGCCTCTTGATGCCTCTAGTAGCCTCGATTTGGAAAAGGTAGAGATTGGAAAACAAAATCTTTAATCGATGTAGGGGCATCTCCTCAACCCTCCTTGGAAGTGCACCCTTGGACTAAGTCAAGTTGGTTTCTAATGCTAAAATTGCCAATGAATTGTAGCACTCATATCCATTTTTCAATCATGTATCCCCTTTATGCCTTGATAGTCTTTGTCAAGGAGTTGTTCTAGCCCGTGAGATCTCTCAACTTGTATTTCCTCCGGCCATTCTTGATAACACTATGGTTTTAGGTCTTCCCTAGCATCATCAAAATTTAGGAATCAGACAGTTCAAATATGGCATGGACCCATTATGGTGTGTTATATGGTACCTCCACTCCTCCATGAGTTCATGTATGGTAATCCTTGGCCTATGCCCGACTATTGGCACACCTTGATGTGACTTATTAGACTGAGTTGTGCTTGTACATTTTCCACATAAGAGTGTGTGTGATGTTTTATCTTATTTTGTTTTGTTGTGTGATGTGAACACTTTTCTAGTACATCATATATGCCAAAAAATATAAAAAAAAATTGTAAAACTCAAAAAATAAAAAGAAATATGGTCACGTTTTTACCTCATCCATGTTTTATTTATGTCATTATGTCATCTAACCATGGCTCTCGTATTTATAGATGGTTTTTATAGCATAGGGTGGAATTTTTATTGCGACATCCATTGGATATTAGGTGTGTTTCTCTGAAATTGGCATATATGGGTAGGTCACATATCACCATCTCTAAGGCATTATTGATTGTCATTGCCATCATTGTGCCTTAGGACTAAACCCGTCAAGTTGCAACATTAGCCACTCTTATTTATGCACGTCGTAGCTTGAAGGTAGAGCCTACCTAATCATGGAAGTCATAGATTAGCACCTCTTTTTTTTAATGTTTTCCATGAAATATATCATTTATTATCATAAGGAATGACTCCTTCTGACCCACCAAGACCTCGAATATGAGCCTCATATCCTCTTCTTCATCATATTTTTGGCCTTACCTCGTGAGGATTCCGCACTTAATCCCTTTTTATTGCCAATTTTTATCCACTTATTTGTGCATGATAAGCCTTGGTTTCCTCATTCCATCATCATCATATGCTTGACCTATCATTCGCTTTCACTTGGAGTTTTATGCTTTCTTGGAGGAACCACTGTGATGAGTGGTCTTACTTTCTAGCCTCTCTGCCTTCTTATGATTTAATAGGTTACATCATACCAAAACCAAATGCTACATTTTATACCACTCATTCCTCTAAGACAAGCTTCCTTAGTGTCCTTCTTATGCTCGTTAAACCTTGGATGACACCGAGCTCCTTTTTTCATTCTTTTCATCCTCATTAATTAATGAAAATGCCAAGTTCATCTTGGAGATCTTTTCATAACTTTTTAAGATTGTGAAAATCCCGAGCTTCATTTTCTATTGTTTCATGCTCATCAGATCTAAACAAAAATTATGGGTTCTTTCCATCATTTCTTGATCGTTATGTAAATTAAAATTCAGCAAGTGATCTATTTACCATTCTCAAATCTCATTAAATTGTGAGAAGGGTACGAGTGTACTTTTATGTATTTTTCGTCCTCATTAAAATTTACAAAAAAGAACCTATTGAGCATACTTATCTTCTCTTTCATGCTCATTAAACCATGAAGGAGACTAAAAAGAAAAAATGGGAAGGGAACATTTATTTTTGTTAGTCATGAAAATGGTAGTGTCAATCACATCGCCCTTGAACATGGCATCTATCTACATCATTATCTTACAGTTGGGTTTTAGCTTTCTTATAAGTCATACCATATATATGAGTTTGTTTACTCCTCTAGATAGTTACTCTTTTAGTCATTATGGAGCGTGCTTCAATGCCTCCTCTGTTGTTGCATGATATCATGTGGTGATCATTAGTCATGTTGCCAAGTCACTTTTGTGTCGTGCCATTATATGTTCAATGGAAGTCTCATCTTGTGTCAACCAACTACAGTCTCCTATTGACCTTTTTGATTCAACCATCCCTTGTCAATTATACTTCATTTCTTCATGACTTCTTCCATTCACATCATCCCTCAATTTATTCTGTGTCAATTTATGGGGGATACATCAAGGCCCTCCTTCAGTAGATCTTCTCTTTTCAACTTCAGATCATTATCCAACAACTTGATCTAGGAATGAGTAGGAACTTGGAGTGTGCAGACCTTAGTGGAAGGTTTCCTGGTGATTGACAGTGGGTTTACATCATTGACTCATGATCGGTCGAGTCTGTAAGTGTTCAACATCAACTTATCTATTCACACTTAGTGGACTCTACTCAGTACCTTGGGGACCATTTTCATCATTAGTAGGTACCCTTGTGTATGTTAACGGTACACCTCATTAACCAATAATCAAGCAGTGTCTACCATGCATGACATCAACACATATATTCACATGTCATAGATTTGTACCATCGGGGTTATGTTGAAGAACCTGGGTTAGGGACATCTCACTCTTATATGATACCCTTCCCAGGTTGCATTGGAGTTATGTATTCATTATGTACTTTGAGGACTACTCTGGGGCACCCTCTCTATTATGTGTCCATAGTCCTACGGATGTCTACTATGACATAGATCCACATTATATTTGGGTTGGATATGCTCCTTTTTATGAGTAACATGGATCCACTGTGTATTATTTGAGGCCATTTTTTAGCATGTCATTTCATGGATTTGCAATGTATGTTTTAAAACCATGTTTAGTAACTCTTTATGACCGAGCATGGGTATGTCCACCTCGGGGATGTTATCAGTAGAGTTGAGACTCGAACATTTGTGTTCCTCGAATACAACTTCACAGTCTTGGCTTCTTCCTCCCATTTTCAGCTCTCAGTTTTGTTTTAATGCATTTCTACCTTTAGTCTCTCTTTTGACCTCATGCATTAGGGAGCATTTGTTATAATTATATTTTCTACTCCATTAAAGCGAGAGAAAACCAAGTTAAACTTACCTCAGTTGCTAGCTAGAATTATTCCCCTTTCACCTTTTCTTTTACTTATGTGAGATTTATTCCATGTTAAAAGGGAAGAATTATATGATTGAGTAATTTTTCATAATTAATTTTTCACAATTTTATAATTATGAGATAACAATTATTTCATAATTGAGATAATTGAGAAAAATCTCATAGTTATGGAAAATGTTTCTAGAGTTTGTCATTCCAAGGAGATCAACTTGATCTACTTGTGTATAATTTGGCTAGGGGTGCATTATTGTAGAAGTTGGCTACTTTATCAAGCCCCTGGTTGTCTAGATACATTCTCCCAAAGGATAAAATGAACCTATATAATATCACCAAGAGGAAAGGGGCTTAGAGGAAGTATCCATATTATAGAGCAAGAGGTTTGTTGTATTGGGAGGAGGAGACCATGTTATAAGCTTAAGGAGAGGATCTCATTTGTTGATGGTATAACTTTTGTATCGATTTCCTTTTATGGTCAATATAAGTGAATGTTCCCTCCTATCAAATTTGAATGTATAATATATTTTTCATGTTTATGTCCATTTTTTTAAGTTGATGATCCTTCGGGAAAGGCCATTTGTTCTCCTTGTCTGGTGGTGATTCTGTGTAGGTTTTGTATCTACTATGGAGGACAGGATCTCCTGGTTGGGGGGAGAATATTTGCATCAGACCCAACATCCATCACCAATCTGCGAGGATTTCAGGTGCTCAACTCAAAACATAGATAGATAATTTATGCATGAATGATCAGTTTTATTAATTGGTTTGGGATCCATTAATTTGTTTACTTCTTTCCATGTAGTCTTCTGATATATACTAGTCTTATTAGGGAAAATTATACAAGGAAATAGCTCCTAATGATGTGTATAAATTGTTACAACAATGATGAAGAATATGAGGTGGAAGAACTTGTCAACATTCATTGTTGTACATGTGATTCTAGAAAAACTGGCCTTCAATCAAGGTTCATTAGAGAGGATATGTAAAATAGGAAGATACATAGGAGCCAAATAATAGTCTAACAGGTTTTGAGGAACATCTAAAGGATTTGGTGAATCTTGGAAGGAGGAGGAGAATTATGCGACTACCTAGTGATGTTGATGTTATTTTTGGTGGTCCACCTTATGGAGTTTCTAGTATTTTCAATTGGTTTCGCAATGTCAGTGCTCCTTTAGATGATCCTTGAAACCACCAATTTGTTGTTTTTATGGATAATTTTGACTATCTAAAACCGTAGTTTATATTGATGGAAAATGTAATGGATATAATTAGGTTTGTCGAGGGCTTGTTAGGATGATGTGCATTGAGTCATCTCATCAAAATTCATTACCAGGCCAATATTGGCTTGATGGTTGCTAGCTACTGTGGGTTACCTTAGTTCCAATTTCAGAAGAAAAAAAAATTAACATTTCATGTGCCTATCAAGAGAAGCCTTGGAAGGGAAAAATTGTGTGGAAAACAAAAAAATAAAAAAAATGCCTTTTGACCATAAACCTTTAGAGGGGTGAACTATGGTTGAAAGAATTTTAAGAAAACTATATATATCCCTTGAGATCGTTGAGATAGACCTGTAAAATGCACTTAAATAAGGCCTACTCAACAATGTGATTAGCTCTTTACAAGAGATTTTAAGAAAGACACACTTTAAAGTATAAGGGATAAAACAAGGACATTGAAGCAATCCATAGGGGAGATACCATAACATGATTAAATGAGCATTTAAATACAATGCGTAGACCACTAAAGGAAACATTAAAGAACAATGGAATAATGCATTGAGTATCATTGGGAGGGTTTGTTGGCATTATGATACAAGTGTTTTCCTTGATGGCAACTCACACAGATGACAGATCATAGTGCAGCAGGTCAGTAGCAAAGAATTGATGATCAGACTACAAAGAATGAAGAAAGAAGAGTATATATGCAGGTTCACTATATACCAAGTCGCGTATATACGCAGGTTCTCTATATACCAAGTAGTGTATACACGCAGGTTCACTATATACAACAAAGCGTATACACGCGGGATTGCTGATCAAAAGTCGCGTATGTGTATGCATGCACTTTCATGCACGGAAAAGCGCGCACAGTGGGAAAGCTTATTTTTGGGTCTGTGGTATTTAGTCCTATGGTTTTGGACCTTGGTATTGCATCTGAAGTGTTTAACCCAGGTATTGGGTCCCTAGTATTGGTTCTAAATGGTTTTGGACCATGGTATTGAGCAAGGCCTAAGACTATAAAAGGCGAAGGATATCATTAGGCGAAGGCATTTCAGAAAGTCTTGAATATCTGATGAAGTATGAGATCTAGTATGCAGGTTATGGGTTCATAATGCTTTGCTAAGGAGGAATCTCAGCCGCTAATGGAGAAAAATATCTAAGGATAGATTGGGATCTAATGGCTTGGAATGAATCATCTTTATACGGTTTGATCACGGTTATTCTAGATCTGTATACTAACGCATGTAATGTTCTGTAAATATTATGATCTGGGTATAACTCAAGTTTTCGAATAGCTACAAATCATGAATGAATATTTATAGATGTATACGTTGGTTGACTATGATAAAAGCACGTACATACGCAGGTTAGATACATATAAGTAGTGTATACCATATGAACTATGATGTTTGAAGTTATAGGTGGTTCTGGTTGTTGATGAGTTCTGATGACTATTTACTAGTGTCAGTATTCTGCATATTCAGTTTGGTTGATTGTGTTTAGCTTCAGTGTTGATGGATGAGATCTATAATGGATCAGGATCATAATGAATTATCTTTATGTGATCTGATGGACTAGATATGGTTGCTAACATATGTATTATCCTTATATATGTAATGATCTGGGTATGTCTGAAGTCAGGAAGTGCAGCAAAGTTATCAGTAAGTAATTGTTGACATATACGCTGGTTCACTTTGGTGAAGTTGTGTATACACGCTGGTTCGGCTCTTCCAAGTAGTGTATGCATGATTTCTGATGATACAGTTGGTTCTAAATATTGTTGCAGAGTTCTGTGTTCTGGTGATTGCAGTTTGTTGACAGGGTTTCAGTGATTCAGTATTGAGTGATTCAGAGATTGATGATGCTAGTGTTGATTGATTTTGTGCTTCAATGATATTGATGGGTCCAGTATGAAAATTGGATGAAACGTGGCCTTTCAGATTATGGTGTTGTGCTTCAGGAGTATCTAGTCTGAAAATTTATGAAACGTGGTACCTGGAGGATGAAAGAGAAGGTTGTAGCCTTCTGTAGGTTGGCACCTACGTACTAGTACATCAGCTAGTACAAGAGCTAAGGGGGTGGTAGCTCCCTTCCAATAGTATCTGGAAAACGAGTGAAGGTTGGAGCATTCAGTAGGCTGGCACCTACATACTAGTACATCAACTAGTACAAGAGCTAAGGGGGTTGTAGCTCCCTTCCAAGAGAAGCTGGAGAATGAGAGAAGGTTGTAGCCTTCTGCAGGTAGAAGCATGTGTACTAGTATAAGACTGTACCGGTATAGAAATATTGTAAAAATAAGTTTCTTATTAAAAGAAGATAGAGACGACTTGCAGCAGGTGGTTTTCACCCACATTGGGTTTCCACCTTACATCATGGTGTTCATGTGTGCTTCTTGTGTGTGATGATCTGTTCTGTTTTACTGCACCTGTTTACTGTTCATATGGTTAATAAAAGTTCTGATGCACTAACTAAGGATAAAAATTTAATGGATTAATTGAATCATAAGTTTACTGGATATACGCTAGTTGCATTAGACACAGTTGCGTGTACACGCAGGTTCCCTTCACTGAAGTAGCATATATGAATCTGAGTATGAAAAGTGTTTGATTTGATAATACTGATTCATGCCCCCCTCTCAGTATTATTTCCAACAATTGGTATCAGAGCAGGTCCTTTGGTTGAAGCTTGATCTCTTAAAGGAAATCCGTAGAACAATGCGAAAGAAGCTTAAGAAGAAAGCGCCCAAGAAGAAGAAGACATCTCAGAAGAACTATGACAGTGGGAGAATCAATTGGGAAATATGTGGAAGAAGCACTTCAGATTCAGAATCACTTCAGAATGAAGATGAACAAGCAAAAGAACTATCAGGTATGAATTTTTTATCCTCTGGTGACACATTTATCCATCCATTCGAAGATGATGAAAGTGATAGTGAAACAACTGAATTTTCTCTTATGGGTGAAAATGAAAGATATCAAATAGAGGCAGAATTTAAAAGGCTTACAGACAAAATTAGATATCAACAAGATCTATTGCACAAAAGGGAATGTATCTCCAACGAAGAAGTTACCAAACTAAAAGCTCAACTAGAGGAAGGAAACAAGGTAAAGAAGTTATTCAAGGAAAAATGTCAAAAGTTGCAGGATGAAGTGACATCATTAAGAAATGAAGTAAGTGAAAGCGGCACAACAATCAAGAAACTCAGAGAAAGATCCAGTTACTATGAAAGTCTTGAAGCCACAATCCTCTCGCTAAAAGAAGATCTTGAAGAATCAAATAAGCAGAATAAATAACTACTCGAAGCTCTTGAAAAACAAGAAAATTAAGTTCTTAAATTAAGACACCAGTTGGAAGAAGGAAGAAAAGCTGAAGAAAACATGAAGAAGCAGTATCATGAAAAGGAAGAGCAACTTCAGGTTGAGGTAAATATTCTAAAAGATAACTTAGAAGAGAAGGATAAGCTCTTACAATTTCAAGATAGTACTAAGATCTTGGATGATATTCTTAGTAGTCAAAGGTCTCCTGCTATCAAAACTGGTCTTGGTTTTCATGAATCTGTTGAAGGTGAATCTAGTTCACAAAATGCACAATCTGAAATACTCAACAAGGAGATAAGAGGTCAATCCCATCAACAACCAAGGAAAGAAATTCTTCAAAGAAAATCTTTTACTCCTCCGATGAATAATGTTGAATGTTATGTATGTCATAATCTTGGACATGTTGCAGCCAGATGCAGAAGTAGAATGGTTCAAGACCATCACACAGAAATATCATCTCGTTCCAGGTACTTTAAGGGATATTGTTTTTCTTGCAATATGTTTGGTCACAAAGCTGTTGATTTCTACAGAAGGAATATGAAAAATATAAGATGTTATGCATGTAACAAGCTGGGACATATAGCAAAGGAATGCAGGAACAAAGTACGGGCACCATACCAAAAGGAGAAAACATCATCACACTTGAAGATATGGAAGAAGAAGGAAGTACAGTCAGGAAAATGTGGCACAGCACAATGTACAGACATAACAGACTCAGAGGGAACTGAAAGTGTGAAACTTCAGTGTTCTAAATCTCATACGCAAGTTTCATGAAGAAAAGTCATGTATATACGTGAGTTAGACAGAGCACAGTCGCGTATATGTCTGTTTGAGAAAAGCAGTGGGACAGGCTCAGGAAGAGGGTCTGATATGATTCAGTCCATTATTTTCTCTGTTTGATAATGGTTACAATCTGCTGATGATATGTGGAAATTTCTTGATACTTGTAAGATGTTTAGAAGTGTTTTGATCCTAAATTAATGATGATGATGCCTTGATACTTCTTGCTAATATATGCATGATCAGATCTGACAGTGAACAGATGGCATAGGTTCAGGGGGAGCATATGCTTTTAATAATGCATTGTTGGCATTATGGTTAGTAGTCCTTGGTAATGATGCTTATATGGCTAAATGATATATCTTGCTATGATATGGTTATGAGTTATCCATGAAAAAATCTCATATGATTCTTGGGGTTACATAGTTGATGTTCAGATCAGATTTGTGGTTGATTCTCTGATGATGCATATATGGTGCTTACATGGTGATCTTCATAAGGATAAGGACAAGTACAAAGCTTGAATACAAATCTTCATTAATTGATGACGAGTCACTCATATGTTGTTGTCATCATATGCATAAAGATCATACAGTTATGATGCAGGATTCCTATAGTTCTTGGCACTCATGTGGATGAGGATTGTTGTTGTTGATGACATCAAGAAGTCTTGACAAATGATCTTGAGCTCAAGATACATAGTGCTGGATACATGAATGATTACTCAAAGTTGCATGATGATGATGAGTTCTTATGGTTGATACTTACATATGTTGATTGATGCAGATGTTCCCAAAGTGATGATACTTGGATCATGCAGATATTGATGAAATGGCTATGGTGTTTTTCACATATGATATAAGGTGAATGATTTTGTATGTCATATGCAGAATTCTATTCAAAAGGATGAGTTGATATCTATATGAAGATATACCTTGTTATAGGTTGATGACTTATACACTAATGGGAATATACAGGTTGTTGGTCTAGATGTTGTTGGCAGATGCTTATGGAACAGATCATACATTGTGTATGATAGTTTCTGATGACTATCATGGTCTTATTTAGATGTTTGGTCTCTATTATAAATGTCATGTAAAGGTCATATCACGACTCATGATGTAATAGTTTTTCTCTATCTATTGTAGTCATTTGATGAATCCATTTTGGTCATATGATGTAATTTGTACCCCCACTATGAAATTTCACCTCAGGCTGAGAAAGGTAAACTCCAAGGCAACATCAAACCACTTAGCCTCGTAGCTAGCCCTACGGGGCAGGAGAGGGCTCTCTCCGGTCTATCTCGGTAGGGATCTTCAACGGGTGAGATAACCAATGAGGAAACACTGATTTTAGACTAGTAAACTGATAAAAGGTTTGATTTGGGATTTTTAGGGTTTTGGTGGAAAGTTGGGGAAAGGCAATTTTGGGTGCGGGGATTGGACACAGTTTTTGCAGGGGGTTCTTTGGGGCAAGGTAGGAGACTGCATTGATGCCTTTAAATTAAGTGAATGGGTAGGAATGACCGGTGAGGAGCTAAGGAGAGCAAGCAATCACCTTGAGTTCTCCTTAAACAGATGAAAACATTGATATTAAGCAAACTTAAAAGCAGAGCATGGAAATCATGAATTCTACTTTAACACTTCATTTGCCTAATTTCAGAAGAAAAAGAAAGAGGATGATTTCACATAACACACTTACAAGTACAAAGAGAAGCACACCATCAATACATGTAACCACAGGAATCCCAAAAAGGACTGCAAAACCCTGGCCTTTCTTCCTTTGCCAAAATTGCAGAGATACAAAGAATAATACAATAGAGCTTTTTCCCTCAAGAGTCCAACCATGAAAATGACCAAGAAAGTACATAATATAGGCAATCTAACATCTTTCCTTGCCTCTAGGGGTCGAGCTCATCCTTCTAGGAGCTGTTTCAACCAATTCTAAACTGAGCACTAAAATCTAGGCAGTCAAAACAACTTGCCTCTATAAGCTAGGAAACCAATTCATTCTTTAAATGTTTGCTATTTCATGAATGAATCTTCTAGAATAGGTAAATAAGTGTCATATCAACATGAAAATACATTAATTACATCAAAGAGGGTGAAAAATCCCATCCCAAGTCAAAACTGGCCAAAGCTGGGCGAATTCCTGAGCTGTAGGTGAAAAATTGTGAAAATTGCCCAACAAGTCGCGCCCTAATCCTGATAGGTCGCGCTTCTTTGGAGCTGCTTTGGAGGCACTTCTAGGTGTCCAAATGAGGCAAAAGTGGGCGTGTTGGAAAGGTATGGATGTCTACTTTCCAACCCAAGTGGAATTTCTGAATTTGGTGGCCATTTGCCCCTCCAAAATTGCAATCTCCCAAGACTGCTTCCTGTTTGTCAAAAAGATGGCAGAAAGTCAATTTTTGCATGTTTTTTGACCTTCTGGAGGCTCAAAACTTGATGAAATCTCTTGGTAATTGCTGAGAAGGTGTATCTTTACATGGAAAATCCAGAAATTCTGAGTTTTCCGAAAATGAAGTTGCCCATCGAATAGGTCGTGCGCGGCGCGCGACTTGTCAGGGAGAAAAACCTGTTTTTGCCCAAAAATTCATAAGTGACCAAAAATGCTCAAATTTTTTTGAAATTTGTGTTGTAGTGAGGTCATTTAATATCATGCTCCTTCAAGGAAGCCTCAGCCAAGATGTAGAGGGGATCGGGCCTTCTCCGTCGTTTTAGTGCCTTGGCCAACTGCCCTTGAATCACCTTCATTTTCGCCTTGCATACGTGCATTCGGGCCCAATAGTAGTTTTTCATGTTTTGGAGCAGGTCCTTATCTTTTTTGGCCTTAGCCAGTAGCCTCTCCAAATGAGCATTGACCCGGAGAAGCATAGCCTCTCGCTCAACGGGTACCAAATCACCGGGTCTCTTGCGCGCCAAATTGCGGTCTTCATGGATCCTCTGCAACTCATCAAGAGTGTGCTCCTCCTCAAGTTGTTTGTTGCGCTACTCTAAATAGGTGATCGTCCATTTTGCTATTTCCAATATTTTCTGCAATGAGTCATTTTCAGCCCTTAGGTGCTGAATGATCTCCTTTGACTCTAGGCTAGGAGAACTGATATCAAGGTCAACAACCTCTATGTCTGGAACACCTGATGGCCCCTCATCAATCCTGGGCTGTTTGCCCCTCTCTGATACCTGTGCTATTGTCAGAGACGAGGCCCCTTCCACCTGGTGTGGAGATAACACTTGTGGTGCTGATGAAGAAGGCGAGACCCCTTCCACCTGGTGTAGAGATAACACTCGTGGTGCTGATGAAGAAGGCGAGACCCCTTCCACCTGGTGTGGAGATAATACTCGCCTAGCTGATGCAAATAAGGCCCTGTGGCCTCTCTAATATGTGACCAATGGAGGAGAGCTAACATGTCTGGTCTCAGGACTATCATGCTGCTGTGAAGGCCCTCCCTCCTCATGAACAACCTCAGGGGGAGATGATGCTGATGCTGTGAAAAAGTCCCGAGAGATAAAATCCTCCCATGGGATAGCCTGCTGAGCCAACTGATGCATGACCACAAGCTGGATCAAACCATAATGATAAATGCTCCTGTGTTTTTGTGTTGGGCTCCTTCTCTGCACCAAGGGCACCATCCTCTCAATATCCTGGCACATGAACAATGGTATGTTCATCATTCGTACCCGTGTGAAATGCATCAACAAGCGAATATGGTACGAATACAAATATGCAAACTTGCCCTCACAGGTGAAATAGCGCATGACGAGCCTCATCAAGGGAGCATACTCATCCCTCAAAAATCTGAAGGGAAACATACCAGTTATGGACCTCATGTAGGCAGGTTTAATGAAGGGATCATACTGAAATCTGTCCAACACTTTGCGCTTGTTCCACTCTTCTCCCACATTTGGTATTCCTGTTGCTTGAGCAATACTTTCAGATGACAATATAAAATCCACCCCTGCAAGATTTACATGCCCATTATGCAAATGCAAAACAAACAAGCGAGCCAATTCCTTATGATGCTGGATTTGAGAGATCCTCTCGCAAAATTCATAACATGAGAGGTAGAGGAAACATGTGACTGCAAGTGGACAAGCCTGCAAATAGGTCAAAGAGGTGGGCTCCTCTCTCAGATGGTGACCACTCTTACCACCCCTATGGGGCCTCCTTTGCACCTCAACTTCTGGTGTTGGCTCACGGTCATCACTTTGCTCATATTCGGCCTCGGTTTCTGACATGGTTTCAGGAGCAAAGTGGCTGAAATGTATTGCTGCTTCTGCTCAAATGACCTGTTGTTTTTCCCTGTTTGAAATGCTACTTCAAGGGGACAAATAACATAAGGGAGATGTTAGGGAAGGGAGACTTCTAAGGGGAATCAGGGAAAATACATGAAAAAGGGAATTAAGGGAAGGAATAATGACTTATACAACATCATATAATTATCATTGCAAAGGTTTTATGGGAAGTAGAGTTTAGGGTTATATTATTGATTTTAGGAATAGGGGTAGGGTTTTAGGGCTTTTGATATTTTGGTAGGGAGATTAGGTAGAAATGATATAGGAGGTGGTAAAGAGAAGTGGGGAAAAAGTGGGGTGACAAGGATGACCTTGAAACAGCAAAACAAACCATAGTTCTACAAGAATTTTGACATTTTTAAAGCAAAGATACATGAACCTCTCATTTCAATTTGATGGCATTAAAACACATTTCCCATGCTCATTTTTCTTTACCAAGCAAAATACTTTGATGATCAGAGGCCTACCTACAATCTTGAAAATTTTTGTGGTCGTTTGGGAGTTTACAGGCGATTTTTTGTGGATGAACTCCCAACAGGTCGCGCGCAGGTACTGACAGGTCGCGCGCACCAAACAGGTCACACCAGTGTATTTTCTCAACTGGATGAACCCCCCTGACAGGTCACGCCGGCCCAACAGGTCGCGCGCAAGTATTGACAGGTCGCGCGCAGGCTCTGCTTGCAAATTTTGCTCAATTTCTCTCCAAATCACTCTTCACTATTGCTTTGAGGCAAATGATGATCAAATGGAGGGAGAGAGGGGTTTTATAGGCTTGATTTAAATTAATTTCTCCTCAAACCCTCTTTCTAATGTTTTTAACTTGACACTTGTTCAAAATTTAAATGCTGCTGACTTTATGGTTTCCTTTTGTCCTGAAATTGTTTGAACTGATGCTTTGTCTTGAAAATTTTTGCAGGGATAGCTTCTGAGGAATCTTGGCAAAGGGGACCAGGGCTGCATGCTGTATTTTGAAAACTTTTGAATTTTTACAATTTTTTACAAAAATGAGAAAAAAGACCTTGTCTTTAAAAACAGGGTTTTTAAATCCAAGGTTAAAATTAGTTGTACAAGATGAAATCTTTGAAGAAAAACTTTGATAGTCATCCCTCTAGCTTGCTGGGCATTTATTGACTTTTAGAGACATGACCTTGAAGACAAATTGGACCTAAACCCTAGACCTAGAATTTTGACCTCAAGACAAAACAATTAACCTTGAAATAGTTTATTGACTGAAACAACTTGATCTAGCAGTGCCAAGAGGGGAATAAATACACCAGCTCCTCCATCAGGGTTATGGCATGCCTAATGGAATGCAATAAGATGACACTTATGAGACACCTACTTATGCAAATGCAAAGAGCTTTGATCGATGATGGAGGGCTACTAGACCGACTCTAACACTTGGCACTCATGTGGATGAGGATTGTTGTTGTTGATGACATCAAGAAGTCTTGACAAATGATCTTGAGCTCAAGATAAATAGTGCTGGATACATGAATGATTACTCAAAGTTGCATGATGATGATGAGTTCTTATGGTTGATACTTACATATGTTGATTGATGCAGATGTTCCCAAAGTGATGATACTTGGATCATGCAGATCTTGATGAAATGGCTATGGTGTTTTTCACATATGATATAAGGTGAATGATTTTGTATGTCATATGCAGAATTCTATTCAAAAGGATGAGTTGATATCTATATGAAGATATACCTTGTTATAGGTTGATGACTTATACACTAATGGGAATATACAGGTTGTTGGTCTAGATGCTGTTGACAGATGCTTATGGAACAGATCATACATTGTGTATGATAGTTTCTGATGACTATCATGGTCTTATTTAGATGTTTGGTCTCTGTTATAAATTTCATGTAAAGGTCATATCAAGACTCATGATGTAATAGTTTTTCTCTATCTATTGTAGTCATTTGATGAATCCCTTTTGGTCATATGATGTAATTTGTACCCCCACTATGCATGGGAAAGATGATGTAATATTTCAATCATGTGCAAACAATTGGTATCTGGTATATCCCCACTTGGTTGGGAGATGGATGTATGTATGAGTCTTTAGTGATAGGAAGGTAATTTATGATATAATCATGTTCTTCTTGCAGAACATCTTCTTGCAGACCTTGCTTACAATCAAGGGGAGCATGAACAACACTCTTCAGCAGAGAAAAGATTTCAGCATGTACTCAGAGGGAGAATGGAAAGATTGGTACAACTTGGCATATACAAATGGGGAGCTCAATCAGAGATTTCAGCAGGTACTCAGGGGGAGTATGAACAATGGAATGTATATCAAGGAAGAGAATATCTTGGTCCACCCTTTGCCCTTGATTTCAAAGGGGGAGAGTGACTTCGTATGGTTGTTGCCATCAAGTCCAAAGGGGGAGATTGTTGGCATTATGATGCATGTGTTGTACTTGATGGCAACCCACTTGTAGTAGAAAATCTCACTTATACATAACTAGATGAATCTACAGAAGAGAGATCATATGTGACAGAACACAAGGGATGCAGGGCAGCTCAAAGGAATCAGTTCAGATGTAATGTACAATGACAACTCATTAAGTTGACAATTCTTAGTATGGCAAGTTAGCCTTGCCATCAAGTCCAAAGGGGGATATTGTTGGCATTATGATACAAGTGTTGTCCTTGATGGCAAATCACACAGATGACAGATCATAGTGCAGTAGGTCAGTAGCAAAGAATTGATGATCAGACTACAAATAATGAAGAAAGAAGAGTATATACGCAGGTTCACTATATACCAAGTCGTGTATATATGCAAGTTCACTATATACCAAGTAGTGTATACACGTAGGTTCACTATACACAAAAAAGCGTATACACGCGGGATTGTTGATCAGAAGTCGCGTATGCGTATGCACACACTTTCATGCACAGAAAAGCGCGTACATGTGGGAAAACTTATTTTTGGGTCTATGGTATTTAGACCTATGGTTTTGGACCTTGGTATTGCATCTAAAATGTTGAACCCAGGTATTGGGTCCCTAGTATTGGTTCTAAATGGTTTTGGACCAGGGTATTGAGTAAGGCCTAAGACTATAAAAGGGGAAGGAGATCATTAGGCGAGGGCATATCAGAAAGTCTTGAATGTCTGATGAAGTATGAGATCTAGTACGCAGGTTATGGGTTCATAATGCTTTGCTAAGGAGGATCTCAGCGGCTGATGGAGAACAATATCTAAGGATAGATTGGGATCTAATGGCTTGGAATGAATCATCTCTATATGGTTTGATCACGCTTATTCTAGATCTGTATACTGACACATGTAATGTTCTGTAAATATTATGATCTGGGTATAACTCAAGTTTTGGAATAGCTACAAATCATGAATGAATATTTACAGATGTATACGCTGGTTGACTATGATAAAAGCACGTACATACGCAGGTTAGATACATCTAAGTAGTGCATACCATATGAACTATGATGTTTGAAGTTACAGGTGGTTCTGGTTGTTGATGAGTTCTGATGACTATTTACTGGTGTCAGTATTTCGCATATTCAGTTTGGTTGATTATGTTTAGCTTCAATGTTGATGGATGAGATCTATAATGGATCAGGATCATAATGAATTATCTTTATGTGATCTAATGGACTAGATCTGGTTGCTAACATATGCATTATCCTTGTATATGTAATGATCTGGGTATGTCTGAAGTCAGGAAGTGCAGCGAAGTTATCAGTAAGTAATTTTTGACATATACGCTTGTTCACTTTGGTGAAGTTGCGTAAACACGCTCGTTCGGCTCTTCCAAGTAGCGTATGCATGATTTCTGATGATACAGTTGGTTCTTAATATTGTTGCAGAGTTCTGTGTTCTGCTCTGTATTCTGGTGATTGCAGTTTGTTGACAAGGTTTCAGTGATTCAGAGATTGATGATGCTAGTGTTGATTGATTTTGTGCTTCAATGATATTGATGGGTACAATATGAAAATTGGATGAAACGTGGCCTTTTAGATTATGGTGTTGTGCTTCAGGAGTATCCAGTTTGAAAATTTATGAAACGTGGTACCTAGAGTATGAAAGAGAAGGTTGTAGCCTTCTGTAGGTTGGCACCTACGTACTAGAACATCAGCTAGTACAAGAGCTAAGGGGGTGGTAGCTCCCTTCCAGTAGCAGCTGGAAAATGAGTGAAGGTTGGAGCATTCAGTAGGCTGGCACCTACGTAATAGTACATCGGCTAGTACAAGAGCTAAGGGGTTTGTAGCTCCCTTCCAGGAGAAGCTGGAGAATGAGAGAAGGTTATAGCCTTCTGCAGGTAGAAGCCTGTGTACTAGTATAAGACTGCACCAGTACAGAAATATTGTAAAAAGAAGTTTCTTATTAAAAGAAGATAGAGACGACTTGCAGCAGGTGGTTTTCACCCACATTGGGTTTCCACCTTACATCATGGTGTTCATGTGTGATTCTTGTGTGTGATGATCTATTCTGTTTTACATCACCTGTTTACTGTTCATATGGTTAATAAAAGTTCTGATGCACTAACTAAAGAACAACATTTAATGGATTAACTGAATCATAAGTTTACTGGATATATGCTAGTTGCATTAGACACAGTTGCGTGTACACGCAGGTTCCCTTCACTGAGGTAGCGTATATGAATCTGAGTATGAAAAGTGTTTAACTTGATAATACTGATTCACCCCCCCTCTCAGTATTATTTTCAACAAGGGTATCACTTACAACTCTACAAATGAAATGATGGAGAGAAAAGGACCTGCCAACATGCACTGGGTTATATGACACAATGTGATGCAATGCATAGTAATGCAAAAGGCATTCAGAAATTTCAGTACAAAAACCGCGTTAAAATATTACACAAGTCACAATATTAGAGGCTAGAATTGCAATTAGCAGTAAATATCTCCATCCTTTAATCATGCATTGCACCCCCAATTTATAGTAGCATAATAATCTCATATTGCGACTTGTTCTTAGAACCATAAACTACAACTAAGACTACTTTCATTGTGTGTGACAAATATAAAGTTCATTTCCAACCTACGACTATTCATGCATACTCTACCTCCAAGTTGAAAAGTGCATTCACATGTTACAAGCACACTGCTGATCAAAACTATGATTAGAGAGGAAGATTTGAAGTCAAAAGTCACAATTATAATCTTTAGTGGAATTGGGGACTGAATCTACGAATGACTTGGGACACCAAATTCTAATTCACATTAATAGTTGGAACTGGTTTTAGGAATTAAATGTTATTTTTCTAGAGCTCTAAAATGTGACTAGGACTAGTTTGCAGATCACACTTTCAGCTTGCAGTGTAACTATAACTAAAAATTGTGACCAAGGATTGTGGATTGCAATTAACACTATATATTCGATCTACAATTTTTATGGAATAAGGCACATGCACACACACATACGGGAAGTATAAATGCTTATATATATATATATATATATATATATATATATATAGATATATATATACATATTAGAAGTATAAAGGTTTTCGAAACACCAACAGTCAAAATATGCTTCCTCATTTACTACAAATGGGAAGTATGTCATATCTACAAGTGAAGATTCATATTTTTAAATATGTAATTATGACTCTCCAAGCACTCCAGCTACTAAGAACGAAGGGGTTTGTTGGGATTATTATTATTTCCCTTCTCAGAGTGTGTCAGTTGCAATTCCATAAGCTGGTATGAAGTCAGAACTGATTGTTTCATGAAAATGTGATTTAATGCCTATTGAAAGGGACAATAAGTACTAGATGAAAGAGTGGGTCCTTTTTTCAAGTGGAAATTTATTGATACTGAGAGTCTAGTATGCAGAATACTTTGTATTTATCAACATCATGAAACTCATAGGCTCAAGGTAGTAGTGATAATGGAAGTGCCAACATTTTGGAATATATAAAAGTTAGGGAAGAAGATGATGATCCAATATACTTAACATTAAACCTAGTTGTGCCACAAGAGAATATATAGCAGGGAAACCTACAATAAATCTAATATGGAACACATTTTCAAGTAACATTAGTGACTTTTGGCAGGATGTTGGAACAATATTTTCTCTGACAACTACAAAAATGCAAGATTCACATATTTATGAAACAAAAGTTTTAGCTTGCAATGTAACTATAACTAAAAATTGTGACCAAGGATTGTGGATTGCAATTAACACTATATATGAGATCTAGAATTTTTCTAGAATAAGACACACGCACACACACATATGGGAAGTATAAATGTTTATATATGTGTGTGTGTGTGTGTGTGTGTGTGTGTGTACATATATATATATATATATATATATATATATATATATATATATATATATATATATATATATATATATATGGGAAGTATGTCATATCTACAAGTGAAGATTCATATTTTTAAATATGTAATTATGACTCTCCAATAACTCCAGCTGCTAAGAACCAAGGGGTTTGTTGGGATTATTATTAGTTCCCTTCTCAAAGTGTGTCAGTTGCAATTCCTTAGGTTGGTATGAAGTCAGAAGTGATTGTTTCATGACAATGTGATTTAATGCCTATTGAAAGGGACAATAAGTACTAGATGAAAGAGTGGATCCTTTTTTCAAGTGGAAATTTATCGATACTGGGAGTCTATTATGTAGACTACTTTGTATTTATCAACATCATGAAACTCATAGGCTCAAAGGCAGTAGTGCTAATGGAAATGCCAACATTTTGGAATATGTAAAAGTTAGGGAAGCAGATGATGATCCAATGTACATAACATTAAACCTAGTTGTGCCACGAGAGAATATATAACAAGGAAACCTACAATAAATCTAATATGGAACACATTTCCAAGTAGCATTAGTGACTTTTGGCAGGATGTTGGAACAATATTCTCCCTAACAACTACAGAAATGCAAGATTCACATATCCATGAAACAAAAGTTTCATTTTCCTTAATTGGATGAACCTAGATCCAATGCTTTTATTCTTTGAGGATGGTTTTTACTCTAGGGGCCTGTTGATGTTGCTGGATGGAATTACTACCTCTCTCTAACATACAAAATAGAATAATTCTTGGTGAAAAGATCCCATGATAGATTGCACCTTTGTGCACACTATTGCAGTAAAAAAATATGGTGCTAAATTGCAACTTATGAGACTAGTTGTTTACAAGGGAAAATAGATAATGCCAAGTCATTTAGAATATTTGATTGGAATGAGGGAAACATCATTGGAGCCTATCTCACAACATAACAGGTTTCACCATTAGATCTTGATGGAACATGGAAACTGTTTGAGGTCAATCCCACTGTTATCTTAGAAAATTTGGTGAGAAACACACCTGAAAAGAGTCCACCATAGTATGTACCTATGTATCGATGCCCTAAGGAAGAGGACACTTCCTGAATTTCCGGAACATTTTGTTGATGCCCTAGACATGTAAATTGTTGGATTCTTTTGGTTGATTGGTAAAATTACAATATATGTCGACTCAAGATAAGATGATGTGTTGAGCATGGACATTGGATGGCATTTTGATGTTGGTATGGACCTTGTCATGGAGAGGGGTTATGTTGTTGATTGAAAGGTACTGGGGGTTTGTTCTAAAAAAAGTGCCAAGAAAACTCCATGTTTATTACTATATCATTCAAGCCCAAATTTGACCATCAACACCAATATTTCAACAAGCTTTGCCTATGGGAGATAAAATAAAGGAGAAATTGAATTGAATAAAAAAACTTCCCCTACATGCTGCAAATATTTATCACAATGCGTCAAGTTTAAGGAGAAGAGTTAACACATATGCAGTTGTACCTAATTTACCCCAACCATCATATAGCAACATGATAACTCTTGTATCATTTAGGACATATAAGGTGAAAAGGAAGACGGTCTATAACTTCATCCATCATAGATAGGTATCACAAATTAAAATTCATTATCAAATGGAAATATTTTATGCAACTCCTTGTCATATGGAAAATGTAAACTCATGTAAAAATCAATTAAAGGTCATTAGGGAGTCAAATTGATCATAGGAAATTCAAAGAGTCAAGGAGGGGGAGGTGGAGGGTAACCTCCCAATTGCATAAATATGTTCTCATGCCTCTAAGACTAGGGTGTTGTTTAGCACTTGAGCTAGGCTAGCTTTAGATAGTGGTTTTGCACTTAAGGAGATAGAGACACTCAACTCTTAGTAGCCAATAGGGTGATTTGTGGTGAGGCTGTGGTTTTTCTTTGGAATATGGTATGAGCAAGTCCATGTTCCACTATTGGGCTATTATGGACTTGTTGAATATGTACTTGGATTTGCAACATAGATAATGAAAATTCCTCACTTTTGACATTGATATCCATGCGTCTTTATGGTGGTTGTATTGGCCATCCTATTTCCATAATGTTTAATTCTTGACTTATGGATTGCATGTTTTCCTTGAATATTTTCTTTCTTGTTTCACGCTATGGCGGTAATGTATTTTGAACTGATTTGTAATTAACTTCTATCAATTTCCTTTTCATGTATGTGTGATATGGTTTTAGCTCACTAACCCTTCTTAAGGCATGCTTCTACTTATTGTTTTGTTGTTACATCCTTATATCTTGTTCTGCAAGTTGTCGATCATGAGTTGGCATTGTTCCCATTTTCTGGGAATTTATTTCTTTCCTTCACTCTAAAATCTCCACATTTGATAGATAGGAGAAAAGCTTACATTGTGGTAGTTGGGCCCACATACCAGATGGGGCTCCTATCCCAAACAATGTGAGATCTAATTAGGACTTCACACTAGGGAGACACCCTAATTGTTAGTGATATATTGTTTCTTGTCAAAACTTTGAATCTCCAAAAATGGTCATCCTTTGAATCTTCATTTTCTTATTCATTTCAATCCCAAGAATCAATGCTTCATATTCTACAACATTGTTAGTTAATTCAAATTCAAGTTTGAATAACCAACTAACAATTTATTTGGAAGGTGAAAAAAAAATAACTCGAGATCCTAATCTATCTCTATATGTTGCTCCATAAAAAAATAGCTTCCAAACCCTATATTCTATACATGGTGAAATATTTATTTATTGTTCACATTACCCTCATTATTTACAGGTAAAATAAAACACCCTAGCTCTTGATCAAAAACTTAAATAGGGTGATTTACTAGATGTCCTGAATCACAAACAATATTTGCAAATCCAACCTCTCTATATAGTCTCAAACTCCCCCGCCCCCCACCCCCCGAAAACAGGTATAGTAGCATAAGTCATGTCCATCTATAAAATTCCACCTAGTTTGACACACTAGTGTCTTGATAATAACATACCAAACCTAGCAGGGATCTATGTTACTACCACATCCATCAAAATATTCCTTACAAGAATCTAATCTAGAGAGACCACTAAATCCTTGATTAAGCCCAAACATTTTACTTTTTTGGATTAAAAAAAATAAAGGTCATAATAAGGTTGAGTTACCTACAGTTGTAGCTTCTACATGATTGATTTTGGCTTGAGATTATGAGAAGCCCAAAAATCCATCTTGCAACTATAAAGTAGGAGCTCATGTACCTTTAATGTCACAAAGAAAGGAGGTACATACTCTTCTTATAAATCAACATTTGGATGAAAAATAACTAATAGCTTTTCATCTTGCAAATTCAAAATCTCTCCCTTTGGAGATTCATATGAAGATTGAATCTATTTGTCTATTTGTTGTTGATATACATGGTTTCTAGCTAAATTTGACAAAAGATTTTAGGTCCCTATAATACTAGTGTATCCCCCATATTGTTCTGTTGTGCCCCATATAGTCCCCATATTGTTATTGTTATGCCCCATAGAAGGCCCATATTGTTATTTTTTTGCAATTACATTATTATTTTTATATAGGCCCTTATTATATTGTGACCCTTTAGACTCCTATATATACCACAGATGTCTTGTCATTTATATCATCGAGGGATTGTTCATTTATGTGATGTAAAAGGAGATTTTTCCTTAAATAATTTTCAAGTTTCTTATCTATCTTTTGTTTTTGTGATCTGGTTACATACATTTGGTATGGTAGAGCTTTGGATTCTAGGGTTTCACTTCTTCAAATAGGCCATCTTGGAATTTTCACTATAACTCTTTCTGCGAGGCTTCAGAAGCTAAAATTGCAACCATGTGGAATCGAAATCTTGATGAACATCATGTAAAAATTTCAGAGCTTGGTTCGCTAAATTTTTAGAGATATGGTCCAAGGAAGTTAGGGTTTCTGCATGCTTTAGAATTTTGTCTCAAACAGATGTTCTAAGGAGAATATTTACAACATTCTCTTCATGCATCAGATTTGAATTTCATAAAAAGTTACTAAAAGTGCACAAATTGTAGTTTCTTCTATATCATTTTCAAGGTTGAAGGTTAGAATATTGACACATGGAATCTCATACAAGTTCTCTCTATTGAACTAGTCCATAATCAGATCCTCTTGGGAAAAATGGCACAACTTTATCTTGAAGAATCCAATCTTGGTCTAACTAGTGGGGTTGGAAAGAAGACACTGAGGGATACAATAAAAACATATTTCAGACTTTGGAGATCTGAAATCACATAGATACAACAGTTTTAAGGTAATCCTTATCAACAAGCTCAAAATAAAGCTTTTAAAAATTACTATATGCTTCACAACAAAAAAATGTATACACCTAGTAAGTCAACAGAAAGCACTACTATGATCCATGAAGAAGGAAAAAAAATGCAACATGATATACTAAAATTGCGGGACCAAGTGAAACTAATTTCACTATCAAAAGAGAAATAAAAAATGAATTGGGTTGTTTAAAATAAAACATGGAAGGTTTAAAGGATAGTTTAAAAGAAGACATGGGAGTTTTTAAAGTAGACACAGACACAACGAATGTCTAATTGGAAAGGTTTACAAAGTTGTTGCAACTAAGGGTTCCTAGTGGTTACAAGGTACTCCATGAAAATTGGGATGAGGACAAAAGGAATATGAATTATGATTTTAGAGACTCCAACATTGGGTCTAAGAACCACTACATTCCAAATATTGGTATGAGGAAGTTTGATGGAAAGGATCAGGAAACGTGGATACTACATATGGAGCAATTATTTGATCTACATGATGTTCCACACACACAAAAGTTATGCATTGCATCTTCATATTTAGAACCCAATCATTTAGTGTTGTATTAATGACTTTATTCACATAAATAAATTGTCACTCAGACAATTTTGATGGAGTAATTGATAGCACATTATGAGGATACAAAGAGAAATATCATCTTTAACCATATTCATAAATCTCAAACAAAACGGTTCAATGGAGAAGCACATTGAGGACATCAAAAGATTGAATATCAAGGTAACTGATATTCCATAAGAGCATATTATTGATGTCTTCGTAGAGACTTTAAAAGATAACATCCAACATGAGGTTCACCGTTGGGAACCTGATTCATTTGAAAATGAATTCAAGGTGGCAAGAAAAGTTGAAAGAAAAATTATGGAAACAAGGAGGTCTACCGCTCACAACTATAAATATGGAACGTTTGCTACTCCTAGCCTCCCACAACCTACAAGGTTGACACCACAATAACTGGAGGAAAAAGGAGCAAAAGGGATTTGTTATAATTGTGATAGAAAATACACTAAAGGTCATAAGTATTCTGAGAAGAAATTATTTTACATAGATCATGAAGAGGAGGAAGAAAATGAACAAGAAACATCAAAAGAAGAGGTTATACACTAGGAACCAACCCCAGAGAAAGAAGAAATGAATCTGACAATATCATGTAATGCATTGGCATGAATTACCACTTCTCAAACTCTCAAGATAGAAGAATATATAAAGAAGAAATAGGTAATAGTGTTGATTGATTCAGGTAGTACCCATAATTTCATTCATTATAAGGTAGCTAAAGAATTGAATTTCTTTATATATCCAACACCATAGTGTCAAGTGATGGTTGAAAATGGAGGAACTATAAATTACTCAAGGAAGTTCCATTATATCAAGAAAATCATGGGGGAATATATATTCAATATTCCAATGCTTTCCATTCCAATGGGTGGTGTTGATGTTGTATTAGGAGTCCAATGGTTACAATCTTTCGGGACAATAGCTTTTAATTTTCAATAACTTTTCTTGGAATTTTTCTAGGAAGAAAACGAGATTGAACTAAGGGGTATTACAGGGAAACCATGGAAGATAATCAACATTAATGGCATGCCAAAATTTTTGAAGAAAGGACAACAAGGTGTAATTGAAAATTTATTCTCACTCAATATTCAAACATCAAAATCATCCATTTCTCATATCTCCAAAGAGTCCTAGACAATCATTCCAAGGTAACTAAGACTCCCAAAGGTCTCCCATCTATTCATGATCATGATCATGCTATTCACTTGATTCTAGGAAGTGTTCCTCCAAACATCGGACCTTACAAATATCCCTATCCCCAAAAGAGTGAATGTATGGTTGCAGAAATACTAGAGGTAGGTATAATTCAACCTAGACAAAGTTCCTTCTCTTCTCCAGTAGTATTGGTGCATAAGAAGGATGGATCATGGTATATGTGTCCATATTATAGAGAGCTCAGAAAGCTCGCTATTAAAGTCAAATTTCCCATTCTTGTCATTAATGAATTGTTGTATGAATCACATGGAGAAATTTATGTCACCAAGTTGGATCTACATTCCAGATATCATCAAATTAGAATGAATACATATCATAGTCCAAAAACAACATTCAAAACTCATGAAGGTCATTATGAATATTTGGTCATGCCTTTTGGCCTTACTAATGCACCTTCCACATTTCAAGGTTTGATGAATTCCACTTTCAAACACTTTCTTAGAAAATTTTATCGTTTTTTGATGATATACTAATCTACAACAAGTCTTGGAAATATCATGTTCAACATGTTAATATGCTACTTAAAATTTTGGAGGAGAAACAATTGTATGCAAAACCCTCCAAATGTTTCTTTGGGGTATAGGAGGTGGAATATTTGGGTCATATTGTATCTCATGAGGGTGTCAAGGTTGACCCTAACTAAATTAAAGCCATCAAGGAATGGAAAATCCCCACAACCCTAAAGCATCTTTGAGGATTTCTTGGGATGATAGGGTATTATCACAATTTTGCTAAGAATTATGGGAAAATAGGAGCACCTCTAACAACATTACTAAAGAAAGATGTATTTTGTTGGACTCTAGAAGAATTTACTAAATCCTTTGAACATATTAGAGAGACTATGTGCCAAGCTCCTGTCTTAGCTACACCAAACTTCACAAAAACATTTTTTGTGGAATGTGATGCATTTGGAAATGGAATTGTTGTTGTTTTAATGCAAGAAGGAAGACCCATTTCTTCTGAAATACATCTAATTAAGGGAAATTATTTACACAAACCTATATAGGAGAAGGAAATTTTTACAATACTACATGCCCTGAAGCAATAATGCCCTTACCTAATGGGAATACACTTCAAGGTAAAAAAAGATCATGGTAGTCTTATATACTTTTTGGAATGAAGATTATCTTTAGAAGAGAAACAAAAATGGGTCACAAAGATGTTGGGTTATGACTTTGAAATCATCTACAAAAAAGGGGAGTAGAATGTTGTTAGAAGTGCACTCTCAAAAAGGGATGAGGATGTGGAAGAATTATTTTGTGTCATTTCTATTATCCAACCTGATTGGATAATGGAAGCAAGGGATGAATGAAAAAATGATGAAGAGCTATGGATGATTATTCAAAATTTGCAGCAAGATCCTAGTACATTTGATACATTTATATGGAAAAAAAAGATTCATTATGGTACAAACATTGCTTATATATATGTAATAACTCCCAACTGAAACAAAATATTCTTTTGGAATTTCACACCCCTCCTTTAGGAGGGAACTCAGGGTTTTTAAAGACTTACCACAAGGTCAAGAAAGAATTTTTTTGGGATTTATTCAATTTTATATTCGTAAGTTTATTGTGGAATGTTTATCTTACCAACATAATAAAGTTGAAACAATTAAAATCCTAGGTTTGTTACAACCTTTAGCCATTCCAGGTTAGCATTGGGAGGAGGTCTCAATCGATTTTATCACGGGTTTACCCAAGTCCAAAGGAAAGAGTGTCATCATGGTGGTAATTGATAGACTTACTAAGTATGCACATTTTTGTGCATTATCTCATCATTTCAAAGCAATTATAGTCACTACTACATTTATGGAAATAGTTCAAAAAGTACATGGAAACCCAAAGATTATTGTAAGCAAAAAAGATCCCATTTTTGCTAGAAATTTTTGGACATAATTATTTTCTTGTCTTGGTACTCAATTAGCTCATATCTCATCTTATGATCCTCAATCTGACGAGGAAACTGAAATAGCGAATAAATGTTTTGAATTATATCTTTGTTTCTTTGTATCTAATAAAGAAACACAATGGGTTAAGTGGTTACCTCTGATAGAATGGTGGTATAAGACTTCCATCCATACCACAACCAAATTGACCCCATTTATGGTACTTTATGGATATCATCCACCATATATTACATCCTCTTTAAGAGAAAATTCTAAGGTTCAAGGAATGGAAGATTAGATGGAGCATCAACAACAAGTTCTCCATCTCTTAAAGGATAACCTGACAGGAAAAATCAAGCGAACCAACAAGCATATCAACATCACAGTGAAAGAATTTTTTATGTAGGAAATTGAGTATTTTCACCACTATAACCATACAAACAAATGTCCCTCAAGCAAGTTAAGAAGGATAATAAATTTTCACCCAAGTATTATGGTCCTTACAAGGTGTTGCAAAATATTGGTACTGTCGCATACAATTCGGAGTTTTTGACATCTTCTCGAGTACACCAAGTTTTCCATGTTTCATGCTTAAAAAAGGTTATAGGTGACAAGCTTATGGTTCAAATAATCTTACAAGAACTTAACTAGGAAGTAAAAGTCATATTAGAGCTTGAGGAAATCATGGAAATAATAACAGGATAGCTATGAAATCAATTAATTTCAGAATATCTCATTAAGTGGAAGAACTTACCTACTAAAGATTCCACATGGTAGGATGAGCATTTTATACAAAAGCATCTAGAACTACTTAATTGTTGAGGAAATGTTTTTTTTGAAGGAGAGGGGCATGTTAGGTCCCTATAATACTAGTGTAGCCCCCATATTATTATTGTTGTTCCCTATGTCATCCCCATATTGTTATTGTTGTGCCCCATAGAAACCAACAATTGTTATTGTTCTGCCCTTACATTGTTATTTTTATTTAGGCCCTTATTATATTGTGACCATTTAGACCCCTATATATACCAAGGAGGTCTTTTCATTTGTATCATCCAAGAATTGTTCATATATGTGATGTAAAAGGAGGTTCCCCCCTCGAAGAGGCTTATTTTCAAGTTGTTGATATATCTTTTCTTCTCTTTTTTTGATTTGGTTACATAATAGAAGAATTGGAATCTTGACCTTTTGTAACTCCTTTTCCTTGGTGAATGATGAAATGACTTTATCTATTTTGGACCGCTCCTCTATAATCATTGGTTTTTGTTGTGAAATTGAAGTTTAAGGACCTAAATCTTTTTATTGGGGAACACAAAAAGATACTCCTTTTACTTGTTTGTTTGTATTAGGCCTTGGCCTTAAATAGTATATTCTTTTATGCTTAGTGATTAGAAATTTTGAAAAATCTTGATATTGAGACATTTGTGAATAATTTGGACCTTGAGAAGATTTGTGATCAAGCTCTAGAGAAACAATATCACCTTGATAAGATTGTACAACAAGATAGTTAACATCATCTATCACCTATTCTATTTCATCAATATTTTGATCACAAACTAACAAAGGTGGTTAAATATGTTGATTACTATTCTATTTGTCCCTTTGTAAATTTGAGGCTGAAAAGGTCTAAACTTCCTTGGTGTCCTATTCATTATTTCTCGACTTTACATTGGAGGAGTCTTCATTTTGGTAATCCTATTTGATAAATTTCTAACCATCCTTGTGATTTCGTCTATATTGTTATCGTCTTCCTCATTTTCCCCACTTGAAGAAACTGCCTCTTATTTTTCCTTCTTTTTCTTTGATCTCTTTGCTTTGGCCCTCAGTTTTCCTAAAGCATCCTTGTTGGCCTCTACCTCAATAACATTTGTAAGCATATATTCCAGAGTTTTTGACTTCCTTTCTCTTATAATAAGTGTAAATTCATTATCAAAATCATTAGCAAAATTTACTTTGGAAGTTGTTGGTGAGAGTTTAATATTTGCTCACATTTTATTATTAATATTGTTGAATCTCTTAACAAAATCTACTACAATCTCACTAGTATTCCTTTTATTGCTCCAAACTCAGTTAAATAGTAAATAGGATCCTTTTTTACACCCCATTTATTTATAAAATAGTTGATACATATTTCCAAGTATCTATGGAATTTTCTAGCAACTTCCTCAACCAGGTTCTGACATCTCCTTCTAAATATTGCACAAATAGCCTCATATAAACATCCTCATGCTCAATATTTAGATTATTTGCAAATTCTAGAAAGTTCCTCTACACTAATTATAGCTTCATCATTATATCTTGGTTGATAAGTTAAATATCCTTATGGGTAATCATGTAGTTGATTTATTAGTGACAGTCTCACTGTTGCATGCCTAACATTCACAATTGGACCTATTCTAGCCATTATTTGTTTTGAAGTAGATGATGTTGGCTACTTTGGTGATTATTTCTTTTAGGATTGCTACTTTGATGATTTTTTGGGAAAAATAAGTTGATTCTTCAATGCTTGTTGTACTTGAAGAAAAAAATGATTCGTATATAATTTGATTTTTCCATTGACTATTTGAGGAAACAAAGAAAAGGGGTCTTTTAGTTTAACCTTAGGTTGATCAAGTTTGATATCTAGTGATTTTGAAGCCTCAATTAAATGAGATACTTTTAAAGAGACTTGTGGAATTTGAGGTTTGGATTTAGAAACTTCAGGTTGTTCGAGCTATGATTAAGAATTTGAAAAGACTCAAGTTGCTCAACTACCAAAGTTGTTTGAAGATCAAATCGATTATCTATAAGATCTAAGATCTTTGGAGAAACATCAAGGACATGATGTTTTTATTCAAGGATTTTAGGTTGAGAAGATGGCTATTGAGGAACAAAAGAGTAAGAAGACTCAATTTTGTGCCTGGTAGTAGCTTGTCTAACCAATTTCTTTGGATTTGATGGAGGTGGGACTTCTTCGGGATATGGGTTAGATATGGTATACTTATGAGATGCAAAATTTGTAAAATGTGAAGTTCACCAAGTGAGTGGTATTAGCCTACAAACCTCTTGTTCAACATCAAGAAGACAAGTTTGATTGTTTTCTGAGGGAAAAATAGCTTCAATATCTCACTCCCCAGCTATGAAGCCAATTTGATGTTGTCTTTTGAAGACAATTTGTATATAAGGAACTATGCAAAAACATCTAGATGAGGGGTTTTCTTTAAGGATAGTTTCTCAGGGTTTCAAATCCTTGCTTAAAGTAAATCAACCCCCTTCTTTCTAAATCCTAATCAAAGTGCTAACATCCAAGAATAACAACATAACAGTTTGAAATATTTGGGTAGAAGATATTAGAGGATATTAGATAGCATATATGCCCATACTGAATATTGATATTATCTAATAAGAACAGATGTCATGAAGATCCTTCAATAACTCAACAACAATACAAATTCAATTATACAAAATGAAATAATCTTGAGATGTAGAGGGACTAAAATAAACAAATTGACTACTTAGTTATCTCAGGGATGAATATAACTTTTCCAAGGGATTTAAGGGAGGATTATTCTTAGACTATCCTCTCTTATAGATCCATACCACTTCAAAATAAAATACAATGTAAAACAAGTAAGTACTCACATATGAAACAATAATGTCATAAGTTGAGACCAATACTCTTTGATTAAACTTTGAAATATTGAGGATTTTACAAAAATACAAAAGGTTTTGTCCCAAAAGAGAACCCTCATTACAATAAAATTTACAATATTTATATATATTTACAATACTCAAGCTCTACTATCTCTTAGGAAAGAAATTTTATCAAAATAAACAACTTCTAAATTGTTTGCAAGAAATCTGGAAATGCCTGAAGATTATCTGCCTCATAATCTAGATTTGACTACTCACTTTGTGCCTAGAAATTTGGATCTAACTTGATTTTCTTATTCCACATAGTCTATCATTTGGAATGTTGTTGTTGTAGTTAATGAAATTGTGGAAGCACTTCAACAAGCGTATCCCAATCTATACTCGTTGGATATGTGAAAGAGATAATTTTCCTATAATCCTCATCAAACTCAGTACATTTCTTAAACGTAGGCATCACTATAGGAGGAGATTTGTTTTCACAATGTAAGAGGAAGTCATTGGGTAACTTATTTATAATTCTTTCACCACTTAAATTTCCTATCAAAATAGCAAATTTTGACTCATCATTTCCATAATCGTTCAGTAGTTTTTTATATTATTTTTTGGGTACACATTTTCCCTATGAATTCTAGAACTATGAAAAACCTTTTTCTATATAGTATTGAACCTTTTATTGAATTTATAAATCTCAATTTTCACTATCGTACATTTGTCTCTTACTTTCCTTGTTGAGAAATCTAGGGGCAGCTAGAGTAGAGGATTTTTCTTAACTTGATAATTGTGTGTGATATATTTTTACTTTACTTGATTAGATTCTTTTTCACATGATTATTATTAGTGTTCTTTATCATGAAACAACTACCAAACAATAAAATCAATGAGACAATAGGACACAAGATGTAGGTGATAAGTAGAACTTCAATTGAAGAATTCCAAGAGCTATGACCCTTGACCAAGACCCTCCAAGGCCAAGTCAAACCATGCTTCCGACAACTTCTGTAATTTCGAATTACCCAGTAGATTCTTCTGGAACTTCGACTTGTCGAGTAGATTCTTCTGCAACTTCAACCTTCCATGCAAATTCTCCTACAAAATCGACCTTTGCAACAAATTCTTCAAATTCTTATACCTAGAAAATTTAGAAACATTAACATGAGAGAGAGATAGAGGCCCAAAATATTTGATCTAGTTCTTCTCCTTCTTTTTCATGCTTTTCCAGCTTCTATCTTGAGAAGATCAAACTTGCTTGAGTGAGTCTCCAAATGAGGTTGAGTTCCTTCTTATTTATAGGCTTGTGAGGGGTATGAATTGTTATCTTTAGGCTAACTTGTCTTTTCATGTAGGTCAACTTGATATTCGCACCATGATGAGGTCTTGGAGGGTCTTTTGACTCTATTTTGACTCAAATAAATTTTCTTTACAATATGTGACATGCCAAAATGGGTCGTTAATACATGACAATGACTCAATTGACTTTAAGACAAACCTAGAAGCACTCAATGGGTGCTTGACCTAAAAATATATTTCCTTGAGCATGAAACCCATGCCTCAAGAGCATACAATAGGGAATGAAATTAGCGGCAGCAAACAAATCCATGGATCAGAGGGATCGGATTTGGATAAAGAATATCTCACAAACATCAATGAGAACCAAATGTCTATTATAACTCCCACTCCCAACACTAGTGGTTGGCGAAAAGTGGAAAAGAAGAAAGGTAGAAAAGAATAGTTTAGGCCTTATGGATCCTGAGAAATTAGGATCTGCTATTACTGCATATGCGCATTAGCATCTACAACATGTAATTTTTCTCTTTTTGAATAAAATTACGATTTTTCCAAGGGGAAAAAAAGAAACCCATTCCTCAAGAATAAAAATAATAAATTTAGTTTTATCTTTTCATTAAATACATAAAATCATGATTACATATGTCATTATGAAGATCAGACCTAGTTACATATTTCACTACTCCCTCTCAACTAGGGAGGTATTCATAATCCATACAAGGTACTTGGACATTCTCAATTTGAATAATTCTCATAAGAAGAGTCATATTGATAACTCATTTGTTTAGCATCATATCATCTAGCATTGTCACATAGCAAGGCATTGACTAACAACTCTATCTCTCCACAAGATCAGAGCACAATGATGGTGAGACCAATGATTTATAGACACCATCATCATTGTCTCTCAAGGATAATACCACACCCGGGTGTTCACAAGGTGTGTCCCTACAGGACAATTATATCTTGGAATCCCAATCCACAAATAATATCGTTCCTCTACGACTACTCTTATATTGGATTCCCTACCACATCCTCAAATATTATCAGATGTCAGATTCTTACCCAATCCTCCATTCTTTCTTCCCAAGTGAATACAAGAATAATGTGTCTATTTGTCCCTCTCAACTAGGGAGGATATACCCATTCCTATGTAGGAATGTACCCATTCCTATAAAAGCAATGTACCCAAGATCCCTCTTAATCAGGGACTTGTCCAAGCTCCCCCTTAGCTTAGGGACTTTCCTCCAAGTTTATTCTTAATTAGAGGCTTGCTTCTAAGCTCCCTCTTAACTAGGGACCTATTTCCAGTAGCAACACTTTCCTCATTGGTGGAAATCATGGGACCTTCAGCTTCTTGTAGCGTTCCTCCATTTTATGTCATGAATTTCATTTTTTAATATTACAGAGCCTTCATCTTTGGGACGTCTGTGTAGGGCATTAGTCATCCATCACTTTCCTTCTTAAATCAGGGAAGTCATGTCATCCTTCGTTTCATCGAAGAGTGATCCATTGGACCATATTTTGATTGTCCTCATACAACTACCTTTTCCACATCATGTATCCTTTAGGATCTTCCATACAACCACTTGAGTGATAAGTTGTAGGTGACATCCACAACTACCTTTTGGCAGCCATGTATTATCCCATCCAAATATTTTTCAAAATAAAAAATGAGCATCACATCAGAAATTACCTTTTGTGATGGCCCTTCATCATGACATATGCTTGTTGTAACATCAACATATTGCATATGTATTGACACAACTCCAAGATATTAAATTTTCAATGGTCTTCTTGTTACACAGTATTTTGTCACACCTCTCGCACTTCCTTGTGACATACCCCCAAGTTACTTAGACATTACTATCATGCAGTGTCCTCATCTAGATATGCAGCTCAGATCCTCCCTAAAACAATGATGAAAAAGTTCCTTGAGATTCCCCTGAAGGAAATGGCTCTTAAACCCTAATTTTGGCATCATCAACCCCCTAACATTGAAAAATGCGATGGTCGCTAGTTGCACTATATTAGCCTTGTGATCCCATTTCACTTTTGACTTGGATACCAGCAATGATCCCTAAAATGAAATTTTCCCATAGGGGACAAGATTCTTCGTGATCTAGCAGATTCCAAAACGACAAGCTAGAGGTTGTTCGGTGTGGATGAGGTTGATTTCTCTCATCTTGGAATTTTGGTATTATCCCCATGAGCTACCTCCTTGAGATGAGGGCCTTCTTCTATCTTTGGAGAGAATCTAACTCCCTTTCCCTACCTATATATTCATCCTCTCCAATTCCAAAATGGTTGGTCTTTGGCTATTTGCACCCTTATGCTGAGATTGTGCCTACATAGTACTCATTTGGCTTGGAGACGGAGTGCATGGAGATCTTGAGCTTGGACTTGGACATTCACTCAAGGGGATCTTATCGACATCAAGGCTTGGTTGTATGATTACTTCTTTATTCTATTAATATATACAAATTCTCCTTGATATGTTATGTAGGTTACTTTCGATTATGCTATTTGTACTTGTATGCTTTGTTTTGTCTTGATCTCTTGTGCAAACATTTAAACACTATGAGCAGTAGGACTGAGCCTGCGACAAAAGATATTCGAGGTATTCAACAAAGGAGGATATTATAGCATCAAAACGAGGTAGGCCATCTTCCTCGTATTCTATTTCTAATGTAACTTGGAAAAGTGTCTAGTAGATTGTCACATAGGTTGCTAGTCCCACTCATTGGGCTAGAGGAATCGTTTATGTCCGCAGAGAGGATTCTATAGACAGCACTTATTTCTTTCTGTACTTTCCCAAGGTCTTCATTTATTTCCCATGCAAAGATCATGGCCAATTCTTCTAGTCATTGGATGTTGAATTCCTTCTCCATAGTTGCATATTTCATGATCTATTCTTTTCTCTTTATTCACATATTAATTCCCAACAACTCCCAATCATAGTTCCTTCATTTTTTTTCAACCACCTCATATTCCATATGAGGAGATATTATGTTGATTTCATCTAGTTCATATGTGAATCATTCCTTCTTGCATCCTTTTAATGAAAGAGATCATTTCCCCTTGATCATGCTCATGAAATAGATCATACATCCTTACTACCTACAACTATATAATGACATGACTTAACTCATTGAACATATGCATACATACCTCTTTTCTTATTTATACTTCCTTCAACAACTTCATGTCCTTGATTGAGATTTCTTCAATCATATTGGACATGTTGCATTCTTTCGAAATCATATCATCATTCTTTCAAACAATGAATCCCACTCAAAGTGGAATTATCAGTGATACATTTTCTTCTTCCACAGAATGAATCTTCTAATGAAGATTCCAATAGAGGATCCTGATTATCCTTATCTCATAAATTCTCCTTCCCAGTGATATATGATGAGTTCTATACTAGATGATCATCTTCTACCCATAAGTACTACTTATGATTCTAGTGAGGTTATCAAGATCTACTTCCATCTAATGATCATTGTCATAGAATTATACTTCAGATATATTTCCAGTTTTTTATGATGATGTCTTGAGCTCTTGCTTTAGTCGTATGCTCCTATGATGCCATCTCCTAAAATGATGCATCATATCAAGCTTCTAATGATTCCTACCATGATAGCCATATTTTACAAAAACTAAAAAGAACTAGGTGGAGAAGACTTATCTCAATCATAGTAGAGATATTTTACATCTTCCTTCTTGGATTTCTTCTTTGCAGCTTCTTCCACTTCTTTGGTGAAATGGGCTTCTTCTCTCCTCTTTTATTGTTGTCCTTCTTGAATTTGGGACAATCTCTCTTGTAGTTCCCATATTCTTGACATCCATAGTGTTGAACCTTTTCCATATTGTTCTTCCTTTTGTGAGGACCAAATTTCCCAAACTTTCCTTTTCTCTCTATCATGGTAGCATATGCTTGAGTTTACTCGTTTGATCTTAAATTACTTTTTTCCTTCAACTTGGTTCCTTAAAAATTTTGCATAGTGACCATATTCTATTGAATGGAGTAGATTCCTTCTTCCCATAGATGATTAATGTAAATTTACCCCATTCCTCCAGTAGTGCATTGAGTACTATAGTAGTCATTTCCTTGTCAGACACCGCATTTCTCCCAACTCTTGTAATTGGTCCCTTATTTCAGACGCCCTCATAAAGTATGAGGACATTCCTTCTTCTTTTAATATATTCATCTTGTATATTTATTGTATTAATGAGATCACTTGAATCTCCTGCAATTCTTACAGAGAGAAATTCTACATGTTTGTCATATATTTATTTTGATGTTTCTAATTTTCATACATAGGGAATGAGGGGATCCTTAATGGGTTCTATGAGAATCCTTTGACTCCTTACTTCCCCTTTCATATGCTTTGCTAGATATTGAGCTTCTTCCTTTGGAGGTTTAGTGATTGTACCCTTGCCATGTTCAATGACTTCATTCTCTATGAGGATCAAATATTTCCTCTACTTCCATGCTAGAAAGTTTGATGACCTAACTAATTTGTTTCTTTCCTTACAAATTAAGTCATTTTAACATATTCAAACATATATATATATATATATATATATATATATATATATATATATATAAAGATACTTACTTTTCAAGTGAAGATTATCCTTGATGTTAATATCTTCAACTTGATGCCTTCTTGATTTTGATGATGATAGGATATGTCTTCTTGGTGAAGATGTCTTCCTTCAAAAGTGATCTTTCAATGAGAGGGAGATCATCTTGATTCCTTGATGAGGATAATTACACTTATTCCTGCTTCTCTAGAATGTAGAGACTTTTATATTCTTCAATGTGTATTTATTCTATGGATGAGCTATGGTTTTTAGGACTTCTTAGTTCCTTCTAGTCACACTTTACAACTTCAAATTTCAGACCCTCTTTAGAATTTTTTCTCATTGTTGCAGGACTACAATTTCCGCTTCTTTTGCAGAAACCATAGTTCATACATGTGACTAGAAGATGGATGGATTTGTCTCCTTCTCTCCTTTGCTTGAGATGGAATCGTTTTCTTATTAATTCAGTTTGAAAGGGATACTTCTTTTGCCCCAAAATGTTGGCTCTCTTAGAGTAGATTATAATTCATAATTTTCTGCTGCAAGATTATGCCCCAATCTTTGCTCATGTGGAGGAATATCGCCCAAAAATAGGTCTAATATGCTTGGCTTCTTTTTCTCTCTTGATGCTTGGATTAAACCATAATTTTGGCATCATCACCCCCCTGACACTGGAAACCGCAATGGTCGCTAGTTGCGCTATACTAGCCCCGCGATGCCATCATGCTTTTTGCTTGGATACCAGTGATGATCCATAAAAGGAAATTTTCCCAAATTGGACAAGAAGCTTCATGATCTAGAGGCTTCCAAAACAACGAGTTGGTGGTCGTTCAGCTTGGATGAGTTCGAGTTCTCCCAACTTGGCCTTTTTGGTCTTATCCTTATGAGCTACCTCCTTGAGATGAGGATCTTCTCATATCTTTAGAGAGATCCTAACTGCCTTTCCCTTCCTATGTATTCATCCTCTCTCATTCCAAAATGGTTGGTCTTTGATTATTTGCACCCTTATGCTAAGATTGTGCCTACATGCTACTCATTTGGCTTGGAAAAGGAGTGCTTGGAGAGCTTGAGCTTGGACTTGGACATTCACTTAAGGAGATCTTATTGACATCAAGGCTTGGTTGTATGCTTCCTCCTTTATTTTATTAATATATACAATTGTTGGTTCATTTTCCATAAATTTGTATGTTAATGCATCATTTATTTTAACACTCCTTGATCTGTTAAGTAGGTTACTTTCGATTATGCAATTTATACTTATATTCTTTGTTGTGTCTTGATTTATTGTGTAGGAATTTAAACACTGTGAGTAGTAGGCCCGAGCCTACGGCACAAGCGATTTGAGGTCTTCAAGAAAGGAGGATATTAAAGCATGAGAACGAGGTAGGCCATCTTCCTCGTCTCCTATTTCGATTGTAACTTAGGAAAGTGTCTAGTAGATTACCATGTAGGTTGCTAGTCCCACTCATTAGGCTAGAGGGATCGTCTCTATCCATAGAGAGGATTTCCTAGACAACAAAATGGCAACTCCGTTGGGGAAGTTATAACCCTTTCCATCAAATCCTTCACCTTGATTCTATGATGAGTTTGACCAACCATCATTTTTTTACTTGTTTTGTTCTCTGTAGCTATTTTCACTTACTATTTATTTCTTGAGGACACTCAGTCTATTATGATCTTGAAATGTTTTTATTTTCGCTCATTTTTCTCGCCCAGCATGGGTTTAGCCTTAACAATCGTGATGTCATCGTTGATTTTTTAATTACAGTCACGCTGATTACCCTTGCATCACCCTTTTGCCTATAACAGACATGATGATCTCATAAGATAAGAAAAATTAGGGTTTTTCTTCTTGTTCTCAGTCTTTTTGCCCTTTATCAATTATTTTCTAGTTTTCCTATAGTGTATTTGTCTTGGTTGTTATGCTTGTATGACTGCAATTGTCTCTTGACTTGGTTAATGTGTGTTTGAAGCTTCCTTGCTTTCTAAGGTTTCTAGGGCTTCTAGGTCACCCTCCACTCATTGTTTGGTATGCTTTTCTAAGATTGATTGCTCCCATTCAAGAGTAATTCTGTAATCAGGACATCTTTTACAAGTTTCTTTGGGTTCATTGGTGTGAAGTGTTTTTCATTAGTGTCAAGTTAAGTTGATTCTTTGAAGATTTCTTTAGTTACATTGTCAAGCATAGATTACAAATTGTTTGATTTTGTTGAACTGAAAGAAATTACTTGTCTTCATTCTTATGTTTCGAAAATAAAAAGTGAGATATCTTGTCATTTAAGTATTTTTGAAATATTTCTTACATTCGAAATCATATAGTGAAAGAGATTTTCATTTTCATTAAGTTGATTGCATTGTTATTTTCTCATTGCACTAGTTTGCATTGATTTAGTCAAAGTGAAAGGATATCATTATTGTGTCTTAGTGAAAGGAAAGTGATTTTCATTTTTATAGGATTACATATCAGCATTGCATTTGTTAGCGAAATGAAAGATTAGATTTCATTTTTACATTTAGCATTGGAAAGAATTGTGTTGATGCATTTTTCTTATTTGATGCATTATTTGGTTGTTTCTATTCCTTTGTTAGTTTAGCCTACATAGAATGAAAAGATTCCTTTTTCATCATATAGTTGCATTATAGGAACAGGTGACATCGTTGAGCCATCAAATTGAAACTTAATCCAAGATAAACTTAAAATTTACCTCAATTAACCTAAGGAGCATTTGTCACTTAACGCAAATATATAGAGGTCTAGGCTAGAAATGTGTTCCGGCATCTTTAAACATAGAAGTTGTCATTAACTTCTAGCAGTGTATCCCACGGGTGAAATCCTGTCCCAGTATGGAAGTATATATAAGGTTGTCCAGTACTTCTTGGTATATCGGAGGCACTTCAGTATGATAAGTATATTGGGGTGCTCTCATCGAATGGTTATGCATTAGACAATGCTAACACGGGTTTGTGATCCCCATACTGTCACCTATATATTGGGAGACCCCATTAGGTTGCTATCCTTTAGCCACAGGTAGCTGAGTCAGTTGCCTTGTAAACATGATACACTCAATGTAGCATTCGGTGAGATTGGTCGTCGTACGTTAAGTCCTTGGTTTCGGCTGGGGTGTATATTGTAGTTCACAGATACTTGTTAAACCCTCTTACCTAGTTATTACCCATTTTTATTTATTTGTTGTTTCATTTCAATAAAATTAACTGCCAACGATAACATGTCGAACCCATGCAGTTGATTCTTGGCCCAATATTGAGTAATTCCTTGTAAAATTTAATTTTAATAAGCCCTCAACTAGTCACCTCTTCTTCTTTTGCTCTTGAGAGAAATTCAACGTGGCTGAACCATTGAGTTCACCCTAGAGTTCCCTTTCATTGTTTGATATTGAAGGGTATTCACAAGGAGTTCATCTAGAACTTCCTTAGTCACTTGAAGCTCAAGGCTTTGAACTTGGGATTCTCCAAGCATCCAACCCCTTGCTTCTCGTCCACCACCTTCAGATTCTTTGTCCTCTTAGGATTCTGATCCATAAACCCTTGAGAGTCCACAGTGGTTTGTCTTATATCCTTCAAATCCATTATTTGATCCCTTTGTGATATCTTCTTAGCATCCTTATAGTCCTTACGATCAACCTGGTGTTCCTTTGGAGTTATCTCCACGTACATCTTGGATTCCTCCTCACCAACTGTTTCCACCCATGGATTCAAAAGGTGAGATTCCAACCTCTCCTCAAGGTCCTCTGGAAGTTTCTGCTACTCATAATCCTCATGTTGATGAAGAGAAAGGATATGACTTTCCTCCAGAAGGCTTTCCATTTATGGGAAGAGTTATGTCTCAAACACTTCCTGAGACTAGTGGGCCTATGCTTCCATATGGTTATACAAGCTTAGCTCAATTAGTTTCAAAAACTCCTAGTGCTTCATATTTGTACCAAAATCCTATTTGGTCGTCAAATGCCACACCTAATTCTAATCTATTTATCCCCAATGCGACCTCTCAAATTCTTGTGTAAAATCCCATCATGTCATCTCCCATTCAACCAATGATTCCATCACAACCTTTAATGTTGTTTCAACCTTCCATTCCGGTACAACCGACTATTTCGGTTCATGCATCCATAAGTTCCTTAGTCCCTTCGTCAAGTGGAAAAAATGTACCACTGCCTTATTCACATCCTAGGGGACCAAATACAAACATTCCTCTTGTGTCAGGTGGAACCCATGTGAGTGGATCACAACCTCACATGGTTGGAGTCAATCAACCTTTTCCTGGTGGTATTCCCATCCCCGTTGGTCCATTTGGGTCAGGTAATATCTAGTATCAATAGCCTTACATTGCCTAGATACCAATCCAACAAGCTTATGTCCCATATGGTTCACAGACATTGTAAAATCCACCCTATATTCCATAAGCAGGACCTCATGTGCAACCTGGTCAATCTTCTATTCTTGGTGCATATGGTCAAATTCCATTTGGAAATTACTAATACCCATAGTGTATCCCTCAAGTAATTGTCCAACAACCATTACACCAGTAAGGACAAGCTTTGCAATAGCAGAGGCAACCTTTGCAACAGTAAGGTCAACCCCTGCAACAACAAGCTCAACTTGTATACCAACAAGGTCAAACTTTGCAGACACAAGGTCAAACTCTTGCAGCAGCAGGGATAATCACTCCACATTAGGGTCAACAAATGTACCAACCTTACAATACATATGCCACATATAATGCTTATCAACGGCCTATGGTAGGTTAATATCAACGCTACCCTGGACATAATCCACCTTATGGTCAAGGAACCCCATAGTGGGGGCAGAATCAAATCCCCTATGGTTAGAATCCTCTGTTGTGGGGGGAAAATCCTTGCCAACAAGGTTGGAACCCATAGATTGGGCCTCCTCAAAGGCCTTACATGCCCTTTAATCTGCAATTTCCATTTTTAGCTAAATTGGAACTGCTTGATGTCTCGAGGCTTACTCATGATCCCATTTATCATATACCCTAGAGGCCTCCAGTTCCTACTAAAATCCTAGGCAATTGCCCTAAGTTCGAAGGAAAATCTAAAGAGGACCCTCAAGCCCTTGTGATGAAATATCACTTATGGTGTTCTTGTAATTCCTATGTGATACACAACATTTTGTTACTGTCCTTGTACTCCCCGTTCCTTGATCCTGGAGGACCTCTACAGTGAACCCTACATGCTTTCCCTTCATGAAGAAACTCCCATTGTGTCCCTCTTCATGAGCAGAACAATTCCATTTTGCACCATTTCCCCATAATCTTTTGTTTTTCCCAGTTTACAAGATCGACGCTAATGACCCTTCTCCTCCTCGTGCCGATATGCAGGGATTAACACTATCCCTAGCGCTAACTGGAGTGATTGTGATTTTTTCTAGTCATGTTGATCCTCTTATGGAAAGTTTTTTAAATAATGAGTCGAAGCTTCCAGCTCTAGAAGCTTCGTAACAGAAGTCTGGTAAATGGTTTGGCTAGATGGAGTCGAGGATATTAGTTTGGGATCCTTTCCCCTATAAGGATGGAACTAACTCAAGAGATAATACCTTCTCCCATAAGAAGAGGAACCATCTCCCTTTCATTCATGCTATATAAACCTCCATTTTTGGCAAGCACAAGCTAGTGTTGAAGTGTTAATGTTGGTGTGCTAGTGCTAATTAAGTTTGGAGTAAACAACAAGCTATTCATAGTTGTAGCTCTCTAGTTGAGTGAGGGAGAAGTGTGAATTTGGTTTAGTGTGAAGCTCAAAGGGAAGAGCCTTAAAACTATCATTGTTGAGGCCATCATGGAATGCTAACGGAAGTGTGTGGGAACCTAGTTTTTTTCAAAGGAGAACAACAATGTTAAGTCAATGGTCGTTATCTCTTCTTGATTCAATATATATGCAACTATCGATTGATTTCCTACATAATGTGTCATCTTACATGTTTATGGCTTAACGTTTCTTGACTTTTTAAGTAGGGAGAATTACAATTTGTCTATTATCACGGTTGTTGTTTGTTGTTGTTTACCTGTTTCAGGTGTTTGAAGAAGGAAATGAGAGATAGCTGGAGCAAGAAAGCAAGATCATCCCCAAATGGGGTAAGCGTACTAAGAGGTAGGCCCTCTTAATTGGTTCTAACCTAAGGAAATCTTCCATAGAATGTATCAGTTGTGGCTAGACCCATTATCGGGCTAGAGGAATTATTTGTGTTTGCACTCATAATTTTACGTCACCACAAATTGGCGACCCGATTGGGGACCCAATCCTACTGTTAGTTTGCTTGAAATTTCATGGTTTTGTGTGAACTTTTCTAGTTTTGACATTTCCCTTTAGTTCTGTTTGTTTTCCTTTGCTTAGTGGTCTGGGTTTGAAATTCATAGTAGTAAGTCTGGTCCTAACTTTTGAATTTTTTTTTTCTTAGCATCCTCGCTTAGCGTGCTTAATTCGTTGACAATCATGACAATCAATGCGATATGCTAACAAACATCCACATTGACCCCCTTCTGGTGCTTGTTTTCAGTTAGGCAGTCACGTCGATGCCTGTAAGTGAAGATTAGGGTTTGCCCCAAATCTTGGCGAGTGTGTTTTTCTCGCATGATTTTGAACATGTAAACCTTTTAGACCATCTTCTCCCTTACTAGAAAGTTGTTTTTCATTTGGTTTGTTTGCTTGTTGATTTGTCATCTTTCCGCTTGATTTCTTGGGTCATTGGATGGTTAGTGGAACTAGGGCATCTAGATTTTCATCCATTCAGCTGATTGTGAACTCAGTGATTCGAGTTGTTGGTTGATTTACTCCTTGCATTTCATTTACGATCCATCTACAGCTTTGACCTCCATTACACAAGTTTGAAAAGTTTTCATTTTCTTGTCTAAATGTTTCTTTTCTGCCATATATCACATTACTTCTCTTGTTTTTGGTAAAGACGTTGTTTCATTAGTTTGAAAGAGATTCTCTTTATGTGTTTTTCATTTGCTTGAGAGCTAATTGTCTCGAAAACTTTTCCATTGAAGTTTTTTATGAGAAAATTCATTTCGTCATTTCATGAAAAGTATAAAATTCTAGTTTATTGCATCAATACGTTATGGTAGTTACCATCATTGGAGACTAGGATTGCATTTGGCATTTGAAAGGAAAAATATTTCTCTTTGATTTTGAAAGGACTGTTAGAGTGTATTTGTTAGGAAATTAGGAATTGGGATGTATTTTTCATTAGTTGATTTTCTCAGAAGGTGAAGTAGTGAAAAGTCATTTTGCATTCGCTTGTGTGTTTTCTACCCTCTGTAGTGTAGACAATTCATCGAATTGAAAGGGTCTTGTCTCATTTAGTTACATTTAGTGTTTTTCGAGTCACATCGCTAAGGCCTAAAACTAAGACATAACTCAAGATAAACTTTAAAATGAACTCAATTAACTGTTGGAAATAATACTGAGAGGGGGAGTGAATCAGTATTATCAAGTAAATTATTTTTCATTTTATAATCAGATTTGCATACACTACTTCAGTTAGTGAAAACTACGTATATACGCAACTACAGTTAAGGAAACTCGCATATAACTTGCAGACTTGTAATTTAATTTATTCTTCAGATGTTGATCATTAATTTGTGTGTTAGAACCATATATACAGTAACCAGGAATAGTAAAACAGATCAGACAGTGACACACAAGAACACAAGATATAAGGTGGAAACCCAATGTGGGTGAAAACTACCTACTGCAATTCGTCTCTATCTTCTTTCAATTAGAAACTTCCTTTTACAATGTTTCTGTACTGGTGCAGTCTTATACTAGTACGTAGGCTGCTACCTGTAGAAGGCTACAACCTTCTCTCATTCTCCAGCTTCTCCTAGAAGGGAGCTACAACCCCCTTAGCTCTTGTACTAGCTGAGGTAGTAGTACGTAGGTGTTGACCTCCAAAAGGCTACAACCTTCTCTTTTCTTCCAGGGACCACGTTTCATAAATTTTCAGACTAGATCCATTAATAACAATAATCAAACATCAAATACATCTGCATCAACCAATCTCCTTTGTACAAACCAATACTGAATCAACCAATCACTTCTTAGAAAGCTGTAACTAGGAACAGTAACAGTAACCAGACACCAATTCTGAACCCAGAACACTGCAGCAATAAACAGAAGTAGCTAAAACAAATTTCAAGAGACGTACGCTACTTCAATGTGTACAACCTGCATGCATATGCTGCTAAATTAAGGCCAACCTGCGTATATGCTATTTTGAATTACCTAACCAACATGTATACACGCCTTTGCTTCGTTGAACCTGCGTACATATCTATAAAAGATAAGTTATCCTTTTCACTTATCCAAACATCAGTTATACCTAGATTATCAGATTTATAGATCAAGTCATGCACCAAATATAACAGATCAAAATCACATAAAGATACTATTATTCAAGCCTTAGGATCTTGACCCATCAATAGAACTTATCCTTCTCCTTGTGCTTAGGTTCCTCCTTGATTCAGATCCAGCTATGCACCATAACCCAATGACCAGTATTCTAGATCTTGCACTTCATAAGATATTCAATACTTGAGTGAATTCCTTTGCCTAATGATCTCCTTCCCCTTTTATAGTCTTAGGCCTTACTCAATACCATGGTCCAAAACCATAAAGAATCAATACCTTGGACCAAATACGAAGGACTAAATACCATGGACCAAAAATAATTTTTCCCACACGTACGCACTTTTCTTTGCATCAAAGTGTGTGCATACGTATACACACATTTTATTTGTCTATCCTGCGTGTATACACGTCTTGGTTAAGATGAACTTGCGTATATCTATTTTTCCTTCATTCTGAGAGCTTGAATTGTGATCTGTCATTTGAGTGAGTTGCCATCAAGGACAACACCTATGTCATAGCACCAAACCTGTGTCATAATGCCAACAATCTCCCCCTTTGGACTTGATGGCAACCCCAAGTTACTCAAAGTCATTCTCCCCCTTTGTCATCAAGGGCAAAGGGTTATGCTCCCCCTAAGTACATGCTGAAATCTTTGCTCTGTTGTGCTGTCCATGCTCCCCCTTACTGTAGGAAAAATATGTTCTACAAAAAGAAACATGACTTTAAACATCATAAATGACCTTCCTATGACCAAAGACTCTATACATACATCCATCTCCCAACCAAGTGGGGATACACCAATATTGAGTCATCCACCCTACCAAGTGGGGATACACCAAAAGTTTACACATGATAAAACAAGAATATTACATCATCCATCCCAAGCATAGTAGGGAAACCAGCATAGGCCATTACATGACCTTGATAATAAAAGACATAGAGACTAAATATCTAAGACAAGACTATGATAGTCATCAGCAACTAGCAACATTTTTCAATCATCATTCAGACTGGCAACCATGATCTCCCTCTGCACCTGTTCCACCTGAAACAAAAAAATCTATGAAATTGAACCAAGATCTTCTAAGATAATGCCAACAATGCATTATTAGAAGTATATGCTCCCCCTGAACCTGTGCTAGATGGTCTCTGTCAGACCCATATCAGACTCTTTTCATCCTAAGTCTGGCCCCAATGTTTTTCTTCAAATTAACATATACACGACTGTATCCACAAAAACCTGCGTATGTACGCGGATACGCTTCATGAAACTCACGTACAACCACTGTTTTCTAAAACAGATAATTTCAATAGCAAGATGATGCATCAACTACTCCCAGCTTCTGTCTGAGGTATTCAAATGTCTCCCTGGGCAGTGGTTTGGTGAGTATGTCAGCAACTTGTTCTTTGGAGGGGACATACTCCAATTTGACCTTTTGTTCAAGCACTTGTTCCCAGAGAAAATGATATTTGATAGGTATGTGCTTGGTCTTCGAATGCATGACTGGATTCTTTGAAATACTAATTTCACTTGTATTATCACAAAAGATGGAGATAGGTGGAGTACAAGTGATTTAAATGTCTTGTAATGTTTGCATCATCCAAAGAAGTTGTGTGCAACAAGATGCAGCAGCCACATATTCTACTTCAACTGTAGATAATGCAATTGAACTATGTTTCTTACTGAACCAAGATACTAATCTGGAACGCATAAAGAATGCACCACCACTAGTGCTTTTTTATCATCCAGGTTTCCTGCCCAATCTACATCTGTATATGCATGAAGTGTGAGATCTGTATCTCTATGTTATCGGGAAATCTAGTGTCCACTCGGATCTGCTAGTCCCACTAAGACTGGTAGCTATCTTAGAAACAAACAAACTAAAACCACTTTCATTTTCCTTTATGAAAAGTAGATAAGAGTGGAATGAAGGACACCAACCTCAGTCTTGCGCTTGGTTCCTTGCTTGATTCCTCTCCTTTCTAACAGATCCTTGCTGCTTCTCCTTCGTCTACCCAGCTTCAGAGAGCACCTGTGGAATCAAAGTAGCATAATAATATCGAAGAACAGAGATCTACAATCATAAACAATATAGGACCAGATATATATTGACCACACAAATGCATATATCATCAAACATACAAGAATGTGGAGTTAAACTTGAATAGCTTTATTAGTAATCAAGAATAGCAAAGAGGATTACAACCAATTGTTCTGACCCAGTGTCATCCTCCAGCATGAAAGCCCTTCTTTCACCTCATGAAAAGCTTAGATCACCCAACACTATGATATTCCAACAAGAAACCAACAGCACTTCCTTACAAGATACAAAATTCCAACCCCTTTGGATCTCTGGGATGAGGGATCCATATATAGATGATTGCAGGTGGGTGAGTCAGCTTCTGGGATTCTGATTAGTGTCCTCTCTCTAATAGTTCTTGATTCCACTTGGAGATTGATGATCTCTTACTCATCCCTGGGCGAATTCAGAGAGGAAAGTGTCACAAGAGAAGTTTATGGAAGATTCCATGATCATCCACCTTGCATACTGCCTCTGCCATTTGTCCACTCTCGCCCATTGCACCCCATATAAGGGCTTTTCAATATGCATCACACCTCCCATGTGCATTAGGTGGGATGCATTGCACTTTGACCATGGAGCAGGTGAGATGGTCTAGTTTTGACCAGTTCTGAGCAGTTTTTCATGGAGAACTTCTGGGAGATGATGTAATCAGCTGACCTTATTCTTTTAGGGTATGGAACAAAACTTTTAGGTACTTAGGAGTCCTTGGTTTATGTACATGTTTGATTGGGGTTGCAGTGCCCAAAAATGTCTATAACAGTTGCCCCCTAAAGCATGAGGTCGTTAGTCTTTTGATGTCGGGTGAAATTCTTTATCATGAGGATCTGAAGTTTTTTCAAGTTGGAAGGCGACCTGTAATAAGATACAATACAATACATTATCTTCATAATATTTTTCATGATCTAGCTGAGGTGGGCATTCCCATGCTTAGCTTTCTAAATTCATTTTCATGTACATAAGACAGACAACCGTTTGTGCGGGAGACTGATGATTCTAATAGAGCCATCATACTTTGATTCGGATGATCATCTGTGCAACAACAATGTACATTTGATGTCTTTATTTTCCTCAATATATCGCAGCCCAGATGGATGAAACTAGATCCGGGGTCTTCAAACTCGTTCAATCTTCACTCGGAGTACAAGTCGATTCATGTGAAAGATGTTCTGGAGTCGAACATGGAAAGACATCGCCTGATTACCAGCCAATGATGTAAGCTGTTAACAGGCGCAAGAGGAATCACCGATAACGATGATGACCCTCAAGGTACTACAGTACAATTCGCGTGGTGTGAATAAGGGACTTGGTGTCGAACACCGCGCAAAATCTTTCGGTCGAAGGCCATTGATGTAAACCTGTCGTCGGAAGTGAGAAACTTGCCATTGAGGCATGCAAGCTTCAAAGTACTAAAAGGGTTGTTTCGAAGTCGATTTCTTGGATAATGAGCTGGTGTCGACAAGAAGTGACCCACTATAGGAGGGCCTTAATGAATCCCAAATCTACGACATGGAACGGAGTAAATGATTTTGGAGGTGAAAATGATCTGATGATACAGGGTTTAGGGTGGCGATCATGAATGAATGGAGCGTGAATGTATTGCAGCAGATGAGACACATGTGAATTCTCTGAGCGACTTCTCTTGAACATACCGGTGACAATGACACGATGGATTGGTAGCGTTAACCCCAAATGTGGATGGTGTGATGGACCAATGGTGATATGATCAATGAATGGAACAACCCAACCCGACTCAAATGCGGAGTGAAAGTGTCATGTTCAAGAGCGACTTGCTACCAATAAAGTTTCTTCAAGTTTTCTTCCCAATTTTTCCCCAGTCATTGCTGACCAGTACCTCTTTATTTTTGTCAAGCTTGAGGAGGATAACATATGCTTGTTCTATAATTTTCCCTTCGGGCAAACCCGTCGCTATATTTTAACGAGCCTAGCGATAGTGAAACTCGTTCTCGTCTGTATGGAAAAGTTTGTTGCTATTCGGTTTTAACGAGTTTAACGACAAAGATAACTCGGTCCTTTTCAATTTTAGAGAGTCTGAAAAGGGATGCAAAGGAAACTCCAATAATCCTTTTTCGTCATGTAATCCCTTAAGTACGAAAAAATATAAAATAATACGAAAGGGATGAATTTTCAGTAATTTTAATGAGTCGAACAAGACAAGCACTCGATCTTTTTGTGTAATAATCCCTCAGGTCCAAAAAGATTAAAATCTAGAGGAGGGATAGCACTTACGGTCACTTTAATGAGCTAGAGAGGCCAATCGCTCAGCAATCTTTTCATATTTTACAAGTCAGGTGAAAAGAGCTTAAAGGAGACTCGTTTTTTAGGAACGAGTGATAATTTCAGGTAGCAACTGATTCCAGGTAAGGTTTGGAATTTTCCAATCACGGCAGTGTCACAAGGATGGCTAACAGGATCACTCTTCGCAGCTTTTCCTCAAAAGGGGTAAACAATCAAATGGAGGTGAATGATCGGCTAAAACAGAGTGGAGGTGATGATGAGACCACAGCCAGGGCTCAAAAGCTGATGATAATTCATTCACAGTGGTTATTTACTGGAAATTGGTTCATTTTTTAATGAGCTTAAACTCTGGGGGAACGTTTGCTCACTGCTTATGTTTAATTTTTAACGAGCTTGAACTCCACATAAAAACTGCTCGTGGCGGGTTTATTTTTTAACGATCTTGAACCCTGTGGTAGCACTGCTCATGGCAGGTTTATTTTTTATCGAGCTTGAACCCTGCGGTAACGCTACTCGTGGCGGGTTTATTTTTTAATGAGCTTGAACCCTGCGGTAACACTGCTCGTGATAAGTTTGCATGCCCCCAGCATAATAATGCAAATCGAGGTGCATGCCCCCCAAGCTTCATTGCATTCATTGCAGTGGTTGGAATGAAGGTTTACCTTCGAGATCTTTGAAATACTCGACTTGGATGTTCTGGCAACTTAATGAGGTTGACACAAGATAGGAACTGTCCTCAGAATCCACCATATTTACAGTATTTGATAGAAAATCAAAAGCTGAAGGATGATTAAGGTTGCTAGAATAATCTTCATGGTAATTCGGGAGATGGGAGCGATGGTGGTAATCTTCCCATGGTGCCCCGTCAATCATCATTGACTGAACAATTCCTTCATCTGCATAATGTACTTGCGACCAAGGATCTGAAGAGGTACCATATTCCTTAGACCTATCTATCCAAACGCTTGATGAGCGTTGATTTGGGTTTGCCTCCTATGCCGAAAACATTGATTGCTACAAGATTTCTATTGGGCTAGGAGGCAATACCTGCAGATGATCCATTTTAATATAGTTTTCAAAGATCTTTTGAATAGAAGATATCCTATTACAGGTTCCCACTATTGCCACTTCCGCCAGATTGATTGGAGGCGGTAGGGAAAAAGTCCCCATTAATATAGGGTATTTTAGTAGGCCTAATCCAATATTTTGAAGCGCCTGAGAGCTTCCGTGGATCATCGGAATGCTTCCATAACTTGTGAACTGTTGGGGAGAAATTTTTGTTGGTCGATGATTGTAATTCCTCCTTGGAAGGGAAATGCAATCTTCCTGAAGTAGGTCGACACAAAGGCTACCATAGCATAAATCCAGGGCCTTCCTAGTAGGATGTTGTAATCTAGGTTTCTATCGATAACTTCAACATCAATTTCTACTGTTTTTCCCCCCAGTTCAACTTGCAAGTTACTTAAAATCCCATATGGAGTGTATTCTCATCCATCGAATGCTTTTAATGTCGTCAGATACCGCGACAAGGGTGGAGATCCTAAAGTTTTCCAACAACTCATCGACATAATACATGTAGATGCCCCATCATTAATAATTGTTCGATGAACAGTTTTGTTGAGGGCTTTCACTTGAATTAGGAAATCTAGTTGAGCTGGTAACTGAGGGTCATATCCTTTGTGATTAAAGGCCACAAGATTGGAATCCGTTGGGTCAATCCCACCTATTGCTGATAATAAAGCCTGCTTTTGGGAGTGGTAATTTTGCAGTACCTCAAGTGTCGACATAGCGGATGGCGATTGGGCCAAATCTTCCACTATATTATAATGTTGTGCTGCTCTGGCATGAGGATTAAATGTCTATTTGTGTACTACTCCCTTTGGTAGCTTTATCATTAGTTTAGGAATGATGGGTGGCACAACTTCGGTCGAAGTTGTTGTCGAACTACTGGGTTGATCATTGGCCTTGTTGTCTGACAGTTGTGGATTCCCGTAATCTTTATTCCTTGTCGATATCAAAGCATCGTTTTGCTGCTTTGAAACCGACAACATTAGCACTTGGGACGGGGAAGCATTGTCACTAGCAACCAGATTTGTTCCTGGATTTGGAAACAGATCAGTCAATACTGCCGAGGTTTTTGAATTCTTGAAGAATTTTCTAAGCTCAGCTTTATACGGACACTCTCTTGTCCAATTATCGTCATCATATATTAGGCATGGACGATTTGGTTTCCTTTCTCCAGAAGGGTTTGCAAAAGATTTTTCAGGGGACGACTCATCCTGTTTTTTCTTCTTCCCTTTCCTTTTCTTCTTACCTCCTGGTTGCTTGGTTTCTTTGCCTTTGTCAATCGATACGAAATTTACTTCCGAGGCGAGAATTTCTTCATTTGAATTTTGACCTGAAACCGTACGGGATTTCTTCGACTTAGCCTTTCCTATTTTCGTGCTGGTCGTTCCTATCATGCCGTCCCCGGCATGAGAGTCTTTGTTTGATTTAGGAGATGGGGGAACGGAAAATTCCGGTCTAGAAGCATTAGGGATTTTATCGTAGAGCGTGCCAAACTGAGTATAGATCAAGTCTAGATATTGTGCACGAGGAATTACTTGCTCTTCAGTGACGACTCCTCCCTTTGCCACATCTTCCGTAATAGAAGGTAACAATGACTTAATAAACCATTCAGCCAATAGCTGATCAGGAACATATGTTTTTACCATTCTATGATGACGTCGCCACTCATGAATATGATCGGATATGTGAGTGGCCGTCGTTTGCTTGAAATTGGTAAGAAGCTCTGTTCCCATTTCGTACCTTATAGGTAACTGAAAATGGGTTAAAAAGGTTGTGGCTAGGGCGCTGAAGTTATCAAACGAAGCTCTAGGCAATTTGATATACCATTTTGCTGCTGGACCAGTTAACGTTTATGGAAAAAGGTGAAGCCTGATCGAATCATCATTTAGAGTGTTAGATGAACACCACAGGTGAAAGGTCATCACATGATTCGACGGGTCTTCACCCGTATTTCCATTAAATTTAGGAATATCTGACGGAAGTTTATGAGGAATCACTGGCCACCAAGGGGCGTAAGCGATTGGATCGTTTATTAGCCGATTTAGATCTAGTAACTCTAAAGTTGCCACGAAGGGCAACTGTTGATTCAGGTTCGACGAAGCATACCCAGGATAAGATGGGATTTCCTGAGCAGTGGGTCTTTGCATACCAGCATAGTGAATTTGATGCTAATAACTTTGATAAGGTTGATGGGCATAACCATTGTGAAATGGTTGATGTTGACCGTTTTGAATATATGGCTTCCCATTACTTGCAAAGACTTGGTGCTCAAATCCTTGGTAAACTTGTTGGAATTGTGGTTGTTGATATTGCACCAGCCATGGTTGTGAGACCATGTGCTGTTGTCCAATACTGGATGTTTGACCAAGATGAGGGGTAATGGTACCCATTTGAGCCTGGGTCACTCCAGTTAAGGAGCCACTAACCGATGATTGTGGTGGTGTCGCAGGGACAAGGGGCTGTTGGATTGCGACGTGAGAGACTTGAGGTTGGCATACAATAGGTAACGCTTGTACTTGCGACACCGTCACAATAGCCAATGTAGTGGGGATATTTGACATAGGCAAACTTTGTTTCATTGAGTATACAACTCTTGGTTGTTGAGGCAGTATTGGCATCCAATCACTGGATGTAATTCCAGCGTAACCTGAATTTACTTACGAACTCTCGTATGTTTGAGCTCCCGGAGGCGACAATGAAAGGGCATATTGCCCTCCATACGACAGTAATCTGGTGCTTAAGGAAATTATTTGCCTTTGAGGACCAGATTGCCCAAATTGACATTGAGAAGGATCAATTTGCTGAGACTCAACATAATAGATTCCAGATATTATTCCAGATGAACAAACATGAACAAACCATACTGTCGAAACAACCCCTGGATGGATTCCATCCAGTGATTGAGAGCTAGTTGTGACATATGGCACTCCGACGAACATTTTTGGAGTGGCAGTAGGAAGCTCTGCCGCTGCTGTGTCAGATGACACAGTCCTAGATGTCGACGGTTGTTCAGACATATCTAGTCTATCCAAAATATTTCCTAGCGATTCTACAGGAACTTCCGATAGCGGTAGACTAATTTCTGATGAAGAAGGATATAGAGTGATCCCAACTCCAAATTGCGATGGAGTACTAGATGGTGGATCCTCCACAATCTCTTATATGGCAATCAAACCGGGTGGAAGAGGTAGACCGTCAGGTCCGTAAAATATTTCCGGTGCCGAAGAAGGTATAGATTCTGCAGCGACTGATGTTTGGGGAACAAAACCTTCCGAATCAGCTATGGATGTAGCTGGTTCAGGTATAGAAGTGTTTACCTTCACACTAGGATCACTTCTACTGTCCTCTAGTGGCTGCAGAACTTCTTCTGTACAAGCAGGGGTACCAGAAATGTTTGGAGTAACCGGAGTCTCCGAGGGTGTCGGAACACTTGTTCCAACCCGACTAGGGGACTTTGAGCCGGTTAAATGAGTCCACTTTGTCCAAAATAGTTTTGATTCTGGAGACAAAGATGGTTGACTCGTAAGCCTCCGCGAACGATGGGGTTTCAATTGACTTTCCTCCATGATTGCGGATTACTCGATCAACTAAAAATAAAGGGGAAAATGTTTCCGAATTAAATGAATTTTAGACACTTTGACACAACTTGTTTTTTCAATTTTTAAGAGTCGAGAAAAAACAAAAGATGACTCTAGTCGCCTTCGATTTTTAATGAGCCTAAAGTGACAAGTGCTCAGATGGACCTTTTCCTTTAAGGAGTCTGAAAAGGAACGAAAGAGACTACTCTAGAAATCTAGACAGAGGGATTACCAAACCAATCGCAAAACTGCAGAATACATTTTACGGTATGGTAGTCAATCTTCCCGAATGCTGTGTTTGGTGCATTGAGATCGATAGGGTAGCAGACATGGCTTCCTATGGATAAAGGATATAGCCTATTGTGGTCTCCCAATATATACTCGACGGTACATGGGAGCACAAGTCTGTACTGGCACTTGTCGTCTCAAAGAGGATGAATCACCCAACCAACAGTGAAAGCGACAGTTACCAGGATTTACGACGCTGGAATACGTCTCTAGCCTAGACTTCTAGATGTTGTGTGTTAGGTTCCAAAGCGTTTAGGTTCATTAAATTTATTTTATAGTTGATCTTTCTTAAGAAATTTTCCTTTCAGGTTCACCGCATGATGTATATGTACAATTCCTAAAATGCAATCTAAGATGATAAACAATCGTTTAATCTTCTTTTTGCAATGAAAATCCTAGCTACTAAAGAAAGAGAGATGATATTCTTTCAACATAGAGCAGAGAGCACACACTAGATGCACTGTCCTAAATCAAACCAACAAGCAGTCTAAATGCAAATGCACATGCATGTATTTGTTTTCAGCTTTCTTAATGTGTGAATGATAAGAAGAATGCTAAGTACAAATCTGAATTATCTTTTCAAAGTGACAGTACTAGCAATATTCTCTTCAAGAGGAAAGGAAGATATGACGACACTTTACTATTTTGAATTAAAAACTGCTTTCGACACTTGAAAAACTACTAATTCAAATCAAATACAAGAGTAACTATATAATCGACCATCAAGAACAATGGAATTCTTTTCTTTGACTGAAAACGACACTTGCAACACTTTCAAATCAAAAGACGACAGTTTGACTATGCTACTACTTTGTAAAAGAGAACTGAAAATGGCAGAAAATACATAAAACATTTATAGTTCTTTGCACAATGGAGGTGGAATGATGGAAAGGAAGGGGGTTTCCACAGTGGTATACTGATCACAGACAGTAAAACTCCAGAATAGAGCTGAAAAGAGTGAAGAGAAACCAAAACCTGGAGGCAAAATTAACCTTTTCTGATCATCGCACCTACAACACAGGGAGACAGGGATGCATCCCACCTACTGCACATGGGAGGTGTGATGCATACTGGTTTCCTTGAAGAGAGGGTGCGATGGTACTAGGACGAGACTTTACTTGGCTCTTGGTCACAGTTTGCAACTCAGTTCAGGGATTTAGGCCGAGAAAATGATGTACAGTAAATAGAAATCACAAGGGTTGATCTAATGAGGTTACTAGAGCCATCACTAGGGCAATTAGAAGGTTTACAAATCGATTGTTCAGTTTGTAAACAAAACCTGGAGATAGACTAAAGCATCATTCATCTACTTTGCACTTGCATAGCAAATGCAGTTCGAAGGCTAGCTGGCTTGACTTCAGGCTTCGTCTGTAAGTTTATAAAAAAAACAAATATAGACAAACAAACAATCTATTCACTCCCCAGTGGAGTCGCCATTTTGTTATCAGGAAATCTAGTGTCCACTCGGATCTGCTAGTCCAACTAAGACTGGTAGCTATCTTAGAAACAAACAAACTAAAACCACTTTCGTTTTCCTTTATGAAAAGTAGATAAGAGTGGAATGAAGGACACCAACCTCAGTCTTGCGCTTGGTTCCTTGCTTGATTCCTCTCCTTTCTGACAAATCTTTGTCGCTTCTCCTTCATCTGCCCAGCTTCAGAGAGCACCTGTGGAATCAAAGCAGCATAATACTATCGAAGAACAGAGATCTACAATCATAAACAATATAGGACCAGATATATATTGACCACACAAATGCATATATCATCAAACATACAAGAATGTGGAGGAAAACTTGAATAACTTTATTAGTAATCAAGAATAGTAAAGAGGATTACAACCAATTGTTCTAACCCAGCGTCATCCTCCAGCGTGAAAGCCCTTCTTTCACCTCATGAAAATCTTAGATCACCCAACACTATGATATTCCAACAAGAAACCAACAGGACTTCCTTACAAGATACAAAATTCCAACCCCTTTAGATCTCTGGGATGAGGGATCCATATATAGATGATTGCAGGTGGGTGAGTCAGCTTCTGGGATTCTGATTAGTGTCCTCTCTCTGATAGTTCTTGATTCCACTTAGAGATTGATGATCTCTTACTCATCCCTGGGTGAATTCAGAGAGGCAAGTGTCACAGGAGAAGTTTCTGGAAGATTCCATGATCATCCACCTTGCATACTGCCTTTGCCATTTGTCCACTCTCGCCCATCACACCCCATAGAAGGGCTTTTCAGTATGCATCACACCTCCCGTGTGCATTAGGTGGGATGCATCACACTTTGACCATGGAGCAGGTGAGATGGTCCAGTTTTGATAAGTTCTGAGCAGTTTTTCATGGAGAACTTCTAGGAGCTGACCTTGTTCTTTTAGGGTATGGAACAACACTTTTAGGGACTTAGGAGTCCTTGGTTTATGGACATGTTTGATTGGGGTTGCAGTGCCCAAAAATGTCTATAACACTCTAGGATACCATAAGCCATAGTTTTGACTTCCTTGAGGATACTTGAAAATTCTCTTAACTGTCTAAAGATGAGTTTCCTTTGGATTTGCCTAAAATATTCCAACTATTCCCACTGCATGCATGATTTCTGGTCGGGTACCTGTTAGATAGAGTAGACTACCAATCATGGATCTATAGGTTGGTTGATGTACTACTACTGATTCATCATTTGCACTGAGGTTGCATCGTGTTACCATAGGGGTACATACTAGTTTCGAATCCTCCATCCCATATTTCTTCAAGATTCACTTGGGGCACTTGGTTTGTGATAGAAAAAATACCGTCTTTGTTTTGTTGGACTTGTAAACCAAGAAAATATGTGAGCTCACCAAGAAGAGACATTTTAAATTCTTTTTGCATCACCAAGGCGAAGTTTTGACTCATGTCTTCTTCATTGCTACCAAAGATGATATAATCAACATACACAACAAGTATTAGCAGCTTATCATTGTCAATTTTTATATATAGATTGCTATATGTGGATCCTTTTGTAAAACCTTGTTGATGGAGGTACTTACCCAAATGATAATACCAAGCCCTTGGACCCTATTTAAGGATAAACCCATCTGGTTGCTCAATATACACTTCTTCTTCCAAGTATCCATTCAGAAAGGAAGATTTCACATCCATTTGATATAATTTGGACTTTTGAAAGCTAGAAAGAGCAAGAAACATTCTTATCACTTCAAGTCTAGCAACTGGTGCAAAAGTTTCTTCAAAGTCTATACCTTCTTGTTGAGCATACCCTTTGCAAAAAAGTCTGGCCTTCTTTCTAATAACATCTCCATTCTCATTCAGCTTGCTTTTGAATATCCATTTTGTCCCTATGACATTCTTATCATTTGTTCTAGGAACCAACTCCCAAGTGTTATTATTTTCAATCTGCTCAAGTTCTTCATTCATGGCCTTGACCCAGCATTCATCTTTGCATGCTTCACTTACATTTTGTGGTTCAGTGGAGGAGAGTAATGCTAGATAGCTTGAAGCTTCTGAAATAGTTCTTCTTGTTTGTACACCTGCCTCTTTCTGTCCCAAAATTTGAGTCTCTGGATGATTCTTTTGGACGTACCTAGATGGAGTCTTTTCTTCTACCCTTATCTGTTCTTCTGGTTCCTCATAGGTTTCTTCTTCATCATTAGTCTAATTTGATGTTGAATGATAGTCCTCATCATCTTCGAAATCTTCAGATTTTACCTGCCTTGGAATGTTTCCTTCTTCATCAACCACTAAATCAATACTTTCAACAATTTTTCTAAGTCTTTTATTGTAACACTTATATCCTTTGGTTTGGGGAGAGTAACCAAGGAGAATTCCTTCATCTGCTCTAGGTTCAAACTTGCCAAGGTTTTCATCAATCCTTTTGATGTAACATTTGCTTCCAAAAATTTTGAAGTATTTTATCGTAGGAGTCTTACCATACCAGAGTTCATGAGGAGTTTCAGTGCTATTCACCCAAACGTTTGTCTTGTTGAGAATAGTAATGGCAACAAATGCAGCTTCACCCCAGAAGGTTGCAGGAGTTCTAGACTCATCAAGCATAGCACAAGCCATTTGTTGAACCATTCTATTCATCCTTTCTACTACTCCATTTTGCTGAGGAGTCCTTGAAGTAGAGAATTCCCTTCTTATTCCATGTTCTTCACAAAAATCAAAAAATTCATCCAAGGTAAATTACCCTCCTCGACCAGACCTGAGGCATTTTATTTTTTGATCTGATTCTTTTTCAACCAAAGCTTTGAATGTTTTGAACTTTTCGAAAGCTTCGTCTTTATGCTTCAGAAGTCCTATCCAACACATCCTAGAAAATTCATCAATGAACAATATGAAGTATTCTTCTCCTCGAGGTGACCTTTTCCTGGATGGACCACATACATCTGTATGGACAAGTTCAAGTGGCTTACTTTCTGATCCTTCCTTCTTAGGGAAATTAGTTCTGGTTTGCTTACCAAACTGACATGATTTGCATATTGTATTATCTGGAATTCTGATGTCAGGGAGATAACGAATTGCATGATATTTGCATGCTTTCCTTATCTGAGAGAAGCTTAGATGCCCCGATCTTCTGTGCCATAGCTAGTGTTCATCATTCTTGCTTAGATAACATTGTTGTTTTCCTCCCTTGAGTATGTATAAATTATTTGGAGTTCTTATGCCTTTGATCATTGTTTCTCCTGTATCAGGCTCACAAACAATACATCCATTTGATCGAAATATTACTTCATTTCCTTGATCACACATTTGACTGACACTCAATAGATTATGTTTTAAGCCATCAACATACATAACATTTCCAACTTTGACTTTTTCTTTCAAAATAACAGAACCTTTACCTTTTATGAATGCAGGGGTGTCATTTCCAAATTAGACCTTCCTTTCCTTTTCGAAGGCACTATATGACTGAAGTTTTTCTTTATCACCTGTCATATGCTTTGAGCATCCACTGTCGATGTACCACTAATTTTCCTGTTCTTCTACATATAAGGCTATACCACATCTTTCTGGTTGTGGTTCTTTCTTTTTCCATGTTTTGGGACTCAATGAAGCTTGCTCCTTCTAAGTTGTTTGCAAAAACCTACTCCTGCATTCAGAATCTTCATGATCGAAGTTGTTACAAATAGAACATTCTATTTCATTTTCAAGAGACGAAAAGTTATTGTAGGTTCTTTTCATGATTCCAGTCACAATCCTTTGATTTTGTGCTTCTCTGGTCATGATGGTCTTGTAGGCAACACATTGAGCTACTTTGTGTCCAAAATTATGACAAGAGAAACATTGGCCGTTGAAGAAATTCCTGCGATTATCAAACCTTCCGTCCAGGTGATTGTAGTTTCCATAGATATTCATTCTTGAGGAAAATTGAGAATGATTTACCTGTGGTTGGTTGTAGCTTCTATTCATCCTTGAAGTAGATTTTCCATGATGTACTTGGTGATATCTATTCATCCTTGAGGTAAATTGACCCTGATTTACCTAGTGATCTACTTTATGCCTTTGTTGTCAATTGTTAACCTATTCACTTATCCTTGCTGCATCAAGATAACTTTTGGAGGTGGATGGCTTCTATGCTTGAGATGCTTCTTCAGTATATCCAAGACCTTTCTTGATTAGTGGAGAACGCTGCACTTTGATAATCTCATCTAAAGTTTTATATCCTTTAGCAAATCTAAGATTAAGAGCTTTTGTTTTCTCAATATCTTTTCTAAGTCCCACAATTTCACATTCTAACTTTTCATTGTGTTTTTCCCTTTCAGCAAGTTGGAATGTCAGAGTATCTATGATCATACTCTTTTCTTCTAAACAAATTTTAAGTTTAGAAATTTCTTCATAGAGATCATTTTCATTTATAGCATCCAAGAAATCATCATCTTCAAAAGCCATCAAAAGTCTATAATCATTACATTGTTCATCTTCATCACTAATTGAAAATCCATCACTGTCTTCATGTGTATAATAGCTCTTCTTACTTACATTCTGTTTTCTATTCCATCTAACTGGTTCCTTACCTTTATCAAGCTTATCTTTATGAGGACACTTGGCTGCATAGTGACCGACTCTTCCACAAGCAAAGCATTTGAAAGGTAGCTTACCTCTGAATCTTCCAGAACCTCATTGAAGGTTCTTAAAAAAGTTTGATTCTTCCTCTCCTTCTGACATATGTCCTGACTCATTGTAATCTCCTTTTCCTAAAGCTTTGAATGCGGCTTATCTCCTATCTGATGGTCCCCCTTTTCTCATTTCGAAAGCAGTTAGGATTCCATGCAGCTGTGACATGGTAATACTCTGTAGATCTTGTTTTTCTTCTATGGCAGAGACTTTTGATTCAAACATAGAAGACAAGGATCTTAGAACCTTTTCAACCAAAGTAAATTCTTTTATCTCTTCACCCAAGTTTTTCATACGATTAACAATCTCATCTATATGTAAGAAATAATTAGCAACACTTTCATCATTGTACATTCTGAGATTTTCATATTGAATCCTGAGAGTTTGTAGTTTTGCACGTTTTACCTGATCGTTTCCTTCATAGCTCAGAACGATCTTGTCCCATATTTCTTTTGTGATTTTGAGCTGCATAACCTTGACAAATTCTGATTGAGATAAACTCCCTAATAGAGTATTGACAGCTTTTTGCATTTGTTTCATACTGCTTCTTACCAGCCATATCTGTAGGAGTTGTTGATGGAAATGTGTATCCTGCTTCCATGATATCCCAAACTTCTATACCAAGAGATTGAAGATAGGTTGTGATTCTTACCTTCCAATAGATGAAGTTGCTCCCATCAAAGATTGGTGGCCTGATCAATGCCTCTTTTTCGTAGTTGCTCATGATGATAGATCTTCCTTCAAGCGATCAAGCTTCTTCTGAAGGACTTTCTCTAATTCCAATTGTTGGAAATAATACTGAGAGGGGGGTGAATCAGTATTATCAAGTCAATTATTTTTCATTTCATAATCAGATTTGCATATGATACTTCAGTTAGTGAAAACGGCATATATACACAACTACAGTTAAGGAAACTCGCGTATAACTTGCATACTTGTAATTTAATTTATTCTTCAGATGTTGATCATTAATCTGTGTGTCAGAACCATATAAACAGTAACTGGGAACAGTAAAAAAAATCAGATAGTCACACACAAGAACACAAGATATAAGGTGGAAACCCAATGTGGTTGAAAACCATCTGCTGCAATTCGTCTCTATCTTCTTTCAATTAGAAAGTTCTTTTTACAATGTTTCTATACTAGTGCAGTATTATACCAGTACGTAGGCTGCTACCTACAGAAAGCTACAACCTTCTCTCGTTCTCCAGCTTCTCTTGGAAGGGAGCTACAACCCCCTTAGCTCTTGTACTAGCTGAGGTACTAGTACTTAGGTGCTGACCTACAGAAGGCTACAACCTTCTCTTTTCTTCCAGGGACCATTTTTCATAAATTTTTAGACTAGATCCATTAATAACAACAATCAAACATCAAATACATCTACATCAGCCAATCTCCTTTGTACAAAACAATACTGCATCAACCAATCACTTCTCAGAAAGCTGTAACTAGAAACAGTAACAGTAACCAAACACCAATTCTGAACCCAGAACACTGTAGCAATAAATAGAAGTAGCTAAAACATATTTCAAGAGATGTACGCTACTTCAATGTGTACAACCTGCATGCATACGCCGCTAAATTAAGGCCAACCTGCGTATACGCTATTTTGAATTACCTAACCAGCGTGTATACATGCCTTTGCTTCGTTGAACCTGCATACAGATCTATAAAAGATAATTTATCCCTTTCACTTATCCAGACATTAGTTATAACCAGATTATTAGATTTATAGATCAAGTCATGTGCCAAATATAAAAAATCAAAATCACATAAAGATACTATTATTCAATCCTTAAGATCTTGACCCATCAATAGAACTTATCCTTCTCCTTGCGCTTAGGTTCCTCCTTGATTTAGATCCAGCTATGCACCATAACCCAATAACCAGTATTCTAGATCTTGCACTTCATAAGATATTCAATACTTGAGTGAATGCCTTTTCCTAATGATCTCCTTCCCCTTTTATAGTCTTAGGCCTTACTCAATACCATGGTCCAAAACCATAAAGAATCAATACCTTGGACCAAATACCAAGGACTAAATACCATGGACCAAAAATAAGTTTTCCCACACATACGTGCTTTTCTTTGCATGAAAGTGCGTGCATACGTATATGCACCTTTTGATCATCTATCTCACGTGTATACGCGTCTTGGTTAAGATGAACCAATGTATATCTCTTTTTCCTTCATTCTGAGAGCTTGAATTGTGATCTGTCATTTGAGTGAGTTGCCATCAAGGACAACACCTGTGTCATAGCGCCAAACCTGCGTCATAGCGCCAACATTAACCTAAGGAGCATTTTAAATTTAACAATAACATCTAGAAGGTCTAGGCTGGAGGCGTGTTCCAACATTTTAAACCTAGCAGTTGGCGTTAGCTTCGGCACTAGACAACGCTAGTATGGATTTTTTCTCGCTGTACCATCAAGTATATAATGGGATACCCCTCTAGGCTGCAATCCTTCATCCATAGGAATCCAAGTCGACCACCTTGCAAACATGATACACCGAACACAATATTTGAGGAGATTGCCTGCTCGTACTTCTCGGTTCACTGGGAGGTATTCTGCAGTTCACAGTTTCCTGGTAATCCATTTTACCTACAGCATCTAGAGTAGTCATTTGATATTTTTGACTCATTAAACTTAAAATATCATTTGAGCACTTTTCCTTTCGAACTCGTTTCCAATTGAAAGTGATAGAGTCATCTTTGCTTCTTTCTCGACTCTTAAAACATGAAAGAGCACAAGTCTATTTATGCATCTTTAAAAAGTTGATTTCCCACGATCTTATAACATCCTGTTAGTCTTTTATAGACCAAATCGTGAGTTTTCCCTAAAGAACATTTTAAAGCCTTGAAGTTTATCTCCCTCGTCTCCTGTTAACTAATACAAGGTCACCATGGTTGAACCATCTAGTTCACCTAGTTCCTCTTCCTCTCATCCATCCAAAAGGTTGTCTGAGGAGTCTTTTCCTGAATTAACAAAGTCACTCGAGGACCAAGGTGTTGAACTCAAAATCGTCCTAATAATTCAACCTTTTTCATCTCGTCCTCCGCCTACTTCAAATAGTGGGTCACCTGCTAATTTTGGCCTGGAATCTCCGGACAATCCCGTCCAAACTCCTGAGATTTTGCCGACTACTGACGGTCAGCTTGGACTGGTCATATATCCTCTGAATCCTTTGTTTTACCCTATTGTGATATCACCACAGCGTCCGTACAGTCTGTATGATCAACTGGGTGTTCCTTTGTAATTATCCCCCTGTACCTCTTCGGTCATTCGCGGTCGTTTGTTCCTAGCTATGAAACCCGAAGGTGATGCTCTAGTCACCTCTCCAGATGAGTCAGAAGCTTCTACTCCACACACTGTCGAGGAGGAAGAACATCCATTTCCTCTTGAAGGTTTCCCCTATACAGGGAGCATTCCTATCAGTGTGTATCAGGAATTACCGCCTAATTATGTGCCTTTGGCACAATTGGTTTTAGGTACACCTAGTGGCTCATCACTTTACCATAACCCTATTTGGGCGTCTGGTTGCATGCCTACTATAGTTCTGTTCATTACGAACTCAACCTCCCAACAGGTCGTTACCTCAGTCCTGGTGCAACCCACCGTTCCAAACCCTCTTGTATCGTCCATCCCAGTCACCCGTCCGGTTCAACCGGCGGTCTCGAAGAATGTTACTATCAATTCTTCGATCCCTCCAGTAAGTGGCTAGGTTGTGCCACCACCTAGGGGGAAAAATTTGAGTGCTTCTATGGTGTTAGGCACCACCAATGTGATTAGCTCATAGGCTCACATGGTTGGCATGAACCAACCTTCTTCTGGCGTTTTTCAAAACCTTGCTGGTCCATCTGGGTCAAGAAATTTCCAGTATCAGCAACCTTATGAGGCTCAGGTTCAGTACCAAACTCCTTACATTCCATATGGTTCTCAAGGAATGGTCAATCTACCTTACGTCCTTGAGTCTAGGTAGTATGTTCATCCTAGCGCATCCACTTTTCAAGGTGGCTACGGCTAGATTCAATTCGTAAATTTTCTGGGCATTGTTCAAGTACCCTTGCAACAGCAAGGATAGCCTCTACAACAAGAAGGGAAACCTTTGTTGTAGCAAGGGTCATCTACACAACAACAAGGGAAAATTATACCACAGCAAAGTCAACTGCAACAACTGCAGGGGAAACCCTCGCAACAGTTGCAACAAACCATGCAACAGGAGATGCAGTATGCTCCACAAACCTCCTATCCGATGCCTTTGTAGGGCCAACCTCTGCAGCCCCAGGGACAGCTTTTTTAGCCGCGAGGTCAACCCTTACAGCAGGAAAACCAACCCGAGCAGTAGCAACCCTTATATACATATCAACAGGGTCAACCCTTGCAAGGACAAGGCCAAGGAAAAGTCCTGCAACAGCAGGCCCAAAACCCTAATGCCCTAGGTAAACAGGTACATAATCCTTTTGCCCAAGGGAAGCAAGTCCATAATCCCTATGTCCAAGGGCAATAAGTGTACAATCCTTATGTCTAGGGACAACATGTATAATATCCATATGTCCAAGGTCAACAGGCTCAACAACCTCTTAACCTGTATGATGCTTATTAGCAACCTATGACCGGAGAGTTCCAAGGTGTTCAAGGTCAAAATCCTCCATATGGCCAAGGTAACCCACAATGGGGGCAAAATCAAATGCCATATGGCTAAAATTCCCCACTATGGGGCCAAAATCCTTACTAGTAGGGATGGGCTCCTTCGATTGGACCTGCTTATTGACCTCCAATGCCTTTTAATACTCAATTTCCGTTTTTGGCCACACTAGAGTTTCCATATGTGTCTCACCTTACGAATGATCCAATTCTTCATTCGCCATACCGGCCTTCGGTTTCATCCAAGATCCAGAGCGATTGTCCTAAGTTCGACGGGAAAGCGAAAGAATATCCTCAAGCCCACGTGATGACATATCACCTCTGGTGCTCTTCGAATTCTTACGTTGACAATTCTATTCGTCTCTGTATTTTCCAACAAACCCTCACATATGTTGCAGCCAAGTGGTAGATCAAGCTTCCTCAAAGTACTTACCATGACTTCAACTCTTTAGCCATGGCTTTCCTCACACATTTCTAGTTACCAATTCATTATGAAACTAGCACCTATTTACTAAGGTCGCTTAAGCAAGATACTACGATGCACATCTCCAATCACATCCATGAATGGAGACATAGATGTGACTTGATCAAATTCGAGATTGTTGATCAGTTTCTCACCGAATGGTTCACTAAGTCATTCATATCTCCAATTGCTTGCAATATAGCTATGAGTGGATGCGTTACTAAAGAACAATCCATTGCGCGTGCCCAGTACTTAGATCTTGTTTATTCTTAACCTGGCACTTTATATGATTTATTACCCAATGCTCTGAAACCATCATCCGATCCCATGGCATCGAAGTCGCAAACTACACCTAATGTTGATGGAGTAATTGGTTCAATGTCCCAGACCCCAGTTAAATATTCTTATAAACAAAAGTCGTTCTCAAACACTGCTTCCAATAGTTCTTCCCAAAATCCACCTAGCTCTAGTAAAACCTCAGAGGTCCATGTTGTTTAGTCTACCACAGTGGACAAATCCTCGAAAGGTAAGAAGAAAGGCAAAGGAAAGGGTAAAGTCGATGCCCCAAAGCAGGGTACTTCTAAGTCATCTGTTGGTGATTCTTCACAACGGAAGCTTAGGTATCCATTCCTCATTTTCAAGGAGGATCACTATACCAAGGATTTTCCCCGATGATCCGAAGTTAGTCGTTTGCTCAAAGGGACCCTAGTTGTCCTGAAAGAGCTGTTTCCATCTCAGTAGACTCAAATGGTAGACCAACCTCAATCATCTGCTTCCTCAGGATCTCAAGTTTTCATGATGAGTACACCTATTAATGTGGCTGCTAGACCAAAATATTACCAAACTCCTACTCTGACAACTGGGAAAGAGAAAGAGGCCACCCATTCTTCTTCTGCCTAGAGTTCTGGCCCTCTTTATATCGAGTTCCCTAACCCTGATTCCTCTATACGGCCACCCTCTCGAGGTGTGTTATGGAAATCCTTGTACAATCCCAATGCTTGAGCTGCTCAACACTATAATATTTTTGAATATTTGGCTCAAGTGCCATCAACTATGTCAGCCCTCGAGGTGCTCCAAAGCTATCCATCTCAGCGGAAATCTTTGCTGTCAGCTATTGGGGGTATTGATCCTACTGATTCCAATTTGATATGTTTTGATCTAGAGAACCATGTTCCCTCATCAGATTGCCTTTCTAATTAAAGTAATCATCAATGAGAAGACCATCCACAGGAATGTCATCGATGAAGGTGCTTCCACCTGCATCATGTAAATCGTATACTGGAAGGCCATTTTTTCCCCTACTTTGAACCAATCCCCGAACACTTTGGAAGCTTTCGACAGGCGTGATTCGCGACCCTTCAGTGTCTTACCTAATCTTGCCATTACTTTGGAGGGGAAGACAATAAAAGTGGAGGTAGATATTGTCGATGCTAATCTCAATTATAATATTCTACTCGGCTGGAGCTGGACCCATCCCATGCATGCGATAGCCTCCACCCTATTCCGCGTGATTCCTTTTCCCCATCAAGGGAAGATTGTCACTATTGACCATCTGTCCCTATTTGCCTCTTCTTCCTCAGATGGCAATGTTCCGTATGTCAAGCACACTGGTGCTCCTTATGAGAGTGTGGAGGAAGGACTTTTTAAATATTCTATCTTGATGGGAATTTTTCTACTCCCACCTCCTCATGTTGCCTCTATCAACATGATCTCAGTCAAATCTGATCCTTGGGACATACCTTCACCGGATCTTGTTGATACTTGGGGTGAGGTTATGCCACTTAGTCCTGCCAAAATCAATTACATGGAGAATGTTTAGAGGACTTCTCTTGATACATATTCTCAATCCCCATGGCTTGGCACTTCAGAATCTCCTGATCCCTTAGTCGAGACTTTTATTGCTAACGAATGTATCATGGAAGTAATTTCTCTTGAGGAATCTCCTTGGAATAACACTCATCATCACTCCTCATTCCTGCCTCGCCCGACAGTCATGTCTACTAGTCTCGAGAAGTTCTCTTCTCTGCTGCCTATTGACCTGTCAGTTTCGCCTGACATTGTCAAGATCTTTCAACTGAGGGCTGTTATAGACATTTTTGTGCCTAACAGCATGAAGCATGAAATGTCAATAATCTGAGGGATCCAAAGTCCCTAAACATGTTGTTCCTACCCCTAGAGGAACAAGGTCAGCAAACCACAGCACTAAAAATCAGTTCTCCACCTGAAAACACTCAAAAACAAGCTAATTCTGGATCATGTCAACTGCTCCACTGAGCATCTGCGCTGAATGTCAACTGCTCCACTTTGTACCTGCGCTGAATGTCAAATCTAATGAAGGCTACCTGCGCTGGGCGAGATTGGCCAAGTGGCACAGTCATTCTGCAAGGTGTCAAATGCCCAGGAAGCTTCCAAAATGACACTTGGATCAGGGAATTCGCCTTGTGATGAGTAAGAGGATCTAGATCTCCAAGTGGAAGCAAGAAACTCCAAGTGGACTCAAGAACTGAAGTATAACTGAAGTGGGAGAGGACACTAGTCAGCTTCATGCCAAGCTCAAGCTGACTCATCATTTCTCCAAAACTCCTATATATAGAGCTCTCTCATGAGGTCTAGAGGGGCTGGAATCTTGTGAATGTAAGGAAGTGCTGTTGGTTTGTGCATAGAACTATTGGGTGATTTGCTTGAAGGAGGTGAAGAGGAGATTTCTTTCTGCTGGGAGGTGTTGCTGGATTGGGCCTATTATGGTTGTAACACTCTCAGAACTTTACTTTTTCCATTAATAAAGTATTTGAGGTTCTTCTATATGCATGTGTCTCTGTGGCGTATTGATACTTGTATATTTGATTTATTCTAATCCTTGAATCAATTATGGATGTATGCTTCTTGTAGTTTCCCTTTCTTGTGCTTTTGTAGGATCTTTGTGTAGCTGGGCCAGTGAAAGAGCAAGGAGCTGGGAGCGAGCAGCAAAGAGGGAAGATTGGATCAACCATTAGCGGAAGATAACGGTTAGTGGATTTCCTTCTCCTCTCTCTTACATCTCATAAAGAAGTAATCTTGAATAGCTTTGCATTCGGTTGTTGCTGAGGTACTATCACCCTTAGAGTGGGATAGGGTCATTCCGTATTGGATACTTTTCCCAACAACAAATTGGCGACTCCACTGGGGATCGTATCTTGTTGGTTGTTTGTGTTTTTTGCTATTCATTTCATAAACAAAGGGAGTACTGAATCGAACTGTATTTGGATTTTTCAAATACAAAGTAGAGGGAAGCTACTCTAGCTCAGTTGCTGGGCAAGTTTATGATTTGAAGAGCTGATCCACAAGGACTCTAATAAGCTCTTAGTGATAGCTTTTCATGCTCCTTGTCATCCCTTAGTGTGTCCTTGACTGATAGCTTCTGATTTGGCCAAAAACTGTGAATTTTTGAGCAATCTGTGACCCGGAAACCAAGAGAAACGAAAGTTTCGTTCTTCAGTGCAACTGCTGTGAAGGCTGTCTGCATTTCAGCGCAGTTCCCGAAGGGGCTACCTGCGCTGAAGGTCAAACAGACAGTGTCCCACCTGCGCTGGACCAGTCTTGCCTTGTGCTACTGGGGTTTCCTGTTGTTTCTTGCCCTGTTTTCACTCTTGTTTTGCTGCCTGTTACCAGTCAATGTGCCTATCTAAAACCAACTTTCCTTGTCATTATTCCGCCTCGGTTGTATAAATAAACTGTGTTTGTTCTTTGTGTATTTCTTGTATCATTTACAGTTTCCCATAACGAAAGTGAACTAGTCTTGCTGTGACCTCTTAGACCTAGACCTGTGATAAAGTGTCGTTTTGATCTTAAGAGTTAGTTTATTTGCTGTTCATAGCTGATTGAGCTTTTGCTTTCATCATATGGTTTGAGTTTATATATTTCTAGTGTCAAAACAAGTAAATCTTAAGGTGTCTTTTGATTTTGGACAAGCTTGTTTGTTTTCACTTGAAATTGAATTCAAAGTTATACAACAGCTTTCTTTTTGTGTCGCACAAACATTAAGGAAGAGAAAAGAAATACCTGCATTTTTGCATTTTGCATATAAGTTTGTATGTTGATTTAGGGAAAAAGTGCATTAGCGAGTGCTCTTTGATCTGTGTGAAAAGATTTTGTCTCTCTTTTCCCTCAGTAGTTAAGATTTTCATAAGTCGAAAAGATTGAAAAAGCTTGCTTCTCATCTTAGACTGCATTTAGGAATTTGTATCAATACATCTCGTGGTGAACCTTGAAAGGCAAAATTTAAAAATATCAACTTAAAATATATTGAATGAACCTAAAAACGCTTTGAAACATAACGCAAACATCTAGAGGTCTAAGCTAGAGACGTGTTCCGGCGTCGTTAAACGTAGTGACTGTCGATCTCGACGAAGGTGGGTGATTCCTCCTGAGAGTCGGTGGCACTAATACGGACTTGTGCTCCCACGTACCGTCGCGTATATATTGGGAGACCCCTATAGGAATATATCTTTTATCCTTAGGAAGCCGTGTCGGCCGCCCTACTGATCGCAATGCAGTGAACACAGCATTCACGAAGATCGACCACCCGTACCGTAAAACGTATTCTGTGGTTTTGCGAAAGGTTTGGCAGACCCTCTGCCTAGATCTCCAGAGCAGTTTCTTTTGGCCTTTTTCAAACTCTATAACTGAAAAAGTCCAACCGAGCATTTGTCACTTCGGGCTCGTTAATACATCGAAGGGGACTAGAGTCATCTTTAGCTTTTTCTCGACTCTTAAAAAGTGAAAAAGCAAGTTGTGTCTAAAAGCGTCTAATAAAATTCATTCAATTCGGAAACACAAATTTCCCCTTTTAATATTTTAGTTGATCGAGTAATCCGCAATCGTGGAAGAAAGTCAATTGAAACCCCGTCGTTCGCGGAGGCTTACGAGTCAACCGTCTTTGTCTCCGGAATCGAAAACAGTACGGGCAAAGCGAACTTGTTTAACCGGTTCAAAATCCCCTTTGAAAGTTAGGACAAGTGTTCCAACTGCATCTGAGGTTCCGGTTACTCCTAACATTTCTGGAAACCCTGCCTCTATAGAAGAAGTTCAACAGCCACAGAAGGACAATAATACTGATCCTAGTCTGGGGGCAAATACTTGTGTAACTGAACCAGTTCCATCTGTAACCGGTCCAGAAAGTTTTGTTCCCAAAACAACTGTCGCTATCGAAGCAACCACTTCTTCGGCACCAGAAATATTTTACGGACCTGACGGTCTTCCTCTTCCACCGGGTTTGATTGCGATAGAGGAAATTGCAGAGGATCCGCAAGCAAGTACTCCAACCCAGTTTGGAGTCGGGGTCACTCTATTTCCTTCATCAGAGGTTAATCCACCACAAGTGGAAGTCCCTGTAGAATCGCTAGGAAATCTATTGGATAGACTTAAAATGTCTGAACAACCGTCATCATCTAGGACTGTGTCAAATGACACAGCGACAGCAGAAGTCCCTGCCGTCACTCCGACGATGTTTGCCGGCATACCAGCTGTCCCAACTAGCTCTCAACAGCTAGAAGGAGTCCACCAAGGGACTATTTCGACAGTATGGTCTGTTCCAGTTTGTACATCCGGAGTAATACCCGGTAATTCTTATGTTGAAACTCGACAGATTGATCCCCATGGAGGTCAATTTGGGCCATCTAGTCCTCAAGGACTAACAATCCCTCTGAGTTCCGGATTGCTACCATATGGGGGGCAGTATGCCCTTTCATTACCTCCTTCGGGAGGATATCCATATGGCAGTTCTCAACAGTATTCAGGTTATACTGGAATTGCATCAAGTAGTTGGGTACCTATGCTACCTCAACAACCAAGGGTTGTATATTCTATGCAACAGTGTGTACCTGTGATGAACATCCCAACCACATCGGCTATTGTAACAGTGTCACAAGTTCAAGTGATACCTGTTGCATGTCAACCTCAGGTTTCTTAGGTTGTAATGCAACAGTCACTTGATCATGGGTCACAACCACAATCGCCAACTGGTGGGGCAACACAAGTACAAACGGGTACCATTACCCCACACCTCGGTCCAACGGTTAGCATAGCACAACAAAACATGGCATCACAACCATGGCTTGTGCAATACCAACAACCGCAGTTCCAGCAAGTGTACCAAGGTTCTGAGCAGCAGATCTTTGCGAATAGTGGACAACCGTATATCCAAAATGGTCAAAACCAACCACTTTACAGTGGTCAAGTCCACCAACCGTATCAGTCATACCAGCATCAATTACATTATGCTGGTATGCAAAGACCCACTGCTCAAGCGATTCCATCGTACCCTAGTTACGCTTCGCCTAACCTGAATCAACAGTTACCATTCGTGGCAACTTTAGAGTTACCTGATTTACACCGTTTAACCAATGATCTGATTGCTTATGCCCCTTGGTGGCCAGCGATTCCTCATAAACTTCCATCTGACATTCCTAAATTCAATGGAAATCCAGGTGAAGACCCGTCGAATCACGTAATGACTTTTCATCTGTGGTGTTCGTCGAACACCCTAAACGACGATTCGATAAGGCTTCGCCTTTTTCAGAGGACATTGACAGGTCCAGCGGCTAAATGGTATATTGAATTGCCAAGAGCCTCTTTCGACAATTTTAGTTCCCTAGCCACGACCTTCTTAACCCATTTTCAATTACCGATAAGGTATGAAACGGGAACAGAAATATTAACCAACTTCAAACAGACAACTGCTACCCATATATCTGATCATATACATGAGTGGCGTCGTCGTCGTAGGATGGTGAAAACATATGTTCCCGATCAGCTATTAGCTGAATGGTTTATAAAGTCGTTACTTCCGGCTATTACGGAAGATGTGGCCAAGGGGGGAGTCGTAACAGAGGAGCAAGTTATTGCTCGTGCGCAGTATTTGGACTTAGTTTATACTCAGTCCGGCACGCTCTATGAAAAAATATCTGACGCCCCTAGACCGGAATTTTCAATTCCTCCCCCTCCTAAATCAAATAGTGACTCTCATGCCGGTGATGGCGTGATTGGCACGGCAAACGCGAAATCGATAAAGGCTTCGTCAAAGAAAGCCCGTAAGAATTCAGATCAAAATGCAAAAGAAGAAGTTCTTGCTTCGGAAGTAAATGCCGTATCAGAAGATAAAGGCAAAGAAACCAATCAACCAGGAAGCAAGAAGAAACAAAACAAAGGGAAGAAGAAGAAACAGAGTGAGTCATCCCCTGGAAAAAATTCTTCAAACCCTCCTGGAAAAGGGAAACAAATTTATCCATGTCAAATATGTGATGATGAGGATCATTACACAAAGAATTGCCCATTTAAAGCTAAGTTAAAGAGGTTCTTTAAAAGTTCCCAAACCTCAGCTGTGTTAACTGATCCATTTCCCAACCCAGGTTAAAATCTGGTTGATAGTGGAAATGCTTCCCTGTCACAAGTCCTTATGTTGTCGGTTTCGAAACAGCAGAATGATGCTTTGATTTCGACAAGGAACAAAGATTATGGGAATCCTCAGCTGTCGAACAAAAAAGGTAAAGATCAACCAAGTAGTTCGACAACAACTTCGACAGAAGTTGTAACGCCCACCATCCCTGAATTAACAATAAAACCGCCAAAGGGTGTAGTACACAAGTCGACATTTAATCCTCGCGCCAGAGCGGCGCAGCATTATAACATAGTGGAGGATTTGGCCCAATCGCCATCCGCTATGTCGACTCTTGAAGTGCTACAAAATTGTCCAACCCAAAGGCAGGCATTGTTATCGACAATTGGTGGGGTTGATCCTAAGAATTCCAATCTTGTATCCTTTGATCACAAGGGATATGATCCTCAGTTACCAGCTCAGCTAGCTTTCCTTATTCAAGTGAAAGCACTCAACAAAACTGTTCACAGAACAATAATTGATGAGGGAGCCTCGACATGTATTATGTCAATGAGTTGCTGGAAAACTTTAGGATCTCCAACCTTGTCGCGATCTTCGAAGACATTAAAAGCTTTCGACGGAAGGACTTATACCCCTTACGGTATCCTTAATAACTTGAAAGTTGAACTAGGAGGAAAAACAGTAGAAATTGATGTAGAAGTCATTGATGGAAATCTTGACTATAACATCCTACTAGGTAGACCATGGATTTATGCCATGGCAGTTGTTGTGTCGACTTATTTTAGGAAGATCGCATTCCCATTTGAAGGAGGGATTACGATCGTCGACCAACAGAATTTCCTCCCTAATGGTTCACAAGTTACAGGAAGCATTCCCATGATCCATGAGAGAAACCATTCAATTCAAGATATCGGAGTAGGATTATTGAAAGACCCCACATTGATGGGAACTTTCGCGCTACCACCTCCTATTTATAGAGGAAATGTACCATTTGTAGCAACCTGCAACATGATATCTTCCACGAAGGTCAACATGGATTATTCAATGGTTTTACCCCCAAGCCCTTTAGAAATATTGTAGCAATCAATGTTTCAGGCATGGGAGGCGAGCCCAAATCAATGCTCGTCAAGCGTTTGGGTAGATAGGTCTAGAGAATATGGAACCCCATTAGATCCTTGGTCGAAAGTACATGGGACTGACGAAGGAATCTTACAATCAATGATGATTGAGGGGGCACCATGGAATGATCACCACCATCGTTCCCTTCTTCCAGAATATGAAAAAGAAACTCAAAGTGACCTTTATCACCCTTCAGTATTTGAATTCCTAACAAATACTGTAAACACGGTGGATTCCGAGCGAAACCTATCCAATATTGAAGAGACTATAGCCATAAATATCTCGACTAAAACAGATGTTGTAGAGAATATTTATGTCGGCAAAGGTTGTTCCCCTTCAGAACTGGAAATATATAACACTCTTTTTCGCGAATTTAGGGATGTCTTTGCTTGGTCATATGATGAAATGCCAGGCATTGACTCGAGTATCATTGAACATGAAATTAAAATGTATCCTGATGTCAAACCAGTAAGACAACGGCTTCGGCAGGTGCACCCCAAGAAAGCCGCGGCCATTAAGGCGGAAGTTGAAAAACTCCTCCATGCTGGATTCATCTACCCGGTTCCTCTAACCGATTGGGTATCGAATATTGTCCCTGTTATGAAGAAACAAGGGACGATTAGAGTGTGTGTCGATTATAGGGATGTAAACCAAGCTTGTCCGAAAGACAACTACCCTACACCCTTCATCGACCAGATAATTGATGAATGCACCGGATGTGAAATCTTTTCATTTATGGATGGATTTTCCGAGTATAATCAAATAAATATCCGCCCATAGGACCAGTCAAAGACTGCATTTATTTGTCCGTGGGGCACATTCGCTTATCAAAAATTACCCTTTGGTTTAAAGAACGCAGGGGCGACGTTTCAGAGGGCAATGAATTATGCCTTCCATGACATCAAGAACATTGTTCAACCTTATCTCGACGATCTTCCGGCTCATTCGCGAAAGCGGACTGATCATCCACAGCATTTAAGAGCGATATTTCTACGTTGCCGACACTACAAGATAAGACTCAATCCGCACAAATGTGTGTTTTGCGTCGGTTCTGGTCGTTTACTTGGCTTTGTAGTCTCTAAGGATGGGATTCGTCTCGACCCTTGTAAGGTTCAGGCAATCATTAATTTGCCTCCACCTTCAAATTTGCTTCAGATTCAGAAACTCCAAGGGAAAGCAAACTTTCTGAGGAGGTTCATTCCAAATTACGCAGAACTTGCTAAGGTTATACTCATCTTTTGAAAAAGGATGTACCTTTTGTCTGGGACCAGGTGGCGCAAACTTCCTTTGATGCTCTGAAAGATTTTCTAGTAAAAGCATCATTAATGTACGCCCCGGACTATCAAAGAGATTTTAACCTGTATCTGGCTGCAGCAGATACGACCATTACAATGGTTTTAGTTCAAGAAGTCGATGGAATCGAACATCCTATCTATTATTTAAGTAAAAACTTAAATGATACAGAAAGTAAGTATTCTTATGTAGAAAAACTAGCGCTTGCAGCTGTTCAAGCGATTCAAAGGTTTCGACATTATGTCCTCTTTCGGAAAACTACCATCTTGTCAGATTGCAACCCCATGACTTATATACTGTCGCGACAGTTGCTGGGGGGCAAATATTCAAAATGGATAGCGATCCTTCAAGAGTTTGATCTGGAATTTGTAAAATCCAAATCAAAGAAGGCCCTAGTTTTCGCAGAATTATTGTGCGATCTCCCATCATCGTCCAACGATGAAACATCGGAAGAGTCAATCGTGGACGAAAGTTTTTTTCTGATATCTGTAAGCGATGAGTGGTATGGAGATATCATAGTTTATCTCCAAACCCAAAAGTTCAGGCCTAACACCTCTCGCTCCGAACAAAACCGTATACGATACCAAGCAAAAGACTACATGATCGTCGGTGATACACTTTACCGTCGTGGTGTCGATACAGTTCTGAGGAGGTGCCTTACCCATGAGGAGGCCGAAAAAGCCCTGAATGATTGTCATTCAGGCGCGTGTGGGGGGCATCAGTCTGGATATGCAACAGCACAAAGAATCTTACGAGCAGGATACTTCTGGCCAACCATGTTCAAAGATTGCATAACCGCAGTCAGAAGTTGCCATGCTTGTCAAATCTTTGATAGCAAAACCAGACGACCACCCGCACCTTTACAGCCGATAGTTGCTTTTGGGCCCTTCGCCAAGTGGGGCATCGATTTCATGCAATGTAACCCCACCTCGACCGGGGGGCATGGGTATATTATAGTCGTTGTTGACTATTTTACCAAATGGGCCGAGGTGATGCCTACATTGGATAACACTGGTGAAACAGCTGCCCTTTTCTTTTTCAATCATGTAGTCGCTAGGTTCGGCCTACCACAGGCTATAGTTACAGATCATGGGTCGCATTTTCGTAATCACATGATGGTCGAATTAGCTGCCAAGCTAGGGCTATCTCACGATAGCTCTACCCCATATTATCCGCAAGCCAACGGACAAGTTGAGGCAATCAACAAGGTCCTGAAGCGTATGTTGCAAAGGATGATTGGGGTTCATAAAAGAAGGTGGCACCTAATCCTGTACTTAGCCTTGTGGGCTTACCGAACGTCGGTAAAGAACGCAACTGGGTTCACACCTTTTCAACTGGTGTATGGCCTGGAAGCAGTCATACCAATCCAGTGCGAAATTTCGTCGCTTAAACTCGCAATCGATCTTCTCCCCGGAACTTCAGAAGAAGAGGCTCGTTTCTTGGAACTAATGCAATTGGATGAAACCCGTCGTGATGCCGCTTTGGCTAACGAAGCTCATAAGAAACGAGTCAAGGCTCAGTTCGACAAAAATGTCAAACCCCGTGTCTTCTCAGAAGGTGATTTGGTCTTGCTTTATGACCAAGAATCCGATAAATTGGGAGCAGGTAAATTCAAGTCCTTATGGATGGGCCCCTATATTATTAAAAGGGTGTTAGCAAAAGGAGCCTACGAGTTAATGGATTACGATGGAATTCCACTGGCGCAGCCCCACAACGGGTTGTACCTCAAGCGTTACTATGCTTAAATAGTAACCTGCATGCTTTTGTTGTATTTTGTTTTCACTAAAGTGTTTGTTCTGGTCGAGTGATCCACCTTTTTCCGTTGCAGATGTCGAATCTTCTGGAGACATGTGTTGGATATGCCGACGGAGTGAGTCGTAGTTCACGGAACCTGTCCTCCGCAGCCTGGGCCATTTTTGATCCAAGGGGCGAGTTAGTAAGTTTCAGAGGTGTATGTATTGGGCAATCAACGAATAACATCGCTGAGTATAGCACGTTGATAGAACTACTCTCTGATGCCATCACACGTGGCATACGCCGACTAATTGTCAGGCTAGACTCACAGCTCGTAATACTGCAACTCAATGGTATATATTCTGTTCGCAATCCAGCTATTTATCGCATGTTCCTAAGGGTTAAGATCTTGGAAAGACGATTTGATTCAATTCAATATCAACATATTTCAAGAAACTTAAACACATTAACTGACTCATTAGCAAACTATGTGTTAGATAGACATTTGCAAAATTTATAAAAGGGACACATCATTAAAGATTGTACATATGGATCACATAAATCAACCAGAATAAAACCCGAAAATCAAAATACATATAAGCTGTTTATATAAGTTCATACATAATGTTCTGTAACCAAGACAAAATTGGTCATATGACCTAAGAACTCAAAAGATGCTAGGGGGCACCCTAGCCTAGTGGTGCTCATGATAGTACGTCACGGCCTGTGCAATCATGCGCAAGAGACGAGTCCATCGTCTAGGCACGCCGATAGTATGCCGCTGCAGCTGTAGAGGTAACTCGTCAATCTGTACATCAGGAAGACCGCGAGTAAGGCTCTCAACCTGCTCCTGCACAGCTGTAAGAGTCTCAGTATCGTCAAGATCGCGAATAACAACTCTCCTAGCAGGCTCCACTGCCGGGGCAGCAACTGGCGATCTTGGACGAACTGCTGGACGAACAGGACCAATATCTGCATGCACCCAAGAGTACAATTAAAAGTCTTGATAGAATAAAGCACAGCAACATTATGAATAAGAACAGTAAACAGTAATATGGTCAAGGAGTTTACCAATGGCGCCCCACTGCTCGCCATCCGGTAGCACCAAATCCGGATCGCCTCGGAAATCCATACCCACATATGGATACTCGGAAAACGCCATCTCCTGACGCTCGAACCACCTAAAGAAGGCCTCAGTAAAAGTAATCTGAGGTTGACCAGCATGCCTAGACATGTGGTCGACCCACCTCTGCATACGTGGCTCGGTCGGAGAAGGCAAGTCGAGTATGATGTACTGAGGCTGCATCAGTGGGATTCTCTCCAAGGCAAAGGCAGTCAGAATAGAACCAAATCCAAAGTTCTTCAGCTTCCCGTCCTTTACCTTGGTCAATCGACTTTTCATCTGAACAAGTACTGCATCACACCAGTTGAATACTTTCGGTTGGAGACACTCCAAGGCGTGCTGCATATAAGATCTATTGGCAACATGTAGAGCTGCGCTGCCGGCCATCCTACCAATAGTGAACAGAATGGACCTAAGAGCCCGATCAGTAATCTCACGGATAACAATCTTGCCGTCTCTGCTCGGCTGAGAACCTTCCCTGCAATACTGGCGGACATAATCTCTGGTGGAATCAGTCCCCCGAGCCGTACCTGACAAGGAAATGGGGGCACCTCACCTTGACAGTCCAGTCAAGAAGTACATGTCCTCTATGGTCAAGGGGATGGCCTTTCCCCTAATCTGGAACACTTGGTTAACAGGATCCCAAGCATCAAGCATGTACTGCAGTAAAGAAATTTGTGCTCTCATACTAGAGATACGGAAGAACTTCAGCAGGCCACAGTTCCGCAACGCGTTCACCGTGACAGGGTCATGGAGGGCAATCATGTCCTCCTCTTCATGCTCTCATTCTCACCACGTAAGAGACATTGTGTTCAAAGTTCCCTGCAAGGCAAACAAGAGAAGGAGTAAGTTCCTGATTTTGATGAGAAACTGGCGAAAAAATCATCAAAAATGACCTTAAAAACTCAGTTTTCTGAGCCCAGCGCAGGCAGAGAGTCTCCCACTTGCGCTGAGGGTCAGGCTGCCTTAAGGCAGCTTGACCTTCAGCGCAGGTTTCGAAATGGGAACCTGCGCTGATCCTAGGGCGCCCTGGCAAAACCCCAGGGGCTCAGAAACACTGGAAAACAGGCATGAAACAGGAAAAGGAAACCATGAAAAGAAAGAGCTAGGGTTTAGCTCCTACCTGGTCCAGACGGCACCGAAAATCGTCCGCAGAATCTCCCGGAATCAGCTGTTGAAAATCAAGGGGGAAGAGGCACCTCCAGAGCTCCAACAAACCAAATGCAAATGAAATGGTAAATGAGAGGTAAAAACACCTTTTAATGGCTTTTTACACAGTTGAAAGTGAAATATTAGGGTTATAATCTCATTTTCATGCAAATATTATTCATTTCTAACAAAGTTTGTTGCAGCAATTGAAAAAGCAGTACTATATTTGAAAAGAGAAAAGCTAGTAATGGTAAAAAATCAAAATTTGACCATATAATCGAGCAGTTTTACCGCGGAATTTATGCTCGTTAAAAAATAGAAAAGCGAGATCCGAGCAGTTTTATACATAGTTCATGCTCGTTAAAAAAATAAACATAAGATCGAGCAGTTTTACCGTGGAATTTATGCTCGTTAAAAAATAGAAAAGCGTGAGAAAGAGTTTCCTCCAGAGTTTAAGCTCATTAAAAAAATGAACCTATTTCGGTAAATAACCATTGTGATCGTAAATTTATTAGCCATAAAAACCTTGGTCGTGTTTGCACTCGCCACCTCCATTTCATTTGGCCGATCGTTCACCCCCATATGATTGTTTACCCATTTTGAGGAACAGCTGCGAAGAGTGATTTCACTTAGCCATCCTTGTGACACTGCCGTGATTGGAAAATTCCAACCTGTACCTGGAATCTGCTGCTATCCCTGTTTATCACTCGTTCCTCAAAAGACGAGTCTTCTTTGAGCTCTTTTCTCCTGACTCGTAAAATATGAAAAGTTTGCCGAGTTTTGGCCTTCCAGCTCGTTAAAATGACCGGAAGAGCTATCCCTCCTCTAGATTTTAATCTTTTTGGACCTGAGGGATTATTGCACAAAAAGGTAGAGCGCTTGTTTTATTCGGCTCGTTAAAGTTATCGAAAAATCATCCCTTCTGTATTGTTTTATACTTTTTCGGACTTAAGGGATTAGATGACGAAAAAGGAATTTTGGAGTTAACTTTCTGTACCTTTTCAGACTCTCTAAAAATGAAAAGGACCGAGTTTTCTTTGTCGTTAGACTCGTTAAAATGATTAAATAGCGACAAACTTGTCTTTAGACGAGAACGAGTTTCCCTATCGCTAAGCTCGTTAAAACATAGCGATGGGCTTGCCCGAAGGGCAGGTTATAGAACAAGCATATGTTATCCTCCTCAAGCTTGACAAAAATAAAGAGGTACTGGTCAGAAATGACTGGGGAAAAATTTGGAGAACCTCAAAGCTTTAATGGTAGCAAGTCGCTCTTGAACATGACACTTTGTCCTCCGTATCACATCGGGTTGGGTTGTTTCATTCACCGGTCTCATCACCATGGTCCTCGCCAAACCATCCGCATTTGGGGTAATGCTACCGATCCATCACATCAGTGTCGTTATATGTTCAAGAGATGTGTTCAGAAAGAGTCAACCGTGTCCCATCCACTGCCATACATTATCCTTCATCCACCCATGATCGCCACCCTGAATCATATCTCACAGATTGTTTTCACCTCCACTAAAATCATTAGCTCCATTCCGTGTCATTGATGTGGGATTCATTAAGGCCCTCCTTTGACGGATCGCTTCTTGTCGACTTCAGCTCATTATCCAAGAAGTTGATCTAGGAACAAACCCCCAGTACTTTGAAGCTTGCATGCCTCAATGGCAAGTTTCTCACTTCCGGCGACAGGTATACATTAATGACCTTCGACCAGAAGATTTTGCGTGGTGTTCGACGCCAAGTCCTTTATTCACACCACGTGAATTGTACTGCAGTACCTTGAGGGTCATTGTCATTAATGGTGATTCCTCTCGCGCTTGTTAACGGTTTACATTATTGACCGGTAATCAAGCGATGTCTTTCCATGTTCGACTTCAGCGCAATTCTCACATGGATCGACTTGTACTTAGAGTGAAGATCGAACGAGTTTGAAGACCCCGGATCTAGTTTCATCCATCCGGGCTGCGATATATATTCAGGATATAAAGACATTTGATATCTACATCATTGCAGCAGATGATCATCCTACTCAAAGGATGATAATTTCAGCAGAGAATTATCAGTCTACCATCAGACGATCGTCTGTTCTATGTACCAAAATGAATTTATAAAGCTGAGCATGGGAATGCCCGCCTCAGCTAGATCATGAAAGCAGAATGAAAAATAATGTATTGTATTGTATTTTATTACAGGGCACCTCTCAGCGATTGAATGAACTTTGGATCCTTCTGATAAAGCATTTCACCCGATAAACGACCTCATACTTTAGGGGGCAACTGTTATAGACATTTTTGTGCCTAACAGCATGAAGCATGAAATGTCAATAATCTGAGGGATCCAAAGTCCCTAAACATGTTGTTCCTACCCCTAGAGGAACAAGGTCAGCAAACCACAGCACTAAAAATTAGTTCTCCACCTGAAAACACTAAAAAACAAGCTAATTCTGGATCATGTCAACTGCTCCACTGAGCATCTGCGCTGAATGTCAACTGCTCCACTCTGTACCTGCGCTGAATGTCAAATCTAATGAAGGCTACCTGCGCTGGGCGAGATTGGCCAAGTGGCACAGTCATTCTGCAAGGTGTCAAATGCCCAGGAAGCTTCCAAAATGACACTTGGATCAGGGAATTCACCTTGTGATGAGTAAGAGGATCTAGATCTCCAAGTGGAAGCAAGAAACTCCAAGTGGACTCAAGAACTGAAGTATAACTGAAGTGGGAGAGGACACTAGTCAGCTTCATGCCAAGCTCAAGCTGACTCATCCTTTCTCCAAAACTCCTATATATAGAGCTCTCTCATGAGGTCTAGAGGGGCTGGAATCTTGTGAATGTAAGGAAGTGTTGTTGGTTTGTGCATAGAACTATTGGGTGATTTGCTTGAAGGAGGTGAAGAGGAGATTTCTTTCTGCTGGGAGGTGTTGCTGGATTGGGCCTATTATGGTTGTAACACTCTCAGAACTTTACTTTTTCCATTAATAAATTATTTGAGGTTCTTCTATATGCATGTGTCTCTGTGTCGTATTGATACTTGTATATTTGATTTATTCTAATCCTTGAATCAATTATGGATGTATGCTTCTTGTAGTTTCCCTTTCTTGTGCTTTTGCAGGATCTTTGTGTAGCTGGGCCAGTGAAAGATCAAGGAGCTGGGAGCGAGCAGCAAAGAGGGAAGATTGGATCAACCATTAGCGGAAGATGACGGTTAGTGGATTTCCTTCTCCTCTCTCTTACATCTCATAAAGAAGTAATCTTGAATAGCTTTTCATTCGGTTGTTGCTGAGGTACTATCACCCTTAGAGTGGGATAGGGTCATTCCGTATTGGATACTTTTCCCAACAACAAGGGCACCTTTATCCCATCATGGATTCAAGATTTTTCTCCCTCCCCAAGTTTTTACTAATTTCCCATTATTGCACTGGGATTTTCATCTGACTCGTAACCGTCCCTCACCCAGGGGGCATGGGGGCAAAGCCTTATATGGGTTCTACTCTATTATTTGGCCAAGTGGATGCTTACTCATCATGACAATGGTAAAACTCTTATGTTCATCTGTGTTGATTGATTCCCTGAGTCCAAGCATGGACTCCCTGAAAAGGTACTATGCTTAGGTCATCTTGCATGGTTACTTGTGTACATTAGTGTGTCATTCATTTTTGTGCAGTGTGGTTTGGTGTGTTAGTTTTCAAACAACTTTCCTATTTACTATGTTGTCCCTGCTTTGCAGATGTCTGTGGCTCCTCACATCGGTTTCGCCAATCGTGCTTGTCATAGTACCCGGAATCTATCCTCTGTGACATGGGCTCTTTATGACCCTCATGGTGAGTTGATTGACCTTCAAGGTATCTTTTTAGGTCACACAACTAACAACATTGTTGAATATAGTGCAGCCATAGAATTTTTGTCATAATCCATTGCTCTTGACATTCGAGAGTTGGTTGTCAACCTGGATTCACAACTTGTTGTCCTTCAACTCAACGGGAAATATTCCGTCGGAAACCCTTAGATATTGAGAATGTATCTCCGTATTTGTCTACCAGAAAGGCAATTTGATTACATTACATATCATCATATTCCTAGACGCATGAATACATTGACAGATGCATTAGCTAATTATATGTTGGATAGACATTTATGAAACATGTGAAAAACTAAAACAAATCATTTGTACCATGGTAAGCAAGAAAATACAACATATATATATATATATATATATATATATATGTGTGTGTGTGTGTGTGTGTGTGTGTGTGTGTTGATGATGTTTGATACATCAAAAGCCAAAAAAATAATATGTGTGTTCAAAATAACATCGGCAGCTTGAAGGCCTCATATATACGTGGCACGCAGGCCTAAAGAATGTAAAATGCTGGACCTAGGAACTAATCAAAATGGTGATCATGGTAGCATGACACGACTCATGAAACACGAGTCAGCAATCATCGGATCCGATCTGATACTCTCATTGTGTGTCTTTGGCACTGGAGAGGAATGTATCCCACCCGAGCATACTCTGGAATACCATGAGTTAACCCCTCAAGGTTCCTTGTGATCTCCTCCTCGTTGTCACTCCCTTCCTAATAAGGAGTGATGACATCAAACTAGTAGGCGACACACCTAGCTATTGGAGACATCCCAGCGAGACGCTTTGGTTTGACATCTACATTGGCAAAACGAAATGTTATAAACACATATATATATCAAAAACAACTAAAAAAATCACAAAATTAAAAAATTGACTTTTTACCTTCATCATAAAAATCCTCTCCATCTAGCAGTGGCATGTTTGGATCTCCATAGAAGTTGGTGCCACTGTATGGCCAATCCTCCATGATGATTAGCTATCGTCGTAGTCATGAAAAGAAGGCAGGCATGTAAGACATATGTTGGCCCCCAATGATCCTAGGAATCAAATGACTCCAGCAGGACATCCACAGGTCACGTGGCATCGGAGGATCTACCTCAGTCAACTAGTACTAGAACAGCAGCACCCATTCCAAGAAAAAGGTCACTAGTATGGATCCGAAGCAAAATTGCTTCAGATTCCCCACCTTAGATTTTTTCAGTTGGTGTTTTATGTTGACCTTCATGGCTTCCACCCAATTGAAGATCGTCGGTGTTGTGCAGTCAATGGAATATAGAAATTTCAACTTGTTAGTCTCGTGCACTGCTTGGGACCCCACCGCTCTATTGATAGTCAACAGTATCACTCTCAGTGTTAGATCTCGCACGGTGGAAATCTCAATCTTTCCACTCTTGGATTTGAGGGCTTAAGGGCAATTTTTAGCAAGCAACATGGATATGCTTTCCCAAATTAGTCGTGACCCATAGAGGTTGATTGCTTCCCCACTCCGAGACAGTCCTGTGATGAAATATATGTCTGAAGTTTCTAACTCCATCTCCTGGTCACCAACGATGAATATTTCTCGATTTATGTCTAGAGACTAATCTAGTATCGAAGTAGCTCAGGTTGGGCCTACATCCTTGGTGTGCCAAAGAAATTGAGGACCCCATAGTTCCTCAAATAATTCAAGCAATTTGGATCATTTAGGGCCTAAGTGTCCAGATCTTCGTGCTCACGTTCTTTCCAGTCTACCATTTTCGATGATTCTTTCCTGCAAAAAACCATATATTTAAGTCAATAATCATTTTTTGGCCAATAAAATTCGTATATTCATGGTATTTTTTAAGGGAAACTGATTTTTTCCCTATTCATGGCATCGGCACATCGTTTTAAAAATAGTTGCACCAATGGTGTGATAGGCCATTTTAATCACCCTCGGCTGGCGCAATTCCATGCCCGGAAGTCGTGCTGATAGAGGGAGAAAGGTTTTTGACAAAACCTCCTTCCTAAATCCAAAAAATGGATAAAAACAGGAATGAATGGTATGAAAATGGAGCTTAGGGCTTTGGATCTTACCTGCAACTGGTGGCTCGGCGAATGACCTCCAGTATCTCCCGCAATCTGCTCTCGAATAATTACTGCAAAAGTGGGTGAAAAGTCTTTCACAACAAGGTAAAATAGTAATTGGTAAAAAGTATTTACTTTTCCTCCCTTTTATTCAGTGTTTCATGAAATATTAGGTTTTGTAAATGTTTTGACCTATTTTGCCTCAAGAATTGGATAATGCACTTTAACATTTTGCACGGTGACAGGTGATGGATGTTCGACATTGATTTTATGTCATGTTTCAGCTCTTTTCTCGACTTGTAAAACTCATATGAAAATATTTTCGAGTATTTTCCCTTTTGACTCGTAAAAGAGAATAAAATGGGGGGTTTGCTTTCAAGCTCTTTTCTGACCCTTTAAGAACGAAAAGATAGCCGAGCCCTTGTCGTTTCAAACTCGTTAATGGATGTGAAACATTGTGCACCCAGTATAAGTTTACCCCTTTCTCAGGCTGGGATGCACTATTTATGCAAAAGATACTCCTTCACTGAAATGGTCAAGCGGTTCTCACAAGTATCATTTTCTACCTTTTCAGGCTCGAGACACACAAATGTACGAAAAGGGACCATGTGGATTTTTCCTTTCCATGTCTCTTTCAAACTCTCTAAACATGAAAAAGATACCGAGTTACACCTTTGTTAGACTCGTTAAAATATTAAATGACATTGGATTCATCACCATGACGAATAGGAGCTTCTCCTTCCTAGGGCTTGTTAAACTTACTAGGTCGGATTCGTCAGAAGGATGAACTTATAGTGCAAGCATATGCTATCCCCTTGAAGCTTGAGATTAAAAATAATTGGGGTACCTGCCAGGAATGGTGGGGGAAAATTTGGAAAGCTAATCAGTTGTGTTGGCAGCTCACTCTTGAACATGACACTTTCTGCTTCGTGTCGGAATGGGATATCCTCCTTTGTATCGCTGACCTCCCTGGGTTGGGCCATTTATTTTTGCCTTCCATTTGATCTCTACCACATCATCATGACCACCAATCCTATGGATCCAAAAGCTACCAAACTTCCAGTTGTGTCACCGATATGTTCAAGAGTTTTCCTTCAACAGTTACACTTACCACTAATTCTCTATATCATCCAAAATCATTTTGCATCCCTTTGTCTCACAATGATGATGTGGGATACATTATGGCCCTCCTTCGACACGGTCACTTCCTGTTGAATTTAGCTCATTGTCCAGGAAGTTGACCGAGAGACTCCCTTCTAGTACCTTAGAGCTTGCATTCCTTAATGGTAATTTCTTCGCACTCAATGAAAATTTCACATCATCAGTTTTCAATCGAGTGATTTCACGGGTCTTCGACTTCAGTTCCTCTATTCACATTCCGCGGATTGTGTTGATAGTACTTTGAGGACCATTTTCATTATTGGTGTTTTCTTGCGTGCTTGTTAACAATTTACATCATTGAATGGTAATCAAGCGATTTTCTAGCATGTTCGACATCAACACATCTATCCACATGTTAGAATTTGTACTTTGATCGGGTCGTGTTGGAGTGCAAGACCCTAGACTTAGATCACAAAATTCTAGGTTGTGAAGTGATGTGACATGATTATGTTAATATACATGTCTCTTTCAGATGGATGGTTGCGACCATACCGTGAGTTATCATATGTGATCCTTCTCATTATTGCATGGCTGTGACCATACCTTGGTTTCGATATGGTCCTCTTTATTGAATGGTTGTGCCCATACCTGGATCTAGTTACATGATCATTCTCTAGATGGTTGCATCCATACCACGATTCATGTATCATTTGATATGGTTTTCATTTATGTATATGTATATGTACTTGTTTGCAGGTTTTCCAATGACAGACTCCAGTTCCCTGCAATGATTCATAAAGCAATTCATCCCTCACTCTAGTTCGGCCTTCACGCTTTAGGGGGCATCTGTTACACAAAATTTTGTCACTGTCCCTATACTCCCCATTCCTTCATCCCGGAGGACCTCTACAGTGAACCCTACATGCTTTCCCTTCATGAAGAAACTCCCATTGTGTCCCCCTTCATGAGAAAAACAATTCCCTTTTGCACCATTTCCCCAAAATCTTCTGTTTTTCCCATTTTACATGAGTGGCGCTAATGGCCCTTTTCCTCTTCATGTTGATATGCATGGATTAAAACTATCCCTAGAGACTGAGCTTTGTTCCATTCGCGTCGATCCTCTTATGGAAACTTTTTTAAATAAGGAGCCAAAGCTTCTAGCTCTAGAAGCTTTGTAAGAGAAGTCTAGTAAATGGTTTTGCCAAACGGAGTCGAGCATGTCAGTTTGGGATCCTTTCCCCTATAAGGATGGAACTACCTCAAGAGATAAGACCTTCTCCCATGAGAAGAGGAACCATCTCCCTTCCATTCATGCTATATAAACCTCCATTTTTCCCAAGCACAACCTAGTGTTGAAGTGTTAATGTTGGTGTGCTAATGCTAATTAGGTTTGGAGTAAACAACAAGTTATTCATACTTGTAGCTCTCTATTTGTGTGAGGGAGAAGTGTGAATTTGGTCTAGTGTGAAGCCTAAAGGGAAGAGCCTTAAAACTATCATTGTTGAGGCCATCATGGAAAGCTAACGGAAGTGTGTGGGAACCTGGTTTTTGTCAAAGGAGAAAAACAACGTCAAGACAATGGTTGTAATCTCTTCTTGATTCAATATATATGCAACTATCAATTAATTTCCTACATAATGTGTCATCTTACATGTTTATGGCTTAATGTTTCTTGACTTGTTAAGTAGGTTGAATTAGAATTTGTCTATTATCACGATTGTTGTTTGCTGTTGTTTACTTGTTTCAAGTGTTTGAAGAAGGAAATGAGAGATAGTTGGAGCAAGCAAGAAAGTTCATCACCAAATGGGATAAGCGTACTAAGAGGTAGGCCCTCTTAATTGGTTCTAACCTAAGGAAATTTTCCATAGAATGTGTCGGTTGTGGCTAGATGCATTATCGGGATACAGGAATTGTTTGTGTCTGCACTCATAATTTTACTTCACCACACTATGTTGACGATTCTATTTGTCTCTGCCTCTTTCAGTGAACCTTGACAGTTGCTACCCCAAAATTGTATATTGAGTTACTTCGGGGTACTTATGCTGACTTTAACTCTTTCACTATGGCCTTTATCACCCACTTCCAATTGCTAGTTCGTAATGAAAATGGTACTCATTTTCTCACATCTCTGAAGCAAGATATTATGACCCATATTTCCAATCATATACATGAATGGAGATGTCGACGTTGCCTCATCAAATTCAAAATTCCTGATAAATTGTTAACTGAATGGTTCACCAAATCATTCCTAAACAAAATTGCTAGATATAGAAATGGGTGGATGTGTTACCAAGGATCAAACTATTTCCTATTCCCAGTATTTAGACTTAGTCTATTCCCAATCTGGCACGTTATATGAAATGTTGCCTAATGCTCTAAGACCATCTTCAGATCCAGTATCTTCAAAGTCTCCCGATGTACCATTTGTTGATGGTTTAATTGGATCAGTGTCTCAAACTTCCACCAAAGCTTCTTAAAGCAAAAATATGTTTTAGATGCTGGTTCTAATCATCCTTCGAAACATCTGTCAAATCCTGGTAAAACCTCTTAGGTCCACACTGACCAGTTTACCATGAAAGATAAAGCCTCGAAAGGTAAGAAAAAGGGTAAAGGTAAAGAAAAATTTGATACCCCAAAATAGGATCCTCCCAAGTCATCTGTTGATGATACCTCCAAATGAAAGCTGAAATATCCTTGCCTCATTTGTGAGGAAGACCATTATACCAAGGATTTTCCCCCACGTGCTAAAGTTAGTGGTTTATTGAAAGGGACTCCAACGGTTTTGAAAGAGCCATTTCCATATCAACAGGCTCAGTTGGTAGACCAACCACAATCCTCTACCTCCTTTGGTTCTCAAGTTTTCAAGATGCAAGGTTCATTGCCCATCTTTATAACTACTCGATCGAAATATTATCAAACCCCTCAAAAGCAGACGATGGAGAAAGAAGCCACTGATATACCTTCTACTTCCACTCCACCTAGTTCTATTCCACTCCATATTGAGCAACCTAATAATGAATTCGTTCCTCAACCACGTCCCAAAGGTGTGCTTCGGAAATCATCCTATAATCTGAACAAAAGAGCTGCACAGAATTATAGTATAGTCGAATATCTAGCTCAAGCACCTTCAGTGATGTCTGCTTTGGAAGTTCTCCAAACATGTCCAACGCAGCGGAAATCATTATTGTCTGCTATAGGAGCTATTGATCCTACTGATTCTAGTTTGATTAATTTCAATCTTGAAAACCATGTTCCTCGTCTTCCTCATCAGATTGATTTTCTGATTCAAGTTATTATAAAAGGAAAGATGATCCATCAGACTGTCATTGATGAAGGTGCTTCCACCTGCATCATGTCTATTTCGTGTTGGAAATCCATTGGCTCTCCACCCCTTAATCAATCCCCAAACACCTTGAAGGCCTTTGATGGCAGAGGCTCTCATCCATATGGTATTCTCACACGTTTTCCTATCACTTTGGAAGGGAAGACTGTTGAGCTAGAAGTGGAAGTTGTAGATGCAAATCTCAATTACAACCTTCTTCTCGGGCGAAGTTGGACCCATGCCATGTTTTTTGTGGTTTCCTCTTTGTTCTGGGTGCTTCATTTTCCTCATGAAGGAGAAATAGTCACCATCAACCAATTGTCTTTTTTCTCTTTCGGTGCCTCAAACGACAATGTTCCATATGTGGGGAATAATGAAATTCCATATGACAGCATGGGGGTAATTCAAAATGGATTTTGGATAGACTCCTAAGTCTAAGTGTTCCTCAGCGAGGAAAATGAAAATCCAAGGAAGTTCTTGGGACTAGCCCCATTGTAGAGATCACCTCATTCTAAATCTACTACAATTTGAATGGGCCAAAACTGACTTAGGATGCAGAAGTTATCATAAAATGAAACTGCCTCTTTCCTTTGGAAAAAGGAGCAAAATCCCTTGATAATGGGTCCTAAAAACCCTCTAAGTCTTCAAAATCCTCGAAAATATTCAAAACTAGCACAAAAGTAGTACCTTTAGACTTATCGGATAACACTATCGAGAGGCTAAAAACGTGAGAAAACGGAAACAAATTGAGCCTATCGGAGGTCAAAGGGACAGTGAACAGGAGTCGTTGGATCTGGCCGATCAACGATCCAAATCCGATCGGCATATCGCATCGGCGGTGAGAGGCAGAGGTAATCGGAGGCATAACATGCGATGGGACCAGGTTGATCCATTACTATGATCGCCGATATTGGCGAATCACAATCGGCACTGGCATAAACCATACTATATGGGAAGGCCTCGGGATTATGCAATATGCGACTGCGACAAGTCACATTGCAATATCGCGTCGGCACATTACAGAGAGTCGGGCCGATACCACATGCAATGCTATCTATATCTATATCTATATATATATATATATATATATATATATATATATATATACAGATATACACAGACCCGACGGGGCAATAAATGAGATTTAATAATATTTGAAATCCTTCAAATGACTATTTTCTTTGTATTTTCGTTTTTCATTGAATAAATGAAATTCAAAGGAAAAGTGCCCAACCTGATGAAACCGGACCCTAAAGGGTTCCGAATTGAAAATACATAATATTTGAACTCCGTCATAAGTCATTTTTGTGGTATTTTCACTGTTTTTAATGCAATTCTAAAATACAAAGGGGCAGGCCCTTGCAACATGCGATGGCAACTTATGGGTGGACCCGATAGGAAAATAAGGTGCAATTATGAAAATCTTATGTCTGTGAACAGTTTTTTCTACAGATTTTCCCGTGTTTTACAGCATTCCCTGACCCAATGAAACCAGACCCGAAAGGGTTCCGAAATGAAAATACATAATATTTGAAATCTGTCATAAGCCATTTTTGCGGTATTTTCATCATTCTTAATGCAATTCTAAAATACAAAGGGGTAGGCCCTTGCATCATGCGATGGCAACTTACAGGTGGACCCGATAGGAAAGTAAGGTGCAATTATGAAAATATTAAGTCTGTGAACAGTGTTTTTGCGGATTTTCCCGTGTTTTACAGCGTTCTCTATGTAGATAGGGAACAACTGTTTCTGAAGGATTTCAAGTGCCGGTGGCTCATTCCATTACAGAATAGGTGGCATTCATCCCCGAGGTAATTTAGTAATGATTTCTAAAGCTTAGAGAAGGGATTTGAGTGGACCAAATTAGGAAGACAGAGAGCCCGAAAGGGAAAATAAACAGACAATGCCGATTTGGCTTAAAAGCCATGAATGTCAAAGACATAGGGGTTACTGAGGTTGTTGATGGCCACTGCATGGTAGTTGGTTGCCATTGTTTATTATTTGGGGGGTTTTGTTGCTGAAAGGAAACCAAAGTAGGAAGCTAAGGCAAAAGAGGCAACACAGAAGCAAAAGAGTAGCCAAGGGAGTCACTTGGAAGCCAAGTGAAAGGCCAAGAGGGTTGTGAACTGATAGAGGGCAGAAAGAAGCCAAAGAGCCAGAGTTAGAGCCAAGAGCCAAAAGCAAGAGCCAAAGAGCTAGAGTCAGAGTCAAGAGCCAGAATCAAGAGCAAAGAGCGAGAGCCAAGAGCCAGAGCTTCAAGAGCCAGGGAATAACATGGTGTCTGAACCCACTATTTCTATGTAAAAACAGTAGGAGTTGAGCCAAGAGCTTGTAAAAAGGACTTATACCATAATCCCAGAGAGCCTAGTTGAATTAGCTAGAGCTCACGGAGATGTAGCCCAAGAGTTGTGGGTGAACTCCAAATTAATATTGTTGTTCATGTGTCTACTTTATTGCTGCATTGCCTCTGCTGCTTTATTTACTGTTATGTATATTTGTATATCAGTTTGAGTACATCAACTTACAACAAAACAACAGAATTTAAGGCATAATCAGTTGAAAAAAAATACAAGCATACACCCGTATCATCAAGCACTCATTAATTCCGCATTGGTTAATCAATAAGACTTGGGAAAATTTAAAGCTTTGGAAGTGGGAGAGGTTCTTGTAAGTTAGACAAGAAGCCTAAGAGCCCCATTTTCAGATCAGGTGGTATCAGCACTTGAGTTTGATTGACCTCACCTTCAAAATAAGGTTATATCAGAATGCTTGATTGATAGAGCAAAGATTGCTTGTCTGAAAGGTGTTAAACAGTCAGAGGTTGATTTTATGATTGTTTGCAGACTGACTATTTTCTGAGTTTATAGAGGTAAAGGGAAAGCTACTGATAGCTCAGTCCAAGAAGGAAAAATAGGAAGAAGGGCTGAAGGCATTCTCCTATCCCAAAGGACCTCAAGGCAATCCAAAGCACAAGAGGTTTGTTGCAAGAGGTTGCTTAAATAATCTCTTTATTTATCTTGTTAAAGTTTTTTTTTTTTTTTTTGTTCATTGGCATAATGACAACTTCTACAAGTGGGTCCTCAAATTCTGCTCTCTTCACAAGATTATTTGATGAAGACATGAAGCAAGGATTGTCCACCATGATGTATATGATGAGAGAAATGTATGAGGATGGAAGGAAGAGCAGCATGTTTAGAAAGAAGTTGAATTCCATGAAGGAAGAGAAGTAGATGCTTGCTGACAAATTGCAGGAAATGGAGAGGCAACTTCATATCGCAAATATGAACCTAAAAGGGATTCATGAGTTGGAGACAAAGCTATTTGTTGCCCAAGAAGCCTTATTCAAGTATCATCTTGAAGAATAGGAAAACCATTCTAGTTTGTCTTCAAATTCCTCTAAGGACACTTATATTGGTTCTTTCGAAAAACATACTAGAGGCATAGGTTCCAAGCTAATGTCTGAGATGGGCTATGAAGTAAAAGGCTTGGGTAGACATGCATAAGGTATTTTTGAGCCAATAATGATTGAGGAAAGGCCTAAGTATTTGGGTCTTGGATATGGACAAGCGTATGGAGAAAGTTCCAAATCTGCCATGAAGATCATTAAAACAGCTCCAAGAAGGGGTTGCATTGCAGGTCTTCAAGAGTGTGAAGGTTGTATTCAGGAGGAATGCAATAGCTTGAAACGTCATTTGCAGGATGCAGGTGTTCAGAAGCACACACTTGAACCAGAGAGTTGAGGAGACTCTAACAACCTGGAAGAGATTGATGGTGTTCCAAAGGGAGCCACTTCTTCATATGATTCATCTCCTCCTGAAGGCAATAAAGGTGAAAGAGAAAGGTATAAATCTGGTTCTAAACACCTTCCTTTTGATTTTGCAAAGCATGATAAATTTCCACATAAGTATGAGGAAAGAGTTGCATGTTCCTTTTGTGGTTTGGATAGCCATAATGTTTCTAGATGTTGGAAGAGAATGGACACATAAAGGGAACTTTTGAAGGAAAAGAAGTAGGCAGCCAAAGTTCCATTGGACAAGGCAAATCATGCTATCAAGAGGATGCACATGCAGTGCACTTATTGCCATAAGCAAGGACATCTTGCTGCAAAATGTTGGACATCGATTCCAACAATGCTTCCACCAAAGTTGAAGAAAGTGGAAAGAGAAGATGGCAGAAATGGAAAGGAAGACTCCATGAGTGATGTGTCTCTAAATGATTCACATGTTGATGCTGATGTGTAGACAAAGGTAGTGCCTTTGAAAGGGAGTGGTAAGAAACGGTTAGAGTTCTTATCCGATTAAGATTGCATGTCTATTGATGCATCTATTTGTATTTCTTTGTTAATGGAATGTAAGTTGCAGGATTTTTCCAAGTAGGTGAATGGAAAGAGGTTGAGTAGGAGGCTCACTTTGTTGCTGCAACATTATATTTCATTTAAGCTTTGAAAGTATAGTGTGCTTAAGTGAAAGTTGAAGGATGAAATGCATGCGTAAGCATGATGTGCATGAACACGAGGATGTTGATTATTTCCTTGTATTTGAACATGTATGTGTAATTAAATTGTAGGGTTGATTGCTTTGACATGCATGTGATGCAATGTTGACTTGAGAGAAGTTAACTTGGTCTCCTAGATGGAGATAATAATGAAGTGTTTCATCATTTGAAAAAGAGTCTAAATGGTATTTTTCTACATGCTTGACTTGAAGGGTCATTTGTTTTAAAGGAATGTTTTGTGGGCTTGTTGTTTAGTCCATCATTTGTATGCAGATGTAAGACATGGAGGTGTTCACAAGATGTGAAATCTGTTTCTTTGTTGGAGGAGGAGTTTAGGCCATCCAATTGTTGTTGTCTATTTTTTTTTTTTTTGTTAATAGTTGTTGTTGATAGCTTGCAAAACAAGTGCAAATGAAAGTTTTGTGGAGTAGATGTACTTCACATTTGTTTGAGCCACCTTGGGTCAATGATCAAGGCAAAGAAGCTCAAACTACCTTCTATAACCATTTCAGCAATGGTTCTGCAGGAAGGCAAGAAGGAAGACAGTTCTTCCCAAGAAGACCAGCCCATCCAAGAAGGGAAGTGGTCAGAAACTTTGGTTCAGAGGCACTATGCCAAGGAAAGTGTAGGGAGGCTAAAAGAAGAGGGTGAGTCACTCTCATTTACTGTTCAGATTAGTGTATCAGTCTTTTGGAGACCAAAATTTATTTTAGTGGGAAGGTGTGATCCAAAATGGATTTTGGATATACTCCTAAGTCTAAGTGTTCCTCATTGAGGAAAATGAAAGTCCAAGGAGATTCCTGAGACTAACCTAGTTGCAGAGATCGCCTGATTCTAAATCTACTGCAATTTAAATGGGCCAAAACTGACTTAGGATGCAGAAGTTATCATAAAATTAAACTGCTTGTTTCCTCTGGAAAAAGAAGCAAAATCCCTTGATAATGGGTCCTAAAAACCCTCTAAGTCTTCAAAATCCTCGAAAATATTCAAACTAGTGCAAAAGCAGAACCTTTAGACTTATCAAATAACACTATCGGGAGGCTAAAAACATGAGAAAACAGTCAAAAATTGAGCCTATTGAAGGTCAAAGGGACAGTTAACAGGAGTCGTCGGTTCTAGCCGACCAACAGTTTAGATCCGATTAGCATATCGCATCGGCAATGATAGGCGGAGGCAATTGGAGGCATAACATGTGATGGGACTGAGCCTATCCGATACCGCAATCGCCAATATCGGCAGATCGCAATCGGTGCTGCCATAAACCATACTATATGGGAAGGCCTTGGGATTATGCGATATGCGACTGCGACAAGTCACATCGCAATATCGCGTCGATGCATTACAAAGAGTCGGGCCGATACCACATGTGATGCGATATATATATATATATATATATATATATATATATATATATATACACGAACACGATGGGGCGATAAACGAGATTTAATAATATTTGAAATCCGTCATAAGCCATTTTTGTGGTATTTTCACCATTTTTAATGCAATTCTAAAATACAAAGGCACAGGCCCTTCCGACATGTGATGGCGACTTATGGGCGTATTCAAACTAGTGCAAAAGCAGAACCTTTAGACTTATCAAATAACACTATCGGGAGGCTAAAAACATGAGAAAACAGTAAAAAATTGATCCTATTGAAGGTCAAAGGGACAGTTAACAGGAGTCGTCGGTTCTAGCCGACCAACAGTTTAGATCCAATCAGCATATCGCATCGGCAATGATAGGCGGAGGCAATTGGAGGCATAACATGTGATGGGACTGAGCCGATCTGATACCGCAATCGCCGATATCGGCAGATCGCAATCGGCGCTGCCATAAACCATACTATATGGGAAGGCCTTGGGATTATGCGATATGCGACTGCGACAAGTCACATCGCAATATCGCGTCGATGCATTACAAAGAGTCGGGCCGATACCGCATGTGATGCGATATATATATATATATATATATATATATATATATATATATATATATATATATATATATATATATATACACGAACACGATGGGGCGATAAACGAGATTTAATAATATTTGAAATCCGTCATAAGCCATTTTTGTGGTATTTTCACCATTTTTAATGCAATTCTAAAATACAAAGGCACAGGCCCTTGCGACATGTGATGGCGACTTATGGGCGGGCCCGATCAGAAAATAAGGCGCAATTATGAAAATCTTAAGTCTGTGAATAGTGTTTTCTGTGGATTTTCCCTTGTTTTACAACGTTCTCTGTGTAAATAGGGAACAACTGTTTCTAAAGGATTTCAAGCGCAGGTGGCTCATTCCGTTACAGCATAGGTGGCATTCATCCCCAAGGGCATTTAGCAATGATTTCTGTTAGAGTTAGTATTTTCATCCCTCCGTCAGAGATCGAATCCTCTTGTTGCATTTCATATTAGGTGTCCCGCTCAGTTAGCTGAATTCCATTAGGTGCATGGATCATCTAACGGTAGTGGCTTCTCCTACAATTTCCCTCATGTCATTTACCTGCTGGTTCATGTTTTTTCATAAAAAATTGTACACAGTCACCTTTTTGTCTTAAAGATTGCAGAAGTCTTTACTAGGGTTTCATTGTTAATTAGGTATAGGGTTTTATTAGGGTTTCGTCAACAAATGTTTCAAAGTGTCCAATAATTACCAGTAGGACATGAGGTTTCAACATCAATAAATTTCATCGCCAAGTATTTGAAAATGTGTTTTTCCTCAAAACTCTGTTTTGAGGAAAAAAATAGAGTATTTAGCTTTTATTGTACAAAATCATGAAAATTTTGTTTTCCTCATTGTAAATTCCTTCATCTGCACCCTGGTTTCTTTCCTTAGCCCAGAAGCTCCAACACCTACAAAACATGCAAAGCTCAGGTCATTTAGTTTATTACAAAATCCTAAAAGAAGTGAAAAAGTCCAAAAACAAAGTTTGAAATAAAGTCATTTGCAAAACATTATGAAAGTGGGTTTGGCAAAAATAAAATTTAAAAGCTCCATGTATTAATAATTTCTCCAAATGTTTGAAGTTCATTTGTACTCTAAGAGCAAAGAGAAGCAAGGCAAAACGATTTTGGTGAGTGAGTGTGAAGTTTGGGTAAAAATCGCTGTAAGTTGCCGGTGTGGCGGACTAGGCCTTAGAATCCTATGTTATTTTGCAAGGGCGTGGCACATACGTGGGGCGCGACGCATTGGGTTGTATGTGTGGTGCACACAGCCAGAGAGCCCGAACACTGCCCAAACTTGCTCCAATCGCCCCAAATCGCATGGATCAGTCTTGATACAAGTAGGTAGAGCCTTCAATGTTGTTTTCTATCCAAGTTTGATGATTGTTTGATGGTGTGTGTTACATGGTGAGTGTTTTAAAAAAAATCAAACCCTACCATTTGAAATTCCTCAAAGAAACTTGCTGCTAGGGTTTGATTAACTATTTTGCTACCAAGTCTATCATTCCTCCATCACTCCCTTATCCCATTTTTTCCTTGATTTCATTATTCCCTAAGTTCCCCTACCCCCTAAATTCACTAATCCCCTATCCTAAGTTCCCTTTCCCAAAATCCCAATTGTAAATCCCCAAACCCTAATCCTATAAAAAAACTCCCAAAACATCCCATATTTCCTTAACTAAAATCTATCCCAACAGTCCCTAAATTCCCCACTATTTTTCCCTCCCCTTACAGTCCCTCATTTCACTGTTTTCCCTTGGTGGCAAAGGTCAAACACATCATCAAAGGCAGTCCAAGACAGTTTGACATATCAGCACCTATTTCTCCAAGACAGTTTACTTACCAGCAGAAATGGCATCTGATTTTCATATGATTATGAAGAGGGAACCCAAAGTGACTCACCCATAGAGGGACATGTACCCAGGAGGCCTCATAGAGGTGGCAAACATATTAGAGAAGATCCAACCACTCTTGCTAAGTTACAGGCCTGCCCTCTTGCCATCTTCTGTTTCCAGCATCAGTCATGTTATGAATTTTGTGAGAAGGTTGCTAATATTTAGTTCCATCATGAGTTGGCCCGCTTATTTGTGTTGCATTTACATGGAGATCAAGCCACTCTTGCTGGTGTCACTTTCACATTAACACCAGAATCCATTTCATTAGCAACCGGCATACCTAACATTGGAGAGCTGGTGGGCTCCAGTATTGTAGCAATAATGCTACAACTCCTGGAGCTTCCTTCTCTAATTTTATCAACCCAGTAGTTCGTAACAAACTTGGAAGCGACGGTGTTGTATGCACAAGTACTAGCTCTTGTCGCAGCTGTCACTTGGTCAGCTGGCACAATTCCGCTAGGGCTCAAGCCAACTTTTATATGTTCTCAGAAGAAGCTTTCTAAATGATGAACGAAGGCTATCTCAAAGGAAATTAACCTACTTTGCAAGAATGAACTGAAAGCCAACCAAACATGGAAACCCTAGTAAACCCTAATCTGACTAGCTTAATCTTTAGGATGCAATGGTGGGAATGCAACTTCTAGAAATGATTCCATTACTTCTAGTGAGATGAGATGCATGAATTTAAACTACTTCCATTGAAGAGAACACGTTTTTGTATTTTTGCTCAAGTGGGTGGAGTTATTGTGATTGTGCTTCTTACTGGGTCTTGACTGTGCAGGGGTAGTTCAAAGGGGAGGAAGGCTTGGGAAAGGTCAGGAGGACTCTGAGAGGTTCCAGGGGATCCCTCACATCATTCCACAGAAGTCCACAACGTTCGGGTGCTTGGCAACCGTGTTTGCAGGCTTCTACAGGATGTCTGCAGGGGATCCTACAGGAAGCTCGGGATTTCTACAGGAAGTCTGCTAACTTCTACATGATGCTCTGCAGTCGGAGTTTTGGGTGATGGAGGAGTGAAGGAGCTGTGTGGGTGGATAGGTAAGATGAAAGAGGAGCTTGAGATGGCCTATGGACAGAGAGATGAGGTGGGGAAGGTGTGTGTAAAGCTGGCTGGTCGATAAAAGGGTAGAGTAGTGGAAGGTCAAAAAGATTGAGCAACGTGGACAGTAGAAGGGTTGGAAGGCAAATGGGTTGAACAGAGGATGAGTAGGTGGCTTAGGCATGATTCAGAAGGATAAGAACACGATGAAGTGGTGCTGCGCAGTGTAAATGAAACAAATCACCCTTATCTTGCATGTAAACGAAAGTTCACCAACCTATTCTAACTGTTTTATTAGGAATCAAAGAACAGCAATGTAAGCTGAAGGGAATTCGTGCATGATGCTGAACCAAAGAGTCATTACTCAAGATATAATCGTATGGACAATTCTGCAACCGAAAACATTACATCAATACTTGCATGCATATGTTAAAACAATATTTTTCGCAGTTGGCACGGTCTACACTTCCGGTCCCCAAATAGAGGTGAAAGTGAGCATGCATTGAACCTTTTTTTGAACTTCAACGTAACTTCAATCTCCCTACGCTAATTCTGAACTACTGAAACAGCTGCATTCATGAAACTAACCTACATAACCAAACCGAAACAGTCAACTCAGCAAACTGTATTTTTCAAGTGCATGTAAAGGAAAGAAATGCAATGATAAAAGAAAGACAAGTAACAATACAAAGAAAAGGAGGTCTATTGCTCTCAGGTTTGGCCCTAACCTGAGAGCTATAGCCCCTCTAAGAACTCAGAATTGAATCCAAATCTGCCTGCCTTTTATTAAAAGATCATAATCATGAGCCTAACAACATGCCAAAAATGGCTTACAAAGAGCAAAAACAGAGCTACAGCTCGTGATTCAAAATCTACAACAAAAGTTCAAGAGTCTCATCGAAGGCTACAGCCTCAATATTTATACATGATGAGGGCCAAGATGGCCTCCTTAATTAGTGGGGCTTGGCTGTCCAACTAAAAGTAAAATGTTGTTCCTGTAGAATCTGTTGGCTGCCTTCTAGCTCGGTGGTGATAGCTGTTGGAGCTCGGAGTTGGGGTGGAGATCATGAGGGAGGTCATTCAAGGCTGTGGACAACCTCCCTATAAACCCGCAATGCCACCTTGGTTGTCTCCTTGTCTTCATTTGCGTGGTCTTTGCTCCATTTAATGTCAAAAAACCTGAAATCATCATGTATTAGCCACATAGGCATAATGACTGCCCTTCTTCCTACAAATAACACGAATATACTAAGAAATGATGCATAAGTGATAAAAAAATGAAGGGTTGAGCAAGGTAAGTAGGCCAAATGAGCCCAAATTGTTACCAAAAATTGGGGCTCATCATCACCCCCCAGCTAAAATATTTGCTCATCCTTGAGCAACTAGTCCAACTCTTCATCCTTCATTGCCTTTACTGCTACCCTTACATCCCAAGCCTCTGTAGTAGTGTCCTCCTTGCTGATATGAAACCCAACCCTTCTGTTTACCTTTTCCCACTGTTCATTATCATCTATCTTTGTGTTGCCTTCCATCAATCCTAGCAGCAGTGGTGGGCTGAGTTTAAGGCCAATCCAGCTGGCCTGGAGGTTTTGTATGGATTTCTTATAGAGGGCTACCCGTACCAGAGCTTCCCTCATCCGAGTTGGGGTATGGTACTCTCGGATTTTCAGACTGTGTGCCAATGTATTCCATCTGCGTGTGCATGCTTGGACAGCGTTGTCTCCTAACAGTCTCTCCATGTCCTCAAAATGAGCTATGGCTTGGGCCTGTTGATCCATATATCTTAATGAAGCTTGAGGGTCAGTGGACAAATGTTGGTGTGCCGAGATTAGTGCAACTGGATCCCTTGGTTCTGGTATGATGAGCAATGGCTCGTTCAGCTCTCGGTTCATGATTGCTTTGGCTTCTGCTGCTCTTTTGTCCTCATGGTTCAGCCATGAGGCAAATTCCAGTAATTGCATATCTCCTAAGGCCGTATTGGGATCCCATGAAACTACATTAGGCAGGGCCAGATTATGGAGGTAGAACTCCGCTAATTTGGCCCTATCCTCTGATGAGCTAGTACTGCAAACTTCAGTGAATTGCTGCGGTTCTTGGAGCTGAGAGATACCTCTTTGCGCCAAGGTATTGATTTGGAATTGTAGCCATTGGTCTTTCAAGTACAAGCCATAGGATTTGGCTGGCTGTCTGCATTGGATAGCATCCATGGCCCAGCTGGCCATGCAAGCCAATTGTGCATCTTTCTGCTGTAGCTGTTCTCTGAGAGTTTGCACCTCAATTTGTGCTTGTTGTTCTACTTCCTGTAGAAGTGTGGTTGGCTCCCCAAGACCAGTGTTCAGTTCCTTTTTGCCTTGTTATTCCTCTGTGGTGTCCTTGGAGGATGTACCTGTCCCTGCCCTCAGCTCCTATAGCTGCAATCTCAGCTTTTGGTTTTCTTCCTATAGGAACACGCGTTGGCAATTTGCCACGTGTTTAGCCATGGACAATTCACTTCTGGCCTCCTTGAGCTGCTCCTGTAAGCGACCTATGTCCGCCACACCCTTTGACTTGGCTATTTTCATCCACGTGTGTGTACAGACTCTTTCTTCCTCTAATGCAAAAAACAATGGCACAGTAAATTTCTGAGGTATAATCTTGCCAGCCTCTAAAAAGTTGTAGTATGAACTCAGACTTGGCTGAGGGCTGGGCTCTGGTATATGCTCTTTCTCCACTTCCTTTGGTGGCTCTACTTCACCCTCCCTTGGTGGTGATAAGGGCGCTTCTCCTTCCATTCTCTCAGTTTCTTTAAGCCTGGCTAAGGTATCTTGTAGAGCATTTTCAGCATCCTGTAGCCGAGCTTTTTCAGTCAATTGGTCTAACTTTCCTTGCCACGTAGTTTTCTTCGGGCTCCCCCTCTCATAGGTGACTGATATCCTCGAGGGGGACCTTTCCTTGGGCGAAGTAGGGGCATCTTCAATGATGATCGGGCTGCTGGACGGAGGCTGTGGCTTGCCCATCTTTATTCTCATGCTTCTTCGAGCTTTAAAGTATAGAGGGGTCTCCCTCTTTCTCTTCTCCTTTGGCTTAGGAGGTGTGCTGAGGGTGGCCAGCACAGCTGCTGCCTCCCTTTCATGAATGTCAGCTTTCGTCTCCTTGGGTTTCACTTTTTCGGGGCTTCCTGTAGAAGACCCCGTTTTAGTCAATTTCGGGCTTCCTGTAGAAGACCCTTTTTCAGTTAATTTCGGGCTTCCTGTAGAAGCCGGTTTCGGCTTTCCTGTAGAAACAGGTGTCACCGCCTTGGTTTGCTTTGCTGCATGAGTTTTGATTTTTGACTTGGTTGAGGTCGCTGTCGAGGCACTCTTGCTGATGTGGACCTTCTCAGCCTTGTCCACTCTGCCTTGCAACCTTTTCTCTCTTGCTGTCAAGATGGGTGTGTCATCTTTCTCCTTGTCACCCTTTTTCTCTTGTTTCTTTTCTTGCTTTTTCTTCTACTCTGTGGTCGGGGTCTTTTGACCTTTTTCTTTCTTCACTGCGGGCACTTACTCTTTCTCCTCACTTCTAAATGAACCGAGCTCTTCGGTTAGCATCTTTATGTCCCCGTCCTTTGTCAAATTTCTGAAGGCTTCCCATGAGAGAGGAACCTTGTATGTGTGGAGCGCATCCTCCACGAGGAGTTTGATCAGTCCATGGTGGGCTACCTGGTCTGGTGTGCCTTCTTTCAACTTGGTTGCACACTCAATCAGAGAGTGTAGTAGAAAGTAAAGGAGACTGAGTTTGTTTTCTACAGGTAGATCCATCTGGTGCCGTAATTCAGTGAGTAACCGAAAATGATACCTGTATACAATGCTAAAATGGCCTTCGCAGGTGATGTACTTCATAATTTGCAGGCTAACTTCATTCCACGGTGGCAGTAAACTGGTTCTACGAACCCCGTTTTTGTCTTCTAAGAATTCCTCCTCTGGTGGAAAGAATTTTTCCTTAGCTTGTTGGCCCAATTTCCTTTCTTCTTTATCCCATGGTAATCCCATTGGGAGCTCCATAACTCGGCTGATGAATTGTGGGGTGATTTTGAGGCTTAGACCCCTGAAGGTAAGAATGGCCAACATTTTAGATTTCGGCCTGTTGAGGGCCCCGAAGTCGGGTCAACAACAAGGGGGATACCCACCCGATCCGGAACCTGGTTGGCGGCTCCTTGCCCGTTTGGAGTAGCGGGTCCGACTGGGGGTAATGGGACCAGTTTCCCAATATGAAGGGTGTGCGTATGTGTGTAGAGTTTGATGATATTAATCTAAAAGGTTTCTCTGAACTAGTCTTAATTCTAACAGCTAAACTACTTCTATACTAATGTGATCTAAATGAAGAGAAACAATACATATAATCTATATGTTTAGTCAATTTAGTGTTTCTAAATTGATGTCATTAATTTTCAACCCGGGGCTCGTAAGCCGATGAAGTGAAGGTGTACTATATGTACTTAAGCAACCTCTTAGATATTTTTGTCGTTTGGGGGTGTTGTTTGTGGTCAATTTATCTTCCTAAGATGGAATGGAGATTTTATAAACAGATGAGTGAGTGTGTGTGTAAGGTGATTTCTAGATGAGTGAGTGTGTGTTATAGGTGATTTCTGACTACCTTCTAAACCTTGCAAAGAAAAATCTTGAAAGAAATAAATAACTTGAAATGAACTGAAAGCAAAGAACCACTTTCTAATGGCACTAGACACCATTCATGTTGCTGCAAATAAAAAGGTAAGAAAACCACTTTAAAAACCAATGATAATGTTTATCTCTTCCTAACTCTCTACTTCCAACATATGGTACTATGTAAAACACGATTAGGAAGTAGTTAGAGATGAGTTTAAAAAAGTGATCAAAAATGAGAAAAATCTACTTTAAAGACTAGTTATAATGTTCAGCTCTTCTTAACTCTCTGCTTCCAACATATGGTACTATGTAAAGCACGATTAGAAAGTAGTTAAAGATTAGTCTAAAAAGTACTCAAAGCCAGCTGTAATTTATTAGTATTCTGATCTCTAAAAGATGAACAATTTATGATAAAGAGACCATCAATATGTTAACATACAACTTTGAGAAACTACACTAGAAATCAGCTATGAAAATAAAGTAAAGGCAGCAACTTTGAATCTGTCAACTGAAAATACCATCAGATATAAAGCAAATACACAAAGACAAAACAATCCTGGGTTAAAAACCTGCAAAAGAACAATACTGATCAGTTTAAAATAAAGGCTGGAAATGAAATGACATAAGATCAAATGGTACACTATTATACATGATAAAAGAAATAGAAATTGCTGAAAACATGAAAATGAAACCAAACACTATGTACACGGGCTGTCATAGATGGGGGCCCTCCATCCATGCAACCAACTTAAAATATCAGCTACGAAAAGGTGAATAGAACAGTCTTCTTTTTATAAAAACAACATGTCAAAAATACAGTGAAAAGTGTTGTAGGAACAGCCTTCTAAAACAGAGTTTTTATAACAGAATCAGCACAGCAATTACAATAATCAAAAAGCTAATCTACAAGCGTTGGCACATGCTTATTTATAAGCATAGAGGCAACTACTCTCTGCGTGAATTAAGCAACTACAGCCTAACCTATTAACTACGCAGCAACACGCAGTCTTAGCTAATTAGCTTGTGCAGCAAACACGTAGGTAACTCCGTGCACTTTTGAGGGAAATGGTCATCATGGGAGACAAATCTATGCTTGGATCATGTCTTTAGCTGTCCTCGTGGCATGGAAGAGGTGCCAGCTACAGTTCCGTGTCCCAACTGTTCACGGCTCCCGTGCCACCGTTCAGAACTTGACCGTTTGACCGAGGGAATACCTGCGTTGACCAAGGGCATCCGTGACTGGTTTGGCTCAACCAATAGCATACAATCCATGTGTACATCCAACCCAACATGCCGATGTGGCTCGTTCCTTGAGAAGACACGTGGAGCATATCAAACAACAAAAAGGCTGCGGAATCTCTAAACAGCTGCGGAATTGCTGAACAGCTGCGGAATTGTTGAACAGCTGCGGAAACTCTGTTTATATGTCAAAAATCTAAACCAACAGTAAAACATAAGCAAAGTTAACTAATTATGCTTAGAGACATCAAATGTAATGATCTGGGCGGAAAATAGAGCAAAAGGGAGGGATAAGTGAAGAAAAGTTGTAGGTAATGATGGATAATTAAGTGCAAGTCAGAGGCTCTACACTACGCTAACCCGGGGTGTTCTCTTTTGTTATGCGATCTAGAAAGATTTCTAACAACAGCTGGTAATAAAGATCATTCAAATGTTATCAGAATATAAATCGATAAAGATAAACCATTCTGCATAAGAAGTTAGGCAGAGTAGTTGTGAACATCATATCGCATAATCAGTTTTCTATATGTCAAGCATAAATAAATGACTCCACCGTACAGAAGTGCCAAATGGTAATACAGACATTCATACAGTAACATATAAAGAACTCAGCTGTATATCACTTTAGGGATACTAGCAGAATTTAGTCAAGAGATAAAAGTACCATTTATGACTGATTTCACTAATAAACTTCAAGCAATAATGATTTACTTCTACTTGTTCTAATATCTGCTAAGAGTACAGAAGTGCAACATCAGTAACAGACATTAAAATGCAAACATAAATAAATCTCGATCCATCCATTCATCAAAAACCTCCTCTGAGGGTGCAGAAGTGCATGTTCTGAGGACAAGTTTTTTGACAGATTTCCGGACCCTTCTCCAAATGCCATGAGAAGGGTTAAATACTACTAGCTAATTGATCTTAATTACATGAATTTAGGGAATCGGCTTCAAATGACCGCCCTTTACTAAAAGCAAATTTATTTCTAAAACTTTAAATCTAATTTCTGACCGTTTCTGTATATTCTCTTTAGTGATGTCAACTGCGCAACGCTTTCCTGGGAAGAGTCGGTTGGCTGCCTTCTTCTTTTGCTCGGGAGATAAAAGTGGAAATAACAAGAGCTGGCACCTCCTTCTGACAGACCAGAAGATATTTTCGAAAACCTTTCTCTAGCTGGGTGTATTCGCCACGTGTATACTTAGCACAACCCAGGTTCTTCTCGAACTGATTTTGTTGTTGCTGTTTCAGTTTCTGGACGTGCGAATTACTGAGTGGGTTAGGAGTCGTGCTGTATGGACATCCCCCTATTTCAAGAATTGTTTCCGTTCTTTGTTCCAGGTTTTTCTGGAGCATCTTCCTTCCTATGCACTTTTTTCTCTGCTTTACCAAGTCTGAGCTTCAAGATCTTTTGTGAACACGCTGCTTTTGTGCGCCTTTGACTCTGAGTCCTGGATAGTCTAATTTCATCAGTGCCGGTTGTCTAATAGTCTGGAATCCGCGGTCCTGCTGCATGCGGCATTCGTTTGCGGAGGCATCTTCTCTCTGTTATTTGATTGGCGCTTTCCCCTTTCTCTCAGATGTTTCCTGCATATAGATTTATATCAGTTGCGTGTCTTGCAGTCTACGCAAAGAAGAAGGGAAATGAAAAGATTGACATAAAAGCATTAAACTCTAATGAATGCATAATCCTGACATTCATCATGACTTGACTCTTCGATAAATGCGATGCAATCATTCCTTGATACTCAAGCATGCGGTCATTAATTTCCTTTAAGGCGCGCGCTTGGTCTTGGGCTTATCGTGTGATGAGTCTTTTCAGATCGCAGATCGCAGTTTATTGATATCGCAGATCGCAGTCATCGCAGATCGCAGTCATCGCAGATCGTAGATCTTATTCAATGGTTCATGGTGCCATAGCGTGACGTTTGCGATGTGCGATGTCGCATATTGGCGATCGACGCTTCTTGGAGGTCCTTCTTTTAGAGTGCGTTTGAGATGCATGCGACGCGATGAACTTCGCGTCGCTCTTTTGCAGTTTTACTTTTCGCACTTTAAGTAATGCTTCAACCTTTCTTTGCGATGCGATTTAAGCCTTAGGGAGAAAAATACAAAAATTTAACAAAATATTTTTTGGGATTTTTTGTTCAGGGTCCCCCCTTTGCTCGACGTTATTGCTAATATCAAGCAAAGAGGGGGGGTTGTTGGTGACCACAACAATGGCGATTCACTGTGAAGAACCAGTTATCTCTGCTTGTTCTATTGCACTTTCACTTTCAAAACAGAAAAAAATTTCTTATGTCTAAATTTTGTTATGGACGGATAGAGTATTACCCCTTATCCTGTCAATGATGTTTCATCACAACTTTTTATTTCATTCCGATTGTTTGCTTCCTCTGGGTTATTTCTTGTATTCACACCTAGACATTACTCAGTCTTTTCAAAGAAAAAATAAGGTCTTCTCTGCGTACTGGCTTTGTAAAGTATGCTCATTTGTCGTAGGTAGAGCGTTTGCTGCCCGCAAGCGTCCATAGCCTCGACAGGGTTACCATATTATCCAGCAATGATCCTTTTTCCTGCTTGAGGTTATTTACAACATTCCAGAGAAAAATCCTTTTGACACTTTTCTTTCTTTTTTGATTTTTTATTCTCTAAAGAACAATGTCTTGGTTTGGTGGCCAAATTATGACACAGTCATTCACTTGATTTACACTTTTGTTGAACAAGTTGGCTCACGATGAGACCCTTGTCTTTTGATTGCAACAATCTTGAGTCGTTGCCCTGTTTTGATAGACAGTAGTGGCAAAGTCAGCAAGTTATAATATTTGTGATCATGATAAGCCGGCTCGTGATGAGACCTCTTATTCTTTGAGATATAGTGTTTTCTTGGATTGTTTCTCTGGATGTTGCGATTTTCCTTAACAGGGAGGAAGTCATTGTTTTTCCTTAAGAAAGCTCTGGACGACAATAATAGAGTTTAAGAACAGCAGTTTTGCAGAGAATACTTATTTTGCTATTGATGATACTTTTCATTGCGTTGGCACAAAACAATTTTTTGCCAAAAGTTACTTTCATCCCAGATTTCTTTGTAAAGTTGAAACTAACATCATATTCAGGCTAAAGTTAACTCTATCTGTCAATAATAAAAGTCAAATTTTTCGAAAAGTTTTACTATTTATACAAGTGAAATCAAAATCTGATAGAGAAATGGTATATTCTTCATAAATACAATTTATGATCATTCACAACCAACCTTATTTATAAAAAATAAATAAAACTAAAATTATCCTACAAAAATTAGAAGGATAACCTTCTATGGAAAATACATTTTGAGGATTTGTCCATTTACAGGCAGAGAATCTCTTCTGCCTGTCAAGTCCTGCAACACAAAAGTCGACGGGCCTATGACCTCTACAATCTGAAAAGGACCAAGCCACAGCTTCTGGAATTTCGTATGTTTGCCCTTTTCTTCATGTGCATTATCCCACTTCAAAACTAAATCTCCCATCTGAAAGTTTTTTCTGGTCATTATGTTCGAATCAAAAGAGGATTTTATCAGCGCTTGGTGGTGAGCATGGGTTTTCTTGGCCTGTTCTCGTTGTTCTTCTAGCTTGATTATTTCCGTTTGCCTTAGTTGTAAGGGAGAAGTGGATACTTCATCAATGTATTGTACTAAGGACAAGGAGGGAATGATTAAGTGAGTAGGGAGAACTGCTTCTCTCCCGTAAACTAAATTAAAGGGAGAAGTGCTGATAGAGGCTTTCTTTGTAATTCTGTCTGCCCATAGGGCGTTTACTAGCGCTTTATGCCAATTCTTTTGGTTTTGGTCGACTGTCTTTTTGATAATCCTGATTAGGTTCTTGTTCGTTGATTCAGCCAACCCATTACCTTGCGGATAGTAGTTGGCAGAATACTTCAGTTTGAACCCTCTTTTGAGCGCGAACTCAGTCATGGTATTTCCAGAAAAATATGAAGCATTATCAAATATTAAGGCCGTTGGCAATCCAAACCTAGTAATGATAAACTGATCTATTAATTCAATAATGTTTTCAGAATTAGCTGTCTTGAGAGGAACTGCCTCTACCCATTTAGTAAAATAGTCAGTTGCCGTGAGGATATACCTATACTGTTTAGAGGAGTGAGGAACGATCTCACCTATTATGTCCAGGCCCCATTGGCTGAACGGCTGTTCGATGTTAACCGGCTGCAGTGGCATGGATGACTTCTTTTGTTTTCCTACAACAGTCTGGCAGACTTGGCATTTTCTTACGTGATTGTACGAGTCTTTGAACATCGTGGGCCAATAGTATCCCGCACGTAAGATTTTGTGTGCGGTGGCTTCTCCAGCATAGTGTCCACCTGCTGGTCCATCGTGGAGTTCCTGCAAAACCTTTTCGGCTTCAGTTTTCTCAAGACATCTAAGAAGCACAGAATCATAATTTCTTTTAAACAGGACATCATTCACGAGTTGGTATTGTTTGGCTTTTAATCTCAGGGCTCTCTTCTTGATGTGATCCAGGTGAAATGGAGCATGCCCATTCTTCAGGAAATAAATGATGTCAGCATATAATGATTCTGCGTCCTTTAGGCTTACCTCATACGCGTGTACCTCTTCAGACGATTTTTCGGGGATTTGCGATGCTCCAGCTAACATCTTGCAGAAGCCTTGGCCTCGAACGATGTGTGCCGGCTTGATCTCCAGGTCGTATTCTTGCAAGGCGGTGATCCAATTCGCTCTCTTTTCGCCCACATCCTTTTGTATCAGGAGATTTCTTACCGCTGGGAACGGTACTATGACCTTGGTATGGGCCTTTAGCAAGAATGGTCTGAAATATTTAATCGCTTTAAAAACGGCGTATGCCTGTTTCTCTACGTCCGAATATTTCAGCTCAGCACCTTGTAAGTTTGAGCTAAAGAATGCGATCGGAGCTTCTACCTTTTCTTGATTCGCTTGAGTCAAGATTGCAGCATAAGAATTCTCTGAGGCAAATGTGTATAAGACAAAAGGCTCTGAAAAGTTTGGGGTTACTAGAGATGGAGCGTTGATGATGACTTGTTTGATTAAGTTAAACGCTTCGTGCTCGTCTAGACCCCATTTAAAGTTTGAATTCTTTTTTATCATTTTTTGTAAAGGAGAAATAATACGTGAAAAATCTGGGACAAATCTTTTGACAAAATTGATCTGTCCTAGGAAAGATTGCATGGTCTTTTTGTTATGGGGCATGGATATCTCGGAAATTTCTTTGATTCTGTCAGGTTCAATGTGAATGCCAGATTTGGACACTATGAATCCTAGCAATTTTCCTTCACTCAACGCGAAAAAAGATTTCTTCGGGTTAAGCGAGATCCCATACCTTAAACATCTTTGAAAGATTTGCTTCAAATCTTTGAGGTGGTCGTTTCGGTTCTTGGAGTACACAGTTATATCATCCAGGTAAATCATTACCGATTTGTTGACTAAACCTTTAAACGCGATGTCCATGGCCCTTTGAAAAGTAGCGCCGGCGTTGATCAGACCGAACGGCATTTTCCGATACGCGTAGGTACCCCATTTAGTTCGGAAGGTGGTTTTTAACTGATCATCTGGGTGTACCAACACTTGGTTATATCCTGAAAATCCGTCCAGGAAAGACATTAACTCTGAGCCTGCGACTGCCTGTAATATTTGCTCCAAAGGTGGGAGGGGAAAATTGTCCTTTTGACAGGCTTTGTTGAGATTCCGGAAGTCGATGCAGATTCTAATATCTCCGTTTTTCTTCCTAACGGGTACCATATTGGATACCCATTTGGAATGTCTGACCGGGAAGATTATTCTGGCTCTCAACAATTTATTCAGCTCAGTTTTTATCTGACTTTCCAAGTTGGGGTGGATTTTTCTAAGCTTCTGCTGGACAGGTTTCTCGTTGTCAATCATGGGGATAGTGTGTTGAATGATAGAAGTGTTGTAAGTCTTCAGCTCATCGTAATTCCAGGCGAAGACGTTTTTGTACTGTCGTAGAAGACGGATATATGCTGATTTTTCTTCAGGAGCCAGGCCTTGGCCTAGATTAACGTTTTGCGGCTTCTCATCGGTTCCTAGGTTCACTGATTCATAGTTCAGAGTCGAACTGTAAAGTTTGGCATTAGCTGACCTTTTGAACCGACTTTTCAAGTCGTATAAGTCTTCTAGTTTGACCACCGATTTGGGTATGGCATTATCAGTGTTATTTTTTTGTATCTGGTGATCATGACATTCTTCGTCGATTATCTGGTTTGAGTAGGATCCTTCGGAGGTGAGGAAACTTACGATGTCTGGGTCGTCGTTGAATACTCTCCAGTTAGTGATGTTGTCAGGGATAGACGGTTTAAAAATCAATTCTATCAAAAACCTATCTGGACTAAAGTCTTCGGAGGGAATGAGTCTGGAGGCTACGTTAGCTAACAGGTCTGCGCTTGCGTTGTGAAGTCTCGGGATTGACGAAATATTGAACGCTGTAAAATGTGCAGTGAGATCTTGTACTAAAGATTGATAGTGCTTTAAATGACTAGACAGGCAGTGTATGGTGTTACGTACCTGCTTGACGACGATCTCGGAATCTCCAAAGGCTTGAAGATATTTGACGTTGCAGCCGATTGCTTTGTATAGGCCTTACACCAAGGCTTCGTATTCCGCTGTGTTGTTCGTGCAATCGAACTCCAGTCTGCATGTGAGTATGGTCTTATTTCCATCAGGGCTAATCAAAATGCATCCTGCTCCCGCTCCCTCGTTGGATTTAGAGCCATCAAAATATAATTTCCAAAATAAAGAAGTATTTACAGGGTTATCTAAGAAACTAACACATTTTGAATCATCAGTCTGGGAAAAGTTTTCTACTTGGGACAAAACTGAATTTTCTAAATATGGTGATATGTGAGCATTGAAATTTCCGAGGAAAGAGTCTACCGAGTAGTTGCCTATGATGCTGTTGTTGTATGCTATGGCTTCATTCTCTCCTTCCAAATCCGTCACTATGTATTTTTGGTGCAATTCTCGTTCAACCTTTATTTGATTTGGTTTCCCGTTGAAGGGTAACCACATGTGCGACCAGTCGGTTGAAAAGTATCCGTGGAGTTTCTCGGACCAGTCCCTGCTAAGAATCAGGCCATAAAATTCAGGGATGTCAGCCACTAAGATGTCGATAACTTGGCATACCTTGGGGTTAGACGACAGTCTTATGGTCACTTGATTCAGTTCGCCTATCACTTCGACTTGTGATCGATCAAGTTGAATTATGCGCACTGCGGATTTTTGCGGTTGAACGTTGAGTTTGGCACATATTGACTTGGGTAGAATATTGGTTGAAGCACCAGAATCAACCAACTGTTGTGCACGTTTCTGTTAAAGATTTCATAAGTGAGGAGGAAAGGAGGAGTATGAGATCTAGATCTCCCTCCAATCAAAGCGATGTCATTTGGATCGATTTTATTGATGGTGTTGATTGGAGGTCTTCCTATATTATGGGAAGCTACGGCTGTAGGTAAAGGCGTAGTAGGTACGGCGTGTAACTCTTTCATCATGATTTTCTGTTGGTATTTCAATTTGCTCAACTCGTACAGGGTGATATTAGCCCTAGTCTTTTTCATGTCATCGATGATGTTATACTCCATTTCATCCGACACTATTAGTGTCTTTGATGGAGGCGTTTGCTCTGATTGGATTGGGCTAAAAGAGGTCACTTTAGCAGTTGTTTTCTTTGGTGCGACCCTTTCTTTTGCTGCAGGGCTTGCGCCCTTCTGTTTTGGGATATTCTGGGGAGGATCAAGCTGATTTCTGCTTCGTGTGCTAACCGGAAGTGCTTCTTGATCTTCCTCTTGTGGGGGGATGAAATCCCACATTCCTTGCAGTTCCACCACTTCTTCATCGTCGGTCTGCGTTTCGATGGTGCTCTCTTCTTCTTCTTCGTCAGATTCCACGTTTGAGACCACGTTGGGTGGCTTCGTCTCCATAGGAGGATTTCTCTTAAAACTCCTAAAAGGCTTTCTTCGGGATGATTCTGCTACTTGTTTCCTTATGTCAATCATCTCATTGGACATGGCCTTTACTACCTTTTGTAATCCTTCCATGTCGAAAGGATCTTTCGTTTGCTTCTTCTTGGTGTCTTCTTTGAAAGAGATTTTCTTAGATTTACGCTCTTCGATTGTAGATCTCTTTTCTAGGGCTACTACGCGTCTTTCAACTGCCAACGCCTCAGCCAAATTTTCGACTAAGGTTGTCTTGCTCGCCCTATCTACGAAGATGGCCAAGTTTGAAGGTAAGGCCGTGATGTACCATTCGCATCTTACTTCCTCACTGGGTTGAGAAGCAGCGGGGATTTTGTTGAGGATCTTGTTGAACCGTAAGTTAAAATCTTTAATGGGTTCTCTAGCCTCAGCTTTGAGATTGGATAAATCGTTGATCAGTGTCGTTGTCGATCTATCATCGCCGAATTTGGTGAGAAATTGATTTTGAAAAATTTCCCAGCTGGTGATAGATCCAGAGGGCAGCGAAAAGTACCATGACCCGGCTGTCCCTTGCATTGTATAGGGGAAAAGTCGGACCACGGCATCTTCGTTGGTAACTCCGTTGAGATTAACAGAAAGCATGAAATTATTGATATGTTCTTCAGCTAGCATTCCTGTTTCTGGATTGAATTTCGGCAGCCATTTCTCAGGATGGGCAGGTATTGGACTTAGGGGTGGAGGCATTAAAACTGCCCCAGGATTGTTCCATGGAGATTGGGCCATCGCTGAGTGACTAGTTAACAAAAGTGCAGAAGATGATCTTTGATGTTGAGAAGATGGAGATGTTACGATCTTCGACGATTGCCGAGGAAGGGTTGTGGGAGATGGATGAGTGTTTTGAGGTGACGACGTGGGTGGTAGACTTCGCGGAGAGGGAGTTGAAATGGACGAAGTGGATGAAAGAGTCTCTCTGTCAAACTCTGGAAGTGCTTTCCTTGCTCTTTTCCTAGTAGGGAGAGGGGTTTCAGTTGGCTGGATGCCAAACTTTTCACTCTTCAATCGGGTCAGGGGATGAGCAGGGTTATACTGCGAAGTCAAGCTGCCTTTAGATTTATCAGACTTCTGGGTGAAAATAGAGAATCCCTGGAGTTTACGGATCAAAGTTTGAACTTCAGGGGGATCGATAATAGGACGGTCTGATGTATCGGGGTGTATAGCAGCGGTGGATGTCCGAGCGACTTCTACTTCCGAGTTTAGTCGTACTGGAGAAGTCGGGGAAGTTGGTGAGGGTGATTTGCTCTCAGAATGGTATTTGGATTTTGAATTATGCGCCATTCATAGCTCAGGCCCTCCTTCTAGCGCCAGAAATGTTGAGGGCCTCGAAGTCGGGTCGACAACAAGGGGGATACCCACCCGGTCCGGAACCTGGTTGGCGGCTCCTTGCCCGTTTGGAGTAGCGAGTCCGACTGGGGTAATGGGACCAGTTTCCCAATGTGAAGGGTGTGCGTGTGTGTGTAGAGTTTGATGATATTAATCTAAAAGGTTTCTCTGAACTAGTCTTAATTCTAACAGCTAAACTACTTCTATACTAATGTGATCTAAATGAAGAGAAACAATACATCTAATCTACGCTAACCCAGGGTGTTCTCTTTTGTTATGCGATCTAGAAAGATTTCTAACAACAGCTGGTAATAAAGATCATTCAACTGTTATCAGAATATAAATCGATAAAGATAAACCATTCTGCATAAGAAGTTAGGAAGAGTAGTTGTGAACAGCATATCGCATAATCAGTTTTCTATATGTCAAGCATAAATAAATGACTCCACTGTACAGAAGTGCCAAATGGTAATACAGAAATTCATACAGTAACATATAAAGAACTCAGCTGTATATCACTTTAGGGATACTAGCAGAATTTAGTCAAGAGATAAAAGTACCATTTATGACTGATTTCACTAATAAACTTCAAGCAATAATGATTTACTTCTACTTGTTCTAATATCTGCTAAGAGTACAGAAGTGAAACATCAGTAACAGACATTAAAATGCAAACATAAATAAATCTCGATCCATCCATTCATCAAAAACCTCCTCTGAGGGTGCAGAAGTGCATGTTCTGAGGACAAGGTTTTTGACAGATTTCTGGACCCTTCTCCAAATGCCATGAGAAGGGTTAAATACTACTAGCTAATTGATCTTAATTACACGAATTTAGGGAATCGGCTTCAAATGACCGCCCTTTACTAAAAGCAAATTTATTTCTAAAACTTTAAATCTAATTTCTGACCGTTTCTGTATATTCTCTTTAGTTTTGTCAACTGCGCAACGCTTTCCTGGGAAGAGTCGGCTGGCTGCCTTCTTATTTTGCTCGGGAGATAAAAGTGGAAATAACAAGAGCTGGCACCTCCTTCTGACAGACCAGAAGATATTTTCGAAAACCTTTCTCTAGCTGGGTGTATTCGCCGCGTGTATACTTAGCACAACCCAGGTTCTTCTCGAACTGATTTTGCTGTTGCTGTTTCGGTTTCCGATCGTGCGAATGACTGAGTGGGTTAGGAGTCGCGCTGTATGGACATCCCCCTGTTTCGAGAATTGTTTCTGTTCTTTGTTCCAGGTTTTTCTGGAGCGTCTTCCTTCCTATGCGCTTTTTTCTCTGCTTTACCAAGTCTGAGCTTCAAGATCTTTTGTGAACACGCTGCTTTTGTGCGCCTTTGACTCTGAGTCCTGGATAGTCTAATTTCATCAGTGCCGGTTGTCTGATAGTCTGGAATCCGCGGTCCTGCTGCATGCGGCATTCGTTTGCGGAGGCATCTTCTCTCTGTTATTTGATTGGCGCTTTTCCCTTTCTCTCAGATGTTTCCTGCATATAGATTTATATCAGTTGCGTGTCTTGCAGTCTACGCAAAGAAGAAGGGAAATGAAAAGATTGACATAAAAGCATTAAACTCTAATGAATGCATAATCCTGACATTCATCATGACTTGACTCTTCGATAAATGCGATGCAATCATTCCTTGATACTCAAGCATGCGGTCATTAATTTCCTTTAAGGCGCGCGCTTGGTCTTGGGTTTATCGTGTGATGAGTCTTTTCAGATCGCAGATCGCAGATCGCAGTTTACTGATATCGCAGATCGCAGTCATCGCAGATCGCAGTCATCGCAGATCGCAGATCTTATTCAATGGTTCATGGTGCCATAGCGTGACGTTTGCGATGTGCGATGTCGCATATCGGCGATCGGCGCTTCTTGGAGGTCCTTCTTTTAGAGCGCATTTGAGATGCATGCGACGCGATGAACTTCGCGTCGCTCTTTCGCAGTTTTACTTTTCGCGCTTTAAGTAATGCTTCAACCTTTCTTTGCAATGCGATTTAAGCCTTAGGGAGAAAAATACAAAAATTTAACAAAATATTTTTTGGGATTTTTTGTTCAGGGTCCCCCCTTTGCTCGACGTTATTGCTAATATCAAGCAAAGAGGGGAGGTTGTTGGTGACCACAACACGGCCTCAAAGCTTGCAAAAACTCTTCTACCACTTCGTCGTCATAGCCCTACAATTTGTCAAGAAGGATATCCATTGCGCTCGTGTGAAGAGCTCCACCACCTCAGGATTTTCTCCTAACTTCGCTGAATCAGTGGGCTCCCTTCTGATGAACCCACCCGGCATGGTGAAAAACTGCTGCGTTAGCTAGAGGTGGCAAATGTGGAAGAAATTTTGTCTACTGGGACAGAGCGTAGGATTACGCCTCTGTCATGCACATAATTCACACAGCTTATCCCCTGAGAACCTTTAACACAGCTAATTACACTGACATCCTGTAGGACAACAGTTCATGCACGGCAGACAACATTTGCAACAATTTTCTACGACCAGACTGTAGACGATGATTCTGCCACCTTCAAAAACCAGTTGCATGGAGAGTTCAGGCTTACCTTTTTAATCTGCCACCTTTTGACGTGAGGAACCCGACTTCCTGTTGAAACAGCTTTCCTGTAGGAGCAGCGCGCGATTTCCGGGGAATACTGCAGTGGGTCTGCGCTCTTGGTGTTGCTTCACAGGCATTCTGATGGCCAAAGACTCGGAGTATCGAACTGCAGAGGGATCCGAATGATCACTCGAGTCTCAAACGGTGAATGATAAATGCATGGGGTGGCAATCTAGCCGATTAGATTTGAATCGGCGGAATCCGTGGCGCGGGGGTGAGCTGTCCCTGCCGGACCGTTGGGCGACGTCACACCATCATTCTTCTACAAGTTCCCTTACTGCCGCATCATTCCCCGCAGATCCGCTGCCGTCTCTTCTGTTAAACTCATTTTTTTCCCGACGGGATTGCTCTCACGTGTGTACTGCCCATCTCTTTTGCCACGACTGCCACCCAAACATACGACTAGACCATTAACTGATCGACGTGGCTAGCCGAATGGCCATACAACCGCTCAACCCATTCACTTCACACTTGCAAACATTTTCAAAGTAAAATTCATGCAATTCAATGGAAGAAAGGGTCGAGACACTTACCTGTGCGGCCGCAACATGATTGTTCAGGCTCTTGGACGACGATGAGTGGATTTGGTTGCTGCTGCTTGATTTACACAGGCCCGGAGGTTCACATTCATAGGCCGCCAACGATGGATCTTATGATGCGGTTGCATGTGCCTGTGTGTTCATTGCATGTGGCAAGCGCTGTGAATAGTGTACACTCTAGCGGGCTCAACTGTTACAGGACTCCTGCAGGATGTCTTGTAACAGTTTTTCCTCCTCGGGTGCATGCTGCACGACGAAGGCACTGGCCTCGTGATCACGCTCACAGAGCTCATGGATGGCTGGGATGGATATGGTATGACCTCTCAGCGTTTTTCCATCTCAAAAATTGCTTTTCTCTTGATAACTCAATGATCTGCTTTGATGGTGCAGGTAACTTCATTGCATGTCGACAAGGATGGTAGAAAGAGGTGACAACAGTGTATAAGGGTGACAATAGTAGCTTGCATGCGTCCAAACCGCTCCTTGGTCGTTAGATCTCCTCATAAAATGAATTCTGGGCCGTCCCGAACTTCTACAGGAAGTTTCCTGTAGAAATACAGAACTTCCTGTAGAAGGTTTGCACCTTCCTGTAGAAATTCTGCATCTCCCTGTAGAAGACTCAAGCCGAGATGAAATTGTGCACATACCTTGGAGAAAATGAGTATTCTTGGAGGAGGTGCTGGTGAGGTCTCCTGGCAGCATGATAAGGATCTCTGGCTTTGCATTAAAAGACCTCCTCTCCTTCATAGAACACCTGCAACCTGCATGCATTTTCACATTATAAACTTGTTGTCCCTATCTTTTTGCTTATTGTCTTCTTTTCTCTTTTCTTTTTTCTCTTTTTTTTTTTTTTGAAAAATAGCAGGGGCACCTCAATGAGGTTTTCACCCTTGCCATCTGCCTTAAGCGCCTCAGAGAGGTTTTCACTCAAGGATCTTTTTCAAATATCCTTCTTTTTTTTTTGAAAGACAATAGGGGCGCCTCAATGAGGTTTTCACCCCTACCACCTGCCTTGGGAGCCTCAGAAAGGTTTTCACCCAAGGATCTTTATTATTTTTTTTTTTTCTTTCAGGGTATGCCCAAAGCAGAGGCAGAACCCTTCTCTATGACCAACACTGATTTCTCCATAGTTTTGATGAACTCTTGTCTTGAGAGAGGTTTCCTGTAGATCTTCAATCGATGCCCATTGACAAGCATGGGGATGGCTTCTTCATCAATGGTTCGAATAAGAACAGATCCATTGTCATGGCATTTTTCCACCGCATATGGTCCTAGCCATCTGGTTCTCAGCTTCCCCTTGAAATCTTTGTATCTGGAGTCATACAACAAGGCCCAATCTCCTGGCTGGAATTGCTTGTCATGGAGGTGTTGGTCATGCCACACCTTTCTCTGAAGTTGAACCACTTCTGAGTGAAGGAGGGCCTGCATCCGGTGCTCGTCCAGTCCATTCAGCTGCAATAACCTTTGTTGTTGTGCATGGCTGAGATCTAGATCTAGCTGAGCTGCCATCCTCAAAGTGTTATATTCAAACTCAATGGACAGCAAAGTTTTCTTCCCATAGACCAGCTCATAAGGTGTGAAGCCGGTGGTGGTCTTCCAGGTGGTGTTGTAAGCCCATGTGGCCTCAACCAGGTAATCTGCCCAATCTTTCCTACTGCTGCGTTAAAATCCCTTCCAATGCTCTGTTGGTGACTTCCACTTGCCCATTTGCCTGTGGATGATAGGGGGTGGAAGTCCTATGCTTGATTTTGTGGTGAGCTAGCAGGTCTTCAATCAAGTTGGATGTGAACTGGCTCCCTCGATCGGTGACCAACTCTCTTGGGTAGCCAAATTTGTAGAAGATGTTTTCTCTTAAGAACTCGGCCACCTTCTCTTCTGTTGCTGCCTTGATTGCTTTAGTCTCTGCCCACTTTGTCAGGTAGTCAATGCACACAATGATGTAAGACCTTTGCCTCGAAGGAGGGTTGATTGGACCCACAAAATCCATACCCCACTTCTCAAATGGCTCAAGTGTCACTTGAGGTTGGAGAGGCATCTCATCCCTTGGAGTCAGTTTCCCCATTCTTTGGCATCGGTCACATTGGCTGATATATCTTCTGACATCTTGATGAAGTGTGGGCCAATAGTAGCCTGCCTGCAGGATTTTGAAGGCAGTCCTCTTAGCTGCAAAATGTCCTCCACAAGGCCCATCATGACAGGTGAGGAGGATATCAAAGACTTCCTCCTCCCTTACACAACGCCTTAAGATCTGATCAGGGCCAAGCTTGAACAGATTGCCCTCGATCCAAGTAAATGAGGCACTTTTTCTGATGATTCTGCTCTTCTCTCTTGAAGATAGGTGCGGAGGGAACTGTGCTGAAACAAGGTAGTTTGCTATATCAGCAAACCATGGAAAGAGTACTGAGATAGCAAACAGATGTTCATCGGGCATCTGGTCATCCACTGTTCCATCCTCATCTGCAGACAAATCCAATCTAGATAAAAAATCAGCAACAACATTTTCTTTACCTGGTTTGTCAACAATGGTCAAATCAAACTGCTGCAACAAAAGTAACCATCTAATAATACGAGCATTCACATCTGGTTATTCATTAAATATCTAATTGCAGCATGATCCATATGTACAAAGGTTTGATAGTCAGTGATATAATGTCGGAACTTGTTCAGTGCATGGACCACAGCCAAGAATTCTTTCTCGGTTACAGTGTAATTCAGTTCGGCTTTGGAAAAGTTTTTGCTAACAAAGTAAATGGCATATGGAAGTTTTTGTTCAACTTGTCCTAAAGCTGCCCCTATGGCTCTGTTTGAGGCATCAGTGTGGATGTGGAAAGGTAGGGCCCAGTTTGGACCTCTCAAGATTGGGGCTGACACCAACTTGTCTTTTAATTCATTCAAAGCCCTCTGACAATCGTCAGTCCATCTAAACTCCACATCTTTTGCCAACAGACCAAACAATGGCGAGGCTAGCTTGCTGAAGTCTTTAATGAATCTACGGTAATACCCTGCTAACCCTAAGAAACTCCGGACATCCCTTACCTTTTGGGGAGGTGGAACCTTCTTGATGAGAGCAATTTTGTTAGGATCCACTTGTAACCCTTGGCAAGAAATGGTATGGCCTAGCACGGTCCCTTCAGTCATCAGGAATTCACATTTTTCAGGACTAAGGGACAGGTTCATCTCAATGCATTTGGTTAGGACCTTTCCTAGATTGGACAATGCTTCCTGGAAGTTTGACCCATAAGGAGTGAAGTCATCCATATAGATTTCCACCGCATCATGGACCAACTTCGAGAAGATGCTCAAGACAGCTCTCTGGAAGGTAGCAGGAGCATTGCATAGCCCAAAGGGAAGAACTCGGTAGGCAAAGGTACCCCAAGGACAAGTGAAGGTGGTCTTATCTTGGTCTTCCGGGCTGATTTGGATTTGGTTGTACCCGCTAAACCCATCCAGGAAAGAGAAGAACTTCTTTCCTGCCAGTCCATCCAACACTTGATCTATGAAAGGTAGAGGGAAATGGTCTTTCTTGGTAGCTTTGTTCAGTTCTCGGTAGTCCACACAGATTCTCCACTTCCCATTTATCTTGGGAACCAACACCAGAGGGGACACCCATTCACTATCTGAGATGGGGTAAATGAATCCGGCATCCAACAGTTTTTGCAATTCTTCCTTGACAATGTCCTTAAGGGCTGGATTCATTCTCCTCTGAGGTTGCCTAACCGGTTTACAATCCTCTTTGATGTATATGTGATGGGTACAGACCGAGGGATGGACTCCTTTCATCTCCTTATAGCTCCAAGCAAAAGCATCTAGATGGCTGGCCAACAGGCTACACAGCTCCTTTTCCTGGGAAGGAGATAGGGAGGAGCTGATCTTTAACATTCTCTCAGGGCTGAACTCCACATTCTTGACTCTGGGAGTGACAGGGTTGGTGGCACAAAGGTCCACTAAGGTGCTGGCTTGGGCATCCTCCACCAATTTCTCTAAGGATAGTGCACTGGAAGGTGGATTCTGGATCAAAGTCTCAATCAAGTCATCCTCGGTTGGGGGGTCTCTTCTAGTGGTATCTAGGGTGCACAAAGGTGCTGAGTACACCTCATCCTCTTCTCCTTCCTCCAACCACAGTGGTAAGTCATGCTCTAAGGAGGGTTGGGCAGGAGGATATAGGACTAGCTGCTTGGACATAGGACCATTTTTGATGGTAATGTTTCCTGCACGACAACTTATGTAAGCATCTGCAGTGGCTAACCAAGGCCTTCCCAAAATAAGAGGGTATCCAGTAAGCTTTGCCTTGGGTTGCAAAACCAAGAAATCTGCAGGGTATTCCCAAGAGTCGACAGAGACCAAGACATCCTCCACAATCCCTTTGGGAGTCACAATGGAGCGATCTGCTAGTTGCAGTACTGTCGAGGTCTTCCTCAAGGAACCCTGAAGATTGAGTTTGAGCATGGTATCCCTGGTCATCACATTAATGGCAGCCCCAGATCAATCAAGGTGTGAGGTATGATGGTGCCATTGATGTGGACATCTACTACAGGACTCCCAGGATCTAGGTACTTTGGGCAGATGACTTGTCCTAACATAAGGTCAGACAGTTGTCCTAAGACATTGATGGTTGAAGCATCTCTCTTTCGCCTGCCTGGGTGTTTGAAACACTTTTCCTTAACCAGTTTGTTGTATATTGGCACATCCTTGATGGCTTGGAAAGAGTGGTATTTTCACACACAACTGCTTGAGCTCTCCCAGAAGCTCATCCTCCTCTGGGTTGGGTTGTGTGGTGGCTGTTAGTCTCTCAGGAAAGGGTGGAATAGCCTTTGGTTCACTTTCCTGTTTGTCCTCCTCGTCCTCTGGGGGGGGAGGTTGGCGATCCGGAAGAGTCTTTCCAGATCGAAGATTGATCTCCTGGATCTCCACAGCATAGGTAGGGCATGATGTTTCCCCAGTGTATACCTGTTGGGCTTGTCTATTGTTGGGGTTCGGGTTCGGTTGAGCAGGAATTTGAGGTTGCCTTGGAGGAGCAGGAGGTAATGGTTGATGTTGAACTGGTGGCGGAGGCAAAATGGCGGGAGGAGTGTTGTATTGGGGCCTCCACCCCGACTGAGGTGCATTCCACTGAGGCTGTGGCTGGGCATGTGAGTGATATGAATGAGTAGTGGGTTGAGTAAGGTACTGAGGTGGATAAGACCATGGAGGAGGCATAGACCAGGAAGGATGAGCAGGGGGGCCCCAAGAAGGCATAGGAATCGATTGGTTGGGGCTGTAGTAAGCTCGGGGTGCCCCTTGCATCCCCTGCTGGTAAGGTCTAGGGCCTTGTGGCCTCCTTTGGTTGAGGAAATAGAGAGGTTCAGTGGGAGCTTCTGTCCCTTGGTACATAGCTTTAAGCCCAGGTAAGGTTGGACATTGATTTGTGGGATGGTCCTCCTCACAAACGAAGCACACTTCGACCGAATGCAATGGGCATTCGTTCTTAGGGTGTCTCCTTGTACATCTAGGGCAGAAGATAGCCAAGGCCCTCTCAGCTTCTTCCTTCTTCTGCTAGATCCTGAATGTGTCTAGTTGCATGGCGATGGTCTGTCTCACCTCACTCTTAAGATCTTCTAATTAATTTGCAAACTCATGCTTGGAGAAAGGAATACCAGCTGAGAGAAGGTTTCCTCTACCTTGTTTTCGGGCTGCCCTAGAGTGGTTTCTGAACACAGTCTTGATGTCCTCATAAGGCAGTTGGTAAATATCTCCCCCAGCTAACATGTGAAGGGTATCTAAAAGGTCTTCAGGGACTCCTCGGAGCAGGACCAACTTGAGGGATTCAAGGTCAAGTGTGCACCTGGCCCGCTTATAGCTAAGTTGGAACCTCTCCTCATAATCCTCTAAGGACTCATCATTTCCCATGGTAATCCGAAAGATTTCTCCCTTGGTTTCCTTGGACCTACAGTAGTCCTGGTACTTGGTATTGAAAGCTTGCTGCATCTGAGCCCAAGTGGTGATACTATTCCCAGGTAAGCCCATGAACCAGCGTAATGCTGCATCCTTAAGAGTGGAAGGGAAGAGTTTCAGCTTCTGCTCATCTTCAGTATAGTCATAGGTTCTACAAAGGACAGCAAACTCAAATAGGAAGGTATCAGGATCTTCAATAGTCAGTCCATGGAAGTGAGGCAGAGCAGAGGGGCTAATGTTTTTCATTTTCATGTCTCCATTGGTTTCTCGGATGGGGAAGGCACCTTCTATTCTCTCATCTTCTCCTCTATTGTCAGCCATAGCTTCAGATGGGATGGTCTCTAATTCTTCTTCTGCTATAGGATCTTCGTATATCTCAGGAGGTTCACCTATAGGTTCTTCTGGATCACTGTCACCAAAGAAGAGAGAAGGGTGACTCAGTGATGTGGTGGGGGTGTTTGGTAGGAATTTGCCTGTTTTATCTCAATTCCTACGAGGCATGAAATGGAAAGACTTTTTGATTGCTTTTGTTTTTTCTTTGGTACCTGCAAAACTTGAAACAGATTGATCTACAACTAACTATCTTGCTGAAATAAAAATGCAGAATTGAAATGAAAGAAGGAAAGGACTAATCTACTTTGCTCAAATGGAATTGCAGGAATGGAAATGCTAGTCTACGCTTGCAGAATTGAAAGGCTAATCTATGCTTGCAAAATTGAAATTGCGGAATTGAAATGCTAATCTATGAAAGCAGGAAATGTCTATGCTACTTTTGCAGAATGGAAATGAAATAAACTACTTGGCAGAAGGCAAGAGTAAGAAAATAGAAGAAAAGCAACAATTACTAATACTCTGAAGCTTCCCTGGCAATGGCGCCAAAAAGATGGTGGGCTCCAGTATTGTAGCAATAATGCTACAACTCCTGGAGCTTCCTTCTCTAATTTTATCAACCCGGTAGTTCGTAACAAACTTGGAAGCGACGGTGATGTATGCACAAGTACTAGCTCTTGTCGCAGCTGTCACTTGGTCAGCTGGCACAAGTCCGCTAGGGCTCAAGCCAACTTCTATATGTTCTCAGAAGAAGCTTTCTAAATGATGAACGAAGGCTATCTCAAAGGAAATTAACCTACTTTGCAAGAATGAACTGAAAGCCAACCAAACATGGAAACCCTAGTAAACCCTAATCTGACTAGCTTAATCTTTAGGATGCAATGGTGGGAATGCAACTTCTAGAAATGATGTCATTACTTCTAGTGAGATGAGATGCATGAATTTAAACTACTTCCATTGAAGAGAACACGTTTTTGTATTTTTTCTCAAGTGGGTGGAGTTATTGTGATTGTGCTTCTTACTGGGTCTTGACTGTGCAGGGGTAGTTCAAAGGGGAGGAAGGCTTGGGAAAGGTTAGGAGGACTCTGAAAGGTTCCAGGAGATCCCTCACATCATTCCACATAAGTCCACAACGTTCGGGTGCTTGGCAACCGTGTTTGCAGGCTTCTATAGGATGTCTGCAGGGGATCCTACAGGAAGCTCAGGATTTCTACAGGAAGTCTGCTAACTTCTACAGGATGCTCTGCAGTCAGAGTTTTGGGTGATGGAGGAGTGAAGGAGCTGTGTGGGTGGATAGGTAATATGAAAGAGGAGCTTGAGATGGCCTATGGATAGAGAGATGAGGTGGGGAAGGTGTGTGTAAAGCTGGCTGGTCGATAGAAGGGTAGAGTAGTGGAAGGTCAAAAAGATTGAGCAACGTGGACAGTAGAAGGGTTGGAAGGCAAATGGGCTGAACAGAGGATGAGTAGGTGGCTTAGGCACGGTTCAGAAGGATAAGAACATGATGAAGTGGTGTTGCGTAGTGTAAATGAAACAAATCACCCTTATCTTGCATGTAAACAAAAGTTCACCAACCTATTCTAATTGTTTTATTAGGAATCAAAGAACAACAATGTAAGCTGAAGGGAATTCGTGCATGATGCTGAACCAAAGAGTCATTACTCAAGATATAATCGTATGGACAATTCTACAACCAAAAACATTACATCAATACTTGCATGCATATGTTAAAACAACATTTTTGGCAGTTGGCACAGTCTACACTTCCGGTCCCCAAACAGAGGTGAAAGTGAGCATGCATTCAACCTTTTTTTGAACTTCAACATAACTTCAATCTCCCTACGCTAATTCTGAACTACTGAAACAACTGCATTCATGAAACTAACCTACATAACCAAACCGAAACAGTCAACTCAGCAAACTGTATTTTTCAAGTGCATGTAAAGGAAAGAAATGCAATGATAAAAGAAAGACAAGTAACAATACAAAGAAAAGGAGGTCTATTGCTCTCAGGTTGGGCCCTAACCTGAGAGCTATAGCTCCTCTAAGAACTCAGAATTGAATCCAAATCTGCCTGCCTTTTATTAAAAGATCATAATCATGAGTCTAACAACATGCCAAAAATGGCTTACAAAGAGCAAAAACAGAGCTACAGCTCGTGATTCAAAATCTACAACAAAAGTTCAAGAGTCTCATCGAAGGCTACAGCCTCAATATTTATACATGATGAGGGCCAAGCTAGCCTCCTCAATTAGTGGGGCTTGGCTATCCAACTAAAAGTAAACTGTTGTTCCTGTAGAATCCGTTGGCTGCCTTCTAGCTCGGTGGTGATAGCTATTGGAGCTCGGAGTTGGGGTGGAGATCACGAGGGAGGTCATTCAAGGCTATGGACAACCTCCCTATAAACCCGCAATGCCACCTTGGTTGTCTCCTTGTCTTCATTTGCGTGGTCTTTGCTCTATTTAATGTCAAAAAAACCTGAAATCATCATGTATTAGCCACATAGGCATAACGACTGCCCTTCTTCCTACAAATAACACGAATATACTAAGAAATGATGCATAAGTGATAAAAAATGAAGGGTTGAGCAAGGTAAGTAGGCCAAATGAGCCCAAATTGTTACCAAAAATTGTGGCTCATCAAGAGCCATGGAACAAGAGGCAGAAAATTGACTGGCAGCACTATGAACCGTACATCAAGCCCGGCTTTTTGAGACAACTCAAGAGAGTGTTTCCTTTTCGGTACCTCAAAGATGAATATGCTCCTTTAATGAAACTCATCATGAAGTATTTCACCTATGAGGGTCGGTTCTCCCACTTATATGCTTATCATATCAGGCAGTTGATGCATTTTACCCGGGTATGGATGATGAACATCCCTTACTTCATGTGCCAAAACATAAACAAGATGACCACCCTTGTGCATCACAAGACTCCTCAGCAGCAGTTTAACAGTATTTACCATTTTTCTCTCATGAAAATTGTGGTCATTCACCAACTTGGTTTACAGAGCATCACTTGGGATGACTTCATCTCTCGTGAGTATTTCAGAGCTTCACAAGGACCATCAGGTGAGCGGGAGACTGATTTCATCCTCATTGAGGGTGATGATACCAATATGGGTACAAATATTAGAGAAAAAATTAAGGAGCAGTAGGCAGACATTGATGCCTTGTCTACCAACTTGGATAGAGCCCAATGGACTATATAGTACCTGGAGCAGAGGAACAAGCAGCTTGAGGACCAGCAGGTGATTATGGAGTTGCAAAACATTTGGGAGAATCGCCAAGCTGCCCAAAGGAGGAGGGTGGAGTTCACTTCATTGGAGCAATAGATCAATGCTGATAGGGAGTCATGGCTTAAAAGAGTCAATGTCCACTTGGAGAGGAAGCTGGAGAAGGCCATCAATGAAAGGAATATGCTTATAAACCTGTCCTATCATTACCTGTCCCGGAACTTGGTGTGCCAAGCAAGAATCAGGAGTTTGAAAGCAAAATTGAAGAGAATATCAAGGAGGCAAAAAGACGATGAAGGAATTCAAATATTGGCTGAGGCTTCCTTGGCCCAAAATCATGCTTGATATAGAAGACTCAACCCAAATTTCAAGAAATTTGGAGCAATTTTTTCATTTTGCAAATTTTTGGCACAAAAAAACAGGTTTCTCTGCCCTATGTGCCACGCCACGTGGCGCTCGCTTTTGCTAGGGGCCTCAAAATCACAAAAACTCAGAATTTTTGGATTTTTCATGCAAAATTACACTTTCCTACTTATGTCCAAGGAATTTGGGCAGGTTTTGAGCCCTCAAAAAGGTAAAAAACAATCAAACAATGACCTCACTGCCCCTATTTTGATACACAGGAAGTAGTGTTGGGAGAATGGACTTTTGGAGGGGCAAATGGAGGCCAAATTAAAAAATTCCACTTGGGTTGGAAAGTAGACAGGTAGACCTTTCCAGCAAGCACACCTAGAGCTCATTTTGACATCGATAAGGCCTCCAAAAGTGCGTCCAAACAGGCACTACACATAGAGAATCAGGCGCGGCGCATAGAGGAAATTTTGCCAGTTTGACCAAGTATTTCTTTGTTTTTCGCCCAGCTTTGGCCAGTTTGACTTTTTCACTTTCTTAATGGAAAATTTGTGATGTAATTTAATGTAAATTGATGGATCTTGATTTAATTATGTCAAATTTTCACTCATGAAGGTAGATTCATCCATGAAAAGTTAGTTTGAAACTAAATGAATCAGTTCCCTAGTTTATAGAGGCAAGCTGTTCCACTACCTAATTTGTAGTTCTCAGTTTAGAATTAGTTGGAACAGCTCCTAAACTCATGAGCTCGACCCCTAGAGGCTAGGATGAGTTTTTTTTTGCCTATATCTTATGTTTTTTCAGTCATTAGCATGGTTGGACTCTTGAGAAAGTATTGAGCTTCATTATACACTCATATTTTCATTTTGGCTAAGGAATTGAGACCAAGATTTGCAGCACTCTTTGGGATTCATGCGGCAATTTGTCTTGGTACAGTGCTTCTCTTTTTAATTTTGAATTTTTTTATGTGATTGCATGCCATTATCTATCTTATTTCTTCTGAACTAAACAAACAAGAGTGTAAGTAGAATTCATTAAAAGTGCAGTGCTCTACTTGAAGTTTGCTTTAGTTATTTGATGTTTTCAGCTGTTTGGGGAGGATTCATGATTGCTCTTGCCCTCTTCAATAACTCACCTGTCTATTCCTTCCATCTCACTAAAATTTAAGTGCCAAAACGATAGCCTACCTTGCCCCATTGAGATCTCTGCAGGACCGAGCCTCAATCCCCGCACCCAAAAGCCATCTTTCCATCTGAGCCAACAAAATCATCATTTTATCAAATCAAACTTTCTTGCACATATACCTAGCCTAAGATTAGAAGATATTTCAGTCATCTCAAGCCCTCATAGATCATAATTTGCTGAGATTGACCCAAAGAGAGCCCTCTCCTGACCTGGTAGGGCTAGCTACCAGGCTGAGCATGGTTTGATGTTGGCACTGGATCCTACCTTTTCAGCCTGAGGTAAATCTAGGCACTAACATAGTGGCAACCATACTGGGGAAGAAATTTTACTATCATTGTTTGTTTTATAGACTACAGACGGAGCCTGAAGTTAGCTAGGTACCCTTCGAAATTCTCTTTCTTTGCATTAGCGAAAGTAGATAAAAGTTGCTTCAGTCAATATCCGGTCTAGTCTTATAAGCGGAAACATCTGGCTTAAAAATTGCCCCAGTACATGAATCAAGTTAGATCTGATTGTTGATGGTGAACAACGATCGAACATAGTAAGGCTAAAATCATTCACCTGGCGATTCCAAATCAGTTTTGAGATCAGATCCAAGACTCCACTGGAGGATGAACCTGACCAGTAGAAACATGAAAGGACAATATGGAAAGATCAAGTATTCAAGTTGGAGTTTCATCCAAGACATTTTTTTCTTTGTTCTAAATTATTTCTTTTCTTTTCCCGAGAATGTTAAGAAGGCTTTGCAAAGTATACTATGCTTGAGAAAAGATCCCAGGCCTGCATTTGATTCCTTCCCTTTGAAGTTTGTGAATACCAAAGATTTGCATGCCTTTGAGCTTGATCAAGACCTTTCCTCTGAATATTGTGATGACTGTCTTAAAACTGATGAGCCCCAAGAGACCAAGACTGATTCTACTCCTTTTGTACATAGCCCTATACCTTGGAAAATTCCATATCGATACAAGCCTCTGATTTTACCTCCTATATCCCATGATTTCCCTAAAAATCATAACCTATATTTACCAAGATTTGATGGTGAATGCGACAACATCACTGCGGAGAGACATGTATTAAACTTTGAGTCTTTTCTTGACCTTTTTGAAGTTGATGAAGAAGATGTCAGTATTAGGCTTTTTGCTCTTTCGTTTCAAGGCAAAGTCATGAGTTGGTTCAAAACCCTGCCTGATGTAAGCATCTCAGATTTCCAACAGTTCGTCAAAGTTTTCCTATAGAGGTGGGTAGTCAGACAAAACCCTTTCTTGATTATAGAAGAGTATAACCAGCTGAAAAGACTGCCAGGGGAGACAGTACAACAATTTTCTGCCAGATTTAACCAAGTTTATTTTTCGATGCCGGTTAATATAAGACCTCCTCCTGGATCTGCTCTCTTGCACTACCCAGGTGCCTTTGATCCAGAAATGGATTTTCAGCTGAGAAAAAGGAATCTTGCAACACTTGAAGAGATGCAGAATAGTGCAGTAGATGTAGAGGCTCATTTGCTGATTCAAAGGGCAAACTTGAAGGAAGAAGAGATGAAAAACATAGATCTGGAGGAATCGACATCTCTAGAGGTAAAGCTTGACATTTTGGTAAGTGCAGTGGAAGAGATGATGCAAAGGATCATCACAAGGAATGAGTATGATGTTCAAGCCCATGGCTCACTGATTGAAGAAGAACAAGTTGTTGATCCAAAACATTTTGTTTCTTATCCCAGTTGTCATAGATCTGATAATGATTGTTTTATAGATCATCTTGGAGAAGAGAGATCTGTTGATATGACATGTATGCTTGATGATGTCTTTTATACTGATGATTTGCCTCAGTTTGATCAGTATGATGATGATTATGTTCTCCAAACAGAAGCTAATCTTGCAGACAAATCAGCAGCTAGTTTGTGGGAGGAAGAAGTTCACTTTCAGCAGCTCGAATACAATGTTCAGCCGATGCATATCAGTCATGGAAGTGAGGAGGAAAGTGTAACAAATTTTGAAGTAAGTGAAGGATATTTGCCTTTTTGTTTTGATTCATTTCAGTTCATCAGAGACAACTTTCATGCAATCAGAAATCAATTGTCAACAAGTTTTGATCTGGATCATCTTGAGGACAATGAAAACCTTGTTCAAGACTTCTCATATCTAGATTTGCAGCCCCCGAATGCCATTGATTGTCAAGTTGCAGATGAAGACTTGGCAGCTGGCACATATGATCAGATGATGCAAGATGATTCTATACCTTTCTGTTTTGAATCATTTCAGTTTTTGAAGGGAAAATTGCATAGTACATCTTCAGTAAAGAATGAGCAGCATGTAGGGAATCATGTAATCACATTGGAACCAATAGAAAATGGGTTGCAGCAGTATTTTCATGTTTTTCATGATCCAATAGCTGATGTGTTGGATTATTTCTACAGTCAAAGTCCTTATCCATTGACTACATGTGAACTTGAAACGTGTGCTGATATAAATTTGATCCAGCAGCTGGTTTCTTTGTCATTTTCAGCAGGAGTCTCGCCACAAAGCTTAGATAAAAGTTTGCCTTCATGGTATGAAGAGAAGAGAAGTAATCCATTGGATGAGCTAAGTCCCAGTGTGCATGAATTTTGAGATACTTATGCAGTTCTTTTGGAGGCGGATAGAGAATCCATATCATTCAACGGATCTATTTCCAAGTTTTCATGGGAGTTGCCTTTCAGGAGTTCTCTTTTGTTGTTCATAAGCAAGCACTTGCAAGAATTCAAACAACAACTGGAATGCTTACTTGGTTGCATTGGTTGTTTCATTTCACTTGATCAGGTGATGAATGAAACTGTTAGAGTAGGTTTTGATAAATAAGCTCTACTTTGAGCATCATTTCCAGTTTGTCGATTGTGTTTAAGTATCGAGTCAGTTTTTAGTTGAGTGAGAGTCAATTTGTGTCATCAAGTCATCATTTTTTAGTCATGCATTTCAGCTTGAAGTTATTGACTCCATAGCCCAATGGACGAAGGCACTGCCTGCTTTCCCAGAGATCTGTAGTTCTTGGCACCTCCAAGGAGCTACCATCCCCATTGGAGCCAATGTTAGAGTCAATATTTTCATCCCTCCGTCAGAGATCGAATCCTCTTGTTGCATTTCATATTAGGTGTCCTGCTCAGCCAGCTGCATTCCATTAGGCGCATGGATCATCTGGCGGTAGTGGTTTCTCCTACAGTTTCCCTCATGTCATTTACCTACTGGTTCATGTTTTTTCATAAAAAAATTTACACAGTCACCTTTTTGTCTTAAATATTGTAGAAGTCTTTACTATGGTTTCATTGTCAATTAGGTCTAGTGTTTCATTAGGGTTTCGTCAAAAAATGTTTCAAAGTGTCCAATAATTACCAGCAGGACATGAGGAGGTTTCAACATCAATAAATTTCATCGCCAAGTGTTTGAAAATGTGTTTTTCCTCAAAACTCTATTTTGAGGAAAAAACTGAGTATTTAGCTTTTACTGTACAAAATCATGAAAATTTTGTTTTCCTCATTGTAAATTCCTTCATCTGCACCTTGGTTTCTTTCCTTAGCCCAAAAGCTCCAACACCTACAAAGCAAGCAAAGCTCAGGTCATTTAGTTCATCACAAAATCCAAAAAGAAGTGAAAAAGTCCAAAAACAGAGTTTGAAATAAAGTCATTTGCAAAACATTATGAAAGTGGGTCTGGAAAAAACAAAATTTAAAAGCTCCATGTATTAATCATTTCCCCAAATGTTTGAAGTTCATTTTTACTCCAAGAACAAAGAGAAGCAAGGCAAAACGATTTTGGTGAGTGAGTGTGAAGTTTGGGTAAAAATCGTTGTAAGTTTCCGGCGTGGCACATCGGGCAGGAGGCGCAGTGCACTCACCAGGCGCAGTGCACTCACCAGGCGCAGCACACTGGGCCTTAGAATCCTATTTTATTTTGCAAGGGTGCGGCGCATACGTGGGGCACGGCACCTTGGGTTGTATGTGTATCGCACACAGCCAAAGAGCCCAAACACTGCCCAAACTCGCTCCAATCACCCCAAATTGCATGGATCGGTCTTGATACAAGTAGGTAGAGCCTTCAATGCTATTTTCTATCCAAGTTTGATGATTGTTTGATGGTGTGTGTTACATGGTGAGTCTTTTAAAAGAAATCAAACCCTACCATTTGAAATTCCTCAAAGAAACTTGCTACTGGGGTTCGATTAACTATTTTTCTACCAAGTCTATCATTCCTCCATCACTCCCTTATCCCATTTTTCCCTTGATTTCATTATTCCCTAAGTTCTCCTACCCCCTAAATTCACTAATCCCCTATCCCAATTTCCCTTTCCCAAAATCCCAATTGTAAATCCCCAAACCCTAATCATATACAAAAACTCCCAAAACATCCCATATTTCCTTAACTAAAATCTATCCCAACATTCCCTAAATTCCCCATTATTTTTCCCTCCCCTTACAGTCCCTCATTTCACTGTTTTCCCTTCGTGCCAAAGGTCAAACACATCATCAAAGGAAATCCAAGACAGTTTGACATATTAGCACCTATTTCTCCAAGAAAATTTACCTACCAGCAGAAATGGCATCTGATCCTCATATGATTATGAAGAGGAAACCTAAAGTGACTCACCCACAGAGGGACATGCACCCAGGAAGCCTCATAGAGGTGGCAAACATATCAAAGAAGAACCAACCACTCTTGCTAAGTTATAGGCCTGCCCTCTTGCCATCTTCTGTTTCCAGCATCAGTCATGTTATGAATTTTGTGAGAAGGTTGCTAATATTCAGTTCCATCATGAGTTGGCCCGCTTATTTGTGTTGAATTTACATGGTGATCAAGCCACTCTTGCTGGTGTCACTTTCACATTAACACCAAAATCCATTTCATTAGCAACTGGAATACCTAACATTGGAGAGCTATGGAACAAGAGGCAGAAAATTGATCGGCAGCACTATGAACTATACATCAAGCCCGGATTTTTAAGACAGCTCAAGAGAGTGTTTCCTTTTCAGTACCTCAAAGATGAATATGATCCTTTAATGAAACTCATCATGAAGTATTTCACCTGTGAGGGCCAGTTCTCCTGCCTATATGCTTATCATATCAGGCTGCTGATGCATTTTACCCGGGTACGGATGATGAACATCCCTTACTTCATGTGTCGAAACATAGAGAAGATGACCACCCTTGTGTAGCACAAGACTCCTCAGCAACAGTTTAACAGTATTTACCATTTTGCTCTCATCAAAATTGTGGTCATTCACCAGCTTGGTTTACAAGGAATCACTTGGGATGATTTCATCTCTCGTGAGTTTTTCAGAGCTTCACAAGGACCATAAGGTGAGCGGGACACTGATTTCATCCTCATTGAGGGTGATGATACCAATATGGGCAGAAATCTTAGAGAAATCATTAAGGAGCAATAGGCGGACATTGATGCCTTGTCTACCAACTTGGATAGAGCCCAATGGACTATATAGTACCTGGAGCAGAGGAACAAGCAACTTGAGGACCAGCAGGTGATTATGGAGTTGCAAAACATTCGGGAGAATCGCCAAGCTACCCAAAGGAGGAGGGTGGAGTTCACTTCATTGGAGCAAGAGATCAATGCTGATAGGGAGTCATGGCTTGAAAGAGTCAATGTCCACTTGGAGAGGAAGCTGGAGAAGGCCATCAATGAAAAGAATATGCTTAGAAACCTGTCCTATCATTACTTGTCCCGGAACTTGGTGTGCCAAGCAAGAATCAGGAGTTTGAAAGCAAAATTGAAGAGAGCATCAAGGAGGAAAAAAGAGGATGAAGGACTTCAGATATTGGCTGAGGCTTCCTTGGCCCAACATCATGCTTGATAGAGAAGACTCAGCCCAAATTTCAAGAAATTTGGAGCATTTTTTGTATTTTGCAATTTTTTGGCACAAAAAACAAGTTTTTCTGCCCTATGCGCCGCGCCACGGTGCGCTCGCTTTTTCTAGGGGCCTCCAAATCACAAAAACTCAACATTTTTGGATTTTTCATGCAAAATTACACTTTCCTACCTATGGCCAAGAAATTTGGGTAGGTTTTGAGCCCTCAAAAAGGTAAAAAACACTCAAAAAATGACCTCACTGCCCCTATTTTGACACACAGGAAGCAATGTTGGGAGAATGGACTTTTGGAGGGGAAAATGGAGGCCAAATTGAAACATTCCCCTGGGGTTGGAAAGTAGATAGGTATACCTTTCGAGCAAGCACATCTAGAGCTCATTTGGACATCGAGAAGGCCTCAAAAAGTGGGTCCAAATAGGCATTACGCATAGAGAATCAGGTGCGGCGCATAGAGGAAATTTTGCCAGTTTGACCAAGTATTTCTCTGTTTTTTGCCCAACTTTGGCCAGTTTGACTTTTTCACTTTCTTGATGGCAAATTTGTGATGTAATTTAATGTAAATTGATGGATCTTGATGTAATTATGTCAAATTTTCACTCATGAAGGTATATTCATCCATGAAAAGTTAGTTTGCAACAGAATGAATCAATTCCCTAGTTTATAGAGGCAAGCTGTTCCAGTGCCTAATTTGTAGTTCTCAGTTTAGAATTAGTTGGAACAGCTCCTAAACTCATGAGATCGACCCCTAGAGGCTAGGATGAGTTGTTTTTTTCCTATATCTTATGTTTTCTCAGTCATTAGCATGGTTGGACTCTTGAGAGAGAATTGAGCTTCATTGTACACTCATATTTTCATTTTGGCTAAGGAATTGAGACCAGGATTTGCAACACTCTTTGGGATTCATGTGGCAATTTGTCTTGGTACAGTGCTTCTCTTTGTAATTGTGAATTTGTTTATGTGATTGCATGCCATTATCTATCTTATTTCTTCTGAACTAAACAAACAAGAGTGTAAGTAGAATTCATTGAAAGTGCAGTGATCTACTTGAAGTTTGCTTTAGTTATTTGATGTTTTCAGCTGTTTGGGGAGGATTCATGATTGCTCTTGCCCTCTTCAACACCTCACCTATCTATTCCTTCCATCTCACTATAATTTAAGTGCCAAAACTATTGCCTACCTTGCCCCATTGAGATCTCTGCAGGACTGAGCCTCAATCCCCGCACCCAAAAGCCATCTTTCCATCTGAGCCAAAAAAATCATCATTTTATCAAATCAAACTTTCTTGCACATATACCTATCCTAAGATCATAATATATTTCAGTCATCTCAAGCCCTCATCGATCATAATTTGCTGAGATTGACCTGGAGAGAGCCCTCTCCTGACCTGGTAGGGCTAGCTACCAGGCTGAGCGTGGTTTGATGTTGGCCCTGGATCCTACCTTTTCAGCCTAAGGTAAATCTAGGCACTAACAATTTCTAATGCTTAGAGAAGGGATTTGAGTGGACCAAAGCAGGAAGACAAAGAGCTCAAAAGGGAAAATAAACAGACAGCGCAAATTTGGCTTAAAAGCCATGAATGTCAAAGACAAAGGGATTTTTGAGGTTGCTGATGGCTGCTGAGTGGTAGTTGGTTGTTTTTGTTGATTATTGGGGGGTTTTGTTGCTGAAAGGAAGCCAAAGAAGGAAGCTAAGGCAAAAGAGGCAGCGAAAAAGCAAAAGAGCAGCCAAGGGAGTCACTTGGAAGCCAAGTGAAAAGCGAAGAGGGCTATGAATTGATAGAGGGCAGAAAGAAGCTAGAGTGGAAGAGCCAGAGAGACAGAGAGCCAGAGTCAGAGACAAGAGCTAGAGTTAGAGCCAAGAGCCAGAATTAAGAGACAAGAGCCAGAGCCTCAAGACCTAGGGAATGACATGGTGTCTGAACCCACTGTTTCTATGTAAAAATAGCAGGAGTTGAGCCAAGAACTTGTAAAAAGGACTTATACCATAATCCCAGAGAGCCTAGTTGAATTAGTTAGAGCTCATGAAGATGTAGCCCAAGAGCTGTGGGTGAGCTCCAGATTAATATTGTTGTTCATGTGTCTGCTTTATTATTGCATTGCCTCTACTGCTTTATTCACTGTTATGTATATTTGTATATCAGTTTGAGCACATACACGCATACACGCATATCATCAAGCACTCATTAATTCCTCATTGGTTAATCAATAAGAATTGGGAAAATTTAAAGCTTTGGAAGTGGGAGAGGTTCTTGTAAGTTAGACAAGAAGCCTAAGAGCCCCATTTTCAGATCAGTGGGCAAGTATTTTTAAAGATTCTACTTTAATGGGAACTTTTTCTCTCCCACCTCTGAATATCGCCTTGATCAATATTATCTTTGTCTCTTCATATCCTTGGATTATTCCTTCTCCAGATCAGATTGATTCGTTTGGTGATTCCATGTCGCTAAGTCCATTGGAACAAGTCATGAAATTGTGTCGGCTTCAGCGACTGCTTTAGAAATTCATGTTTTTTTTTTTTTTTTCAGTATGAACCTGGATACTTATGCACAATCTCCTTGGCTTGGTTCTTTGGATTCCCCAGATCCTTTGAACAAGAAATTCCCCACCGACGAGAGTATTGTTGAGGTTATGTCTCTTGACAAAACTCCTTGGAACGATATTCATCATCGTTGTTTGTTTCTTGCAAGCCTAAGTGAGATTCCATCATGTCTTGAAGATTTTGTTTCTCATAACCCGACGCATCCACTTCAAACACCTGTTTTGGTGCACGAAGTCTTGTCTGAAGGTAATATGGGAAATATTACTGCAACCATGCCTCTTGACATTTCCATCAAACCTGGGATTGTTGAGAACGTTCATATTGGGTTTCCTATTCTCCCGATGAGATCAAGGTTTACACAGATCTTTTCAAATAATTTCGTGATGTCTTCGCTTGGTCATATGAGGAAATGTCTGGTATTGATCCAACTATTGTGGTGCATGAAATACCCACGTATCCTGATGCGAAGCCTATTCATCAATGGCTTCGTCCCGTGCATCCTAGGAAGGCTACTGCTATTAAGGAAGAAGTTGAAAATATTTTAAAAGTTGGTTTCATCTATCCTATCCCATTGACAGATTGGGTTTCTAACATTGTACATGTTACTAAAAAGCAGGGCATGATCCGAGTTTGTGTTGATTACTGTGACATCAATCGTGCATGCCCGAAAGATAACTATCCCACTCTGTTTATTGATCAAATCATCGATGAGTGTGCTGGGAGTGAAATTTTCTCTTTTATGGATGTTTTTTCTAGTTACAACTAGATCAACATCTTACTCGTTGATCAACACAAAACGACCTTCATTTGTCCATGGGGAACTTTTGCCTATAAGAAGCTCTTTTTCGGCTTAAAAAACGCAGGTGCTACTTTTTAGAGAGCAATTTCATATGCTTTTCATGATATTCGACACATTGTTCAACCTTATCTAGACAACTTACTAGCTCATTCTGCTAAGTGTCGTGACCATCTGGACCACCTTCGAGCCATATTTTTGCATTTTTGACACTATAATATTCGTCTTAATCCGCATAAGTGTGTCTTCTATGTAGAATCAGGTCGGCTATTAGGTTTTGTTTTATCCTAAGAAGGCATCCGAATAGATTCTTTGAAAGTTGAGGCTATTGTAAACTTACCCCCTCCTACCTCACTGCATCAATTACAAAGTTTGCAAGTAAAGGCTAATTTTCTTCATCGTTTTATCCCTAACTATGCTAAACTCACCAAGGGATTTACTCGCTTGCTACAAAAGGGGATCCCATTTATTTGAGATGGTATTTCCCAACAGTCTTTCGATGCCCTAAAGAACACACTCATCAATGCTCCTTTATTACATCCCTCTAACTGTCGCCATGACTATTTCCTCTATTTGGGTGCAACTGATAGTACCATTGCTATGGTATTAGTTCATGGTGATGATGATGGTAATGAACACGTGGTTTATTATTTAAGCCGAAATATCATTGACACAGAAACTCGATATGCTCATGTCGAGAAACACCTTGGCAACAGTCCCTGTTGTTCAAATATTTCGTCATTATATTCTTCTACAGAAGACCGCGGTGATTTCTAACTGCAACCCCATGACTTACATTTTAACTCATCAATTTCTTGGGGAAAAATAATCTAAATGTATTTTTATCCTGCAAGAGTTTGATTTGGAGTTTACTACTACCAAATCAAAGAAATCACTTGTTTTTCCGCATTGATTTGCGCCCTTCCTTCCACAAGAACTTCCATCGATTTTACTTAGCAGAGTCTTGACGAAACTTTGTTTCTCATCAGCACTCTCTACATGTGGTATGGAGATATCATCATTTATATTTAGACCCAAACCTTCCAATCAAAGTTGTCTTGTTCCGACTGATGCCGCATTCGGCTTCAGTCTCAACCTTATTAGATTCTTGGTGATACATTATACTGAGTGGGTGTTGAATCTATTATTCGCAGATGTCTAACACTTGAAGAGGTTGAATGAGTCTTGAATGACTGCCACTCTAGGGCATGTGGTGGTCACATGTTAGTCTACTCCACTGCTCAGAAAATCCTATGTGCCAGTTATTTCTGGCCTTCCATTTTTAAGGATTGTATTTTGGTCATTCAGAAGTGCCATGAATGTCAAATTTATAACCACAAGTAGCACTCCCCACCAGCACCCTTACACCAAGTCGTTACCATTGGCCCATTTACTAAATGGAGCATAGACTTCATGACATGTAACCCTTTCTCGGCTGGGGGGCATGTCTATATCATTTTCGTTGTAAACTACTTCACTAAATGGGCCAAGGCGATGCCCACATATAGTGTTGATGGTATCACTACTGCTCAGTTCTTCTTCAACCATGTCATAGCCCGTTTCGGCATCCCGCAAGCCATTGTCACTGACCATGGATCACATTTTCGCCATGATAGCTCAACTCATTACTATCCACAGGACAATGACCAAGTTGATGCAATTAACAAAGTTCTAATTAATATGCTTCAACAAACCATTGGGAAGCACAAAAAGGATTGGCACCTTATGATATTCTAGGCTCTTTGGGCTTACCAGATTTTAGCTAAGACAACCACTGTATTTACTCCATTCCAGTTGGTTTATGGTTTAGAGGCGACACTCTTGATTGAGTGCGAAATCCCTTCGTTGAAATTAGGTATCGAACTACTTCCTAATACCTCGCCTGAAGAGGAGTGGTTACTTTACCTTGAGAGGCTAGATGAGACCTATCGTATTGCTATGATGGTGATTGAAGCCCAAAAGAAACATGTTAAAGCTCATTTTGATCAAACCATTTCTCCATGCACTTTTTTGAAAGGCGACTTGGTCCTCCTATATGATCAGGCCAACGATAAGTTGGGAGCTGGAAAGTTCGAACCTATGTGGCATGGGCCATATATTGTAAAACATCTCTTACAAAAGGGAACGTATGAGCTAGTTGATTACAAGGGAAATGCATTGTCACAGCCCCACAACGGGTTGTATTTGAAAAAGTATTATGTGTGAGTTCCATGTAATTATTTTTGTACATTAGTGTGTGTTTTTTGTTTTTTGGTGCGATTATTTGCTTTACAGACATGTTTTTATGCTTACCTTGTGTACCACTTGGTTTGGAGATGTCGTCAAACCATTACGTTGGTTTTGTTGATGGTGCTTGTCGTAGCACACAAAACTTGTCTTCCGCAGCTTTGGCAATCTTTGCGCCTGATGGTGAGTTAGTCGATTTACAAGATATTTTCTTGGGATGGAGAACTAATAATATTGCTGAATACAGTGCAGTCATTGTACTATTGTCTAAAGCAGGTGCTCTTGGCATTAGAAATTTAGTTGTGAAATTATATTCACAACTCGTGTTATAATTGCATTATTTAGTAAGAAATCCACAAATTTTGCGGATGTATCTACGTGTAAGATTACTAGAAAGAAATTTTTATTTTATCACATATCAACACATTCCACGTAATTTGAATACATTAACAGATGCATTAGAAAATTATGTTCTTGATAGACATTTGCGTAATTTCTAAAACTGATCATATCACCATGACAAATGAACACATGAGTAGAAAATAAAACATGCATATATATATATATATATATATATATATATATATATATATATATATGTATGTATGTATATATGTATGTATGTATGTATGTATGTATGTATGTATGTATGTATGTATGTATGTATGTATGTATGTATGTATGTATGTATGTATGTATGTATGTATGTATGTATGTATGTATGTATGTATCGCTTTTATCAGAGTTTTTCATCAAAATCTCAAAAAATAAAGTGTTTCAGACACATGGCTTTCAAACCCTACGAAAGTGCAAAAAACAGCTAGAAAGGCTATTTTCTTGCATGATGCTCGCAATAACACGAGACTGCTCTAATCACTCGGCCTAATACTGATGTAGTCTCACGAACACTCTGACTATATGACTCTGGTATCATAGTTGCACATCATCTATAGTCACATATTCTGGAATCCCATGGGTGACCACTTCCAGATTGCATTCCATCTCCACCATGGGATTTTCTGCTTCCTCATAGGGAGCATCTTCTACCTAATGTGCTACTCACCATGTTATTGTAAACATACCAGGAGGCCTTTCTCATCCAACATCTACACATTTATACAAGTTAAATCTCATATACACTTTCACAAAAAATTCATAAAATTTGAAAAATCTAAAAACAAGTTTTACCTGCATCAGTACACTGTTCACCCGCTGGCAGAGGTAGATTTGGCTCCCATCTGAAATTTGTACCTGCATAGGCATAGTCATCCACAACATTCAATTGGTGGTGCAACTAACCAAAAAAATGTGGAGAGAAATGCATCTGTTGGCCTCCTCCTCCTCCTCAAGGCATGAGCTCACTCCATCTAACCAGCCTCGGATGTTGTGGAGTAGGATCTGACACCTTTGTCCATTGATACCAAAACAAGGGCACTCACTCCAGAAAGAAAGTAACTAGAATCGAATAGAAGCCAAATTGTTTCAAGTTTCCTCACTAACCTTTGGTTAGCTTCCTCCTCATATTGACCAATAACGCCCCACACCAGTTGAATACTATTAGAGTGAGGCATTCTACTACATACTAGAATTGAGATTTTGAAATCTCATGTAAATCCTGTGACCCGGATACGCGAGATATGTTGTATAGAATCATTCTCAAGGGAATATTGTTGACTATCACTATCTTCACCTTCCCACCCACTGCATTCTATGCACTCGAGAAATGTCTCCTGATTAAATCATTGGTGCTCTCACCTCTAGGATGAAAAAAAGAGTTGAACCCATTCCCCTCTTCTAGAAAATCCAGTAATGAAGTAGATGTATGTTTCTTCCAGTTTTAGTTCTTGGTCTAAAATAATGAAGATCTCTTGATCAACATCCCATAAACTGATCAAATAGTGCAGCAGCTCGTTTTGGGCTCTGAGTCCTATAGTTTGGAAGAATTTTAGCAACCCATAGTTCCTCAAAGCATTCACACATTCTGGATCTTGGGCTACCTGGTGGTCTTCTGCCTCATGGCCTCTTTCCTTCCATTCAAGGACCATGATGCCAAAATCTCCTGCAAAACAACCATTAAAACATCAATTAAATTCTTTTCCATGGATTACAACTCGGAAATTTTTCCCTAAGAGGGAGATTTTTCTCCAAAAATTCTGCTTTGCGGTTATTGTGATTGTTTTTATTAAACCCTCGATGTCATCACGTGCCCCTTTTGGCTCAGGGGCGACCATTGTGGGTTCGATGAGCAAACCTGCGATGATTCCCCCACTATTAAAAATTAAAATCCTTCCCTCTGACAAGAAAAAATTCGATGAAAACGCATGAAAACACAATGAAATGCAAGAGAAAAGGCAAAGCTCTTACCTGCAACTAACAGTTCGAGAAATGATGCCCTGGATCTCCCACACTGTTCACCTGAAAAATCAAAGAAAATGGGGTAAAAATGCACTCTCAAACTTACTCTAGTGAAATGGTAAAAATGTTTTTACTTTTAGTCTATTTATAAGTTTTAAACTCATTTATGCCAATATTTTATTATTTTCCTCGGTATCAGTGATGTGTTGTTATCTTTGTGTAGTTACAGGTACTTTTTGGTCAATACAATGATTATTCTTGACTGATTCAACAAGTTATATTTTATCTCTTTTTCAGACTCATTTAAAATAAACGAAAAAGGAACCCCCTTGGAGTCATCCTGGAGTCATCTTTAAGCTCTTTTCTGACTCTCGAAGCATGAAAAGATTACAGAGTACTTGTCTCTTCCAACTTGTTTAATTAAATGAATTGACATCATCTCAGTGTACATTTACCCCTTTTTTGAGCTGAATTTGACTATTTACAAAAAAGGTACACCTTGGTCGACATGGCCAAGAGGTTCTCTCAGATATTTTTTTCTACCTTTTCAGGTTCGAGGGACAAACTACAAAAAGGGACATGATGGAGTTTTCTTTTTCATCTCTTTTACAAACTCTCTAAACATGAAAATGATATTGAGTTATTCTTATGTTAGACTTGTTAAATTTTTTATGAAGAAAGACTCGTCACCATGATGAGACCAAGTTTATCCTTCTTAGGACTCATGAAACTTACTAGGATGGATTTCTAAGAATGAAATTATATGACAAGCATATGATATCCCCTTCAAGCTTGTAATAAAAAATAATTGGGGTACTCTGTTGTCTAGGTAAATCCTCTCTACTGACAGAGACGATCCCTCTAGCCTAATGAGTGGGTCTAGCAACCTAAGTGACAATTTACCAGACACCTTCCTAAATTACAATTGAAACGATAGACGAATAAGATGGCCTACCTCATTCTAATGCTATCTTGATCTCCCTTGTTGAAGGCCTTGAATCACTTGTGTCACGGGCTCGTTCCAGCTGCTCACAGTTTCCTGCACAAGAGATCAAGACACAACAAGACATGCAAATACAAATAGCATATTCAAAAGAAACCTACTTAACGGATCAAGGAATGTTAACATAGATGATACATGAGCATATGAATCAATAGAAAATGTACCAACAGTTGTGTATTAATAGAATAAAAGATGAATTATACAACCAAGCCTTAATGTCAATAGGCTCTGCTTGAATGAATATCCAATTCCAAGCTAATCTCTCCAACAACTCCTTCTCCAAGTCAAATGAGTAGAATATACAGACAATCTTAGCATAAGGGTGCAAATATACATAGAATAACCATTTGGGAATGGGAGAGGATGGATATATAGGCTGGGAAATGGAGTTAGGAGCAGGCCCTCATCTCAAGGAGGTATCTCATAGGGATAAGACCAAGAGGCCAAGTTGGGAGAACTCGACCTCATCTATGCTGAACAACCTCAAGCTCGTTGCTCTGGAATCTTCTAGATCATGAATCTTGTCATCCTTTTTGGGAAAATTTCCTTTTTGGGATCATCGTGGGTATACAAGTAAATAGAGCGGTGCCATCGCAGCTCTGGTATAGGGAAATATGCGACCATCACGGTGTTTTGTCTCATAAGAGCGATGATTCTCAAATTAGATTTTTAGAGCTATTTCCTTCAGGGGAAGCTCAAGGCATTTTCCAATCAATGTCTTAGGAAGAATTTGGGTTGCATATATGAATGAATACATTGCATGATGGTAATGTTTCCGCCACTTCAAAGTATGTCACAAGGAAGTGTAGGAGGTGTGACAAAATACTGTGTAACATATGCCCCCTAAAGCATGAAGGCAGAATGGGGAGTGATGGCTGAGATGCTTCACGAGCTTTTGCAAGGATGAGAACAAACAATGTCAGGAGACCTACAAATCGAGGATGCATGTACATATAAATATCTGATATCAAAACATGAATCCATAGTATGGACACAACCATCCAGATAATAAGGACTATATTAAAATATTCATGGCATGGGCGCAGCCATCCAAATGAGAAGGATCATCTGTAAATTTAGGATCCAAGGTATGGATGCAACCACCCAATAAATAAGGATCATCATAAATGTAAAGTCCCACGGTATGGTCACAACCATCTGTATAGTAGAAACATGTGTAGAATCATGAATAATACATAACTCCAGGCAGCCTGAGTCAGATCAGACAAAACTCAGGGTCTTGCACCCCATCCCAACCCAATCAAAGTATGATTTCTAACATGTGAATGAATGTGTCGAAGTCAAACATTCTATAAAATCGCTTAATTACCGACCAATGATGTGTACCATTAACAGGCACGAGAAAAACCACCAATAATGACAATAGCTCTCAAGGTACAACAATACAATCTGTGAATGTGATAATGAAGCTAAAGTCAAACACTCATGGAATTTTCCGATCAAAGGCCAATGATAAAAACCTGTCATGGGATGCGAAGAACTTTCCATTAAGGCATGCAAGCTCTAAGGTACTGAAAGGGAGTTTCTTAGTCATCTTCCTGGATAATGAGCTGAAGTCGATAGAAAGTGACCCATCAAAGGAGGGTCATAATGAATCCCCCATCATCGACACAAAACAAGGAATAAGGTGTAATGCAATGAATAAGATCCAAGGTTGTAATAATGGGTTAGAGAATGTATAGGTAAATAACTGCAAATAGGACTTCTCTTGAACATATTGGTGACGCTACTCTGGAGTGTGGTAGCATTAGACTCAACATAGAACCAAGGGTCATAACAATGAAGTGGAATAGTCAGATGAGAGGAAAAATAGATCACCCATACCCAAAAAGACAAGTGATTGAGAGAGGATATCCCAAACCCAACACGAGATACAAATGAGTGTCATGTTCAAGAGTGACAGCTGCCTATACAAGAGATATTTCACTTTCACTTTTTCCCCACTATCTCTAGTGAGTACCTATTTATTTTTACACAAGAATGAAGAGGATACCATATGCTTGTCATATAATTTCATTCTTCGAATGAATCCATCCTAGTAATTTTTACGAGTCCTAGGAAGGAGAAACTTGGGCTCGTCATGGTGACAAGTCTTTCTTCGTTTAATTTTTACGAGTCCGGCGGAAGAATAAATCGGTATCTTTTTCATATTTAGAGACTTTGAAAAAAATATGAAAAATAAAACTCTATCATGTCCCTTTTCGTAATTTTTCCCTCCAGCCCGAAAAGGTAGTAAACAATATTCGAGAGAACCTCTTGACCATGTCAACCAGGGTGTACCTTTTTCATAAATAGTCAATGTCAGCTCGAAAAAGGGGTAAACATGTACTGAGACAACATCAATTCGTTTAATTTAACGAGTTTTAAATGACAAGTACTCGATTATCTTTTCATATTTCAAGAGTTAGAAAAGAGTTGAAAGATGACTCCTCCTAGAGGAATGAGTGAGATAAAAGGATAGCAACTAGTTCTGATCATGATGGAACTGCTCAAAATATGTAAGGGTCAAGAGGCTAGCTAATAACACCACTCAACATGGATTTTACTCAGGCACAATTAAAATAACGACGTGAAATCATATGATCGGCCAAAGAGATGGTGACGATGGAATGGAAGAACCAAGGCTCATCTAGAAAAAATCGGCTGACTAAAATGGAAATCACAAGATGTAAAATTGGAATGGTTTCATTTTTACACAAGCTTGAAACACTAGAAACTATGCTTGAGTATACTATGCTTGGATTTGGTTTCATTTTTACACAAGCTTGAAACAAAAACAAACTATGCTTGACATTTGGTTTCATTTTTATACAGGCTTGAAACAAAGATAAACTATGCTTGGATAAGTTTTCATGCCCTGATCTGATATTCACCCTATGAGTGACATCAATTAAAGATTTATTAGACTAAGGTATTACAGACTTATGTTCTGGTGTGTGTTCTGTGTTATTGAAACAACGGATCGATCAGATTGCCAATACATAGACAATAAAAAGGAAAGACAACAGAGAAATACAGTAAGCAACACAAAGACACAAACAATTTTAATAAGGAGTTCACCCTATTCTCCAGGGCTACATCTCTGGTCCAGCTTCAGTGGTGGCCTTGTTTTATTGTGTCTTTCAGCAGCAAAATTACAATATAGGGACTCAATGTGAGTTCTCCTGAAGCAGATTTTGCTTGGCAGGGTGGTTCTTAGATTCCCCAAGCCACTTGGAGTACATAGACTCTTATTCTTCCTACCAGCTCTGTGACTACTCGGTCTACAGTGGAAAGAGCCAAATGTGATGCTCAATCCGAACATATTTCTCTATGGGAAGGCTTGAATCTTCAAGCTCTCTAGTGCTCAATGCTGCCTATGGTCAGCTTGGCCCTCTATCTCTTCTGCTTGGCTTTACTGTTCTCTGTGTTCAATCCTCCTCTTAGGGTTCACTGTTCACTATCTCTCTCAGTCACTTGGACTCCAATTTTGACTCTAACTGATTCGACTGTCTCTGTTCATGGCTTTAGCGATTCGATCACGATGCCTGTTTGCTTCCTCTTCCACCTGTGCTGATTCACCTTCTGCAGATGCGCTTGGAGTTCCTTGTGTTTGGAATCATCATGAATGCTCAGGGAGTGGCCACTTGTCCTCCTCTAAGTGGCGCCAGCATGCTTCGTCGGTTCGTTTCTTCAGTTACGCCATGGATGTGTTCTTCCTCCACTGTGGCGGTCAAACGGATTCCAAATCCCTTTAGAATGTGGCTTAATTCTCTGTCGATTCCACTTCTTTCCATCGGGTGCAATCTCAGTCGTCCAATCTAGGCCCTCCAAATTCGACACCATACGCACATTTCGCGTCGTTGACTTGCTCGACCAACAGCATGCGATCAACGACGGTTTTCTCTCACCTCCGCCTACCATGCGTCGATCGGTGTATGGAATTGCTCCACTCCAGTCCAAAACCTCTTACCGTTCAAGGGCACCCTAATCAATACCGCCGGTTTTCCAGTGCGTGGGTCCCGCCTTCGTATATTAGCACTTTTCGCTTTTTCCGCCCATGGTTTCCTGGCTCCCGATGTGACCGAGTGCTCAAGCTCCTCCCTTCAGGGCCTTGTTCACCTAGCGATGCGCGATTCGCGCTTTAAAATCTCGTCCTTTTCCCATTCTGGGGCTCCCAGGGGCTACTCCGGCCTCCTACGCGGTCTCCATGGGCCTCGGTCAGCGCGCTTTGACTGAGGTCCTTGTCGTTCCACATAGGCTACCATGGCCACTGGTTCAGGATGTTTTTGATACTGTTTTGTATCTCCTTAGAGAATTCTTCAACCTAATTTAGTCATGGTTCTCGACAGTCTTTCTATGGATCCAATTTAGATCACGGCCTCCCTACTGAAAAGCTTTTGGACCACCAAAAGTTGGTTTTCAAGCATCGACTAAGTGAGGATACAATTTCTTCACTTGTCCAATCTCAATCCACTTTGCACTGCTCGGCTTTGAACCTTTGAGCCCAATCCTGAGGTACTCAACTTCTCCCCTACGCATTGTCCTCACCTTCCTATCTAGCATAGTGTCTTCCTGCAACTCGTTGAGGTATTCTAGTAGTAGGTCATCAATAGAAGGCAATTGACTTTGCTCTTTAGGGTCCTCAATCATTGAAGGTTCAAACAATCTCAAACAGTCCACATTTATGACTGAGTAGATGTGCATGTAAGCTAGTAGATCAAGACGAAAAGCATTTTCACTGATTTTCTCAAGTATCCTAAAAGGTCCATAACTGATAGGCTTTAGCTTTTTACCTTCACCTTGCATCCTTTCCTTGCTGATATACAGCCAGACTTGGTCTCCAACTTGAAAACTATGCTCCATTCGATGCTTATCATGCCTAGCCTTGTACTTTGCCTGGCTCTTTTCCAGTTGTTCCTGTACTTCTTGGTGGATCTCCTGGATTTGTTCAATGAACCTAGTTTCCTTGTCCACATCATTGTGTCCATCAACCATGGTATCTTTACTAAAGACAAAATCCAAATGAGACCTTGGTGTGAAACTAAAGTAGGTCTCAAAAGGAGATCTTTGTGTAGAAGAGTGCTTGGCTCAGTTGTAAGCATGCTGCACATAACACAAGTGTTCATCCCAAATCTTAGGATGTTTACTGCAATAACCTCTCAATAACTGGATCATAGTCCTATTTACTACTTCTGTCTGGCCATCTGTTTGTGGATGTTGTGCTTTTCTTTAACTTGGTGTCCATCAGTTCCCACAGACTAGACCAAAACTTCCCCACAAATTGGTTGTCTCGATCAGATACAATGGAAGTGGGTAATCCAAAATGAACCGATACATGTTCAAAGAACAATTTTGTAGTTTGTTCAACTGTGATCTGTTTACTACAAGGTATCAAAGACACATTTTGCTGAACCTATCCACAACAACATATAGATAATCATGACCTTTCCTAGATTTAGGCAGTCCTCCAACAAAATACATGGAAGCACTTTCCCAAGGGTGAGAAGGAACTAGAAATGGAGTGTACAAGCCTAGTTTTCTATTGATGGGCTTGCTTTTAGCACACATGGCACACCCTCTTACATATTTAGAAACTGTCTCATTCATTTTTGGCCAATAGCAGAATCTTTGTAGCTGTGCAACTGTTTTACTTACCCCAAAGTGACCTGATATCAGAGAAGTTTGTGCTTCCCTAATTATCTTTATCCTCTCAGTTTGTGGAATGCAGAGTTTCCCACAATGGTATAAGAGTCGGTCCTTTATATGATAGCCCAATTCTTCTATCTTTTGCCTTGACTCAAAATTGCATATACATCTTCAAAATCCATATCCTGAGCATATTATTCTATGTAGCTTTCATGTAGCATAGAATTATGCTTTAAGTATGGTAGATGCATTTATAATGGGTCTAGATAACATGTCTAGAACCTTTTTGTGTATGCCCTTTTTATATCTGATGACTAAGTGAAACTGTTGTAGAAAACCCATCCATCTGTAATGTCTTGATTGTTGCAACTTAGTTTGGAAGTGTAGATATTGAAGTGGTTGATGATCAATATGTATTACTGTCTCCTTGCCCATTAAGTAATGTTTCCACTTTTTCACACTCTGAAATAATGCATACAATTCTTTATCATATGTAGGATAGTTAACTACTGCAGGATTAAAAGTCTCAGAATGATAACATATGGGTTTGTCGTGTTGTGTAAACACTACTCCCATGGCATAGTCACTGGCATCAGTTTGGATCTCAAATGATCTTTGTAAATCTGGCAGTGCTAGTACAGGTGTTGTACTAATTTTCTCTTTCAAGGTGTCGATGGCTTTCTGATGTTTGCCTCCCCACTGAAACACCTTATTCAATCCTGTTAAAGCATGTAAGGGAGCTGCAATCGAGGAGAAGTTAGAGATGAACTTCCTCCAATATTGTGCTGCTCCTAAGAAGCTTATCACTTCTGTAGCAGACCTGGGTTTAGGCCAGTTCACAATGTCTGCCACTTTAGAGGGATCTATTTTCAATTCACCTCCCCATACTATATGACCCAAGTAGTTTAGAGATGTTTTGCCAAATTCACATTTTGAGAGTTTGACATAAATTTTTTCTCTTTTCAAAACATCTAGTGTCTGCTTAACATGCTTTAAATGTTCTTCCCATGTTTTAATAAAAATCAGAATGTTATCTAGATACACAATAAAAAAATCATCAAGAAAATGTCTGAGTACATCATTCATTAATCTCATGAAAGCAACAGGAGCATTAGTTAATCCAAAAGGCATAACCAGCCATTCATACAACCCCTGCTTTGTTTTGAAAGCAGTCTTCCATGCTTCTTGCTCTGCAACTCTGATCTGATGGTATCCACTATGCAAATCCAACTTGGTGAAATAAACAGCTTCTTTTAATTGATCTAAAAGATCATCTATGCGAGGAAGGGGATAACGATTCCTGATTGTTATCTTATTCAGTGCTCGGTAATCAATGCACATTCTCCATGAGCCATCTTTCTTTCTCACCAAAACAATTGGTGACCCACATGGTGATGTGTTAGGCCTGATGAAGCCCTTCTCGAGCAACTCCTGCACCTGCTTCTTGATTTCAGCATTCTCTAAAGCAGACAACCTGTACATCCCAATATTAGGCAATGGAACATCTTGCTGCAAAATAATATCATGTACTATTCCCTTTTTGGGTGGCAGACCTTTAGGTTCTTGAAACAAGACATCATACTCTGAAACAACCTTTTCTATATCCGCTTGTTGTTCAGCATTATAGCCCTCAAATACATTGGTTTTATCAGGTTTCTTTTCCTTTACAACCATCAATAAGAATTGTTTGCATGAATTAATCATTCATTTCATCTATCCTGAGTTTATGAGAGTATAATTATTCTTGAGCTTATGAGCTCTTACAAAGTATTCAATTCCATCTTTAACCATTAGATACTTGTTCTCATCTCTATAGAAAATAGCCTTTCTATCATACAAGTAGGGACTTCCTAAAACAATTCCACATATATCCAAAGGAATTATGTCTAACTCAACCTCATCTACAAATGCTGACCCAAAAGAAAACTTGAGTTTGCACTATCTAGTCACTTGTAGTTGTGCTTTATCATTCAACCATCCTAATGGGTATGGTTTCTTGTGAGGTGTAGTTGCTAATACCAATTTCTTTACAATTGCTTCAGAAATCAAATTTACTTGTGAGCCACTATCAAACAAAGTATTAATCTTTTGATTTTTAGAAATAACTCGAATATGGAAAAGCTCATGTCCTTTTCTCTCATTTTCTTCATCAATAACAGATTGAGAAAAATTATCGGTAGATGCTTCAGAATTCTTACCTTTTATACCTGTGTCTGCTATGGTTGTTTCATCTCCTAAGTCTGACCACAAATCTCTCTGAATAGCTACAGCTGTCTTCTTCTTCTTTCCCTCGGACTTCTTACATCTTAGCTCTGGATGCAGAATCCAACAATGCTCATCATCATTTTACAGTGAGTGCATGAAGCTTTGGCTTTCTATGAAGTGTTAACCTTCCTTGCTTTCCACTTCTGTTTTCTTTTCTCCTTGCTCTTGCTTACAGTGGGTTGGGATGGTCCCCCAACTTCTGGATTGCCATTCTTTCCTCTAGCCTCTAGATGAGTAGCTTGTACAAATACCTCATCTATACTAGTGGGATTAAACATGAGGATGGTATGCCTCATGTAGCTGTGTAGACCACCAATGTACTTCAAAAGAGTCTCTGGTGAGTCTAATGAGATACCCAACATCAATGCTCTCTTTCTGAACTCTTGCGTATACCCTTGTACACTTTTCCCCTTCAACTGCTGAAGAGTTTGCCAACTCAACATAGCCTGTTGCATATAGGCCAATGGATAGAACTACTTTTTGATTGCAGCAACAAATTCACTCTAGACAGAGATGGTCTTACCATGTCTTTTCATATTAGCTTGGGTTCTACCTTCCCATCAAACCAAGGCAGTGCCTCCTATGCATAAGCTTGCCAGCTAAATCTTACTCTTGTCTGAGTTTATGTTCTGTACCCTGCAATACACATCAATTTGTCTAATCCAATTGTCCAATTTTTTAGCATTTAGCTCTCCATCATATATAGGCAAATCAAATTTCACATCTAACTTAATCAAATATGCTTTCTTATTATGTACAGGGCTATTAGGAGGTGTGAGAAAGTGTTCCTCTTTGCCCTTTCCTTTGGAGTTGTCATGGAAGTGAGACTCATCTTCTTATTTCTCTTGCTTAGAGCCTGATGCATCTTCCACCTTTTGCTTTCTGAAGTCTCTGTACATTTCTTCAACCATAGACTTTATAGCTAGGAAACTCTCTATGAATTGAGGGTCTAGTCCCATAGAACCTTCTTCTGACATGGTCTTTCGAGGATAGACTCTTCCAATTTCAAGATTAGTTTCCACCAACTCTCCTTCTCCTAATTTGAGCTTTGATCTTGTGAGCATTCACAGCTATACCAACACAAGCTTGTCTAACCTTACAACCTTTATGCTCTGATACCACTTGATCTAATATTCACCCTATGAGTGACATCAGTTAAAGATTTATTAAACTAAGGTATTACAGAATTATGTGTTGGTGTGTGTTCTATGTTATTGAAACAACAGATCGATCAGATTGCCAATACACAGACAATAAAATGGAAAGACAACAGAGAAATACAGTAAGCAACACAAAGACACAAACACTTTTAATAAGGATTTCACCCTATTCTCCAAGGCTACGTCTCCGGTCCAGCTTCAGTGGTGGCCTTGTTTTATTGTGTCTTTCAATAGAGAAATTACAATACAAGGACTCAATGTGAGTTCTCCTGAAGCAGATTTTGCTTGGCAGGGTGGTTCTTGGATTCCCCAAGCCACTTGGAGTACACAGACTCTTCTTCTTCCTACCAGCTCTGCGACCTCTTCGTCTACAATGGAAAGAGCCAAATGTGATGCTCAGTCTAGACAGATTCCTCTATGGAAAGGCTTGAATCTTCAAGCTCTCTAGTGCCCGATGCTGCCTGTGGTCAGCTCGGACCTCTGTCTCTTCTGCTTGGCTTTATTGTTCTCTGTGTTCAGTCCTCCTCTCAGGGTTCAGTACTCACTATCTCTCTCAGTCGCTTGGACTCCAATTCTAACTCTAACTGATTCGACTATCTATGTTCATGGCTTTAGCCATTTGATCCTGATGCCTGTTCGGTTCCTCTTTTGCCTGTGTCGATTCACCTTCTGCAACTGCGCTTGGAGTTCCCTGTGTTCGGCGTCATCATGAACACTCAGGGAGTGGCCACCTTTCCTCCTCTAAATGGCACCAGCATGCTTCGTCGGTTCGTTTCCTCAGTGACACTATGGATGCGTTCTTCCTCCACCGTGGCAGTCAAACAAATTCCAAATCCCTTTAGAACGCGGCTTAATTCCCTGTCGATTTTGCTTCTTTCTATTGGGTGCAATCTTAGTCGTTTGATCTGGGCCCTCCAGATCTGACACCATATGCACATTTCGCACGATTGACTTACTTGACTGATAGCACGCGATCAACGGTGTTTTTCTCTCACCTCCGCCTGCCAGTCATCGATCGGTGTATGGAATCGCTCCACTCCTTTCCAAAACCTCTTACCTTTCAAGGGAACCCCAATCAAAACCACCGGTTTTCCAGTGAGTGGGTCCTGCCTTCGTATGTTAGCGCTTTTCACTTTTTCCGCCCGCTGTTTCCTAGCTCCCGATGTGACCGAGTGCTCGGGCTCCCCCCTTCAGGGCCCTGTTTGCCTAGCGATGCACGATTAGCGCTAAGCGCTAATCACGCATCATAAACCTCGTCCTTTTCCCATTCTGGGGCTCCCAGGGGCTACTTTGGCCTCCTGCGCAGTCTCCATGGGCCTCGGTCAGCGGGCTTTGACTGAGGTCCTTGTCGCTCCACGTTGGCTACCATGGCCACTTGTTCATGATGTTTTTGATACTGTTTTGAATTTCCTTAGAGATTTGTTTGACCTGATTCAGTCATGGTTCTCAACAGTCTTTCAATGGATCCAATTCGGATCATGCCCTTAGCATAATGACTCAATTCGAGGAACATGCCCCCTAAGCTTCATTTCATTCACCTAAGTAAACTACGTGTTTCTAACAGGCGGATGGAATGAAGGTTCACTTACGAGATCAAGTGAAAGACTCGACTAGGATTTTATGAGATCTAATCAAAGACTCGAATAAGAAGGGGATTTGTTTAGCTTGACACAGGAAAATAACCATTCTCATGACACCTTGCTTCATTTTTTAATGAGATTGACACAAGTAAAAGAACCATGCTCATGGGGACCTATTTCATTTTTTAACGAGTTTGACATAGTAAAAGAAATATCCTCATGGTCCTTTTCTCATTTTTTAAGGAGCTTGACACAAGACAAGGAACTTTGCTCCATATCCCTTGTTTCATTTTTTAAGGAGCTTGACACAAGATAGGGAACTCTACTCCATTGTCCTTTTATCATAGACCAAAAGAGGCCATGGCTTCCAAGAGATTCTCATTAGATGGGAGAACAACACTCTGAAAGGGATACATGTCTAGCAATCCAATGGAAAAATCGGGCTCCAATGTCCCCATTACATGGTGTACTATATCACCTACTACATTATCAATAGATGTGGGAATGGAATAGGTAGCCACGTAATTAACCTGTGGCGTGGGTGATACCACTGGCACGTAAGAACCATTTAGGGGTGATGGTTGTTTGTGAGTTGATTCAAGACCAGTGAATGTAAGTTGATCAATGATCAAAATGCTTCCTTCATGTCAGAAACACATCACTTGAAAGAGGGAGGAAACAAGAGCTCCCATCACATAAACATAGTCACGACCAAGGATTAGATTAAAATATAAAGGGCCTTGGACAACCATCACATCTATATAGACAATCTTTCCTCCCAAAGTAATAGGAAACTTAGGAAGGATCCCTAATGGCTGATTGTTTCTTCTGTTAAATGCTAACAGATTATGGGTGGCGAGGACAAGCTGAGGAGAACCTAAAGCTTTCCAAGCAGTTGAGGACAAAATTATAACAGATGCACCCTTGTCTATGATTGTGCTAGGTATGGCCATATCATAAGCCTATATTGTAATATGGAAAGGCACATAATATTGAAGACGATATCCTACGAGTTGACTCCAATCAAAAGTGACTAAACTACTCAGAAGGGGTGTCGTAGGAACATGAGAGATACCCTCTTTCTCTATGGGAACAGGAGAACGTCTCTCATGCACCTCAGGAACTGGAGGATTTCCCTTCAGTTCATTCAAAACTGAAGAAACCAAAAGAACTTGAGTGGTATGGGGTTCACTCTCTACCTAAAAGGTATGTTTCATGGAAGGTGGAGTCAAGTCTACTGGTTTCTTAACCAATGGTTGGTCGAGAACGAACTCACAAGAATCACTTTCAGAGAGAATGGAGTTGACCAAAGATGACTTTTGATCAATCACTGGATCAACTAGTGAAGGATTACGGGAAAGCTTTCGATACCCAGCCAGAAGATGAGGATGAGAAGTTGTAAGGTTTTCCAACTCTTTGGAAGCTTCATTAATAAGAGGACAAAGGTGAATGGGGTGATTACCATCACACAACTTTCAGGGAAATATCACTTTTCCCTTTTTCCCGTGGGATTTACTATTACTAGTTGAGGGTTTTCCACCAGCATGATTGCCATAGGATGATGACAAAGGTTGATGTGAACTTGTAAATCATACTTATATGACCTTGGGAATACCAGGACAATTTCGAAGAAGGTATTCTTGCTTACATAACATGCAAGGGAATTTTACTTTCTGGGGCTGGTTAGAAGATGTTTCTACATCAATTGCATCCATAGATTTGATTTCTTGGTTGCCCCCTTGCTTATTTTGATTCTTCTTCTTCTTCATCCTCTTCTTCTTCTTCTTCTTCTTCTTCTTCTTCTTCTTCTTCTTCTTAGCTTCTTGGTTACTAGAATCCAGACTTTCACGAGGCGAAGAGGAGGAATAGGGTGAAGAAATAAGCGAAGAAGGAAAGGGGTCAACTTTAGAATCATCATGAGGGTGATGTTGTTCAGGCGAAGGAGAACTCATTTGAAAAGTAGTTTGGACACTCAGAACCACCTAGGTTGAAAAGAACCAAACTAGCAGACCAATGTCAATTCAGGAAGGGACAATGTTTCCATATAAGGAGCACCAACATTCCCAAAATAAGGAAAAGGATTAGGATTCCCATTAGAGGGGTTTCCTTGACTGGTAGCCTCAGGAAATATTTCCATTGGTATCAACCTAAGATCTATTAAGGAGTATTTCCATAGGAAGGATTTTGTTCCGTGGTCAATTAATTGATTTTAGAACTTTAACAAAAATAAATAAATAAAAGATGGGATGGTAAAAACGTTCCTAAAGACAATAAAAAAAGAGGAAGGAAAATAGATCTTCAAAGAACCATCCACATTGGGGAAATGTTGGTGGAATCGGGAAGATATTCCAAGCTTACAAAGTATTACAATCCCCTACCCAACAATGCATCATGAAGCTCACTTCATGGAATATTAGAGGGCTCAACAGCCCAGGGAAATATAGATTGATAAAAAACATGATTCAGCAGGAGAAACCTCAAGTCTTCTTCTTGCAAGAAACCAAATGTAACTCTACAACACTAGATCAGACCCTTGCAAAAGCATGGCCAGGCAGCAAAGCAGTAGCAGTGGATGCCTCAGGAGCCTCAGGAGGCCTAGCAATAGTCTGGGATGAACGAGCTATCACGCTTACTAACATTCATGTGAGTAAGCACTTCATTCAAGCCACCTTCCATATTACAGGGACAAATGTGCATGGTCACCTAACCAATGTCTACTTCCCCCAGGAGGTAATGAATAAGATAGACATATTGAATACTTTATCTTTGATAAATTATTTAAGAAATCATCCAGTCTGGATTATAGGAGGAGATTTCAATATGATTACAAAGCTGGAAGAAAAAAGAGGAGGCAGGACCAAACTGGATAATGAAAGCATTCATTTAAAAAATTTCATCCAAAACAACTGGCTCATAGATATGCCATTCAATAATGGAATCTATACTTGGAATAACAAACGAGTAGGTGCACATCAAATTGCCTCTCAATTGGATAGATTCTTGCTCTCTGACAATGCAATCCATCTTGGAGGGGACTTCTCGGCTTCGATCTTACCTCTCACAGGCTCAGATCATTGGCCTATAGCACTCCAATGGAAAAGTCTGGGAAACACTACACGAAGGCATTTCAGCTTTGAAGCTTTCTGGTTGACGTATCCAGACTTCAACAACCTGATAAATGCGGTTTGGAAAAATTTCAAACCCCCAGATGGCTCAAAAATGTATCAATTCCAACGAAAACTCAAAAATCTCAAAAATAACATCAAACAATGGAATCAACTCACCTTTGGCAATATCTTCCATGCACAAAATGCTCTAGATCAAGAAATGAAAAAACTACAGCAGAGGATCATCACGGAAGGAAGATCTGAAGTACTCTTAGAGCAGGAAAAACACCTTCAAACACAAATATTATAAAGAGCAAAGAAAGAAGAAATACTTTGGAAACAAAATTCAAGAGTTAGATGGCTTAAGGAGGGCAAAAGAAACACAAAGTTCTTTCATCGCACTATTATCGAAAGAAGAAAGCATAAAAACATTACTCACATCCAGAATCGGCAAGGGGAATGACTGGAAAAACATGAGGATGTACAACAAGAGCTTCTTACTCATTTTAAGCAAGTACACCAAGAACCTCAGATATATCAACTGCCAGCAATAGAGAAAATTACCAAGAATGTCCAAAAAATCATAACAGAGGAACACAATCAGCGCCTTCTCAGGCCAATATCTTTACAGGAAGTGAAGAATGCAATGCGATAACTCAAAGAAGGAAAGGCGCCTGGCCCATATGGTTTCACTTCCAATTTCTTTCATAACTTCTGGGATCTAATTAAAGAGGAGGTCTGGCAAGTCATTGAGGAATCCAGGACTAATAGATGGATGCTTCCCTCTATGAACGCAACCTTCATTGCCCTCATCCCCAAGGAAGAACATTCTCAGACTCCGAACAAATTCTAGCCATTTGCTCTATGTAATGTCATTTGCAAAATCATTTCCAAAATTATTGCCTCACAACTAAAACCGTTGCTTCCATTACTCATATCGCCAGAGCAATCAGGATATGTGGAAGGCCGGAAAATCACAGATGGCATCATTCTCACTCACGAGATTATTCACTCCTTAAAGCAATCCAAAAAAGCAGGTATGCTCCTAAAAATTGATCTCTCTAAAGCTTTTGATAGTTTAAGCTAGAAGTATATTCAAAAAATGCTTATAGCCTTTGGCTTCTCCCCCCTCTGGGTTAGATGGGTCATGAGTCTTATAACATCTACCTTCTTCTCCATTTTGGTCAATGGGATCCCTTCCACCCCCTTTCACCCCTCTAGAGGAATCCAACAAGGCGATCCCCTATCCCCTTTTCTGTTTGTCATAATGGTGGAAGGGCTTGGAAGAAACATCAAAGAAGCTCTTCATACCCAGCAATTAAGAGGACTCTCCTTTCCCAACACCCCTGCTTTTACCCACCAACAATTCGTGGATGATAACATGTTGTTTGGCCATCCTTCGGTCCAGGAAGCTCTTAAATTAAAAACCATTTTGACAGAGTTCTCGAATGCCTCTGGAGCTTGCATTAACAAGGCTAAATCCCAAATCTTTTTCTTTCATACCCTTGCTATCACTCAATCTTCAATTTCTCGGATCCTTGGATTCTCGATAGCCGCTCTCCCCTCCAAATATCTGGGTGCTCCCATGACTGATACTGCTTTAAAGCACTCATCTTGGCAACTGCTCTTGGAAAAATTGGAAGCCCGTCTATCTTCCTGGACTTACAGAGCCCTCAACATGGCAAGCCATCTAGTCTTAATCAAAGCTGTGTTGCAATCCATGCAGCTTTATCTGTTTTCAGTTCTGGCAGCGCCAAAATGGGTCCTCAAGGAAATCAAACAACTTCAAAGAACCTTTATGTGGGGAAATACGGGACAAAAACGAAAATGGGCACTAGTGAAATGGGATACAGTATGCCTTCCGAAAAACTCTGGAGGTACTGGGCTTCATGATCCTCAACACAATAATGCGATCATGGGAGCATGCATCTAGTGGAAATGGATCTTGGCGCCGCATACTCCCTGGGCTATCCTCTGGACAGCAAAATATGCCAACAACCGACCAGTAGACGATTTAATTCGACTCACAGAAGTTGGCCCAGGATCCCTAATCTGGAATGCAGCTAAACAACACAAGAATTTAATCCAATAGCACAGCTTCTGGGAAATTATGGATGGTAATAATGCACAGTTCTAGGAACACTCTTGGCAGCAAAGACCCAAGCTGAAGGACCTAATCAAACCTCACCAAATACAGGACTGTGAAGGTCAATTGATGGTCAAGGTAAACCAACATTGGAGTCCCACTCTTACACAGGGATACAGACAATGGATAAGCTCGGACCACATCATCAGGCAAGGCACAGAGTCCATTTGGGAAAATCTGGAAATAGAACTTTCAAACAGGAAAATTCGTTATTCCGATAAGAAGGATATAATTAGATGGGGTTACGAGGCAAGAGGAACCTTCACTACATAAGAGGCATATAATATAATTATAAGGAATCACACAGTCAAGGACCCTCTATGGAAAAAAGCTTGGGCCCCCACCATTTGGCCAAAACTATCCACTTTCCTCTGGTTGCTATGTCAAAATAAAATCCTCACTTGGGACAACCTTCAGAAAAGAAGCTTTTATGGGCCTTCTATGTGTCCCAACTACAAACAGGAGGAAGAAACCATTGTGCACCTCATGAACTCTTGCCCATTGGCAAACAGACTATGGGAAAAAGTAAGCTTCATATGCCAAAAAGATGGACGAATTAAGGAGGATATCACCAACACTGTGTGCAATTGGGCAATCAGTCCATATAAGAGCAAATTGTTAAACACTTTATGGAAACTTATCCCAGGTCTCCTCATGTGGACAATCTGGAAAGAAAGAAACCATCGCATCTTCAAGGACCAATCCTCACCTTTAGAAGTCCTATGGAATAATGTTTGTCAAAACCTTCAGGAAACCTTAATGCTTCAAACCTGGTATGAAGAAGACTTTCCCTCCATTCCACAGGAACAAAATATATGGGAAAACTGGAATCTTCAGTGGAACCAGATGCAAGCAAATCATGGTAAAACTTCTTCACAAAGAAAGACACCAGATAGATGGCTACCTCCGCCCCATCATATGATACAACTTAACTTCGATGGAGCTTCTAAAGGCAACCCAGGCAAAGCAGGATTTGAAGGAGTCTTCAAGGATCATAAAGGCGTACCTCTTCTAACCTTCATAGGCTCAATTGGTTGGGATACGAATAACTCAGCCGAATTAGAAGGGCTATGGTAGGGGCTTCTCCTTGCTCAACTCCATGGTTTCTTCCCACTCTTAATTGAAGGTGATTCTCAGATTCTCATTAACATGGTTAATCAGATTCTATAGGGGATGCCATCATACAAAGTAGGCAGCAGTTGGAGATTAGGAAAAATATTAGAGCTCATTGAACAATGGCTCTCTACCCACAGAGCAGTTACCCTTAAACACATTCATAGGGATGGAAACAAAGTGGCTGATCTTTTAGCTAACATTGGAGTGGATAGTGGAAGGACCCTACATGTAGGCACACTCAATACTATTGCCACTACACTCCAGTTAAATCATTACAATGATTTGGTGCAGATTGAAATGGTACAAGAAGAAGATACGCACCTAAATGCGGGTGTTAATCAAGTCATTTAAGGCAATTAGACGGTCAGGCGGCAGGAGGACTGGCCACATGGCCGCCTGCGTCTTCCCCCATGCCAACCTAAAGGGCATTCATGGCACCTTGCAGGTGCCATTAAATGAGTGCTTTGGCCAAGACATCACCACAATGCTCATAGCAATGGCCTCCACAGACCATAATGCTATTCCTCCTCCCCTGCTCCACTATGCTTGTCCTCCTCAAGCTGCAGAGCCTTGTTCATGCACAGTAACGGGAAACCGTTGTTGGCTGCTTAGCTATATAGACCTTGGCAATGGGTTTCACTTCTCCCGTACCAGGTTCTGCAATTTAGCTCCTGCTCAGACCTCCTTTGCTCAATCTCTACGCAGTCATTCCAATAATCTCCCCGTTGATAGCCTTGTCTTGAATCCTGCCATGGCTCGCATCCGCCACCGAATGCAGAGTAGGAGAGGAGGCACTCATGGTGGGAGCATCCACCCTCCTACAATGCCAAGTCCAGACTCTATCTCCCCCTCCATTTCAACTGACATTCCCAATTCTTATGGATCCTTCCTTGGACAATATCCCGACACCCACGGCGGAAGGGGAAGAGCTCAGCTCCAAGGTGCAAGGAGGAGGGATGTCGTTGTCCATACATCCAATTTTCCCCTTCCTCCGCACCCAGCTCCCCATACAATGCAATTCTTTTTTCACAGCACCTTGCATCGACCTGTAATCATAGCCACCATCACTATCACATTCTCTAAAGAAATCGACTCGCCGGAAGCTCCGCCTAAGCACAATGCTGAGCAGCAAAGAGTAGCACAAAGAAACAGATGCAATCGCAACCCAAGAAAATAGCAACTAGACGAAGATGTTGCCACCTTGAATGGAAAAGAGTTAGCTGGAAATCAGTAGGCTGCTGAAGGTAGAATTGGCGACACGCAGGCTTCAGGAAGCAGACCAGGAGACACGTCCGGACCGCATGCAGGTGCGGGCAGCACTGTAAGTGTCCATCTAGCTCGAGGCAGTGGCACATCACCAGAAGAGGATGATTGGTATCAATACGCATGTCTAATCGAGGAAGAACTAGCCCTAGACAATCTCTAGTCTCGACACTTGGCAGCCAGGTGTCGCCCTTCCGCCAAGTGGATGATTTTTTGATGACTGGGAAATCTCGGTTATGTCTGTGTTTTCCGGTTATGTTTATGCAATGTTTGATATGCTTTTCGTCAAAACTGATAGCCCCTATGTGGGTTTCTTTGCTTTCATGGACTGGTTTCCCCATTATTGGGGCAGTCAAGGTTAGACAGTCATATTTTTTATGAATGATGCTTAGCACTACTGAGGCCTGAGCCTCATTTTAATTATATTTTGTCTCATATTAATAGAATAGTTTTACTTAGAAAAATAAATAAATAAATGGGTAATCTAGGCAAAAGGGTTTACCAAGTATCTTTGAACTGCAATATACACCTTAGCTAAAACTAAGGACTTAATGTACGGTGGCCAATCTCCTCGAATGTTGTGTTCGGTGTATCACGTTTACAAGATGGTTGACTCAGTTACCTGCGGCTAAAAGATAGAAACCTAGTGGGGTATCCCAATATATACTTGACAGTATGGGGAGCACAATTCTGTGTTAGGCGTTGTCTAATGCAGAACCGTTTGATGAGAGCATCCCTCTATACTTATCATACTGAAGTGCCTCTGATATACCCAAGAGTATTGGATAACCTTCTATATACTTCCATACTGGGATGGGATTTTGGTGAGCTCCAGTATTGTAGCAATAATGCTACAACTCCTGGGGCTTCCTATCTCTTAATTTTATCAACCCGGTAGTTCGTACAAACTTGGAAGCGGCGGTGCTATATGCACAAGTACTAGCTCTTGTCGCAGCTGTCACTTGGTCAGCTGGCACAAGTCCGCTAGGGCTCAAGCCAACTTCTATAGGCTCTCAGAAGAAGCTTGCTAATTGATGGACGAAAGCTAATCTCAAAGGAAAGCTACTTTACTTGACAAAAATGAACTGAAGGCAAATCAAAGCATGTAAACCTAGGAAACCCTAATTTAACTAGTCTGACCTCTACAATGCAAGGAATGTAAATGCAACTTCTACCAATGCTGCCACTACCTCTAATAAATGAAAATGCATGGATCTAAACTACTTGCATCATGAAAGTTATGTTTTTGTATTTTTCCTTTAAGTGTGTGGAATGATGGTGATCTTGTGCTAACTAGGGTTTGGTTGTGCAGATGGGATGGAGAAGGAAGGAAAGCGTGGGATAGGTTGGGGAGGCTAAGAGAGGTCCCTAGGGATTCTTAGCATCCATCCACAGAGGTTCCTCGCATTCAGATGCTCAGCAACCGAGAGAGTGGCCTCCTACAGGATGGCTGTGGAGGATCCTACAGGATACTCTGTTTTCTACAGGATGTCTAAAAATGGCTACAGGATGACCTACCGTGAGTGTTTGGAGTGATGGAGGGATGATGAAATGGTAGAGGGAGATGTGTAAGGTAGGAATGAGGCTGGTGATGGCTTTAGAAGTGAAAGAATGGGATGGGAAGTGAGTGTAGGGAGTAGGGTGGAAGGTAAAGGGCTATGTCAACGAAAGGGCTAGAGAATGGAAGTACGTGAGGAGTGAAAGGCTTTGTGAGATAACAGAGCGGAGCAGGGATCAAAGATGTGTTTGCAGGTGTGATCAAGGTGGAGGACGAAGTGATGGAATAAGGGAAAGTAGTGTAGATGAAACAAATGCTTGTGAGTGTCACCAAAACGAGAATGCTTCAACCTGAGCTACCTGTGACATAAAATCAATGAACAGCAATATAAATTGTGAAGGAAACTCATGCATGGCAGTGGAATGAAGAAGCAATGCTAAATATGAAAGTGCATGAATGGATCTAAGTAATGCCTCAGCCTACTTCCAAAAAACTACAGCAGTTCTAACTAATAAAACCAATATGTTTGACTTCTACAGGAAATCTAAATCAGCAGCTATACTCAAATGCATGTAAAGGGAAAATGGAAACGAAATGCTAAAGGAACAATATTGATACAAAGGAAGGAGTCCTGAGCTCTCAGGTTGGGCCCAACCCCGAGAGCTTTAGGCTCCTTTAAAAACTTAAAATCTGATCCAAAACTGCTTGCTTTTATTCATAATCAAAAGTCTAATGTCATGCCAAAACTGGCTTACAAAGAGCAAAAACCAAATTGACTAACTAGCTGCTACGAAATGACTAACTACTAGCTACCAAAAATGACTACCAACTAGCTAAAAAATGACTAACCACTAGCTAAAAAATGACTAACCACTAGCTAACCAAAATGAGGCCCCAAGCCTTCTTATTTATACAATTTGAGGACCCAACAGTCCTCCTAAAAGTTAGGGACTTGGCTGCCCAAGACTTGGAGTTAACAGCAGTCCAACTTGACTTGCTTGGCTGCCCTTGTGCTCATTAATTTGGTGGCCTTTGAACTCCGAGCTGATGGTGGAGAATTCGAGGTAAGGGTCCATAAATGAGGGGGACACCTTCCTACAAATCCTCTAGCTTGTTCTCCCACGAATTTGGCTGCCAAGTGCTCATTAAGACCTTCAATTTTGTCTCCAAGTTGACCAACAAGGCTACACAAAGCACCCATTAGACTTGTTGGCATAATGACTAACCAAATTCACTCTATTAACATAAAAATAATCAAAAACATGCAATAAACAAATGAGAATGGTGGATTAAGTCAAATTAGGAGGTTGGATGAGCCCAAATATTTGTCCATTTTTGGGGCTCATCATCACCCCCCTACTGAAAGTGTTGCTCATCCTCTGAGCAACCAAATCTCTCCCCTTGTCTTTGATGGCCCTGATGGCCTCCTTGTCATGCCAAGCTTCTGAAGTGATGTCCTCTTCTCTGTCATGAAACCATGCTTCCTTGCTTCTTCCCACTACTTGCTCCTTTCCCTAAAGAATTCTCAGCTTGGGTATGATTGTGCAAGTATATTCAATCTGATGGCGGAAATGGTGGTGAAAGGAGATGAAACCAGTGGAGGATAGAAGAAAAAAGTGGTTGCATGCCTCCTCAACAAACTTCAAGCTTCAAATCCCTCTCCAAAATTGATTCTGGCCTGCCAAAAGGCTTCTACAGGAAAGTCATGTAGCTTCCTGTAGAAGGTTGAACCGTGACTAAATTGTGCTCGAACCTTGAAAGAAATGAGTGTTCATAGAGGGGATGGATGTGCTTGGGGTGGCCAACACAGGTGCTACCTCCTTAGCTAAAATCTCGGCCGATTTCTCCTTTTGCTGCCCTTTTTTTCAAACTTTCCTGTAGAAACTGTTCGCTGGCTTCTACAGGAAAGTCCTATAGTGGCTTTTTTTGTCTTCCTGTAGAAACAGTCTCCACTGTTTCACCTGCTTGGCTGAGGGTGCCTTCTCTGTTCTTGCTTTTGACCTATGATTTGGATGTCTTTCAAATGTGAAATTTGACCTTTAGTTGTTTGCCTATATACACCTTTTCCTGTTCAACTGCCTGGAGGTGTAATCTGCTGATTCCCTGTTTCATGAGCTGTCCCATATCTATGTTTGAAAGAATAATCTTTGTCAGCTATTGAAGTATATGATACAAAATTTTTGCGTCATCTGACCCTTTTGAAAAATATATTCCTTCTTTATTCATGGGTTACTTCTTGTAAAAGTATAATTACTAGAAAAACTCAGCAGAAATTAATTACTTTCTTCCTGGTCATCTAGCAAAACTTTGACAACAAAATTGGCAGTCAATTGTTTCATTTAAGGCTCTGCATGTGTGTCAAGGAAAATGAGAACTTCATGTCAAAAATTTTAGATATGGACACTGCTGAATTCATTCATGTTATCAACATTCTAATGCTCTGTTTTGACTTCATGATCCTATTGCAGAGATGGCATCTTTCCTCAACAATTAATTCTCCCCATGTTCCATATTGGTCTAAGATAAATTCAAATTATTTTGAAGAAAATCTCATACAACTCCTAAGAGATTAAAGAACCTACCAAAGGTATTCTTACTCTTTGATTTCCATATCGATCAATGAAGCAGGGGGTTTTCTCCAAGAAGGATAAACTTCCATCAATATCCTTCAATGCAAGCCTATCTATAACTAAGAACTTCACTGGTCATTTTTCCCTCTACTTCTTTGGATAACTTTGAATGGTATGTATCAACTGAATCACTTCAAAATATACAGTTCTGTCCAAACTCTGCCGTGGAGAAGCAATCCATTTGTTCCTGGTCCTGTTGGCTCAGCTTCCATTCCTTGTCCCATGGCAGACCCATAGGGAGTTCTATGATTCTACTGATATGTTCTGGGGTGAGCTTGAGGCTCAGACCTCTGAAGTTTACTGTAGCCAGTGTCTTAGATTTCGGCCTTAAAGCCTGCAGAAATTCTTCAGCTACTTCATCATCGTAACCCTGCAAATTATCACAAAAAGACATCCATTGAACCCTTGTGAATAGTTCTACCACCTCCTGGTTTTCTCTTAATTTGGTGGAATCTGTGGTTTCCCGCCTGATAAACCCACCCGGCATGATGAACACGGGGGTTTTGACTAAAGGTGACAAATGCAAAGGAGATTCGGTCTATTTTAGACAGGGCATGCATACAATTCACAAAACACAGTCTAGTTATACTGCTATCCTGTAGAAGCGATAGTATAGGCACAACAATCCGATATTTTTATGACCGGACTGTGAATGATGATCTTGCCACCTTTGAAAGCCAATTGCGGAAGGAGTTTCAGGGTTACCCTTTTTTCTGCCACCCTTTCTTACGTGAGGAATTCACCTTCCTGTAGAAACAACGTTCCTGTAGGAGCAGCGCGTGATTTCTGGGAAAGACTGCAGCTGGTCTGCGCCCTTGGTGTTACTTCACAGGCGTTCTAATGGCCAAAGCTCGGAGTGTTGAACTGCAGAGGGATCCGGATGATCATTCGAGTTCAAAACTGGAAGTCAGCCGAGCATTTTTCAATTACGGCCTGATTCACGTGAGAGAGTGAAGTGGCCAAGTGTACGTGGCCACATGCAACTGTTGTCTCCACTGCAGTGTAATTATGAACTGTAGTTCTCTGCCTGTAATCACTCACCATTAGTTGCACTGGAGCTCAAACGGCCAACACTTCCTGTTTTTTAAATTTCCACGTGAGTCAACCGTCCACGTGTATTGCGTGACTGCCATCTGAGTTCTTAGAGAAGGAAATCAGCTTAACCTTGCTACATTCGTGGCTTAATCTCACCATTTCATTCATTCATGCAGTTTCCAAATTAATTTTATGCAATAGAAGAATGGGTTTGTCACATACCTCGAAGTGGAATGGCTGCCGTGAGCTCTTTGCTGCTGCCTGCTCTGATTTTGCTGCTGCATGCTTAGTTTTCTTGATTGCATATGGCTTGGCTGCTAATCCTTGATTGCTTTTTTCATGTGCAGGTGTCCTCTGGCCGGATCTGAGTGCATGCAATCAATTCCACGTTCAACTCTGCCCGTTCAAGCTGCTGCTGCTGCATGGTCACAAAACCAGACTTCTTTTTGCCATTTCTCCCAAACGGTAGATCGGTTTGATCTGAAACTTGGTGAGCATGTTACTACCATCATTATGCATCTCCCATATCAAATTCATGATCAATGGATGCACGGATTTCGAGAAAATTGGAAAATGGCTGAAGATTTTAGAGCTCGATTTCTTGGAAACCGTGCATCAGAATTGGCTGAAACTGCTTGGGTAGGCTACTATCACCCACGTGCATCTCTCCATGAAACAGGTTTTGAAATGGATGCACGGTTATGGAGAAAATGCAAAAATGGCTGATGGTGATGGAGGCTGATTTCTTGGAAACCGTGCACCGGAATTGCATGAAATTCCTCAGGCATGTTGTCATCGACCTTGTACAATCCCCCATAAAATGGTTTGTCAAATCGATGCATGGTTCTCAAGTTATGGCAAAAACAAATTCTGCTCTATGTGTTTTTGGCTTCAAGGCATTTTGCATGTGTTTGCATGGTATGAAAAAATGAATTTTTGCTGTGATGCAGGTATGGAGATGATGGAGGATGAGTTGGAAGATTGCAGGAGGACTCTTGAACCTTTGAGGAAGCTAGCATGCTCACCAAACCACTTTTTGAAATGCATGCCTAGTTTCCCACAATTTCTACAGGAAGATCTTGTAGAAGCACAATGAGAGGCACAAGGAGGTGGACGAATGATGGAGAAAGGCAAGGGATGGACACACCAGTGCTTGTAGGCCTAATCAACAGATTCCCACCATTAGATTCATTTTTGAGATTGAATTTGGCTCGTCCAAAGGTTCTACAGGATGTTTCCTGTAGAAATATAGAGCATCCTGTAGAAGACACAATTTTGAGGAAAGAAGCTTAATGACATGAGAAAATGATGGAAAAGGGTTGAGGAATGGAAACATGGATGTGGGTAGGCCTCATGGACATATTCCAAGCCTTCAGGGCCTCTTTGGAGATCAATTTGGCTTTTTTGAAAGCTTCCTGTAGAAGACACAAAAACTCCTTTGTCTTTGATTTGAGTGCTCCTCCTATCATGAAACGTCCTCCTTTAACCTGCAATGTCATTGCTGCAACATGAAATGGAGATTAGCTTTATTTTTATTTTTCTTTTTCTCTTTTTTTTTTTGAAAAACAACTAGGGCGCCTCATGGAGGTTTTCACCCTAATTGCCTGCCTTGGGCGCCTCCAAGGGAGGTTTTCACCCAAAGATCTTTTTCTCTTTTCTCTTTTTTTTTTTTCAACCCATTGACCGCCTCATGGAGGTTTTCAATCAATGAGCCAACCTAAGGCGCCTCCGAGGAGTTTTTCACCTTAGATTTCTATTTTCCTTTTTTTCTTTTTTTTTTTTTTTCCCTACCCTACCCTACTTGAAAAACAAAATTCCTTTCAAGTATAAGAATACTTCCAATGGAGCCATGTGCACATCGAGATTAGAGAAAAAATGATGTGGAGGCTCGAAATGCATGCTCTGACAGGTATCCAGATCTCAGAGACCAAATGATCTGACTTTGAAGGGATCAAACATAGTTGAGGAAGAGAGTACTGCTGCAACTTAGTGACTGTCTGGAACCATGTCTCAATACAGCTTTGATATCCTTGGTCCCTTTGCTGATCTGGATCATTCTTCATGTCACTTTCTATCATGACTTTCTCATCTTCCTCCTTTTGTTGATCTTTATCTTGAGTACATGGAGGATTTGATGGTAACCATGAGGGATCTCTCTCGATCTCTGATTTAGATCTCTTTTCTTCATCAAGTGCAACCCATGGTTCTTTGATCTCCTCTTTTGATTCTTCTTTTGCTTTTGGTCCTTCAATGCTTTCATGATGATCTCTTTTTTGCATTACTTTTCCTGAGCTTAGGTGAACATCATTGAGCTCACGAGGAATCATTTGCACATGTTGTGCCTCATCTTTGAAATTGGGTTGAGCTACCCCAATTTGTGGATTTGGAAATGGAGGTACGGGTAGCTGAGTGGAGGTGTGAAATGAGATGGAGATGGATGGCATTGTGGATGAGCAGGTGGTGGAGGAAAATGAGCGGGATGAGAGTTGTACTGGGGCCTCCACTCCTGATAAGGTGCATTCCACTGAGGCTGTGGCTGAGCATAAGAGTGAAATGAATGAGCAACTGGTTGGGCATAATATGGATCTGTGAAGGAACAAGGAGAATATGACCAAGGAGGAGGTGTAGACCAGGAAGGATGAGCAGGGGGATCCCAAGAAGGCATGAAAGTGGCTTGATAAGGGTCATAATAGGTCTCGGGTATCCCTTGTAGTTCCTGCTGGTAGGGTATGGGTCCATGTGGCCTCCTTTGGTTCGTATAACAGAGTGATTCAGTGGCTCTCTTGGCTCTTTGATATGTAGCTTTGATTCTAGGCAAGGAAGGGCACTGATCTGTAGGATGGTATTCTTCACATACAAAACACACTTCTAGGGAGTGCATTGGACATTCGTTCCTAGGATGCTTTTTAAGGCACCTAGGAAAAAAAATGACCAAAGCCCTCTTGGCTTCCTCTTGCTTCTTCTCGATCCGCAAGGTATCCAGTTGCATGGCAAGAAACTGCCTCACATCACTCTTGAAATCTTTGATCTGATTTTCAAATTCACCTTTGGACAAGATGTTGCTCCCAACATCTCTACTTGTAGCCATTTGCTCCAGAGGAATGTTTTCTTCTTCTTCTCCCCTAGAGGTTCTTCAGATATGTCTTGATGTCCACCCAGGGGTTCTTTCATCACAGCCATCGAAGAAGAACATTGGCTGTGTGAAGCAGTGGGGGTGTTGTGCAATCATTTTTCTAACTTATCTCTACTCCTACAAAGCATGAAATAGATTGAACTGCAACTAACTATCTTGCGAAATTGAAATGAAAGCAGGAAAGGACTACTCTATTTTGCTCAAATGAAATCGCAAGAATGAAATGCTAGTCTACGCTTGCGGAATTGAAATGCTAATCTACGCTTGCAGAATTGAAATGCGGAATTGAAAGGCTATTCTAGGAAAGCAGGAAATGCTAATCTATGAAAGCAGGAAATGTCTATGCTACTCTTGCAGAATGGAAATGAAGTAAACTACTGAGCAGAAGGTAAGAGTAAGAAAATAAAAGAATAACAACAATCACCAATACTCTGCCACTTCCCCGGCAACGGCGCCAAAAAGATGGTGAGCTCCAGTATTGTAGCAATAATGCTACAACTCCTGGGGCTTCCTGTCTCTTAATTTTATCAACCCGGTAGTTCGTACAAACTTGGAAGCGGCGGTGCTATATGCACAAGTACTAGCTCTTGTCGCAGCTGTCACTTGGTCAGCTGGCACAAGTCCGCTAGGGCTCAAGCCAACTTCTATAGGCTCTCAGAAGAAGCTTGCTAATTGATGGACGAAAGCTAATCTCAAAGGAAAGCTACTTTACTTGACAAAAATGAACTGAAGGCAAATCAAAGCATGTAAACCTAGGAAACCCTAATTTAACTAGTCTGACCTCTACAATGCAAGGAATGTAAATGCAACTTCTACCAATGCTGTCACTACCTCTAATAAATGAAAATGCATGGATCTAAACTACTTGCATCATGAAAGTTATGTTTTTGTATTTTTCCTTTAAGTGTGTGGAATGATGGTGATCTTGTGCTAACTAGGGTTTGGTTGTGCAGATGGGATGGAGAAGGAAGGAAAGCGTGGGATAGGTTGGGGAGGCTAAGAGAGGTCCCTAGGGATCCTTAGCATCCATCCACAGAGGTTCCTCGCATTCAGATGCTCAGCAACCGAGAGAGTGGCCTCCTACAGGATGGCTGTGGAGGATCCTACAGGATACTCTGTTTTCTACAGGATGTATAAAAATGGCTACAGGATGACCTACCATGAGTGTTTGGAGTGATGGAGGGATGATGAAATGGTAGAGGGAGATGTGTAAGGTAGGAATGAGGCTGGTGATGGCTTTAGAAGTGAAAGAATGGGATGGGAAGTGAGTGTAGGGAGTAGGGTGGAAGGTAAAGGGCTATGTCAACGAAAGGGCTAGAGAATGGAAGTACGTGAGGAGTGAAAGGCTTTGTGAGATAACAGAGCGGAGCAGGGATCAAAGATGTGTTTGCAGGTGTGATCAAGGTGGAGGACGAAGTGATGGAACAAGAGAAAGTAGTGTAGATGAAACAAATGCTTGTGAGTGTCACCAAAACGAGAATGCTTCAACCTGAGCTACCTGTGACATAAAATCAATGAACAGCAATATAAATTGTGAAGGAAACTCATGCATGGCAGTTGAATGAAGAAGCAATGCTAAATATGAAAGTGCATGAATGGATCTAAGTAATGCCTCAGCCTACTTCCAAAAAACTACAGCAGTTCTAACTAATAAAACCAATATGTTTGACTTCTACAGGAAATCTAAATCAACAGCTATACTCAAATGCATGTAAAGGGAAAATGGAAACGAAATGCTAAAGGAACAATATTGATACAAAGGAAGGAGGCCTGAGCTCTCAGGTTGGGCCCAACCCCAAGAGCTTTAGGCTCCTTTAAAAACTTAAAACCTGATCCAAAACTGCTTGCTTTTATTCATAATCAAAAGTCTAATGTCATGCCAAAACTGGCTTACAAAGAGCAAAAACCAAATTGACTAACTAGCTGCTACGAAATGACTAACTACTAGCTACCAAAAATGACTACCAACTAGCTAAAAAATGACTAACCACTAGCTAAAAAATGACTAACCACTATCTAACCAAAATGAGGCCCCAAGCCTTCTTATTTATACAATTTGAGGACCCAACAGTCCTCCTAAAAGTTAGGGACTTGGCTGCCCAAGACTTGGAGTTATCAGCAGTCCAACTTGACTTGCTTGGCTGCCCTTGTGCTCATTAATTTGGTGGCCTTTGAACTCCGAGCTGATGGTGGAGAATTCGAGGTAAGGGTCCATAAATGAGGGGGACACCTTCCTACAAATCCTCTAGCTTGTTCTCCCACGAATTTGGCTGCCAAGTGCTCATTAAGACCTTCAATTTTGTCTCCAAGTTGACCAACAAGGCTACACAAAGCACCCATTAGACTTGTTGGCATAATGACTAACCAAATTCACTCTATTAACATAAAAATAATCAAAAACATGCAATAAACAAATGAGAATGGTGGATTAAGTCAAATTAGGAGGTTGGATGAGCCCAAATATTTGTCCATTTTTGGGGCTCATCAGATTTCACACCCGGGATACATTGCAGGCAGTTAATGATAGTTGCTATGTTTAAAGATGTCGGAACACGTATCTAGCCTAGACATCTAGATATTTGTGTTAAGTTCCAAATGCTCCTTAGGTTAATTGAGGTAAATTTTAATGTTTATCTTCAATTATGTTTTGGTTTTAAGGCTCAAAATGATGCCACCTAAACACCTATGATGCAACTATATGAGAAAGATAAATTTTCCATTTCAATGAAAGTTAGACTAATCAAGGGAATAAATTTCAATCAATAATGCATCATGCAAAATGCCTTCCACTAACTTTCACAATGAAAAATGTGAAAACAAAATATAATATTTCATTTCACTAAATGAAATGCCAACATGTGATCCTATAAGAAACGAAAATCACTTTCCTTTCACTAAGATGCGATAATGATTTTTCTTTTCACTTTGATTCAATCAATACAATCTAATGCAATGAGCAAAGGAAAATGCAATCAACTCAATGAAAATGAAAATTTCTTTCACTTTCATCTTCCAAACACAATTCCGAAAGAAAAAATGATTTCCACTTTTCACTATCCTAAATGCAACTTTTTCAAAAGAAAAATAAGTTTACTTTACAAATATGCCCTTATATGAATTATGTTTTTCTTTTCGTTTTGACTTATTTGATGCACCTAATATAGTTTTTAGCTTTCAATCCTCAAAAAATGTGATTTATTTTCAATGATGAGTCTCAAAAAATAAATTTTCAATGCAACTAAACTAATGCATTTTCAGGAAAGGTAAATTTCAAAATACAAGCTAAAACAAATGCAAAATGAAGTTTTCATTGATTTCCACAGAAAACAACACTCAATCAATCAATAAAACAAACATCTTAATGACATCAACAAGCAGCAAGCAATGACCAATTGACCATAAACCCCATAAATGAATTAGATTTCACTTCGAAGCCAATGAGACAAATTTTGCAAATTAATCAAGACAATCAATCAAAAAACTAAAAAATCCAAGCATATAGGATGGGAAAATACCTTAGGGGCAGGGACACACTAGATTCTAAGGAAGAAACCTTAAAAATTCTCACATTCAAGGATCATTGCTACTTTATATATCCAAACCCGTGATGATTGGGTTATCGTCACTACTTTTCATAGCCAAACCCGCGATGGTCGGGATCATCAACACTACTTTGTATAGCAAAAAGTAGTGATTATTTCAGCGTGACCAAACAATGAATAAATAAACAATCATCGTGATTGTATAGGTAAAAACTCGCGATTACATTGCGACTGTTAGAGCTAAACCCGTGGTGGCTGAGGAATATGGGAAAAAAAAAAAATTCAAAGAAACAATCCATACTTAGCACTCTAAGGGAGTAATCAGTAATGGTGTAAAGCCAGAGTGATGTAGACAAGCTGAGAAATTGATGGTCGGTCTAACTAGTCGTATGATCTGATTAGAGGAATGGATGGAAAAGGTTATAGCCTCCCCAGTGGAGTCGCCATTTTGTTGTCTAAGTAAATCCTCTATGCTAACAAAGATGATCCCTCTAGCCCAATGAGTGGGTCTAGCAACCTAAATGACAATCTACCAGACAATTACCTAAGTTACAGTTAAAAAGAGAGACAAAGAAGATGGCCTACCTCATTCTAATGCTACATCTATCTCCTTTGTTGAAGATCTTGAATCAGTTGCGTCACGAGATCGTTCCTATTGCTCACAGTGTTTATGTGTCTACACAAGAGATCAAGACACAACAAGACATGCAAATACAAATAGCATATTCAAAAGCAACCTACTTAACTGATCAAGGAATGTTAAGATAGATGATACATGAGCATACACATCAATGGAAAATGAACCAGCAGTTGTGTATTAATATAATAAAGGAGGAAGCATAAAATCAAACCTTCATGTCAATAGGCTCTCCTTGAATGAATATCCAAGTCTGTTATGAAACCAGCTCAAGAAAAGATAGAAAAGATAGATCAACGCCTTAGAATTCAGCATCTTCGAGGGGGAAACCTCCTTTAAATTACATAAATGAACAATTCTTGGATGATTCAAATGACAAAACCTCCTTTCTGTATATAGGAGTCTAAGGAGTCACAATATAACCCAGCCGACCTAACAATAATAATATAAGACCACAAAAATAACAATAGATGTATTCTATGGGGTACAGTAATAACAATATGGGGGCAATAGGGGCACAACAATATTAATAAGGGGTATAACTACAATAGTAATGGGGTAATCACTAGTATTATAGGGACCCAACATGCCCCTCTCCTTCAAAAAAGTGTTGTCCTCAACGCTTGAGTAGTTCTGGATACTTCTGTATAAAATTCTCATCCTCCCATGTGGAATCTTCAGTGGATAAGTTCTTCCACTTGATAAGATACTCCGAAATTGATCGATTTCGTAGCTGTCGAGTTCTTGTTTCTGTGACTGCTTCTGGTTCCAATATAATTTTTCCTTCCTCGTCAAGTTCTGGCAATATTGTTTGAACTGGGAGCTTGTCGCCTATAACCTTCTTTAAACATGAAACATGGAAAACTGGGAGCAATCGAGAAGCTGCAGGAAGCTCCAATTTGTATGCCATAGTACCAATCTTTTGCAACACCTTGTACGGACCATAATACTTTGGTGATAATTTATTATCCTTCTTAGCTTGCTTGAGGGACATTTGCTTATATGGTTGTAGTCGTAGGAATACCCAATCACCTACATCAAACTTCTTTCACTGCGATGTTGATCTACCTGTTGTTTCATTCTATTCTGTGCCAACACAAGGTTATCCTTTAAGAGTTGGAGGACTTGTTGTTGATGTTCGATGTGATGTTCCACTGCCTGAACCTTAGAATTTTCTCTTAAATATGATGTGATGGATGGTGGTTGATACCCATAAAGTGCCATAAATGGGGTCATTTTTGTTGCTGTATGGAAGGAAGTGTTATACCACCATTCAGCCAGAGGCAACCATTTGACCCATTGTGTCTGTTTATCAAATACAAAGCAATGAAGATATCCTTCCAAACATTTGTTTACTATCTCAGTTTGCCCATCAGATTGAGGATGATAAGATGAGCTATGAGCTAACTGAGTACCAAGACAAGAAAATAATTCTGTCCAAAAATTTCCAGTGAAAATGGGATCTCTATCACTTACAATAATCTTTGGGTTTCCATGTAGCTTTTGAATTGTTTCCATAAATGCAGTAGAAACTGTACTGGCTTTAAATGGATGTGATAATGCACAAAAGTGTGCATACTTGGTAAGTCTATCAACTACCACCATGATGAAACTCTTTCCCTCAGACTTGGGTAAACCTGTGATAAAATCCATTGAAACCTCCTCCCAACGTTGGCTTGGAATGGATAAAGGTTGTAATATACCCAGTGTCTTAATTGTTTCAACTTTATTTTGTTGGCAAACCAAACATTCCGCCACAAACTTTTGAATATCTGATTTAAGGCCATCCCAAAAAAATTCCTTCTTAACCCTGTGGTAAGTTTTTAAAAATCTTGAGTGCCCTCCTAAGGGAGAAGTGTGCAATTCCATAAGAATCTTTTGTTTTAGCTGGGAATTATTACAGAGGTATAAGCGATCTTTGTACCATAACGAATCATTTTGCCAGCTAAATGTATCAGGCGTACTAGAATCTTGTTGTAGCTTTCGAATAAGTGCCCACACTTATTCGTCATTCTTCCATTCCTCCCTTGCTTCGTTTATCCAATCTGGTTGGATAATAGAAATGGTTCACAACAATGCTTCCACATCCTCATCCTTTCTTGAGAGTGCATCTGCCACCACATTTTGGTTCCCTTTTTTGTAGATGATTTCAAAGTCATAACCCAATATCTTTGTGACCCAGTTTTGTTGCTCTTCAGAGGATAATCTTTGTTCTAAAAAGTATTTAAGGCTATCATGATCCGTTTTTACCTTGAAGTGTCTTCCCATTAGGTAGGGTCGCCATTTCTTTAGTGCATGGAGTATTGCCAACATTTCCTTCTCATAAATAGATTTGCTTAAAAACTTTCCCTTGATTGGACGACTTTCAAAAGCAATGGGTCTTTAGAACAGCACCAATTCCATTTCCTAAAGCATCACATTCCACAATAAAGGTTTTTGTGAAGTCTGGTGTAGCGAATACCGGTGCTTGGCACATTGCCCCTTTAAGATGTTCAAAGGCCTTTGTTGCTTCCGAAGTCCATGAAAATGCATCTTTCTTCAATAATATTGTTAGAGGTGTTGCTATTCTCCCATAATTCTTAACAAGCTTGCGATAATACCCTGTCAACCCGAGAAATCCTCGTATATGCTTTATGGATGTGGGGATTTTCCATTCCTTAATGGCTTTAATTTTTCTAGGGTCTACCTTAACTCCTTCATGAGATACAATATGACCCAGATATTCCACCTCTTGGACTCCAAAGAAAAATTTGGATATTTTTGCATATAATTGTTTCTCCTCCAATAGTTGTAGCACCCTGTCAACATGTTCAACATGATCCTTCCAAGACTTGCTGTAGATTAGTATATCATCAAAAAATACTAACAAAAATTTTCTAAGGAATGGTTTGAAAATTGAATTCATCAAACCTTGAAATGTTGAAGGTGCATTGGTAAGGCCAAAAGGCATGACCAAAAATTCATAATGACCCTCATGAGTTCTAAATGTTGTTTTCAGAATGTCTTCAGTCTTCATTATGATTTGATGATATCCTGAACGAAGATACAACTTGGTGAAGTAAATTGATCCATGCAATTCATCCAATAATTCATCAATGACAGGAATGGGGAACTTATCTTTAATAGTGAGCTTGTTGAGCTCCCTATAATCCGGACACATACGCCATGATCCATCCTTCTTGTGCACCAATACTACTGGAGCAGAGAAAGAACTTTGACTCGGTTGAATTATACCAGCCTCTAGTATTTTTGCAACCATACGTTCAATTTCACTCTTTTGGACATAGGGATATCTGTACGGCCTGATGTTTGGAGGAACACTTCCTGGAATCAGATGAATAGCATGATCATGATCACACATAGGTGGGATACCTTTGGGAGTCTCAAATACCTTGGAATGATTGTCCAGGACTTTTAGGAGATCTGGAGAAATAGATGATTTCGATGTGGAAACATCTAGCGAACATAATTGTGCAATTACACCTCTTTGTTCCTTTTTTAGAATCTTTGTCATACCATTAGAGCTTATTATCTTTCCTGGTTTCCCTGCAATACCCCTTAATTCAACTTCCTTTCCTTCCGTAAAAAATTTGATGAAAAGTTCTTGAAAATTAAAAGCTATTGTACCCAAGGATTGTAGCCATTGGACTCCTAGTACAACATCAGCACCTCCCATTGGAATGGAAAGCATTGGGCTAGTCAATACATATTCTCCCATGGATAGCTTGATATTATGGCACTTTCCAGAGAAATTTATTGTTCCTCCATTTGCAATCATTACTTGACACTCTGGTGCTGGATATAGGAAGCAATTCAATTCTTTTGCTACCTTACTATGAATAAAATTGTGGGTGCTTCCTGAATCAATCAACACTATTACCTTTTTCTTCTTGAATTGTCCTTCTATCTTGATGGTTTGAGGAGTGGTAATTCTCGCTAATGCATTACAAGATATGGTCAGATTTATTTGTTCTTCATCTAGGCTTTGTTCCTAGAGTATATCCTCTTCTTTTGACCTTTCTTGCTCCTTTTCTTCTTCCTCTTCACAATCTATGTAGAATAATTTCTTCTCAGCACACTTATGACCTTTAGTGTATTTGCTATCACAACTGTAACAAAGCCCTTTTGCTCTTTTTTCTTCCAATTTTTGTGGTGTCAACCTTATAGGTTGTGGAAGACTAGGGGCAACAACACTTCCGTCTTTATAGTTGTGAGTGGTATGCTTCCTGGTTGCCATAATTTTGCTTTCCATTTTTCTTGCTAACTTGAATGCCTTCTCTAATGAATCAGGTTCCCAAAGGTGAACATCATGTTGGATATTATCCTTTAAAGACCCTATGAACACATCAATCCTATGCTCCTCTGGAATATCTTTTACCCTTATGTTCAATTTTTGGAACTCCTCAATGTGCTTCATTATTGAACCCTTTTGTTTGAGACTTATCAATTGGCTAAAAAAAGTGTTTCTTTTTGTATCCTCATAATGTGCTATCAATTCTTCCGTAAAAATTGCCCAAATGATAAATTATTTACGAGAGCAAAGCCATTGATACCATACAAACTAATTTGGTTCCAAATATAAAGTTGCCATACGTACCTTTTGTGTGTTTTGCACATTATTGAGATCGAAGAATTGCTCCATCTGTAATATCCATGTGGCAGGATCCTTGCCATCAAACTTCCTCATATCGATTTTTGGAATATGGTGAGTCTTCGATCCAACATTAGAGTCTATGGAATCATGATTAACATTTCTTTTGTTCTCATCATGAGTTTTCTTTAGTACCCTTTCACCATTAGTGACCATTTCTTGTAGCAACTTATTCATATTTATCTTCAATTCTTCCATCTTATCATCCATGCCATCAATTTTAGCGTCCATGCCATTCACCTTAGCTTCCATGCCATCCATCTTAGGTTCTACGCCTTTCTTTAAACAATCCATCTTAGCTTCTACACCTCCCTTTAAACCATCCATCTTAGCTTTTTCTACATCTTTCCTTAAACCATCCATCTTAGATTTTGTTGCTTTTTGTGCAAGTGACACTTGTTGCACTTGTTCTTGTAATTTTGATATATCATATAACATTTCTTCTTCTTCTTCATGAGTCATGCTAGAGCTTTCAAGTTCCTTACTAGGTGTTTGCATTTTCTTTCCTTGAGGCATCAGTTACCAATAATAATGCTCTACTAGCCCTTTGAATTCCTTCAAAATAAATTTTCAAACCACTCTTAAGCAAAAATTTAAAAGAATCTACACACCTTTTTTCACTTTGTAGGAGCTCGATATTGCCTCTGATGTATCTCTGTACTTTCCGCTCATCTAGTTCTGAATTTGTGACCTGTAGTAGCCCTCTATGTCCTCTTTCCAATGCCACAAGTCTGACCCAAATTGGATTCTCCAAGGAAGCGTTATGTGAAATCTCCCACAGTGACTGGATTATGGACTAGTTCAGTAGAGCGAACTTGTACGACGTGCCACAAGTCACTGTTTCGACCTTTGGATCTGAAAAATGCATACAAGAAACTAAATTCTGTCCTGTTTCTGTACCTTCTTACAAAATTTTAATCCGATCCCCAGAGAGAAAGTTATGATGATTTTCCCCAGGTCACCTGTTTGGAATGTAATTCAGGAGTCTGCAAAAGGACCAACTTCCTCAGATCATATCTCCGCACATATAGTGCGAAAATCTCTGAAATTAGAACCAAAGGTTCAGCACGATTTCTTCTCAATTGGGTTTATTTTTAAACTTCTAAAACGTCACAGAAAAAAATTTATAGCGAAAATGCCACGATGACCTGTTTCGAGCAGCGAAACCCTAGAATCCAAAGCTTTGATACCAAATGTTATGAAACCAGCTTAAGAAAAGATAGAAAAGATAGATCAACGCCTTAGAATTCAGCCTCTTCGAGGGGGCAACCTCCTTTACATTACATAAATGAACAATTCTTGGATGATTCAAATGACAAAACCTCCTTTCTATATATAGGAGTCTAAGGAGTCACAATATAACCCAGCCGACCTAACAATAATAATATAAAGCCACAAAAATAACAATAGAGGGATTCTATGGGCCACAGTAATAACAATATGGGGGAAATAGGGGCACAACAATATTAATAAGGGGTATAACTACAACAGTAATGGGGTAATCACTAGTATTATAGGGACCCAACAAAGTCCAAGCTAAGCTCTCCAAGCCAAATGAGTAGCACATAGGCACAATCTTAGCATAAAGGTGCAAATAGGCATAGACCAACCATTTGGGAATGGGAGAGGATGAATATGTAGGCTAGGAAAGGGAGTTAGGATCTCTCCAAAGATAGGAGTAGGTTGTCATCTCAAGGAGGTAGCTCATAGGGATAAGACCAAGAGGCTAAGTTGGGAGAACTTGACCTCATCTATATTGAACAACCTCCAGCTCACCGCTATAGAAGCTTGCAGATCACGAAGCTTCTCATCCTCTTTGGTAAAATTGCAAATTTGGGATCATCGCATGTATACAAGTAAACAGAGTGATGCCATTGTGGGTCTAGTATAGTGAAACAAGCTACCATTGTGGTTTTTATTCTCATAAGAGTGATGATTCTAAAATTAGGGTTTCAGAGCTATTTCCTTTAGGGTAAGCTCAAGGAATTTTTCGAATCAATGACTTAGGAAGGATCTGGGCTGCATATATGAATGAATACACTGCATGATGGTCATTTTTCAGGAACTTTGGGGGTATGTCACAGGGAAATGCAGGAGGTGTGACAAAATATTGTGTAACATACTTACTAGAAATAGTGGGGAAAAATGAAAGTGAAACATCCTTTGTATAGACAGCATGTCACTCTTGAACACGACACACTTCTACTTATCATATTGGGTTTGGGATATCCTCACTCAGTGACTTGTCCTCCTGGGTTTGGGTGATCCATTTTGCCTCTCCACTGACTATTCCATTTCATCATGACCCCTAGTCTTATGTTGAGTCAAATACTACCACACTCTGGATTCGTGTCACCGATGTTCAAGAGAAGTCATATCTGTAGTTCATTACTTATATATTGTCTAACCCTTTGCTACAACTTGGATCCTATTTATTTCATTCCACTTTATTCCTCATTTCATGTCAATGATAGGGGAATCATCATGGCCCTCCTTTAACGAGTCACTTCCTGTCGACTTCAGCTCATTATCCTTGAAGATGACTTAGAGACTCCCTTTCAGTACCTTAGAGCTTGCATGCCTTAATGGAAAGTTTTTCACATTTGACGACAGGTTTCCATCATTGGCCTTTGATCAGATGATTCCATGAGTGTTGGACTTCAGCTTCATTTTCATATTCATGGATTGTACTGTCGTACCTTGAGAACCATTGTCATTACTGGTGGTTTCTCTCGTGCCTGTTAATGGTCCACATCACTGGCTGGTAATCAAGTAGTTTTCTAGAATGTTTGACTTTGACACATTCATTCACATGTTAGAAATCATACTTGGATCGGGTTGGGATCGAGTGCAAGACCTTGAGTCTTGTCTGATATGACTTAGGTTGCGTGGTGTTATGTATTATTCATTATTGTACACATGTTTCTGTTATATGGATGGTTGTGACCATACTGTGGGACTTTACATTTATGGTGATCCTTCTATCTTGGATGGATGCATCCATACCTTGGATCTTATATTTACAGATGATCCTTTTCATTTGGATGGTTTTGCCCATACCATGGATCCTTCCACATAGTCCTTATTATCCAGATGGCTATGTCCATATCGTGGATTCATGTTTTGATATCATATATGTATATGTATATGTGTCCTTGATTTGTAGGTCTCCTAGCAATGTTTGTTCTCGTCCTTGCAAGAGATTGTAAATCATCTCAACCATCAATCCTTGTTCTGCCTTCATGCTTTAGGGGGCATCTGTTATATAGTATTTTTTCACACCTCCTGTACTTCCCTATGACATACCATAAAGTGCTCAAAACATGACCATCACACAGTGTACTCATCCAAATATGTAGCTCAGATCCTCCCTAAAACAATGATGAAAAAATGCCTTGAGCTTCCCTGAAGGAAATGACACTTAAACCCTAATTTTAGCATCATCGCCCCCCTAGCACTAAAAATGGCTCTTAAACCCTAATTTTGGCATCATTTCCCCCCTAACACTAAAAACTGTGATGGTCGCTAGTTGCACTATACTATCCCCACGATTCCATCGCGCTTTTGTCTTGGATACCAGTGATGATCCCTAAAAGGAAATTTTCCCAAAGAGGAAAAGAAGCTTCATGATCTAGAGGCTTCCATAATGACGAGTTGGAGGTTTTTCGGCATGGATGAGGTTGAGTTCTCTCAACTTGGCCCTTTGGTCTTATCCCTATGAGCTATCTCCTTGAGATGAGGGCTTTCTCCTATATTTGGAGAGATCCTAACTCCCTTTCCCTTCCTATATATTCATCCTCTCTCATTCCCAAATGGTTGGTGTTTTGCTATTTGCGCCTTTATGCTAAGATTGTGCCTACATGCTACTCATTTGGCTTGGAGAAGGAGTGCTTGGTGAGCTTGAGATTGGACTTGGACATTCACCCAAGGAGATATTATTGACATCAAGGCTTGGTTGTATGCTTCCTCCTTTATTCTATTAATATATACAGCTATTGGTTCATTTTCCATAAATGTGTATGTTAATGCATCATTTATCTTAATGCTCCTTGATATGTTAAGTAGGTTACTTTCGATTATGCTATTTGTACTTGTATGCTTTGTTCTATCTTGATCTCTTATACAAGCATTTAAACATTATGAGCAATAGGACCGAGCCTGTGGCACAAGTGATTCGAGGTCTTCAACAAAGGAGGATATTATAACATCAGAACAAGATAGGCCATCTTCCTCATCTCCTATTTGGAATATAACTGTGGAAAGTTTCTAGTAGATTGTCACTTAGGTTGCTAGTCCCACTCATTGGGTTAGAGGGATCTTCTCTATCTGTAGAGAGGATTTCCTAGACAACATTTATTTCTTTATGTACTTTCCCAAGGTCTTCATATATTTCCCATGGAAATATCATGGCTAATTCTTCTAGTCATTAGATGTTGAATTCCTTCTCCATAGTTGCATCTTTCATTATCTCTTCTTTTCTCTTTATTCACATATTAATTTCTAGGAGCTCCCAATCATAGTTCCTTCATTTTTTCAACCACCTCATATTCCATACGAGGACATATTATCTTTATTTCATATAGTTAATATGTGAATCATGCCTTCATGCATCATTTTAATGAAAGAGATCATTTCCCCTTGATCATGATCATGAGGTAAAGCATACATCCTTACTATCTGCAACTATATAATGACATGACTTGACTCATTGAACATATGCATACATACCTATTTTCTTATCTATACTTCCTTTAATAACTTCATGTCCTTTATTGAGAGTGCTTCAATCATATTGGACATGTTGCATTCTTTTGTCATCATACCATGATTCTTTCAAACAATGAATCCCACTCAAAGTGGAATTATCAGCGATACATTTTATTCTTCCATAGAATGAATCTTCTAATGAAGATTCCAATAGAGGATCTTGATTATCCTTATCTTATAAATGCTCCTTCCCAATGATATATGATGATCTCTATCCTAGATGATTATCTTCTACCCATAAGTACTACTAATTCTTCTAGTGAGGTTATCAAGATCTACTTCGTTCTAATGACCATTGTCATAGAATTCTACTTCAGATATATTTCAAGTTTCTTATGATGATGTCTTGAGCTCTTGCTTTAGTCATATGATCCTATGATACCATATCCTAAAATGATGCATCATATCATGCTTATAATTTTTCCTACCATGATAGCCATATTTTATAAAAACTGAAAAGAACTCGATGGAGAAGACTTATCTCAATCATAGTAGAGATATATTACTTCTTCCTTCTTCGATTTATTCTTTTCAACTTCTTCCACTTCTTTGGTGACATGGGCTTCTTCTCTCCTCTTTTTTTGGTGTCCTTCTTGAGTTTGGGACAATCTCTCTTATAGTTCCCATATTCTTGACATCCATAACATTGAACTTTTTCAATATTCTTCTTCCTTTTATGAGGACCAAATTTCCCAAACTTTCCTTTCCTCTTTGTCATGGAAGCATATGCTTGAGTTTTCTCATTTGATCCTACATTACTTCTTTCTATTGGCTTTGTGGAGCCTGACCCAGGTTCAACGTTAGTTAGCCAAACAAATCCCTACACTACCGGCCCTTTCGGCATCAACCCGCAGAGCATGGACCGAAGTCTCACTCGAAGTAGTATAGGGGATGTTGGAACCAATTTTCCACACCTTGATATGGTCATGATGTCAATTTATACCCTTTGTTCCTACTTTTTCACAGGTCGCTAAGCCTTAGGGCTCTGTCAGTCTACCCTTTATTCCGCCCTTCAGTACCTCCGCGAAGGTGTATGATTGACCTTCGCGCAGCCTTAACCCATGATCCAGGTACTTCCGCACTGCTATGACAACATATTGTATAGGTTCCCAAGTTATCTTAAGTGTTTTACTTATCTTACTAATCAACCACAGTTAGCGCCGCGGAAACTAATATTCTTACTTGCGTTCAATTAACCAATATTATCACATATATTCGCACATCACATAAACATTGTAAATTAAACCCAAAACGTAATATAAGCGGATGCAATAACCAGAGATAAATACATAGAATTTGTAGAATACTTCTCTTTATTGATATCTTCAATTCAATATAGACTCTATCCACCCTACGCACACAGCTGCAGGGGTCCGTGCACTCAGTTGTAGACTTCCACCCTAGGCCTTTGCGCACTCAGTTGTAGAGCCTCTAACTACGCTAAGACCGAAAACACTTAGACTCCAATGCTTAACTCCTTACTTCAATATTCGCTCTCTACTTAACTTTACTACTTAGAGCTTACTTGCTTATCTCCTTTTTATATAATCCCATGGTCCGCAGACCATGGGTGGATCTTTACAGCTAACTTTACACTTTAAAAAATAAGGGCAGAAAACCCTTTATGAATCTTGACACCTTTGTGCTCTGCGACCACAAAATACGGAGACTTTACAACTCTATTACAAAATTTTTCTCAAAACATGGTCTTTTAGCCCCAAAAATATCCTTGGGGAACCTGTTCCCACCAGGCCCCCAACACAAACATGGTGACTCACCCTCGAGTCACTCTACAGATGCGGAGATCTTGGCGCGAAGACTTTCTAGCTCGACCTGTATGACAGCAACCTCGGTAGTGCACTGTGCAGCCACTTGCTTCGCTTCTTCAACCAACTGCTCGGTTGCTAGTCCTAAAGCGATAGCCTGAAGCTTCTGTTGAGTTGCTAGTTAGCCAAACAAATCGTTGGTTTGCACCATGATACTTTGTTTTCTCATTCATTTCTTCCTCTGTTTTGGGTGAAGGCGACCTTGCGTGTTATGAAACCAGCTCACAAAAGGATAGAAAAGATAGATCAATGCCTTAGAATTCAGCCTCTTCGAGGGGGCAACCTCCTTTACATTACATAAATGAACAATTCTTGGATGATTCGAATGAAAAAACCTCCTTTCTATATATAGGAGTCTAAGGAGTGACAATATAACCCAGCCAACCTAACAATAATAATATAAAGCCACAAAAATAACAATAGAGGGATTCTATGGGGCACAGTAATAACAATATGGGGACAATAGGGGCACAACAATATTAATAAGGGGTACAACTATAATAGTAATGGGGTAATCACTAGTATTATAGGGACCCAACATGCCCCTCTCCTTCAAAAAAGTGTTGTCCTCAACGCTTGAGTAGTTCTAGATATAAGAAGCAATTCCACGATGACCAGTCTGGAGCAGCGAAATCCTAGAATCCAAAGCTCTGATACCAAATGTTATGAAACCAACTCAAAAAAAGATAGAAAAGATAGATCAACGCCTTAGAATTCAGCCTCTTCGAGGGGGAAACCTCCTTTACATTACATAAATGAACAATTCTTGGATGATTCGAATGACAAAACCTCCTTTCTATATATAGGAGTCTAAAGAGTCACAATATAACCCAGCCGACCTAACAATAATAATATAAAGCCACAAAAACAACAATAGAGGGATTCTATGGGGCACAGTAATAACAATATGGGGACAATAGGGGCACAACAATATTAATAAGGGGTACAACTACAATAGTAATGGGGTAATCACTAGTATTATAGGGACCCAACATTGCGCCTTTGTCATAGCCACGCTCTAGTTTTCCTGTCTCCTTTTCCATCTACTGGGCAGCATTGCGCTCCACCTGGGCCTTGTCAACGACCTCCTTCTTCCTCTTCTCAACCAGCTATGCCATCTTGAGCTTGGCCTCCTCCTTTTTGCATTGTGCACAAACTTGCTCGACCCCACCACCAAGTCTGAGGTAGTGCACCACTTTTCCAGCCAGCAATCAAGTACTGCATCAATTGCGTTGTCCATTTCCAAGTAGGGAAAATCATACCATGTATGTTGAGGTTTCTTCTGTGCCTTGATCGACACATCGTGAAAGTCTTCCTTGAACTCCACGTGCCCCTGCAGGTTGGTAAACACAGTAGGTGACAATCACGGTTTGCGATTGATAGCCATATGGATGTTCATTTCCATCAAGATCCACAAGATATTTCTATCCTTGATTACTGAGCATCCTTAGTCTCCCACAGAGAAGTGTACTTTGCTGCTTCTGAAAATTCCGGCGCAACCGAGGGGAATTGACTGTCTTCCGGCAACTCCCAGGCTACCAGGACAACAGACAGCAAGAGCCATGCATATTGGAAGGTCTTCCTAAGCTCCTGCGCCTCGTGGTAGTTTACAAGGAACTCACAGCAATGGCGCATTAAGCAGCTAGCGCGACGACTAGTGCCGGGTATCGGCTCCTCCAGCCACAGACACCCATCGTGCACCAAGCATAGCAGCTACTTGATGACCAATACTGTAATGGGGGTGTGAGTGTAGTGTAGCACCCAAAGAAGGTTGAGAAAACCTGCCTTGTTTACTCCCCTGAGCCACTTCTGCAGTTCTAATGCAGTCATCCCGGTGGTTGTGTCAACAACGCAACACATTAGCTGCTCTATCGCCAAGTGCGGGAACTTCTCATGGTCAACTAAGTCCCAATATTCCAGTTTTAATATAGGAACCCACCCAAAGCATGGTCCTTCAAAGACAATCTCATCTGGTAGCCGAGGGGTGTGTAAGGCGACCTTTCTTTTGTCAATGTCCTTCGGAACCTTGGTCTTGCCCTTGCGTGGAGGGACGTACTCGGGCAACTTAGTGATAGGGTCAGAACCCTGGACTTCAACTTCCTCCACTTCTACCTCCAAATCCTCATCATCCATCAGGATATTCTCAATTTCTTCCTCCTCTGGCTCCAGGTTAATGGTTTTTCCCTTTTCCTGTGTGGTGGGTTTGTCCTTTTGCATTGGGTTTCTTCTAGGCGACACGTGCACCGATATCGCAGTCTACTTTCCCTTTTTATCCTTCGCTCTCTCCTTGGTTGGGGTTGGATTCGGTCTAGGTGTCTGTGGTGATTTGGAGACTCTAGCTAATACCTCTGCAACCTCTGGAGCAGCTCCCTCTGCCTCCCTAACAACCTCTAGCACAACCCCCTCGGCTATCACTACTTCAATGCTCATAGCTTCTACGGGTGCCGACATGATGCTATGCAACAAATCCTGTGTCTCCTTTGGCAACGTCACAAATACTAAACTTGCTAGTAAAACTTCACACTTTTCACAGTTCATGTGCACCTAAGAGCTCAACAACTCAATTCTCAAAATGCCAAGTGTTTTTCGCTGGGCAGCCACCTGTAATTTATAGGCACTTTCAAGTTCAAATCTGACCATTCCCCCCACATTCGGTTAATTAATACCAGGTTGGCAATAGATTTCCAAGGATCTTTCCCATAAATTTTTTCTTAAATGTCCGTTGCCTACTCCATTTGGCCGCATTCTTACTGTCAAATCATGAACAATGACTTTAACGGTCACTTTCCAGCTGACTTGCATGATTTCTTCCTAGGTAGCGTAGCTCTCTTCACATTATCATGAACCCTGTGACATTTCCTCATTCTACATAATCCTCCAATCACGTAGTTCCCCAACCTGGGCAGTGTAGTTTATAGTCCCATGCCTCCTTTCAGCTGCCTAGAGTGCTAAGACTATGCTACCCTCATATAGTCACTTGGCCAGATCACCAGTGTATGGCTTCAATCGGCTGCCATTCACCTTTCCTGGGAAGGGATCTCTATTCAATTTAACCAACTGAGTTGCTCCACCGTCAGTAATGTCCTTAATGACATAGGGCCCTAACCATTGCATTCTGAATTTCCCTCGAAATTTATCAAACTTGATGTCATATAACGAAACCATATCATTTAATTTAAAGGTGCACAGCTTAATGTGCCAATCATGCCATGCTTTTTCATGATGATTTTGGACCTGTTGGTGAAATCCAACTAGAAATCTCTCTTCCTCAAGCTCAGCCAGCTGCAGGAGCCTCTCTTCCAAGGCTCTACGATCCATCATACCTGTGAGTCCCACTATGCATAGACTAGGAAAAATGTATTCCATGGGCATCACTACTTCAACACCATATACAAGCCTAAAGCGTGTTTGTCCAGTCAAATTTTTGTATATCATCCGATAGGCCCATAGTACTGTTGGTATGTGTAGGTTCCAATCACTTCGTTGACCGTTGCAAGCCTTGGTCAGCACGTTCTCCAGCACCTTATTGAATTCTTCCACCATCCCATTAGCCTGTGGGTGATAAGGCGGCCTTTTCTGGTGATATACCTGAAATTCCTCCATCAGCGCGCTGATCATTTCGTTCAGAAAGTGCGTACCATGATCACTCATCAAAATCTTTGGACACCCAAATCGCATCAATACATACTCAAAGAGGAACTTCGCAGCAGTCGCACCTGTGCAATCCTTCAAAGGTTGTACCTCTGCCCATCGATTCAAATACTCAGTCACGGTGATGATGTACCGCGCTCCCATCTTCTTTATTTGGGGCTAAATGGGTCCCACAAAATCTATCGCCCATTTCTCGAAAGGTTGGAAGATCGTCTGTGGGTTCAGAGACAACTCATCTCTTTGCGATGGCCTGTCAATCCTTTGGCACACATCACACGCCTTGCAATAAGCTTTTGAATCCTGATGGAGGGTTGGCCACCACAACCCTGCACGTAGAATCTTCTGGGCAGTCGCTCTCCCTGCATAATGGCCTCCCGCGATGCCCCCATGAGTGTCCGCGAGGATACTTCTCCTTTCAAACTCGGTATATATCGTCATAGTACTTCATCGGACCCCATTTTGTACAGATGTCCGGAAATGACAGAAAAGTTTGTCGTGCGTACCACTAACTCCTTTTTCTGCTAGATGGTGTAACCTTCCGGGGCAGTTCCTGTCGTTAGGAAGTGTATAATGTCTTCGAAGTGACCATCCACGACACGCACTGCAAATAGTTGCGTGTCAGGCAATCCCTCCTCTAAATTAGTGGCCTCTTCCCCCATTTCGATGCATGACAGATGGTCTGGTCCCACGTTCAGTCATCCAGGCTTCACAATAACTTCAAAATCATATTCCTAGAACAATAAAAACCACCTACAGATTCTCCCCCCCAACATAGGCTTATTGACCAGGTATTTCAACGCAAAATGATATGTATACATCCTTAAAATTTCCACCCATAAAATAGTTTCTAAACTTCTGGAGCACGTATACCATGGCTAATCCTTCGCACTCAGTGGTGGAATATTTTTTCTCAGCCTTGGATAACCTCCTACTTTTGAATGCTCTAGGATGGTCCAATTCTCCTCCGCTAGCATGTGTCAGTACTGCTCCTAGTGATATACATGACGTGTCTACATGTACATGAAACTCCTTCTTCCAATCCAGGAAGACTAAAATCGGCGCGGTGACCATTTTTCCTTTCAATACATCCAATCTCTTCTGACAGTCCTCGTTCCAATAGAACGTGACATCGTTTTTCAACAACTTCTCCATAGGCACAGTGATTTGGGCATAGCCCTTGATAAACTTCCTGTAATACCCCGTATGTCCTAGGGTTGCGCGTAGCTATTTTACACTCCTCGAAGCCTCCAAGTTAAGTATCACTGCGATCTTTGCGGGATCTACCATCAGTCCCTGTCTACAAACCACGTGACCCAGCAAAGTCCCAAAAGGCACACAAAATAGACATTTCATCAAATTGAGCGTAATATGGTACCTTCGATAAGTATCTAGCATTAGGAAAAAAGTTGCCACATGGTGTTTTATCAACCCAAACACAGTCCAGTCATCAAAGTACACCTCAAGAAACTTATGAGTGAATTCTTTGAATGCAACAATGATTACGCGTGAAAAAATCGTAGGTGCATTCTTCAATCTGAAATGCATTATAGTGTACTGAAAACATCCCCACTCAGTCGTGAAGGTCATTTTGCTTCTATCTTCAGGCGCAATTTTGATTTGATGGTATCCAGAGAACCCATCAGTGAAGGAGTATGCTTCCTAGCCTCCTACATTATCCAATACCTCATCAGTGAACGGGGTCAGGAAAGGATCATGTACGCAAGCATCATTCAACTTCCTCAGATCTACGCATATCCTTATTTCATCCTTCTACTATTTTCCTTGTACCACCATTGGGCTCACCCAATCAGATTCTTCTACAGACGCAATGATTCCTACCGTGAGCATCTTGTCTAGCTCTAAGCAGACCTTCTCCTTATACTTTGGATTGGGACGATAAGGTATTTGCTTAACCAGCTTCACGTCGGGCTTTAACGTGATATTCATAACACTCGGGTCTCCTATTATCCCCTTTAGCTCTGTAAACTTGGTAGGGAACAAATCCTGCTATTTGTGGAGCAATTCAACAACCTTGTGTACTGTCGCATCATCCCAGTAATTTCCAATCTTCGCGGATTTGGGCTCTACCTCCATACAAATATTTACTTGTTTCGTTTTCAGTGGCGCAGTTATATCAGGATTCTCTATCTACGATCCCTCGACCTCGCAGTGACCCTCAGTTTCAGGGATATTAATCTTTCGTGGATCCTCATCTTCTTCTTTAGCAGTCACATTATAGAATTCCAACACATGGCTCAACTAAGTAGTCCAGTCAGGTTGAATCAGATCCAAAGGATTTAACAGTATCCTAAAGATTAATGCTTTAACTTCTTGTAGCACTTTGTCAATACAGTCAAACCCGTCTTCAAACATGAACGTCATTATGAACTCTTCCTGCAAAATATCCCATTCACCTGTGCCATGGCAGAGCTTTGTCTCCAGGCACTAGTTCAGCGGGATGACATCCAAGGTATGACAAAACAAGTGCACCCATTCAAGTTGGGGCTTCACTCCATAAGCCTTAGCCCATTTGGCCAAGTGTGAACATGGATCATCTTTCCCATCATATTTTTTTGTCATTCATATCTATGGCTTCCCAAAGCATGTTCTCATCATCCTTCTACACTTGCACCAATCATCAAAACTACCCTTATGCATACCCCACCATCTTGTGGGCATAGCACGCAGTGCCCAGTCCAAAGCCTAGAAGTGCTTCTTCTTTGGTACTTCCCTCTCAAATGCATCCAAAAATACATCTACGTCATTCAAGCCATCGTAAGTGGGTAGATTTCTTACCTCTGACGATACACAGCGCAGTGACCGGGTCATCATGTTGCAACTCAGCGTGGTTACTTCATGTAGCTGATTCTACTAATGCTCTAATTCTTCATCAGAGTCTGAGGTGCAGGAACTCTCACGATCCCATGTAATTCATCCATCCGTTGTCGGATTCACCCAATCTTGGTCTCACATTGTTATCTTATATATGCAGTCCAAATCATCATCACTCTCATAATCGTGGACTAGTCCAGTATAGTACGATCCTTCAGCAGGATCTAGGGGTACTATTATGTGAAGCGATTTCTTTTCAAATATATTCTTTCACTTCTTTAGGTTGATTCCCCAGTTCATGTCAGTAGCCCAATCAATTCAAAGAAGCACAGGGTAGGGGTTGGTGTCATCCACAATTTCTATCACTTCAAAGTCAGCCAATACGCTCGCACCTTCAATATCGAAATTTACTCCTTGTAGTTGTCCCATGGGGATGATCTTATGTTGATTTGCCATCCTTAACTGAATCAAATACCACTGCAGTGCAGGTCTCCCCATCCGCTCCCAAGTCTGCTTTGGTAAAATGTTCATGTCTGACTCGAGATCCAGAATAACCTGATCCATTTCATATTCTCCTATCTACATGGTCAGTCTCATCTCACACCCTATCCTTTCTTTATGCTTAACAATCTTCTGTACCATGCGCGGTTCACTCGGAGTGTTTCCGACACATCTATTTATAAGTTCCCGTAACCCTTTCACAGCCTTGCTATCGCGCAAAAACTTCATGCAGGTCTCTAGAAAGGTCGTAAGAATAAAAGGGTCCATTTCTTGATCAAGCCTATCCCTGCTCCCTGAGGTAGAGGCCTCAGTGAAGCTCTTCTTTGCTTCCATGAATGTTTCGTGTGCACACTCCAAATAAAATTCAGCCTCCGCCGAAGCTTTGTGAACCCATGCACTATCTTCCCGTTGTTTCCCCTTATCATCGCTCGTTGCAATTCCACTTTGAAGCACTATATTCACATTCGGATCCTCTTCGCAAGGCACATCCCTCATCATCTACAGGTTCTGAGTCGGCTAAGGTGGTAACACCCCTTTGTCACTTATCCTCACTATCAACGTAGGACATGCCTCTATCTCATGGTCAAATTGAGTACAACATTTTCACGACGGACGCGTTGGGTTAGTGCATTCACGGGCATAGTGTCCTGGTCCTCTGCAATTGTAATAGATCAGTTATCCCCGACCTCTGCCAGGTCCTCCTCCGCCTCAGCCTCATCCGCACCCCTAAAAGCCGGTTCGCGCCATCCGAGCGCTCTGGTCAAGGGGCTACATTTCTACCTAAACTCTACAGGCAGGTGTTATGTCCATCATCAATTCGTAACTTTGGAAGTTGCACTCATTATTCCCTACCAACCTGCAGAAGTTGCAGAATAGTTGTTGTGGTGTTTGTACAAACTTCTACAGCGAATGGAAATTATCAGTTGTATGTTTCCTTGCTACCTGACATATAGCGCACCACAATGCAGGCCCCACGCTCGGTCTTGCATGGGCTTCCAGCCTCAAAGGCATCAGTCCTCCTCCTGTAATATAGTTTGAAAAGACTGGGCCCTGGTCTTTGTCATGCCCCTGACCTTTACATTTCAAGCACCATATTTCTTCACGTGCCTCCGGTCAAACTGTTCTATCCCGCTTCAAAATTTGCATTTCATGGCAAAGATTTTGCAACTGCGCATGGATCTGTTGAACCCCCAAATTCGAATCTTGCATCGGTGTTTCATGCAGTCTTATGGCAATTTCCAAGGCCTCTGCCTGAGTCGTAATTTTTTGTTGTGACATGCAACCCTTAAGTGAGGCAGGAGCAAAGCCACGAACCACTGGCAGTGTTGTCCATCTGTTAAGTTCATATTAGCTTCGTAAATTTCACACTTCAATCTCTTATCCAATTCCCAAGGTGTCTCACCAAGTTTCATTGAAATTTCCTTGAACCCCACAATGTACTATGCCTTGGATTTAGGCCTACTAAACTCTTTATTCATCATGGTCTGGATTTTTTCCAGCCCAACATTTGGATTATCATTGGAGTACTTGATGTACCAAGTTAGTGCACGATCCTGCAAAGCACTAACCAATGCTGCCTTCATCATGTGATCATCTGTGACGCCCTGAGCTTCCCATACAACTTTCACGATGAACCAAAACTGGTTCGATTCCTCATTTCCCAAGCCCTTAAACAAAGGCAGCTTCACTGAATTCGCCATGTTGAACTATGGTGGAGGTGGCAGTGGTGTGGGCAAAGTCGCAGGTGATGGTAGTGAAGTTGGAGGTGGTGTAGGTGGAGGTGGCAGTCGCGGGAATCCCTATTTTATTAACTGAACTACACTTAGCAGAGAAGTCTGCACTACTCCCTCCTTGTCACCCAATGGAGGTGAAATCAATGGGCTATATTCAGGACCATTTCTTCCTTCGTTCATATAAGTCTTTCCACTTCGCGTAGCTCTGAACATCAAGGTAGATGCATAACCTGTTTTTCACACAATAACATCTTAATCCAGGTATTTAAATACTTCAAGTACTTACCTCATAGACATTTGAAAAAGTGTCACTCTGCCTCACTATAGCTAACTGAGGTATTGGCCATGAATTCAGTCACAAATCCTCCTATGATGCGATCGAGCCAATGATCGACAACACAGGCGATCTTATCCTCAGAGGCTTTCAATCTCTATACTAACTCTAGGGTCTAGACAATAGGACCGTTAAGCCTCCACCTCCTTGGATATCCGCTAGCTTCGCGATCCACTTGTATAACTCAACTGGAAAGGAACAGAAAAAGATCTCGTGGATTTCCATATACAGGCACCTATCCAGCCACTATTCCAGGCACCTATCCAGCCACTATTCCTTTGTCAGTCATGGGTTTCTGTTCTCCTGTGCTGCGAATTCTTGGATCTTTCTATCCAACCAGTCTTCAACCTCTTTCTTAGTTTGATTCCAGTGATACAACATCACACATCTCTCATGCAGATTCCTATCCCGGCAACGGAACCATTTGTTGGCTTTGTGGGGCTTGACCCAGGTTCAGCGTTAGTTAGCCAAACAAATCCCTACACTACTAGCCCATTCGGTATCAACCTACGAAGCGCGGACCAAAGTCTCACCCGAAGCAGTATGGGGGGATGATGGAACCATGTTTCCACACCCTGAGATGGTTGTGATGTCGGTTTATACCCTCTGTTCCTACTTTTCTGCAAGTCGCTAAGCCTTAGGGCTCTGTTGGTCTACCCTGTATTCTGTCATTCAGTACCTTTGCGAAGGTGTACGATTGACCTTCGCTCAGCCTTAACCCACAATCTAGGTACTTTCGTGCAGCTATGACAGCATATTGTATAGGTTCCCAAGTTATCTTGAGTGTTTTACTTATCTTAATAATCAACCACAGTTAGCACCATGGAAACTAATATTTTTACTTGCATTCAATTAACCAATATTATCACATATATTCACGCATCACATAAACATTGTAAATTAAACCCAAAACACAATATAATCAGATGCATTAACCAGAGATAAATACACAGAATTTGCAGAATACTTCTCTTTATTGATATCTTTAGTTTAATACAGACTCTATCCACCCTGCGCACACAACTGCAGGGGTCCGCACACTCAGTTGCGGACTTCCACCTTAGGCCTCTATGCACTCAGCTGCAGAGCCTCTACCTATGCTAAGACCCGAAACACTTAGACTCCAATGCTTAACTCCTTCATTCTTCACTATCTACTTAACTTTACTACTTAGATCTTACTTGCTTAGCTCCTTTATATACAATCCCATGGTCTGTGGACCATGGGTGGATCTTTACAGCTGACTTTACACTTTACAAAATAAAGGCGAACAAACCTTTATGACTCTTGACAACTTCACGCTCCGTGACCACAAAATGCGGAGACTTTACAACTTTATTACAAAACTTGTCTCAAAATATGGACTTTTAGCCCCAAAACTGTCCTTGGGTGAACCTGTTCCCAACACTTTCCTTCAACCTAGTTTCTTCAATTTTTCATAGTGACTATACTTCATTGAATGGAGTAGCTTCCTTCTTCCCATAGATGATTAATGTAAAGTTACTCCATTCCTCCAATAGTGCATTGATATAGTAGTCATTTCCTTGTCAGACACCCCATTTCTCCCAACTCTTGTAGTTGGTCCTTTATTTCAAACGCCCTCATAACGTATGAGGACATTCATTCTTCTTTTGATATCTTCATCTTGTATATTTATTATATTAACGAGATCACTTCTCCTACAGTTCTTACGGAGAGAAATTCTACAATTTTGTCATATATTTATTTTGATGTTTCTAATTTTGATACATAGGGAATGAGGCGATCCTTAATGGATTCTATGAAAATCCTTTGACTCCTTACTTCCCCTTTCATATACTTTGCTAGATATTGAGCTTCTTCCTTTGGAGGTTTAGTGATTGTACCCTTGACATGTTCAACGACTTCATTCTCTATGAGGATCAAATCTATCCTCTACTTCCATGCAAGAAAGTTTGATGACCTAACCAATTTGTTTCTTTCCTTAAAAAATGAAGTCATTTAAACATATTCAAACATATATATATATATATATATAAAGATACTTACTTTTCAAGTGAATATTCTCCTTGATGTTAATATCTTCAAATTGATTCCTTCTTGATTTTGATGATGATAGAATATGCCTTCTTGATGAAGATGTCTTCCTTCAAAAGTGATCTTTCAATGAGAGGGAGATCACCTTGATTCCTTGATGATGATGATTACACTTCTTCCTGCTTCTCTAGAATGTAGAGACTTTTAGATTCTTCAATGTGTATTTATTATATGGATGATCTATGGTTTTTAGGACTTCTTAGTTCCTTCCAGTCACACTTTACAACTTCAAATTGCAGCCCTTTTTTAGAATTTGTACTTGTTGTTGCTAGACTGCCATTTCAGCTTCTTTTGCAGAAACACTAGTTCATACATGTGACTAGAAGATGGATGGATTTGTCTCCTTTTCTCCTTTGCTTGAGATGGCATATTTTTCTTATCAATTTGGTTTGCAAGGGATACTTCTTTTGCCCCAAAATGTTGGCTCTCTTAGAGTAGCTTATACTTCATAATTTTATGCTGCAATATTATGCCCTAGTCTTTGCTCGTGTGGAGGAATATAGCCCAAAAACAGGTCTAGGATGCTTGGCTTCTTTTTCTCTCTTGATCAAACTACTTGATGCTTCTCTAGTGCTTCGGTCCTTGAGTTTCCTTCTTTAAGCTGCCTTTCCTTATCTTGTAACCTTAGCTCTAATACCATGTTGAGAAATATAGGGGCAACTAGAGTAGAGGATTTCTCTTAACTTGATAACTGCTTGTGATATATTTTTACTTTACATGATTATATTTTTTTCACTTGATTATTATTAGTGTTCCTTATCATTGAACAACTACCAAACAATAAAATCAACAAGACAATAGGACACAAGATGTAGGTGATCAGCCAGGGCCAAATTTATCCAACTAAGAGGAAAACCCACAAGAATTCTTCTCTTCTTATAGAACTTCAATTAACGAATTCCAAGACACATGATCCTTGACCAAAACCCTCCAAGACCAAGTCAAAGCTTGCTTCCAGCAAATTTTTCAATTTTGACTTACCCAATAGATTCTTCTCGCACTTCGACCTGCGCAGCAAATTCTTCTACAACTTTGACCTGGGCAACAAATTCTTCTGCCTAGCAAATGTAGAAACCCTAACACAAGATAGAGAGAGAGAGGCCCAAAAACTTCAATCTAGTTCTTCTCCTTCTTTTTCATCATTTTCCATCTTCTATCATGAGAAGATCGAACTTGCTTGAGTGAGTCTCCAAATGAGGTTGAGTTCCTTCTTATTTATAGGCTTGTGAGGGGTACGAATTGCTATCTTTAGGCCGACTTGATATTTGCACCATGACAAGGTCTTGGAGGGTCTTTTGACTCTATTTTCACTCAAATAAATTTTCTTTACAATATGTAACATGCCCAAATGGGTATTCAATACATGACAATGACTCAATGGGTGCTTGACCTAAAAATAAATTTCCCTTGAGCATTAAATCCATGCCTTAAGAATAATAATAACAAAATTATGTTTCTCTTTCAATAAATACAAAAAATCATGATTACATATGTCATTATGAAGACTGAACCTAGTTACATATTTCAACATGCCTCGCAAAGTTTCTCTTGGTTGAAACCTTCTTAGCTTCCATGATTACAACTATTATGTCATCAATTCCCATCTCTTTAAGTTGTAACTTGAACCTTGATTTAAGGAATTTCATGATTATGTTAGTTAATGTTGGCTTGTTCCCTAATTGATTTTCAATTTGACCTACTGTTGTATTGGAAAGGTTCAATATTTCCATTTTGTCTGCAATGGTCTCAATTGATTCCCAAATTCGAGAGATGAAATCAATGATTTTCATCCATAAGTTTCTCTTACATTGAATCAAAGATTAAGTGTTGATTATTATTTTAATATAACACTCAATTTGATGTTACAAAGTAGTACTCTTATAAAGTTCATTGATTATAAAAGTATCCTTTTTTTTGGATTCATCGAGACTCTGATTTTACATTTTCTTTAATTTGTCAATTTCTTGATCCTTCAAAGTCAAAGATGATAATGTTTTTTCTAACATTTCTAAAGAATCCTCTTCCATAAATTGAGATGTAGGGATAATTGTACCTATCTTCTTTGTTCTCTCCTTTAATAATTATTCGACTTGCAAATCTAACTTCCTCATCTACTTATTTTTCTCAATCATTACTAATAGAAGCAATTCCTTTTCCTTTTGTATATCCTCTAATTCTTGAGTTTGAGGATTTTCAGTAGTTGGAAATTTAAGTTTCTTTTTGAGTGATTGAATATATGAATCTTTATTCTTCATTAGTTATTGAACTAAATTTGCATCTTTTGGATCAGTTCCCAACTTGATAACTAGTCCTAGAAATTTAACTATGTTGTCTTTAGTAGTAGAAAATGTTATTTCTCTCTTGAGCTCATTGGTCAGTTTATGTATAGATTTTTTTCATATTTTCCACTTTATAGTTGAATTGGTTAGGTAATTGTATAAAATTTCCACTTTTTGACATCTATGAAGATCAATTTGATCGATAGGATGAACCTACTTTAAATCATACAAAAACATGGAAGTTGTGTAATTTTATGCAGCTTTAGTGTTTTGGAATTTTGTCTCTAAGAATGTTGATTGGAACTTCCCTTTTTCAGGATATAAGCCTACTAGAAGTGTATTCTTTGTAAAAGATTCTTATTTTCAGAACTCACTATAAGTAATGGTTTTAATACTACCATTCAACTTCATTTTGATTTCAATAAATTTGGAAAATATATCTTGACTAGGACTTGCTGATAATGTTGATTGTTCCTTCTCTAATGATAGATGTTCCAAAGTGAAGACAAGTTCATGTGATGTGACCATTTCTTTGGTGGGGAAACAATTTCTTTTAAAAGTGTATTTGTAACTGAAACATCCCCTTCCTCTATTCTAGGTCTTTTAGCTATTTAAAGCTTTGTTTCCTCTAACTCTAAACATTATTGTTGAACATCATGACTAGTCTTTTAAGTTCCTTCTCCTTCTATTGTGGAGTGGCCAACACATTAGATTTGACATGTTTTTGTATCTTTTCTTTCATTGATGTATTCTTTTTTTTTGCTAAAGCAAGAGTAGTGCCTTCTATATCATTAAGCCAACAAGAATTTACATAGTATACAAAAGTCCAACTAACACCGTGGATCTTGGCAAAAAATTCTAACTGCCTAAGATATGACCTTCAACCTAACAGAGAATGCCTCCTAACCCTTGAAATTACATACAAAGTTAGTGCCTAGTGGGCAGAAAAACAAAGGAGAATAGTAGAATCATCCAGACGCATGCTCACCAGACTTGCCTTTAGATCTTGACCGTCCAAACACCCGAGCCATCCACCGGTCAAGAGAGAAATCACCCGACGAAGTCAAACGAAGTTTAATGGTCCAGCCCACTAAACAGCACAATCGTTCCCGACCGTAGATCTATCCCACCAAATCCAACGGTCGTGAGCCATATCGCACAGCACTAGGTATCCGAACAATAGCACTCGGGGAGGGCGGTATTCATTTTCTCTCCCCTGCCACGTGTAGGATCCCAAATGGAATCGCTCCCAAAACACTAAAACCACTTTCTTCTTAAGTGTCGTGCGATCGCCAAAAAACCACCATAGCAGTGGTTTTCCTTCCCGCCAAAGAAAATAAAGGAATTTGTGGTTGCCAAAAAAGCTGAGCTTCCCTTCCCACGCATTCGCCCGACTGTGTTTGTAATGAAACCCTGGATTATTTAGAACCTTACTACAGTGTGCCCACCTGTGATACTACGAAAACCAATTAACTAAAACCAAGGTTTTCCGAGGCCAACCTCCGAAGACCCGACTGAAGAACAATGGTGAAACGTTTTGCATTATTGTCATATCATACTCGCCTCCTTAGCTATGTTACTAAATATGTCCATATCCTCTGTGGCTTTCTCATTACAGAGAGCGTTTAGTCTACTTTGAGGAATCTCCTGCCATTTCCTCAATCCATTGCCTTTGGTACAACACACCCCTTGGTTAGCCAGGATATCTTCCAGCTTATTCGCCTTTCTTTGAACATGGTTGAAACTGACTGTGCGAAGACCCAGGAGATGACTTTGAATTCTTTGGAAAACCCAAATGAGCCTCCAGTGTTTTGAAACTTTCTCTGGTTCAGCACCACATCTAATTCTTTTCACCGAATTAATGGCTAACTCGGAGTCCACTTCAATAATTACATTTAAGCGGTTGTCCTGCTTCAGAAACTCTAAGCCTTGTTCCAAGGCCATTAATTCTGCCATGTTATTAGTAGCTCTGCCTAAATGAATGTGAAAGATAAAGATGATGTTTCCTTCTTCGTCCCTTAAAACCCCTCCAAAACTAGCAATTCCCGGGTTCCCTTTCGAAGCACCATCAATGTTTAATTTCAAAAAACCTATCATAGGGGGATGCCAAAAGTCCTTCTCCTCCTCCCTTGTGTTCCCTTTCCGCTCCAGGCTTTAAGGAACGAGCCCCTGCAAACCCAGTTGTCTAAGAATTCTTAAATCCGCCTCTAAGGAAGGATTCTTGGGTTGAAAATGAACTGTGGAGCTAACAGTTTCCTTAAGTTGTTTCAAGGTTAGCTCGAACAGTCTCTGAGGGGGATTTTTTTCATCCTTGAAAATTCTCTTGTTCCTTTCTTTCCAAACATTCCATATAATGAAGCTTGGCATTAGGGCCCAAGCCAAGCTGAGGAATTCATTGTCTGAGAAGTTTCTACTCCAATTGTTAAGGGTATTAATGATACTCCCTTTGTCCCTATCAGTCTTTTGAAAAATGATAGCGAAAGAATCCCATAACCAGGAGGAGAAAATGCAGTTGTTGAGTATATGCTCCATTGTCTCCTCCTGAGCTTTACAGAGCTGGAAAATAGAAGGCCCCAGAATGCCCCTCTTTCTAATATTGTCCCAAGTCAAGATCTTCTTTTGAAGAACTAGCCACATGAAGAGTTTGATCTTCATCCACCCTTGGTGCTTCCAAAGTTTCTGCCAGATCTTATCTGGAACATGGGAATCCAACTCTAAGAGAATACTTTTTGCTTCCTTAAGATTAAAGGTGCCTTCTTTATTGTTGCCCCATCTTAGTTGATCCTGCCCACCTGCTACTAAGATCATTCTTTGATCCAGTATTCTTCTAAGTTCTTCTGCTTTTGTTTTCAAGGGTCTATTATCATCACAATTAATGTTTCTCCAGATTCTCCACTTTTCAGGATTCTGAGTATGATCCCAAAAATCTTTTACCTTACTTAATCCTTGGATATCTGTTTCATTCTTAAGGCTCAAAAAGTCCTCTTTTAGCAATGTTGGTTCTTGTTGCCATCTATCCTCCCAGAATAGTGCTAGATCTCCCTCTCTGATTTCCCAGAAGCTATTATTTTGTACAAGACCCCTATTCTCCTAGGATTTATTCCAGATGTATGACCCCTTTATAATTCTGGACATTCTTATGAGGTCACTTGTTTGCCAGGAGTTGGCATATTTTTCTTTCCAAATACTTGCCCATTGAGCATTTGGATCATGAACCCACCGCCACCATAGTTTGGCCCCTAAAACTTTACTGAGAATCTCCTGGTCATCCAAGCCAAGGCCTCCATGGTGCTTGGGTCTACAGATTTTTTTCCGAGGAAACCAAGGCCCATTTCTTCCTAGTCTCCTCCTTACCCTAGAGAAAGTCTCTTTGAATATTTCTGAATTGCTGTAGAACTCCTTTTGGAGCTGGGAGAGATGATAACATAAAAACAGGGATAGCTTGTAAAACAGCCTTTGTAAGGACCAACTTGCCAACCAGATTTAAAGCTCTGCTAGTCCATCTTCTGACTTTGTCCTGCATCTTATTGATCAACGGTTCCCAAATGCTTTTGTGCATCGGTTTGGCAGTTAGTGGAACTCCCAAATATTTTGAGGGAAGGGAGTCCCGTTGAAAACCTAGAATTCTGGCGATATTTCTCTGAATAGCAATATTGGTATTAAAGAAAAAGATTTTTGATTTAGAGAGATTAACTTCCATACCTGAAGCTCGGGCAAAGTCATCCAGGATATTTTTGTAGGCTGAAGCTTCTTTGACTGTGGGGATTCCCTGTAGCATGGTATCATCAACAAATTGTTGATGAGTCAGAGCCTGACCATTCTCTATTAGTTGAAGGCCCTTGATCTTACCTGTTGCTTTAGCTTGTTTGATAGCTCGACCCAGTCCTTCCATCATGAGAATGAAAAGAAATGGAGAAAGCGGGTCTCCTTGCCTGAGGCCTCTAGAAGGAACGAAAACCTCAGAGGGAGAACCATTCACCAAAATTGAAAAGCTAGAGGAAGTCACAAGGGCCATTACCCATCTCACCCAATTATGATCAAAACCAAAGGCAATTAGAACTTTCTTGATGTAAGACCAGTTTACCTTGTCATAAGCTTTGGCAATGTCTAGTTGCATGATCATTCCCGCCTACCTTTTGCTAGTCAATGAGTGAACCACCTCGTAAGCTTGAATAATGTTATTTAGAATTTGTCTACCTTCCACATAACCTGATTGCTCACCTGCAACAAGTGAAGGAAGTAGAGGTTTGAGCCTGTTGGCTACTACCTTGGATATGATCTTATAAACCACATTGCATAAAGCTATGGGTCTATACTTGTCAGGAGTTTGAGCAATGTCCTGTTTAGGGATTAGGGAGATGAAGGAGGTATTGAGAACTTTCAGAATAGTTTTGTTCAACCTGGAATCCTCCACAACATTCAAAATATCCTGTTTAACAATATTCCAGCAGGCTTTAAAAAAATCCACATTAAAACCATCCGGGCCTGGTGCTTTTCCCTTCTGCATTTCTTTGAGGACCTCACTAACTTCCTCTTCCATTACTGGCCTATTAAGATTGAAATTGTCCTCTCTAGACACCAGCTTAGGAATGTTATTGGTTACTTCCCTGATGGACTGCTCTCAGTCTGAATTGTTTTCCTAGGTTATGTCACAGAAGTGTTGAACCAATACAGAATCTATATCCTCATGGGAAGTATGAAGCTTCCCATCCTTGTCCTTGATCGAGGAGATTCTGTTGTGAGCTCTATTGGCCATGGTAGATCTGTGAAAGAATTTAGTGTTACGCTTTCCTTCTTTCAGCCATTGGATTCTTGACTTTTGCCTCCAAAATATTTCCTCTTTTTTGCCTAAATTCTCCCATTCTTGATGATATCTATCAACTTGGTCACTCTTGACTTTATCAAAGCCTTCCATGATTAGAGCTTCATTGAGTATCTGCATTTTGATTTCCACTGATTTTTTTCCCACAAAATATTCCCAAAATCATTCTTGTTCCATTCTTTAAGCCTGATTTTGATGTGCTTTAATCTTTTATGCAGAAGGAACATTCTTGTTCCTTGAATCTGCAAATCTTCTTACCACCATTTTTCAATATTTCTGATGAATTTTGGGTGAGAAAGCCAGATGTTCTCAAATCGAAAAGGTCTGTTCCTGGGAGTACCTATGCCCTTGATTTCCAATTGAACCGGCCAATGATCTGAGCCTCCAAAAGGAAGAACTCTCGTTGTTATTTCCTTATCTATAAGCATGAGGTCTTTTGAGATGATGAATCTATCTAATTTGGAGGCGACCTGAGCCTCTCCTCCTCTTTTATTATTCCAAGTAAAAAGGCCATTGCTCATTTCCGTATCAACAAGATTCATATTATCTGTAAAGGTTTGAAATGCGACAGAGTCTTTACTTAGAGCTCTGGTTCCCCCTCTTTTTTCCGAAAGAGATTTGATCATGTTGAAATCTCCCCCCATGATCCAAGGAATTCCTACATGTTTGTCCTTGAGTTCCACAAGGGAATCCAGAAACTTGAGTTTATCCTCTAATCTTTGGGGGCCATAAACATTCGTGACCAGATAGTTATCCTTATCTCCTACAGGCTGAATAACAACTGATAAATAATTCCTAGATGCCTCTGCATCTATTATACCAATTTTTTGGGGGTTCCAAAGAGTGAGGATGCCCCCTGCTGTGTTTTCTGCTTTAACTTCTAGATACTCGAATCTATTGAGCCATTTGCTGTGAATTTGTCTTCATTTTTTAATGGAACATTTTTTTTCCTGGATGAAGATTATGTTCGGCGCCGCTTGTTTCATTCTATTACTAAGCATTCTCTATTTTCTTTTACTGCCTAAACCCCTAATATTCCATGATGTGAACTTCATAATTAAAGATTTGTAAAGGAGTAGTTGGCTAGATCTTTCATCTTACCCGAGTCGATCATTAGCTTTCCACACTCCATCAAGAGCTCATTCTGCTTTTTTCTACCTCTTTTTTTTCCCGAATTTCTGGTTGCTAACCCAGGGGTTGTTTTCATCATTTTCACACCTTTATTATCCTGCTTGTTACTTTTTTTTTCCTTTTCAAACCCCTTGGCCTGAGTTTTCCATAAAAACAATTGTTGTATTCTATTGAGCTCTTCTTGAGGCACCGAATCTACCCCTCCAATGGTTCCTTGAATTAAGAACCCTTCTAGATCTAGGTGTTCCTTGTCAAGAATCTCTTGAAGCTCCTGGTCCTCCAATTCCATTTCACTTTGGGTCATTTCTGGGTCCATCTCCAGCTCTGCATCGCTCATCATGGCTTCATTTTGGTTATCAATGTCTTTTATTTGTATTTGAGTATCTTCTTTCTCCTTTTCCTCTGGACTCCCCTCCATTGCTTGATCTTCTTTTGTGTTCACTTCTTCTCCCTCAAGAACTTGGAATTTGTTCGGATTGACCTTTTGCCCATCGTTTAGATGTTGCTTTGGCCCTCTTTTTCCTCCTTGTCCTTTATTTACCACTTTGTGAAAACTGTCATTGTCCTTTACTGTATTAACTTTGGCCTTTTTTTCTACTTTATTGAGGGGGCAGTCTCTATAAAGGTGCCCATGTTCATGACATCTCCAACATCTGAACGGAATATGTTCATAGTCTACTGCTTGCACCCATTCTTCATCAAAAACTTCCAAGATTACCTCATCCGGAAGGGCTCCAGATAGATCCATTTCCACACATATCCTTGCGAAGGAAGTATATTTTCCTCTTCTTGTGGCTTCGGAGGCTTTGAAAAACCGACCTAATTTGTTGCCTATAGCCGTTAGCGATTCTATTTGCCGGTAATCAATAGGTAAAGAATAGAGCCTTACCCAGACTGGCACAGAAGTAAAAGTTTCGCGCTCTGAGAAAGAATTCATCATCCATGGCCTCATATAAAGGCCAGCTACTGCATAGAAGTAGGTTCGTCCTTCAAACACTCTATCTTTGTCCTCAATGTTTGTGAACACTACTGTGAAGAATCCCTTTGACCCAAGATGTAGGTCAATGCTTCCTTTAGGTTTCCAGTGATATTTGATCCAAGTTTGTAGAGCTTTTTCAGTGGGCCATAGGCCCATGAATCTGTAGATGATAGCATATGTCCTCATGTGATCCTTGTGCGCCTGCAGAGCTGGATCATTTAAGACTACCCTGGGTGAAATTTCCGCCTTGGGTTTGCATGGTCCCTTTTGTTTTTTGTCTTTTGCTTCTTGTATTTTGTCTTCTTCCTCCTTGTCTTTTGCATCCTTTTTCTTCTTGGTACTGATTCCTCTTGTCTCCTAGTTCGGGATCCCTCTCCTTTCCTCTTATGTACCGTTGTCATTCTCGAGAGGCTTCTTGCCTCTATTGGCTACAACATCCTTGTAGGAGGGAGTGGAGCTCCCTCCTCTGCGCGCCTCCATGAAGATTAACCTTTGTGACTCTCTACAACCCTCGTTGTTCTCCCACTGTTCTCCTGCCTAAAATCAAAGATAATATTTGATTGCCCAAAAGTCTTTCATTGATGTATTCACTAATGTGCCTCGTTCCCAATTTTCTTGATTTTCATACTTTTCTACTAAAGGATTTGTGAAATGAACTAAGATGATGACACTTGTTGCACTCTTAAAGTTGAAATCTTGCGTAGAGGGTCATAATGCCATTTTTCTCCTTTGAGCAATTTCATTTACTGTAGCATAAGTTCTACATCAATACTTGTTGTTCTTGTGTTCACCAGAAAAGGCACAACTTTAGCTTTCAACTTGAACAAAACATAGCATTTTCTAGTCAAAAAAATATATTTAATCAACATTCAAACTCTATCTGATTAATTCTAATGCAAAATTCCTTATAGGAAGAAAACTTGGTAATCTATATAGATAAAGTTCACACCCATATAACCTAATATTTGTTAATTTTTCATACAAATACCAATCACCCACCTTATCATCGTTGTTGAGGTGTAAGAATGGAAAATTATTGGAGGTGTTGCACCATTTAGGAGGGTGAAAACTGCTAACAAAAATTGATTAACAAATTATGAAAAGAAAATTCTTCATAGAGTTTTCTCATTACGAAATTCTAGTAAACAACTAAAAACTCATGTCCCTTTAAATCCTACTTTTGTAGGGAAAGATAAGGAAATAATTCCAACTGAAAATATAAGAATAGATATATGGACACTGATTGATACCTAAATGACCTATGAAGGTTAAATTTTGATAATTGATCATTAATAACATCAGAGAGATATTATATAAAATTAAAAATGACAAATTATTTCTTTGTTGGGAAAATTGAGGACAGAAACCATAAAACTACCTCATTTATTGTTTAATCATCATCATATCCCAACAAAGAACAAACCATTGATAAGATTTACCTCAAGATTTAAGGGGATATATTGGAAGAGTAAGGTGGATTATTTTGAGGAATATTAGCTTCGATAGGTAAAGATGACTAAGAGATTTTTTTTTTATTTTTTTTGTTTTCATGAGTTGATTGCTAAAAACGATCTTATAAAATTTGGATAGAAAGTGGTTAAGCTTGACTAGGCATCACAATGTTGAACATTTTGTAAATAGATTCGGGAGTAATTTGAAATAGTTGACTCCCATCTTTGGCTATGATAACCTTCTGACCATGCAAATAACGTTCAAAGCACCAACTAACCAGTTCAGGAAAATGATGGATTTGTGGAACCACGAATTAAGATAACAAAGACTCTAAGGTTGCAAATTCATCCCTTTAATCTTAATGGTGCTAAAATTCCCAATTTATTATTTGAAATAAATCAAATTCACATCTGTTTTCAATTACGTGTGCATCTTTATTAACTAATGGCAAGGCTTCAAGCAAGGGTTTTAGCTCAGGTTGATATTTAACCACCTTTCCTTTCCTTCGATGCATTTTACCAATTAAAGCATTGAGAATAAGGGAAATAATTATTTGGAAAATGAAAATTTAGCTGTGTGTTTTCACTTGCTGCCTTTTGTCAATAAGCTTGCCAACTTTGACGTTTCTAGGATTATAACTATGAAATAATGATCTATAACTATGAAGAAATGGTTTTAATCTTGGAATTTTGGAGTTTTAAATGTAGACATGTGGCAGCAATGATTCGGATAATTTGTTTGTAGAGTTGGCTTCTAATGTGGTTCCATGATGCAAGATGATTGGACCTCAAACCATCGCAGAATAACGGGAGGGGTTGCCGGTTTTGAAAACCATGAATGGTGAGGGGCAGGTGTCCGCTATTTACGATCAGACACCACACACCCCAAGATTTGTTTCAAGAAAACCATGAATCACGGACCCCTGCATTAAACTCTGAACGATCAGGGGGGTCTTCTATTTGATCGCGATCGTTCATTCTTGAAACAACATCAACACCATTCATAATAGCAAGCACTTTATATAAGCGCTACAGTTCAAAATTATTTATAATAGCATTTTAGATGAAAAAGTGTTATTATATCAAAACATTACATAAGTGAAAAAAATTAAATATTTACAATATTTCGAATTTTTTTGCCAAGAAAATGTTACAGAAGGAGGAACACTGTAAATGGTGGATGATTTTTTAGGCGTGGTAAAAAGGAAACTTCTTTAAAGGCACAACAACAATGGGAGAGGATTTTGAATATGTTGTAGTCGGTGTTTTTTTCAAGTGGCCCTCAATTTATTTAGTTCATATACTTGTGGAGAAATTGTCTTGATAGTGGACATATTTTTATTCACTTTTCAGGAATACAGGTTTAAGCTTTACCAGGTTGAAATATTCTGCTCTTAGCGAAGAGCATGATCAGAGGAAAGAACTCGAGGATCTCCCACAAATTATTTGTGAACATCAGAGATAATTTCCCTACGTTATTTATTTATCAACCATTTTTTCTATTTGAATGTGATGGAAAGTTGATGACAATTAATTGGTGTCTTCTCAAGAGAACTAATCTCTGCTCAATAGTTTATAGCCAAAAACATCCCTGCTTCCACCACAAAATGAGGATAAATTTGTTTCAATGTCTATGCAATAATCCATTTTACATGCACTCATATGTGTCCCTTCTAAGCTAAAAGGTATGATATGCATGTCTATTCGTGAGATGACCTCATCTTGGAATCAATAATTGTATTTGTTAGTAGGGGATGCTAAAATTAGGAGTATTATAGACAAAATGTTGAACTATGTTTTCTTCCTCAAGGAGTGGTGATTCAAATAGCTTTAGATTGTTAAGATTAAGCACATCATGGATGCCTGCCTAGGAAGGAAAGTCTTCAATGCGTTCTAGAAAAATATAGGGACCATATCTTAGAGGATGCAACTTATGGTTTTCGACCTTGAAGCATTGCTTGTCCAACTAGAGTCGTACACAATCTCCTAGTTGAAATGACAATGGTGTACTATGTTTTTCATACCTTTATTTGGCATGATCCTAGGGAGCTTGGAAAGCAACAATTATCTAAGTATGATGCTAAGATATGAAGTTTATAAAACACTAGGATAATATTTTTTCTTGTTTCATATGTGCAAAACCATAAGGGATGATAGTCAATGGCATCTCAAAGGGCACACTTCAATAAAACCCAAAACAAATTTCAAAAGGGGGGAATAATGGAGGAGTGTGTGGCTCTATTGTAACTATGATGAATAATGTGAAAATAGGAATCATACTATTTTTTCTTCATAAAATAACTACGAAGGGAGTGAACCAAAGTATGATTAACAACCTCAATTTGGCTATCTATTTACGAGTGAAAGGCAGTGAAGAAACGAAGTTGAAAACTAAACATTGACTAGAGAGTATGTGAAAAGATACTGACAAATGAGAATCTCGGTTAGAATAATGCTACTCAACAATCCAAAGTGTGGCCAAATATGAAGGAAGAAGAAATATATGATCTAAGTAGTCGAGGTAGTATTATGTTAGGAAGAAAGCTAGCCATCTTAGAAAAATGAAAGCCTTATGTTTATGGAAAGTAATAGGAAGACCACTCAAAAAGGCCATGGAAATGGATTCCCAAGGGCGTGAGGAAATAAATAAAAGTTGGTACATAGCATGTTTATTGTTTGATGGATTGCTTTGTGAACATAGTAAACATGCTCAAATCAATTTTCCTCCTGCTTCGATAAGGTAGGCTAGTAGAAGTGGTGTTGTAGATTGAGAATGGTCTTGACTATGCCAAAATGACCCCATATGAAGAGGCATGTGCTTCATAGATGAGAAGGAGACAATCATCATATTATGGCATACATAGTTGGTTAAGTTTATACAACCAACCATTACAAATCATATAATCAAGAAAGAGAGTTTGGTTCATAACTATAGCTCATTACAACGCCTCCCATATCTCAACGAATATTCGATCTATTACATACATGTCTTTACAGGCATCAAAAGCAACACAACAGACCTCTAGAATATGTAGGACTTAACTAGGTGGTCAAATTAACAAATCGACCATTTTATTAGTCGTACCCTTCTCATATTTAATCATAAGATGGAACTACTGAATGTAAGCAACCCACTTCATATAGCATGTCTCATGAATCTTGCTCTACATGTTAATTACAGTCACTAGATGATGATTAGTATGGAGTATGGCTTCTTTTCCAAGAATATAATGGTGCCATTGATTTAATGCTTGCACTAAGCTATAAACTTCCTTTTCATAAGTTTTGTACATAAGCTTGACCTCTGCAAGAGTCTCAAAATGGTATGCTATAGGGTGACCTCTCTATTTAAGAATAGCCCGAATGGAAAACTGAGAGGCATCGGTTTCTATTTCAAATGGTGGAAGCATATTCAACAAATGGAGAACAGGTGTAGAGCATAAGGAATTTTTGCGCATAGAAAAAAGGCACTTAACCTTGATTTACAAAATATATTTTATTGATTGGAAAATTGGTGTAAAGGTCGAGCAACTAGGAAACATGCGATAATTTTTTTGTAAAAATTAATACCTCCTATGAAACTCTTGAGGTCATGAGCATTGAAAGGTGCTAGCCATTGTGCCAAATCCTATACCTAAGATGTATTTTGTCAAACTCCCTATGAACCAAGTATGAATCTCAAATATTGAATTGATGGTTTTCCAAGATAGGATTTATTCTCTTTTACCTGAATTTTATGTGCCCACATTAGCTCAAGTGTGTTGTGAATGTGTTGTAGATGTTCTGCCCAAAATTTACTGAATACCAAAATATCATCAATATAAATGACTACAAACTTACCTAAGTGTAGTCTAAACACATCATTGATTAATCTCATAAATGTGGTTGACACATTTTTAACCCCAATTGGCATGGACAACCATTCAATTAGCGCAAGCATTGTCTTGAAAATGATTTTCCATGTGTTTGTTATGTTACTAGGATACTTTACACTATATGCAAGAAAATAAATTTCACAAATTTACATTATATACAAGAAAATAAAATATTTTATGCCCTAAGTTCCCTCACCAGTAAGAATCATTTTAGCTGACTTGTTGATTTCTAAAATGTTTCCTTTAGGTGAAGGGATGAAAACAATTAGAGTGTGCAAAGAAAGATACTCCAAACTAGCTAATGACATGATATTTAATCCAAAAAGAAGAATGTAATACCTAAACCAACAAGTGATGGCTAAGAGAAAAAACTACAACAAAATCCTAAATAAGGAAGATCAAACACATATAAAATTAATGAGGATCATTGATCTTGTGAAAGTTGTATATTAATATACAATATCATATAATAAGTTAACAAATAAAATTTAACAAATTTCACTGGGAAGTTAGAGAGATGAAGAAACCTATTTATACATATATATCCATTCACTACTATATATAGTAATAAATTTCAATGAAAAAGTATGATGGTATGAATAAAATTGATCGTACCATTGAAAAGGATGAGAATTAATATCAAATTAAAAAATTAAAAAAAATTAATCAACTCGAAATTGTCAGTGTTTTGACAGAATGTTTTGCACACATTGTACTTCTGATGGTATTTTCCTTATCTTAATAAGAGTGACATAATTTAACAATCATCACAATATCGGTGAACAATGTTTTTATCTATCCGTTGCGCTATTAATGGAGGGTTGGGTCAATTTTGACTATTCAACTTTGACTTATCAACTACGTTGGAATTCTGACAATAAGTAAATTTATAAATATGTTTCTTTTAAAAGATGCTGCGACATTTTTTCTATAAGTATATTGGCTCTAAAATGTTGTGAGGTCTTGTTGTCGAGAAAAACACACACACATATCATGCACCTTAATCAATTCAATGCACGACAAGTATTTCTCAAGTGGGAGGATAATCTGTTGAATCGTCATATCACCAGATTAGGCCATGACAAGGGACAAGTGGACGAGATTGGAATCAACATTTAATAACAACTACTATCAAAGAGTCAGTACCTTAATCAAAAAGGGGAAATTATAATCAAGCATATTTGCGAGTGGAATGGCAGCACCAGGAATGGAAGCTCACGCTGAATGTATGTAGGGACAGGGTGTTCACATTATATGCGAAGGTATGTCTGTAGAAGATGGCAAGGAGCAGATAGGGAATACAAGGAGCCTTGTGCAACATTTAAACATGAAAATTATTCAAATTCAAGGAAGGATAGCTCTAAAAATGACATAATCTCTCTCAGAGAACATATGCCTTTGTTCAAGGAGGAAATAGCGGCACTAATGGAAAATTTTGGGGAGTAATTTATACAGGAATCTCGTTCCCAATTTGCAGTGGTGACCTGTCAACTCACTGGAGTCTGAGAGGGTGTCGAGCATTTGCAGAAGTCAATGGATTTTCTAACCACTAAATTGATAAACTTGAACCTTAAAGTGGAAACGCTGGAAGTAACGGTGGAAACAACTATGGTTGGCGTTTCGAAGGAAGTCTTCAGGTTAGAGGATGCATTTCCGTTTGGTGCTCAATCTACTGGGAAAGTGGAAGGAAAGAATACTGAGGAAGCGATGAGTCGTTCGTTAAAATTTATGGTGTATTTTGGAAAATTTATAGATTAAGTGTAGTAAGGCAAATAACAATGAACAGATAGGGTAGCTATATGACCTATTTTGAATAGTTTTGGAAAAGAGTGGATATTGAGAAATCTTTGAATGTAAAGGACATGGCCTATTTCTAGTTTTATATATATATATAGTAAGCTACTCAATTTTATAACATAATCATCACATAATTCTTTTGTGAGGGAGAACACCAACCCACATTAGGTGAGATGAAAAAAAATCAATGGGATGATGGTAACTATTATTTCCCTTGCACTAAATGTGGGGGCTTACGTACTATAAGAGTTTAAAGAGAAATAACTAAATGACATTATATGAAACATGGGCACATTGAAGGGGGTTGAAGGAATATCATCCCTTTGTGAGCTATATATTCATTATCTATTGTATTTATATTAATTGTATTTGTAAAATTTATATTGTTATAATATTTTCTATGTATATTAATTTTAATTTGCATGATTGTTTCTAATTATAAAGTCAAGTTTAGTCGATGTTTGAATGCCCCAAGTATTTGTTTACATTAAACAATTACTAGGTAAGTACAAATTTAAAGATATGAATGTATATATCAAGCCTCTTATGGATGAGCTACTAAATTTATGGGCTGACATCACTGTGTATGACATTTGTAAACCAATAAGGTAGAGAGAAATTCACTTCCATGGAATACTTGTATGGACAATTCATGATTCACCAGGACTAACACATTTTTGTGGTATGTAACATTCCAAAATTGCACTTTAATAGTATATAATTATTTGTTGATATCATGCATGTTTTTAAAATAATCCCTTTGTATAATTAACATTAATCCATCTCTTAATGAAGGTCTTCAAACAAAGGGTAAATTTGCATGTACATTTTGTGGTCCTAAGATGAAATCTTGTCATTCAAAAAGTGGTAATTTTAGATGACAATGGTATGTTCTATGCTTTAGTGCAATTTACTTCAATGTTCTTTATCAGTCCAATGGCAATTTCCAATTTCCAGTAGAAATCACATTAACTTAAATACATTGATCGTAAATGCAAATAGAACATAAAACATGTGCAGAAGACAAGCGAAGACAAGAGGACACAAGATTTGGCAGATGCCAGGGAAAAAACCCCAATGTGGGGAAAAACCCCAATGTGGGGAAAAACCTTTGATCAAATCTTCGTATTATTCTTCAATAGTTCAACAGAGAGAGAGAGAGAGAGTACATAGATCAAATTCACTTGCCCAATACATAAACAAAAAAACCCAGTGAAAATTAGGAGCCAACGACAGTCAACTGTAGCCCTAACCAAAAAGTCAATTCTAGTCAAATCAACATCAAAATTCCCTCCAAACAGCTCAGTCAACAAAAGCCCAATGCGTCTTTCCAGGAGAGTCAAAGTCACCCCAAAACAGTTCGGTCAAAACTAGTCAAAGGAGAGAGAAAAACAACTCGATTTATGTGCCAATAAATGCGACCTCCAAAGAAAAAAATTATGCCCTGAACACCGAAGTCAATGGAGGTCAAAGGAGCCCTAGTCAACAGTGGTGTATTCCTCTGAAATTCATCCTGTTTTGTCCCAGAACCAATCAAGAGAGGAGAGAGATGATGTGATGTGTTGAGTGATGTCCAAATGAGGAGAGAGCTCACTCCTATTTATAATTTTCGTTGAGGGTGTGGAGACACATCTATTGGGATTCTTGAGCCTATATTTCACTCAGACCAACCTTGACAATTTGTTCACGAGAGAGAATAAATTCAAAATTTCACTTCTGCTTGTCAGAATGAGATGATCTTTATATCAAAATTGGACCTCTCGAAAAGAGAAATCCAATGCGATAATAATCTCCATCATATGAGTTGTCCTAAGGTGGAAGTTGGCCCTAATTTCCAATTTTAACACTCCCTCTCAACTAGGGATAATTCCACCTGCCAATCCATCTATCATCATCGTGCCAACCTGTGATCATGTACCATATATGCTTTGTTGAACCATGAAGTAATAATGAAGAATAAGTGATTGAGAGTGAGTCACAAGACTTCAACACTCTCCACTGACAAAAGTCAGTCCTTCATACCAGATCAAGTTGTTGAACACCATGCATCCTAGTAATAGGAAATATGACATAACACAATGCATCCATCAGTAGTGCTATGGTCCCTGACCATCTTTTCCCAATTCATTAGCTAGATGAGAGGTACTTCCCATGAGTCCCAGACACCATGAGTAGGATGTGTGTTGGGACCTCAACAGGAGAAGGTGAACCACTCATCCTATTCATATGTCGTAGGAGAAGGTGAATCACTCATCCTATGCATACGTCAATCGTGGGGGACGGTGAAGCACTCACCCTACATATATGTGTCTGCAATCATAAGAGAAGGTGAACCACTCATCCTACACACATGTCAACTATCCTGGGGTATCACAGGGGAAGGTGAACCACTCACCCTCTGGTCGCTCATAGCTCCAAGAAGTAACCCAAGCCCCCACTGGGATCTCCCAGAGCTCTGCGTCCAACTCATATGGGACCCTTATAGGAGAGTTATTCCATGAATCCAAGTCTCTCCAGGAAGATTAAGAAATTGAGCTTCCTAAAAGGCTACATGAGAATGTCTGCAACATGTCCATCTATTCTAATGTGTTGGAGATTTATTGCTCCCCATTGTACCATATCTCGGATAAAGTGGTACCTGATATCAATGTGCTTGGAGTGGTTGTGGAAGATGGGATTCTCAGATAAGCGAATTCCACCCAGGTTGTTGCAAAAGATCATGGTCGTATCTAGCACATGCTCAAATATATCACTTAAGAGCTTCCTCAACCAAATTTCTTCACAACAGGCCATACTCGTAACAATTTATTCGGCCTCCACAATGCTCAAAGCAACCGATTTTTGCTTCCTGCTCATGAAATATATTGAAGCAGACCCCAAAGAGAAGCATGATCCAGACGTGCTCTTATGATCCACCATAATGTCAGCCCAATCAAAAAATTGAATGTCCATGTAGCCTCAAGCTCTTGGCAGTGTATCTCATTCCATAGTGGATTGTGCCTCTGAGATATCTCAAGGGATTCTTAGCAGAAATCCAATGAATGTGATGAGGTTCAACCATATATTGACTCAACGTATTCATAGCGAAGAATATGTCAGGACGAGAGTTGACCAAGAACATCAGCGCCCCCACAAGTTGACGATACTCGATAGGGTTCGCTAATCCGAGCCCAGTAGCAATACCACATAGCTTCTTGAATTTGAGTTCCATCAAAGTAGATACATACTTGCAGTCCAACATCCCACATCTCTCAAGTAGATTCATAATGTATTTTCCTTGAGAAAGGAAAATATCACCCAGATTTTTTCAAACCTTGCATTAGTCCTAGGTCCTTCATCTCGAACTCGGAAGCCAACATCCTCTTGCATTGATGAATGAGAGGGTCATCACCTGTCAAAAAGAGATCATCCACATAAAGGACTAGAATGAGAGGTCTATCCTTTTGAAACTTGAAGTATAGGTTCGAGTCAACATCGCTCCTTGTAAATCTCATCTTCATAAGATAACTATCAATGCTCTCATACCAGGCCCTGGGAGCTTGCTTCAACCCATAAATGGATTTATTCAAACTGCATACATGTTTCTTATGATCTTGAACTTCAAACCTGTCGAGCTTTTCTACATAGACCTCATCTTTAAGCAAGCCATGCAAGAAAGCAGTTTTGGCATCCATTTTATGTAGGCTCCATCCTTGCGAAGTGGCAAGGGTTATGATCAAATTTATGGTGGTATATCGGGAAAATAGTGAAAGTATCTCATCGTAGTCTAGTCCTTCCTTTTGAGAGAAGCCTCGAGCAATGAATCTAGCCTTGAACTTTTCAACACTCCCATCAACTCCATGTTTGATCTTGTAGAGCCATTTTGAAGTGACCATAGACTTGTCCTTGGGTCTAGGAACCACATCCCATAAATCGTTCTTCATTATCAACTCATATTCTTTGTTCATTGAATCCTTCCAGACTTGGTGTTTCATGACTTCTTAGAATGTACAAGGCTTAGATTATACAATGGTACTAATGGCAGTTAAGTAACCCTGGTACCTGTTCAGATTCTTGCTTTCACGAAATGTCCCCCTCAATGCAATATGTTTGTCAACATCTTCAAGAGTATATTTGAGCCACAAAGGTCTTTTTCTTGAAGTAGAGGTCACACTAGGAGGTGGATCAATGGGATCCATCGGACCTTCAATATCGGGTATCGAGTCATCAGTCTGAGGTTCATCCTGCTTTCCTGAATCATCGTCATTGTCCTTCCTAGGGATAAGAAGATCTCAAACTTTCCTAAGGGAAAAATATTCATTGAAAGTGACATCATGACTTGTTTCCACTTCTTTTTGACTAGGCACATAAATTCTATATGCCTTCAAAGTTTCACTATAGCCCACAAAGGTTCCTTTCTTCCTAGATGCATCTTGTTTGCTTCTTTTCTCTTTTAGCACATGAAAATATATGGGACTGCCAAAAATTCTAAAATGAGAAAACCGGGTTTCCTTATGATGAAAACTTCCTTGGGTGTCCTAAAGTCCAATGCTTCATGTGGGCATCTATTTTGAACATACACAGCGGTGTTGGCAACTTCTCCCCATAATAACTTTGGTAGACCTTGGTCATGAAGCATGGCATGGGTGTCTTCTATGATGGTTCTTGCTTTCGGCAATGCCATTTTTTTCAAGAGTATATGTAGTAGTGGTCTCCCTCTTAATGCCAACTTCTCCACAATAGTCATTGAAGTCATTTGACTCATATTTGGTCCCATTAACGGTCCTCAATATTTTGATCTTCTTCCCTATTTAATTCTTGACCAAGGCTTTGAAATAGCATAGCAATTTGAACACTTCATCCTTCTTCTTCAAGAAATAGATCCATGCTTTGCGAGAGAAGTCATCCACAAAAATTGCATAGTACAAATATCCACCCAAAGATGTTGTGGGAAACATACCTGATATATCATAATGGACCAATTAAAGAATACTAGTAGTTTGAGTCGCACTTGAGGGGAATAGTCCCCTTGTATGTTTTCCAACTTCACATCCTTGACAAACACCTTCATCATTTAAGTTAAATCTAGCATACCTGTGACCATCTTCCTTACATCAGGTAAGGCTTTGAAATGAAGGTGAGAAAATCTTCGGTGCCATAATTCAGATTGAAGGGAAGTATCACAAGTCATTTCTCCCAACGGAATTCCTCCAACCTGATAAAGACCTTCAACCCTGAATCCAAGAGTGAATGCATCTCTTGGGTTCCTTTTCCAAACACGAAACTTCCTATCAATGAAGGTCACCTTGAAACCTTTGTCTTCCATTGCAGAAATAGAGACCAAATTCTTTTTTTTGATAAGGTACATATAACACTTCTTGTAAATTAAGGGTTTGAAATTGATTTAAGTGAAGAGAAACAATCCCAATTCCTTTCATGGGATAAGTGGCATTATCCCAAGTATAATCTCCATATTTTTCTTCTTTTCAATCAAGTTAGAGAGAGCCTCTTTGTACCCAGTGAAGTGCCTTGAGGCACCACTATCAATCAACCAATTATTCAATGTATCTGGAGGAGAGGCGGTGGTGAGGACAAAAATAAGATAAAATTATTTTTTCTTTACAACATTAACTTCTTCATACTTGGAGTTTCTCGACTTCTTGGGAGGATGACCATTTCCATTTCGAGCAGTGGGTGCATTCCTTTTTCCTTTGTTATTGACCCTAGTGTTCCTTTGATTGACATTTCCCTTGTAGTTTTTGTTATTTGTGTCATCATCTCTTGGAGTATCCTTCTTGTGAGGACACTCTCTAGCGAAGTGGCCAAACCTATTACAATTGAAGCATCTTCCTTTTCTCTCTTATTTGAGTGTTGGCTTGAACCCTTGACCTTTTCTTCTTGGACCAACATTGTTCTTCCTTTTAGCATGAGCAAAGAAGGCAGTAAGATTTTTTCCATTTGAGGGCTTGTCTCTTTCCATCATCCTTATTTCTTTCTGAGTGCATTTAGCCAATAATTCATCAAATCCCAGAATCTTGTCATTGTTGAGGATGGTAGTGTTGAACACATTCCATTCTCTTGTAAGGCCTCCAATTACAATGAGAGAGAGATCCTGATCACCAATGACTTCTCCAATAGATATGAGATCATTCTTGATCTCGGTAATCCTCATGAAGTAGGATTGGATGGATTCTCCTCTATCCATCTTGATATCTTTCAACTTGTTCTTGAGAAACAAAACTTGATTTGAATTATTTACTTTGAACATTCCAACCAGCTTTTCAGACATCTCCTTATATGTTTCCAAATCAGAAATATAGGTAACCAAAGGCTTATGAATAGAATCAACAATAATCTTCTTAGCTTTAACCTCACTTTTCTTGTACTTGGTTTGTGCAGCAATGGATGCATTTGAAGGAGGCTCTGTTATTCTTCCTTTGACATAGTCCATTGCATCATTTTATTCCAATGTTAAATCTAGAGTCATCTTCCATGCATGATAGTCGGATTTGTCCTTGAGCTTGTCCTCAGATTTGAAGAAAGATGTAGTCGTCATTGGGACTAGTTCCAAGTCCTTGTCCAAAAGCTTCTCTTAGTGATTGCTTTGTTGCACTCTTGCTTGGGCTTTGTCTTCACCTAAGCTCAGATCCCATGTTAATTTTAGATAACAATGGTATGCTCTATGCTCTAGCACAATTTACTTCAATTTTCTTTATTAGCTGAATGAAAATTTCCAATTTAGATTAGCAATCACATTAACTTAAACACATTGACTGTAAATGCAGATAGAACATAAAACATGTGCAGAAGACAAGCCAAGACAAGAGGACATAAGATTTGGTGGATGTCAGGGAAAAACCCCAATGTGGGGAAAACCCTTTGATCAAATCTTCTTATTATTATTCAATAGTTCAACAGAGAGAGAGAGAGAGAATACATAGATCAAATTCACTTGCCCAATACATAGACAAAACAACCCTGCCAAAATCAGCAATAAACAACAGTGAATTGTAGCCCTAACTAGAAAATAAATGTTGGTCAAATCAGTATCAAAATGTCCTCCAAGCAGTTTGGTTAACAGAATTCCAATTCATCCTTCCAGGAGAGTCAAAGTCAGCCTAAAATAGTTCAGTCAAACCCAGTCAAAGGAGAGAGAAACATTGATGTAATTCCTATAGTCAGATCTGAAGTCAACATTGGTTAAATTGTTCCAAACACCTCGATTTATGTGCCAATAAATGCAGCCTCCAAAGATCGATTTTATTCCCTGGAACCCAAAGTCAACAGAGGTCAAATGATCCCTGGTCAATGTTGGTCTATCCTCTAAAATTCGGCCTATTCTGTCCTAGAAAAATTCAGCCTTCTGCCACATGTGCAAAGAAAAGAGAGGTTGTCCCCAAGCTATATGAACCAATCAAGAGAGGAGAGAGAGATGATGTGATGTGTTGAGTGATGTCAAAAGGAAGAGAGAGGTCACTTCTATCTATACAATTCATTGAGGGTGTGGAGACACATCTATTGGGCTTCTTGAGCCTACATTTGACTGAGACTGGCCTTAACAATTTGTGCATGAGAGAGAATAAATTAACAATTCCACTTCTGTTTGTCAGAATGAGATTATCTTTATATCAAAATTGAACCTCTCGAAAAGAGGAATCCAATCAAATACTAATCACCATCATATGAGTTGTCCTAAGGTGGAAGTTGGCCCTAGTTTCCAATTTTAACAAAAAATTTAGGAATGCAGGTGTTTGATAAGTATAGGAACTTCCTCTCTACAAACCACACGTATCACACTACTGAAAAACATATTTTCAATGGGAAGTAAGATATTGGATTAAAACCACAGAGAATTACACCTCACTTATGGAAGTTGGAATATAAAAATATATCATCAAGGTGTGCAATTTGTTTATGTATCATATATGTAATGTTTTGAATTTTTATTTTTGTATAATTTATTTTATCATATTTGATATATATCATTTTGATTTCTTCTATGCTTCATCATGAAGGCCGTGAAGGTATTATTAATGGGATTCCACGAGGAATGAAAATTTATCCCATTCAATTCATGAGGTTTCCCTACTCTGAGGACCTAAGAATAGTTCATTATTTGATAAAATGCATATCGAGAATAATGTGATAGAAACATTTTGGTGAATCATAGATGGTATGAGGGATAAAGAAATAATCCTCAAAATTTTTAGTGACATTCACGAAGCCAATCATGTAATGCAAAGTGTGATTTGATAAAATAGTGACTGAGATGAAAATTGATTTCCAATGTTATTAACAAAGAAGCAAAGAACTTATGTAAAAAAGGTCATTCGAATAATTAAATTCCCCACAATTGTTTCTTTAAACATAAAAACTATATTAACAAAGAAAGGTGAATTTGGTGGGGCAAAAACACACAATTGGCATACCTTCATTAAGGTAATTATTATTATTATACCGTATTTAAGGTAATTTGTTGAAAGGAATGACCGTATTTGTTTAATCCAAAGTATATATATATATATATATATACTTTGGATTAAACAAATACGGTCATTCCTTTCAACAACAATTCTGAATTGGATGATACAGATGTTGACTTGGATGAAGAATAAGATTAATGATATCAAAATGTTGAAATGTATGAGGTATGTGTTTATATGTTTTCATTTGATTTGTCCTCTTTCATTTTCCTTAAATTTTTGTTTTCTTAGTAATTTGTAGCTATGTTTGATTCTTACTATGTTGCTTTCAAATATTTTATAGTAGATAAATTGGGTATTAGGGAATTGAGAGTGATGTGAGGGGGGGTGCAGGAGGGGGCGCATACGAGTTTCCACCTTCACATGGTTGACCTTGTTTAGTAGAGAACATATTATCCTTGAAACCAAGAGAAGCTCATTAAGGTATGTATTTAGCCTTGTCGAAGGTTAATTGCTCAATTTGTAGAGTACCCATCATCAAATCACCTTAATTTGTTATTGAGAGGTCACAGGTTCAATTCTCTTGATGCTCTTAGGGTCAGGTAAATGTTCAATTCACTCAAGATTTAGAAATCGGTGGAAATTATACTTTAATTAATTGACCCCGCATAGAGTCGGGGGTTGTGAATGGGGCCAACGTTGAATTTTGTTTTTCAGTTTGTGCTTATATGTACTAAAATTTGACATGGTTATAATAGATGCATGTGTTTATGGTATCGGAGAGTTCCCAAAATCTAATATGACTCACACAAAAAATTCAACAAAATTATAACATAAATTTCAAGGAGATGAAATTATTGATTATTTTTTATTGTCCCTATCATCCTATGTATTTACTAGCCTCGTCGAGGGTTAGGTGCTTGATTAGTAAGTACCCATTGTTAAAGCACCTTAATTTTCTATTGAGAGGTCATGGGTTCAATTCTCTTGATGCTCTCAAGGTCAATTAAATGTTCAATTCACTTAACATGTAGGAATAAGTGGAAATTAATGCTTAATTAATTGACCTTGTAGAGAGTTGTGGGTTGTGAATGGGGCCAATGCTGAAATTTTATCAGTTTGTGCTTGTTGAAAATGAAACAAGAAAAATCCTGATTTAATTTTCCCTTGCATTAAATTAGGAGAAAAATTTTAATTCCACATCACAATATAACTTGTATGAGAGGAAAAAATGGCTGCGCTCAAGTATCTAGAAACGCAGAGGGAAGCCCAACCCAAACTGGCCGAATGATACAATGCATTGGTTGATCTCTACGAGCGCAAGTTGTGGCCTCAACTCACTCTCAAGCTCGAATAGTTTGTATCCCTCACAGTTTTTCAGAGGATCGTGGACAGCACGCTTGGCATTGCGAAAGAAGATAGGGTTTCTCCGCTCAATAATGGGGTTTGGGGCACCGACGCCATTTTCCAACCAGTGGACAACCTGTTGGGTTGCAAGGTAGCTGAAGCACAGGGTCGATGGCGGATCTAGGTTCTGGGATGCGATTCAGCTGAGAAACATTTTCGAGGGAAACAAATAGGGTGGTTTCACTACACAGGGGTTGTATATCTCCCTAGGCACAAAGCAATCGATTGTCGCAGGACCACTGGAACGCTCCACAGATGTGGTTTTTCCTTGACTGGCGGTGTTGCTTGGGGGCATGGTACAACCAGAGGTACGAAATGGCAGATGGACCTCTGGGAGCGTGGCACAAAGGTGGAGGCAGGACCATTCAGATGGCTACTCTCTACAATCATCGGCAACAATTATTTCCCACCCTATTTGTGATTCCAAATCAAAGGTACTCCTGTGCCCTGGCCGGATCTAGAAAAAACAATCCTCCGCATAAACTCACGAAAAAATAGGACTTCAGTGCTGTATAGGATGTCTATTTCTGGGTGGTCAACTGATCATGGAAGGGAGACCGACCAGCAGGAACAGGGTAACAAAACCCTAATGGAGAACACATAAACCTTAATCCAGTGTGGCGCTTCTAATGTTGCTCAACCAAGACACCTTCAGACGGAAACAGAACCCAGACCTCTGGTAAATCCTTTTCGATTTCAAATCTTTATTAAAACCCCTTCTAGGATGTCATTATTGTTTTGGGTACATGTAACAGAGTTTGTTTTGCATTTGAAGAATCTCATCTCCTAGAATGTTGGATATCGTGTCGGATTATAACACCTGATTTTTTAGGGCATAGCACTCCAAGACCCCAGGCCCCTCATGGACTACAATATTTTACCTGTGTCTACCATAATACTCAATCTAAAGCTAAGAGGTGGCGCAGCAGACTAGGAAGAGGTATTGGGAGCAATTCAACAAAAAATATAGAAACACATCAAAAGCACAAAAATGAGTGACTTTCTTTCAAGAACATCCTCCAAGGGAAAAATAGCTCTATGCTGACACCAAAGCAAGCTAGAACAAACCTAGCCCATATATTATGGAGCAACTGAATTATACACCAGAATTAAACATAAATATATGAAAAATATATGAGCATTGTAATACTTTTGAAAAACAATCTATAATCTGTCGATTCAACTGTTTCTGGTTGAGCTCTTCCATTGGATTTTCACAAACTAGACTACACACTATGAAATTCACCTCTGTTCCAAGGGTTTCTTCATTGTAAATTTCCCTACAACAGAGGCTAGAGATGTTATATTATGGGAGGGACCATGGTTCTGGGGATCCACGGGTCTCTTCACCACACCATGGTTTCTAGAATTTGATGCCAATACAATGGTTGTTTCCAGGATGCCAGTTTGGGTTCGTTTGCACAATCTCCCATTACATCTCTAGAACCAACAAGTCCTTGCAGGTATCAGTAACACCATTGGGCAGTATATTAAAATGGACACACAAAGACTGGAGGAAACAATTTTCACATTCGCATGAATTTGTGTGGAAGTAGATCTTAGCAAAGGCTTGCGAAACCAAATCTAACTAAAGCACGAACTGTGGAGCTGGACACAGATACTAGACTATGAAAATACAACATTTAGATGCAGAATCTATCGGAAAACAAGACATCTACAAAATAAATGCCTTGAAGCCAAAAAATATACCCGAAGAAAGAAGAAAACAGAAAAACCATCCAAGGGATGGCAATTCCCCCCATGAGTCTCTAATGAGGAGGGGGACACTGGGTGGAACAACCCATACCCAATGAGAACAATTAGATGAACAAAGAGCCAGAAGCTCAGGAATTAAACCCACAATATCCGATGGACTCGCAACTAAAAAATATACCATAAACAATGGATATCAATAGATCCAAATGACTACATACATCAGACAACTAGGATTCAGATAAAAACAACCCTTGTCCTAAGGCTAACACTTCACTTGCACTTATATCTACGATGCTGACTCAAGGGGAGTGGCATAAGGTTGAGAAGAAAAAGGCAGAAAAGCATGATTTTTCTCCCCATATGTACATTATTTTTTTCTTTCATTGAACTATGATCAGTATTCATTGACTGGCCGATGAAATGCGTCATAGCAAATCTGCAACATGTAATTTTGTTTTCATTAATAAAATTACGATTTTTCTTTGGGAAAAAAAACTCGTATGAGTTAACTAAGTTAATTTTACTTAGTTGGTATAGTTAATTCGAGTTGAGGGTCTAACTAGAGTCATGTGGAGCGTCTGCTACTTTATAGGAGCCCTGGTTGAGTTTATTTTGAGTTGTAATTAGTTAATTCAGTTTAACTGAGTTAAATTCAGTTAAACTAGTTCCAACTGATGAAGGAACTAGTAGGAGGTTAGACAGTGGGGTGTTGCTTCATGTGTTCAACCAATTAACTGGTGACTCACTCATAAATAACTCATGCTTGTCAGATCTGAGAGTTACCCAGGTGAGGCTGGAGTTCAAGGGCAATCTACTATCAATTGTACAATTATATGAATTGTACATATGGTGCATGCAGGCAAAGGAAGAGCCTAAAGGAACTATACAATCCAATGGAGGAAAATTCCTATTAAATAGGAGCCTAATTCCTGATGGAACGGTGCAAGAAATTAGGAGCTTGGAAGGCTAGGAAATTGGCTAAGCGTTGGCTAGAGTTAGTCTAGAAGTAGTGAGATAGATAGAGACAAATAAAGTGTCTAACACTTGATAGGGCTAGTGAATACATAAGATGACAGGGACAGTAAAATAATTAATAATTTCATCTCCTCAACATTTATGTTATAATTTTGTAAAATTATATGTGTGAGTTTTATTTGAATCTGAGAACCCTCCCATACCATCAAAGCATGCATCTACTCTGACCATGTCAAATTTTAGTGCATACAAGCACTATAGAAATTCATTGTAGATTCGAACTACTTATGTAATTTTCTAAAACAAAAGACTTGAATCTACTCTACTCATCAGCATAAATAATTAATTGATTGAGAAATCACGAAGCATACAAGAGAAAGATTTCAATCAACACATTATACAATGATTTCCCAGGGAAAGTGACAACTAAAAACTCCTTCTATTTGTATATTGCATTAGTCAGAAAATATGAGAAGATTACAATCCTGTGGTCAAGCCCAAGAAACCTTTGCACAAGTATCCATCGTCAAAGCACCTTAATTTTCTATTGAGAGGTCACAAGTTCAATTCTCTGAATACTCTTGGGGTCAGGTAAATGTTTAAATCACTTAACATTTAGGATTCAATGGAAATTATGCTTTAATTAATTGACCCTGCACAAAGTTGGGGGTTGTGAATATGTCCAACATTGAAATGTTTAATGTTTATTATATATATTGTGTTTATAATTTTCATATTATTTAAATGTAATGTTGGCCAACAACCCATATAATATTCATTCAACCCATATATTCTTTGTGGGATACACCATAAAACCTAATCAACACTCGATTTTGTTCTCCATAGGACTCGCATGTGTATTCTTTATGAGCAGTGCCATAAACCCTCATCAACACCCAACTATGTTCTCCATAGGTATCGTCTATGTATTCTCTGTGAGTCACACTATAAACCATGATCAAAACTCGACTGTGTTCTCCATAGGTCTTTTCTGTGTATTCTCTATAAGTCACACCATAAACCCTAATCAACACTTGAATGTCTTCTCCATAGGCATCACCTCTATATTCTCCATGGCTCATGCCATAAACCCTGATCAACAACCGACTATTTTCATCATAGGTTCACATTCATGAGGGGAATAAATTTGCATTTTGCGAGCACTAGGAGGTCACCAAGAGAGCATGACCAAAACAAGATATGGAGGTAAGTTTGAATTGTTATCTTATTTTTTTCTGAGCCTCTTTTATATGAATGGATTCATGGTGTTTGTAGTATGTGCCACTGAATTCACATTTTTTTTCCTGAAAATCAAAATTGGTTATATCTTGAGGTTTTTTAGCATTCATTAATTAATAAAAGTAATTTAATGAAAATTATTTCTCACATTCCCCCATGGCTGAAACTTAAGATAGACAATGGTTCTTGGATATAGGGACATGAATTTTAAGATAACCCTAATGGTCCATAACCTTAGTCAACCTATTTGTTGTTGAATGTTATCAAATTTTATTACACTATCCATTGGATCATATTATATTTGATGTGACATTAAAACAATTGATCAAAAGTGATATAATGGTAGTGAATTTCTTCGGTAGAATCTCATGCCAACCTCAACCCTCAGTGGCCATTGATCAAGCTTTGTGTTTCTTGGTTCAAATTGTGTGTCTCTTAATATTTAAAATCTAGAAATCTTAGTATCAAATCAATTAATGTATTGAATTATACCCATAATTAAATAATAATTAGTATTATTATGATAGAATGTATGGTGCTAGCTCATTCTTCAATAATTACTATCGCAAAGTTGTCTAAATCATGATGAACGGATCCTACTTTGTGAAATAATGCCTGCAAGGAACTAATTATCAAAATTAATATACCCCTCAAATCAACTCCTTGTAGTATATGCTAGAACTTATAATCATATAGCATAGAAAACAAATAAAAAAAAACTTAATAGTTGCTTTCCAAAACTTGTCATTATTTTTAATTAGTTTTTAACATGAAAATATGTTATATGAAAACACTAAGCTACTAATTAATGAACATGAAAACTCTATATCAAATTTATACTATTTCCTTTCTTTTGAAGTAATGAAGAAAGACAGAACAAGGTTTTCAAAACTATATCTAATCTTGGATCTATGAGAAAGATTTAGTGTTGTGCCCTATGGTCTTTTTAATGTTGCATCCTCATCTACATATAAGGTTTATTGTCATTGTAATAAAACGTTCTCAGATTTTCTATGTTCTCCAACTTATAGAAGACTATCCTAGGTACATACTCTAACATTCCCTCTTACCCAGGAAAGTGTTCTCCACAACATCGAGTTGATCTTTAAACATCTCAAGATTCCCCTTTTCAAGGGGCTTAATTAAGACATCAACAACTTGTTGATATGTTGGAATGTACTATAGAACCACAACCCCCTTTGAACCTTGTGAAGTGGTACATGATCTCAATATGCTTGGATTGATCATGAAATACTATTTTTTTAGACATTTTGATACAACTAAGATTGTCATAGTAAATTAAGGTAGTTTCCAAAGTTTTATTTGTAAACTTTTCTAATACATTATTAAGCTAGATGGCTTCACAACTAGTAGAACTATGTGCCATAAAATTTTCCTTTGTTGAATTTAGTGCCACAATTTTTTTTTCTTATTGAACTAGGAAATCATACTTGAACCTAAATTGAAACAACATCATGAGATTCTCCTCTTATCACTAGCACTACCTATCTAATTAGAATTTGAAAAAACATGCAACACAAATTGCACATTACCAACATAACTTAGTCCAAAATGAAATATGCCCTTCAAGTACTAGAACATGTGTTATACCCGCTTGGGTTGCACCATGTATTCACTTAAGGTGTCGAGTACAAAATGAATATCATGCTTGGTATTTACCAAATACATGAGAGGATCTATCAACTATTTGTACATAGATGGACATTTAAATATGAACCAACAAAAGACTTTGAATTTGTTGCCATAGGAGTATCCATGGGCTTATGGTTCATCATCTAAAATCTCTTCAGAAACTTAACTATGTAGTTACCTTTTCCAAGAAAACAAATTCATAAACTTTTCCACATTTCAAACATAAAAAGTAGTGCATCAAGCCAATATCATTTGTCAAATTCTCTCAACAACTTTGTCTTTCACCACTCTAAGAGCTTCCTTGAACTTGCTATAAGTATGAGATCATTTACACACAATATTAAAATAATCATATCAGAATGATCAAACAAATAGTAAAATATTGGATTTTGCACTAGTCTTAGTGGAACCTAAACTTTAAATAACCCATTGATCATGTAGTACAATGTACATGGTGTGTGTTTCAAAATGAGTCCTGAATGATATTTCACAACAAGGTACTTCACTTCACAAAAATTATTGGCCACATTGGAATATACCAACAATATTATCAAAAAGCACCAACCGAATCCATCTAAATGATCTATTGCATATGCATGATCCCATTACGATCCATACTCCACAACAAAAGCAAGAATAAACATAAATACTACCAACTAACATACCATGAACATCATCAAACTATGCCACCATAGGAATCAATGGATGAGAAGACAGAAGAAGATCAAAGAAGGTAGAAGGGAAAATGTTTTAAGATAACACCCTCATTTTCCTCCATAAAGTTCAACTTCTAGCCTCTGATGAACACCAACTTTAGTTAAGAACTAACCTTGGAGTTATGTTCACAAAAAACATGAGAAAAATAGATTGTATTAAAGTTGCTTCTCATAGCTAATCATGTATGATCCATCACTGCTTGAAGACATAAATTCTACATGGTGATTTTTCCATTGAGCCAATCCACTAAAACAATTCAATTCCCGTAGACTTGGACACTACTTATATTCTTATTAATGGCTAATATAAGAATCATTATTAGAGATGATAGTTTGGCCCAGTTATTGGTTGCTTATCCAAGATCTAACCAAAAAGAGGTATAATGAGAGGAACTGAAATACATACATTCCCATGTGATTCATTGATTTCTTCCTGGTCCCGACAGTGTCCCCGGGATGTTGTGCAGGGCCAAGAGATGGTCACCTGAGATTTAGAGCTTGCATGGTTCAACATCAACCACCATTCATCTAAAGGAATGGGGAATATCAAAGTCAAAATGTTCATCACCATGCCCATGCTAGGGAGGGAAAGGATGTCGATCTTTCCCATGCCCTCCTCTGCTAGGCCTTCCTTGCTCTCAAACCACATTTGCAAAGTTGAAAAATACAAAGGTCTAAAATAGAGTAGAGAAACCACCTTCATTTGACTAACAGAAGTGCAAGTTGAGAATTCCCATCGATTTAATGAGGGACAAAGAGCCATAGATTCCAAGTGGAGAAGTCATGCCCTTAATGCACTTTAATTTCCAGATGGGGGTGGACTTGACACCACCCACTTGCTCCCTTCTTGAACATTGTGGGAATCTAGCCTGATGCGCTACCAAAATCACACCCAAGGTTTATGTACCACCTTCATTAAGTTGCATGGAGGTCTGGATTGTTCGAACTACCAATTTGATAAAAAGAAATCAATCTATCTATATTGTAAAGTTAACATATTATTTTTTCTTTGATAAGTTATTTCTTTATATATTCTTATTGGCATAATAATAAATAATATTGATTACTATTTTTTCAATATATTATAATAATAATCATCTCCATTATAAGTATTATTATATTAGACCTTATACATATTATTGATTACATAGAGTGATATTTCTTGATCATATGGATGGAGGGGGGAGAGAGAGGGAAAAAGAGAGAGACAGTGAGAGAGGGAGAGGCGAAGAGAGAGAGAGAAAGAGGGAGAAAGGGGGGGGGGTGAAAGGGGGAGAGGGTGAGAGAGGAGGAATAGAGCGAGGAGGGGAGAGAGAGGAGGAAAGAGGGAGGGACATGGATTTGGAGGGGGAGAGAGAGGGAGGGAAGAAAAAAGACATAAAGAGATATAGGTGTAGGGAGAGATAGGGAGTGACAAGGGAGAGATGGAGAGAAAGTGAGGGAAAGAAAAGAGGAGGGAAGAGAGAGAGAAGGAGAGGAGAGGGAGTGGGAGAGAACATGTTGAAAGAGAAATGGAGATACAAAGATGGAGGGGGGAGATAGAGAAGGAGAGAGGGAGGGAGATGATGATAGAGTTGAAGGGTAGAGAGAGAGAGCGAGAGTGATGGGGGGAGAGATAGAGTGAGGTGGGAGAGAAAGGGAGAGAGAAGAATGGAGAGGGAAAGGAGTTGAGAGAGAGGAGGAGAGAGGGAGGGAAAGAGATGTAGTTCGAGTGGGGGAGAAAGGGAGTGAGGAAGGAAGACAAAGAGAGAGAAAGGATGAGAGGAAGAGAGGGAGTGAGAAGAGAGAGTGAGGGAGAGAGGAGAGTGGGAGGGAAGAGGGAGAGAAGGACAAAGGGAGGGAGAGAAGGGGAAGAGAGGGGAATTTTTCCATATTAAGTAATGTTATAGACATATTTGGGCAGTGCAACTCCAATCACATATGTCCATAAAACAAGGGCTTCTAAGTCCCTAAAAGTGTTCTTTCATACCCTAAAGGAACAAGGTCAGCTGATTACATCACTCCCAGAAGTTTTCCATGAAAAACCACTCAGAATTGGTCAAAGCAGGACCATACAGACTGCCTAGTGCAAAGGGTGTGATGCATCTCACCTACCACATGTAAAAAGTGTGATGCATACTAGAAAGCCCTTCTGTAGGGTGCGATGAGCAAGAGTAGACAAATGGCACAAGCAGTTTGCAAGGTGGAGACCCTGAGAATCTTCTAGAAGCTGCTCATTTGACACTTGCCTCCGTGAATTCGCCCAAGGATGAGTAAGAGATCATGAAATCTCCAAGTGGAACCAAGAACTATTAGAGAGATGACACTAATCAAAATCCCAGAAGCTGACTCACCCCCCTGCAAATATCTATATATGGATCCCTCATCCCAGAGATCCAGAGGTTGGAATTGGGTAATTTGCAAAGAAGTGTTGTTGGTTTCTCTTTGAAGACATTGTTGGGTGATCTTTCTTTGTATGAGGTGAAGAGGGATTTCAAGCTGGGAGGATGGCGCTGGGTCAGACCAAGTGGTTGTAATCCTCTCTTCTACTACTTTTATCAATAAAGCTATTTGAGTTTTCCTTCGTATTGTTGTGTATCTCTGAATATTGTGTTGATATATGCATTTGTATGGTCAATATATATCTGATCCTATATTGTTTACAGTGATAGATCTCTATGCTTTTATGGTATTATGCTGCTGTGACTCTACAAGTTCTCTTTGAAGCAGGACAAGTAAGGAAGCACTGGAAAGATTCTGTTGAAGGGGAAAGGAAATAAGCAAGGAGCCAAGTGAAAGACTGAGGTTGGTACTCTCTGCTTCTTTCTCATCTATCTCTCGTAAAGGAAAGCACAAGTGACTTTAGTTTGTTTGTTTCTAAGATAGCTACCCATCTTAGTGGGACTAGCAGTTCTGAATAGACACTAGATTTACCGGTAACAAAATGGCGACTCCGCTGGGGAGCGAATAGTTTGATTGCTTGTCTCTATTTGTTTGCTTCATAAACTATAGACGGAGCCTGAAGTTAAGCCAGATAGCCTTCGAACTGCATTTGCTATGCAAGTGCAAAGTAGATCAACGCTGCTTCAGTCAATCTCCGAGTTTGTTTATGAACTGAACAATTGACTTGCAAACATCCTAAGTTCCATAGAGGTAGCTCAAGTAACCTCATTAGATCAACCCCTATACTTTGTATTTACTTACTATCATTAGCTCGGCCTAAATCCCTAAACTAAGCTGCAAACTGTGACCAAAAACCAAGTTAAAGTCTCGTCCCTAGACCATCGCACCTTCTCTTCTTGGCAATCTGGATGCATCGCACCTCCCGTGTGCAGTAGGTGAGATGCATCCTTGTTTCCCTGTGTTACAGGTGCGATGATCAGATAAGACTGTTTCTGCCTCCAGATTTTGGTTTTTTCTTCACTGTCTTCAACTTTATTCAGGAGTTTTGCTGTCTGTGATTAGTAGACCACTGTTGAAACCCCCTTCCTTTGCATCATCCAACCTCCATTGTACAAAGATTTGTGAATGTTTTTATGTATTTTTTGCCATTCACAGTTCTCATTTACAGAATGGTAGCTTAATCGGACTGTCGTCTTTTGATTTGAAAGTGTCGCAAGTGTCATTTTCAGTCAAGGAAAAGAATCCTTCTCTTTTTGATAGTCGATTACACTGTTACTCTTGTATTTGATCTAAATTAATAGTATTTCAAGTGTCGAAAGTAGTTTTCAATTCAAAATCTCAAAGTCTCGTCTTGTCTCCTTTTCGTTTTTTTGAACAGAAAATCATTAGTACTATCGCTTTGAAAGAAGATATAATTCAAATTTGTACTTAGCATTCTTTTTGTCATTCACACATTAAGAAAGCGGAAAACAAATACATGCATGTGCATTTTCACTTAGACTACTTGTTGATTTTGATTTAGGATAGTGCATCTAGTGTGTGCTCTCTGCTCTATGTTGAAAGGATTTCGTTTCTCTTTCCTTAGTAGCTAGGATTTTCATTGCAAAAAGAAGAGTAAACAACTATTTATCATCTTAGATTGCATATTTAGGAGTTGTATACCTACATCACGCGGTGAACCTTAAAGGCAAACTTCTTAAGAAATATCAACTGTAAAATAAATTCAATGAACATAAAAATTCTTTGGAACATAACGCAAAACATCTGGAAGTCTAGGCTAGAGACGTATTCTGGCGTCGTAAAGCTTGGCAACTGTCACTTTCATCGTAGGTTGGGTGATTCCTCCTCTTTGAGATGACAAGTGCTAGTACGGACTTGTGCTCCCACGTACCGTCGAGTATATATTGGGAGACCACAATAGGTTATATCCTTTATCCTTAGGAAGCTATGTCTACTGCCCTATCGATCACAATGCACTAAACACAGCATTCGGTAAGATTGACTACCGTACCATAAAAGGTATTCTATAGTTTTGCGATTGGTTTGGTAATCCCTCTGTCTAGATTTCCAGAGTAGTCTCTATCATTCCTTTTCAGACTCCTTAAAGGAAAAGGTCCATCTGAGCAGTTGTCACTTCAGGCTCATTAAAAATTGAAGGCGACTAGAGTCATCTTTAGATTTTTCTCGACTCTTAAAAATTGAAAAAGCAAGTTGTGTCAAAGCGTCTAAAATTCATTTAATACGGAATAACATTTTCCCCTCTTATTTTGAGTTTATCAAATAATCCGCAATCGTGGAAGAAAGTCAATCAAAACCATGTCGTTCGCGGAGACTGACGAGTTAGCCATCTTTGACTTCGGAAACGAAACCATTCCGAGCCAAACGGACTCGTTTAACTGGGTCAAAGTCTCCTGGTTTGTTTGAGACTTGCGTTTCAACATCATCTAAGACTCTAGTTACTCCAACCATTTCTGGTATCCCTGCCTCTACAGAAAAGGTTCCACAGTTACAAGAGGACATTAGAACTGATCCTAGTGTAATAGTAAACACTTCCATTCCTGAAACAACTCCATCTAGGGTTGATTCCGAAGGTGTTACCCGTCCAGCATCTGTCGCTACAGATCTATACCTTCTTCGGCACCAGAAATATTTTACGGACCTAACGGTTTGCCTCTTCCACCCGGATTGATTGCTATAGAAGAGATTATGGAGGATCTTCCATCCAGTACTCCATCGCATTTTGGAACTGGGATCCACCTATATCCTTCTACTTCAGAAGTTAGAACCCCTTCATCGCAAGTTCCTATAGAATTGCTAGGAAGTCTTTTGGATAGACTCGATATGTCTGGACAACCATCGACATCTAGGACTGTGTCATCCGATACAGCGGTAGCAGAACCTCCTGCCACCACTCTGACGATGTTTGCTGGCATACCATCTGCCCCAACTAGCTCTCAACTGCTAGAAGGAGTCCACCCAAGGACTGTTTCGACAATATGGTCTATTCTCGTTTGTTCGTCCGGAATAATATCTGGAATTTCTTATGTTGAGCCTTAGCAAATTGATCCTTCATGACAGTATCAATTTTGGCAGTCCAGTCTCCAAAGGCCGATCTTCCCTGTCAGCACTGGCCGCCGTATGGAGGGAAGTATGCCCTTTCATTGTTCCCTCCGGGAGAACAACCATATGAGAGTTCTCAACCAAATTCGGGTCAAAATGGAATCACATCCAGTGGTTGGGTGCCAATACTACCTCAACAACCAAGAATTGTATACTCAATGCAACCGAGTCTACCTGTGTCGAATATCCCCACTACACCAGCTATTGTGACAGTGTCGCAAGTACAGGCGTTACCTGTTGTATGCCAGCCTCAAGTTTCTCAGGTCGTAATACAACAACCTCTTGTCTCTACAACGCAACCCCAATCGTCAGTTAGTGGCTCTTTAACTGGAGTGACTCAGGCTCAAATGGGTACTATTACCCCTCATCTTGGTCAAACATCTAGTATTGGGCAACAACAAATGGTTTCACAGCCATGGCTGGTGCAACATCAACAACCACAATTCCACCAAGCTTACCAAGGACCTGAGCAACAGAGCTTTGCAGGTAATGGGCAGCCGTATATTCAAAATGGTTATCATCAATCATCTCAAATTGGTTATGCCCAGCAGCCTTATCAAAGTTATCAGCATCAAATGCATTATGTTGGTATGCAAAGACCCACTGCTCAGGTGATCCCATCTTATCTTGGGTACGCTTCGCCGAACCTAAATCAACAGTTGCCCTTCGTGGCGACTTCAAAGTTACTAGATCTAAATCGGCTAACAAACTATCCAATCGCTTATGCCCCTTGGTGGCCGAAGATTCCTCATAAACTTCCGTCAGATATTCCTAAATTCAATGGAAATCCGGGTGAAGATCCATCGAATCATGTGATGACCTTTCATCTATGGTGTTCTTCCAACACTCTAAATGATGATTCGATTAGGCTTCGCCTTTTTCAGCGAACGTTAACTAGTCCAGCAGCAAAATGGTACATCGAATTGCCTAGAGCTTTGATAACTTCGGCGCCCTTGCCACCACCTTTTTAACCCATTTTCAGTTACCAATAAGGTACGCAATAGGAATAGAGCTTCTTACCAATTTCAAACAAACAATGGCCACTCACATATTTGATCATATTCATGAGTGGCGACGCCATCGTAGAATGGTGAAAACATACGTTCCTGATCAGCTGCTAGCTGAATGGTTTATTAAGTCATTGTTACCTTCTATTACGGAAGATGTGGCAAAGGGAGGAGTTGTCACTAAAGAGCAAGTCATTGCTCGTGCGCAATATCTAGACTTGATCTTCACTCAGTCTGGCACGCTCTATGACAAAATCCCTGATACTCCTAGACCAAAGTTTTTTGTTCTTCCTCCCCTTAAATCAAACAAAGACTCTCATGCCAGCGATGGCGTGATAGGTACGACCAACACGAAATCCACAAAGGCTACATCTAAGAAAGCCTGTAAGGTTTTTGGTCAAAATGCAAATGAAGAACTTCTAGCCTCAGAGGTTAATGCCGTGTCGACCGACAAAGGCAAAGAACTGAAGCAGCCAAGGGGCAAGAAAAAAGGGAAGAGCAAAAAGAAGAAACAGGACAATTCGTCTCCTGAAAAATCTTCTGCAAACCCTTCTATGCAAAAGAAACCTAGTCAGCCATGTCTCATATCCGATGAGGACCATTGGACGAGAGATTGTCCATATAAAGCTGAAGTTAAGAAAATCTTTAAGAATTCAAGAACTTCAGCAGTATTGACTGACCCATTTCCAAACCCAGGAACCAATCTGGTTGGTAGAGACAATACTTCCCCATCCCAAGTGCTTATGTTGTCCATTTCAAAATAGCAAAATGATTCTTTGATATCGACAAGGAATAAAGATTACGGTAATCCACAGCTATCGAACAACAAGGCTACTAATCAACCTAGTAGTTCGACAACAACTTCAACCAAAGTTCTGTCACCCATCATTCCTGAGCTAATGATAAAGCCGCCAAAGGGAGTAGTACACAAATCGACATTTAATCCTCGTGCCAGAGCAGCACAGAATTATAATATAGTAGAGGACCTGGCCCAATTGTCGTCTGCTATGTCGACACTTGAAGTACTGCAAAATTACCCCTCCCAAAAGCAGGCTCTATTATTAGCAATAGGTGGGATTGACCCAACAGATTCCAATCTTGTGGCCTTTAATCATAAAGGATATGAACCTCAGTTACCAACTCAACTCGCTTTCCTCATTCAAGTGAAAGCCCTCAACAAAATTGTTCATCGAACAATTATTGATGAGGGGGCATCTACATGTATTATGTCAATGAGTTGCTAGAAAACTTAGAATCACCACTCTTGTCGTGATCGTCAACGAATTTAAAAGCATTCGATGGATGAACATACACTCCATACGGGATTTTGAGTAACTTGCAAGTTGAACTGGGGAGCAAAACAATAGAAATCGATGTTGAAGTTATCGATGGAAATCTTGATTACAACATCCTACTAGGAAGGCCCTGGATTTATGCTATGGCTGCTGTTGTGTTGACATACTTCAGAAAGATTGCATTTCCTTTTCAAGGAGGAATTACAATCGTCGACCAAAAAACCTTTCTCCCCAATAGTTCACAAGTTACGGGAAGCATCCCGATGATCCATGGAAGCTCTCATTCGCTTCAAAATATCGGAGTAGGCCTGCTAAAAGACCCTACATTGATGGGTACTTTTTCCCTACCGCCTCAAAGTAATCTGGTGAAAGTGGCCACGGTGGAAACCTGCAATATGATATCTTCTATATCTAAAAGATTCAGAAGATTCCCAAAAATTTTGTCAGCATGGATCATCGCCATTTTAGAAATGTAGCAATAAATTTTCTTGGCTTGGAGAGCAAACCCAAATCAATGCTCATCAGGTGTTTGGATAGATAGGTCTAAGGAATATGGCACCTCTTCAAATCCTTGGTCGCATGTACATTCTACAGACGAAGGAATCATTCAGTCAATGATGATAGGAGAGGTACCATGGGAAGATTACCACCATAGCTCCCATCTTCCAGATCATCACGAAGATTATTCCAACAACCTTAATCATCCTTCAGTTTTTTATTTTCTATCAAATACTGTAAATACGATGGATTATGAGGATAGTTCTTTTATTGTGTCAACCTCATTAAAAATTGAAACAACTCCCTTTCCAAATCGAGTCTTTGATTACGATCTCGTAAAATCCAAGTCGATTCTTTCAAATATTTCGAAGGTAAACCTTCATTCCAACCACCGCGTTGAATGCAATGAAGCTTGGGGGGCATGCACCTCGATTTGCGTCATTATGTTGGGGGCATGCGAACTTATAACAAGCATAGTTTCTAGTTTCAAGCTTGTATAAACATGAAACCAAATCTAAGCATATTTTATTGCATGGTTCAAGCTCATTAAAAAATGAACCAGGCCATGAGTAGTTTTACGCGAAGTTCAAGCTCATTAAAAAATAAACCTAGCAATGAGCATATGTTCCACCAGAGTTTAAGCTCATTAAAAAATGAACCCACCTTCGGTCAATAACCATTGCGATCACATTATCATCAGCTTTTGAGCCTTGGTCGTGTTCTTACCATCACCTCCACTCTTTTTAGTCGATCATACGCCTCCATTTGATTGTTTACCCCTTTTGAGGAACAACTGCGACGAGTGATCCTATTAGCCACCTTCTTTACACTTCCGTGATTGAAAAAGTTCCAAACATTAACTGGAACCAGCTGCTATCTGAAAACATCACTCGTTCCTCAAAAAATGAGTCTCCTTTAAGCTCTTTTCATCTAACTCGTAAAATATGAAAAGATTTCTGAGCAATTGGCCTCTCCAACTCGTTAAAGCGATTGGAAGTGCCATCCCTCCTCTAGATTTTAATCTTTTTGGACCTGAGGGATTATTACACAAAAAGATCGAGCATTTGTCTTGTTTGGCTTGTTAAAACTATCGAAAAGTCATCCCTTTCACATTGTTTTATACTTTTTTCGGACTTAAGGGATTATATTACGAAAAAGGAATATTAGAGTTTCCTTTCCGTCTCTTTTCAGACTCTCTAAAATTGAAAAAAACTGAGTTATCCTTATCGTTAAACTCGTTAAAACAATAGCGACAAATTTGTCTATTCAGACAAGAGCGAGTCTCACTGTCACTAGGCTCATTAAAATATAGCGACAGGTTTTCCAGAAGGGCAAATTATAGAACAAGCATATGTTATCCTCCTCAAGCTTGACAAAAATAAAGAGGTACTGGTCAGAAATCACTGGGAAAATTGGGAAGAAAACTTGAAGAAACTTTATTGGTAGCAGGTCGCTCTTGAACATGACACTTTCACTCCATCACCATGATTGAGTCGGGTTGGGTTATTCCGTTCACCAGTCATATCACCATTGGTCCACCGTACCATCCACTTTTGGGGTTAATGCTACCAATCCATTTCAGTGTCGCTGATATGTTCAAGAGAAGTCGCTTAGAGAATTCACCTACCCAGCTTGTGTCTCATCCGCTGCAATACCTTCACGCTTCATTCTTTCATGACTGCCACCCTGAACCTTGTATCATTAGATTGTTTTCACCTCCACAAAATCATTTGCTCCGTTCCATGTCGTAGATGTGGGATCCATTAATGACCTCCTACGACGGGTCACTTCTTGTCGACATCAGCTCATTATCCAAGAAGCCGACCTAGGGACAACCCTTTCAGTACATTGAAGCTTGCATACCTCAATGGCAAGTTTCTCACTTCCGGTGACAGGTTTACATTAATGGCCTTCGACCGAAAGATTTTGCGTGGTGTTCGACATCGACTTATGTATTTGCACCACGTGAATTGTACTGCAGTACCTTAAGGGTCATCATCATCATCGGTGATTCCTCTTGCGCTTGTTAACAGTTTACATCGTTGGCTAGTAATCAGGCGATGTCCTTCCATGTTCGACATCAGAACATATTTTCACATGGGTCGACTTGTACTTTTGGGCGAAGATTGAATGAGTTTTGAAGACCCCGGATCTAGTTTCATCCATCCGGGCTGCGATATATTCAGGAAAATAAAGACATCGAATGTACATCATTGTTGCACAGATAATCATCCAACCTAAGGGATGATGGCTCTACCAGAATCATCAGTGTGCACATAGACGATTGTCTGTCCTATGTACATGAAAATGAATTTATCAAGCTAAGCATGGGAATGCCCGCCTCAACTAGATCATGAAAATATTATGAAGATAATGTATTGTATTGTATCTTATTACAGGTCACCTTCCAGTTCGGAAAACCTCGGATCCTCGTTATAAAGCATTTCACCCGACATCAAAAGATTTATGACCTCATGCTTTAGGGGGCAACTGTTATAGACATATTTGGGCACTGCAACCCCAATCACATATGTCCATAAACCAAGGGCTTCTAAGTCCCTAAAAGTGTTGTTTCATACCCTAAAGGAACAAGGTTAGCTGATTACATCATCTCCCAGAAGTTTTCCATGAAAAACCACTCAGAACTAGTCAAAGAAGGACCATACAGACTGCCCAGTGCAAAGGGTGCGATGCATCTCACCTGCCACATGTAAAAAGTGTGATGCATACTGGAAAGCCCTTCTGTAGGGTGCGATGAGCGAGAGCAGACAAATGGCACAAGCAGTTTGCTAGGTGGAGACCCTGAGAATCTTCTAGAAGTTGTTCATTTGACACTTGCCTCCCTGAATTCGCCCAAGGATGAGTAAGATATCATGAAATCTCCAAGTGGAACCAAGAACTATCAGAGAGATGACACTAATCAAAATCCCAGAAGCTGACTCACCCCCCTGCAAATATCTATATATGGATCCCTCATCCCAGAGATCCAGAGGTTGGAATTGGGTAATTTGCAAAGAGGTGTTGTTAGTTTCTCTTTGAAGACATTGTTGGGTGATCTTGCTTTGTATGAGGTGAACAGGGCTTTCAAGCTGGGAGGATGGCGCTGGGTCAGACCAAGTGGTTGTAATCCTCTCTTCTACTACTTTTATCAATAAAGCTATTTGAGTTTTCCTCCATATTCTTGTGTATCTCTGAATATTGTGTTGATATATGCATTTGTATGGTCAATATATATCTGATCCTATATTGTTTACAGTGATAGATCTCTATGCTTTGATGGTATTATGCTGTTGTGACTCTACAGGTGCTCTTTGAAGCGGGACAAGTAAGGAAGCAGTGGCGAGATTCTGTTGAAGGGGAAAGGAAATAAGTAAGGAGCCAAGCAAAAGACTGAGGTTGGTACTCTCTGCTTCTTTCTCATCTATCTCTCGTAAAGGAAAGCAGAAGTGACTTTAGTTTGTTTGTTTCTAAGATAGCTACCCGTCTTAGTGGGACTAGCAGTTCTGAATAGACACTAGATTTCTCGGTAATAAGTAACGCCTTATTAAAGGTGTAGTGTAACTAATAGATGAAGTGAATTTTTCGTTGGAATCCAATAATATAATTTCTAGTAAGATTGCGATTTCTTATTATTTAAAATCCAATTATGAATGTATAAATGGATTGAACACCCTAAAAAACCTTTGAGGCACTCGAATTTTGCATATTAAACAAATTAATGTTATGATTCTTAAAAATCTCTACCAGATATTGGAGAAAATGGACCAAAAAAGTGTTCAAAAAATGGCCATTTTGTCTTTTAATTAGACTACTCGCATATTAAGTATTTAATGATTTTTGGTTTAATAGAATATCTAATAAACTTTATCAAAAGAATATGGTCTAATACTTTAATTTACTAACAAGTAGTGAAGTTAAGGTAAAACTATATTGCACATAAATACATACAATGTTGAAAACCCCTAAAAATTTAAAGCACCTCTGTTTCTTTTCCCAGAATTTTAGAGCACCTCACTTTAACACCCACATATATTTAATTCATTTAAGAGTAAAAATGTCTCACAAATTATATATATAATATATTTAAATTTATTTACTATAGTTTTAAAGTAAACCAAGTTATATCCATCTTCAGGCGTTGAGAGAGATCAAATCTCTCAAGGTCCAAACAGTTGTTTTGAGTGCAGAACTTAAGGAAATATTTGTACCTCAAGGAAATGCTTAGATCTCGAGAAATTTGATCCCTCTCATAACTTGATAGATCCAAAATTACTAGAGATCTAAACTAATTACTTATTATTAATTCAACTTCCTCTTAACTTTACTATTTTGTAACTACCTAACCTCATCTTCATTCTACTCTAGGTAGGTAAGGAACCTCATTCTACTCCGAAGTAGGTAAAGAACTGGATGACATAAAAAAAAAGGGTATGTTAAAGGATAAAGCTTTTAAAGCACTAAACAAAAAATATTTAATTGGATATATAAAAAGTATGTAAGAACCGCTAAATGTGTCATCCATGAATCCGTGACACTTATAAATAATTTGTATTCAACATCGTTTCTTTAATAATTCATTTTTTTTTTGTCTTGGAGCTTTGTTGCGAGTTAATTCTTCATGAAAACATGAACCCGTGCCTTTGCTTACGAGGTAATTCTCTACAAGGCTTTGAACCCGTGACTTTGCTTATGAGGTAATTCTCTACAAGGCTTTGAACCCGTGACCTTTGTTTTTGAGATAATACTTTGCAAAGAACTTAACCCGTGATCTTTGTTTATGTAATTTTTCACAAGAGATTGAACCCGTGACTTTATGTTGTGACCTCATTTTGGGAAATTTACATTGTGGGTGTGTCTGGAATTTTCGAGAAAATGATGGGACTACCAGAAAATAATAGATCCAACAGGTGGTCAGCAAATCATTCATAATTCAATTAATTGTGGCGTACTATCAATTACTGGTGAATTGCCTTTAAAGATTGTAAGCCACACCGTGCCTTTAGTTTGCTAAATATTTGATTATTGATAGACCAACTTTTTCCTCATTATAATTTTGCTGAGAAGAAGCTCTAGAATAGCGAGTCATTTGAAATGGCGTGGGAAAGTGAAGATTTACGAAGGAACAAATAGATAACCGCTCGCCTGTAATATGAATTGAAGACATGCATTCCGAAATTGAAAAATAAAAAAATATGATATGAATAATGAAACCCAAATTGAAATACGTCTGTAGGAATCAAAGATATAAATATTAAAAAAAATTCACTGTTTATGAATAATGAAATCTCATAACAATGGAAAGCTAATCATATATATTGCAGTAACTGAATCGCAGGAAATTCTTGATATGCACTCGAGACGCAGTTCCCTTTACAGTGCTTTCAAGTGGGTCCACCTGCTTTCTGAATATACTCTTCTCTGGAATTTTTTCTCAAAGTTTCATCTTACCTATAGATCAGATTTATTAATTTCTATTTTATAAAATGGACTTGATCGTAGATTTAAATCCTTTAAACAAACCACTACACAATCAACAACTTTATTCCACCCGTCCCAGTCAATAATCAAATTAAATTCACTAAGATAATATTATGATGCACTCAACCTTCATGAGGAGTCAAAGTATCCCCTCAAGCACAGTAGATTTTGAAGCCCAACAGGTCTCCATTGGTTAATGTGCTCAGCAATCATTGGAAGTTTAAGCTTCCACTCACGTAACAAGTTGTAGGACAAAAGGTTCATGAACTCTCGATAATGAGGTCTTCAATGGCTATGTTGTGTCTCTGCAATTTTCATCCAAGTCGCATCTTCAGTTGGAAGACCTTTTCACTTGACCAGATATTCATAGTAATTCTTATTTCGAGTCTTTTCAGGAATTTGTTGATAAATGATCCTTTTCATTTGCAACTTTATTCATAGTAATTCTTATTTCGAGTCTTTTTAGGAATTTGTTGATAAAAGATCCTTTTCATTTGCAACTTTATTCATAGTAATTCTTATTTCGAGTCTTTTTAGGAATTTGTTGATAAAAGATCCTTTTCATTTGCAACTTTTTGGTTGTAGGTAACAGCTTCTTCTATTGAATTTTCTACTTTAGATTGTTTGTGAGGATACAAATCTGCAACATTAAATATGGGTGAAATTCCAGTGTCGGGTACTAATTCATCTCATAAGCATTGGCTAAATTTTAGAAGGCCCTTCCTACTTTATCCTCAATTTGTTATATTCATTTCTTGGAAATATCTCCTTTATCCTCAATTTGTTATATTTATTTCTTGGAAATATCCCCTTTATTAAATGAGCTAGTACCATATTTTCAACTTCAAAGTTTACTTCCTTTTTTTCTCGGGCCTACCTTTTTCCACTACTTTTGATTGTTGTCCTAAGGCTGCCCCTTAACCTGTTCATGCAAATTTTGCATTGTTGTAGAAAATTCATATGCATTAACATTTCTCAATTCCCTTTTCCTCAAGATTCTAAGTTCTAAGATGCCTCTTGGGTGCATACCAAATACAATTTGAAATGGGGTTATCCCTGTACTTTTATTAGGTGAATCATCATAGTAAAATTCAGCCTAGGGAAGAACTCGGTCCCGCTTACTTTTGTGCTCATTTATTAAACTCAACAAATTTTCCAAGCTCTTGTTAACCACTTTAGTCTATCCACCAGCATTAGAGGAATTTTGAGGTCTAAAATGGGTCCTAAGAAAAAGGTACAACCAAAATAAAATTTATAAAAACCAATAGGATTCAAGATGATGATGTCGGTCCTCTCTGTGAAACCCTCCTGCGACCATGAGAGGTATGCTAGTGAAAATGTCGGGTGGGGGGTATGGAGTGACATAGCCCTACCACCCGTGTACATGAACTTTGTTGTAATACATTGAAGTTTAATTGGTCAATTGAATAGTTTGTATGTAGAGCATGTATGGCGCATGGTAAACCCATCTCGACATAAGGCAACTCTAGGACTGAACAGGTTACTGTTTGTCGCATTCTATAGGACTGGGTCAGTGAGACCATGGTTCGACCTGCAAAGACTCGAGGCCGAGGTAAGAGACTTCGAGAGACCAAGCACGACATAGAACCTGGTCCTTCGGGTGGCCGACGAGGTCAGAAGTCTGTTGAACATTTAATTAGTGAAGCGACAACCGCCTACCGAGAGGGAACCAATGAAGAAATTCGGAATCTATTAAAGGAATGGGAGGCAAAAGTGAAGGAGGAGAGTGAGACGGATACATAGCTTGAGGACTAGAGTCCTCATCCTGGATCCTAGAAATATAAGAGGAAGAGTCATCCAGTTCAAACAGATCCCTTACTTGCAGTGATTGATGAAAATACGGTTGGGAAAGGCGATGGAGCAGATCTCAATAGGCATGGTAGTCACAGTTCAGGGAATGCCAAACTACAAGAAGGAATTTCAAAAGTTGCAGTTCCAACTGCACAAACATGACATCTGCCTTGGTCGAATTGAGTAGCACCTACCATGTATCTTGGTTTAGACGGAGCTGCCTGGAACGAATGCCAAAGATCGAGCACTGGTGGAATCAATGTCAGTTGAACAACATGATTAGCATGCCTACTTTACGATATTTTGTTTATATATGCAACTAGATTTTAAATTTGTCTATGCAATTATATATGTGTGCAGAACTCTAGAATAGGGAAGTAGATAGAAAACTAAAACTTATATTGATTGGATAGAGAGACTTAAAAGTTTTTGCTACTGGATGGCATATAATGCAGATAGCTGGCCAACGGACTTGGTTTCCCACTGGGTAAGTTGCGGCCACCTAGCCAGTTCTATGTGGTATAAATTTTCTTTATATTAATGAAAAAGGAGGATCTATCAATCTTAATAAAAAAAAAAGATGATGATATCAACCATGGGGGATGATTCACCATTTTTGGAGTAAAAAAAGTGAAAAGATTAAAAAATAATAAAATAATAAAATGACCTTTTCAACTCGTATTTTCAACGTATCTCCCTAAGGTTTTACTCAAATTTCGAGTGGGAGTACGTGTCGGAAGAAAAATTTAATTCCTCATCCAAGGAGTACCCATGTTTCATACTTTTGATGGACCATGCTACACGAAAAAATGGACAATACATGAAAAAACATGATTGCAATCACACTTTTCATGTATTTCTCATTTTTCGTGTAACAGGGTCCATCGAAAGTATGCAACATTGATACTCGTTGGATGAGGAATCAAATGTTGCATCCAACGAGTGTTTCTGCTTGAAATTTAAGTAAACCCATAAGGAGATGTTGAAAATACGAGTTGAAAAAATAGTTTTTATTTTTTCCCTCTAAAATTTGATGATGTAATCTAATCTTATTTTATTATTTCCACTATTATTTTATAATTTCCTTAGGAGGTCCATTTTAGACTTCAAAATTCCCCTAATGATAGGTTGAACTAAAAGAAAGATTGGTACCAAGATTCTTTCATAATGTCCTCCAAAAATGCCCAATAAATTTTGTCCCTATTTGAAATTATACTCATGGACAGTCTGTGTAGTCTCACAACCTCTTTGAAAAACAAATTTGCAATGTGGGTTGCATGATTGTTTTATGATAGGGGATAAAATGAGTAATTTTGGAGAACCTCTCCCAAACTACAAAAAATGAATCATTTCCCCTTTAGGTTCTAGGTAAACCCAAAACAAAATACATGCTTATGACATTCCATGCCCTACCTGGTATGGGTAATGGCTAATATAAACCAGCATTATGTTGCTTCCCTTTTGCATATTAACAAATTTTACATGTGTCCCACAGTTGTTTTAACATCAAACCTCATACTTGGCCACAAATAAGAAGAACTTAGTTGATCATAAGTTTTATTGTGCCCAAGGTGGCCATTGACCCTCATTGAGCATTAAGAATGCACAATTGTTTGTCTTCAAATAACAACCCCTCTTGAATCATATACTCCATCCAAGGGCTCTTATCTTGTAACATTAGGTTCTCACATGCTTCATAAGCTACTCCAGTTTTTGGGTCCTCCTTGTACATTTCCTTGAGATGTTTGAATCCAAAGAATTTATATTGAATTCCTGCAAAAACAAGCATCTCCTGTTCAAAGCATCTGCAATTTTGTTAGCATTTCCACGTATATGTTTAAGGACAAAAGTAAAATTTTGTATAAACTCTACCCATTTGGCATGCCTCTCATTTAGTTTTTCAAGTTGTAGAATTTCTTGTAGATTCACAAGCTCATGCAATTTATTAAAGCATAGGAAAAGAATCTACTTCTATTTTCATCCAGCGAAAGCCAATAGATCAATGAAAACAATATGAACAAGAAGAAAACAAATCAATGGCACATAACACAATAAGTTTTCATAGGGAAAGCCACTGCTCAAAACACCGCCTATTTGTATTGCATTAAATCAAAAATATGAGTGAAGACACAAAGTTTGTTCTCACAAGAACAATTCCGCACAAGTATGCTCAACTTTCTACCTCACAAGCCTGCTATTAGCCAACACTTAGCCAATTTCCACTCCCTGCCAAGCCCCTATTTCCTTGGGTAATTCCTATGATGAATACCCCATATTTAAAGGTTTCGGAATTCATGATTCCAAAACTATGCAATCCAAACATAGGTCTTTATCTGATTGCATGCATAATATTTACAACTCAGTGAATCACACAACTGATATTACACTATCCATGCACTCTAGTCTCAACTGGGTCTTTCTATGAACTAACATGCATGAGTTTCTCATGAAGGAATCTTCAGTTAACTAAAATAACACTTGTGGATGCACCAGTGCACCAAATGACTGTTAGTCCTTTATTAGTTCTATTGTCTCACAAAGTGTCTAGACACCGCAAGAACGCTAAGAGTAAGGGATGTCATTCTAATCCTTACTCACTCCGTTTAGGGTCTCTCCTGGATAAGTCAAGGGGAGTAGTCCATAGGGTGAATGAATGAGGGTAGCCTATGAAACACAGACTCTATGAGACTTAAAGATGAACAACTTGACGAATGTAAAACAAGTCCTAGTTAACCGAGATGGATAGATCAAACAATTGAGACAAATAAGATACAACCACAAGATAGAAATGATTTCATATGAGTGTCTTAACATTTAGTTAATCATTAACCAAATCAAAACAAGTTATTTAGAGAAATTTGTAAATGTAATAGAAGTGGCGATCATGAACAATTAATGTAAAATGCTTACCATTCAAGATATTCTAGCAATTAAATACCATGAATAATTATGAAATTTAAATGCTAACCAATATACGATCCTAGAGTTAAAATGATTTTATTTAATGACCCAGATCTAGGGAATTTGTTTATAGTCAATCTTTAAATTTGATTTTAAGCGTGTTTGACAATAGATAAATCAATACCATAAAATTTCCCCCTTCTTAATTTTCAAAGTCAAAAACCCTTAGCATAAATAAAAATCCCAAAAATGAACTTTACATTAAAATTTTTAATGTTTTCCTTAGGCAAATTGTTTCTATGTGCTAAGTTTTATGAGAAAATTTATTAAATTTATCGTTAGGGTATGCTTAGATCCGGCTTCAAATTAATTTGTCTTTCCTTTCAAATTTGGACTTGCAATAATAGAAACAAAACACATAGAACCCAAATATACAAATAAAATTGAAAACCCAAAAAAACCTATGTTAGAGAAATACAATAATTACAAGTTGAAGGCCTTAAGTAGTTAGATCTATCATTATGTCATAGAGAAATTAAAAACAAAAATTAAAATTAAAAGGATGTGCTAACTCAAAACCCTCATGCATCACAAAAAAAAAAAAATCTTATGATAAACCCATAGATAATTTAGTTGGGTTCTTCAGGAAATACAAATCGGGAGTTGGTTAGTCCAACTGAAAACTTCTGCTAACACTTGATAATCTAGTTCAAGATTTCCCAGCAAAACTCGATACAACCATTAAAAATAGAGTGAGAAAATAATAATTAAATTCAGAAAAATAGAGATACCTGCTATTACGTTCAAAATTTAAATTATTATTCAAACCCAAGCGACTGAGCAAGATACCTGTACTCAAATCACTCTTCAAAAGCTATCATCAATGGCTTTATAAAAAATTATGCATGAAATAAAACATTTTACAGTATTCCCATGAAGAGTAACACGAACAGAATTTAACCGCAAAGTCTTTCTTTATTATCTAGACAAGAAATTACACCAGAACTTCTTGCTAAGCACATTGTTATAGACATTTTTGTGCCTTACAACATGAAGCATGAAATGTCAATAATCTAAGGGATCCAAAGTCCCTAAACATGTTGTTCCTACCCCTAGAGGAACAAGGTCAGCAAACCACAGCACTGAAAATCAGTTCTCCACCTAAAAACACTCAAAAACAAGCTAATTCTGGATCATGTCAACTGCTCCACTGAGCATCTGCGCTGAATGTCAACTGCTCCACTCTGTACCTGCGCTGAATGTCAAAAGCAATGAAGGCTACCTGCGCTGGGCGAGATTGGCCAAGTGGCACAGTCATTCTGCAAGGTGTCAAATGCCCAGGAAGCTTCCAAAATGACACTTGGATCAGGGAATTCGCCTTGTGATGAGTAAGAGGATCTAGATCTCCAAGTGGAAGCAAGAAACTCCAAGTGGACTCAAGAACTGAAGTATAACTGAAGTGGGAGAGGACACTAGTCAGCTTCATGCCAAGCTCAAGCTGACTCATCCTTTCTCCAAAACTCCTATATATAGAGCTCTCTCATGAGGTCTAGGGGGGCTGGAATCTTGTGAATGTAAGGAAGTGCTGTTGGTTTGTGCATAAAACTATTGGGTGATTGCTTTGAAGGAGGTGAAGAGGAGATTTCTTTTTGCTGGGAGGTGTTGCTGGATTGGGCCTCTTCTGGTTGTAACACTCTCAGAACTTTACTTCTTCCATTAATAAAGCATTTGAGGTTCTTCTATATGCATGTGTCTTTGTGGCGTATTGATGCTTGTATATTTGATTTATTCTAATCCTTGAATCAGTTATGGATGTATGCTTCTTGTAGTTTCCCTTTCTTGTGCTTTTGCAGGATCTTTGTGTAGCTGGGCCAGTGAAAGAGCAAGGAGCTGGGAGCAAGCGGCAAAGAGGGAAGATTGGATCAACCATTAGCGGAAGATAACGGTTAGTGGATCTCTTTCTCCTCTCTCTTACATCTCATAAAGAAGTAATCTTCAATAGCTTTGCATTCGGTTGTTGCTGAGGTACTATCACCCTTAGAGTGGGATAGGGTCATTCCGTATTGGATACTTTTCCCAACAACAAATTGGCGACTCCACTGGGGATCGTATCTTGTTGGTTGTTTGTGTTTTTTGCTATTCATTTCATAAACAAAGGGAGTACCGAATCGAACTGCATTTGGATCTTTCAAATGCAAAGTAGAGGGCAGCTACTCTAGCTCAGTTTCTGGGCAAGTTTATGATTTGAAGAGCTGATCCACAAGGACTCTTAACAGCTCTTAGTGATAGCTTTTCATCCTCCTTGTCATCCCTTAGTGTGTCCTTGACTAATAGCTTCTGATTTGAGCAAAAATTGTGAATTTTTGAGCAATTTGTGACCCGGAAACCAAGAGAAACGAAAGTTTCGTTCTTCAGTGCAGGCTGTACAAAGGCTGTCTGCATTTCAGCGCAGTTCCCGAAGGGGTTACCTGCGCTGAAGGTCAAACAGACAGTGTCCCACCTGCGCTGGACCAGTCTTGCCTTGTGCTACTGGGGTTTCCTGCTGTTTCTTGCCTTGTTTTCACTCTTGTTTTTGCTGCCTGTTACCAGTCAATGTGCCTATCTGAAACCAACTTTCCTTGTCACTATTCCGCCTCGGTTTTATAAAGAAACTGTGTTTGTTCTTTGTGTATTTCTTGTATCATTTACAGTTTCCCATAACGAAAGCGAACTAGTCTTGCTGTGGCCTCTTAGATCTAGACTTGTGATAAAGTGTCGATTTGATCTTAAGAGTTAGTTTGATTGTTGTTCATAGCTGATTGAGTTTTGCTTTCGTCATATGGTTTGAATTTATATATTTCTAGTGTCGAAACAAGTAAATCTTAAGGTGTCTTTTGATTTTGGACAAGCTTGTTTGCTTTCACTTGAAATTGAATTCAAAATTATACAACAACTTTCTTTTTGCATTGCGCCAACATTAAGAAAGGGAAAAGAAATACTTGCATTGTGCATGTGCATTATGACAGCTTGCATGTTGATTTAGGAAAATGAATTAGTGTGTGCTCTATGATCTGTGTGAAAAGATGTTATCTTTCTTTTCCCTCAGTAGTTAAGATTTTCAAAGTTGAAAGATTGAAAAAGCTTGCTTATCATCTTAGACTGCATTTAGGAGTGTTATCATACATCTCGTGGTGATCCACAAAGGCAAACTGCTAAATAAGATCAACCTTAAAATAAATTGAATTTACATAACAATGCATTGAAACATAACGCAAACACATAGAGGTCTAAGCTAGAGACGTGTTCCGGCGTCGTTAAACGTGATATCTTAGCATTGAGTGGTTGGCTGATTCCTCCACGGTGAAGCGATAAGTATCAATACGGACTTGTGCTCCGACGTACCGTCACGTATATATTGGGAGACCCCTATAGGAACAAAGCCTTTATCCATAGGAAGCCGTGTCGGCCGCCCTACTGATCGCAATGCAGTGAACACAACATTCACGAAGATCGACCACTCGTACTGTAAAACGTATTCTATGGTTTTGCGAAAAGTTTGGCACACCCTCTGCCTAGAACTCCAGAGCAGTTTCTTTTGGCCTTTTTCAAACTCTATAACTGAAAAAGTCCATCTGAGCATTTGTCACTTCGGGCTCGTTAAAACATCGAAGGAGACTAGAGTCATCTTTAGCTTTTTCTCGACTCTTAAAAAGTGAAAAAGCAAGTTGTGTCTAAGTGTCATTATAAAATTTATTTTAAACGGAACATAATCACCTCCTATTCCCGCGTTGATCTTAAGTTGAGAACATGGAATGCCCCAACCAAGGAATTCCACATGATGGAAATCCTAGTCCATTCTCCTCTTGGGGAGAAGTTGGTGCACCCCACATGGCCACATTGTCGCTTCCAGGACTGACAATTGGCCTGCCTATTTGGATATTCTCAACTAATGTAGTTCAGACCACCATGGTTCCTGAACAGTCGAGTCAACAGTTAGATGAGTCTAGAGCTGCCCACCACCCTTCAACTTCCTATAACTCTTCCTCCAATCCTTCATCTTCGCGAGGTAGAGCCGGCAAAAGCCAAGCTCCCATGGAGAAGAAGGAGAAGAAGAAGAAAGAGAAGAAGAAGAAGGAGCCTAAGGCGACTGGGGGCAAGCAAAAGACATCTGACAAAAATCCACACATAGCACAGACCGGGCCTAAATTGCCATGTGTCATATGTAAAGGAGACCATTTCCATAGAGATTGTCCCTATATTCCCCGGATACTAAGGGACTGGTCCCTTCGGTTGCACAATTCGGGAGCATCAACCTCTGATAGCCATTTTGATTGCTTACCGTCAACCAACGAAAGTGAAGGTTCAAGACAAAGAGGGGGAGCAAGACCCCCCTGCAAACTGTGTAAAGGCGATCATGCCATCCACCGTTGTCCCTTCTTAGACGAAGCGAAGAGAGTTTGGGAAGATCGTCCGGTGTCACCGGTAATGCTTCCTCCTGGATACAAAAAAACTCGTGCCAAGTCCTTCGTTGGTTGAAAATGCAGCTGGCCCGCTCAAGTGGTCAGCTGAAGCGTCAGTCATTGAAAATGAACCTACTAAATCCAGACCAGACGAAAGTCTAAAGGTCGATACGGCAGTTGACCCGGTTCTTCCTTCAAAGGTTTCATCCTCAAATGACACCGTCACTGAAGATTCATCTTCAAATGACACCCTCACCGAAGAGAATAAGGATGACACCATCCAGATTCTTTTCATCAACACAGACTCTGATGAGCATCAGGGCAATGCGCCCATTCCTTTATCGCAGGAAGGAACATCGTCAGGGTCATATCCGGCCGTGTATTCGGTCCCACCACCAAGCAACCTGGTTGTGTCCTTTGATTGGAACCAACTAGGCAGACCCCGGTTACCAGCCAGTATACCATTGAGAATCATAGTCCAAATTTACAGGATGGTAATGGCTGGAACTATCATTGATGAAGGGGCATCTGTGAGTATCCTTTCCTCTATTGCTTGGAAAGCACTGGGTTCCCCAGAGCTTTTGCCTGAGATAAGAAATCTCTCGGGTTTTGATAAAGGAACCAGTCGACCGTTAGGGATCCTCCCCAATGTGCCTGTTACATTGAAAGAGAAGACCGTTCAAATGAACGTGATGGTCGTTCAAGGACTCTTGGATTATAACCTACTCCTTGGACGAGACTATATATATTGCATGGGAGCTATAGTCTCCTCACTCTTTAGAGTAATGTGTTTTCCACACGAAGGAAGAATGGTCAAGCTCGTAGACCAACTTTCATTTCCCGGATCACGCATCGCAAATAGTCAAATACCAACCCTCAATGGTCTATTCACCCAAGAAATGTCTCCACCCCCAGTCCTCCTTCCCGATGAGTGCGAGTGATTCGGAAAGATGGGACTGGAACCCAGGGGGCATGCATCCTGGTCTGCTTCGGGCAGAGGAAACCTTGGGTATAAAGTAGAATTTTCGCAAAGGAATATGACTAGTCCGTACCCCGTCCGTGGAAGGAAGAGGGGTTGTTCTAGAACAAGATTCTTTTGATAAGGTTACTTGTCTGACAAAGGTCATTCACCATTGTCTACTTCGGTAGACAGTGCCGAGGAAGTGTTTTCGTTTGATGGTGTTAACAAAACAATCTTTGGGTAACCAGGAAGAGGCAAGCCTCACCCTTTAAAACAAATGTTTTATCGGATAAGTAGGGGCAGCCTTGAAATTGTACTTTATACCTGGGGGCATGCAAACCTTTTGGAGTGCAATCTAGGAGCGGTTATTTATCTGTTTTTGGGATTAGCCGTTTCCGAACTTGCATAAAGAAAGGATGAGAGGGAGCATAGCTTATGTGAGGTGCAAGCTCTATAAAAATTGGAATCTTGCAGGAGACATTCTTATCTTATGACTGGTATATTGAGCAGTTTTACCGCGGAATTTATGCTCGTTAAAAAATAGAAAAGCGAGATCCGAGCAGTTTTAGCACATAGTTCATGCTCGTTAAAAAATAAACATAAGATCGAGTAGTTTTACCGTGGAATTTATGCTCGTTAAAAAATAGAAAAGCGTGAGCAAGAGTTTCCTCCAGAGTTTAAGCTCATTAAAAAAATGAACCTATACTGGTAAATAACCATTGTGATCGTAAATTTATTAGCCATAAAAACCTTGGTCGTGTTTGCACCTGCCACCTCCATTCCATTTGGCCAATCGTTCACCTCCATATGATTGTTTACCTATTTTGAGGAACATCTGCGAAGAGTGATTTCACCTAGCCATCCTTGTGACACTATCGTGATTGGAAAATTCCAACCTGTACCTGGAATCTGCTGCTATCCCTGTTTATCACTCGTTCCTCAAAAGACGAGTCTTCTTTGAGCTCTTTTCATCTGACTCGTAAAATATGAAAAGTTTGCCGAGTTTTGGCCTTCTAGCTCGTTAAAAGGACCAGAAGAGCTATCCCTCCTCTAGATTTTAATCTTTTTGGACCGGAGGGATTATTACACAAAAAGGTCGAGCGCTTGTTTTATTTGGCTCGTTAAAATTATCGAAAACTCATCCCTTCTGTATTGTTTTATACTTTTTTGGACTTAAGGGATTAGATGACGAAAAAGGAATTTTGGAGTTAACTTTCTGTACCTTTTCAGACTCTCTAAAAATGAAAAGGACCGAGTTTTCCTTGTCGTTAGACTCGTTAAAATGATTAAATAGCAACAAACTTGTCTTTAGACGAGAACGAGTTTCCCTATCGCTAGGCTCGTTAAAACATAGCGATGGGCTTGCCCGAAGGGCAGGTTATAGAACAAGCATATGTTATCCTCCTCAAGCTTGACAAAAATAAAGAGGTACTGGTCAGAAATGACTAGGGAAAAATTGGGAGAACCTCAAAGCTTTAATGGTAGCAAGTCGCTCTTGAACATGACACTTTGTCCTCCGTATCACATCGGGTTGGGTTGTTTCATTCACCGGTCTCATCACCATGGTCCTCGCCAAACCATCCACATTTGGGGTAATGCTACCAATCCATCACATCAGTGTCGTTATATGTTCAAGAGATGTTGTTCAGAAAGAGTCAACTGTGTCCCATCCACTGCCATACATTATCCTTCATCCACCCATGATCGCCACCCTGAATCATATTTCACAGATTGTTTTCGCCTCCACTAAAATCATTAGCTCCGTTCCGTGTCACTGATGTGGGATTCATTAAGGCCCTCCTTTGACGGATCGCTTCTTGTCGACTTCAGCTCATTATCCAAGAAGTTGATCTAGGAACAACCCCTTCAGTACTTTGAAGCTTGCATGCCTCAAGCAAGCTTCTCACTTCCGGCGACAGGTATACATCAATGACCTTCGACCAGAAGATTTTGCGTGGTGTTCGATGCCAAGTCCTTTATTCACACCACGTGAATTGTATTGCAGTACCTTGAGGGTCATTGTCATTATTGGTGATTCCTCTCGCGCTTGTTAACGGTTTACATTATTGACCGGTAATCAAACGATGTCTTTCCATGTTCGACTTCAGTGCAATTCTCACATGGATCGACTTGTACCTAGAGTGAAGATCAAACGAGTTTGAAGACCCCGGATCTAGTTTCATCCATCCAGGCTACGGTATATATTCAGGAAATATAAAGACATTTGATATGTACATCATTGCAGCAGATGATCATCCTACTCAAAGGATGATAATTTCAGCAGATAATTATCAGTCTACCATCAGATGATCGTCTGTTCTATGTACCAAAATGAATTTATAAAGCTGAGCATGGGAATGCCCGCCTCAACTAGATCATGAAAGCAGAATGAAAAATAATGTATTGTATTGTATTTTATTACAGGGCGCCTCTCAGCGATTGAATGAACTTCGGATCCTCCTGATAAAGCATTTCACCCGATAAACAACCTCATACTTTAGGGGGCAACTGTTATAGACATTTCTGTGCCTTACAGCATGAAGCATGAAATGTCAATAATCTAAGGGATCCAAAGTCCCTAAACATGTTGTTCCTACCCCTAGAGGAACAAGGTCAGCAAACCACAGCACTGAAAATCAGTTCTCCACCTAAAAACACTCAAAAACAAGCTAATTCTGGATCATGTCAACTGCTCCACTGAGCATCTGCGCTGAATGTCAACTGCTCCACTCTGTACCTGCGCTGAATGTCAAAAGCAATGAAGGCTACCTGCACTGGGCGAGATTGGCCAAGTGGCACAGTCATTCTGCAAGGTGTCAAATGCCCAGGAAGCTTCCAAAATGACACTTGGATCAGGGAATTCGCCTTGTGATGAGTAAGAGGATCTAGATCTCCAAGTGGAAGCAAGAAACTCCGAGTGGACTCAAGAACTGAAGTATAACTGAAGTGGGAGAGGACACTAGTCAGCTTCATGCCAAGCTCAAGCTGACCTCATCCTTTCTCCAAAACTCCTATATATAGAGCTCTCTCATGAGGTCTAGGGGGGCTGGAATCTTGTGAATGTAAGGAAGTGTTGTTGGTTTGTGCATAGAACTATTGGGTGATTGCTTTGAAGGAGGTGAAGAGGAGATTTCTTTCTGCTGGGAGGTGTTGCTGGATTGGGCCTCTGATGGTTGTAACACTCTCAGAACTTTACTTCTTCCATTAATAAAGCATTTGAGGTTCTTCTATATGCATGTGTCTTTGTGGCGTATTGATGCTTGTATATTTGATTTATTCTAATCTTTGAATCAGTTATGGATGTATGCTTCTTGTAGTTTCCCTTTCTTGTGCTTTTGCAGGATCTTTGTGTAGCTGGGCCAGTGAAAAAGCAAGGAGCTGGGAGCAAGCAGCAAAGAGGGAAGATTGGATCAACCATTAGCGGAAGATAACGGTTAGTGGATCTCTTTCTCCTCTCTCTTACATCTCATAAAGAAGTAATCTTGAATAGCTTTGCATTCGGTTGTTGCTGAGGTACTATCACCCTTAGAGTGGGATAGGGTCATTCCGTATTGGATACTTTTCCCAACAACACACATGATTCAAAGATCGGATAGATCGACTTACAAATGACCTCATATTTAAAGATAAATCCTCCAACAACTAGTTCAAGTGATCCTCGTCAAAGTAATCTCAACTATTGATGAAGATAAAAATTTCTTTTAATCTCATCCATCAAAATATTTAATTTTTGAGGAACTTTAAATGCACTTTAATTAACTCAAAAATAGAAATTTTGAGTTAATTTCCCAAAAAAATTGACTTTGACTTAACCTCCAGGAATCAAAGCTTTAAAAATTGTCAAAATAATTAATTTATTTTAGTCCTGGGACCTTTTAAAATTTAATTTTTTAGGACCGATGAATTTTTCTTTTGGAGAATTTAAATTTACCTAGGACTTAAAATTAATTAAATTTATGGCTTAAGATTTTAATTAATTTTGGGCTAGGAAATTTAATTAATTAACCTATGAGGAGATAAATTATTTTTCCAACCTTCAAGACACTTTATATGATGATTTTCGTATTTTTTTACATTATATGGAGGAAAATTTATTTGTAATAGACCCTCACAGACTACCCATTTTTGCCGCACAAATATAATCCAATAGACTAAGAAATTTGTAATAAAATAACCTAACCAAATAGCTAAGATTATTCTCAAATTACTTTTACATAGACTCTATCTAGAACAGTAGGACTCGCCTAAGATCCTAGAGACAAAATCCATTCCAACTTTGGGGTAAAACTGGAGGGAAAAACTCTGTTGACCATCAAGAAATGGATCCGTGAGATAAAAAACCTCCCAGAATGGAGATCGCCACTGGAAAGGTAGGTTTACCTAGGTTATTACATACATGACATGGTTCTATTGAGATTATTTACATCATATAAATGCAAATGGGTTTAAATAACATGATGATTAGGTCGATAATGATAGTTCGACGACACAAACACATTGATAATGTGATATCCTTTTTGCAAAAAAATGGGATGTGTTGCTATGGGGTCGTTGACAAGAAGTGGTCAACATCTGGCTCTACTTGGGGACACATTGTTGCACCAGAGGAATGTGAGAATCCAGAATCTACATCCACGCAACACATAAGATAGCATAAGTAGTGTCCATCCAAAAATCATCATATAATATTAAGCACATGAAATATATAAGCTCTTAATTTATTAACTAGTCTAGTAACATGAAAAACATAAATCTAACATAATTACAAAATGAAATGCTGAAATGAAATGGTGTAGGGTTAGGAATACAACACAAAGGATGCCCAGTGGCATCAGATGCGTTCAATGTAGTGTATGTTGAGCATTTCCCTGCTTTCAGGAAAATTTGTAAGATGCTTTTCAAATGTGCCATGTTCAATCGTGCATATGGTAGGACTCTTCCCTCTCTGAAAATTAAGTTGTTTGGATCCATCTTCTGCAGAATTTATCTGAAAACCCTTAAACTTATTCAAATTATTTAGAAAGTGAATAACATGTGTTTCATTATCAAAGTCTTGCCCATGTTCAGATTTATCAGGATAGAAGTTTTAAAAATGATATTCGTCTTAGTTTTATCTTCAATTAATTTGTCAGACAACTGCATGGTAGAAACAACAACAACAATTAACTCATCAACTAAGAAATTGTGCTCTCTTGGGATAGCTTTAATATTGGTAGCATCAAAATACTCCATGGTATCCCACACAACATTTGTATAATTTCTTAATCTTTTATTTTTACATGTAAATTTATTTTTTATTTGCATGATAACTAAATCTAAATCACCTTTGATACTCATCAATTTGAATTTCAAAGTTTTTTCCATTTCAATACCCAACAACAAGGCTTCATATTCAGCCACATTATTGGTTGCTTCAAATTATAATCGATAGGAAAATTTGAAAATATGACCAAGGGGAGATTTCAAGACAATTCTCGCACCTTTACCATGCCTAGATGTTGCACAATCAAAGTACAAATTCCAAACTTTATTTTTTAAGTCACCCTATTTTTTTATCAACCTTGACCTCTACAGGAATGATTGAATTAGATAAAATAACATGATTCCTAAGGTCTGGTCGTTCACATATTATCTCATTATGGGGACTTATAGGATCTTTGACATGGAGTCTCTTTTTGAGCTCTCTGTTTAATTTAATAAATCCTTGACCATTAGGGGAAGGACTCGTAGCATATGACCAATTCATTTGAATGCCTCCCCCTAAATCAGAGGCCCACTTTCTAGACAACATCATACCCCAAGAATTAAGAACATCAACCACAATTATTTCCATGACAATCATGATATCAGTGTACACAGACAGATGGACTTGCAAGTCCTTAATTAACCCATGAACTTCAATTTTCTTCAAATCCATGACACATATGTTGTAGTAAGGCCTAGATATCCTTAAATTAAGTTGTTCTGTGACTCTTTTAGTCATCACAAAAGTAGAAGCACCAGAGTCAAGCATGTAGTTATATAACTGATAATTATTAACAAGCAAAGTAATGAAAAAAGGAGAATGCCCTTTGTTATCGGATTCCATACTTTGCAAATACATGGAGCATCCTCATAGAAATCCTCACGAGTTTCCTCTTGAGTTGAATTCACGTGGGTACTGCCAATAGAATTTAGTAACTTGGCCTTTTGGGAGGGGATCTTCGCTATTTCGGTGACAGGAACCAAAACTTCAGAGTTATTAAACCAGCCTCCTAAATCAATATTTATACCAGAAGCTGATCTGATGTTAAGACTTCAAGAATTAACTTGATTATCATTTTGACTTATTCTCTGATAAGTTATCCCCTTGTCCTTAGCAATTTTCAAGAACTCACTTAGGAGGAGGTTCCTCACTAAAAATTTTAACCAAGACATTAGTTTCTTGACCAAAATTATTAATGCTATATGAAGATGTGAATGTTAGGTGTGGAGCCTGATTATCTTCTTTATTTAGAGGTATCACCACATTGGACCCCAGTTTGTAATGTGGCGGCAACTCCACCCGTAAAATATATGCTGTAGGGGGAGTCCGGGGTGGGGGGGGGGGATAAAACTCATGAATTCTTAAGCACATGAATAACATTTTGTTTATAATCGAAGGAGGATCTTAGCACAACAAAAATAATATTCCTAATCAGAGAATTTTGGTATCAGAGCACTAGGTTTTCTTTGTGCAAGAAGGATTTAACTATTTTCAAGTTTATGTTAGCATTACAAGGTTAAAACTCAAAAGAGGAGAAGGGAAGCTGGTTGAAAGCCCTGAATTTGGGTCAAGGGGAAGGAGAGCAAGGTTGCCATAATCTCCAACACTAGTTCATCCTCATGTTGCATTTGAGAATCCAGTGAGAATGTCTCATGAAGGAGAACCTACAAACATGACAGAAGATGAGAAGGTCTTTAGGAAGGCTTTCTTTGATATGACAGAGATGGTAAAGGTACTCTATGAAGAGAGAAATACCAGGCTACAGAGTGAAAACCTACCGAAGGAGAAGGTTATTCAGGAGGATGTAATGGAAATTGAGGTAAATCTCCACCCTATCCACCATCTTCTTCATCTTATTCTTCACAGGCATCTTCACCCTCTTCCACTAACACAAACCTTACTCATACTCATCAACACACCCCAAAAGGAACTGGTAAATCATTACTAAAACTTGATGTTAAATTTGAGAATGCAGAGAAGCTTGATAATTGGATTTATAAGTTGGAGGTCTATTTTAGAATTCAAAACCTTCAAGAGGATGACATAAATATTCAGTTATCTTCATTGAGAATAGAGGGTGAAACACTAGTATGGTGGGAATCAAAGACACAAGATGAGATTAATAAACATGGTAAAATCTCAATTTATTGGTCTGATTTTGTTAGGTGTGGAACCTGATTATCTTATTTATTTAGAGGTATCGCCACATTGGACCCCAGTTCATAATGTGGTGGCAATGTCGCTCATAAAATGTACACTGCAAGGGGGGTCCAAGGGGGGTGGTTGCAATTCCTAGATTGACCAAATAGTGACTAAATTTCACTCTGTAAACTTAGTGACATGACAAAAGAAATATTTTGAGAGTCATGGAAAACCTTGTAAAAGAAATTTTAATCTTGGTGTCAGGAAAACAAGAATGACACTAACATTGGCTCCAAATGGGGATGGCAGCTCCTTGGAGGTGTCAAGAACAATGTAGACCAAGTAACCTGATCTAGTGGGCAATGGGGTCAACATGCAGAAAAATAGACTTTGACTTAAAAATCACTGGATTTTTAACATGACAATGACTGAAAAGTAAAATAAAAACCAAAACATTAGTTGAAAAAAAAAGCCTTAGGGCCTTCTCTTCGGGCTTCAAACTCCTATGACAACCACTTAGATTGCTGGAAAATAAAGGACACACTGGTATATACAATGATGATGAAATTTCATAACTCTTTCAAACATAGTAGTGCTTGAGAAGCCTACCATTGATCGCTCCTCCTGAATAATCTTCCCCATCCATTTCTTCCAATAAGAAGGCATTCTTTCCTCTGAAAGCAAAAATTCTATAAGGTCTCTTCCACAAGTTTTCAAATTTTCCATGTTTTCCTTTTTCTTCATTTCTAGCATTCCACCGAAGAACCACACCTCCTAAATTGAAATTGTCTTCCTTGGTCTTGCGATCATAAATCTTTTTTTATCTTCTCATGGAGTTTAGATGTGTTTTGAAGAACCTCTTCCCTTGTCTGTTGTAAATGAATCATTTGATTTATCTTTCTTTGCATATCATTAATCTTACTATCCAATTCCTGTACAATTTTTATGACCGGGACAACAAGAGATGAAGGAAAAACTATATCAATCCCATACACCAACTGAAAAGGGGACATATCTATTGATTTTTTACTGCTGACCTTGTCCGCCCATAAGGCATTGATGAACTTTTTATGCTAGTTCTTCTTGTTCACTTCTAGAACCTTCTTGATGATGTTGACCAAAGATTTATTAGAGGATTCGGCAAGACCATTCCCTTGTGTATGATAAGGAGTAGAATGTCCTAACAAAATATTGTATTTGGCACAGAAGTCCACCATTCCTTTTGACTTGAAGGCAGCAACATTATCAGTAATTATTTTTTGCGGGCAGTGAAATCTAGACAAGATATTAGACTCAATGAATTGAATGATAGCATAATCAATAGCTTGTCTGGTTGGTATTGCCTCAATCCACTATGTAAAGTAGTCTATGGCTGTCAATATCCATTAATGTTGTGCTAAGGATGAAGGATGGATTTTGCCAACGAAATCAAGACCCCACTACTGAAAAGGAGCTAAAATTGGGATAGGTTGCAAGGGCAATGGGAAAAGATTTTTCTTTCCTTGAAAAATCTGACATTCATGGCATCTCATCACTGTTTTGTATACATCAGAAAAGAGGGGGGGCCAATAGAAACTAGCTCTCAAGATCTTATTTGTTGTAGTTTTCCAAGAGTGATGACCCCCATAGTCTCCTTTATGGAAATATTTCATGACATCCTTAGCTTCATTTTCTACCAAACAATTCAGCAGCACACTACCAGGATCTTTCCAATATAAAACACCATCTAGAATAAAATATTTTGAAGCCTTCAATTTTAGAGATCTAGCTTTACCTTTGGGAACTTACGGTGGAGGATTTAAGTGTTGCAAAACATAGACAATGTCGGAATACCAAGGAGAGGAAATAAACATATCCGACACTTGTAGGATAGGGTTGTCTTCTTCTTGTTCTTCAGAAAGTGTAGCAATCAAATTGATGTCTAGTGCATGTAGATTTGATTCAGCCATGAGTTTAGCTAAACTTTGTCCCTTGATGAGATTTGTAGGCTTTATCTCCGAGTCATACTCCAACATAGCTACAATCCATTTTCCCCTTCTGCGTTCAGGATTTGTATGCACAATAATTTCTTTCACTGCTGCAGTAGGAACATAAGTAATGGTATGAGAATGCAGAATATAAACCCGAAAATATTTGAGAGCTTTCACCAAATCCAAGGCCTACTTCTCAATGATATTGTATCTTAGTGCTACATCTCTTATAATGTGACTAAAAAATGTTATGGGCTGTGTTGGGCATGGAATCCCCCCAAGGCATGTTTTGGGGCTTAAAGCCCAAGTTTTGACCAAGTCCTTTGTAAAAGCTCCACGATTTGTGGGCGTGGAGTGAAAAGTCATAATAGAGTCACAGGGTTGTCAGCCATCGTTTTTGTAATGTAATGTCGGCTTGATAGACCTACCCATGCTTCGTGAACCATGGGATTGTATAAATAGAGCAATGCTCTAAGTGTAGAAGATAGCGAATAAAAGAAATAGAATGGAAGCATGATGAGTCTAAGAGATTGAGTTGAAGTGAAAAGTTTGTCTTGGGTCATAGAGTAGGAGAAGGCTCTGCAACTGAGTGCGTAGAGGCCTAGTAGTCTGCAACTGAGTGCGCAGGGCATGTCGAGTCTGTAACTGTTGGAAACATCAATAAAGAGAATTTTTATCATATTTCTGTGTATCTTTTCCTGTTATATGTATTATTGGGTACAAATTACAAGTTTACTGTTTATTTGTTGCGTGAACTCGTATAAATGTGCTATAAATAAATATAACATAAGGCATCCATTTACACGAAGATAACTAACTCGGGTAGGAAGATAAGTAAAATATTAGGTGTGACTTAGGGATATAGTGCAGAACGTTGCTCCAGCAGCACGGAAGCCCCACAGCCCCTAGTTAGGGTTGTGCGAAGGCAAGTATATCAGGGTGCGAGGGACAGGGAAGTGTGCGAAGTAGCCTGCATGAATGGATTAACAGTTGGACCAAATCAACCTCTCAGACATCTCCAGGGTGCGGAAACCTAGTTCCAGCACCCCCCCATACTACTTCGGGTGAGACTTCAGTCCGCGCTCCGTGGATTGTTGCCGAAAGGGCCAGTAGTACATGGATTTGTTTGGCTAATTAACTTCGAACCTAGGTCAGGACCCAACAAGCCAACAAGATGCTCATTTTTCTGATCTTTCTTTTGCATTAGGATTGCTGCTAATGTATGCTCAGAGGAAAAAGAAAAGATAATGAAATCTGAAGTGTAATTTGGGCTAATCAAAATAGGAGTAGTAGATAATGCAAAATTTACTGCATGAAATGATTTCCTAGCCTCTAAAGACCACTTTACCTCACTATCCTTCTTTGGCATGTCTGTCATATCCTTCAAATTCTCAGCTAGATTGGGGATGAATGTTCTCATAAAATTGATTTTCCCATTGAAAGACCGAATCTCTTTCCTGTTCCTTGGGAAATCTAATTGTTGAATGGCTTGCACTCTTGCAGGATCAGTACGAATTCCATCCTTAGAGATGATGTGTCCTATTAGTTTTAGCCTGTGAAGCCTTCCATCAGTGATCAAATATGCTCTTACAAAGTGGTCTCAGGGTCTCAAAGTCAAATTTTGTCATTTCAGTGAGTCTTCAAGTAAAATTTGATCACCAGGTCTTAGGTCTAGGATTTGTTTTCCAAAGTTTTCCAAGTGTCGATCCATGTCACCATTCGGCTGAGTGTACCATCATTCAAAAACTTTTCATCATCATTTCAGCTTCCAATGGGTCATTTTACACCTTGTTCGTGCTTCAGTTGTACTTGGGTAAGGCCCATTTCCCTCTCCTAGGGGTTTGAAGGTAATTTTTCTTGGATGGCTAAATTATCAACAAAACTTGTATTCTGATGCTAATACACCTTCCCATATCCTTAATATATTTTATTAAACACTTATCATCATTCACATCCCTCAAATTCATCATTTTCCCACAAACCCTAGTTTATTGCTACAATTTGACAATTTTCTAGGCTAGGCCTATGTTTTGCCCTTTTGGACCCCTTCCCCTAACTCAATCTTTGAAATTTTACTTTCTCATGATTCCTAACATCCCTCCCTACTTCCTAAAATTTTCTCAATAATTTAGAAGCCCCTCATCCCCTTCATTTCCCTTCATTTCTAAAAATCCCCTGTTCCACATATCGGGATAGGTTTTCTTCAAACTATGTTTCTGAGCATGAAAAGATGAATTTGACAAAATTGAGAGAGGTTTCTGTCCATAATTTACCCAAGAAGTAAAACCTCTTTTAGTTTTTACACAGGTTTGATGGTTTGGGAGAACTGTCAAAAACATCATTGGTCGCAGGAGGCTTGATGCACTTCTGGAGTGACCTTGGGAAAATCAAGATTTAACCTAGCTGGGATGTTCAAACGAATTTCTTGATGATTTAAATGATATCTAGACAGAGATAGCTTTCCAATGAGCTATCATGAGCTTAATTTGGATTTGAGGAAGACCTTCAACAGTTGACTGCAATAACACTCTGCAATTAGGCAACCTCATTCTGCACATTTTGACCAGTCTTGGGAGATTTAACTTTTGATAGGGCAAATGAACTACAAATTGAAAAATTAAAGATGTTATAGAAATTAGAATTGACGATATTTCCAACGAGAAATCACATGCCCAATTTCAACATCGGGAAGGCAGTCAAAACTCGCCTTGAAGTTGGAGTTGCGCATAGGAACAGTGGCACTGCGCATTGGGAGGTTGGTTCTGCACATCAAGAAATTTTTTCCATTGTAAAAATACACTGGCGCTGTGCATCAGGAAGTTACTATGCATTGGGCCTAGTGCATTGTGCATTGGCCAGGGAGGCTCCAAACTCACTCAAATTCATCTCAAATTCTCCCAAATGTTGTATTCACCTCCTACAAGTAAGTGTTCATCTATCTTGAGCTTAAATAAGTCTTCTTCATGTTTTGTTCATGAGTTTTGCTTCCTAAAAACAAAACCATAGCCTACCTTCATACATTTTCACCTCATTACAAAACCAACATCCTTAGTCCCTTTTTCCAAACTTCATTGCCCTAAAACTACACATTGATTCCATTTTCCCTTTCCCTATTCCCCTAAGAAACTAATTCATTTTATTAAACCCTAAGTCCCTCATAAGTCAAAACCCTAGTTTCCTAAATATTTCCCTTCATCACTATTGTTCCATTTGTAAAATCTCTTCATACTCATCTTCTTTTTCCTCACCCATTTTCATTGTTCACCATACCATCATCACATTACATCATTAAGACAAGCATGGAAAGAAGCAGTGAATCAGATTTTGAAGAAGACACACTTAGTGATAGTTCAAGAGAAAGAACATGATAAACTCAAAATCTTGGCTGAAACTTCATTAGCTCAGCAAAGCACTTAATTAGGTTGCCTCTTACCAAATTTGAGGAAATTTTGGGAACGTTTTGTCATTTTGCAATTGTGTAATTAGAAACACAGGAAATTCCGGCTGATGGCGCTGCGCATTGAATTGGTGCATCCTATTGACAAATGCCTTATAGATTTGGATTCAACATCAAAAAATAAGAAAACCCAGAAAGTTTAATCAATTTTGGAGGAGATATGGGTCACCTAAATGGAAAAAAAACACCTAAAAAATGCCCTCTCTGCCACGTTTTGGACCCACAGGAAGCAGTCTTGGGAAAAATGATTTTTGAAGGGTCAAATCAATTCCAAATCAGAAAATTCAATGTGTTCTAGAAGCTAGATAGGTAGAGCTTTCCAAAAAGCTATCTTGGGCCTGATTTGGTGAAGTGGAAGGCCTCCAAAAGCAGCCTGAAGTGGTGCTGCGCATCAGGCTTAGGGTGCTACGCATCAGGCAAATTTTTGCCAATCTTGCCTAAAACTCATAATTTCACCCAATTTGACTATCAATGGACTTTTTCACTTCTCCTTGTTAAATTTGTGATGTTAAATGATGTAATATGATGTAAATTCGATGAAAATGACTTGAGGGGGTATATACATCAGTTAGAGGTGGTTTGAGGTTGAATGAATAAGTTTCCATAGTTTTAGAGGCAAGCTGTTCCACTGCCTATTTTCCAGTTCCATGTTTAGATGTTGTTGAAACAACTCCTTGAATCATGGATTCGACCCTTGATGGCTAGCATAGGTGGTTTGATGCCTATATTATGTACTTTCTTAGTCATTTGTAAAGGTTGGACTCTTGTGGATGCATTGAGCTACTTTGTAAATCACTTCTACACTTTGGCAAGGAAATGAACCAAGGTTTTGCAGCATTTTATGGGATTCTTGTGGCAAGGTGAATTAGCATTGTTTTCTCCTCTGTTATTTAGTGTTTCTCTTATGTGTGTAGGTGCCATCATCTTTATTTTTCTACATAAATAAATGAATCAAGATTAAAGGGGGAATCCATTGGTGTTTTAGTGCTCTGCCTTGGGGTTTATTTAGTTTTAAATGTTTTCTGTTGTTTGAAGAGGACTCATGAAACTTGCATGCCCTCTCCAACTCCTCACCAGTCTTTAAACTCACCATCACATTCATTTCAAATTTCTAAAACACTTGCCTACCTCGCCACACAAAAACCTCTGCAAATCTGAGTTGATTTCCCGGACCCAAAGCTGCCTTCCTCATCTAATCTAGCAAACAACCAAAAAAATAAATCAAATTCCTCCAAGCAAATACCTAGCCTAAAATTAGTATTCATTTCTGTCATCTCAAGCCCTAGTTGCACATATCTTAATTGAGATTGACAAGGAGAGATCCCTCTCCCGACCTGATAAGGCTAGTTACCAGGTTAAGCGTGGTTTGATGTTACCCTAGACCTGCCTTCCTTCAGCATGAGGTAGATCCAGACACTAACATAGTGGTGACCATACTGGGGAACGTAGCTTTATGTTCCTCGGAAAAATGTATCAAGTTTAGATCTAATTGTTGATGTTGGACAACAATGAGACACCGGAAGGCTGAAATAATTCACCTGGTGGCTCCAGTGTCCAAAAATCTCAAGGTTCAGAATTGCTATGGAAACTCCACTCTTCAAGAACCAGTAGCCTAAATAATTTCTTGGTGAATTCATTGTTATCGAAATGGATTTGTTTTCATAGGTATGCTCCCATGAGCCGAGATCACATTCTAGGTTTCCCAAATAAAATTCCTAAGGTAGATTGGCAAAGGAATTTGCCTATGTTTAAAGATGATGATAGGAATGATGCTACTTTACTTCTGGTGAGATTTCACATGCATATTCATAAGTTGAAGGTTGATTTTCCTGAAGATTGCTTGATGAAGATATTCATGGCCACTCTGGAAGGTGAAGCCCAATCTTGGTATGAAAGTTTGCCACCTGCTAGTGTTCATTGTTTGAAGGATTTTCATACCATGTTCTTTGAAAGGTATAAAGAATCTCATCCATCCTTAATATTAGTTCAGAACTGTTGCAAACATGTTTATAGTTTTATTGAAAATCTTGAGAGAATTTATGAAGATGATGACTTCATGGACGATGAGATCATGGAAGCCCTATATGAAAATCCATTTCAGCAGCGTAAAGAGAGCTTAGAGGATACTTGTCAAGATGCTTAGGAAAATTTGTAGCATGTTCAAGATATTAGTACAATAGAAAATGATGGAAGACAAGATTTTATTTCAAATCTTCTCATAGCAGAAGATAGTATGCAGGGAAATCAAGTTTTGATTTCAGATTGTGATAAAGTCAAGTTGGCTAATTTAGATCTAGATTCAGATCGTGATGATGAAGACTACCTTGTTCTGAATCCCATGAAGGAGAGCTCTACTATTGAGATCATCTAGAATGAAGAAGATAGAGTTATTGGCCCAATCATTCTCATTTCAATAGAACAAAGTCTTCACAAGGAGGTAATCCAGTCCTTTTATGAAAAGCAAGATGAGATCTTTGTTCATGTAAGTGAAAAATATTCTTTGGATAACTCAGTGGTAAATGATAGAAGTGTTAGTTTTGAGTTTCACGAACCATCTGAAGTTTCCCCTTGTATGACTGATGAGTGCGATAAGAAACATGAAAATTTGATTGCCATGTCATATGAAGATGATCAACAGTGTTTTCAAATTTCAGAAGATAGGGAATTGGGGACTGTCATTCAGGTTTTCCATGTTTTGAAATGTTATTTCAAGAAGACAATAATTGTTTGAGCAAAAGAAAACAAAAAATACTCTCTCCTTTGTCTGAAGATGAGATAGATCAACTCCTGAAAGGTCATGTTACAGCCCAAGCTAATGCAGGATTGCAGTGTGCACTTGGTCAAGAAGGTGTTGGTGAAGCTTCTTCCACTTTTGAAAATGATGATAGTCTTGAAATTAGCTTGATAGATCAATGAACAAATAATGTTTCCTTCATGAAAATGATAAGGCTCTCATGTTTGATAATCTTGAAGAATGTTTTTTGTTTAAGAAAGGCTTAGACTATGAAATTGAGCCTGAGAGGCACAGTATGCCAGAATTCAAGTCAAAATTTCTCATGGTCGAGGAATTTATAGCTAGCACTCAGATAGCAGAAGCTTACACTGCTCTATGCCTTCCTATCAATCAACAGCCAAATGTTCTTTCAGATCAGAATGAAGGAAGTACTTGTATCTTTGCTACTGGATCTCAAGACAAGCTAGTGCTTTAGGATTTTCAAGATCCCTTCGACATTCTTTTGCAAGCATTAGAGAAGATGAATGTTGCCTAGTTCATTAGCATAAATCTTTGTTATAGACATTTTTGTGCCTCGCGACATGGAGCATGAAATGTCAATAATTACAGGGATCCTCAGTCCCTAAACATGTTGTTCTTACCCCTAAAAGAACAAGGTCATCAAACAACAGCACTTCCAATCAGTTCTCCACCTGAAAACACTTCAAAACAGGCTAATTTTGGATCATGTCAGCTGCTCCACTGAGCATCTGCGCTGGAATGCAACTGCTCCTCCTTGTACCTGCGCTGGAAGTCAAATCTAATGAAGGCTACCTACGCTGGGCGAGATTGGCCAAGTGGCACAGTCATTCTGCAAGGTGTCAACTGCCCAGGAAGCTTCCAAACTGACACTTGGTTCATGAGATTCGCCCTGTGATGAGTAAGAGGTACTTGATCACCATGTGTAAGCAAGGATCTCCAAGTGGACTCAAGAACTGAAGATTAACTGAAGAGGGAGAGGACACTAGTCAGCTCTATGCCAGCCTCAAGTTGACTCATCCTCTCTCCTTCTCTCCTATATATAGAGCTCTTCTATGGGGTCTAAGGAGGCTGGAATTTTGTGTAAAGCAAGGAGGTGATGTTGGTTTACAGTTAGAGCTATTGGGTGATTGTTTTACTAGAGGTGAAGAGGAGAGTTCTTGCTGCTGGGGAGGTGCTGCTGGATTGGAGCCATCAATGGTTGTAACCTTCTCAGAACCCTGTTACTTCTATCAATAAAGTTTTGCATGTTCTCCTATATACTTGTATTGCATTGATGTATTGTATTTACTTATATATTTGATTCACTCTAATCCATGCATCAGTTATGAGTACATGTATCTTGTAGTCTCCTCTCTTGTTTTGTGCAGGATCTGTGTATAGCTGGACTGGCAAAGAGAGCAAGGAGCTGGGAACAAGAGACAAAGAGAGAGGATAAGGATCGACTAAGCGAAAGACACCAGGTTGGTTAATCTTTTCTTCCTTCTCTCTGTACTTTCATAAAGGAAAATATCAAAGCTTTACTTTCAGTTGTTGCTAAAGACTGTCACCTTTAGAGTAGGGATAGGGTCATCCGAGTCGGATACTTTTCCCCACAACAAACTGGTGACTCCGCTGGGGAGCCTAGTATCTTGTTGGTGTTTGTAGTATTTTGCTATTCATTTCTTGAAGAAAAGAGTACCAAATCGAAAAGCTTTTGACTATATCAAAAGCGAAGTAGAGGGTCTGCTACTCTTGCTCATTTGCTGAGCAAATTCAAGATTTAAAGAGCTTATCTACAAAAGACTCTTTACTCTTTGTGATAGATCTTCCTCCTCTTGATCATCCCTTAGCCTGTACTTGACCTATATCTTTTTATTTTAGCAAAAACAGTGCATTTTTGAGCTTTTTATGACCCGGAAAACTTTGTAGACGTAACTCTCGTGTCCCAGAGCAGGCTGTCCACAGGCAGTCTGCATTACAGCGCAGGTACTCCCTTCGGGAACTGCGCTGAGAGTCAAACTGATAGACCAGAGCCTGCGCTGGTCCAGTTAGCCATTGTCTTGCTCAGTTTTCCCATTGTGTCTTGGCCCTGTTTTCACTGATTTTTGCTGATTGCTTGCTGGTCATTGTACTTGCTGTAAACCACTTCTCCTTGACATTATTCCGCCTCAGTTGTGTGATGAAACTGTGAATGTTCTTTCAGTATTTCTTGTTTCAGTTACAGTTTCCCATTGTGAAAAGCGAACCAGTATAGTTGTGACCTCTTAGATCCTGAACTGTAAAAGTGTCTTTGTGATCTTAAGAGCTAGTTTTATTACTGTTCATGGCTGTTTGAGTTTGTTTATTTTTCATTTTATGGTTTGGATCTATACATTTCCTGTGTTTAAACAAGTCGATCATAAGGTGTCTTTTTGATTTTGGACAAGCTTGTTTATTTCTACTTGAAATTAGATTCAAAATTATACAACAGTTTCCTTTCTGTCTTACATCAACATTAAGGATAACGAAAAGAAATACATGCATTGTGCATTTCGCATTTGACTGTGTGCTTGACGATTTAGGAAAATGTGCATTTTAGTGTGTGTTCTATGATCTGTGGAAAAAGTTGTGTCTTTCTTTTCCCTCAGTAGATTAAGGTTTTCAAAGTTGAAAGATTGAAAAGATTTGCTTCTCATCTTAGATTGCATATAGGAAGTTGTATATATACATCTCGTGGCGACCCTGAAAGGCAAACTGTTAAGCAAGATCAACATTAAAATAAACTCAATTTACATAACAACGCTTTGTAACATAACGCAAACATCTAGAGGTCTAGGTAGAGACGTGTTCCGGCGTCGTTAAACATAGTGACTGTCGATCTCTACGAAGGTGGGTGATTCCTCCTGAGAGTCGGTGGCACTAACACGGACTTGTGCTCCCGCGTACCGTCGCGTATATTGGGAGACCCCTATAGGCTTTTATCCTTTATCCTTAGGAAACCGTGTCGGCCGCCCTACTGATCGCGATGCAGTGAACACAGCATTCACGAAGATCGACCACCCGTACCGTAAAACGTATTCTGTGGTTTCGCGAAAGGTTTGGCACACCCTCTGCCTAGATCTCCAGAGCAGTTTCTTTTGGTCTTTTTCAAACTCTATAACTAAAAAAGTCCAACCGAGCATTTGTCACTTCGGGCTCGTTAAAACATCGAAGGCAACTAGAGTCATCTTTAGCTTTTTCTTGACTCTTAAAACATGAAAAAGCAAGTTTGTGTCTAAAAGCGTCGTTAATAAAATTTATTTTAAGCGGAACATAATCACCTGTTATTCCCACGTTGATCTTTCGGTTGAAAAGTATGGAGCCCACCAACCAAGGAAGTAACCTTGGCGGAAGTCCAAATCCCTTCTCCTCTTGGGGAGATGTTGGTGCGCCTCATATGGCTACATTGTCACTTCCAGGGTTGACAATCGGCCTCCCTGTATGGCTCTTTTCAACTAATGTAGTCCAGATCGCCACTAATCCTGAGCAGTCGAATCAACAGTCAGAACAATCTAGAACTACCCACCAGCCTTCCACTTCTTATGATACTTCCTCTGATCCTTCATCTTCGCAAGGTAGAGCTGGCAAAAGTCAGCCTCCCAAGGAGAAGAAGGAAAAGAAGAAGAGAGAAAAGAAGCAGAAGGAGCCTCTGGCGAAGGCAACTGGGGGCAAGCAGAAGAAAGCTGACAAAAACCCACACACTGCACCGACCGGGCCTAAATCGCCATGTGTCATTTGCAAAGGGATCCACTTCCATCGTGATTGTCCTTGTATTCCCCGGATACTAAGGGACTGGTCCCCGAGGTTGCACAATCCGGTAACATCAACCTCTGGTTGTCATGTTGATTGCAATCCGTCAACTAACGAGAGTGAAGGACGAAGAAGGGGACCAAGATCACCCTGTCTATTGTGTGAAGGCAATCATGCCATCCACAAATGTCCATTCTTAGATGAGGCAAAGAGAGTTTTGGAAGATCGTCCGGTATCACCGTTACGACTTCCTCCTGGATACCAAAAACTCGTGCCTAATCCCTCGATAGTTGAAAATCCAGCTGGCCCGCTCAAGTGGTCAGCTGAAGTGTCGGTCATTGAGAATGAACCTACTGAATCCAGACCAGACGAAAGTCTAAAGGTCGAAACGGCAGTTGGCCCGGTTCTTCCTTCAGAGGTTCTATCGTCCAATGACTCCGTCATTGAAGACCCGTCTTCAAATGACACCGTCGCCGAAGAGTCATCTTCATGCGACACCCTCACTGAAGAGAATAAGGATGACACCATCCAGGTTCTTTTCATCATCACCGACTCCGATGAGCGTCAGGGCAATGCGCCCATTCCTTTATCGCAGGAAGGAACATCATCAGAGTCATATCCGGCCGTATATTCGGTCCCACCACCAAGCAACCTGGTTGTATCCTTTGATTGGAATCAACTAGGCAGACCCCGGTTACCAGCCAGTATACCATTCAGAATCATTGTCCAGATCTATAGAATGATTATGGCTGGTACTATCATTGATGAAGGGGCGTCTGTGAGTATCCTTTCCTCTGTTGCTTGGAAAGCACTGGGTTCCCCAGCGCTTTTACCTGAGTTGAGAAATCTCTCAGGTTTTGATAAAGGAACCAGTCGACCATTAGGAATCCTCCCCAATGTACCTGTTACATTGAAAGGGAAGACCGTTAATATGAACGTGATGGTCGTCCAAGGACCCTTGGATTATAACCTACTCCTTGGACGCGACTATATTTATTGCATGGGAGCGATAGTCTCCTCACTCTTTAGAGTAATGTGTTTTCCACACGAAGGAAGGATGGTCAAGCTCGTAGACCAACTTTCGTTTCCGGGATCTCGCATCGCAAATAGTCAAATACCATTCCTAAATGGTCTGTTCACTCAAGATTCGCCTCCACCCCCAGTCCTCCTTCCCGATGAGTGCGAGTGATTCGGAAAGAAAGACTAGGACCCAGGGGGCATGCACCCTGGTCTGCTTCGGGCAGAAGAAACCCCGGATATAAGGAAGAATTTCCGCAGAAGAATATGACTAGTCCGTACCCCGTCCGTGGATGGAAGAGGGGTTGTTCTGGAATAGTATTCTTTTGTTAAAGTTATGTGTTTGACAAAGAGTCATTCACCTTTGTCTAAAAAAGTGGGCAATGCCCAAGTAGGAATTCCCTTATCGCGACGAATAGTAACCATCTTTGAATTCAAGCCTCGCCCATTAAAACATATGTTTTGAAGGATAAGCAGGGGCAGCCTACAAAGTAGGGGACTATATTGTTGTGACAGAGGGTAACCATCTTTGGACAACCCAATGATAGACACCGCCGAAGAAAGAGATTGATTTGCGGCAGCGAATAGAACCCTCTTCGGATAATAAGAAAGAGGCAAGCCTCCCTCAATAATACCAATGTTTTGTCTTTGAGTAGTGCTCTTCTATTGTCACAAATAGCTGTTTGATAAAAGTGGGCCGACGGGAAGCCTGAGTACTGCGTAAGACCCCTTAAAATAATGAGAAGACAAGTATCGTTAACATTAGATTAGCAAGATGACAAATAACTGTGAACACCCAAAGAAAAGCAGAGGTAGGGGAGAGGAGGGGCAGCCTCGAGATTCTATCCTATACCTGGGGGCATGCAAACTTTTGGAATGCAAGCAAGGGACGACTATTTATTTTTTAAATTTTTAGGTCCTCCCTTTAAACCTGTAGGTCTAACCCTTTAAACTCGTAGGATTAGTCGTTTCCGACCTTGCATGAAGAAAGCCTGTGGGGCAAAAGTAAAATTTGCCAAAATTGGAGCATAGCTTTGTGAGATAAAGCTCCTTAAAAAATAGTTATCTCATAGGAGGCGTTCTTATTATGACTGGTATATCGAGCAGTTTTAGCATATAGTTCATGCTCTTTAAAAAATAAACGCAAAATTCGAGCAGTTTTATGACTGAATTTATGCTCGTTAAAAAATAGAAAAGTGTGAGCAAAAGTTTCCCCCAGAGTTCAAGCTCATGGAAAAAATGAACCTATCCCGGTAAATAACCTTTTGAGATTGTAAATTCATCAGCCATAAGAACCTTGATCGTGTTTTCATCCATCACCTCCACCGTTCATTTGGCCGATCATTCACTTCCATTTGTGTGTTTACCTCTTTTGAGAAACAGCTGCGAAGAGTGATTTCATCTAGCCATCCTTGTGACACTGCCGTGATTGGAAAATTCCAATTTGTACCTGGAATCTGCTGCTATCCCTGTTTATCACTCGTTCCTCAAAAGACGAGTCTTCTTTGAGCTCTTTTCACTGACTCGTAAAATATGAAAAGTTTGCCGAGTTTTGGCCTTCCAGCTCGTTAAATGACCGGAACGCTATCCCTCCTCTAAATTTTAATCTTTTTGGACCTGAGGGATTATTGCACAAAAGGATCGAGCGCTTGTCTTGTTCGGCTCGTTAAAAGTACCGAACAGCCATCCCTTCTGTATTGTTTTATACTTTTTCGGACTTAAGGGATTAGCTGACGAAAAAGGGATTATGGAGTTAACTTTCTGTACCTTTTTAGACTCTCTAAAAATGAAAAGGACCGAGTTTTCTTTGTCGTTAGACTCGTTAAAATGATTAAATAGCGACAAACTTGTCTTTAGACGAGAACGAGTTTCCCTATCGCTAAGCTCGTTAAATCATAGCGATGGGCTTGCCCGAAGGGCAGGTTATAGAACAAGCATATGTTATCCTCCTCAAGCTTGACAAAAATAAAGAGGTACTGGTCAGAAATGACTGGGGAAAAATTGGGAGAACATCAAAGTTTAATGGTAGCAAGTCACTCTTGAACATGACACTTTTCCTCCGTACCACATCGGGTTGGGTTGTTTCATTCACCGGTCTCATCGCCATGGTCCTTGCCAAACCATCCACATTTGGGGTAATGCTACCAATCCATCGCATCAGTGTCGTTATATGTTCAAGAGGGGTCATTCTGAAAGTGTCAACCGTGTCCCATCCACTGCCATACATTATCCTTCATCCATTCATGATCGCCACCCTGAATCATATGTCACAGTTTGTTTTCACCTCCACTAAAATCATTAGCTCCGTTCCGTGTCATTGATGTGGGATTCATTAAGGCCCTCCTTTGACGGATCGCTTCTTGTCGACTTCAGCTCATTATCCAAGAAGTTGATCTAGGAACAACCCCCATCAGTACTTTGAAGCTTGCATGCCTCAATGGCAAGTTTCTCACTTCCGGCGACAGGTATACATCAATGACCTTCGACCAGAAGATTTTGCGTGGCGTTCGACGCCAAGTCCTTTATTCACGCCACGTGAATTGTACTGCAGTACCTTGAGGGTCATCGTCATTATTGGTGATTCCTCTCGCGCTTGTTAACGGTTTTCATTATTGACCGGTAATCAAGCGATGTCTTTCCATGGTTAATCTTTTCTTCCTTCTCTCTGTACTTTCATAAAGGAAAATATCAAAGCTTTACTTTCAGTTGTTGCTAAAGACTGTCACCTTTAGAGTAGGGATAGGGTCATCCGAGTTGGATACTTTTCCCCACAACAACCTTGGTTTCAGTTGTTCTTGTGAGTTTCCTACATCTACATCGTTCTACCTGCTCAGGGAAAGTGAGAGCAGAATTTTAGTATGTAGCCATCTGCTGGATTAGTTACATTGGAAGGCCCACTTCACATGATTGTACATATTTCATCACTAGGTAGGTGGTTGTCATCCTAATTTGAAGCCCTCAAATCTCGATGGTCTGCTGCCATTAAAAAGCTTTGTAAGTACTTATTTCAGTCAAGTAAGTCTTGAGTCATTTTTTGTTTTAATCAATTTCAAGATAGTTTCAGAGTCAGTTTGTGTATTTGAGTTATCGGTATTCGGTCAAGCACTTCAGTTAGAGTTTTTGACTCCATGCCCAATGGATAAGACTACTAGGTCTATGGTGTTCTTGGCACCTCCAAGGAGCTACCATCCCCAATGGAGCCAATGTTAGTGTTAGCCTTTGAAGCCTTCCATTAGTGATCAAATATGCTCTTACAAAGTGGTCTCAGGGTGTCAAAGTCAAATTTTGTCATTTCAGTGAGTCTTCAAGTAAAATTTGATCACCAGGTCTTAGGTCTAGGATTTGTTTTCCAAAGTTTTCCAAGTGTTGATCCATGTCACCATTCAGTTGAGTGTACCATCATTCAAAAATTTTTCATCATCATTTCAGCTTCCAATGGGTCATTTTACACCTTGTTTGTGCTTTAGTTGTACTTGGGTAAGGCGCATTTCCCTCTCCTAGGGTTTTGAAGGTAATTTTTATTGGATGGTCAAATTATCAAAAAAACTTGTATCCTGATGCTCATACACCTTCCCCTATCCTTATTATACCTTCTTAAACGCTTTCCATCATTCATATCCATCAAATTCATCATTTTCCCACAAACCCTAGTTTATTGCTACAATTTGAAAATTTTCTAGGCTAGGCTTGTGTTTTGCACCTTTTGACCCCTTCCCCTAACTCAATCTTTGAAATTACACTTTCCCCTAATTCCTAATATCCCTTCCTACTTCCTAAAATTTTCTCAAGAAATTAGAAGCCCCTTATTCCCTTCATTTCCCTTCATTTCTACAAATCCCCTGTTCCACATATCAGGATAGGTTTTCTTAAAACTATGTTTCTGAGAAAGAAAAAGATGAATTTGACAACATTGAGAGAGATTTTTTTCCATCATTAACTCAAGAACTAAAGCCTCTTTCAGTTTTTACACAAGTTTCATGGTTTGGGAGAACTGTCGAAAACATCATTGGTCTCAGGAGGATTGATGCACTTCTGGAGTGACCTTGGGAAAATCAAGATTTCACCTAGCTAGGATGTTCAAATGACTTTCTTGATGATTTAAATGATATCTAGACAGAGAGATATTTCCAATGATCTATCATGAGCTTAATTTGGAATTGAAGAAGACCTTCAAAAGTTGATTGCAACAACACTCTGCATTTAGGCAACCTTATTCTGCACATTTTGACCAGTCTTGGGAGATTTGACTTTTGACAGAGCAAATGAACTCCAAATTGAAAAATTAAAGATGTTCTAGAACGTAGAATCAACAAGCTTTCCAATGAGCTATCACATGCCCAATTTAAGCATCGGGAAGGCAGTCAAAACTCCCCTTGAAGTTGGCGCTACACATAGGAACAGTAGCGCTGCGCATTGGGAGGTTGGTGCTGCGCATCAGGCAATTTTTTCCTATGTAAAAATACACTGGTGCTGTGCGTCAGGAAGGTGCTACGCATTGGGCCCAGTGCACTACGCATTGGTCAGGGAGGCTCCAAACTCACTCAAATTCATCTCAATTTCTCCCAAATGTTGTATTCACCTCGTACAAGTAAGTGTTCATCTATTTTGAGCTGAAATAAGTCTTCTTCATGTTTTGTTCATGAGTTTTGCTTCCTAAAATCAAAACCTTATCCTGCCTTCATACATTTTCACCTCATTGCAAAATTTTCACCTCATTACAAAACCAACATCCTTTGTCCCTTTTTCCAAACTTCATTGCCCTAAAACTACCGATTGATTCCATTTTCCCTTTCCCTATTCCCCTAAGAAACTAATTCCCTTTATTAAACCCTAAGTCCCTCATAAGTCAAAACCATAGTTTCCTAAATATTTCCCTTCATTACTATTGTTCTATTTGCAAAATCTCTTCATACTCATCTTCTTTGTCCTCACCCATTGTCATTATTCACCATAACATCATCACATTACATCATTAAGAGAAGCATGGAAAAAAGCAGTGAATTAGATTTTGAAGAAGACACACTTAGTGATAGTTCAAGAGAAAGAACATGATAAGCTCAAAATCTTGGCTGAAACACAGGAAATTCTGGCTGATGCATAGCGCCACTGGCGCTGTGCATTGAATTGGTGTATCCTCTTGAAAAATGGCTTATAGATTTGGATTCAACATCAAAAAATAAGCAAACACAAAAAGTTTCATCAATTTTGGAGGCGATCTGGGTCACATAAAGGGCAAAAAACACCTAAAAATGCCATCTCTGCCACGTTTTGGACCCACAGGAAGCAATCTTGGGGAAAATGATTTTTGAAGGGTCAAATCAACTCCAAATCCGAGAATTCAAAGTGTTCTAGAAGCTAGATAGGTAGAGATTTCCAACAAGCTATCTTGGGCCTTATTTGGTGAAGTGGAAGGCCTCCAAAAGCAGCCTGAAGTGGCGCTGCGCATTAGGCTCAGGGCGCTGTGCATCAGACAAATTTTTGCCAATCTTGCCTAAAACTTAGAATTTTTCCTAGTTTGACTATCAGTTGACTTTTTCTCTTCTCCTTGTTAAATTTGTGATGGTAAATGATGTAATATGATGTAAATTCGATGAAAAATGACTTGAGGGGGTAGATACATCAGTTAGAGGTTGTTTGAGGTTGAATGAATCAGTTTCCATAGTTTTAGAGGCAAGCTGTTCCACTGCCTATTTTCCAGTTCCAAGTTGAGATGTTGTTGAAACAGCTCCTTGACTCATGGATTCAACCCTTGATGGCTAGCATAGGTGGTTTGATGCCTATATTATGTACTTTCTTAGTCATTTGTAAATGTTGGACTCTTGTGGATGCATTGAGCTACTTTGTAAATCACTTCTGCAGTTTGGCAAAGAAATGAACGAGGGTTTTGCAGCAGTTTGTGGGATTCTTGTGGCAAGGTGAATTAGCATTGTTTTCTCCTCTATTATTTAGTGTTTCTCTTATGTGTGTATGTGCCATCATCTTTCTTTTTCTGCATAACTAAATGAATCAATATTAAAGGGGGAATCCATTAGTGTTTCAGTGCTCTGCCTTGGGGTCTATTTAGTTTTAAATGTTTTCTGTTGTTTGAAGAGGACTCATGAAACTTGTATGCCCTCTCCAACTCCTCACCAGTCTTCAAACTCACCATCACATTCATTTCAAAATGTTAAAACACTTTCCTACCTCGCCCCACAAAAACCTCTGCAAATTTGAGTTGATTTCCCGAACCCAAAGCTGCCTTCCTCATCTGATCTAGCAAACAACCATTAAAATCAATCCTATTCCTCCGAGCATATACCTAGCCTAAAATTAGTATTCATTTCAGTCATCTCAAGCCCTAGTTGCACATATCTTAATTGAGATTGACAAGGAGAGCCCTCTTCCGACCTGAGAAGTCTAGCTACCAGGTTAAGCGTGGTTTGATGTTACCCTAGACCTGCCTTCCTTCAGATTAAGGTAGATCCAGGCACTAACATAGTGGTGACCATACTGGGGAACGTAGTTTTATGTTCCTCGGTAAAATTTATCAATTTTAGATCTGATTGTTGATGGTGGACAACGATCAGACACCGAAAGGCTGAAATCATTCACTTGGCGGCTCCAGTGTCGAAAAATCTCAAGTTTCAAAATTGTTATGGCGACTCCACTCTTCAAGAACTAGTAGCCTAAAGAATTTCTTGGTGAATTCATTGCTATCAAAATGGATTTGTTTGCTCGAAGGTATGCTCCCATGAGCCGAGATCACATTCCAGGTTTCCCAAATAAAATTCCTAAGGTAGATTGGCAAAGGAATTTGCCTATGTTTAAAGATGATGATAGGAGTGATGCTACTTTACATCTGGTCAGATTTCACATGCATATTCACAAGTTGAAGGTTGATTTTCCTGAAGACTACTTGATGAAGATATTCATGGCCACTCTGGAAGGTGAAGCTCGATCTTGGTATGAAAGTTTACCACCTGCTAGTATTCACTGTTTGAAGGATTTTCATACCATGTTCTTTGAAAGGTATACAGAATCTCATCCATCCTTAATATTATTTCAGAACTGTTGCAAACATGTTTATATTTTTATTGAAAATCTTGAGAGAATTTATGAAGATGATGACTTCATGGACGATGAGATCATGGAAGCCCTGAATGAAAATCCATTTTAGCAGCATAAAGAGAGCTTAGAGGATACTTGTCAAGATGCTCAGGAAAATTTGCAGCATGTTCAAGATATTAGTACAATAGAAAATGATGGAAGACAAGGTTTTACTTCAAATCTGCTCATAGCATAAGATAGTATGCAGGGAAATCAAGTTTTGATTTCAGATTGTGATAAAGTCAAGTTGGCTAATTCAGATCTAGATTCAAATTGTGATTATGAAGACTACCTTGTTCTAAATCCCATGAAGGAGAGCTCTACTGTTGAGATCATCTGGAATGAAGAAGACAGAGTTATTGACACAAGCATTCTCATTTCATTAGAACAAAGTCTTCACGAGGAGGTAATCTAGTCCTTTTATGAAAAGCAAGATGAGATCTTTGTTCATGTAAATGAAAAATCTTCTTTGGATAACTCAGTGGTAAATGATAGAAGTGTTAGTTTTGAGTTTCAAGAACCATATGAAGTTTTCCCTTGTATGACTGATGAGTGCGATAAGAAACATGAAAATTTGATTGCCATGTCATATGAAGACGATCAACAATGTTTTCAAATTTCAGAAGACAGGGAATTGGGGACTGTCATTCAGGTTTTTCATGTTTTTCATGTTATTTCAAGAAGACAATAATTGTTTGAGCAAAAGAAAACAAAAAATACTCTCTCCTCTATCTGAAGATGATATAGATCAACTCCTGAAAGGTCATGTTACAGCCCAAGCTAATGTAGGTTTGCAGTGTGCACTTGGTCAAGAAGGTGTTGGTGAAGCTTCTTCCACTTTTGAAAATGATGATAGTCTTGAAAGTAGCTTTATATATCAACGAACAGATAATGTTTTCCTTCATGAAAATGATAAGGCTCTCATGTTTGATAATCTTGAAGAATGTTTTTTGTTTAAGAAAGGCTTAGACTATGAAATTGAGCCTGAGAGACACAGTGTGCCAGAATTCAAGTTAGAATTTCTCATCGTCGAGGAATTGACATCTAGCACTCAGATAAAAAAAGCTTACACTGCTCTATGCCTTCCTATCAATTAGCAACCAATTGTTATTTCAAATCAGAATGAAGGGAGTACTTGTATCTTTGCTGCTAGATCTCGAGACAAGCTAGTGCTTCAAGATTTTAAAGATCCCTTTGGCATTCTTTTTTAAGCATTAGAGAAGATGAATGTTTGCTGGTTCATTAGCATAAGCATTGGTTTCAGTTGTTCTTGTGAGTTTCCTACATCTACATCGTTCTACCTGCTCAGGGAAAGTGAGAGAAGAATTTCAGTATGTAGCCATCTGCTGGATTGGTTACATTGGAAGGCCCACTTCACATGATTGTACATATTTCATCATTAGGCAGGTGTTTGTCATCCCGATTTGAAGCCCTCAAATCTCGATGGTCTGCTGCCATTAAAAAGCTTTGTAAGTACTTATTTTAGTTAAGTAAGTCTTGAGTCATTTTTTGTTTTAGTCAGTTTCAAGATAGTTTCAGAGTTAGTTTGTGTATTTGAGTTATCGGTATTCGGTCAAGCATTTCAGTTAGAGTTTTTGATTCCATGCCCAATGGATAAGGCTACTAGGTCTACGGTGTTCTTGGTGCCTCCAAGGATCTCCCATCCCCAATGGAGCCAATGTTAGTGTTAGCCTTTGAAGCCTTCCATCAGTGATCAAATATGCTCTTACAAAGTGGTCTCAGGGTGTCAAAGTAAAATTTTGTCATTTCAGTGAGTCTTCAAGTAAGATTTGATCACCAGGTCTTAGGTCTAGGATTTGTTTTCCAAAGTTTTCCAAGTGTCGATCCATGTCACCATTCATCTGAGTGTACCATCATTGAAAAAATTTTCATCATCATTTCAGCCTCCAATGGGTCATTTTACACCTTGTTCGTGCTTCAGTTGTACTTGGGTAAGGCCCATTTCCATCTCCTAGGGTTTTGAAGGTAATTTTCCTTGGATGGCCAAATTATCAACAAAACTTGTATCATGATGCTCATACACCTTCCCCTATCCTTAATATACCTTCTTAAGCACTTACCATCAAACATATCCCTCAAATTCATCATTTTCCCACAAACCCTAGTTTATTGCTACAATTTGACAATTTTCTAGGCTAGGCCTATGTTTTTCCCTTTTGGACCCCTTCCCCTCACTCAATCTTTGAAATTACACTTTCCCTTGATTCCTAACATCCCTCCCTACTTCCTAAAATTTTCTCAAGAATTTAGAAGCCCCTCATCCCCTTCACTTCCCTTCATTTCTACAAATCCCCTATTCCACATATCAGGATAGGTTTTCTTCAAACTATGTTTCTAAGCAAGTAAAGATGAGTTTGACAAAATTGAGAGAGGTTTTTGTCCATCATTGACCCAAGAAGAAATATGTCTTTCATTTTTTACATAGGTTTGATGGTTTGGGAGAACTGTCGAAAACATCACTGGTCTCAGGAGGATGGATGCACTTCTAGAGTGACCTTGGGAAAATCAATATTTCACCTAGCTGGGATGTTCAAATGACTTTCTTGATGATTTAAATGATATCTAGACAGAGAGATATTTCCAATGAGCTATCATGAGCTCAATTTGGAGTTGAGGAAGACCTTCAAAAGTTGACTGCAACAACACTCTGCATTTAGGCAACCTCATTCTACACATTTTGACCAGTCTTGGGAGATTTGACTTTTGACAAGGAAAATGAACTCCAAATTGAAAAATTAAAGATGTTCTAGAAAGTAGACTTGACAAGCTTTCCAACGAGCTATCACATGACCAATTTTGACACCAGGAAGGTAGTCAAAACTCACCTTGAAGTTGGCGCTGTGCATAGGAACAGTGGCACTACGCATTGGGAGGTTGGCGCTGTGCATCAGAGGGGTGCTGTGCATCAGGTAGTTTTTTCCTGTGTAAAAATACACTGGCACTGCGCATCAGGTAGGCATTACGTATTGGGCCCAGTGCACTGTGCATTGGCCAGGGAGGCTCCAAACTCACTCAAATGCATCTGAAATTCTCCCAAATGCTGTATTCACCTCCTACAAGTAAGTGTTCATCTATCTTGAGCTGAAATAAGTATTCTTCATGTTTTGTTCATGAGTTTTTCTTCCTAAAATAAAAACCCTAGCTTGCCTTCATACATTTTCACCTTATTGCAAAATTTTCACCTCATTACAAAACCAACATCCTTTGTCCCTTTTCCCAAACTTCATTTCCCTAAAACTACCCATTGATTCCATTTTCCCTTTCCTTATTCCACGAAGAAACTAGTTCCCTATATTAAACCCTAAGTCCCTCATAAGTCAAAACCCTAGTTTCCTAAATATTTACCTTCATTACTATTGTTCCATTTGCAAAATCTCTTCATACTCATCTTCTTTGTCCTCACCCATTGTCATTGTTCACCATACCATCATCACATTACATCATTAAGACAAGCATGGAAAGAAGCAGTGAATCAGATTTTGAAGAAGACACACTTAGTGATAGTTTAAGAAAAAGAACATGATAAGCTCAAAATCTTGGCTGAAGCTTCATTAGCTCAGCAAAGCACTTAATGAGGTTACCTCTTATCAAATTTGAGGAAATTTTGGGAACTTTTTGTCATTTTGCAACTTTGTAATTAGAAACACAGGAAATTTCGGCTGTGGTGCTGCGCATTGAATTGGTGCATCCTCTTGACAAATGGCTTGTAGATTTGGATTCAACATCAAAAAATAAGCAAACCTAGAAAGTTTCATCAATTTTGGAGGAGATCTAGGTCACCTAAAGGGCAAAAAAACACCTAAAAAATGCCCTCTCTGCCACTTTTTGGACCCACGGGAAGCAGTCTTGGGAAAAATGTTTTTTGAAGGGTCAAATCAACTCCAAATCAGAAAATTCAAAGTGTTCTAGAAGCTAGACAGGCAGATATTTCTAGAAAGCTATCTTGGGCCTAATTTGGTGAAGTGGAAGGCCTCCAAAAGCAGCCTGAAGTGGCGTTGTGCATCAGGCACAGGGCGCTGCGCATCAGGCAAATTTTTTCCAATCTTGCCTAAAACTCAGAATTTCACCCAGTTTGACTATTAGTTGAATTTTTCTCTTCTTCTTGGTAAATTTGTAATGGTAAATGATGTAATATGATGTAAATTTGATGAAAAATTACTTGAGGGGTAGATACATTAGTTAGAGGTGGTTTGAGCTTGAATGAATCAGTTTCCATAGTTTTAGAGGCAAGCTGTTCCACTGCTTATTTTCCAGTTCCAAGTTTATATGTTGTTGAAATAGCTCCTTGACTCATGGATTCGACCCTTGATGGCTAGAATAGGTGGTTTGATGCCTATATTATGTACTTTCTTAGTCATTTGTAAAGGTTGGACTCTTGTGGATGCATTGAGCTACTTTGTAAATCACTCCTGCACTTTGGCAAGGAAATGAACTAGGGTTTTGTAGCATTTTGTGGGATTCTTGTGGCAAGGTGAATTAGCATTGTTTTCTCCTCTGTTATTTAGTGTTTCTCTTATGTGTGTATGTTTCATCATCTTTCTTTTTCTGCATAACTAAATGAATCAAGATTAAAGGGTGGAATCCATTGGTGTTTCAGTGCTCTGCCTTGGGGTTTATTTAGTTTTAAATGTTTTCTGCTATTTGAAGAGGACTCATGAAACTTGCATGCCCTCTCCAACTCCTCACCAGTCTTTAAACTCACCATCACATTCATTACAAAGTGCTAAAATACTTGCCTATCTCGCCCCACAGAAACCTCTACAAATCTGAGTTGATTTCCCGGACCCAAAGCTGCCTTCCTCATCTGATCCAGAAAAGAACCATTAAAATCAATCAAATTCCTTTGAGCATATACCTAGCCTAAAATTAGTATTAATTTCAATCATCTCAAGCCCTAGTTGCACATATCTTAATTGAGATTGACAAGGAGAGAGCCCTTTCCCGACCTGGTAGGGCTAGCTACTAGGTTAAGCGTGGTTTGATGTTACCCTAGACCTGCCTTCTTTCAGCCTAAGGTAGATCTAGGCACTAACATGTCCCAATAGCTTGCCTTATTCTATGGTGAATAAGCTCTTCTTTGGGTTGAGCAAGATGTCAAATTTTCTGTATTTCTGAAAAACAAATCTCAAATGATGTAAATGATCTTCATCATATTTTGAAAAAACTGTAAGATCATCTAAGTATATAACCAAAAATACATTTTTTTCATTGGAAAAAGCTATTTCCATAGCCCGCTGAAAAGTATCTCCCGCATTATTTAATCCAAAGGGCATCTTGGCGTACATAAATGTACCCCATGGCATTGTAAAGGTTGTTTTGAGCTGATCATCCTTATGTACCAGAATTTGATTGTATCTGGAATAATCATCTAGCAATAACATCCTAGAGGACTCAACTACCCTCTGAAGTATATGATCTATCTTTGGCGGGGGATAATTATCTTTCAGGGACACTTTTTTCAAATTCCTGAAATCAATACATAGACGAATCTCCTCGATCTTTTTTCTTACTGGCACTAGATTAGACATCCATTCAGAAAATCGAATAGGGACTATGATACCATACTTATAAAGCCTATTTACCTCTTTCTCAATCAATGGCAGCATCTTGGGATTAATCCTCCTTAGTTTCTGGAGAAATGGCTTTTGATCGGGCTTGATAGGAATGGTATGTTGAATGATACTCTTGTCATAAACCTTCAAATCTAAATAGTCGCAAGCAAATACATCAACAAATTATTTCATTGAGGCTATGTAATTAATTTTTGTTTCATGGGATAAGGACTTTGATAGCTTGACCATCTTAGGACTATCAACTGCACCAATGTTTACATCTTCAACTCCTTTTTCTGTAGGAACCATGGTGGGATTTTTAGCAACATCGTCTCGATCAAACAAATCTTCCAAAGGCACCAAGCCTCTTGGAATGTTGTTGTCCTTGAGCTGTAATATTTCAATCTCAGCTGATTGGATGTCTTGATCATTCATATTGGATGTGTCATCAATGTGAGAATTTTGAAATTCTCCTTCCAATTGTAGAAAATTTTCAATCTGTTTATCATCCCAAAACACTTGCCAAAATCTCATATTATCTGGGATAGCTGGGAAATGTTTGACATGGATGGAGTACTTCTAATTAGGATGAATAGGAATCTTCACCATACTAGTTGCAGTAGCAAGTGAGTCAGTTATAAAATTCTGAGTTCTAGGAATAAGAGACAAAGTATATTCTGAAAAAGTCTTGAGGATGTCAAGTACAACATTGCGATAAGCTCCCATTCTTGGATGCTTGGCCTGGTATTCCCCTTTAACTTGTTTGATTACCAATTTAGAGTTGCCATAAACATAAATATTCTTTGCTCCCAACTTCTTTAGAATTTTGAGGCTAGCAATCAATGCTTCATACTCCGCCTCATTGTTTGAACACTCAAAATCCAACTTGTAAGAACTCATTCATACATTTTGAGGAATTTTATTTGACTGATGTAATGGACCATGTATCCAAACACCAATCCCATCTCCTTCTCTTGCCAATGCACCATCAAACTCCATGGTCTAAAGGCCATTTTCTTCATCCGGAAAAAGGATCTCTGAAGGCTGAACTGTTTTATCTTTAGGAAGATGACCAACTGCCTCAAGACTCTCTGTCTTCTGCACTATCCTTTCTATCTCCTCAATAGGATTTTTTGGCTGAAAAAATTCATTAGCCACCTCTTTCCCTTCAGTTGTAATGACTTTATGCATGTTGCTCATGACCTTGGGAACTTCTAAAATTTATACTAGCTAACTTTCATCATCAACATAATTCATTTCTCTATATAAAATGAAAGAATCAAGATCAATATGGACAACATGTATAGGATGATTGGATTGCTTTTCTTTGCTGTTGATCATGAATTTCATCTTCTTTTCCCTATAAAGTTTCCGGAGCTGACCAAAAATAGGGATAGTGTGTTAGGGTCCAACCTTAACCCCCTTATTTATGTAATAGGGTCGAGTCATAGTTATTGTTAGTTAAAGAGTCAATAAAGCCCATATTAATAATTGTAAGTGGTTGACCCACATTTAAAGAAGGGACCACAGTTAGTTGCAAATGGGCCATGGTATTAGATAGATGGTATTAATAAGAACTATGGTACTGACCCATGGTATTGCATGTATGAATCCTATATAAAGGATAGAGACTCCCCTTGAGGAGCATTGTGTCTTATTTTGTAATTGAGCCCAGCTCTATTGGAGGTTGCCCCCTCGAAGAGGCAAGTGAAAATTGCTTTCATTTTTGAATAATAAAATACATGTTGTTATTTCTTATTGTTCTGTGTTCTGGGTATATTTATTCGCATACTTGGTATTCTGGTATCTTCCTGCAGATCAAGAGCATAACAAGTGGTATCATAGCACTTTCCAGGGCTAGTGGGATCTCCATTTTTAGTAGAATTATTTTTGGCTAGAGACGTGTTTCGACGTCTTTAAACCACGAGATATGTCGTTGAGCGCATAAATCTATAGATTGGGGAGGCATGCACACAAGAAATACAAGAGGTGGTCACGCTTGTTGGACTCCTTTGTAACCCTTGTGGGTACCCCTTCAAGTAGTAGTGCATTAGACAGAACTATGCACAAACTGTCTTCCAAGTACCGTCTGGGTATATCGGAAGCCCCCTAGGCTCTCTTGAAACCTCGCCATAGATAAATCGTCGGCCGTCTTGCTGCTACAGTACACTAAGAACAACACTCGGGGAGATCACTTGCGCATACGATAGGGTATTCGGGTTGTATGGCTAAGGGTATGGTTGATTCTCCTTGGTTAGTGCCTTGAAAGATTGGGTCGAGTACTACTGTCAGACCCTTATGTAAATTGCAATTTGTAGCACCTGACACTCCTTGAGACCATAGTTCCCTTGTCTCTCTCTAGATCACACATCATCTTTTCTAGATCAGATCTAGCAGGTTGGGTTCTGTCGCAGTCGCAACAATCAGTTCCAATATTTAGATCTCTCAGATCCTCCATTTAGATCTATTAGATCCACCAAGCAAATCTATTAGATCCACCATTCAAATCTAGAAGTTTGGGTTTTGTAGCAGTCACAACAATCAGATCCACCATTCAGATCTAGCAGCAGGGGTTCGATCACTACCACATTCCTACTCATACTCTGCAGTTGAGGGTTCACCGACAGATCTGACTATTTGTGTGGCTCCTATACATGGGCATGATTCTCGTAGGACATTGGGCAAAATTAACTTTTCTGGGAATTGGCTATTGCAGTATTCCTAAGTGAGGAGTAAAACTACTTTTGGAGTTAAAAAAAAAAGAGTCTGAGACCCTCCTGGGACGCTTATAGGAGACTTAGCCCATAAGAATTAGGTTGATAGGCTGAGCAAGGTGGTACCATTCACTTGTCAGTGTCAAAATTTCGGGTGGTCCCAATTTTTTTTTCATAGTAATGACAAGTGCACCAGATCGGTGCATGGTACAAACCAAAGCTCAAGCTATGGCCAATGAGAATATTGACACCCTTGCACAAAACTTGGAGGCATTAACGAAGTATATCCAGACCTTAACTGACACAATCACAAAGGGAAAGTCAGGGGGGACAACCAGAGTCATATGCTTTTAATGAAAACCTTGAGGGCAAGTCCAGCCATTCTCTTCACTTTTATGGAAACCACCAATAGTCCCAGCTTTGACCACCCAAGTTGGACATGTATAAATTTGATGTCTCTCATCCGGCCATATGGCTAGCACAAATGGAGAAATATTTCACATTGAATCACATCAGATATGATGCGACAAAGCTAAGTGTGGGAAGCCTATACTTGGACCAAGAAAGATGGAAATGGTGGCAGTGGCATCAACGCTACTATGCAATGCCACTGAATTGGAAGATATTATCAAAAGCCCTTTCTAATTGCTTTGACCATGAATCTAACTTTTTGGGTTGTCTTACTAAGCTCCGATAGATAGGCACAATGCAGGAATATATTAAAGCCTTTTAAGCATTAGCCTTCTGCACAAGAGGTCTAGCAGATGAATTCTACTTGGAATGTTTTATCAGTGGTCTCCAAGATGCCATACAAGCCCACGTCCGACTACAACACCTAGTCTCATGGTTGGCAGCTTGGAAGATAGCTCGTGAAGTAGAGCACGCGTTAGCGGCCCAGTCGACTCATCCAAATTTTATAGCCAAGGGATGCCCCACCCAAGCTCCGAGCACTACCCAAACACTTAAGGTTAAAAAGGTGTCACCAACAGAAATGGAGGAAAGAAGAAAGCAAGGATTGTGTTACTACTATGATGAGAAATACGCCCTGGGGCATAAATGCAAGGAACCCAAATTCTTTCAAATTGATGCTACTAATCACAGTTCATCTGAGGAATCCCCACCATTTGAGGGACCAGAGGAGGAATATGAGGACAACCAGCCGGACAATGAGCTCCCAGCTACACCTGAAGAACCAGTTATCTCGCTTCATGCTTTGGAAGGAATGTCTTCTCCTCAAACTCTCAAAATCAGAGGTTTTATTAATTATTACCCTATAGTAGTCTTGATTGATAGTGCCAATACGCATAACTTTATCCATCAAAGAGTCGTTGAAGTAGTGCATTGTTTTGACAGAGCAATCTCTAATTTCTAGGTCCAGATTGCTGATGGGGGGAAAATAAAATGTGAAGGCCGTTGTGAAAATATCAAACTTCAAATGGGGGATTACCACCTAAAGACCCACATGTTTTCCATCAACATGGGTGGGTGTGACATTGTCTTGGGTGCTGAATGGCTACGCACACTTGGCCCAATCAAAAAGGATTTCTAGGAGTTATATATGAGATTCAAGCAGAATAACCACATACGTACCCTCCGCGGACTACAGGCAGGTGCTCCTTCTATCATCAGCTCGCATAGGATGGAAAAATTATTAAAAAAGGGCCACCATGGAGTTATAGCCCAATTTAATGCCATCTAGGCCTTCGAACCCACTTCTCTTCATATTCATCTTGAGATGCAATAGGTCTTGAACAACCATCTGTAGGTCTTTAACAAGCCTCATGAGCTTCCACCCATGAGAGGGGAACATGATCATAGCATTACTTCGGTCCCAGGGGCACAACCACCAAATGTGCACCCATATAGATATCTTTTTGCCCAAAAGAATGAAATTGAAAAAATCATCAAGGAACTCCTGGAAACCGACGTTATTCATCCTAGCATTAGTCCTTATTCATCACCTGTGGTCATGGTGCTCAAGAAAGAAGGGGAATGGCGTATATGTCTAGACTTCAGGGTCCTCAACAAGCTGATGATCAAAGATAAATTTCCCATCCCGGTCGTTGATGATTTGCTGGATGAACTAAATGGGGCTCAATTCTTTACTAAGCTCGACCTTCGCTCGGGATATCACCAAATTCGCATGAAAGAAGTAGACATTCTAAAGATTGCTTTCCAAACTCATGAAGGCCATTATGAATTCCTGGTCATGCCATTTGGTCTCTGTAATGCCCCATCCACTTTTCAGAGCCTCGTGAATCACCTGCTCAAACCATATCTCAGAAAATTTGTCCTTGTTTTCTTTGGTGACATCCTCATCTACAGCCTCACCTAGGAAAAACATCTTCAGCATGTAGATCTGCTCTTGCAATTGCTCCGGAAGCATAAATTATTTGAGTGCTCTTTTGGCATGGAAGAAGTTGAGTATTTGGGCCACATTGTGGGGCGTGAAGGTGTCAGGGTGGATCCAAAAAAGATCTAGGCAATGCAAGATTGGCCTCAACCAAATACCTTGAAGAGCTTGAGATGATTTTTGGGTCTCACCAGCTACTATCGCAAATTTTTCCACAATTATGGTCGTGTTGCTAGACCCCTCACTCACCTGCTCAAGAAAAATTCATTCCATTGGAATGATGAAGTGCAACAGGCATTTATAGCTTTCAAACATGCCATGTGTTTCACTCCCGTATTGGTACTACCTGACTTCACCCAATCTTTTGTGATTGAATGTGATGCTTCAGGTACGGGTATTGGGGTTGTCTTAATGCAGGAAGGTTGATCCTTGGCCTTCACTAGCCAACAACTCAGTGGGACAAATCTGGGACAATCTACCTATGAGAAGGAGATGATGGCCATATTACATGTTGTGGATACCTGGTGACCATACTTATTAGGGTGGTGTTGCCAAATCCACACAGACCATCAAAGCCTTAAATATTTTTTGGAGCAACGCCTATCCTCGCCACAACAAAATAAATGGCTAGCCAAAATGTTGGGATATGATTATGAGATAATTTACAAGAAAGGGTGAGAAAATGTCGTAGCAGATGCTTTATCACGCCAATTTGAGGAGGAAAGAACCTTGCTAGTAATCTCTCTTCCCATTCCAGAGTTGATTGAAGGATCTCGCAAGGAATGGTTTTCACATCCTTTGCTCTCCCAACTCATTATAAATTGCAGGAAGATCCAAATTCCACAACGGGCTACTCTTGGCAGGATGAGATTCTTCACTACAAGGACAAAGTAGTGATATCACCAACATCCACCCTTAAAAGTCGCATTTTGGCAAAGTTGCACTCATCTCCCACTGCAGGCCATTTAGGCTTTCAGAAGACTTATGCTCGTACTCGACGTTCATTCTTTTGGACAGGCATGAAAAAGGACATTCTTACTTTTGTAGATGAGTGTGATGTGTGTCAGTGCCACAAAGGAGAAACAGTAAAATCCCCAGGCACATTACAACCATTGCCCATCCCTGCCTCAATCTGGATGGACGTTTCTATGGATTTCATTACAGGTCTTCCGAAGTTAGGCAACAAGTTAGTCATCATGGTGGTTGTGGACAGACTTTCTAAGTATGCTCATTTTTTCACCCTACCCCACCTTTTTACACCAACTTTGGTGGCTCAATATTTCATGGACCAGATCTTCAAAATACATGGCATGCCCACTTCCATTGTGTCTGATCGTGACCTGATCTTCACCAGTAACTTTTAGCAGGAACTCTTCAGGCTACAAGGTACCCAACTACAACTCAGTACTTCCTATCATCCCCAAATTGATGGTCAAATTGAAGCAGTCAACAAATGTTTGGAGACCTACCTCAGGTTTTTCACTTCAGAAAAGCAACATCTATGGGTACAGTGGTTACCTCTAGCCAAATGGTGGTATAATACTAACTATCATGCCACCACCAAAATGACTCCATATGAAGCAGTTTATGGTCAACTCCATCCTTCACCTACTTCTTATATCTAGGGATGCTCAAAGGTACAAGCAGTGGATCAACTCCTATAGAACCATGCAACCATGTTGGCCCACCTCAAAGAGAATCTCCATCAAGCTCAAAATCGCATGAAGCGACAGGCAGACCAACATCATTTAGAGTGAAAATTTCAAGAAGGGGATTAGTTATTCTTGAGGCTGCCACCATATAAGCAAACATAACTCAAAGACAAGGGTTGTCAGAAATTATCTCCAAAATTCTACAGACCGTATCAAATACTTCAGCGCATCGGAGAAGTAGCCTACAAGCTAGCATTGCCACCCACTACAAAAATCCATCCCGTCTTCCATGTCTCATGCCTCAAGAAAGTGGTTGGGAACCATTGCAGAATTCAAACCAGTCTACCAGAATTGGATGAAGAAGGTTCAATCTAGCTCCAACCTGAACAAGTTCTTGACACGCGAGAATGGCACCTACACTGCTGCACGATCAAGGAAGTCCTCATCAAGTGGAAAGGAACCTCTCCAAAAGATGCGACCTGGGAACCAACCACTGTTCTTCAGCAGTTTCCGTAGCTTCAGCCTTGAGGAAAATGCTATTTTTAAGGGGGAGGGCATGTTAGGGTCCAACCCTAACCCCCTTATTTATGTAATAGGGTCGATTCATAGTTATAGTTAGTTAAAGAGTCAATAAAGCCCATATTAATAATTGTAAGTGGTTGACCCGCATTTAAAGAAGGGACCACAGTTAGTTGCAATTGGGCCATGGTATTAGATAGATGGTATTAATAAGAACCATGGTATTGACCCATGGTATTGCATGTATGAATCCTATAAAAAGGATAGAGACTCCCCTTGAGGAGCGTCGTGGATTATTTTGTAATTGAGCCCAGCTCTATTGGAGGTTGCCCCCTCGAAGAGGCAAGTGAACATTGCTTTCCTTTCTGAATAATAAAATATGTGCTATTATTTCTTATTGTTCTGTGTTCTGGGTATATTTCTTCGCATACTTGGTATTCTGGTATCTTCCCACAGACCAAGAGCATAACATAATGCCTTATGAAAAGTCAAGTTGTAGAGTACCCTTTAGCTCTGCTCCCTAAGACCTTGAAAGCAACATGCCAAACCTAGGAGGAATATCATCAACCACTACATCCATAAGCACATTCTTGGCCAAGATTTGGTCCAAAGATACTACTAAGTCCTTAATAAGTCCAAGGCATTTCACTCTCCCGAAACCAAAGGAATAAAGGTCATGGTAGGGCCGGGTGATACTCAGTCTTAATTTTTCCATGATGACTTTAGGCATAAGATTATGTGAGGCACCATAATCTATCATGGCATTATGGAGGATAAAATCATGAAGTTTGAGACTCAGATAGAAAGGAGGGATTTCACTATCTTTAGGAGATCCTTCTAAGGCTGGACTAAAAAGGATTACTGGCTCATCATCAGCTACATTAACTGTATCTGAAATCTGGTCAACCTTAAACATTTTTGCAATCTAAAATTTATACTTGTCATTCTTCACTAATTTAGTGAGGGGAATAGAAACTTTCAATTTAGAAATTTCATTTTCCAAACTAAAAAGATTAGATTGCTTTTCTACCTCCTTTGCAGTGATATCCTTCTTTTCTGTCTGTCCTTTAACTTGAGATTCCTTCTTGTGACTTTTAGTTTGAAACTCTTTGTCCTTCCTCACATTGTTGGTAGAGGCTTCATTTGTTTTGTCCCTGTTCAGTATGACAATTTATTTTTCTTTATTCTAACTTGTGGGGGCTGTTTCCTTGCTTGGTGTGTCTTTTTGTATAATTTTCCTCAACAGACACATTTCTATTCCTCAAGTTGTACTACTTTTGGAGATGACTAAAGGAATTATAATATCTGCTTTGGTATTATTCAGTTTGAACAACCCATAGATCACCACTCGCAAGCACAAGTTGTTGATCACTCGGTATGAAAGAATCTTTAGAAAATGATCTTATTCTGTTAGGAAAGTAGGCAACTCATCTTCTTCAAAGAAGTGATTCACTTCCACAATATCTTCTTCATCTTCATCCCGGCCTTCAGTATAATTTTGCTGAAATGGAGCTCTTACTTGGCCTTGAGGATCTTGGTTTTGTTGCTCTTTCTATTTATTTCTGAATTGCTATTCTTGCTGGCCATGAAAGTTCAGATTCCTCACTGAAGGCTCCACTTGTTGATCAGTTATGTATATTCTATCCATCATTATCTCCATGGTTTTGATCAGAGTGTCAAGATTTACATTTGAAGATGATGAAAGTTCTTCTTTAAAGACAACTTTCTTCTTAGTCCTTTCAGGCTTTGATTTTGACTTCTTGATGAGCAAATTGGCTTCGACATTGACTGTATTTCACTGAATTTCTTCAAGAGTAGCAGGGTATCTCTCTCTGAATTGATATGCCATGTCTGGGTCAAAAGCATCAGGATAATGAAGAAGAGCTAGGCCATGAGGAGGCTTCATATCATCAAGTATAGAATTGTACACCAAATTAAATCTTGTTGTAAATTCTTGAACTGTCTCATTTGCATTTCTTTTCATTGAATTATACTCAACCAATATTTGCAATGGATTTTTCTTCTCTTACCAATGATCTAGGAGAAAATCAATCAACCTCTGTGAGTTATTGATAGAATTAGCAGCTAGGCTGCGAAACCACTTCTTCACATCCCCTGAAAAGCTCTGAGCTATGATTCTCATTTTAGCATCATCATCATCAATTTCTTCCAGGTCAATAAAATCTATCAATTTAGCAAACATGATGCTGAGATATGATTTCTGAACTCCCATCAAATAGAGAAATTTGTTGACCATAGTTTTGAGGTAAAACAGAAAGTTGAGCAGGTAGTATGAGGGGCGCAAATATTGCCATGACTGTTGGAGGCAGTGGGGGTACTACAATAGGTTGTGTAGGTAAGGATGATGATACTGATGGAGGTGGTGGGAGAAAGGATGAGCTGGCTGAAGTACTTGTAGATGTAGTGGATGTATTTTGGGGTGTAGTGGAGGATGAGACAACAGTTAAGTATTCAAGTTGACACTGAATGTATACTTTTTCAGTAGTAATTTGGAGTTGGTCAACAAGACTTTGAAGTTTGTCAAAATTCAACCACAACTCGTGATCAACTCTAGCAGATAGGGATTTTGAAGAACGAGACTGAGATTCAAATTGAATAGGTTCAGTTATTACTTCAGAAACACAAGACTCAAATTTTGACCTTGAAAGAGAAAACTCTAACTGAGTATCAAAAGGAAGCTACTCAAAAGAAAATATATTTCTAGGTAGATAAGTTGTTCTTTTAATTTTTCGAACTGCACTTTTAGTGATAGGTAATTTAAGTTTTCTGAACAATTTTTCAGGATATTCAACAATAAAAGGTGGATTTGGGTCAGGATTTGACCTGGTATATCTTTTAGAAGCCAAAATTTTGTCTCACCTTAAGATTGATGAAATTTGTAAAATCAACCTATGTTAGGATATTGGAAATTGTCAACTACAGAACCAGTTCCCTTGAAAGCTCTAAGATATCATCTAGGAATGATTTGTTAGTCGTTCCCCGGCAATGACACCAAAAATGTTAGTCCCTTACAATTTCCTGGGCTGAAAAGGAGATTGAGAAGGGTAACCTCAAACCACTTCAGCTCAGTAGCTAGCCTTACTCAGCAAGAGAGGGATCTCTCAAAGTCTTTTATCAATGAAATGACTTTAAAGCAAATAAGTTTTGGGCTAGATATGTACAATTATTTTTGTGTTGGTGAAATTTAGAATTTAGGGTTTTCTGGACTAGGGTTTGGAGCCATAGATAGGTCTAGGCTGTAGGAGTGCAAAAGAAAATATGGAAAGGAGATAGATACGAAAATACCATGGTGTATTTGGAATATTTTCAATGTAGTATAGAAGAGAAAGTGTAGAAGAGACTAACGAGCATAAGTAAACATGAGTTCATTAGCTTTTAGAAGACATAAACATAACTATGAAAACCATATAAACAGAGCTTGAGATCAAGAATTCTGTCTATTTCATTGTAAGGCATCCATAGAAAGAAGAGATATCATGTAGGTAGAGAAAGATGTTTTAACCATTCAAAAACAAATAAAAGGAAGAAAAAACACCATGAACTCACTGGGCTAGAGTTCCTTAAAAATAGCTGTAATTGTCTCTATATTAGCTAAGAAGATCATTACTGCAAGCCTCCTCCAAAAAAAGTCCAACCCTTCTCTCTGAAAGCGAAATGATACATATAGACTCTCTTATACCACTTTCCCACCTTCAGGAGTCGAATTCCTAGGTGGTGGAACTGATTCCAAGATTCTCTCAACCAACAGGTGAGAGTGAGAAGGTGAAACTCAAACACTCCTTGGAGAGTTTGTTTAGGAGTTTGCTTCCTTAATGACACCTATTAAACGTAAAAAACAACCTATCATGTACATTTATTCATGCCTACATCACCTAGCCTCGAAATAAGTGCCATTACATAAATATTTTTGACTTTGACTAAGTCAAACTGAAAAGTAGAAATTTTACACAATGAAATTTACAATTAAAAACACAAGAAATCGCAAAAGTGCAGCGCTGACTTTGAGCTCACTTTCAAGTGCCTTCCTGAGGTCCAAATGAAGATATGAGAGAACGGTCAACTATAGTTTCAAGTATAGTTTCTAGAGAACTTTGAATTTTTTAAAATGACCTATGGGAAGGCCTTCAAAAATCCATTCTCCCAAGGTCTCTCCTGGAGCGTAGCACCTGTCAAAAAAGGGTCTAGAAAGCTAGTTTTTGGCCACTTTTTTCCACATTTGTCAAAATCTGAGCCTCGTCTAGAAAATATAAGCAAATGGGTTTTTATAGGATGGAAATATATTTCCAAAAATGTAGACTTTTTCTAAAATGGATGCTTAAGGAAAAAGCGCAACGCCAAGGCACTGCGCTCCTGGAACTGCTGAATTTTTGAATTAGGCCTCAAAATTTGTAAAAAACCAAAAACGATCAGAATTTGCTCAAAATTTTCTAAGGGTAGTAAAATGATGCATGTTAAGCCCTCATAGATGCTTCAGCAAGCATCTCCAAGTTTCCTTCATATTTTTGGTCCTTTTGGGCTTCTTTGAGCTTGTTCTCCAACTGCTTGACCTTGACGTTACAAATCATGTTTTGGGCCTGGTAATGGTGCGCCATGTGCCTTAGCAGCTGGTTGTCTCTATTTTATTTCTCTAGAAGCTTCTCCAAGTGATCATTTACCTTGTTGAGCTAGTAATCCTTGTCTTGATTGACCTCTAGAGCAATTTTGTCCTCTAGGTCTAACTCTTCATTCAACAAAATGTGTTCCTCTTCTTCTTGCAATGCCTTCTTTAGCCCTTTTGTTCTGGACATTTTTCTCTTACCCTTCCCTTGTGTTCCTTTAGGCTCACTATCTCTATGACTGCTTTGACCTTGCCGGCCTGCTGCAATAATTTAGTTTTCTCTTTCTCCATGATTAATTGCTTCGCTTTCAGCTGACTATTTTCCTGTTCTAGGAATGAAATGATGTACCTTGCTCTTTCAATGTTAACTGTGAGTTCCTTGATTTGATTGTCTTTATCTATGATCATCTGCTGCATGATTCAAGTTTCATCCTCTACCTATAAATCAACCAGCTCAAATTCATACTCAACCATGTCTTTATCTCGCGCTGTTGATCCCTGTTTGTTGATGTAGAAGGCTTGGCCCCTTTCTCACCATGAGAAGCAAACACAAGCCTCTTTGCTCTCTTGTCACCTCAGTCTTAGGTGCTTTGGTTCTTTCAACTGATTTTCTAGAGGTCCCCACTTCCATTTGTTGTGTTGGCATGCTAGAAGGTTGAGATGCCACATTGGTTTCATGCCATTTTAGAGTTGCTTCCAAAAATGATTCCCAAGTCATATCTTTCTATGCAAGTTGATGAAGGATTATATTCTTGATCATACTATGATGAAAAAGGCTAGGATAGTGCTCCTTGTTTTTCATCTGAATCCTCTCTGACATTTTGGCAATGCTCCTACATAGGTAGTTGCACATATTGAGTGGCTTTTGAGATGTAAAGTGCACTGGGAGGCAAATATGATAGGCATATAATCTGGAGAATCTTCCTTCACATGTAAATAACTTCATGAAAATCTGCATCAAGGGGTCATACTTCTCCAATAAGTACCTGAAAGATATAATATGAGCATGTTTTTCCTTGTATGGTGTTTTCAAGAAGGGTCTATAATTCTCAAGATCTAAGCTCATCCCCTTGAACCAATATTCACCATTATCTGGTAGCCCTGTAGCAAGTGAAATGGAGGCCACTGAAAAAGTGAATTCAACACCAGCAATAACAACACTTTCACCTTTCAACTGAGTTGCAACCCAATCTGTCAATTGCTCATTGAAACCCACTTCACTCACCCTTTTGTAGAAATCCAAGCAATTCACATCTTCAAAGCACTATTTGACAAAGGGAGATGAGTTGATTTCATTGCAATTTGATGGCTCATATCTGAGGATTTTTCCTCCCTTGTGATGTCTCTTCCTCTCTGGTGAAGATTCTCCTTCCATGGTGATAGAAACCCTAGCAGCAGGAAAATGAGAAAAACAATGAGGTATGAGTGAAAAGTGGAATGATGGGTAGGTGGAGTTGATAAAATGGTAAGGGATGTTTGAAAGAGGTGGATGTGGATTATTGAGAACTGATGAAAATGAATGGAAAAACAATGGAGGAACAATGTGCTTGTGAAAAGGAAAAAACATAGTTTTTAGGGAAAGTGCCCAAAACCCATAGGAATGAACTAGGGTTTCACTTTTAGTGAGGTAAATTTATGTTTTGAGGTTGATTGAGTAGTTTACATAGCATATCAAACATGTATATAGGTGTAGGGTAAGAGTTTACATGTTAAAAATCAAGAGATGAAAATGGCCATCATCAACCCTATCATTTTTGCATGAGAAATTCATTGAAAAACCCTAATTGAAGATATCTTTGGCATGAATTGATTTTGAAAAACAAAGAGATAAGTAAAATGGTGTACTTACTTGTAGATCAGCTCAGGATGCAATGAAATTAGGTAAGCAAGCTTAAAAATTGATATTGGGAGAGTTTCGGGCGATTTCTGGCTACTCTGGCCCAAGTGTAGCATGGTTAGCTTGAGTGCAGTGCCCAAGCACAATGCAGTGTTCCAGAGTGTAGTGCCTAGCCTCCAAGTGTAGCGCAGTCTTCCTGAGCACAAGGCCTTGAGGTTTTTGCCAATTTTTCCTATGGAATCGAGTTTCTCTTGCTTTTGGGAAGGAAAGCTCGATGCACAAGAGTGAATGAGAGGTAAATAAGACAAGTTTGGGGCATTTTATTTTATATAGGAAAATTACTTTCTCCTTTTGAAAAGAAATGGGACCCACAAACCTTTGAAAAAATGATTTTTCTCTTTTGAAAACAGAGTCACCTTCAAGGCTAAAACTTGAGTTGTCTTTTCACTTTCCTGAGCACTGCAACTTCTTCTTTTGGAGCTTTCAAACTGAAAACATGATGAATTTGTGATAACTCAACAAATTAATGTCAAAGAGCTGCTTGTCATGCTCAATTCACTGCTAGATTTATACATGGTAATGGTGGACCTTGGAAACCCTAATGACCTAATGGAAGACCCAAAACTGAATGGAATGATGATGATGACTAACTTGCTTTTATTATGACACCTTCATAGAAATGAGATAGGTGACCAACATAGGTGAATTTTCCAAAATACGAAACTCATTCCTAGATTGACCAAGCAGTGAACAAATTTTATTGTTTAAACTTAGTGACATGACAAAATTTGAATTTGAGAGTCCTGACAAGCCTAGTAAAAGCACATTTGATCCTAGTGACAGGCAAACAAGACTGACACTAACAATCACCAGGCTTGGACCTCCTTACCTCATAAGAAGTGTCAGGATTGAAAGCATCGAGATAATATTCTAGAAGCATTTTCTCAGTTGTTTTGCAATCAACAGATATCTCTTTAAGCATACCATTAAACCTTTTATTAAATTCTTCACACATCTCATTTTATTTCTTTCTAATGACACTAATGGCTTTTACTAAAAATCAATCTTCTTTCTTACGACTAAATTTCTCTCTAAAAGCATTAAGGAGGGAATCAAATGAATCAATGTTATGATTAGGCCTATCCCTAAACCAATCCATACCATCTTGCTCAAGGGTCAAGATGAAGCATTTCAATCGGCCAACTTGCATATACCAATATTAGGAAGGTTATGGGGATAACCCTGGATGTTAGAAAAGTTAAGAGGCTCATAGATATCCATGATGTCTAGAATGGGAGGATTTAAGAAGAGTGAATGGATGTTAGAAAGAGATTCCTAGCTGAGATTATCAAAAATTGTATGAGAAGAGAGCTTGTGTAATCTAGCTATGAGATCCCTTTCAGGATACAAAGTAGGATTAGCCAAGTTGCTTGGGTTCATCCTAGTACACGCCCCTGTAGAAGATAAAGGAAGTGCAATCGCCACCTGGATAGAAATATAACTTAGACACAGAAGATGATATGATGAAAATGAGACGAAGATGAATGGGTGAAGATGGAAGGATCAAATGATGAGAATAGATTGAGAGGACCAAGGACAGAAAAAATCTTTCCCCGCATTAGTGCCAAAAATGTTGTCGCACAAAGTGTCCAGGCTGTTAGTGTTGGTATCTTCATCCCTCCGTCAGAGATCAAATCCTCTTGTTGCATTCCATATTAGCTGCCCCGCCCAGTCAGCTGCATTCCATTAAGCACATGGATCATCTGACGGTAGTGGCTTCTCCTACAGTTTCCCTCATGTCATTTACCTATTGGCTCATGTTTATTTATAAAAAATTGTATACAGTCACCTTTTTGACTTAAAGATTGCAAAAGTCTTTTTTAGGGTTTCATTGTCATTTAGGTCTAGGGTTTCATTAGGGTTTCATCAAAAAGGGTTTCAAAAAGTCCAATAATAACCAGCACGCACATGAGGAGGTTCCAGCATCAATAAATTTCATAATCAACTATTTAGAGATGTGTTTTTCCTCAAAACTCTGTTTTGAGGAAAAACAAGGTATCTTTAGATTTTATTGTACAAATTCATGTAATTTTTATTTCCTTCATATGTAAATTACTTCACCTGCAACCCTGGTCACTTTTCCTAGCCTCAGTAGCTCCAACCCCTTGCAAATAAAACAAAACATAAGTCATTCAGTTCATCACAAGCTTAAATAAAGTGAGAAAGCTCAAAAACAGAGTTAAAAAATAAAGTCAAATTCCAAACATTATGAAAGTGGGTATTTGTGAAATAAAAATTAAAGGCTCCATGTATATATGTTCTTTCTTCAAATTGAAAAGCTCATTTGCACTCAAAGACAAGTTGGAAGCAAAGAAAAGTCGTGTTTTAGAGCAAGCAAGAGAAATTGGTGAAAAATTGCCCCAAGACAGAGGTGCGGCGCATTGGGCAGGTGGCGCGGTGCACATAGCAGGCAGAGCGCATTGGGTCGTGATTTCCAGTGTTAAACTGAATGGGCACGTCACATACACAGGATGCGACGCATTGGGTTTGAGGCGCGGCGCATAGAGCCGGAAAGCCCGAAATCTTCAACAACTCATTCCAAATTGCCCAAAAAGCGTGGATCTTCATTTGTGTAAGTAGGTTGAGCCTTTATCACTGCTAGTAAAAAAAATTTTTGTGTAATTTATGGTGGTTTTCTTATGGTGATTGTTCCAAAAGAAATCAAACCCTATCTCTTGAAATCTCTCAAAGGAAACTGCTGCCTAGGGTTTGAACTATTGTTTTGGCTGCCAAGTCATTCTCTCATTTTTCCACTTCCTCACTTATTTTCCTAGTGTATTCCCTATTACCTAATTCCCATACTCCCAAACAAAGTCATATATCCCTATCCCCACTCCCATTTTTCCTAAAATCCCAAATATAATTCCCAAACCCTAGTGCTATACACAAAATTCCTAAATTGTTCCATAATCCCCTATTTCCCTAACTAAACCCTGTCCCAACAGTCCCTAAAATCCCTCATTTTTCCCTCCCTATATAGTCCCTCATATCACTTTTCCCTTGGTGGCAGAAGTTAAAAAAAACCATTATAAAGCACCTACTTGTTGGAAATAATACTGAGAGGGGGGGTGAATCAGTATTATCTAGCAATTTACCAAATCTTCCTTATTTGATCTTTTGAAATATTCTTGCATATCAGTACCATAAAACAATGAGCATGAATAAAGAAAATAGACAGTCACACCAAAGAACACAAGATGTAAGGTGGAAACCCAATGCGGGAGAAAAACCACCTGCTGCAATATGTCTCTATCTTCTTTCAAGAAATTCTTTTTACAATGATTTTGTACTGGTGCAGTCCTTTACCAGCATGCAGGCTGCAACCTGCAGAGAGCTACAACTCTCTCTCGTTTTCCAGTCTCTCCTGGAAGGGAGCTACAACCCCCTACTTCTTTTCATGAAGAATCAAATGATCAACAAGTATACAACAGATACAGTCTACTACAGATATCAGATCAGTAATTACAGAAACAACCCAGAACACCTTATGGACAGAAATATACAGTCAACAGATCATCTTAAGACAGGGACGCATATTTTCTTTCTGTGGCCTGCGACTGGACGCAGTGTACCTTATGCTGTTCTGCGTGCAGACGCACTGTTCCTCTTTGCTTTTCTGCGACCGACGCACCCAGCAACACTATCGCGCCGCGTCTTTCACTTCAGAGACGCACCTGAGCCTTTACTGTACTGCGTCCCGGCGCACTTTTCCTTCACTGAATCTGCGTCCCTTCAGATATAGAAGATAAGAGGACTTCAGAACCAACCCAAACACTCAGATCCACAGATCTGATCATGCGCCATATAGATCGTAGTCCATTAGAAGATTCGCCCTTATAGATTTGGACTAGATCTCACCAAGAGATATTCAACCAAGATGATGCTCAATCCAAATGAACTCCTTTGCTTTATATAGGCAAGCTTCTCCCCAAAGCGTGGAACAATACCACGAGCCGACACCATAGAAACACAAAAATCGTCGGCTAGATACCACACAAGAAACCCCCACGTGCTTTTCTCTGCCTTGAAATGTGTGCACTGGGCGGACGCACCTCCTGAACGGCTGGCCTGCGTCCCTGGACGCGGGTTCTGCATGGTCTACCTGCGGGGACGCACTTGCTGAACATATTTTCTGCGTCCTTCTTGATTTATCACCTGAATGAGTTTGCCATCAAGGACAACACCTGAATCATAATGCCAACAAACTCCCCCTTTGGACTTGATGGCAACCACATAATCTTTCAGCTTCATCATTCTCCCCCTTTGACATCAAGGGCAAAGGGTATGCTCCCCCTATGCTCATGCTTCTCCAGATCTGTAACCAGAAATCCATCATGAAGGAGACAGAGACATATTGCAGCTATTTCCAAGATCTCCTTCTCCATAATGCCAACAATGCATTATGTGCTCCCCCTGAGCCTATACCATCAATAGGAAGAGGATCAATAGTGAGATGATGCATCAACAACCCCCAGCTTTTGCCTGAGGTATTCAAAAGTGTCCCTGGGCAACGGTTTGGTGAAAATATCAGCAACTTGTTCCTTAGAAGGAACATACTCCAACTTGACCTTCTGTTCAAGTACTTGTTCCCGGAGAAAATGGTACTTGATTGGTATGTGCTTGGTTTTTGAATGCATAACCGGATTCTTTGAGATGCTGATTGCACTTGTGTTGTCACATAAGATAGGAATAGGAGGTGTACAAGTGATTTGATAATCCTGCAAAGTCTGCATCATCCAAAGAAGTTGGGTGCAACAAGATGCAACAACAACATATTCCGCTTCAGCTGTAGACAAGGCAATTGAACTCTGTTTCTTGCTGAACCAAGATACCAGTCTGGGACCCATAAAGAATGCACCACCACTTGTGCTTTTCCTGTCATCCACGCTTCCGGCCCAATCTGCATCTGTATAAGCATGAAGAGTGAGATCTATATCTCTAGGATACCATAGGCCATAATTTTGAGTCCCTTGAAGATATTTGAAGATTCTCTTCACTGCTTGAAGATGAGTCTCCTTTGGATTTGCCTGAAACCTTCCAACTATTCCAACTGCATGCATGATGTCTGGTCGGGTACCTGTCAAATATAGTAAACTTCCAATCATAGATCTGTAGGTTGGTTGATGTACTGCTGCAGATTCATCATTTGCACTGAGACTACATCCTGTGACCATGGGTGTACATACTGGTTTTGCATCTTCCATGCCATATTTCTTCAAAATCTGCTTGAGATACTTGGTTTGAGATAAAAAGATTCCTCCTTTCTTTTGTTGGATTTGCAAACCAAGGAAGTATGTCAGTTCTCCTAGCAAGGACATCTCAAATTCTTTCTGCATGACCGAGGCAAAGCTTTGACTCATAGCTTCTTCATTACTGCCAAAAATAATGTCATCTACATACACAACAAGTATTAGTAATTTGTCATTTTCAACTTTTATATAAAGATTGCTATCTGCTGAACCTTTTGAAAAACCTTGTTGATGAAGATATTTGTCCAACCGGTAGTACCAAGCCCTTGGAGCTTGTTTGAGACCATAGAGAGCCTTTTTTAATCGGCATACAAGATTTGGATCGTTTCCAAGAATGAAACCATCTGGCTGTTCAATGTACACTTCTTCATCCAAGTCTCCATTCAGAAAGGCTGATTTCACATCCATTTGAAATACTTTGAAGTTCTGACAACTTGAGAGAGCAAGAAACATTCGGATGGCCTCAAGTCTTGCAACAGGAGCAAAAGTTTCTTCAAAGTCTATTCCTTCTTGCTGTGCATACCCTTTACAAACAAGTCTGGCTTTGTTTCTAATTACTTCTCCATTTTCATTCAATTTATTTTTGAAAACCCATTTTGTTCCGATAACATTCTTATCCTTTGGTCTAGGAACCAGCTCCCAAGTGTTGTTCTTTTCGATTTGCTCAAGTTCTTCATCCATTGCTTTCACCCAACATTCATCTTTGCATGCCTCTTTCACATTTTGTGGTTCAGTAGAGGAGAGTAATGCCAAATAACTTGAAGCTTCTGCAACTGTTCTTCTAGTTTGTATACCTGCTTCTTTTTGTCCCATGATCTGAGATTCTGGATGGTTCTTTTGAACATATCTGGATGGAGTCTTTTCTTCTATTCTTGTTCTTTCTTCTGCTTCTTCGTGAGGTCCTTCTTGAGATTGTTCTTGCGGTTCTTCTTCTTCATCATTCTGTCTTTGAGGGTAGCTTTCATCTTCTTCAATGTCTTCACGATGTATTTGCCTAGGAATGTATCCCTTCTCATCAACCACTACATCAATGCTGTCAACAATTCTGCCAAGTCTTTTATTGTAGCATTTGTATGCTTTGCTATGTGGAGAGTAGCCAAGAAGAATTCCTTCATCTGCTCTAGGATCAAGTTTGCCAAGCTGCTCCTCAGTATTCTTGATGTAGCATTTGCTCCCAAAGATTTTGAAGTGCTTTACCGAAGGAGTTTTACCACTCCAGAGCTCATGAGGAGTTTGAGTGCTGTTCACTCGGACATTTGTCTTGTTGAGAATAATAACTGCCGCATGTGCAGCTTCACCCCAGAAGGTTGCAGGAGTTCCTGATTCATCAAGCATAGCACGAGCCATTTGCTGGATTGTTCTGTTCATTCTTTCCACTACTCCATTTTGCTGAGGAGTTCTAGCTGTAGAAAATTCTCTCCTTATCCCATGTTCATCGCAGAAATCGAAAAATTCATTTGAAGTAAATTCTCCACCTCTGTCGGATCTGAGGCACTTAATTTTGTGACCTGATTCATTTTCAACCAAAGCTTTGAAGGATTTGAATTTTTCGAAAGCTTCATCTTTGTGCTTCATAAGTCCTAACCAAACAAACCTGGAGAAATCGTCAATAAATAATATCAAGTATTCCTCTCCTCTAGGTGTTCTTTTTCTGAATGGTCCACATACATCTGTATGTACTAGCTCAAGAGGCATGCTGGCTGATCCTTCTTTCTCTGGAAAGTTAGTTCTGGTCTGTTTTCCAAACTGACATGATCTGCATATGGTGTTGTCAGGAATTTTGATATCTGGAAGATCGCGAACTGCCTGATATTTGCAAGCTTTCCTTATTTGTGAGAAGCTTAGATGTCCCAACCTTCGATGCCATAACCAGTGCTCTTCCTCCTTGCTTAGATAGCATTGTTTTTGTCCTTCATCAAATATGTATAGATTATTTGGAGTTCTTTTTCCTTTGAGAACTGTTTTACCTGTATCAAGATCACGAACAAGACATCCATTTGATCTGAATATAACCTCGGTTCTTTGATCACACATCTGGCTTACACTTAGAAGATTATGCTTTAGTCCATCAACAAACAAAACATTTCCAGCCTTAACATCTTCTTTTAAAGGAGCAATACGTTTTCCTTTTATAGTTGCAGGAGTATCATTTCCAAAAGAGACTTTCTTTCCCTTTTCTAAATTAGAATAAGATTCAAGTTTTTCTTTATCACCTGTCATATGCTTTGAACATCCACTGTCAATGTACCATAGATTTTCTTGTCCTTCTGCATAGAATGCTATCCCACATCTTTCTGTTTGAGGTTCCTTTATTTTCCATGTTTTGGTGCCTGAGGCTTGTTCCTTTTTTTGTTCTTGTACCTTTCTTTCCGGAAACCTGCTTCTGCATTCAAAGTCTTCATGTCCAAAATTATTGCAAATAGAGCATTCAACTTCATTTTCAAGAGCTGAAAAGTTGTTATAGGTCCTTTTTGTAATCCCTGTCATACTTCTTTGTTTTTGAGCTTCCCTAGTCATGATTGTTTTATACGCAACACATTGAGCTGCTTTGTGACCAAAGTTATGGCAAGAAAAGCATTGTCCATTGAAGAAGTTTCTGCGATTATTGAATCTACCAGCCAACTGATTGTAATTTCTATTTTCATCTATTCTTGAACCAAATTGGGAAGATTTTACCTGTGGCTGGTTGTGGCTTTTGTTCACCCTTAAGCTGGATTGCCCCTGATAGTTTCTGTTTGACGTCTGTCCCTGCTTTACTTGATGATCTTCCTTGTGCTCTTGCTCATTTCTTCTTGCTGCATCAAGATAACTTTTTGAAGTGGATGCTTGAGAAGTTTCTCCATTATAGCCCAGACCTGTCTTATTTAGTGGAGACCGCTGCACACTGATAATCTCATTCAAAGTTTCAGATCCTTTGACAAACTTGAGATTAATAGTTTTTGTTTTCTCAATTTCTTTTCTAAGACCAACAATTTCACCTTCTAATTTTTCAAGATGTTTTTCCTTTTCATCAATTTGAAATTGTAGAGTATCAATAATCATGTTCTTTTCTTCTATACATCTCTTGAGTCTAGTAATTTCATCATAAAGGTTATCCACATCTACAGCATCTTCATAATCATCATCTTCAAATGCCATTAACAATCTATATTTGTTACCTTGTTCATCTTCATCACTGTTTGATAAGCCATCACTATCTTCATGGGTGTAGTAGCTTTTCTTATTTGCACTCTGTTTCTTGTTCCATCTAACTGGTTCCTTTCCTTTATCCTTATAAGAGCATTTTGCAGCATAATGACCTACTCTTCCACAAGCAAAACATTTGAAAGGTAGCTTACCTCTGAACCTTCCAGAACCCCTTTGAAGATTTCTGACAAAATTTGATTCTTCTTCCTCTTCTTCTGGAACATGACTTGCTTCATAGTGATCTTCTTTGCCTGATGCTTTAAAAGCAGCTTCCCTTCTGTCTGATGGACCTCCCTTTCTCATTTCATAAGCAGTTAGAATTCCATGCAGCTGAGACATAGTGAGAACACGGAGATTTTCCTTTTCTTCTACTGTAGATACTTTAGATTCAAACTTGGGGGATAAAGATCTTAGAATCTTTTGAACTACTATAGTCTCTTTTATTTCTTCACCCAAATTTTTCATACAATTAACAATCTCATCTACCCGAAGAAAATAATTAGCCACACTTTCATCATTATACATCTTGAGAGTCTCATATTGAATCCTGAGAGTTTGAAGTTTAGCTTCTTTTACCTGTTCATCTCCTTCATAGCTAGTGATCATTTTGTCCCATATCTCTTTTGCTGATTTGAAGTGCATGACCTTCATGAACTCTGTTTGAGATATACTTCCTAATAGAGTACTGACTGCTTTTGCATTTGTTTCATACTGCTTTTTCTCAGCTGGATCTGTAGGTGTGGCTGAAGGAAAGGCATAGCCTGATTCTACAATGTTCCAAACTTCTGTACCAAGAGATTGAAGATATGCAGTAACTCTTACCTTCCAATAATTGAAGTTTGTCCCATCGAAGACGGGTGGCCTGATTGATGCTTCTCTCTCGTAGTTGCTCATGATGAACGATCTACCTTCAAGCGATCAAGCTTTTCTGAAGGACCTGCTCCGATACCAATTGTTGGAAATAATACTGAGAGGGGGGGTGAATCAGTATTATCTAGCAATTTACCAAATCTTCCTTATTTGATCTTTTGAAATATTCTTGCATATCAGTACCATAAAACAATGAGCATGAATAAAGAAAATAGACAGTCACACCAAAGAACACAAGATGTAAGGTGGAAACCCAATGCGGGAGAAAAACCACCTGCTGCAATATGTCTCTATCTTCTTTCAAGAAATTCTTTTTACAATGATTTTGTACTGGTGCAGTCCTTTACCAGCACGCAGGCTGCAACCTGCAGAGAGCTACAACTCTCTCTCGTTTTCCAGTCTCTCCTGGAAGGGAGCTACAACCCCCTACTTCTTTTCATGAAGAATCAAATGATCAACAAGTATACAACAGATACAGTCTACTACAGATATCAGATCAGTAATTACAGAAACAACCCAGAACACCTTATGGACAGAAATATACAGTCAACAGATCATCTTAAGACAGGGACGCATATTTTCTTTCTGTGGCCTGCGACTGGACGCAGTGTACCTTATGCTGTTCTGCGTGCAGACGCACTGTTCCTCTTTGCTTTTCTGCGACCGACGCACCCAGCAACACTATCGCGCCGCGTCTTTCGCTTCAGAGACGCACCTGAGCCTTTACTGTACTGCGTCCCGGCGCACTTTTCCTTCACTGAATCTGCGTCCCTTCAGATATAGAAGATAAGAGGACTTCAGAACCAACCCAAACACTCAGATCCACAGATCTGATCATGCGCCATATAGATCGTAGTCCATTAGAAGATTCGCCCTTATAGATTTGGACTAGATCTCACCAAGAGATATTCAACCAAGATGATGCTCAATCCAAATGAACTCCTTTGCTTTATATAGGCAAGCTTCTCCCCAAAGCGTGGAACAATACCACGAGCCGACACCATAGAAACACAAAAACCGTCGGCTAGATACCACACAAGAAACCCCCACGTGCTTTTCTCTGCCTTGAAATGTGTGCACTGGGCGGACGCACCTCCTGAACGGCTGGCCTGCGTCCCTGGACGCGGGTTCTGCATGGTCTACCTGCGGGGACGCACTTGCTGAACATATTTTCTGCGTCCTTCTTGATTTATCACCTGAATGAGTTTGCCATCAAGGACAACACCTGAATCATAATGCCAACACTACTTCTCATTAAGACAGCTCATCCACCTAGCAGAGATGGAATTTGATCCCTCATATGCTTATGAAGAGGAGACACACAGTGACTCACCTACAGAAGTACATGCATACAGGAGGCCTCATAGAGGTGGAAAGCATATTTGAGAAGAACCAACCACTCTTGCTGAGTTACAGGCCTGTCCTCTTGCCATCTCTTGTTTCCAACACCAGTCCTGTTATGAATTTTGTGAGCTAGCTGCTAGAATTCAGTTTCATCATGAGTTGGCTCGTTTGTTTGTGCTTTACTTACATGATGGTCAAGCCACTCTAGCTGGTGTCACATTCACTTTAACACCAGAATCTATTTCACTAGCAACCGGTATTCCTAACATTGGAGAGCAATGGAACAAGAGGTAGCAAATTGACAGGCAGCATTATGAACCATACATCAAGCCCGGTTATTTGAGACAGCTCAGCAGATTTTTTCCTTTCCAGTACCTCAAAGATTCTTATGCTCCTTTGATGAAATTGATAATGAAGTATTTTAGCTGTGAGGGTCGGTTTTCCCGTTTATATGCTTATCATATCAGGCTGCTGATGCATTTTACCAGGGTGAGGATGATGAACCTCCCCTACTTCATGTGCCGAAATATTGAGAAGATGACCACCCTAGTACAGCACAAGACTCCTCAGCAGCAGTTCAACAATATATATCATTTTTCTATCATTAAAAATGTTTTCATCCATCAGCTTGGCTTACAGGGCATCACTTGGGAAGACCTCATTTCTCGTGAGTTTTTCACAGCTTCTTAGGGACCTTCAGAGGCTTTACATGAGACAGGTGGACCTTCATATTAGCATGAGGGTCATGAGACACAGACCGCTAGTATGCCGGTGTTTATCACTTATCAGAAGGGCACTAGACGGTTGTTCGCAACAGTTAAGCGAGTATTATCTCCACCTGAGGTGGAAGGGGTCTCACTTCCGTCATCAGCATAATAGGTTCAGGACAAAGGCAAGAGGCCACTATAGGATGAAGGACCATCAGGTGAGCGTGAGACTAATTTCATTCTCGTTGAGGGTGATGATACTAATATGGGCCCGCAAAGCACAAATCTCAAAGAATTCATTCAAGAGCAGCAGGCGGACATCAATGCCTTGTCCATAAACTTGGATAGGGCTAAATGGAAAATACAGTACCTGGAGCAAAGAAATAAGTAGCTTGAAGACCAGCAAACGATTATGGAGTTGCAAAACATTCGGGAGAATCGCCAAGTTGCCCAAAGGAGGAGGGTGGAGCTCACTTCACTTGAGCAAGAGGTTAATGCTGATCGGGAGTCATGACTTGAAAGAGCCAATATCCACTCAAAGAGGAGGTTAGAAAAGACCATCAATGAGAAGAATATGCTGAGAAACATGGCATATCATTATTTTTCAAGGAACATGGTGTGCCAAGCTAGAATCAGGAGCTTGAAGGCAAAATTGAAGAGAGCATCAAGGAGGCAAAAGGAGCATGAAGGACTTCAGATATTGGCTAAGGCTTCCTTCGCCTAAGACAATGCTTGATGAAGAAGGCCTAGCCCAGATTTCAAAGAATTTGGGGCACTTTTTGCATTTTTGAATTTTTTTGCACAAAAAACATGATTTTCTGCTCTATGCGCCGTGCCACCCGGCGCTCGCTTTTGATAGGAGCCTCCAAATGACAAAAGCTCAGCATTTTTGGATTTTGCATGAAAAAATATGCTTTCCTACCAATGGCCAAGAAATTTGGACAGGTTTTGAGCACTCAAAAAGGTCAAAAACACTCAAAAAATGACCACACTGCCCCTATTTTGACACATAGGAAGCATTGTTGGAAGAATTGAATTTTGGAGGGGCAAATGGAGGCCAAATTGGAAAATTCCACTTGGGTTGAAAATTAGACAGGCAGAACTTTCCAACAAGCACACTTGGAGTGAATCTGGACATAGGGAAGCTTCCCAAAGCGGCTCCAAACAGGCACTACGCATAGAGAATTAGGCACGACGCATAGAGGAAATTTGGCCTAGTTTGACCAGGAATGCTCTGTTTTTCGCCCAGCTTTTGCCAGTTTGACTTTTTCACATGCTTAGTGTCAAATTTGTGATGTAATTTAATATACATTGATGGATCATGATGTAAAATATGTCAAATTTTCACTTATGGAGGTAGATTCATCTGTTAAAAGTTGTTTGAACCTGAATGAATCAGTTCCCTTGTTTCTAGAGGCATGTTGTTATGTTGCTTGATTTCTAGTTCTCAGTTTAGAATTAGTTGAAACAACTCCTAAACATGTAAGCTCGACCCCTAGAGGATAGGATGAGCTATGGTTTGTCTATATTATGTTGTTTTTCAGTCATTAGCATGGTTGGACTTTTGAGAAATCCTTGAGCTTCATTGTACACTCATATCAGTATTTTCACTAAGGAATTGAGGCCAGGGTTTGCATCACTCTTTGGGATCCACGTGGAAATTTGTCTTGGTACAGTTCTTTCCTTTCTTCTCAGCTAAATAAAACAAGAGTGTAAGTAGAATCCATTGAAATTGCAGTGCTCTACTTGATCTTTGATTTAGTTTCTTGATGTTTTTAGCTGTTTGAAGAGGATCCATGATTTCTCTTGCCCTCTTCAACTCCTCACCTGTCTAATCCCTCCATCTCATTTGATTTGAAGTGCCAAAATTAGTTTCCTACCTTGCCCCATTGAGATCTCTGCAAGACTGAGCCTCATTCCCCGCACCCAAAATCTGCCTTTCCATTAGAGCCAACAAAAACATCATTTCATTTCAATAAAACTCTTTCACACATATACCTAGACTAAGATCAGTATTTCTATCAGTCATCTAAAACCCTCATCAATCATAATTTGCTGAGATTGACCTGGAGAGAGCCCTCTCCCAACCTGGTAGGGCTAGCTACCAGGTTAAGCGTGGTTTGATGTTGGCCCTGGATCCTACCTTCCTCAGCCTGAGGTACATCTAGGCTCTAACATAGTGGCGACCATACTGGGGAGAGATTGTTTGTTTGTTAGTGTTCTTCGTTTTATAAACTACAGATGGAGTCTGAAGATTAGCTAGGTAGCCTTCGAAATGCTTTTGATTTGCATTAGTGCAAGTAGATAAAAGCTACTTCAGTCAATCTCCAGTTTAGTCTTATAAACAAAATATCTAACTTGCAAATCACCCTAGTACATCTCATAATTCTAAGCTTTTGGATGACAAGTTTAGGATTTGATAGGTTGAACAAGTTGTTAAAGTCCATTTGATTTCTTGGAAATAATAGCACACTAGCTTCTAGAAGACATACCAGAGCAAATCCGGATCCTGATCCCCCTCCTGTGTACGAAAATCCCAATCTTATTATGAGAATCCTTCGCCAAGGAAGTTCTGTAATTCCCATGTTCAAATCTCATTCATGTCCTGTTGGCTTTGAGTATCTCAAGGATCTTGAGTTTGATGCGCAGTTCGTGTTGTGTTGTTTGAAACCAAATCTGAAAGCATTGTTGCTTCAACTGCCTTAAATCCTGAGTTTGTTAGAAATCTTGAAACTGAAAGGGCCAATAAATCCATTGACGATTATATCTTGAATCAGCTCCAGACTTCAATTGTGACTTCTAATATTGCTGATTTCTTAGAGACTGCTTCTACAACCCTTGGGTCATCTGCAATTGCATCTAGCTCAAAAATTCCCACCGAACTGCCTTTCATTCCCACCATCCCTGTGCAGCCTACTGTCTCTGATAAAAAATCTACAGTAGTGTCGCCTCCATCCACTCCTTCTACTCCTCAAACATCCAAGATTGCTTCGCCTCCACACACACCTCCTCATACACCCCATACATCAGCTGCACCCACTCCCCCAACATCCCCAAGACCGATTGAAAATCCACCAAGAGCAATGGCTGCTCGTTTTGCACCCCTCGTGCTGCCTCAAAATTTGGATGATATGCCCGCCGATTATCAAAGTAAAATTCCATTGTTTGACGACACTCCTCACAGTGTTACAGCTCAGCAACATGTGGACAGGATGACAAATTTATTTGACCTCCATGAGATTGATGCAGAAAATGTGACCATGAGACTGTTTGTACAAACCTTTGGTGGTGAAGTGAGGAAATGGTTCAGAGCTTTGCCGGCTGCAAGTATCACTACATTGGCTAATCTGCAGAGACAATTCTTGGATTGCTGGGAAGTGAAGAAAAATCCTCTTCAAATCCTTTCCGAATACGAGAACATCAAGCGGAATGTTGGTGAGTATGTTCAAGATTACTGTATTAGATTCAATTCAGTTTATAATGCAATTCCTTATGTGCAAGGTTACTGTATTAGATTCAATTCAGGTTGGCCTTGATTAAGTTTCCGGACGGTTTTTATACTGATATGGCCTATCAATTAAGAGAGAGAGATCCAGCCACTTTGGAAGATATGCAGTAAATTGCAATTAGCGTTGAAGCTATTCTCCTTGCCAAGAGAGCTAGAGAAAAGGCTGAAAAGAAGGTAACAATAAAGGAAGAGGTTTCCACTTCAGATCAAGTGCTTTGGAAGATGGAGAAGATGTTTGACAGATTGAAAATTGACAAATCTGAACCACAAGTCAGAAATCCTAACTTTCGTGGCCAGCAACAGCCACAATTTAGGATAAAACAAAGAGAGCAACGAGCACAAGATCAAGCAGCGCAGTAGTAGGTGAAGACACCCTTGCAGCAGAATTTTGTACATGGTCTAGAATCAGATGAGGAGGAGAATGTAATCGAAGAAGAGAATCATTTCTTTACGCCTGATGATATGCCAATTTTTATTACTGAAGATGAAGAGTACTCCGAGAATTCAACTGAACAAAGGGATGAAAATTTCATTTTTGCAAATGAAACAGTTCTTGAGGAAGAGTCTGATGAATACCAGAGAGGATACATGAATGCTTTGTCACCTCAACAGCGACAATATTCACTCCGAAGTAGAGATGTGCCCGTAAATCCAATTCAGAAAAGGAAGGAGGCAACTGCGTCAAAGAATGATCCTCCCATTGTGCAGAAAAAGGGAAAAGAGACAGCTAATCCTAACACCAACAAAACACCATCAGCAAGTGAAAGACCTAATCAACCAAATGTGTCAAAGGAGAAAATGGAAAAGAAGGATTTTTCAGGGAAAGAGGTAGAAAAAGTCTCAGTTTTTAATTTAGAAAATGAAAATGCTAAGTTAAAAATATCCATTCCTTTGACCGAGTTGATGAAGAACAACAATTATAAAGGTCAGGGGTCTAAAATTTTGAATTTACATCCATCATCCGACATGGTAAACGTGGAAGATGACAGTCTCGAGCTGATCTTTGGGCTAGCATTGGAAGGTCAGTCTCAAGATAGTGATGTCACTCATTTTTATATCAGTCTCAAGGTGCATGACTTTGTGTTACATAATGCTATGTTTGATTCCGGAGCCTCTCATAATCTGATGCCTAAGGCTATCATGGAGAAATTGGGATTGGATATCACTAGAAAATATCATGACCTTTACTCTTTCGATTCTGGTACAGTAAGGTGCATTGGTCTTATCAAGGATTTTGTGGTCAGTTTGGATCAGATTCCAGCTAAAAATGTTTTTATGGACATGGTGGTGGCGGATATACCTCCTAGATTTGGCATGCTTCTTTCCAGACCTTGGGTAGCAAATATTAAAGGGACAATGCAGCTTGCCTTCTCCTATGCTACCATACCCGTGTTCGGTCAAATGACGAAACTATACCGGGAACAGAAAATGAAGTACATGATCACTAGCAAGGAGAAGCCAATAAATCATCCAATCAACTATGTACATACTGATTTAGAATCATTTGTTTTGTATTCAGATAGCTTTAATGATGTAAATATCCAAGTAGTTGAAGTATAAGACATTCTCGAGATCACTGAAAATTTCAGAGAAGTCTTAAAGCAAGAAAGACAAAGACGTGATAGTACCACTGAGCAATCAGCCTTCCAACAGCAGCAGCATAATGATGGACAACAGGGAAGAGCAACAGAACAAACAGAATTTCAAGATTTGGAAGAGGATGAAGCAGGCCTGTGGAGCATGGATTTTGATGGTGCAGTAGGAAGGGAAGGTGCTGGAATTGGTATTTGGATACGCAACCCTATTTTCGCCCCAAATAAAGTGCCAAGCAATGTAAGGGTCTGTTCTTATAAACTAGCTTTTGACTGTTCAAACAATGAGGCCGAATACGAAGCTTTAATTGCTGGTTTGGAAGTTCTTAGAAAATTGAATGCTAAAAGGATTTTAGTGTATGGCGATTCCGAGTTAGTTATCAAGCAGGTGAAAGGGGAATACCAAGCTAGGCATCCATGAATGTGGGCCTACGGCAATGTGGTGTTGGATATCTTGAAAGTATTTTCAGATTACATGTTGACATGTGTTCCCTGTGCTCAGAATGTCATTGCAGATTCACTTGCAACAACAGCAAGTAATTTGAAAATTCCGATGAATTCAAACAACAAGTTTGAGATTCACGTGAAGCATCGCCCAGCTGTCCTCGACAATCAAAGGTATTGGCAAGTGTTTCAAGATGATGATGAGATCAATGAATTTCTACAAAATAAAGGTAAGTTCAAAGACACTTCTATTGATGTGGAGTACGATGATGATGAAGCGGATATAGAAGTCAATCAAATGGAAGTTTTGCAGCTCAAAGACAACATCATTCCTAAAAGTCTAATACCTTTAGAGGAGTTGTTCGATCATGATGATGTGGCCTAGAAACCGAGCTTACTACCAACCGAGAAAGGAGTTGAGGATGTGAACATTGGATCAGCTGAAAATCCTACGATGGTGAAATTATCAAAGGCATTGCCTCCACAGTTAAAAGAAAAGTATATCAGTTTGTTATCCTCTTTTACTGATGTATTTGCTTGGGATTATTCAGATTTGAAGGCATATGACACAAGCATAATTCAGCATGTCATCCTGATCAAGCAAAATCAAAATCCAATTCGTCAGAAGCTAAGAAGAATAAATCCGAAGCTGCTACCCTCAATCGAGAAGGAAGTGAATCAGTTGTATAAAGCTCGTATCATAGTCCCCATAATATTTTCAGATTGGATTTCAAACTTGGTGCCCGTCCGCAAGAAAATAGGTGAGATCCGGTTATGCATTGATTTTAGAAATCTGAACAAAGTATCCTTGAAAGAAAACTATCCATTGCCTAAGATGGATCACATACTTCAGAGAGTAGTTGGAGCATCCCGCATGTCGCTACTTGATGGTTATTCAGGTTATAACCAAATTCTGGTCCATGAGGATGATAGAGACAAAACAACATTCACCACTCCATGGGGAACTTTTCATTATGCAAAGATGCCTTTTGGATTGAAAAATGCTGGTGCAACCTTTCAGCGGGCGATGGATATCACATTTGCTAATGAAAAAGATGTCTTTCTAGTTGTTTATCTTGATGACTTGACCGTTTTCTCTAATTCAGATGAAGATCACCTTTATCATTTGAATATTGTGTTTCAACGATGTAGGAAGTATGGCATCTCTCTCAATCCAAAGAAAAGTTTGTTTGCCATGGATGAAGGCAAGCTTCTCGGGCATATTATCTCAAAGGAGGGCATCTGCATCGATCTAGCTCGGGTGGAGGCCATTCAAAATATTGATTTCCCACGAAGTAAGAAAGAAATCCAATCCTTCAATGGTAAGATAAATTTCTTACATCGCTTTGTGCCCAATCTTGCAAAACATTTAAGAGAAATCACAAACATGCTCAAAAAAGATAGTGCAGTAAGGTGGACTGAGGAAGCAGTTAAGTATTTCAATTTGGTGAAATTAGCTCTTTCTTCAACTCATGTTTTGATCAGCCTAGACTATACTCAGGATTTTGTTTTGTTTTCATTTGCCTCGGATCATACTATGGCAGTGGTCTTGATGCATAAAAGAGACCAGCTTGAGAAACCAATTGCATTTTTCAGCAGAACCATAAGGGATGCGGCATTGAAGTACAATATAATTGAAAAAAATGCCCTTGCTTTGGTAAAATAATTGAAAGATTTTCGGGTTTATATTTTTCATTCTCACATCCTCGCTTATGTCCCTAATGCTGCCGTTAAGGATGTTTTAGTGCAAATAGATCCAGAAGGGAGAAGAGGAAAATGGATTGCTGCCTTGCTGGAGTATGACGTGGAAATCAAATCGACAAATCTCATCAGAGGACAGGGCCTGGATAAACTAATGGCTGAGTCAAATTTGCATGCCTTGGAAATTAATCTAATTGCTGCTATGTTCGAGGAAGATGAAGAGAATCTTCCCTCTCAGGTATCAGAAAATTTCCTTCCTTCTCCTTGGTATTCGGACATTGTTTATGTACTCCAAAATTTGTCATCACCACCTGGAATGGCTAAGAACAAAAGTAGGACACTGAAATTGAAGGCTACAAAATTTTGTATTATGATTGGTGCACTCTATTGGAAAGACCCCGGGGGTGCTTTGCTGAATTACTTAGTAGAAGAAGAGGTAAAACAGGTTATGGAAGACTTTCACAAGGGAGATTGCGGAGGCCATCTTTTCTGGAAGACAACAACCAATAAAATATTGAGAGCAGGGTATTATTGGCCAACTCTTTTTGTTGATGTGTACAAAATAGTGGCCAGTGCCACGAATGTCAGATTTTTCAAGGTAAGAGGAAGTTGCAACCTTTACCACTCAAGCCCATTGAAGTGAGTGCTCCATTTCAGTAGTGGGGTTTGGATTTCATTGGTGAGATCCATCCTTCTTCTTCAGTGTAGCATAAGTGGATCCTCACAACGATGGATTATTTCACCAAATGGATTGAGGTGATTCCTACAAGGCAGGCTACTGATTCAGTAATTATCTCATTTCTTGAAAACAACATTTTGTCTCGTTTTGGCTGTCCAAATAAGCTGATCACTGACAATGCAGCAACCTTTAAATCAAAAAGAATGATTGACTTTTGTCATAAGTATCAAATCACTTTGGGGCACTCGACTGCCTATTACCCTCAAGGTAATGGATTGGTGGAATCCTCAAATAAATCTCTTGTCAACATTATCAAAAAGCTGCTGGAAACTAACAAGAAAAGTTGGCACAAAAAGCTAGTCAATGCACTTTGGGCAGACAGGGTAAGTCAAAAGAAATCTATAGGCATGTCTCCTTTTGAGCTTGTGTACGGTGTGGACACAGTCTTCCCGACCTCTCTGGCAGTCCCGATGGTCAAACTTCTGCAAGAAGCCGGCAGCGAAGATGATAGTTTACAGCGGAGGATCAATCAAATGATTCATTTGCAGAAAACTAGAGAGGAGGTATTTCAGAACACTTTCAAGTTGCAGGAGAGAATCAAGAGGATATATGACCAAAAAGCAAAGGTAGATAGGTTTGAAATAGGAGACATAGTGTTGAAATGGGATGCAAGGAATGAGGAGAAAGGTAAACATGGAAAATTTGAAAATCTTTAGAAAGGACCATACAAGATCGTTGCAAATCGGGGCCAGAATGCTTTTCTTTTGCAAGAGATGAATGGTGAATACTATCCTGGTGGGCCGGTCAACGGTTGGCTCCTCAAATGGTATTATTTGTGAAATGTTTTCTGCTGTCCTACTCATCATTGTATATACTGGTTTGTTTAAATTCCATTGCAAGTGTGTACTACTTTCATTCTTCAATTTGGGGCCCGTGGTGAAGGCTATAAAGCTGAGGTTTGATTTCGGTTTTGGATTGGTTTGATAGAGTCCGGTCTTTTAGTCAATTTCAGTCTTGAAAATGAGTCAATTTTGAGTCACATTCAGTCCTGAAATTGAGTCATTGAGTCAAGAGTTTGGTTTCAGTTTGTCGAAGTTATTGACTCCATAGCCCAATGGACGAAGGCACTGCCTTCTTTCCCAGAGATCTGTAGTTCTTGGCACCTCCAAGGAGCTACCATCCCCATTGGAGCCAATGTTAGTATTGGTATCTTCATCCCTCCGTCAGAGATCAAATCCTCTTGTTGCATTCCATATTAGGTGTCCCGCCCAATCAGCTGCATTCCATTAGGTGCATGGATCATCTGACGGTAGTGGCTTCTCCTATAGTTTCCCTCATGTCATTTACCTGTTGGCTCATGTTTATTTATAAAAAATTGTATACAGTCACCTTTTTGTCTTAAAGATTGCAGAAGTCTTTTTAGGGTTTCATTGTCATTTAGGTCTAGGGTTTCATCAAAAAGGGTTTCAAAATGTCCAATAACAACCAGCAGGCACATGAGGAGGTTCCAGCATCAATAAATTTCATAATCAAGTGTTCAGAGATGTGTTTTTCCTCAAAACTCTGTTTTGAGGAAAGACAGGGTATCTTTAGATTTTATTGTACAAATTCATGTAATTTTTATTTCCTTCATATGTAAATTACTTCACCTACAACCCTGGTCACTTTTCCAAGCCTCGGTAGCTCCAACCCCCTGCAAAGTAAACAAAACATAAGTAATTCAGTTCATCACATGCTTAAATAAAGTGAGAAAGCTAAAAAACAGAGTTAAAAAATAAAGTCAAATTCTAAACATTATGAAAGTGGGTATTTGTGAAATAAAAAATAACAACTCCATGTATATATGTTCTTTCTTCAAATTGAAAAGATCATTTGCACTCAAAGACAAGTTGGAAGCAAAGAAAAGCCACGTTTTAGAGAAAGCAAGAGAAATCGGTGAAAAATTGCCCCAAGACAGAGGCGCGACGCACTGGGCAGGTGGCGCGGCGCACATAGCAGGCACAATGCATTGGGCCGCAATTTCCAGTGTTAAACTGAACGGACGTGGTGCATACACAGGGCGTGGTGCATTGGGTTTGAGGCACGACGCATAGAGCCGGCAAGCCCGAAATCTCCAACAACTCATTCCAAATTTCCCAAAACGTGTGGATCTTCATTTGTGTAAGTAGGTTGAGCCTTTATCACTGCTAGTGAAACAATTTTTTGTGCAATTTATGGTGGTTGTCTTATGGTGATTGTTTCAAAAGAAATCAAACCCTATCTCTTTAAATCTCTCAAAGGAAACTGTTGCCTAGGGTTTGAACTGTTGTTTTGGTCGCCAAGTCATTCTCTCATTTTTCCACTCCCTCACTTATTTTCCTAGTTTATTCCCCTATTACCTAATTCCCATACTCCCAAACAAAATCATATATCCCTATCCCCACTCCCATTTTTCCCAAAATCGCAAATATAATTCCCAAACCCTAGTGCTATACACAAAATTCCTAAATTGTTCCATAATCCCCTATTTCCCTAACTAAACCCTGTCCCAACAGTCCCTAAAATCCCTCATTTTTCCCTCCCTATACAGTCCCTCATATCACTTTTCCCTTGGTGGCAGAAGTTAAAAAAAAACATTATAAAGCACCTACTTCGCATCAAGACAACTCATCCACCTAGCAGAGATGGAATCTGATCCCTCATATGCTTATGAAGAGGAGACACACAGTGACTCACCTACATAAGTACATGCACCTAGGAGGCCTTGTAGAGGTGGCAAGAATATTCGAGAAGAACCAACCACTCTTGCTGAGTTACAGTCCTACCCTCGTGCCATCTCTTGTTTCCAACACCAGTCCTGTTATGAATTTTGTGAGCTAGTTCCTAGAATTCAGTTTCAACATGAGTTGGCTCATTTGTTTGTGCTTCATTTACATGATGGCCAAGCCACTCTAGCTGGTGTCACATTCACTTTAACACCAGAATCTATTTCACTAGCAACCGGTATTCCTAACATTGGAGAGCAATGGAACAAGAGGCAACAAATTAACAGGAAACATTATGAACCATACATCCAACCCAATTATTTGAGACAGCTCAGTAGAGTTTTTCCTTTCCAGTACCTCAAAGATTCTTATGCTCCTTTGATGAAATTGATAATGAAGTATTTCAGCTGTGAGGGCCGGTTTTCCCATTTATGTGTTTATCATATCAGGCTGCTGATGCATTTTACCAGGGTGAGGATGATGAACCTCCCCTACTTCATGTGCTAAAATGTTGAGAATATGACCACCCTAGTATAGCACAAGACTCCTCAGCAGCAGTTCAACAGTATATATCATTTTTCTCTCATTAAAATTGTGGTCATCCATCAGCTTGGCTTACAGGGCATCACTTGGGAGGACTTCATTTCTCGTGAGTTTTTCACAGCTTCTCAAGGACCTTCAGATACTGTACATGAAATAGGTGGACCTTCATATTAGCATGACGGTCATGAGACACAGACCGCTAGTATGCCAGTGTTTATCACTTATCAGAAGGGCACTAAACGGTTGTTCGTAGTAGCTAAGCGAGTATTATCTCCACCCAGGGTGGAAGGGGTCTCGCTTCTGTCATCAACAAAACAGGTTCAGGACAAAGGCAAGAGGTCACTACGGGATGAAGGACCATTGGGTGAGTGTGAGACTGATTTCATTCTCATTGAGGGTGATGATACTGATATGGACCCGCAAAGCACAAATCTCAAAGAAGTCATTCAAAAGCAGCAGGCGGACATCAATGCCTTGTCCATCAACTTGGATAGGGCTAAATGGACAATACAATACTTGGAGCAAATAAATAAGTAGCTTGAAGACCAGCAAGCAATTATGCAGTTGCAAAACATTTGGGAGAATCACCAAGCTGCCCAAAGGAGGAGGGTGGAGCTCACTTCACTTGAGCAAGAGGTTAATGCCGATCGGGAGTCATGGATTGAAAGAGCCAATATCCAATTGGAGAGGAGGTTAGAAAAGGCCATCAATGAGAAGAATATGCTGAGAAACATGGCATATCATTATTTGTCAAGGAACATGGTGTGCCAAGCTAGAATCAGGAGCTTGAAGGCAAAATTGAAGAGAGCATCAAGGAGGAAAAAGGAGCATGAAGGACTTCAGATATTGGATGATGCTTCCTTGCCCCAAGACAATGCTTGATGAAGAAGACCCAACCCAAATTTCAAAGAATTTGTTGCATTTTTTGCATTTTTGGAATTTTTGGCACAAAAAACAGGATTACCTGCTCTATGCGACGTGCCACCCGGCGCTTGCTTTTGATAGGAGCTTCAAAATGAAAAAAACTTAGAATTTTTAGATTTGGCATGAAAAAATATTCTTTCCTACCAATTTCCACAAAATTTGGACAGGTTTTGAGCCCTCAAAAAGGTCAAAAACACTCAAAAAATGACCTCACTGCCCCTATTTTGAGACACAGGAAGAAGTGTTGGGAGAACTGAATTTGGTAGTGGCAAATGGAGGCCAAATTTGAAACTTCCACTTGAGTTGGAAATTAGATAGGCAGACCTTTCCAACAAGCACACTTGGAGTTAATTTGGACACCGGGAAGGCCTTCAAAAGCGGCTCCAAACAGGCGCTACACATAGAGAATCAGGCACGACGCATAGAGGAAATTTGGCCCAGTATGACCAAGAATGCTCTGTTTTTTGCCCATCTTTTGCCAGTTTGACTTTTTCACATGATTAGTGTCAAATTTTTGATGTAATTTAATATTAATTGATGGATCATGATGTAAATATGTCAAATTTTTGATGTAATTTAATATTCATTGATGGATCATGATGTAAATATGTCAAATTTTCACTTATGGAGGTAGATTCATCTGTTAAAAGTTGTTTGAAAGTTGTTTGAAACTGATTTTTAGTTCTCAGTTTAGAATTAGTTGAAATAGCTCCTAAACATGTGAGCTCGACCCCTAGAGGCTATGATGAGCTATGGTTTGTCTATATTATGTTGTTTTTCAGTCATTAGCATGGTTGGAATTTTTAGAAATCCTTGAGCTTCATTGTACACTCATATCAGTATTTTGGCTAAGGAATTGAGACCAAGGTTTGCAGCACTCTTTGGGATCCATGTGGAAATTTTTCTTGGTACAATGATTTCCTTTGTAATTGTGAATTTATTTATGTGATTGTATGCCATTATCTCTCTTATTTCTTCTCAGCTAAATCAAACAAGAGTGTAAGTAGAATCCATTGAAATTGCAGTGCTCTACTTGAGGTTTGCTTTAGTTTCTTGATGTTTTCAGTTGTTTGAAGAGGATCCATGATTTCTATTGTCCTCTTCAACTCCCCACTTATCTAATCCCTCCATATCATTCAATTTGAAGTGCCAAAATCAGTTGCCTACCTTGCCCCATTGAGATCTCTGCAAGACTGAGCCTCATTCCCTGCACCCAAAATTTTCCTTTCCATTAGAGCCAACAAAAACATCATTTCATTTCAATCAAACTCTTTCACACATATACCTAGCCTAAGATCAGTATTTCTATCAGTCATCTCAAGCCCTCATCGATCATAATTTTCTGAGATTAACCGAGAGAGCCCTCTCCCGACCTGGTAGGGCTAGCTACCAGGTTAAGCATGGTTTGATGTTGGCCTTGGATCCTACCTTCCTCAGCTTGAGGTACATATAGGCTCTAACACAAGAACCACGACAACTCTTAGAGTAAGGGTCGTCACTCTAATCCATACTCACTCCGTTTAGACTCTCTCCTAGACAAGTTAAGGGGGGTAATCCCTAGGGTGAATAAATGAGGGTAACCAGTGGAACACAGGCTCTAGGAGACTTACATATGAACAAATTGACGAATGTAAAACAAGTCCTGGTTAACCGAGATGGATAGATCGAAAAATTCAAACAAATAAGACACAGCCACAAGATATAAATGATTTTAGACCAGTGCCTTAACATTAAGTTAACCATAAACCAAATGAAAACAAGTTATTTAGAGAAATTTGTAAATTTAATAGAAGTGACGATCATGAACAATTAAATGTAAAATGCTCAAAACTTTAACATGCAAGATATTCTAACAACTAGATACCATGAAGAATTATGAAATTTAAATTCTAAGCAATATACGAACCTAGAGTTAAAATGATTTTCTTTAATGACCCAGATCTAGGAAATTTGTCTATAGTCAATCTTTAAATATAATTTTAAGCATGTTTGACAATAGATAAATCAATACCATAAAATTTTCCCCTTTTTAATTTTCAAATTCAAAAACCTTTGTCATAATTAAAAATTCCAAGAACGAACTTTAGATTAAAAACTTTTATGTTTTCCTTGGGAAATTTGTTTCTATGTGTTAAGTTTTATGAGAAAATTTAATGTGGCAAATGTTTAATCAAAATTTTTAATGTCACAAAAATAAAAATCAAAAGGGTTACAAATTTAAATTTTTAAATGTGAGAGCATGGGTCTCCTTTTGATTTAATTCCTTCGAAATTTCAAAGTCACAAAAAAAAAAAAAAAAAATTATTTATTTATTTTTATATGAAAAGGAAGAAGTCAAAATAGGAATCGAAACATAAATAAAACCAAAGTCATAAATGAGAAAACTAAAAAAAAAAATTAAAACCAAAAATTTTAAAAAATGTGAAAAGCAATTAGAAATATAAAATCGAAATTTATTAAAATTTAATCCTAAAAAAAGTTTAGAACAAATGTTAAAATAAATAAAATAAAAAAGAGCTAACCCTAACGCATACCCAAACGATAACGCAATTAAAAATGAAGAAGATGAAAATCGAATGTTTGTGCAGGCTTGGATGGTGGCAGCGAAGATCTCAAGCGAGGGGAGATGTGGGTCGAGTTCGTAGGTTGATGGAGCTAGGGAGACACAAGTCTACGGAAGTGAGGAAGGAGCCGCGAGTATAGATTCTCATGCGCAGGGAGAAGCGTGGGTTATGGAGGTAGCGATGTCGGGCTACGCGAAGAGGAGGCAGAACGAGGGGATTCAGAGGTCGGGAAGCAAGGATATGGAAGTGAGGTCGCATGTTGAGCAGTGAGCTAGAACAATGCAGTTTTGCGGAAGGCTTGAGGATGAAAGCGATGAGGAAGGAGTGTTGTAGGTCAATGAAGAGAAGGAGGAGCTAAGAGGGAGATGTGAGCTGCAGAAAGGAAGGGAGATGGCATAGGAATGACAATGATGGGGAGTCATTAAAATGTATGGCGAAGGAAATTAAGAGCTAGGATAGTGTAGCAAAAGAAAACGAATGACGCAGATAACAATAATGGAAGCGAGAGTGTAGGAATGAGGAAGGAGGGAGTGAAAATTGCAACAGACAAAGTTCATATTATGAAAAGAAATGGAAAACCCTAGGTAGCAGAGAAAAGAGAGGTTTCCAGGCAGTGAATGGTAGCCTCAAAGCCCCCATAATATACTTAAAATAATCGAATTTCACACCAATATATCTTTTGCTTCATATCTCTTTTTAGGAGAAACTCAAAAAATCCACAGATTAAAATTTTTCAAACCCTCAAACTGTAAAAAAAAAAAAAAAAAAAAAAAAAAAATCCCATGCAAATTAATATTGAGGCCAGATCTTACCCTCCAGGACCTAAATCTAGCTTCAAATAAACTTTTCCTTCCTTTAAAATCTATACCTACAATAACAAAAATAAAACACATAGAACCTAGATATACAAATAAAATTGAAAACCCCAAAAGCCCATGTTAGAGAAATACAATAATTACAAGTTGAAGGCTCTAAGTAGTTTGATCTATCATTATATAGTAGAGATATTAAAAAAATAAATAAAAATTAAAAGAAGGTGTTAACTCGAAACCCTTGTGCATAAAAAAAATATTATGATAAGCCCGAAACTAATTTAGTTGGGCCCTTCAGGAAATACAGATCAGGAGTTAGCGTGTCAAACTGAAAACTTCCCGTAACGCCTGATAATATAGCTCAAGATTTCCCTACAAAACTCAATCCAGTCATTAAAAATAGAGCGAGAAAATAATAAATAAATTCAGACAAATAGAGATACATACTATTACGTTCAAAATTTAAATTATTATTCAAACCCCAACAACTGAGCAAGATAGTTGTACTCAAATCACTATTCAGAAGCTATCATCAATGGCTTTAGAAAAAATTATGCATGAAATAAAACATCTTACAACATTCTCGTGAACCGTAACACCAACAAAATTTAACCCCAAAGTCTTTCTTTACTATCCAGGAAAAAAAAAAAGATTACAATAGAGCTTCTTGCTAAGCACATGACTCAAAGATTCTATGGATCGACTAACAAATGACCTCTTATTTAAAGATAAATTCTTCAACGGTTAGTTCAAGTGATCCTCATCAAAGTAATCTCGACCGTTGATGAAGATTAAAAAAAAAAATAATCTCATTTGTCAAAATATTTAATTTTTGAGGAAATTTAAACACACTTTAATTAACTCAAAAATAGAATTTTTGAGTTAATTTCCCCAAAAAATTGACTTTGGCTTAACCCCTGGGGATCAATGGTTTAAAAATTATGAAAATAATTAATTTAGCTTAGTCTCAGGACCTTTTAAAATTTAATGTTGTAGGATCGACGAATTTTACCTTTGGAGAATTTAAATTTACCTAGGACTTAGAATTAATTCAATTTCTAGCTTAGGATTTTAATTAATTTTGAGCGAGAAAATTTAATTAATTAACCTATGAGGGGATAAATTGTTTTTCCAAACCTCGGGACACTTTACATCATGATTTTCATATTTTTTACATCATAAGGGGGAAAACCCATTTGTAATAGACCTTCACGGACTACCCATTTCTGTGACAAAAATATAATCCACTAGACCAAACAATTTGTAATAAAATAACATAACCAAATAGTTTGGATTATTCCCAAATTACTTTTACATAGAATTGATCTAGAACACTAGGACTTTCCTAAGATCCTAGATAAAAAATCCATTCCATCTTTGGGGTAAAACTGAAGGGGAAAACTTTGTCGACCATGCAGAAATGAATCTATGAGATAAAAAACCTCCCAGAATGGAGATCATCACTAGAAAGGTAGGTTTACCTAGGTTGTTACATACATGACACAGTTCTATTGAGATTATTTACATCATATACTTGTAGAATGGGTTTACATGACATGATGATTGTGCTGATGATGATAGTTGGATGGCACAGACACGTCGATGAGGGGATATCCCTTTTGCAAAAAAAAGGGAGTGTACTCCTATGGGGTCATTAACACAAAGTGGTCAATAAGTTCCACAAATAGTTAGAACTAATTTAACAGACCATAACTCAGTAAACTGAGTTATCTAATTGCAACTCAATTTAAACTCATCTTGGATCCCTAAAATTTAGGGAAAACATATACATGACTACAGAAATACTTCCAACTCGAGATTCATAAGATAATTAAGTTAAATAAACTTAATTAACTATTTACAAGTTATTATGAGAATGGAATTCGATTTTAATTTTGTGTTTAATTCAAGGACAAATTAAACTGGAATTTCTTGTTGCCATTTCTCAACACTCCCTCTCAACAAGAAAGGGATTATCCACTACCCCGATCCTGTCTTTGTGAAACTCGAATTTACATCTTGACAATGCCTTTTTCAAAATGTCAGCAACTTTCTCCTGCGTGGGAATGTACTCTAACAACATGATCAACCTCAATACACAATCTCTGAGATGATGATATTGGATATCAATGTGCTTTGACCTTCATGAAAACCTAGATTTTCAAAGAGTTTGATACAACTCTGATTATCGCAATAAATCACTGTCAGATCCATTTGTTGACCAAATAGACCAACCAGGATCTTCATCATCCAGATGCACTCACGTGTTGCCTAACTTGCAGCCATGTACTATGTCTCTGCCGAACTGAGTGCAACCAATCCTTGTTTCGTGTTGTACCAAGAAACTGTCACTAACCTAATACTGAAAATCCTTCCTACTGTGCTTTTCTGGTCGGATGGACTCCCCACCCAATCTGCATCTGTGAAGCCTTGAAGCTTCACTCCCTCTATCTTTTTGTACCATAATTTGTACTAAGTAGTGCCCCTAAGGTATCTCAATACATGCTTTGTTTCCTTCCAATACAGCATGGTAGGCCTAACCATTGCTTGACTAAGTTGGTTAACTACATAGCGTAAATCCGATCGTGTGTTCACCAAGTACATGAGTGAACCCACAAGCTTCCTGTAAATAGTAGTTTCCACTACCTCTCCCGAAGTAGCATCCTCCTTCCTCGAGTTACCAGCTAGAGGAGTCTCTAGAGGCTTGCATCTCTCCATGTGGAACCTCTTGAGTATCTCGTTGGTATACTTGCCTTGAGACACAAACAACTCCCCATCACCCTTCCATACTTCAATTCCCAGAAAGTAATGCATGAGACCCAAGTCCTTCATCCCAAACTCTCTTGCAAGGTCTTCCTTGCAAGATTTGATCATCTGATCATCGCCTGTCAATGTGAGACCATCAACATAAAGTACAATGATTAACAGTTTACCGTTCACAACTATGTGGTACAGGTTTGCATCTACTTCACTCTTCATGAAGCCCAACCAAGTGAAGTAGTTGTCTATCATGGTGTACCAAGCACGAGGTGCTTGCTTCAACCCATACAATTCTCTCTTTATCTGGCACACATGCGACTCATGGTTAGAGGTTTCAAAACCTTTAGGATGCTCTATGTACACCTCTTCCTCAATCATGCCATTAAGGAAGGTTGTCTTTACATCCATCTAATGTACCTTCTAGCCCATCTGCGCTGATAGTGTCAATAGAGATCTGATCGAGGAGTACCTTGCAACAAGAGAAAAGGTCTCATCATAGTCAATCCCCTCTACCTATGAAAATCCACGGGCCACAAATCTAGCCTTATGCTTCTCCACACTACCATTTTCATCTTGGTCTATCTTGTAAATCCAATGGTATCTCACCACAGACTTATCCTCCAGTCTCAGGAACACATCCAAAATACTGTTACGAACTATGGAGTCATATTCCTCCGCCATGGCATCAACCCAAACCGGCTGCTGCACTGCTTCCTCAAAGGAGTATGGCTCTATCACAACACATACGCTCATAAGAGCCATGTATCCAATGTACCTGTCAGGTAATCTCCTCTATCTGCGTTGTGATGTGGGTGCTCCCAAATTCTCTCTAGCATCTGACAACAATCTATCCGCTTCTCTGGTGTGCTTTCTCCCATCTTTGGAAGACTCTGCCTGAGTGGATGTCTTCACTCCCAGATCCTCTGCATGTGGCTTCTCCACATCAATCTGAGGCTCCTCAACCTGTTTGGGTGCTATAATTCATAGGATCAAATGATAATTGGCTATTATCTTTTAGTTGATAGAAATTGTAAATAATATTGTGTTCTGCAAATGATTTACACAAAAGAAAATGATGATGAAAAAGCGGGATTAAAAAAATGTGTATGAGAAAATAAAAATAGAATAAAGACAAAAACAAAAAGAAAATAATGGAAAACCCCCCAAAAAAAAATATGTATGCAAGTGAGCAAGTCTAAATGCCACTGAAAAACAAAAATGCATCAAAGATACTTCAGAAAATTTTCAAATAAAGTGTGTAGCTTGTTTAAATGCAACATAGAAATAGATTTCCTAAGTTTGATCATACTGTTTAATCATGGTCAAACTGAGTTAAGTAAGGTTGTTTAGGTTAGTGAATAAATCAACAATCCAGTTTAATCTTGGTTGAAATTAATCAAGTAGATTAGAGAAAGACTAACAAAAGTGTTTAAGCTTGGTTAAATTTGATAAATAAGCATTAGAGTAGAAGTTGCACAACCTCAGAGAAAAAATAAAAATGGGCTTGCTAGATTAAATGTGCCCTTAGGGTTAATTAAATATGTTTTGGAGTAATTAATCCTTCTTGTAATAAATTAATTGTGTCATTTAAACACGATTAATAATTTGTAAATGAGTTACTGGCGCCAAATTTTTTATTGATCATAATGTCAAAATGGACAAATTTGGTTTGTCAGCTTGTGGTAAAGAGGGTGCATGATTCAAACACCATGATCTACCTTGCCTGGTTCAACAATGGGGGATCAATTTCAGACCCCTCAGTCAATTCTATCGTTATCGATGGGGGGTCCGAAAAGTGGATTTATTTCACCGGGCCCCAGGCTACGTGGCAGGCGCTCAGGCTTTCACACCCCCCCTCCGAAAACCACTCCATCACCAGAAAATGTTTATAAGCGCCCGTCACCTCGCTACCTCCCACCACGTCTCTACTCCCCTCCACTCCTATCATGCCACATGTCCTCCTCGCTCTTGCATACTATAACCATTCTCTTCTGCCACATGTCTTTTCGCCGTTTTGACACATGTTTCTCCCATTACACCCTATCCATTACACCATGACCATTTTCTCTCCAATGTGCACCAGATGGCAATGGACCCACTCCATAATAGTCAGACATAACAGGAATTACCCAATTTCCTATAAAAACCTTCCAATTGTTCAGTGTGCCCCCCTTTCTTCTTCCCATTTATTTCAGAGAATAGGTACAATGGTTCAGAACCCCATCTCCCCCACCAAATTTCTCTGTCACTCACTACAAATTCCAGGTAGAGTTTTCCCGACTAGGTACTTGTTACAAAAAGAAAATTATTCAGCAAGCAACCAAATTTCCCTCGGTAAATACCATTGATTCTCCACCTATTTTCCTACCAATTTTAAAAATGGAACCTAAGGGAAAATCAAAACCAACTAGTGAAAATCGAATGACCCTTCTTGCCCTTGATCTAGACCATTTACCATTGGTCGACAAGTGATATAAAATCACAGACACTAATCGTGAGTTCAACTTTTTCGAACTACACAATTGGCTCAAGAAAACCTCTCTGGACTAGAGTGATGAAATCAACCTATGGGAATCCTTCTTACCATAGTTCATGTTTCCCCAGACTCACCCTTTCCCAGATTTTTTTTATGGTGTCAAGCCAAGTATATCCCTAGACGAAGAGTCATTGTGGTTCGGAAAGGAGACATTATGTTTACTATAACCTCATAGTCAATTAACCAGATGCTCCAAGTCCCCTAAAATGATTCTTTGAGCCCTTTCTCCGTAGATTCCCTAATGGAACTCTACCAAAAGCTAACCTTATCTCAGAGAGCCAAAATATTTGAAATTTTCTTGCCAAAGGATGTCTAGCTTCCAAAGAAAAATCCACCATATCCAGCCTCCATGTTTCCATAAAAGACCAAGAAAATTGTCTCATTAGTATCTTTTCTTCTAGGGTATCAATCAGATCAATGGGTGGATGAACCTATCCTAGGTTTTTTGTCCATATTTTCCATAGAAGAAAAACCTTTTGTAATATTTAATTTCATCCAATTCCTTGCAGACAACATCTATGAGCAGTTTCTCAAGATTACCACAGAAGGAATGTTTAAATATGCATCAGTGCTAGTTTATATGTTCCTATTTTACCAAGCCAAAATTACTTTGCAGAAACTAAATGAAAAAGGAAATTCACAATAAGTCATCCAGTGGACCTATTTGGTGCGGAAGAGTTCAAATAATTTCAGTTTTAGTGACATCATAGACCAGTTTATTTATACAGTTGCGTGCCTTCTTAACAACAATGTGGAACCTATAATAGGTTCTAAGATACAAAGAACCTTACACCTCAGTGAACAAGCTAAAACAGGAGACTGGTACTTGTACGATAACTACACATAAATTAGAGTGTATGGCTATGAGCTACCACCATGCAGACTGCCAAAATATGTTCATATGAGAATTTTCTCATTGGAATATATAAGGAAAATGATCAACATGGATGACATACACTTTGTTTCAGCTAAAAAGAAGTCACAATTCAAGATCAAAACACAGGTGGGGCCATGCATATGCAACAACAAAGCAACAGATAAAGAGGCAGATGCACTTCTCAAACAAATGAACTTCCAATTAAAGATTTCCTTGGTCATATGACCTCTTCGACATCATTTCTAGTTTAAGAGTGGAACAAAAGACCACTCCTTACGCTCACACCCCTAGGTGGGAGATTGAAAAATTCATGAACTAGGATCAGTGGGAGGAGAAAATTCTACAAGAAGCTAAAGAGTAGGTTTTGTCTACAACCACTTCAGACACTCCAGTACCTCAGGAGAAGCATGAAAAAAGGCTAAGAGAATCAAAGTCTCATGCAGTAATAGAAATTGGAGCCAAGGAATTCCTAATATATATAAAGAAGAAAAAACTTATCCAAAACATGTTTTCATGCAGGATGATGAAGGATAGGCTTCTATAGTTTCAATAGGCCCACATGTTTCTACAAGACCATAAAATATTTTTGCAGGTACAAGACAAGAAGATATTTTTGTAGGATCTCCATCTTCCTCAGCCTCACAAGATCCTCCAGATTCAGTATAGACAACAGACTTAGCTCAAGGCCAAACAGAGCCAAAAAATTATGCTAAGTACAAACCAATCAAGCAGAAAAATGAAATTCTAAAGGCCATCACATATACTCAATTCTAGAAGAAAACTGCTTCTTCTCAACACAGGATTCTGTCAGCCTTTGATACTGAACAAGGAAGAATGCAAATGGCTTTCCTACAGGCATAGGTTCCAATCCCAAAATCACTAGTATACTACAAGAAGACAATCTTCTCCTTTAACACCAATCAAATCCATCTGATTGATCATATGGATATCCACAAGCAGATTAGGGAGATGTTATACTCCAATTTGACTAATACTACCATGACAACTTCAAAATTGCAGGCCTCCATCAACAATATGGAGTCACAATTGAAGCTGGAGAAGATCTCATCTTTGGCAAAGGATACTAGAATCAAATCAATAGAGGAATTACTCATTAAGCTAAGTTATGACCCTAGTGATGTAAAGGTAGTAGACTAGATTGTGAGGAAAAAGAATGCAAATATAACAGCTCTGAGGAAGCAGCTCAAGCTGCCATCTACAAAGGATCCACAGACCAAGGAAATGGAAGAACTCAAAAATAAAAAGGAAGACATGTTCAAGATAATAATTGAACATAATGTCTAGATCAGAGAAATGGAGGTAGAACTAGAAAAAATGCTCAAGGAGAAAGAGAAGTCCTCGTAGTTGGATTTAGTTCCACTAACTGCAGTGACTATTTCAGTCACAGAAAAAACAAATGCTTCTACATCAACAATAACACCAACACCAACCACAAATTATACCACTGGATTGGTTAAAGCCATACAGGATATGTCCATTCAGGGAAAATAAATTGACAAGTTAAAAGATCAGCTAAACACAGGACCAAAAATTGAAGATAGATAACTCTTTTGTAGCATAATTACAAAAATCTCATAGGTTTTCTCAGAGAATAGATTTTTTATAGAGTGAGTCCGTAATGGCTCAAACTTTAGAACAAGCCAAATAAAACATATGGGTGAATATAAATCAGGCCATAATAGAGATTTGGCCATCATTTTAGATCATCTTTGAACAACAAGAATTGATGTTGAGGTCAAAAACAGTGATAGAAGAGGTAAGAGAAACATTGGGAGACAAGACAAGTGAAGAAACAACCTTAATCAAAGTTTTGAATTCTAAAACTAAGGAACAACTAGATAAGCTTTAGATTGTAGACAAAACAAAAACCATTTTGGAGATAAATAAAGTTTTACAGAAGAGGAACCTTATGATACAACTGGAGAATATGTGTCAGTATCTAGAAATTGTTGTTCAGAAGATTCATACCAAGTTCAATTTACTAAATAAAAGAGGGCTACCAGGGTTGGTAGCAACGAATGACAGATTGATCAGTTTCATTGACTACAACCATTGTAAACGGTTTACTATTGCCCAAGATAAGTCTATCTTTCCAGGGGTAAAAGGAAGTATTATAGGGAAAGCTTTTCTAGAGGCTTTGGAGTTTGATTTGATCATTAAACATGAGATCAAACACAGTTTCAACAAGAAGCCTACATTTGAGAAATATACTGAAGTTGATGGAACATATAGAAATTTAATCAAACTTTCTATCCCTACTGAAGATCGATGGGATCACTTGTGTGAATTACTTGAGTGAAACATGTTTTATCTCAGACAACGATGCAACACCTTTTTGGGACTAGTCATCAACAACCATCCTTGACAATAGTGCTAGCAGCTCCAACAGTTCCAAATTCCTAAATTTTTGTACTATTTCTGTAATCAGTTTTAGATATTTTAGGATTCTCTCTTGATATTTTGACATAAAGATATTTTGTAATTATTTTCCATAAGTACTTCATAATTCGAAGTAGTAGAGGTTGGTTTTTATGTAAAATAAAAGGACCATTGATGTAAATTTGTTCCACAAAGTTTTAGTGGGCACATTTTAGTAATACAAAAGTTTTTTCAGGATTCCTGTGTTATATTTTTGGTGAAGTGAATTTCTCCTTTGTTACTGTGTTTTCCTTTCTTTGTAATTTCACATGTGTTTTTTAATCTATTTTGTTGAAAGAAAATTATGAACTTGTCTCTGTTTAAGTACACTATGTTCTATCTTTGAACAATTTCAATATTTTCTATTGAAGTTAAGCAACACAATTATTAATTTCTGTCTACTTAATGGATACTTAATCATTTATTCTTTTTTCCATCTCATCAAGCATATAAGATCCAATAAATCTGTCTACCTTTCCCTGTTAGATTTGTTTGTAAATGCTGAAATAAATCCATTCGAAGAAAATTGATTCCATTGCCCAATGGTATCCTGTTACATTATCAACCAATCAACCAAATCAAATAAAAAACCAAACTATTGACTTTCATAATTAGCCTAATACCTCAATACAAACAAATCTAAATCTGAAAGAGAGGTTCCTCTCTGAAGCTGACAGGGCTAGATCCCAGCTTCCAAAGTGGTTTTGTGGTTACCTTTGTATTTCTTTCACACTCTTAGCAAATACAAAGTGCTAACATTTTGGCGACCATACTGGGGAACTCGAACAAAATTGATTCATATTTAAGGTTCCCTAAATTAAAACTCATCTCAGCGCTTAAAAATTCCATTTCTAAATTCTGAGCTAAGTCTCTCTATTAGTCATAAGGTGGTATAAAGTTTAATAAATGTACATATTTTTGTAATAGATCTGGCTCCCAAAAGAACACATGCTAGAGCCAACCTAGATCCCAACCCACCACAGATTCTAGACAACCCTAAGCTGATCCTTAGAAGGAAAATTCCATCTGAAATCCAGGGAAGCAACAATCCTCCATCTAAAGCTCAATCTCTCCCTGTAGGTTTTGAGAATTTAGATGAAAGTTTATATTGGGTTGGATCTAGATTTTGAGCATATTCATTTAGAACCAAGTCAGATAATTGGATACCTCAAACAGTGGTTGATGAGAATATATTCAAACCTCACATTTTAAAACATCAAGTTGTTAAATCTAATCCTGAAGATGATGCCATTAAACAATTTGAAAAAATTGAGAAAATGGTATTTGAACTAGATCAGGGTTACCTAAAACTGCATCCTCTTCCTCCAATTCTTCATCCCCAAAACCACTTAAGAGCACTCCTAAAATTTCTACCCCACCTAAAAATTCTCATGTTTATACCATTCCACTGCAAACCCATTTCATTTCCACCATTTATGTAGTAACAACCCCCATTACCAGTCCACCTGTTTCATCTTCAATCGGTACCATCCCTACATCTACACAACAAATTGTTATTTAACCTCCTTTCATACCTTCCATACCCACACCTGTTGTAGTTTCATTTGTACCTCACATACCAACCATGGCACGTAGATATTCTCCTTTGGGATTGCCAGCATATTTAAATGTTATGCCACAGAACCATGCTCAGAGATTGCCACAATTTGATGGTACATGATAGGATGAATGACTTCTCTGACTTAGAAGATGTCGATGATGATGATGTTAAAATCAGGTTGTTTTCTCAAAGTTTAACGGGAGAAGTTAAGAAGTGGTATAGGGAATTACCACCTGGAAGCATAGTTGATTTACCTTAGTTTCAAAAAAAAATCTTACTAGATGGAAAACTAAAAAGAACCCTCTCCAAATTCTAAATGAACACAGAAACTTAAAAAGGGCCCCAAATGAAACTATTGAAGATTAATGTGCTAGGTTTAATTGTGTCTATAATGCCATTCTAGTTGTTGTAAAACACCCACCAAGATTAGCCCTTATTCATTTTCCAGAGAGATTTGATGTAGACATGGCCTATTAGTTAAGAGAAAGAGACCCAACCACTCTTGAAGAGATGCAAAGTAATGTTGCTAAGGTAGAAGCTAATTTATTAGCCAAAAGAGCTAAACAAAGAACAAAAAGAAGGGTTGCTTTTAAAGAGGAACCTTCCTCCTCTTAACCAGACTACAAATTAGATAATCTGGTGAAAACTATGGAAACAATGATGGAGAGTATGATAGTGGTAGATAGAACACTTCCTACAGAACCTCAGGGAGGACCTCAAATTCGAAATTCCAACTTTAAGAGAAACCCACCACATATTAAACAAAGGGAATGGAGAGGCCCTAGTGATCAACAACGAGTTAGGCCTCCATTTTAGGAAAATTATATTGATGAAGAACTTGAATTGTCTGAAGATTCAGAAGAAGAAAATCAAATAAAAATATTTGAATAAAGTGAGATAGATCACATATTCTTGACCAAAGAAGAGCAAGACCAATTTTTTCTCTCACAATCAGATGGGATCCCTTTAGAATTAGAAGAGATCCCTTTAGAATTAGAATATTATAAAAAAGGATATCAAAATGCCATTATGGAGGTACATAAATAATACAACTTAAGAAGCAAAAAATCTATTGGAACTTCTTCCAATAAAACTCAAAATGATGCCCCTTCTCCTAGTCAACCAAAACCTGATTCTCAAAAAGAAATTTATAAAAAATCTGATGTAAATGTCAAGGAAGGTGTTAACTATCAAGCATATTTTAATATGGAAACTAAACTGGCTAAGGTAAAGATCCACATTCCTTTAACAGAATTGATGACCAAACGTTTATACAAGACTCAAGTCATGAAGGCCTTAAAAATAGGAGAAGGGTCAGACACAATCAATTTGACTAATGACCATCCTAAACTATTGTTTTGACCTAAAGTTGAGGGTAAACCTCAATATGGTATTGTTCCACCTTTCTACATAAACCTGAACATCCATGATAAAATCTTACACAATTCAATGCTTGTCTCTGGAGCTTCTCACAATTTTATGCCTAGAGCTATCATGGAGAAATTAGGGCTAGACATCACTAGACCATACAAAGACTTGTACTCTTTTGATTCAAATAAAGTTAGGTGTCTTAGTCTGATAAATTATTTGTGTGTCACTCTAGTTCAGATACTTGCTAAGAGCCTATTCATGGACATCGTAGTAGCAGACATACCTCCAAAGTATGGCTGTTGATGTCCAGGTCATGGGGGGGAATTTGCAAGGAACTTTGCAAATGGATATGACTTATGCAACCATTCCTGTGTTTGGACAACCTAGAAGACTTTATAGGGAAACACTCATGAAGTATATTGTCAACAACCAAGATAAGACTAAAAATTATCCCCTCTATTCAATACATTCATACATGGACTCATTCATCTTATACAATGATGACTATGTAGAAAATGAAGTTTCACCCTTAGAGGTTGAAGTCAGTAATATAGAAATCATAAAATTTAATACTGAAGAAGCAAATCTAGAGGGAGAAGCTTTGTGGAATATGGATTTTGATGGAGCTATGTGTAAATATGGAGCAGGGGTAGGTGTATTTGTTGTAAACTCAACAAAAAATAGGGCAAAAGGACATGGTTACAAACTTAATTTCCAATGCACTAATAACATTATAGAATATGAGGCACTGATTTTAGGGTGGCAGATTCTAAAGAAACTAGGAGAAAAACGAATTTATGTTCATGGAGATTCTGAGCTAATTATAAAACAAAGTAAGGGTGAATATTCTGCAAAACACCCTAGATTAAGGGCTTACAAAAATGTAATTTTGGATTTTTTACAATGTTTTCTTGAATATGGTTTGTCTAAGATACCTCGAAACCAAAAAAATTTAGTAGATGTCTTGGATGTTCAAGCCACTACCTACAATATTCCTTTCCACACAAATAGAAAATATGTCGTGGAAGTTAAACACATGCCATTTGTGCCTGGTAACATCAAATACTGGCAAGTTTTTTGCTATGATAAACAAATCAAATATTTATTGAAATTAGAATATGAAATCGAATGTACACATATAGATCTAGATAATGATGTAGAAATAAACACGAGTGAAGTAGTGTTAAAATAAGTTAATCATGATCTAGAATCTTTAGAAGTGCTGCAATTAAAGGATAATTTGTTTCTTAAGGGACTAGCACCTTTAAAAGATCTGTTTGATTTCAATGATGTAGCCAAGAAGCCCAAAATTGAACTAGCAAGGGCTGGGATAGAGGAATGCAACATAAGGACTACAGAGAGCCCTAAAATTGTTAAATTATCCAAATCATTGCCTCCCAATAAAAAACATAAGTACATAGAACTTTTAAAATAATTTTCTGATGTTTTTTCTTGGAGTTATGAGGACTTAAAATCCTATGACACCAACATCATTCAACATACTATTCCCCTTAAATAAGATCAGAAGCCTTTTAAACATAATTTAAGAAGGGTGACCCAAGTTCTATTGCCTCTAATAGAAAATGAAGTTAAGAATCAATATGATGCCAAAATTATTGTACCTCTTAGATTTTCTAAGTGGGTTTCAAACCTAGTACCTACAAGGAAGAAAATAGGAGAAATTAGGCTATGTGTATACTTATGAAACTTGAATAAAGCCTCACTTAAAGGAAACTATCCCCTCCCAAAAATGGATCATATATTACAAAAGGTAGTTGGATCAATTAGGATCTCTTTACTGGATGGATTTCTAGGTTATAACCAGGTCCTGGTTGATCTTGGTGCCCAACAAAAGATAACATTTACTACACCATGTGGTACCTTTATGTATGTAAAGATGCCTTTTGGTCTGATGAATGTTGGAGCCACCTTCCAAAGGGAAATTGATTTTTCCTTTGCTCATCAAATTGGCAAGTTCATTGTCATTTATCTGGACGATGTCATTGTATTTCCAAAGATAGAGGAAGAACGCTTGCTACATTTAAGGAGAGTCTTTGAAAAATGTAGGAAATTTGGCATCTCATTGAACCCCAAGAAAGCACTGTTTGGTTTAGAGGAGGAAAAACTTCTAGGCCACATCATTTCCAAGGAAGGTATTTGAATTGATCCTAGAAGAGTTGAAGCTATTCTCAAAATTGACTGTCCTAGGAATAAGAAAGAAGCCCAATCTTTCATTTGGAGAATAAATTTCCTCAGGATATTTATTCCTAATTTAGCAGAAATCTTAAGATCCATCACAAACATGCTAAAAAATGATATTGAAATAAAGTGGAACTTTGAAGCCAAAAAATATTTCAATGAAGTGAAACTAGCTTTAACAATTGCTCTTGTGTTGATTAGTCCTGACTTCACCAAAGATTTTATCTTATTTTCTTTTGCATATGATCATACTATTTCATTTGTTTTATTGAAGAAGAACAATGAAAGACAGGAGCAGCCAATAGATTTCTTTAATATATCTTTAAGGGATAGTTCACTAAAATACAATATAATGGAGAAACATGATTTTTCCCTCGTAAAAGCACTAACAGACTTTAGAGTTTACATTTTACACTCCCATATAATTTCATATGTCCCTAATGCTATTGTAAAAGAAATTTTTCCACCAACTGATCCTGATGGAAAGAGGAGAAAATGGATTATGGTTATGTTAGAATATGATCTTGAAATCAAGCCTACCAAGATGATCAAAGGTCAGGGATTGAAAAAACTGATTTCAAAATCTAATTTCCGTGCACTTGATATAAATTTCATAGTTGAATTAGATGAACAGGAAGACCAGGCGACTCCACCTGTATCAGAAGCCTTTTCTACCTCTTCATAGTATGAAGAGATTGTCTTTGCACTACAAAACTTACAAGCTCCTCCAGGTTTAACTAAAACTAAAGCCAGATTCCTTAAATTAAAGGTTGCGAGATTTTGTATTTTGGATAATAATGTGTATTGGAAAGATGTGTTGGCTTATATGGGCTTGACCCAGGTTCGAAAGAATTATTTAGCCAAGAAAATCCCGTAGCTACCGGCCCTTTCAGCAACAGCCCACGAAGCGCAGACTGAGGTCTCACCCGAGGTAGCAGGGGAGGGTGTTGGAACCAGGTTTCCGCACCCTTGGGATGTATGGATGTGGTTTGAAGGTTTCACGCTCTGTTCTACAGCTTCGCACTATGTTGTATTCATGCAGATCCATAATACCTTGCGCAGTGACAGATCTAATCTAGTGGATGATGTATTGCAACTCGGATCTACTTTAAAGTGGTCTTTAAGCAAACATTTATCACTTTTATTCAGTTCATGTTTTAAGATTAAAACCAGATTCACAAGTATTCAACAATTAATGCGCATAGACCAAAACAACCTTATTAACCATACAAAATGCCAGATTCACAATAATTCAGAGATCACAAATAATTTTCAGAATGAACTTATCTTTATTTCCACTTAACACCAGTACATCCAGATCCACCCTATGCACTCAGCTACAGGGGTCCGCGCACACAGTTGCAGACTCTTCTAGGCCTCTGCGCACATAGCTGCAGAGCCTTTATCCTCTACCCAACCCCTAACTTGGACTTACAGATGCTTTCAGAATGCTTCTAACACCCCATTACAATTTAGCTCCAAGATCTTGCCTCAAAAAGAACTTCCTTTCCCTCATAGAGCCGCACTCTATTTATACCTATCTATGGTCCACGGACCGACTTACTTCCTATTATTTTATATTATTTTTTAGGCGTAAAACCCTTTGACTCGGTCTTTTACATTCGCACTCCACATATTTTAGAGTTTTACAATATTTTTATCCTAATTTCTAGGCTATCGGACCCAAAACTGTTACGCAGGACCTCTGCTACCCAACAGTCCCCCAACAAAATCATCGTGACTCATCCGGAGTCACTCGTTGGTGTGGTGAGACGCACTGCTATGGCTTCGTAGTTCACCTCCCTCTGAGTGACGCTCGTCGTCCTACTGCTTCTTCGTTGTCTCCTACAATGCTTCATTCAGCTCCTACTTCAGTGGTTTTGCCACTTCTTGTGACCGATGCTGCTCATTCTGCTCTGCTCAGTTAACACAGAACACCCCCTCATCGGATTTTAGCTCGAGCGGGGGAGCCGCGTACGGAACCTCCTTGTACCACCACAGCCACTTCCAACCTTTGTATCTACTCTTCTCCCTGTCTGTTGCAGCTTGTGTTGCAATTTTGGAAGACTATTTATGCTGTCCGTGAGATCCCACTCCTTAAGGTCTTTCAGAGACACCTTAGTAACTTCGTTTCCACCCGTGGTCTCTGTGTTTCCATTCTTTTGCTGAATTTTTGTGGTTCGCCAACCTGCCTGCAGCTGGGGAAACGACATCCGGACCAATTCTTCTTTGTGTCTCCCCTTTTCTGGTACATCCCCTACCATTGAGGTAGTAGGTTGCAGAACACTCGCGGTTGTCAACACCATGCTCCTTAGATAGTCCTGCTGCTCCATCGACCATATCACCACCCTCAGGCTTTTTCCTTATGCAGAGATACTAACTAGCTCCATATCAATACTTAGCATATGCTTTGCGGAAGTGTGGTTCGCCCAGTGGATGCCCCTTAGTGATTTATAAGTGACTCAAATTTCAAATTCCCTGATTCCCACTTGTTCCAGCATTCTCGTGGAAGGTCTGTGATAGCTCGTGCCATGTCTGGCTTGTAATCCTCCTCTTAATTTCCCGTCGCCTGCTCCCTTTCACCATAATGAATACATCTTGTCATGAATAGTGACACAAATGGTCACCTCTGCTCGGAGCAATGCAACAACGTGCTTCTAACCGCGCGACCGCGATCTTGATGATGAGCTAGATCGACGCGTATCCTGGCACTCGCGCCTCTTTCTCCCAGACTGCTTTACCATCCTGTGCTCTCTTTCAACTGGCCGGAGCCGTGAGACTGTCCCTCGAATGGTTATTCAGGCAGCCAACCCACCCATATAGAGCTTCAGGCGACTGCCATTCACTCGGCCTGAGAAGGGGTCCCCATTGAGTTTGGCAAGCTGAACCGTTCCCCCATCAGTAACTTCTTTGATGACATAGGGTACCAACCAATGCATTCGGAGTTTGCCTTGGAAATTGTCGAATTTACTGTCGTATAGCAAGACTAGATCATTCTCCTTGAAAGTGTGCACCTAGATATGGCGATCATGCCATGTTTTTTCACATTGTTTTTGTACTTGTTGATGGAATCGAGCCAAAAATCGTTCCTCCTCGAGTTCTTCGAGCCATGCAACCATTTCCTCCAAAGCTCCACGGTCTGCCATACCCGTGATTGTCGCGATCTTCAGACTAGGTACAATATATTCCATAGGCATAACGGCCTCCTGGCCATAGACTAACCAAAAAGGTGTCTGTTCTATCAACTTCTTGCACGTGGTTCATTATACCCATAGCACAATAGGGATGCGTAAGTCCCAGTCATTTTGTCATGCATTATAGACCTTGGTCAACGTGGTCTCCAATATTTTGTTAAATGCCTCAACGGTCCCATTCGCTTGTGGGTGGTATGGCGTACTTTGTTGGTGATATATTTGGAATTCCTCAGTGAGCGCGCTGATTATTTCATTCAGAAAATGCATTCCCCGGTCACTCATGAGAATTTTGGGACATCCAAACCTTGTGAGTATGTTCTTGAACAAAAAATTCACAACTTTTACAGCTGTGCAATCCTTAACCGGTTATGCTTCGGACCATCGGGTCAAATACTCTGTCGTGGTTTTCCCTCGCGATCTTGATGATGAGACAGATCGACGCGTATCCTGGCACTCGCGCCTCTTTCTCCCAGACTTATTTACCATCCTGCGCTCTCTTTCAACTGGCCGGAGCCGTGAGATTGTCCCTCAAATGGTTATTCAGGCGGCCAACCCACCCGTATAGAGCTTCAGGCGACTGCCATTCACTCGGTCCGAGAAGGGGTCCCCATTGAGTTTGGCAAGCTGAACCGTGCCCCCATCGGTAACTTCTTTGATGACATAGGGTACCAACCAATGCATTCAGATTTTTCCGTGGAAATTGTCAAATTTACTGTCATATAGCAAGACTAGATCATTCTCCTTGAAAGTGTGCACCTAGATATGGCGATCATGGCATGTTTTTTCACGTTGTTTTTGTACTTGCTGATGGAATCCAGCCAAAAATCATTCCTCCTCGAGTTCTTCAAGCCGCGCGACCCTTTCCTCCAAAGCTCCATGGTCTGCCATACCTGTGATTGTTGTGATCTTCAGACTAGGTACAATATATTCCATAGGCATAACGGCCTCCTGGCCATAGACTAACCAAAAAGGTGTCTGGTCTATCAACTTCTTGCACGTGGTTTAGTATACCCATAACACAACAGGGATGCGTAACTCCCAGTCATTTTGTCATGCATTATAGACCTTGGTCAACGCGGTCTCCAATATTTTGTTAAATGCCTCAACGGTCCCATTCGCTTGTGGGTCGTACGACGTACTTTGTTGGTGATATATCTGGAATTCCTCAGTGAGCGCGTTGATTGTTTCATTCAGAAAATGCATTCCCCGGTCACTCATGAGAAATTTGGGACATCCAAACCTTATGAGTATGTTCTTGAACAAAAAATTCACAGCTTTTGCAGCTGTGCAATCCTTAACCGGCTGTGCTTCGGGCCATCAGGTCAAATACTCTGTCGTGGTTTTCCCTCGCGGCTCGATAGGTCCTACGAAGTTGATTGCCCACTTCTCGAAGGGCTGTAGCATAATCTATGGCTAGAGCGACATTTCATCTCTCCGCGAAGGTTTCCCTATTCGTTGACATCCGTCGTAGTCTTGGCAGTGTGCTTTTGAATCCTGATGCAGAGTAGGCCATCATAATCCTGTGCGAAGGATCTTCTGAGCTATGGCGCACCTCGCATAATGTCTACCAGCAAATCCCCCATGCGCTTCGGCCAGGATCTGTCCTCGCTCGAACTCCAAGACATATCGGCGCAATATCTCATCATTGCCCATTTTGTAGAGGTGTCCTGCAATCACGGTGAAGTCTGCTACATGTATCACCAATTCCTTCTTCTACTGAACAGAGTATCCCTGTGGCGCAGTTCCTGTAGTTAAGAAATGGATTATATCTTCAAAGTGACCATTCGCTATGCGCACCACATATAGTTGAGCATCCAGAAGTTCGTCTTCTAAATTTGTGGGTTCTTCGCCGGTCTCAATTCGGGACAGGTGATCTGGGCCTGCATTTAGACGTCTCGGTTTGACGACAACCTCAAAGTCATACTCTTGGAATAACATCAACCATCTATAGATACACCCCCCCAACACAGGCTTATTCACTAGGTATTTTAAGATCGAGTGACTGGTATACATCTTAAAGTGACCTCCAACCAGATAGTGGTGGAGTTTTTGAAGCGCGTATACCATCGCTAATCCCTCGCACTCAGTAGTGGAGTAATTCTTCTCCACTTTTTAGAACCGGTGACTTACGAATGAAATCGGGTGGTCAATTCCCTTTGCTCCTAGTTGAGTAAGTATCGCCCCTAATGCGATACATGAAGTGTCGACATGCACATGAAATTCGACATCCCATTTCGAAAAGACCAATATAGGGGCCGATGCCATCTTTTCCTTAAGCGTCTCCAGATTTTTGTTACAATTCTCATTCCAGCAATAAGTAGCATCCTTCTTCAACAAATGTTCCATCAGAGCCGTGATCTGAGCGTAGCTTTTGATGAACTTTCAATAGTAGCTCGTGTGTCCTAGTGTGGCGCATAATTGCTTGACACTTCGCAGTGCTTGCAGATTGAGTATGACGGCAATCTTTGCTGGATCCGCCATTAGGCCTTGCTTACATACCACATGGCCCAGCAGGTTCCTGAATGGGACAAGGAAAGTACACTTCTTCAAGTTTAGCACAATATGATGTCGGCGGCAAGTATCCAACATCAACCGTAAGCTTGCTATGTGCTTCTTAACTAGTCCAAACACGGTCCAGTCATAAAGATAGACTTCTAAGAATTTGTGGATAAATTCTTTGAATGTTACGACTACTATTCATGAAAATATTGCCGAAACATTCTTCAGTCTGAAGGGCATCACTGTGTACTGAAAGTAACCCCATTTAGTAGCGAACATTGTCTTACTCCTGTCCTCTGGCGCGATCTTGATCTGGTGATATCCTGAGAACCCATCCGTGAAGGAGTAGGCTTCTTGTCCCCCCAAATTTTCCAGCACCTCATCAGTAAATAGTGTTGGAAATGGATCGTTGACGCAGGCATCATTGAGCTTCCTAAGATCCACGCATATGCGAATCTCACCCTTCTGTTTCTTCTCCTGCACAACCATTGGACTTACCCAGTCGGACTGCTCGACTGGGTCAATGATTCCTGCTACCAGCATCTTGTCCAATTCTCCGTAGACCTTTGATTTATATTTTGGATTCAATCTGTAGGGTCGCTGCTTCACTGGTTTCACATCTAGCTTTAATGTTATCTTCATCATTCCCAAGTCTCCTAGGATCCCTTTTAGCTCCATGATCTTTGGTGGGAACAAATCTTGGTATTCCTGAAGCAATTCAACGACCTCCTCCACTTCAGCTCTTCTTCGGTTCCAATATTAACTTGTTTCATTTTCAATGGTGCTGTGATATTTGGATCTTCAATTTCGGGTCTGCACACCTCCTGGCTCCCCTCTGACTTCGGAATATTGATGTTTCATGGATTGTCCACATCATCTTTTACCTGGACAGTATAACATTCGAGGGCCTATCTCAACTGCCGCGACCAGTAGGGCTGCACAGTTTCCTTTGGCTCCAACGATGTCTTGAATATGGCGGCCTTTACCAGCTGTAATTCTTCATCCATGGGATCCATCCATTAATCTTCAAACAGGAATGTCGACAAAAAACCCTACGTGCAAGATATCCCACTCACCTGTGTCGTGTTGGAGATCCGCTTCTGTATACAAATTTCTGAGAATGACGTCCAGGGTGTGATAAAATAAGTGCACCCATTCTATTTGAGGTTCCTCTCTGTAGGCTTTGATCCACTTGGTAAGGTGCATGCGTAGATCATCACGTCCATTGTATTTCTCCGCTATGCATAGTTCCAGCTTCCCAAATCTGACCTTCATCATGCACCTGGAGGCGCGCCAATCTTTAAATGTCCCTTAATGTGTGCCCCACCATCGCACAGGCATTGTGCGCAATGACCATCTCATCACATCAAACCATTGGTGCTCTGGTATTGAGATTTCAAATTTGGTCAGGAATTCATCTACCATCATCAACCAATCATACTTCGGAAATTTGCAATCTTGGGCCCTTACACAACACAGCGATTTTGTCACCATGTTGCAGTGTAGCGTGGTTACTCCGTTCAACCTGTTGCACCACCACTCATCTTCCTCATCTAAATCAGAAGTGCAGAATTCTTCATCACCCTATGATATTCTTCTATCCTCCGATGTCTTGACCCATCCTCTCTCTTGGGTAGACATTCTGTAGCTACAATCTACGTCATCATCGTGTTCTCTGACGTGTACCGGTTCAATGTAGTGCGGTCGTTCAGCCAGATCTAGTGGAATGGCGACGTGGAGCGCCTTTGTTTCAAATATCATTGTCTGTGTTTTTAGATTAATAACTCCGTTCATGTTGATGGCCCAATCTATTCCTAAAAACACAGGATAGGGCGTACTTTCATCCATGAGCTCAATAACTTCAAAGTCCGTGTGAGTACTTGTGCCATCAAGGTCTACCGTAACCCCTTGCAACCTTCCCATGGGAAACACCTTCTGTTGATTTGCCATCCATAATTGGATAGGGGACCATTGTAGTGTAGGCTTACCCATGCACTCCCATGTCTGTTTCGGCAATACGTTGGCATCTGAGCCTAGATCCAAAATGACCTGCTCCATCTCATAATTTCTGATCTGTGCTGTTAACCGAATTTCCCTTCTAGTCCGTGATGCATGTTTTCCTAACCTCTGAATGACGCGTGGTTCACTCCATCCTACGCATTTATTTATCAACTCCTGTAAGCCTTTAACTGCCCTGTTGTCACGAAGAAATTTTATACATGTCTCTAAAAGGGTAGTTATCATCAAGGGATCCTGGTCTAACTTGGGTTGATCCATATTACCTAGGGTAGAGACCTCCACAAAGCTCTCCCGAGATTCCCGATATGTCTCCTTATCACCCCTTGAGTTCCATCCATCCGCTCCTATGGCCATGCCACTCCTCAACACCATGTTGACCTTGGGATCTTCCTCGAGGGATTCAAACCTCATCATCTGCACATTCTGGGTCGTTGTTGGTTGCGTTGCTATTCTTTCATGAATTTGTGCTATCAGTGTAGGACAATCTATCAGCTCATGATCGAACTACCACAATAATTGCACGAAATTCTCATTGGGTTGGTATAATCCTGCGCGTAAATGTTTGTGTCCTCCGCAGTTGTAGCAGATTAGTTGCCCACGACCCCTTCTGCCCCGTCCTTGTCCACGGCCCTGGAACCCACCACGCGTGATTGCTGCGGCTGGATCCTGACCTCGCACCTCAATCTGCATTCTATAAGTAGGTGACTGGTCCATTAACAATTGGTAGCTACGATAGTCTCTTTCCTCGTGGGCCACTGACCTGCAAAAGTTGCAAAATAGCTGCTGGGGGGTCTAGTTGTATTTTGGTAATAGGTTACAGTTATCATTGTTGTGATTTCCTCCCACCTGACAGATTGTGCACCAGAGCGGGGCTGCGATGCTCAGTCCTGTCTGTGCCTCTGGTCGCAATAGCATTGGTCCCCCCGTTGCCACAAAATTTACTATGACCGAGCAGTGATCTTTATCGTGTCCCTAGCTTCTACACTTTATACACCATACTTCCTCCCAAACTTCTGCTCGCGGTATCTGTTCTTGTTTTATCTTCTTCATTTCAACACACAAATCTTGGATCTGCGCTTGGATTTGCTGAACTCCCAACCCCGGTCTTGCAATGGAGTTTCGTGTAACCTCATTGTTATCTCTAGCACTTCATCCTAGGTTGAGATCTTCTGTTGTGATAGAGCCACCCTTAGATGTGGTGTTAAGGATGCCATAAACCAAGTGCAGTGTTGTGCATCTGTCAATGTCATGTTAGCCTTACGAATAGTACTCTTTAGTCTTTGGTCCAAATCGCACTGGGTTTCTCTAGGCATCATCACGATTTCTTTGAACCCTATAATCGACTATGTTTTTGACTTCGGCCAGCTAAACTCATTCTTCAATTCGGTCTGAATTTCCCCTGTCCCCGCCGTTGGGTGCTTGCCTGAATATTTTATGTTCCATGTTAGTGCTCAGTCCTGCAACACGCTGACTAAGGTAGCTTTTCTAATATTATCATCCGCAATTTGCTGCGCATTCGATACTGATGTTAGCACAAACCAGAATTGTTCCAGGTCTTCACCTCCTGCTCCTTTGAATACTGGTAACTGAATAATGCTTGCCATAGTTACCCTTGATCTACTATTGTTCCTGGTCCCTTCGATCCTTCAACGGTCTTCTCTATAAATTCCCCTCATTTCACACCAAACACCCCTTAGGCAGATCTCGGTCTTGGTAATGTAACCATTTGTTGGCTTATATGGGCCTGACCCAGGTTCGGAAGAATTATTTAGCCAAGCAAATCCCGCAGCTACCAGCCCTTTCGGCAACAGCCTGTGAAGCGCAGACTGAGGTCTCACCCGAGGTAGTAGGGGAGGGTGCTGGAATTAGGTTTCTGTAGCCTTGGAATTTCTGGATGTGGTTTGGAGGTTTCACGCTCCGTTCTACAGCTTCGCGTTGCACTGTATTCACGCGGATCCAGAGTACCTCGCGTAGTCTACAGATCTAATCTAGTGGATGACGTATTGCAACTCAGATCTAATTTAAAGTGGTATTTAAGAAAACATTTATCACTTTTATTCAGTTCATGTATTAAGATTAAAACCAGATTCAAAATTATTCAACAATTAATGTGCATAGACCCAAAACAACCTTATTAACCATACAAAATGCCAGATTTGCAATAATTCAGAGATCACAAATAATTTTCAGAATGAACTTATCTTTATTTCCATTTAACACCAGTACATCTAGATCCGCCTTGCGCACTCAGATGCAGGGGTCCATGTAAACAACGGTGGACTCTTCCAGGCCTCTGTGCACACAGCTGCAGAGCCTCTATCCTCTACCCAACCCCCGAATTGGACTTACAGACACTTTCAGAATGCTTCTAACACCCCATTACAATTTAGCTCCAAGATCCTACCCCAAAAATAACTGCCTTTCCCTCATAGAGCCGTGCTCCTTTTATACCTATCTGTGGTCCGGGACTGACTTGCTTCCTATTATTTTATATTATTTTTCGGGCGGACAACCCTTTGACTCTGTCTTTTACATTTCGCGCTCCGCATATTTAAGAGGTTTACAATATTTTTATCCTAATTTTTAGGCTATCAGACCCAAAACTGTTACGCGGGACCTCCGCTACCCAACAAGATGCAAGAGGAATTTTACTTAGCTGTGTGCTAAAAGATGAAGTAGATAATCTTATGCAAAAATTCCATGGAGATTGTGGAGGACACTTGTACTGGAAGAGAACAACAAACAAGATTTTAAGGGCTAGGTTTTACTAGCCCACCTTATTTGCAGATGTCCATAGGAAAGTCACCACATGTCATCAATGCCAAATATTTGAAGGAAAAAGAAAATTGTTACCCCTACCCTTGAAGCCCATATCATTTGAAAATCCTTTCTGGCAATGGGGTTTGGATTTCATTCAAGAAATACATCCTAGTTCCTCAACCGAACATAAGTGGATTCTTACAGCCACTGATTATTTCACAAAATGGATTGAAGCTATACCTAGAAGACAAGCCATAGATGTAGCGATCATTAAATTCATGGAAGGTAACATTCTTACCAAATTTGTATGCCCAGATAATATTATTACTAATAATGCAAGTGCATTCAAATCAAAGAAGATGGTTGACTTTTTCAACAAGTAAAGAATAAGATTGGGTCACTCTACTGCCTATTACCCACAGGGAAATGGGTTAGCATAGTCTTCAAATAAAAGTTTGGTTAATATCATTAAGAAGTTATTGCAGGATAACAAAAAGTCTTCGCGCAATAAATTGATCAATGATTTGTGGGCAGACATGATTAGTACCAAAAATCCTATTGGTATGTCTCCATTCCAATTAGGTTATGGGCTAGATGTTGTTTTCCCCTCATCCATAGGAAACCATGTTCTCAAACTACTGCAAGAGTCACAAGGTGAGCCCAATGATTTAGAAAGGAGGATAAACCAAACCATACAACTGCAACAATCAAGAGAAGAAGTTTACAATAAAACCTAAGTCATCCAAGAGAACATCAAAAAGATTTATGATAGAAGAACTAAAGTTGATGATTTTCAATTAGAAGGCATTGTACTAAAGTGGGATTCAAGAAACAAGGATAAAGGTATGCATGGTAAGTTTGATAATCCATGGAAGGGACCATATAAAATTGATGCTTACAGAGGAAACAATGCATTTGTCCTTAAATACGTGTCTAGAGAACAACTGCCTAGTGGACCTGTAAATGGTAGAATGCTCAAACATTACTTCCCTCAAGGATAAATTACTTTTCACTCAAATCATTGTGAATACCATTATGTTTTTATACTATTAGTGTGGGTGGCTTACATCAAAATTTAAAGCCTGAGGTTAATACCATAAGAATTTGATGAGTTGTTTCCATATCTACAGCAATAACATATCAATTTAGATGCAGAATAAAGATTGAACACAATGGACCAATGCTACTGATATACTACATTATTGACACCTCACAAGGAGGATGTCATCCCCAGTTGGAGCCATTGTTAGGGTCCTATAATTCATAGGATCAAATGATTATTGTGTATTATTTGTCAGTTGATAGAAATTGTAAATAATATTGTATTTTGCAAATGATTTACACACAAAAAAAAATGATGACAAAAAAGGGGATTAAAAAAATGTATATGAGAAAAGAAAAATAGAATAAAAAGAAAAAGAAAAAGAAAAGAATGAAAACCCCCATATATATATATATATATATATATATATATATATATATATATATATATATATATCTATATATATATGCAAGTCAGCAAGTCTAAATGCCACTAAAAAACAAAAAGGCATCAAAGATACTTTAGAAATTTTTCAAATAAAGTGTGTCACCTTTTTGAATGCCACATAGAAATAGATTTCCTAAGTTTTATCATACTTTTTAATCATGGTTGAACTGAGTTAAGTAAGGTTGTTTAGGTTAGTGAATAAATCAACCACCCAGTTTAATCTTGGTTGAAATTAATTAGGTAGAATAGAGAAAGATTAAACAAAGTGTTTAACCTTGGTTAAATTTCATAAATAAGCATTAGAGTAGGAGTTGCACAACCTTGGAGAAAAAATAAAAATGGGCTTGCTAGATTAAATGCACCCTTAGGGTTAACTAAATATGTTTTGGAGTAATTAATCTTGCTTATAATAAATTAATCGTGTCATTTAAACACAATTAATAATTTGTAAATGGGTTACTGGCACCAACGTTTTGATTTATCATAAAGTTGAAAGGGACAAAATTGGTTTGTCGGATTGTGGTAAAGAGGGTGCATGATGCAACCTCCATGATCTACCTCATCCAAATCAATGACAGGGGATCGATTTCGGACCCCCCAATCCATTATATCGTTTTCAGAAGGGGGGGGTCTGAAAAGCGGATTCATTTTTCCAGGCCCCACGCTACATGGCAGGTGCTCAAGATTTCACACCCCCCCTGCTCAATACCTCTCACCACCTATGCCCCCCGAGAACCACTCCATCTCCCACAAAAATTTATAAGCACCTGTCACCTCGCTGCCTCCCGCCACATCTCTGCTCCCCCTCCACTCCTATCATGCCACACATCCTTCCCGCTCCCGCATATCGTTACCCTTCCCTTCTGCCACAGTGTTTTTCCCCATTTTGACACCTATTTCTCCCATTACGCCCTATCCATTACACCATGACTGTTTTCTCTCCAACGTGCACCAGGTAGCAAAATACCCCCTCCATAACGGTCAGACACAATGGGAATTGTCCAATTTCCTACAAAAACCTCCCAATTTTTCAGTGTGGCCCCCTTTCCACTTCCCATTTATTTCAGAGAATAGGTGTAGTGGTTTAAAACCCCATCTCCCCCACCGAACTACTCTGCCAGTCACTGTAGATTCCAGGTAGAATTTTCCCGGCCAGGTACTTGTTACATAAAGCAAATTATTCAGAAAGCAACCGAATTTTCCTGGGTAAATACCACTGAATCTCCACCTCTTTTCCTACCAATTTTAAAAATGGAAACTAAGGGAAAATCGAAACCAACCAGTGAAAATCCAATGACCCTTCCTTCCATTGATCTAGACCATTTACCCCTGGTCAACCAACAATATAAAATCACATAGACTAATTATGAGTTCTACTTGTTCGAACTACACAATTGGCTCAATTAAACCTTTGTGGACTAGAGTGATGAAATCAATCTCTGGGAATCCATCTTGCCACAATTCATGTTTCCCTAGACTCACCCTTTCCTGGATTTTGTTTTCTGGTGTCAAGCCAGGTATATCCCCAGGCAAAGAGCCATTGTGGCCTAGAATGGAGACGTTTTGTTTACTCTAACCTCGGAGTCAATTAACCAGATGCTCCAACTCCCCCAGAATTATTGTTTGAGCCCTTTCTTCGTATATTCCCTCATGGAACTCTACCAAACGCTGACCTTCTCTGAAAGAGCCAAAATATTTGAATTTTTCTTGCTAGAGGATGTCCATCTTCCAAAGTAAAATACACCATATTCAGCCTCCGTGTTTCTAGAAAATACCAAGAAAATTATCTCATCAATATCTTGTCATCTAGGGTATCAATAAGATCAATGGGTGGATGAACCTATCCTAGGTTTTTTGTCCATTTTTCCACAGAAGAAAAACCTTCTGTAATGTTTAATTTTAGCCAATTCCTTGCAGACAACATCCATGAGCAATTTCTCAAGATTACCACAAAAGGAATTTTTAAACATGCATCAATGTTATCTTATATGTTTCTATTTTACCAGGAAGAAGGATTCCCAATTACTTTGCAGAAACTAGATGAACAAGGCAATGCACAATCAGTCACTTAGTAGACCTATTTGGTGTGGAAGAGTTCAAATAATTTTAGTTCCAGTGACTTCATATACCAACTTATTATATAGTTGCATGCCTTCTTAACAGCAATGTGGAACCTAGAATAGGTTATGAGATACAAAGAACCTTACACCTTAGTGAACAAGTTAAAAAAGGAGACTGATATTTGTACCAAAACTACATAGAAATTAGAGTGTATGGTTGTGGGTTTCTATCATACAGACTGCCAAAATGTGTTCTTATGAGAATTTTATCATTGGAATATATAAGGAAAATGATCAACATGGATGACTTACACTTTGTTTCAGCTAAAAAGAAGTCACAGTTCAAGATCAATTCATAGGTGGGGCCATTCATATGCAACAACAAAACATCATGTAAAGAGGCAGATACACTTCTCAAACAAATGAACTTCCAATTAAAGTTTTACTTGGTCATACGACCTCTTCAACATCATTTCCAGTTTAAGAGTGGAATAGAAGACCACTCCTTACACTCATATGCCCAGGTCAGAGATTGAAAATTTCATGAACCAGGATTAGTGGGAGGAGAACACTCTGCAAGAAGCTGAAGAACATGTTCTATCTACAACCACTTCAAAAACTCTAGTACCTCAGGAGGAGCATGACAAAAGGCTAAGAGAAGAAAAATCTTTTGTAGTAACAAATATTGGAGGCAAGGAATTCCTAATATATACAAAGAAGGAAACAACTAATCCAAAACCAATTTTCATGCAGGATGATGAAGGACAGGCTACTATAGTTTCAATAGGCTCACCTGTTTCTACAAGACCAAAAATATTTTTGCAAGTATAAGACAAGAAGATATTTTTGTAGGATCTCCATCTTCCTCAGCCTCACAAGATCCTCCTGATTTAGTACAGACAATAGACTTGGCTCAAGGCCAAATAGAGCCAAACATTTTTGCTAAGTACAAAGAAATCAAGAAGAAAAATGGAATGTTAAAGGCCAGCACATATACTAAATTCTGGAAGCAAATCGCTTCTTCCAAACACAGGCTTTTGTTAGCCTTTGATACTGAACAAGGAAGAATGCAAGTGGCTTTCCTATAGGCATGGGTTCCATTCCCAAAATGACCAGCAGGATACAAGAAGACAATCTTCTCCTTTGACACCAATCAAATCCATCTGATTGATCAAATGGATATGCACAAGAAAACTGGGGAGATGTTATACTCCACTTTGACTAATACTATATTGACAACTTCAAAACTACAGGCTTCCATCAGCAATATACAGTCACAATTGAAGCTAGAGAAGATTTCATCTTTGGAAAAAGATACTAGAATCAAATCGCTAGAGGACTTAGTCATTAAGCTAGGTTATGACCCCAGTAATATAAAGGTAGTAGAGGAGATTGTGAGGAAAATGAATGCAGATATAGAAGCTCTGAGGAAGCAGCTCAAGTTGCCATCTACAAAGGATCCATGGACCAAGGAAATGGGAGAACTAGAAAAGAAAAAGGAAGACATGTTCAAGATAATAATTGAACAGGATGTCTAGATCAGATAAATGGAGGTAGATCTAGAAACATTTCTCAAGGAGAAAGAGTAGTCCTCCCAGTTGGCTTTAGTTCCACTAACTACAGTTCCTATTTTAGTCACAAGAACAATAGAGCTACATCAATAACAACACCAACACAAACCACAGATTATGCCACTGAATTGGTTAAAGTCATGCAAGATATGTCCATTCAGGGAACTAAAATTGAGAAGTTAAAAGATCAGCTAAAGAATTTACAGGACTAGAAATTGAAGATAGACAACTCTTATGTAGTAGAATTATAAAAATCTAATATACTTGCTTAGAGAATAGAGTTTTCATAGAATGAGTTAGTAATGGCTCAAACTTTAGCACAAGCCAAAGAAAACATATTGGTGGATATAAATCAGGCCATAAGAGAAATTTGTCCATCAATTCAAATTATCTTTGAACATGAAGAATTGATTCAGAGGTCAAAAACAATAATAGAAGAGGTAAGAGAAATGTTGGGATACAAGCTGAGTGAAGAAACAACCTTAATCAAAGTTTTGAATTCTAAAACTAAGGAAGAACTGGAAGAGCTTCAGATTGCAGATAGAACAGGAGCCATTTTGGAGATAAAGAATTTTTTACAAAAGAGGAACCTTATGATACAACTAGAGAATAAGTTCCAGTCTCTAGAAACTGTTGTTCAAAGGTTTCATACCAAGTTCAATATACTAAATCAAAGAGGGCTACTAGGGCTGGTAGCAATGAATGATAGATTGATCAGTTGTAGTGACTACAACCACTATAAACTGATTACTATTGCCCAAGATAAGTCTATGTTTTTAGGGGCAACAAGAAGTATTATAGAGAAGGCTTTCCTACAGGCTTTATAGTTTGATTTGATCATTGAACATGAGATCAAACACATTTTCATCAAGAAGCCTACATTTGAGAAATATACTAAAGTTGATGAAACATATAGAAAGCCAATAAAACTTTCTATCCCTAGTGAAGATCGATGGGATCACTTGTCTGAATTACTTGAGTGAAACATGTTTTATCTCAGACAGCAAGGCAACACCTTTTTGGGACTAGTCATCAACAACCATCCTCGACAATAGTGCCAGTAGCTCCAACAGTTCCAACTTCCTAAATTTTTGTACTGTTTATGTAATCAATTTTAGATGTTTTAGGATTTTGTCTTGATCTTTTGACATCAAGATATTTTCTAATTATTTTCTATAATTACTTCATAATTCTAAGTAGTAGAGCTTGAAGTTTATGTAAATTTGTTCCAGAAAGTTCCAGTGGACACATTTCAGTAATACATATGCTTTTTCAAAGAAAACTTGACTCAGCTTGGGATACATATGCTTTGTAATTTCACATGTGTTTTTTAATCTATTTTGTTCAAAGAAAATTATGAACTTGACTTTGTTTTAGTACACTTAGTTCTGTCTTTTGAGCAATTTCAATGTTTTCTACCAAAGTTAGGCAACAAAATTCTTAATTTCTCTTTGCTTAATGGACACTTAATCATTTCTTCTTTTTTACATCTCATCAAGCATATAAGATCGAATAAATATGCCTACATTGCCTTGTTAGATCTGTCTGTAAATGCTGAAATAAATCTGTTCGAATAATGTTGACTCCATTTACCAATGGTATCTTGTTACATTATCAACCAATCAACCAAATAAAATAAAAAACCAAACTATTTAACTTTCATAACTATCTTAATATCTCAATACAAACAAATCTAAAACTGAAAGAGAGATCCCTCTTTGAAGCTGGCAGGGCTAGATCCTAGCTTCCAAAGTGGTTTTGTGGTTACTTTTGTATTTCTTTCATAGTCTTAGGAAATACAAAGTGCTAATACAACCTTAGGAGCTAAAATCTCCTCAGCTACATGTAGATGAAGCTCCCTCTCAATAGAAACTCGCATGACCTTCTCCTCATCGAATTTGACATCCCTGTGAACCACTGTCATCTTGTTGGTTAGCAAGTACACCCAATAGTTGTGAGGTGTATCAGTGTACTCCACAATTATCCCCAACTTTGTTTTTGGCTCAAGCTTCTTCCATGCATATTTGGTCACATGGTAATATACCCATGACCCAAAAATCCTCAAGTGACTAGCATCTAGCCTCTTACCGGAATAAGCCTCCTCTACTGTCTTCTTCATCCCATGTATCTGATGCGGTTTACTGTTCTGAACATAAACTATTGTGTTGCATGCCTCAACCCACAAGTGTAGTGGGAGACCCTGCTCATGCAACATCACCCTTGCTACCCCTACCATGATTTTGTTCTTCCTCTCGTCCACCCCATTCTTCTGAGGGTTATGGGGTGTCGTCAACTCTCATTTAATCCTTTCTGCTGCACAGAAGTTCTTAAACTCATTTAAGACATACTCACCACTGTTATCACTCTGTAGAGCTTTAAGCTTATTACCCAACTCTTTCTCAACCAATGATTTAAATTCACAAAACTTTGTTAAACTTTGATCCTTCTTCTGCATGAAAAATATCCAACATTTACAAGAAAAGTCATCAACAAATATAACATGATACATGTGTTTCGCCATGGATGCTGTTGAGAATGGCCCACACACATCTGAATGGACTTTCTCTAGAATAGCCTTTGTTTGACTGTCTCTGGCGTGAAAGGAAAACTTGTTGTATTTACCCAAAGTACACCTCTTGCATGTATAAACTTGCTCTAGTGTACCTTTGGGAAAACCGGTGGAGATTTGTTGCATGATCTTCAAAGCCCCATGATGCAATTGGCCCAATCGCCTATGCCACAACTCGCCAACATCTCGGCTCTGCACCATCTCTTCTTTCATGCTGAAAGCAACACAATCCTCTACCTCCATCTTATATAGATTCTTCACCCGAATCCATATCTTCTTTGCTTGAATTGTGGCTATGCGTCGAAGGAACGTATTCCTTTCACGAAGATCACATCATAGCCTCTATCCTCAAGCATGACAATGAATACCAAGTTCTTCTTCAGCACAGGCACATACATAACATTCTCCAAGGTGATTGGAGCCCCCTTCTCCCTTTGGACTGTAACTGTGCCAAATCAAGTAGCATTATACCTCCTGTTGTCACCCATCTTGATATGCATCTGGAGATATTTCTCCTCCAAGCCACTGAATAACTCCTTGTCACCAGTCATGTGGAATGAAGCTCCACTATCTAAGTACCATACACTTCCCATCATTTAAGACACCATGCATGTAATGAGGGAAAATTCCAATTCAAATTGAGAGGCCAAAGCCTCACTCGCTCCTCCTCCTAAGGACTTCTTCTTGGAATTCTTGAGTGGACAATTTGTATCAAAAACGCCGAGCTCATGGCAATGAAATAATTTCACTTTCGTCATGTCTATCTTCTCCCCTCCGTGGCAAGAATCTGATTTGTAATGGGAAGCTTTCCATTTCCCCTTCCTCGCCTTAATCGCTAAGGCACAATTCTCTTCATCATTAGTCTTTGATGAAGAGCCATCCCTGGTGTTCCTCTTGATCTCCTCCTACATCAAATCCGAATCTGGCAACTTCTCCTGACCATTGACAGAGTCCTGATAACTATGCCAACTCTTTGGGAGTCCCAAAAGAGAAAGAGTCACCATATCATCCTCAGCAACCATGATTCCAACACTTCCAAGTTCATCGCAACATTGAGTGAACTTGTTCAAGTATTTTGGAATAGTCTTGCCTTTCTCCATTTTGATTTTTTGAAGTTTATCCTGTTAGCGCTTGAAATTTCACCTCAGGCTAAGAAAGGTAAATCTCAAGGCTACATCAAACCATTTAGCCTCGTAGCTAGCCCTACGGGGCAGGAGAAGGCTCTCTCCGGTCAATCTCGGTAGATCTTCAATGAGATGAGATGACCAACAAGGTAACACTGATATTAGGCTAGTAAACTGATTAAAAGGTTGATTTGGGGTTTTTTGGGTTTTTGGTGGCAAATTGAGGAATTGCAATTTTGGGTGCGGGGATTTGACACAGTTTCTGCAGGGGGTTCTTTGGGGCGAGGTAGGAGACAGTATTGATGCCTTTGATTGAGGTGGATGATCAGGAATGAAAGGTGAAGAGCTAAAGAGAGCAAACAATAACTTTGAATTCTCCTTAAACAGTAGAAAACATAGAAATTAAACAAATTTAAAAGCAAAGCATGGCAAGCATGAATTCTTACTTTAACACTTCATTTGTTTAATGTGCAGCAGTAAAGGAAAGGAAATGATTCACATAAACACACTTACAAGAACATTGAGAAACACACCATCAACACATGAGTCCACAAGAATCCCAAAGAGGACTGCCAAACCCTGGTCTTCCTTAGCCAAAAATTGCAGAGATACAATGAATAATACAATGATAGCTTCTCCCTCAAGATTCCAACCTTCCAACCCCTGAAAATGATTAAGAAAATACATAATATAGGCAAGCCAACCTCTTCCCTTGCCTCTAGGGGTCGAGGTCATCCTTCTAGGAGCTGTTTCAACTAATTCTAAGCTGAGCACTAAAATCTAGGCAGTCAAAACAACTTGCCTCTATAAGCTAGGAAACCAATCCATTCATTAAATATTTACCCTTGACATGAATGAATATTCTAGAAGTGTTAAACAAGAGTAAAAGTGTCTTAGAGTTAAAATAATTACATCAAAGATAATCATCTTCAACCCCAAAAAGTCAAACTGAGTCAAATATGCGTTTTCTGGGCTGTACAATGCAATCTGGCAAAATTTCCTCAACGGGTCGTGCCCCTTTTCTCAACGGGTCGCTCACTTTGGAGCTCTGTTTGGGGCACTTCCAGGTGTCAGAATCGGGTGCAGGATAGCACGTTGGAAAGGTCTGCGAGTCTACTTTCCAACCCAACTAGAATTTTTGAATTTGGAGTTCATTTGCCCAGTTAAAACTCAATTCTCCCAAGCCAGCTTTCTGCAGTTCAAAAAAGTGGCAGAAAGTCAAATTTTGCATGTATTTTGACCTTCTGGAGGCCCAAAACCCCATAAAACCTCAAGTCCATCCATGGGCATATGTAACTTTGCATGAAAAATCTAGAAATGCTGAGTTTTCACAAAAAGGAGCTACGATGACAAAGGGTCTCACCGGGGGTGAGACCCGTTGAGGAGCCAAAACCTGTAAATTTCCAAAAATTGCCAAAATTACCCAAAATTCTCAAAAAAATTTGGGATTTGAGCTGTGGCTAGGCTATTGAGTGCCATGATCCTTGAGTGAAGCCTCAGCCAAGATACAGAGGGGATTTGGCCTCTTTCTCCATTTTAGTGCCTCGGTCAACCGCCTTTGAAAAATTTTCATTTTCGCCTTGTAAAATCCACCCCTGCAAATCGGTCAAGGAGGTGGGCTCCTCTCTCCTATGATGGCCACCTTTACCATCCTTATGAGGCCTCCTCTGTACCTCAACCTTTGAAGATGATGACTGATCATCACTTTGCTTATAAGTCTCGGTTTCTGACATTGTTTAGGAGCAAAGTGGACAAACTGTACTGCTATCTTTGCCTGTAAAAAGTGTTGAATTCTATGCTGTTTCAAGGGGACAAGGAACATGAGGGAAATGTTAGGGGAGGGGCTTTTTTACAAGGAATGGGAATATATAAATATTACAGGGAATTTTTAAGGGAAACTTTGCAAATCATTATGCATATAGGAACACATATTTGTAATTGGGAAATCATTTGCAAAGATCATTACATATGGGAAAAAACATGTATGAAAGTGAACATGGGAATATGCATACATGTATTAATAGGGGAAGTAGGGAAACCATACACAAAACCTGCTGATATATTCATCAACATTTTCTTTTGTTTTCACATGAATTTTTACACATGTATATGGTAGAGGGAAATTAGGATTTTGTATGCTTTGGGAAAGGGGTAGGGTTTACATTTTTAGTCATTAAGGATGGGGAAAGATTTGCATTTTATTTGTAAAATACAATGGGAAAGGAGAAGAACATATAAATGTGAGTGAAAGGGAAAGGAGGGAAACAAACCAAAGGGAAAAATGACTTGAAACAACATAAACCCTAGCACCATTTGCTCATTAACATTGCAACCATATAAGGAGTTCCACTTGCAAAATTTTAATCATTTTAACATGTTCATGACACCCACCATCATAACCAGCAATTAATCCATGTTTAGAGCACCTACCTCAAGCAAATTGATAGCTTGGAAAGATTTTGAGGTAATTGGTTTGAAGTTTGCAGCAAGGCGGTTCAACGGGTCGCGCACGTTGCTTTTCTGAACTGCAGAAGAGCTCTCAACGGGTCGCGCACCACCCAACGGGTCACGCTTTTTCAGGAGGCATTTGGAGGCCTTCCCGGTGTCGGCATTGGGCGCATGATAGCTCGTTGTAAAGTGATTTGAGTCTAATTTCCAACCCAACTGGAATTTTTCAATTTGGAGTTGATTTGACCTGTCAAAAATCAAATCTCCCAAGACTGGTCAAAAAGTGCCAAATGAGGCTGCCTCAAGGAAGAGTGTTGTTGCAGTCAACTTTTGAATGCCTTCCTCAACCCCAAATTGAGTTCATGATAGCTCATTGGAAATATATTTGTGTCTAGTTATCATTTTACCCATCACACAAATCATTTGGCCAACAAAGATAGGAGAAAACTTGATTTTCCCAAGGTCACTTCAGAAGTGCCTTTGATTCTCCTAAGGCAACTGTATTTTTGACATTTCTCTCAAACCATGAAACCTGTGCAAAAAAGGAAAGATGTTTTTCTTCCTTGGCATGTTTTGAACAAAAACCTCTCTCATTTTCCCAAAATTCATCTTTTATTGCTCTGAAACATCATTTGAGTGAAACTTGTCCCGATGTGTGAAACAAGGAATTTTGTCGAAATGAAGCGAAATGAAGGGGATAGGGGGCTTCTAAATTCTTGAGGAAATTTTTGGGAGTAGGGAGGGATGTTAGGAAGTAGGGGAAAGTGGAATATCAGAGATTGAGTGAGGGGAAGGGGTCCAAAAGGGAAAAACACAGGCCAAACCTAGAAAATTGCCAGGTTGTAGCTAGAAACTAGGGTTTGTGCAAAAATGAGGAATTTGGCGGATCTAAGGGATGGGAAGTGTTTGATAAGGTACTTTAAGGATAGGGGAAGGTGTATGAACATCAGGATACAAGTTTTGTCGATGATTTGACCGTCCAAGAGATATTAGCTTTCAAAACCCTAGGAGAGGGAAATGACCTTACCTAGGCACAACTGAAGCATGAATAAGGTGTAAAATGACTCGTTCGACACTGACATGATAATGAAAACCCTCTGGATGATGATAGGCTCAGCTGAATGATGACATGGACTGACATTTGGGCAAACCCTAGACCTAATGCCTAGTGACCAAATATTGCTTGAAAACTCTTTGAAATGACAAAATTTGACTTGGAAACTCTGAGACCACTTTGTTAGAGCATATTTGATCACTGGAGGAAGGCTGGAAAGACTGACACTAACATATCCTTCAGTGCCAATTTCCTTTGGTCACTTTTGTTCTGATAAAAGTTCGTCAATGCTTTCCACATAGCATATGGAGTTTCCTTTCCATGGAAACTTGAGACAATGTGGTCTCAAACTCTTTCAAGGATTATCCACCTTGCCTTTTCCACACACTTCTTCCATTCAGCCAGATTCTATGCATTCGATGTTGTTGGCTTAGGAATGTCTTGATCAACGAATTCCTTCAAGCCATTATCCTTCAACACAACCTCCATTTTGTCCCTCCATACTATCAAATTTGAGTTGGCATACTCGAGCCACAAACCATAGAACGACATCTACAGATCTTGAAGTATGTATTGCAAATTTGAATTTCACCTATAACCCAAAAACTCAAAACTTTGAAATCTCCTCTAGTATATTGAATTCAACTATGATACCATGTAGAATTTCTTGTAGATTCACAAGCTCATGCAATTTACTAAAGCATAGGATAGGAATCTACTTCTACTTTCAGCCAATGGAAGCCAATAGATCGATGGAAATAATATGGACAAGAATAAGACAAATCAATAGCACATAACACAATAAGTTTTCCTAGGGAAAGCCACTGCTTAAAACCCCACCTATCTGTATTGCATTAAATCAGAAATATGAGTGAAGATACTATAGAAAACCCTGTAGATTCACAAATTTGCTAAAGCAAGAGACAAGAATCTACTTCTACTCTTTACAACGAAAGCTCATAAACATTGAGAAAACAATAATCAATAGAGGAATAGAATCAAAGGCACATAACACAATAAATATCTAGGGAAATCCATAGCTCAAAACCCCACTATCTGTTTTGTATTAATCTAGAAAATCAAGATGAAATTACAATGCTTGTTCTCTCTAGAACAATCCCAGCACTCAACAAATTCATTCTCCAACTCATAAGAAAGCTCAAGGCCAAAGCTTATCCAATTCACAAGCTCTCCAAGTCTCTATTCCAATGTGTAATTCCTGTGAAAGATATCCTGTATTTAAAGGGAAATAAAGCCTCTAAAAATAGTGCAATCCCAGTTCCTAAATGCATGCACTATGAGTGCAACTCAGAAAAATCTAAAACAAATAGTACACTGTCCCTGCACTCTAGCCTCAATTGGGTCTTTCTCAAAATTGAAATGCATGAGTTTCTGATGAGTAAATATTTAGTTAACTAGGGTAGCACTGGTGGAGTTCATTAGTGACACCACTGACTATTAACTCACTATTAGTTCTCTCAATCAGTTTGAGAACTAATTTAATTGAACTATCTCATGAAACTGAGTCTTCTATTTTAAAACTCACAATTAATTCATATTGGACTCCTACAAAGTAGGGAGAATATACACATAAAAACAAAAATACTTTCAACTCGAATTTCATAAGTTAAGTAAGTTTAATAAACTTAATTTAACTATTTTAAGTTGCTATGAGAATAGAATTGAAATATAATTCATAGCTTAATTCAAGGACAAATTAAAATAGAATTTCTTGTTGCCATTTCTCAACACTCCCTCTCAACAAGAAAGGGATTATCAACTACCCTAATCATGTCTCTGTGAAACTCGAATTACATCTTGATAATGCCTTTGTCAAGATGGTAGCATCTTTCTCCTCCGTGGGAATGTAATCTAACAACATCATCAACCTCAATACATAATCTTTGAGATGATGTTACCGGATATCAATATGCTTGGACCAATCATGAAAGACTGGACTTTCAAAGAGTTTGATACAACTCTGATTATCACAATAAATCTTTGTCGGATCCATCTGCTAACCAAACAAACCAACCAAGATCTTCCTCATCTAGATAACCTCACATGTTTCCTGACTTGCATCCATGTACTCTTCCTTTGTCGAACTAAGTGCAACCGATCTCTATTTCCTATTGTACCAAGAAACTGCTGCTGACCTAATACTAAATATCCCTCCTGATGTTCTCTTCCTGTCGGATGGACTCCTTACCCAATCTACATCCATGAAGCCTTGAAGATTCACTCCCTTTGTCCATTTGTACCATAACCCAAACTGAGTAGTGCCTCTGAGGTATCTCAGTACATGCTTTGTCACCTTCCAATACAGCTTGGTAGGCCTAACCATTGATTGACTAAGATAGTTAACTGCATAACACATATCCAGTCGTGTGTTCACAAAGTACATGAGTGAACCCAAAAGATGCATTTAAATAGTAGCTTCCACTACTCCCCTAAAGTAGCATCCTCCTTCGTCGAGTTACCAGCTAGAGGAGTCTCCATGGTTTTACTGCTCTCCATGCAGAATCTCCTAAGTATCTCATTGACATACTTGCCCTAAGATACAAACAACTCCCCATCTCCCTGCCATACCTCCATGCCAAGAAAGTAATGCATGAGCCCCATGTCCTTTAGCTCAAACTCTCTTGCAAGGTCCTCCTTGCAAGATTTGATGAGCTTCTCATCACCTATCAGTGTGAGATCATCTACATAAATTACAATGATCAACAACTTACCTTCCACCACTATGTGATATTGGTTCGCATCCGCTTCACTCTTCGTGAATCCCAACCCAGGGAAGTAGTTATCTATCTTGGTGTACCAAGCACGAGGTGCTTGCTTCAGCCCATACAATGCTCTCTTGAGTCGGCACACATGTGACTCATGGTCCAAGGTTTCAAAACCTTCGGGATGCTCTATGTAAACCTCTTCCTCAATCATGCCATTGAGGAAGGTAGTCTTCACATCCATCTGATGGATCTTCCAACCCATCTGTGCTGATAGTGCAAAAATAGATCTGATTGACGAGTACCTTGAAACATGAGCACATGTATCATCATAGTCAATCCTCTCTACCTTTGAAAAACCATGGGCCACAAATCTGGCCTTATGATTCTCCACACTACCATTTACACCTTGTTTTACCTTGTAAAGCCAACGAGAGCTCACAACTGACTTGTCCTCCTGCCTCAGGACCACATCCAAAACATTGTTTTGAACTATGGAGTCATACTCCTCCACCATCACATCAACCCAAACTGCCTGTTGCACTACTTCCTGAAAGGAATATGGCTTTGTCACAACACATGCACCCATAAGTGCCATGTATCTAGTGTACCTCTCTGGTGACCTCCTCTATTTGCGCTGAGAAGAGGGTGCTCCCACATCCTCCCATGCATCATCCAATAATCTGTCAACCTCTCTAGTGCACTTTCTTCCCTCTCTGGAAGTCTTTGCCTGATTGGATGTCTCCACTCTCTGAACCTCTGCATGTGGCTACTCCACATCAATATGAGGCCCCTCAACCTTAAGAACTAAAAGCTTCTCATCCAGATGTAGCTCAAACTCCCTCTCAAGGGATACTCACATGGCCTTCTCCTCATCGAACTTGATATCTCTGCAGACCACTATCATCCAAATGGTCAGTATGTACACTCGATAGTTGTGCGGTGTATCAATGTACCCACAAATATCCCCAACTCTATTGTTGGCTCAAGCTTATTCCATGCATATTTGGTCACATGGCAATAAATCGATGAGCCAAAAATCCTGAAGTGACCAACATCTGACCTCTTATGAGAATAAGCCTCCTATGGTGTCTTCATCTCAAGTATCTGATGTGGGCTACAATTATGAACATAAACTTTTGTGTTACATGCCTCAGCCCACAAGTTTAGTGGTAGGCCATGATCATGCAACATCACCCTTGCTGCCCCTACTATGCTCCTATTCTTCCTCTCAACAACCCCATTCTGTTGAGGATTATGGGGTGTCGTCAACTCTTGTTTAATCCCTTCCGCTGCACAGAAGCTCTTAAACTCATTGGAGACATACTCACCGCCATTATCACTTTGTAGAGCCTTAACCTTCTTTCTAGACTCTTTCTCTACCAATGCTTTGAACTCAAAAAACTTTGTGAAAGGTTGATCCTTTTTCTGCATAAATGATACCCATCATTTATGAGAATAGTCATCAAAAAATATAACATAATACCCGTGTTTGGTCGTGTATGCTGTCGAGAATAGTTCACACACATATGAATGGACTCTCTCTAGAATAGACTCTACTCACCTGTCTCTATCTCCAAAGGAAGACTTGGTGTATTTTCCCAAAGTACAACCCTTGTATGTATCAACTTGCTCAAGTGTACCTTTGGGAAGACCGGTAGAGATTTGCTACAATTTATTCAAAGCCCCATGATGCAAGTGGCCCAATCACCTCTGCCACAACTCACCGACGTCTCTTCTCAACATCTTTTCTTATTTTGAACCCAAAGCAGCACAATCCTCTACCTCTATCTTATAGGGATTCTGAACTCAAATCCCTATCTTCTTTACTTGACCCATGGCTATGTGTCGAAGGAATGCCTTTCCTTTCGAAAAGATCACATCATAGCCTCTATCCTCAAGCATGGCAATGGATACCATGTTCTTCGTCAGTCCAGGTACATGCATAACATTCTTTTAGGTGAGTGGAGCCACATGCTCCCTCTAAAAAGTAATAGTGCCCACACCACCAACACTATACTTACCATCATCACCCATATTGATATGCATCTTGAGATCTTTCTCCTCCAGTTCATTGAATAACTCTTTATCATTAGTCATGTGGAAAGAAGCTCCACTGTCTAAGTACTAGACACTTCCCATCATTGAAGACACCATGCATGCAATGAGGGAAAAGTCCAATTAAAATTGGGAGCTAAAAGCCTTACCCGCCACTCCTCCTGAGGACTTTTCCTTGGAATTTTTCAATGGAAAATTTGTAGCAAAGTGACCCATCTTGTGACAATGAAGCATTCACCTTTTGTCATGCCTTTCTTCTTACCTCCATGATAAGAATCTGATTTGGAATGGGAAATTTTACCTTTCCCTTTCATCGCCTTAATCTCTACGGCACAATTCTCTTCATCATCAGTCTTGGATGAAGAGACATCCTTGGTGTTCCTCCGGATCTCATCTTGCATCAAATCCGACCGTAGTTGTTCCCAATCTGGCAACTTCTCCCAACCATTTACAGAGTCCTGATAACTATGCCAACTCTTTGAGAGTGCAGGAAGAGCAGGTCTCACTATATCCTCCTCGGCAACCGTGATTCCAACACTTCCAAGTTCATCCCGACATTGAGTGAATGTGGAAAAGTGATTTGAAATCGTCTCGCTTTTATCCATATTGATTTTACGAAGTTTATCCTTCAGTATCAACTTCCTCTAGAGAGCTGATTTTAAATCAACGATATCTCCCTCATCCCAACTCCGATTCGGCTGTTTTTTTTTTTTAATTTGGGTATTTTTTCCCAAGGAATCCAGATCTACAATTTGTTTCTAAAAATTTTAGACAGAAATTCTCAGATATTCTCTGCAAATTCTCGGCCCAAAAAAAATCTTGCTCCAATACCATGTAGAAAATCTTGTTGATTCACAAGCTAAAATAATTTGCTAAAGCAAGAGACAAGAATCTACTTCTACTCTTTACAGCGGAAACCCATAAACATCAAGCAAACAATAATCAATAGAGGAAGAGAATCAAAGGTGCATAACACAATAAATATCTGGGGAAATCCATAGCTCAAAACCCCACTATCTGTTTTGTATTAATCCTGAAAATCAAGATGAAATTACAATGCTTGTTCGCGCTAGAACAATCCCAACACTTAGAAAATTCAATCTCCAACTCATAAGAAATCTCAAGGCCAAATCTTAGCCAATTCGCAATCTCTCTGTCTCTATTCCAATGTGTAATTCCTATGAAGGATAACTTTTATTTAAATGGAAATAAAGAGTCTAAAAATAGTGCAATCCCAGTTCATGAATGCATGCACTACCAGTGCAACTCAAAAAAATCTAAAACAAATAGTATAATGTCCCTGCACTCTAGTATCAACTGGGTCTTTCTCAGAATCGACATGCATGAGTTTCTGATGAGTAAATATTTAGTTAACTAGGGTAGCATTGGTGGAGTTCATTAGTGACACCACTAACTGTGAACTCACTATTATTTCTCTCAATCAATATGAGAACTAATTTAACTGAACTAACTTGTTATAGTGTTTTCTTCTCAAATATGTGTGAAAATAACCCACTTAAGACTGTGGATGAAAAATAGTCTCAATAATATAAATGGTTGTTAAACATTGTAGATCTGCAGCAACTGATAGAAACAAAACCTGCCAAAGTCCTGATCTATGTTATAATCATAGTCAAACAACAAAAAGAAATAGTAATAACTCCAATCACCCAATGGAAACCATATATATAAAGAATAGATTTTATTATAACACCTATGAAGGGAACACATAAATGTTACTAGTCCCCCTCTATGGGATAGGTTCTTGGTTATCCTCAAATGTCTTCATCTTTTTGATAGAGTCTCTCTCCTCTATAATGTGTAAACCCAACAAATAAAATGTTTGAGCTCAATGGGAACTCAAATGGAAGAAAAATGGTGGTGGACAATGAAAATAATCAGAGTTACAACAGTGAGTGCAACAATGAAAATAATCAAAAGTGAATAATGAATGGAAAACCCTTCTATTTATAACAAAATATTGAGTTATCCTCGAATAATGAGCAATAATAAAATATTGTTAACCCCATTCTTGGAATAATCACTTGGAATATTTTATTATATTTGGTTAGGAGCGAAAAAGTATTTAAACTTTTATTTATAAATAATAAATAAATAAATGATTTATTTAACATCTCAAGAAATTCATTAAGGAATAATAAACAAATAATGATTTATTTAATTATTCCTAAGGGACTTAGTCAAATTTGACAAGGAATAATAATTAATTAGTGATTAATTAATTATTCCTCGAGAAAAATAAGATAATTAATAATTATCTATTGATTTTTCATAATTGGGTCAAATATGACAAGGAATAATAATTAAACAATAGTTTAATTGATTATTCCTAGAAGAAAATTAAATAAATAGTGATTTATTTATTTATTCTTCATGGGTTTAATTATGAATTACTTAACAAATGTGGTTTATTAAGTAATTTCTCATAGTGAAAGTGTTAGGTCCATATACTACTAGTGTAAGCCCTTATTGTTATTAGTGCAACCCCCTTATTATATTTTTTGCCCATGTAGTCCCCATATTGTTATTATTGTGCCCCATAGAAGCCCACTATTGTTATTTTTGTGCCCTTACATTATTATTGTTATGTCGGCTCTGATTACATTATGACCCCTTAGACTCCTATATATAGAAAGGAGGTCTTGTCATTTGTATCATGGAAGAATTATTCATTTGTGTAATGTAAAGGAGGCTTCCCCCTTAAAGAGGCTTATTTTGAAGGTGTTGATCTGTCTTTTCTATCTTTTGTGAGTTGGTTTCATAACATTTGGTATCAGAGCTTTGGATTCTAGGGTTTCGCTGCTCCAAATAGGTCATCGTGGAATTTTTGCTATAACTTTTTTCTGTGACGTTTCAGAAGCTAAAACAAAACCCATTTGAGCCGAAATCATTCTAAACGTCGGGTCCAAATTTCAGATCTTGTATCGCTATATTTTCAGAGATATGATCTAAGGAAGTTAGGGTTTTTGCAGACTCCTGAATTACATTCCAAACAGGTGACCTTGGGAAAATCGTCATAACTTTCTATCTAAGCATCAGATTGAAATTTCGTAATAAGTTAAAGAAAGAACACAGAGTGTAGTTTTCTGTGCATATTTTTAAGATTCGAAGGTCGAAATAGTAGCATGTGGCACTTCGTACAAGTTCGCTCTACTGAAAAAGTATATAAGAAGGTCATCTTGAGAGATTGGGCATAACTCTTTCTTGGTGAATCTAATTTTGATCAAACTAGTGGCATTGGAAAGAGGACGCAGAGGGATACTATAGGTCGAAATTTTAGACCTCAGAGATTTGAAATTATAGAGTTACATTCATTTCAAGATAGAGCTCCTAACATCAAGAAAAGGTGATATGAAGAAGTTTGATGGCAAGGATCCGGTAAATTGAATACTACATATGGAACAATATTTTGATCTACATGATGTACAATGGTTACAAAAGGTATGCATTGCATATTTATATTTAGAATCGAATCAATGTTTATGGTATAAAAGGCTTTCTTCTTGTAAATCACTTGTCAATTGGTCAATTTTCACGGAGGAAATGATAGCACATTATGAGGATACAAAGAGAAACACCTCCTTTAGCCAATTGATAAATCTCAAACCAAAGGGTTCAATGGCAGAGCACATGGAGGACTTCCAAAAATTGAATATAAGGGTAAATTATATTCCAGAGAAGCAAAGGGTTGATGTCTTCATAGGGAATTTAAAGGATAACTTTTAACATGAGGTTCATCTTTGGGAACCTGATTCATTGGAGAAGGCATTTAGGTTGGCAAGGGAAATTGAAAATGGAATTATGGAAACAAGGAATCCTACCACTCACAACTCTAAAGATGGAATTTTTTTTGCTCCTAGCCTTCTAGAAACTACAAGGTTTATGCCACAACAATTGGAAGAAAAAAGAGAAAAAGGGCTTTGTTTCATTTGTGATAGAAAATACACTAAAGGTCATAAGTGTGCTGAGAAGAAATTATTTTACATAGATTGTGAAGAGGAGGAAGAAAAGGATCAAGAAACATCAAAAGAATAGGATATACACCAAAAACCAACCCTAGAGAAAGAAGAAATGAATCTGATCATATCTTGTAAAGCATTGGCAAGAATTACCACTCAAAATCTCAAGACAGAAGGACATATTAGAAGAAAAAGGTTCAGGAAGTGAAAGATCACATCAAGCATCAAGAAATGAATTCAAACATATATTGTAATGCATTGGCAGGAATTACCACTCCTCAAAATATAATTATAGAAGGGAATATCAAGAAGAAAAAGGTAATAGTGTTGATCGATTCGGGCAGTACCCATAATTTTATTCATTGTAAGATAGCGAAGGAATTGAATTGCTTCCTATATCCAGCACCAGAGCGTCAAGTGATGGTTACAAATGGAAGAACCATAAATTTCTCTTGAAAGTGCCATAATATCAAGCTATCCATGGGAGAACATGTTTTGAATAGTCTAATTCTTTCCATTCTAATGGGTGGTGTTGATGTTGTACTAGGAGTCCAATGGATACAATCTTTGGGTATGATAAGTTTTAATTTTAAAGAACTCTTCTTGAATTTTTTTTCAGAAGGAAAGGAAGTTGAATTAAGGGGTATCGTAGGGAAATGAGGAAAGATAATCGGCTCTAACGACATGACAAAGCTTCTAAAGGAAGAACAACATGACATAATTGCACAATTATGTTTGTTAGAGGTTCCCACGTTGAAATCGTCTATTTCTCCAGATCTCCAAAAAGTTTTGGACAATCATTCCAAGGTGTTTGAGACTCCCAGAGGCCTCCCACCTATTTATGATCATGATCATGCTATTCAATTTCTAGGAAGTGTTCCTCCAAACATCAGGCCTTATAGAAATCCCTTAGTACAAAACAGTGAAATTGAACATATGGTTGTTGAAATGCTAGAGGCTGGTATAATTCAACCTAGTCAATGTTCTTTCTCTGCTCCAGTAGTATTGATGCACAAGAAGGATGGATCATGGTGCATGTGTCTAGATTATAGAGATCTCAACAAGCTCACTATTAAAACTAAATTTCCCATTCCTTTCATTGTTGTAATTATTGGATGAATTGCATGGAGAAATTTACTTCAGCAAGTTGGACCTTCATGCAGGATATCATCAAGACTGAGGACATTCCGAAGACAACATTTAGAATTCGTGAGGGTCATTATGAATTTTTGGTCATGCCTTTTGGCCTTACCAATGTACCTTCTACATTCCAAGGTTTGATGAATTCGATTTTCAAACCCTTCCTTAGAAAATTTGTGTTAGTATTTTTTTATGATATACTAATCTACAACAAGTCTTGGAAGGATCATGTTCAACATGTTGATAGAGTGCTCGGAATATTGGACGAGAAACAATTATATGCAAAAGCCTCCAAATGTTTCTTTGGACTACAAGAGGTGGAATACATGAGTCATATTGTATCTCATGAAGGTGTTAAGGTAGACCCTAAAAAAAAACAAGTTCTCCAACTCTTAAAGGATAACCTCACTTTGGCATACAATCGAATGAAACAACAGGCAGATCAACATCGAAACAAATGAAGTTTTGATATAGGCGACTGGGTATTTTTACGAATACAACCATACAAACAAATGTCCCTAAAGCAATCTAAGAAGGATAATAAATTATCACCGAAGCAATATCGTCCCTACAAGGCGTTGCAAAAGATTGGTACTATGGCATACAAATTGGAGCTTCCTGCATCTTCCCGAGTGCCCCTAGTTTTCCATGTTTCATGCTTAAAGAAGTTTATAAGTGATAAGTTCCCAGTTCAAAAAATATTGTTGGAATTTGACAAGGAAGGAAAAATCATATTGGAACCTAAAGCAGTCACACAAACAAGAACCTGAGAGCTACGAAATCGATCAATTTCAAAGTATCTCATCAAGTGGAAGAACTTACCCACTGAAGGTTCCACATGGGAGGACGAGAATTTTATACAGAAGCATCCATAACTAATCTAGCATAGAGGACAACACTTTTTGAAGGAGAGGGGCATGTTAGGTCCCTATACTACTAGTGTAAGCCCTTATTGTTATTAGTGCAACCTCCTTATTATATTTTTGTGCCCATGTAGTCCCCATATTGTTATTATTGTGCCCCATAGAAGCCCACTATTGTTATTGTTGTGCCCTTACATTATTATTGTTATGTCGGCTCTAATTACATTATGACCCCTTAGACTCCTATATATAGAAAGGAGGTTTTTCATTTGTATCAAGGAAGAATTATTCATTTGTGTAATGTAAAGGAGGCTTCCCCCTCGAACAGGCTTATTTTGAAGTCCTTGATCTCTCTTTTCTATATTTTTGTGAGATGGTTTCATAACAGAAAGCAATTTTACTATGGTAAAATTGGCCTTACATGCTGTACTTCGATCCATCTAGTAAATTAGGCTAGATCATCATTTTTTTGGTGATAACAGATTTCCCCCTAACGTACAAGTGTTAGGAGCACAATGTATGACCAAAGTACATTGTAAAGACACAATCACTACACAACACAGTGGAGTCAAAGAGAGAGAGAGAGAGACCAATAAAGTTGAAGCGAAAGAGGATAGGGACAAAGGGGGTGAGACCAATGAAAGTCTCCTTTTATGTTGTGGTACCAGAACTTAATGAGGTTGGGGACGCATACCCATACCCACTAAGATAACTTAGTACAAAAATAATGGTGTGCCCATAAACATAAAACTGAGAATTGAAGTACATGTTGAATGGTACATGACATGCTAGCATAATGGAGCCAAAAAATAATACAATGTGTCCCATATACATAATTCACCTAGAAAAAAATGAGCCAGGACTGAATACAATAATATCTGAGTACATGAGATATAATGGCCCTTCCCTCAAAAAATTGGTGGGAGGGAGGGTAGAACAACCGAAGAAGCCCTGTTGAATAGGGAAGGGATTTGCAAAACTGAATGGATCATCTGAAGGAGATGTGCATGATATGAACACTATGATTGGTAGGAACCAAGCCCATCAAATCTATGGAACTCCATATGAGGCAGTATCATAATAGGAATGCATCCACGCATGTGGGGGGCTACCTGAAGGGCCACCCTCTCATGAGATTTCAAACATCTCACACACACCCGGGAATCACTGTTACACTATGTTGCATCACTGAACCATCAAGTGTATGAATCATGAAAATGACACAATCAAGTAGGAATATAATGAGTCCCTCTGCTCGATCCGAGGCATTGAATAAGAATGCATGCTGGAACCAATATACATCACCCTCTAGATCATTCTTCTGGAATAAATGAGCTGATGTCGAGAGAATAGGGCCTGTGATAGATGAGGCAATGAGGATCCTCAACTAAGGCATAAGGGAAAATAGTAATGTGACTAATGGAATGACACTAGGGACAATGGAAAATGTGGGACTAAGGGACAAATAGATGACTTCCCTTGTCAGAGCAAAAAGTGCATGGTTGACTTGGCAGTGACTGACTCAACTCCACAGGGGATGGGGACAGTGTCATTGGAGGCCAAAATGGGCAAAGCAGGATGAACGGTATGCAAATATGGATGGAATACTATGATATGATAGAATGGGACATGAAACAGACTCCATGGATGCAAGGGTGACTCATCGTAGATGTTCTGAACAAGGGTGACTTGATGATGCTGCCACACAGAATAGGCCCGGTGGAGACCATGAAAACATGAGTAAATGATGGTTACTCATGATGAAAATCGAAACATGGTATGACAAGTATTAAGGCCCAAGGGAAGGTGGTCCCTCAGGTACAAGTGTCACTTTATGAAGAAATTCAATTTTGAGAGGTAACGAAGTGACCCTTCTTAGAAAAATGACTTCCTGGTGAAGTGTCAAATCATGAAATGAAATGATGCAACTTACCTAAATGCATGATAGCAATAAATATGTACAAATCAATGGGAGATGCTATGGGTGAAATTTCTTAAGCTAGAGTGCATTACGACGATTAGGAAAGAGTTGGCCTTCTAAATCCTCCAGGAGATACACCCCCTTACCTAATTCCTTATGAATGATGTAAGGTTCTAGCCATAATGATTCAAACTTCCCATTTCCCAAGGTATCATGGGCCTGGTCATGCACCAGAACAAGATCACCTTCTTGGAAGGCACGAGGGTTGAATTTTCAGTCATACCTAGCTTTGGTGCACTTTTTGGCTGCTTCAATGGTTTGCAAGGTAACACAATGGTCTTTAGAGGCATGTTCAAGCATGACCAGTCTTTGTTCTAATGGTTGGGTGTCAGAGAGAAGTTTGACAGCTATGTGGAGGGAAGGGATCTCACACTCGATTGGCAAGACTTCTTCCTCACCAAAAACAAGGTGTAAAGGAGTGAACCGAATGGCAGTTTTCACAAAAGCTCTATATGCCCACAAATATGGGAAGAGAATAAGGTGTCAGTTTGTCTTATGCTTATTCACCATCCTCTGAAGCATCATTTTGAGAATCTTGTTAACTACTTCAACCTATACATTACCTTGGGGGTAATAAGATGATGAGTACTGGTGCTGGAAGCCCAACAGTGAGGATAGTTCACACAATACCTCATCTTCAAAATTTTGGCCATGGTCAGAGACCAATTGTTTCGGAACCCTAAATCAAGTGATAACATGTTTAAAAAAGAACAAGGTCGTGGTAGCCGTCGTATTATTGAAAGTTGGCATGGCCTCATCCCATTTGATAAAACAGTTGACCATCGCGATAATATACTTATGGTTATTAACATATGGTGGTCGATGCTCCATAAAGTCAATGGCCCATTTGCAGAAAGGACCAGCACTGATGACAGGATGGAGGGGAGTCGATGGGGCTCTTTCCTACGGGGAAAAATGTTTGGAAATTGGGGCAGTGTTTGACTACCTCAATGAAATCACTAAAGAGAGAAGGCCAAAAGTAAACAACCCGCATGACTTCCTGGGTAGTGGCCATATCAGAGAGGTGACCACCACAAGTGCTATTGTGAGAAGCATTTAGCACTTGCTCTGCTTCAGGATGGGTAAGACAATGACGAAGGATAGAATCCACACTATGATGATAAAGGTCATCACCGATGAGGAGGTAGCAAGGGGCTTGGTATCAGATTCATCGTCAATCATGACGAGTAAGATTGGGGGTGAAATTTTGGGTTCGCAAATAGGTGAGAATATCTCTGTAACAAGGATCGTCTGAAGTGATGACAAACAAGTGTTCATCTAGAAGCTCGTCATTAACTGGCAGATCACGTGTACTAATGGGTAATTCAGAAATGAGTTCGGCGAGGGCCAAACCTTTCTTACTCTTAGGTGTAACAAACTCAAGATCGAATTCCTGGAGGATGACAATCCAACATGCATACTTACCATTGATGATCCATCAACTCAATAGGAAGGTCATGGGGTTGGAGTTTCTTACGACCCTAGTGGTACATGTAAGGATATAGTGACGGATCTTTTATGCAAAGAACATGATAGTCATCGCCAATTTCTCTTCGTGAGAGTAGTTCGCAGGGGGACCTACTAGGTTCTTACTGACATAGTAGATAGCATGATCATTTCAATCATCATCTTCTTGAATAAGGACCTCAACAACCAAATGGGCAAAAGCTAAGATGTACAAGATGAAATCCTTGGTGAACTCAGGGGGACTGATCAAGGGTGCAAAAGCGAGAGCATGCTTCAGGGCATCAAAACAATGTTGAGCATGGTCATCCCAAACAAATGGAATGGTTGAGCGAAGAAGTCTAAGAAATCCATGCGCGGTGGTCGCATAGTTAGGTATGAACTTGTGAAGGAAGTTGGCTTTGTCTAGAAGGCTTTGTAAGTAGTGCAAGGTACAGGGAGTTGGCAGCTCAAGAATCGCTTGAACTTTCAAGGGGTCAAGAGTAATACTATCTTTTGACACAATGAAGTCTAATAGATGGCATATAGGAACACAAAAAATACATTTCAATGGATTAAGACAAATGTTATACTTACGACATCGCAGAAAAACAGTATGCAAATGATGAATATGTTGTGAATGAGACCTAGAACGAGTGGTGAGATCGTCAAGGTAAGCGAGGATAAGGTTCTTCAAGTCATGAAAACAGTATGACATGACCCATTGAAATGTGGCTCCAACATTTTTTAAGCGAATGGCATGACCTGATATGCAAAGGTTCCCCACGAACTAATGAACATTGTCTTTAACTAATCGACATGACAGATACTGATCTAGTTGTACCCGAAGAATCCATCCATAAAGGATAGAACCTCGTGCCCCACATACTCATCAATGATCTGGTCAATAAAGGGTGTGGGAAAGTTGTCTTTGGGAAAAACTTTGTTCAGGTCGCGAAAATCCGTGCAGACACGAATGGTTCCTTGCTGCTTAAGAATAGGAACTAGATTGGATACCCATGTGGTATATTCAATGGGATAGATGAAATTAGCTTGCTTGAGCTTGTCGATCTCAGCTTTGATGGCCTCATGATGAGAAGGGTGGATGGGTCTCAACTTCTGATAGACAAGAGTATCATCGGGCTATGTGTCGATATGGTGTTCAACAATGATGGGATCAAGTCCGATCATTTCAGAGTAATACCATACGAAAACATAATGAAATTCTTTAAAGAGCTTGGTGTAAGCTTCAGTTTGTTCCAAGGTACATTGTGCCCCCAAGGTAATGTTTTCTTTGACCCCTGGTTTATCTAATGTTGATTTTGATAGTAGGAGAGATGTTGGTCATATTCCCTTCTTCAAAATCATCTGGGGTAAGGATTGGATTTCGAAACCAATCGACTTCACCATGGATGAAGTCTTTGGATTCGACAACATATTGATCATGAGACTATTATGGCAAGAAGTATGTGCAATGGTTCATATCATCCCAAGGGTAATCAAGGGTAGACATAGCTTCCATGATGTCCTCGTCAGAATGGAAGATAGGCGGATGGGAGGAAGGATGACTACATGATGCGGCAACGGTACCTGGTGCATCAACCTAAGAGAGAAGGTTCACATACGCATCATCTTGAATGGTAGAAGACGGGTTGGTAGATGGAGGATCTACAGATGTTGAGACCTGGGATTCTATCAAAAGAGGTTCGATAGAAGCACATGTAGAAACCTCAGAAAGGTTTGCTTGAGAGGAACTCAATGATGACAACAGGTAAGGATATGGACTGTGGTGTCTGTCATCTCATCATCGGGGGGAGGGATCACGATGGTGTGACCAGAGTCCCCCTATTTTAGTTGACTAGTGTTACTAGAATCCACAGGTAGAGGAGTAGATGATCCACTATGAGTGGCCTTGTATTCATGAAGCGCCTCAAGGCAATCATGGAATTCATCGAGACAAGGGCAACAATGGGAATAGTGACCATGATGATCACACAGGTCACAATGGTGATTTGTGCGTAATGTTGCTGAGTTTCTTGGGTGGACTCAGGAAGTTAACATGGACTTCAAGGATATTTGACTTAGGAAAAGTTTCGTGAACCAAAGGTTTGAGATGAGGAAGCTCGGGACAATTATTGGTGGCATGCCTAAGAAATTTACATAAAGCACACAGAGGTGACGAGTTTGGGGCCTTAGGGGTTGGAGGAGCTTGGGGGGCCTTGTCCTTCAGTTCTTTCCTCTTATCTTTTCCCCCTGTTTGGATGCTTTCACAACATGAGTGGGTTCCTGTTAACGTTGTGATGGAACTGAAGCAGTGGTAGGGGCAATAGGGACAGGTTGAATTGGGGTCAAAACATGATAAGGTATTAGCTGACCAGGCAGAGTGCTTGCAAGGGGATCTATGTACCAGACTAGGATCCCCAAAGTCATGTTAGGGAGGATCAGTGAAGCCATGACAAGGAAAAAAAAGATTATCAGAGGAGGAGACAAGAAAGGTATCTGACCTACAGGTTAATGTCTCGGTGGAATAGCTCCTGGATGGTTGAGGCTTGGGGGTGCCTGGTGGAAACACATGAGAGGCACCCACAAACGGAGGAGGTCCTACGGGGGTGGATCCAGAGGGATCGGCTGGGATGGAAACAACATGGTGTTGAGGAGATGGTTGTTAATCAGATGTACCAAACTACTTGAGAGCAGCCCATGACGTTGGTAACATGAAAACACTCAAAGAGTTAGGCTCTGAGATGAGAGGGGGAGGACCAGGGAAAGTACCCAACAATGAGGAATCTTTATAGACTCCAGGTGAAACATTTGTGAGACCAGTTAGAGACTGCTTATCTGACATCGACGAGATAATGGACTCGGTGGAGGTCACAGATACTGGCTCATAGTAATTCAACTGACCGATGGTAACGATATTCCTTTCATGGGGGAAGCACATCTTGTGGAAAACCGCAATTGTGACAACTGACATGGCATATGTGTAACTACGACCTAAGAGAATGTTGTAACCTAAAGGGGCATCAATAACCTCAATGTCTACATGGACAATATTTCTCGCAAGGGTGACTGGACATTTGTGGTACATACCGAGAGCCTGGGAGGAATGTACATCCCCAGCATGCAAAGTGATGGTGGAGGGGGACAACTTAGGTGACTTAAGTTGTTTCCAAATGGAAACGGACATCACACAGGTGCATGCACCTTCATCAATAATGTATCGGAAGATGATGGCATTACGGACTTAGATTGGTATCTAGAAAGTAATGGATAAAGGTAATGGCGAATGTTTTGATGTATCAATCGGAAAGTGTTGGCTTGAGGGGGCCTGACCTAGGTTCAACATTAATTAGCCAAAAAAATCCCTACACTACTGGCCCTTTAGGCATCAGCCTGCGGAGCGCAAACGAAGTCTCACTCGAAGTAGTCTGGGGGGATGCTAGAACCAAGTTTCCGCACCCTGAGATAGTTGTGATGTCGTTTGATTCCCTCTATCCTTACCTTCGCGCAGGTCACTTCGCTCTAGGGCTTACAACACAAGCCCTCTATTCCGTCCTTCATTACCTCCGCGAAAGGGTACGATTGACCTTCACGTAGCCCTAACCTGCTGCTCAAGTAGTTTCATGTTGCTATGGCAACGTGCCGTGAAGATTCCCCAATTAATCTAAGTGACTTGCTTATCTTATCAAACAATTATATTTATCACTGCGTAAAAAGATAGTCATAATGCATTGAATTATTCAATGTAATCGCATTCATTCATTCATCTCATGAGAATAATAAAGGAAATTCCTACATAACATGTCAAGATGCATCAACAGAACAAAGACACAGAAATTGCAGAATATCTCTCTTTATTAATGTCTTTCAAGTGTTTACAAACTCTGTCCACCCTGTGCACACAGCTGTAGGGGTCCATGCACTCAACTACGGACTTATAACCTATGCCTTTGCGCACTTAGCTACAGAGCCTCTACCTACACTATGACCCAAGGCTTAGACTTCTAACTTCAGAGTTACGACTCTCTTACTTCATTCATCCTTGTTTTTTTAAAACTACTTAGAGCTTAGCTCTTTTTATACAATCCCATGGTCCGCAGACCATGGGTAGATCTCTTATAGCCAAATTTACTTTACAAAACTAAGGGGGGACTACCCTTTATGACACATTACACCTTCACGCTTTGTGACCACAAAATGTGGAGTATTTACACTGTTATTACAAAATTTGACTCAAACATGGGATTTTAGCCCCAAAACTGCCCTTGGGGGATCCCGCTCCCAACAGGCCCCCAAAAAAAACATTGTGACTCACCCTCAAGTCACTCGGTAGGCGCAGAGATCTTTGCATGAAGCCCATCCAGCTTGACCCAGATGACCACAACCTTAGCCGTGCATTGATTTTCGCCTGCTTTGCGTCTTCCACTATCTTCTCGGTCACTCTTCCTGCACTATTAGCCTGAAGCTTTTGTTGCATCGCCTGTAGAGTCGTAAGATTGCCTTGAGTAGTTCATGTGACTGCGTAAGCTTCCTCTAGCCAGGTCTTTAGTCTCACTTTCAGGACTGCTTCCTTGTGCAGTGCTGCATCCACCTGTTCCTTCAATTGTTTGGCCTCCTGTAGCTTGGCTAGTCTCTGTGTCAACATGATGGTTCGCATTGTGCCATTAACCTCATCATAGCACTGTTGTAGCTCGTGTGCTTTCGTTTCTAGCCTCTATATATTTGGGTCCACCTGCAAGCTTGTCAGGACCTCAAATGACTACATGAGCAACTGCGTGCAGTCTGCCACTGTACTCTCCACCGTCGCTACTGCTTTTGTGACAGTGGTCACTCGATGTTCCTTTACTTCTGGCAGTGTTGAAGGTTGGGCCCTCAACTATAGCTCTGTAATTTGTAGGTTCAACTCCAAATGAACCCGTGCCATCTTAGTCTAAGTGTCGCGCACCCCTGTGGCCAACTTGTGGATGCGTACCTCGACTGGCTCCTCCTCTAGAATGGCCAACTCTAGGACCATTCGACATGCCTCTTGAATGACCTGCATAATCTTCTTGCTCTGATTGGTTGCCTCGGTTTCAGCGGCAATGGTAGCATTTTTCTGTAGGGCCATATGTTCGTTGTTGATCCATTGCTCATTGATTACCTGGAGGGCACATTGCTCATGAGCCCTTAGCTCTGCAATTACTCCATCCTGTAAGAGGTGGAGTGCTTCACGCGGAAGTGCTGCCAGGTTCAACCCAACTCCCTTCAAGGCGCTGACAGTGAGCATGTCAGCCTCATTTTATGTGGTCAAAGCTCCATCCGGCAGCACTATCGCACTGGAAGCCTTCATTCATAGCATATGGCAGCCTCTAAAGTGCCGATATCCAAGTTGGTAGACACCGTGCCAGCTTGTGATGCATGGGTCTACAACTCCTACAACCCGGTTTAGATGGCCCCTAGGATGATCTGCTTCTATTGTTAAAATTGTTGCAGGGCCTCTGTGGTGACATCCCTGACTGTATCACTGATATCATGTAAGTCGTCCTTTGTCAATGTGATAGGGTCCAATGAGGTCTTGGTCACCTTTGACTTCTTCCTGGACCCTCCCTTCTCCAGCTCTCTTGGGTGCTTGATGCGGGCGGATGTCTCCTGAGGGTCTGTGCCATGCTATTCTATTTCTTTCTCTTCTGTCTTAGGCAAAGGCAACCTCGCACCTTTGTTAGAGCCTTGCTCTATTCCACCTGTCTGTTTTCCTACCTGCTTCCCTACTTGCTCTGCCTGGGCCTTATCACTCACCTCCTTCTTCCTCTTTTCGACCAGTTTTGCCATCTTCATCTTGGCAACCTCCTTCTTCTTCTGCGTGGTGGAATTGCTTCCATCCACCGCCAAGTCTGTGGTGGTGTGCCACTCTGCTGGCCATTGATCAAGCACTGAATCAATGGCGTCATCCGTGGCCAGATACGGCAAGTCATACCACTTTTGCGCAGGGCCCTTCCATGCCCCTATGGAGACTCGATGGAGATCGGCCTTGAACTTGACATAGCCTTGCAAGTTGGCGTACACCATGGGCAAAAATTGTGGCTTGCAATTGACGGCCATCCTAATGTTCATCTCCATCAAGATCCAGAAGATCTTGCTGTCTCAAACTCGCTGTGCGTCCTTTGTTGCCCACAGTGAAGCGTACTTCGCTGCTTCATGGAGGTCTGGCAAGGGAACTAGCTGTTGTCTGGTAGCACCCATGCTACCAGCACAATCGACAGCAAGAGCCATGCATAGTGGAACATCTTGCTGAGCTCTTGTGCTTTGCGACAGTTCGCCAGGAACTCTCCACGAAGGTAGTCTGACCAGTTGAATTGAACTCCTTCCGTGCACTGCTGTGCGAGTGCGACGACAGGTGTCGGCACCTCATCGGCATGACACTTCCTCGTTACCTTCCCTGCAAGGATTTGTGTGTCTACCTTCACAACAGGGTCGCAGATGTTGGATATGGTGTACTTGCGTGGCTTCTTCACCAGTTTAAATTTCTCCTTCATTGATTCTATGAGAGCCTACTTGCCACCCTTTCTACCAAATATCATCGCTGGATTTTCACCTGTATATGGCAGGTGCGTTATTCGGTGAATCAACCTATCTATGATGGGTATCGGCTCCTCTAGCCATAGACACCCATGATGCACCAAGCACAATAGCTGCTTGATGACCAAAAATATCACCGGGGTGCGGTTATAGTGCGACATCCAAATCAGGTTGAGAAACCATGCCTTTTATACCCCCTTGAGCCACCTTTGCAGCTCCAAGGCGGTCATTCCCGTATTTGTGTCAATGATGTGGCGCATCAGGTGCTCAATCGCCAGGTGTGGGAACTTCTCATGGTCTACCAAGTCCAAGTATTCAAGCTTCAGCAATGGCACTCAGGCCAAGAACAGACCGTCGAAAGCAATTTAGTCTAGTAGTAGAGGGGTTTGCAGGGGATTCTTACTCTCATCAATGTCCTTTGGGACCTTGGACTTAGGCTTGCGTGGAGGGACATACTCTGGCAACCACGTAATAAGGTCCGCATGCTGTGCTTCAACCTCCTACATTTCCATTCCCACATCCTCATCGTCCATCAGGATGTCTTCAATATCTTCCTCCTTTGGTTCTAGGTTTATATCCTTGCCTTTCTCCTGTGCAGTGTGCTTTGGTGGGTTTCTCCTTGGCGATTCGCACACTGGTATGGCAGGCTGCTTTCCCTTTTTGTCTTTCACAGTCTCCTTAGTTGGGGTTGGCTTTGGTTTCAGTTTTCTCGGCAATTTAGGGACCTCTGCCAATACTTCAACCACTTCCAGGGTAGCTACTTCTATCTCTCTTTCCATTTGCTATGCCGGCTTCTCTACTACTTGTTCGGTATTTATAATTTCAAGGGGTGCTGACATGATCTTATGCAAGAATTCTTGTGTTTCCATCGGCAAAGTCTCAAATACCCTAGTAGGTATCAGAAGCTCAAATTGCTCGTAATTCATATGCGCCCGAAAGCTCAAAAACTCAATTCTCAAAATGCCAAGTGTTTCTTTCTGGACAACTACTTGTAATTTATAGGGAATTTTGATTTCAAATCCGATTGTTCCCCCCAAATTCTTTTCATTAATTCCAGATTGGTGGCAGATTTTCAAGGATCTAAGCCATAAATTTCATCTTAAATGCCAGCCGCCCGCTCCATTTGGTCGCACTTCTGTCATCCAATCATGAACATTCACTTTCTTGGTCACTTTCTGGTTGACCTGCGTGATTTCTCCCTGGGTAGCGTAGCTCCCTCCACATGTCACGGACCCAGTGACACTTCCTTGCTTCACACCATCCTCCAGTCATGCAACTCCCCAACCCGGGAAACGTATTTTATAGTCCCGTGCCTCCTTTCAGCTGCCTAGAGTGCTAAGACTTTGCTACCTTCATTTAGTCACATGGCCGGACCGCCGGTGTATGGCTTCAAGTGACTTCCATTCACCTTTCCTGGGAAGGGTTCTCCATTCAATTTGACCAGCTGTACCACTCCTCCATCGGTAACTTCCTTAATGACATAGGGCCCTAACCAGTGCATTCTGAATTTCCTTGGAATTTATCAAACTTATTGATGAGTGCCAGTATTGCATCAAGGACGCTGTAACTCCTGGGCTACCAGCTTTACTTTTCAACCCGGGGTTCGTACAAACTTGGAGGTGATAGTGCTATATGCACAAGTAAAAGTGAAGGTCATTCCTATTGTCACTCTTCATCTGGCAAGAGTCCCCAGGGGTTCCAAGCCAGACTTCTATAAAGTCAGAAGAAGCTTGATTCCTTGAAGGGAGGAGAGCAATTCTATTCTAAGAGAGCCACTCTACTGCAATAATGAAGAAAACAACATGTAATGCTAAATCACACCATATCCTAATTAACCATTTAAACATATATGCTAAGAAGAATTGATAAATCAACACTAACCTAATGGTGCTATCTAGGTTACATAAGTAAAGAGCATCAAACCATACTAATGTGTAAGCAAGGAAACTAAACTAAATCTATTTTCACTTTTTTGGTTTTTTAGGTAAAATCAAACATGCAATTTAATTGTTCTTGTGGATGTGACAGGTGGATGAAGGTGGTTGAGGATGGCTAGAAGGTCTATGGAGTGTTTGGATGGTGTGGAAGGGTCCTAGGAGGCCTCTTGTGAAAGGAAAGGCCACTTATATAGAAGATCAGGCCAAGAATGAACTCATTGTGTAAATATCGTTTTACTAATACATCAGTGCGATTTCTGAGTTTGTGTGGTGTGTATTGAGTAATTGAATTATGAACTGTGTGTGGATTAGAGTAATTTTGCATAACATAAGTGTGCAGGGAATTCAAAGAGAATCTGAGAGAGAGGACAGTGCTCAGAGGAGTAGTGCAATGATTGGACAATGTTGGATTCTGATTGAATCACCAAATCAAAGCTCAGGAGTGGAAGCATTTAAATAATACACAGAACAAAGTTTGGGAAGGAGTCAAGCAGAAGAGCAATCGAAGATTGAAATCAGTGAAAGGAAGAAGTAATGAAGCAGAAGTGCATAGGAACCATTGGATCAATCAGATCAACGAACAGGCTTAACAGAAGATGAGCGGCAAAGATCTTATCACAGAAGATTAAGTTAATAGATGGATGGATCACATCAAGTCACGTGTCGACAGAAGGGTGGAAAACATGTGGAAATGATGGAGCGGTCTTCGTAGGTGGTAATAAGTATCTCATGTGCTCTAAGAGATGTAAGCGGTATTCCTAAATTTCATGCGATTAGCCTAATTGGGTGACACGTAGAATGGGAAAATCACTTTTCTCGCGTGCTCTCGATCGGATATTGGTCATACAAGAATTCATGCGAGATTGTGCGATATTCGTTGGATCAAGAAAGATTGATCAATGGTGGAGATCGTCCTAACTAGTTGGAGAGTGAGTGACGTGATGGCTGTTGGATCAAGCAGGCTAGATCGATGGTGGAGATAGGACAAGCTAGTTGGAGAGCAGGTGACGTGATAGCCATTGGATCAAGTGAGACAGATCAACGATGGAGATTTGGAGTGCCTAAACTCAAGTGCTGAAATGAATATGTAGGCTATGTGACACGCGGTTGGTGGCGATTGGTCAGGTTTATTGTGGACCGGATGGTAAGGAAATTCATGGGTATAATCTGATTAAGATGTGATTTATTAGCTTCGGCTTAAGCATTTCAATGTATCTAGGGGAATTTCAATGAAAAAGGACAAAAAAACTAGTGAGGGTGAGGGTGGACCAAGAGATGGTTGAGGTGGATGAGGTGAAAGATGGATGTTGGTGATGAAGTCTAGACCTCCTCCTGAAGTACCTAAAATTTTTAAAATGTGCATGTCTTCCAAGAACTATGCAACAAGATACATTCTTGTAAACTACAAAAGCATGAATTAGTTGCCCATATAATATATGAATAAAGTGTTGAAGGAAATGAGAATATGAGTGAGATATTATCACAGAAATAGAGTGATGGAAAAAGATGACAATGAAATGAGCCAAGTACTGAATCAAGACAAAAAACTCCAAAGCTCATGCAAGAATTAGAAATCTAGAAATCTGTGTTTTTAGGGTTGAGCCAAGCACTGATTTAACTCAGAGGGCTGAAGCTCTTGGGGCCTAACCCAAGAGCTTCATCCCTCTGAGTTAACTCAGTGCTGGCTAAAAAAAAAACTCATTCTTATTATCAAAACCATGGATTACATCAAAAACTGTCACAGTCTTATAGCTCAAAAATAGAGTAGAGTTTTATTATAAAAAACCCAAATCCTACTGAGGTCCTAGGCCTCTCTACTTATACATCTGAAGTCTCCAATGACTTCCTTAAAATTAGGGAGGCTTGGCTCCCAAACTCAAGATAAATTGGTGCTTTGACTTTCACTTGCTCTGCTTTCTTCTAGTCCTCATGATTTGGCTATTTTCACTCTGAGATGATGGAGGAATATTCGAATGGGAGGGTAGTAAATGAGAAGGATTTACCTCCTATAATTCCTCTCCCTTGTCCCATTCGAGTTTTGACCTAGGTATTTGCCAAAATTCCTTGATTTTATCCTTTAATCCTGCATTAAATGCACATTAGACCACAAAGAAAAATATCCAACTCTAACTCATCTCATAAACAAAATATAATCAAAAGTATGCAATAAGTTGTGAGAATAGTTGGTTTGACTAAGCTAGGAGGTGAATGAAGGCCCATATAATTACCCAATGATGAGGCTCATCATCAGCCCCTTACTAAAAGTGTTGCTCATCATCTGAGCAAATTAGTTAATGTCCATGTCCTTCATGGCTCTAATAGCCTCTTTGACATCCCATGCCTCTGTTGTGGTCTCTTCTTCTTGTTCATAGAAGCCTACTTTCCTTTCTACTTCTTCCCACTGCCTATTTTCCTCTTCTCCTTTTCTCCCTTCTAGCATCCCTAGGAGTAGAAGTGGACTAAGTTTTAGGCCTATCCAATTGAACTTCAACCTTTGCATTGATTGCTTATACATAGGTGTCCTAATGAGTGCCTCTCTCAACCTTTGAGGGGAGCGATATTCTGTGATGTTCAAGCTGTGTGGCAGTGTGTTCCATCTCCTTAGGTAAGCATGTATACTATCATCTCCTAGAAGCCTAAACATATCCTCAAAATGTGAAATTGCTTGCTCTTGGGAAGCAATATATCTAGGTGCCAGCTTAGGATCATTTACAATTAGATTATGGGTTCTGATTAGGGCCATGGGATTTGATTGTTCAGCTTTGATGAAAAGAGGTTCATTTTTCTCTCTGGCCAATATTATTTTCATCTCTATATCCCTTGACTCCTCATGGTTCATCCATGATGCCAAAGACATTAATTGTAGATTTCCTAGCTCATCATTAGGATCCCAAACATTCATGTCTATGAGAGCCATGTTGTGCAAGTAAAAATCAACAATTTTGGCCCTATCCTCTAGTGTACTTTGATCACAAAGATTAATAAACTGCTTGTTGTCCTGAAATGGCATGGTGCCCCTTTGTGCTCGTGTTTTAATCTGAAATTGCAACCATTGTTCTCTAAGGTAAAGAGAATAGGATTTAGCTGGAATCCTACAGTGGATGTCCTCCAAGGAGAGGCTAGCCATGCTTGCTAGTTGGTTTTCCCTTTCTTGCAAATGTCCTCTCAACCATGCATTTTCCCTCTCAAGTTGATCTCTCATTACTGCTTCTCTATCCCTTAAGCCACTTAACTCTTTTCCCATTTCCTTTAGCTTCTCTTCCATGTTCCCAATGTTTTCCACCCTTTTTGACTTGGCGATTTGCATCCATCTGTGGGTTCTGGCCCTCTCCTTCTCAAGTTCAAAGAACAATGGGATGGAAAATTTTTGAGGTATCACCCTGCCTCCTTCAATAAACCAGTAGTAGGAGTCTAGGTTAGGTTGGGGACTTGGTTATTTTGTTTCAGGGTCTTCCTCTTTTGTTTCTTAATGCTCCCCTACCTTTCTTTTCAATTTATGTGCTTCCTGTATTTTTTGTTGTGGATCTTTTAGGATGGCCTTACCCTTTAAGGAAGTTGATATGGTACTAGGCCTCCTTACATAGGTGATTGGTGACTTAAGGGAAGTCATTTTGTCTCTTGGTCTAGGGGAATATTCAATATCAATAGGGATTTTTAATGATATTTGTGGCTTTCCTTGTTTGATTCTTGTGCTCTTTCTTGTTCTATAATATAGAGGGGTTTGCCTACTTCTTTTCCCTTTTCTCTTGACTGGGGTGTTGAGAGCAGTGAGGGATGTTGTTGCCTCCTTCTCAGGAGCCTCTGGAGACACCCTAGGTGACTCCTCCTTGTGTTTTTCCCCTTCTGTTTCAATGCCTTCTTCCTCTATATTTTTCTTATCTTCTTCCTCTCGCTATTCTTTCTCATCTCCATCAATTTGTTCCTTCGTTTCCTCCTCTGTTTCAGCATCATTCTCCTTCTCTTCTCCTCCTTCTTCTTTTTCTTCATCATGCTCCTCTGTATTAGTTTCTTCTTCATTCATCTCATCCTGATATATCTCTGTATCTTCTTCTTGTTGTTTTTCCTCCTCCTCACTCACAGAAGGACTAACATCATAGGTGAGGGTTTTGATGTCATCCTCTGCTGGTAAGTCTCTAAAGACTAACCATGTTGTAGGGATCCTGAGGTTTTGGAGGGGATCCTCAATGAGGATCCTGATCAACCCATGGTGAGCCATTGTTGGGAATTCCCTTCCTTTACATTGTTGTTGGAATATATGAGTGATTACATAAAGAAATAGTGTATGCTGAGTCTTTTGTGAACTGGTGTTTCTACCCCAAATCTTAATTCATTAGGCATCCTAAAATGGTAGCCATAAACAACATTGTATCTAGCCTCACATGAGATATATTTGATGAGTTGGTAACCTATCTCACTCCATGGGTATGGCAGATTGTCCCTCCTTACTCCATTTTTATCCTTTGTGGATTCTTCACCTTCTAAAAAGAATTTCCTTTTTGCCACCTGACTATCTCCTTTGTCTTCTTTTCTCCATGGAATTCCTAGGGGAAGTGTGGTGACCCTACTAATGAGATCTGGGGTAAGATCTAGAGTGAGTCCTCTAATTGTAATAGTGGCATGGATTCTACTATGTGGAGTGAGGGAATGGGCAAATTCTTGAGCCACCTCATCATCATACCCTGTGAAGTTTTTGAAAAACCTCATCCATTGGTGTCTTATAAAGATTTCAAGCACTTGGGGGTGTTGTTGTATCCTCACATTGTTTGTGGATTCTCTCCTATTAAACCCTCTTGTCATCTTGCTTGTGAGGCTTGAGGAGGAAATGAGAGGTTTGACACAGGAATTTTAAATTCAAGAGAAAACAAAGTTTCTTATGTATGTAATTCACCTCCCACAGTTGTTATATCCACTACCTTTTAGAGCATTTCTAGTTCATTTTCTTGTAAATGGGGATGGATTTTTAGATCCTACCTATTTAGAACGGTGGCAATGGACAATTCTCGTGATATTCCCTCTTGAACCCCTGTCTTCCTATCCTGTAGACTGCTCCTATAGACTGTTCCTGTAGGAATTCCTATGCATGCTCCTGTAGAAATTCTCTTGCAGAACGATGGATCCTTGCTTCCAGTGGGTGGCCAAAGTTATGAGAGCAACTTGAGTGAGGGAGTTTCGAGGAGGTGGAATGCATGAATGCATGCAAATGATGTTTTGTTTCCCTTTATGGATTTTCGGGGTGAGGTGGTGTGCTGGCAGTAGAGGTACGTTGCCATTTTTGGACCGTTGGTCCCCACTACCACCTCATCATTCCCACTCCTCGTAATCAGTTCCCACCTCGTAGATCTGTAGTTAACCACTTCTTGTCCTACTCCTCCTCTGTCTTTGATTTGACTGCAAGCATGTGTGAGAGGACACCCATTTTTGTATGTGATGACTGAACGAAGGTGGCCAAGTTAACTGGTCACCTTTTCACTTATAAACCAACTACCTCATAACCCTTACAAATTTTGATCAAATGATGCATATGAGTGAGTGAGCGGGATACTTACCTATGGTCTTGATGCCATGCTATAGTTGTCGAAGATCAAAGGTGCTACATAGTTTATTTTCTACATGGGTCTTGATGCCATGCTATAGTTGTCGAAGATCAAAGGTGCTACATAGTTTATTTTCTACATGGTCATTCTTCTTCCCCCTCTACTGTCTGCTGATGGTTTCTTGGCTTTTGTAGGTGTTTGTGGTTGAAGATATGATGTTGTTGCTTCTGTGGAGCTCCTGGATTATCCTAGTGAAGACTCGTAGCTGATGATTGATATTTTATGGGATAGGCTAGATCATGTCTAGAATGAATTTTGGGGACCTAACCAACCTACCATTCACCCTCGGATTGCTTCCTATAGGTTTTCCGGGCCACTGTAATTCCTACAGGATCATCCTGTAGGTTTTCAGGGGATCTTGTAGGAATACAGGGGATCTTGTAGAAAACACAGTCTTCGCCTAAATTGAAGCAATGAAGTGAAAAAACAATGGAATTGATGGAGGGATGCATGGTAAGGAGTGGAGGAGATGAATATATGTGAGGCAGGGTTCCCTTTGGATCTTCTCTTTGCTCCTTGATTGTCTTTCTCGCCCACCTGCAAATAACAATTATGTCTTTTTTCTCTCTCTCTTTTTTTTTTTTTTTTTGAAAAACACCTAGGCTGCCTCAGAGAGGTTTTCACCTAGGGATATTCTTATTATTTTTTTCATTTTTTGTATTCATCATTGGGTCGCCTCACGAGGTTTTCAACCCAAATATGGGACTCAGGCACCTCAAGGAGGTTTTCACCTGAATCCTTATTCTTTTTTCTCTCTTTTCAGTGACTTGATGAGGGAGGAGCTACAACTTTCTCCACCATCATCACTGTCTTATTGATATTTTCAGTGAACTCTTGTTTTGAAAAAGGCCTCTTGTACATTTTCAATCGGTGTCCATTAACAAGAAATGAAATGACTTCTTCATCTATAGTTCTAATTTGCATTGAACCATTATCATGGCATCTTTCCACTACATAAGGTCCGAGCCATCTTGTCCTTATCTTGCCCTTGAAGTCTTTATACCTAGAATCATATAACAATTCCCAATCGCCCTCTTGAAATTGCTTCTCTTTAATATGTTTATCATGCCAGATCTTCCTTTGAAGATGAACTATCTCTGTATGTATGAGGGCCTGCATTCTAAATTCATCCAAGCCATTCAAATGGAACAATATTTCTTTCTGTGCATGACTAAGATCCAAATCTAGTTGGGTTGCCATCCTCAATGTGTTATATTCAAACTCAATGGATAGCAAAGCCTTTTTCCCATAGACCAACTCATAGGGTGTAAATCTAGTGGTGGTCTTCCATGTTGTATTATAGGCCCAGGTGGCCTCAACTAGTCTCTTTGCCCAATCCTTCCTGTTGCTTCTCACTACCTTGGTTAAGATTCTCTCTAGTGCCCTGTTAGTCACCTCCACTTGCCCATTAACTTGTGGATGATAAGGAGTGGAGGTCCTATGCTTGAATTATGTGATGGCTAAGTAGTTCTTCAATCATGTTGGAGGTAAACTAGCTGCCTTGGTCTGTGACTAGCTCTCTAGGGTACCCAAATTTGTAGAATACATTCTCCCTTAGGAACTCAGCCACCTTCTCTTCTGTTGCTGCCTTAATTGCCTTGGTTTCAGCCCACTTAGTCAAATAATCAGTGCACACAATAATGTATTGTTTTTTCTTTGAAGGAGGGTTGATAGGCCCAATGAAGTCCATGCCCCACTTGTCAAATGGCTCGAAAGTCACTTGAGGTTGTAGGGGCATTTCATCTCTTGGAGTAGGCTTTCCCATCCTCTGGCACTGATCACACTGACTAATGTACTTTTTCACATCCTAATGAAGAGTGGGCCAATAATAGCCCACTTGTAACACTTTGAATGTTGTCCTCTTTGCTGCAAAGTGACCTCCACAAGGCCCATCATGACAGGTCAGAAGGATGTCAAAAACTTTCTCTTCCCTTACACACCTTCTCAAGATTTGATCTGGGCCAAGTTTGAAAAGATTGCCCCCAATCCAGGTGAAGGGGGCTTTTCCTAACTATCTTGCTCTTTTCTTTGGAGGGTAAGTTTGGTAGGAACTGTTTTGATACCAAATAGTTTGCTATATCAGCGAACCATGGGGAGAGAACTGAAATAGCAAACAAATGCTCGTCTAGTAACTGGTCATCCACCATTCCTTCTTCACATGCAGGAAGATTCATCCTAGATAGAAAGTCTGTAACAATATTTTCCTTATTAGGCTTATCAACAATAATTAGATCAACTTGTTATAATAAAAGAAACCATCTTATAATTCTATCATTCACATCTGGTTTTTTCATTAGAATTTTATTACAGCATGGTCAGTATGCACAAATGTTTGGTATCCTGTAATGTAATGCCTAAATTTGTTTAATGAATGCACAACAGCCAGGAGTTCCTTTTCGGTCAAAGTATAATTTAGCTCAACCTTTCACAGGTTGTTACTGATAAAATAGATGGTATAGGGAAATTTCTCCTCTACCTGAGCTAAGGCTACTCCTATGGCTTTGTGTGAGGTATCGGCATGAATATTGAAAGGGAGAGCCCAGTTTGGGCCTCAAAGAATTAGTGCAACGGTTAACTTACCCTTTAAAATGTCTAAGGCCTCTTGACAACTTTTTGACCATATAAACTGAAAAGATTTGGCCAACAACCAAAATAGAGGAGAGGTGAACTTGCTGAAGTCCTTTATGAACCTTCAGTAGTATCCAGCTAACCCTAAGAAACTCTTGACATCCCTCCACTTTTGCGGAGGTGGAACCCTTTGGATGATTGTTATTTTGTTCGGGTCCACCTATAGTCCTTGTTGAGATATTGAATGACCTAGCACGGTCCCTTTAATCATTAAGAATTCATGTTTTTCCAGACTAAGAGATAGGTTCATTTCAATGCATTTGTCCAATAATTTTCCTAGGTTAGTCAGGGCTTCTTGAAAATCACAGCCATAAGGTGTAAAATCATCCATATAGATTTCCATCGCATCATGTACTAATTCAGCAAAAATACTCAAGACTGCTCTCTGAAAAGTGGCAGGAGCATTGCATAGGCCAAAAGGAAGGACCCTATAGGCAAAAGTACCCCAAGAATAGGTGAATGTGGTCTCAACCTAGTCTTCTAGGTAGATTTGGATTTGGTTGTACCCACTAAATCCATCTAGGAAATAAAAAAAAACTTCCTCCCTGCCAGGCCATCTAGCACTTGGTCAATGAAGGGTAGGGGAAAATGATAATTATTTGTGGCTTTGTTCAACTCCCTATAATTGGCACAAATCCTCCACTTACCATTTTTCTTGGGAACTAACACTAAAGGAGAGACCCAATCATTGTCAGAGATAGGGTAAATGAATCTTGCATCTAGTAGTTTTTTCACTTTTTCTTTGACTATATATTTAAGAGCTGGAATCATTCTCCTTTGTGGTTTCTGGACTGGCTTGCAACCTTCTTTGATGTATATGTGGTGAGTACACATTGAGGGGTGTACTCCCTTCATTTCCTTGTAACTCCAAGCGAAGGCTTCTAGGTTTTCTCTCAACAGGTTGCATAACTTTTCCTCTTTGAGAGCAGAAAGAGATGGATTAATTTTCAAAGTTTTCTCTAGGCCAAATTCTATGGTTTTGGCATGGAATAGGTTGGAATAGGCCAAGAATAAGTCAATCAGATGATTGTTCTAGGTTTCCCTTGCTTCTTCTTCTAATTGTAACGAACTAGGAGCAAGTGTTCAATTAAGTCATCCTCATCTTGTTGTCCTCCTCCTATGGTTACTTCCAAAGCATAAAGTTGGGTGGAATAAACCTCATCTTCTTCCACCTCCTCCAACCATAAAGGTAAATCATGCTTTAGAGAAGGTTGAGCAGGAGGGTATAGGACTACCTGTTTGGACATATGCCCATTCTTGATTGTCATATTCCCAGCTCTGCAGCTAATGTAAGAATCAGTTGTGGCCAACCATGGCCTACCAAGGATAAGAGGGTAACTAGTAAGCTTAGCCTTAGGCTGGAGAACTAGAAATTCTGCAAGGTACTCCTAGGAGTCAATGGAGACCATCACATCCTCCACAATTCCCTTAGGGGTGACTGTGTAACGGTCTGCAAGTTGTAGAACTGTTGTGGTATTCCTCAATGACCCTTGGAGGTTGAGCTTGAGCATGGTGTCCTTGGTAATCACATTAATGGCAGCCCCAAGATCAATCAGAGTGTGTGGGACAATGGTTCCATTGATGTGCACATCTGCTACAGGGCTTCCAAGGTCCAAATATTTCAGACATATTACCTGCCCCAGCATTAAGTCAGATAGCTACCCAATGACATTAATGGTAGGGGCATCCCTTTTCCTTCTTCCTGGATGCTTGAAGCATTTCTCCTTAATCAACTTATTGTAAGTGGGAACATCTTTTATTGCCTGGAGAAGGGGTATATTTAGACATAGATTTTTCAATTCTCCCAGAAGTTAAATTTCCTCTAGGGTAGGTGATGAGCCCCAAAAATGGGTAACTTATTGGGTTCATTTTGCCTACTGTTCTTCATCAATCCACCATTTTTCATAGTTTATGCATGTTTTTTGAGTATGTTTATGTTATTTAAACGAATGAGGGTGGTCACTTTACCAAGGAGGCTAATACGTGGTTATTTCAGGTTTTTTGGACAAATTTTGGAACAAGGACAAGCAATTATGAGCCAGATGACAACCAAGCATGAAGGAACAAGGGTGAGGATTCGTAGGAAGGGTGTCTCTTGCATTAAATGGCCCTTCCTCGAAATCGCCACCCTCAACTCGGAGCTCAGCAGGCCACCAAAACGAATCCTAAAGGCAGCCGAGCAGCTTTGTGAAGAGTGACTGTTCACTGGCAGTTTGAACAGCCAAGCCCCTTGAGTTAAGGAGGGCTGCTAGGACCCTCGTAGTGCATAAATAGGAAGGCTTCAGCCTTCGTAGGTTACTTTTTTGAACTGTTGGGTTTTGCACTATAGTGCTGTCATTTTCTCAGCTCATTTTCGTAGCTACTATTGTATAACTTTCTTGTGACATGATTATTTTTGAGTAATGAAGAGCAGCTTTACTTGGCATCAGTTCTGAGTTTTTCTTAGGAGCCTATAGCTCTTGGGGTTGCACCCAACCCAAGTGCCAAGGCTTCCTTTGTGTACTGTTATTTGTCTTTTATGTCTTTACAAAATAATTTCTGTTAAGTAGATTAAAATCTTGCAGGTTACCTAGGTCATTGTTGATGATTAGAAAGGATTTTTATGTTCAAATTGAGTTGATATGTTAATAATAGGGAAGATCTTCAGAAAAAGGCCATAAAGCACCTCTGATATCACCTCTCCCTCAGTGGGATCATGAGCTGGGACAAAGGTGACCTTGCTGCCAACAAAAACACTGTCTTTGCCTCACTATGCAATCATTAGTGTTAGATTCTCATTTGCAGAAGTTGATACCAGTTGTGGTTAAGCATTCAGATTCATGATTGCTTAGTTTGCATAGCTATTTCACGTGATTTCATTGCAAATAAACTTCTGTTCATTTCCTTTGCTGTTACTTAGGCCAGATTAGAATAAAGTAGCTAGGTCAATGGTTTTCCAAGTCATTGTTTGTTCAGTTTGAGAAGTAACTTGCAGAGCACCTGTAATACCTCTCCATCTACTTGTACTCCATCAATCCCATCTGCTCCATCCCCTAACTCTGATTCTTGCCTCACATTTGCTACGTTCCCTCACTTTGACCTGGTTTCCATATTTGTTTCCAACATTGATCCACTTCTCCTTGAACAAATCCAGCCATCCTCATCTCTCATCAGCTCCATCCACCAAGTCCTGGACCTCCTCACACCCTTATCCTACCCCCATAATCACTCCTCCACCTTTATCTCTCCATCCATCCTCCAAAATCCCATTTCTGAACATCTTGTAGAAAATACATAACATCCTGTAGAACCCCTGCAGACTTCCTGTAGAAGCTCACGAGAGTGGTTTCTTGATAGCCAAACTCTATGAAACTCTCTGGAAGGGTGCTAGGGACCCCTTAGGCCCTCTTCCAACCTTCCCAACCTCTTGCAAGCATTTCCTCGCGCCAACCCACCTCTGCACAATCAAAAACCATTTAAAGCACATGCGTGATAATTTTGGCACTTTACTTAAAAATACAAAAAGATGTTTTTTTTTTTTTTTTCAGATTTTACTGTAGAAGTAGCTTAGATACATGCATTTCACCTTCTTAGAAGTCAATGGCATCTCTTTCAGTAGCTTTCGTCCTCTTTTCTGCATCAGTAGGATTAGCTGGTAAAATTAGGGTTTGCTAAGGTTTGCATGTCCTTTTAGCATTTCAGTTTCTTTCTGCAAGTAGATTAGCCTCCTTTGAGTTAGCTTCCATCCATCAGTTAGAAAGCTTCTTCTCAGAGCTCATAGAAGTTGGCTTGAGTTCCTAGTGGACTTGTGCCAGCTGACCAAGTGACAACTGCGACAAGAGCTAGTACTTGTGCATAGAGCACTGTCGCTTCCAAGTTTGTTACGAACTACCGGGTTGATAAGAGTAAAGAAGAGAGTCCCAGGAGTTGTAGCATTATTGCTGCAATACTGGAGCCCACCATCTTTTTGGCGCCTTTGCCGGGAAAGCATCAAAGTATTTGTGATTGCTGCTTTTCTTCTATTTTTCTACTCCAACCTTCTGCTAAGTAGTTTATTTCATTTCCATTCTGCAATTTCATTTCTGCAAAAGTAGATTAGACATTTCCTGCTTTCATAGATTAGCATTTCAATTCTGCAAGTGTAGATTAGCATTTCAATTCCGTAGTTTCATTTCAGCAAAATAGACTAATTCTTTCCTGCTTTCATTCCAATTCGGCATTTCCATTTCCGCAAGATAGATTTTAGTTAGTTGCAATTCCATCTGTTTCAGTTTTGTAGGTACAAGCAGAAAAAACAAAAGCAACCAAAAATCTTTTCATGCCTCGTAGGAACAGATATAATACCGGAAAATTCCTACCCAACACCCCCACCACATCACTGAGTCACCCTTCTCTCTTCTTTGGTGGCAGTGACCCAGAAGAACCTATAGGTGAACCTCCTGAGATATACAAAGATCCTATAACAGAAGAAGAGCAAGAAAACATTCCTTTTGAGACCATGGCTGAAAACAGAAACGGTAGAGAAGATGACGAGAGAATAGAAGGTACCTTCCCCATCTAAGAGACCAACGAGGACATGAAAATGAAAAACATAAGTCCCTCAGCCTTACCTCACTTCCATTGATTGACTACTGAAGACCCTGATACCTTCCTATTTGAGTTTGTTGTCCTTTGTCGAACCTATGACTATGCTGAGGACGAGCAAAAGTTGAAACTCTTTCCTTCTACCCTCAAGGATGTAGCACTCCGCTGGTTCATGGGGTTACCTGGAAACAGTATCACCACTTGGGCTCAGATGCAGCAAGCCTTTAACAACAAATACCGGGACTACTGTAGGTCCAAGGAAACAAAGGGAGAAATCTTCCGGATGACCATGGGAAATGATGATTCTTTAGAAGACTACGAGGAAAGGTTCCAATATAGCTATAAACGGGCTAGGTGCACACTTGACCCTAAATCTCTGAAGCTAGTTCTGCTTCGAGGAGTCCCTGAAGACCTTCTAGATACCCTCCATTTGCTATCTAGAGGGGACATCTACCAACTACCTTATGAGGACATAAAGACTATGTTTAGAAACCATTCTAGGGCAGCCCGGAAAAGAGGTAGGGGGAATCCACTTTCGGCTAGTGCTGCCTTCTCCAAGCATGAGTTTGCTAATCAGATGGAAGACCTCAAAAGTGAGGTGATACAGACCATTGCAATGCAACTTGTTACTTTCTGAATCCAACAAAAGAAAGAGGAAGCTGAGAGGGCTTTGGCCATTTTCAGTCCCAGATGTACGAGGAAGCACCCTAAGAACGAGTGTCCATTTCACTCAGTAGAGGTATGTTTCGTTTGTGAGGAAGACCACCCCACAAACAAATGCCCCACCTTGCCCAGATTTAAAGCCATGTACCAAGGGACTAAGGCAACCACTGAACCTCTCTACTTCCTCAACCAAAGGAGGCCGCATGGGCCCAGACCTTACCAGTAGGGGATGCAAGGGACATCCCAAGCTTATTATAGCCCCAACCAATCGGCTCACATACCTTCTTTGGGTCCCCTTGCTCATCCTTCCTGGTCAGCACCTCCTCCGTGGTCTTATCCATCTCAATACCATACTCAACCCGCTGCTCGTTCGTTTCACTCACATGTCCAGCCACAACCTCAGTGGAATGCACCTCAACCGGGGTGGAGGCCCCAATACAACTCTCCTCCTGCCATTCTTCCTCTACCACCGGCTCAACCACAACCATTACCTCCTGCTCCTCCAAGACAACCCCAGATGCCTGCTCAACCGAACCCGAACCCCAACAACAGACATGCCCAGCAGGTATACACTGGGGAGACAACATGCCCTACCTATGCTATGGAAATCTAGGAGATCAACCTGCAATCTGGGAAGGTCCTTCCAGATCACCAACCTCCTCCCCCGAAGGATGAGGAAGAGAAATAGGAAAGTTAACCCAAAGCCATTCCACCCTTTCCTGAGCGGCTAACAGTAACCACGCAACCAAACCCATAGGAGATTGAACTTCTGGGAGAACTTAAACAGTTGTGTGTGAAAATACCACTTTTCCAGGCCATAAAAGATGTACCAATATACAACAAATTGATCAAGGAGAAGTGTTTCAGGCACCCAGGCAGGCGAAGGAGAGATGCCTTGACTATCAATGTCATAGGATAATTGTCCGATCTAATGTTGGGGCAAGTAATCTGTCCAAAGTATTTGGACCCTAGGAGTCCTGTAGTTGATGTCCACATCAATGGCACTATAATCCCCCATACCTTGATTGATCTAGGGGCTGCCATTAATGTGATGACTAGGGACACCATGCTTAAACTCAACCTTCAGAGTTCCTTAAGGAAGACCTCGACAGTCCTGCAGTTAGCAGACCGCTCCATTGTGACTCCCGAAGGGATTGTGGAAGATTTCCTCGTCTCTGTTGACTCTTGGGAGTACCCTGCGGACTTCTTGGTCCTTCAGCAAAAGGAAAATCTCACTGGATACCCCCTCATTTTGGGAAGGCCTTGGTTAGCTACTACGGATGCTTACATCAGTTGTCAAGCTGGAAGCATGACCATCAAGAATGGGCCTATGTCCAAATAGCTAGTCCTATACCCTCCTGCCCAACCTCTGCTAGAACATGACTTACCACTCTGGTTGAAAGAGGGAGATGAGGATGAGGTCTACTCTGCACCATTGTGCATAGTAGAAACCACCAGGGGAGGCCCTCAAACCGAGGATGACTTGATTGAGAATTTGATTTAAAATCCACCTCCCAGTGCACTGTCCTTAGAGGAGTTGGTGGAAGGTACCCAAGCCAGCGCTTTAATGGACCTCTGTGTGACTGATCCGACCTCTCCCAGAGTTAAGAATTTGGAATTTGGCCCCAAAAGAACCTTAAATATCAGCTCCTCCCTATCACCCTCCCAGGAGAAGGAGTTGTGTAGCTTACTGAACAATCATCTAGATGCTTTCGCTTGGAGCTATAAGGAGATGAAAGGAGTCCACCCTTCGGTCTGTACCCATCACATTTACATTAAAGAATATTCTAAACCAATCAACCAGCCTCAGAGGAGAATGAATCCAGCCCTTAAAGATATTGTCAAAGAAGAATTGCAAAAATTGTTGGATGCAGGATTCATCTACCCCATCTCCGACAGTGAGTGGGTCTCACCTCTAGTGCTTGTGCCCAAGAAAAATGGGAAGTGGAGAATCTGTGTAGATTACCGAGAACTTAACAAAGCCACCAAGAAAGACCATCTCCCTTTGCCTTTCATAGATCAGGTGTTGGATGGACTGGCAGGGAAGAAGTTATTCTCATTCCTAGATGGGTTCAACGGGTATAATCAGATCCAAATCAGCCCGAAGGACGAAGATAAGACCACCTTCACTTGTCCATGGGGTACCCTTTCCTACCGAGTCCTTCCCTTTGGGCTATGCAACGCTCCTGGTACTTTCTAGAGAGTAGTATTGAGCATATTTTCTGAGTTGGTCCATGATTCAATAGAAATCTATATGGATGACTTTACTCCCTATGGGTCCAACTTCCAAGAAGCCTTGACTAACCTGGGAAAAGTTCTAACCAAGTGTATTGAGATGAACCTGTCCCTCAGTCCTGAAAAATGTGAATTCCTAATGACTGAAGGGACTTTGCTAGGTCATACAATTTCTCAGCAAGGATTATAGGTGGATCCTAACAAGATTGCTATCATCCAGAAGGTACCACCTCCTCAAAAGGTAAGAGATGTTTGGAGTTTCCTAGGCTTAGTAGGATACTATAGAAGATTCATTAAAGATTTCAGTAAGCTAGCCTCACCATTGTTTGGCCTCTTAGGGAAAGATGTTGAGTTTAAATGGACTGACGACTGTTAAGGGGCTTTGAATGAGTTGAAAGATAAGCTGGTGTCTGCCCCGATCTTGAGAGGTCCAAACTGGGCCCTACCTTTCCACATCCACACTGATGCCTCGAACAAAGCCATAGGCATAGCCTTAGGACAAGTTGAGGAGAAACTACCATATGTCATATACTTCATCAGAAAAAACCTGTCTAAGGCAGAAATGAACTATATTGTAACTGAGAAAGAGTTCCTGGCCATTCCCTAAACAAGTTCAGACACTACATCACTGGTTATCAAACATTCGTACACACTAATCATGTTGCGATTAGATATTTAATGAATAAGCCTAACATAAATGCTCATATCATTAGATGGTTACTTTTGTTGCAGCAATTTGATTTGACTATTGCCGACAAGCCAGGTAAGGAAAATGTTGTTGCTGACTTCTTGTCTAGATTGGATTTGCCTGCAGGTGAAGAAGGGACAGTGGATGACCAGATGCCAGATGAACACCTGTTTGCTATCTCAGTACTCTCTCCATGGTTTGCTGATATAGCAAATTACTTGGTCTTAGCACAGTTCCCTCCGCATCTATCCTCAAAGGAGAAGAGCAGAATTGTGAGGAAGAGTGCCCCGTTCACTTGGATCGGGGGCAACCTGTTCAAACTTGGCCTAGATCAGATCTTGAGGCATTGTGTTAGGGAGGAGGAAGTCTTTGACATCCTCCTAACCTATCACGATGGGCCCTGTGGAGGCCACTTTGTAGCAAAAAGGACTGCCTTCAAAATTCTACAGGCAGGCTACTATTGGCCTACTCTTCATCAAGATGTCAGAAGATACATCAGCCAGTGTGACCGATGTCAGAGGATGGGGAAACCGACTCCAAGGGATGAAATGCCTCTCCAACCTCAAGTGACCTTCGAGCCATTTGAGAAGTGGGGCATGGATTTTGTGGGTCCTATCAACCCTCCTTCAAAGAAAAGGTCTTACATCATTGTGTGCACCGAATACCTGACAAAGTGGGTAAAAACAAAGGCAATCAAAGCAGCGACAGAAGAAAAGGTGGCTGAGTTTTTAAGGGAAAATATCTTCTACAATTTTGGCTACCCAAGAGAGTTAGTCACCGATCAAGGAAGCCTATTCACCTCTAACCTGATTGAAGACTTGCTCGCTCATCACAAGATCAATCATAGTACTTCCACCCCATATCATCCACAAGAAAATGGGCAGGTGGAAGTCACTAATAGAGCATTGGAAGAGATTTTGACTAAGGTGGTGAGCAGTAGCAGAAAGGATTGGCCAGATCGCCTGGTTGAGGCCACCTAGGCCTACAACACCACTTAGAAGACTACAACAGGTTTCACACCTTATGAGCTGGTCTACGGGAAGAAAGCTTTGCTGTCCATAGAGTTCGAGTACAACACATTGAGGGTGGCAGCTCAGCTGGACTTAGATCTCAGCCATGCTCAACGTGAAAGGTTACTGCAGTTGAATGGATTAGATGAACACAGAATGCAGGCCCTCCTCCACTCAGAAGTAGTTCAACTCCAGAGGAAGATATGGCATGACTGGCACCTTAATGAAAAGCAATTCCAGTCGGGAGATTGGGCGCTGCTGTATGACTCAAGATACAAGGATTTCAAAGGGAAGCCGAGGACCAGATGGTTAGGACCATATCTAGTGGAAAAATGTAATGAAAATGGTTCAGTCCTTATCAGGACCATTGATGAAGAAGCCATTCCCATGCTTGTCAATGGGCATCGATTGAAAATCTACAAGAAACCCCTTTCGAGGCAGGATTTCATTGAAACTTTGGAAAAATCAGTGCTGGTAGTAGAGCAGGGCTCTGCCTCTATTCCGCCCACACCTTGATCATCAAAAAAAAAGAAAAAAAAAAGGAATAAAAAGATCCTTGGGTGAAAACCTCTCTGAGGCACCCAGGGCAGACAGTGAGGGTGAAAACCTCATGGAGGCGCCCCAGCTGTCTCTCAAAAAAATAAAGAAATGGAATAAAAAAGATCCTTGGGTGAAAACCTCTCTAAGGTGCCAGGGCAGATAGTGGGGGTGAAAACCTCATGGAGGCGCCCCAGCTGTCTCTCTCAAAAAAAAAAAGGAAAAAAAAAAAAAAAAAGAGAAAAAAGAAACAAGCCCAATCTCTGTAAAATTATTGCAGGTTGCAGCAAATACATTGCAGATAAAGAAGGTCACGCAAAACGAGGACAGGGGTTCATACTAGGCTACAGGACATCCTTATAGACACTCCCTCCATGGCCACTCGCTTTTCCCAGGATTTGATCACATTCGGGCCAAGATTCCACCTCTTACAGGAAGTTCTGGGTTTTCTACAGGAAGTTTTGGGCTTTCTACAGGAAGTTCTATATTTCTACAGGAAACATCCTGTAGAACCTTCGGGTGGGCCAAATTCAATTTTGGAAGGGGATTTGAAGCTTGGAGTCTGTTGGTTAGGCCTGCAACCACCCATTTATTCCATCCATCACCGTATGTCACCCCTGTTGCACCCACCTGGTTGTGTGTTCCTGTACAGTCATACAAGAAACCCTGTTTTTTTCGGATGGACAGAAAATTTTCAAGTGACAAATCAAGCAGCAAAGGCCCACACGCTCTACCTGTTCAAGCTCCATCTAGACTCTTCATCAGTGAATATAGCCTTGTTCGTTTAGCTTACATCCCAGGAGGAGAAGCAGCTACAGGACATCCTACAGGAATCCTCTAGCAGCTGATCCCTCTGGAAGACATACTCTAGAGGTAGGGGTAGCCGAAACCAACAAAAGGAAACATGTAAAAAGGCTCCTCCTAGACGTGAAAACATCCTCGACAGCTGAAACTAAACAGAACCTATGTATGTAGCGCCGCCAATCGAAGGATCGCGTTCCGAAGCCATGCATACAGCACCAACAACTAAAAGAATGGGTTCTAGCACCTATGCACGAGGCAGCAGCAATCGAAGTAGTTGTTCCAAGTCCCGAAGTCTGTAGCACACATCCACAGCCACGCAGGTAAGTGTCTAACCTCATTTGTCAAATCACATAAACTATTTTTCGAAAATTGCATGTCTATGAAAATGGTTCGGATTGAACGAATTCGGTGGCCAGTCAACTGGCCACCCACAGCCAGTCACATAGCTTCGTGGGATTCGAACAAGCTTGGTTACGTTCAAATTTTCCAACGAGACATGCAGCCGACACATGTGGAGTGTCTAGTCAAGGAAAATCAGCAGGACTGGTAGTGGTGGCAGTGGTTTATGGCAGAGGAGAGGTAATGGCGGTCAGGGACACGCAGAGGAATGATGGCCATGACATTGGCTAACGGTTCGACCCGGCCACCTCACCCCCTTGCCACGAATTGCACTGTAGTTCAAAATTCTCGGCTGAAGACTCGCGTTCACCACTGTTCATTTGCACTTGCAACCGTCCTAGGCCGAAGTATGCATCTTCTGTTTCCACAATCTGTTAACCCAAGATTTTTGGCCTGTTTCAAAATTCTCTCGCGTACCAGGCTCGTTCAGAAGTGCAGTGGCATCCTACAGAAGCCGGCAAGTGTTCTACAGGAAGAAGCTCTATAGGAGATACAGCATAGCCTTCCGGAGCAGAGAAGCTTGGACTTTTCTTCGTCAAATTTGGAGTTCCGAGAGAGGTAGGCTCAAAAACACCCTTCCATGCATGGTATATTTCAAAAAATGGTGAATTGAGCTGTCTTGAATTGGAGGGTTAGAGACAAGTCTGCCTGTGAGTTGAAAATAGCAGTTTACTTGTGTGTTGCACGAAATTTCTTCAATGGTTCTGCGTCCAAATTCTCCTCCATAGTTCCTGTTAAGGAAATTCCTCCTGTAGAAAAGATAAAGCACTGTCAGGGGTAACCTGTGTAGGAAAAATGTGAATTTTACATGGTTGTATGTATGCTGGGGATGAAAATTGAGCTCTGCACTATGTCTGTGGAAACCTAATTCTTCCTGTTAAACACGGACAATCGAATTTTGGGCAGCAAAAGCATTAGAACCAGGGAATCGGTGTAAAGTAAAATATAAACACCTGAGAGATACTGTCTTGAAGTTCAAAGGAGGAAACCATAAAACAGCAGTCCCTCTCTGCTCAGAGCATAAAACAGAGCACTCTCACCATGCCAGGGGGGTTTATCAGGAAGGAATCCTCGGATTCTAGAAAATTGCGTGAACATCCCAAGGTGGTGAACCTCTTCACCCTTGCCAATTGGATGACCTTTTGTGACAGAATTCAGGGCCATGACGATGAGATAATGGAGGAGTTCTTAATGTCCCTGCAACCTAAATCAAAGACATTAGCCACTATGAATTTCAGAGGGTTGACCCTAAAGCTTACCCCACAACTCATTAGTCGAGTTACTGATCTGCCATTGGGGATACCCTGGAGCAAGGAGGAGAGGGCATTGGGCCAGAAAGCCAAGAAAGAATTCTTCCTACCAGAGGAACAATTTTCAGAAGATAAGAACGGGGTCCGGAGAGCCAGCTTACATCCTTTTTGGAGCGAGGTCAGTTTTCAAATCATGAAATACATTACCTGTGAGGGGCGGTTCAGTATTTTCTACGGCTACCATTTCAGGTTGCTGAGTGAACTCAGACATGGGATGGATTTACCTCCAGAACAGAAGTTAAGAATCCCCTATTTTCTTCTACAATCATTAATTGAGTGTGGCACAAAATTGAAGGAAGGGACACCGGATCAGCTAGCCCATCATGGGCTCATCAAGCTTCTAGTGGAAGATGCCCTCCACACCTACACTGTCCCTCTCTCCTGGGAGATTTTCCGCAACATGTCCAGAGATGATGATATTCAAATTCTGGCCGAGGAACTCACTTCATCCAGCAGTGAAGAAAGGGAACACACTGAGGCAGAAGAGAAAGCCAGTTGTAAAGAAACACAAGACAGACCACCATAGAAATAACAAGAAGAGAAACGAGGGAAAGGCCAAGTTGCTGAGCCTTAAACTGTGGGAGGAACAATGGCACAAACACTCAGGGAGAAAATATTGCAAAGTAGAGCAGAGAGGATTGAAAAAGTCCAAACAAAGGAGGGCACAACCAAGGCAACCACACCGAAATTAAAAGGAAAGACACATCCAACCAAGCAGACCGAGACAGTTGAAATAGTTTCTACAGGAAGCATGAAAATTGTTTCTACATGAAGCATGAAAACAATCGACACAGGAATTTCTATAGGAAGCATGGAAATGGAGAAGCAAAAGGAGAAATCACCTGAGATTTTGGCCAGGGAGGCAGCAGCAGTGCTGGCTGCCTTAAGCACATCTCCAAAGAAAAAAGGGAAGCGAAAAAGGGAGCCTTCCATGTATTTTAAGGCAAGAAGGAGCATGCGGATAAAAACTGGCAGACCCCAGCCACAGTCAAAGGGGCCAATTACGATCGTGGACACCCCAGCTAAACAAAAGGAAAGGTCGCCTTCAAAAGCATCCATCACCTATGAACGGGGAAGCCCAAAAACATCCACCTGGAGAGAAAGGATGAAAATGTTGGACACAAAGACCTCTCTACAGGATGTTGAGACTATTCTACAAGAAACACTGGCTAGGCTAAAGGAGACCGAAGAATTGGAAGGCAAGGCAGCTAAATCACCACAGGAGGAAGAAAAGACGGAAGACATTGTGGAACCAAGCCCACAACACAACTTGTTCTCCTACTATAACTTGTTAGAGGCTAGAAAGATCATTCCCCAAAAATTTGCAGTGCCACTTTTCCTTACACTAGAAGAAGAGAGAGTGAGGACCCACACTTGGATGAAGATCACTAAGTCCAAAGGTGTGGTAGATATAGGTCCCCTGGAGGAACAACTCAAAGAGGCGAGAAAGGAATTGGCTATGGTATGGCATGTGGAAAGCAGCCAGTGGGCCAAGCTATAGGAAGAAAACGAGCTTCTTAAACAGCAGCTACAGCTACAGGGACAGTATAAGGAAGACATGCCCCACATCTTGGGAGAACAACAACAACAGAAGGAGCCCATAACAGACAAAGAAACCCCTAATGAACAGTAGAGAAGAGATGGGTTGTAGGCTGAAATTGAGACACTAACTAGATAGCTACAGGAGAAGGACTTGCAAGCAGCCCAAGAGATACAGTCTCTGAAACAACAGGTGCAAGAAAAGGAGGCCCAACTGGTCTGCATGGCTAGTTGGGAGATGGAAGCTCTGCAGTGTAGGCAGCCTGCCAAATCATACGCCCTATACCTTAAGGATCAGTGGTTTCAGTTTCAGATTAACACCTTGGCCCAAAGGGGCAACACTCCATTTCAAAATTATCATCAATTTGTGGCTTTATGTGACAGTAGCTCATCAGAGGACAAGGATAAATTATCAGAGTTTTATTTGCACAACTTAGCCCTTCCAAATATGAATTCGTGGGATCCCAACACTGTGGTAGGAGATGTCCAACTTATGGCCATGGCCTCTTGGATGAATCATGACGAAAAAAATGCAGTAGAGGTCTGAAATATTATGAGCAGGGAACTCAGTGAGCCACTAATGATCAAAGCAGAGCCGGAGGATCCCTCAACAGTGATAAGCACCCACCAGCACTTGGCCAATAGCCCTCATGATTTACCAGAGTACATTGAGCAACAGGCTCAAGCTATTGCCCACTTTGAGGACATGGAGAGACTGTTGGGGGATAACTTCCTTCATGCCTGCACAAGGCGGTGGAACACACTACCCCATAGCTTGAAGATAAGAGAATACTACTCTCCCACCAGGATGAGGGAGGCCTTGGCAAGGGTACCCCTCTACAAACAGTTGATGCAAAATTTGCAGGCCAATTGGATCGGCCTGAAATTCAATCCTCCCTTGCTTTTGGGATTGCTAGAAGGAGTTAAGGAAGAGGAGGAAAACAAACAGTGGGAGGAAGTGGAAAGGAAAGCAAGATTCCATGACCGGGAAGAATATATCACCGCGGAGGCCTGGCATGTGAGGGAGGCAGTCAAAGCTATCAAGGATGATGAGCTAGATTAGTTTCTTAGAGGATGAGCAACCCATTTAGCAGGGGGGTGATGATGAGCCCCAAAAATGGGTAACTTATTGGGCTCATTTTGCCTACTGTTCTTCATCAATCCACCATTTTTCATAGTTTGTGCATGTTTTTTGAGTATGTTTATGTTATTTGAACGAATGAGGGTGGTCACTTTACTAAGGAGGCTAATACATGGTTATTTCAGGTTTTTTGGACAAATTTTGGAACAAGGACAAGAAACTATGGGCCAGATGACAGCCAAGCATGAAGGAACAAGGGTGACGATTCGTAGGAAGGGTGTCTCTTGCATTAAATGGCCCTTTCTCGAAACCTCCACCCTCAACTTGGAGCTCAGCAGGCCACCAAAACGAATTGTAAAGGCAACGAAGCAGCTTTGTGAAGAGTGACTGTTTACTGGTAGTTTGAATAGCCGAGCCCCTTGAGTTAAGGAGGGATGCTAGGACCCTCGTAGTGCATAAATAGGAAGGCTTCAGCCTTCGTAGGTTACTTTTTTGAACTGTTGAGTTTTGTACTATAGTGCTGTCATTTTCTCAGCTCATTTTCATAGCTGCTGCTATATAACTTCCTTGTGACATGATTATTTTTGAGTAATGAAGAGCAGATTTACTTGGAATTAGTTCTGAGTTTTTCTTAGGAGCCTATAGCTCTTGGGGTTGTGCCCAACCCAAGTGCCAAGGCTTCCTTTGTGTACTGTTATTTTCTTTTATGTCTTTGCAAAATAATTTTTGTTAAGTAGATTAAAATCTTGTTGGTTATCTAGGTCATTGTTGATGATTAGAAAGGCTTTTTATGTTCAGATCGAGTTGATAGGTTAATAACAGGGAAGATCTTTGGAAAAAGGCCATCAAGCACCTCTGATCTCACCTCTCCCTCAGTGGGATCATGAGCTGGGACAAAGGTGACCTTGCTGCCAACAAAAACATTGTCTTTACCTCACCATGCAATCATTAGTGTTAGATTCTCATTTGCAGAAGTTGATACCAGTTGTGGTTAAGCATTTAGATTCAAGATTGCTCAGTTTTCATAGCTATTTCATGTGATTTTATTGCAAATAAACTTATGTTCATTTCCTTTGCTGTTACTTAGGCCAGATTAGAATAAAGTAGCTAGGTCATTGATTTTCCAAGTCATTGTTTGTTCAGTTTGAGAAGTAACTTGCAGAGCACCTGTAATACCTCTCCATCTACCCGTACTCCATCAATCCCATCTACTCCATCCCCTAACTCTGATTCTTGCCTCACATTTGCTACGTTCCCTCACTTTGACCTGGTTTCCATATTTTTGTGCAACATTGCTCCACTTCTCCTTGAACAAATCCAGCCATCCTCATCTCTCATCAGCTCCATCCACCAAGTTCTAGACCTCCTCACACCCTTATCCTACCCCCATACTCACTCCTCCACCTTTCTCTCTCCATCCATCCTCCAAAATCCCATTTCCAAACATCCTGTAGAAAATACAGAACATCCTGTAGAACCCGTGCAGACTTCCTGTAGAAGCTCACGAGAGCGGTTTCTTTATAGCCAAACTCTGTGAAACTCTCTGGAAGGGTGCTATGGACCCTTTAGGCCCTCTTCCAACCTTCCCAACCTCCTGCAAGCATTTCCTCTCACCAACCCACCTCTGCACAGTCAAAAACCAGTTAAAGCACATGCGTGACAATTTTGGCACTTTACTTAAAAATACAAAAAGATGTATTTATATTTTTTTTTTTTTTTTTTTTTTTTTTTACTGTAGAAGTAGCTTAGATACATGCATTTTACCTTCTTAGAAGTCAATGGAATCTCTTTTAGTATCTTTTGTCCTCTTTTCTGCATTAGTAGGATTAGCGGGTAAAATTAGGGTTTGTTAAGGTTTGCATGTCCTTTTAGCGTTTTAGTTTCTTTCTGCAAGTAGATTAGCCTCCTTTGAGTTAGCTTCCATCCATCAGTTAGAAAGCTTCTTCTCAGAGCTCGTAGAAGTTGGCTTGAGTTCCTAGCGGACTTGTGCCAGCTGACCAAGTGATAGTTGCGGCAAGAACTAGTACTTGTGCATACATCACCGTCGCTTCCAAGTTTGTTATGAACTACCAGGTTGATAAGAGTAAAGAAGGGAGTCCCAGGAGTTGCAGCATTATTTCTGCGATACTGGAGCCCACCAGTATGCTGGAGTGGTTGGGCTAATCTCTCTTTCTTCCTCAACCTCGCTATGTGGAGGGGGAAGTTGGTTATCCGGGAGAATTCTCCTAGATCTTAGGTTGATCTCCTAGATTTCTACAACATAAGATGGGTATGATGTCTCTCCACTGTATACTTCTTGATCCTGCCTATTGTCTAGGTTCGAATTTGGCTAGGCAGGTATATGGGGTTTCTTGCATGGAGCATAGTGTAGGAGTTGTGGTTGGGTAGGTGGTGGAGGCAATAGAGCTGGAGCATTGTTGTATTGGGGCCTCCACCCCTGGAGTGGGGTATTCCACTAAGATTGTCGCGGAACGTAAGGTTGAAATGACTAGCTCACTAGCTAGGAATGATACTGAGATGCATAGGACCAAATAGGGGGTGTAGACCAAGAAGGATGAGCATGGGGTCCCTAAGAAGGTATACTTGTGGTTTGGTTGGGGTTGTAATATGCCTGGGATGACCCTTGCATACCCTACTGGTATGCTCTAGGCCCAGGAGGTCTCCTTTAGTTGATGTAGCAAAGCTTCTCAGTGACCCCTTCAGCTCCTTGATATACAAATTTGAGTCTAGGTAAATAAGGGCACTCGTTTGTGGAGTGGTTTTATTCACAAACTGAGCAAATTTCAATAAAGTTTAATGGACATTCGTTCCTAGGATGCCTCCTGGTGCATCTAGGACAAAAGATGGCCAAGGCTCTCTCTGCTTCCTCTTGCTTCCTTTTGATATATATGGTGTCCAATTGCAAGGCAAGGGTTTGCAGCATCTCACTTTTGAAATCTTCCAACATATTTCCAATTTCACCCTTGATGGATGAGTTGGAAGATGATGTACTGGCCATAGGTGACTACCCCTACCATTTTTCCTGGTTTCCCTAGAATGGTTTCTAAAGACAGTCTTGATATCCTCATAGCGTAATTGGTAGATATCTCCTCCTGCTAACAAATGCAAGGTATCCTGAAGATCTTCCCTTACTCCTCTGAGCAGGACTAGCTTTAGTGACTTGGGGTTAAGTTGCACTTGGTGCTTTTGTAATTGAGCTAGAATCTTTCTTCATAGTCTTCTAAGGATTCATCCTGGCCCATGGTCATCCTGAAAATTTCTTCTTTAGTATCCTTTGACCTATAGTAGTCTTGATATTTTTTGTAAAAGCCTGCTACATTTGAGCCCAAGTTGTGATACTATCTCCAGGTAAACCCATGAACCAGCACAATGTTGCATCCTTGAGGGTAGATGGAAACAAGTTTAAATTTTTATCATCATCTGTATAGTCATAGGTTCGACATATAACAAAAAACTCAAATAGGAAAGTGTCGGGGTCCTCTGTGGTCAGGCCATGGAAATGAGGTAGAGCACAGGGGATTATATTCTTCATCTTAGTGTCCCCGTTGGTTTCCCTGATGGGGAAGGCACCCTCAACTCTCTCTCTATTCCCTCTGCCATTTCAGTTTTCAGCCATTGGTTTACTAGGAATGGGTTCTTTTTCTTCTTCTTCGCCTGTAGGTTCTTCAAATATGTCAAGTTGCTCACATAAAGATTCCTCCAGTTCACAGCCACCAAAGAAGAGAGAAGGTTGGATGTTGGATGCAGTGGTGGTATTTGGCAAGAATTTCCCTAAATTTGTCCCTATTCCTATGAGGCATGAAAGGAAATGTTATTTGGTTGGTTTTTGTAAGATTTTTTTTTAGTTAGAAAGTACTTTGCCGAAATGAAATCGTTGAATGAATGAAAACTACTAACAAAAAGAAAAGTTACTTTCTAAATTGAAATTCTACTTGCAAAATGGAAAGCAGATAATGACAACTAAAAGAAAGGAAGCTACTAGATTACTTTTGCAGAAATAAACTAATGGATTAAAATTGAAGACTAGAAATAGAAGAAAAGAAAGCAGTAATCACATTCTACTCAGACACCTCCTTGGCAACGGTGCCAAAAATTGATGAGCGTCAGTATTGCAACAAGGATGCTGCAACTCCTAGGCTACTAGCTTTACATATCAACCCGGGGTTAGTACAACTCGGAGGTGACAATGCTATATGCACAAGTAAAAGTGAAGGTGTTGCCTGTTGTCACTATTCATCTAGCAAGAGATCCCAGGGGTTCCAAGCCAGACTTGTATAGAGTCAGAAGAAGCTTGATTCCTTGATGGGAGAAGAGCAAATCTATTCTAAGAGAGCTACTCTACTGCAGTAATGAAGAAAACAACATGTAATGCTAAATCACACCATATCCGAATTAACCATTTAAACAACTATGCTAAGAAGAATTGCTAAATCAACACTAACATAATGCTGCTATCTAAATTACAGAAGTAAAGAGCATCAAACCATACTAATGTGTAAGAAAGGAAACTAAACTAAATCTATTTTCACATTTTTTGTTTTTTTGGTAAAATCAAGCATGCAATTTAATTGTTCTTGTGGATGTGATAGGTGGATGAAGGTGATTGAGTATGGCTAGAAGGTCTATGGAGTGTTTGGATGGTGTGGAAGGGTCCTACGAGGCCTCTTGTGAAAGAAAGGCCACTGATATAGAAGATCAGGCTGAGAAAAAACTCATTATGTAAATATTGATTTATTAATACAGAAGTGCGATTTATGAGTTTGTGTGGTGTGTATTGAGTAATTGAACTATGAAATGTGTGTGGATTAGAGTAATTCTGCATAACATAAGTGTGTAGGGAATTCAAAGAGAATCCAAGGGAGAGGACAATTCTTAGAGGAGTAGTGCGATGATCAGACAATGTTGGAGTCTGGTTGAATCACCAAATCAAAGCTCAGGAGTGGCAGCATTTAAATAATATGTAGAACAAAGTTCATGAGGAGTCAAGCAAAAGAGCAATCAAAGAGCGAAATTAGTGAAAGAAATAAGTAACGAAGCAGCAGTGCACAAGAACAGTTAGATCAGTCGGATCAACGAACATGCTTAACGGAAGATGAGCAGCGGAGATCTTATCACATGACATTAAGTTAATATATGGATGGATCACATCAAGTCACGTGTTGAGAGAAGGGTGGAAAACATGCAGAAATGATGGAGTGGTATTTGTAGGTGGTAAGTAGTGTCTCATGCACCGTGAGAGCTGTAAGCGGTATTCCTAAATTTCACGTGATTAGCCTAAGTGAGTGACATGTAGCACAAGAAAACCACTTTTCTCGCACGCTCTTGATCGGATATCGGTCATGCAAGAATTCACGCGAGATTGCTTGATAGCCATTGGATCATGCTGGATTGATCAATGGTCGATATCGACCAAGCTAGTTGGCAAGTGGGTGATGTAATGGTCGTTGGATAAAGCGGGCCAGATCGATGGTGGAGATCGTCCAAGCTAGTTGGCGAGTGGGTGACACGATAGCCATTGGATCAAGCGAGACAAATCGACAGTGGAGATTTGGAGCGCCTAAAGTCAAACATTGAAATGAATACATAATCTATGTGACACGTGGTTGACAATGATTGGTTAGGTTTGTTATGGATCAGACGATAAGGAAATCCACCGGTATAATCTGATTAAGATGTGATTTATTTGCTTCCTCTTAAGCATTTCAATGTGTCTAGGGGAATTTCAATGAAAAAGGACAAAAAAACTAGTGAGGGTGAGGGTGGACCAAGAGATGGTTGAGGTGGATGAGGTGAAAGATGGATGTTGGTGATGAAGTCTAGACCTCCTCCTAAAGTACCTGTAATGCTTAAAATGTGTGTGTCTTCCAAGAACTAGACAACAAGATACATTCTCATATACTAGAAAAGCATTAATCAGTTGCCCATATTATGCATGAAGAAAGTACTGAAGGAAATGAGAATATGAGTGAGATCTTATTACAAAAAGAGATTGATGGAAAAAGATGACAATGAAATGAACCAAGTACTGAATCACGACAACAAACTCCAAAGCTCATGTAAGAACTAGAAATCTAGAAATCTGTGTTTTTGGGGTTACTGATGGGCCTCTTCCTCAATTCATGGTCTCGAAGGGAGCAGGTGAGGCCGAGACACCTATTAACAACCTTATGGTGATCAATTTATCTTTTCTAACATGCTAATTGAAATAAGGCACAAGTGGAAGTAAACTAAAACACAGCCAATCTACTGTACACTGTTGTAATGGAAATGCAGCTACTTAAGCAAATGAACGAGTAAACCATGAATCTATGCTAGCATACATGTACAATAAAGAGGACACTTGGCTACTAGGGTTGGGCCATAACCCAAAAGCTTTAGCCCTCTGAGTTAACTCAGTGCTGGCTCAAAACAAAACTCATTCTTATTATCAAAACCATGGATTACATAAAAAACTATCACAAGTCTTACAGCTCGAAAATATAGTAGAGTTTTATAATCAAAAATCCCAATCCTACTGAGGTCCTAGGCCTCTCCACTTATACATCTGAAGTCTCCAATGACTTCCTTAAAGTTAGGGAGGCTTGGCTCCCAAACTTGAGATAAACTGGTGCTTTGACTTTCACTTGCTCGGCTGCCTTCTAGTCCTCGTGATTTGGTTGTTTCACTCTGAGATGATGGAGGAATATTCAAATGGGAGGGTAGTAAATGAGGATGATTTACCTCCTATAATTCCTCTCTCTTGTACCATTTGAGTTTTGACCAAGGAATTTTCCAAAATTCCTTGCTTTTATCCTTTAATCCTGCATTAAATGCACATTAAACCACAAAGCAAAATATCCAAGTCTAGCTCATCTCATAAATAAAATATAATCAAAAGTATGCAATAACTTGTGGGAATAGTTGGTTTGACTAAGATAGGAGGTGAATTAAGGCCCATATAATTACCTAATGATGAGGTTCATCACTTATTATCATATAGCAAAACCAGGTCATTTACCTTAAATGTGCGCAACTTAATATGTCGATCATGCCATGAATTTTTGCGCTGCTTTTGGACCTGTTGGTGAAATCTAGCTAAAAATATATCTTCCTTAAGTTCATCTAGTTGTGCAAGCCTTTCCTCAAGAGCTCCATGATTTGTCATACCTGTGAGCACCACTATGCGTAGACTAGGCACAATATACTCCATAGGCATTATTGCTTCAAAACCATAGACAAGCCTAAAGGGGGTTTGTCTAGTCAACTTCTTGCACGCCGTTCGATAAGCCCATAGTACTGCAGGATGCGTAGGTCCCAATCACTTCGTTGAGAATTCCAAGCCTTGGTTAGTGCGTTTTCAAGCACCTTGTTGAACACTTCCACCGTCCCGTTAGCTTGCAGGTGATAAGGTGTGCTCTTCTGGTGGTATACTTGAAATGCCTCTGTCAGCACGCTGATCATCTCAGTCAGGAAGTGCATACCACAATCACTCATCAAGATCCTCTAGCATCCAAATTGCATCACTATGTGCTCAAAGAGGAACTTTGTGGTGGTCGCGCCTGTGAAATCCTTCACAAGCTATGCCTCCACTCAACGAGTCAAATACTCCATCGCAGTGATATTGTAACTTGCTCCTGTCTTTCCTTGTGGATGAATGGGTCCCACAATATCTATCGCCCACTTCTCGAAGGGTTTCAACATCATCTATGGATTCAAAGGCATCTCATCCCTCCGTGATGGCTTTCCAGTCCTTTAACACACATCACACGCCTTGCAATATGATTTTGAATCCCGATGGAGGGTTGTACACCACAACCCTCTGCATAGAATATTCTGCGCGGTTTCTCTTCCTGCATAATTTCCTCCTGCAACACCCCCATGAGTGTCTATGAGGATGCTGCTTCTTTCGAACTCAGGTACATGCCGTCGCAATATTTCACCAGTCCCCATCTTGTATAGATGTTGAAAAATGACAAGAGAAATCGACGATGCACACCACTAATTCCTTCTTTTACTGGATAGTGTATCCTTCTAGAGAAGTTATTGTTGTGAGGAAGTGTATTATATCCTCGAAGTGAGCATCTGCGACGCACACTGCAAATAGTTGTGCATCGGGCAATCCCTCTTCCAAGTTAGTGGGTTCCTCCCCCGTTTCGATGCGCAAAAGATGGTCTTGTCTCCTGTTCATTCATCTAGGCTTCACAATAACTTCAAAATCATATTCCTGGAACAATAAGAGCCACCTACAGATTCTCCCCCCCCTAACATAGGCTTATTGACCAGGTACTTCAGCGCGGAGTGATCTGTATACATCTTAAAATGGCTTCCCAGCGAGTAGTGTCTAAACTTCTGGAGAGCATACACCATAGCTAGCCCTTCTCGCTCTGTAGCGGAATAGTTCTTCTCTACTTTGGATAATATTAGGCTTGTCAACGCGATAGGATGGTCCAAGCCTTCTCCGCCAGCCTGTGTTAGTACTACTCCCAGCGCTTTGCATGACACATTGACATGTACATGAAACTCCTTCTTCCAATATGGGAAGACTAGAATTGGTGTGGTGACCATCTTTTCTTTCATTATATCCAAGCTTTTCCTACAATCCTCGTTCTAGCAGAAAGTGACATCCTTATTCAACAATTTCTCCATAGGCGCTGTGATCTAGGCATAGTCTATGATAAACTTTCTATAATATCCCATATGTCCCAGGGTAGCGTGCAGCTGCTTCACACTCCTCAGTGCTTCCAAGTTCAATATCACCGCTATCTTTTAGGGATCTACCATCAACCCCTGTTTGCAAACCACATGCCTTAATAGGTTCCCAAAAAGGAACACAAACCAGACACTTCTACATGGTGTTTGATCTTGTGCTGTTATCCTATAGATACAGTCCAGATCATCATCACTATCATAATCGCTAACTGGTTCCGTATAGCACGATCCTTAAGCAAGATCTAGGGGTACTATTGCGCGTAACGATTTCTTCTAAAATATCATCTTTCACTTGTTTACATTGATTACCTCGTTCATATTAGTAGCCTAGTTAATTCCTAGGAGTGTAGGATAGGGGTTGTTGTCATCCACTATCTCTATTATTTTAAAATCAGCTAGCGTGCTCGCACCTTCAATATCCACAGTCAACCCCTGCAGCCGTTCCATGGGGATGATCTTCTGTTGATTGGCCATCCTTAGCTAAATCGGAGACCATTGCAAAGTGGGTCTCCCCATCTATTCCCAAGTTTGCTTTGGTAAGATGTTCACGTCTGACCCCAGGCTAAAAATAACTGAATCCATCTCATACTCTCCTATCTGCGCGGTCAGTCTCATCTCCCATCTTGTCCTTCATTTTCTATTATTGCCAATATTTTGTACTATGTGCGGCTCACTCGACGCGGTTCCAAAGCATCTATTGATGAGCTCTTGTAACCCTTTCACAACCTTACTATCACGCAGTAACTTGATATAGGTCTCCAGGAAATTTGTGAGCATAGAGGGGTCCATCTCTTGTATAGGCTTATCCTTGTTTCCTGAGGTGGAGTTCTCAACAAATCTCTTCTTAGCTTCCATGAAGGTTTCACGTGCGCACTCCAGATTGAACTCAGTCTCCTTCGCTAGAGCTTTGTGAACCCATGTACTGTCTTTTGGTTTTTTCCCCTTGTCACCTCTTGTCATGGTTCCACTCCTGAGCACTATATTTACATTTGGATCTTCTTCACGTGGCTCAGACCTCATCATCTATAGGTTCTGAGTCCACGAAGGTGGTAGCACCCATTTGTCACGTATCCTAGCTATTAGCATAGGACAGTCTTCCGTTTCATGATCAAAAAACGTGCAATACTTGTACGACGGACGTGTTGGGTTAGTGGAATCACGTGCATAGTGCCTAGTCCTCCGCAATTGTAGCAAATCAACTGTCCTCTACCTCTACCAGGTCCACCTCCACCTCGGCCTCATCCGCATCCCTGAAATCCTATCTGTGCCATCCCTGTGCTCTGGTCAGGGGTCGTGCTTCATCCTGAACCCTATAGGCGGGAGTTCTATACATCATCAATTCATAACTCCTGCAATTACGCTCATCATGCCCTACCGAATAAAAAAAGTTGCAAAACAGTTGTTACGATGTTTGTAGATACTTCTGCAACAAATGAAAATTATCTGTGGCATGTTTTCCTACTACCTGATATATAGCACAACAAAGTGCAGGCCCCACGCTCAGTCCTACTTGAGCTTCGGGCCTTAAAGGCATTGGTCGTCCTCCTCTAGTGTAGTTCAAAAAGACTGGGCAATGGTCCTTGTCATGCCCCTGACTTTTTCGTTTCATTTACCATACCTCCTCGCACACCTCCGGTCGAACCATCCTATCCTGCTTTAGACTTTGCATCTTAAGGCGAAGATTCTTCAACTACGCATGGATCTGCTGAACTCCCAGGTTTGGATCTTGCATCAGAGTTTCATGCAGTCTCATGGCAATCACCAAGGCCTTTGCCTGAGTTGTTATCTTCTGCTGTGACATTGCGACCCTTAAGTGTGGCAGTAACGAAGCCACAAACCACTCGCGATGTTATCCATCTGTCAAATTCATGTTGGCTTCGCGGATTGTATGCATCAACCTCTGATCTAGTTCCCAAGGCATCTCGCCTGGTTGCATCACGATCTCCTTGAATCCCACAGTCGACTGCGCCTTAGATTTAAGCATCCTGAACTCTCTATTAAGTGTTGTCTGGATGTCTGCCACTCCAGCATTTAGGTTGTCATTAGAGTACTTGATATACCAAGTTAGTGCGCGATCTTTTAGAGCACTAACCAATGTCGCCTTCTTTATATGATCATTTGTAACACCTTGAGCTTCCCATACAACTTTCACAACGAACTAGAATTGGTCTAGGTCCTCATTTCCCAAGCCTTTGAACAAAGGCAGCTTCACTGAATTTGCCATACTGAACTGCGGTGGAGGTGGAGGTGGTACAGGTGAAGTTGGAGGTGATGGTGGTGAAGTTGGAGGTGGTGTGGGCGGAGGTGGTATTCACGGGAATCCTTGTCTTATTAACTAAATAGAACTTCGTGGAGAAACCTTCACTATCCCTTCCTCGTCACCTCGTGGAGGTGAAATTAATGGACTATACTCTTTATTCTTTGTGTAGTTTCGAACATCAAGGTAGCTGCATAACCCGGTTTTCACACAATAGAATTTTAATCTAGGTATTCAAATATTTCACGTACTTACCTCATGGTCCTTTGAAAAAGCATTGCTCTGCCTCGCTGTAGCTGACTAAGGTGTCAACCCAAATTCAGTCACAAACCCTTTGATGATGCGATCAAGCCAATGATTGACAGCGCGGGCAATCTTGTCCTCAAATGCTTCCAATTTTTGTACTAGCTCCGGGGTCCACACAATAGGACCATCAAGTTTCCACCTTCCTTGGTTATCTGCTAGCTTCGCAATCCACTCGTATAGCTCAATTGGGAAGGAGAAAAAAATAATCTCATGGATCTCTAGATATAGATATCTGTCCAACTACTATTCCTTTGTCAGTCGCGGGTTTCTATTCCCTTCTACCGTGAATTCATGGATCTTCCTATCCAACCAGTCTCTAATCTCCTTATTCGAATTCCAGTGATACGACATCACACATCTTTTATGCAGATTCCAGTCTCGGCAACGGAACCATTTATTGGCTTGAGGGGGATTGACCCATGTTCTGTGTTAATTAACCAAACAAATCCCTACACTACTGGCCCTTTTTGTATCAGTCCGCGGAACGCGAACCGAAGTCTCACTCGAAGCAGTATGGGAGGATGTTGGAACCAATTTTTTGCACCCTAAGATGGTTGTGATGTCATTTGATTCCCTCTATCCATGCCTTCATGCAAGTCGCTTCCTCTAGGGCTTACAAGACAAGCCCTCTATTTCATCCTTCAATACCTCCATGAAATGGTATGATTGACCTTCGCACATCCCTAGCCTACTGCACAGGTACCTTCGTGCTACTATGGCAGAGTGTTCTGCACCTTCCCCAATTAATCTAGTGAATTTGTTATCTTATCAAACAATTATAGTTAGCACCGTGTAAATAGATATTCGTAATTGCGTTCAGTTATTCAATGTAATTTCATTCATTTGTGCATCTCATAAGCATAATAAAGGAAATTCATACATAACATGTAAAGATGCATCAAAAGAACAAAGACACAGAAATTGCAGAATATATCTCTTTATTAATGTCTTTCAAGTGTTTAGAAACTCTGTCCACCTTGCGCACACGACTGCAGGGGTCCGCACACTCAATTGCGGACTTCTACCCTAGGCCTCTGCACACTCAGTTGTAGAGCCTCTACCTATGCTACGACCCAAGGCTTAGACTTCTAACTTCAGAGCTATGACTCTCTTACTTCATTGATCCTTGTTTTTTTTTAAAACTACTTAGAGCTTAGCTCTTTTTATACAATTCCATGGTCCGCAAACCATTGGTAGATCTCTTACAGCCAACTTTACTTTACAAAACTAAAGGTTGACTACCCTTTATGACACATGACACATTCAAGCTCCGCGACCACAAAATGTAGAGTCTTTACACTTTTATTACAAATTTTGACTCAAACATGGGATTTTAGCCCCAAAACTGTCCTTGGGGGATCCCACTCCCAACATGAAGACAATCAAACGATCGTCAGAAGGATCTACTATGACCAAAGCAGTTAGTAGAGAATTCTTTTGAGATGGGCATGACTAGAGTACTTCTAGCATCAGCATGGAAACAGGTGCTTGCACCAAGTCGTCTACTATATTGTATGTATGGGAAACTTAGTTAGAAGCCACGTTACGTCGTAATGGTCCCTTGGGGATCTTAGGAATTGACTCAAATTTAGGTTGAGGGATCTATAGCTGACCATTTAGTGTCATAAGAGGCTGATTAGATTCTTTGGTTTTGGACTTAGTGGTGGATGAAGTGGATGGCTTGTCATATTGACGCGACCAATTTTGCAGGTTGATATCGGAGGGGTTAACCTCATCAGAATTCATCATGAGGATCTTGTAGTTACCAGGACCAAAAGGTTGGGGAGGATGGGCTGCTTGACCTGGTTGAGGTTGAGTAGAAACAAATCCTTTTTGAGGGAAAGGATTTGTAAGCACTACTAGTTGAGATGGCGGAGAATTATGAGGTGATTGTTGACCTCTATAAGTTGCTTGAGCTTCCCACATTTGGCGCATCTGGGTTAAGAGAGGAAACTCATGTGTATAATGGCCATATACACCAAAACAGGCACAAGGTTTGTTCGTACGAATAGCCTTGTTCTACTTGGACTGGTTGCCATATTACTGGTTGTTAGTGTTAGGCTGATTCCCTTGGGGTTCACTAGGTTGATTACCTTGATTACCCTGGCTACCCTTGTTACCTTTCCCATTATTCGTTTTCTTCGAATTTTGGGGATTGGTCACACTCTGCTATGAAAACACTTGACCCTGAGGGGGCGGTGACTGATGGGGCTAAGGATGCATGGGAGGTTGTGCCACTAATGCTTGAGGGGGTGGAGAGCTCGGCTGTGCATAAGGAGGAAAAACGGTTTGGTAGATAGGTTGGGGCCCTGAAAAAATGTTGCTAGTAGAAGGGCCGTAAGTGTTAGAGGAACTAGTGCCCCCTTGCGGATAGCCATAACTTTGTTGAGTATATGGCGAAGACTGTGAAAGGGTTCCAACGATACTGTCAATGATCTAAGATGCCCCCAGTGCATTGGCACTTCTAGGATTGGGAAGGTCTAGAACAATGGTGAAGACATAACCAGATTGTGCATAAATCAAGTCATTTATTAGAGCGGTTTGGAGAGCTTCTTCCTCAATCTAGGGAAAATGGGATGTGACATCTTTTCCAATGGGTGCTAAAAGGCTCATAAGAAACCAACCTAGATAGACACGGTCTTCGAAGGGTGGGGAATGACATGTGCTCCTCCTTCTATGCCACTCTTGAACATGGTCAAAAAGACGAGTGGTGTAGGACTGACAAAATGAGGTCAATATCTCCATATTAGTGTCGTACCAGAGAGGTACTTAGAAATATGAGAGGAATGCTTTAGCAAGTGTCACGAAAATGGAATGAGATGTGGTGGGATGGTCAACATACCATTTAGCAACATCTCTAGTGAGCGTGCATTGGAACAGCCGAAGAGGAATGGCGTCATCGGTAATGGAGTTGGATGAACACCACATGTGGAAGGAGCGGACATGGTTGGTAAGATCCTCTCCAACATTACCCTCAAACTTTGGTATGTATGAGGGAAGCTTAGTCGGCATAGTAGGACAACAAACATCATGGTGTATGGGGTCGTTTATCAACTGGCTAAAATATGGTAGACCTAACCCAGCCATAAAAGGGAGCATGGGGGCTGTGGGAATGGTTCTTGAGATTGTTCCGCCTGATGTGACTACCAGGATAGAACTGGAGCCAACACCAAGTTGGGTTCTTGCACCTGTTGTGGGTCTAGACATGGTAACGATATGTGGTGAAGTAGGCTCAAAATCAAATCAGGAATCAGATGAACTAGGGGAAGAGTCGGTATGGGGACTCGGAGGGCTATGAACTCGAACCCAACGGGGAGGGGTAATATGCCCAAGAAGAAACTTGGGGTGAAGGCCTAATACTCTCTGTGACAAACGCCTTTGTGGCGCAATGGTGGTAAGACACATGTGACATGGAAATGGTGAAGGGAGATAAAAAAATATGCCTTTGTCTTGATCAGGAGAGACAAATTTATTAATGTAAGTCTTTGCTTGGCGGTGTAAACCAAGCACCCTTCACTTAAGGTGTGCTTGTGTGTGCAAGTGTATTTATTGATGAGGCCCAGATCGTGTTTGTAAAAAAGAAAAAAACTTGCTGAAATTAAACTAAAATTAACAACAGAAAATTAACAGAAAAACAATTAACTAAACCCCACCCAAACTGGGTTTGCAAAAACTGTGTTGGTTTGTGGCGAAATCGATTGAAAACACACTACAGAGGTCAATATATCTAAGTGTCAGTGTGACTGGGATCAAATGACACTAGGTTGCTGGAAAGTGGTCCAGCAACAACAAAAAACTAGAGAGGAATATTGCTGCAAAAAGATAGGGAGATGGGTGAAAAACCTAGGGCAACCAATGGGACCCTAAGGTAAATGACAAAACAAGTTTATTTATGAAACTATGGATGGTGACAACCTATCTTTGTAGATCTGAAATAAAAGGGTACAAATCTGGAAAATATGATTGAAAGTATTACAGAAACTCAGACTACTCACTTAGCTAAACTCCTCCTATAAAGGTGGAAGCGTACTAGAAGCCCTAAGGGGATAAATTCCACTTCAATGAGTAAATCAAAGTAGATCAAGGCCTAAGCGAGATGAGATAGAGGTCAAACAACCCAACAGATAGCTTGCGGAAAAACCTAGAAACATATTTGATAAAAACCCTGAAACCTTAATATCGCAAGTACTGACCTGTTTTCAGGTGGGATCACACTTTTTGTGCTGAAAGGTACGCTCTGGACTCCATATCGTAATTTTGGGGCTAAAAATTGCGATTTCTTATGCTTGATTCTCAATCGGTAAATCTCGGAAAAAAATGTTGTCTCTGTCGCAGCTCTTTCTGTGACCTGCGGAAAAGACCTGAAAATTTGTAGAAGTCAGAAATTTAACAGATCTAAGGTTAAAAAACTAGAAAACAACATTAAGAGACTAGAAAAAGAAGAATCCCTAAGTTGAAAACCGAAGGCCACCCAGGTTTTTGGATCTGAAGTATAAAATGAGTGGAGTCGCTAATTTTGTTGTAGTTTTTTCTTCTCAAAGATGTATGAAAAGAACCCACTTAAGACTATGGATGACAAAGAGTCTCAATAATATAAATGACTGCTAAACATTGTAGATCTGTAGCAACTGATAGAAACAAAACCTACCAAAGTCCTAATCTTCCAATGGAAACCAGATATACAAAGAATAGATTTTATTATAACACCTGTGAAGGGAACAAATAAATGTTACTAGTCCCCCTCTATGGGATGGGTTCTTTTCTATCATCAAACATCTTCAACTTTTTCATAGAGTCTATCTCCTCTATAATGTGTAAACCCAGTAAATAAAATGTTTGAGCTCAATAGGAACTCAAACGGAAGAAAAATGGTGGTGGACAACAGTGAGTGCAACAATGAAAATAATCAAAAGTGAATAATGAATGGAAAACCCTTCTAGTTATAACAAAATATTGACTTATCCTTGAATAATGAGCAATAATAAAATATTATTAAACCCATTCTTGTAATAACCACTTGGAATATTTTATTATATTTGGTTAGGAGGGAAAAAGTATTTAAACTTTTATTTAGAAATAATAAATAAATAAATGATTTATTTATCATCTCAAGAAATTAGTTAAGGAATAATAAACAAGTAATGATTTATGTAATTATTCCTAAGGGATTTAGTCAAATTTGACAAGGAATAATAATTAATTAGTGATTAATTAATTATTCCTAGAGAAAAATAAGATAATTAATAATTTATCTGTTGATTTTTCATAATTGGGTCAAATATGAAAATGAATAATAATTTAACAATGGTTCGATTAATTATTCCTAGAATAAAAATAAATAAATACTAATTTATTTAATTATTATTCATGGGTTTAATTATAAATTACCTAACAAATGTGGTTTGTTAAGTAATTTCTCACAGTGAAAGCAATTTTACTATGGTAAAATTGGCCTTACATGGTGTACTTTGATCCATCTAGTAAATTAAGCTAGATGATCAATTTTTTGGTGATAACATAACTCATGAAACCAAGTCTTCTATTTTACAACTCACAATTAACTCATATTGGACTCCTACAAAGTAGGGAGAACATACACATGAAAACATAAAGACTTCCAACTCGAATTTCCTAAGTTAAGTAAGTTTAATAAACTTAATTTAATTATTTTATGTTGCTATGAGAATAGAATTTGAATTTAATTCACAACTTAATTCAAGGACAATTCAAATTGGAATTTCTTGTTTCCATTTATCAATAGATACAAAGCTTGTTCTCACAAGAAAAATTCCACGCAAGTATGCTCAACTTTGTACCTCACAAGCCCACTATTAGCCAACACTTAGCCAATTTCCACTATCTGCCAAGCCCTTATTTCCTTGCACAATTCCTAGGATGAATAGCCCGTATTTAAAGGGAATTCATGCTTCCAAAACTGCGCAATCCAAACATAGGTCCTTCTCTGATTGCATGCATGATATTTACAACTTAGTAAATCACACAATTGATAGTACATTGTCCCTGCACTCTAGTCTCAACTCGGTCTTTCTCTGAACTGACATGCATGAGTTTCTCATGTGGGAATCTTCAGTTAACTAGAGTAACACTTGTGGATGCACCAGTGCACCAACTAACTGGTAGTCCTATATTAGTTCCACAAATAGTTATAACTAATTTAACTGACCATAACTCAGTAAATTGAGTTATCTAATTACAACTCAATTTAAACTCATCCTGGACCCCTATAATTTAGGGAGAACATATACATGACTACAGAAATAATTTCAACTCAAAATTCCTCAGCTAATTAATTTAATTAAAATTAATTAAATATTTACAAGGTGTTATGAGAATAGAATTCGATTTTAATTCTCAGTTTAATTCAAGGACAAATTATACTGGAATTTCTTGTTACCATTTCTCAACACATGCCTGATTATGAATTGTAAGGCATGGTTGTCAGTGTACAAGAAAAAATCTTTTAGCATAAGGTAATACCTCCATTTTTTCAAGGATTTCACTACTGCACCAAACTCCTTGTCATAGGTCAAGTATTTTTTCTTGGTCTTATTCAATTTTACGTTGAAATAAGAAATGTGTTTATCTTCTTGACCTAGAACAACTCCAGTGGTTGTTCCACTTGCATCACATTTTACTTCAAAACGTTTATGAAAATATTGTAGGGCTATAACATGTTTCTTTGTTATATTTTCTTTCAGAAACCTAAATCCCCTTTCATTTATTGTTGTCCATATAATGGTTGTTGTTCCTTCTTAATAGTTTCAACTATCAGTACACATGTATCACTAAAATTTTGAATGAATTTTCTGTAAAAGCTAGTGAATCCATGAAAACTCTTCACCTCATAAACATTTCTTGGAGAAATACATTCCTTAATAGATTTTATCTTCTCTCAATCCGTCTTTATTTTTTCTAGAGAAATCACAAAACCCAATTATACTAGGTTTGTTTTAATGAAGGAATATTTTTTAAGATTTATTAGAAGTTAATACTAGTTTCAAGAACCTTAAATGTTATTATTTTGTTTTTTTTGTAAACAATAATGTCATCAAGATATACAATAACAAATTTACCAATAAAGTCTTTAAGAACTTCATTCATGGGTCTTATGAAAGTACTTGGTGCATTGGTCAAGCCAAAATGCATGAAAAGCCATTCATAAAGTCCATCACTTGTTTTGAATGTTGTCTTCCACTAGTCTCCATTATCCTAATCTGATGATATCCACTTTTTAAATCTGTTTTGGAAAATCAATTTGCACCACTCAAACATTCAATTAAATCATCTATGCGGTAAAGGGAATCTATACCTTATTTATATCTTGTTTATTTCCCTAAAGTCAATGCACATTATCAAACCTCCATACTTCTTTGGAATCAAAACTGTAGGTTCAACACAAGGGATCAAACTTTCTCTAATTAGTCCCTTATCCAATAGTTGTTTAACCTTATTTGTGATCTCTTCATTCTCCTTTAGTTTCATTTTGTAAGTTTCCTTATTGGTTAGATTAGATCCTAGGATCAGATCTTTGAGATGGCTAATGCTCCCCATGGGTGGAAATTCATTAGGCAACTCATCAATAATAATATCAACAAATTCATCTAATAATGCTTGAATGTCATCAAGGAAATCATGTAATGTAGTGGTTGCAAGGACTATCTTGGTTTTCCAATTAGAGAAATTGTACCTCTTTTTCTTACTTAATTTCTTGCAATAGCTCCTTCCCACTCATCAACAACATGCTTGGACTTCCTCCATCCTTGCTTCCCTCCTCATTTAATGGCAGCAACACATGATTACAACCATTCTTTTGAAGGGTGTAAGTGTTCCTTTTTTCGTGATGAACTATTCTCCTGTCATACTACATGCTCTTCCCAACAAAATGTGACGGACATCCATAGGCATAATATCACACTAGACTTGTCTTTAAAACTACCAATATGGAATTCTACCTTACTTTGGTCACTTACCAAAAATTTTATGTCCTTTATACAATTAGGACACTCGATATAGATTAGGATGTGTCATCCTCTACATTCCTAGTTTTTCCACCAACTCTATAGTATTGTTAGTAATACCACTGTCAATGGCCATTTTGTAGCATTTCCATTTATATTTACACAGTCCTGAATATACTTCTCATATGTGATAGTTCATGAATTTATTTCTCGGCTTTAACCAAGACTCTCTTCATCATTAATGACTCACCCATCTTAGATTACCTCTTTCTTTGTTGTCTCTTCTTTATATTCTACAATATGTACTCCTCTTTGATTTTTTTTAATTATTATCAGGATAGTCCCATGACATACGTCCTATTTTCCCACATATATAACATCTGATTCCTCTTCCTCATCCTCTGCCTCTTGAGAATAATATCGTGCCCCTTTTTTCTCCTCCTCTAGATGATTAGATACTAGAGCTTTCTACTCCCTCTTTTGTATTTTGGAATCCCTCTACTGGAAGATCAATTTCCCATTTCTAGAGTCCTTCCTCTACTTCTTTGGATTTGCTTCCTAGCCAATTTACCCTCAAGTCTTAACACTTCCTAGTAGTAATCTTCCATATTCTTCAAGTATAAGAGACCAATCTCATCTTGGATATCATATCTTAGACCATTTATATATATGGCCACCTTCTCAACATCTTCCTTTATGTCATCTACTTGAATTTTATTTATGGAATTCTTTGGTATATTCCTTTACAGTCATGGTTTCTTGGCTTAGATTTTTCTTTTTTCTAAAAAATTCAGCTAATAATCCTGGGGCATATACTTGCCTTTGAAAATGGCCATCATCATGTCCCATATTTTGATTTTTTCCTTCTCTCTCCTTCTTTTTTCACCTCGCAACTCATCCAACCATAAGGCTACATGATCCTTCAACTTGGTCACTACGTACTTGACTTTCTGGTCAACGGGCCACGTCTTCTTAGTAAAATATTTATCCATTGGATGGACCCAATCGAGAAAATCATCCATGTCTAGATTTCCATCATACACTCGTACTTCCATTTTTGGTTTGGATCCCATCTTTGTAACAATCCTTATCATTTTATCCTCTATTGGCCCTTCTCCCAGTGTTCCTTCTATTTCCTCTTCAAATATTGTATCTTTTCTCTCACAGATGTAGCTAGCATCTAGTTCCCTTCTCTGAGCTCCTTCCATGGCTTCCATCCTCATTTAGATGTGCCTCAATTCCAACCAAAACTCATCAGTTACTCCACTTCATCCTCAAACTTCTTTTCCGTGTGACATGTTCACGATAACTTCTAGTCCTATTTGTTTTCTTAGGTTCTATAAATCTTACTACTTTGATACCACTTAATGCAGAAAAATCATTTTTTTCTCCCTATGGCATCTTAATGCTCACTGGTTCTCCATTATCCTATACATTGATTCAATCTAGTGATTTACAATCTATGAGTAATATGTTGTGGGGGAAAAGGATTACATCAAAAGAGAGGCCAATAATGACTTGTAAGAAGAGAAAAAAATGGGTATTGATGCTGCTATTAATACCATATCAACGATTTATGAGAGATTGAAAACATATATCACCAACACCAACAATGGACAACACATTTTTGGATAATGAAGACACTCAACCAATTGAACACTCCCTCTAATCCCCCAAATTACTACACAAATCTCGATGCAACAGGGTCCTTTATGTCTCTTTCCTAGGTGCCTTCACACTCATTGGTTAGTCCCCAGTGCCCTTTCTATTCCATAAAACCAATTGCCTTGGAGAATTTCCTTGCTTGGTGCCCCTAATTTATTTTCAACATGCAATCACGCAGTGATTGGATCCAACAGCCAAATGCCACTGTGGAGGGGGGGAGGGGAGAGGAGAGTGGTCCCTTACATCAACTGAGAGGAAGCGGGGTTCACAATCAAATTTCAAGTTGTGGGACCTACATTAAAACACAATTATGGTTGATGGTATGGGGACAATGCACTCTTGATGGGTTGTCAATCCATGGTCTCGATTCACTGTGGGGCCCCTAGATTTTGATACATGTTAACGTGGGGTGGGGCTCATAACTATGCACCAACTCCTTGCTAAAACTTACTAGAATTTCCCTTTGTTCTTGAAAACCACCTTTCAATTCAGGCGTGAGTTTTTGCTGCATTTCACTTTATCATGTGGCTAGTTAAAGAGAATTTCAATTACAACAAGTCCCCCCTCAACATCACAATTCTTTCCCCCTCTCACCTATCAGTGGATATTCACATCACGGTTGTTCTAGATGCAAATAGTTAACACAAATTCAAGAATCCCCTCCTTTTTAGACACAAAATAACATAGGCTCAGTAATGTGGTTGAATAGTAAACACACAATTACTCTTTATAATTCATATTGCATGTAATGGAATAATTACTTTACATTACACATGCTTGAAGTATGTGATTAAAAACATAAAAACACATAGTATACTATTAATTTCATATTGCAGATAATTACATATGAAAATTGATATTTCACATGGCCGAGAGAGAGAGATCCCTAAGCATTAGATCTCTTCTTTTTTCTCTCTTTCCCTAAACAAAATATCCCCGTAAGACAAAACAGGTTGTAATTAACATCCCTTTCATGTGATTACATTTCTACCTAATTATAGAATCTAGATGCCACTTCATACCATCAACTAATTACATTTTTCCTATAGGAACACTTAAACTACCTAAAACATTCTTATGGTTGGAAATATTTTCAAAATAAATTATCCTTCATAGCAAAGAAAAGGAAAATTTCGTGGGATGCTCCTGCACCGTTAGCTCTCCACAATTCAAGTTACCTAGGGTTTTTCAGGTTGTTGAATCCATATATGCAGTCAAAAGGCCATTTTCAATAACAAAGATGAAGATTTGACCAAAAAATTTCCAGATTCCTGACATAAACTCAAAAACCTATAATTATTAGACAATGCAAAATTTAATGGAGTTAATGAGTGTTTAATATTGTGATATTTTTCACAAGTGGGAGAATATTGGAAATATTGGGAGGGGGATGCATAAGTATTTCTTATTAGTTAGTAACCTTTTAAACATTTCAGATCATTAACAATAAATAAAGCATCAACGCATTATGAGAAAAATGCACAAGAAGCTTTTAGGTGGAAACCCTTTCAGGAGAAAAGGCATATAATGCTTTTCTAATAATTTTGTGAGTACATAAAATGCTTCAACTCCAACTTAAAATATAATCCTCAACTCCCTAGTAGTCTAGAAAAATGTTCAGTTTTCCATCTCCACCTGAAAGGATGCTCCAATGCCCTAGATTTATCAGTTGATCCTAAAAGGATGCTCTAAGACTGATCCAAATGGAAAATGGCATCCACCCATGGTATTCATCCACCCATGGAATTTACCCATGGTATTGTAAGTGGTATCCACCCATTGTATTCATCCACCCACGGAATTTATCATTGATTTTGTAAGCGATATCCACCCATGGTATTGTAAGTAGCATCCACCCTTGGTATTCATCCTCCCTTGTTACTTATCCACCCATGGAATTTACACATGGTATTGTAAGTGATATCCACCCATGGTATTCATTCAGCCATAGTATTTACCCACCCATTGAATTTACCTACAGTATTGTAACCAAAAAAGGCTATAAGCAGCAAGTAGCATTTTGTAAAAGGATAGATTGTCCACCACAATGAAGTTTTTACAATTATTCTCTCTTTTAATTAAAAAAAAATATTTTTTCTTTTGTTTACTGTGTGTTCTCCTCTTTTCTTCTGGCATTTCAACTTTTTTATCTTGCGGTCCTCCCCCCAATATCTGGATAAAACACCCTAGCAAGCTCCAACTTACCCTAACACCACCATACTACCATTAAGTGTTTTCAAGCTACAACCTGAAGGTGACTTCAATCACCTCCCTAACACCACCCAACCACCCTAAAAATGATAATTAATTTGACACACTATTGTGGAATCCCATACTAGGGACAATGACCCACATATAGTGAATATACTTTTGCAAACTATTGTGGGCTCCCATACACAAGACAAAGACCCTACTTACAATGATCTTCAATGAAACCCTTTCTTCCAATTTTACTTTAGATGTACATTAATACTCAGTTAATAAATCCCTTACACAAATTAAAAAACCCTTACTTCAAGACATGAACTAAAAACCAAGTATCTCTTTATTCCAGACTTTTGTCAAGTAATAATGACAATGAAATGTTGAATAGATGTACCTCTATCAATTGATTGCTTCAAGATATCTTGAAGAAATGATACAATGAATGCCAAAAGCCTTACAACATACAAAATTATGATGAAGCCCATACTACTTACTGTTGTAAGTTATGAAAACCCTTACTACATATTTCTTCAGTAAATGAAAAATGGTGCCATAACATAAATTTTCAAATATTTTCTGCCACTATAGAAACCCCTATTGCAATCATTGATGTTATAGCAACTAGAAAAATTGAATGATGATTTTCAACACTTAATCAATTTGATCTCTTCATCCTTGAATAATCCACCCTAACCTCAATAGTATGCAATTATTCAAATATATGACACATATGCAAACTGCTCAACGGAATGCTTCAATTCAAACTTATATTATAGTGAACATACTAGAGTGTTTTAGTTTAGACTAGCTTAATTAGGGCTTCAGGCATCTATATAAACATATATCTTTATATCCATCATTTATCTTGATGCACAACCAATCATACAGGGTAGTCAATTCGATTATTTTGGGAGATTTGCAATCAAGTCACTATTATATGCATGGACCTTCACAAAATCCCTTAGAATGGTGTCAAGTCTCTTAGATTTTCTCCACTTACCAAGTTGTAAATCTACAAGGATGTTTGTCCTTACTCATCAATGATATGAAGGCTAAAATCCTCTGCATAGAATTTAGGTTCCCTTCATCAAATGGTCCAGGGTTGTAAGTATTTAGATAGATCATAATTTTTGTGCTAGTCTAGAAAAGAAGTCCAGAAAAGTTTGAGAAACGTTATCTTAAGAGGGTCGAGACCAATGTATAGTGAAAAACCTTACTCAGAAAATTTTCTTGAATCTGAATGCAATAGATCAAGCCTACATAGGAAATGATGCTCATTAGACAAGGTTGGAAGATATTTTAGATACATTCCTTGGTCTTCTCCAGATGAAAGGTTAGATAGTCCTATACCAAAAAAACAATAGGTTTCTCCTTTGCTAGTATCCAAAAACCACAGAGAAATAGATAAAAAATTATTTATCCTTGGAGTTAATGCCTTTTGAGAAGTTTGAAAGCCTCCTTCCTACAAGAGAGGACAAATGACTAACCATATACCAAAAACATGGAGCCTCTCTCAAATGCCTCTTGTTAGATCTTACAATTACTCTAGAGGGCCAACAACTTTAGAGCTCAATCACACAAATTATTTTTGTTATTGTATGCCTTAATGATGAGAATGGGAGCCCTTATATATATTAGGAGGCACGTTGAATAGGTCAGCTGACATGATGATTGGAGGGAAATTGAATTTTGAAATTCAAATTCTTGGAGCCAAAATTAATCTCTTGATGATGTCGGCCAGTAATTTAGGATAATTTGAATTTTCAAATTCAAATATTTGGAGCCACAAACCTTCATACCCAAGACAAATTTTTAATCAAACTTTTGATTTTTTCATTGAGCTATATTATTGAAAAAAAAAAAAATTCTTAATAATAAGACCTCTTTTGACTTCATGAATTTTCCAAATAATAACATGCCACAAAAACCAATTGTTGGGGTTTTTCCCACAAGGTAAGTGCTTCATCTTCAAACTATCTTCTCTCTCAAACCATTAGGGCACTTATGGCATTCCACATCCCACTAGAATCAGATTGATGAGGAGAATCCAACATGGATGGTACAAACTCGAAAAACTACAATTTTCCATGTCATTTTGGTAAAAAAAGGTGGGGCATATTCTGGTGTTGCTTAGGTTAACATCAATGACAACCATGTTGATTTCAACAATATCCCCCTTTTTCATTGGTGGAAACACATGTACTCCCGTTGTGATCACTTCTCCCCTTAAATCCATACCTATGATCTTTTGGACCTGTTTTCTCTCCCCTTTACATCAAAATAAAAGGGTGACTCCCCCTGACAATGTTCCTGTTGTTTTTTACTTATAACCTTCCTCTAATCCCCCTATCTATTGGGTTAAATGGAATGGACATCAATTTGAACTGCAAATAAGCCCAACATTTTGTCAAAGTTACTCAAAAATTTCTCGCGATAAAGGTTTAGTGAATATGTTAGTGATGTTTTGTTTTGTCCTAATATATTCCACCTTTATGTTCCTCTTTACAACCCGTTCTCGAACAAAGTGGTACTTTACATGAATGTGTTTTGTTTTTTAATGCATGACAAGATTATTGGAGATGTTACTGGCATTTATGTTGTTGCACAACATTGGAATGGGCTCATCAAACTTTACCTAAATATCTTGCAACATGTGTTTCATCCAGAGGACTTGAGTGCAATTTAAACATGTTGTTGTTGCTATGTATTTTTCTTTGTTGTGGATAAGGAGACTGAAGAATTATTCTTGCTTAACCATGATATAAGAAAACCACTTAAGTAGAAGGATTCTCCACCGATGCTTTTACAATCATCAACAATATATAAGTTGTGATGGTTAAACAATTCTCTTTTGGATACCATAGGCCAAAATCTATTGTTCCATTGAGATATCCAAATGTTCTCTTTACTGCAACAACATGGAATTCTTTTGGTGTTGCTTGAAAATGTGTTACCTGTACAACTACCTACATCACATATGGCCTTGAAGTTGTTACATATAATAGACTCCCAATCAATGACATGCACATTCTTTGATATGTGTCCTTGGATATATCATCCATGCTCAACTTGCAACTAGTCACCATTGGAGTTCTAACTGGTTCGTTTTCTTCCATTTGAAACATTTGAAACATTATTTAATGTTATTAGTTTGACTATGCATGTTGGAGGTAAACTTCTTACTCAACATGTCCTCATCACACCTAAATATGATGCCATCCACATATACTTAGACAATAGTAAACATATTTTGTTCAACCCTTACATAAATGTTACTATTTTCATTTCCTCCTCTGAAACCTTGTTTCTACAAGTACCTGTCTATATGGGCATATGAAGCACTAGGAGCTTTCTTGAGACCATTAGTAGTCTTCTTCAACCTGTAAAACATAGCCCTTCTTGTCAGTAAGCAAAAATCCTTCATATTGTTATATGTAGGCCTCTTCTTCCAATTCTTGATTAAGGAACATTGACATTACATCTGTCTAATACACTTTGATATTCTCAAACAAACATAGGACAAGAACATCCTGATAACTCCCATTCTTGTGACAGGTGAAAATGTCTCTTTGAAGTCTTGTCCCTCAGCCTGCTCATAACCTTTACATACCAATATTTCCTTATTCCTGGTAACCTCTCCATCCTCAATAACTTGTTCTTGAAGACCCATTTTCTCCCAATGACATTTTTGTCTTTTAGTTGTGGAACCAATTCCCATGTGTCATTATTTTTAATATGATCTAATTATTCATTCATGGTTTCTATATAATGTCCAACATGACTGGATTCTTCAAATTTGTTAGGCTATATGTGGATAAAAGTGCAAGATGTTCTTTCTCTGGCGTGTGTATCTGTTGATTTCTTCTCATTCTTATTCCTTCATTGATATCCACAGACCCCAATGATTTGATCTGAAGGATGGTTCTTTTGATACCATTTCTTGGGATTATTAGAAGGTGTCAGCTAATCTTTCTCTCTCCTCCTATCTGGTAGTTGTTTTCTCATTTGATTGTTCTTCCTTTGGAGCTTCCTCTTTAACCTTTTTTGGTACTGCTTCTTTTTCTCTAGTTCACTTAAGGAAGAGCTTCCTTGTTTACCCTTTGGTCCACGAACTTCATCAAATGTTACATTGATGCTTTTAAATATCTAGTTGAGTCTATGATGATACAATTTATATTATTTTCATTTTCATGAGTACCCAAAAAAAATTCCTTCGTCTACGTAAGAGACAAAACTACCAATCTTCTAATATTCCCTTTTACTGTAGCATTTTCTTTCAAAGACTGAAGTTTTTGAAACTTTTTGGTCTTCCCTTTCATAGTTCATATGGAGTCTTATCATATTTATTTCTAAGAAATCCTTTGTTCGAAATATACATTTTTGTATCAACTACTCGGACCTAAAATTTGTTGTCTAAGTTTGAATCATTCAACATCGTTCTAGCCATCTCTTCTACTATTCTATTTTTCCTTTCAACGACCCCATTTTGTTGTGGTGTTCTATCTTCTCTGAACTATCTCTTTATTCCATGTTCCTAATAGAAGTGTTGAAATTATTTGGATTTGAATTCCCCTCCACTATATGATCTCAAATATTTAATCTTTAAATCAGATTCATTTTCAGCCATTTTCTTGTAGATTTTGAAAAATACAAAAGCTTCGTAATTCTTCTTCGAAAAACTAATTGTTTTCATCCTAGTATAATCATCAATCATTAGCATAATTATTGTTCACTATCTAGTCCTTTGGTCTTCATTGGTCCACATAAATTAGTATCTACCAATTCTAATGGTTTTGACGTGGAATGTTCCTTAGTCTTAAATTCGTCTCTTGTTTATTTCCCATGTTTGCAGCACTTACATAAGTAGCTTATTGGTTTTGAAATATGTGACGTTTCTCTCATAGATTCCTTTTTACCGATCTTGAAAAGGCTGTCAAATTTTATGTTTCCCATTATTTTGTGCCAAATATAAATTTCATCTTCTTTTGATAAGAAAAAACCTTTGTTAACAGTCTCATCCAAAGTGTATATTTCATCTAGATGCCTAGTTGCATTTTCCACTAGCTTGCTATATTTCTCTCTCCTTATTTTACATTTGTTTGAATTAAAGAGCAGTGTGTGTCTTTGATCGCACTTTTGGCTTACACTTAGCAGAATATGATTCATGCTTTCTATTAGAAGCACATCATTTTTTGTAGCATCGATTCCTCTAAGCTTGACCATGCTTATTCCTATGACATTTGTAGATCCATCTTTCCCAAAAGATATTGTTCCATCCTTTCCTTCTTTTGAAGATATGAATTTGCTTCTATATATGATAATATGTGTTGACCATACACTATCAACATACCAAACATTTTTCTTTCCTTGATCTTTTAGGGAAAGTGCACAACTCTCAGTTGTCTTCTTCCAAACCTTTGTAGGAGCATTTTGATTTTGTTGCAATTCCCTTGGAGGAGTGGTTAACATGAAATATTTACCCAAAATTCCATTTTTTTGCATAAATTCTATTCCACTTCATTTCTTAAGTATCTAAACTTATTATAAATTTTCATATAATCCTCATGAGAATTTATGGGATAATCATTCTCGGCGTATTCTCCAAAGTTTCTTCCGTTCCTATCATAAACCTGGTCATTTACAATGTTATGTCCAAACTTTCCCCAAGAATAACAGACACCAAAAAACATGGTTTGATACCTGAGAAGGGGATATCCTCTTCTTAATTTTGTTCTCCAAGAGCTTTCTTTCAATGTGGGCTACTTAACCTTTTGTTCTATTGGGAATACTTATTCCTTCTTAATAGATCCTTTAGTAATTTCTGAATAAGTTTTTTGTTCCTCTCCTATATTTTTTGTTGAGGATCTTGATCCTTTCACAAGCATTTTCTTGTAGCCCAATCATGTCTTATCATTGCATGGCCTTTTAATGCTGATGATCTCATCCAATTCCCTAGATTTTTTTGCAAAGTTATGTTGGACATTTCTTTTATGTGATTCCTTTTGTAGAGAGACTATTCCAAATTTTACATCTCCCCTTTCCTTGTTGCTTTATTCTAGTTATTTTTTGAGTGGTTCCTCAATTTTTCTAGCCTCTTCCAACTGCACCTTAAGATTGATGATGGTATTATTTGATTCCTCAATCTTCTTATTAAGGTTTCTAGCATGATCCTTTACTTCCTTTAGATCAGTTTCTACTGATTTGACATTTCCTCTTTCAACCTTGAAATCCTTTACAACTCTGACCATCTCCTTTTTAAATTTGAGCTCGTCCATCTCTTCTTCATCATATTATTCCTCTTCAGGAGCTTCCTTCCTTTTGCCCCTAGCCATGAGTAACACTCTTCTTGTGTCATTTTCTTCACCAATTTCGCTCTCTTCATCAGAAGAGGAGATATCTTCTTTTGAGTAGAATATTTTCTTAAAGCCCTTCTTGTTACCTTTTTTGAATCTTCTTTGGTTTCTTCTTTGATTTCCAGGGAGCTTCTTCTTCACCATCGGAATTATTATAAGGACATTTAGTAGCAAATCGACCAATCTCACCACAATTGAAGCATATTAACAGAATCTTACCCTTGAATTTTCCTATTCCTCTTTTCACCTTTCTCAAAAAGTTAGCAACTTCTTCATCTTAGTATTCATCATCACAAAAACTAGAGCTTGGATTTGTTTCCTGTTTTATTTCCTATTCTTCTCGGATGATGTGAAGGTTTATTCTTGGTTAGATGTACTTTCTTATTCTATTCTCATTTTGTAGGTTGTAAGTATTCCATATAATTTGTCCATGATAACCTTTTCTAAATATTCTCTTTCTTCTATCACTAAGACTTTAGCATCGAACCTCATTGGAAGAGATCTTAGTAGCTTCTGAACAAATACCATGATATACATTCATTCTCCTGGTCCTTTTATGGTATTCACTACTTCATCAACATGGAGAAATTAAGTTGCAATGTTTTCATCTTCATTTATTTTTTGCTACTCAAATTTACCTTGATAGGTCTGCAAAATTTTCATTCTTTACCTTCTTGTTCCCTTCATATATATTTTGAAGCTTCTACCAAATTTCTTTCATTGATTTTCAATCCATCACTTGAGCACATACAGATTCTAGAAAACCACTCATAATGGCATTTTTTAGCTTATCATTACTTTCATAAAGATTTCAATCATCATTATCTGAAGGAGGGCTTGGAGGTTCTTATTATTCAGACAATGCAACATTCCACACATAAAATCATTGTGATTCAATATATGTCTTCATCCTTCCATTCAAAAATGCATAGTTGTTCCCATTAAGTATTGGAATTCCCGACTTTGTCCACTCCTTGATATCCTTCTAGTGGTTAAATTGCTTGTGAAGGAACCAACTCTAATACCAATTGTTGGAAATACTAAGAGGGGGTGAATTAATATTTCTTATCAGTTAGTAACTTATTAAACTTTTCAGACCATTGAAAACACATAAACAATCAACACATCGAGAGAATAGTGCATAAGAAGTTTTTAGGTGGAAACCCTTCCAGGAGAAAAACCATCAAATTCTTTTCTAATAATTTATGAATATATAAAATGCTTCAGCTCCAAATAAAAAAGGAAGCCCCAACTCTTTGTTACTCTAGAAAAATGTTCAATTTTCTAGCTCCAAATGGAAGGACGATCCAACTCCATGGATTTATTAGTTGCTTCTAAAAGGATGCTCCAACACCCTAACAAGCTCAAACTTGCCCTAACACCACCCTACCACCATGAAGTGTTTTAATATACAACCTAAAGGTGAATTCAATAACCTTCCTAGTACCACCCAACCACCCTAAAAATGATAATGAATTTGGCACAATATTGTGGGTTCTTGTACCAGGGACAATGACCCATTTACAATGTCTTCAACGAAACCCTTTTTCCAATTTCACATCAGATGTATAGTAATACTTAGATAATGAAACCCTTACAAAAATGACAAAACGCTTACTTCAAGACATGAATTGAGGACCAAGTGACTCTTTCTTCCATATTGCTGTAAATTAATAATGAAAATGAAGTGTTGAATAGAAGTACCTCTATCAATTGATGCCCCAGAGATATCCTAAAGAAATGATATAGTGAATGCCAAAACCCTTACTATAGTCAAAATGATGATGAAGCCCATACTTATTTCTATTGTAAGTTATGAAAACCCTTACTATATATTTCTTCAATAAATGCAAAATGGTGTCATAACATAAATTTTCAAATACTTTCTTCCAATTTAAAAACCCTTAATGCAATAAATCATGTTATAGAAACCAAAAAACTTGAATGATAATCCTCAACACTTTATCACGCTGATTTGTTCATGCTTGAAAAAGTCACCCTATGCTCAATAGTATGCACTTCTTCAAATATATGACATATATTCAAACTATGTAATTGCTTTGATTCAAACATATATTATAGTGAACATACCTAAGTGTTTTCAGGTAGGTTGGCTGAATTAGGGCTTTAGGAATCTGTATAAATATATATCTTTATATCCAATGTTTAGCTTGATGCACAACCAATTGTACAAGGCAGTATACTTGATTAGTTTGATAGAGTTGAAACCATGTCGCTATTATAGGCTTGGACCTTCACAAAATCCCTCAGAATTGTGTCAAATGTCTTATATTTTCTCCACTTACCAAGATGGAACACTATAAGGATGTCTTTCCTTACTCATCAATGGTATGAAGGTTAAAATCCTTTGCACATAATCTATTTTCCCTTCAATGATCTATGGTTGCTCGAAATTCAAACAGATCAAAATATATGTGCTAGACTAGAAAAGATGTCTACAAAAGTCTCAGAAACGTTGTCTTAAGAGGGTCAATACTAATGTACCACGAAAACCCTTACTCCAAAAATTGTCTTGAATTAGAATGCAATAGATCAAGGCCTCATCAAAAATGATGCTCAGAAAACAAGGCCAAAAGATATTTTAGATACAGTCCTCGGTCTCCTTCAGATGGAAGGATAGATAGTCGTGTACCAAAAAAACAAGTGGTTTCTCCTTCGCTAGTCTCCAAAAGTTACAAAGAAATAGATAAAAAATTATTTATGTTTAGAGTTAATGCCTTGTGAGAAGGCTAAAACCCTCCCACCTGTAAGAGAGGAAAAATGACTAACCATGTGCCAAAACCATAGAGCCTCTCTCAAATGCTTCTCATTAGATCTTACAATTACTCCATAGGGTTGAGAAATTCAAAGCTCAAACACACAAACTATTTGTGTTAATTGCATGCCTTGATGATGAGAATGGGAGCCCTTATATAGATTAGGAGACATGTTGAATAAGCTAGATAACTTGATGATTGGAGGGAATTTGAATTTTGAAATTCAAATTCTTGGAGCCAAAATTGATCCCTTGATGTGGCTGACCAATAATTTAGGACATTTTTGTTCAATTTTCTAGGTCAATTAATCCTAGTTAAATTTTTCAACTTTGGTAACTAGTTCTAATGATGTATTAGACTTTGGAGCATTCAACTTAATCATTATAGCAGATAATCACCATGTAGCTACAGATGAAAATTTTAAATCAATGACAATGAAGAGAAGTAGAGATCCATACCATAGGCCTTGTAGGAATTTACAGGGTAAGTTCCTTAGACAAAACACCAAAGGACACCGCTCACAAACAGATCACAGATCAATACACCAGTATTTTGACGTGGTTAAAACCCTCAAAGAGGGAAATAGTCCACGGCCTGAGCCAACGCGGCCACTTCAGGAAATTTATTAATAAAAGAATGAAAATTTACATATGCTTCTCTCATAGACGGATTACCCTACAAATGACCCTCCATGCTCTTTAAATAGATATCATGGACCAATCGGGTGTTAAGCCACGAATCAAGTGTCGGTAATACCGAGGAGAGAATGAACCGTCGGATCACTACATATCGTGACCGTCGGATTGTAAGTTACAAAATGTACATGGTAAAGAAACACACTTTACCTAACTCTATACCTAACTCTATACTAGACCAAGTTGTACTTAACTATTTCCTATGTGTCGGAATATCCTAACATCCCCCCTTAAGAACAACTTGGGATAGGATTGAAGGATTTACAAATATGACACAATAAGAGAAGGAAGGAGGCACTAGAGCCTATCCCCCCTTAGTGACAACTTCCTGAACTCCAACCATAAATCGAAGTTTAGTGAACTTCGCCTCTGTGAGAGCCTTTGTAAAGATGTCTGCAACTTGATCATCTGTTGAACAATATTGCACTTCAAGAACATGGTCGTGAATGAGCTTTCTGATGAAGTGTATGTGCAGTTCAATGTGTTTGTTGTGCTGATGTTGAACTATATCTTTTCATAGCTAAATGGCACTTTGATTATCACACCAAAGTGTAGTCGGATGCTGCTGCTGAAAGACAAACTCTAATAGGATCTGATGAAGCCACAAGGCTTCCTTACTAGCTTCTACGGCACCACGATACTCTGCTTCTGCTGAAGAAAGAGAAATGGCACCTTGTTTCTTGCAAGCCCATGTAATAGGTCCTGAACCAATAGTGAACACATAACCTGCAGTAGACTTCCGATCATCAGGGTCACCAGCCCAATCGGAATCAGTGAAACCAACCAATAGAGGAGCTGCTTCGGCATTGTAATGAATCCCAAACTGAACTGTACCTCGAACATAACGAAGTATTATTTTAGCTACTTTCCAATGACTTTCATGTGGGTTTTGCAGAAACCGAGCAACAAGGCCAACGACAAAGGAAAGGTCAGGACGAGTATGGGTTAGATACAAAAAGTTTTCCTACAAGTTGACGGTATAAGGTAGCATCAACTTCAGGAGAAGTACAAGTGACTGAAAGTTTGACTCCAGACTGGAAGGGAGAAGGGGTTGGCTTACATTCTTCCATGTGAAAATGGCGTAGAATATCACAGGCATATTTGGACTGAGAAAGGGAAATACCTTCCTTGGATTGCAAGACTTGAAGACCGAGAAAATAATGTAAGTGTCCTAAGTCTATCATTTCAAACTTCCTTTTAAGGCTAGACTTCACATGGTTTATAAGGTTTGGATCACTACCAGTCAGGATAAGATCATCAACATAAAGAACAAGAATGATAAGAGACTTGCCCACTTTCTTGGTGTAGACAGTATTGTCAGAATGACACCTAGAAAAGCCATTTTCTAAAAGAAAGTTATCCATTTTGGCATACCAAGCTCGAGGAGCTTGCTTGAGACCATAAAGGGATTTCTTAAGCCGACATACAAGGCTGGAGTCTGTTTGTATAAAGCCATTAGGTTGTTCCATATAGATTTCTTCATGCAAGTCCCCATGCAAGAAGGTAGATTTAACATCCATCTGATGGACTTCCCATTTGAAAGAAGCAGCAAGGGAAAGAACAAGGCGGATAGAATTCATTTTGGCAACAGGGGAGAAGGTTTCAGTGTAGTCAATGCCTTCAACTTGTGAAAAATCCTTAGCAACAAGACGAGCTTTATGTTTATCAACTTTCCCATTTGGTCCATACTTGGTTCTGTAAACCCATTTGCATCTAACAAGTTTTCGTCCCTTTGGTAGAGGAACAAGATCCCATGTATCATTTGCCAATAATGAATGATATTCTTCATTCATAACTGCTTCCCAATCTAGATGGCCTGAAGCTTCTGCAAAGGTGTCAGGATCATAATTCACTGAAGCTTGAGCCATTAAAGAAGAGGCTCTCTCGAACTGAGAACGTGTACGTCGCTGATCTGTAGGATCACCGACAAGATCACCTGCTGCATCCCGAGTAGCACGGACCCATTTTGGAAGCTGAGGAGCTGAAGGAGGATCCTGAGAAGGTGGGGGAGGATTTTCATCCTCGCTTTCATCATCTGAAGAAGAAATATTTTCAAAAGTAGAAGAGATAGGGAGAGGTGGCACATCCGCCGAACTAGGCTCGCAGGCCGATATATTTTCAGCAAACTTTACATCTCTTCTAATGATAACATTTTTGGACTTAAGTGGAATAAGTCTATATCCTTTGACATCTTCAGAATATCCAACAAAAATACATTGTTCACTCTTAGGTTCTAAAGCTTTATGTTTCTCGTCTGGAATATGGGCCCATGCTTCACTTCCAAAAACACGAAAGTGACTTACATCTGGTTTGATTGAGCTCCATGCTTCTTCTGGAATGATATTCTTTAAAACCTTAGTAGGAGTGCGATTTATTATGTAATTTGCACAGTTAATTGCTTCTGCCCAATAATTAATACTAAGTCCTTTAGATTGAAGCATACAATTAGCCATTTCCTTTAAGGTACGATTCTTCCTTTCAGCTACACCATTTTGTTGTGGAGTATATGGAACAATATGTTGCATTTGAATTCCATTCTTAGTGCAAAAGTTGATGAATGTGTTTTTAACATATTCTCCGCCATTATCAGATCTTAGCTTAAGAATTTGATGTCCAGATTGTTTTTCAACAAAGGCCTTAAAGGCCAAGAACATGTTAAATACTTCACTCTTGAGTTTTAAGAAGTATACCCAAGTGCGTCTGGAGAAATCATCAATGAAAGTTAAGAAATACTTGTAGCCAGAGAATGAAGCAACTCGAAGTGGACCACATAAATCACTATGCACGAGCTATAAAGGGGCTGAGGCGTGCCAAGAGGCACGTTTTTTAAAACTGTCTCGATGATGTTTTCCGAGTACACATCCGGAACAAACACCATCTCTGCAAGATACCATTGGAAGACCTATTACCATATTTTCTTTACATAGATTCTGAAGAGAGCGATAGTTTAAGTGACCAAATCGCTCATGCCAAAGTTTGCTCACTTCATCATTATGAGCAACAAATACTGAGGGAAGATTTGATGACCCAAAGTTGTGAAACTTATACAACCTTGTAGAATCATCAGCAATGCCAATAGCTAAAATCTGTCTAGGATCTCTTAGGTCCTTAATTACAACATCGTGAGGTGAAAATTCAATGATTTTACCTTCACCTGAATGGGTTATCTGATATACAGATAGAAGGTTGCAGGATAAGGTTGGAACACATAATACATCATTAAACTGACCATTGTCTAGATGAACAGTTCCAGTCCCTACAACAATAAGAGATCTATCATCACCAACATATATATTTTTGGTGTTACAATCATTTAAAGAAGAAAACATGGCTTTGTTTTTGGCCATGTGATAAGAAGCTCCAAAATCAATGAGCCACTCATGAGAATGAGAAGAAGAAGATACATTTAGTGCATAGCCAGACCGAGATGCTTAACAACCACATGCAGAAAGTGCCATTCCTGAAGATGAAGTTGAAGTTGAAGACTGTTCCAAATGGATGTTATGCTTCTTCATTGCTCCTTCCAAGGCTTCCATCTTCTTAAAGCATTTGGATTCTAAGTGGCCATCTCAATTACAAAAGTTGCAATGTCTATCAGTCTTCTTCCCTTTGTTTTTATTTGTCTTATCATTTTGTTGAAATGATTTTTCATTTTGAGGATGAAATTTTTTAGGACCCTTGTTTGGTTTAGGACCATTCTTTTTAGGAAACAACTTCTTAGGATTCTTTGGATTTGGTTGCTGCTGGGCGGCTAACGCTTTCTTACAAGAGTTTCCAAGATGAAGAAGACCAAGGTGTAAGAGTTTTTCTTGTTCTCTTATTAAAGAATCACAAAAGGAATCAAAGGAAGGGGACTTGTAGGTTTGTACTTGAGAAATGAAGGCTTCTCTTGTAGAATGGAAGGTGGAAACAAACACAAAATAGGCTGGTCCCAACTTAGTAAGAATGGAGTAGATAAGGCTACTATCTTCTTTCTTAACCTTAACACCTTCCAAGAGAAGTCTAAGGGTCTTGAACTTGGACAAAAAAACTTCAATGCAATAAAATTTATTGGGGTCCAATGTAAGAAATTCATTTTCAAGTTGATGGGCTTTAAGTTCATTTTTAATTCCAAAGACTTTAGTAATTTGTTGCAGTGCTTCATCAGGAGTATCAAGTTCTGCAATATGGAATCTAAGATCTGGAGAAATAGACATCCCTATCAACCCACGTGCTTGGTCTTGCCTATTTTCCCATTTATCTGCCTTATCTTCATCTTTCGGTTTGGTCTCTTGGCATGTGGCTATTCTGTAAAGACCTTTACTTCTAAGTAAATCCACAATGTAGGACCACCATTGGAAGTAGTTAGTGCTATCAAGAATGACTTGGCATGGACTTTCCATTTTTAACAGAAACTAAAGTTGTAGATGTTGAAACTAAGTGTACCAATGGAAATATCTTGAAACATTAGGCCGTTTAAAAAAAAACGGTTCTGAAAATGGCTTCCGGATGAAGAAGTTATGGCTTTTTGAAAAAAAATTGACGAAGTCACCGACGAAGTGCGGGAATGTGCAGAAATGAAAAAATCCATCCCCACAAAATGGAGACTTGAACCCAAGACCTCTACTCGAGAGAGAGGAGGGGGGGGTTGATGCTTTGGGTTGCGTGCTTGCTTTGAGAAAGCTCTTTTTCCCCAGAAAACAAAAGACACAAAACCCAACACAGACATACAAAAAAAAACAAACCTTGCCGCTCGAAGTTAGCTTTAGCTGGAAACTAAATATTTTCAAAAAACGAACCTTGCGGCTCGAGGTTAGCTTCAACTGGAAACTAAATATTTTCCTCAATGTTTCTGATTTTCCAAGATCGCACTAAGGCGCAGCGGAAAAGAGCATACGCATGAGAAAAATCCTTCCTTTCTGTTTCTGATTTGCCCAGATTGCACAGAGTCGCAGGGCAAAGAGCATACGCAGAAATGAAAGGTATAGATCCGATAATAAAAAAAAGCTAAATAAACCGAAACCAAAATAAACAGAGAGAAAATGACTGTAAACTGCAAATAAACACTGTATACCTCCAGATCTTAAAAATGACGCAGCTAGGGCTACCAGAAACCTTTTCGCATGAAATGAAAGGGGTTCCTCACTGGAACAGATGCTCCCAACACAACAGAGCAGTCCTCTGGGCTCGAAAGTAGTCAGAAACAGTAGATCTAGGAAATGGAAATCGGATGCAGTTCTACCGGCTTCAGATTTGGATCACCAATAGATGCGGCCCTCAAATAGCTCTAATAGCATGTAAGAATTTACAGGGTAAGTTCCTCAGACAGAACACCAAAGGAAACCGCTCACAAACAGATCACAGATCAATACACCAGTATTTTGACATGGTTAAAACCCTCAAAGAGGGAAACAGTCCACGGCCTGAGCCAACGCGGCCACTTCAGGCAATTTATTAATAAAAGAATGAAAATTTACATATGCTTCTCTCATAGACAAATTACCCTACAAATGACCCTCCATGCAGATCATGGACCAATCGGGTGTTAAGCCACGGATCAAGTGTTGGTAATACCAAGGAGAGAATGAACCGTCGGATCACTACATATCGTGACCGTCGGATTGTAAGTTACAAAATGTACATGGTAAAGAAACACACTTTACCTAACTCTATACTAGACCAAGTTGTACTTAACTATTTCCTATGTGTCGGAATATCCTAACAGGCCTCATGACAAGGAAGATTGTCACTCTCATGATGCTATATAGTCAGAGCTCCCTTGTAGATTTTTTTGTAGATTCAACAACTCATGTAATTTTCTAAAACACAAGACGAGAATCTACTCTACTCTTAATAGTGGAAACCCATAGATCAATGAAAACAATAATCAGCAAGAGGAAGAATATCAATCGCACATAACACAATATTTCTCTGTGGAATGAAACTACTCAAAACCCCACCTATCTATATTGAATTAATTAGAAATCCAAGAAGAAAATACAATGTGTGTTCTCACTAGAACAATCCATGCACAAGTATAATCAACTATCTACCTCACAAGCTCACTCTAACCAACACTTAGCCAATTCTTCTACCTGCCAGCCCCCTATTTCCTTACGCAATTCATAAGAGGATCAACCCATATTTAATTAGGAAATCCTACTTCCAAAACTGTGCAATCCCAACTTAGGTCCATAACTGATTGCATGCATAACCTGTATAACTCGGAAAATCATACAAATGATAGTACATTGTCCCTACACTCTAGTATCAATGGGGTATTTCTCTGAACTGACATGCATGAGTTTCTCTTGAGTGAACCTCTTGTTAGATGGAGTAGCACTGAGGATGCACGAGTGCAACAACTCACTACTAGACCTCTACTAGTTCCTTCAACAATTAGAGCTAGTCTAACTAGCCATAACTCAATCAAACTGAGTTATCTAATTACAACTCAAATAAACTCATCCTAGACCCCTAAAATTTAGGGATCACACATACATGACTACAAAAATACTTCCAACTCAAAATTCCTCAGTTAATTAAGTCAATTAAAATTAATTAACTATTTACAAGTTGCTATGAGAATAGAATTCGATTTTAATTCACAATTTAATTCAAGGAAAAAATAAACTGGAATTTCTTGTTGCCATTTCTCAACATCCCTATCTCTCAGAGAGGGGTTTTCATCCACTCCAAGCTTTTCTCTAAAATATCCAAACTTTATCTAGGACAGTGGCTTTGTCAACATATCAGAAACCTGTTCATTAGAAGGACCAATCATGAAAAAATGGATTTTCAGAGAGTTTAATACAACTTTGATTATCACAGTAAATCACACTTGGATCCCGTTATGCTCCTATACCAATAGGTGTCATATATCATGATTGACTTGATGAGCTATGTAATATGTTCATACCTTTACTTGTTGCAAAGGTTTTCCATATTGTCAAAAAATCAAAAAATTAAAAAATGTAAAGAGGGTATACCCTAAAATAAAAATCAAAGGGTGAAAAGAATAAAAAGATGGTCAAAAAAAGGAAAGAAAATGAACCCCAACAAAAAGAAAGACCAAGGAAAGTGTGCAAGTCTAAATGCCACTACTTTATACTCTTGTGCAATAAAAAATTATGTGTAGCTTGTTAACTTATGCCACAATTGATGAATAGTCAAACAGCTTAAGCTTGGCTAGTTCATATTTGAATTTCATGTTTTAGAGATAGAGAATAAAATCTGACCAAACTGTTTAATCTTGGCAAATAAGTAGATATGTAGAGTGAATAAAAAGGATGCTCAACAGTTTAATCTGAGCCCTTGGATGTAATAAGGCTAGATTTAGATAGATATTTTCATGTAAAAGAAAAGAAAAATTTGATAAGGGTTTGCCAATCTAAGTGCACCCAAATAAAGAAGAAAAAATGTTGGGTTAAAGTAGGTAGGGTAGGTAGATGATGTTGCAGAATTACATGTGATGAATAATGACTCTAAATGTGGTAATTTTTACTTTCATCACAAGTGCAAGGCAGACATTACACTGAAAGCATTTCAAGTAAGTCAAGGTCAAATACTTAACTTCCCCCTTCATTTTTCCCTAAATTCTCACTAATTTCCCCTAAGTACCAAGGCATTTGCTAAATTAGAGGGGCTCAGAGCATTTCTCCGACTTCTGGAGAGATCGGACCCTCGGCCCAATAATGTAAAAGCCTCAGTACTTAAAATTATTCATAAGAACACTCATTCACCTTCATAATTCTTTTCCTAAGTAAAATCCTATTTTACTTAGGAAAATTACACAATACCCCATAATTTTACTTGGGAAAATACTGACAATACCCCATAAAAACCCTTTTTTTTATTCAAGCCTAAGTTAAATACACAATTCTAATGTTTTACTTGGCGCTTTTTCATTACATTACCATATTAACTATTAACTTATATTATATAACTCCCGCACAAAAATTCACCCTGTCCCGTATTATTTAAACTATTAAAAAACCCAAATTTCTATATATCCCGCCCCTTTGGTTAAGTTATAACCATAATACATCATTAACCGGGATTAACTAGTTAACCCGTAACTAGTTAACAGCCCTAATCCCCCACTGCATTAATAAGGGATTAATTAACCCTCACGGTTAATTAAGAACCTCCCCGACCTATCATACCACCCCCGATATAATTAATTAAACCTTAATTGTGTTGGGCCTGTCATTGTTAAATCCCATCGCATCGCGCCTCCCGTCAGTCATCCGATCACACCTCCCACATCCAACAGCTATCATTGATATCGTGCACCCCTTAGTGACCACGCATTAGCACGCGATCACAAAACGGTTTTCTCCCCGTACCTCCACCACGCGTCACACATCCTATGGAATCGGTTGCTCCCGGCTAATTATTGCCCATCCCCAAAAGCGGTGCGATGCGAAATTTCTTACCGCTTTCTCGCATACGACAAAAACGTCACTTCACTCCCCGTTGATGTCACTCGTCCCAAAACCAAAATAACCCCGCCAACCCTTGACTTCGTAAATAAAACAAACAAATGTCATTTTCATTGTTTTGTATCATAAACCTATACTCCCATGCAAAGAACGTTGAAGTCAACTGTTCGAGGTTTTCAACCGCCAACTTGCTCAAAACTTGCAGCCAATACAGCCCAAAGCTTATTAGCCATGACCAGTACCTGAATTTGACTGTTCATCCCCCGAACACAGGTATTTATCCAAATTCCTAATAAAACCCTGCAAGTTCTCGTTTTCCTCTATAATTTGACAGAAAGGACCCAAATTCATTTCAAATTCAGTGTTTGTTTTCATTATATAAGTTCCAAGACCCTCTGTTTTTCCCATTTTTTATAGAAAATCCACATTTTCATCTAAATCCACAAGAACCAGACATGGAAACCCCTGTGGCCCTGAGTGTTGCACCCCTAAATGCTCCCCACAAAGATTTAGACTATTTGCCTTTAGCTGATAGGGACTTCCAGATAAAGGACCTCATCACTGACAAAAATCACTTAAGAGTCTTTTGCCAAAGCAGAGATAATTACCTAAATGGCTCTGATGTCCTAGGACTATGGGAATCCAACCTTCCTATGTATTTTCTAACCTCAGTCCATGTTTTCCCAGAGATAATTCATCATTGCCATGCCAATTATGACCCTAATCACCGAGTAGTCATGTCCCCGATCCAAACCATTCTTTTTCCAATAACTACTGAGTCAATTAATGAAATGTTACAATTCCATCCTATTCAAGCCCTGGCTCCCCTTTCCATGGGAGATTTACTTGAGAAATCAACTAAATTTTACCAAGAGGAACTCAATCACCTCTGTCAAACTTTCATGTCACCAAAACATCAGCCTGATGGCCCACCTCCTTACCTACATACTTTCTTTACTGATATGGGACAACTCATAATTGACATGATATCATCAATAATGGGTTTCAATACTAGTGAATTTGTTGATGAGATAACCTCGACAATGTTGTCAATTTTTACTCCTAGGAAGCCCTGTGCTGTCAAATATGACTTTGCCTCCTACATTGCTGACAAGATTCATGACCAGTTCATGAGACTGGAAAATGAGAGATTTTTCAAATATAACACCTTTATCTACCATCTTATGCTCTTTTATCAGTTAGACAATTTCCCATTCCCTGTCCTCAAACTTGACACCAGAGGAAATCCAAGGTCTATAATCTTTTGGTCAGCAGTCTTCCATGATTCCTTTGAAACCCCTTACTCCTATAATGAATTCATTGACCTATTCATTCATCCAACAACTACCTTGTTAACAGGGGTTTCCCCTCTCAGGATCAGTGGTGATATTAGAAAGACCATTCAACTTTCTAAATAGTACAAAGTGGGAGATTGGTACCTATATCAGAACTTCACCGAATTCAAGATATATGGTTGTGAGCTTGCCCCCTTCAAATTACCAAAGTATGCTCCAATGCGACTGTTTGCATTAGAATACTATAGGTAGATGTGTAATGTAGATTTGATCCATTTTACCAAAGCCAAAAAGAAAGCATAGCTCAGGATCAAACATCAAATAGGCCCATTCGTTTGCAACAGTAGAGAAGCAGGGAAAGCAGCAGAAAGGATTCTAGAAGACTACCTTAGATTACAAAAGAGATTTGGTTGGGCCCCATATGACCCTTAGGGTTTTATCTGTGATAGAAGAATGAAGAATAGGTTGTCTCCCTATATGCATCATAGGATCCCAGAAATTGAACAGTTTACCAATATGGATGAATGGAGAGAAGGGACCTTAGTGGTTGCTGACAATGAATAGGTGAATATTGAAAATGTAATGAGAGATCTTGAAAAGACTCTTGACTTAGATACTTTTGGACAGGTACATCATGATAGTTCTCAAAGATCAGCATCAGGTATAAGTGCCTCAGCAGCTGGGACATCTGAAAGGCACTCACAGCAGGCTAATACACCAGCCACATAGACCTCCAAGGGTAAAGAAATAGAGACCAATACACAAGCTACTGGAAAATCTACAACGTCTAAACAGCCTGAAACACCAAAAGAGCAGGCCCAAATGCAAACTCCCCCAACTCAGGGCAATATGGGAGAACCTCTAATTTTGCAAACTCCTCTGAATGAGGAAAGGAATAAGAAAAGAGACAGGGAAGTAGCTACCCTTGCCAGTGGACCCTCAGAGCAACTTGGTGCAAAAAGGCAAAGTTTAAATCCTCTTTAAGAGGAGGAACTTTTCGAAGAGACTACTGATAGTCAAAGGAAAGAAAGAAAAGATAGTCATCAAACATTCCCAGTAGAAGAAACACCTTCTAGCTCACAAAGACAGGAGTTGGAAAGACAGCAGAGTGCAGAGGTGTCATCCTTCAGAACTCCAGGAAAAGAAAGTCTAGATATCAAGAAGACATTTATGGAAATAAAAGACAGAAATGATCCATTGAGGATTTAGGTGTACAATCCATATTTGAAAATGGCTCCCACTAATCAAAATAGATTGATGTCATCCTATGACATCAAGGAAGGTAAAATGATAATGAGTTATTTCAAACTTAAAGTGCAACATCGTCAATTAGCAGCAGACTATCTCAGAACCAATTTCGAAGTAATGGCAAAGGATATTCATCCTTTGGATCAACTTGAATTGCACAAAAAAATTGGAGAGATGATTTATTCCACCTTGACTGGTAAGGCTATGATGGCCCAAAGGTTGGAAAATTCTTTGAATAACACAACTGCCCAACTACAGCTGGAGAAAACCTCTTCGCAGGCTAAAGACAATAGGATCAAAACATTAGAAGAATTTATCATTGGGTTGGGCCATCATCCCAAAGATGCGAAGGCTGCAGAAGCCTTAATTAAAAATAAGGATGAAGACATTGCTGCATTGAGAAAGCAACTGAAATTACCACCTACAAGGCACCCACAAACAGCTGAGGTGATACAACAAAGAACTGAAGAAGAACTGATGGACTTAGTTCTAAAGCGTAATGAGCAGCTAAAGGAAACTAAACAAGAGTCGGAGAAATCATTGAAGGACAAACAAGGAGAGTCGACCTCTCAACCTCCCAATGTGATTTGAGTAGTTTCCACTGCAGTGCCTTCCACCCTTGGAACAGCTCTAGCACCTAATGTTCCGGCAGTCACAGCAGAGGCAGTAACAGCAACAACAATAGCAGGTACAGCACAAGCAGGAACTTCAAGTCTCAGTCCAGATGAATTAGTAAAATCAATGGAGGAATTGAAGCTCCAAGTCACAGAACTACAAAAGGTAAAAGAACAATTTGCTACCTTGGAGCAAAGGTATGATCTCTCAAAGATAAATGTTGCAGAAAAGACAAGGGAAATTAAAGCATTGGAAAACAAGGTAAAATCATTAGAAAAGGACCTTACATTTGACAAGCCCTTGACAGATATTAAAAATATTCTCTAGGCAAACATCACTAAGTCAATAAATGATGTTTGGCCATCAATCCAAATAATCTTTGAACAAATTGATTTAGTAAAGACAGCTCGAGAATAGGTTCAAAAGACAAGAGCAGAGTTAGGAAATATGCCTGAGGAAGCCACCAGGCTCATACATTTTTTGAATACCAAGAATAAGTACCAGCTTGAAGAACTGGGCATTCAAGATAGAACAAGAACAATTCTAGAAGTAAAAATGGTTTTAACTAAAAGGACACTGATGCAAAATTTAGAAAGAAGATGCCATGGCATGTAGGAAGAAATTAATGCTTTCATGAAGAAATTTGATATTTTGTAGAGTAAAGGGTTGCCTAGTCCTTTAGTTATTAATGACAAATTAATGAGTCATATAGATTATGTGGAGAAATTGAATCAATATGCAGGCAACCAGGCAAGTTCATCAACAAGTGCATCAACATCAAAAGTGTTGCCCATAGGTAGAGTTCTCTATGACAGTCTAGAGAACTTATTCTATGTCGAACATGAAATAAATCACTTGTTTCCAATTCAGCCTACCTTTTTTCAAGTATAACGAAACTTATGAGACCCTGAGAAAACTTCAAAAAAACAGAATACCACCACCAAATTGGTGGGAAGAAATGTTAGAAATTTTGTAAATTATCCTTGGTAAAAGGTAAATTTTGGTTATTTACTACAGTCAATAATGGTAAAGAGGATGAACAGAGATCAAACAGGTCAAAGAGTATCAGAGCAGGTAAAGAGTATCAGTGAAAATAGGGCAGCCAGCATAGAATTACAAAGAGGACAGCAACATGCCAAATCATAGGGCCTGCCTCCAGCACATTCATAAGAATAGGAACAACACAACATCAGTTTTCCTTTTCTTCTATCTATGAGACCATCTGTCTCTATTTTTCTTGTAACTTATTGATAGTCATCCTAGAATATATCTCACTTTGTTATGAGATATTTTTTGTAAAGTTTTTGCATAAATACTCCCTCAATTGGAGTATTGATTGTGGATTCTTAGACATTGTTGTAATACTGATTATTTTGGAATAAAGTGCTATTGGAAAAATTTTGTATGGCTAGCTAGATGAAAAGGACTTTTAATAAGATTCATGAGTTAGACACTGGATCAATAAGTATTCTATATCTCATGTTTTAATGTTTTCTTGTTTATTATATCAACTGTGTTTCATATCTGAATGATAAACAAAAAAGAATAATTCAGAAAGTGCTTTAGTGCAATCTCTTTTCAATCATTTTTATTCTTAATATTTTCCTCTAAACTAGCATAAGTAGTGAATTCTTAATTGCTCCTGTTTCCTAGTTTACTCACTTTGATTATTTTGTAAAGAATTCTTAATTGCTCTTTATTGGTAATCATTTAAGTTCCCCCTTTTAAAATATGGTGAAGGATTCTTAATTTCCCTTCATCCCTTTTTAAACCCATTACATATTTTTTAAAAGTTTCTATTGCTCCCTGTTTAGCTATCTTTCCCTGTGAAACCATCCCTTGTTAAGAAACCAAATCTAGTTAAGCCATCTTCTTTGACTTCATTAGCCCAATGGCCTAAACTACTCAGTCCTACCCCTCTGTTAGTGAATTTCACCACCACACACAATCAAAACTCTGAAACTTTCATAACTAGCCTAATATCTTTTAAAACAAAGCTAAAACTTAAAGAGAGAGCCCTCTCTGGGTACAAATTGGCTAGATTCTGTATCTAAAAGTAGGTTTGTGGTTACCTAGGACCCCTTTCCTCTTCCCAACAACTTCAAGGAAAATCTAAGTGGTAACATAGTGGCGACCATACTGGGAAACGAATAGTTTGTTTGTTACTATTGTTTACTGTATAAACTATAGAGGGAGCCTGAAGTTAGCCAGGTAGCCTTTGAACTGCTCTTGCTTTGCAATTGCATATTAAATTAATGCTGCTTCAGTCTATCTCTGGTCTAGTTTATGGATTGAACATCTGGTTTCCAAACATTCGACCAGTTCCTCTTGTCAAATAAGTCTTTAAGAAAGTTCAAATCCCATATCTAAAACCTCTTAAAGAAACTTTTTGAAGTTGTGTTGTTAGTCCCATTTAAAGAAAAACTAAAAATACCCCTAGAAATCTGGCTTCAGAAAGGACTCATTACACTAGGTCAAATCCTGATCCAAATCCACCACGTCTGTTTGCCTAATCTGATCCCTAGAATTCTTAGGAGACAGGACAGCCAAGAAATTTCTGCCAGTTCTAGACCCCCTTTCAGATCAAGATCCTGTCCTGTTAGGTGGATCTACCTTGAGGACGAACCCTTTGATGAGCAATTTGAGACTTCTTTATTTGTAACATTTTCTGACTCTGAGTTGGTCTGCTTGGTTCAAGACCCAATATTTATTGAAGATTTACAACTTGAAGTTGTTACTTCACATCTTGATAGACATTTGCAGAACTCCATACAATCTGATCTTACCTCTGAAGGAACACCCAATCCTTTTGTGATTACTACTACCTCTCCAAGCTCATCACCCTTTCCTCAAACATCTCAACCTCAAACCACCCCTCCTACCTCTCCATCTACCACTCCAACACCTATCGTTATCCCAACTCCAGTGGTTCTTTCATCACTACCTGCTTCAAGGGCAAACAGATATGCTCCCTTGGTATTACCAGCCAATCCAGGGGCTATGCCCCAAGACTACCAAAGTAAAATCACTCCATTTGATGGTTTTGGTACTTACACTGCACAACAACATACCAAAAAAATGACTGATTACTTTGAAATATATGAAATAGATGTTGATGATGTAAGAATGAGAATATTTTTTCAAAATATAACTGGACAAATTAGAACCTGGTTTAGAGCCCTACCTGCAAATCGTATCAATGACCTAGAAGCTCTTTATAGGAAATTCTTAAATAGATGGAAAAAGAAGAAAGATCCTCTTCAAATCTTATCAGAATGTGAAAACCTGAAGAGAGGAACACAAGAAACTGTGCAAGATTATTGCACTGGGTTGAATAATGTTTACAATGCTATTCCTCAAAACCTCAGGCCCCCTCCCGATTTAGCATTAATCAAATTCCTTGATGGATTTGATTCTGACATGGCCTACCAGCTTAGGGAAAGAGCTCCTCGAACTTTAGAAGATATGCAAAGTATAGCTGTCAGTGTTGAGGCCAACCTGATATCTAAACGAGCCAAGGCCAGAAGTGAAAGGAGAATACCATTGAAAGAAGAACCCTCAGCCTTTGAATAGAAACTGGATGCCATTATTAAAGGGATGGATAGGCTAGGAGATATAGTAGAAACAATTGAAAGGAAATCCTCTTAGGATGGCCAGCCAACCAATACTGGAAGAAATCCAAACTTCAGAAAAAATCAAAACTAGAACACTGGAAAGGCTGGTCTTGAACAAAACATTAGACCCCATTCCGGCAAAATTATGATGAACCAACAGAAGATACTCAAATAAACTTGATGGTACTCAATAATGAACAACAAGTTTTCTTGACCCAAGAGGATCAAGAAGCTCATAGTCTCAAACAATTCCAAACTCAGTCAAGTGAATCATTTGACTTCAGGGAGGGATATGATATAGCCATTTATGAAGTTCAAAAGCAATATAATCTGAGGAGCAGAAGAATTGATGTCCCTGAAACCAACAAACAAAAAGCTACCAAACAACCCATCAAAGGTAAGACCAATACTACACATGTACATATTCTTTCTAGATCAGATCCTAATCCTGCTAATCCAATAATTGAAGATGTATCCGACAATCAACCAAATAACAAATAGCCCTCCACTCCTCCTCCTCTCAAAGGAAATGTGGAATAACCTCCAAAGGTTGATTTGGAAGCAACTTCAGCTCATAATACCACTCCTGAGAAGGAGAAAAACAAAGAAAATACAGAAGATAGAGAGAATCCAACTGTCTAAAATACAAAAGCTCAGACTGAAAAACCTTTTAATTTGGAAAATGAAGTAGGCAAACTAAAGATAGTTGTTCCATTGTTTGAATTAGCTAGACATGATATCTACTGAAACTAAATCAATAGATCACTCAAAATAACTGGAAATGAAGACTCAGTAAATCTTTTTGATGACCAACATGAATTCATCTTTGGCCCTGAAATAAATGGAAAACCTTTAGATGGAGGAATCCCTCCTTTCTATGTAAGTTTAAACATACATGAAAAAATACTTCATAATGACATGTTTGATTCTGGGGCATCTTACAACCTAATGCCCAAGTCTGTAATGGAAAAAATAAACCTAGATATCACCAGGCCATACAAAGACCTCTTTTTCTTCGATTTGAGTCAGGTGAGATGTTTAGGATTAATAAAAGACTTGTGAGTTTCATTGGTTCAATACCCTGCAAAGACAATCTTAATGGACATAGTAGTAGCAGATATTCCACAAAAGTATGGCATGTTGTTATCCAGATCCTGGGGTGCAAAGCTTCAAGGATCTCTTCATTTGGATATGTCATATGCTACTATTTCATTTTTTGGCCAACCTAAGAAACTATACAGAGAAACTTTAATTAAATATGTAGTAAGTAGTCAGGAGAAACCTCAAAATTTCCCCATCTACTCAGTACACTCTGATATGGATTCTTTCATTCTTTATAATGCTGAAATTGATCCCTCCAATGAATTAGAAGTTTTAGCAACAAAACCAAAAGAAATTAAGAAAGAAAAATCTAGTATTCAAATCCAGGAAATCTCCGAGAACAATGAAATATCAGACACCCAAGAGAAACCAGAAGAAAGTAAAAAACTAGATCTCATAGTTAAACAAATTCTTGATACCCATGATACCAACTATGAACATGAAATTCTTTGGCACTTAGAATTTGATGGTTTAGTCAACAAATTAGGAGCAGGCCCAAGAATTTGGGTGTACAATATTGAAAATGGCCATGCTGAAGGCCATGCCTACAGATTAGATCTTAAATGCACCAATAATATGGAAGAGTATGAAGCTCTCTTGCTAGGTCTTAAACTTGTCAAAATATTAGGGGAAATTAGAGTATCGGTCATAGGAGATTCTGATTTAATCATTCAACATATCAAAAGGAATTATCTAATTAATGATCCCAGATTGAGATATTACAGAGGAACAATTATAGAGATTCTCAACACTTTTCTGGAAACTCAGCTTGCTAAAATACCAAGAAAACACAACTTGCAAGCCCACAGTCTGGCAATGTTTGCCAGCACCTGCAAATTACCATTCGAATCTAATCATCAATTTACAACTGAGATTAGGCATAGACCAGCCATACCTGACAATGTAAATAATTGGCAAGTGTTTGATAGTGATGAGCAGATTAATAATTTCTTGACTTTAGATGAAGAATTTTCTAACAGTCACATAGATGTAGATACAGTCATTGAATTTGATGAAACAAATACAATAGAAACAAACATTTTAGAAGAAAGTACAATTCATATGCTTCATCCCATGAAGTTCACCAACAAAGAAATGCAGGACCTTAAACAAATGGATATTGATGAGATTATTGAAGGAGAATCAGAAGTCATTGATTTAAAAGATAATCATTTGCCTAAAGGACTAACTCCTCTAGAAGATCTCTTTGATTCTAATGATATTCCAAAGAAACCTAAGATGGAACCACTAAAAGCAGACATTGAAGAATATAACTTAGGGACAGAAGAAAATCCAAAAATGATAAAGTTATCCAAATCTTTGCCTCCTGACCAGAAAATAAAATATGTTGAACTAATGAGAGAATTCCAGGATGTCTTTTCCTGGAGCTATGAGGACTTGAAATCATATGAAAACTCTATAATTCAGCATACAATACCTTTGAAAGAAAATCAGAAACCATTCAAACGAAAACTCAAAAGAATTAACCCTATACTACTACCATTGATTGAAAAAGAAATTAAATGTATGTATGAAGCAAGGATAATTGCCCCTATTAGGTTTTCAGAGTGGGTGTCTAATCTAGTACCTACTAGGAAGAAAACTAGGGAAATTAGATTATGTGTTGATTTAAGAAATGTGAATAAGGTTTCTCTGAAGGATAATTACCCTTTACCTAAGATGGATCATATTTTACAAAGGGTAGTAGGTGCTTCTAGGATTTCACTTTTAGATGGATTCTCAGGATATAACCAGATTCTGGTTCATCCTGATGACTAGGAAAAAACCACTTTTACAACACCATGGGGCACATTCATGTACATCAAAATGCCATTTGGACTTAAAAATGCAGGAGCAACCTTCCAAAGAGCCATGGATATAGCATTTGCAAAAGAAATTCATGATTTTCTTGTCATATATCTGGATGACTTAACTGTTTTTTCTAAATCGGATCAGCAGCATTTGGACCATCTCAGACAAGTATTCCTAAAATTTATAAAATATGGTATCTCTTTGAATCCAAGAAGTCCTTTTTTGGTCTAGAGGAAGGTAAACTCTTGGGCCATATCATTTCCAAAGATGGCATTCGAATTGATCCTGCTAGAATAGAAGCTATTCTGCAGATACCTCATCCAAGAAATATCAAAGAACTTCAAGCTTTCTTAGGAAAGATAATTTTTTTGAGAAGATTCATATCTAATTTAGCTGAACTAATTAGATTGCTTAATGATATGTTAAAAAAGGATTCAAGTATCAAATGGACAGTAGAAGCCAAACAAGCATTTGAAGAAATTAAAATGGCTTTAACTAGAACACCAGTCTTAACCAGTCCACAATTTGATAGAGACTTCATAATATTTTCATTCGCATCAGAACACACTATAGCAGCTGTTTTATTACAAAAGGATGATCAAGGATGTGAGAAACCCATAGCCTTTTTTAGTAAATCACTCAGGGATGCATCATTAAAATACAAAATCATGGAGAAACAAGCCTTTGCACTTGTAAAAGCCATTAAAGACTTCAGAGTCTATATATTATACTCTCATGTGATAGCCTATGTACCAAATGTTGTTGTTAAAGACATCCTAACCTAGGATGGAATTGAGGGCAAAAGAGGTAAATGGATTCCTACCATATTAGAATATGATATTGAAATAAGACATACAAAGCTAATAAAAGGACAGGGATTGGCCAAACTCATGACATAAACAAATTTCCAAGCCCTGGACATTAATGAAGTAGATGACGAACAGGAGATGGCGACTCCACAAATCAGCCAGGCCTTCTTAGATTCACCTTGGTATGTTGATGTAATTTATGTATTACTAAACCTGCAGGCTCCTCCGGGCTTATCCAGAACAAGGAAAAGGTTTTTAAATATGAAAGCTTCAAAGTTTTGTATTTTAGATAATGCTCCCTTTTGGAAAAATCATGAAGGAATTTTATTGAATTTTTTACTAAAAGAAGAAGTTGACAAGGCTCTCCAAGCATTTCATGCAGGAGACTGTGGTGGGCACCTTTACTGGAAATAAACTACATACAAGATCCTAAGGGTTGGATTCTATTGGCCAACCTTGTTTGCTGATGTAAAGAAATTTGTTACTGCTTGCCATAAATGTCAAATTTTTGAAGGCAAGAGAAAATTGTTACCTTTACCCCTTAAACCAATTTCCACTAAAAAACCATTCCAACAATGGGGCCTCGAATTCATTGGAGAAATCCATCTTTCCTCTTCTAGCCAACACAAATGGATTCTCACTACCACAGACTATTTCACCAAATGGATAGAGGCCATCCTCTCTAGACAAGCCAATGACACAGTGATCATAGGATTCTTAGAAACCAACATATTGTTAAGATTTGGTTGTCCTGATAAAATCATAACTTATAAAGTTGCTGCCTTTAAATCCAAGAAGATGATAAGTTTCTGTAACAAGTACCACATCACCTTAGGTCATTCCACAGCCTATTACCCTCAAGGGAATGGACTGGCTGAGTCTTCCAACAAGAGCCTCATTAATATTATTAAAAAATTATTTAAGAAAAACAAGAAAAATTGGCACAAGAAACTAACAAATGCACTATGGGTAGACAGACTCACCACCAAAAAATCCCTTGGCACTAGTCCTTATGAGCTAGTCTATGGCATGGGGGCTGTATTCCCTTCATCATTAGGAGTTCCTGTAATGAAATTACTTTAAGAATCTCAGGTGGAACCTAACGATATTCAAAGAAGGATAAACCAGACCATCAATTTACAGCAGACCAAAGAGGAAGTGTATCAAAGATCCCAAGTGTTGCATGAAAAGCTCAAAAAGATATTTGATAAAAGGACCAAGGCAGATGACTTCTACCTTGGAGACAAAGTGTTAAGATGGGATTCCAGGAGAGAGGATAAGGGGAAACATGGGAAGTTTGACTTCCTATGGAAAGGACCTTATATGATCTATGCCTTACAAGGGAATAATACATATTATCTGAAAAAATTGGATGGCACAGAAACAGAAGAAGTACCAATTAATGGTTGGATGTTGAAACATTACTTTGATCCTACTTATTAATGTATCCCGATTGTTAACATGTACATAATATATCCTTTGTATTATTACAATTTTGATTTTATAGTAACTTTTTGAAGTTGAAGCCCGAAGAGAAGGCCCAAAGCTTCAGAAGTGTCACTATCATATATACAATAAAGCAACAAGCAGAAGAAGATTCCATAGTTTAGTCCAAGTCATTCGGAGGCCAATGACCTGTTGTTCTTGACTTTCCACCAGGAAAAGCCATCCCCAAGTGGAGCTAGTGTTATGCTCCTATACCAATAGGTTTCGTATATCATGATTGACTTGATGAGCTATGTAATATGTTCATACCTTTACTTGTTGCAAAGGTTTTCCATATTGTCAAAAAATCAAAAAATTAAAAAATGTAAAGAGGGTTTACTCTAAAATAAAAATCAAAGGGTGAAAAGAATAAAAAGATAGTCAAAAAAAGGAAAGAAAATGAACCCTAACAAAAAGAAAGACCAAGGAAAGTGTAAAAGTCCAAATGCCACTACTTTTTACTCTTGTGCAATAAACAATTGTGTGCAGCTTGTTACTTATGCCACAATTGATGAACAATCAAACAACTTAAGCTTGGCTAGTTCATATTTGAATTTCATGTTTTAGAGATAGAGAATAAAATCTGACCAAACTGTTTAATCTTGGCAGATAAGTAGATAGGTAGAGTGAATAAAAAGGATGCTCAATAGTTTCATCTGAGCCCTTGGATGTAAAAAGGCTAGATTTAGATAGATATTTCCATGTAAAAGAAAAGAAAATTTTGATAAGGGTTGCCAGTCTAAGTGCACCCAAATAAGGAAGAAAAAATGTTAGGTTAAAGTAGGTAGGGTAGGTTGATGATGTTGCAGAATTACATGTGATGAATAATGACTCTAAATGTGGTAATTTTTACTTTCATCACAAGTGCAAGGCAGACATTACACTGAAAGCATTTCAAGCAAGGCAAGGTCAAATACTTAACTTCCCCCTTCATTTTTCCCTAAATTCTCACTCATTTCCCCTAAGTACCAAGGCATTTGCTAAATTAGAGGGGCTCAGATCATTTCTTTGACTTCTGGAGGGACTGGACCCTCGGCCCAATAATGTAAAAGCCTAAGTACTTAAAATTATTCATAAGAACACTCATTCACCTTCATAATACTTTTCCTAAGTAAAATCTTAAGAAAATTACATAATACCCCATAAAAACCCTTTTTTTATTCAAGTGTAAGTTAAATACACAATTCTAATGTTTTACTTGGCGCTTTTTCATTACATTACCATATTAACTATTAACTTATATTATATAACTCCCGCACAAAAATTCACCATGTCCCCTATTATTTAAACTATTAAAGACCCAAATTTCTATATATCCCGCCCCTTTGGTTAAGTTATAACCATAGTACATCATTAACCGGGATTAACTAGTTAACCCGTAACTAGTTAACAGCCCTAATCCCCGCTGCATTAATAAGGGATTAATTAACCCTCACGGTTAATTAAGAACCTCCCCAACCTATCATACCACCCCCGATATAATTAATTAAACCTTAATTGTGTTGGGCCCGCCATTGTTAAATCCCATTGCATCGTGCCTTCTGTCAGCCATCCGATCACACCTCCCACATCCAATGGCTATCATTGATATCGCGCACCCCTTCATGACCACGCATTAGTGCACGATTACAAAGCAGTTTTCTCCCCGTACCTCTGTCACGCGTCACACATCCTATGGAATCACTTTCTCCCGGCTAATTACCACCCATCCCCAAAAGCGGTACGATGCGAAACTGCTTACCACTTTCCCGCATACGACAAAAACGTCACTTCACTCCTCGCTGACGTCACCCATCCCAAAACCAAAAAAACTCCGCCAACCCTTAACTTCGTAAATAAAACAAACAAATGTCGTTTTCATTGTTTTGTACCATAAACCTGTACTCCCATGCAAAGAACGTCGAAGTCAACTATCCAAGGTTTTCAACCACCAACTTGCTCGACACTTGCAGCCAACTCAGCTCAGAGCCTGTTAGCTACGACCAGTAGTTGAATTTCACTGTTCATCCCCCGAACTCAAGTATTTATCCAAATTCCAAATAAAACCCTGCAAGTTCTCATTTTCCACTATAATTTGACAGAAAAGACCCAAATTCATTGCAAATTCAATCTTTTTTTTCATTATATAAGTTCCAAGACCCTCTATTTTGCCCATTTTTTATAGAAAATCCACATTTCCATCTGAATCCACAAGAACTAGACATGGAAACCCCTGTGGCCCTGAGTGTTTCACCCCTAAATGCTCCCCACAAAGTTTTAGACTATTTGTCTTTAGCTGATAGGGACTTCTAGATAAAGGACCTCATCACTGACAAAAATCACTTGAGAGTCTTTTTCCAGAGTAGAGATAACTACCTAAATGGCTCTGATGTCCTAGGACTATGGGAATCCAACCTTCCTATGTATTTTCTACCCTCAGTCCATGTTTTCCCAGAGATAATTCATCATTGCCATGCCAATTATGACCCTAATCACCGAGCAGTCATGTCCCCGAGCCAAACCATTCTTTTTCCAATAACTGCTGAGTCAATTAATGAAATGTTACAGTTCCATCCCAGTCAAGCCCTGACTCCCCTTTCCATGGGAGATTTACTTGAGAAATCAACTAAATTGTCCGAGGAGGAACTCAATCACCTCTGTCAAACTTTCATGTCACCACAACATTAGCCTGATGGCCAACCTCCTTACCTACATACTTTCTTTATTGATATGGGACAACTCATAATTGACATGATATCATCAATAATGGGTTTCAATACTAGTGAATTTGTTGATGAGGTAACCCTAGCAATGTTGTCAATTTTTACTCCTGGGAAGCCCCCTGCTATCAAATATGACTTTGCGTCCTACATTGCTGACAAGATTCATGACCAGTTCATGAGACTGGAAATGAGAGTGGTTTCAAATATAACAACTTTATCTACCATCTTATGCTCTTTTATCAGTTAGACAATTTCCCATTCCCTGTCCTCAAACTTGACACCAGAGGCTATCCAAGATCTGTAATCTTCTGGTTAGTAGTCTTCCATGATTCCTTTGAAACCCCTTACTCCTATAATGAATTCATTGACCTATTCATTCATCCAACAACTACCTTGTTAACAGGGGTTTCCCCTCTCAGGATCAGTGGTGATATTAGAAAGACCCTTCAACTTTCTAAATAGTACAAAGTGGGAGATTGGTACCTATATCAGAACTTCACCGAATTCATGATATATGGTTATGAGCTTGCCCCCTCCAAATTACCAAAGTATGTTCCAATGCAATTGTTTGCATTAGAATACTATAGGCAGATGTGTAATGCAGATTTGATCCATTTTACCAAAGCCAAAAAGAAAGCATAGCTCAGGATCAAACATCAAATAGGCCCATTCGTTTGCAACAGTAGAGAAGCAGGGCAAGTAGCAGAAAGGATTCTAGAAGACTACCTTAGATTACAAAAGAGCTTTGGTTGGGCCCCATATGACCCTCAGGGTTTTATCTGTGATAGAAGAATGAAGAATAGGTTGCCTCCCTATATGCATCATAGGATCCCAGAAATTGAACAGTTTACCAATATGGATGAATGGAGAGAGGGGACCTTAGTGGCTACTGACAGTGAAGAGGTGAATATTGAAAATGTAATGAGAGATCTTTAAAAGACTCTTGACTTAGATTCTTTTGGGCAGGTACATCATGATAGTTCTCAAAGATTAGCATCAAGCATAAGTGCCTCAGCAGCTAGGACCTCTGAAAGGCACTCACAACAGACTAATACACCGGCCATAGCGACCTCCAAGGGTAAAGAAATAGAGACCAATACACAGGCTACTGAACAATCTACAATGTCTAAACAGCCTGAAACACCAAAAGAGCAGGCCCAAATGCAAACTCCCCCAACTCAGGGAAATATGGGAAAACCTCCAATTTTGCAGACTCCTCTGAATGAGGAAAGGAATAAGAAAAGAGATAGGGAAGCAGCTACCCCTGCCAGCGGACCCTCAGAGCAACCTAGTGCAAAAAGACAAAGGTTAAATCCTCTTTCAGAGGAGGAATTTTTTGAAGACACTACTAACAGTCAAAGGAAAGAAGGAAAAGATAGTCATCAAACATTCCCAATAGAAGAAACACCTTCTAGCTCACAAAGACAGGAGTTGGAAAGACAGTATAGTGCAGAGGTGTCATCCTTCAGACCTCCAGGAAAAGAAAGTCTAGATATCAAGAAGACATTTATGGAAATAAAAGCCAGAAATGATCCATTGAGGATTCAGGTGTATAATCAATATTTCGAAATTGCTCCCACTAATCAAAACAAATTGATGTCAACCTATGACATCAAGGAAGGTAAAATGATAATGAGTTATTTCAAACCTAAAGTGCAACAGCCTCAATCAATAGCAAACTATCTCAGAACCAATTTCGAAGTTATGGCAAAGGATATTCATCCTTTGGATCAAATTGAATTGCACAAACAAACTGGAGAGATGATTTATTCCACCTTGACTGGTAAGGCTATGATGGCTCAAAGGTTTGAAAATTCTTTGAATAACACAATTGCCCTACTACAGCTAGAGAAAGCCTCTTCGTAGGCTAAAGACAACAGTATCGAAACATTAGAAGAATTGATCATTGGGTTGGGCCATGATCCCAAAGATGTGAAGGCTGCAGAAGCCTTAATTAATAAGAAGGATGAAGGCATTGCTGCATTGAGAAAGCAATTGAAATTACCACCTACAAGGCACCCACAAACAGTTGAGGTGATACAACAAAGAACTGAAGAAGAACTGATGGACTTAGTTCTGAAACTTAATGAGCAGCTAAAGGAAACTAAACAAGATTTGGAGAAATCATTGAAGTACAAGCAGGGAGAGTCGACCTCTCAGCCTCCCAATGTGATTCCAGTAGTTTCCACTACAATCCCTTCCACCCTTGGAACAGCTCTGGCACCTAATGTTCCAGCAGTCACAGCAGAGGCAGTAAGAACAACAACAATAGTAGGTACAGTACAAGCCAGAACTTTAGGTCTCAGTCCAGATGAATTAGTAAAATCAATGGAGGAATTGAAGCTCCAAGTCACAGAACTACAAAAGGTAAAAGAACAATTTTCTACCTTCGAGCAAAGGTATGATCTCTCAAAGATAAATGTTGCAGAGAAGACAAGGGAAATTAAAGCATTGAAAAACAAGGTAAAATCATTGGAAAAGGACCTTACATTTGACAAGCCCTTAACAGATATTAAAAAGATTCTCTGGGCCAGCATCACTCAGTCAATAAATGATGTTTGGCCATCAATCCAAATAATCTTTGAACAAATTGATTTAGTAAAGGCAGCCTGAGAAGTGGTTCAAAGGACAAGACAAGAGTTAGGAAATATGCTTGAGGAAGCCACCAGGCTCATGCATTTTTTGAATACCAAGAATAAGTACCAACTTGAAGAACTAGGCATTCAAGACAGAACAGGAACAATTCTGGAAGTCAAAAGGGTTTTAACTAAAAGGACTCTGAGGCAAAATTTAGAAAGAAGATGCCATGACATGTAGGAATAAATTAATGCTTTCATGAAGAAATTTGATATTTTGCAGAGTAAAGGGTTGCCTAGTCCTTTAGTTATTAATGACAAATTAATGAGGCATATAGATTGTGTGGAGAAATTGAATCAATATGCAGGAAACTAGGCAAGTTCATCAACAAGTGCATCAACATCAAAAGCGTTGCCCACAGGCAGAGTTCTCTATGACAGTCTAGAGAACTTATTCTATGTCTAACATGAAATAAAGCACTTGTTTCCAATTCAACCTACCTTTTTTCATGTATACCCTGAGAAACTGATGAGACCCTGAGAAAACTTCAAAAAACAGAATACCACCACCAAATTGGTGGGAAGAAATGTTAGAAATTTTGTAAATTATCCTTGTTAAAAGGTAAATTTTGGTTATTTACTACAGTCAATAATGGTAAAGAGGATGAACAGCGATCAAAAAAGTCAAAGAGTATCAGAGCAGGTAAAGAGTATCAGTGAAAACAGGGCAGCCAGCACAGAATTACAACGAGGATAGTGGCATGCCAAATCATAGGGCCTGCCTCCAGCACATTCATAAGAATAGGAATAGCACAACATCAGTTTGCCTTTTCTTCTATCTACGAGACCATCTGTCTCTATTTTTCTTGTAACTTATTGATAGTCATCCTAGAATATATCTCACTTTGTTATGAGATATTTATTGTAAAGTTTTTGTGTAAATACTCCCTCAATTGCAGTATTGAGTGTGGATTCTTAGACATTGCTGTAATACTGATTATTTTGGAATAAAGTGTTATTGGAAAAATTTTGTATGGCTGGCTGGATGAGGAATTAATGCAAAGGACTTTTCACAAGATTCATGAGTCAGACACCGGATCAATAAGTATTCTATATCTCATGTTTTAAAGTTTTCTTGTTTATTATATCAACTATGTTTCATATATGAATGATAAATGAAAAAGAATAATTCAAAAAGTGATTTAGTGCAATCTGTTTTCAATCGTTGTTATTCTTAATGTTTTCCTCTAAACTAGCATAAGCAGTGAATTCTTAATTGCTCCTATTTCCTAGTTTACTCACTTTGATTATTTAGTAAAGAATTCTTAATTTCTCTTTATTGGTAATCATTCAAGTTCCCCCTTTTAAAATATGGTGAAGGATTTTGCCCTTCATCCCTTTTTAAACCCATTACATCTTTTTTAAAAGTTTCTGTTGCTCCCTGTTTAGCTATATTGCCCTGTGAAACCATCCCTTGTTAAGAAACTAAATCCAATTAAGCCATCTTCTTTGACTCCATTAGCCCAATGGCCTAAAATACTCAGTCCTACCCCTCTGTTAGTGAAATTCACCACCACACACAATCAAAACTCCTAAACTTTCATAACTAGCCCAATATCTTTCAAAACAAAGCTAAAACTTAAAGAGAGAGCCCTCTCTGGGTATAGATTGGCTAGATTCTATATCTAAAAGTAGGTTTGTGGTTACCTCAGACCCCTTTCCTCTTCCCAACAACTTCAAGGAAAATCTAAGTGATAAAAGATCCATTTTCTGACCAAACAAATCATCTAGAATCTTCCTCATCCAGATGACATCACAGGTTTCTTGACTTGTAGCCATGTACTCTACCTTTGTCGAACTGAGTGCAACCGATATTTGTTTCCTATTGTACCAAGAAACAATTATTGGCCCAATATTGCAGATACCTCCTAATGTTCTCTTCCTATGAGATGGACTCCCTACCCAATCTACATCAGTGAGGACTTCAAGCTTCAATCCCTCTATTTGTTTGTACCACAATCCATTTTGAGTAGTTCCTCTGAGGTATCTCAACACATGCTTATCCTCCTTACAAATATAGCTTGGTAGGCCTAACCATCGCTTGACTAAGATGGTTAACTGCATAGCACATGTCCGATAGTGTGTTCACCAAATACATGAGTGAACCCACAAGCTTCCTATAAATGGTAGCTTCCACTACTTCACCTGAAGTAGCATCCTCCTTCCTCGAGTTACCTGCTAGATGAGTCTCTGTGGGTTTACTTATCTCCATGTGGAACCTTTTCAGTATCTCATTGGCATAGTTTCCCTAAGAGACAACAATTTCCCCATCACCTTGCCATACTTCCATGCCCAGAAATTAATGCATGAGCCCCAAGTCCTTCATTTCAAACTCTCTTGCAAGATCCTCCTTACAAGACTTGATGTGCTTATCATCATCTATTACAATCAAATATTTGACATATAAAACAATGATCAACAATTTACCTTCCACCACAATGTGGTATAGGTTTGCATCTGCTTCACTTTTGGTGAAGCCCAACCCAGTGAAGTAGTTATTGATCATGGTGTACCAAGTACGGGGTGCTTGCTTCAGCCCATACAATGCTCACTTGAGTCAACACACATGCGACTCTTGGTCAAAGGTCTCAAAACCTTCAATCTTCTCAATTTACACCTCTTCCTCAATCTTTCCATTAAGGAAGGTTTTATTTACATCCATCTAATGTATCTTCTAACCCATCTACGCTGATAGTGCCAATATGGATCTGATCACTAAGTACCTTGCAATAGGAGAAAGGTTCTCATCATAGTCAATCCCCTCTACTTGAGAAAAGCCTCGGGCCAAAAAACCTGGCCTTATGTTTCTCCACACTACCATCCGCTACTTACTTTACCTTGTAAAGTCATTGGGAGCTCACCACTGACTTGTATTCCGGTCTTGGGACCACATCCCAAACAATGTTATGAATAATGGAGTCATACTCCTGCACCATGGCATTAGCCCAAACCGGTTGTTGCACTTCCTACTCAAAGTAATATGGCTCTGTCTCAACACATCCTCTCATAAGAGCCATGTATCTAGTGTATCTCTCAGATGACCTCCTCTTCCTGCGTTGTGTTGTGCATGCTCCCACGTTCTCTCTCACATCCTACAATAACCTGTCAGCCTTTCTAGTGCACTTTCTCCCATCTCTGGAAGACTTTGCCTGAGTGGATGTTTCCACTCCCAGATCCTCTAAATATGACTGCTCCACATCAATCTAAGGCTCCTCAACTTTAGGAGCTAAAATCTCATCAACTGTATGTAGCTAAAGCTCCCTCTCAAGGGAACATTGCATGCCTTTCTCCTCATCGAATCTGATATCCCTGTGAACCACTGTCATCCTACTGGTTAGCAGATACACTCGATAGTTGTGAGGTGTATCAGTGTACCCCACAAATATCCCCAAATCTGTTGTTTCCTCAAGCTTCTTTCGTGCATCTTTGGTCACATGGAAATACATCGATGACCCAAAAATCCTGAAGTGACCAACATCTAGTCTCGTCCCTGGGAAAGCCTCCTCTGGTGTACTCATCCCAAGAATTTGATGCAGGCTTCTGTTCTGCAAATAAATAGTTGTGTTGCATGCCTCAGACCACAAGTGTAGTGGTAGGCCCTGATCATGCAACATCGCAAGTGTTTCTCCTACAATGCTTATGTTCTTCCTTTTGGCCACCCCATTCTATTGTGGGTTATGGGGTGTTGTCAACTCTCGTTTAATCCCTTATGCTGCACAAAAGTTATTAAACTCATTTGAGACATACTCACCACCATTATCACACCTTAGAGGTTTAACCTTCTTTCCAGTCTCTTTCTTGACCAATGCTTTAAATTCACAAAACTTTGTGAAAGTTTGATCTTTCTTATGCATGAAAAAGGTCCAGAATTTACAAGAAAAATTGTCAACAAATATAACATAATACTTGTGTTTGACCATGGATGTTGTTTAGAATGGTCCACACACATCTGAATGGACTCACCCTAGAATCGCCTATGCTCGAATGTCTTTGTCATGAAAGGAAGCTTTGGTGAATTTTCTCAAAGTACACCCCTTACATGTATCAACTTGATCTAGCATACCTTTGGAAAGACCGATAGAAATTTTCTACATGATTTTCAAAGCCCTATGATGCAAGTGACTCAACTGCCTGTGCCACAACTCACTGATGTCTTGGATCTACACCTTTTCTACTTTCATGCTGAAGGCAACACAATCTTCAACCTCCAGCTTGTAGATATTATTCACTTGAATTTCTATCCTCTTTACCTATCCGGTGGCCATGTGACGAAGGAACGCCTTTCCTTCACTAAAGATCACATCATAACCTCTATCCTCTAGCATGAAAATGGATACCAAGTTCTTCTTCAATTCGGGAACATACGTAACATCTCCCAAGGCGAGAGGAGCACCTGACTCCCTCTGAAAGGTAACCGTACCCAATCTATTAGCACTATACCTCTCATCGTCACCCATCTCGATATGCATCTGGAGATCCTTCTCCTCTAGGTCACTGAATAGCTCCTTGTTTCCAACCATGTGGAATGAAGCTCCAACGTATAGGTACCATACACTACCCATTATTCATGCAATGAGGGTAAATTCAAATTCGAATCAAGAGGAAAGAGCCTCACCCACTGCTCCTCCTGAGGAATTCTTCTTGAACTTCTTGATCAGACAATTTGTAGTAAAATATCCTAGCTCGTGCCAATGAAAGCACTTGAATTTCGACATGTCCTACTTCTTACCTCCATGATAAGAATCTAATTTGGAATGGGATTCATTTCCCTTCCCTTTCTTTTCCTTACCTGCTAAGGCACATTTTTCCTCATCATGAGTCTTTGATGAGGAACTGTCTTTGGTGTTTCTAATGATCTCTTCCTGCATCAAATCTGACCACAATCATTCCCAATATGGTAGCTTCTCCCTCCTCTTAATAGAGTTTGAATACCTATGCCAACTCTTGGGGATTCCTAAATGAGCTAGGCTCACCATATCATCCTCAAAAACAGTAATCCCAACACTTCCGAGCTCATCTCAACAATGAGTGAACTTGGTCAAGTATTTCTGAATTGAGTTGCCCTTCTCCATAGTGATCTTTCTAAGTTTGTCCTCCAGTGCCAACTTCCTTTGGTCACTGTTATTCTGAAACAGGTCTGTCAATGTCTTCCACATTGAGTATGGAGTTTCCTTGCTATGGAGACTCAAGATAATGTGGCCTCAAACTCCCTCAAGAATAATTTGCCTCACCTTTTCCACACACTTCTTCCACTCGACCATATCATTATCATCTGATGCTGGTGGCTTAGGAATGTCTTGATCAATTAATTCCTTGAGGACACTATCCTCCAACACTGTTTCCATCATGTCCTTCCATGCTATGTAATTCGAGTTTCCTTCCAAGGCATAATCGAGTCTCAAACCATAGAAATACATCTGTTGATCCTGAATTATGAATTGCAAATTCTAATCTTAGTTGTAACCCCAAACTCGAAATTTGCTTTAGTATACTATTTTTAGTTCTGATACCATGTAGATTCAATAGCTCATGTAATTTTCTAAAACACAAGACAAGAATATACTCTACTCTTAACAGCGGAAACCAATAGATCGATGAAAACAATAATCAGCAAGACGAAGAATACCAATCACACATAACACAATATTTCTCTGGGGAAAGAAACTTCTCAAAACCCGACTATCTATATTGCATTAATCAAAAATCCAAGAAGAAAATACAATTCTTGTTCTCAATAGAACAATCCCTGCATAAGTATAATCAACTCTCTACCTCACAAGCCCACTCTAGCCAACACTTAGCCAATTATGTTGCCTGCCAAGCCCCTATTTCCTTGTGAAATTCCTAAGAGCATCAACCCATATTTAAGTGGGAAATCCTTCTTCCAAAACTGCGCAATCCAAACATAGGTTCATAACTGATTACATGGCATGATCTGTACAACTTGGAGAATCATACAACTAATAGTACATTGTCCCTGAACTCTAGTCTCAACTGGGTCTTTCTCTGAACTGACATGGATGAGTTTCTCTTGAGTGAATATCCAGTTAGTTGGAGTAGCACTAACGATGCAACAATGCACCGACTCACTACTAAACCTCTACTAGTTCCTCCAATAGTTAGAACTAGTTTAAATGACCATAACTTAGTCAAACTGAGTTATCTAAGTACAACTCAAATAAACTCATCTTGGACCCCTAAAATTTAGGGATCACACATACATGCTACAGAAATACTTCCAACTAGAAATTCCTAAGTTAATTAAGTCAATTAAACTTAATTAACTATTTACATATTGCTATGAGAATATAATTCTATTTTAATTCACAATTTAATTCAGGGACAAATTAAAGTGGAATTTCTTGTTTCCATTTCTCAACGTCCCTCTCTTTCACATATGGGTTTTCATCCACTTCAAGATTTTCTCTAAAATATCCAAACTTTATCTGGGACAGCGGCTTTATCAACACACCAACAACTTGTTCATTAGAAGGAACATATTCGAGCTTCAGAGCTCCTCTTTGGACAAATTTATAGATGTAATGGTACTTGATTTCAATATGTTTTGACCTGTCATGAAAAATAGGTTTCTCTGAGAACCTCACACAACTTTGATTATCACAAAATACAACAGTCGGCTCTAGCACATTTCCAAACAATCCTACAAACATATTTCGAATCCATACTGCTTCTTGACAGGTTGAACTAGTAGTAATATATTCAACCTCAGTTGTACTGAGAAAAACAGATGTTTGCTTCTTACTTGAACGTTAAAACATTGCATACCCCAAGATGAAACAGAAACCAAATATGCTTTTACTATCCTAAGAGAATCCTACCCAATCAACATCAGTAAAACAATGTAAAACCCATTCTCCATTAAAGACACATTTCAAGCCATATTCAATAGTTCCATGGAGATATCTCATAATGTGCTTAGCAACAACCCATTGTACATGACAAGGTTTAACCAAAAACCAGCTCAAAAAATTTACAACATAAAAAATATCAGCCCTAGTGTTTGTCAAAAAGTTCAATGAGACAATTAACTTTTGATACATTGACAGGTCAACCAAATCAAATCAAATCTTGAATCTTCTTCAAATTTGTTTGCATGGGAGTATTCATGGAATTACAGTCCATAATCCCAAATATCCGAAGGATATTTACAGTATATGTTTCTTGTCCAACAAATATTACATGAGGCCCTTTCCAAATTTCCAATCCCCAATATTAGTGCATAAGGCCTAGATCCTTCATTTCAAATTCAGAAATTAACTCTTTCTTGCATTGAAATATTAGAGTCTCATCCCCTGTCAGAAACAAGTCATCTACATATAGCAACAATATCAAGGTTTCTCCTTCCACAATCTTGAAATATGGGTTGGCATCAACATCACTCTTGGTAAAACCAAGAATAATTAGGTAACTGACAATGTGGTCATACCATGCATGAGGATCTTGTTTTAATCCATACAAAGATTTATTTAATTTACATAAATGGGTATCTCTATTATAAATTTCAAACCCTTGAGTTTGTTTAACATATATTTCTTCTTGAATAGCCTCATTTAGAAAAGCAAATTTGACATCTAATTGATGTAATTTCCAACTAGTACTTGATGCAAGTGTATTGATTGATCTAATAGATGCACACCTAGGAATTGGAGCAAAAGTGTCATCATAATATTCTCCCTATTTTTGGAAGAGTTCATGAGCCTTGAATCTTGCTTTTTACTTTTCCACACCTCCATCAGTTGCATGTTTGATTTTGTAGATCCATTTTGAAGTTACAATTGTCTTGCCTTTAGGTCTAGGCAAAATGTCCCAAACATCATTCTTCAAGATGGACAGATATATCCTCCATCTTGACATCTTTCCAAATTTGGTGTTTAATAGCTTCCTCATAAGAGGATGATTTGTCTTCAATGAGGTTCATCATCAAGGTTATATAACTTGAGGAATTTATTTGGTCTTTTGCTTTCCCTAAATGTCCCACAAGGTGCAACATGCCTTTCAACATCCTTTAATGTATACTTTAGCTAGGAAGGTCTCTTTCTTGATTCAAGTACGTAGGACCACCCAATTGAATATGTCAACCTTCCAACTAGATAGTCTATAATACTTTCTAGCCCTGGGAACCTCCATAGGTTCCCTATCCCTCCGAGCCCAAGTACAACTATAATCGAAGTGTGTCTGAAATTGATCCAACACTCTCCCAAATACAAATTTCATCATCCAAGTCGATGTTCTCCCTGTCCCAGTTTCCTCCCTTCTTTCAGTTCCTCCTCTCCCCTTTCCTCCTTTATGACCCAAAACGAAAACATTAAAAAAAAAAAATCCCCCTTGACCTCCCTACTTCCCTCACACTTATGCCAACCCTCAAAAATAAATTCTACACACCATAATAATTGCCGCCCACTTAATTTATGCCATAACTCTCCTCCCATGTCTCTCCTTGAGACCCTCCCCCTCTCCCTTATCTTGGAATTAATCTGAGGGAACAACCTTGTGAGCCCAAGAAGGAAAAAATAGTAAAATAATAATAAATAAATAAATAATAATAAAATATCAATATTTAATCATGTCATTCAACCTTATGGATTCATAAGAATCCAATCAATTAAATATTAAAAAATCATGCTTAGATATAATTTATTAATTATAATCTAAGATTAAGGATTAAGTAAGCACTAATCAATCTTAGCTATTAAGCAATATTAAGGCTAACCATAAGCTTGATCATCAATCAAGCTTAATCATTAATTAATTGTCTAACATAATAACCTATAGGAAACTAGTGTGTTGATGCAAGGTGTGGGTATGTAGCTAGCACACACATACCTTTTATATATACTAATAATACTTATCAAAATCAAGCACAAAGAACAACCATTCAGTTGGTAGGTTATTAGCACAATGTAAGATTATAGGTTCAGGTAGGGGCATTACATACAACCCTCCTTCAAAACACTTCATCTTAGAGTTAGAGTTAAGAGGATACAAGTAATTAGGAAGTAGTATGGCAATAAGGCATTGAAAATTAGGGAGAAAGATGTATTAGTCAAATTAAGTAATTCAAGCAAGCATAACACTTCCCATTTAGAGTCCCCAACTAACTTATATTGCCTTATCATCTCCAACCTCCTTCCACTCCCAACCTATCCATCCTATGCTACAATATATTATGGCATTGACTATATTTATTTAACCATTGATATAACCAAGATGACAGAAGCATTGACTATATCGGCCTAACTTCCCAAACATGAAAATAGTAGTCATCATCACACATTTAGGTGAGCATGGCCATCACTGGTCACTGGTCTCCCACAATTCCAAGCTTGGAGGTTATAGGTTAGGAAATTCCTCCACCTCTCCTCAAAGAACTAGGGTAAACACCTTAACATGGACCACAATATGACGTTGGTTGGATGCCTGTCATCAAATAATCTAGTCAAGTAGTCATGTCACTTGCAATTCGCACCTTACCCCATGTCATAATAGTGCATATAAAGTAGATACTAAATATAATAGAACAATGTACATCATACCATTCCTCATTGGATATCTCGACATACCCTTGTCACTAGCATGGATCTTGGAAATCACATGTCCTTTCAAATTGATAGGTTAGTTCTTATCGAAGCATATATATGTGTGTGTGTGTGTGTGTGTGTGTGTGTGTGATCATAATTATCATGTTATTAGATCCAATATCCATGTACCCAATTGTTTTTCAACTAATATCAATATGCCAGCAATAAATCATATAGATCATAACTCTGATATGTCATACACTAAATGAATTGTGATTAGATAAGCCATACATTAGATAAGTCATACATTGGATACTTTAATCAACAAAACATAATCCATTAATTATTTTATATAAGTTAATATTTCCAATTGAAATGTATTAATATTACATAGCCATAAACAAAGCAACATGAAAATATAGATAGGGCCTCAACATAGGTACCTATCTAGGTTAAAATGGGAATAAACAATGGTAAAAAAGTAAGGGGTAGTTGCGACCTATGGTCTTTGCATCCTCCCAAGTAGCATACCCTAGGTTATTCTTGTCATATATGACTTTAACCTAATCCACCAAGTGACGCCTGAGCTGTCAAAACCTATGGTCCAATATGCATAACGATTCAACCATTATAGTTCTCACATCCAAGACTTGTAATTCCCAGCAATCGAGTTTGTGTGATTTATCATAAATATAATTTCATAGAACATATAGATGAAAAATATCATGAGTTTTATGCAAATGGGATGGCAGTACAAGGTGATAGGAAACTATTCTAATTTTCTCTTTGATTCTAAAGATCCTATAAATTGAGGTGACAACTTCATCCCTTTCCCAAACCTAATGGTACTATTGTTGGGACAAATACGAATAAAAATTGGTCTTGAATTTCATAACTTCAATCAGTCCCATGTGCATTGGAATAACTCTTATGTTTATCCTATGCTTCCTTTAACCTTTTTCGAATTTGTCTTACCTACTCTTCTATTTCTTTGGCCAATTTCAACCCTACTATTACTTTGTCCTCCAACGAAGGAAAATTTTAAGGATTGAAATTTATCTTAAATTTTAGAAACCTTGGCGAATCCTACTAGTCCATAATATGCAATTTGTAGAAGGTTTGGAGATATTTTTATAAAAATATTCAAAATTCTAATAATTTTATATAGTCTCTATATATTGTGTTGGTGATTTTTAGCACAAAATAATTCCATACTATAAAATTTGGGTGAATCATTTTTAGAAAAAATGGAATTAGCATCTCCTTTTAGAAAAAGTATAGAAAATTAGCCCACTTGAAAATATTAGCCCCTAAAATTTTCTCTGCCTCCAATCTTTCCCAACAATGATGCCCTGCGTAACATCCCATATAGAGCTTGATAAGGAGGTATATTGATCGTAATGTGCCAAATATTATTGTAGGAAAACTATAAAAATGCTAGATACCTTTCCCACTAAGTCTTGTTATCCATAACATACATTCTAAGCATGTCTTCACTTGATTTACTTATTCAGTCTTCCCATCTATTTCTAGATGATATGCAGTTCTGAAGTTCAATTTAGTCCCAAACACTAATTACAAACTTATTCAAAACCTAGATGTAAATTAATACTCTCTATTAGAAATTATGTTTGTGGGTAACCCATGTAGCTAGATGAATTTTCTTATAAACACTTGTGCCACATTGGTAACATCATAAGTGTCTCTCACCGGGATGAAATGGGCACTTTTGGTCAGCTTATCAACTACAACCAAGATGGTGTTGTGCCTTTCTGAAATGAGTGGAAACCCATAATGAAATCCATAGAAATGACCTCCCATTTAGACATAGGGATGTCATGTGGTTGTAAGAGTCCTAATAGGCAGTGATGATCAACCTTCACTCGTTTACATTCAAGACACTTGGTGACAAACTAGACCACATCATGCTTCATTCATGCCCAAAAGAAGATTTTATTCATGTCTACATACATCTTCTACACACCAAGATGTCCACAATAGATTTATCTATGTGACTCCTTAGGGATGATTCTTCATATAATCCCTTCATCAAGGATGTACATCCTCTCTTAAAATCCCAATAGTACATATCGTTCAAGGGAATATCCCTCAAACTTTTATTTTATCCACTTCTCATTCTAGATCATTGATACAACCTTCAAATACCAACCATATTCATTTAAGAGTTTTTACACCACAAACTCCCTCAAATTGACCCTCAAGGGTACTAGGGAGATGGTTTGTGGCCTCCTTCTTACTACATCAACCAACACATTCTACTTTCTCTTGATGTAAAAAATCCCAAAATTTTACTCATGAACTCACTCCATCACCTCTGTCTAACATTTATATTCCTCTTAGTGAAGAGATGCTTCAAACTCATGATCAATTTCAACTCAAAACTTCTCCAGATAAAGTAATGTCTCCAAGCTAGCATCATTGTTGCTATTTCTAATTCATGGGTAGCATATATCTCTTCATGTTTATTCAACTTCGTGGATACATAATCTATTTCTCTACCTTCTTGCATCAACACAACTCTTAATCCTTCCTTCAAAGAATCTATGCAAACTCTGAAGTCCTTCTCCATGTTAGGCACTCGAAGGATCAATGCACCGGTTAGTAATCTCTCTAGTTTAATGAGTGTATTGGAATATTCATCTATCGATTCATACCTATTTCCCTTTCACTTTAATTTGTTGATGGGTTTCACAATATTCAAAAACCCTTCCATGAATCTCTAATAATAACTTTCTAGCCCCATAAAGCTACACACCTCATGAACATTTTTTGGCACCGATCAACCCATTTTCGCTTTAACACATATTTCATTAAAATTGGAAATTGTTTATTACAAGGAGATCAATAGAATTGAGTTTTTTGGTTATTTTGAAATTCTAGATCCACTATTTAATTCAAAATTTAATAAAATATGTGTTCTTTCACCTTTTCTAGGTCAAATGAAATCCTTTTTCCAGATATGATTTTCCCAAGGTAATGAATTTTCTTCTAAAAGAAAGAGAATTTAAATAGCTTCCCATACAACCTATTTTCTCTTAAGCATGTCAACACAACCCTTAAGTGCCCTTCATGCTCCTTTTCATTCTTGGAATACACAAGAATATCATCCATAAAGACTTGCACAAATTGGTCTAGATAATTCTAAAGCATGCCACTCATAAGGTTCGTTAATGTTGTTGGTGCATTGGTCAAACCAAACAACACTACTACAAAATCATAGTGTTGAAATCGAGTTTGAAAGGTGGGTTTTCAGATGTCGCATTCATTAATCCATAGCTGGTCATATCCAAATCACAGATTGATTTTTGAGAAAATTGTTATTCCGTTCATTTGATCAAAGAGATTACCTAATCTAGGTATGTATCAACTACCTATTCTTTACCATGGCTTAATTCAAGTCCCTGTAATCTATGCACAATCTTAAATAATCATCCTTCTTCTTGATAAAAATCATTCACACACCCCAAGGTGAGATACTAGGTCTAACAAATCCCAAATCTAACAGCTCTTTTAACTACATTTGCAACCCATAAAGTTCTAGATTTGTCACCCTTTAGGGTATCTTGGATATTGGATTTGCACCTGGTTTTAGGTCAATTGTGAAATAAATCTCCTTCTCAAGGGATAATCCTAACAACTCTTTGGAGAAAACATCCTCAATTTCTGACAAAACTGGGTGTTGATCTATGGAGGCTCCCTTCTTGTTACTTACATCCTCGACCACATATAATTTGAAACCTTACAAGAGAAAATGTTGTAACTTCATCACTAAGATGAATTGTAGGGACACTCCTCTCTTGATACCACATATCTCAATTGACCTATCTTCATCACCTAAACAGAGCACTTTCTTTTCAAAACTATATACCAAAGCTCAATGAGATTCTAGCTAGTCCATTACGACGATTACATCATATGTCCCTAATATAGTGGTGTATGCCTTCAATTTAGTTGTACACACCCCAACATTGGTAAACGCTATATCCTATGGCTAGTTTACCATAGAAGCCACTTTAACTTCTTTAAAGTCATCTTGCTCATAAGTTTCCAACCCATATTTTTCTAATGCAACTCATGAAATGAAACTATCTGTAGCACCAAAATTAAAAATTATTTGAAATTTTGCATGGTTTATCATACCTAAGGTTTCTACCACAATGGATTGGTGTTCATCTTGGTGGTTATCAACCACTTCATAAATCTAATGGTGGCTTCTTGCTCCTCCCATTGGTGGTTTTCCTTCTTTATGGTTATTCCCAGTTTGTATCTCAGGGTAGTCACACTGTAGGTAGTGAGGTCCCCTACATCCCCAAGTGATGCATGGTAGAATATGAATAGAATGTAGTGTGGCTCTCTGGAAAGAGATCCTTCCATTAGGATCCTTGTCTTTTCTTGTAGCTCCACATGTCTAACCTTGACTTGCATGAGTCTTAGAGTTGTTGGTGAAGTTGCATTGACAACCATTGAAAACCATATTATCGTTGTTCCAGGTACAACCCTATTTCCATATGGAGGTGGCCTTAAACTTCCTCCCCTGGAGAAAATTTGAGGGGCCTTCCCCAAAAACCTTGGTTTTTGTGGAAAATTGGCTATGTTTCCCCCTTTCAAGTCCAAGTGCTCTTCTATATATGGATCATTTTCAACAGATTCTGCAACTAATGATGGTTTCAACATCTGAACCATTTCCCTAATATTATGATTAAATCCATAAATGAATCAATCTTCATGGTTTCAAGATCCAAACCATTTCCCTAATATTAGGGTTAAATCCATAAATGAAGTGATCATCTTGGCACTGATCAGTATCCATGTAGGAGACATACTTAACCAATTCCATGAATCTAACCTTATATTATTCTATGTATGGTTTCTTTGCACCAAAGCATGGAAGGCTCCTACTTGACCTTCTTCATAATATGTTGGAATGTACTTCTTCCTTAATCTTCCTCAAGTAACTCCCAAGTAACCATGTTAGGAGTGAGGTGTAGTTGTTGCTCTAGGTCACCACACCCATTCATAGCACTATCTCTGAGTTGAAATATTGTTATCTTAGCCTTTGAATTTGAAGTATACTCTCTTAGTGAAAAATATATTTTTATTACTTCCAACTAGGGTTTTGCTCGTTTGTTGGCACAACCTCCAACAAATTCTAGGAGCTTAATATTCTGGAGCTCCCTAGTATTTTCCTTGGTTGGAGGTCCTCTATCAGAGTCCCTTGATCCTTCAGGGTTTCCTACCCCTGATGAAGTGTGCTCTACTTCCACCATAGCCTTTTGGTGCCCACATAAAGTCTCCTTAATTTACTCCAGGGAGCGCAATATTAGAGCTATATTTGGTGATGCCAAAGGGGTTTCTGGAGGAGGTATTCCTTTTATTGACCCTCCTCAACTTCAATTTTCTTACATCCACACAATTTTGTATTGGTCAAATATTTGCATGAAACACAAGGTTCATTAGTGTAGCTTAAGACATTGTCTACTATTAGTTGATTGACATATGTGTATGAAATGATATGTGTAAGTTTTCCTTTTACTATTCTTGTAAACAAGGGTTATTGATCTATTGAGCAAATCCTCATGGATCTATTAAATTCTCTCCATTGCTAGTTGAGTGACCATTATGTTTCACATGATAACTACCCTTGCTTTCTTAGCATTATTTTTTTAGCTTGAATTTAATTAATTAAATTATCAACCTTAATGTTAATTAGTTACTATGTTAATTTATTATAACATACATAATATTAATTTAAAAAATAGTTAATAATGTCCATGGGGTCTTGGATAGACGGTCATTGAGTGCTTTATTAAGGCACTCCTTGATGTGATGTCACCAGTTCAATTCTTTGCCCTGATCCAGGTGGCTTGCACCTCCATATCAACGCAGAGTTGGTGATGGGTGAAAGAACAAAACAAGTATGGAGCTCTTCATTACGATCACCCGTATTTCAATCTCGCATAGTCCAAGGCTTGAATCATTGCTCACAAGTTGAAATGTGTGATCATTGAGGCAGTGAAGAAGTCGGTCTCCATCCCGAACACTTTCACTATCCAAGTTGTATAGTTATGACATGTTGGTACTTAACTCTATAGGGTATTAGTCCCCAAGCATTCTTTTGCTCACCTCCAACTCCATTTTCTTACGGAATGATGAGTCTACAAATTCCTTATCAAAAACTTGATTTGACCCTAACAAAAGTTATTAGATTTTTGTTAATTTCAGTAATATAGAAGCCAATGCTTTTTGAGTGAATGAATATGTTTCATGATTTATACGTATTATCTGAAAGTTGTCATAGCTAGTAATTGTATTGTTTGGTATGCACTTGTTTAGTCAATGTGGTGGACATGGTATGACTCCTCAGGGAATTTTCTTACTTTTCAAATCCATAAAATTAATGGTTTACACTTGCAGAGCCTTCGCCATTGTTCCTGAATATATTACGTAGGTTTCCAATTATTTTGTGATTTGGCACTCAGATAAGTTTTTAGTGCCACATTTAAAATATCAATCATTTTTATGCAACTTCTTTTGACAAAATTCTCTTGGAAGTTTTCTTGACATTTGCACTGCAAGTGGAGAATTATTAGAACCAATTTTTGTTCGACTTTTCTCATATATTTTATTTTCAATAGCCATTCATGCGTATTGGTACCATGTGTAAGGACACTACATTTAGTTTCTTTACAACACATATGGTTTCAACAAAGGAGATATTGGAAAACCCTTCATTGTAAGCTTCGGGTCATATATGTTGTTTGGCAACAATAAAACAACAAATTTACACTATATGCAAGCAAATAAGATAGATCATGACTTAAGTTCCCTCACTTAGTAGGAAGCTTCTTAGCTCACTAGTTGATTGCTAAAATGTGCCCTTTAAGTGAAGGGAAGAAAATAGTTAGAGTGTGGGAAGAGACTCCAAACCAGCTAATGGCCAAAATGCAAAAGGGAAGGGTTAGGCTAAGAAAAAACCGCTACACAACAAGCCCAAAATAGGGAGGATGATAGAAATATAAAATTAATGAAGATGCAAGAGCATGTGAAAGTTGTATATTAATATATAATATCATAGATAAATTTCAAAAGACTTCACATAGAGGTTAGAGAGATCGAGAAACCTATTTATGCATATATATCTATTAGATTGTGATGCCAATATGACCCATAATTCTAGGGCACATAGTATTTTTTCTAAGTGTCAAACTATCAGTGTTGACTCCTTAAGAACAGTAAATGAAGTTAACCATACATAATAAGAAAAAACAAAAATCCTTTGTATCATAAAAAAATGGCAATTAAGGTTAATCATGTAGAAACATGTCTATATTAGAAAGAGGGTGTTATATTTTAGAGTTTTTTTATTACAAATACTATGTGTATGTTCTAGATTTAACAAAAAACAATAATTTTCTTTGTCATTGTTTAACGAAATATTGTGATTAAATTTTTATTAAATTACTTGCATTTTAGAACTAGGGATTTGCACTTATTTGCATTAATAAAAAAAATAGCACTTCAAACCCTAAGATTTGAATCCTTGCAATCCTAAAGGTTTTAACCCTATACAAAAATAACCTACAAACAAATCCTTAAAAAAAATATAATATATACAATGGCAAGAATAGAAAAAATACACAAAGATTTTTTTCCCAAACCCAAAAACTGAGAAGACCAGATTGATTTTTCATTATACTCATTTCAATGTTACAATACATTATATACACGCTAAAAAAATCATAAACCCCCAATCAATTAACCCTAGATTAAAATATAGCCATAGTTCTATTGATCGAATCTACAAAGTACCATGGGAAAAAACATCATACGAAAAACCATGTGCAAAACCAGGAGTGGGTCTTCTCCACGACAAGTCGTGCAAAGAATATAACACATACCCAACATTCTCCCACTTGTTGTTTTCTTTGCACATAGCAGGTTGCACAAGTACATAATCATCAGTCTAGGGTTGCAACACCCATTCTTTTTCTACACCAAGAAAACTTCTCAGTGCTCATAGACTTTGTTGATGCATTTGCAACATTCTTCAAAGTGTCCACCTTTACCAACAACACCATTTTATCTTCAACCATATCCTTCACAAAGTGATATTGAACATCAATATGCTTTATCTTTGAATGATAAGGAGGGTAATTTGCTAAGAAAATTTCAATTTGGTTATCACAATCTATCCTTATAGCTCGTTGTATCAACTTCATATTTGAACACAATATCTACAACCAAATTACTTCCTTGCTTCAATGGATGGAAACCATGTATTCAACCTCTTTATTTGAAAGTCCCACTACAAATTATATTTTTCTCATCGAATTGAATCCTCCTTCAAATAGGTTAAACATATTCTCACTTGTAGACCTTCTTTCATCTATATCTCCAGCCCCGTTAGCATCAACAAAGCCTTATATGTCCAACACTCTATTTAATCATGGTCTTCCTTGTTAGCGAAAATCATTATCACTACTACCATGTAGATACCTGGAAACCTATTTTACTACTATCCAATTCTCCCATGGTTTTAACATAAACCTGTGCAATACTCCCACTGCATGTGCAATGTCCAACCTCATATAGACCATTGCATAAATCAAACTACCAATTTCACTCACATACAGAACACCAGATATGTCCTCTCCCTCTTCTCGTGTTTTGGGGCACTATTCTAGAAATAACTTTACACCTACAGGAATAAGAACCTTCACTGGTTTACTATCCTACATATTAAACATCTGTTATATATCCTTGACATACTTCCTTTGGTTTAACTAGAGCTTCCTACTTACTAATCTCATTTAATTTCCATGCCCAAAATAAATTTCACATCACCAAGATCCTTCATGTAGAATTTAGTGGACAATTGAGTCTTCACATCCTAGATAATTTCTCTTTCATGTTCGATCAACAACATATCATCCATATACAAGACCAAATAAATAACATGATCACCAAATGATTTATACTACACATAGTGATCCTCTTTGCTCCTTGTGAAGCCAAGCTCCTATATATATGTATCAAATTTTTGATATCACATCCTTGGTGATTTTTTTAACCCATACAAATAATTCTTTAACTTGCACACCGATGTTTTTTTACCCTTCACGGAAAAGTCTTATAGTACTTCATTTAGATACCTTCTTCCAGATCCCAATGTAGGAATTTTGTCTTAACATCTATTTGTTCTGCCTCAAAATCAAAAGCAACAATAAAAAATAAAAATAATATTATAGAAGCTAACTTGGCAATAGATGAAAAAATATCACCAAAATAAATTCTTGACACCTCGGAAAAACCTTTCACTACTAACCGGGATTTGTATTTATCCACTTTTCCTTCAGCATTCATCTTCTTCTTAAACACCCATTTGCTACCAATGGGTTTTCTTTCAACCAAAAACTCCACCAAATCCCAATCCTCATTTTTTTCCAAAGTTGTAATTTCTTCAACCATGGCCTTCTTCCATAGCCTTCCATCCTCTAAATCCGTTGCCTCCCTGACAGTTCTGGGATCATCATCAGTAATAGATAAATTTAAAAAGAAATTTGATGGACTATACCTCTATGGTTTCCGTCTTTCCTGAATTGGTCTCTTCAAAACCAAAGTGTGTGGTTCTTCTTCTTCTAATTATTGTTCTTCTGTGGAGTTTTATTCTTTATCCTTTAGATTAAACTGTAGAAATTCTCAATGTAGATCACCTGATAATGCAATATACTAAAGCAAAATACTTGATCTACTTCTACAAACAAACTTGCGGAAGCTTAATCGATTTTGAGCAAGATCAAATAGAACACATATAACAGAGAATGAGAAATCAATCAAACATGAACACAGAAGAATACTCTAGGGAAAGCCTTAGCTAAAAACCCCGATCTCTGTATTATCATACAAGTCGAAATATCTCCATATTACACAAAGATTTAGCTCACAAGCTATCCAACTCTCAGTACAATCTATCAAAACTACTCATAAACTAAATAGACACAACATATGCCTTCCCTCAGTCCTCCAAGCCTCCTATTTCCTTGCGCATTTTCTCTTGGGTCCTCTGGCTGCCACCTGTGTGAATTGACCTCTCACACAACTCACCAAACTCAGAAGTAATTGCACAATCTCCAAGGAATGAATTCCTTCTGCATGTAAGAGATATCCTCAATGGAATATTCCTGCAACTGATAGTACATTGTCCCATCATCTGATCTCAACTGTGTCTCTGACTGAATTGACATGCATGAGTTATTTATGAGAGAATATTCAGTTATCTGAAGTGCGGTGGTTACATGCATGCATGCATTAACTAACTAAAATCACAATCAGTTCCACAAACTGTTGGAACTAATATAACTGGACTTAACTCATTTAACTAAGCTAACTAATTATAACTCAAAGTACAACTCATCCTGATCTCCTTAATCAAGGGATAACTTCCTCAATCAAAGGGGAAACTATTGCATGTCTTCACATAGACTTCATGTTTGATTTTATACAACTAATTAACTCAAGACGAATTAATTAATTATTTTACAAACAACTGCTAAAATCAAATTCGAATTTTAATTCTCAATTTTAGTTCAGGGACTAAATAAAATTGGAATGTATCCCGAAATGCTATTTATAGCACTGCTATTTTTAGCACTGCTATTTTTAGTATTTCTTGTTGTTATTTTCAACACTCCCTCTCAACAAGAAAGGATTATCAGTCACCCCAATCTTGTCTCTGTGGAACTCAAACTTGCATTTTGACATTGCCTTAGTCAAAATATCTACATCTTGTTCCTCAATCGAAACATACAGCAACAACATGATCCTCTTCACCAGACGGTCTTGAAGATGATGATACTGGATATCGATGTGCTTGGACCTGTCATGAAATACTAGATTCTCATAAAGTTTGATACAACTCTGATTATCGCAATAGATCACAGTTGGATCCATCGTCTGACCAAACAATCCAACTAGAATCTTCCGCATCCAAATGGCCTCACATGCTACTTGACTAGCAGCCATGTATTCAGCCTCTGCTGAGCTAAGTGTAACTGACCTATGTTTCCTGTTGTGCCAAGAAATTGCAGCTGAACCAAGGTCGAAGATTCCTCCTGAAGTGCTCTTCTGGTCTGATGGACTGCCTACCCAATCTACATCTGTGAAGCCTTGAAGCTTCACTCCCTCTATCCGTCTATACCACAATCCAAACTGAGATGTGCTTCTGAGGTATCTTAGCACATGCTTCACTACCTTCCAAAACAACTTGGTAGGCTGAACCATAGTTTGACTCAGCTAGTTCACTGCAAAGCACAAATCTGGTTGTGTATTCACTAGATACATCAATGAACCCACAAGCTACCGATAAACAGTAGTAGCCACTTCCTCACCTGAAGTAGCATCCTCCTTCCTCCAGTTATCAGCTAGAGGAGTCTGCATAGGCTTCCACTTCTCCATGTGGAATCACCTAAGTATCTCATTGGCATACTTGCCTTGAGACACAAACACTTCCCCATCCTTTTGCCACACTTCCATGCCTAGAAAGTAGTGCATAAGACCCATGTCTTTCTTCTCGAACTCTCTTGCAAGGTCCTCCTTGCACGACTTGATCAACTGATCATCACTTGTCAATATCAAATCATCAACATAAAGAACAATGATCAATGGCTTACCTTCTACCATGATGTGGTAAAGGTTCGCATCTTCTTCACTCTTACTGAAGCCCAACCCAGTGAAATAGCTGTTGATCCTGGTGTACCAAGCACGAGGTGCTTGCTTCAACCTGTACAAAGCCCTCTTGAGTCGGCACACATGTGACTCACAATTGAAGGTCTCAAAACCTTTCGACTGCTCAATGTACACCTCTTCCTCAATCTTCCCATTGAGGAACGCAGTCTTCACATCCATTTGATGGATCTTCAAACCCATTTGAGTTGATAGTGCCAACATTGATCTGATAGATGAGTACCTTGCTACAGGAGAAAAGGTCTCATCGTAGTCGATCCCCTCGACCTGTGAGAAACCACGGGCAACAAACCTTACCTTATGTTTCTCAACACTGCCATTAGTTGCTTGCTTTACCTTGTAAAGCCGTCGGGAACTCACTACTGACTTGTCCTCCGACCTTGGGACAACATCCCAAACATAGTTCCGAATGATGGAGTCGTACTCCTCCACCATTGCATCAACCCAGACTGGTTTCTGCACCACTTCCTCAAAAGAAGAAGGTTCGATCTCTACACACTCCCCAACTAGGGCCATGTAACCAGTGTACCGCTCGGGTGACCTCCTCTATCTGCGCTGAGAAGATGGTTGTCCCACATTCTCTCTCGCATCCAACATCAACATGTCAGCTTCCCTTGAGTGTTTCTGCCCATCTCTGGAAGACTCTGCATGAGTGGATGCCTCCACTCCCATATCCTCTGCATGCGGCTGCTCCGCATTAGTCTGAGGCTCCTCCTCCTTAGGAACTGAAAGTTCCTCCTCTACATGCAACTTGAGCTCCCTCTCAAGTAATACTCACATGGCTTTCTTCTCTTTGAATCTCAGATCTTTGCGTACCACTATCCTTTGACTAGTAGGCAAGAACACCCGATAGTTGAGGGGTGTATCAGTGCACCCCATAAGTATCCCCAACTCAGCTGTTAGATCTAGCTTCTTTCCAGACATCTTTGGTCACATGGAAATAAGTCGACGATCCAAAGATCCTAAAGTGACTCACATCTAGTCACTTCTCAGAAAAGGCTTCCATTGGTGTCTTCATTCCTAGTATACAACGCAGGCTTCTGTTATGCAAGTATACTGTGTATTGCATGCCTCAGCCCACAAATGAAGTGGTAGGCTTTGGTTATGCAACATCATTCGAGTTGCTCCCACAATCGATCTGTTCTTCCTTTCAGCCACCCCATTCTACTGTGGGTTATGGGGTGTTGTCAACTCCCGTTTAATTCCTTCTATTGTGCAGAAGTCCTTAAACTATTGGGAGACATACTCTCCACCATTGTCGCTACGTAAGGCCCTTATTTTCTTTCCAGATTCTTTCTCTACCAAAGCTTTGAACTCACAAAACCTTGAGAAGGTTTGATCCTTCTTCTTCATAGAGTAGATCCAACATCTATGAGAAAAATCATCAATAAAAATATCATAGTACCTTTTTTTAGCGGTGGAGGCTGTAGAGAATGGTCCACACACATCTGTATGAACTCGCTCCAAGATTTATCCAGCTCTACTGTCTCGATCCTGAAATGAAGATTTCACATACTTACCCAAGGTACAACCTTTGCATGTATCCATTTGCTCCAATTTTCCTTTGGGAAGTCTGGTATAAATCTGCTGCATGATCTTCAAGGCCCCATGGTGCAAGTGGCCCAATCTTCTATGCCATAGCTCACCAACATCTTGGCTCTGCACCAACTCTGCTTTGGAACTCAATGTAGCAAAGTCGTCTACCTCCAGCTTTGTTAGGCCCCTATACTACTAGTGTAACCCCTTATTGTTATTAGTATAACCCACTTATTATATTGATGTACACATGTAGTGCCCGTATTGTTACTATTGTGCCCCATAGAAGCCCACTATTGTTATTATTGTGCCCTTACATTATTATTGTTATGTCGGCTCTGATTATGTTATGACCCCTTAGACTCCTATATATAGAAAGGAGGTCTTTTCATTTGTATCATCCAAGAATTGTTCATTTATGTAATGTAAAGGAGGTTGCCCCCTCGAAGAGGCTGAATTCTAAGGCGTTGATCTATCTTTTCTATCTTTTCTTGAGCTGGTTTCATAACATTTGGTATCAAAGCTTTGGATTCTAGGGTTTCGCTGCTCCAAACAGGTCATCGTGGCATTTTCTCTATAACATTTTTTTCTGTGATGTTTCAGTAGTCGCAAAAAAAACCCAGTTTAGAAGAAATCACGCTGAACCTTGGGTCCGAATTTCAAAGCTTTTTACGCTATATTTGCGGAGATATGATCTAAGGAAGTTGGTCTTTTTGCAGACTCCTGAATTACATTCCAAATAGGTGACCTGGGGAAAATCGTCATAACTTTCTCTCTGGGGATCGGATTGAAATTTCGTAAGATGGTACAGAAAGAGGACGGACTGCAGTTTCTTGTATGCATTTTTCATATCCAAAGGTTGAAACAGTGACTCGTGGCACATCGTACAAGTTCGCTCTACTGAACTAGTATATAATCATGTCATCTTGGGAGATTGTGCATAACGCATTCTTGGAGAATCCAATTTGGATCAGACTAGTGGCATTAGAAAGAGGAAACAGAGGGCTACTACAGGTCAAAATTTCAAAACTTAAATATCTGAAAGTACAGAGTTACAGTTGTTTCAAGGTCGAGCTCCTAAAATCAAGAAAAAGCAAGATGAGGAAGTTTGATGGCAAGGATCCGGTAAATTGGATAATTCAGATGGAGCAATATTTTGATCTACATGGTGTACAACTATTACGAAAGGTATGTATTGCATCTTCATATTTAGAACCAGATCAATTTTTATGGTACAAAGGGCTTTGTTCTTGTAAACAACTTGTTACGTGGTCAATTTTCATGGAGGAAATGATAGCACATTATGAGAATACAAAGAGAAACACCTTCTTTAGAGCAACACCACAACAATTGGAAAGAGTAAAAGGGCTTTGTGACATAGTGGAAAGAAAAATTATGGAAACCAGGAAGCGTACCCCTCACAACTATAAATATGGAAGTGTTGTTTCTCCTAACCTTCCACAACCTACAAGGGTTACACCACAACAATTGGAAGAAAAAAGAGAAAAAGGGCTTTGTTACAATTGTGATAGAAAATGCACTAAAGGTCATAAGTGTGCTGAGAAGAAATTATTTTACATAGAATATGAAGAGGAGGAAGAAAAGGATCAAGAAACAACAAAAGAAGAAGATATACGCCGGGACCCCACCGCAGAGAAAGAAGAAATGAATCAGACCATATCTTGTAAAGCATTGGCAAGAATTACCACTCCTCAAACTCTCAAGATAGAAGGACATATCAAGAAGAAAAAGGTGCAAGAAGTGAAAGATCACATTGAGAAAGAAGAAATGAATCCAACCATATCTTGTAATTCATTGTTCGAAATTACCACTCCTCAAACTATCAAGATAGAAGGGAATATAAAGAAGAAAAATGTTCAAGAAGTGAAAGATCACATCGAGCATCAAGAAATGAATCCGACCATATCTTGTAAAGGATTGGAGGAAATTACCACTCCTCAAACTCTAGAGATAGAAGGACATATTAAGAAGAAAAAGGTTCAAGCAGTGAAAGATCACATCGAGCATCAACAACAAGTTCTCCAACTTTTAAAGGATAACGCCACTTCGGTGCAAAATCAAACGAAACAATAGGTAAATCAAAATCGTAGTGAAAAATGTTTTGATGTAGGTGATTGGGTATTTTTACTACTACATCTCAGGCAAGCTATTTATGAGAAGGAAATGTTGGCAATACTACATGCACTTAAAAAATGGCGACCTTACCGAATGGGAAGACTCTTCAAGGATGAGGATGTGGAAGCATTGTTTTGTGCTATTTATATTATCCAACCAGATTGGATAAATGAAGCAAGGGATGAATGGAAGGACGAAGAAGTATGGCCACTTATTCAAAAGTTGCAAAAGATCCCAATTAAAACAATATTGCCAGAAATTAAAGAGGAAGGAAAAATCATATTGGAACCTGGAGCAGTCACAGAAATGAGAACCCGACAGCTACGAAATCAATCAATTTCAGAGTATCTCATCAAGTGGAAGAACTTACCTGCTGAATATTCCACATGGGAGGACAAGAATTTTATACAGAAGCATCAAGAACTACTCAAGCGTTGAGGACAATGCTTTTTTAAGGAGAGGGGCATGTTAGGCCCCTATACCACTAGTGTAACCCCTTATTGTTATTAGTATAACCCACTTATTATATTGATGTACCCATGTAGTGCCCATATTGTTACTATTGTGCCCCATAGAAGCCCACTATTGTTATTATTGTGCCCTTACATTATTATTGTTATGTCGACTCTGATTATGTTATGACCCCTTAGACTCCTATATATAGAAAGTAGGTCTTTTCATTTGTATCATCAAAGAATTGTTCATTTATGTAATGTAAAGGAGGTTGCCCCCTCGAAGAGGATGAATTCTAAGGCGTTGATCTATCTTTTCTATCTTTTCTTGAGCTGGTTTCATAACAAGCTTGTAGATATTCTTTACTCGAATCCCAATCCTCTTGGTCTGTTCAGTGCCGATATGCCTAAGGAATTCCTTTCCTTTACTAAAGACTACATCATAGCCTTTGTCTTCCAGCATAGTGACAGACACAAGATTCTTCTCCAGACCCGACACATACTTTACATCAGTCAGGGTGAGAGGAGCTCCATGCTCCCTCTGAAACACAACCGTACCTTCAACTGAAACATAGTACTTTCGATCATTGCCCATCTTGATCCGCATTTGGAGGTCCTTTTCCTCCAAGGTACTAAAAAGATTCTTGTCACCGGTCATGTGTAATGAAGCTCCACTGTCCAGGTACCAAAAACACCCCACCATCGATGAAACCATACATGCGATGAGGGTGAAATCCAATTCGAACAGTGAGGGCAGTGCCTCACCATCTGATCCCTTCAAGGATCCCTTCTTGGATTTCTTCTATGGACAATTCATAGCATAATGGCCCACCTCATGAAAATGAAAGCATCTCACTTTTGATTTGTCAATCTTCTTCCCACCATGGGAAGAACTAGATTTAGAATGGGACGCCTTCCCTTTCCCTTTCCTCACCTTACTCCTAAGGCTAGATCTTCTTCATCATCTTGCTTTGCTGAAGATCCATCTCTGGTGCTTCTCCTTATCTCCTCCTACATCAGATCCGACCAAAGTCATTCCCAATCTCGTAGTTTCTCTCTTCCATTTACCGAGCCTTGGTAGCTATGTCAGCTCTTAGGAAGACCGAGGAGAGCAAGACTCACCATGTCATCATCAGCTATTGTGATCCTACACTTCCAAGCTCATCCCTGCAGGTGGTGAGCTTGTTTAGATATGTAGAGATCGTGTCACCCTTTTCACACTTAATTTTTCGAAGCTTGTCTTTCAGCACCAGCTTCCTATGATCACTGTTGTTCTGATATAGATCCTTCAATGTTTTCCATATTGAAAATGGTGTCTCCTTCCCATGGAGACTCGAAACTATGTGGTCTCGAACTCCCTCCATAAGGATTCTCCTCGCTCTAGACACACGTTTCTTCCATTCCGCCAATTCTTTGGCATTAGCAGCTGCTATCTTGTGGACTTCTTGATCAATGAAGTCCTTCAAACCATTTTCCTCTAATACCACTTCCATGCAATCCTTCCAGGCTATATAATTTGAGCTGCCATCAAGGGTATACTCGAGTCTCAAACCGTTGAACGCCATTGGTGAAATTTGAGATGGGATAAGAATTTGAATTCTATAATCAGGAACTTTAAGCTTTGAACTTCTCCCTTCTTTGTATATTGTTCTTCTTTTTTATCACCTTTGCTTTGATACCATGTAGAAATTCTCACTATAGATCACCTGATAATGCAATATACTAAAGCAAAATACTTGCTCTACTTCTAGAAACAAACTTGCGAAAGCTTAATTGATTTTGAGCAAGATCAAATAGAACACATATAACAGAGAATGAGAAATCGATCACACATGAACACAGAAGAATACTCTGGGGAAAGCCTTAGCTAAAAACCTCGATCTCTGTATTATCATATAAGTCGAAATAACTCTGGATTACATAAAGCTTTAGCTCACAAGCTATTAAGCTCTCAGTACAATCCCTCAAAACTTCTCATAGACTGAATAGACACAACATATGCCTTCCCTCAGTCCTCCAAGCCTCCTATTTCCTTCCGCAGTTTCTCCCTAGTCCTCTGGCTGCCACCTGTGTGAATTGACCTCTCACACAACTCACCAAGCTCAGAAGTAACTGCGCAATCTCCAAGGAATGAATTCATTCTGCATGCAAGAGATATCCTCAATGGAATATTCCTACAACTGATAGTACATTGTCCCATCATCTAATCTCAACTGGGTCTCTGACTGAACTGACATGCATGAGTTATTTATGAGAAAATATTCAGTTATCTGAAGTGTAGTAGTTACATGCATGCATGCATTAACTAACTGAACTCAGAATTAGTTCCAAAAACTATTGGAACTAATCTAACTGGACTTAACTCAGTTAACTGAGCTAACTAATTACAACTCAATGTTCAACTCATCTTGATCTCCTTAATCAAGGGATAACTTCCTCAATCAAAGGGGAAATTGTTGCATGTCTTCACATAGACTTCATGTTTGATTTTCTACAACTAATTAACTCAAGATGAATTAATTAATTATTCTACAAACAGCTACTAAAATCAAATTCCAATTTTAATTCTCAATTTTAGTTCAGGGACTAACTAAAATTGGAATGTATCCCGAAATGCTATTTATAGCAGTGTTATTTTTAGCATTTCTTGTTGCTATTTTCAACATAAACTCTATCGTCTATGGTTCCTTTTCACTTGGTATGACTAACTATGTCATGACATCCTTCACTTCTCTAAATACCACATCTTGACTATACACAACCTTCTATGTCTATGGGTTCCAAAACTTGTAACCTTTTAAACCATATTTATACCCAATAATGATGTGTCTTTCAAATTTATTATCCAATTTGGATATTTTCTCCTTTGTAACATGTAAATATGCATCACAACCAAATACTCTAAGATGTGTGAGAGAGGGTTTCTTACCAATGCATACCTCATGTGGAGTTTTATTTTCCAACACTATTGAAGGTGATATGTTAAACAAGTAACATACAGTATCCACTGCCTTTACCCAGAATTCATGCCCTAATTCAGCGACACTGGCTATGCTTCTTTCCTTTTTCATTAGCGTCTTGTTCATCCTTTCTGCAACTCCATTTTTCTAAGGTGAGTATGGAGTAGTCTTCCATCATGCTATACCACACTTCTTATAAAAATATTTGAATGTCTTCTTGCAAAACTCTCCACCATTATCTGTCCTCAACACCTTAATCTTCTTCTTTATTTGATTTTCCACCAAAGCCTTAAATTCTTCAACCCTATTTAAGACTTCAAATTTCTTTCCAAGGAAATTTATCCATGTATTCCTCAAGAAATCGTCTATAAATGAGACATAGTACACATATTTTCCCAGTGATGGAACTAACACAACTCCAAACACATTATTGTGCACAAACTCTAGAATTCCTTCTTCCCTCTCAGCATCAAAGGGAAAAGTCACCTGATTCTACTTCACATATACACAATGTTCACAAAAATCAAAATACAAAGAGAAATTAGACATATCTTCTACTATACCATTATCATGTAGTATATAAAGGCCCTTCTCTCCAATATTTCCTAGTCTTTGATGTCACAACCTAGTATTTTCACCAGATACTACAAGATTTTATGCTCCACATTTAGGAACGACAAAATTGTTGCACCAATCAATAAAATTATTGTACATAAGATTGTGCAGAGTTTTGATCTGAACTCCCTACATCAACACCAATCATCCTTGAACCATCTTTCAAGTATCTTTCTGTTGTGCCCTACAACAACCCCCCATTTCATAGCATTCTTATTTACAAAAAATTAACATATGGAATGGGTCCCTTTTAAAATTTTGGCGTCAATGCTTGTATGTTCAAAAAGGCCGGATAATCAAACGGGTTTTCATGTATTTAAGCCTTTTTGGGATATTAATGTTTCAAATAATAAATAATCTTTTGTTATTGCGATAAAGCGATCGCAAGATCGCATATCGCAACAAAATGAAAGATGCATTCAAATGGCATTTTGATCTCCGCCGATGCGATATCGCTATCGGCGATCGGCAATGTTACATGCACACCACTAACGGCACATGACTCATGCCCCGACGCGACGCGATATCGGTGATCGGCTATCGGCGATACCTCATGTGGAACCACTTTATGTTATAAATCCCGACCGGTTGCGATATCGCTATCGGCCGTCGGCAGAATTCCATACACTTCAATAAGGCACCCGGTTCCTACCCCCGATGCGATGCGATATCGCAATCAGCAACCCCCAAACCAATTTATATGCACCTAACTCTGTTTCCATGCGCCGGCACGATGCGATATCGCTTATCGGCTGTCGGCAGGATCTTTTGGTGATAATTGTGTAGCACTTATTCCCCGAAGCGATGCGATATCGCTCATCGGTGGTCAGAATTCTTAAAAGCCATTACTTAAAGCTTTAATTTTATATTCATATCCGGTTGACAAAGCGCGAATCCCAAAATGTCGTTAATGCAAGGGATAAGGTAATGCGTGTGTATTTAAAAGATTTTTCCCCTTCGATTAACAAACACCTGCATTTAACCGCCAGAATATATGTTGCACGCTTAAGTGAGTCATTCACCCGGATAACGGTGTAATCATCACATTTAATGGGTAGCAGGCCTCAAATCACCATTAATGCATATGCAATATCCTCTCAGCAATTGGATCCGCAGCCACTTTTGAAAATTAATCTTGGCACGCTTCAAATGATATATCTATCTTGCCGTGAAGCGTCATTGTTATTATGTTGTTACGATTTCTCTTGAAATTGTGTAGAATTCGTCTTTTGAGAGAAGCTTAAGTATGATGGGGAAAAGATCCAAGAGGACTACAGGCTCTGCTGTTACACCTGTAGCAGGTCAAGCTGCTGCAGATAAGAAGAAAGGCCTCATTTCAGACACTACGTGCACTGGTCTTAACAAGACTACATGGCAGGGCACATATAATTTACTAGAAGCTGAGCAACCGGAAGTTTCAGTGACAGTGGCTACTGCGGACTCACTCAAAAAGTCCGATGCAACTCTCAAAGAGTTGGCTGATTCCTTTCTTCACAGAATAGCGGCCAGAGAGCAAGTCCTTCCCTACACTGATGTAGTGCAATGGGCAATTGAGGAAATTCAAATCATTGACAGAACGTTCCACACAAGAGACGGACGGATTTTCGGGTCGTTTAAGCCAGAGCACCTAAGGCAAATGTATCATTTGCCTGAGCCAAAGAAAATCTACAACAAAGACTTTGTGGAGAAGTTTGCAGCTGAAAATGAAGTACCATCCGAGCCCATTCGGGATTGGAGGCAGAACCCGGCCAAACACAAGCACGAAAGCTTGGGTAAGTACTCCGTTGATTCTTTGGCTTCTCCCTATTGCTATGCGGGAATTATGATGTGTAGGCTATGGGGATTACATGATTCTGCCAATTTCGATATAGAAATGGTTCCCTTGATGGAGGCCGCTATTAATAGTATAATCATGGATTGGGCCACCATTCTTTCTGATAAGTTGACTGTAGCTGTTCGGGATTTTAGAGCTAAATCTGTAGTCACCGAAAGGAAAATCCCCCCATTTTATTATAGCGCCTACATTATGCACACATTGTGTTTTAACTCTGAGTTTCCCATCCTCGGTTGGAGATGGACCACCCAGGACCCTTCGCCCATTCATTTGTATCATCAGAAATTGTGGAAGTCCTCTTATAAGGACCATTTGTATCAAATTTGCAATGGTTTTATGCTTCCCATTCATTATTCCATTTTTGATCGGCCTATTCCCAAAATTTCCTATCTCGCTTCCTTCGACTTACCAGCTGTAGCAGGATGGTTTGGAGAAGAGAATTTTACCTATATTAGGGTTTATGGAAGCCAAGCCAAACCGCATGTTCTCCCTCTATATGTTCCAGACAAACTATTAGCCCGAGAGATATCCTACCAAATTATGGCCGAGAGTGTAACCCAAACACTCAAGAAAGAGAAAAAGAGGGGCTGGCCCCCTTTTCCCTTGAGGATGGGTGTTTTTACTCTGCATAATCTTCAACATGCAGAAAAGGAGGCTATAAAGATGCAACCTTTATCCCTGCCCACTATGCCAGCCAGACTCTACGATCCTAAGAAGACTGCTTTCATTGCGCTAGAACAGGCCAAACTGACTAAGATTGACCATCAAGAGGATGAGTTTGATGACCTGTTTGTAGCTACCGATTCAATAAGCCAAACCAAGCAGCTTGCCAAGATGAGATAAAATGATGAGAATTTAACTAAGTTCAATAAACTTAGAGAGCAGAGGTTGCAAACTCTGCCTCTAGATTTATTGTCATTAACCTCAGCGTCCTCCTCAAGCGAGCCCGGTCAGAAACAGACAAGCCAACCTCCTATTATAAATAAAGAACAAAAGAAACAACAGGAGGAAAGGCAAGAGAAGCAGCAGGCAGAGAAGCAGAGAAAGGAGCAATCTGAAAGGCAAAAGAAGGAGCAAATGGATAAGCAGCAAAAGGAGCAGAAGGAACAAGAACAGAGAAAGCAGAAGCAGATGGAGGAACAGCGGAAGAAGGAAGAAGAAGAAAAACAAAAGAAAGAACTGGCAGATAGGCAGAAAAAGGAATTAGCGGATAAGCAAAGAAGAGAGCAAGAAGAGAAACATAGAAAGGAGTTAGAAGAACAGCAGCAGAAAGAGTTGGAGGAGCAAAAGAGATTGGAACAAGAAAAGGAAAAGAGTACATCCCAGACGGAGCAACACAAACAGATCTCCATAGATCCTGAATTGCTTAAACAATGGAATCAATTCGATTCCATTATCAGTGGAAAGGAAGGCTCCAAAGACGCACCAGACACCACTTCTTCTTAGGTTCTAAGCGGAACCAATGGCCCACCCACTTCAAAGGATCTCGAGGTAATCACCAAAGACCCTTCCGATCAGATTGTGCTCCAGGTGGAAGATATTCCTCCCCTGGATGTTTTCTACAGCCCTAGGCACAAAGCAGTTGTTAAGCGCTCAAGGAAGAGACGAAGGCTTGATCAACCTTCCATCTTTCCTGAGCAAACAATCACGGGGAATGTAGTCTGGAAGGAGGAATTGGACCCCTCCGATGATCTAACCAAGCTATCGCAGTATGCGGGAGCTTATTCTGCAGCGACTATTGATAAAGCATCAAAGGTAAGTCTTTTGTTAAAGACTAAGGACCAGGAGATTTGTGCATTGCAAACAGAAGTAGCCGAGGCGTGAAACAAGGCAGCACAGGTAGAAGAGCAGTTGTTGGCACAACAGCAAGCAAACAATGTATTAACCCAGCAACTGCAGACTGAAAAACACAGGATTGATCAGAGCGCAATCTAGAAGCAGAAAGAATTAATAGAGGCATTGGCACAATTGAGAGCGGAAAACGAGCTAATGACGAAGTCAAAGGATGAGCAAATCGCTCAACTGTTAGCACAGCTCAAAGATATCAAAGGCACCAAGAAAGTCGAAGATTTCAGAGTAGAGGCAGCTCAAATAAATAGTGCATTAATCTCTCAGGTTAGACTTTTGTGCCAACAACTAACTGAGGTTGAGCCATTATGTGAAGTATCTACAGCAGTATGTCAGCAAATTGAAAAAGCCAGAAATGAGCTAGATCAGACCGAAGAAACCATAGCCTCATATCTTGATTGGCAAGATACTGATGTGGGGAAAGCGGCAAACTTGCCTAGGATCTATGAGCCATTCAAGGGCATACTCTTCACGGAATGGAGCACTCAGATGATGAAAGAAGAAAGGGCAGCTTCAAGGTGTAAAATGATTTCCAACAATATGATTGATTTAGTCAACAATACACTCTATTTAGCCAACATGATCTCTCAGTGCACACCTGGAAGCATAACCACGGCGAACATGATTGAACAAACAAGTTATCATGAACTGGAGGAAAAGAGAAAGTTAATCGCTGGAGTTAATACTTTAACCTCCGACGCATATTGGCTCTTTCTAATCAAGCTGCAGACTCAAAGGTCGGCTCTTAAGTGTTTAACAGATGCTCTCAAATGCCTAATCCCTGACATTCAGGATGCCACATATGATGCCCAGCTCACGTCGCGTCTCAACACTCCACCGGAAGTAGAGCCAATGCTGGCGATATGTCAGTTGAGGTTTAAAGGCAAAGACCCCACCGAATGAAGCATTGCTGCCGATTGCCAGATCGCCAAAAAAGATGGAAAATATTTATTGATGCCAATTTCATAGCTGTTTAGTTTTTTCTTAGATATTTAGATTAGATTAGTATTTATAGACCCTTTCATTGTTTTGGAAAGGGTCGTAAAATTTTGTAATAGACTTAAAGGCTGAAGTTTGCACTACTGTGCTTCAGCCTATATTCTTTTGTGAAACTCGACCGATAGTCCTTAATTTGACGAGAAGGCTGTTTTATGCAATTGTGCACTATTGTCTCTTGTTTGGAATGCTTTCTAGTTTGAAGGAAGGACTGCAACATAGCGATTAATGCATCGGATTGTTAAACAACTTACATGGTACTTTTATCTGCATCTGTTTTCTTTCCTCTTATATGAATTGTTGTGTTATTATTTTTGCCATTGTTGAATACATGTATGCGTTGTAACAGCAAATATTCATTTCATTCCACTATTGGATGTTTTGTGATATGCCCTTTCTTTTAATCATGCATGTAGCAATGATATGAATGACAATGTGTAGTAATTCGCTATTATCGCTCTGCATAACTAATTATGCAGAGCAATTTTAAATGATTTAAACGTCTATGCTTTAGTGTTAGAGTCATCTATATGCCTGCCTTAAAGCACAGATTATCAAATGCTACGCTTTGAAAGATTGATAAGTCCCGGGATTAGATTATAGTTAATATATATTTCGCCGATAGTTTTAGTTGTTCACTTATCACTATCATACCTCATAAGTTACTCATCCATCCCACTTTTATCCATTATTGGGAAACTGGTCCCATTATCCCTAGTCGGAGCCACTATTCCAAACGGAAAAGGAGTTGTACTAAGGTCCGGACCGGGTGGTTTCCCCTTTGTTGTGGCAACGATTTTCGAGGCCTCAACAAAATTGGCGCTAGAAGGAGGGCCTGAACCTCCGAATCCCCTCGATCTTCCCATTTGTATACTGGTTCGTCGGTATCCAAACAAGAAGAAGAGGAATCAACTACCACTGCTCAAACCCATCATACCACAGAACAATTAAGTCTTGAATCACCTGAAGTTCAGTCTATAATCCATAAACTTCAGAGCTTCTCGATTTCACCACAGAAATCTGAGGTATCAGAAAGCAGTGCGACTTCGCAGTTCAACCTCACTCACCATCTCACCAGACTTCAAAGCGAAAAACGCGGTATTGAACCCACTGAGTTTCCTTTACCTAAAAGGAAAAGGGCAAAGAAAATTACTGAAGGATCTGATAGTGAAGGGCTTTCATCCACCTCCTCCATTACATTTTCTCCTCTGCGAGGTCAACCATCCACTTCCGCATTGCAAATTGTCGCCCATCAGACATCAGAAACCTCAATATCCCAACCTATTCACTCCTCACCTCTTATCCCTTCCCATACATCTGGAATCCCAACAGTAGTGTCAACCACTGTTGCTATCATAATGGCAGATCCATGGACTAGGCCAGGGGCAGTCAATATGCCTGCACCCTTGCATGATTTACCCGATGCTCCCGAAAAATGGCTGCCTAAATTCAATCCAGATGATGGGACCCAGGTTGAAGAACACATCAACAACTTTATGTTAGCAGTTAACCTAAAAGGAGTGACAGAGCAAGATGCTGTTGTAAGACTTTTCCCTTACACTTTACAAGGATCAGCAAGATCCTGGTATTTTTCCTTACCTTCTGGTTCGATTACCAGTTGGAACACATGCCAAGAGCAGTTTGTTACCAAATATGGAGATGATAGGTCCTTAGCAACTTTAATAAACGACCTCTCCAATTTGAGAATAGAGCACAGGGAACCAATAAAGGAGTTTAATGCCAGATTTAATAAACTACTGAATAAAATCCCTACCACTTCTAAACCAAGTGAACAAATCTGAAGCGAATGGTATATCACTGCGCTACCTGCCAACATAGCCATTTTTGTAGACAGGGCTGGCAAACCTACCTTAGCTGAAAACATGAGAGAGGCACTTGCTGTTGAAAAGCGCATCAATGCTTTAGAAAAGAAAGCTGCTTTGGAAGATAGAAAAGCTAAAAAAGTCTCGTTTAAAGAAGATTCCAAGAAGAAAACCCCGAAAGACCCGTATGACATGGAAGGTTTACAAAATGTCCTTAAAACATTGTCTAACGAAATGGCTGAGATAAAGAAGCAGGTGGCTGAAACTTCAAACAAAATACCATTTAGAACTTTTAAGAAAACTGAATCAAAGCTGCCCAATGTTATATCTAACGCTGATTCAGACCAAGAAGAAGAGGAAGATGAAACATCTTCACAGACCAATGATGAAGAATAAGTAGTTGAATGCCATGGAATGTGGGATTTTATACTCCCAAACTCTGATACCGAGAATGAAGAAGAAGCCTTTCCGGTTACTACAAGAAGTAAAACCATTCCTGAACCCGCCCAGGCAACTTCAAAAAAGAGGAGCGCAGGTGCTACTACAGCAAAAGAAAAAGTTCCCCCAAAGAATTCACCTGTAGTAGTTCCCCAAAACCAACCTTCAACTTCTAGTTCTCCTTCAACATCCAAGACACTAGTGGTATCCGATTCAATGGAATATAACATTGTTGATGACATGAAGAAAACTAAGCAAAATATAAGCATGTTCGAACTTAGCAAACTAAAGCATCAACAAAAGCTAATTCTCAAAGAATTAAATGCTGTTCCCTCTACTCCCCTTCCCAGTGCAAGAGCTTCCAACAATTCAGGCCAGCCTCCTGCAGGTATGGTTGAAATTACCGATTCAGTTTTAATTGGAGATAAATCAAATTCTCACACTCCACCCTTCCTTCTGACTTATGAGATTTATAATAGAAACCTGCACAACTGTTTAATTGATTCAGGGGCCTCATCTAATATAATGCCAGCTTCAGTTTGCTCCAAGCTGAACATTGAACCCCAGAAGTCTGCCATTCATATTGTACAGTTGGATAGGACTAAGGTGCAGGTTGTGGGAGAAATTAATTCTGTAACCATCAGGTTGTCAGCCGACCCCAGAATTGTTCAGAGGATTGACATCTTAATTGCCGACATACCTGAATTTTATGGTTTGATTTTAAGCAGAGATTGGTCCGAAAAACTGCATGGGTATATTTCCACAGATTGGTCACATATGTGGCTTCCCTACAAGGGAAAGCCGAATCAAATAAGGATCGATCGTGAGAAGCATATGACCCACACAGTTACTGAATTTGAGCAAGAAAACCAACCTGTGGCATTCAACAACAATATTTTGGGGAACTATTCGTCCGAATCATTCTTTGGCAACTTTGTTGCCCAACCATCTCCTTTTTCAGTCAATCATTTTACGTCTCAGATTGAAAATTTTTCACAAACAGATAAATCCAGATGCTTTAATGATGCTGAGAAAACTGTAGATATTTTTGTTAATACTTCTTTATTTTGGTCTTTATATTTTGATGGCTCTAAATCCAGTGAAGGCTCAGGAGCAGGTTGCATTTTGGTTAGCCCGCAAGGAGAAAAGACAATGTTGTCTTGTAGGTTAGAATTTGAGTGTACTAATAACACAGCCGAATATGAAGCTTTGGTCCAGGGTTTATATAAAGAGATCGGCCTTGAAGTGCGATATCTAAAAGTGTTCAGCGATTTGGAAATCATTTTAAACAAGTTAGAAATGCAATTCATTGCCTTTCGACTCACCTTAAGCATTATCAATCGCTAGTGCAGGATCTTACCTCACACTTTTCAGCCTTCAACATTTCTTCCATTCCTAGGTCACAAAATTCAGCAGCCGACCTACTAGCCAATGTAGCTTCTAAGCTTTTACCTTCCGAAGACTACAACCTTGATAGATTTTCTGTAGAATTACTTTTTAGGCCTTCAATTCCTGAAAATGTCACTAATTGGAGAGTATTTAATCATGACGAAGATATCTTGCAGTTTCTAACTTCGGAAAAATCCTATGACAATCAAGTCATTGAGGAAGATGATCACGATCTACAGATGAAACAAGCGCCTCAAGAAAATTCAATTCCCAAACCCGTGGTGAAGCTTGAAGATCTTTATGATATCAAAGACAGGTTTAAACCTGTAATTAATGCAAAGCTTCAAAGTTCCACCCTTAGGTTTGAATTAATAAATCTAGGCACTGACGATGCTCCTCAAAACATCAACTTAGGAATAGGACTTTCCCAAGAAGAAAAGGAAGCATTTATTAAACTATTGAGAAAAAACAAACAGGTCTTTGCTTGGAAATATGATGACTTAAAGACATATGATACATCTATTATCCAGCATACCATCCCTATGCTTCCTGATCAGAAACCAATTCAGCAAAAGTTAAGAAAAATACATCCAAATTTGGAGGGCCAGATAAAGTCGGAGCTTAATAAGCTCTTGAAAGCCAAAATTATTTTTCCAGTCTGACATTCAAACTGGGTCTCTAATATGGTGCCAGTCAGAAAGAAGAATGGCGACATTCGAATCTGTATTGATTTCAGGAACCTGAATAAAGCGAGCTTGAAAGATAATTTCCCGTTACCTACTATGGAGCAAATTCTCCAATCAGTAGCAGGCTCTGAATTGATGTCCTTTCTTGATGGATTCTCCGGATACAACCAAGTTTTGGTTCATCCTGATGACCAACTTAAAACCACATTTAGAACAAAATGGGGAACTTATGCATATCAGAAAATTCCTTTTGGACTCATAAATGCGGGAGCGACATTCCAGAGAGCCATGGACATAGCCTTCAAAGGGTTGATTAATCGATCAGTAGTCGTCTATCTAGACGATATTACTGTATATTCTAAAGAGAGATATAATCATTTGCATGACTTAAATCAAATCTTTCAGTGATGCAAAAGATATGGTATTTCTCTAAACCCAAAGAAGTCTTTCTTTGCTCTTGACCAAGGAAAGCTCTTAGGCTTTATAGTATCCAAAGATGGCATTTATATTGATCCTGATCGGATTAAGGAAATTTCTGAAATCCCTTTCCCACACAATAAAAAATCGATGCAGTCATTTTTGGGTCAAATTAATTTTGTCAAACGATTTGTTCCAGATTTCTCTCAAATTGTATTACCACTTCAGACAATGATCAAGAAGAATTCATTCTTCAAGTGGGGATCAGAAGAAAAGCAAGCTTTTGATGTTATCAAGCAATCAATAATCAATGCCCCAGCCTTGAATAATCCCAATTTTTCTAATCATTTTACATTGTATACCGTTGCGTCCGATGTATCCTATGCTGCAGTTCTCACGCAGCCAAATGCTCACAACTTGGAAGCACCCATTTCATTTTTTAGCTCAAATCTTTAGGGTGCCGAACTAAATTATTCTGATGTGGAGAAACAAGCCTTTGCTATGTTCAAAGCAGTTAAACATTACAGGCCCTTTCTTTTGAAAACTCACACGAAAGTTATAGTCCCTTTCCCAGCGGTAAGGCAGCTATTAATTCAAAAAGAACTGGGTGAAAGAAGAGCCAATTGGGTCACACCGCTTCAAGAATATGACTTAGAAATAAAGCTAGCAAAGATTGTTAGGGGCCAAGGTTTTTGCAGGATATTGGCAGGAGCATCAAACATTCCTGAATCAAGCGATATGGATCAGACTGAATCAATCAATCAGATAAGTGTCACTGATTCTGAATCTCAATATGCAGATTTAATATTTTATTTAAAGAATGGTTATGCTCCTCCAAATTTATCTTACAAAAATAAAAAGGCCATTAGGTTAAAAGCGAAGAATTTCACTCTCATTGATGATGTGCTTTTTAGACAAAATTATGATTCTATCCTGTTAAGATGTCTTGAGAAACCTGAAGCTCAAAAGGTTTTACAGGAGCTACATGATGGGCCAGCGGGAGGACATTTTGGAGCAGACACAACAGCTCACAAAGTTATTCATGCTGGATATTATTGGCCTACATTATTTAGAGATGCTCATGAATACGTAAGAAAATGCTTCAATTGCCAAACCGCTAGTGGAAGACAACGGAAATCAGCTTTCCCTCTGCAACCTGTCAACATTGAACAGCCATTTGAACAATGGGGATTAGATATCATTGGAGAAATTACTCCACCATCTTCCAAACAACATAGGTATATCCTCACTGCTACCGATTATTTTACCAAATGGGTAGAGGCTATTCCTTTGAAGGCAACAAATTCAGAGGCAATCATCGAGTTCATAGACCAATTCATCATTACCAGGTTTGGTGTCCCAAACGCTCTCGTTTTTTATAATGCTTCCTATTTCTCAGGAAATTCTATATATGATTTCGCTATTAAGAGAGGGTTTAAACTGAAATATTCTACTAATTATTATCCCCACGGAAATGGTTTAGCAGAATCTACTAATAAGAATCTCATCAAAATCATTAAGCGAACTGTTGAACAGAATCATAGAAACTGGCACAAATCTCTAGTTTTTGCATTATGGGCTGACAGGGTTACACAAAAGGTTTCTATAGGTTCTTCCCCATTTAACCTAGTATATGGAAAAGAAGCAGTATTGCCTACAAATCTTGTTCTACCCTCTTTAGCCCTAGTACAGTACATCGAAGAGACTCCTTCTTCCTCTATCCAACTTAGACATGACCAGATTCTCAAATTAGAAGAAGAAAGAGAGAAAGCCAGAATCACTCACGCCAAACATCAACAAATCATCAAAGCTTCATTTGACTTAACCTCATCCGATTCCAAACACTTTCAAGTTGGTGACTTAGTTCTCAAATGGGACAAGGCCCATGAAGATAAAGGTAAGCATACCAAATTTCAGAAAATGTGGCTTGGACCATTTCAGATCTGTGAGAAGATAGGCCATTCAACCTTTATATTGCAAGATTTATCAGGGTTGAGAGATTCTCTCCCTGTTAATGGCCTGATCTTGAAGAAATTCTTTAATTGAGAAGGTAATCCCTTCTCCTCTTTGTAGATTTGTGTAGTTTGTAGGATCGATAGGAAATAAAACTGTAGAGTATCTCCATTGACCTTTGGCTTGGTTTGAAGAATCTGTCTCACAAAATAATACGAATATTTGCTTTTAGATAGTAGAACCCTCAACCAAAAGGAATAATTTCTAGGGAACTAGATATCTGTGTGTTCTGAAATCACCACCTAACGTTTTGAAGACTCTTCTCAAAAGGTAAAAGTTCTGTGAATCATTTTCTGTTTTCAAAACTGGTCTCCAAAGGTTATTCATTTTAAGATGAAAACTAACCCATTTTCAGCATCTTCAACTCTTCACTTGTCATCCATTTGCTCTTAAGGAGAAAATTGTTCACCCCATTCACTAAATTTTATGGTTACTCAGAGTGTAATTCTAAAATATAGAAGATTAAAGATAAGAGGTCTTATTACAAGCCTACTTACCATGTTCATAGGAAAGTAGTTTGACTGACATTACCAATACTGCCTATCATAACAGGGTAATGGCTTGAAATTTCAAGACAAGAGGTCTCATCACGAGCCGACTTGTTTAGTTAAATTATTACCAGTGAATGACATTGTCAACAGCTGGCCACCAAACCAGGACAATGGCTTTTTATCTTATCAATGACAAAGAAGAAAAAACATATAAAAAATAAAATATGGGAACATATTTTAGTTTCATTCTGTTAACTACAATCTTATGTGAATGGAAAAGTGAATAATACTATGGTTAAAAGGTATCCCTGTCGTTTGCTGGCAACAGAGGCTCTACCTATGACAGAGGGGTTAATTATAAAAGCTGATTTGGGAAAGTTTTTGTTTTATCATTATAAACCAATAAAGGCCTATTTTAAGACTTAGAATGTATTTATTTTCCTCGAAACCAAAAGGAAAGAAGTTAACAGAATTCACTTGGTTCAGAACGCGCGAATATCCAGTTAAATTAGAAGTTTTCCCTTCTGATTGAGTTTCTATTTTCAAAAAAGCTTAAGTGTTTGTTTTAATTTCAGAGATAACTGGTTCTTCCAGCGAATCGCCAATTGTTGTGCCCTACAACAACCCCCCATTTCATATCATTCTTATTTACAAAAAATTAACATATGGAATGGGTCCCTTTTAAAATTTTGGCATCAATGCTTGTATGTTCAAAAAGGCCGGACAATCAAATGAGTTTTCATGTATTTAAGCCTTTTTGGGATATTAATGTATCAAATAATAAATAATATTTTGTTATTGCGATACGATCGCAAGATCGCATATCGCAACAACATGAAAGATGCATTCAAATGGCATTTTGATCTCCGCCGATGCGATATCGCTATCGGCGATCGGAAATGTTACATGCACACCACTAACGGCACATGACTCATGCCCCGACGCGATGCGATATCGGTGATCGGCTATCAGCGATACCTCATGTGGAACCACTTTATGTTATAAATCCCGACCCGATGCGATATCGCTATCGGCCGTCGGCAGAATTCCATACACTTCAATAAGGCACCCGGTTCCTACCCCCGATGCGATGCGATATCGCAATCAGCAACCCCCAAACCACTTTATATGCACCTAACTCTGTTTCCATGCGCCGGCCCGATGCGATATCGCTTATCGGCTGTCGGCAGGATCTTTTGGTGATAAATGTGCAGCACTTATTCCCCGAAGCGATGCGATATCGCTCATCGGTGGTCAGAATTCTTAAAAGCCATTACTTAAAGCTTTAATTTTATATTCATATCCGGTTTACAAAGTGTGAATCCCAAAATGCCGTTAATGCAAGGGATAAGGTAATGTGTGTGTAGTTAAAAGATTTTGCCCCTTCGATTAACGAACACCTGCGTTTAACCGCCAGAATATATGTTGCACGCTTAAGTGAGTCATTCACCCGGATAACGGTGTAATCATCACATTTAATAGGTAGCAGGCCTCAAATCACCATTAATGCATCTGCAATATCCTCTCAGCAATTGGATCCGCAGCCACTTTTGAAAATTAATCTTGGCACGCTTCAAATGATATATCTATCCTGCCGTGAAGTGTCATTGTTATTATGTTGTTACGATTTCTCTTGCAATTGTGTAGAATTAGTCTTTTGAGAGAAGCTTAAGTATGATGGGGAAAAGATCCAAGAGGACTACGGGCTCTGCTGTTACACCTGTAGCAGGTCAAGCTGCTGCAGATAAGAAGAAAGGCCTCATTTCAGACACTACGTGCACTAGTCTTAACAAGACTACATGGCAGGGCACATATAATTTACTAGAAGCTGAGCAACCGGAAGTTTCAGTGACAGTGGCTACTGCGAACTCACTCAAAAAGTCCGATGCAACTCTCAAAGAGTTGGCTGATTCCTTTCTTCACAGAATAGCGGCCAGAGAGCAAGTCCTTCCCTACACTGATGTAGTGCGATGGGCAATTGAGGAAATTCAAATCATTGACAGAACGTTCCACACAAGAGACGGACGGATTTTCGGGTCGTTTAAGCCAGAGCACCTAAGGCAAATGTATCATTTTCCTGAGCCAAAGAAAATCTACAACAAAGACTTTGTGGAGAAGTTTGCAGCTGAAAATGAAGTACCATCCGAGCCCATTCGGGATTGGAGGCAGAACCCGGCCAAACACAAGCACGAAAGCTCGGGTAAGTACTCCGTTGATTCTTTGGCTTCTCCCTATTGCTATGCGGGAATTATGATGTGTCGGCTATGGGGATTACATGATTCTGCCAATTTCGATATTGAAATGGTTCCCCTGATGGAGGCTGCTGTTAATAGTATAATCATTGATTGGGCCACCATTCTTTCTGATAAGTTGACTGTAGCTGTTCGGGATTTTAGAGCTAAATCTGTAGTCACCGAAACGAAAATCCCCCCATTTTATTATAGCGCCTACATTATGGACACATTGTGTTTTAACTCTGAGTTTCCCATCCTTGGTTGGAGATGGACCACCCAGGACCCTTCGCCCATTCATTTGTATCATCAGAAATTGTGGAAGTCCTCTTATAAGGACCATTTGTATCAAATTTGCAATGGTTTTGTGCTTCCCATTCATTATTCCATTTTTGATCGGATTCCCAAAATTTCCTATCTCGCTTCCTTCGACTTACCAGCTGTAGCAGGATGGTTTGGAGAAGAGAATTTTACCTATATTAGGGTTTATGGAAGCCAAGCCAAACCACATGTTCTCCCTCTATATGTTCCAGACAAACTGTTAGCCCGAGAGATATCCTACCAAATTATGGCCGAGAGTGTAACCCAAACATTCAAGAAAGAGAAAAAGAGGGGCTGGCCCCCTTTTCCCTTGAGGATGGGTGTTTTTACTCTGCATAATCTTCAGCATGCAGAAAAGGAGGCTATAAAGATGCAACCTTTATCCCTGCCCACTATGCCAACCAGACTCTATGATCCTAAGAAGATTGCTTTCATTGCCCTAGAACAGGCCAAACTGACTAAGATTGACCATCAAGAGGATGAGTTTGATGACCTGTTCGTAGCTGCCGATTCAATAAGCCAAACCAAGCAGCTTGCCAAGATGAGATAAAATGATGAGAATTTAACTGAGTTCAATAAACTTAGAGAGCAGAGGTTGCAAACTCTGCCTCTAGATTTATTTTCATTAACCTCAGCATCCTCCTCAAGCGAGCCCGGTCAGAAACAGACAAGCCAACCTCCTATTATAAATAAAGAACAAAAGAAACAACAGGAGGAAAGGCAAGAGAAGCAGCAGGCAGAGAAGCAGAGAAAGGAGCAATCTGAAAGGCAAAAGAAGGAGCAAATGGATAAGCAGCAGAAAGAGCAGAAGGAACAAGAACAGAGAAAGCAGAAGCAGATGGAGGAACAGCGGAAGAAGGAAGAAGAAGAAAAACAAAAGAAAGAACTGGCAGATAGGCAGAAAAAGGAATTAGCGGATAAGCAAAGAAGAGAGCAAGAAGAGAAACAGAGAAAGGAGTTAGAAGAACAGCAGCAGAAAGAGTTGGAGGAGCAAAAGAGATTGGAACAAGAAAAGGAAAAGAGTAAATCCCAGACGGAGCAACACAAACAGATCTCCATAGATCCTGAATTTCTTAAACAATGGAATCAATTCGATTCCATTATCAGTGGAAAGGAAGGCTCCAAAGATGCACCAGACACCACTTCTTCTCAGGTTCTAAGCGGAACCAGCGGCCCACCCACTTCAAAGGATCTCGAGGTAATCACCAAAGACCCTTCCGATCAGATTGTGCTCCAGGTGGAAGATATTCCTCCCCTGGACGTTTTCTACAGCCCTAGGCACAAAGCAGTTGTTAAGCACTCAAGGAAGAGACGAAGGCTTGATCAACCTTCCATCTTTCCTGAGCAAACAGTCACGGGGAATGTAGTCTGGAAGGAGGAATTGGACCCCTCCGATGATCTAACCAAGCTATCGCAATATGCGGGAGCTTATTCTGCAGCGACTATTGATAAAGCATCATAGGTAAGTCTTTTGTTAAAGACTAAGGACCAGGAGATTTGTGCATTGCAAACAGAAGTAGCCGAGGCGCGAAACAAGGCAGCACAGGTAGAAGAGCAGTTGCTGGCACAACAGCAAGCAAACAATGTATTAACCCAACAACTGCAGACTAAAAAACACAGGATTGATCAGAGCGCAATCCAGAAGCAGAAAGAATTAACAGAGGCATTGGCACAATTGAGAGCGGCAAACGCGCTAATGACGAAGTCAAAGGATGAGCAAGTCGCTCAACTGTTAGCACAGCTCGAAGATATCAAAGGCACCAAGAAAGTCGAAGATTTCAGAGTAGAGGCAGCTCAAATAAATAGTGCATTAATCTCTCAGGTTAGACTTTTGTGCCAACAACTAACTGAGGCTGAGCCATTATGTGAAGTATCTACAGTAGTATGTCAGCAAATTGAAAAAGCCAGAAATGAGCTAGATCAGACCGAAGAAACCATAGCCTCATATCTTGATTGGAAAGATACTGATGTGGGGAAAGCGGCAAACTTGCCTAGGATCTATGAGCCATTCAAGGACATACTCTTCACGGAATGGAGCACTCAGATGATGAAAGCAGAAAGGGCAGCTTCAAAGTGTAAAATGATTGCCAACAATATGATTGATTTAGTCAACAGTACACTCTATTTAGCCAACATGATCTCTCAGTGCACACCTGGAAGCATAACCACGACGAACATGATTGAACAAACAAGTTATCATGAACTGGAGGAAAAGAGAAAGTTAATCGCTGGAGTTAATACTTTAACCTCCGACGCATATTGGCTCTTTCTAATCAAGCCGCACACTCAAAGGTCGGCTCTTAAGTGTTTAACAGATGCTCTCAAATTCCTAATCCCCGACATTCAGGATGCCACATATGATGCCCAGCTCACGTTGCGTCTCAACACTCCACCGGAAGTAGAGCCAATGCTGGCGATATGTCAGTTGAGGTTTAAAGGCAAAGAGCCCACCGAATGAAGCATTGCTACCGACTGCCAGATCGCCAAAAAAGATGGAAAATATTTATTGATGCCAATTTCATAGCTATTCAGTTTTTTCTTAGATATTTAGATTAGATTAGTATTTATAGACCCTTTCATTGTTTTGGAAAGGGTCGTAAAATTTTGTAATAGACTTAAAGGCTGAAGTTTGCACTACTGTGCTTCAGCCTATATTCTTTTGTGAAACTCGACCGATAGTCCTTAATTTGACGAGAAGGTTGTTTTATGCAATTGTGCACTATTATCTCTTGTTTGGAATGCTTTCTGGTTTGAAGGAAGGACTACGACATAGCGATTAATGCATCGAATTGTTAAACAGCTTACATGGTACTTTTATCTGCATCTGTTTTCTTTCCTCTTATATGAATTGCTGTGTTATTATTTTTGCTATTGTTGAATACATGTATGCGTTGTAACAGCAAATATTCATTTCATTCCACTATTGGATGTTTTGTGATATGCCCTTTCTTTTAGTCATGCATGTAGCAATGATATGAATGACAATGTGTAGTAATTCGCTATTATCGCTCTGCATAACTAATTATGCAGAGCAATTTTAAATGATTTAAACGTCTATGCTTTAGTGTTAGAGTCATCTATATGCCTGCCTTAAAGCACAGATTATCAAATGCTACGCTTTGAAAGATTGATAAGTCCCAGGATTAGATTATAGTTAATATATATTTCGCCAATAGTTTTAGTTGTTCACTTATCACTATCATACCTCATAAGTTACTCGTCCATCCCACTTTTATCCATTATTTGGAAACTGGTCCCATTATCCCCAGTCGGAGCCACTATTCCAAACGGAAAAGGAGCTGTACTAAGGTCCGGACCGGGTGGTTTCCCCTTTGTTGTGGCAGCGATTTTCGAGGCCTCAACACTTTCTCAGACATTTTATTTTCAATTACATCATCCAGCTTGCTTACAAAAATTAGATTTATGGCCAATCCTTGAATACACAGAACACAAGGGAATGTTTTAATCCTTCCACATATCAACTTGAACTTGAATTTACCTCACCTTATGATTCTGGTCTTCCTGTCATCACCTAGAAATACATCACCACCATCATTTTTCTCGTATTCACAAAACCACTCTCTATGGGGAGTCATATGAAAGGATGCATCGAGTCAATCAACCATGCCTCGTGATATATTTGTGTACTTGAAGAATCCAAGTACACATCCTCACCTTCATCTAAGGTGGCTTTTTCCTCTGCAGAAAGGGCATCATTAATCCTTTTCCTTTATCTGGACTGTTATATTTACAATATTTCTTGTAGTTCCATTATTTTCTACATTTCCAGGATACCTTTACAACTTTTCCTAGATATTTAGATCTCCCTCTAGATCTAAATCTCCTACTTGAGAAATTATTTCTATTTCTATTATGGGATCATCCTCTTATAGACAAGACATCTCCATTCTAGCTGTCAATATTTTTCCATCTAATCTCCTCTGAAAACAAGGATGAGACAGTTTCATCAAATTTTGAGGTGGTTGTAACGCTATCTATGGCAACAACTAGACTATCCCATGAGTATGGTACAAAACACAAAAAATTGATGCACATATCTTTGTTTGAAATTTTAATGTCAACAGATAATAACTGTCTTACGACAATATTGAAGGTATTCAGATGCTATGTCACCAAGTCTCCATCCCTCATCCTCAGGTTATAAAAATTTTTCCGCATGAACAATTTGTCCACAAAAGACTTAGATTGATACATAGCCACTAACTTGTCTAAAAAATCCTTTACTATTGCCTCTCTTGAAACAATTAGTAATATTGATTCTGAGGCAAAAAACTGCATTGTGCTCTTTGCCTTCCGATCCAACTTGGTCCAGTCTTCTGTTGACATTGTCATTGGTTCAGTACCTGGATCAAATACAACCCATTGATCTTAATCCACCAACAGATCCTCCATATTAATCTTCCATGAATCAAAACTCTATCCATGGAATTTTTCCATCTCTATTTCCACATTGTTTCCCATCTCCTTTCACCGTAACAATTGATCTCATGGATCTCCCATTGTAACAAGGTTGACCATGCCTAAGAAAATACCCTTAGTCGTAATGGCGTTCCATTGAAGCCAAAACTACTCTAATGCCAAATGAAATTTTTAACCCTGTAAAAAAATTATCTGAAAACAAATCCTTAAAAAATAAAATAATATACCATGGGGAGAATAGAAAATATACACATATATTTTTTCTCCTGGAACTCAAAAACCAAGGAAACTAAATTGATGTTTCATTATATTCCTTTCAATGTTATAGTACATTATATACATGTCAAAGCATTCACAAACACCCAATCCATTAACCATGGATTAGAGCATAGTTGAAGTTCCATTGATCGAATCTTCAAAATACCATGGGAAAAACCATCATGTGAAAAACCATGTGCAAAACCATGGATGGGTTTGCCCCCACCATGAGTCATGCAAAGAATATACCACATAATCAAAAAATATTATTGCCATAATTGTCTTTTTTTCTTGCATTACTATCCTAAGCCTATTAGCATTCATCAACCATTTAACTTAAATGATTGAACTAGTTCTATAAAAATATGTCACAAAAACAAAATCACTTGCAAATAGAGATGGTTTGGCTTAGGATGTGATGGTAAGATTAGTATTAGTGTATGCATGAGGAACTAAAAAATATTTTTTTATGATTAAAGTAACTTGGTTCCCATGGATGAAGGAATCAATAAACTGAACTATGAGGATGTTGATTCCCCTAGCACAAATATGTCTTTAGGTCTAAGTATGAATTGGTCAATATATAATATGATAGAAGTGATTTAAATGATGAGATAGGAATATGTAACATGGTTTGGATTACATATATCTCTTTTTATGGAAAAATAATTGTCTTGCACAGCACTAGGGTTAGGGTACTTTGTAGACATCTGAAGGGTTCCACCACTAGTTTCAAGGTTGTGGAATGTTGCGAAGTTTGGCCATGGAATGATGACAGAGTCATCCTTACATTGTAGGCCGATGATTATAGAGTGAGTCTAGACTTTAATCTAGTGGTAGGGTTTAAATCTTGCTATTACATGCAATTGTTTCATGAAGGAAAGTGACTGCTCTTTCATATGAAAATATTTTACACTGAGGTTCCTTTTCAACCTGCACAGGAGGACCAAAGCTTCATATCGGCTTCCAAATTTTGGATCCATGGTAAAGGCGTGGATATTCTGTGGTGGTTACATCATGCATGCTCAATGAAGCATTTTAGTAATTGACTTTTGGTCTTTGTTCCCATGAGACACCCACATTGCATTGCCTCCACACAAATCTTATTTAGTTTTGTGCTCATGATCAAGTTGTGAAGACATACAATGGGCCTCAATACTTTTTTCATGGGTTGCATTAAATTTTCTTTGAGACGGATATGGCATACGAACCCAATAGGGATGAGATATTTCTTCCTCTTTTCCTTTGATCAAATTATTTTTTGCATGGGTGTTTACACCCTGTTGCCTCTAGATCGGAGTTGAATCGTCTGAAAAAACCTTCCCCCCCTACCCTCATCAGCATTAGTGGGGAGTTAAAAGAACTCATCCAACCCCAGCGAGCTTTCAGGTGTAGATCTAGTTTTGCATGCCCATATCTACATGTGTCTCCACCTATGGGACCCCATATCCGAGCAGATCTACTTTTGAATCCAAATCAGTGGGAGGAGGAGATGACTTTCCATATATTGATAAAAACCTTGATTGACATATCCATATTGATTTGGTTCAATGAAGAGGACTCAGTGGAGAACATCAAATACATGATATAGCACTAGGAGAAACTCCCAACAAATGAGAAAAGGCTTATTTCAAAAGGGAAACTCCTTCAAGACAAGAATACTCTCAAAGACTACAAAATAAGCAGAGTCTCCACACTATCCTTGGTCTCACTTTTACACAGAGGATTAGGATCTAACACTTTTTCCTCCTATAAAGAAACTATTAGAGGGAGAGTAGAACATTCTAAGGTCACAACCCCAGCTGAGAGATTTATGGACCTTACATAGTGCAGAAGAAGGAAAAACACCCACAGATCGAGATATGGAACTGACGGGTGAATAACATGTTCTCATATTGTGATAAATAGGTCATTATTTTTAGATTTAACAGTTTTAGACCCAAACTTGAGGACCTATACCGATGGATATACACAAACTAGAGTAAATAATGTGACATCTAATTATGCTTGAATGGTTTCTTCATTATACACTTGTTGATGGTGTGGGAAATCCATCAACCAAGGGGTTCTCCCTGATGTGAAGTCCCAATTAGACCTCAAAACATTTGGGATAGGAGATCCATCCGGGATATGGGTCTGGTTGCCATGTATTCTTATAGGTCTTCCTTGGCTACAAAGTTCATCACATGAGACTTATATGTTATCACTTTGTAATTTTCTGAGGTTGCAGAAGAAAATCACAAAGGCAACCACAAACCACTTTGGACACTGGGATCTATCCCTACCAGCTTTAGAGAGGGCTCTCTCTATGATATTTAACTTTGTTGTATTAGATATTAGGCTAGTTATAAAGGTTTAAATTTTTATTTATGAATTGGTTTGGTTGGAATAGCAAGGGAAGAGCAATTGGGCAATGGATTCTGCAAATTTAACAGGGATCTGTCTTAGATTTTCAAAGGAGTTTCACAGGGTAGGGTAGCTGAACTAACTTGATCCTTTATATTAAAATGAAATGGAGTGGAGAAAAAGATATAAGTTCAATTGAAGTTGAATATCAATTAATAATTCCTTAACATGATATCAGTGGAAAACATTGAAATTATCTACAGCAAGGATCAGAGTGTATTTTTCAACAAAGTATGTTCGTCAATTTTCTGTAAAATAATTCAGATTTCAGAAAACATAAGCATGGAATGAAAGGAATAATAAATAGACAATGAGAGAAGCACTTCACCAAATAGTTCAACACATGAATCCTGTGAAGAATGTCTCTTTTACTACTGATAACTCCAGTGAGGCTTGAAAAACATACAACATCTTTCTTCTGTACAAAATCCAACAACTATTACCACAAATGATGAAGTATTTATACGAATTTATTACAAAATATCTTGATTTAAAATATCAATATTTGTTACAAATATATTTACAAATATCTTGAAACATAATTCAAGATTTTATTACAAAAAGTGTAAAAATAAACTAAATTGTTTAAAAAACTATCAGTCAGTTCAGGGTTGATGTTGTTTTTGGGCATTCTGGTAGTGACTAGGCCTTTAAATGAGCAATGTTGTTTGTCTTGTTGGCAGATGTATCTCGATGTCCCACTTTTCAATGCATTCTTTTTTATGAATGTCGTGTTAAATATGAGATGTTTTCCTTTGTCCTTTTGCTACTTTTGTTGTTATTTTAATTTAATAATTTCCCCTTCAACATTAATTTATTCATTTATAGACTATTGGGAAATTTGTGGAAATAACCTTTAATCATAATATATCCAGCACAAACGAGGTGATTCTTCTGGATTATGAATGAATGCATGTGGAGAGGCCACGTGGCAGGTGGGGATTGGGGGAAAAGAATACAATTGGGACAATGATTTATACATCTGTGCGTGATCAGGAGCTCAAGACCAAGTGTCGTAAAATGGTCAAAAATTAAAGTTCTCAGAACTGATTGGAACCTGAATGACCGGATAGAGCTCATCTTCCTGATTCCGGCGCCAAACGGTTCGAAAAACGGTCACCATATGAGAAAGTTATGCCAAAAACAAAATCGCCCAATAACCCTTAATTTTTGAATTTAAAAAAAATAAAATTAAAAAAGAATATTCCTTGGAATATTCCAGGGAATATTCTTTTTGGGCAGCGAATCAATGGCTGACACGTGGCAGGCTCGGAGGCTGCCACGTGTCCATGGTAACGTCAGCATATGTATGGGCATTGGTTTCGGGCAGGCCAATCAGAGGATGCCACATGGCAGGCCCGCAAGTTGCCACGTGGCCCAAGTGACAACATCATGACGTCAGCGCAGTTTTATGGTGTTTGTTAAAATTTTGGCAGCAAAGGGGTTTGAACACGCAACCTGTGCAATAACACTCCAACGCTTTACCATTACACCATATGGTTGACTATTGATATATGGGTGGAATGAACTAATTAAGAAGTTTAAATTTGTTTTGGCGGGGCCTTAAGGGGGCCAGCCCCATTCATGTGACCCTCAGCCCATAACCGTGGGCTCAACCCCCTAAACTGTTGGCGCGCAATCCGATGCAAACTGCCAGCCGGAATTTTTGGTCACATGCACATTAATAACTGTAGTCAAGTTGGCGGAAATTTTGGCGGAGCGCCAAATTTGGGCGGACCCGCCATATTTGGCAGGCCTATCTGGACTCCAACTACAGTTAGCTGGAGTTTTTCTAGGGGCAGACTGGAGAAACTTTAAATGGCCATAACTTTGGCTAGGAAAGGCGGTTTTGGACGAATTTTTTTATTTTATTTTGGGTATCTTCGACCTTCTGAAGCCATTGGCATAGGTTTCACAGCCATCTGAGGTCATTTGCAGGTGTTTTAGCTTCGTGGAAGTTCCAGGAGCCACCAGGGCCAAATCAGTTTGGGAGCTGCATTGGGAATTGTGCAGCCAGTGAATGTGGAACGAAGGTCATTCCTGAAGGTTTTCATCATTCTGAATCTAGTTCTACAGCTCGTTTTTCCGGTTGAGGCATTCTTCTCACTATTTAGCTTCAGGGAAGCTTTTAGGGCCACAAGGGCCATTTCAGTGCTTGAGCTGTTTGGGGGCTATGTTCATCCATTTTTGGTGATTCAAAAGCCTATGTCTGTTATTTTCGACCTTCTGAGTCTAATGGTAGAGGTTTTAGAACCAATTGAGGTCATCTTCACCTCGAAATTCTCCATGCAAGTTTAAAGGTCCACCAGGGCCAATTGGGAAAGTACTGTATAAGGTACAATTTCATTGTTTAGTGTTTGGGAAAGAGCATGTTTAGCTAATTCCTATCTTCTAATTCTGTATTTACAATTAGATCTATCCTTTGAGACACCCATATTCTTGTATTAGCCTTTGTAGCATTTTTAATACAAGAGGACAAGCCTAGTTGGAGAGGCTTGGTCCAGCAGATGTAGCCCAGAAGGGGTGAACTGCTTTATCATTTTGATGTCTTTATTTTCTAAAGATGATATGCTAAACAAAACTGATATAAAGTATTAAACAAAAAATATACATAACTTGCATATACACATAATCACCTATTCAGCTGCAGAAAGTTATTTGTCTTATTCCGCAAGACATCAAATTTCAAGTATGTGTATGTCAAAGACTTCTAAGTGTTTACTTTGTTATTTCTTTAGGCAGAGCCTGTAGAGGGCCAGGTAGCCTCTGGAACTCATCCTCTCTTTAGAGGTGACATGTCCGGTGAATGCCCCTATAGTCTATCTCTGTATAAGAAATAATAAGTTTTCACATTTTTAGAGGTCACTTGGAGTGTATAGCTCACATTTGCAATTATGGGAAATGGATACCTTGCACCCTTAAACAAGTACATTCCATTTTCATATCAGTGCGAATGGAGGATGGTAGATGTAACATTAAGCAGGAGCCGAATCATGGCGGGAGGAGGTACGTGACAAAATAGCGGTGGAGGAGGAGAAGCAGGGACATGACGGGAGTGGGGAAAACCACTTTCGGAGGGGGGTCGAAGAAGTTTATGGTATTAGAGGGGGGTGTGTAATGATTTGGGGAGGAAAAAAGCGGCAAAGAAACCACTTTTCAAACCCCTCCCTTGCTCTTAAAGAGAAATATAGCGGGGGGCTCCGAAAAGGCTTTAAATTTGTTGGATTAAAGTGGTATCATGATCAGGTGCGGGGAGAGGTATGGTGTTTAACCATGGGTGGACCCAACAGTGTAACAAATTTCAACCTATAAAATATCATATCCAGGAGCGGTTATCGCAATCGGCGGACGGGTAGAAATTTTACATTATAGGCGAAAGGGACTTTGCGATATGCGATAGCGGGATGATGCAATATGGCGACACGTGGCCTATGGGCCCAGTTTATGCCTTGGGGGTAGTGCAGGGCCTTATGTAATGCGATGCGATGTAAATAAACAGATTTCAGCATATTTTGTGATATATATGAAACAAATGGAAACGTGGCTATAGTTGGACTATTATCAAAGAATGGGAATACGTTTGATTGGAGCTTTCTTCGTAATCCATCACCAACACAGAATTAAGTTTTGTTAAAGATTCCAACAGGTTTTCCAAAGGATCCTCAAAATCATGGAGAATTTCTCTTTGTTGTATTATGCCTGAAAATATCTTCTCATATGCTATCTCCAAAATGTATTTATCCCTTTTTGAATTTTCTGCTGTTGTATTTTCAAGGGATGTAAGATTATAAATATTATGTTTATCATCTTTACGATGTAAAACAACTTGTTGTTCTTCAACATCTCCTTGAAATTCATTGTTACAATTCTCTTGCATGGAAAAGGTGATTGGCTGAATTTGTTAACAATTATGTTTATGTTCATATGAATTTGTTTGAAAACTGGCCTGTGTAGGTTCATTATATACATTGTCCACACATACATCATAAATTTGAACTTGAAAATCTTCTCTTTGAAATTAAATTTCAGGAAGTGAAAATTCAGCAGAAAAATTTGAAAGACAATCCTCATATATATCATGATCAGATAAAATTTTGCAAGGCTGATGTAAAGTATTGAGTATCGGTTCCCAGGAGACTATATGATCTTCAATCTCATTGTTACTTAATAACTATGATTTTTGAATAAAGGAGTCTCCAATGTAACACAAAACAGGGTCATCATCTATATAAGAAGGTGGTTTCCCCGTTATTTTCGTTTCAACTTGTTTTCCTTCCTCACCAGTGATCTTATCATTTTCTTTCAACTCTTCAAATGTAGCATAACATAGGGGTAAAGATTTATCATGAATTTCTTTCAACACCTGGAATGTAGCATATCATAGGGGTAAAGAGTTACCATAAGCATAATTTTCATTGTTTTCTTGATGTTCAATGTCTAAACCATATGCATGCTCACATGTTTCGATATTTTCATCCTGTTTTTCATCGTTGTCATATCTAACACACACATGGTGATTGTTTTCCTCAACTAGCTAGAATTTAACATCCTCTTGCTAATAACCTTCCATATCTACTTGAAAAGGAGGTATCTTTCGCTATCCACTAACAACAGGTTTATCTTGCAAAATAAATGTGTTCATAACCCTTTCCATGGATTTCATTAATGTCTCTAACTTAAGGTTTAATAAAGGAGGAAAATCCTATTTAATTACTTTCCTTCTTCCAGCTTTCATTATGGATCTTTTAATCAATAGGTTCATTTCCACATCAATAAAACTTTTTTGCATGTCCTGCAAAGTGGAAGGGTTTCTTTCCCTGAGATAATAGGCAATCTCAGCATCAAAACCATATGGATAATGAAGCATAGCCAATCCTTGGGGAGGTTTTATATCAGTAGGTATGAAATCATAAATACTATTGAATCTGGTTGGGAAATATTGGACTATATCATCAAACTGCCTTTTTAGATACTCATCCATAATCTGAAAAGAATTCCTTTTAACCTCCCATCTATAAAGGAAAGTTCTTTGAAACTGTTGGAAATCGAGAATACTTCTAGCTGTCAAACTTCTATACCATTTCCTATCTTTTCCTGAAAGGCTTTGAGAAAACAACCTCAATTTGACATCTTCATGATCGACTTCCTCCAAGTCAATGAAGTCAATGATTTTGTCTACATGTTTCCTTGTTGTGATATCACCTATACCATCAAATTGAGGTAGCCTCTGATCATAGTTCTTCGGTAGCTCATGCAAAGGGAATGATAGATTTAATGATGCATACCGGACAGTGGTCATAATTGAGGTCTGAGATGAATTTGTACTAGCTGGACTATGTCTGTTATTTGGATCTTGTTTGAGACAACCAATATTAAGATGTGGTTCATTTGCAGCTTCAAGGGAAGGATATGCATTCACAGAAAGGGGCTCATGTGCATATTCATCATCTTGATTTGAATTTAATAAGCCAAAGAAAATCCTTAAGACACTTTCAGGAAAATACAGAAGGCAATTGACAAAACATAATACTATATCCTAAAGTAAATTCAGGTCTAAATACCTGAATTTCACATGTTGTCTTCCCATCTTTGTGTTGACAAGGTCTGTCCTTCTTGGAATCTGATTTAAATTTTCATGGAACTTTGTCTATGAATCCATCGAATTTGGATTCTTTAACAGTGGAGTCACACTAAAAGCTTTGAAGCTCTGGATAATTTAAAAGTGGAGTCGCCAGGTGAATGATACAACCTTCTTGTTTCTAATCACTGTCCACCATCAGTAACCAGATCTGGAACATGATATGCTTTCTTAGGAATCTGAAATGTTCAAGTCCCCAGTATGGTCGCCACTATGTTAGCACTCTTTAATTTTCCAAGTTTATAGAAGAAAATGAAAAAGGCAACCAAAAACCACTTTGGAAGCTGGGATCTAGCCCTACCAGGTTCAGAGAGGGCTCTCTCTGTGATATTTAACTTTGTTGTATTAGATATTAGGCTAGACATAAATGTTTGAAGTTTGATTTATGAATTGGTTTGGTTGGAATAGCAATGGAAGAGCCATTGGGAAATGGAGTCTGCAAACTTAACAAGGATCTATCTCAAATTTTCAAAGGAGTTTCACAAGGCAGGGGAGTTGAACTAACTGGGTCCTTTATATTAAAATGAAATGGAGTGGAGGAAAATATATAAGTTCAATTGAAGTTAAAGACAAATTAAGAATTCCTTAACATGATATCAGAGGAAAACATTGAAATTATCTACAGCTAGAATTAGAGTGTCTTTTCCAACAAATTTTGTTCGTCCATTTTCTGTAAAATAATTCAGATTTTAGAAAACATAAACATGGAAACAAAGGAATAATGCATAGACAATAAGAGAAGCACTTCCCTGCTCCTCCTCCTCCACTGCTATTTTTTTCACATACCTCCTCCCGCCATGATCTCGCTCCTGCTTACTGTTACATCTCTCGACCTCTATTCGTGCAGCTGTATGAATCACTATCCAGATTATATTCTTTTCCCCCAATCCCCAGCTGCCACGTGGCCTCTCTATGTGCATCCATTGATAATCCAAAAGAATATCCCCCTTTGCGCCGGATATATTATGCTTAAAGGTTATCTCCCCAAATTTCCCAATAGTCTATAAATGGATAAATTAATGTCGAAGGGGAGATTATTAAATTAAAATAACAACAGAAGTAGCAAAAGGACAAAGGAAAACATCACATATTCAGCACGACAGTCATCAAACAGAATGCAATGAAAAGTGGGACAACAAGACACATCTTCCAACAAGATAAACAACATCACTCATTTAAAGGCCTAGTCACTACCAGAATGCCCAGAAACAAAATCAACACTGAACCAACTGATTTTTTTTAAACAATTTAGTCTATTTTTATACTTTTTGTAATAAAATATTTGTTTCAAGATTTGACTTCCTATGAATTCTCGACTTTACATGACTCTTCATCTTCTGTACATGTCGTTTGGACTTCCACTACAATACAATTCGAATAAGAAATTACATGATCCAAAATAATGATGCGGCATACGAAAACTCATAACATGACATGACATGACACTGCTGACATTATTAGACTACCTGTTGACATGGAAATTTCAAGCCACTTCTGTTGTTTCTTGCCACATGCTTTCTTGAGGATCCTCTTTTATCCACCTCCTTATGGCTTAAAAGTAAGGAGTCTTCAATGATATCAAGTCTTGAGTTGTGGTCGCAAACTAGTGTTCCTTTGTCTTCTCTTTATTGATCAGCTTGCATAATCAGCTACAAAGATGTCTTTCAACATGTTTCCCTTATCCATCTCCTTCTTCATCATCCTGTCATGGTGTGATAGAGTACTTGCATCTACAATTCACTCATGATGAGACAACATTAGTCCCCCCTAGTCTAAGATGGTGCATATTCATCCATTGCTTAAGCTGGAACTGGGTGGCAAGTAGAGGGAGAGGCTCAGTCACTGCGAAATTGCGTAGTTGAAGCAGTTAGGGGTGAAGCTTGAGCCTTGAGACTGGACAATGCGTAGTTCAGGCTAAACTGGGCAAGTAGATTGCGTAGTTTTGGGAGTTAGTGAGTCAAGCTAAGGCATTTTTCGTTGTTTCAGCCAACTGCACATTTCTAGAAGGAAGAGGAGGTCATATGACTGCACAATTGCATATCTCAAGAGCTCAAGGGCTAGGCTTGAGGTCTAAGACTACGCAATGTTCATTTCGCACCTGAATGGAAGGTATAATTGCGAAATTTTGGAGGCCAAGGCCTAGGCTCGAGCACTGATATTGTGAAATGCGCAGTATTGGAAAGACATGAAGCCAGGTTATTGTGCATTTTTATAGTTCAAGGTTTCAAGACTAAGACTATGTAATGTGCAATACTGGCTTGGCTGGAGAAAAATATTGCACAGTTTTGGGACTAAGGGGTTGGGCTTGAACACTGAGGTTGGGAAATGCACATTTTTGGGAGGTAGACACTACACATTGTGCAATGGAAAGAGACAAGTTTGTTTCTTGACAACTGAGATTGCGCAGTGCACAATTCAAGAGGTTTAGATGAGGCTGAGTGGCCCAGTCGGGAGTTTTTCCAATTTTGATGAAGTGTTAGATCGGTGAGAGGAAGTTGAATAAAAGAAAGACTTGAACATGATCACACACTTAGTTCACTTGAAGGCATGACAAGGAACACTCAAAACACATGAACAACATACTTGTTGGCATTATGATTCAAGTGTTGTCCTTGATGGCAACTCACTCAGAGGTTGGTACAGGTGCTCAGAGGTTGGTACAGGTGATGGCAACTTAATCAGAGGACAGATCTTAGTACAGCATGCCAAGAAAGTTGATACACGCAGATTCATTAAGCCCAAGTCGCGTGTACACGCAGGTTGGCTTCAGTAAAAGAGCGTGTATGTGGAAAAGTACCTTTGGTCCATGGCGGTTAGTCCTTGGAAGTTGTGCCTATGGTTTCGGACCATGGTGTCTCGACGGGCGTGTCGATCCCTCGTTTTGAGGTTGATGGTATTGTGTTACTATGGTATTGTGAAGTACCTAAGGCTATATAAGGAGAAGATCATTAGGCAAAGGGGCAAGCATTGGGTGTCTGATGAAGTGAGAAGATCTGGTATTACTGGTTATCTGTTCGGGACGCTTGGCAAGGGTCGGATCTGATAGCGAAGGTATAAGTAATTATTTCTAGATCTGCACGCGGGTTGCCTTTGGTGAAAGCGCGTATACACGCGGTTTTGGTACAGTGAAGTGGCGTATGCATAATAAGATTTGATATTTCAGGTTGCTGCTCATTCTGGTGGTTGTTGCAGAGTTCTGGGCTTTGGTTTGGGTTCTGTGATCTTGATGACAGGGTTTCAGTGATTCAGTATTGGGTTGTTTAATGAATTATGATGCAAGTATAAGTTGATGATTGTATTGCAGTAATGTTTGTTTTGTACTCTTAGATCCAGTCTGAAAATTGATGAAACGTGGTCCCTGAAGGAAAGAAGGTTGTAGGGTCAGCACCTACGTACTAGTAAATGGATCAGCTAGTACAAGAGCTGAGGGGGTTGTAGCTCCCTTCCAGAAGTAGTTTGAAAACGAGAGAGGGTTGTAGCCCTCTGCAGGTTGTAGCCTGCGTATTGGTAAAGGACTGCACCAGTACATTGTAAAAGAAGTTTCTTATTAAAGAAGAAAGAGACGAATTGCAGCAGGTGGTTTTCACCCACATTGGGTTTCCACCTTATATCATGGTGTTCATGTGTGTGGCTCTTGTGTGATGTTCTGTTCTGTTATTCTGCACCTGTTTACTGTTAATATGATGCATTTACTGAAGATTAAGCTAACTGAATTATAAGATCTCTAGATATACGCGAGTTTCATTAGACACAGTAGCGTGTACACGCGAGTTCACTTAATTGAAGTAGCGTATATGTTTCTGAGTATGAAATTGGAAAGTTTTTACTGATCTGATAATACTGATTCACCCCCCCCCCTTCTCAGTATTATTTCCAACAATTGGTATCAGAGCAGGTTCTTCAGAGGAAGCTTGATCGCTTGAAGGAAAAGATCCATCAGAATGGCTAATCCAGAAAGAGAGGCACACATCAGGCCACCAGTCTTTGACGGGAACAATTTTACTCACTAGAAGATAAGAACCACTGCATATCTACAATCACTTGGAGCAGAAATTTGGGGAATCGTAGAAGGAGGATACAAATTCCCATCAGCAACCCCTACAGATCCAGCAGAGAAAAAGCAATATGAGCTCAATGCCAAAGCTGTTATTGTCTTATTGAGTAGTTTGACACAATCAGAATTTATGAAGATCATGCATTTCAAATCAGCTAAGAAAATATGGGACAAAATCGTCACAAGCTACGAAGGAGATGATCAGGTAAAAAGAGCAAAGCTTCAAACTCTCAGAATCCGGTATGAAACTCTTAAGATGCATAGGAATGAAAGCATAGCTAACTATTTCTTGCGTATGGATGAGATTGTGAATTGTATGAGGAATCTGGGTGAAGAATTTGAGGAAGTTGTCTTAGTTGCAAAGGTTTTGAGATCTATGTCTGCTAAATTTGATTCTAAAGTATCTGCCATAGAAGAAAAGGAGAATGTGCAGAAAATAACCATGTCACAGCTTCACGGGATCTTAACTGCTTTTGAAATGCGACAAGAGGTACCACCAGAAGCCGCATTCGAAGTGTCAGAGGAAGAAGATGAGGTAAATTTTGTCAAGAATCTTGAACGGGGAACTAGACGGTTCAAAGGTAAGCTACCTTTCAAATGTTTTCTATGTGGTAGAGTTGGTCACTATGCTGCTAGATGCCCTCATAACAAAGGAAAGATATCTGAAGAAGATGGTAGAAGCTATTATACCCATATTACAAGTCCATTCAATGATAGTGAAGATATTAGAAGTCTCATGGCACATGAAAAGAAGAATGCTTCATCCAATAATAGCAATGATATTAAAAGTCTCATGGCACATGAAAAGAAGAATGTAGAAACTGAAGAAGTTACCAAATTAAATGAACAATTGGAGACAGTAACCAGGGTAAGGGAGAAATTGCAGGATGTAGTAAAGGATCAGAGCATAACTATTCAAAGGCTTGAATCAAAAGTCCTCTCTCTAAAAGAAGATCTTAAAAAATCAAGAGAACAGAACAAAGAAGCTCTTGAAGATCAAGAACATGAAGTGATCAAACTAAAGCGACAAGTGGAAGAAGGAAGAAAAGTTGAAGAAGACCTAAGGAATCAATATCTGAAAAAGGAAGAACAACATCAAGTTGAGGTAAATATCTTGAAAGGTAAAATAGAAGAAAAGGATAAGCTGTTACGATTTCAAGATAGCTCTAAAGTCTTGGATGATATTCTTAGTAGTCAAAGGTCTCCTGCTATCAAGACTGGTCTTGGTTTTCATGAATATGTTGAAGGTGAATCTAGTTCACAAGGTGAGGCAAGAAACTCTAATGAGAAATCTGAAATGCTCAACAAGGAACAACCAAGGAAAGAAAGATCCTTTACTCCTAACTATGGATGTGATAGACGATTATTTCCTCCACTGAATAATGTTGAATGTTATGTATGTCATAATCTTGGACATGTTGCAGCCAGATGTAGAAGTAGAATGGTTCAAGAAAGATCATCGCATCCCAGGTATTTCAGAGGATATTGCTTTGCCTGCAATGCATACGGACACAAAGCAATTGATTGTGATATAAGGAACATGAAAAACGTAAGGTGTTATACATGCAACAACTATGGGCATAAAGCAAGGGAATGCAGGAGCAGATTTCAAAATTCAAAACAAGAGGACCATACATCATCAGAACTGAAGAAGACAGAGACAGAAAGGTGTGGCATAATTTAGACAGCTGACATAACAGACACAGGGGAATCTGAAAGTGATGAAATTCAGTATTCCATCCTTCATACGCTGATATAATGAAGACAAGTCGCGTATATACGTGAGTTACAGGCTGCAACGTCGCGTATATGAAGAAAGGGCAGCAGAACAGACCCAGGTTCAGTCATGGTTGGCTCAGGCTCAGGGGGAGCAGAACAGACTCAGGAAATGGTTCAGTCATGGTTGGCTCACACTCAGGGGGAGCATATACTTCAAATAATTCATTGTTGGCATTATGGTTAGAAGTGGCTGATGAAACTAAATGATACATCTTGTTGTTTGATCAAAGGAATAGTATTGTAGGCTGATGCTTATGGTACAGATATGAATGGCTGGTCTTAGAACCTACATCTGCTCAGGGGGAGCGTGGATAGATTGGTACACTTTGGCATAAACAAAGGGGGAGCCAAATCAGAAACTTCAGCCTGTACTCAGGGAGAGTATGGACAACAGTATGGACAGCAGAAGGCATACCAAAGAAGAAAATATCTTGGTCCGCCCTTTGCCCTTGATGTCAAAGGGGGAGAGTGACTTGGTGTGGTGGTTGCCATCAAGTCCAAAGGGGGAGATTGTTGGCATTATGATTCAAGTGTTGTCCTTGATGGCAACTCACTCAGAGGTTGGTACAGGTGCTCAGAGGTTGGTACAGGTGATGGCAACTTAATCAGAGGACAGATCTTAGCACAGCATGCCAAGAAAGTTCATACACGCAGATTCATTAAGCCCAAGTCGCGTGTACACGCAGGTTGGCTTTAGTAAAAGAGCGTGTATGTGGAAAAGTACCTTTGGTCCGTGGCGGTTAGTCCTTGGAAGTTGTGCCTATGGTTTCGGACCATGGTGTCTCGACGGGCGTGTCGATCCCTCGTTTTGAGGTTGATGGTATTGTGTTACAATGGTATTGTGAAGTACCTAAGGCTATATAAGGAGAAGATCATTAGGCAAAGGGGCAAGCATTGGGTGTCTGATGAAGTGAGAAGATCTAGCATTGCTGGTTATCTGTTCGGGACGCTTGGCAAGGGTCGGATCTGATAGTGAAGGTATAAGTAATTATTTCTAGATCTGCACGTGGGTTGCCTTTGGTGAAAGCGCGTATACACGCGGTTTTGGTACAGTGAAGTGGCGTATGCATAATAAGATTTGATATTTCAGGTTGCTGCTCATTCTGGTGGTTGTTGCAGAGTTCTGGGCTCTGGTTTGGGTTCTGTGATCTTGATGACAGGGTTTCAGTGATTCAGTATTGGGTTGTTTAATGAATTATGATGCAAGTATAAGTTGTTGATTGTATTGCAGTAATGTTTGTTTTGTACTCTTGGATCTAGTCTGAAAATTGATGAAACGTGGTCCCTGAAGGAAAGAAGGTTGTAGGTTCAGCACCTACGTACTAGTAAATGGATCGGCTAGTACAAGAGCTGAGGGGGTTGTAGCTCCCTTCCAGAAGTAGTTTGAAAACGAGAGAGGGTTGTAGCCCTCTGCAGGTTGTAGCCTGCGTACTGGTAAAGGACTGCACCAGTACATTGTAAAAGAAGTTTCTTATTAAAGAAGAAAGAGACGAATTGCAGCAGGTGGTTTTCACCCACATTGGGTTTCCACCTTATATCATGGTGTTCATGTGTGTGGCTCTTGTGTGATGTTCTGTTCTGTTATTCTGCACCTATTTACTGTTAATATGCTTAATAATGTTCTGATGCATTTACTGAAGATTAAGCTAACTGAATTATAAGATCTCTAGATATACGCGAGTTTTATTAGACACAGTAGCGTGTACACGCGAGTTCACTTAATTGAAGTAGCGTATATGTTTCTGAGTATGAAATTGGAAAGTTTTTACTGATCTGATAATACTGATTCACCCCCCCCCCCCCCCTCTCAGTATTATTTCCAACAATACTTTCCTTAATGCAACAACATTGTGATAGATCATGCCAAGTGCGATATTAAAGATACACTTTGCAACGATAGTGACGAAACATGTGCAATAGTGCTTAGAATTTTGGGAATGAGTATGACAGATGTTTAAATGGTTAAATCAACTCATTTGCACAAAGATAACCCCTTGATACTACAAAAACAAGTTATACACATTATGCAACAGCGAACATGCAAAAACATGACATTTTACCTTTCTTGCAAAAGGGACCAAAACACTTAAAGAAAACACATGGAATGGAAATGTTTGCGACGACATTATACAAGATTAAGGCAGGCTTCAAAATTTCATGCAGGCAGAAATTTTGGCGGGTGTTGTAGCAACGACAACAACACCCTTCCTCCAAAGAAGATTACCAAAATTTTTTAGAGGAAGGACTGTGGTCCTGGGGAAGAGTTGGGTTATTCATTACTCCCTGATATTTATGATTGGTAACTACTGGGGGGGGGGGTGAATCAGTAATTCAAAAGTTTTTAATTTTTCTCAAGTTAATTTTCTTCGTATGCAGCTAATGGTTTATGTTTGTGCTAAATTATTATGGAATTCCTTTTGCAAGTGTCAAAGATAGAAATTTGCATATTTATTTATCAAAAATTCAAAATATTCACACAACATTCAAGAATAAAGACATGAAGACACCAGATATAAGTGGAAACCCCGAAGGGAGAAAACCATGAATTTTAGGTTGAAATTGATGTGAAGACAAGTTGCTACTTCTTATTACATCATATTTTTGTAGGCTCCAACCTACAAGAGGTTCCTACCTCAAAGGAAGCTCCAACTCCCACAAGTTTTCTGCAGGCTACAACTGGTTCCTTTTCAAGCTACAACATAGGCAGGCAGATAAATCTCTCAATTACAACATCATGTCACAAATGCTGGTTACCTCATTTATAGTTATACTATCAAGTCTAATGTTGCATTTCTTCTCCTTTTCACTTTGTAGCTCTTCTCTTGCTGCTCATCAATATTCTTATGCAAATTGTTTCTCTTCAGAAAAAGTCCTTTTACCATTCCACATTGTATCTTTTATAAGCAAGCCATCTTGGTTGTTTGTATTCTTTGCAAGAATATGAAATGAAGCATTGTCTCTTAGACTTCCAACAACTACTCACAAGGTTGTTTATTCACTTCTAGTTCTGAAAAAAATAATTTGTAATATAAAATAGAGCTGAATTAAAACAGTTCAATCAATAATGATTAAAAGAGACAAATCATATTTTTTATTGTCCACATTTTCTATTCAATAAAACCTATATATATTTCAGATTTTGTAATGTCCTATTTTAATATTGTTCAGCCTTTGCACTTCACATCACTTTCAACTTTTCATTCAAGCTCACCAATCCAACATTCAATATTCATCATGAATTATCACCAATGTGGCTAATGACATCAATGCCAATATTACCAACATTCTCCCCCTTTGGCATTGATGGAAACATTATGATTATGTCTGCCCTTAGAGAAAAATAAATTCCATTGTGATCTCTCCCTTTGACATCAATGGTAGGGAAAATTTGAAAACCTTTTCTCTTGCAAATTCACAATCGGAAAATGTTGATACTAATTTTATAAGAGCTTCTTAAAGAAGTAAAATTTTGGAATATATAGACCCTAATTAATGGATTTTGTTAATATCTGCAAATGTTATGGTACAAGGCCTAGCGCTACTCTTCATTGTTCACCCTACACTCCATTTTAATTTTGGCAATGTTTCTTCAGATGTGCCAAATCTTAATGTATTATTGTCAATGCTACTCCATTAAAATACCAATACCATTCCTTTCAAGAGCTACTCCATTTAAATTGTGTGAATTATTTCGAATGCGTGAATATGATACCACTTTATCGAAATTCCAAATTCCATATGTCAATATGCCTGCACCAGGTAACGATGTAGTGAAGGTTTTCCATATGGATATATTATGTATTTTCTTGCACTTGCTTGTTTGTATAGATGTGTATGCTTGTTATAACATTTCTTGCAATATTAACTCAATTTTGTCTTGTAGTACTGCTACCAGAATCAACTCAAGGATGCTACAATAATTTGTTTGTAATATTAACTCCTTGCAGAATCAGCTCAACATTGCTACCTAACTTTGTTTGCAATATTAACTTATTGCAAAATCAACTCAACCATGTCATGTAATATTGCTACCAAATCAGTGTTATCAAAATGTTGCTACCAACACAATATCGACGCTCCATATGCTACACTCCATATGCTTCTCCATATGTTATTCTCCATATGCTATGCGCCATATTCTTCTCCATATGCTATGCTCCATGTGTTTCTCCATATTCTACGCTCCGTGTGCTACGATCCATATTCTTCTCCATGTGCTACACTCCATGTGCTACGCTCCATATGCTTCTCCATATGCTACACTCCATGTGCTACACTCCATATGTTGCACTCCATGTGCTACGCTCCATATGCTACGCTCCATATGCTATGCTCCATGTGCTATGCTCCATATGCTACGATCCATGTGTTGCTAAATATGTTATGCTCCATGTGTTGCCCCATATGTTACGCTTCGTCTGCTACGCTCCATATGTTGTGTTTAGAATGTTGCTTGGAATGTTGCTTGTACAATGTTGTGTTTGGAAAGTTGCTTGTAGAATGCTACGTTTAGAACGTTGGGTTTGGAATGTTTCTTGTATGTTTGGAATGTTGCTTTTAGAATGCTACATTTGGAATGTTGCATTTAGAATTCTTCTTGTAGAATGCTATGTTTGGAATGTTTCTTATAGAGTTCTTCTTGGAATGTTGCGTTAATATGCTCACATTAATCGATGCAACCAATGTATAATATACCATGATTGCACGATTGCATGAATGTTTGGAATATATAACATTGCTTGGAATATAATTCTTGGAGTAATATGTCATGGTATAATATGCTTGATAATGCCTCATAATATCTATGTTATAATGTCATCGAACGATTGATAATGATAATTGATGTTGAAGGAATCAAATAAAAACTTCTCCAATAAAAATTTTGTCATGTAATATATTAACGTTGCATAATTATTCCACTGTACATTATTATTCTGTTGCACATAATTATTCCACTATGCATTATTATTGCATTGTCTGAGGAGATCTCATGATATCTCAGAGAATTTTTAACATTTCTCCAATCTGTTAGCTGTCAATACTATGTATGGGTTTGTGTTTCTATCCCTGACATTTCTACTTCAGTCAAATTTTGACATTCATAATTGAAATTAAACATTACTCTTCTTTCTCCTTGTGTTACCTTCCTTGCCACTATTCGTACCTTATCATTATCTATAGAGATCATTTTGAGTGCTTGGTTCTCTTTGATGGATGCTATTTTTTTTCTTTCTTTTATGGTTACTTTCTTAGATTCCTTTACCTTTTATGTATCTTTCCCATTTGTAGGAAAATGATGAATGCTTAGTGATTCCCTTTTCAATGGCATGCATTGGTCACCTCTTATTCAACAATTTATTGTTCTCGAGAATGCCCAAAAATTGCATCTCAATGACTATAGAGAATGGATTTGACAGTATAATAGATTTAAATGTTTGTTCATTTGTTTGCTATGAGATGTAAGAGGTTTATTTTATGTATCTTGTATCAATATGGAGAATTCTCCCTTTATATAATTCCATTTCTTCTTTTGAACGTTACTGGCTCTTTAATTACTCTTTGAGATATAGGAATTTGTTCTTCCTCAACTCAGAAGTTGATGCTTTGAAGAATTTCCTCCATAACTTCACTTTGATCCTATAGAATTAATATTACTTGAACTCCTTAGTGTTGCAGTTGAGTGAGGTACAGTGTTTCAATCACCCATGGCTTTCTAATTATTGAAGCATTTATTATGCAATAAAATATATTTGAATGTTGATCTTCTGAGTTGAATTATTCAATATGTTTATTTGAAATATTTTCCTCCTAGGGTATTTGAAATTGCAAAACCTCATTTTCTTCAAATGATTGTATCTGCTTGATATGTGATTGATGAACTCCAATTTCTTCCTTGGTATGGAAAATGATCTCTGTGTGGGCTGCAATATCTTTTGCCCATAATATTTTTTATCTTATTTAGAAAATATTTCTTGATTCCAAAAGTTTTGTTTTATAACAGTGATGATTTCCTAATGAATTGAGTCCACACTCAAATTCCTATGAGATTGTGGATTATCAATGGAACAACAAAATGTACTTTGTCCAATTGTGTTGTTGAAGCACTTCAGGAATTTTGTCTTTTGTCAATAAATTCATTTTACTTCTTCAAGAATTCACATCATTCAAATATTTGTGATTATGCAGCGCTAAAGGATTTAGAGAGATCCTAATGATGCACTAGGATGCTGAAATGTAGTTTAGTCACATGTTTCCTTTCTAGTTGTAGAAACATGTTCATAATTTTCTTCAGCGATAGTTCTTTGCAACCATAACAAGGATCTATGCATGAACTAATTCTTTGTGGTAGTTTTCTATGGATATTTTATTGAGCTAGATTTCTTCAGGTGCAACTTGAAAATGGTGCGGTTCAGATGTCGATCTCATGATTCTACATGATGATAACTTATTGGAAAATTTCCACAAATATAAATAAAATTTTCTCCTCTTGTCTTGATGGTAGGACACATGTCTGAATATATCTCAAACTTTGAATGTAGCATTGCAACTTGATTACTTGAATTCCTTTGGATTTAAGAGCCAATTTACTTTCATAGTGGTCTCTTTTCTTCTAGTTGCATGCATATATATGTTTGAATGGATCTCAGGTTTCCATATATCAATTTTCAGTTAATACATGGATCATCATAATGTACATCAGTGTATTCCATATAAACAATTAGAGAATGAAGGATTTTTTAGAAAATTCTAATGATGTAAACACTCTTTGTCTATTTATTTATTTACATGCTTATATACAGGATATATACATGTGTACATTTTTCTATAAAACCTTGCATTAAAGATTGAACTTTTGAATGGTGCACCTAATTGATGTTGCTTTCTCATGAAGAAAATGACTTGATCTCACAACTTTATGATGCCTTTGTTCTTTCTTTTTCTTAGTGGCTTAAAATTCTTTGACAAAATCATAGGCTTCCTATTCCTCTTCTTTACTTCTTCCTACTCCTATAGTATCCCCCTTAGATGGTGCATTCAATTTCAAGTTTTACACTCTCCTTTTTGAAGTTACATCACGGAGGAGCAGCTACAAGCACTATCCCTAGCTTGTTTCTCAGATACTAAAATGGTTGTTTAGTGAGAGGCTTTGTAAATATGTTTTTTATTTATTCTCTTAGGGGTATTTACTCCATCTTCATAGTTTTCTCAACCACTTGTTCTCTAATAAAGTGGTTCTTTATAGGGATATATTTAGTTTTTGAATGAATCACAAGATTTTTTAAAATTCTTATTGCACATGTATTGCCGCATTTGATAGAGATAGGCTCACTAAAATTTACCTTCATATCCTAAAGTGTCTACTTCATCCACAACACTTGTGTGGAACATGTTGTAGCTGCTATGTATTCAGATTCCATTGTATATAGATAAATTGATGTTTGTTCTTTGCTTATCCATGCCACCAAAGACTCTCCTAGGTAGAATGCACCACCGCTTGTACTTTTTCCTTCATCCAGATGGATGGCCCAAACCGCATCTATGTATGTTGTCAATTTAAAGTCCTTACCTTTCGGATAACATAGTCCATAGCTTGTAGTACCTTTCAAGTACCTGAATATCCTTTTTGTTGCTAACAAATGACTTTGTTTGGGTGTTGATTGATATCTTGCTACTAATATGACTGCCAACGTTATATCTGGTCAAGAGGTTGTTAGGTATAATAGAATTCCTATCATAGTTTTCTAAATATTTTGATCCACATTAACCATCCATCAACTTCACATAGCTTACATCCAATAGTCATGGGGGTTGAGATAGGCTTACAATCTTCTATTTGGAACCTTTTCAACATATCTCTTAGGTATTTCTCTTGAGAAATGAATATGCCTCGGGGATTTTGTAGAATTTGGAGCCCTAGGTAGAAGGTAAGTTATTAAATCATTAACATTTCAAACTCAGTATTCATCTCTTTGGAAAGCCATTCTACTAGAGTATATTTATTTCTGCTAAACATAATATCATCCACACGCACAACTATAATCAATAAGTCATCTCCATCACCCTTTACGTACAAATTACTATAAGATCCTCCTCTCTTGAAACCTTTTTTTTGAAGGTACTTGTCTAGTCTAGGGTACCACGCCTATGGTGCTTATTTAAGACCATATAATTCTTTCTTTAACCAGAATACATAGTTAGGCTCATCTGATAATGAAAAACCTTCAATTTTTTTCATATAGACTTCTTCCTCAAGATCATGATTTAGGAAGGAAAATTTCACATCCATTTGGTACACCTTGAAATCATTGTAGCATGCAAAGGCCAAAAAATCCTGATTGCCTCCAATCTCATGACTGGTGCAAAATTATCTTCATACTCAAGACCTTCCACTTGTGAGTAACCCTTACACACTAGTCTAGATTTGTTTCTAACAACCTGAGCCAATTCATTCATCTTATTTTTGAATACCCATTTTGGGCCAATGACATTCTTTCCAACAAGTCTTGGTGTTAGTTCCCAAGTCTTTTTCTTCTCAATTTGGTCTAACTCCTCATTCATATCATCTATCTAACTTGTGTCTTTACTTGCCTCTTCAAATTTCTTTGGCTCTATCTCTGACAACATGGCTATATGAACTTGCTCAGATTTTTTTGTTAGTTGCCTCCTTGTTTGTACTCCATGTTTATCTCCAATAATTTGATTTTCAGGGTGATTCTTTTGAGTGTGTCTTGAGCATCCTTTTGAATGAGTCTTTGTATCTTCTAATTCTTTATCTTGTACTTCATTCTCTTTACTAATATGATGATGATGATCTAGAATATTGATAAAACGTGTGCTTTTGTTCTTATTGGGTAGCTCTTTGTCAACCTTTACATCTATGCATTCCACAATATTATGCAATATTTTATTATAACATCTATATCCCTTACATTTTGACGAATATTCCAAAAATATTCCTTCATCAGATCAAGCATCAAAATTTCCTAGCTTTTCATCATTATTTTTTATATAATATTTACTCTCGAATACTTTAAAATGCTTGATTGATGTTGGTTTCTTCTGCCACAATTCATATGGTGTCTTATCACACTTTGGTCTGAGATGTGCCTTATTGAGAATATGTATTGTTGTACGCATCGCTTATGCTCAATAGTTTTGAGCAATGTTTCTTTCTTGCATTATGGATTTGGATATTTGCTAAAGATACATGTCTTGTCTCTCTACAACTTCATTCTATTGTGGTGTGTCTACAATAGTGTATTGTTGTTTTATCCCAAATTCATTACACATGTCTGAAAACTCATCTGATTTAAATTCACCTCCTCTATATGACCTTATGCACTTTATCTTGTACCTTGTTTGATTTTCTTCCAATACGTTGAATGTTTTAAATTTCTCAAATGCTTCTGACTTATTTCTGAGAAATGCCACCTAGGTCAATCTCGAATAGTCATCGATTACCAGCATGAAATGTTGTTCTCCTCCTGGTGCTTTTGTTCTGGAAGGCCAAAACAAATCCATATGAACTAGTTGCAAAGGCTTACTACTTGATAGTTTATCTTTGATTTTGAATTATATTCGTATTTATTTTCCCATTTGACATGAATTGTAGATAGTGTTTTGAGGCTTCTTTATTGTTGGTAGATATATGACTGCTCTCTTCTTGATGAGTTTGATGATGTGATCAAAATTTACATTCCCCAATACCCTATGTTATAGCCAGGATTCATGTTGTTTGCTGATGTAGCATTCCTCACTCTCTTCCTTCAAGATATATGCACTATTCTCAGTTCGAACTCCTTTAGACAGAAACTTCACTGTAGATGTTGACCTGATTTCACAGTGTTGAACTCTGAAAGGAACATCTAAACCTTTGTCACACATCTGACTTACACTCAACAAGTTATGTTTTAGACCATCTAGAAATAGTACATCTTGAGCCTTTCCTCTTCCGTTGTTTAGACTGATTGTACACTTTCCTCTAATTCCTCCTGCTTCATCATTTTTTGAATGTGTCATTTCTAGTTTTATTTTCATTTAGGGAAACAAACTTGCTTTTTTCTCCTTCCATATGTCTATAGCATCCACTGTCTACATACAATTTATTATTTTGATCTTGAGCATACAGAACTAGGTCACACTTATCAAGTTTCTTTTCTTTTACCCTATCTCTCCATTGCATGCATCCATTTTTCTATAAATATTCTGAGATGTGAATCTATTGCCTTTAAGTTAACATTCATATGAATTGTGCCCAAATTTGTGACAATAGAAACATTCAGTGATATCAGGGAGAGGAGATGCATTTTTGTCTAGATTCATGTTTTTTTTAATGTTTGTGAATCCATTCTTTATGATATTAAAATTTCCCAAATCAATTCTTCTCACATAAGCTCTAAAATTTATGGCTTTATGTCCAATCGTTTTGCAGAAGTAATAATATCCATAAAACAAATATTTGTACCTAGTAGTGGATGTTGTTTGAGAATCTAACCATCTTGACATTTGATAATCTTGTCTCTTGAAGAAATGTGGTTTCTGATAGGTTGTTTTTTAATTGTCCATTTCTTTTGCCTTTTGTAATTTATTGACAATGTTCCTTTGTAGTTGTTCACTTGATGTTGAAGTGTTGCTCAGATTTTTGTTCTCAAATTGGTGTGTGTTTTCATCCTCTCCCTTGGCATCTTTTACAAAGGTGATTGTCCTTTTATCCTCTTCCTTGGATTTACTGGATTCTCCTTCATACCCTAATCCAGTCTTTGTGAGTGGATGCTATAGGATAAAATGCACGGTGTATGGAGAATGGAGATACCCTCAAGGGTCTTCCCAGGACCCTTGGCAGACTGTAAGATTATCTGCAGCCATCACAAAGCTACATGCATGACCATAAATATTAACTAACTATCAAAGCAAAACAAGTGGATTACCTCAAGCCTCCATGTAGATTTGCTGGAGAGCACAATGCAGCTAGGTGGAAGTCCCCTGAGCTGGCTCTAGATCAAGTCCTCCACATAGAAGAGACAAGCATAATCACAACATACAACCTTGATAACTAATACATGAATACATAAAAGACATCTTGTTACACATAACTAAGCTACTCATGCTAAAAGGTATTGGACAAACAAATAAATGAATGATAGTACCAACACCACGGAGTAGACAATACAACTGCAATTCTATATTAATGTCGAAAGAGTGATTACAACCATCTGTTGCATCAGCCTTCCCTTACTCCTCCAGCTTCTCTCTCTCTCTCTCTCTATCCCTTCTTACCAACTTCTTATGCTTAGATTTGAGACTATGCTCATCAATCAAGTAAGCTATCCTTTCAAATAATCTGACCCTTATCACCATATCCCTAGCTTTGCTTATGTAGCAATTGAGTTAGGGTTTCCAAGTTCCTCCATGAGTTCCTTAAGGTAAAAGTAATGAAGTTGCCATGCTTTTCAACTCTTTCCCATTTGCCTCCTTCATTAGGATTAGAAATCCCCCAAACAGGTTGAACTTGAGATGCTTCCTTACTTTTCTTGAGTAGATTTAGGAGCAAATATCTATATATTTATGAGTCAATTCACTCCTTTGACCTTTAGAACTTCATTAGGATCCACTAGCGTTGTTCCCGAACTAACAACTAGAGTTAGTAGGGTCACTGACGCACCCTTAGGCTTACAGAGAAGCTTTATAAAGCAAGTTGTCAGTGAATAGTCAGTGTTAGTATGGAAACAAGGCATGTGATCTTGGTCTTTGCTTCAGCTATCATGTCTTTCTCCTCTTAGCTGATGAGGGGGTCATTTTGTTGTATAACAGATGGCCCCTAAAGTGTGAGATCAGAGGCTATGACGATGGCCGAAATACTTTACTTTACTGTAATTTTCCTTCTTCGACAAAAAGAGAGAGAGGATCAGAGCTTTTGGTGGTATGGGAAACCTGATACAACACATATATATAAAACTACTAAAATCATGTCCTGAGTCAAGAATTCCCATGCTCAGTAGCTATGTCAGAGTGATTTTCTCATAAAAGAGATATGACGATGTTGGCCACCGATAAGCACAATGCAGATCCGGTGTCATAATAGGATCATCCTGATGCACTGTCTCCAAAAAAAAATATATGCAACTCGGGAGAGGAAGCAAGGTTGATTGATGCAAGCCTATACCCAAGGTCTTTATTTCTGCTTCACCGAACAACATAGATCGATACATGTGAATATACATGTGTTGAAGTCAAACATGCACGAAATCATCTAATTACTAGTCAATAATGGAGACTGTTAACAGATGCGAGGAAGGCCACCAATAATGGTGATGGCCTCCAAGATGCACAGCACAATCTAACGAGTGTGAAAGATGTGTTTGTCGTCGAACACCCGTAGAATCACTTAACCAGGATCCAATAATGAGAACCCCTGATCAAACACAAAGCGACCTGCCACTAATGTCTACAAGTACCAAGGCACTAAATGTGTTTATGGGTTGTCTTCCTAGATAGAGTGTTGAAGTTGATAGGAAGATACCTATCGAAAAGTAGGCAATAATGTGTCCTACATCAATCGACACGAAATCGGACAAGAATGATTTGTTTTTTTTAGGAATCTTTGAGCATTGGGTCTAAACAACAGAGAGCACGATGAAAGGATATGCTTGATGGGTTGATGGAGGAAAAAAAAGGTTAACCCTTGAACAATAGAAGGCACGACAACAGTTTTAACCATGTAGCACCAGACTCATGAACACCAAAGAGTGTTAGGATACAGAGATGCAAGAACATCGGGGTATTTAGGCTAAACTCAGATGATGGTAGGATTCATATTGAGAGGTCATCACAAGGAAGGTTTATCTGAGGGAGTGCCATGTTCAAGGGAACGAGTGCTGCCAAACAACGCTTTCTAATAATGAATGCAGTTGTATTGTCTACTTTCCCTATCTGATTAGTTTAGTGAGTCCAGACGGGTAAACTCATCGATCTTTTCATATTTTAAGAGTCTAAAAAGGACAGTGAAAAGAGCGACTCTATGCCATATTTGATTAGTTTAATAAGTCCAGACAGGCAAACTCGTCGATATTTTCATGTTTTGAGAGTCTGAAAAGGATCGTAAAAAGAGCGACTCTATATCTTGTCTATTTAATTTAATGAGTTCAGACAAGACAACTTGGTGGTATTTTCATATTTAGAGAGTCTGAAAAGATCATAAAGAATGACTCCATGGTGGTCCCTTTGTCATAGATGTTAACCGAGTGCAACAAAAGGTTAATAGTATACCTGAATCGATTACTTTTCCATGAGTTAATATATTGAATCCAGATAAAGAGAAACCTATATTCAATAGATGTTGACCTCATTTTGTTACGAGTACAAGGAGACGGAGTAAACTCGTTTTTCGTCATGAATTTTTAATGAGTCATGCAACAACAAACTCAATGCCTTCATCAAATTTTAACGAGTAAAATGAAGAAAACTCAAGGTATCTTTTTCAATTTATTAAGCAAGGAAAAAGAGGTAAAAGAACTACTCATTCCTGCTTTGTAGATTTAATGAGCCCGAAGAAGGGGAAAAACTCAGGGATTTTTCGATTTAAGAGCGAGAAATGGTCCCAATAAAGCAAGTGCTCTTGTTGTTGCCGGTAGATTTTTAACAAGCCCAGTGACAAAAGCTCGGAATTTTTCAATTTAAAGAACAAGAAAAGTACCTAAAAGAATTCCTAGGTCATCTTTATAAATATTTAATGAGCCTAAAGAAAAAACTCAGGATTTTTTTTCAGTTTTATGAGTGTGAAAAAAATGCCTAAAAAGAATGCTCTAATGGTCTTTTTCAGTTTAATGAGCTAGAAAAAGAGCGAAAAATAGTTTCTCAGACCATCGTCGTATGTGTTTAACGAGCCCAATGATAAAAAACTTGGGGATTTTTCAATTCAAGAGCAAGAAAAGTCCCAAAAAAGAACATGCTCATATCTTCTTTGTAGTAGTTTAATGAGCCCAAAGAAGGAGACTCGAGGTTTTTCAGATTAACGAGCAAGAAAAATACCACAAAAAGAATGCTTGCTCTTCTTCATGGTAATTTAACGAGACTGAATAAGGAGACTCGAGGATTTTTCGGATTAACGAGCAAGAAAAATACCATAAACCGAATTCTCGGTCTTTCTTGATCTTATGCTTGACAATAGAAGGGTCTATGCCATGCATTTCCTCATAAGATCAAGGGAAAACATCGCAGAAGTCCTTAAAAGGGCAGGTGAAGCTCACAATTTCCTCAGGATTGTGATTGGCTCCAATCTGTATGTTTTCCACGATGCCTGTCGTGACAAAAATATCGATGAGCAATGTCTTTGAAATATTGCCCATGTTTCCTTCCGCCTCCAAAGTTTGGATAGTCGTATAGGGTGAGGAAACGATTTCTGGTATGTCAGGTGATAGGATTTGAAGAGGTATCATTTTCAAACCAGATATCAAAACATGATGGTGTGAGTCCTCCCAAGGTTGCTCTTCTAAACTTGTGATCTATCTAATAGCTTTGTCCATAGGTAGGACTTGATTGAGGGGATCAAAAGAAGGAGATGTTATGGGAGGGGCAGTGATAGTGTTGGTCGTGACCAAAGTGACCGGAGGCTTAGATGCAGATTGAATGGCTTGGTAGGCCAATTCAGCTATTGACAGTGACATTTTTTCTCCGTAAGTGTCAATGTCTGAAGAGGTTGGGAGGATCCAAGGATCAGTCGGTTCATGAGGAATGGATGAAACCATAGAGACCGTCTATGGAACTGCGGACGACGGAAGAGGGAAACAACCCATCAGGGAATATCCCTTCAGTAGATTGGTAATGATACTGATGTAAGAGTTAGGTACACCACCCACTAAGGGTACAGAGCCACTAGGTAACAGGGAGTAATTTGGGGTGCAAAAGGACAACTGGTCCACTGTGACTATCTTTCCATCTAAGGGAAATAGGATGATAAAGAAGACCGAAGACACAATGGCCTTCATGGAATAAGTCCAAGTGAGGTCCAAAAGCAGATTATTGTCAAGTTTATGATCCGTTACTTCGATATCCACCGTTACCATTTTCCCACTCAGAGTGATGGGGTAGTCGGCAAGGTAACCTTTTGGGATGAAAGTGTGGACGTCAAAAGCTTTAAGGGAATACGACGGAGGGGATACGGTTGGAGAACCCAAAGTGAGCCATAATGAAGCTGACATGATGCAGGTTGAAGCACCTTCATCAATGATAGTTCTATGTATACCTTTACCTTTTGAAAATATTTGCACCTGAAATGCAAGCTAGTGATAAAGGGGAGGTTTACACTTTTCCATGTTTAAAATTGCAAGCATGGAATCATGTGGGTCGATACCACCAATAGTCGAAAGAAAATCTTTCCTTTGTGCTGGACATGTTTGTAATACTTCGAGCACGACATAGCCGACAGCGCTTGCACCAAGTCTTCTACAATGTTGTAGTTTTGGGTGGCACGTGCAGATGTATTGTGCATTGTGCGTTGAAGTGCCCCTTTAGGGGGCAGAATTACAAGATCAACAACTAGACTTTCAATATGCAAATCATTGGGAGGCAGTGGGCTTTGACTTGAGGAAGGTTCGTCTGCATGATCGACAAGAGCTCCATAGGATTTGTCTCTTGTTTGTAGATCTACCGTTTCAAAGGTGTAAACGGTAGAAGATCCTTCACCCGCTGAAGGATGTTGCGAACCACCGTTGCCCCTTTGTGGGGGTTTGGGTTGGTTTGCAATGAGGTGTTGATGCTGCTGAGCGAGGAAAGGATTATTAAGGACTGCGGGGGTCCTACCAGTATCCCTTTTAGCAATGAAATCTGTGCATTCCTAAAGATACAGACACAAATATGTCATGTGGTCTTGCGCACATATTTCAAAATGGAATCGGGCAAGTTTATCCTTTCCATCATTAGGAGGTGTAGCAGCCTTCTATTTTTGGTTTTTCTGCTTTGTTGACTGCTCTTTAAAAGGAGCGGTCTTTTTCTTATTATTGTTGTTCTTACCACCAAGTTTTTGCGTAGACTGCACAGAAATTGTCGTGGTGCTAAGAAGAGCAGTCGATTTGGTAGAGGGGTCCATTGACATCCAGGCAAGGTGACCATTGATTTGTTTTACATTAGCCCCAGAGGTTGTGCCGAAAATCCCATCGGTGTGTGCTCCGAGGTGCTTAGTAGCGGAGACATTGGAGTTACAAGGGGCATTGGGGATTACGTCGTAAAGAGTGCCAAACTATGAATATATCAGATCTAAGTGTTGGGCACAACGTATGGATTGGTCTTCTGTGACCGCACCACCTAAAGTGACATATTTAACGATTTGCAGGAGTAGGGACTTGCAGAACCAGTGCACTAAGAGATAGTCTGGGAGGGGAGCTTTGACTAACCTCCGCCTATGTCTCCATTCATGTATATGATCAGAGATGTGGGTGGTCTGTATCTTGACGTAATGAAGTGAGGAGCTCTGTCCCAGTGTCACAGCGGATGGGTAGCTGGAAGTGCTTTAAGAATTCCATCGCTAGAGTGTTGAAGGTATTTACTAATGCGCATGGTAACTCAATGTACCACTTAGTTGCATTGCCAGTGAGGGTGCGGGGAAAAAGACATAACCAGACACTATCATCCACCATGGAGTTGGAAACACACCAAAGATGATAGGTGGTGATATGGGTGCCCAGATCCTCCCCTTGTTTCCCTTCGAACTTGGGGATGTTTGTTGGTATTTTATGCAGGATCGGCGACCAAAGTAAGTTATGATAGATGGGGTCATTTATAAGTTTGTACAAGTCGGGGATATCCAACGTTGCCAAGAAAGGAGAAGTGTGTGGTGCCCCTAACTTGGACTAAGGCGATGACATATGACTTGAGGAACCTTGCGGTCCTCCCATCATTTGAGTCCCAATATTATACATAGGCTACGTGGTATAGTAGTTGCCTTGGGGTATGGCGTTGTAGTGTGGATTTCCATGGGGAATCTGATGTTGGGGTATAGAATTGCCCCCAAGATAAGCAGTGCCCCCTTGACTCATTTGAATTTGTGAGTAGGGTGCCCCCATGGATTGGTTGGGACCTCCTTGAGGATTCCCGCCTACCACAGAACTAACCATATGTCCTTGATTGACATAAGGAATGCTCATGTCAATCAATGACTGACCATGCATGCCTGAGAATGGAGGGGGAACTGTTACGTTCCCGACCAGTATGTGCATATTGGGAATGCCCCCAGATACTTGAATCTGGGGGTTTGAACTATACAATGGTTGTTGACCATATTGTTGGTGGACAAGAACCGCGCTAATAGTGCTATATTGAGCATTATAAGGAGCATTGCATGTAGCATTTGTCAAAGGTATATAGTTTGACACTAAAGGGGTGGAACCTATCATCGACTGGGTTCCACTCGTGGAGGGTGTCATGTGAGTGGTTGTACTTGGGACGAATGGGATAGCAGGGTTGCCATCAACGGTGTGGTGGTGACTGTCGACTGGGAAGTGGTGGAGGACCAAAAGTGTCCACAAAGTTCCACGACCCATTAGTCATCGACGAGATGGATGGAAATGTTCCAACTAAAGAGACAGGGAGTACAGGTGCCACGGGAACCAAGAGTGGGTCCAACGAATTCGTGAGTGGAGGATTAAAGGGAGGAAGAAATCCTTCGAATAAATCCTCCGACAAAATTGAATCATCAATTGTCCAAACAGATTCCGTGTGAGATCTAGGACACTGATTCCCCGAATAGGGGGAATCTGGTTCACTGAAGCTCGACGGATCTTCCACAATGAGTGGACGAAGTCCTAAAAATCGTCTAGATTGACGATGAGGGAGGGATGTAGCCACGACAATCATTAATTTTTATCAATAATTTTTATCATGATATTTGTTAAAGTCTCAATGATAGCACACGGGTACCTAAAAAATATAAAAAATACACTAAGTTGATCAATAAGCAAACAGAGGGAAATGACCCTATCTAATAAGCATCGATCACTAGAGATGAAACCCAGTATCACAATGAATAACAGAGAGGGCTACCCAAATGTACAGTTATGGTTACTCTAGAGCTTCACCCGAACCTCAAATTGAGGGGCCAAGTACTCTCGTGAAGACGAGAACCCTCCCAAAAACTAAAGACAGAGTAGGTCTGTCTGTGTTAGGTACCAAGGTAGCCCACCCCAGTCACCTTGTGTAAGTCCCTAAAAGCTTGGCCACTAAGGATACCTCAGATCACAGAAACTACTGGGGGGGACATAGTCACAGATAGTACGCTGTGTGGGTAGGATACCTGAGTCCCCGACTTAGCTCTGAAATCCCCGAAGGGATCCCCAATACACAGAATACCCAAAGGAGTTGTAAGCGAAGGCGGGCTACCTTCACTTACAGTCCAATGTTATCTCGTATTTAGCTCCACTTTGATTGGAGTGGTCCTGGTAGTCTGAGTGCAGAAGGAATTTTCTCTCTTTTAATAACACTAATTTTGGTTTCTGATCTTGGGCAGTTTACTCACACTACCTATCCTAAGTTCCTAGCCTGAACTGATGTTTGTTTGCTTAATAAAGAGTCACTGATTGATTTTAGGTAAATTTTATGTGTACTTTTTTAGTGTCTTCGATAGGGGAGTTGACGTATGAAATGTGATGGGACTCTGACTCAAAAATCATGTACAAGACAATGATTTAAAAAAAATATATTCAATTCAATGAAAACAAGCAGTATTCTACAGGGGAGAGTCTTTTACATATTCATATTTGTTCCATGCATCCTAGTCATTATAACACATGCATAACCAATAGAAATCTTTCCAATGCTTTCCTAACAATTATTTGAAACCAAAATAAAGCAGCTTTTAACCAGCTAAACAGAAGAATGAATAAAAAATGTGGATCTTTCTTTCATATAAAAATTTTTAAGAAAGGAAAAAAATCTTATTTCCTAAAAAAAAAATTCTTTCAGGACACCGATCTTGCTAACAAAATGTAGTTGCAGACCCTCTTTCATTCCTTGAGTAGGCTTCCTATCCCCTTGAGTTTGCAGACACAACTGTATATCAAGATTTTAAGGGACTAATGCTCTATAGCAGTGGCCACAGAGAGTTACTGGGTCCACTAACGCTCTGTTTGTGCAGACACAGAGCTTTATAAAGCACTGTTTAGTCTGCTAACCTGTGTTAGTGTGGGAAAACAGCTCAAAACAGGGCCTTTTGGATTAGATTCAAGGTTGAATATGTGAAGGCAGAATGCAGCAAGGTTTTTGTGGGTCAGAAAGGGAATGTAGAAGTACAGGGAGGTCTTAGAAGGAGGAGGAAACTGAGAACTGTCCGGGTAAACCGGGAACTAGATGTATAGTCCCCAATGGAGTCACCAATTCTACTATAGGATAAAATGCACGGTGTATGGAGAATGGAGATACCCTCAAGGGTCTTCTTGGGACCCTTGGTAGACTGTAAGATTATCTGCAACCATCACAAAGTTACATGCATGTCCATAAACATTAAATAACTATCAAAGCAAAACAGGTGGATTACCTCAAGCCTTCGTGTAGATTTTCTAGAGAGCACAATGCAGCTAGGTGGGAGTCCCTTGAGCCAGCTCCAGATCAAGTCCTGCACATAGAAGAGACAAGCATAATCACAACATACAACCTTGATAACTAATACATGAATACATAAAAGTCATCTAGTTACACATAACTAAGCTACTCATGCTAAAAGGTATTGGACAAACAAATAAATGAATGATAGTACCAACACCATGGAGTAGACAGTACAACTGCAGTTCTATTAATATCGGAAGAGTGATTACAACCATCTATTGCATTAGCCTTCCCTTACCCCTCCAGCTTCTCTCTCTCTCTCTCCCTTCTTACCAACTTCTTATGCTTAGATTTGAGACTATGCTCATCAATCAAGTAAGCTATTCTTTCAAATGATCTGACCCTTATCACAATAGCCCTAGCTTTGCTATGTAGCAATTGAGTTAGGGTTGCCAAGTTCCTCCATGAGTTCCTTAAGGTAAAAGCAATGAAGTTTCCATGCTTTTCAACTCTTTCCCATTTGCCTCCTTCATTAGGATTAGAAATCCCCCAAATAGGTCAAACTTGAGATGTTTCCTTGCTTTTCTTGAGTAGATTTAGGAGCAAATATCTAGATATTTATGAGTCAATTCTCTCCTTTGACCTTTAGAAATTCATTAGGATCCACTAACGTTGTTCCCGAACTAACAACTAGAGTTAGTAGGGTCACTGACGCACCCTTAGGCTTACAAAGAATCTTTATAAAGCATGTTGTCAATGTATAGCTAGCGTTAGTGTGGAAACAAGGCATGTGATCTTGGTCTTTGCTTCAGTTATCATGTCTTTCCCCTCTAAGATGATGAGGGGGTCATTTTGCTGTATAACAGTGGAGACCTCTAAGAATTTAATATCACATCCAATTTTTCAAACCCTTTTATCTATTGAAGATTCATGTTTAGTTCAATTTGAGCCTTCTCTAGCTTTTTCTTTAAACTTGCCACCTCTTCCTCAATATTTCACAGTCTTGGATTTTCTCTTTTATTTGTTTCATTAAAACATTTTCCACCTTCTTTACTTCTTCATGTTCAAATTTCAACTTGATAATGTCTTCTGAATTTGATTCTTCCTTTACATATTTCAATAAGATCTCTTTCTGCTTTATATTATTTAGTTTAAACCTTTCTATTTAATCTAGGGCACTAATTAACTCCCACTAAAGGTCTACCTCACCTTCCTCTTCTTCTTCATATTCCTGGAAATCCTTTTCAAGTTCTTCCAAGGCCTCACCGGTTCCATATTTACTAGAGGGTTCATTGGAACTTTTAGATCCACTTTTATCTTCTTTATCAAAGAAATTTTTTATTTTGAATTATCTCTCTTTTTGCATTTTGTTAGAATTGTTCTTCTCTTTCCCTTTAGGCTCATTTTCCTCTTTCTTAAAAGGACATTTTGATGCATAATTCCCCACTCTTCCACAATTAAAATACTTCAATGGAAGTTTTCCTTTGTACTTACATGTTCCTTTCTTCAACCTTCTGACAAATTTTGCTTGTTCTTGATCAGAACCTGAGCATGACTCTCCTTTCCTTCTATGGGCTTGTCTTCCTAGAAAGATGCCTCTCTACTGACTGTCTTCCCTTTTAGAATCCTCATCTCATATGTTGTCAAAGAGCTGTGTAGTTTATCTTTGTTCAAAGTATCAAAGTTTATTGTTTCTCTATAATTGAAACCTTAGGATTGAATTTAGAAGGTAATGACCTCAATATTTTTTGAACTATTAGACTTTATTTGATTGTTTCTCCTAGAAAATTAAGCATGATATTTACAACTTCATCAACTCTTAAAAAGAATTCAGCTATATTTTCATCTTCATTCATTTTTAAGGTCTCAAGTTGCGTTCTATTTACTTTTAATTTGCCCATCTTCAGCTTTTTATCTCCTTCATGAATATTTTCTAATTAACCTGGATATCTTTAGTTGTCTCACAATGCATTAATTTGATAAATTTAGACTCACATAGACCACTCAAAAGTGCATTCATAGCTTTTGCATCAGCTATAAAATTCAGTTTGGCATCTTTGTCACTAGTTGTTTCCTGTGGTTCTTCATACCCTATTATCACAACAGCCCAGACTTCTAATCCTAGAGACATTAAATATGTCTTCATTCTCACTTTCCAGAAGGCATTATTTGTACCAGTAAATAGAGGGGCCTTATTTGTTGATCATCCTTCTTGACTAGTCATTTTACTGACTTAGGACCTCCTTCCAGTTGTTAGACTACTACTGAAGGAACTTGGCTCCGATACCAATTGATATTTATGATTGGGAATTACTAAGAGGGGGGATGAATCAATAATTAAAAATTATTTACTTTTTCTCAACTTAATTTCTTTCTTATGCAGCTAATGGTTTGTGTTTGTGCTCAATTATTATTGAATTCCTTTTGCAGATGTAAAATAGAGATTTGCATATTTATTTATGAGGAATCCAAAAAATTCACACAACATTCAAGAATAAACACATGAAGACACCAGATATAAGTGGAAACCCCGAAGGGAGAAAACCACAAATTTTAGGATGAAAGTGATGTGAAGGCAAGATGCTACTCCTTATTACATCATATTTTTTTAGGCTCCTACCTCAAAGGAAGCTCCAACTCCCACAAGTTTTCTGCAGGCTACAACCCACATGAGGCTCCTACCTCAACAGGCTACAACCTGTTCATTTTCAGGCTACAACATAGAAAGAGACAGAAATCTCTCAATCACAACATCATGTCACAAGCGTTGTTTAACTCATTTATAATTCTACTCTCAAGTCTATTGTTGCACTGCTTCTCCTTTTCACTTTGTAGCACTTCTCTTGCTACTCATCAACTTTCTTATGCATATTGTTTCTCTTCAAACAAAGGTCTTTTTACCATTCCACATTGTATATTTTATAAGCAAGCCATCTTGGTTGTTTGTATTTGAAAGAATATGAAATGAAGCATTGTCTATTGGACTTCCAAAAACTGCTCACAAACTTGTCTCTTCACTTCTAGTTTTGAAAAAAATAAATAAATAAATAAATAAAAATAAAAATAAAAATAATATATATATATATATATATATATATACACATACATACATATATATACACATACATACATACATACATATATACATATATACATACATATATACATATATATACATATATACATATATACATATATACATATATACATATATATATATATATATATATATATATATATATATAAATAATTAAAAATTAAAAAAATATAAAATGAAATAAAAAAATATAAAATAGTAATATAAAATAGATTTGAATTAAAATAGCTCAATCAGTAATGATTATAGGAGACAAATCAAATTTTTTATTGTCCACATTTTCTATTCAGTAAAACCTATATATATTTCATCTTTTATAATATACTTCACATTTAATTTTTAGCCTTTGCACTTCACATCACTTTCATCATTTTCATTCAAGCTCACCAATCTAACATTTAACATTCAACTCGCCAATCCAACAATCAATATTCAACATGAATTATCACCAATGTGGTTAATGACATCAATGCCAATATTACCAACACTCCCTGGTTACCACAATTTGACACATCAACAATGGAAGTAACAAAAATGTTATTCTTGGTTCAGCTGCCTAACCTCCCACTCCCTTTTTGGCATTATCAAGTTCTTGAAGACATCATAAACACATTAGGAGTTTTTGTCAAAATAGATAGTGAAAGAATAACAATGAAGATTTTGACATATGCCCACATTTGTTTGGAGATCGACCTCAACAAGGAGTTGTTAGATCCTATCCAGTTCAACAACAAACACTTCCAGTGGACACAAAGTCTAGATTATGAAAACACGGCCTTCAGATGTCATGTATGCAACCAAACAAGACATCTATATGATAATTATCCTCTTCCCAAAAAAACCAACAAATATTAGGAAACGGTAATGACACAAAACAAAGAACTAGTGACCCCAATATCCCCTTCCCTTTGATGATGAAGAAGAGGTGAATCAAAGGGAACCCCCAAGCAAAGAAAATGAGGAAAGGAATGAAACAAAAACACAGAAGGCCCCCCTCCACAAACAACAGGTCTCAACCAAAACACAAAGATGGAAATCACACCAATACCTACAATACATGAAGCAATGGTAACGCAGAATGAGATGATACCATGAACTAAAATATCTCATGTATCTAAGAGCTCCAAAATAGAAAAGGAGCTCACCCCTGCAACAAATCCTAGGGATTCCACTCTAGCTATTATCCAACCTGCCACAGAGATCTAGAAGGAGACAAAAATGAAGAAGGGGAAGAGAGGAAAAGTGGATGACTTCTACAATTATACAAGTCGTTAGGCAATCTAGATAGTTTTTTCTCTATTTTGCTCGGTTTTGAAGGCTATAAGCCACTTATATGATAGATCTAAATGATATTTTTTCTCTAAATACATGTTGTGCATGTATATACAAAATATAATTTTATTTCGTTTGCGAATAATATTACGTTTCTTTCCCAGAAAAAAATACATAATATAAATTACTAAAAATTGGAAAATGTAAAAAATAATTAAAAAAACAAATTTTTAATTACTCTTCACCCATAATAATAATAATAAAGAAGAATAATAACTACTTTCTCATAGTTTTTTATTCGATAAACTAACCTTATTCTTTTGTAACATCCTAACCTAATCCTCATTCCAAAGAACTTCTAGGAAAGGAAGAGGTTTAACTTGATAACACAAAATGTGACTAGGATAAAAGTAGAGTTTTTAAATAAAGAAAATGTATTTATTAGATATATAAAAAGTATGTAGGTGCCTATCATTTCGGGCGAAATATGTTACCCATGAATCCATCGCAATTATAAATTATTTCTCTGCAACATTGTTTCTTTAATAATTTATGTTTTTGGTTGCTAGGAAGCAAGCATGAGTAGATCCAGAAACTTTGCTTGTGAGTTAATTTTTCATAAAAACTTGAACCCGCGACTTATTCTCATGAGGTAATTCTTTACAAGGATTTGAACCCATTACCTTTGTTTATGAGATAAATCTTTCCAAATACCTGAAGTCGTGACCTCTGTTTAGTATGACGTAACTTTTACAATGAATTGAACCCATGACCTTATTTGGGAAATTTGCATTCCCTCGATGGTGGGTTATAGGAGATTTGTGGGTGTGTCTGGAATTTTCGTGAACATGATAAATTCTGATCAAAGTTATTAACGTAAAGTGCTCGCGTAATATCCAGATTCTTAAAGCGCAGAATGCTATAAAAATCTTTAATTCAACTTTTCATGTATAGCAATAAATAAATTCTATGCTATCGAGTTGTATTGAGCAGTCGCTGTATATGCCCATCGTTCGATTTTGCCAAGGCCGAAATCGAAGGGTATATACAGCCCCCGCTCAATTAAAGCCCGATAGCATAAGATTTATTTGTTGCCTTCATCAATTTATATTTTCCAACAACGTGACTGCAATATTAATGTGCTCCGAAGAACGTCCCCATCACTAGTTGAATCTAACTAGTCTCTCATCAAAGGGAAATGAAAAGCACTGTGAAATTTAAAAGGGTTCAAATATAATAAATTCAAAAACTATGAAATATAAAAGGATTAAAATATGATAAATTCAAAAACTATTATGTTAGGTTAAATTTGATTCTTTAATTATTATTATTATTATTGGTCGATACAATATATATATATATTTTTTTTTGGACTCACATAGGCTTAAACCTAAAACCTTTAGGGACCAAATTCCTTGTTATAAAGGCCATCACCTCAATGTAGTTGCCTAGGTGGGTTATAAGGGTTTTTTTAATTTATGGAATAATTTTGGTAGCTTAGTTGGCATGTAATAAAATATTTAAAAGATTTAGGATATTTCAATATACTATAGTTCGTGTATGTATTATGAGTGAGTAGGAAGGTTGGAAGAAAAGAAAAGAGGGTGAAAATGAGAGAAAATTGTAATATTTCAATATAATATAGTTTGTGTATTATGAGTGATATTGTTAAAAAAAAAGAGAATAGAGTATAAAAAAAGAAGAGGGGATAAAATATGAGAGGAAACTATGAAAAAAAAGTAGAAAAGCAGATTACAGTGAATAATGGTGTATGTGATATTCTTTATTATAGAACACAATACAGTGGCGGAGAGTTTCTCTAAAAAAGGTTTGGTTGCGACTTCAGGCTCGATCAAGTACAAATTTTATGTGGAGGGCAAGCAAATATCAGAAGGAAGCTTCAAAGTCGCATAATTTTTTTCTTGGATACATGATGTTTTAACATACTGTTTTGATTTTTACTCCCTAACATTAGTATGATACTCCTTACTGCATAGTTGAATTGTATTTCAATTGTACTCTTAGATGGGCACTCTCATATAACTTGGATGTCTTTAGTTTTGTTTTCTGGGTGCTTATGAATATGAGGAAATATGGACAATGACCCTTGGTACTAAACTATTTTTGCATATTTAGTTTCCTTTTAGACTACAGACTGGTCATATTTCTAATGTCCTTTCATAGATATCAAGTTATCCACTTTGATATATGGATTTCTTGACATTTTAGCACATGTACTGGAACTACCTATCTTAATAAAAGTGACATCATTTTTTTCCAAAAGAAAAGATAAGCATGTGTTTATGAATTTTTAGGTTTATATGCATGTCTATTTTATGTAGGGATTTTGGGATTTTTATGTGGATAGACTCTATTTTAGGATAGGGCTTCTAGATTTCTTATAGTGGCACATGTTTTTATTTTGAAATAGGAATTTCAAAATTTTAATTTAATTATGAATAATTATTAGATGGATGGTAGGGATGTAACCTCCACAAAATATTTTTGGATATTCTCATTAGTATACACAAATCAAAGGTTGAGATTTATCTCCAAAATAGTTATGTCCTTTTTTCCCTTTGATTAAATTGATTAAATAAAAAATGACATAAGAACAAGTGTCATATGAAATGAGTTATGGTTTTTTGGGCATGTGGTATTGATAAGCCATGGTATTGGCCCATGACATTGAAACAAAGCCTATTTAAGATTAAGAATTTCCATGGTAAAGTGAGGGTGAATCACCATGGTTAAGAATATTGTTACATGTTATTTTTAACTGTTTATAAGCTATTTTTGTTAACAAGAAAGAAGAATAAAGATTATATTAAAATATATTGAGTTAAAACTCACTTTAGATACACGATTTACATAAGCAAGTTGAAATCAGTGGAAATGGTCAAAATGAAGTATCTATCAACGACCTGGAGTACGTATCAACAACCATCAATAAAATTTGACCTTTAAGATTTTGGACAAAATGATATAATATCTATAGTATTCCACTTGTGCATTCTCCAATACTGACCCTAACAAAAACCAAAATTTACAAAGCATTCACCCCTTTGCCCTTGTTAAGGAAAGGGGGACTACCCCTTTTGCCTCTACTACCAAAATTCACCTTGGTTTAGCCTTGAACCCAAATTAGCCATGTGATAAGCCTTGGATTTTTTTTATCTAAGAACATGGAGACATTTCTTCTTTGGATAAACTGATACAATCGATAAATCCACTTGAAAGTACACCTTAAATTTTTATTTGAGGGGAGAAATCCTTAATATAGATTGTGAATTATATTCAAGGAATCACCAAAAATAATGGCCTCATGAATTCCCACATTCACAATTTGCCTCAACCCATGATGTAAAGCATAGACTTCAAAAACATTGTTGGAAATGTGACCTAAACCCCAATCATACTTATGTTCTTCATGATTCTCAGGGAAACAATTACCTCCCACTTGGCTCCACACATGGTTTTCCTTTGGATACTCCATTGAAGCTTAAGAAGAAATATTTTTGCTCCAAGAGGCGCGTCTAATCAAATTCCTCCTCAAATAATCTTACTTTCCATCTCTCTTTGAGATTTTGTTTCTCCCCGATGACCCACTTTGGATCAAAAAATTTAATCCATTATGATTCCTCCCCATCCAACTTCTAATCCTCTTCATTTATTTTCTTAGCTCGAAAATATTCTCTAAGAATCCTTATTCCTTATCCCACCCTCCTAATGAAAATTGCCCTTTCATCTTTAAAAACAACGTGATTTCTAGTGAGCCAAGTTTTCCAACATGCATATATAGGCAGTACTACCCATATTCTCTTAATTAATTGTTTCCTTGGAAAATAAGCATTATAACATTTTCCCCATTTTCGCAATAAGTCTTGAAAAGAAGAAGGCCAAATAACCCTTGATTTTTATTGAGATAAATCACTCCCCATACTTCAAGTGAGAAAGGGCAATTCAAGAAGAGATGATCTATATTTTTAGCAGTGTGTTTGCACAAGGCGCACTAGGAAGGTCCAACCATCCCCCTTTTTAATAAATTCTTAGTTGTTAGGATCTTCCAATGAGCTAATTTCAAACAAAAAATATTAATATTTGGGAGGCAGTCTGAGCTCCAAATAAAGGCCCAAAGCAAGAAGAGGGAGGTCTAATAACAAAGAAAAGAAAATATTGATAACCCATTTTAACAAAATATAAATTACATGCCTAACCCTAAGAGTCTTAATCTAACAAGGAGGAAGGAGCACATCCACCGAGAGAAAACTCGAGAGATCTGCAAATACTAACAAGATGACTTCAAATGTTACATCGGGCCTAACTCAACCAATGCAAGTCCAATGACGAGGAGGAGATATCCTACAAATATAATTTATGATAGGAAATCAACAAATTATGTCGGGGATGAAATAAGGGATTTGAGCCTAGAGGAGGATTTTTCATAATTCCCACAGTCCAAAAATTTATTGATTTCCCATTTCCTAGAATCCAAATCAACTTAGATCTAATTAAAGGAATAGAAGCCAACATTAAATGCCATGGTAGATTTTAGATTTTTATGGTTTGTTCTTGTAGATGGAGAATTTGGATTATCCACAGTAATATACGAAAGATGTCGACATTTCGAATTTTGAAGAGAATCCTTCTTTAGGATGATTGTTGAAGAAATATGAGCCAAAGTGAAGGATTTAAACTTGTCTATAGCATGACCCAAAGAAGGATGAGGGAAATTTTTGAGACATATGGGCAAGCCCAAATATCTCATATCGATCCACTTATCCCTTCCTGCTATCCCTAAAATTATGAATATTGATCCACGAAATAGTTTGCTAACATTCCAAGAATACAAATGACTTTTACCCTCATTTATAAACCCCCCCCCCCCAAGACTCGAAAAAAATCTTCCAAAACAAATTTGAAGTTTTATTCAATAATGCAAGAGGAACCACAAAGAAGGATCATGTCATTAGCAAGTTGGGCATGATTTATGCTCTTTATACATCCTAAGAATTAGATTCCAAGGAGGGATTGACATCATCATTCAAATTCTAGCTTCCTACTCAAGGATTCATCCATGAAAATGAAAACAATGGGGGAGAGGGGGCACCCTTGCTTGAGGGCCCTAGATTATTTAAATAAACCAAGTGTGTATCAATTAAATCGGGGGGAATCCAAGGCCCAAAAATACAAGAAATTATCCAAGCTATAAAAATAGAAGAGAACCTCATTTTTTTTTAAATAGGAAAGAGGAAAGAATGATTTGCACAATCATAGGTATTGGCCATATTAACTTTATGACCATCCCTTTGTCTCCTTTGGACTTTCTAGAGAATATGGCTTCCTATACTAAAGAAAATTCGCCCATTAATGTCTTTTATTAATGAACTCTCCTTGATTTTCAGAGATCATATTGGGAACAAGAGACACAAGTCTTTGAGAAATAATCTTTGTAATAATATTAGAGAACTTTAAAAGATAAATAGGTTTGAAGTGAGAGAAATAAGAGGGCCTTACATATTTAGGAACCAGAGCAAGGAAGGACAAATTGAGAACACCATCCATTTCGCCATATTTTTGGATGAAATCCACCATTCTAATAAAATCATAACTAATTGTGTTCCAAAATTTTTGAAAAATGTGTCATGTGAATCCATTGGGACAAAGAGATTTATATGGATCAAAGTACCAAACAAAATTCCAAATTTCTTATTCCATGATAGGAAGCAAAATCTTTGTGTTCCCCAATTCTAAAACTAGATGGGGAATATGGACTAAGAAATCTTCCACTCAATCTGCAGAAGCATCTCCATCTTCTTTATATAATGAATCAAAATGATTAAAATTTTCATCCTTTATTCTATACATATATTAAATAATCTCTCCATTAAGCTCCATATACTTGATTATATTTTTCCATTCCCTCATTTTTTATTGTTTGTGGAAGAAACTAGTATTTTTATCTCCTGGTCTCAAACACAAACTTCTTGATTTTAGTCTCTGGGTCTCCTCTTCTTCCTTTAATTTCCTATGTAATTCTTGAAAGGTTTTTCACTCTTTAGCAAGAAAATCCTTAATGACTGGAGCCTCTCCCTTTTCAAAAAGTATTCCCTCTAGATTGGATCTGATTTCCCCACTTTCCTTTTCTTAGATTTGGACCTTTCCTTTGCCCACTTTTTAATTTCCTATTTTAATCCCTTTATTTTATACTCCCGTATGAATATAGGAGAACCAATTACCCACCTCGACCATTCTTAATACAGTAGTGGCTTAAAATCCTCATCGTTCATCCACAGAGGGTTAAAATGGAATGGGATGGGACCCTATAAATCTTCCAACTGTAAGAGAATATTGACTAGGAAAATGTTAAACCTATCCCATGCCAAATGAAATGAAGAGGGATATTTTCTAGTGAGAGTTTAGGCTTCATATCAAACAGGTCCAACTAGGAAATCAAATCCTCCACCTTTTCCTAAAATTGATATCTTACAAGACTACCACCTTTCTTCTCCCACTAGTTAATTGTAACATTAAAGTCCCCTCCTAAAATGTAGTTGGAGTTGAGAAGGGCTTCCCTCTATCTTAAAAAAGAATTCCAACATTCTACCATGTCATGATACATATTTGGCATGTAAATGTTTATTATGTTGCAAATTTTCGTAAATGGGAGATGAATCAATCTAGTGATGATCTAATGATGAGATTTTTCTTCTTATAGAAGATTGAATAAGGAGTATTACCATAGAGTAAAAAATCCACCTAATGTGCTCCTTGAGCTTACCGCCATGTATTTACTCATTTTCAAAATTGTTTAGCATAATGATAGAGCTTAACTCTATTGTAATTTCATATACTGGAGGAGGACATTGGGATTCTCTGATCTAATTACGATTTTGATTCCAGATTCATTTTTCTCATTGTTCACCCCCCCTGCAATTCTAGGATATGATATTCATTATTTTATAGAATCATTGGGGATGATATGACGGCCAAAGGAACCATATTTATTTTGATTTTTAGGCAGTCTGAAGGAAGGAAAAATAATAACCAATTGAGTTCCTTTTCTTTATCCCTTTCTGTATGAGCCGATCGTAGATCCTGATTATATTTTCTACCCACTTTCCTTGTATATTTTGAGGGATCAAAAACCATTTCCATTTCATTTTCCGATTTGTTGTCCACTAAGGAAAATAAATTGAGGTGATATTTCCCTTCTTGTGGAGATTCAAAATCCTCTTCCTTTTTCGAATTTTCATCTTCCACCAAGACATTTCACACGAGGTCATCTTCTGCTTATGCGAAAAATTTCTCATCATGGAATTCACCATCTATTTTTTCTCTTTGAATCTGCTCAAGTTCTTCAATCCCCTAAGATTCTCCTTCATCCTCTTGATTTTCCAAGACAATGATTTGATTTACATGTTTATAAATATTATTTCTAGCTCCTAAGTTGAATCTTTCCCCACATTCTGAGGACCTGATGGAGGAGGGGCCATTTGGGGCGGTGCCCTAGTTCTTTTGGGGATTTTGGCATGTTTTTTTCTTCTTCTCTTTTTGATATTCCATTGAACCCATCCTCATGCTTCTTAAGGGCATCCTCATCTCTGGGGAAATTGCTGGCAGAGTGCCCATAGTCATGACATTGTTTATACTTGAAACAGATCTGATCATAATCCACTTGTTGAATGAAATACCCTTTATCCAACGAGAGATGAATTCCTTTTGGAAGGCCTATCTTAAGGTCTACTTCTACACAAATATGAGCACATGTTGTTGAGCTTTGAAATTACACCTCTCCTACACATTTTCCCAGACTTTTCCCCCTCACCAATACTCCATAAGCTATCAGAAATCATTGCATATTGATTCTAAAAGAGCATTTAAGTGGTTTTCTAACTATGTTTTTGTGTTTGCTGTTTGAATTAGATTTTGCTCATTAGCTGCAGAATGCAGCCACTTTTCGCAGTTTTTTTTGTTAAACTCCATGTTGTAGGTGTCATCAGGAAAAACAGGACAAGTGGGTAGATCAGGAATGACATGGACATGGATCAGGTCCTATTGGTTCAGCCAGATTCATCAAGGAAAGTTGTGGTCAACGGTGGTCAAACAGAGGAATCCTACAGCAACAGGACTTCGTCTTCAAGCACGTGAAGGATTCGTGGCCGTTCCTAGATCCTTGGGGTCATGTCGATAGCTGTAGACTGCCCCACGATGCGAATCCAACAACCACAGTTGATAGATTTAATAATCTCGGCAACCATTATGCTAAATCCATGGACATTGTCTTTTACATGTCCTCTGTTCACGTAGTTTTACAGGAAAACAGTGATGTAACCTTTGTTATAAATAACGTGTTTCTATATGCATAGAGTTAGTCTTTTTGAATGTAATTTTGTTGTTCAAAGTTCACTGTGTCGTGACACTAGTCTTATTGCTGTAACTGTGTTTTGATATATAAAGAAGACTCTGTTTCTATATGATTGCGTGAACATAATTTTGGATTGATAGCCTGTTGACCGAGGCTATGCAGAGGGCACCTGTATGCTGAGGTTTCATTTTCGTTGTTGTTGTACAGTTTTTATGTATCGTTTCCTTATTTTCTCTGCACATGTTTCATAGTTATTCACCTGTGTATATATTTCTAATATTTCCTTCATGTTTATGATTTTACAAGCTTTATATATTGATGTTAACGCTGATCAGTGTGTGTATGTTTCAGGACAGAGTAGGCCCGGCCATTTTTCATGCAATTTTTGTAATAAATAGTGACATGGAATTAATCTCTCTACTAACTTTGTTGTTCTTAGTTTTTTTAATTCCAGTTATGCTTTGATTCTAGTCTTGTTCACTTGCTTTAGTAGTTAGTTTAGATATCATATTGCTCATGTCATTGACGATTATCTCCAAAAGCCATAGCTTAGACTAACTGGCGAGGAATCAGATTATGAATGTTGTGATTTGATTTTAGTTTTACTTTTCTGCAATTAGACAACAACTTGCTCATATCATTGACGATTATCTCCGAAAGCCATAGCTTAGACTAACTGGCGAGGAATCGGATTATGAATGATGTAATTTGATTTTAGTTTTACTTTTCTGGAATTAGACATCAACTTGCTCATATCATTGATGACTATCTCTGAAAGCCATAGCTTAGACTACCTGGCAAGGAATCAGACTATGAATGTTGTGAATTGATTTTACTTTTACTAGAATGCAATTTTTGATTTATTTGAGTGCAGTAGCTTAATTCATTTTTCTGTATTTAGACAGCAGCAGAGATAATGGTTTCATGATCAGTAGTTCATTATTGGCTTGATTTGAATAGCAGTACAGTTTTGTTCAAGTATTAATTTCATCATTAGTATGTTCTAAGACCCTCTGAAGTGTTAAGTTATGGAAATCATTATAGAGGACATAATTGCCTTAAAATCTATATCCATACTTGCCTTCTAGAGTATTCTTAAAACTTAGGAATAGGATTTCCATTCATATTGGAGATAAACAAAGATAAAAACCCCCAAAACAAAATAAAAATTGAAAACGACAAAAAGGTAAGAAAGAGGTTGTCTTGCACATATAGTGCACCACACTTCATCAGTTTACGACTCCTAGATTGATAATTAATGTAGCAATTTAGGACACACTAAATTGACCAAACATTTTGGCGTCGTTGTCGGGGAAGTGTAACTAGGTAGCCAATCTCTTAAAAAAAAAAGGGAAAAATTGATAACTTCTTGAAGTATGCTATCCTCTTGCACCTAGTGTGATCTGGAGGATCAGAAAAGAGATTTGTTAGTTCAATAATTTCTTGATTATGCTCTCTTCTTGCACCTAGTGTGACCTGGAAGATCAGAAAGAGAATTATTAGCCCAACTTAAAAAATAAAAAATAAAAAATGACATGCATAGAGCAAGAGACTCTAGGGGAATGTTTATAGCTAGGGAAAAAAGTTCGATTTTCACAACTCCAGCTACTTCAAGGCATAGACAAGATACACCTCCATCATCTCTGACTCACACTCCCAGCCTTAGGATTCCTAGAATTTAAGGGGCAGCAGCTGGATTAGGAGACTCTCCCACACTATCCATCAAATCTGACATAGGAGAAGAACCTTTCTTCACTTCTACAGGGGAACATATTGTAATTAGAGAAGTAGAATCACTTGGAGAAGAGGAGGGAGAAATTGTTCCTCGTTCACCATTAATAGAAGAACCAGAGGACTCTGAGAACTCTGAGGAAACTATCATGACAGAGGAAGTAGTGAATGGATTTGGAGGAGGGGGTAGAGGTAGAGGTAGAGGAGGAGGAAACAGTGGAGGAGGTAGAGGTAACAATGGGGTAAATAGGGATGGAGATAACTCATTTGGATTCCCTATAGCCGATGAGGAGACCCATACAACAATGAAAACCGTTTCACCATCTGTCCTCCCAAACTTTTATGGGTTGCGAAGTGAGGATCCTGAAACATTTCTATTTGAGTTTGAAGTCTTGTGCCGAACCTATGACTATATGGAAGACTCTCAAAAACTCAAATTGTTTCCTTCAACATTGAAAGGAGATGCTTTGAAATGGTTTAGGGGATTAGTCACCCAATCTATTAGGACTTGGAATGATATGAAACAAACATTTTTGGATAGATACTTGGATTATTGTATGCCCACCAATCATAAGGATGAGGTATTCAAGATTATGCAAAAAGAAGATGAAAACTTGGAGGATTTACTTGAAATATTTCAATACAACTTAAAGAGAGCAAAAATGAGTAATTTAGATGAGGAAACCTTGAAAGCCCTTATATTGAAAGCCATTAGAGATGAATGGATAGATATTTTAAACATGATGGGGAAGGGAGATATTTCTCAACTTCCACTCCATGACATAACAAAACTATGTGTCCATCTCTCAAGGGGAAAATCTAAAACTGGAAAAGGGCCTAGAGATCATTCTCTTCTTAGAGCAAACAAATCTACAACTGGATCAGTAAGTAGGGCAGAGATTGTCAATATGCTTGATGAGTTCAAAACTGATATTCTAGGGAGCCTTAGTGAACAACTAGACACCCTTAAAATACAAAACAAACAGAAAGCAAAAGTTGAAGCCTTAGCCATCTTTTGTCCAAAATGTAGAAAGAAACATGCTTTAAGGGAATGTCCCTTGGATGCAAAAAGTGTAGAGACATGTGTGATTTGCTTAGAAAGCCATGAGACCAAGGATTGTCCTTCAATTCCTGGGCTCAAAGCTGTCTTTCAGGAAGATCCAAATTCAGTAGAATCCCTTTGTTTTGTTTCAAGAAGACCATGGCAGGGGCCACAAAATCAAGGATTTAACAATCCTATGAACTTTCAGCTCCCACCAAATTGGAATTCTTGGCAACAACCTTGGCCCCAATCTCAAAATCCATACCAATCATGGGCACAAGGGATGCAAAATCCTTATGGGAGATTTTCTCAATTTTATCAATATCCTCCATCTTTTCAAAATCAACAAAATCCACAAATTCCAAATCAAAACCCACAACTTTCATTACCATTTCCGCAACAACAACCTTCTCAACAAAATCCAAATTCTCAACTCTTGCTTCCATTTCAACAAAAGAAAAATCAACTACCAGCCCAGCCATTGCCAAATCCCAATAACAAAAATCCTCAGAATGCTTACATGGTAGAAGGACAACAATTTCCTACCTATATGATTGTTCCTCTCAATGATGTACAACTCAGGTCTGGTAGAGTTTTAGAAAAACCTTCTATAGATGTTCAAGAGCAAGATACCTCTAAGGGGGATTCTCTTCAAGTCAATAAAGGTTCCGAGGAAGCATCTCTTCAAAACCCAAACATTCAAAAAGAAAAAGAAAAAGAGTCAACCCCCACAACTCCTGTAGTTAAGCAACCTGCATCTTCATCCACACCTCCTTTCCTTGAAAGATTACAAATTGACAAAGGAGTGGAAAAAAAAAATCTTTTTGCCTGACTATGATTTTCTAGATGAATTAAAGAATGTTTGTATCAAGATTCCCTTGCTACAAGCCATTAGAGAGATTCCTATTCTAGCAAAAACAATAAAGGAGTTGAGTCTCAAAAGACCAGGAAGGAAACCAAGAGATACAAGAAGAATCCACCTGGTAGGAAAAATTGCAGATATCATGATGGGAAAAATTACCATGCAGAAATATGTAGATCCAGGAAGTCCAATTGTCAAGACACATATAAATGGAATATAAATTCCAAATACTTTGATTGACTTAGGGGCTGCTATCAACATTATGAGTAGACAGACTATGGAACAGCTTAAACTTCCTAATCTTCTTTTTACACCTACCTTACTGCAACTTGCAGATAGATCAATAATCAAACCAGATGGTGTATTAGAAGACATTTTAGTCTCCTTAGATTCTTGGGAATATCCAATAGATTTCATGATTTTGACTCCCAAGAGTAATTTAGGAGGGCACCCACTCATCTTAGGAAGACCTTGGCTAGCCACAGCTAATGCTTTCATTAGTTGTAGATCTGGAGATATGTACATTTCTGATGGTAGTTCGACAAAGAAATTCAATTTGTATCCTCCAGCAAAAGAAGTTACAGAAGTAGGAAAAAATGAATGGATCGATGATGAGGACAGTATACAACTTGTCTTTACCATTTCTGAAATTAGTGAAGATAGTCAAGTTCTGAACACATTAGAAAATTTTGGAACATCTTCAGAATATGACCACACACAATTTCGGTTAGATTCTGACATTGAGTATTTATCATCAAGACAAATGTCTCTTTACTCTATGGAAGAGTTTGGTAGTTCTACCATTGAGATTTTTCCAGGTAAAACATTGAATATCAACAAAAAATTGGAGAAATCACAACAGGAAGAGCTAACCAAAATCTTGCAAAAACATTCTACTGCATTTTCATTGGAGTATACTGATATGAAAGGTATTGACCCTAAGACTTGCATCCATCATATCTATATCGAGGAAAACAGTAGACCAATCAGACAACCTCAGAGAAGGATGAATCCAAATCTTCGGGAGATAGTGAAAGAAGAGCTCCAAAAACTACTCAATGCAAACTTCATTTATCTAATTTCAGATAGCCGATGGGTTTCTCCTTTGGTTATAGTACCCAAAAAGAATGGTAAACGGAGGGTATGCATTGATTACAGGGAATTGAACAAAGCAAATTTGAAGGATCACTTTCCTTTGCCCTTTATCGATCAAGTATTAGATACATTAGCAGGCAAAAAGTACTTTTCATTTCTGGATGGTTTTAGTGGTTATAATCAAATTCAGGTAGCACCTGAGGATCAGGATAAGACCACATTTACCTGTCCATATGGAACTTTTGCTTATCGAGTGCTTCCTTTTGGATTATGTAATGCACCCGCGACATTCCAAAGAGCAGTGCTAGGAATTTTTTCTGATCTGATCCATGATTGTGTAGAGGTTTATATGGATGATTTTACAGTTTATGGTGATTCATTTGAAGAGGCATTAGAAAATTTGGAAAAAGTCCTTATAATATGTAAAGAGACAAACCTTTCATTAAGCCATGAAAAATGCTTTATGATGTTTACTGAAGGTATTGTTTTAGGACATCATATTTCAGGGGATGGGATTAAAGTTGATAGATCAAAAGTTGAAGTCATCTCCAAATTGCCTATTCCAAATTGTCAAAAAGATGTTAGAAGTTTTCTAGGATTTACTGGATATTATAGAAAATTTATAGAGAACTTCACTAAAATTGCATCTCCACTCTTCAAACTGCTTACAAAAGACTGTGAATTCAAATGGGATCCTGATTGTCAATCAACATTTGAAACTTTGAAAACAAGAATATCTGAAGCGCCTATCTTAAAAGGACCAAATTGGAAACTCCCTTTCCATATTTCTACAGATGCTTCAGATACAGCTCTAGGGGCTGTGTTGGGTCAAAAATATTTAGTTCCTTATGACATTTACTATACCAGTAAAAATTTAACTCTTACTGAGTTGAACTATATTGTGACTGAAAAAGAGTTTTTAGCTATTGTTCATGCAATCAATAAGTTTAGACATTATATAACATGCTATGAAACTTTTATTCATACTGATCATTCTGCAATTAGATATCTAATGAACAAACCTATTACTAATGGCAGAGTTACAAGGTGGCTCCTACTTTTACAAGAATTCAATATTAGTGTGTTGGATAGACCAGGGAAACAAAATACAGTAGCTGATTTCTTGTCTAGGATCCAGAATACTAAAGAAGATTCTCCTGTAGAGGACAAGTTTCCTAATGAATATTTATTTGCAGTAACTACTAAGACCCCTTGGTATGCAGATATAGCTAACTATTTGGTTACAGGGAAACTACCTCCACATTTATTTCCTGGTGAAAGAAGAAAGATTATTCAAGAGAGTTCAAAATATTCATGGATTTCTAACGAATTGTTTAAAACAGGGCCAGATCTTGTGATCAGAAGATGCGTTAGGGAAGATGAAATGCCTAATATCCTCAAAGCATGTCATGATGAACCATGCAGCGGACACTTTGCTGACAAAAGGACAGCCTATAAAATCCTCTCTTTAGGATATTATTGGCCATCCCTCTTCAAAGATGTAAAACAATATGTCAAAAGGTGTGACAGTTGCCAAAGAGTAGGGAAACCTACCCTTTCAAATGAAATTCCATTGCAGCCATAGGTACTCATTGAATCCTTTGAAAAATGGGCTTTAGATTTCATTGGACCTATTAACCCACCATCTAAACAAAGAAAGTATATATTGGTATGTACTGATTATGTCACGAAATGGGTAGAAGCCAAAGCATTATTTTCTGCTGCTGAGAATTCAGTTGTTAGTTTTCTTAATGAGGATATTTTTACTCACTTTGGTGTTCCAAGAAAAATTGTGACAGATTAGGGAAGTCAATTCACATCCAACCTGGTGGAGAAGCTGATGGAAGAATACAAAGTCAAGCACAGAAAATCTACTCCTTACCATCCGCAAGCAAATGGACAAGTGGAGTCTACAAACAAAGTTATTGAAGGAATCATCACCAAGACTGTTCATCTACATAGAAGAGATTTGGCAGAAAGGCTTCCTGAAGCCTTGTGGGCCTACAGAACTACATGGAGAAATACAACAGGACATTCTCCCTATGAACTTGTTTATGGGAAAGAAGTCCTGCTCCCCATTGAGTTCCAAGTCAAAACTTTCAAGATGGCAGTTCAGTTGGGAATGGATCTATCAGAAGTCCAAAATCATAAAATGGAGCAGTTGAATGAGATAGATGAGATCAAACAAGAAGCAATCCTAAGAACTGATCTAGTTCAATATCAAAGAGCTAAGTGGCATGACAAATACATCAAGGAGAAAAATTTTCAAGAAGGAGATTGGGCATTGCTATTTGATTCCAAGTTTAAAGATTTTAAAGGAAAATTTCAAACTCATTGGCTTGGGCCATATGAGATTGACAAAATCTTTAGCAATGGAGCGGTAAGAATCAAGACCATTGATGAACATCAAACTCCTCTTATTATCAATGGCGACAGATTAAAAATCTATCATAAGCCACTCTCAAAAGAGGAATTTGTCAAAATCTTTCAAGATAGTTCTGCAATAAGACTGGTGAAGAAGAATCCTTCTTCTCCACCAGCCTAGCCTTTGTTCTTTTTTGTTAAAAAAAAAATATGTGTATAAGCCTGAAAACCAATCACTGATTGGCAGTCTTATACAGAAAATACAAGGCGAAAATCAGGAACTCCTGACGCCCTATATTTTCCAAAAAAAAAAATCTTCTCTCATTGTATTCATAGTTTCATGACATCTCACTTCACTTCATTTCACCTCATTTCACTTCACTTCATTTCATTTTCATTTCATCATCTCATTCCACCAATAAAATTCATTTTATGACCATTTTCATTCATTTAGTCATCATTTATCCATCTCCATTCAGTCATATGATTACTATGTCAGTTTCCGCAGCCAGAGGCTGATTCCGCAGCCACCACACTGTTTTTCAACATTGATAGTCAGATGTTAGTTAATTGATCATGAAAATCAAATGTAGGTATGGCAAAAGGAAGATATTCTGAAGATATAAAGCACTAAGGAGCATGCAATAAGCAGCCAATCAAAGGTCAGTGGACGGAAGTGGTAAGTTTCAAGGTATGAGCAAAGTTTGTTTCAAATAGCGTTTTAAAACACATTTTACATAGTTATGAAACCGCCAACTCCATTATATGTAATGATTTGCCTTGATAGCTTCCATAACCGCTCCATAACATTTTCATAATTTCACCACGAACCTTGCATTAATTCCTAACAGCTTTATGATCCATCTTCGATCTTAACTCGTGTTCAATCGTCCTTTGACATTCCATCTGTTAAGCCGGGTAATTATGAGGACGTGATCAATTTAGTCACGGCTCCTTTCCTACTGCAAAAATTCCACAGCCATTTTGTGATCAAGCTAACATCTATTCCGTAGCTGTCTAGTTCAAAACTTTGCCGGGTTCACTCTATTTCCATACTGCCCATCGAAGTTGCATTTGTATTTTTGGTCTACTCACATAAGCCTTCGTTTTGTAAACCCATTCTAGCCTTCGTTCTGTGAACTCATCCTCGCTACCTATTCTCTGTCTCGCCATTTACGACTACTGGTTTTTCTACACAGTCCTTCCACATTCCCCATGAGCACAACCGTCTCACCTCCGTCAGTCTATCATTCACGCAGACGTACTTTAAAGCAGGGGAAGGAATGGGTCCTTTGTTGAGAGCAGAATCGGAAGCACCCAAATTTATGGAAGGGTATCTGCAAGTGAAAAGCATGCTAAGGAAGGCCCGGTGGCTACAATTTATTCAGAAATTCAAAGGCTACAACAAGGAAGTTACGAAGACTTTTGCGAGATCTTTTGACGGTGTAGAAGTGGAGGTTGGAGACCTTAAATTCTCAATCACAGAGGCATCCATAGCAGCTGCAACCGAACTCCCACAGGAGGGAGAACGGTGGTTCAAAAATAAGAGCTTTGACGAGAGAGCATGGAGGGTTATCCTACGAAATCCAGGTATGGATGTAACCATCTTTAATCGTGGAATCCCTGTCTTTGCTTTACAAGAAAAGTGGGCTAGTTTATTATTAATAATCTATAAATTCATTACCTGTGAGGGACGATTCAGGTCAATGTACATGTACCACACCCGGTTGCTGATGAATTTTCTAGAAAACCAAACTATTAATTTTCCCTACTTCTTGTTAAATAGCCTGAAGAAAATGTCCACCATTGTCCAAAAGAATCTGGGGGATGTAGAACTCCACTTGTATCATCACAGTCTTGTGAAAATTTTGATAGAAAAACAATTGAAGGCAAAGAAGGACACATGGGAGCAGTTTTTAGTTAGAAATTTCTTTAAAGATCCACAAGAAACCCCTGAAAGCAGCACACCAAGGAGAAGCAAAATAAAGAGAACAAGTGATAGAATTCAGGACACTCCTACTAACATAGTTGAAGAAACTAGTAGGGAAGAAAAACTGTTTGAAAGTAGGAAGGAAAGAACTGAGGGTAAGAAGCCAAGAAAATCAAAAGGGAAAAGAAATATTGAGGCTGTCTATCAAACCCCAGAACCTTCCTCAGAAGAGGACCACCAAATACTGTCTGAAAGACTAGTTTACCTTCAGGAATAGTCAGCTACAGCAAAGAGAAAAGGGAAAGAAAAACAGAGTATGGAGAAAGAAGACATTAGTCCACAAAATTTGAGGAGAAGTTCTAGACTAAAAGGGAAATTGAGGAAAATACAAATTAAAGGGCCCCACTTTATTGATTTAGGAGGGGAAACACCGAAACAACCTTCAACAATCCCTCTTGGCCGTGGCCCACACCATACTCCTATTCCTCAGCCAGATTTTGAAAATAGTCCTTCTCGGCCAGAGTTTGAGATCAGTCCTTCTCAACCAGATTTTGGGGATAGCCCAAGGAAGACTACACTTGAGATAGATCCAGTCCAGCAAGAAATGTATGATTATATTGAGACCATGGAGAAAACAGCCATAAACCAAGGCACTTCATCTGCCTAGCCTAATACAGCTCAAGAAGCTCAAATCCAATCACTAAAACAGGAAGTTTTTGAGCTGGAGGTATTAAAAGACACATAAAAAGAGAAAATGAAACATTGAAAGGACAGGGCAAGCTAGATAAGATTATTAACGGCAACACCATGTTGCATCTTGGGCTATGGTAGAAGAAAAATAGAAAATTAAAGAAAAAGAACAAGAGGTTGAACAGGGCTCTCATCAACCTCAAATTCAGGTGTCTAATGAGGAAACCGAGGATGACAGTGGTCCCAAGAAAGAAGAAAAGAAGGTTGGATGTATTGGCAGAGGTCTCAGAACACATGAATTGAAAGGAGGATGATCAAAGTTTTGGTTGCATGGGGACATGCAACACCTTCACAGTGGGGGTATGTTGAGCTTTGAAATTACACCTCTCCTACACATTTTCCCAGACATTTTCCCCTCACCAGTACTCCATAAGCTATCATAAATCATTGCATATTGATTCTAAAAGATCATTTAAGTGGTTTTCTAACTATGTTTTTGTGTTTGCTGTTTGACTTAGATTTTGCTCATTAGCTGCGGAATGCAGCCACTTTCCGCAGCTGATTCAACTTTCCGCAGCTATTTTTGTTAAACTCCAGGTTGCAGGTGTCATAAGGAAAAACAGGACACATGGGTAGATCAGGAATGACCTGGACATGGATTAGGTCCTATTGGTTCAGCCGGATTCATCAAGGAAAGTTGTGGTCAACGGTGGTCAAGCGGTGGTCAAACAGAGGAATCCTACAGCAACAGGACTCCGTCTTCAAGCACGTGAAGGATTCGTGGTCGTTCCTAGATCCTTGGGGTCATGTCGATAGCTGTAGACTGCCCCACGATGCGAATCCAATAGCCACAGTTGATAGATTTAATAATCTCGGCAACCATTATGCTAAATCCATGGACGTTGTCTTTTATGTGTCCTCTGTTCACGTAGTTTTACAGGAAAACAATTATGTAACCTTTGTTATAATTAATGTGTTTCTATATGCATAGAGTTAGTCTCTTTGAATGTAATTTTGTTGTTCAAAGTTCACTATGCCGTGACACTAGTCTTATTGTTGTAACTATGTTTTGATATATAAAGAAGACTTTGTTTCTACATGATTGTGTGAACATAATTTTGGATTGATAGCCTGTTGACCGAGGCTGTGCAGAGGGCCCCTGTACGCTGAGGTTTCATTTTCATTGTTGTTGTACAGTTTTTATGTATCCTTTCCTTATTTTCACTGCACATGTTTCATAGTTATTCACCTATGTATATATTTCTAACATTTCCTTCCTATTTATGATTTTACAAGCTTTATATATTGTTGTTAACGCTGATCAGTGTGTGTATGTTTCAGGACAGAGTAGGCCTGGGCATTTTTCATGCAATTTTTGTAATAACTACTGACATGGAATTAACCTCTCTGGTGACTTTGCTTTTCTTAGTTTTTTTAATTCCAGTTATGCTTTGATTCCAGTCTTGTTCACTTGCTTTAGTAGTTAGTTTAGATATCAGATTGCTCATGTCAATGACGATTATCTCTGAAAGCCATAACTTAGACTAACTGGCGAGGAATCGGATTATGAATGTTGTGATTTGATTTTAGTTTTACTTTTCTGCAATTAGACATCAACTTGCTCATATCATTGACGATTATCTCCGAAAGCCATAGCTTATACTAACTCGTGAGGAATCGGATTATGAATGATGTAATTTGATTTTAGTTTTACTTTTCTGCAATTAGACATCAACTTACTCATATCATTGATGATTATCTTCGAAAGCCATAGCTTAGACTACCTGGCAAGGAATCGAACTATGAATGATGTGAATTGATTTTACTTTTACTAGATTGCAATTTTTTATTTATTTGAGTGCAGTAGCTTAATTCATTTTTCTATATTTAGACAACAATAGAGATAATGGTTTCATGATCAGTAGTTCATTATTGGCTTGATTTGAATAGCAATACATTTTTGTTCAAGTATTAATTTCATCATTAGTATGTTCTAAGACCCTCTGAAGTGTTAAGTTCTAGAAATCATTATAGAGGACATAATTTCCTTAAATCTATATCCATACTTGCCTTCTAGAGTATTCTTAAAACTCAGGAATAGGATTTCCATTCATATTGGAGATAAACAAAGATAAAAACCCCCAAAACAAAATAAAAATTGAAAACGACAAAAAGGTAAGAAAGAGGCTATCTTGCACATATAGTGCGCCACACTTCATCAGTTTACAACTCCCAGATTGATAATTAATGTAGCAATTTAGGACACAGTAAATTGACCAAACACATGTATACATCAAATCTCTTGGTTATGATCTATTTATTTATTTTCCCTAGGAATTTTTTATGTTTCTCATTATATCCTCATCCCAATAGTGAAGAGGTAAATGAGTAAGCCTTACCCATATTGGAAATATTGAGATAACATCATTCTCAGGATTAAGATCTAGGGTCCAAGGATCCAAGTAAAGACCCTGGGAACCCATGATGTAAGGCCTAGTCCTAAATATGTTTTGACAGTGTTGGAAATCCATCAACCAATGGGGTCTCCCCGATGTGAAGTCCCAATTGGAACTCACATCGTTTGGAATAGGGGCCCCATCCAGGGTATCGGCCCAACTTTCATATATTCTTATAGATTTTCCTTGTCTCTAATTGTCAAGAAGAGAGAGGAGTCACAATGTGCCTTCAAAAAGCAAGGGGGTGTGCATGGTGAGTGTTCGGCCGTATGTGTGTCAAAGTTCTTTTACTACGGAGGGGGAAGAGAAGTGAGCCTCTAACAGACAAGTAATAGTACCACCACAGTAGAGGCACGCATAGAAAAATTTTTACAACGTCCAACAAAATAGTCCACAAAGATGTGACGGTCATTGCAACCATTACAACAAGAAAGATTTGTCTAATATCCAGCAGAATAGTCCATGAGGATGCAATAGTGATAATTACCATTAAAACACATTCTCAATATGACAAGTACCAAAAATAACTAAAATAGTTAAACTACTTTAGCATAGATGAAAGCAAACATGAATTACAAACCTTCACAGAATAGTCTTACAAATATTCATAATCCAAGCATGAAGAATTTTTTGGACATAAGCCTTCTGATATTAAGTAAAAGTTCCAAGAAACATGTATACAATGAACACCACTAGCTCCAATAGTGGAGCGTTGGAGCCGCTCCTTGCTCCCCAAAAGAACTAGTTTGACTCTCTAATGCCTTGCGGGAGGATCCAAGGTGAAAAGTAAGAATATATGATAGTCGGATCGATACCCTGGATGGGGCCCCTATTCCAAATGGTGTGAGGTCTAATTAGGACTTCACATCGAGGAGACCCACTTGGTTGACATATTTTCATCACCGTCAATAAAATGGCGCTAAAAGGAGGGCCAAATGACAAGCTGAGCCCTTTGAGCATGTTTTGAATCTCTTATCATAAATGGCTCATCTTTAAATCATATTCCTAGGGTGTTTTTTTAACTTTTCCCCTGGTGAACTTCCAATCCTCGATGAGTCCTCCATGACTTGTCTCAACTCAAGCTTGATGTTGAGTGTGATACATCCTTTGCTGAGCATGCATCTCTTTTTCTTAAGTTTTGTGAATATTATGAAATTGATTGTGAAGATGTCGCTTGTATTGTTTTCTACCTCACCCTTGAAGGTTGAGTTAGCTGATGGTGTCACACTCTACCACTTGCCTCCATTCATTCTCTTAACAATATCGTCGAGGAGCTTCATTTAGCATTTGATAGGTATGACTACCGAGATGTTTATAAAAGAATTGATCATCTTAGAATGGAGCCTGATGAATCAGATGAGGATTTCTCTAATTGATTCCTTCACCTTTGTTATGAATTTCCTAAAGAATATATGGATAGGGATTTCTTAAAACACAAGTTTGAGCAGTTGGTTCATATCTACTTGCATGGTCAATCCATACCACCTGATGTTTCTTCATCCCCAACTCTTGTAAACCAAGAGACACCCCTAATTCTAGAGGAGGAACCCACTATTCCTTTTGTTCCTTGTCCTCCTCATTTTTCAATTCCGATGTGGGTTCCTCCTCGCAATGATCGTAAAGTTGGGAAATATGCACATCAAATTCCTAATCTGTCTTCTTATCCTCTATTGGCTTGATGGGCCCTGACCTAGGTTTAGTGTTAGGCAACCAAGCAAATCCATACACTACTGGCCCTTTCGGCATCAGTCTGCAGAGCACAGACTGAAGTTTCACTTGAAGCAATATAAGGGGATGCAGGAACCAAGTTTCCACACCCTGAGATGGTTATGATGTCGTTTTTCTACCTTAATCCTTACCTTCACGCAGATTGATAAGCCTTTAGGGCTTATCGATGTATTTCCTCTTCCGTCTTTCAGAACCTCCGTGAAGGTATCCGACTGTCCTTTGCGCAACCCTAAACAATGATTCAAGCACTTATGCGCCTCTGTAACTATGTTACTATCTCATTTCCCTAATTATCTTAGTGGTTAGCCAACTTTATCATGCAATTAATATTACCCTCGCGTAAACATATATTATTACTTGCGTTCAAATAACAGATAGAAACAGATACATTCGTGCATCAATTTAACATTATAATGTAAACCCAGAACTTAACATATCATAATCAGATGCAATAATCAAAGACAGAAAACATAGTGATTCTAGAATACTTCTCTTTATTTATGATTCAAGTTCCCAGTACAGACTCTATCTACCCTACGCACACAGTTGCAGGGTTTCGTGCACTTAGGTGCGGACTTTCACCCTAGGCCTCCACGCACTCAGCTGCAGAGCCTCTTCCTAGACTAAGACTCTCACTCTTAGCTCACCCAAACTTACCAATGACTCATGATTTCTAACTTACTTACTGTTCTCTTAGATCTTCTAAGACTTCCCTTTTTATATAATCCCATGGTCCGCAAACCATGGGTAGATCTCCAAAACCAACACAACTTATCTAGTCTAAGGGTGGCAAACCTTTTTAACATTAGAAATCTTCGTGCTCCACGACCACAAAATGCATAGATTACATTTCTTTACACAAAATTCGGTCCTTCTGCCCCAAAACATGGGTGTTTATCCGCAAAATTAACCCCCAGGGGACCTGTTCCCAATAGGCCCCCAACACAAACATGGTGACTCGCCCTTGAGTCACTTGGCTGGCGTGGAGATCTTATTGCGAAGACCTCCCAACTCGACTTGGACAACTGCTACCTCGGCATCACACTACATTGTCGCCTGCTTCATCTCCTCGACCAGCTATTCTATCACTAGCCTTGCACTATCAGCCTGTACCTTCTGCTGAGTCGCTTGTAGACTGGCCAACTTGCTTTCAATGGTGGTCGCGATCACATAGGCCTCATCTAACCAAGGCTCAAGCGAGCCTTCAACACAGTTTCGTTGTGCCGAGCTGCATCTACCTGTTCCTTCAATGCCTTGGCCTCCTGCAGCTTTGCTAGTCCCTGCATCATGGCAACAGTGCACACTGTCACTTTAACCTCATCATAGCACTGTTGTAGTTCCCACGCTTCTATCTCTAGCCTCTGCACATTGGTGTTTTCTTGAAATTTGGTGAGTAGCTCGAGAAACTGCTCAAAAAGTGTCGTGCAGTCCATCATTTCACTTGCTACTACTACTACAGCATCTGCCATAGCAGTAGCACATTGCTCCCTGACTTTCGACAGAGTCGAAGTGTGATGCAGGAAAGTGTTCCCTCTGCGGACAGAGGCAACCCCTCTAGCCCTAGAGTGGGTCTAGTCACAAACAAGGACAGATCAACAATAGCTTTCCTTAAACAGTCATAGTTGGAGGCCTACCTCAACCGGTGGTCGATGGAGTTCCGTTGCGCTGCTCCAGCTTCCGCTTCCTTCTCCTAATGAGTGATCAACCTGAAACAATGCAAAGGAAATACAACAAAGCACATAACCAGAACAACAATGATCTATTTACTCACAAAGTCAAGAAGTCATGAGATATCAAGTACATTACATACAAGACATAGGAAAACATCATTGATTGCATTAATTATGAAATAAGAGTAAGCTTACAACCAAAGACTTGACGTCACAAGCCTTCTCAGAGGGATCCAGCCAACATGTTCTTCAAGCATTCACTCTTTGAAGATGGATCTCCCAACATACAAGTCTCTCTCACTTACAATTTTTACACAAGATCAAAGGCACTTCACAACCTTCCTCAAGCTGTCAACAATCCCACACTTGTCACACTCACACCAGCTATCTAACAAGCTCACAAGTACTAACAACACTATCAGCAACCACTCCAAAGACTAAGAATTCCAAAAACTAGCAACACATAGCAATGGTGGGAGTTTAAATAGGAGAAGGAGTCCCCATGAAAGGTGGGAGAGTGACCTTATCTCCAAGGAAGGTAGCATAAATGACGGAACAGCCACGCCAGAGAAAGGAGGGCAACATAAACTAGGCCAACAACCAGGTCTGGAGCCATCTGGAAGGCCGACTGTTGGAACAAATTCGCCCAATATGGATCATCGCGGGCACATAACTGGCCTTCCGCGCTGACATCGCTATTGAATAACGTAGCTAGTCATGTCATCGCTGGAGACTACAAGAGACAGTCACGTTGGCACATAAAATCAGACCATCGCGGGAAACATGTGTACTTCTACGATGGCAACGCTTCCGGGCTATTTTGGAGTGCCCTTTAGCGTGTTTATTTAGCCAACAGACGCAATGAGGCAGAAACCTTTGGAAAAGTGGGTCATTTGGCAGCATCAGAGAGCATTTTTCTAACATGAGCATGTACAACTTGGACACATGACACATTAGGAAGACTGGAGTGAAGACAGTGACAAATTACTGTGTAACAGATGCCCCCTAAAGTATGAAGCCCAAGAGAGAGGGAGGGGTGAAATGCTTTACGAAACTGACTGAGCTGGAACACCATTTGGAAGAACCTGCATTCAAGTACAACTGATATCTCTGATAATGAATTTCATGTAGTCTAGCCATGGGCATAGCCATCCAAAAGACATACGAACTAGGTCTGTGGTATGGACGCAGCCATCCAGCTAATGAGACCATGATGATGATAAAGGTATGGTCGCAGCCATCCATGAAGACTCAGGTATGGTCGCAGCCATCCATCAATGAGTCATGTAATCATAAACCAATCCACGCAGCCCGAACATGTGTAATCTGAGTTCGGGGTCTTGAACCCATCTGATCATAGTACAAATCCTAACATGCGAATAGATGTGCTGAGGTCGAGCATGATAGAACATCGCTTGATTACCGGTCAATGATGAAAACCGTTAACAAGCACAAGAGAAACCATCAATAATGCTAATGGTTCTCAAGGTATTGTCCAGCACAATCCACGAAGTGTGAAGAAGGAGCTGAAGTCGAACACTTGTGGAATCACCCAATCGACAACCAATGATGAAAGTTGACCATCAGGTGCGAAGAACTTGCCATTGAGGCATGCAAGCTCTAAGGTACCAAAGGGGATCTCTAGATCAATCTCCTAGATAATGAGCTGATGTCGACAGGAGACGACCCGTCGCAGGAGGGCCATAATGTTTCCCCCATCAATGACACGAGATAAGGAACAAGAGGTAGATGGCGAAACAGAGTATCAGAGGAGAAGACGAAGGTGTAAATTGCAGAAGGATTATACTCTTGAACATGTTGGCGACACGACTCCAGAGGAGGGTGGCAACATTCAGGCATCAAGGGATCAGAGGCTCGAAGGAGACGGCATGAATCGATGGAATGAGGCTAGAATGATAACCCAAACCCGCAGAAGGCCAAATTACGATGTATGGATATCCCAACCCAACAAAAAGAAAAAGTGTCGATGTTCAAGAGTGACTAGCTGCCATAGACAATCAATGATAAACCCGTTGTTGAGTCCAACCCAGTAATAGTTTAACGAGCCCTAGGAAGGAGAAGCTCGAGCCTTGTCATGGTGACGAGTCCAATGTCGTCAGGGTTTAATGAGTTCGACATAGGTAAAAATCGGAGTCTTTTTCTTGTTTAGAGAGTTTGAAAAATACATGGAAAATAAAACTCCAGGGGGGTCCTTTTTCGTAGAGTTGTGTCTCTCGAGCCCGAAAAAGTATAAAACGATACTCGAAAGAACCACCCGACCATTACGATCGGGGAGTACTTTTCGTAACTAGTAACTTCGACCCGAAAAAGTAGAAAAGTGGTGGAAGCACGTCATTTCGAAACCAATAACGAGCCTGAAACAACAAAAACCCGACAATATTTTTGTGTTTAAACGGTCGAAAAAGAGCTTAAAGGTGACCGCCTCTCGTTTCTGTTAACGAGTCAAGAGGAAAACTCGGCTATCTTTTCATTTTTCAAGTCGGAAAAGATCTTAAAGATGACTTTCCTAGAGGAACGAGTGGTATAAAGAGTAGCAACTGGTTACGGCAATGTTGGAAGTGCTCAAAACATGTAATGGTCAAGAGGCTGGCTAATAAAACCACTCATCGTTGCGGTTCCTCAAGAAAGGAGAAACCACCAAGTGAAAGCATATGATCAGCCAAAGAGATGGTGGTGATGGAATGAAACAAGCAATGCGCATATAGCAAAATTTAGTGGATAAAAACGACAATCACGAGATGTAAATCAGGTATGGGTTCATTTTTACACAAGCTTGAACCATGGAGAACTTTGCTTGGATTCGGTTTCATGTTTACACAAGCTTGAAACGAAAAACTATGCTTGTTATAAGTTCGCATGCCCCCAGCATAATGACGCAAATCGAGGTACATGCCCCCCAAGCTTCATTGCATTCAACGAGGTGGATGGAATGAAGGTTCACTTTCGAGATCTTGGAAAGACTCAACTTTGGATTTTACGAGATCTTAATCAAAGACTCGATTTGGAAAGGGAGTTGTTTCATTTTTTAATGAGGTTGACACAGTAAAAGAACTATCCTCATAACCCTTGCTTCATTTTTTAACGAGGTTGACATAAGATCAAGAACTTTCCTCAAAACTCCTTGTTTAATTTTTTAATGAGCTTGACACAAGGTCAGGAACTATGCTCATAACACCCAGTTTCATTTTTTAACGAGGTTGAGATAGGAACAAACTATCCTCGTACACCTGTTCATGGGCCATCCAAGAACATGGCTCCCAAGAGGTCTTCACGGGAGGGAAGAAACACACTCTGGGAGGAATACATGTCATGATGCACCAATGACAGATTGGGTTCCAATGCCCCCAGTACATGATGTACGAGACCATCTGCATGATCATCAACAAAGGCGGAGATGGAACAGGTAGCCACATAATTGACCTGTGGCAAGGAAGGTACTACTTGCGAGCAAGAACCGAGAGGGGATGACAGCTACGTAGGAGGCACCGGGGGACGAAAGAATGATAATTGATCTATAGTCACCATCCTTCCATCGTGTGGAAAACAAGCCACATGGAAAAGTGAAGAGACGAGGGCCCCCATGGCATAAATATAGTCACGGCCAAGGAGAAGACTGAAATCTAAAGCACCTTGGACAACCATAACGTCTATATAGATGGTTTTGCCCCCAAAGTAACAGGAAACTTTGGGAGGATCCCTAACGGTTGACTGGTTCCTCGGTCAAATGCCAATAGATTTTGTGTGACCGGCACAAGCTGTGGGGAGCCCAAAGCTTGCTAGGTAGTGGAGGGCATAAGACTGACAAATGCACCCTCATCCACGACAGTGCTAGGTACTGCCTTATCGTAGGCGTGTACTGTAATTTCGAAAGGCACATAGGATGGAAGGTGGAATGTAGTCAAATGACTCCATTCGAAGGAAACAACTGAACTACTTGGTGGGGGAAGCGTATGATTTCCCCCTGCTCTACAAGAACCGATGAAGGACTCTCTTGATCAGCGAGGATAGGAGGGTCGTTCTCAGACTCTGGATAATCTGAGGAGACGAGGAGAACATGAGCATGATGCTCTTTCGAAACAAAGTGATCAATAGGTGGTGAACCCAAGTCGACACTCTCTCTGACCAATGGTTGGTCTGGAACAAGCTTAGCACAACTAGGCTCGTAAGGAGGAGGACGGACAAGAGAAGAAGCTAAGTCAATCTCTTTGTCAATCGGGATAGGGTCTGAAGAGAGCCTCTAATAACCAATGGGAAGTTGGGGTGAAGAAGCTGTAACTCTTTCCAAAATGGCAGAAGCTTTATCCATGAGCGGACAAAGGTGAAGGGGATGGTTGCCTTCACATAGCCTACAGGGGAATCGAAACTTCCCTTTCTTCTTACCGTTTCCAGTTGATAGGGTGGCATCGTCATGAGCTTCAGAGGACGATGAGGGACAAGCCGGATCATGAGACCATACTTCTAAGATCCTAGGAATGCCAGGACAATCACGAAGAAGATGGTCACCCTTGCACAATTTACAAGGAAACTTAACCTTCCGCGGAGGAGCAAAAGGTGTTCCGACCTGAGATGTACTTAGAGCAGTAGCTTCACAGATGGACTCACATTTATCGGACTTCTTCTTCTTCTTAGTCTCCTGGTTACTAGATGTGAAACTTTCACCAGGCGAAGGAGGAGAGGAGGAGGAAGACACAAGGGAAGAAGGCGTAGGCTCAACCTTGGAATCAACATGTCGCGGTTCAGACGAAGGAGACGGTGGAACAGGAGTCATGACACTCGGGACCACCGAGGTTGAAAACAACCATACGGGCAAACCGATGGTTAACCCCGGCAAAGACAATGTTGCCATATATGGAGCACCGAAGTTTCCAAATGAGGGAAACAGACTAGGATTTCCATCTGGGGGAAACTTTGGCCGGTAGACTCAGGGAATGTTGCCATCAAGAACGAGCCTGAAAAACACTCTTATCACAACCAAGAACGCAAACTTTTACCAGGAATCTTTCATGGGCAGTAAATTTTATGACACAGGAACAAAACTTGACCTTTTCATGTTTCAAGAGTCGAGAAAAGGACGAAAAGGTGACTCTATCTCTTTCGAGGTTTAATGAGCCTGAAAGGACAAGTGCTTAGATGGACCTTTTCTTTTAGGGAGTCCGAAAAGGAACGAAAGTGACTACTCCAGAGAACTAGGCAGAAGGTTTACCAGACAAATCTGTAAAACTGCATATACACCTTGGCAGTCATATGATAACCAAGGACTTTCCGTATGGCAGTCAATCTTCCTGAATGCTATGTTCGATGTGTTACGGCTTGTAAGGCGGCAAACACGACTTCCTATGGATAAAGGATGATAACCTAGTGGGGTCTCCCAGCATATACTCAAGGTACATGGGAGCACAAGTCCGTGCTAGACCACTATTGAGTCACAGAAGGAGGAATCACCCAACCTTGAGTGGAAACAAAAGTGACTAGGTTTAACGACGTCGGAGTACATCTCTAGCCTAGACCTCTAAATGTGTGCGTTATGTTCCAATGCGTTGTTAGATTTATTCAGTTCATTTTAAAGTTGATCTTGGATTATGTTTCAGTTTTCAGACCTTTCCGTATGTATATAACAAAGCCTAGGATGCACTAGAATGAATGAAATATCCTTTTCTTTGATGAAGACCTACCTATGGGAGGGTAGAGAGATCATTCCCAAACCAAGAAAACCAAGGCAACAAAACAGTCACTCAATGCAATCAGACATCAATTCCTAAAGTGCAAGGATACTACTAATGAGAGATATAATACTTCGCTTTTCAATATGCAACTTGAAATGCAAATTCACTTTCACTTTTGTATGCTAAATGAAATGCAATCTTTTTGATTTTGATGCCTCTAATCTAAAAGAAACCAATAAGCAACAAAAAAATGTGGAAAAATTATTGATCCAAACAATTGTAATCTATGTCAAAGTAGTGAAGAGAAATTGAATCAATGCTGAGATTGGTCCAATCAACAATAACTAAACAATCAACCAAAAGTAAGCAAAGGGGAAGGCTAAATCAAACCAACAGCAAGCAACAAACGAATCCTTGCAAACAAGCAACCAAGCGAAACTGATCCAAAGGACTTGAAACAATGAAACTAGGTCACCAAGCAAAAAATACAAGATTCGTTCAACAAAGCTCACAAGAGAGTGCCTCAATCTCTAAACAGTGAAAAAAAAGTCATCAAACAAGAAAGAACAGCAAGGGACTAGCAAGATTGACGGATTCAGGAGGCAGAATTGAAAAATTCAATTCTACAGAAATCAACACAGGCAATACACTAGCAATAAAGCACTGATAAAGAACAATACGCAGGAACAAAGCGATGTCAGCGTGGAAGTACATGAATTTTCCGTGATGGTCCGATTTACAGAACCGTCATGACTGTTAAGCGTAATTACGTGATGAGCAGGATACTACAAAAGAGGTGACGCGATGACAGCGCAACTGTTAAATTAAAAGACGTGATGATGTTCAAAACAGTAACAGGTGAACCAAAAACTCCCAAACCAAAGACAATCAATCTTTAATCAAATAAGGACATTTCCCATATCAGACCAGGAAACTCAAAAGACTGGTAACTAATCCCCAAAACTTCAAAAGAGACCAAAACAAAAAGCAAGGCAAGAGAAAACAAGAAAAGAACAAAGGCTCCCCAGTATGGTCACCAATTTGTGATGCAGGAAAGTGTTCCCTCTACAGACAGAGGCAACCCCTCTAGCCCTAGAGTGGGTCTAGTCACAAACAAGGACAGATCAACAATAGATTTCCTTAAATAGTCATAGTTGGAGGCCTACCTCAACCGGTGGTCGATGGAGTTCCGTTGCGCTGCTCTAGCTTCCGCTTCCTTCTCCTAATGAGTGATCAACCTGAAACAATGCAAAGGAAATACAAGAAAGCACATAACCGGAACAACAATGATCTATTTTCTCACAAAGTCAAGAAGTCATAAGATATCAAGTACATTACATACAAGACATATGAAAACATCATTGATTGCATTAATTATGAAATAAGAGTAAGCTTACAACCAAAGTCTTGACGTCACAAGCCTTCTCAGAGGGATCTAGCCAGCATGTTCTTCAAGCATTCACTCTTTGAAGATGGATCTCCCAACATACAAGTCTCTCTCACTCACAAGTTTTACACAAGATCAAAGGCACTTCAGAACCTTCCTCAAGCTATCAACAATCCCACACTTGTCACGCTCACACCAGCTATCTAACAAGCTCACAAGTACTAACAACACTATCAGCAACCACTTCAAAGACTAAGAATTCCAAAAACTAGCAGCACATAGCAATGGTGGGAGTTTAAATAGGAGAAGGAGTCCCCATGAAAGGTGGGAGAGTGAGCTTATCTCCAAGGAAGGTAGCACAAATGATGGAACAGCCACACCAGAGAAAGGAGGGCGACATAAACAAGGCCAACAACCAGGTCTGGAGTCATCTGGAAGGCTGACTGTTGGAACAAATTCGCCCAATCTGGATCATCACGGAAGATAACTGGCCTTTCGTGCTGACATCGCTATTGAATAACATAGCTAGTCATGTCATCGCTGGAGACTACAAGAGACAGTCGCGCTGGCACATAAAATCGGACCATCGCGGGAAACAGGTGTACTTCTGCGATGGCAGCGCTTCCGGGCTGTTTTGGAGCACCCTTCAGCACATTTATTTAGCCAACATACGTGATGAGGTAGAAACCTTTGGAAAAGTGGGTCATTTGGCAGCATCAGAGAGCATTTGTCTAACATGAGCATGTACAACTTGGACACATGACACAGTAGGAAGACTAGAGTGAAGACAGTGACAAATTACTGTGTAACACGAAGGTTGGGCCTTCAACTACAACTCCGCGATCTTGAGATTAAGCTCTAGGTGAACTTCGGCCAACTCTGTGCATGTGTCGTGCACTCTCGCAGTGAGTTTTCAAACTTGCACATCGACTAGCTTAGCCTCAGGGATGTCCAGCTCCGGGACAGTCCAGCATGCTTCATCCACAACCTTAGTGAGGCACTGATTCTTATCTGTGAGGTAGATCACAAGGTTGATGGTGGAATGACACTATACAACCATCTGAGCATTATTGACCTTTTACTCACTGATCACCTGCAAAGCGCGATGATTGTGGGCCCAAAATTCGGCGATCACACCATCCTGCAAAAGGTAAAGCACTTCACTAGGAAGCACTATCGGATTAAGTTCCACACCCTTGAGGACACTGACAGTGGTCTTGTCAGCTTAGGTCGTTGTCGTCAATGCTTCGTCTGGCAGCACTATGGCTTAGGGGTTCCTAGCGCGTAGAATCCCCACGGCTTCTGAAGTTCCAATGGCCACACTAGTGGGCACCATGCTGGTCTGCATGTGTGAGGCATGGATCTGTTGTTCACGTAGACCCATCTAAATAGTTCCCAGTACCTCCTATTTGCTATTGCTCGAACTGTTGTAGTAGTTTTACGGTTGCATCCCAGACCATATCCCCTATATCATTTAGATCCTTGTCTATTAGGGTGATCAGATCCAAAGACATCTTGATCACTTTGGATTTCTTCCATGGCCCTAACTTTTCTGGACCCCTAGTGTGCTTGATACGGAATGAAGTCATCTCCGGGTCTGCTCCTCCCTCCTCTATCTATTTGTCCTATTCTTCCTTTGTCTCTGGTAAGGGCGATTTCTCTTTGTCAGAGTCACGCTCCTCTCCTCCTGCCTGTCCACCTGTCTCTTGCAAGGTAGCGCACTCTACCTTAGCCTTAGCTTCGGCCTCCTTTGTCCTTTTCGCGGCCAGCCGCTCTATCTTCAACTTGGCATCTTCCTTCTTCTGCTGCACAACGGTCTTGCTATATCCCGCAGTCGAGTCCAAGGCAGTGCATCATTCTGCCAGCCATCGGTCAAGGACTGCATCGATCACATCATCTGTCGCCAAGTAGGGTAATTCGTGCCACTTCTACTCAGGGTCCTTCCATTCCCTTATTGAGACATGGTCGAAATCAGTCTTGAATTCCATGTACTCCTGCAATCTGTCAAAATTGGTAGGTGACAACCACGGCTTGCGGTTTATGGCCATGTGCATGTTCATCTCCATCAAGGTCCAAAATATTTTGTTGCACTTTTTCTGCTGAGGATCCTTGGTAAGCCACAACGGAGAGTACTTCCTGCCTCTAGTAGGTCCGGCGCGACTGGAGGGAACTGACTATCTTCGGGTAGCTCCCATTCTACCAATATTATGGACAGCAAGAGCCATGCATAGTGGAATGTCTTGCTGATATCTTGCACCTCACGGTAGTTCACAAGGAACTCACTATAGAGGTAGCATGCCCAATTAAATTGAACTCCCTCGTGCATTGGGCCGCCAAAGCTATGACTAGTGTCGGCACTTCATCTACGCGACACTTCCGCATAACCTTCCCTGCCAAGAGTTGTGTGGCTATGTTACACAAAATATTGTCACCATTACATTCTGCAGTCAGTGTGAGTATATCACCACTCATACTTTCCTCCTATGCAAGTCTTAAACCTCAGCTCTTCATGTCAAGCTTTGAAAAATGAGAGAAAGTCCTTGAAAATCTCTAAAACTCTGGTTTCGCACTTTATCTTAGCATTACTTGCGGTACCGCACCCCCTGGTCATGTCCCCTGTGGACCTGCCCACTCTGTTTCTCTGTAATGGGTGCGGACCCCTGTAAAAGTAAAAAAGGCGCAAGTTTATTCTTAAAAACTCACTTTGGGTTAATTCTAGATGCTTCTAGAAGGAATCTTGAGGTGGCAAGTTCGCTCCTAGGTGGTTCATGCATCCCATAACTAAAGGAGCTAACCCCTTGATGTGAGGAGCTTATCCCTTTGAAGGAGGACTCTATCCCTTTGAAGGTGGACCTGGTAACTTCCTTCCTCTGCACTATAAAATGAGGCATTGGGCTGGTTACTAAGGAGGTTGAAAGCTGAATATTTTTGAGGGTAAATGTTGTTGGAATTTAGACTTCCTAATTGAGCTTGAGAGGAGAGATTACATACCTTTTGATCTCTTTGGGGAGAGTGTGAAGCTTGTCAAAGTAGAGGAGATTCTTGTTGGACCCTGGGAGGAGCTTGTACAACATCACGGCACCAAGGTTTTAAAGTTCTTCTTTGTTTAAAGTTAATACAATCAAGTTCATTTTTGTCAATAAGTTGTCTTCTATGGTTTATTTCATGAATTCCTTGATCATCATGATAAATATGGTTTATTATATTGGCTATGCATGTGTTATTTGATGTGTGCTTGTTTGTGTTTGCAGGTTCTTAAAAGGAAGCTCATTTGGACGGTCGAAGCGTGGCTGCCACAAACTAGCGTTGGACTTGAGGTAGGGTCTAAAACATCTCTTGGCTTTTATTTATAAATCGCAATATTTAGAGAAAGATAGAATTTGCTTGTTTTGCTTGTCGCTAGATATTTGTAGATACTAGGGAGATCGGTCTTGTCCGCAAGAATGATTTATCCAGCTGAAAAATGGCGACTCCACTGGGGACTTGAATTTTGGTTTTTTGCTTTTCCTTTTTCTTTGACTTGAGAAACTTTTTATTGTTTCTGGTTTTTGCTTGATGTGTGTGGAATTGGGTAGTTTTTAGGATCTTGAGTATATTTTGTTTTTTCCAAAATTTTGAAGAGGACCGCACGTTTTGTTTGTAACACAGTGCGGACATCCCCGCACTGTTACTTTACTACATAGCGCGGTACCGCATTTGGTTATATCGGAAGCTTGCGGACCCTGTCAAACTTTTTGAAAAACCTAAATTGTTTTCGTCTAGTTAAGTTTAGTTTTATTTTCGGCTTTTAGTGTCTACCCAGATCTGCATGTGTTCTATCAAAAAGCCTTGTTTATGAGTTTCTTTTAGCGAATTCCTCATCTCATCAATCTCCATTAAGTTAATTGGGTGTTTTGAGTCTCTTTTTTGAGAAATTCCTAATTTGATTTCCTTTGTTCATTACTTGGAGGTTTGTCTCAGTCTTTTCACAATTTTGTATCTTTTTGCTTTTTTTTTTGCAAAAAAAATTCCCCCTCATTCGTCGGGGGGGGGGGGGCTAAATTATGTATGAGTGTTAATCGCCTTTGAGTGTTTTTATTTTTGATCTTTGGAACTCTCACCCAATTTTCTTGACTTGCACTTGATTGGTTCTTAGATTACATTAGAATCATCTTGTGTTTGAGAATTCTCTTGCATAGATCACATTTGCATAATTAGAATTCTCATTTTCAGAATATGAATGAAAAATGTGCATAGATTACGTTTGCATACTTTTCAAGTGAATTGTGCATAGATTACAATTGCATAGTTTACATTCTGAAAAATCAATATTAGATTTAGATCAACTTTCTTTGATTTGAATTTACATATTTTTATGCTTGTTTTTAACACACAAAAATAAAAATAAAAAACACTGTTTTGGAATTGATTTGCATTAGTTTTTCTTGATGAAATTAGTGCATTAGAGAATTTGTTATATTTTCTCTTAGTGATCAATTTTTTGCATTGTTGGAAGTGAATGGAAAGTCTCTCCTTACTTTAGTTAGGATTCATCGAATTGAAAAGATTACATTATCATATTCGATTGCATTCATTTTTGGGTCGGGTCATAACACCATTGGTTTCATATCCATTTACCCTTTTGAGTAATAACAGTGTAAATAACACAACGCTTAATTAAAACTCATCTAGTAATTTTTACATTTTGAGGGCTCTTTCCACCAATCTAGCTTAAGCTAGTGTCTTGGAATAGGTTTTAGTTAACTCTCCAAGACAGTAAAACAAACAAGTAGTCGATCTTGCGGTAGGAAAAATTCCAATTGTTGCATGTATGCTCTGGGAAGCTCCTCCTAAAGGAGTCAAGCACGAGATCATATCTGAACCAGTGAGGTAATCAATCCTTCCTCATTGGGAATGATAGCAGATATACATGTATTAAAAATGGTAAACCTCGGATTAACCATTGTCGAGGAGCCTGGGGTCACTTGTTGGTAAACCTTGGATTATGTCAAGGAGCCTTCAAGGGGATTGAGCTTTGTTACTCTGCCCTTGTGTGTGTATCAGATCATAGACTGTTCCCCCAGGTATATTTGTTTCTGTTGGTAACCTTAGTGGCCATAATCTATAGGATTCTCTCCTAAGGTGACAGTGGAGGGAAGATCCCACTGTACTTGGAGCAGACGTCGACTAGACTCACTTGGACTCTCTGGGGGGTTCTCTTCACTCAAGACGGTTTAGTGACGAAACTTGTGCCAATCTGTTTCATTAAGCAAGTTGTCGGGGTAACTGTTCCAACCGCCCTTTCTGTATTGAATTCTGCGACGTTGGATTTCATCACCAACTAGTGTTTTCGGTACGGAAAGTTACTGTTTGTGTGTGGTTTGACTCCTAGATTTTATAGCGCGTGTTAATTTGTTTGTTTTTACTTTTAGATACCATAGGTGTGAATTGTGAATTTTAATTGTTAGGTGTGAATTGTGAATTGTTAATTTTAGTTTTAAATTGTTAATAAAATTCACTAAAGTTGAATATAATGGCAACTGTTCCAGAATTTACCAACCAAGGAACCCCTCTTAAAGAGAATCCTAGTACTTTTCCTTGCTTTGGAAATGTTGGTCCTCCTTATATGGCTACTTTGTCATTACCTGGATTTACAATAGGTTTATCCATATGGTTATTTTCAACTTCACTGGCCCCAAATACTCTAATTGTTCCACCTCATCCGATTGCTTCACCTCAACAGAGTTCACCATCTCAACATCACCAACCTTCTGTTGACCCTTTAACTTCTTCGCCTAATTTTTCTTCCTCCATTTCTTCCTCTTTGCTTGGTAAAAGCCTTGACGCTAGTAACCAGGTCGCTAAGAAGAAGAAGAAAGGGAAGAAGAAGAAGAAGAAGAAGAAGAAGCAAGATAAGAAAGAAGTCAACCAACCAACCATGGCTGTAAGTGTTAGTTGTGTTGAGGAAACCTCCAACATGCATCGTAAACCCGAATACCCTTGCAGGCTTTGTAAGAGTAACCACTTCCTTATCACTTGTCCTAGTATTCCAAAGGTCTTGGAAGTATGGTCAAAAAAATCTCATCAACTTTCCATTGATCCATCAACCAGTGATAGTCAGGTTCTTGGGAAAAATGGTAAAGTTAGGTTTCCTTGTAAGTTATGCAAAGGGAGTCATCAAACTCACATTTTCCCTCACATGAATGAAGCCTCAAAATTGTTGGAAAACCTTACTGTTCCATAGCAAGAATTTCCAACTGGTTACTGTAAAATTTCTCCCAACCTACCATCAACTGACGGAGTGATTGATCTAATTTCAAGTACAGTCGATCCTACTCTTCCATTGGAGAGTGAAACTCATATCACTCAGGTTGATGATCCATTAGTTGATCAAGTGGTCGATTCAATTTCACATTTGGTCGATCCCACTCTCCCTTTAAAGACTGAACTTCATACCACTCAGGTTCTTCTTGTTACATCAGATTCTTCTACACTGGGGGCATTTCACATGTTTCTACAGAACCCCCTCCAAGTATTGAGGTCTTTTCCTTTGATTGGAATAGACTAAAAAAACCTCGTCTTCCTTCCTCCATCCCTTTCCAAATCATTTTCAAGGCCGGTAGTAGGGACATACACCACACACAGGTAGATGAAGGTGATTTTGTTAGTATTTTATCCTCAACTGCTTGGAAAGCTTTGGGTTCCCCTCAGCTTGTGCATATTACGCAGAATCTGAAAGCTTTTAACAAAACCATTAGTGAACCTTTAGGGATCCTTCCTAAGTTTTCTATTACCTTGGAAGGTAAAACTGCCTATATTGATCTTATGGTAGTTCGAGGTCCCTTGGATTTCAATTTACTTCTTGGGAGAGACTATGTTTATGCAATGAAAGTTGTCGTATCGACACTCTTTCGCGTGATGTCTTTCCCTCACAATGGAAATATTGTGACTGTAGACCATCTTTCATTCCCTAGTCTTGTTTCAACTACCAATAATATGACACCCCTAAATGTTCCTGATTCTAAAGTAGTATCTACCCCGCCATGGGTTAATTATGTGGAAACTGATCCCATGTTTTCAGTTACTGATGTACGTGAGCCTCTCACTATTTGCTCATCTTCCTTTGATTTAGATCCGGTAATTGACATGGAAAACTCTATGGGATTACTTGAATGTGATGTTCTTATCCCTTTTGAGTCCCTTGACATGTGTTCCTTCCAGAGAACTATTCTTCCTTTTGATGAAGACCTCTTGGAAGCCATGATCAAGGTGTGTCCATTGACATGTCTTTCTTCCAGTTGGAAGCCATAATCAGTGGGTTCGAGGAAAGTTCCTTTTACTGTGTCAACCTCATTAAAAAATGAATCAGTGAGTGCGAGGATAGTTTTGTTCATGTGTCAGCCTTGAAAAATGAAACAGGCTGTCGCGAGGATAGTTTTTTTTTTTTTCCTGTATCAACCTCGTTAAAAAATGAAACAGGCTATCACGAGCATAGTTCCTTGTCTTGTGTCAAGCTCATTAAAAAATGAATCAAGGATTTTATGAGCATAGTTCCTTGTCTTGTGTCAAGCTCATTAAAAAATGAATCAAGGATTTTAGAGCATAGTTCCTTGTTAGGTAGATTGTAGAGAGTGGACGCGAGGATAGTTTGTTCCCGTCTCAACCTCGTTTAAAAATGAAACTGGATGTTGCGAGGATAGTTCTTTTTCCGTGTCAACCTCGTTAAAAATGAAACCGGATGTCATGAGCATAGTTCCTTGTCTTGTGTCAAGCTCGTTAAAAAATGAAACAAGGAGTCATGAGCATAGTTCCTTGTCTTGTGTCAAGCTCGTTAAAAAATGAAACAAGGAGTCAGCGAGGATAGTTTTTTTCCTATGTCAACCTCGTTAAAAAATGAAACAGGGTGTTTCGAGCATAGTTCCTTGTCTTGTGTCAAGCTCGTTTAAAAATGAAACAAGGGTTTTGAGGATAGTTCTTTTCCTGTGTCAACCTCATGAAAAAATGAAACAACTCCCTTCAGTCTTTCCAAGATTTCGAAAGTGAACCTTCATTCCATCCACCTGGTTGAATGCAATGAAGCTTGGGGGGCATGTACCTCATTTTGTGTTGTTATGCTGGGGGCAGGCGAACTTATAACAAGCATAGTTTTTCGTTTCAAGCTTGTTAAAGCATGAAACTGAATCCAAGCAGAGTTCTATATGGTTCAAGCTTGTGTAAAGATGAACCTATACCTGATTTACATCTCGTGATTGTCGTCTTTATCCGCTAAATTCTATTAGATGAGCCTTGGTTGTTTTCATTACATCGCCACCATCTCTTTGGCTGATCATATGCTTTCACTTGGTTGTTTTCCTTTCCTAAGGGACCGCATCTATGGGTGGTTTTATTAGCCAGCCTCTTAACCATTACATGTTTTGAGCAATTTCTCCATTGTTGGAACCAATTTCTACCCTTTATACCACTCGTTCCTCTAGGATGAGTCCTCTTTAAGCTCTTTTCTAACACGTAAAATATGAAAAGATTTCCGAGTTTTTCCCTTTTTAACTCGTTAAAACGGAATTAAAAGGACGGTCCACTTACAACTCTTTTTTGACCATATAAACATGAAAAGATTGTCGAGCTTTTGTCGTTTCAAGTTCGATATTGGTTATAAAATGACGTGTCTTTGATCGCTTTTTTACTTTTTCGGATCAAGGACACTAATTATGAAAAGTACTCCTTGATTGTAATGGTCAAGTGGTTCTCTCAAGTATTATTTTATACTTTTTCGGGCTTGGGAGAGACAAATTTATGAGAAAGGACAACCATGGAGTTTTCTTAAGTTTTTCTTCTCACTCCCTAAAATTGAAAAATGCCAAGTTTCTCCTATATTGGACTCATTAAAATTTAATAGTAAAGGACCTCTTCAATTACAAAAAGGAACAGACCACTCCTTCTTAAGGTTCGAATTTAAACTAAGTTGGACTCATCCGAAGGATGAGCTTATAACCAAGCAAATGTTATCCTCCTCAAGCTTGTTAAAAAATAAAGAGGTACTTGCCAGAAATGGTGGGATAAAAGAGAGAAAAATGAACCTGTTTGTTATACTTTGTGTCTCAGAAAAGCATTCAGCCACTCTTGAACACGACGCTTTTTGTTCACCTGGGTTGGAAAATCCTTTGCCTAACAGTTAATCAAACCATATTGAAAGTCTTCAGTCGGTTTCTGGGTATTAGCTTTGGGTCAATTGTCACCAAACCATCTACATGTCGTTATGTGTTCAAGAGGTCAGTACAAATAAACCATTCATCTGCAAAATATCTGTCATCCATCTTGACCATCCCTGAGTTAGTCCTTGCATACATATTTCTTCAAACTTGATCTATGATTTTGTGTTGTGGGCTTGCCTATGACGGATCGCTTTCTATCGACTTCAGCTCATTATCTAGAAAGATGATCTAGAAATCGTCAGTACCTTGGAATCTTCATGCCTCAATGGCAGGATTCTCGCCTTCGACGACAGGTTGCATCATTGACCTTCGATCAAAGGATTCCGTGATATGTTCGACATCAACACATCTATTCACATTTCATGGATTGTACTGAGTACTTTGAGAGCCATTGACATTACTGGTGGTATCTCTCACACTTGTTAACAGTTTACATCATTGACTGGTAATCAAGTGGTTTCTACCATGTTTGACTTCGACACATTCATTCACATGGATAGAATCGTACTATTTCGGGAAGTAGAAATCAAGACCCTGGATCTAGTTTCCACTATCCAGGTTGCGAGGAATTTTGTTATTCATTATACAGTGGACTATTCATAAACAGATGGCTGCGCCCATACTGTGTCTACATATGTCTATACTTGTGATGTATTACAAGATCATTCCTATATCCGAGAAGTTTAGTTAGTTTTCTAGTCAGTTTTGATCTGAGTATGGGAATGCCTACCTCAGTGATGATATGATCACATGTATATATTTTGTATTGAATGTTTTTACAGGTTCTAACCAGGCTCTCCATAGGATGATCCTTGAAATGATAAATTACATCACTCTTCTTAGATGACAAACATTGTCCTCATCTATTACAGACTTCACACTTTAGGGGGAAATCTGTTACACAAAATATTGTCACCATTACATTCTGCAGTTAGTGTGAGTCTATCACCACTCATACTTTCCTCCTATGCAAGTCTTAAACCTTAGCTCTTCATGTCAAGCCATGAAAAATGAGAGAAAGTCCTTGAAATCTCTAAAACTCTGGTTTCGCACTTTCTCTTAGCATTACCTGCGGTCCCGCACCCCCTGGTCATGTCCCCTACGGACCTGCCCGCTCTGTTTCTGTGTAATGGGTGCGGATCCCTGTAAAAGTGAAAAAGGCGCAAGTTTATTCTTAAAAACTCACTTTGGGTTAATTCTGGATGCTTCTAGAAGGAATCTTGAGGTGGCAAGTTCACTCCTAGGTGGTTCATGCATCCCATAATTAAAGGAGCTAACCCCTTGATGTGAGGAGCTTATCCCTTTGAAGTAGGACTCTATCCCTTTGAAGGTGGACCTGGTAACTTCCTTCGTCTGCATTATAAAATGAGGCATTGGGTTGGTTACTAAGGAGGTTGAAAGCTGAATATTTTTTAGGGTAAATGCTATTGGAATTTAGACTTCCTAATTGAGCTTGAGAGGAGAGATTACATACCTTTTAATCTCTTTAGGGAGAGTGTGAAGCTTGTCAAAGTAGAGGAGATTCTTGTTGGACCCTAGGAGGAGCTTGTACAACATCAAGGCACCAAGGTTGTAAAGTTCTTCTTTGTTTAAAGTTAATACAATCAAGTTCACTTTTCTCAATAAGCTGTCTTCTATGGTTTATTTCATGAATTCCTTGATTATCATGATAAATATGGTTTACTGTATTGGCTATGCAAGTGTTATTTGATGTGTGCTTGTTTGTGTTTACAGGTTCTTAAAAGTAAGCTCATTTGGACGGTCGAAGCATGGCTGCCACAAACTAGCGTTGGACTTGAGGTAGGGTCTAAAACATCTCTTGGCTTTTATTTATAAATTGCAATATTTAGAGAAAGATAGAATTTGCTTGTTTTTCTTGTCGCTAGATATCTATAGATAGTAGGGAGATTGGTCTTGTCCACAATAATGATTTATCTGACCGATAGGCCACTTTGACCACAGGGTCATAGATTCTCAAAATGGGGTAGTTGCATGGCTTCTTCACTAACTTGAAATTTTCCTTCATGGCCTCTATGAGGACATGCTTGCTAGCCTTTTTCCCATGGTCGGATTTTCCCCTGTGTATGGCAGCTGTGTGATCCTATGGATCATCCTATCAGTGATGGGTATTGGCTCCTCCAACCATAGAAATCCATCGTGTACCAAGCACAACAACTGCTTGATTACCACTATTGTGATGGGTGTGCGATTGTAATGTGACACCCATAGTAGGTTGAGAAGTACTGCCTTATCCACGCCTCTTAGCCACTTCCGCAGTTCCAACACGATTACTCAAGTGTTTTTCTAGAGCACCCGGTGCATAAGTTGGTCCCTTTCTAATTGAGGGAATCGCTCTGTGTCCACTAAATCCCAATCTTCTAACTTCAAAAGGGGGACAAGCACCAAGCACGGTCCTTCAAACACAATTTGGTCCAGTAAGACAGGTATATACAAGGTGACCTTACTCTCGCCAATGTCTTTGGGCACCTTGGTCTTTCCCTTGCGTGGAGGAACGTACTCAGGCAGCTTAGTGATGGGGTCAGACCCCACAATTTCGACATCCTCTGTTTCCACCCCAACATCCTCATCATCCATTGAGATATCCTCAATCTCCTCTTCTTTTGTCTTTAGGTTAATCATTTTTCCCATTTACTGTGTAGTGGGCTTAACCTTCTAAGGGTGTTTCTAGGAGATGCACACACCAGCTATGGTGGCGTAGCCTACTTGCCCTTCTTGATCTTGGGACCCTCCATGGTCGGGGTAGGTCTTGGCCTAAGCGCCCGTGGAGACTTTGGTACTTCAACTGGTATTTCTGCAGGCACAACCTTCGAGGCAGCTCCTTCTATTTCCATAGCCACCTCTAGAACAGCTCCCTTGGTTGTCATTGCTTCCACACTCATAGTTTTAGTGGGCGTTGACATAATGCTATGCAATAGCTCCTGATTTGCTTGTGGCAATGTCTTAGACACAGAACTTTCTAGCAAAACTTCGAAGGTTTCATGGTTCATGTGCGCCTGAGAGCTCAACAACTCAATTCTCAAAATGCCAAGTGTTTTTCGTTGGGCAGCCACCTGTAATTTATAGGCACTTTCAAATTCAAATCCAACTGTTCCCCCCAAAATCAGTTCATTAATTCTATATTGGAAGCAGATTTCCAACGATCTGGTCCATAAAGTCTGACTTAAATGCCACCCCCCCACTCCATTTGGTCATTTTTTCATTGTCAAATCATGAACATTGACTTTGACGATCACTTTCAAGCTTCTTTGCACGGTTGCTTCCTTGGTAGTGCATCCCCTTGCAGGCTTCTGTGGGAATTGTGACATATCTTTGTTCCGCATAGTTTCCCGATCACGCAGCTTTCCAACCCGGGCACTGTAGTTTATAGCTTCGTGGTTACTTTCATCTGCCAGGAGTGCTAAGACTGTGCTTCCCTCATATAGTCACCTTGTTGGATCACCGGTGTATGGCTTCAATTAGCTACCATTCAATTTGACCAACTGATCTGCTCTATCATCATTAATCTCCTTGATAACATATGGCCCTAGATAGTGCATCCTAAATTTCCCTTGAAATTTATTAAATTTAGTATCATATAATAAGACCGGATCATTTACCTTGAAGTTGCACAGTTTGATGTGTCGATCGTGCCATGCCTTTTCACACTCCTTTTAAACTTGTCAATGAAATCTAGCTAGAAATCGGTCCTCCTCAAGTTCTGCTAGCTATGCGAGCCTCTCTTATAGGGCTCCGCGGTTAGCCATTCCTGTGAGTGCCATTATGCATAGACTAGGTACAATGTATTCCATTGGCATCATAGCTTCTACACCATACACGAGTCTAAAAGGTGTTTGCCCAGTCAACTTCTTACAAGTCATTTTGTAGGGCACTGATGGTACGCACACATCCCAATCATTTCTCTGAGCATTTCAGATCTTTGTCAGTGCATTCTCCAGTATCTTATTGAATGCTTCCACCATTCCATTGGCTTGTGGATGATAAGGTGTACTCTTCTGATGATGCACCTGAAATTATTCTGTCAATGCACTGATTGTTTCATTAAGAAAGTTCGTACTGTGATCTCTCATCAGGATTTTTGGACAACCAAATCTTGTCAATATGTAGTCAAAATAAACTTCGTTGTTGTCATGCCTATATAGTCCTTCACGGGTTGCACCTTTTCCCACCTGGTCAATTACTCAGTCGTGGTGATGATGTACCATGCACCTGTCTTCTTTCCTTGAGGTTGAATTGGACCCACAAAGTCAATCGCCCATTTCTCAAATGGTTGTAATGTCACCTATGGCATCAAAGGAAGTTCATCCCTCTGTGATGGCCTGCCAGTCCTTTGACATGCATCACATGCCCTACAATATGCTTTCGCATCCTTATGCAGGGTTGGCCACCACAACCCAACATGCAGAACCTTCTGCATTGTTGCTTTTCCTGCATAATATCCTCCTGCAGCTCCTCCATGAGCCTCTGCGAGAATTCTACTTTGTTCAAAGTCAGGTACATAACGTCGCAATATTTCATCTGACCCCATTTTGTACAAGTTCCCTGCAGTGATGGAGAAGTCTGTCACGTGCACTACTAATTCCTTCTTCTGCTGGTTTGTATACACTTCTAAGGCAGTTCCCGTCGTCAGGGAAATGTATGATATCTTCAAAGTAATTGTCTATGAGGTGCACTGAAAAGAGTTGTGCATCAGGCAACCCCTCCTCCAAATTAGTAGGTTCCTCTCCCGTTTCAATGCGCGACAGATGATCAAGTCCCACATTCAGTCGTCTTGGCTTCACAATAACTTCAAAGTCATACTCCTGGAACAACAACAACCATTTGCAGATCTTCCCCCCCAACACAGGCTTATTGACCAAGTATTTCAACGTAGAATGATCCGTATACATCTTAAAATGTCCACCCAGCAAATAGTGCCTGAAATTTTGGAGTGCGTAAACCATGGCTAGTCCTTTGCACTATGTAGTGGAATAGTTCTTCTCAGCCTTGGACAGCTTCCTTCTCGCGAATGCTATAGGATGGTCCAATTCCCCTTTGCCCGCCTGTGTTAGCACGGCCCCCAGCACAATACGTGAGGCATCCATGTGCACATGAAATTCCTCTTTCAGCATGTCCAAGCTCTTCTGGAATTCATCATTCCAACAAAAGCTAGCATCATTTTTCAACAAGTTCTCCATGGGTGCGGTGGTCTGGGCATAGCTCTTGATGAACTTCCTATAGTATCCGATATGCCCAAGCGTCATGCACAATTATTTCACATTCCTTGGCGTCTCCAATTTGATTATCACTGCGATCTTCGCGGGGTCTACCATTAATCCTTGTCTGCATACCACAGGACACAACAAGATCCCTAAAGGGACACAAAATAAGAACTTCTTTAGATTGAGCGTGATCTGGTATCTCCGACATGTATCTAACATCAAGCACAGACTTGCCACATGATGCTTGACCAATCCAAACACTGTCCAATCGTCAAAGTATACCTCGAGAAACTTACGAATGAAGTCTTTGAATGCTGCAATGACTACGGGCGAAAATATTTCTTGCACATTCTTCAGCCAAAAAGGCATTATGGTGTATTGAAAACATCCCCATTTAGTCATGAAGGTTGTCTTGCTTCTATCCTCAGACGCAATTTTGATCTGATGGTACCCAGAGAACCCATCAGTGAAAGAGTATGCTTCTTGGCTGCTTACATTATCCAGGACCTCGTCAGTGAATGGGGTCGGGAAAGGATCATGTACGCAAGCGTCATTCAGCTTCCAGAGATCCACACATGTCCTTATTTCTTCTTTATGTTTCTTTTCTTGAACCACTATCGGGCTTACCCAATCAGATTCTTCTACTGGTTCAATAATTCTTGCCATGAGTATCTTATCTAAGTCAGCACGAACCCTTTCCTTATACTTAGGATTAAGGCAGTAAGGTCTTTGTTTTATAGGTTTTGCGTCCGGTTTCAAGGTGATCTTCATGACACCCAGGTCTCCTATTATCCCTTTTAAATTAGAAAACTTTGTGGGGAACAAATCCTGATATTCGTGGAGGAACTCAGTGACCTTGTCTACTGTCGCATCATCCCAATAATCCCCAATCTTTCCAAATTTTTCTTTTGCCTCTATGCCAATGTTGACCTGCCTAGTTTTCAGTGGCGTGGTTATGTCTGGATCCTCTATCTACGGACCTTCAACCTCACGCTGACATTCAGTTTCCGGAATATTAATCTTTCTTGGATCCTCGTCTTCTTCTTCAGCGGTCACATTATAGCATTCCAACGCGTGACTCAGCTGGGTAGTCTAATCAGGTTGGACCAGGTCCAAAGGATCTTGTGATATCGTAAAGATCACTACTTAACCTCCTGTAGTGCCACATCAATACATTCAAACCCATCCTCAAAGTTGAACGTCATTATAAATACTTGACGTAAGATGTCCCATTCTTCAATGCCATGGCGGAGCTCTATTTCCAAGTACCAATTCATCGGTATGACGTCCAGGGTATGACAAAATAGATGCACCCATTCAGGTTGGGGCCCTCTCACTAAGCCTTAGTCCATTTGGCCAGGTGATCATGTAGATCATTCCTTCCATCATACTTATCTATCATCCACACTTTTGGCTGCCCAAAATGTATTCTCATCATCCTCCTATAGTCGCACCAATCACCAAAATTATCCTTATGTGTACCCCACCATCTTGCAAGTGTAGCACATAGTACCCAATCCAAGGCCTGGAAGGGATGTTTCTCAGGCACTTCTCTCTCAAATGCATCCAAAAAGTGATCAACATCAGTTAGCCCATCATAGTTAGGTAGATCCCTAACTTCGGATGACACGCAGCGCAATGACTTGGTCATCATATTACAATGCAGCGTAGATACTTCATGTAGTCAGTTCTACAGTGCTCTAATTCTTCATCTAAATCTGACATGCAGGAGATTTTGCAGTCCCATTCAATACGTCCAGCCGTTGTCGGATTTAGCCAATCCTGGTCTCGTGCTCTTATCATGTAAATCTGGTTCAGATTGTCATCACTTTCATAATCTTGGATGGGTTCTGTATAGCGCGGTCCTTCCGTAGGATCCAACAACACCACCATGCGGAGTGACTTCTTTTCAAATATCATCTTTCGCTTCTTCAAGTTGATTACCCCATTCATGTCAGTGGCCAAATCGATTCCAAGGAGCACAGGTTAGGGATTTCTATCATCCACAATCTCTATTACTTCAAAATCTTCCAGTGCATTTGCATCCTCGATGTCAACTGCTACCCCTTGGAGCCTCCCCGTTGGGATAATTTTCTACTGATTCGCCATTCTTAACTAGATCAGAGACCATTGGAGCACAGGTCTCCCTATTCTTTGCCAAGTCTGTTTTGGCAAAACATTCGCGTCGGACCCCAGATCCAGGATAACTTGGTCCATTTCGTATTCCCTTATTTGCTCGGTGAGTCTCATTTCAACCCCGGTCCTTGCCTTGTTCTTGCCAAGCTTCTTGACCATGTGTGGTTCACCAGTACCATCCTTACCAGTGCACCAATTGATTAGTTCCTACAATCCCTTCACAGCCTTACTATCGCGGAGCAGTTTCATGCAGGTCTCCATGAATGTGGTAATCATGGATGGGTCCTGTTAGCACTCCAGGAAACTCTCCTAGGTTGTAGCTCGGAGATCCCTGGTAACATATAAATATTCAATATCATTCTCTGAACTATTGGAATAAATTGGGGTTTGGATCAATTCATATAACTATTTCAACTCTATTTTCACTCAAGACATGCATGAACACCCTCAGCTTGACAAGGATTTAGACCACTAATGCTCAATAGTTTATAGATTCAGTGAATAGGTGGAGAATCCTGACTGTACTAGCAGAAACATATATAAACACATATGAGTGGCTAGCTATAGAAAGTAAATGAATCTTGTATATCTAATTTATCAACGCAGAGATAAGATGGCAGTTATCTGGCATTAGACACAAAAGAAAACATGAATAACCTATTCAAGTGCAAGCCTAGAACAGAGGAGAAGATGGCAATTGAACATGTAACAGCAAAAGAAGCTTGTATTATTGGAATAAAGATGAGACGCTGGAAAGAACAGAGTATCCACAGTCTCCAATAGTTGAAACTTAGTCTCCTCCAACTTTTAGCCTTTTATAGGCTTTTTACAATGCTCTCGAACCCTCTGAGGCTCGAGGTGTCTTAATCTATCCCCTCTATCTTCTAACTACTTGATTCCATAACCAGACAAACATGAGCACAGGGGCTCTGTTTCTAACAAACACAGTTACCAATTCTGGTAATTTTGTCGTGCTGTCAGGTGGCTCGCTCGTGCCAGCAAAGTTCCATGACCATTTCTGTTGGTTCGGTTGCATCATGCTGTTGTTTTTCCCCTTTTGGCCATGTATTCCGTTATTTCAGTTCAACTGTTCGACTGTCAAAATTACTGATAGAGCTGACAAATTTCCTCCCGGGCGATTGATCAGAAGTGGGGTACGAGGGCATATGGACCGTTGGATGGGATGGATCGACAGTCAAGATGCTGGACGGGCAGCGGACGACGAACTGGTGATGGTGAACGAGGGTCATTGGATTGAGAGGAATGGACGGAGGAGATCAAATGCCGGAGGCCTGAAGTCATGGCAGGAGTGGAATAAGTCTGAGTCATCGGATCTTAGATGAGTAGATCGAACGGCTATCGGGCGGAGGAGGCACTCGAAAGATAACGCCTAGGAGCGGTTTTACCCAAGCAGAAATAGTTTCTATTGGGCGATCATCGGGCGGTAAGCGGTAAAGGTTAGAGCCCGCCTGATTTCATTCATTGGGTGCCACGTAGTAGTGGAGGGGAGAGAGGAAACCGCCTTTATCGGGCAGGTATCCCTCTTGCTTGTTGCTCGAGCAATATGCACGATAGACGTTAGATCTGGTGGGAATGATCTAACAATGATGATTTATTGAGCATGTAATTTCGGTCGGGTGAAGTGCAAACCGTTTGATCAGTGGGAAGATCGACGGCGGGGATGCGAAGGTATGGTATGACCTCGAAAAATGTGCAAAGGGTGCATATGGATGAAAGGTAAAGTTTTGGGGGTCTTTGTAGATTAGTGCATGGAGGCCAAAATTAATTAATTCAGGTAGGGCCAAAGTGAAAGTGGTCTTTTATGATGTGAGGGTTGGGTTAGGATATGAGTGAATGAGAATCAGAGTGGATGAGTGAGGAAAGTGGGGTGTTGGACCATGTGGGAACCTTTCCATGATAGCAAAACAGACCACTTCCTTACTTTAGCCTTCAAAATAGTAGTGCTGCACCTCAGGGCTAATAGGTCCATTTCTTCAACTGGTTTCTCCTGACCTCTTGAGATAGAGGCCTCAGTGAAGCTTTTCTTTTCTTCCATGAATCTCTCCTTCGTGCGCTCCAAATCAAACTAGTTTCATTTTTTGGTGTTTTGCAGACCCATTCCCCTTCTGCAGGTTGCTTGCCTTTATCCTCCCCCATCGTAGTTCCGCTTCGTAGCATAATGTTTAGCTTAGGGTCTTCCTCACAAGGCTCATCCCTCATCATCTGGAGGTTTTGCATAGCTACAAAGGTTGTGCCCCCTTTTCGGGGATCTTAGCCAATAATATTGGGCAATCCTCAGTCGCATGGTCAAACTAAGTACACTAGTGGCATGACAATTGCATCGGATTCCAACAGTCCCTCGCGTAGTGTCCTGGGCCTCCACAGTTGTAACAAATCAGTTGTCCTTGGCCGCTACTAGGCCCTCCTCCACCTCGGCCTCGACCGCGCCCCTGATACTCACCTTGCATTCCCCCAATGCCTTGGTCTAGAGTCCACGTTTCTACCGGCACCCTATATGCAGGTGTCTTATCCATCATCAATTCGTAACTTCGGCAATTGCACTTGTCATGACCTACTGATTAACAGAAGTTGTATAAGAGATGTTGTGGTGTCTATACAAATTTCTATAGCACATGGAAATTTTCAGTCTCATGTTTCCCAGCCACGTGGCATATAGCGCACCATAGTGCGGGCCCTGCACTTGGCCCTACCGCAGCCCCTAGTCGTAGAGGAATTGGTCCCCCTGCTGCAACATAGTTCGCAAATACTGGACAATGATATTTTTCATGCCCTTGGCCTTTCAATTTTAGGCACCAAACTTCTTCGCATGCCTCTGGTCAAGCGGTTCCATCCTTCTTCAGGATTTGCATTTCCAGACAAAGGTTTTGCAATTGTGCATGAATCTGTTGAACCCCCATATTAGCATCCTGCATTGGTGTCTCTTGCAACCTCATCGTGATTTCCATAGCTTCTGCCTACGTTCCTTTCTTCTGTTGTGATAGTGCAACCCTTAGGTGGCGCAGGAGCGAGGCTACGAACCATTCACGATGATTCCCATCAATTAGGTTCATGTTGGCCTCAGAGATCATAAACTTCAACCTTTAGTCCAAATCTCAGGTCCTCTCCCAAGGCTTCATCATGATCTCCTTGAACCCCATAATCGATTGTGATAGAGAATTAGGTCTACTGAATTCTCTATTCAGCATGGCCCGGATATCTTCCGACACGGACGTTGTGTTATCAGTATTGTACTCAATATACCACATTAGTGCGCGGTCCTACAAAGCACTAACCAGCATAGATTTCTTCATATAGTCATCCGTGATACCCTCAGCTTCCCATACAGTGTTCATGACGAACCAAAACTAGTCCACATATTCATTTCCTATGCCCTTGAATACAGGTAGATTTATGGAGCTCACCATGTTGAAGAGCGGTGCAGGTGGGGGTGGTGTGGGCGATGGGGTGAGAGGTGGGGGTGGTGTGGGTGATGGGGTGAGAGGTGGGGGTGAGGATGGAGGTGGTGTGGATGGATGGGATGAGGATGGAAGTGGTGTAGGTATTCATGGGGACCCTTGTCTTATCAACTGAACAACACTTAGTGGAGAAGACTACACTACCCGTTCCTCATCACTCAAAGGAGGCTCGATCAATGGGCTATACTGAGGACCTTTTCTTCCTCCATCCCTGAAAGACTTTCCACTTCACATAGCTCCAAACATCAAGCTAACTGCATAACACGTTGATCACACAAGAGCATCTTAATCTAAGTATTTAGTGACTTTAAATACTTACCTCATAGTACTTTAAAGAAGTGGAGCTTTGCTTCGTTGTAACTCACAGGGGTATTGACCGTGAACTCCGTCACAAATCCTCCTATGATGCGGTTGAGCAAATGGTCAATAGCGCACGAGATTTTATCTTCATATGCTTCCAATCTTCTTACTAACTCTAGTTTCCAAACCACTGGAGTGTCAATCCTCCACCTTCCTTGGTCGTTTGCCAACATTGCGATCCACTCGTATAACTCAACGGAGAAGGAATAGAAGAAGATTTCATGCATTTCTGTGTACAAGTATCTGTCCAACCACTGTTCTTTCATCAATTGTGGATTCTAGTTTTGCTACACCACAAATTTTTGGATCCTTTTGTCCAACCAGTTTTCGATCTCTTTCTTAGTTGGATTCCAATTATACAACATCACACATCTCGTTATGTAGATCCTGGTCCTGGAAACGGAACCATTTTTTGGCTTGATGGGCCCTGACCCAGGTTCAACATTAGGCAGCCAAGAAAATCCCTACACTATTGGCCTTTTTGGCATCAGGCTGCGGAGCGCAGACCAAAGTCTCACCTGAAGTAGTATGGGGGGATGCAGGAACCAAGTTTCCACACCCTGAGATGGTTGTGATGTTGGTTTTCTACCTTAATCCCTGCCTTCGTGTAGATTGATAAGCCTTTAGGGCTTATCGATGTATTTCCTCTTCCTTCTTTAAGAACGTCCGCGAAGGTATCCAAATGTCCTTCGCGCAATCATAAACAATGATTCAGGAACTTACATGCCTCTGTAAATATGTTACTATCTTGTTTCCCTAATTATCTTAGCTGTTAGCCAACTATATCATGCAAATAAGATTATCCTTCTGTAAACATATATTATTACTTGCGTTCAAATAATGGATAGAAACAAATACATTCGCACATCAATTTAACATTATAATGTAAACCTAGAACTTAACATATCATAATCGAATGCAATAATCAGAGACAGAAAACATAGTGATTCTAGAATACTTCTCTTTATTTATGATTCAAGTTCCCAGTACAGACTCTATCCCCCCTGCACACACAGCTGTAGGGGTCGGCACACTCAGCTGCGAACTTTCACTATAGGCCTCTGCACACTCAGCTGCAGAGCCTCTTCCTACGCTAAGACTCTCACTCTTAGCTCACCCAAACTTACCAATGAATCATGACTTCTAACTTACTTACTTTTATCTTAGATCTTCTAAAAGTTCCCTTTTTATACAATCCCATGGTCTGCGGACCATGGGTAGATCTCCAAAACTGACACAACATATCTAGACTAAGGGTGGAAAACCCGTTTATCTTTAGACATCTTCACTCTCCGCGACCACAAAATGCGGAGACTTTACATTTCTTTACACAAAATTCGAGCATTTTGCCCAAAAACTTGGGTGTTTAACCCCAAATTTGACCCCCAAGGGACCCATTTTCAACATACTCCTTTCGTTTTTCACGATTCAAATCCAATAGAGGAAATCCTGGAATGGCTCATGAAGTCTACAGTGAAAATCAATTTTTCTATTCCTAAAGATGGTATTAACACTCATAACTCTAGTCTTGAATCTGATTCAGATTTTTGTCATCCTCTATCATCTACCTGTTGTGACTCTTTGTACTGTGATCCACTTGATCAATCTACTCCATCAACTAGTTTCCGCACCCTCCTAATTTTCAAGTTGTTGGTCCAAATTACGATTGGGTTCAAGATAGTCACATTACACAGGTAGAGGAGAAGGAAGGTGAATATTATTTCAATATTTCCTCTTTTTCGAAATCCTCCATGTAAATATGGTGTTTTGTCATTCTTGACTGATATTGAATATGTTAATCTCATTAACAATTCAAATGAAATAATTTTGTTTAGATCCATATAATTGGGAAACAATCATTCTGATGATGATGATTTTATTGATGTATGTGATGATGAATGCCCAAGTGCCCCAATTGATCTTTTGGTTTCTCATGAAAAAATTAATTTGAAAGATTTAGATATGGAATCTCTTTCAGTCAAAGAAAATTCTCTTAATAAAACTTCCTCTTTGTCCCACTATCCCTTGCGCTCTCAGGTTTATGATGCAACTACATGCGATGAAGATACTCCATGCTCTTCAATTTCTTCATCACATGAGTTCACTTCTCAGTGGACACAAGGTAGTGAGTTTGTCCATGATGAAAGAGAAAGTAATCAGATCATTGAGTATCCTTTCCATCCTGTATCATCTCTTGTTTTGCATGAAGACTACTCTTCAAATAAGCTTGCTCATCAAATTTATTCATCTCTAGATTTTCAATCAAAAGAATCTTTAGACTCGAGTAATCTAGTTGTCGAAGTTGTAAAATCTGATCAAATCAGTGATAGAGATAGCTGCCATCTGGTTAATATAGATCTCATCGAAATCAGTGAAAGAAGTTTTCCTCACACTATGCATGATCTAGTTCAATATTCAGAATGTGATTTTAGAATCTTTGAAAGTTCCGGGACTTGCCAGAGATTCGAGGCACTTCAAATTTCGTTGATGCTTAGTTGAGGATATTGTAGCTTTGGTGAGACCCCTGAACTGAGTTAGATCTTATCTCCTTTGAAAAACTCTTCTTTCTACATGGTTTCACTTAATGTAGATTCTTTCCTAAAATATATTTGGCATTGTGAATATGATCTTTCAAACTTTCAAGATTCGATTTCTGATTGGATTCAATATGATTCATATTCATATGAATCTCCTGTATCAAACTCAGGTTTGGGATGCGTATCTCTCATAGAATCATGGAACTACAAAGTTTATTATTCTAAAGATTATCTTTGGCTAAAAGAGTCATACCTATCACACTCTTTTGAAAACAACCAATTCTTGATCCTTCTCGTGAATATTTTGATGCTAATCTTTTTCTTCAACACACTTGAAATCCTCTTCAGCGTCAATGAATGCATGGATTGTTTGACGAATAAAATTCTTCTTCACTTGTTTTTCCCTAACTGGTTTCATGTGTTTGTTATGCTAGTATTCATTTTCACTTTCTTTTAATGATTACAATGCTAGTACAATGTGTAACCAGTCACAAGAAAATAGTTTGTTACACTCGTCATGTGAGGAAGATGATTCTATTACGTAGAACATTTGTGGAGCTATTCAAATTGATTTATATATAGTAATTACAAATTGGGAATATGATGCTTTAATCATCCCATCTGATCATGATTCTATTTTTGATGACTTTTGTTCCACTTATTATTTTCCCATCAGCAAATCTAATGATAGTCATTTTACATCCTTTGACTTTTATGGTTTAACATCTCATTATCCGAGTACTGTGAAGTGGTTGAGGCACTTCCGCACTCTTGAATGATTATGTCAAGTACTCACTATCTTGACACACCTATTGAATATGATCAGATATATTTCTCCTCACAAGATTCTCATCGTGATCTTGTTCCTTTAATTGAAAATTCATCTTTTCAAATATTTCATGGTTTTCAAGAGGATTATCATGAATTTTACGATTCAATTGATGAATGGTTGGAACATCAAGATCTTTCCCAAACAACAAGTTTCGATCTTTCCTCACGCTTTCCTAGGAGTTTGATGTAGAGAGAGACACATCTACAAGAAGCTTCTGAGGTTTGTTGAATGATGGTTCTTGTCAAAAAGGTAAGAATGTGAATTGTTTAAAATTAGTAACTACTACATATCTTTCTACTAACAGACAAGACCTTTAGTTTTTTGTGCAAGTTATACACGCTCTTATCTTTTCCATTGCACATTGTTTTATATTTATTTTAATCGATCGCATCTTTGTGATTGTAGGTCAAGAACAATCACGAAGGCTACATTGGAAATTCCATTATACGTGACCCATACCTTCTAGCTGGTTAGGTTAACAGTATGTTTAGTTTCATTTTCGTTTACCCGCACATTCATCTTGCATTCATTTCCTATAGTTTGTCTTGTGTTTTCTAGTTTTGGTTCTGCATGATGTTTTGGTTTAGCCACTTTTTGTCTTGTCTTTTGGTTTTGTGCACTTGTTGTGTGTTGTATTTCCATTCGTTTTGTGACACCTTGCAAGAAGATTCCCTATTGGCTCAACAGTGATTGTGGAAAAATAGAAAAGGACTTTGTGACACTGCAACATTTGGCTAACTCTCTATCATTCTTCCTTGTCTTGGTTACATATTTTGCTCGATGATGTTCCAATGGAAAATATGATCCTTGCGTTAAGAAATCCTTGTGTCAAACCATGACCTCCATGTCTATTCTAGAAACCTCATCCCTAAGCTCGATTTTTTATGTTTCAATGTTTTCAGGCTTATCCAATCAAGTAGAGAAGGACAAGGGAAAAATATAAACAAGCAAACTTAAATCAAAGGTCTCTATATGATACTCTAAAGGAACAACCTCTCGTGCTCTCAATAATTCAGGATCCCTCTTTCGCCCATAAATAAATAAGTGCCAATGCACATTCCTCTTCAAATAAATAAATAAATAAATGCGAAAGAAGATAAAGGCTCCCTATAGAGAGTGGCGAATCAAGCAACTCCGCAGGGGTACTGTCCAGGCCTTCTAGCAGTGGAGCAATGTTTGTGTTCCTCAAGTGACTCCATCGTGGTACTCTCCAGGCCTATTGGTAGTGGAGCAACACAAGAGATGAAAAATTATACTCTGAAAATATAAAGCTCGTGAACTTCATTACCCTATCCTGATTCGAAATATTGTCTGATCATTGAGCTTATGTTTGTGTTTAACCAAGGAAAGGAATGAAGGGGACTATGTTCATGCATGGGGTAAGTGGGAAAGCCATAGTAATTTGAACAATGAATCAATACTTCCTGAAGAACTGGATCCTGCATGAAAGAATTGACCAAGCCAAAGAAGCTAGAGTTCTACTAGTGTGTCACCAAGTGTTGTCGCTACGACAAACACCCTCCAAAATTTTCCTACACTCAAATTTTGGAGCCTACTATGGATCTTACGATTGTTCATTCCCTTGTCACTTCTTGGTCAGTGATGTTTTTGGGCTCCCTTCTTGGATTGGAAGTGTCGAAGTCACTTGCTCACACATGCTCAGTCTGCAGCAAGTGAATGAGTGCGTTATTTTACGCAAGCTTGAACAAGCATAGTACCGTCCATCAAGACTGTGCCTATGTGATGTCCAATCAATATTGACAGTAAATGTGCACTGACATCAATGTTTCTCACTTCTAGTAGTGTTTGTATTTCTATTTCGGTGAGTTTTGCAATGCCCGTCTTATCTTTGTGGACTATTCCAATGGATGTTGAACGTATTCTTCTTGTTTATGTGTGTCTCTACTAGAGTGGTATTATTACCTCTCTCTTAGAGGCTCACTTCACTTTCCCTTCCATATTCAAAGAACTTTGACACACATATGACTGAACACTCACCAAGAACACCCCTTTTCTTTTCAAAGGAACATTTTCACTTCTCTCTCTTGCTGACAGTTAGAGCCAAGGTAAATATGTAAGAATATATGGTAGGTGGGTTGATACCACAGATGGGGCTCCTATTCCAAAGAACGTGAGTTCTAATTAGGAATTTACATTAGGGAGGTCCCTTGGTTGATGAATTTCTAGCCCCATGTTGTAGCGGCTACATCCACCCTCCAAAATTTTGGCCTGCACCTAATTTCAAAGCCTCACTTGGGAGTCTTGTTTGATGACTTCACACCCTCAGGTTCACTCCGTGAGACTGTGGGAGTCTTTTCATCTGGCTTGCTTGTTCATTTCACCCAAGTATTTTCATGTTGGTATCTAAGTCATGCTTACGACCATGTTCTAGTTATGCTCAGAGTCTTCGCTTCGTGTGTACTTGTTGTTTTCGCTATGCAAGCATTTGTCGCACTCACACACAGAGTCATATTCATTGTCGCACAAGCGTCGCTATGGTCGATCAACGATCAATCATGAGTGTCATGCTTGTCTCTTGCATCGTCAGTCAGTCATGTTGAACATGTGTGTCTAGATGTTTTGAGTCATTTCGTCGTCGAGTCATGTGAGTGTGTGTTTGCATGATCACCTATGCATCTTTCGATCGTTCACACACTTAGTCATTTTGTTGAAGTTCTGATGACTGAACTCCCCTCTGACAACCGAACCATCACCCCACCATCGACTCGATTGATTGTCACCTAGTACAGTGCAGAAGCACCAAGCAAGTCTTTCCAAGCTGCATTTATTGCAAGCAATCCAATCAACTTTCATGCTGACCACCCAGACAGTCAGACTCGGCATCCACCTCAAGAATGAATCCCCTCAAAAACTGCACAGATGCTAATGAGCTTGCCCACTCTGATGAATGATAAAATTGCACAGATAGGCCAGACAAACACTAAGTGCTCGTCCCTGTCGCCCTCAGAAAATTGCACATTTTTCCCAGTCAATCTTCCCGACAGTCAACCGGCTGCTCATCCAGGAAATTATGTAGTTTTCATGAACATGCCTTCTGTTGGACAATAGAATTCTCAGCTCAAAAATTGTGTAGAGATGATCAGTAGGCCAACCCTTTAGCCTCAGCGCAGTTTTCCTCGCCAGTAGCTCTTAGTAGCAGACTACCTATTCCCTCCAGGAATTACGTAGGTTCTACTACCAAGCTCCCAATAGCTAACTGCCTGTTCCCCTTGGCAATTGTGCATTTTTTTCTGTAAGTGACCCAACAACCAATTGCTAGTTCCCCCTGGAAATTGCGCAGTTTTGACTACCAGGCTCCTAGCCAGTTCCTCCCAAAAACTACACAATTTTTGCCTGCTGATCCTCCTTGCAACCCGACCTATTCCTCCAAAATATTGTGCAATTTTTTCCTTCCAACCCCTGTTGTGCACTTATTCCGGAAACTATGCAGATTCTTCCTATCTTGCCTTCCTACAGCCCAGACTGTTCCTCCCAAAATTTACACAATTTTTCCTTCCAACAGAGCCAAACCTCACGGACATTCACTATCAACTTGGATTGCCCATCTTCATCACTCAGTGACTCTTGCATAGTTTTCATCAGCAGTGTCTGGAACCATCATCCCGCTTCGCAACCTTGCTGCCTCTCCCACTTACCTGCGTTCGAAATGACAATGTGTCCTGATAGACTAATAGGTTTTTGGATTTGATGTCATCTCGTCATGAGTGACTACAAGCATAGGTACACTAACAAACATGGCATGACAATGAAAGGTGTTAGCGCTTGGAATTCACCTAGGCTGAGATAGACAAACTCTCAAGGCTACATCAAACCATTTCACCTCGTAGCTAGCCCTACGAGGTATGAGAAGGCTCTCTCGGGTCAGATTTGATAGATCTTTCAATAGGATTAGGCTAACCAATTAAGAATAAAGATTTTAGGCTAGTAAATTGATAAGGGGTTTGATTTGATGATTTGTGGGGGTTTTGGTGGCAATTGGTGGAAGTGCAATTCAAAGTGCGGGGATTGAGCACAGTTTTCACAGGGGTATCTAAGGGGCAAGGTAGGAATGAGTGTTGATGTCTTAAACTGAGATGGATGATCAGAGATGATAGAGGAGAAGCTAAAGAGGGCAAACACACAATTCGAATCCTCTCTAGACAGTAGAAAACATTAAAATTGAACAAACTAAAAAGCTGAGCATGTCAAAACATGAGTTCAAACTTTACCACTTCATCTGTCCAATTTAGAAGCATAAGAGAGATGTGAAACACATAAACAAACTTACAAGAACATGTAGAGAACACACCATCAACAATCAGATCCACAAGAATCCTCAAAGATGTCTGTAAAACCTTGGCTTTCCTTGCCTTCAATTGCAGAAATAGATGCACAATATACAATAAAGCTTCCTTACACAAGAGTCCAACCATGAAAATGAGAAGGAGAGAGCATAATATAGACCATCTAGACCATCTAACTCCTTTCCCCACCTCTAGGGGTCGAGCTCAGCTTCCTAGGAGCAGTTTGAACTAATTCTAAACTAAGAACTAGAAAATAGGCAGCCCAACAACTTGCCTCTATTACTTAGCTAACTCACCCATGCATTAATTTTTCACTTTTTACATCATGGAAGCTTCTAGAAGGGTAAAGAAAGATAAAAACTACCAAAGTGCCATGAAAATATTACATTTATCCTTCATCTACAAGTAATAATAGTCAACCATAGTCAAAACAGTGTTTTTTGACCGAAAAAGTGAATTCTGGCAAATCTGGAAGTTCTGGTCGCGCCCCTGAAAGTTCTGGTCGCGCCCCTTTGCAGCTACTTTTGAGTGGGTTCCACTGATCCAAATCAGGTGCAAGATGGCTCATTGGAAATCTTGGCCTGTTTACTTTCCATCCCAAGTGGAATTTCTGAATTTGGTGTTGCTTTGACCCCTCAAAAACCATTTCTCCCAAGGTCACTTTCTGCAACTCAAAAAGTGGGCAGAAAGTCAATTTTTAGGTGTATTTTGAGCTTTTGGAGGCTCAAAACTCAAAATCAGGCTTCTCCCAAGCATTGGTAATTTTTATTTTTGCATGCCCTTTCCAAAAATGCCAAGTTTTCAAAATTCCGAGCAGCCCTTCAAACTGGTCTCACCTGGGGTGAGACTAGTTCTTGGGAAAAACCTGTAATTTTCACAAAATATTCACAAATGACAAAATTTTCTCCAAATTTCTTGAAATTTGGGCTGGGAGTCCCCAATCAAGTACCATGCTGAGTCAAAGAGGCTTTGGCCAAAGTTTGGAGTGGATCGGGCGTTTTCCTTCGTTTTTGTGCTTTGGCCAACCGTCCTTGGAGCACCTTTGTTCTCGCCGGTATTTTTGACATTTCTCTCAAACCATGACACCTGTGTACAAAGTGAAAGAGGCTTTTCTTCCTTGGTATGTTGTGGACAAAAACCTCTCTCAGTTTTCCAAAATTCATCTTTTATTGCTCTGAAACAGCTTTTGAGTGAAACTTGTCCCGATGTGTGAAACAAGGGATTTTGTCGAAATGGAGCGAAATGAAGGGGATAGGGGGCTTCTAAATTCTTGGGGAAATTTTTGGGAGTGGGGAGGGATGTTAGGAAGCAGGGGAAAGTGGAATCTCAGAGATTGAGTGAGGGGAAGGGGTCGAAAAGGGAAAAACACAGGCCAAACCTAGGAAATTGCCAGGTTGTAGCTAGAAACTAGGGTTTGTGCAAAAATGAGCAATTTCGCGGATCTAAGGGATGGGAAGTGTTTGATAAGGTACTTTAAGGATAGGGGAAGGTGTATGAACATCAGGAAACAAGTTTTGCCGATGATTTGTCCGCCCAAGAGAAATCGCCTTCAAAACCCTAGGAGAGGGAATTGAACCTTGCCTAGGCACAACTAAAGCATGGACAAGGTGTGAAATGACTCATTAGACACTGACATGACGATGAAAACCCTCTGAATGATGATAGGCTCAGCTGAATGATGACATGGACTGACATTTGGGCAAACCCTAGACCTAATGGCTAGTGACCAAATTTTGCTTGAAGACTCACTGAAATGACAAAATTTGACCTTGACACTTCAAAATCACTATGTAAGAGCACATTTGATCACTGGAGGAAGGCTGTAAAGACTGACACTAACAAAAGGGATGAATGAAGGGAGCACATGTAGAAGGAAAGTTTCATCGATAGACGAACAAATAATGCATGCGAAGAGATGTGCTCGTGAATGGATGATCATGCAAATATGTGTTCGCGGATGGACGAATGAGCAAACATGTAGGATGTGCTCATAGATGGATGAACGGATGAACATGCACCTTTCGTGAACAGATGAGCCTGTCAAGCCTTCCAACATGCAAGCAAGGAACAACGTGCCAAAGCATCATCAAGTGAACCAAATACCATCGAAGACTCTGTGCACTTTGCCATGCAGAGGTGAAATTGTGCTACACCATGAAGACATCCATCACCTAGCAGCACTGTAGCTTGACATGCACTCCAGTAGTAGCAGGAATGTACCAGCACTGTCATGTTGATTCATGCCATGAGTCATGTTATCCACACCTCCACTATGGGCCATGTTGTCAAATCAATGTAATGTAACGTGGAAGTCCAAGAGACCCACTTGTTGTAAAAAGAGTCATGTAAAGTCGAAAAGTCATGGAAGTCAAACAATCATGAGGGTAGACAAATAGCCACAAGGGTCAGTTTCACTCTTGACTATAAATACCCCCTCATTTGTACATGGAAAGGACTTTTCACCTCAGCTCCTCCCACATAGCCAAGAGAGTCTATAATCTTTTCTTTGAGGAGTAAGTAGTGGCTCCAACACCCCATGCTCAAGGTTAGTGATGTATGGTGTAATGGTGTGTCTTGGAACTTTCACTTAATTTAGAATCCTGCCAATAGGCCAATACGTTTTCACACATGTATTGTAACTCTTGTAAGACTAATCTTGAACACTTGTAATGCATGTCGCTTTAACCTGTGTTGAACACTTGAACTATTTCACTTGTTGTAATACATAATCTGTTAATGGAAATGTGTTGTATATGTTGTTAACATTGTCTTTCCCATGGTGGCTACCCTCCCAGACATCAGATAAACATTTCACATAAAACTTGTTGTAACAACCGTTGCACTCATGCAAACTCATCCGCTGAGTGTTGTACTTGTTATCTTACCTTGTGTGTTGTGACTTCCGCATCCACGTGGACTGCTCCTTTGGAAGTTGTGCACATCCTGTTGTGTTGTGTGCCCCTAGCCAAGTTGAGACTTCATCCCAACCAACTTGGGACTCACTCTCACCCTCTCCCTCCATATTGAAAGAACCATTGACACAAGTAAACTTGTAATCACCAGGCACGCGAACCTCACTTCTCAAAGACAAAGCTGACCACTCTCCTGTGCTGACAAGCAAGAGTTGAGGAGAATACTTAAGACAATGGCAACAGGGCCATCATACTTGATGGGACTCCCACACCAAATGGTGTGAGGTCTATTTGGGACTTCATATGGGGGTGATCACGTGAATGTTGGAAAATCCAATACCGTCAACATTTCTAGCGCTAGAAGGAGGGTAGCCAATTGTATATGGCTGAACATTCACTCACACTCATTCATCAACCATGTGGTTAAGGCAGTAACTCACACTCCCTCTCACCTACACATGACTCTGCAGTTGGTTACTCCTCACCTCCCAGGATTGAACACAAGATCCCGTATCATCAACTTCGCTTCGTTTGTCCCGTCACTTGCCAGTTTGTGAAAGTATTCAGACTGATCCTAGGCATTCAGCATCTTCCATACGCAACAAGTCAAAATCCACTCCCACAGGACTTGTTGTATCATCGATGGAAGAAGAAATCCTTGCCACACTTGAAGGTCTGGAAGAAGCTATTGAATATGGAGAGGACCCTCCGACCTTTGAGCAAGGCGAACAAGACACTCTTGTCATCTTGAGATCAGACTCTGGTACAAGAGGTGGGGGGGAAGGTAGCAGAGGAGGCAGAGGTGAAGACGAATCAACAGACTCAGAGCTGGAACCATCATCCTTGAAAGAGAGGAAGAGGACGAAGAAGAAGAAGAGATGGTTGACCCAAATCTTGAATGGATGACGTAGGGACCGTTGGCTCTCCCGATTGTTCTGCACAAGGTGCCGAAGCGAGCGGAGAGAATGAACATTAAGTTCAACCCTCATAGCATGGTGAAGGAAGAAGACCACTTGGACAACTTCTACCTACATCTGCAAGCCCTTCAGGTATGGTATGACAACGTAGCATGTAGATTGTTCCCATGTACCTTGGACGGTCATGCATCTGCATGGTATCACAACCTTCCACCAAACTCTATAGAGAACTAGGGTGCATTCAAACACATGTTCCTCAAAAAATTCGCGGACGAAAATACCGCAACCATGATACTCAAAGAATTGGGAAGCCTAAAGATGGAGGGAAAAGAGAAAGTGAAAGATTTAAATTAGAGGTTTACATGCATATTGAACAAATTTGCAGCGTACACTAAACCTCATGACTCCATCACAATTGATTACTACACGTCTGCACTGCCTACTAGCATTGTGCAGTTCGTCAAGCGAGCTACGAAACCAACACAATTGGAAAGTTGCAAAGAGGTTATTGTTGTTGAGAAAGACCTGCACGCAATTGGCGTCATCAAGGATGATGAATTAGTGAAGGGCTCCAAGGATGTGAGCAGGAAGCCCCAAGCAATGGTGAGAAAGGGTAGAGACAAGGAAGCAACCGATATTGAGACCATCACTCACCTTATCAAGAACTTGACTACGGAAGTGTCCGAGCTCAAACAACAGAAAACAAACACATTTGCAAGTAGCCATCTGCCCAGACAAAGACAGGAAAAAAACTCATCGAGCAGCTCATCAAGAAGAAACCAGTTCACTTCATAATCTATGTAGAAGCCTATGTTCTAACTCAAACAATGCATAGATCCTAAGTTCTGTTCCTTCCACGAAGAACATCACCCCGAGAAATCTTGTTCGGATTGGAAGCAAATAGTTAGCTCTGTCTACAGTCATACACTCGATGCAAAAAGAAATATGCAGGAGCAGCTGGAAGACACTAACTATGATGAAGAGGTTGCACCTCAGTGCTTGCAAGTCATGTCGAAGACGAACACCGAGAAGCGGCCCCGAAAGCAAAATGATCGTTACAATCTTAGGAGTAAGGGGGCTCCCCCTAAACTTGGGGAAATGCAAGAGAAGGTGAGACTACTGATGAAGAAGGCTGATCCACTGGCCTCCCAAAAGTAAAAAACACAAAGCAAGTCCGGGGAGATAGAAATGGATAAGAGTACATCCATGTCCAACAAGTTTCAAAACACTCCGCCAGACAACACGAACATTCATTCACCCCGGACACCTCGGTGATTCTACCACCTCTAGACTACAACATTGTTGATTACATGAAGAAAAATCGAGTGAACATTAGTTTTTTCAAGTTATCCAAGGTCCATAGTTAGCGATATATCCTACTAGATGCATTGGGACAGACAGCAACAGATAGTGCAGCCTCTACCGGCAAGGGAGAAAGCACACCTCCCGGATCACTTTCCACTATGCTCAATACACTCTAGATGGAAGAAGAAAACTCAAGCTTCCCCCCATTCCTACTTTCATTTGAATTTATTAACTACAATGTTAACAATTGCTTGGTTTATTCTGTCGCGGCAGCCAATGGCATGCTACTCTCAATCACTAGGAAGATCAATGCACAGTGGAGTGAGACATCTGTGCAAATCATCCAACTTTATCTAACATTAGTACCAGCCATTGGTGAACTGCGAGACATGATCATCTGAATATCTCATGACAGTCGAGTCCACCAATGCATCAACATAGTTGTTGTGGAAATACTAGAAGCATATGGTCTATTACTTAGCAGAGACTGGTCCATCAAGCTAGACAGATATTTTACTACAGGTTGGTCTCACATGTGGCTTCTGTACAAGGAAAAGTTCAACCAAATCTGGGTGTTATCCAATAGGTATATGAAACACAATGTCACTCCCCTTAATGGCGAGAATGAACCATTGGCCTTCGCAGAACTCATGTTTGGCAACTGCCTTCTGGAGAAAACATTGGATTGTTATCCTGCATGGCCAACTCCAACCTCATCAAACACACAGTTGGGAATCCTTCCTTGCCCCATTGATGGTAATGAAACTTGTACAGTTCATTTTACCAATAGTAGGAGTAGTAGCAACAACAGTAGTAGCAGCAGTACTAGCATGCCAAACGGACCGTGTACAAATAAGTTATGGGCCAGGGATTTTGACGAATTAGAGACACATGGTGGCTTAGGAACCAGGTGTATCTTAGTCATCCAAAACAATAGACAATGCATGATTTCAAGATGCTTGAAGTTCGAGTGCACAAACAACAATAATGAGTATGAAGCACTCATGTTAAGCTTACAAAGGACAATCAGCCTCAATGTAGCACTCAATGAGATACTGTACCCCACGGACAATGTTGATGCTTTCAAGGACATAACAATTGATGAAGGTAATCAAGAGTAGCCCCTGAAAACTACAGTTGAGGGTAAGAAAGGTAACCTCATTCCAAGGGTGGAGTTTCCCTCAACAAGCTCTATGGTTTGCATAATTTCTATCAAGGGCCGAGAAACAACGGGACCCATAGGACCACCACTACGAACGAACAGAGTAACCTGAGAACCTATCACAATCTAAAGATAGCCAATATGTAGAGCTATAAAAAGGGTCTCTTTCACCTCTAATTATCTCACATTAATATGTCAATCCGGGAGCGTTTTGTTATTTCAAAGAGTGACTCAGTCTGAGGCTATCACTTGTCAGAGTAATGCTAGTAGTACAACATTTAACAAAAATACAAGAGTAAACGGATGCTTGTCTATAACTAAGTTACTTGAAATGAATAAATCACACACTCTAAAACTAGGCAACTTTATCAGTAAAGGGTTCGACAGCAATAGCCCATCCCTTTGGAAACTAATGGAAAGGAAATTAGAGCATGGACCACGGGTTTGGGAGCTAGGTAGTAAATGCCGAGGCTCACTACAGCCACAGATCGTCTCTCACACCAAAATAACAAATGCAAGTAAATGAAACGACAGGTAGAAAAATGGAACAGCAAATAAGAAATCAAACAGAAAATCTGGAATGGAACAACAATGCTAAAATGGAACAACAATCAGACAACTAAATCTCGTGAGCAGTAATCAAGCTTTATCCTACCAACTCAAATACACTCGTTGTAATCAAACATCAATCTTTCATTCTCCAGGAAAATCAAGTAGCATGCACTAATGGAATAGCATTAATTACTAATAAGTTATGGAACAACATTTGGAAATCAAACACACACACAACACACTTGAAGAGTAATCTGATCTAGCACCAATCGTCATCAACAGGAATACAACTGCGTTTCAAAATGGAATAGCATTACTCCTGAATCGTAAAGAACACAACTTTCAGATAAATTCCATAACATGAATATACAGCATAAGAGCTCTGTAACCAAATAGTAACAATGTTCAGTTAAGTCTAATAATATTCAATCAACTCTGAAAGGATTAGTGATATAATGCAGAGTCAATACAACAGTTATTGTCTGTAAAAACCTTAATGAACGAATCTTAACAGAGCATATGGTGTAACTTATAAAGCATATCAGATTACCAAATAATGATGATAAGCAAACCACGCAGAAATCAAATCGTAGTGATACAGAAGCAAGTGTCCTCCGGGGCCGAGCACTTAGCCTCAAGGGTACACCGCTTTAAGTTAATCCAGACCCAGAGATAAGATAATCACCAAGTTTATATTAATGCATAAAACAGAAAGTACAATGAGCCAAGTTCAACGAGACTCGATGATCAAAGTTCAATCTTTAACAGAAAATTACATAAAAGCATAATCCCCCAAAGCTAACGGTGCCGTCCCTTTATATAAGGGTGACGGCGGAGATGTCTAAGCAATAAGATAAATAAAGCAACGATCCCTCAGGATCGAAGATCCCGAGGGATTCGCCAAATTGTTAATCCTTAATCACTTCTTTTCTCCTCCGCCGAGCTGGTGTCTTCTCCTCCTTTTCCGGACCGGTTTGCTTCAACCTGCTTAGCCTCGTTTGCACTCGGTCCTTCGTCAAAGGGACAGCAATTACCCTGTTCTTGTCTTTTTCTTTGGAACAGCAGCTCCTCGTTTTTACCCCTTCTTGCACAGGAGAATGACAACTATTAGCGGTTAAGTCTTAATCCCACATGTTTTGTTATAATCTTTTATTGTTTTCCACGTTCATGATGCAAAAAGGTTCACAAGTTCCACTGAAAAGCTATTCAAATGATCATCAAAAACATACCTTTTTAGTACTCCACACACCCCCCTTCTTACCCTGTTTCATGCCCTCATGAAAACCTTGTAGTTGACATGCAAAGCAGTGAGAGAATAGGCTGGAGAAGGAACCTCATGCGGAGGCCTACAGCCATGGTGAGTGACTAGGTAGTCAAAGAACTGACATGTTTGACCCTCAAGCATCTCATATAGGGCTTGATATCCGGGTGCAGGGTGCAAGATAATTGGACTGCGGAATCTATATCCTAACTAGGGTGGCCCTGCCCTCAAAATGCTTTCGCCATAGAGGTTCAAACGGTTGGCAGCTAATTGAAAATTCTCATACTTAAATGGCTCCCTGAGCTGGATGTTTGGATTAGAGATTCGGTACCGAAATTTGGCTGCATCAATGGTGAGGTCTTTTATAGAAAGAAAATATTCTAAACTTTCTCGAATGAGTGCCTCGTGCATGGGTCCTAATGTCTTGATGACACCCGGAGTTCTCATGAGGTTTCTATGTGCTTTCCACAACTGTACTGGGTTCCTAGGCTCAGCCCTTACCCACAAGTCTAGGCCATTTTCTTGCCTCTGGAAAGTATTCTAGGCTTTGAGCCATTTAATCTGATTAACCCCGAATGAGATGAATGCTTGCAATTGGATGTCTCCAACAAAAGGGCCAGGGTTCAGTTCAGTTTCCTGATCTAGCACGAGATTATGCAAATAGAATTCACACAGCAATCTCTGGACCTTCACCCCATAATGTTTACAACAGTCTATAAAGTCATTGACAGTGTTAATTTGTATCGAGGCGCCTACTTTAACAGCTTTTATTTTTAATTGTAAGTATCGTTCCACTAAAAATAGAGCATAGTTTTTGGCAGGGGCCCTACATGCTAAAACGTCATTGTATAAAGAACACAAGGTATCCATCTGCTTGATAACAGTATCTAGCCTACGAGTTACCTTTGCAACTTTCTCTTGTTCCTTTCGCCACCCCTCAAAGGCCTGGCTTTCAGATTGATTGACGTTCCTTAGTTGCTGTTGTAGTTCTTCATACTTCTCGCGAGGGATCGTTTGCTCTCTAAGCCTTTCTACTTCTTGCTGAGCCTGTTTCAATCCCTTGCACAAGGTCACTAACTTTGGATCTCTTCTCCATGTAGCAGTGGAGGCCGAGAGTTTTACCTGAACTTTCTTATTGTGTTGTTTCGAGTTCAAAACCCTTATCACCCCTGAGGGTGGTGCCTCCGTCTGAATTTTCTTGTTGTCCATTTCTTTTTTAACACGAATATCAGCTTGCTGCTATTCCTTTTCAAATGGAACAGTAGTCTGTTCCTCAGCATCATTTGGAACAATAGCTGGATCCTCAGCAGGGTTTTGAGTAGCAGGGCGATTTTTGGTCCTCCGCCTTTTTATCTTACGGATTTTTACTGCAGTGGTCATCTTTTTCTTCCCTGTGGTCTTCCTTACCCTCTGCCTCACTTTTAGGATCCTGATCTGCTGGTGGAGCTGGGCTATTATGCTCAATAATCTCCGTTGTTCCTTTCGTAATTCCCTAATTTTCATCATTTTATTAGAAGGAACAGTAGGCTTTCTGCTGCGTTTTGGGCCGTGACTAGTCCCTGGATCTTTCTCCTGGGGTGCTTCTTCGCTGTTTTATGCTGGCTATTCTGGGGTAGGAACCCTAACTGGTTCTGTCACTTCTTGGGCGACTTCTTTTTCTATTCCTACTTCCTCCGGAATTTCCTCTGGTGCCTTGGGAACAGAATGTTCCCATTCAGTGTCTCTTATCTCCTCTTCATCATGAACAGGCAGATTTCCTTCTTCTGCCTCTTCTGCATGTGGTTTTTCAGATGCATCTTCTTCCTGGGGTTTTTCGTGGAGGTCTGATGGAGTGGAAGGTGGGCCATATTCACCCATATTGGCCAAGACTGCGGCTAATTCATCTCCTCCCACTGGGTCCTGTGGTGGGCTGCCTACCTGTTGTGCCATTTCCTCCTCCTACTTGGATTGTCCAGCTTCTGCCTCAGAATGCTCAGCTTTTGTTTCAGAATGCTCAGCTTCTGTTTCAGGATGCTCAGCTTCTTCCTCATTTTCCTCTTCGGATTGCTCGGCCTCCTCGGCCTCTCCTTTCTTTTCTCCTTCAGCTTGTTCTTCTACTTCTGGCCGTGAGGATTGCTCGTCCTCAATTACCACTGGCTGGCTGGTGCTTTCCTGAAGCTTTTCCAGCCTTCCTCTTATCCGAGCTAACCGGACTGATTTTCTGCATTTCTCTCGCTGTTCAGGTGTACCGGTGTCATGATTACACTTTGTTGATTCCTGGCGTGTTTCTGGTCGTTCAGATGTGCTCGCAACGTGTTTTTGTTTTACTAATTCTCTGCGTTTTTCCGGACGTTCTGGTGTGCTTGTAGTATGCTTACGTTTTGGGGATGGTGTTGTTGCCCTCCCCTCAATTATTGCAATTATCTCTTCCCAGCTGCTTTGCTGTTGGGTGAGGCTATGACTAACTATTAATCGAATTAACCCATGGTGGCTGACAACTGACTCTACATGCTATGCCTTTTTTAGGCTTCGTGCAACCTCATGAAGTAATGAATTCAAAAGTGCAGGCAGATTTACAGAGCATTTCTGCTTTACAACAGCTAAGAGTTTAAGATGTCGTGCTCTTACCACGTCTTTTCTCCCCCCGTAGGTGATGTAGCTTTGCACTGTTCTTGCTAATTCTGCCCAGGGTTCTCCTAGCGTTGCTGGCAGAACTCCCTTCCCCTTAATCGTCAAGCTCTGGCCTTCGTCTTGGAAAATTTCCATGATCTTCTGTAATCTTTCCTTCTTTAGTGTCCATACAGGTCCGGTGGCTGGTAGTCCCGAGACTTCTGCGATTATATCGTCGGTGACTGCTATTTGCTTCCCCCTTACTATGGAGTGATCCTCCTGCAGGTTCTGTAGGAATTCCATCGCCACTGTTTCATTAGACTCCTGCAAGCGACTGAGATAAGTCAACCACCCTGCTCTTTCCAGGATCTGCTGAGCAGCAGCGGAGACTGTCAACTCCTGAGGTTCGCTTCGAATGGCCCTGCCTCCCATGGTTTCACTGTAGATTCTCAATGAAACAACAACTGCTTGTGCTGTTTGAAACACAGAGGGGGTAATAATCGTAAGATTTTGAAAAAAACACAGAGTATGCAACAGAAATGGCTTATGAACAGCAACTTGTGTTAAAAAAATATAAATATCATGTTGTTAAGCCGTGCCATTCCCTAGTACACTATCTTTCCCGAATAGTGAGCTCACACATAACCCGGGGAATAATGAGGTTAACCTCCCCCCCCACAATGTGATAGGTTGTCCCAGCCGTCAAAGAAAGGAGCAGCACCCGATCTGTAACCAAGTTATAAAGGAACAGCGTATGAAAATATGCCATGTTTAGAAAAACAACGAATTACTGAAATCGAGGCATAAAATTGGATCATGTATTACGTAAGAGGCTACTATGATATGATGTGAGGCTGGGGGATAGGACGTCTGTCATACTTGCCAAATCTCAAGTGGTCATTGTCACCTCCTTTGCCATGATTGGTGGTAATAAATGTTCATGCAATATACAAGTCAGGAAATAATGTATGATTAGTGCCTAGGATATAAGAAACAAAAGAGTATTAGTATCCTACCTATTGGTGTAATCAATGTGACTTCAATACCATTAACAGTGCTCTGCTGCCGACAGGTGTCCATAACCTTGGCAGAGTTGTTTATTTCACCCCTGGAACCATGATCCTTTATGTGCATATTAAGGAATTTAATGTCAAAGTGTAGGCCATTATGTTGGCTTGGTAACCAGTTAGCCATAATGCCATTCACGAGGAGGGAGCGAAGAGTGGGCAGGCCGACTCGTGATGAGACCTCCTGTTCCAAGGTTTGTTTATTTGATATACCTTTTGGACCATATCCCTGGTGTGGTGGCGATAGTGGGAATGCCACTTCACTTCCATCCTCATGATCATGGTAGGCTGGCTCTTGATGAGACCCCCTATCCTGCATTTGACAACTTATAATTCATTTTTTTACTTTTTTTTTTTTTTTCATAAAGCACTTTTCCTTATTTATACACAAAGGGTGGTTCAACACTCCTTAAGAGTAGGAATGGTGGAAGAAGTCTTATCATCTCAATAGGAAGATATAAGCCCTTTGCTCTTATTCCTAAACAATAATCAAAGAGGGTTAAAGAGAATGTCATGATAAAGATAACCAATCAAGGCAAAATTAGTAAGACAATGACAAAAAAAGATGATGAATAAGTATGTCCTTCCTTCTGCCCTCTTACTGATACAGAGCCTTATAAAGATAGCGATTTATAATTTTCTGATTTCAGTATGTTGTGATTTTGTGTTCATTGCATAAGTGCATAGCTGTTTCACAAGGAGAGAAAAAGTATGCTAGAAGTGTTCCTTTTGGGAAGAGGAACAACAGAGGAGCATAGGTCTCAAAAGTGCAAATGCCATTCCTTTTGAAAAAGGGACAATAGAGCACACCAATGTCGTGCCTTTTGAAAAAGGAACAGCAGAAAATAAATAAAAAAATGATATCTTTGTTTGAAAAAAAAAGTTCAGCAAAACACTCGAAATGATGTTCCCTTTGAAAAAGGAACAGCAACCATAAAAAATGTTGTTCCTTTGAAAAAGGAACAGCAAAAGACAAAAAAGTGTCGTTCCTTTGAAAAAGGAACAACATAAATCAAAAATATGCTGCGCCTTTGGAAAAGGGACAGCAAACACACCGCAGTGCTGTTCCTTTTGAAAAAGGAACAACAAAAATCAAAATGCTGTTCCTTTTAGAAAAGGAACAGCAAAACAAGAAAATGTCGTTCCTTTGAAAAAGGAACAGCAAAAATCGAGAGTGTTGTTCCTTTTGAAAAGGAACAACAGAAATCAAGAGTGCTTTTCCTTTTGAAAAGGAACAGCAGAAAAATCAAGAATGTTGTTCCTTTTGAAAAGGAACAGCAGAAATCAAGAATGTTGTTCCTTTTGAAAAGGAACAGCAGAAATCAAGAATGTTGTTCCTTTTGAAAAGGAATAGCAGAAATCAAGAATGTTGTTCTTTTTGAAAAGGAACAGCAGAAAAATCAAGAATGCCTTTCCTTTGAAAAGGAACAGCAAAAACACGCAAATGCCATTCGGCAAAAATCGAAATCTTTGAGAAAAAAATGACAAGAACACATTTAGTTCAAGCATATGTACACGAACGACTTGAAGAAAAGAACTTATGTACAAATTGTAAAAAGAAATGAATTCCTTAATGAATTACAGGTGAGGAAGACTTCTCTTCCTCTCCTAAAATCTCCATATCAGTGTCTCTGCATAGCTACTGGCAGAAGGATTCCCGAGTGAGTGGTTTATGATAGAGACGAACTCGGTGGCCATTTACTTTGAAGGCATATCCAGAACCGTCAATGGTGATTAAAGTGATGGTCCCATTGTCATGTACCTTCTGGATTTTGTATGGTCCCGACCAACGAGTCTGGAGTTTCCCAGGGAATTCCTGAAACCGAGAGTCATATAACAGAGCCCAGTCTCCCTCGTGGAAGACTTTGTTTTTGATGAGCGCGTCATGCCATTTAGCTCGCTGCTGTTGAATCAGTGTTGTATTTTGTAGTGCACAGAGCCTAATTTCGTCCAATTCATTGATCTGCTGTAGTCGATTAATCTGTGCCTCGGTGAGATCTAAGCCAACTTCCTTTGCTGTTCGTAATGTTTGGATTTCAAATTCTATAGGAAAAATGGGTTGCTTTCCAAACACTAATTGATAAGGTGAGTAACCAGTGGTGCTTCTCCATGTTGTTCTATAGGCCCAGAGTGCTTCAAGTAGTCGTGCAGCCCAATCACGCCTATGTGATGCAATGGTTTTCGTTAGAATTGATTCTATTACCTTATTGTTGCTTTCTACTTGTCCATTCGCCTGTGGGTGATATGGAGTAGTGATTTTATGTTGGACATGATAATTATTAAGTGTTGCAGCTAATCTATTGCCAGCAAATTGTGGTCCTCCGTCTATAATTATTTCCCTTGGAAGGCCATAACGTACAAATAGATGGAACATGAACTGTATGATAGAGTCCTCTGTGGCTCTTGGCAATGCTTCTGCTTCAACCCATTTGGTGACATATTCTGTTGCCACCAAGATATATGTTTTCTAATTTGATGAGGGGTTGATGGGTCCAACGAAATCAAGAGCCGATCGCTCAAATGGTTCGATGACTAACTGCGGTTTCAGAGGCATCTCCTCAGCTTGACCAGGACGTCCTGCTCGCGAGCAGCTGTCACAGGCTTGGACAAATTTCTTTGCATCTCTGAAAATTGTGGGCCAATAATATCCTGTCTGTAATACTTTATGTCTAGTTCTCCGCTCAGTGAAGTGTCCACCACATGGTTCGTCATGACAGGCTTTTAGGATGTCAAAGATTTCATCTTCTCGAACACATCTCCTGATATGCATGTCTGCCCTTGTGTGAAACAAATAGCCCCCAATCCATGAGAATCGAGTACTCTTCTGAACAATCTATTTTCATTCATTAGGGGTTAAGTGTCTTGGTAGTTTACCTACTGCAAGGTAATTGGAAACATCAGCATACCAGGGTGTTTGAACAGCAACAGCAAATAGATGTTCATCCAGAAATTGATCTTCAACTGCTGCTGCATCAATTGGCTTTGGCATTCTTGAGAGAAAATCGGCTACAGGGTTTTCTTTGCCAGGTCGATCCTTGATTGTGATATCGAATTCCTGCAATAACTAGTTATTCTGGCATTTGTGACAGGCTTATTTGCTAAATACTTTATGGCGGAATGATCCGTATATAAGATAACAGGTTAGCCTGTAATATAATGTCTAAACTTATTGACAACATGTATTACAGCTAGGAATTCTTTTTCAGTAACAGTGTAATTTAATTCAGCAGGGGATAAATTTTTGCTGATGTAATAGATAGCGTATGGTTTTTTATCCTCTTCCTGCCCAAGGACTGCGCCAATGGCTGTATCTGAGGCATCAGATGATATTTGAAATGGAAAATCCCAGTTTGGTCCTCGAAGGACTGGGGCTGTGGATACGAGCTTCTTTAAATCCTTGAAAGCACGTTCACATTTTTCTGTCCAAAGAAAATCAACGTTACCAGTTAGTGCATATAAAGGTGCAACAATGTGTGAATAATGTTCTATAAATCGTCTATAATAACCAGAAAATCCAAGAAAGCTGCGTACCTCTGTTTGAGTAGTAGGAGTGGGAATAAGCAAAATTATTTAGATTTTGGCCGGGTCTACCTGAATGTCGGCTGCTGAAACATAGTTTCCTAGAGTAAGTCCTTCAGTCATCATCATGTAACATTTTTCGTGGCTTAAGCAAAGCCTGGTAGCTATGCAGTGTTGTAGGACTTTTTCTAGGGTGTTTAGTGCTGGATCAAAATCATCTCCATATGGTGTAAAGTCATCCATATATACTTCAAGTCCATCATTTATTAAATCTGAAAAAATGCTATAGCCCTTTGGAATGTGGCAGGGGCATTACATAGGCCAAAAGGTAGAACTTGGTAGGCAAACATTCCCCAAGGAAGTAAAAGTAGTTTTGCCCTGGTCTTCAAGGGCAATCTGAATCTGATTGTATTCACTGAAGCCATCCAGGAAGGAAAATAATTTCTTTCCTGCCAAAGTATCTAGCACTTGGTCTATGAACGGGAGAGGAAAGTGGTCTTTTTGTGTTGCTTTATTGAGTTCCATGTAATCCACATGAATTCTCCATTTCCCATTCTTTTTTGGTACCACCACAAGCAGAGAGACCCATTTACTGTCAGAAATAGGATAAATAAAATTGACATCTAAAAGTTTTTGAAGTTCAGCTTTTACCACATCCTTTAGATGAGGATTAAGTCTTCTTTGCGGTTGACAGACAGGTCTAGCATCTTTTTCTATATAAATGTGATGTGTACACAATTGTGGATCGATTCCTTTCATATCACAGTAATCCCATGCAAATGCTTCTTGATATTTTCTTAACAGATGGATGAGCTTTGTTTCTTGTTCAGGTGTGAGGTTGGCATTGATATTTAAAGTTTTTCCCGGTTCAATTTCCACAATTTTACTATTTGCGACAGAAGTAACAGGTATTGTTTGATCATGTGTATCTTTCAGAGGATCTTCTTCTAATTCATTATCAATTGCTACTTCTATCATGTGACATTGTGTGTAGGATCTAGATTCAGTTTGACTAATGAAGTTGTTAATGGCATCATCTTCTGTTTGATCTTTAAAATCAAGTGCCTCTTGTATAGTCAATGGAGATCTAATGTTATCAGTAAGGTATGATACAAGATACTTGTTAGTTTTAATTATTGTGACACTTGGCTGCGCTGGAGGGTATAGAACTAAATTCTTGATATCAGGTCCTTTGGTTATGGTCATATTTCCTTGCCGACAACCAATGTAAGCATCGGCAGTGGCAAGCCAAGGTCTACCTAGGATTAGCGGGTGTCCATCAAGTCGGGTTTTTGGATTAATTATTAGGAAATCGGTTGGATATTCCTAGGAATCTATAGAGACCATGACATCATGTAGAGTACCCTTTGGTCTAACCACAGATTGGTCAGCCAATTCTAACAGAGTAGAGGTGGGTTCTACAGATGTAATGCCGAGCTTTTGACAGGTAGTGGTTGTTAAAATATTGATTTCAGCTCCTAGATCAACTAAGGCATTAGACAGGGTCTGACCATAAATTTGAACAGTTACAATTGGATTTCCTAGGTCTTCATATTTAATGGGTGTTTCTTTCCCGGATAATAAATCAGATAAAGTACCGACTACTTAGACTCTTGGATTAGTTGTCATATTCCTCCTTGGTTTCTTTATGCACAATTCTTTGATAGTTTTTGCATATATAGGAATGTCTTGAATGGCTTGGAGGAATGGGATTTTTATGTACAGATTTTGTAATTCTCCCAGAATGTCAAAGTCAGGATACTGTAAAGGTCGAGGTATAACTAATCGTTCTGGGAACGGAGGAGAGGATGTGGTTGCTTGATTATGAGTCTTCTGCTTATTTACATCCTCTTGTTGCAACTGATGTTCTCTTGATAACTGATCTTCAATATGAACTGTTTTATCTCCCTCAGTTTCAATGATACGTCCAGATCGTAACTGAAGATCATTACACTCCCGCAGGTTGGGTCCTATTTCTGGTGATTCTATGATTTGAAGAGATTGGACCGGTCTATTATTTGGATTGGGTTTGGGTTGGGCTAGGAGTTGCGGTCTGACATTAGACTATGGATTTTGTTGTAAAGCTGGCAGAGTAGGTTGAGGGAGCATAATAGTTCCTACTGGCTGGTGCATCGGTCCTTGCCAGTTTGTCTGCTAGGGTGAACTTTGTGAAGTAGGGGGAGTCCACTATGGAGGATATGGGCTATTTTGCCAATATGGTGGAGTGTAAGGGAAATTCGGCCAACCAGATTGGCTTGCTTGATTCAGCCACGGGTTTGAAGAAGGAAACGATGGTGGTGACCAGTTTGAAAATGGGGGTTGGGACTGATTTTGCCACATACTATATTGTTGAGCATTATATTGTGGAGGCTGAAAAGAAGAAGTTAGGTCTGGAAACATACCAGATTGTCTCGGCTGCCACTGGCGGCGCTGGTTGATCAAGTACATCGATTCTGGTTTTTCCTCTGCTTCCTTATATACTACTTTTAATCCAGGAAGTGACGGGGAACTTTCCGTAAGATGATCTTTTGTACAGATGGCACCTGTTTGGACTGTATCCAGTGGACACTCCTTGTGGCTATGCTTTTTCCTGCATCAGGGGCAGAAGATTACCAAATTTTGTTCTGCCTCCATCTGCTTCTGTTTGGCCTGCATAATATCAAGTTGTGTAGTTAGTGTCCCAAGAATATCAGTTTTAAAATTTTCTAATAAATTTCCAATCTCCACACGTGTTACTCCTTCTATTGATATTTTGTTATCTCTTGCAAACCGATCATATTCTGCCGGTTTTACTCTTGTGCTGCCTCTTGAACTCCTTATACATAAATCAATGATGTCAGCAAAATTCTCTTGATAAATATCCCCTTTTCCCATGATGTTTAATGTTTCAATCCACTGTTCCTTCATGCCCCTTATCAATGGAGTTTTTAACACATTATCAGGTAAAGGTGGTGATGCTTAAGGAGATCTTTGTAAATTGTACTGAAAACGTTCCACATATTCTTCTAATGTTTCATTCGGTTTGGCTGTCATTTGGAATATTTCGTCTTTCAATTCTCTAGACCTACAATAATCCTGATATTTTTTTAAGAAGGATTCTTTCATTTGATCCCAATTGTTGATGACCCCACCACCTAGTTCCATAAACCATCTTAAAGCATCCCCCTTTAATGTAGAGGGGAATAATTTCAATTTCTAGGGATCGGTGGTGTAATCATATCCCCTGCACAACACATTGAATTCGAATAAAAATGCATCCGGATCTTCTGATGTGAGACCGTGAAATGTAGGGATATGTTGAAGAGGGATAGCTTTCATGGGTGCATTTGCTGCAGAATCCACTATAGGATATTGTAATGTAGAGGTTTGAGTATTTGGCTAGTTTTGAGCCATAGGATAGAATATGTGCCAATAACCTTCTGGGATATCTAGGAGGGTATTCCTAGGTTGAGAGGGAACGGTTTTGGTAGGGATAGTTTTAACGGCACTTCCTTTATCTGGGATAAGGGGAATACCTGATGCCTCAGGAGATTGGACTCCTTCAACAATGATTTTCGCAGCGCTCCCCTTATCTGGGCTGTTTAATGGCTGATCTGTTTCAATGGGAGATTTTGGTTCCTCGGTTTCCCCTGTTTCTCCTTCTCCTTCACAAAAGTTGCTGGAATTCCCTTCCTGCAATAGTTCTGGAGTAGAATTTTCAATTTCTTGAAAGTCTTGCTCTTCAGTTTGACTATGCACCTCAGCAAAGGCTACAGATGGTGATCCTGTGGCCTGAAGGGAACTAGTAGGTTTTTTAGAAATAATTTTCTTGAGGCCTACTGATAGCTGAGATTCTGTTTTCTTATAGATTTCATCTATGAAGGTTGTTCGGCCAAGGGTCACCGGCCCCTTAGCTTTTTTGGGTTTGGATGGAAGCTTAATATTCTTTTCTGGTTTTTTCTGCTTAGTCATGCACTCAAATGAACTACTAAATTCTATTCAAACAAAGAAACAACAAATCTGTTAGGAAAGCAGACAGTGGAGCGGGGCTTTTACATGCTCCGCACGCAGGTTCTTACCTTCCATTTTTAAGATCCAACTCTTCCGTAGCAGGTTCATACACTACTCTAAAAAATACAAATGGCTACACTCTTTCCCCGGAAACGGCGCCAAAATGTAGAGCTATAAAAAGGGTCTCTTTGACCTCTAATTATCTCACATTAATATGTCAATCCGGGAGCGTTTTGTTATTTCAAAGAGTGACTCAGTCTGAGGCTATCACTTGTCGGAGTAATGCTAATAGTACAACGTTTAACAAAAATACAAGATTAAACGGATGCTTGTCTATAACTAAGTTACTTCAAATGAATAAATCACACACTCTAAAACTAGGCAACTTTATCAGTCAAGGGTTCGACAGCAATAACCCATCCCTTTGGAAACTGATGGAAAGGAAATTAGAGCATGGACCATGGGTCTAGGAGCTAGGCAGTAAATGCCAAGGCTCACTACAGCCACAGATCGTCTCTCACACCAAAATAACAAATGCAAGTAAATGAAACGGCAGGTAGAAAAATGGAACAGCAAATAAGAAATTGAACAGCAAATCAGGAATGGAACAAAAATTGGACAACTAAATCTCGCGAGCAGTAATCAAGCTTTATCCTACCAACTCAAATACACTCGTTGTAATCAAACATCAATCTTTCATTCTCCAGGCAAATCAAGCAGCACGCACTAATGGAACAACATTAATTACTAATAAGTTATGGAACAACATTTGGAAATCAGACACACACACAACCCACTTGAAGAGTAATCTGATCTAGCACCAATCATCATCAATAGGAATACAACTGCGTTTCAAAATGGAATAGCATTACTCCTGAATCGTAAAGAACACAACTTTCAAATAAATTCCATAACATGAATATACAACATAAGAGCTCTGTAACCAAATAGTAACAATGTTTAGTTAAGTCTAATAATATTCAATCAACTCTGAAAGGATTAGTGATATAATGCAGAGTCAATACAACAGTTATTGTCTGTAAAAACCTTAATGAACGAATCTTAACAGAGCATATGATGTAACTTATAAAGCATATCAGATTACCAAATAATGACGATAAGCAAACCATGCAGAAATCAAATCGTAGTGATACAGAAGCAAGTGTCCTCCGGGGCCGGGCCCTTAGCCTCAAGGGTACACCACTTTAAGTTAATCCAGATGCAGAGATAAGATAATCACCAAGTTTATATTAATGCATAAAACAGAAATTACAATGAGCCAAGTTCAACGAGACTCAATGATCAAAGTTCAATCTTTAACAGAAAATTACATAAAAGCATAATCCCCCAAAGCTAACAGTGTTGTCCCTTTATATAAGGGTGACGGCGGAGATGTCTAAGCAATAAGATAAATAAAGCAGCGATCCCTCAGGATCGAAGATCCTGAGGGATTCGCCAAACTGTTAATCCTTAATCACTTCTTTTCTCCTCTGCCGAGCTGGTGTCTTCTCCTCCTTTTCCGAACCGGTTTGCTTCAACCTACTTAGCCTCATTTGCACTCGATCCTTCGTCAAAGGGACAGCAATTACCCTGCTCTTTTCTTTTTCTTTGGAACAACAGCTCCTCGTTTTTACCCCTTCTTGCACAGGAGAATGACAACTATCAGCGATTAAGTCTTGCATACTAATCCCACATGTTTTGTTATAATATTTTATTGTTTTCCACATTCATGATGCAAAAAGGTTCACAAGTTCCACTAAAAAGCTATTGAAATGATCATCAAAAACATACCTTTTTAGTACTCCACACAATATTGGTACAAGCTACACACGACAATAGCAACACATCTTTGACCGCTTGACTAAACAATATTAGGATGGGTCTACACGGGCAGATGATAACCTGAGTACACACTACACGCGAGCAATTCAACATAGGATTCCAGGTAAAGGAGGAGACAAGCCATTGCAGCAAAGACCAAGTAAAACACATATGTGTTTTACACTCCTTATACAGGAAAAATTGACTAAAATTTTGGATGATTGGATTACTTGCAAATTTCGTCATCATACTTGGTTTTCTAATTTAAATTCCACATGTAAGAAATTCGGGAAAATTCTCTTATGCATTGATTTCAAAAAATTGAACCGTTCCCAAAATAAAAACAACTACCTCGTGCCATCATCTGATCCGATGTTGCACACAGTACCTAAAACAACGGTGTTATCTTCACTTAAAGGTCTTTTGAAATGCCACCAGGTTCTAGTAGTGGAGCTCAGTGGACTTACACTGGTCCGCTAGAACCTTGGCCGACACATGTATCACTTGCAATCACTTGATGGCAGGATTGACAACCTTCCTATCAATGACCAAGATCTCAAGCATTACCTTCAATAGGTTGGGCCGTGCCTGTGCCATTTACATAGTTTGCTTATTGCTTTTTGTTTTCATCTTGTTTTCCTTGCTTATTATCTTTGTTTTTACTTTGTTTGATTTTTCTTACTATTTTTGTTCACGTTTGTTTTGTTTTTTAATATACTACTATTTTTGTTTCCGGAAATAACTACTGCCCACTACTACGTTCTAGTTTTTGAATAGAGTATGTGGCTGAAATTTGAAGAAAATTGTGACACTCTAGCACTTGGCCAGTCTTACGTTTGTCTTCTCTATGCTTGGTTGTATCCTTCAGCCGATGAAGTCTTGACGGAAAATACAAACCATCTGCAAGGGAATTTTTGGTCCAACCATGAACCTGTGTCCACACTGGAAAGCCCCATGGCTATACTCAACCTTCTTCTCTGTGTGTTCAAGCTCATCCAACTAGTAGAAACGGAGAAGGGGAGAATCTAAACGAGAAAACCCATGTCATAGGCATTACATGCTTCTCTGAAGGAACAACCTCTTTTTCTCTCAATAAGTCGAGATCCCTCTTCCACCCCGAAAATAAATAAGTGCCCATGCAAATTCCTCTTGAAAAATACAAAGGTGAAAGAAGAGAAAGGCTTCCTACGCGGAGAGGTGAAGCATGAAACTCCACCTGGGTACTATCCAGGCTTGTTGGCAGTGGAGAAATGTGTGTTTTTCCACGTGACTCTGTCGGGGTATTGTCCAGGCCTGTTGGCAGCAGAGCAATACCCGAGATGAAAACTTATACTTTGAAAATATTCAACTCATGAGATAAACTACCCTTCCTAGATTCGAAACACTGAGATCTAAGTTGAACTTTTGATTATGTTTGACTAATTGGCAAAGGGGGAACCATGTATGTCCATGGGGTAAGTGGGGAAGTCGAAGTAACCCGCACAGTGATTCAATACTCCTTGAAAGACCAAGGCCTTATGCTAGCAATGAACCAAAATAGAGAAGCTAGAGTTCTACCACTGTGTTGCCAAGTGTTGTAGCGGCTACAACCACCCTCTAAAATTTTGGCCTGCACCTAATTTCGGAGCCTCCCTTGGGAGTTTCGCTTGATGACTGCACACCCTCAAGTTCACTCCATGAGCCCATGGGAGTCTTTGCATCTGCCTTACTTTTTCATTTCACCCAAGTTTTTGCATTTCGGTATCTGAGTCATGATTAGGACCATGTTCTGGTTATGCTCAGAGTATTTGGTTCGTGTGTACTTGTTGTGTTCACTATGAAAGCATCTATCACACTCACACACAGAGCCACATTCACTGTCGAACAAGTGTCATTACGGTCGATCAATGATCAATCATGAGTGTCGTGCTTATCGCTTGCACCATCAGTTAGTCATGTTGAACATGTGTGTCTGGATGTTTTGAGTCATTTAGTCATCGAGTCATGTGAGTGTGTGTTTGCATGATCACCTATGCATCTTTCGATCATTCACACACTTAGTCATTTTGTTGAATTTCTGAAAACCAGACTCCCCTCTGATATTCAAACCATCACCCTACCATCGACTCGATCGATTGTCACCCAGAACAATGCAGAAGCACCAAGAAAGTCTTTCCAAGTTGCGTTGATCGCAAGCAACCCAATAACCTTTCATGTTGACCACCCGAACATTCAAACCTGGCAGCCACCCTGGGACTGAATCCCCTCAAAAATTGCTCAAAGGCTACTGACCTTTCCCACTCTAATGTCTGAGGAAATTGTGTAGATATGCCGGACAGACACCATGTGCCCATCCCTGTCTCCCTCAGAAAATTGTGTAGTTTTCCTAGTCAGTCCTCCCAACAATCGACCGACTACTCATCCATGAAATTGTGTAGTTTTCATGAGTAGGCCTTATGCTGGAAAATAGTCCACTCAGCTCAAAAATTACGCAGAGATGATCAGTAAGACAACCTATTAGCCTCAGCGCAGGTTTCCTCCCCAGCAACTCCTAGCAGTAGACTGCTAATTCTCTCCAGGAATTGCGCAGTTTCTGCTGCCAAGCTCCTAGTAGCTGACTGCCTGTTCCCCTTGGGAATTGTGCAGTTTCTACTGCCAGTGACCCAGTAGCCAACTACCAACTCCTTCTAGGAATTGTGTAGTTTTGACTGCCAAGCTCCCGACCAGTTCCTCCCAAAAACTGCACAATTTCTGCCTACAGATCCTCCTTGCAACTCAACTTGTTCCTCTAGAAAATTGCGGAAATTTTTCTTTCCAGCCCCTGTTACCCGATTGTTCCAGAAACTACACAAATTATACTTATCTTGCCTTCTTACAGCCTAGACTTTCCCTCCCAAAATTTGTGCAATTTTTCCTTCCAATCGAGTCGGACCTTGCGGACAGTCACTGTTGACTTGGATTTCCCATCTTCATCACTCAGTGACTTTTGCACAGTTTTCATCAGTAGTGTCCGAAGCCATCATCTTGCTTCGCAACCTTGCTTCCTCTCCCAATCACACCCATCTGAAATGACCATGTGTCATGGTAGACTAGGGGGTTTTTGGATTTGATGTTGTCTCGTCATGAGTGACTGCAGGCACAGGTAAACTCACAAACATGGTGCAACAACGAAATGGATGAACGAAGGGAGCACATGTAGAAGAATAGGTTCACCAACGGATAAATGAATGATGAAAGTGAAGAGATGTTCTCATGAATAGATGGTCATACAAAGATGTGTTTACAGATGGACAAAAGAGCAAAAATGCAAGATGTGCTCACGAACGGATGAATGGACGAACATGCACCTTTCGCAAATAGATGAGCCTGCCAAGCCTTCCAACATGTAAGCAAGGAACAACGTGCCAAATCATAATCAAGTGAACCAAATACCATCGAAGACTCCGTGAACTTTGCCATGCGGAGGTGAAGGTTTGCTACAACATGAAGACATCCATCACCTAGCAGCATTGTAGCTCGACATGCACTCCAGCAGCAACACGAATGTACCAACACTGTCATGTCAAGTCATGTCATGAGTCATGTTGTCAAATCAATGTAATGGTATGTGGAAGTCCAAGAGACCCACTTTTTGTACAAAGAGTCATCTAAAGTCGAAAATTGATGGAAGGAAAATAGTCATGAGGGTAGTCAAATAGCCACAAGGGTCAGTTTCACCCTTGGCTATAAAAAACCCCCTCATTTGTACATGGAAAGGAATTTTCACCTCAACTCCTCCCACATAGCCAATAGAGTATGTATGTTAGGTCCCTATACTACTAGTGTAACACCTTATTCTTATTAGTACAACCCCCTTATTATATTGTTGTGCCCATGTAGTACCCATATTGTTATTATTTTTCCCTTACATTATTATTGTTATGTTGGCTCTGATTATATTATGACCCCTTATACTCCTATATATAGAAAGGAGGTCTTTTCATTTGTACCATCAAATAATTATTCATTTGTGTAATATAAAGGAGGTTTCCCCCTTGAAGAGGCTTATTTTGAAGGTGTTTATCTATCTTTTCTATCTTTTTGTGAGTTAGTTTCATAACATTTGGTATCAGAGCTTTGGATTCTATGGTTTCGCTACTCCAAACAGGTCATGGTGGCATTTCGCTATAACTTTTTTGCTACAAAGTTTCTGTAGCTAAAAAAATACCCATTTGAGAAGGAATTGATTTTAACCTCGGGTCTGAATTGCAGATCTTGTCTCACTATATTTTCGGAGATATGATCTGACGAAGTTAGGGTTTTTGGAAGCTCCAGAATTTCATCTCAAACAGGTCATCGTGGAATTTTCGCCATTATTTTTTCTATGAACGTTCAGACTCTAAAAGTAAAACCCATTTGAGCTGCAATCTTGGTGTAGCTTGGGTCCGAATATCAGATCTTTTCTCGCTCTATGTTCGGAGATATAATCTGAGGAAGTTAGGGTTTTTGCAGATTCCTGAATTACATTCTAAATAGGTGACCTTGGGAACATCATCATAACTTTCTCTCTGAGCAACAAATTGAAATTTCGTAAAATGTTACAGAAGGAGGACAAACTGTAGTTTTCTATGTATATTTTTTAGATCCAAAGGTCGAAATAGTGACACGTGGCATGTCGTTCAAGTTCTCTCTACTTAAACATTGTATAATCAGGTCATCTTAGGAGATTGGGCATAACTCTTTCTTGGAGAATCAAATTATGATTAGACTTGCGCGGTTAGAACAAGGACTCAGAGGGCTACTACAGGCGACAATTTTAGAACTTGGAGATCTGAAAGTACAAAGTTACAGTCATTTCAAATCAAGCTCCTAAAATCAAGAAAAGGCGATATGAGGAAGTTTGATGGCAAGGATCCGGTAAATTGGATACTACAGATGGAGCAATATTTTGATCTACATGAGGTTCAAATTTTACAAAAGGTACATATTGCATCTTCATATTTAGAACCAAATCAATTTTTATGGTATAAAGGGCTTTGTTCTCGTAAAGCACTTGTCACTTGGTCAATTTTCATGGAAGAAATGATAACACATTATGAGGATACAAATAGTAAAACCTTCTTTAGCCAATTGATAAATCTCGAACAAAAGGGTTCGGCAGAGCACATTGAGGACTTTCAAAAATTAAATATAAGGGTAAATGATATTCCAGATAAGCAAAGGATTGATTTATTCATAGGGATTTCAAAGTATAACATTCAATATGAGGTTCGTCTTTGTGAACCTGATTCATTGGAAAAGGCATTCAGGTTGGCAAGAAAAATTGAAAGCGAAATTACGGAAACGAGGAATCCTACCACTCACAACTATAGTTATGGAAGTTTTTTTTCTCCTAGCCTTCCACAACCTACAAGGTTTACAGGACAAAAATTGGAAGCAAAAAGAGAAAAAGGGCTTTGTTACAATTGTGATAGCATATACACTAAAGGTCATAAGTGTGCTGAGAAGATATTATTTTACATAGATTATGAAGAGGAGGACGAAAAGGATCAAGAAACATCAAAAGAGGAGGATATACACTAAGAACCAACCCCAAAGAAAGAATAAATGAATCCAACCATATCTTGTAAAGAATTGGCAAGAATTGCCACTCCCCAAACTCGAAAGATAAAAGGACATATCAAGAAGAAAAAGGTTCAAGAAGTGAAAGATCACATCGAAAAAGAAGAAATTAATCCAACCATATCTTGTAATTCATTGGCTAGAATTATCACTCCTCAAATTGTCAAGATAGAAGGACATATCAAGAAGAAAAATGTTCAAGAAGTGAAAGATCACATCAAACATCAAGAAATGAATCCAAACATATCTTGCAATGCATTGGAAGAAATTACGACTCCTCAAACTCTCAAGATAGAAGGACATATCAAGAAGAAAAAGATTCAAGCAGTGAAAGATCACATCGAGCATCAACAACATATTCTCCAACTTTTAAAGAATAACGCCACTTTGGTGCAGAATCGAATGAAACAACGGGGAGATCAACATCGCAGTGAAAGAAGTTTTGATGTAGGCGATTGGGTATTTTTATGGCTACATCTCAAGAAAGCTATTTATGAGAAGGAAATGTTGGCAATACTACATGCACTTAAGAAATGGCGACCTTACCTAATGGGAAGACACTTCAAGGTAAAAATGGATCATGATAGTCTTAAATACTTTTTAGAACAAATATTATCTTTAGAATAATGGAAAAAATGGGTCACAAATATGTTGGGTTATGACTTTGAAATCATCTGCAAAAAAGGGAAGCAAAATGTTGTTGCAGATGCACTCTCAAGAAAGGATGAGGATGTGGAAGCATTGTTTTGTGCCATTTCTATGATCCAGGTGGATGTTGTTGGCCACCCACCTATCCAATTTGGACCCCCACAACTATCTCTTTCAGTTTTTCATTTTCCTAAATTGTAGCACATTTTACTATTTTTAGCAGTTTTTCAGGTCCTGAACTTCTGGAGATGTTTTGAGGCCCTAAATGACGTTTTTTGGGAAATCTGGGGGCAACATGGGTGCATGGACTACTTTTTCTCTTCCGAAATTTGTAGTTCTTGGATAGATCTTTCTAATGAGCTATTGTACGCATCAAACGGAGATTGGGTGCCAAAGTTACGACCCCAAGAAATTGATGTACCAACTTACACAAAACGGGACCTACAATTTAGCATTTCATCTTCTAGGGTTATGTTTTGGGATATTAAGGGTTTTCCATTGTTTCTCAACAATAAATAGGCCTTTGAGCCTCATTGTAACACAGTTCAGAGGCATGTAGCCACCACATCTCTTCTCAGAGATAAGATGCCATCACCCTAGCTGGTTTATTTCCATTACTGTTTGTAAGCATATTTCAGTATTTTACATTAATGAAATGAAGTATTATTTCTGCTGCATATTTGTGTTTATGGTTATCTCTATAATTTGTTGCGTTCATGTTTAAATCCAGATCATTCTATTATCCAACCAGATTGGATAAACGAAGCAAGGGATGAATGGAAGAAGGACGAAGAAGTGTGGCCACTCATTCAAAAGTTGCAGAAGATCCCAGTTCAAGCAATGTTGCCAGAACTTGACAAGGAAAAATCATATTGGAGCTTGGAGAAGTCATAGAAACAAGAATCCAACAGCTACAAAATCGATCAATTTCAGAGCATCTCATCAAGTGGAAGAAATTACCCGCTAAAGATTCCACATGGGAGGAAAATAAATTGATATAGAAACATCAAGAACTACTCAAGCATTGAGGACAACACTTTTTGAAGGAGAGGGACATGTTAGGTCCCTATACTACTAGTGTAACCCCTTATTGTTATTATTACAACCCACTTATTATATTGTTGTGCCCATGTAGTCCCCATATTGTTATTATTGTGCCCCATAGAAGCCCACTATTGTTATAATTCTTCCCTTACATTATTATTGTTATGTTGGCTCTGATTATATTATGACCCCTTAGACTCCTATATATAGAAAGTATGTCTTGTCATTTATACCATCGAAGAATTTTTCATTTGTGTAATATAAAGGAGGTTTCCCCCTCGAAGAGGCTCATTTTGAAGGTGTTTATCTATCTTTTCTATAGTTTTGTGAGCTGGTTCCATAACACTGTAATCTTTTCTTTGAGGAGTAAGTAGTGGCTCCAACTCCCCGCGCTCAGGGTTAGTGATGTATGTTGTAACGATGTATCTTGGAACTTTCGCTTAATTTAGAAATCTGCTAACAAGCCAACACGTTTTCACACATGTACTGTAATTGTTGTAAGACTAATCTTGAACACTTGTAATGCATGTTGCTTTAACCTATGTTGAACACTTGAACTATTTCACTTGTTGTAATACATAATCTATTAATGGAAATGTGTTATATATGTTGTTAATGTTGCCTTGCCAGTGGTGGCTACCCTCCCGAACATTAGACAAACCTTTCACTTAAAACTTTTTGTAACAACTGTTGCACTCATGTGGACTCATCCACACGTTTTCTACGTGTTCTCATACCTTGTGTGTTTTGATTGCCACATCCGTGTGGACTTCTCCTCCAGAAGTTGTGCACGCCTTATTGTGTTGTGTGCCCCTGGCTGAGTTGGGACTTCATCCCAACCAACTTGGGACTCAATCTCACCATCTCCCTCCGTAGTGAAAGAACCATTGACACAATTACACTTGCAATCACCAGGCACACGAACCTCACTTCTCGAAGACAAAGCAGACCACTCTCTTATGCCGACAAGCAAGAGTTGAGGCAAATCCTTAAGACAATGGAAACCAGGCCATCATACCAGATGCGACTCCCACACCAAATGGTGTGAGGTGTTTTTGGGACTTCATACCGGGGTGATCCCCTGAATGTTAGTGGATCTAGCATCTTCAACACACCATCATCAATGTGATATCCTAATCTTCCTTAAGTTAAAAATTAAAGGTGAAGAAACTTTTGTCGTAGAAGGCACACTCAATATGGCCTTTAACTAGGGGTCTTTAGTTTCGTTCTAACCACAACCTCAGAGATCTTAGAGAAGGAAAAAAACCTCATAAATTTTCCACAAAACCTCTTTCAACTAGATTGATATCCATTTCCCTAGGTCTACCTAGACTCACCTGCACTTTTGAAATCCTATTCAACTTCTTAACAAATTTCTTAGGGCTAGTTTTCAAAGACAATACCAGTTTTTACAAGCTCATTTAAAGAAATGGTTGTTGGATATGGTGGGGGGAGTGAGAAGGAGCTGGGGGGGTGATCCCCTTATAGTGGTAGCCATTTTCAGAACCAAGAGCATGTGCACAAAAAACCCTAGCACATTCAAGCCTCCTATGTAATTGTGTATATGTTTAATCTATATATCAATTCTTTTAATAATCAATAATATTAATAATATTTAAATAAAGAAATAATATAGTTAATTTTGATTATTTTTAATTTTAACAACGAGAGATGCATCGTGAAGTATTTATGTTGATGTTATTAATGAGTTGATGCCTATCGATGTTTACCGGGCATTTAATTTATATGTCTTGGCTAGTTATCAATTAACATAAGAATATAAAGTAAATGGTTGGCCTCATGATACCTCTCACTTTGACAAGATAAAATTTTAGAAGCCCTATTCTAAAATAAACTTTCTTATCGATGTAATAATGGATGGTAGGGATTTAACCTATACAAAATATCCACAAAATATTTTTAGTAGTAGTTAGGATAGAGAGTTAAGATTTAACTCAACGGTAACCATGGTATTGGCCCATGTTGATCATGATATGATGATTAATTTCCACTGAGTTCAATATGGTCTATTAGACCTTAAGAAGGTAAGAAATTAATTGAAATTATTTAACATATTATTTCTATGCTTGAAGAGAAGTGAGATACGCATTCCTAGATCACCATAGTTTTGTTGCCTTAATAGGTCAAGAAGGTTGGTAGTGTGATGAATATTGTGAAAATTAGAACGAATTTGACTATAAGCTGGGAAATATAAGAGAAATTACATTTGAACACCTAATCCCCTAAGGGTTGGTGTGGAATATTAACATTCAAATGGATTCCAAGAGACCACTTGGAATATGAAACCAAGGGTCACTAGACTTGTATAAATATGTATCATTATGAATAATAATGCATTCAAGGTTGATCATTCATATCTTATTTTTTCGCCATTGTTGTGTTTAACATGGTATCAGAGCAGGTGAATTCTGAACCCGCTCCAATTTGAGCCACTTGTTTTATGGTCTCTCTATACATGTCAGTTCTGACTTTCTCCTGATCTCAACTGCCACCTATTGAAGCCTTGAAAATTGCTGCGAAAACATGGGGGAAAACTACTTGGTCCGGACCTTGGTTAGTAGTTCTTTTTCCGTTTGGTGTAGTGGCTCTGACCGGGGATAATGGGACCAGTTTCCCATAAAATATTTTGATTGTGTTGTTGGGGTGATATATGATGTAACGTAAAAATAATCGAACTAAGTGTAATCTAATATAATATGATAAATAGATGCATATATCCTAATTTAACACTATTTGACTATAGATATACCTGGGAATTAAATACAATTGGTCTACAATGATTTCCTATAGCAATTGGTAATAAAGATCATTCAACTGCAATAAGGAGTTAAATCATTTAACAATAATAGTTTTGGATAAATAGTTAGACAAAACATTTGAGTGAAATATATCACATATAAAATCATTCATTTATTCAGAATAAAATCAGATCTAACATCATACAAAAGTGCAATAATGCTAAACTGTAATTCAGACTTTCATACATAAAACAATTGAAAGAAGAAATATTGCTTGATACATAAATAAAACATAATCATAAGATAAAAGTACCATGTATGATAATTCTTGCTCATGTGCTTCAACAATATTGACCCAATTTCAATCAATCCAACACATTCTAGGAATACAAAAGTGAATTTTAGTAGAGCATGGTAGACATTTAAAGAAAATAGATCATGTTCCATTCATTTCATCAAAACCTCCTCAAAAGTACAGAAGTGAAATGTTTTGAAAAGTGTTTCTGATAAAATTTCTGGACCCCTCGATAAATGCATGAGAGGGGTTTAAATACTAAACTATAGGTCTTAAAATAGATTATTACAAAAAGTAGCTAAGGAGGTTTAAATGACCTTCCTCAGAATATGAAAAAATTAAAGCTAAAAGAAAAATAAATTAAGTGACTAACTCCTTTGGACTTGATCTCTAAGATCGCAAATATTAGTCATTTGCTTGACCTGGGTCGGCTGGATGATTGCAAATTTTAACTGGCCAGCAAATATGGCGTCTGATAGTGTTGGCACCATTTTTTGTGTATAGGTTGTTAAACACCTCAATGTCATGCACTAGTTGTGTGGTTTCACTAAAAACTACCAATATGCTTCCCAATTTGGCTTGTTTACCTGTTTGATTGCCTCCTCCTTTTCCTGCGTTGCCTATCTCCACTGCTACTCTAACTATTTGACATTCGGAAGAAATCCTAGCATACATTCATTAACAAGATTGGCGCCATGAAGATTTTCATTGATGGATTCTATTATGTTGTTTGTTGTTGCCACTACTATTGTTGTTTCCCTTTCCACTTGTTTTAGTTGAGAATCCCAATCCATGAAGAGGATGTCTTTATGAGATTCCTCTAGCTTCGGTAGGTCAACCTTTCTCCCATCCTCTGATTCTTTCCAGGTGATAAACTCAGAAATCATTTTATGTTTTTCGTCATACTTGAGCCTCATGTCAATAACCTAATTTGTTAACTTATCATTGGTCTCACAATAAGTAGCTATTTGCGAGATTTTCTGGCACAGTACTTCCTTCTGTTGCATTAGTAGGGAATTAAGGCCGAGTGCTTCCCTGATGAATTTGTCGATTTGTGGACTTATCCATCATAGCTTATATCTGGGTATTTTTTTCCGCTAAGCTGCCTTGATGGTGTATTCTCATCTGTTCGAATTCCTTTTGGAGCTGGGCGACTTGTAATTCTGCTTGTTGATTAGAGCTTTATTGACCTAATTGATGTTCTAGCAACATAATTTCCTTTTCCTTTTCTTTTAACAGCATTTGGACCTCTATTTCTTTGTCAGTAGTTTTTGTGGCATAGACTCCTGTGAATTGTGACAATTTTGTGAGATTTTCAGATGGGTCCATGGTTGAGTCCTTCCATACGATGTCCATTGGTTCACTATCTGGATTTGTAACAGCTACAGAGTCCATCTTTCTTTTCTTCCTTTGTCTCTTGACTACAGCTTTGTGGGTACGACTATAAAATACATCTAGCAGAGGTATTTCCTCAATTCTCAAAAAAAATTCTAAAATGGCAGTAGCAGGAATGATCTCAATGTCCTGAGTGACCATAGCTCCTTCCCTTGTCGTTTCTGGATTTGACTTGTGCTTGGTTTGCTTAGGAGTCTATATCCTAGATATTTTCTCAAGGTTTGAATATGTGCGAAGCTTTTTGTTGAATTGTTCCCATTCATGTTCCAAGTCAATAATTGGGCTTTTACCTTACTGAGTTGATGTAGAGGCAACTTCTTCTTGTTTCTTTGTTGAGGTTTGATCAGTCGTCTCTTCTATAGTTCCAGCTGTGTCATTTTTGAACTCTTTATTAGTGTTTCCTCCCCCATTTTAAGATTGCTGCTCTGAGTGCTCTAACTCATGCGTAAATCTCTCTTAGGTTTCTTCTTCAGAGTTTTCTTTAGAGCTGCCCTCCAAGCTTACACTAGGAGTTGGCTATCTTATTAGGTCAATCTGCAATAGGTCCAATGGGACCTTCACTAATATATTTTCCCTATATACATGGAAATCCTTAACATCAATTGGGGTTAAAAGTACCAATGCCAAATGAAACACTTGTGAATATGTTTCTTCCTATAGGAATAGGTCATCAAAGGCATCCTCTTTGTGGGTGAATTTCTTTACTTTTACCATAGTAGTAAAATCCTTAACAGTGTCATTTGGGTCATACTGCCTCCCTAGAAATGTAGCTAATGTGAGATATTTAATAATCTCTACTTCATTGTATCCATGTCCAAAATCATGTAGCACAAATGCACCACATTGTAATGGAAATGTAGGCCAAATGGCCTTCTTCTGCTCTTTCAATCCTCTAATTAATTCGCCTTCCCCTGTTGTTTGGTAGGCTATTTCTCTGGCCATTAGTTTTTCGGGGACATAATATGGGAGAACATGCGATGAAGCAATGCTCCCAAATACTCTGATATAGGTAAAGGTCTCTTCCCCAAATCATCTGGCTACTAGCAAGATATCTACCTCGGCCTCTTTAGAAAACCTATGGGTGGTTCTGTTGTACACTTCTTTATGGATGGGTAGCATAACTCCTTGACAGATTTTATAAAAATGGGGGTGAAATTGAGATTCCCACAAAATCTTATGGTACATATGGATGGGAAGCAGGTCCTGTATAGTCCACTTCCATCCCATATTGGGAAATTCAGAATTAAAACAGATTGCATCCTTTACAAAATCACTCATGAAAAATGGGGGGCAAACCCTTAAAGAGGAACTTCATTTTCTCCTATACTCTATAATGGCCTTAGCCAAATTGTTTGATATAATTTCAGCCCAATTAATTATTGTTGCATTCACTGCTGCATCTATTAACGGGAGACATTCTGGGGAAAACTTGGTGCTATTGGGTTTACCGAACAATCTACATATCATTATTTCTACGAAACTATGAGGGGGATAAATGGATGTCGTAGAGTACATACCCATTTTATCTCATTTGATCTTGCCTTCGCTTGATGTCCAAGTCCGTGTGACGTCTGTTGGGTCCTCATTTTCCTTGCAAAACTGCTCAAGGAATTGTTTGTTGTAAAACTTTTGCGGCTCAAGTAACTGGTACATTAGCCATAGGCTATTTGCTGAGAAAGACCCTGTGACCTCCTACATGTGTTTCTTGAATGTTTGGTCTGTGATGTCTACCTCTTCAATTACCCATTTGACCATGTCCGTGTATGGGATTATTTTTGGTTGTGCCGCTATGCAGTGTAGGAAAGAACATGTCATTTTGAAATAGGAGGCATCAAACGACTCCTAAGCATCTGTTGTGGCCTTTTTTACCAGTGGCCTGGGCCGCTCCTCTTCTAACAAGTTGTACATGACCTCCAATGTCATTGTTCCTCCGTCTCTGTTGCACATAGTATCAAAGAAAAGAGGGACCATTTCTGATTTCTCGGACGCAACTGTCTTTCCCTTCTTCCCCGTTGTTTCTAACGATGCTCCCTATGGAGTTTTCCTGAAACGGAGCAAAGTGGAAGTTATCAGATACAAGCAAGAATGAAAATGAGAATGAATGATACAAATAACCTGAAAAGTGACAAGAAAGGAGTTGTAATCAAACGTAGATGAAAACATATCACATCACATCAAGCCTCTTTTTAACATAAATGCCATTAACCTATATTAAATAGCCACTAATGGTTCCTTATCGCTGTCTTTATTGCTCATTAATGTTCCACATCATAAAACAGGAAGGAAAAATTTTAAGTTGGCGGACTTAATTTGGAGAATGTCGATTTTGCGATTGCGATGCAATATCACAAATTGCATTATCACATATTTGATTGTGCGCTTTCTCAAAGTTCTTTAGGATTTTGTGGTATGCAAGATGTGGGGTAAGTGGTATATTCTTTTTCGCTTAGAGCGTAGTTTTTTTGAAGGAGTAATTACCTTATAAAGTTATTTTTACTACGTGGGGGACTTCAATATCATTTATGACATTGGCTTCTATCGGGTCCAGGCTTCTATTGCATTCGCAAGATCACACATTTCATAATATTTAGACATTTTTTAAGTATTTTGGCACGATGCAATAAGCCTAACTTGTACTATCACAATATCGCATTTTGCATGTTTCAATGTGCTTTGTGGGTTTGTGTCCTTTGTGAGCGTTGATATGCGATTGCGATAAGAGCTTTATTTTATGTGAAATGCCTTAGGTCTTAGATTTTGAATAAAAATTCCAATGATATCTAAGTTAAGTGAGGTGATTTTTTTTATCGCAATTTGAGGGTTTTGTTCATTAATAAGGCTTTTAACACACTTGGTCCAACAATATGTGAAAAGGTGAGAATTTCTAGCTTTCAAAGGGTTTTGAGTCGATATCCTCATTTTTTCCTAAAAGTTCAAAGGAAAGTGCCTTAGTACTAAATTTCTTTTTTGGAGGGTTTTTTATTAAGGGTCCCCATTTATTAATGGAATATTAGCTATTAAATTAATAAATGTGGGGGTTGTTGAATAGCACAACAATTGGCGATTCACTGGAAGAACCAGTTATCTCTGATAGTGTTTTGAAATTTCTAAAACTTCCAAAATAAAGATAGTTCAGAAAAATAGGAAACCCATGAAATATAAGATAAGTAACATTTCTCTGAATAATAAAAACAAAATCTACCTAATTATCATCCATTTGATTATCCTCTTTAACATGAAAATTTCTTTGTCTACATCAGTCATTACTTGGTTTTAAAGATAAAAGCAGGGGGTTTTCACAAATTAGCTTTTAGATGTACTCAGTTGTCATAGGTAGAGCCTCTGCTGCTAGTAGGCATCCATAGCCTCGACAGGGTTACTTTTTAACCAGTAATGATTCTGTATCCCATCCAAATAAGAGTGCAATTTTTAGAGATAAATTCAGATTCATATGCGTACTCCTTTTTCCTTTCTTTTCTAAACAAATTCCTTTCTCTTAAAAATTTTACTTTTTCTCCTTAAAGGTCATTGTCTTGCTTTGGTGGCCAAAATTGACAATGCCATTCACTGGTTGTAACTTAACTTAAAAAGCTGGCTCATGATGATACCCCTTGTCTTTTGATTAACATAATCTTAAGCCATTACCCTGTTTTGATGTGCAGTATTGGTAATGTCATCTTGTTACTTCCCTATGATCATGGTAAGTTGGCTCTTGATGAGACCTCTTATCCTTTAAGTTTAAGCATATTTTAAAATTACACTCTAAAAAGAGAAAATCTTACTAGATGGGTAGAATCATTGACTCCTTAAGAGTTTCGGGATGACAATTTTAGAGTTAAGGATGCTTTTCTGTAGAGAGCCTTTGCTTTGTTACAGATACTTTTCTTGACTGATTGTAGAACAAAGGTTTCTTGGCAAAGTTGAGTTTTAGCGAAGGACAAGTAATTTTGGCAGAGAACAAGCAGATTTCAGAGTAATAGAACTTAGCTTATGTTTCAAATGTGGAAATAATCTTCTTAACAATCCCTACTTATAAAAGTGAAAAAGTAAATGTTATTTAACTTTTGTTTTCCTAGAAAAAGTAGAAACAGTAGTGTACAAGTGATAGTAGCGTTTATCTTCTATGAAAAATATTTTTTTAGAATCTGCCAATTAACAGGCAAAGAATCTCTTTTGCCTGATAAATCTTGCAATAAAAAGGCTGATGGGCCTATTTGTTCCACAATTTGAAATGGGCCAAGCCACATTCTTTGGAATTTAGTATGCTTACCTTTTTCCTTGTGTGATTTATCCCACTTTAATACCAGGTCTCCAAGCTGAAAGGATTTTGAACTTACAGAGTTTGCATCAAATTATGATATGACTAATTGTTGATGATGTGCATGCATGATTTTGGTTATTTTCCCTTTCTTCTTCGAGCTTAAGAATTTTTTATTGTCTTAATTGCATAGAAGAGGAAGGAGTTTCTTCAATAAATTGAACCAGGGCTAAAGAGGGAATAGATACATTTGTAGGAAGGACAACCTCTTTCCCATATACCAAATTAAATGGATAAGTGCCTATTGAAGCCTTCTGTGTTATTCAATCTGCCCATAGAGAAAATGCTAAATATTTGTGCTAGTTTTTCTAACTTTGATAAACAGTTCGTTTGATGATTCTTATGAGATTTTTGTTTGTTGATTCAGCCAAGCCATTTCCCTGAGGATAATAGTTATTAGAATATTTAAGTTTAAAACCTCTTTTAAGAGAAAATTTTGACATAGCATTGCCTATGAAATAATATGCATTTTCAAACATGAGGGCAGATGGTAGACCAAATCTCGTAATAATAAACTGATCAATAAATTCAATGTTGTTTTAAGAATTGGCTAGTTTAAGTGTAATTGCTTCCACCCATTTTGTGAAGTAATCAGTTTTTGTAAGGATATATCTATGTTGCTTTGAAGAGTGAGGAACGATCTCACCTATTATGTCTAGTCTCCATTGTTCAAATGGTTGTTCAATGTTAACTGACTGCAATGGAAATGAGGGTTGCCTCTGTCTTCGAGTAGTTTTCTGACAGATTTTACATTTCCTTACATATTTGTGTGCATCTTTGAATAAGGCTGGCCAATAATAGCCAGCATGCAGGATTTTATGTGTTGTTATGTCTCCTCTAAAATTTCCACCAGCTCGTCCATCATGGAGTTCCTGCAAAACATTTTCTGCCTCAGACTCTTCAAGATATCTAAGAAAAACATAATCATAATTTTTCTTAAACAACCCATCATTGATGATTTCATATTTCTTATATTTTATCCTCAAAGCCCTTTTTCTTTTGTAACTTATTTTCATAGGGGAATATCCATTTTTCAAGTAAAAGATAATATCAACATATTTGGATTCAGTGTCGTTGAGGCTTACCTCATATAATTGTATATCATCACCTGAATCTTGTAGTGTTGGTAAGTTGGATGCTCCTAATAAAAATTCTGCAAAAACATTGACCTTTAGCAATTTTAGCTGGTCTGATCTCAATGTCATATTATTGTAGTGTTGTTACCCAATTTTCTCTTTTCTCACCCACATCTCTTTGTATTAATAGATTTCTCACTGTTGAGAATTGGACTACTATCTTGGTGTGAGTTTTGAGGAGAAAGGGTTTGAAATTCTTTATTGATTTGAAAACAACAAAAGCATGTTTTTCAACATCTAAGTAGTTTAATTCAATCCCCTGCAAATTGGAGCTAAAAAAGGAAATCGGTGCTTCGATTTCATCTTCATTGACTTGTGTCAATATAGATACATATGATGTCTCGGAAGAAAAAGCATATAAAATGAAATTATTAGAAAAAATTGGAGTTGCTAAATAGGGAACATTTATGATTCTTGTTTAATCGAATTAAAAGCTTTGTGCTCGATATGTCCCCATTTAAAAACATAATTTTTCTTAATCATCAATTGGAGTGGTAAAACAATTTGTGAAAAGTCAGGGACAAACCTTTTGACAAAATTTATCTGACCTAGGAAAGACCGCATGGATTTTTTGTTATGAGGTAAAGGAATTTCAGAAATTTCTCTTATCCTATTGGGATCAATAAGAATTCCTTCTTTGGATACGATATATCCAAGGAGATTTCCTTCACTCAAAGAAAAGAAATATTTCTTAGGATAGAGAGAAATTCCATACCTCTAACAACGCTCAAAGATTTGTTTTAAATCCTTTAAATGATTACTGCGTTGTTTGGAATACATAATTATGTCATCTAAATAAATTACCACCGATTTGTTCACCAAACCTTTGAAAGCTATGTCCATGGATCTCTGGAATGTTGCACCAAAGTCAATTAATCCAAATGACATCTTTTGATAGGCATAGGTGCCCTATTTGGTTTGAAATGTAGTCTTTAGCTGGTCATCTGGATGTACTAGAATCTAATTATAGCCTAAAAATCCATCTAGAAAAGACATTAGTTTTGAGCTTGCAACTGATTGCAGTATCTGTTCCATAGGAGGTAATGGGAAGTTGTTCTTCTGACAAGCTTTGTTGAGATTGTGAAAGTCTATACATATTTGAATATCACCATTCTTTTTCCTGACTGGGACAAGGTTAGAAACCCACCTTGAATTCCTTATAGGAAAAATTATTTTGGCTTTGAGAAGCTTATTCAATTCATATTTGATCTAGTTTTCTAAATTCGGATGAATATTTTTCAACTTCTGTTGCACAGGCTTTTCATCAGATATCATGGGAATGGTATGTTGAATGATGGAAGTATGTCTTGAGATCTTCATAATTCCATGCAAAAACATTTTTGTATTTCTTTAACAACTAAATGAAGGCTTACCTTTCATCTAGTGTAAGACTGAGTCCTAGATTGATATTTTGAGGTTTAAGGTTAGTTCCAAGATTGACTAACTCAAATATTAAAGTTGAACTTTGAAGTTCTGAGTTAGTGGGTTTATTGAACCTGTCTCTAAGATCATATAAGTCTTCAAGATTAACCACAGATTTAGGCATGAAATTTGGAGTCATTTCTTGCTTAAGCTGCATGTCGTCGTAAGATCCTTCAGATGTTAGTAAAATTATGATATATGGATCGTTATTGAAGAATCGCCAATTGGTGATATTATCGGGAATATAAGGCCTAAAATTAATTCAATAGAAAAATGACCTAGGCTATAATCTCCTAGTGGAATGAGCTTGGATGCAACACTAGCCAAAAGATCGACACTTTCATTTTGGAGTCTTGGGATAGGGGAAATATGAAATGCTGTAAAATGAGAGGTGAGGTCTTGGACTAATGATTGATAATGTTTCAAGTGTCCAGAGAGGCAGTGTATAGTATTCCTCACCTACTTTATTACAATTTCTGAATCTCTAAATACTTGAAGATATTTGATATTAAGGTTGATAGCTTTATACAACCCTTGAACTAATGCTTCATATTCTATAGTGTTATTTGTGCATTCAAATTCAAGTCTGCATGCTAACATAGTTTTTTCCTCTTTTAAGCTAACCAATATGCATCCTGCTCCAGCTCGATCGTTAAACCTAGATCCATCAAAATATAATTTCCAAAATAAATATTTAACTACAGTATTATCTACAAAATTTATACACTTAGTAGCATCTGTTTGAGAATAATTTTAAACCTACGATATAATAGAATTTTCCAAGAAGGGTGAAGTATTTGTATTAAAAATTCCTAGAAATGATTCAACTGAGTAATTCCCAATGATATTACTATTTTATGCGACTGGTCCATTGTCTCCCTCTAATTTTGTGACGATATACTTTTGATGCTTCTCTTGGTCAACCCTTATTTGATTCGGCTTAACATTATATGGAAGCGACATGTGAGACCAGTTGGTTGTGAAATAGCCATGAAGATTTTCTAACCAGTCTCTACTGAGGATTAAACCATAGAATTTCAGGATATCGGCCACAAGGATGTCAATGACTTAACACACTTTCAGGTTTGATGAGAGTCAAATAGTGACTTGATTGAGTTCCCCATGACTTCGAATTCAGATTGATCTAACTGCACAATGCGAACAACGTATTTTTGGGGCTCCACATTCAATTTCGCACAAACTGTTCCTGGTATAATGTTGGATGAAGCTCCAGAATCAACTAAACAATTATGTAGATTTTTATTGAAAACTTCAAAAGTCAAAATAAATGGAGTGTGGGATAAGGATCTTCCTCCTATTAGAGAAATATCAGCTAAACTAATGTTATCTAATGAGGTAGTAGGAGGCCTTCCCATTTCTTGAGTAGCCTATGAGATAACAGTAGTGGGAAGAGGAGAAGTAGGGACTACTTTTAGATCTTTGAGCAATAGGTTTTGTTGATGTTTTAACTTGCTAAGCTCATGGAATGTAATGTTCACCCTAGTCTTTTTCATATCTTCAGCGATGTTGTACTCCATTTCATCAGAGACTAGTAGGTTTTTAGCTGAAAGTGAAGAATTTGATTGAGGAGGAGGGGTTTGAGTGGATTTAGGTGAAGATTTCTTACCTATTGCTTTGTCTTTCTGAGCTAGTATTGATGTTTTCTGCTTTGGATTTGTTTGTGGAAAATATATAGTGCTTCTACTCTTGGTTGCGATAAGTAATGCTTCTTATGCTTCTTCACTAGGAAGAATAAAATCCCACATTCCTTGTAACTCAACTACTTCTTCATCATCTATTTGTTCTTCAGCCATTGAGACTTCTTCTTCCTCCACATCTGACTCAGCATTTGATATTGTGCTTGGAGGCTTAGGATTAGAGGTAGGGTTTCTTTTGTATGGTCTGTAATATTTCCTTGAGGAAGTCTTCGCTACCTGTTTCTTGATGTCAACCATTTCAATCGACATATTTTTAAGGACTTTTTGTATACCTTCAAGCTCCAAAGGATCTTTAGGTTCTTTTTTCTTGGATTCGTCCCTAAAAGTTACCTTCTTGGATTTTTGTTCTTGTAATACATTCTTTTTTTCTAAAGCTAAAATGTGTTTTTATATGGCTATGGTTTTTTTCATATTTTCTGCCAAAGTTTGTTTGGCAGCTCTATCGACAAAAATAGTTGTGTTTGAGGGAAGAGAAGAAATGTACCATTCATTTTAGACTTCATCACTACGCTTGGATTCCATTGGGATTTTATTCAACAACTTATTAAAATGTGAATTGAAGTCCTTAATCGGTTCTATGGTTCAAATTTCAAGTTGGAGAGATCACTGATAAGAGTAGTTGTTGATCTGTCATCTCCAAACTTGGTTAAGAATTGTCCTTGAAATGAATTCCAACTATTAATGGAACCATATGGTAGTGAAAAATACCATGATCTTGTTGATCCCTGTAAGGTATAAGGGAATAATCTTACAACTGCACCTTATTCTACTACTTCGTTGAGATATATGGACAACATAAAGTTTTTTATGTGTTCTTCATCTGTTAGGCCATCATCAGGATTTGACTTTGGTAACCACTTCTCCAGATGGGAGGGTAATGGATGTAAGGGTCCTGCCATCTAAATAGCTCTTCGATTTGTCCATGGTCTTTTAGCCATTGTAGGTATCTGTGTAGAGGAAGATATTCTGGCAGTTGAAGGTGATTGGGTATAGGATGCTTGTGCTCCAGTACCAGTGTAAACCACAATCTGGAGTTGTAAGGTGGATCATTGATTTTGTGATGAAGTGGATGGAATGAATGAAGGTGTTTTAGGTGATGATGAGAGAACCTCACTATGAGCTTCAGACTGTGTTTTCTTAGTTCTGCTTCGGTTTGGCAGAGGGAATTCAAATGGGGGAATCCCAAATTTTTCACTTTGTGATATGGTTAACCTTTGAGAGGAAGGAAACTAAGAAGTAACACTAGCTTGAGATAACTTAGATTCTTCTTGAGATATTGAAATCCCTTGCAGTTTATGGATTATATACTACACTTCATGAGTTTCAATAGAAGAAGACTAATTTGACTTCTTTGGGACCTTAGTGGTGGACTCTAAGGATTTCTTTACAACTTTTTCTTTAGGATTTGGGGATTTGGAATATGACCGAGAAGTTGGAGGTGATGGTGAGCGAGTTTTACTCTTAGAATGGCCTATTGACTTGAATTTACTTTCCTTTCATAGTTAGGCCCTCCTTCTAACACAAAATGTTGAAGCCTCGAAAATCACCGCAACAACATGGGGGAAAACCACCCAGTCCAAACCTTGGTTAGCAGTTCCTTTTCCGTTTGGTGTAGTGGCTCTGACTGGGGATAATGGGGCCAGTTTCCCATAAAATATTTTGATATTGTTGGTGGGGTATATAAGATGTAATAGAAGAATAATCGAACTAAGTGTAATCTAATCTACTATGATAAATACATGCATATATCTTAATTTAACACTATTTGACTATAGATATTCCTGGGAATTAAATACAATATGCGATCTACAATGATTTCCTACAAAAATTGGTAATAAATATCATTTAACTACAATAAGAAGTTAAATCGTTTTCGATAAATAGTTAGACAAAATGATTGAGAGAAATATATCACATATAAAATCATTCATGTATTCAGAATAAAATTGGAGTTAACATCATACAAAAGTGTAATAATTCTAAACTGTAATTCAAACTTTCGTACATAAAACAATTGAAAGAAGAAGTATTGCTTGATACATAAATAAAACATAATCATAGGATAAAAGTACCATGTATGATAAGTCCTACTCATGTGCTTTAGCAATATTGACCCAATTTCAATCAATTCAACACATTCTAGGAATACAAAAGTGCATTTCAATAGAGCATGCTAGATATTTAAAGAAAATAGATCATGTTCCATTCATTTCATCAAAACCTCCTCAAAAGTATAGAAGTGCAATGTTTTGAAAAGTGTTTCTGATAAAATTTCTGGACCCCTCTCTAAATGCATGAGAGGGGTTTAAATACTAAACTATAGGTCTTAAAATAGATTATTAAAAAAAATAGTTGAGGAGGTTTAAACGACCTTCCTCAGAATATGCAAAAATAAAATTAAAAGAAAAATAAATTAAATGACTAACTCCTTTGTACTTGATCTCTAAGATCGCAAATATTAGTCATTGGCTTGAGCTGAGTCGATTGGCCGATTGCATATTTTAACTGCCCAGCAAATATGGCATCTGATAGTGATGGTGCCATTTTTTGTGTAAAGGTTGTTAAGCACCTCAGTGTCATCCATTGGTTGTGTGGTTTCACTAAAAGTTGCTAGTATGCTTCCCAATTCAGTCTTTTTACCTGTCTGGTTTCCTCCTCCTTTTCCTGCACTGCCCATCTCCATTGTTGTTCTAACTGTTTGACATTCAGAAGAAATCCTGGTATACATTCTTTGACAAGATTGGCTCCATCAATATTTTCATTGATGGCTTCTATTATGTTGTTTGCTCCTATCATTGCTATTGTTGTTTCCCTTTCCGCTTGTTTTAGCCGAGAATCCCAATCCATGAACAGGATGTCTTTATGAGATTCCTCCAGCTTCGGTAGGTGGTCCTTTCTCCCATCCTCTGATTCTTGCCAGGTGATAAACTCAAAAATATTTTTATGGATTTCATCGTACTCGAGCCTCATGTAAATAACCTGATTTGTTAACTTATCACTAGTCTCGCAATAAGGAGCTATCTGCGATATTTTCTGGCTTAGTACTTCCTTCTGCTACAATAGTACGGAATTAAGGTTGAGTGCTTTTTTGATGAATTCATCGATTTGCGGATTATCTATAAACTTATCCAACATAGCTTGTATCTGTGTATCTTTTTCTACTAAGCTAGCTTGACGTTGTATTCTCATCTATTCGAATTCCTTTTAGAGTTGGGTGACTTTTAATTCTTCTTGTTGATTAGACTTTTCTTGAGCTAATTGTTGTTCTAGTAGTAGAATTCTCTTATCTTTTTCTTTTAACAGCATTCGACTTTTTATTTGTCAATAGTTTTTGTGGCATAGGCTCATGTGAATTGTAACAATTTTGTGAGATTTTCAGATGGGTCCATGGGCGAGTCCTTTCATACAATGTCCATTGGTTCATTATCTAGATTGGTACCAGCTACAGTGTCCAACTTTATTTTCTTCCTTTGTCTCTTGACTACAACATTATGGGTAGGACTATAAAATACATCTAGTGGAGGTATTTCCTCAATTCTCAAAACAATTTCTAAAGTGGGAGTAGCAGGAATGATCTCAACATCCTGAGTGCCCGTAGCTCCTTCCCCTGTCGTTCTGGATTTGACTTGTGCTAGGTTTTCTTAGGAGTCTGTATCTCAGATGTTTGCTCAGGGTTTGAATCTATGTGAAGGTTTTTGTTGATTTTTTCCCATTCCTTCCAAATAAATAATTGGGCTTTTACCTGACTGAGTTGATGTAGAGGCAACTTCTACTTGTTTCTTTGTTGAGGTTTGATCGGTCGTCTCTTCTATAGTTCTAGCTGTGTCCTTTTCGAACTCTTTATTGATGTTTCCTCCCCATTTTGAGACTACTTCTCTGAGTGCTCTGACTCATGCATAGATCTCTCTTGGGTTCTTCTTCAGAGTTTTCTTTGGAGCTTCCCTCCAAGCTTACACTAAGAGTTGTCTCACTTATTGCTTCAATCTACAATAGGTCCAATGGGACCTTCAATAATCTCTTTTCCATATATACATTGAAAGCCTTAACATCATCTGGGGTTAAAAGTATTGATGCTAAATGAAACACTTGTGAATATGTTTTTGCATGTAGGAAGAGGTCATCAAAGGCGTCCTCTTTGTGGGTGAACAGCTTTACTTTTACCATAGTAGTAAAATCCTTAACAATGTCATTTGGGTCATACTACCTTCCTAGAATGTAGCTAATTTCATAGATTTAATACTATTTGCTTATTTTTATGCATTTCCAAAATCATGTAGCACAAATGCACCACATTGTAACAGAAATGTAGGCCAAATGGTCGACTTCTTCTATTTCAGTCCTTTGCTTAATCTATCTTCCCATGTTGTTTGGTAGGCTATTTCTCTGGCCATTAGTTTGTCGGGGACATAATATGGGAGAACATGCAGTGAAGCAATGCTCCCAAATACTCTGATGTAGGTAAAGGTCTCTTCCCCAAACCATCTAGCTACTAGCAAGATATCTACCTCGGCCTCTTTAGAAAACCTAGGGGCAGTTCTGTTGTACACTTCTTTATGGATGGGTAGCATAACTCCTTGACAAATTTTATAAAAATGGGGGTGAAATTGAGATTCCCACAAAATCTTATGGTACATATGGATGGGAAGTGGGTCCTGTACAGTCCACTTCCATCCTATATTTGGAAATTTAGAATTAAAACAGATTGCATCCATTACAAAAGCACTCAAGAAAATGGGGGATAAACCCTTAAAGAGGAACTTCTTTTTCTCCTATATTCTATAATGGCCTTAGCCAAATTTTCTAATAGAATTTGAGCCCAATTCATTATTGTTGCATTCATTGTTGCATCTATTAACGGGAGCCATTCCAGGGAAAACTTGGTTCTATTGGGTTCACCGAACAATCTACATATCATTTCTACTATGAAACTATGAGGGGGAGAAATGGACGTTGTAGAGTACATACCCATTTTATCTCGTTTGAGCTTTCCTTCACTTGATGTCTAGGTCTGCGTGACATATACTGGGTCCTCATTTTCCTTGGAAAATTTCTCAAGGAACTATTTGTTGTAAAACTTTTGTGGCTCAGGTAACTATTACATTAGCCGTAGGCTATCTACTGAGAAGGACCCCATGACCTCCTACCTGTGATTCTTGAATGTTCGGTATGTGATGTCTACCTCGTCAATTACCCATTTGACCATGTCCATGTATGGGATTATTTTTTGTTGTGCTGCTATGCAGTGTATGAAAGAACATGTAGTTTCAAAATAAGAGGCATTAGATGACTCCTGAGCATCTGTTGTGGCCTTTGTTACCAGTGGCTTGGGCTGCTCCTCTTCTAACAAGCTGTACATGGTCTCCCATATCGTCATTCTTCCATCTTCGTTGCACATAGTATCAAAGAAAAGAGGGACCATTTCTGATTTCTCAGATGCAACTGTCTTTCCCTTCTTCCCCATTGTTTATAACAATGCTCCTTGTGGATTTTTCCTGAAATGGAGCAAAGCGGAAGTTATCAGATTCAAGCAAGAATGAGAATGAATGATACAAATAACCTAAAAATGTCACAAGAAAGGAGTTGTAATCAAACACAGATGAAAAGATATTGTATCACATCGAGCCTATTTTTAACATAAATGCCATTAACCTATATTAAATAGCCACTAATGCTTCCTTATCACTGCCTTTATTTCTCATTAATGTTCTGCATTGGAAAATGGGAAGGAAACCTATTAAGGTGGCCGACTTAATTTGTGAGAATGTCAATTTTATGATTGCGAATCACATTATCACATATTTGATTGTGCGCTTTCTCAAATTTCTTTAGGATTCTGTGGTATGCAAGATGTGGGGTAGATGGTATAATCTTTTTCACTTAGAGCATAGTTTTTTTGAAGGAGTAATTACCTTATAAAGTGTTTTTTACTACGTGATGGACTTCAATATCATTTATGACATTGGCTTCTATCGAGTCCAGGCTTCTATCACGTTTCGCAAGATCGCACAGTTCATAAGATTTAGACCTTTTTTAAATATTTTGACGCGATGTGGTAAGGTTGAATTTTCCTATCACAATATCACATTTCACACGTTTCAACGTGCTCTGTGGGTTTGTGTCCTTTGTGAGTGCTGATATGCGATTGCGAATAAGAGCTTTATTTTATGTGAAATTCCTTAGGTCTTAGCTTTTGAATAGAAATTCTAATGATATCTAAGTTAATTGAGGCTATCCTTTTGATCGCAATTTGCAGGTTTTGTCCATTAATAAGGCTTTTAATACAATTGGTCCAACGATATGCGAAAAGGAGAGAATTTCTAGCTTTCAAAGTGTTTTGACTCGATATGTTGATTTATTCCTAAAAGTTTAAAGTAAAGTGCCTAAGTACTAAATTTCTTTTTGGGGGGGTTTTTTATTAAGGGTCCCCATTTATTAATGGAATATTAGCTATTAAACTAATAAATGGGGGGGTTGTTGACTAACACAACACCACCTTATAGAATGTTTTACCCTATGCATACCTATTTCATTACTACGCTGCTTTCACACGATATCGATTAATTTTCCTTGCCACGCGCCTGTCGATCTAACCTCTCAGCATGAATCTTTTTGAGTACTATACTAGACCTCTTGCAAGTATATCCTCCTTACGTCAATATCTCTGTCAAAATTCATTTCCTCATTGGGCACCTACTTTAACGCTCTAAAATTTGTGCATTTCATACTCACATATTTGTATCAATGACGTTAAATGTTGCTTGGATGCTACTTGAACATTGAATGTATATGTGTTGATTCTATTCTCTATGTGTTTCATGTTGTACTTGTATTCCCACATCTCTTCCAAGGTCCAATAGATCTATTTTATTCCCAACCATTGTCCACGGTGGAGAGATGTGATTGTGTTTTACCCATTCCACATGTTTGCTTCCATTTCTGCACTATTACGTTTCCTACCATTTCCTCCTTTCTTTCAATATGGAAATCCATTTCCTGTATCCAACCATGATAGACAAGGAACCCACAGTGGTATTTCATAACACCTATGAGTAGTCTTATGAGAAACGATAGCTTCCAGTTCGAGTCTCAGTCTAGGCATAGAAGCCAATGAAATTTCTATTATATCTAACCTAATGACGTGAAGGCTCTGCACTCCATTCCACATTCCATCGACTGTCACCAAGCTCAACTCATGGCCGTCGATTTTGTTAGGTCCTCAAGTTTATAAATAAATTACTAAAAAAAAATCATTGAAAGTGGTTTGAAGTCAGAGACGTGGATGACCCATCTCATTCGGCTCTAATATGACCCCCATTTTTTTGTGAAACTTAATGTAATCTATTACAAAATATTTTGTCACACTTCCTATCTCGTATCCTAAAGTGAAAAAATGATGAAAGTTGTCAGTGTATTCACCATGAAACATATACAGAAGCATCCTTGAAGAACAAAATAAATTTTTCCATGAAAGAGTTCTAAAGAAACTTGCCTAAAGACCTAATTTTTAGGATCAACGCGCTTTGCACCACTGATGACCCATGCCGGTAACTTGTTTCATTGTGCTGTCCTCATGCTACCAGTGTGAATTTTATAAGGAAAACCCATGCAGAACCTCTTCAAGATTTTTTTCCTAAAGTGGAGGAGAAGCTTCTCCTACTAGAAGCCTCAAGAACGACGAGCTGATTATAGGTTAATAAGGATTAGAGAAAGATCTCCCATTCTTGGTCCTTGATCCTACTTTCATGGATCTTTCCCTTAATTTGTAGAACCTCTCCCTCCTTTAATGGATCCTTAACTGCCTCTCCTTCCTTATAATTTAGGTCCCTACTATCCACAGTTGGTTGGCTATTTCTTTGTTTCCTTCCTATACTGAAACTATGCCTAAATAATTCCTATTTTTCTCAAGAGAAAGGAGTGCTTGAAGGTCTTGGCTAGGACTTGGAAAATCATCCAAAGGAGGTTTCCAACATCAAGTCTTGAGTGGTTGTCTACTTCCCTTTCATTCTATTTATAATACATAATATGTTTACTTTCTATAAATGTGTCTATCATTACTCGTTTAGTGTGATACTCCTTAATCTATCACATAATTTATGTTAGAATGAAGTATGCTAGATATGCTTGTATTGTCCTTGTTTGATCTTCCTTGTAGGTATTCATCCACAATGGCATAGAATGGATTGAACTTGGAAGAGAGAAGATTGAGAATGATATCAACGGGTGTTAGCATTAGAGTCAGGTAGGTCATCTACCTTAGTTTGTATTTTATGATACAAACTAGGGAAGTTTACACGTATTTTTCTAGTTTGTTTCTAGATTCTCCCATAGGACTAGAGGGATCTCTATTCGTAGAAATTATTGCTTGCACAAAAAAATGGCGATGGTGAAACTACTACTTTATTCCTCTTTAACCATGTTATAGCTCGGTTCAGTGTACTGCAAGCCATAGTCACTGACCATGGCTCCCATTTCCAAAATCACAAGATGACAGAACTCACTACTCAGTTAGGCTTGTGTCATGATAGCTCAAATCTATATTACCCACAGGCCAATGGCCAAGTTTAAGTTGTCAACAAAGTTTTGGTCACTATGATTCAATGAACCATTGGGATACGCAAAAAGAACTGGCATCTCATGCTTTTTTTGGCCTTATGGGTTTACCAAACTGCACCTAAAATTGAAACTATATTTACACCTTTCCAATTGGTCTATGGTATAGAAGCCACCCTACCTATCGAATGTAAAATCTTATCATTAAATCTAGTTGTCAAACTACTTCTTGACGTTTCACCGGAGGAAGAATGGTTTCTTTACCTAGAACATCTTGACGAGACTCGTTGAATTGTCGCATTGGTAAATGAGGCTCAAAAGAGATGAGACAAAGCTCATTATGATAAAATCTTGACCCGTCATACATACACAGTGTTAGAGCCGGTCTGTTCATCCCTCCGTCAGAGATCAAAACTCTTTTTGCATTTCATTTTTAGGTGTCCCATCTTGCTCGATCAGTTGCATTCCGTTAGGAGCATGCCATAAAATCTGTCGGAAGGGCTTTGTCATTCATTCCCCTCATGTCTTATACCTGCTGGCTTAAGGTTTTTTCATCGATGTCTATTAAAGTCCATGACAGTCAATGTCTAATCTTTTAATGGGCAAAGAGTCATGTCAAATCATAGGTCTAGGGTTTCACAAATTGAGTCGTTAAAGTGTATAATAATGCCAGCAGGCCAGAGGGAGGTTCTACACATGTTTTTATTTCGTGAATTTCATCATCATATGGATGGTTTGTGACTGTTCTTCAAAACTCTGTTTTGAAGAAAAGTCAGCATTTTGTCTTTTGTAATAATTTTCAAAGTTTTCAGTTTTTGAAATCTTCAGGCGCAGCCCTGGTCTCCTTTGCCAAATTCCATGACAGCTATCCCTGCAAACATTTGCCAAAAATTTCATTGTTTCAGTCAAAAAATCAAAAGGGAAATTCAAAAACAGAGTGTATTAAAATGAAAAAGGTGCCACTGCCAAAACATTACAAAGATGGGTCTTGGAGAGTTAAAAATTAAATCCATGCCTTTATAAAGACATTTTCATGAAGATCAATGTTATTTGCATGCCAAGACCAAGGAGAAAGCCATTCAAAGAAAATTTGTAGAGTTAGTGTGCGATTTGGGGAAAGTTAGAGGTAATTTGGCTGGCACTGCGCACAGATCAGGTGGCGCGGTGCACTGAAGAGGCGCAGCGCACTGGGAGAAAATTTCCAGTGCAAATCTGAACGGGCGCGGCACACTGGCAGAGCGTGACGCGTTCGGTATGCAGCGCGGCACGCACACCTCAAAGTCCGAATTTGTTTCAAATCTCTCCAATTTTCCCTTTATATGCATGGATTTTCCAGGTACGGTCAACATATTGATGTTTCATCCATTTTTGTGCTAAGTGATGGTGGTTTATGGATGCTAATGATTGAAACAAAAATTCAAACCCTTTCATTTTGAATTCCTCACATGCAAGTTGTTTCTTAGGGTTTCAAAACTTCATTGCCACCAAAGTTACTCTTTTCCATTATTTCCTTTGTCCTTAATTCCCTTTGTTCCCATTGTTCCCATCCCCAAAGGTTACTAAACCCCTATCCTAAAATTCCCTTTCCCAAAATTTTCAAATGTGAAAACCCTAAACCCTATTCCCATACCTAAATTACTAAACCCCCTCCCATATTTCCCAAACAAATCTCTCCCAATAATTCCTAATCCCTTGATATTATTTCCCCTTCCTAACAGTCCCTGTTTTATTTGTTTTCCCCTTTGGTGGCAGAGTTTGTACACATCACTAAAGAGCAGTCTAAACAGTTTTCATACAGCAGTATCTTTTTCTCCAAGGCAGTTTGAAAAACAACAGTCATGGCATCTGAGCATTCATCAGACTATGAAGTGGAAACCCAAAGTGACTCACCCTTGGAAGAACAGGCACCCCGGAGGCCTCATAAAGGTGGCAGACATGTTAGAGAAGAACCAACCACCCTTACAGAATTGCAGGCCTGCCCTCTTGCCATGTTTTGTTTTCAGCATCAGTCATGCTATGAGTTTTGTCAAAAGGTGGCTAGTGTTCAATTTCATCATGAGCTGGCTCGTCTTTTTGTGTTGCACTTACATGGAGATCAAGCTACCTTAGCCGGTGTCACCTTCACGCTTACACCAGAATCTGTCTCATTAGAAACCGGCATACCGAACATTGGAGAACCATGGCACAAGAAGCAGAAGATTGACCGGCAGCATTATGAGCCATACATTAAAACTGGTTTCTTGAGGCAGCTCAAGAGAGTGTTCCCATTCTAATATCTGAAAGATGAATATGCTCCACTAATGAAATTGATCATGAAATATTTCAGCTGTGAGGGACAGTTCTCTCGTCTCTATGCTTATCACATCAGGTTGCTCATGCATTTCACCAGGGTACGGATGATGAACATTCCGTATTTCATTTGCTGGAACATAGAGAGGATGACCACCCTTGTGTAGCATAAAACCCCTCAGCAGCAACTTAACAGTGTCTATCATTTTTCTCTTATTAAGATTTTGGTGGTTCATCAGCTTGAATTACAGGGCATCACCTAGGATGATTTCATCTCTCGTGATTTATTCAGAGCTTCATAGGGATTATCAGAGGTTAAGCATGAAGGTGGACCTTCTCATCAGTATGAGCACCATGAGACCGCTAGTGTGCCGGTATTCATCACATATCAGAGAGGCACTAGACATTTGTTTGCAACGGCAAAGCGAGTGTTATCTCCACCCAGGGTGGAAGGGGCCTCGCTTCCTCCATCAGCATCACAGGTACAGGAAAAAGGAAAGAGGCCAATGCAGGATGAGGGGCCTTCAAGTGAGCCTTCAGGTGAAAGAGAGACCGACTTCATTCTCATTCATGATGATGATACAGATACGGGCCGACAAAGTGCCAAGCTTAGGGAGATCATTCAGGAGCAGCAAATAGAGATTCAAGCCTTATCCCTTGACTTGGAGAGAGCTAACTAGACCATGAAGTACTTGGAGCAGAGGAACAAACAGCTTGAGGATCAGCAAGCAATCATGGAGTTACGGAACATCCGAGCATTGCCAAGCTACACAAAGGAGAAGAATTGAGCTCACGTCATTGGAGCAAGAGATTAATTAGGATCAGGAAGCTAATATCGAGAGAGTTAACATGCACTTAGAGAGGCTGTTGGACAAGGCCAATAAGGATCATGCATTGCTGAGACACATGGCTTTCCACTACATGGCACGAAACAAGGTCTACAAGGCACGAATCAGGAATTTAAAGGCAAAATTGAGGAAGGCAATAAGGAAGCAAAAGAGGCAAAGGGAGCTTGATCATCTTCAGATATTGGCCAAAGCCTCTTTAGTCCAGCATAACACTTAATTAAGAAGCTCCAGCCCAAATTTCAAGAAATTTGGGGCATTTTTGGCATTTTGGCATATTTTTGTACAAAAAACAAGGTTTTTCTCCCTGTGCGCCGCGCCACCTGGCGCACGCTTTTGATAGGAAGCTCCAAATGGAAAAAAGCTTATATTTTTGGATTTTTCATGAAAAATCATGACTGCTGGTGCATGGCCAAGAATTTTGGGCAAGTTTTGAGTCCTCAGGAGGTCAAAAGCCTCTCTGCCCTTATTTTGACACACAGGAAGCAGTATTGGGAGATTGAAGTTTTTGAGGGGCAAATGGGCACCAAATTCAGAAATTCCACTTGGGTTAGAAAGTAGACGGGTAGGGATTTCCAAAAAGAACACTTGAGTAGAATTTGGACTTCAGTAAGTGCCTCAAACTCAGCCTCAAAGTGGCGTGACGCACAGAGAAATTGGCGCGGCTCACAGAGGATTTTTGCTCAATTTTTCACCTTCCAACTCAAAAATTCGGCCAGTTTGACTAGTTTTGCTTTGTGATTTTTGATCTATCTTGATGTAATTGGATAAACATGATGTAATTTTGGCACTTATTTACTTATCCTAGAGGATTCATTCACTAAAAAGTGAAAATTTAATGAATGAATCAGTTTCCTACCTTATAGAGGCAAGTTGTTTTGATTGCCTAGATTTTAGTGCTTTGTTTAGAATTGGTTGAAACAGCTCCTAGAATGATGACCTCGACCCCTAGAGGCAAGGGAATGGGTTTGGCTAGTCTATATCATGTAATTTCTAAGTCATTTTCAGGGTTGGACACTTGGGATTGCTTTGACATATCATTGTACATTCTATCTCTGCATTTTTGGCTAAGGAAAGACTAGGGTTTTGCAGCGCTGTTTGGGATCCATGTGGCTTTATGTTTTGATGGTGTGCTTCTCTGAGTAATTATAAGTTTATTAGTGTTATGTATATCATTTTCCTCTCTTTTCTTCTGAATTTGAACAAATGAGTGATTAAGGTAGAATCCATTAACTGTTATGCTTTGCCTTTGAATTTGTTTAAATTTCCATGTTTTCATCTATTTAAGGAGAATTATTGAGACTTTCTTGCTCTCCTTAGCTCCTCACCGGTCTGATCTATCCATCTCACTCGCTTTAAAGCATCAAAATGATTGCCTTCCTTGCCCCAATCAGAACTCTGCAGAAACTGTGCCTCATCCCCGAGCTCAATTTGCCTTTCCCTGTTTCCAACACAAAACCCCCAAAAACTCACAACAAACCCTTGTACTTCATACCTAGCCTAAAATTAGCTTTTATTTCAGTCATCTTGAGCCCCATCGCTTGTCTTTTTTCGAGATCGACCCAGAGAGAGCCCTCTCCTGTCCTCGTAGGGCTAGCTACGAGGCTGAGCGTGGTTTGATGTGGACCTAGAACCTTGTCTTTTCAGCCTGAGGCAAATCTAGGCTCTAACATAGTGGCAACCATACTGGGGAAGAAAATGGTTTGCTTGTTGATGTCATTGGTTTTCTAAGCTACAGACGGAGCCTGAAGTTATGCCAGGTAGCCTTCGAAACGCTTTTTCTTTGCATTAGCGCAAGTAGATAAATGCTGCTTCAGTCAATCTCTGGTCTAGCTTGTAATCGTGACACTTGACCTGTAAATCACCCCAGTACATTTGAGAATTCTAAGCTTTTGGATGATAAGTTTAGAATTTGAAAGGCTGAACAAGTTGTTTATGTTCCTTTGATTTCTTGAAAATAATACACTGGCTTCAAAGAGATATGCCAGAGCTAATCTAGATCCAAATCCTCCCCATTTTTACGAAAATCCCAATCTGATTTCAAGAATTGTTCGTCAAGAGAGCTTTGTGACTCCCGTGTTCAAATCCCGTTCTTGCCCTGAAATTTTCAAGTATCTTGAAGAGCTTGATTTTGATGAAAAGTTTGAATTGTCATTGTTTAAAACCAAATCCGAAAACGCTCTTGAGTCAATCGTCCCGAATCCGAACTTTCTTGCTGCTCTAGAAATTGAAAAATCTAATAAGTCCATTGAAAATTTCATTCTAAGACAACTCCAAACTGACATTGAGGCTGAAAATACCATTGATTTCCTAGAAGCTGCATCTACAACTCTTGGAGCTGCCGCAACTCCATCTAGCTCAAGGGTTCCCACGGAGCCGCCTTTCATTCCCACCCTTCCCTCACAGCCTACTATTGCTGATCAAAAGTCTGTTGTAAATTCACCTCCATCTACTCCTTCTACATCCAAAATTGCTTCACCTCCGCATACACCTCCTCATACACCTCACACATGAGCTGCACCTTCTCCCCCAACATCTCCAAGGCCGATTGCCAATCCACCAAGAGCAATGGCTTCTCGGTTTGCACCTCTCGCACTACCTCAAGTTTTGGGTGACATGCCAGCAGATTATCAGAGTAAAATTCCTTTATTTGATGGAACTCCTCAAAGTACCACGGTCGAGCAACATGTGGATAAGATGACAGATTTCTTTGAGCTTCATGAGATTGATGCAGAAAATGTGACCATGGGATTATTCGTGCAGACTTTCGTAGGTGAGGTGAGAAAATGGTTCAAAGCTTTGACAGCTAGAAGTATTCCCACATTAGAAGAGCTTCAAAAATAGTTCTTGGATCGCTGGGAAGTCAAGAAAGATCCTCTTCAGATCACTTCTGAATATATCAAGATCAAGCGGAATGCTGGTGAGTCCGTGCAAGACTATTGTACTATATTCAATGCGGTTTATAATGCAATTCCTAATCATTTAAGGCCAACTAGAAAGTCAGCTTTGCTAGAGTTCCTGGATGGTTTTGAACCAGACATGGCTTATCAATTAAGAGAGAGAGATCCAACTACCTTAGAAGAAATGCAGAAAATCATTGTTAGTGTTGAGGCAAATTTGAATGACAAGAGAGCTAGATTGAAAACCGAGAAGAGAGTTTCAATAAAGGAAGAAGCTTCTACTTCAGATCAGGTGCTCCGCAAGGTAGAAAAGATGATTGAAAGGTTGACACTTGATAAGCCTGAACCGTAGATCCGGAATCCCAATTTCTGTGGACAACAGCAACCTCAATTCAGGATAAAACAATGTGAGCAGTGAGCACAAAAACCAGCATCACAACAGTAGCAAGTAAAGACACCTCTTGAGCAAAATTTTGTTGGTCCCGAATCTGATGATGAAGATCATGTAATAGGGGAAGAAAATCACTTCTTTGCTCCTGATGATCTTCCCACATTCATCACTAAAGACGATGAGTATGTAGAAAGTTCAGCTATACAACAAGATGTAGATTTTATCTTGGCGAATGATACAGCTCTTGAAGAGGAGTCAGATGAGTATCAGAGAGGGTATATGCATGCCTTGTCCACCCAGCAGCGACAGTATTCATTAGGAAATAGAAATGTCCCCATCAATCCAATCCAGAAGAGAAAGGAAGGTCCAGCATCTAAGAATGAGCCACCCGTTGCACCAAATAAAGGAAAAGAAGTTGTTGATCCTATTCCTAACAAATCTCCATCAGCAAATGAAAGAGTCAATCAGCCAATTATATCAAAAGATAAAGCTGAGAAGAAAGAGGTTCCAGCCAAAGAGGTAGAGAAGACTTCTACTTTTAGTTTAGAAAATGAAATTTCTAAATTGAAGGTATCCATTCCCTTGACAGAGCTGATGAGGAACAACAGTTATAGAGGTCAGATTTCCAAAATTTTGAATTTTGATCCAATGTCTGATAGGGTGAGTGTAGAAGATGATCAACCTGAGCTGATTTTTGGACCAGCATTGAATGGTGAATCTCCGGATAGTGATGTGCCTCCTTTTTATATCAGTTTGAGAGTGCATGAGTTTGTGTTGCATAATGCTATGTTCGATTCCGGTGCCTCCCACAATCTTATGCCGAAGGCTATCATGGAAAATTTGGGTTTGGACATTACCAAGAAATACCATGATCTCTATTCATTTGATTCCAGCAGGGTGAGATGTATTGGGCTCATTAAAGACTTAGTGGTCAGTTTGGATCAGATTCCGGCAAAGAACGTGTTGATGGATGTGGTGGTGGCGGATATACCTCCTAGGCTTGGAATGCTTCTTTCCAGATCGTGGGGCAAAGATCAAAGGAACTATGCAGCTTGATTTCTCCTATGCAACGATTCCTGTGTTTGGTCAAACGAGAAAACTTTATCGGGAGCAGAAAATGAAATACATGATTACAAGCAAGGAGAAACCAATTAATCATCCGATTAATGATGTACATACAGATTTAGAGTCTTTTGTTTTGTATTCAGATAGTTTCAATGAGATTGATAGTCAGTGTGTTGCAGCAGATGATATTCTAGAAATAGCAGAGAATTTCAGAGAAGTTTTGAGGAAATAAAGTCAAGAACAGGGTAATACCATTCAGCAATCAGAAAAAGATAATGGACAGCAAGCAGAAAAAATACAACAAATAGAGTTTCCGCACTTAGAAGAAGAGGAAGATGGCCTCTGGACTATGGATTTTGATGGAGCAGTGGAAAATGATGGTGCTGGAATTGGAATTTGGGTTCGCAGTCCTTTTTCTGCTCCAAATAAAGTGTCGAGTAATGTGCGGGTATGTTCTTACAAACTTGCTTTTGATTGCTCAAACAATGAAGCTGAGTATGAGGCTTTGATTGCTGGCCTAAAAATCCTAAGAAAGCTGAATGATAAGAGGATTGTTGTATATGGCGACTCCAAATTGGTGATTAAGCAAGTTAAAGGAAAATATCAAGCAAAGCATCCTCGGATGCGGGCATACCAGAATGTTGTTCTAGACATTTTGAAGTTGTTTTCGGATTACACCTTGACATGTGTGCCTTGTATTCAAAATAGTATTGCTGATGCACTTGCTAAGGCAGCGAGTAATTTGAAGATTCCTATGAATTCAAGTAATAAATTTGAAATCCATGTGAAACATCGTCCGACTATCTCGGACAATCAAAGATATTGGCAAGTCTTTCAAGATTATGGAGAGATTAATGATTTTCTACAAAACAAAGGTAAGTTCAAAGATACCTCAATTGATGTACAACATGATGACGGAAAGGATGATGTGCAGATAAATCAAATGGAAGTGTTGCAGCTCAAGGATAATGTGATTCCTAAAGGCTTGATACCTTTGTAAGAACTCTTTGATCATGATGACGTAGCCTGCAAACCAACATTGCAACCAACAGAGAAGGGATTCGAAGAGGTGAACATTGGAACAGTCGAACATCCGAAGATGGTAAAACTATCCAAAACATTGCCACCAAAGGTAAAAGCCAAATATATCATTTTGTTGTCATCCTTTGCCGATGTGTTTGCTTGGGACTATTCTGATTTGAAAACATACGACACCAATATAATTCAGCACACAATTCCCATTAAGCCTAATCAGAAACCTTTCAGAAAGAAGTTAAGAAGGCTTAATCCAAAATTGCTGCCATCAATTGAGAAGGAGATCAACCGGTTGTACAAATCAGGAATCATTGTTCCCATCCATTTTTCCGATTGGATATCTAATTTGGTGCCCGTGCGAAAGAAGACAGGTGAGATCCGTTTGTGCATTGATTTTCGCAATCTCAACAAAGTTTCATTGAAGGATAATTATCTGCTGCCAAAAATGGATCACATACTTCAGCGAGTAGTTGGAGCATCTCGCATGTTACTACTCGATGGTTATTCCAGATATAACGAAATTTTAGTCCATGAAGATGACCGAGACAAAACAGCGTTCACCACTCCGTGGGGGACCTTTCATTACGCGAAAATGCGTTTCGGTTTGAAGAACGCGGGTGCCACTTTTCAGCGGGCAATGGACTTGGCTTTCACCAATGAGAAGGATGTCTTTTTAGTTGTGTACCTTGATGATTTGACCGTGTTTTCCAAATCAGATGAAGAACACTTGTATCATTTAAAAATTGTCTTTCAAAAGTGCAGAAAATATGGTGTGTCGTTGAATCCGAAAAAGAGCTTGTTTGCCATGGATGAAGGCAAGCTACTTGGGCACATTATCTCAAAGGATGGCATTCGTATTGATCCAGCATGTGTGGAAGCAATTCAACAAATTGACCTGCCCCAGAATAAGAAGGAGATTCAATCGTTTAATGGTAAGATGAATTTTCTGCGCCGCTTTGTTCCTAATCTTGTTGAACATCTAAGGGAGATTACAAACATGCTTAAGAAGGACGGCCAAGTGACATGGATGGAAGAGGCTGTAAAATCTTTCAATTTAGTAAAATTGGCTCTTTCTTCAACCCCGGTTCTAATCAGCCCGGATTATACTCAGGATTTTATATTGTTTTCATTTGCTTCAGAGCATACTATGGCAACTGTATTAATGTAGAAAAATGATGAGCATGAAAGACCCATTGCTTTCTTCAGCCGGATTATAAGAGATGCTGCTTTGAAATAAAATATTATTGAGAAGCAGGCCCTTGCACTTGTTAAAGCACTGAAAGATTTCCACGTGTATGTTCTGCATTCCCATATTTTATCTTATGTTCCTAACGCTGCTATCAAAGATGTTTTGGTCCAAACAAATTCTGAAGGAAGACGTGGCAAGTGGATTGCAGCTTTGCTGGAGTATGATGTGGAGATAAGGCCCATGAAGCTTGTTAAAGGACAGGGATTGGCAAAGTTAATGGCTGAATCAAATATGCACATCTTATACATAAATCTGATTGCTGCTATGTCCGATGAGAATGAGTAAAGTTCGTCCATTCAGGTAACTTATTTTTCTTTTCTTTCTCCATGGTATTCAGATATCATATATGTACTTCAAAATTTGTCTGCACTGCCTGGTATGGCTAGAAACAAAGCTAGAACTCTTAAGTTAAAGGCTGCTAAGTTTTGTATTTTGAATTCTGCACTTTATTGGAAAGATCTCGGTGGCGTTTCGTTAAATTGTTTGGTGGAAGAAGAAGCGAAGCAGGTCATGGAGGATTTCCATAAAGGAGACTGTGGCGGTCACCTTTTTTGGAAAACAGCAGCAAATAAAATTCTGAGGGCTGGATACTATTGGTCGACATTGTTTGCTGATGTGTTCAAAACTGTCAAGAGCTGTCATAATTGTCAGATTTTTGAAGGAAAGCAGAAATTACAGCCTTTGCCGCTTAAGCCCATTGAGGTGAGTGCCCCTTTTCAAGAGTGGGGGTTGGATTTCATTGATGAAATTCATCTCGCTTCTTCAGGTCAGCATCGATGGATCCTCACGGCGACAGATTATTTCACGAAGTGGATCGAAGCAATTCCTACCAGGCAAGCTATAGATGCAGTAATAACTTCATTCCTTGAGAATAATATTTTGTCTGGTTTTGGTTTCTCGAGTACATTAATCACTGATAACGCAGCAGCTTTCAAGTCAAAAAGGATGGTTGAGTTTTGTAGTAAATATCACATTACTTTGGGGCACTCAACCGCCTATCATCCACAAGGCAATGGATTGGCGGAGTCTTCCAACAAATCTTTGGTTAATATCATTAAAAAGATGCTGGAAATCAACAAGAAGAGTTGGCATAAGAAGTTGGTTCATGCACTTTGGGTAGATCGAGTGAGTTAAAAGAAATCCATTGGTATGTCCCCCTTTGAGTTAGTTTATGGAGTTGATACAGTGTTCCCTACCTCTCTTGCAACTCCGATAGTCAAACTTCTTCAGGAGGCTAGTAGTGAAGAGGAACCAATGCAGAGAAGACTAAATCAAATGATCCACTTGCAGTAGACACGGGAAAATGTTTTTCAAAACACATTCATGTTGCAGGAAAGAATTAAAAAGATTTATGACAGGAAAGCAAAGGCGGACACATTTCAGTTGGATGAGGTGGTTTTAAAGTGGGATGCAAGGAATGAAGAAAAGGGCAAGCACGGTAAGTTTGAAAATCTCTGGTCCTTTTAATATTGCAGCATATCGAGGTCAAAATGCCTTTCTTTTGAAGGAGATGAATGGGGAAGATTGTCCAGGAGGGCCGGTCAATGGTTGACTGCTCAAGCGATACCTTTTCTGAGTTATTTCTGTTGTTTACATTGTCATTGTAAATACCATTTTATTTCAGTTTCATTGCAAGTGTGTGTTGTGATCTTTTCTTTAGTCTAGGGCCCGAAGTGAAGGCTATAATTCTGAAGAAAGATTTCAGTTTTGAGTTCAGTTTGTCGAGTCAGTTTTTTAGTCATTTCGGTTTCATAATCGAGTCATTTTGAGTGAAATTTCAGTCACATAAATTGAGTTTGAGTCTCGTGTTGTTTGTCGAAATAATGACTCCATAGCCCAATGGAAGAAGGCACTGTCTAGCTCTCTCAGAGATCTGCCATTCTTGGAACCTCCAAGGAGCTACCATCCCCATTGGAGCCAATGTTAGAGTCGATCTGGTCATCCCTCCATCAGAGATCAAAAATCTTTTTTCATTTCATTTTTAGGTGTCCCATCTTGCTTGATTAGTTGCATTCCGTTAGGAGCATGCCATAAAATCTGTCGGAAGGGCTTTGTCATTCATTCCCCTCATGTCTTATACCTGTTGGCTTAAGGTTTTTTCATCGATGTCTATTAAAGTCCATGACAGTCAATGTCTAATATTTTAATGGGCAAAGAGTCATGTCAAATCATAGGTCTAGGGTTTCACAAATTGATTCATTAAAGTGTCTAATAATTCCAGCAGGCCAGAGGGAGGTTCTACACATGTTTTTATTTCGTGAATTTCATCATCATATGGATGGTTTGTGACTGTTCTTCAAAACTATGTTTTGAAGAAAAGTCAGCATTTTGTCTTTTGTAATAATTTTCAAAGTTTTCAGTTTTTGAAATCTTCAAGCACATCCCTGGTCTCCTTTGCCAAATTCCATGACAGCTATCCCTGCAAAAATTTGCCAAAAATTTCATTGTTTCAGTCAAAAAATCAAAAGGGAAATTCAAAAACAGAGTGTATTAAAATGAAAAAAGTGCCACTGACAAAACATTACAAAGATGGGTCTTGGAGAGTTAAAAATTAAATCCATGCCTTTATAAAGACATTTTCATGAAGATCAATGTTATTTGCATGCCAAGACCAAGGAGAAAGCCATTCAAAGCAAATTTGTAGAGTTAGTGTGTGATTTGGGGAAAGTTAGAGGTAATTTGGCCGGCACGGTGCATAGAGCAGGTGGCGCAGCACACTGAGGAGGTGTGGCGCACTGGGAGAAAATTTCCAGTGCAAAATTGAACGGGCGCGGCGCACTCGCAGAGCGCGGCATGTTGGGTATGCAGCGCGGCGCACACACCTAAAAGTCCGAATTTGTCTCAAATCTCTCCAATTTTCCCTTTATATGCATGGATTTTCCAGGTAGGGTCAATATATTGATGTTTCATCCATTTATTTTCTGAGTGATGGTGGTTTATGGATGCTAATGATTGAAACAAAAATTCAATCCCTTTCATTTTGAATTCCTCACATGCAAGCTGTTGCCTAGGGTTTCAAAACTTCATTGCCACCAAAGTTACTCTTTTCCATTATTTCCTTTATCCTTGATTCCCTTTGTTCCCATTGATCCCATCCCCAAAGGTTACTAAACCCCTATCCTAAAATTCCCTTTCCCAAAATTTTCAAATGTGAAAACCCTAAACCCTATTCCCATACCTAAATTACTAAACCCCCTCCCATATTTCCCAAACAAATCTCTCCCAATAATTCCTAATCCCTTGATATTATTTCCCCTTCCTAACAGTCCCTTTTTTATTTTTTTTCCCCTTTCGTGGCAGAGTTTGTACACATCACTAAAGAGCAGTCTAAACAATTTTCATACAGCAGTATCTTTTTCTCCAAGGTAGTTTGAAAAACAACAGTCATGGCATCTGAGCATTCATCAGACTATGAAGTGGAAACCCAACGTGACTCACCCTTGGAAGAAAAGGAAACTTGGAGGCCTCATAAAGGTGGCAGACATGTTAGAGAAGAACCAACCACCCTTACGGAATTGCAGGCCTGCCCTCTTGCCATGTTTTGTTTTCAGCATCAGTCATGCTATGAGTTTTGTCAAAAGGTGGCTAGTGTTCAATTTCATCATGAGATGGCTCATCTTTTTGTGCTGCACTTACATGGAAATCATCTCTCGTGATTTCTTCAAAGCTTCATAGGGATTATCAGAGGTTAAGCATGAAGGTGGACCTTCTCATCAGTATGAGCGCCATGAGACCGCTAGTGTGCCGGTATTCATCACATATCAGAGAGGCACTAGACATTTGTTTGCAGCGGCAAAGCGAGTGTTATCTCCACCCGGGGTGGAAGGGGCCTCGCTTCATCCATCAGAATCACAGGTACATGAAAAAGGCAAGAGGCCAATGCAGGATGAGGGGCCTTCAGGTGAAAGAGAGACCGACTTCATTCTCATTCATGATGATGATACAGATACGGGCCCACAAAGTGCCAAACTTAGGGAGATCATCCAGGAGCAGCAAATAGAGATCCAAGCCTTATCCCTTGACTTGGAGAGAGCTAATTGGACCATGAAGTACTTGGAGTAGAGGAAAAAATAGCTTGAGGATCAGCAAGCAATCATGGAGTTACAGAACATCCGCGAGCATCGCCAAGCTGCACAAAGGAGAAGAATTGAGCTCACGTCATTGGAGCAAGAGATTAATGAGGATCGGGAGGCTAATCTTGAGAGAGTTAACATGCACTTAGAGAGGCTTTTGGACAAGGCCAATAAGGATCATGCATTGCTGAGACACATGGCTTTCCACTACATGGCACGAAACAAGGTCTGCAAGGCACGAATCAGGAATTTAAAGGAAAAATTGAGGAAGGCAATAAGGAAGCAAAAGAGGCAAAGGGAGCTTGATCATCTTCAGATATTGGTTGAAGCCTCTTTAGCCCAGCATAACACTTAATGAAGAAGCTCCAGCCCAAATTTCAAGAAATTTGGGGCATTTTTGGCATTTTGTCAAATTTTTGTACAAAAAACAGGGTTTTTCTCCCTGTGCGTCGCGCTTTTGATAGGAAGCTCCAAATGGAAAAAAGTTTATATTTTTGGATTTTTCATGAAAAATCATGACTTCTGGTGCATGGCCAAGAAGTTTGGGCAAGTTTTGAGTCCTCAGGAGGTCAAAAACACTCAAAAAATGACCTCTCTGCCCCTATTTTGACACACAGGAAGCAGTCTTGGGAGATTGAAGTTTTGGAGGCACAAATGGGCGCCAAATTCAGAAATTCCACTTGGGTTGGAAAGTAGATAGGTAGGTCTTTCCAAAAAGCACACTTGGACTCAATTTGGACTTCAGGAAGTGCCTCAAAATCAGCCTCAAAGTGGCGCAATGCACAGAGAAATTGGCGCGGCGCACAGAGGATTTTTTCTCAATTTTTCACCTTCCAGCTCAGAAATTCGGCCAGTTTGAACTAGTTTTTCTTTATGATGTAATTTTTGATATATCTTGATGTAATTGGATAAACATGATGTAATTTTGGCACTTATTTACTTGTTATAGAGGATTCATTCACTAAAAAGTGAGAATTTAATGAATGAATCAGTTTCCTACCTTATAGAGGCAAGTTGTTTTGATTGCCTAGATTTTAGTGCTTTGTTTAGAATTGGTTGAAACATCTCCTAGAATGATGATCTCAACCCCTAGAGGCAATGGAATGGGTTGGGCTAGTCTATATCATGTAATTTCTAAGTCATTTTCAGGGTTGGACACTTGGGATTGCTTGGGCATATCATTGTACATTCTATCTCTGCATTTTTGGCTAAGGAAAGACCAGGGTTTTGCAACACTGTTTGGGATCCATGTGACTTTATGTTTTGATGGTGTGCTTCTCTGAGTAATTTTAAGTTTATTAGTGTTATGTGTATCATTTTCCTCTCTTTTCTTCTGAATTTGAACAAATGAGTGATTAAGTTGGAATCCCTTAACTGTTATGCTCTGCCCTTGAATTTGTTTAAATTTCCATGTTTTCATCTGTTTAAGGAGAATTCTTGAGACTTTCTTGCTCTCCTTAGCTCCTCACCAGTCTGATCTATCCATCTCACTCACTTTAAAGCATCAAAATGATTGCCTTCCTTGCCCCAATCAAATCTTTGCAGAAATTGTGCCTCATCCTCGAGATCAATTTGCCTTTCCCTGTTTCCAACAAAAAACCCCCAAAAACTCACAACAAACCCTTATACTTCATACCTAGCCTAAAATTAGATTTTATTTCAGTCATCTCGAGCCCCATCGCTTGTCTTTTGTCGATATCGACCCGGAGAGAGCCCTCTCCTATCCTCATAGGGCTAGCTACGAGGCTGAGCGTGGTTTGATGTGGACCTAGAACCTTGTCTTTTCAGCCTGAGGCAAATCTAGGCTCTCACACACAGAAGGTGACTTTATTTTACTGTATGATCAGAATAATGAAAAATTAGGTGCTAGAAGGTTTGAACCTATGTGGCATGGACCCTATATTCTTAAACGAGTATTACAAAAGGGTGCATATGAGTTAGTTGACTATGATGGAAATAATTTGTCTGAGCCCGCAATCGGCTCTACCTTAAAAAGTATTATGCTTGATTTTGCATAGATACTTTGTACATTAGTGTGTGTTTCATTAGTGTGCAGTTTTTTGGTGTGATTGTTTGCGTTTTTTTGCAGATGTAAACAAACCTTATGTCGGTTTCACTAATGGCGCTTGCTGTAGTACACAGAATTTGTCTTCTGTTGCGTGGGCACTCTTTGCTCCCAATGATGAGTTAGTGAGTTTATAAGGTATATGTTTAGGTCATACAACTAATAAAAGAGTTGAATATAGTGCAATCATCAAAATTTTGTCAGAAGCTTTTGATCTTGGTATTAAGGCGTTAGTTGTTAAACTTGATTCACAGCTCATTATTCTACAATTAAACATACACTATTCTGTCAAAAACCCTAACATTTTAAGGATGTATTTGCATGTCTGTCTCTTGGAAAGAAATTTTGATTACATCACATATCAACACATTCCAAGACATCTAAATACATTGACAGATGCATTAGCTAACTATGTTTTAGATTGACATTTGTAGCATATGTAAAAAATGAAAACCATGGCATTAATAGTAAAATCAAGCACTATAAAAAATGTATATATATAGGGTTTGCAAAAAAAATTATTACATGAAAAATCAAAATCTGTGTGTTGAGACACATGGCTTCTCTAGTCCACATAAGTGCATAAAATAAAACTAGAGACATGGCTATCCAACAACATGGTGCTCATGATAGCATGAGACAACCCTAATAACTCGGCCTAAAAATCGACGCGGTCTGGCTGACACTCCCACAGTATGCCTCTGATATCGTAGTGGAACCTCATCAGTAGTCGCATACTCTAGAATGCCTCTCGTCAGGGCCTCCAGGTTGTGTTCCACCTCTACCATTGGGCCGGCTCCCTCCTCATAGGGTGCATCATCAATCTCTTGTGCCACCCTCCTGTCTTTTGGAGAAACCCCTGGAGGTCTCTCTGGTCCAACATCTACAAAGTATCATAATATTCAATCTCAGTTCAGATAATAAAAAAACATCAAAAAATTTAAAAAAAAAACTTCAAAAGGTTTTCTTTACTTGAGTCGGTCCACTGTTCTCCTGGTGGAAGTGTGAGATCGGGATCTCCCCAGAAATTTGTACCGGCATAGGCTCAATCATCTATCATAATGAGTTTTTGTCACAATCATCCAAAGAATGTTGGGGGAAGGAAATCTGTTGACCACCTCCATGATGAGGCATCAACTCAACCCACCTTAGTAGTCATGGATCCCTAGGTCCAGGAGCTTCCACCTCTATCCACTAATACCTGAACAATGGGACACGCTCTAGGAAAAATGTCACCAAGATCGATCTGTAGCCAAAATTTTTAAGTCTCCATATCTTGCATTTAGGAATTTTTTCCTTCATGTTGACCAGTAATCCCTCGCACCAGTTGAACATTGTAGGACTAAGACAATATACTGTATATTGGAAGTGAGACTTTCTTGCTTCATGCAGAACCTAGGCCCTAGCTACCCAAACTATAGTAAGTAGAATTGTTCTCAATGGAAGGTTTGTGATAGTTTTAATATCAATCTTCCTGCTCTTTGTCTTGCAGGAACCTGGGAAATTTATAGATATCATCATGTTTGTACTCTCTCCTCCAGTACGAAAACTAGACAATTGAACTGGTTTTCCCCTCCTGGACAAAATTGTGATGAAATAGATGTCTGCAATTTCTATTTCAAGCTCTTGGTCTCCTATGATGAACATCTGGTGGTCTATGTTCCACCATTCTACCAAGTGTTGCAGTAATTCCATCTGGGTTCTGATCCCAGGGATACAAAAGAATTTGAGCAATCCACATGCCTGAAGAGCCCTTATGGATTTAGATCTTGTGCTTCTTGGTGGTATTCTGCTTCATGACCTCTTTCTTTCCACTCAATAGCCATTTTCTTCAGAAAATAACCTGTGAAACATCAATAAACAAAGTTTTTATTAGCTGCTACGGAGGAAAATTTGTAAACACTCGGTTATTTAGGATATTTGTTGAAAAAAATTGATTCACGATGCCGACGTTTCTGTTTTTGATTTTTTCCGTGCTTCCAGCACGATGACACCATTGAGCTCAAGGAGAGGAGCATGGATTCAATGGGTAAAACCCGCGTTGACCACCCTCGCCATAAAAAATAAAATAAAAATTGAGCCCCCTTCACTACCTATCTTGCAGAAGAAATCACTTAAAAATATTGTTAAAATGCAGAGGAAGGACAGATATCTTAACTGCAACAAATGGTTCATGGAATGGTTTCCCAGATCGGCCACACTCCTTGTCTGAGGATTGGGGGAAAATAGGGCAAATTGTGCTCTCCAAATTACAAAATGGTAAATGGTAAAAAAAATTTTACTTTTGAGTTTATATAAGATTTTAAAAGTAATTTTTACCATTTAGGGCATATTTCACCTATATTTTAATGTTTTTATTGAACCAAGTAACATTTGTTCACATATGCAGTGGCAGATTATGGTTTTTTGGCGACGGTAATTGATTTTTAATGAAATATCTATTTTTATTTTATCTCTTTTTCAGAATCATCAAAAATAAACAAAAAAGGAACCCCCCTGGAGTTATCTTTCAGCTATTTTCTGACTCTCAAAATATGAAAATATTGTGGAGTATTTGTCATTTCAAAATCGTTAAAGTAAATGAAATGATGTCTACTCAGTATAAGTTTAACCCTTTTCCAGACTGAGATAGACTGATGTACGAAAAAGGAATACCTTAGTCACGCATGGATAAGATGTTCTCTTGAATATTGTTTTCTACCTTTTTGGATTCAAGAGACTATCTACTAAAAGGGACCTCTAGAGTTTCTTATTTTCCTCTTTTTCAAACTCTCTAAACATGAAAATGACGTCGAGTTACCCCTCCATCAGACTCATAAAACTAAAACGACGAAGGACTTCTCACCATGACAAGACCAAGATACTCCTTCCTTGGGTTTGTTAACAATACTTGGATGGATTCATCTGAAGGATGAACTTATACGACAAGCATATGCTATCCTCTTCAAGCTTGAGATAAAAAAATAATGAGGTACACACTAGAAAGAGTGGGGAAAAATGGAAGTAAACATGTCCTATATTTTGTATAAAGACAGCGTGTCGCTCTTGAACATGACACTTATTTTTTATTCGTGTCGGGTTTAGGTTATCCTCACTTCATCACTTTCCTACCTAGGTTTTGGGACATCTGATTATATCCTATCATCAATTTGACCTCTGATCCAATGTTGATTCAAATTCCACCAAGGTCTGGAGTCGTGTCACCGATATATTCAAGAAAATTCCCACCTTCAATTCAAATCACTTATACCTTGTTTGAATTTTCTACAACAATCCTAGATCACTCGTACCAACTCTACTAAATCCTATGTTTCGTGTCGATGATGTGGGAAAAATTATGGCCCTCCTTCGACGAATCACTTTCTGTCGACTCGAGCTCATTATCCAGGAAGATGATCTAGATGATCACTAAGAGGAAGATGGAAGGATGGCCCATAATAGTGATCATCTTCGCATTCGACGATAGGTTCACATTATTGGCTTTCAATCGAATGATTCTACAAGTGTTCGACTTCAGCTTCCTTGTTCACACTTATGGATTGTGTTGTTGCATCTTGATAGCCATTCTCATTATTGGTGGTTTCTCTCATGCATGTTAATGGTTCACACCATTGACTGGTAATCTGGTGGTTTTCTACCATGTTTGACTCCGACACATCTCTTCACATGGTAGAATTCATACTTTGGTGGGTCGAGATAGAGATGAAGACACTGGGTTTCATCTGATAAATCCAAATTGCATGGAGTTATTACCGATTCATTAATGTACACATGTTTCCTTCTATATGGATGTCTGCATCCATATCGTGGGTCCATACATATGATCCTTTCTATTCGGATGGTTGTGTCCATGTCGTGGATTCATGTATTGTTAGATGCCTATTCATAGATGTATTATTAGGCATACTTACATTAGCTGTCAGATATATTGTATTATGATTGATTTGCAGGTCTCTTGACAGTGTTTTTTTGGGTCCTTGCCTTTACTTATAATGCATTTCACCCATCACTCCATGTTCTTCCTTCATGCTTTAGGGGACATATGTTACACAGTATTTTGTCACTCTTCATGTCCCGTATCCGGAAGTGTAAAAATGATGAAATATGTCAGTGTATTCACCATGAAACATATACATAAGCATCCCTGAAGAACAAAAGAAAAGTTTCCCTAAAAGATTTCTAAAGAAACTTGCCTAAAAACCTAATTTTTAGGATAAGCATATTTTTCACTGCTAAAAACCCGTGGTGGTAAATTGTTGCCCTGTGCTAACCTAGCATTTCCAGTGCACTTTTATAAGGAAAACCCATGTTGAACCTCTTTAGGCAGTTTTTCCTAAAGTGGAGGAGAAGGTTCTCCTACTAGAATCCTTGAGAACGGTGAGCTAGTTACAGGTGAATAAAGATTAGAGCGAGATATCCCATTCTTGTTCCATGATCATACTTTCATGGATCTTTCCCTTAAGTTGTGGAACTGTTAATTTTAGGTATGTTCTATGCTAGAGCAATTTATTTCAATTTTTTTTCCACATTAGCAATCACATCAGCATAAAGTAAACTGCAAATAGAACATAAATATAAATCGCAGAAGAAAATCCAAGACAAGTGGACACAAGATGTGGCACTAGCCAGGGACAAACCCCACAATGTGGGGAAACCCTTGATCAATTCTTCTTTTATGTTCTTCAAAGTTTAGCAGAGAAAGTGAGAGAGATAGTACATTTACAATAGAATTCAATCACTTTGACTTTTGATATTGGCATGAGATCAGTTGAAGACATATTGCTTCAACTGATTCTCTAAGGTGACTCGTTCACCTATCATAGTGTTGCATCTCATCTATTTGTTGCACATTAGCGTGTGACACCTTGATGTACTATCACGTGTGTTGAACCTTGATGACTGAGCTACTCTCATATTCATGCTGCTCATCATGCTGCATCTTCCATGGTCTTATTCATCATCAAGCTGCCCATGCTCATGATCTCATTCATCATTATGCTGCTCATGCTCATATCATCATGCATCATTATGCTACCCATACTCATATCATCATGTTGCCTATTATGCTGCCAATGATCTCATACATCATGTTGCCTTCCTTCGTAGACAGATGCTCCGGCTATTTCGGTAGTTCTCGGTTGTTCTAGCTTTTCCAGCAGTTCTGGATTCTCCAGCAATTCCAACAATTCTGGCATTTCTGGCATTTCTGGCTTTTCTGGTTTTTCCAGTATTTCCGGCTTTTCTGGCGTTTTCAGCTTTTCTAGCAGTTCCGGCTTTTCCGGCAATTCCAACTTTTCCGGCTTTTTTGGTAGTTATGGCTTCTCTGGCTTTTGCGGCTTTTGTGGCTTTTCCATCTTTTCCGGCTTTTTCGGCTATTCCGGCAGTTCTGGATTTTCCGGCTTTCCCTTAGGATCTCTCCTCCCACTAAAACCCAAAGACAAGTAGAGAGAGGAAGAGATCCAAGTGTGTGTAGAAATGACTTGAAGTTCTCTTCTATTTATACTAAAACGTAGAGGTTGAATATACATGATTGTTGGGCTTCTGAGACTACATAAGTTGCTGGCCGACTTAACAATTTCTCCATAACATAAATAAATTCATGACTTCATAAATACTTATCAGAATCAAATGATATTTAGATTAATCCTACACCTCTCAATGAGAGGGATCCTATAAAAATATCAGTTGCCATAAATAATATGACCCACATGGAGTTTGGCCCTAGTTTCCAATTTTAACACTCCCTCTCAACTAGGGATAACTCCATCCATTGATCCATATGTCCAACTGTGCTATCTCTACCATCAGTGCCTTACACTACTCTGCTCAGCTCTGCTAGATCTGCTTAGCTCTATTGGCTCTGCTCTACTCTGCTAGCTCTATTGGCTCTTCTCTGCTCTGCTCAGCTCTGTTGGCTCTGCTTTGCTCTGCTGGCTCTGCTCAGCTCTGCTGGCTCTGCTCAGCTCTGCTGGCTCTACTCTACTCAACTTAGCTTTGTTGAACCATGAAGAAGAAGAATTGATCGAGAATGTATCATACAATTCTCCACTGACCCGAAGTTAGTCTCAGAGTGTGTACCACTAGTCCCAGACCAGTCCTCAACTGACCCGAAGTCAGTGTCATAGTAGGTACAACTCCTACCACTGGTCCCAGACCAGTACTCTATTGACTCGAAGTCAATATCATAGTATGTACCATTAGTCCCAGAATAGTCCTCAACCGACCCAGAGTCAGTGTCATAGCCGGTACAACTCCTACCACTAGTCCCAAACCAGTATCATTGATCCCAGATCAATGAAGGTCATCCTAGCATAGGGAGTATGGTAGATACAGTGATGCATCCATCGGTACTACTATGGTCGCTATCCTCATTTCCCTGCTCATTGATCAGATGAGAGGTACTTCCCATGAGTCCCAGACTACATGGGTAGGATGCTTCGACAAGAGAACTTAATCAATCCTGTCCTCATAGGAGAACTAATCATCCTGCTACACAAACGCCATGGAGAACACATCATCCATGCCTCACAAGAGAACTAATCATCCTGCTACACAATCGTCATGGAGAACACATCACCCAGACCTCACAGGAGAGCTAATCATCCTACTACACAATCGTCATGGAGAACACATCATCCAGACCTCATAGGAGAACTAATCATCCTGCTACACACGAGAGTGAATCATTCTTTCCCACAAGAGAGTGAATCATCTTGTCCCACAAGAGAGCGAATCATCTTGTTCACAGGAGAGCGAATCATCATGTCCACAGGAGAGCGAATCATCCTGTCCCACAAGAGAGTGAATCATCTTGTCCCACAAGAGAGTGAATCATCTTGTCCACAAGAGAGCGAATCATCCTGTCCACAGGAGAGTGAATCATCCTGTCCCACAAGAGAGAGAATCATCTTGTTCATAGGAGAGCGAATCATCCTGTCCATAGGAGAGCGAACCATCCTATCCCACAAGAGAGCGAATCATCTTGTCCCATAAGATAGCGAATCATCTTGTCCACAGGAGAACGAATCATCCTGTCCACAGGAGAGCGAATCATCATGTCCCACAAGAGATCGACTCATCTTGTTCACAGGAGAGTGAATCATCCTGTCCACAGGAGAGTGAATCATCCTGTCCCACAAGAGAGCAAATCATCTTGTCCCACAAGAGAGAAAATCATCTTGTCCACAGGAGAGCGAATCATCCTGTCCACAAGAGAGCAAATTATCCTGTCCCACAAGAAAGCAAATCATCTTGTCCCACAAGAGATCGAATCATCTTGTCCATAGGAGAGCAAATCATCCTGTCCACAGGAGAGCGAATCATCCTGTCCCAGTTCTCGCCACCAGGGGAGGGTGAGTCACCCTGTGGTTTTATTTTTCTCCAGTAAGAACCACAAGCCCCCAGAGCTCCCAGAGCTCAATGTATGCAACATGCAAGACCCTTTTACAAGGCTCTCTTGATGACTCCATGTCATTCAGGAAAATCAAAAATTTGATCTTTCCCCGGGGCCCTGACAAAGTGTAGTGACCTGTACATCATCTCAGTGTGATGGAGCCTCCTTGCTCATCGACTTACCATATCCCAGATAAGGCAGTATTTGATGTCTATCTATTGGAGCAATCATTGAATACGGGATTCCTCAATAATCGAATCCCACCTCTGGTTGTCACATATAATCACAGTTGTATTCATCATGTGCACTCACTAAAGAGTTTCCACAACCAGGCAACTTCATACGAGGTCATACTCATAGTTATGTATCCGATCTCGGTGGTCCTTATAACAACTGATTTCTACTTCCTACTCATCCATGATATCGAAGCAGAATCCAAAGAGAACTAGCACTGAGAAGTGCTCTAGTGATCCTCCACACTGCTTGCCCAGTCAGCATTCAAATAATAATGCAGTTTTCATATTTCCGGCAGTGTATCTCAATCCATGAGAGATTGTTCCCCGAAGATATCTTAGAGGATTCTTGGCACCAATCCAGTGAGGCTCAACCAAATATGATCTCACCATGCTAACTGCAAAATATATGTTTGGAGTTCACCAAGAACATCAACATGATTGAGTTTATGAAACTCATAGGCATTTCCCAAATCTGGTCCGACATCACTACCATATAACTTCTAAAAGTTAATATCCTCGAGGTAGTCATAGGCTTGTAGTTTATAATTCCACATTCGAAATCTAACTCCCTCTTACTTCTGCAAATGAGAGGGTCTACACCTGTCAGAAATAGGTCGTCCTTATGAGCTGCTAGTATGAGAGGTCTATCATCCACAAATTTCGGGTAATGGTTTGGATCAGTTTCACTCCTAGTGAATCTCAGCTTCATCAAACAGCTATCAATCCTCTCATACTATGCCTGGGTGTTTTGCTTCAAGCCATAGAGGGCTTTCTTCCACCTGTATACATGAGATTCCCATTCATGAATCTCAAACTCCACGGGTTGTTCCAAACCTGTGGACCTACAACATGAGGAGAATGGTCCCCTTGTAAGATTTTCCTTCGATACATCTCAGACATCTACCTTCATGCTCTTTTTGAATTCAGGCATCCCGGTCACCATCTAACTCACAGACCTCCAGTGCTGAGTCAATGGACATGGTCCCCAGTGGACTTGATACAACCTTGAACTCTAAAACATCTTTGAAAAATCTATTTTCAAACACATACCTTTCCATTGATGAGTGCCACCCTAAAACCTTAAACTTCCATTTCTGAGATGGACACCAGGTTCTTCTTGCGATCAGGTACATAAAAGAGATTCTAGGGTTCCTTGCTTTCTTTGACGAGTTGACCATTTCCTTGATGACCTGCATTACTTATCATTCCTCTGATCATTGAAGATGTCCCTGGATTGATTCTTATCTTCATCAAGAGATGTGTCTCTGCTATTCGGACACTCCTTTGCATGATGGCCGAACTTATTGCAACCAAGGCATCTACCTTTCCTTCCACCCTTAGATTTGAACTTCCCAATGAAGTGATCTTCTATTGTGCCATTCTGATAATATTATTTGCTTCCACCTCACCCTTAGCGAACTGAGAAGAGAGATGTGGAACTCATTGATCCTTTTGTCTTGTCCCTATTGTCTTTGGTGATTGCTCTTTCACTCTTGCTTGGGCATTGTCTTCACCTCAACTCTGATACCATGTTAATTTTAGGTATGTTCTATGCTAGAGCAATTTATTTCAATTTTTTTTCCACATTAGCAATCACATCAGCATAAAGTAAACTGCAAATAGAACATAAATATAAATCGCAGAAGACAAGCCAAGACAAGTGGACACAAGATGTGGCACTAGCCAGGGACAAACCCCATAATGTGGGGAAACCCTTGATCAATTCTTCTTTTATGTTCTTCAAAGTTTAGCAAAGAAAGTGAGAGAGATAGTACATTTACAATAGAGGTCAATCACTTTGACTTTTGATATCGGCATGAGATCAGTTGAAGACATATTGCTTCAACTGATTCTCTAAGGTGACTCATTCACCTATCATAGTGTTGCATCTCATCTATTTGTTGCACATTACCATGTGACATCTTGATGTACTGTCACATGTGTTGAACCTTGATGACTGAGCTGCTCTCATCTTCATGCTGCTCATCATGCTGCATATTCCATGGTCTTATTCATCATCAAGCTGGCCATGCTCATGATCTCATTCATCATTATGTTTCCCATGCTCATATCATCATGCATCATTATGCTACCCATGCTCATATCATCATGCTGCTTATTATGCTGCCAATGATCTCATACATCATGTTCCTTCCTTTGTAGACAGCTGCTCCGGCTGTTTCGACAGTTCTCGGTAGTTCTGGCTTTTCCAGAAGTTCTGGGTTTTCTAGCAATTCCGGCAATTCCGGCATTTCCGGCAATTCCGGCATTTCCGGCATTTCCAGCAATTCCGGCATTTCCGGCATTTCCGGGTTTTCCAGCTTTTCCGGCTTTTCCGGTATTTCCGGATTTTCCGGCATTTCCAAATTTTTCGGCAGTTCTGGATTTTCTGGCAGTTTCGGCTTTTCTAGCTTTTCCAACTTTTCCAACAGTTCCGGCTTTTCTGGCTTTTCCTGCAGTTCCAGCTTTTCCGGCTTTTCCGACTATTCCGGCTTTTTCAGCTTTTCCATAGGATCTCTCCTCCTCATAAAACCCAAAGACAAGTAGAGATAGGAAGAGATCCAAGTGTGTGTAGAAATGACTTGAAGTCCTCTTCTATTTATACTAAAATGTAGAGGTTGAATAGACATGACTGTTGGGCTTCTGAGCCTACATAAGTTGCTGGCTGACTTAACAATTTGTCCATAACATAAATAAATTCATAACTTCATAAATAATTATCGGAATCAGATGATCTTTAGATCAATCCTACACCTCTCAATGAGACGGATCTAATAAAAATATCAGATACCATAAATAATATGACCCACATGGAGTTTGGCCCTAGTTGCCAATTTTAACAGGAACCTATCCCTCCTTATATGGATCCTTAACTCCCTCTCCTTCTCTACAAATGAGATCCCTACTATCCATAACTGGTTGGCTATTGCTTGGTTGTCTTCCTATACTAAAACTATGCCTAAATGCCTCCCATTTTGCTAAGGAGAAAGGAGTTCTTGAAGGTCTTGGCTAGGACTTTGAAACTCATCCAAAGGAGGCTTCCAACATTAAGGCTTGAGTGGTTGTATGCTTACCTTTCACTCTATTTATACTACATTATATGTTTACTTTCCATAAATGTGTCTATCATTACCCATTTAGTGTGATACTCCTTGATCTGTCACATAGTTTATGTTAGAATGAATTATGCTATGTATGCTTGTATTGTATTTGTCTGATCTTCCTTGAAGGTATTCATCAACAACTGAATAAAGAGGATTGAACTTGGAAGCAAGAAGATCGAGAACGACATCAACGGGTATTTGTCTAGTTTATTGCTATATCCTCCCATAGGACTACAGGGCTCGTCTCTATCAACATAAAGGATTGTCTACACAACACAATCCACACACATCAACACAGACAACTGATTTGAAATAAAGAGTTTTTTGAGCCATGGGGTCAAGCTTGAATTACGTGAGTCTCGACCCTAGTGGTGAGGATGGAACGTGACATTGTCATTTTCATTGTGCAGGTTGTTGTATTGTTGGAATATAGTGTTGCACTCCAAGAGGTCAATTTTTATGCTTTGTATTGTTTCCATGAGCAATAATTTAATTTCTCTCTTGTGTATACCTCAGATTCAAAGCATTTGGTGAATATTCCCAAATTATTTCCAATACTCTACATAGCTCTCAAGTTCCACAAGAAAATAAGGAGATTGGGGAGCCTAACCAATACTGTGAGTGTATCAATTTGTTTTGTTATGGGGTCAAATTTTGGGTGCCAAAGTTTCATCTACATCACGTGGCTCTTGCTCATGCAAGACCGATGACCCCCCTTGATCATTGCACAAAATCCATTGTGTGCAAGTATAGTGTTTATTAAAGATGAAGTCCTAAAACCAAATGTCATTACAAGGTATGCAAATGAATCCTCTGGAGAAAAAAAAATATGTTTGAAATATTGTTGATATACAATGATTTTCCATCCATCTTATAAATTTATCTAACCGAGGGCAGAAGCTCCCTTGAAACCTACATATGAGGCCTCTTTTTGAGAGGTCCTTCAACGTTTCAGTGGATATTTCATCCTCAAGTAGTAGAGTGGGAGGAGGAGGAGGAGGGGAGTGTGGGTCCTTAGATCCTTGAGGCTGCTCCAGCTCCATCTCCATCATTCCAGCATAGAAAGAAAATATGATATACACATGTTGATTTTTAATGCGTGCATTGTTTATAAGGTTTCCATCTTTTATAAAGTTTCTTGTTGCCATTTTTTATATACCAATATAATTGATATGTTAGCCACTTAGTTGTTAAGAAGAGATGTGAAGCTTTTCACAAGAGTGATGCACACTTCAGTGTTAAAAGGTAACTTTGAAAGAATCAGAGGAAGGTTATGTTTCACTAGTCTGAGCTAGTTTGTTGGCCAGCATTTCCTTTATTAGCATTAGCATTATCACATGTAATGAATTGGTGTTTAATATATGCACCATTGAGAAGCTGAAACCCCTCATTTCATAAGTTTGAGCTATTAAGAAAATGGCCAAAATTACTGAGGTATTAGAGTTTCTAAAAACTATGATACATTCCACTGATCATGATACAGTGAAAATCAACAAGAACACTCTGTGATATTAAAACATGTCTGCAGAATACACAAGGAAAAATAGATTTTTTGGAGCTTGAACCTCAACTTCAGCAAGAAGAATTACAACAGTGGAGTCATCATTTTGACCCTATTTTTTTTTATAACTTTGAGACAGACTCTCATTAGCAGAAATTCAATAATGTTGAAGTGCATTCAGATGCATTCCCCAATGAAGGAGCAGAGTTGCATGCACATATAGAAATTTAGCATACAATTTCTAAGACCATCATCAAACTTTGGGAAGAGATTTTTAATAACAAGCGTAGAACTGGTCTTGGATATGACAAGGATGTATCCTTTCATATTCCAGATTACTCAAATCCCATCCAATTTCAGAGAGTTGGATTTCTTCATGATAGTTCACCTTCAGTCGTTCCAGATTTTTCTCCTCTTCCACAACAGCCACAACAAAATGTTAAATTCCAACATTATGACAGAGTTGTCCATATGAAATATCATTGCTTTGATCTTCATCCATGTGATCAATATCATAAAACCACTCATTCTTCAAACATATGCTTCAAAAACAAGCCTCCTATAAGAACAAATACTCATCTTGGATGGATTCCTTCTTGGCAATGGGCTTCAACAGCCAAGAAGATATTCCGGTCATATCTCAGAACTTATTCTAGAGTATTGAATAGTATTGCAGTTTATTTTTCTACATCTTCTCACCTTTTATCTGACAGGGGGGGAAATGATGGTCATCTACAAGTTTCAAAGCCATATCAAACGAGCCTAAGCCAAAACCTGCCATACTAGATTCAGAGTTGTATCCGGAGATAGATATGCCCCTGAGCATGCCCTTTAGTTTGTGTTCAGCCTTAAACCATCTATGTGGGGTTGATACCTCCATTTTTAGGTTGAACTTCTCCCTGTTCAAAGAATTGGGGCCACTTCCTCTAGAAGAAGACTTTAGCTTCTTGGAAGTTCTGGAAGAGTTCCAGGAATTGAATTAAGCATTCCATATTTGGTGGTCATTCGTAAACCACCGTAAGTTGTAGACCTTCCTTTTCCAAGTTGAAGGTCTCCCTCTCCAAAGAATTAGGGACACTTCCTCTAGCATAAGATTTCAACTTCTTGCCATATTTGGAAGAGTTTCGGGAACTGCACTAAGTGTTCCAGTGTTGGTGATCATCCTTAAACCATCACCTTATACCAACGTTTTAGAGAGCACATTTAGCCTAGTGCTGCCATGCATTTTTTGCACATTTTTTACTACAACTCTCTTCTTGGAATCATACATACCCAGTGGAGTCGCCAAATTGTTGTGGAGGTAAATCCCCTCTGCGGACAGAGGAGATCCCTACTAGCCCAAATGGGGTCTAGCAACAATCAAACAACGCTAACACGCAGGTTCCTAATTGCAAATAAAAGACTGATGATGAGGGCCTACCTGGATTCCAACGCTAATATTTGTACAAGAGTCGTCGCTCCCGTTCCTCTGCTTCGACTGGTCACAATCCCCATGATCCTCGTGAATGGACACCTGCACATGCAAAGAATGACACAAACACAAGCATAAAATCCAATAGATGCAACTATATATCAGTCAGAAAGGATATAACTCAATCATCATTACAAAAGACAATAAGAGTGGAACCATAATGATAGTCGTCTATTATTGATAAACAAAGAAGAATACAACCATAGTTCTGACGTCAAATCCTCCTTTGGCTGGGTGATCAGCAGCACATGCCTTGCAAAGCTTGTTGGGAATGGGGAACAAGCCTCTCTCTCCTTGGTTACTTGGACAAGAATCTCCTCACTTAATATTTAGCCTCATGGGAATGAATAAGGCTCCTTGTAGCATGAACTTGGCAATTCTCAGACTTTGACACTTGGAATTTGGAACTTGGAGACTAACTTGTCAAAGGAAAAAGGACAAGCTTTTATAGATAGAGGAGAAGGAGTTAGGGTCATCCACAAGATTCATGGGATTAGCTTTATAACTAAGAAGCTTCCATGAGAGGTGGAGAACTACTTTCCTTCTATGGAGATTCGAAGCCAAACTGAACTAACTCAAGATGAAATCAGTTCATGAATAGGTTAGGAAGAACCTTCGTAAGTTTGTTTGTTAAAAACTTTACCCAACTGGGCTGGCGCGAGTGCAACTTTGAGACAGAGCGCTAGCTGGCGCACCCTCTTTGGAGGATTTCCCCCATTGGCACGAGTGATACACAGTGGAACCGCGCCAATGGAAAAAGGGCTATTTTTGTGGGTATTTTACAGAAGGTGTCTTTAGGGCATATGAAGTACATACTTAAGGGGATACAATGCAAGTGTTTTCAGGTTATATCACTTCTCATAGGTCCCAGAATAAGTTCTCCAAGGTGCGGGAGAAGGGGTAACAGGGATGGTGACAAATTACTGTGTAACAGATGCCCCCTAAAGCATGAAGCCCGAGAGAGAGAGAGTGGTGAAATTCTTTACAAGAACATGGCCAACTGAAAACACTGCCGCTGGAGAACCTGCATGAAGAAGTACAACTGATATCTCAAGTACATGACGTATGTGGTATGGGCGCAGCCATCCATAACAGAGTACATAAAAATCCAGATCCAAGGTATGGGCGCAGCCATCCAGTAAGGATTGATAAGTAGACTCAGGCATGGTCACAGCCATCCAATGAATGAGTCATGTAATGATCATAATAATCCACAAAATTGCAACCTGGATCTCAATAGACAAAATCCAGGGTCTTGCACTCCATCTCGACCCGAAAAAAGTACAAGTTCAAGCATGCGAATATGGGAGTCGAAGTCGAGCATGCAAGAACATCGTCTGATTACCAGTCAATGATGAAAACTGTTAACAGACGCGAGAGGTACCACCAATAATGAAAATGGTCCTCAAGGTACTATAGGTACAATATACGGTGTGCGAATCAGTGAGCCGGCGTCGAACACCCATAGAATCATTCGATCGGAGGCCAATGATGAAAACCTCGCATCGAACACGAAGAACCTGCCATTGAGGCATGCAGGCTCCAAGGCACCTGAAGGGAGTCTCTAGGTCAACTTCCTGGATAATGAGCTGAAGTCGACGGGAAGTGACCTTGATCGAAGGTGGGCCATAATGTTTCCCACATCATCGACACGAGACAGAGAAGGATAAGATGTTTTGTGTGAGGTATCAGAGGGAGGTTGAGTATTCTGCAGAGGTCAATTTCTCTTGAACATATTGGCGGCACGACGGTGGACTTGGCAGTATTTGACATCAAATGATCAGGGGTCATGGTAACAGGGCAATGAGCAGATGAGAGGGCAAACAGGATAACCCAAACCCATGGAGGCAAGTGTAAAAACAAGATGAGATGTCCCCACCCAGACACGAATGCAGACAAGTGCCATGTTCAAGAGCGACATACTGCCGACACGACAATAATTGTGCTTCCATTTTCCCCACCATTGCTGGCGACTACCCCAGTTATTTTGTGATGACAAGCTTGACAGGGATATCATATGCTTGAAAGGCATCATTTCGACGGAATCCGATGTCATCAAGTTTTAACGAGTTTGACAAAGGAAGAACTCGGCGTCTTTTCATGTTTAGAGAGTTTGAAAAGACAACAGAAAAGGAAACTCCAGGGGTGTCCTTTTTTGTAAAGTTGTGTCTCTCGAGTCCGAAAAAGTATAAAACAATGCTCGAAAGAACCGCCTGATCATTATGATCGAGGAGTACTTTTCATGAGTAGTGATTTCGACCTAAAAAAGTAAAAAAGTGATCGAAACCACGTCGCTTCGTAACCGTTAACGAACCTGAAACGACAAGGGTCCGGACGATCTTTTCGTCTTTACACGGTCGGAAAAGAGTTTAAAGACAACCGCCTCTTATTTACATTTAACGAGTCAAGAGGAAAAACTCGGCAATCTTTTCGTCTTTAAACGGTCGGAAAAGAGTTGAAAGAAGACCTCCATTTTTATTCTCTTTAATGAGTCAAAAAGGGAAAATACTTGGCAATCTTTTCATATTTTACGAGTCAGAAAAGAGCTTAAAGGTCAGTCATCCTAGAGGAATGAGTGGTATAAAGGGTAGCAACTGGTTCCGGCAATGGTGGAACTGCTCAAAACATATAATGGTCAAGAGGCTGGCTAACAAAACCACTCAAGTGAAAGCATATGATCAGCCAAAGAGATGGTGGCGATGGAATGAAAACAACCAAGGCTCATCTAGAAGAATTTAGCAGATAAAGACAGCAATCACGAGATGTAAATCGGGTATGGGTTCATTTTTACACAAGCTTGAACCATGGAGAACTTTGCTTGGATTCGGTTTCATGTTTACACAAGCTTGAAACAAAAACTATGCTTGTTATGAGTTCGCATGCCCCCAGCATAATGACGCAAAATGAGGTACATGCCCCCCAAGCTTCATTACATTCAACAAAGTGGATGGAATGAAGGTTCACTTTCGAGATCTTGGAAAGACTCGACTGGTATTTTACGAGATCTTAATCAAAAGACTCGATCGGGAAAGGGAGTTGTTTCATTTTTTAATGAGGTTGACATAGTAAAAGAACTATCCTCATAATGTTTGTTTCATTTTTTTAACGAGCTTGACACAAGATCAGGAACTATGCTCGAGACTCCTTGTTTCATTTTTTAACGAGCTTGACACAAGACAAGGAACTGTGCTCCAACCAGACCCAGTTTCATTTCTTAAGGAGCTTGACATAGGAAAGTGAACTATGCTCCGACCAAACCTAGTTTCATTTTTTAAGGAGCTTGACATAGGAAAGCGAACTATGCTCCGACCAAACCTAGTTTCATTTTTTAAGGAGATTGACATAGGAAAGGAACTATGCTCCGAACGAACTTCATCATAATGAACAGGAAGTCGTTACTTCCAAGGGTGTCACTCTTGGTGGAAGGACAACATCTTGGAAGTTAGGGCCCAATGCCCCCAGGACATCATGTACATGGCATCACCACTAGATACGGGCACAGGATAGGTAGCCACGTAGTTGACCTGCGGTGGGGTAGATACAACCGGTGGATAAAAACCAGGAGGGGATGGCAGCTGCGCAGGAGGCACCGGGGGACTAAAGAATGATAATTGATCTATAGTCACGATTCTTCCGTCGTGTGGAAAACAAACCACACGGAAAAGTGAAGAGACAAGGGCCCCCATGGCATAAACATAGTCACGGCCAAGGAGAAGACTAAAATCTGGAGCACCTTGGGTAACCAGTACGTCTATATAGACGGTTTTGCCTCCCAAAGTAACAAGAAACTTCGGGAGGATCCCTAATGGTTGACTAGTTCCTCCGTCAAACGCCAACAGATTCTGTGCGACTGGCACAAGCTGTGGGGAGCCCAAAGCTTGCCAAGTAGTGAAAGGCATGAGACTGACAGATGCACCCTCATCCAAGACAGTGCCAGGTATTGCCTTATCATAGGCATGTACTGTAATCTGGAAAGGCACATGGGATGGAAGGTGGAAGGCGGTCAAATGACTCCAGTCGAAGGAAACGACCAAACTACTTGGTGGGGGAATCGTATGATTGCCCCCATGCTCTACAGGAACTGAAGAAGGACTCTCTTGATCAGCGAGGATAGGAGGGTCGTTCTTGGACTCAGGAGAATCTGATGAGATGAGAAGAACATGAGCAGTAGAATCATGATGCTCCTCCGGAACAGAGTAAGCAACAGGTGATGAACCCAAGTCAACACTCTCTCCGACCAATGGTTGGTCTGGCGTAGGCTTGGCACAGCCAGGTTCAGAAGGAGGAGGACAGACAAGAGAAGAATCTAAGTCGATCTCTTTGTCTACCAGGAGGGGGTCAGAAGAGAGCCTCTGATAACCATCAGGAAGTTGGGGTGAAGAAGCTGTAAGACTTTCCAAAACATCGGAAGCTTTATCCATAAGCAGACAAAGGTGAAGGGGATGATTGCCTTCACATAGTCTACAGGGGATTCGAATCTTCCCTTTCTTTTGAATGTTGTTAGTTGATAGGGTGGCATTGCCATGAGCTTTAGAGGATGATGAGGGATGAGCCGGATCGCGAGACCATACTTCAAGGATCCTGGGAATACCAGGACAATCACGAAGAAGATGGTCACCCTTGCACAACCTACAAGGAAATTTGACCTTCCGCGGAGGAGCAAAAGGTGGCTCGACTTGAATTGTACTTTTAACCTCTCGCTTAGGAGACTTCTTCTTCTTCGTCTTCTTCTTCTTCTTCTTAGCCACTTGGTTACTTGAATCGAGACTTTCACCAGGCGAAGTAGAAGATGAGGACGCAGAAACAGGCGAAGAAGGGGAGAGGTCCACCTTAGAATCAACATGATGTTGTTCGGGTGGAGGAACTGATTGACCAGCAGTTGAGACGGTAGGGACCAGAGAGGTTGAGAACAACCAAACAGGCAACCGAACAGTTAACCCAGGAAGGGACAATGTTTCCATGTAAGGAGCACCAACATTTCCAAAAGGAGAGAAATGACCAGGATTCCCATCAGAGGGGATGCCTGGGTTGGTAAACTCCGGAAAAGTTGCCATCAAAAATGAGAAAGAACCCTACTCAAACTAATGCAAACAAGATCTAACAGGGTAGATGTGAATGTAGTCAAATAAATTTTAAGACACAAGGACATAACTTGACCTTTTCATTTTTTAAGAGTCGAGAAAAGGACAAAAAGATGACTCTAGTCGCGTTCGAATGTTTAATGAGCCCGAAGTGACAAATGCTCAGATGAGACTTTTCTTTTAGGGAGTCTGAAAAGGATCAAAAGTGACTACTCTAGATAACTAGGCAAAAGGTTTACCAGACAACCCGTAAAACTGCATATACACCTTGGCAATCATATGAAAACCAAGGACTTTCCGTACGGCAGTCAATCTTCCCGAATGCTGTGTTCGGTGCGTTACGGCTTGTAAGGCGGCAGACATGGCTGCCTATGGATAAAGGATGATAACCTAGTGGGGTCTCCCCATATACTCGACGGTACGTGGGAGCTCAAATCCGTGCTAGACCACTATTGCGTCACGGAAGGAGGAATCACCCACCCTTGAGTGAAACAAAAGTGACTAGGTTTAACGACGCTGGAGCACATCTCTAGCCTAGACCTCTAAATAGTGTGCGTTATGTTCCAATGCATTTTTAGATTCATTCAGTTCATTTTAAAGTTGATCTTGTATTAGGTTTCAGTTTTCAAGCCTTACCGTATGTAATCTCTCAAAATTCCCTAAATGCAAACTATATGCCAAAATATGTCATTTAATTCGATGAATGCTAGTTACGAGAGGGTTTGAGGGCTTTCACGCAAACGAAATGATCACAAAACAACAAAGAACTTCCCTAATGCAGCTAATGGAAATTAAAAAACTTTTCTTTAAGATCACTAATCACTAATCAAAACGAAAAGTTCTAATTCTCATTAACTAATAAAAAACAAAAGCGATTTTTTCTTTTGTTGATGGAAAAACGCACTAAACAACTTTGAGAAATGATAACAAACAAATTTTACTAAATACAAGCACATTCAGATCCCTAAATCACAAAGCAAACCTCCAAAGAACGAGAAAAGTCCCAAAGACACCAATGAGCCGTGTAATCTAGGCTTAAAGCGAAACAAATCGGAATTCAAGTGAAAACAAGGCAAGTCACCCAAATAACGCAATAAAATGATTAACAGCCACTAAATGAGTGCAAGGGAGCAATTAGAAAGTTGACTGGACTAATAGAAGACCAAAACTCCTAAGGAAGGCTCGACACACAAAGCCACTAGATGCCCTAGGGCTAGAAATGTGAAATTGATAGAAAATGGAAAACATCCAAAGGGTAAAGGTAATCTATGCACAATTCACTTGAAAAGTATGCAAATGTAATCTATGCACATTCTGAAAATGAGAATTCTAATTATGCAAGTGTGATCTATGCAAGAGAATTCTCAAACACAAGATGATTCTAATGTAATCCAAGAACCAATCAAGTGCAAATCAAGAAAATTGGGTGAGAGTTCCAAAGATCAAAAAATAAAAACACTCAAAGGCGATTAACACTCATACACAATTTAGCCCCCCCGGCGAATGAGGGGGAAATTTTTTTGCAAAAACAAAAGCAAAAAGATGCAAAATTGTGAAAAGACTGGGACAAACCTCCAAGTAATGACCAAAGGAAATCAAATTAAGAATTTCTCAAAAAAGATACTCAAAACCAGTCAAACAAGACTCCAACACACTCAAGTAGTCGAAAAAAGGTACCCAGAACAAAAACCAAGCTCAGGAGGCTCAGAAACAAGCAAACTTCAAAAGTTCCCAGGCCTGGCGCAACTGTCAGGCTGAAAATAGCGCCTTTAAGTGATTGGCGCGGGTTGTCAATGTGAAACGGGCGCCAACGAGCGCGACTGTAACGCTATAAAAGAGCGCCAGCCGAGTTTGCTATGGAAAAATAAAAAACAAACGAACCAAAGCTAAGTCAACGGTACCCAGGGTACACCAAGGGGCAAGAAGCAACACAAGGATTCAACCCAGAAAGCTAATCAAGTAGGAGAAACCAAGAAACAACCAAGAAACAAGGCAAGTTCCAAGCCGTTCAGCTCGTAAACCAAACCAAAGATGGACTGAAGTGGCATTGATCTACTTTGCTAATGCGGAGCAATAGCATTTCGAAGGCTATCTCGCCATACTTTAGGCTCCGTCTAAAGTTTACAAATCAAAGACCAAGACAAAACGAAGAACAAGACAAAAAACCAACTCCCCAGCGGAGTCGCCAAATTGTTGTGGAGGTAAATCCCCTCTGCAGACAGAGGCAATCCCTACTAGCCCAAATGGGGTCTAGCAACAATCAAACAATGCTAACACGCAGGTTCCTAATTCTAAATCAAAGACCGATGATGAGGGCCTACCTGGATTCCAACGCTAATATTTGTAGAAGAGTCATCGCTCCCGTTCCTTTGCTCTGGCTGGTCACAATCCCCACGATCCTCGTGAACGGACACCTGCACATGCAAAGAACGACACAAACACAAGCATAAAATCCAATAGATGCAACTATATATCAGTCGGAAAGGATATAACTCAATCATCATTACAAAAGACAATAAGAGTGGAACCATAATGATAGTCGTCTATTATTGATAAACAAAGAAGAATACAACCATAGTTCTAACGTCAAATCCTCCTTTGGCTGGGTGATCAGCAGCACATGCCTTGCAAAGCTTGTTGGGAATGGGGAACAAGCCTCTCTCTCCTTAGTTACTTGGACAAGAATCTCCTCACTTAAGATTTAGCCTCATGGGAATGAATAAGGCTCCTTGTAGCATGAACTTGGCAATTCTCAGACTTTGAGACTTGGAATTTGGAACTTGGAGACTAACTTGTCAAAGGCAAAAGGACAAGCTTTTATAGATAGAGGAGAAGGAGTTATGGTCATCCACAAGATTCATGGGATTGGCTTTATCACTAAGAAGTTTCCATGAGAGGTGGAGAACTACTTGCCTTCTATGGAGATTCGAAGCCAAACTGAACTAACTCAAGATGGAATCAGTTCATGAATAGGTTAGGAAGAACCTTCGTAAGTTTGTTTGTTAAAAACTTTACCCAACTGGGCTGGCGCGAGTGTGACTCTAAGACAGAGCGCCAGCTGGCGTGCCCTCTTTGGAGGATTTCCCCCATTGGCACGAGTGATACACAGTGGAACCGCGCCAATGGAAAAAGGGCTATTTTTATGGGTATTTTGCAGAAGGTGTCTTCAGGGCATATGAAGTACATACTCAAGGGGATACAATGCAAGTGTTTTTAGGTTATGTCACTTCTCACAGGTCCCGGTATAAGTCCTCCAAGGTGTGGGAGAAGGGGTAACAGGGACGGTGACAAATTACTGTGTAATAATACCCCTTTGGATTAAGGAGGGGAATGGTTGACACCTAATTCTATAAGGGTTGGTGTGGAAGCTAAACAGTCAAAGGGATTCCAAGAGACCACTTGGAATATGAAACCAAGGGTCACTATACTTGTATAAATATGTATCATTCTGAATAATGATGAATTCAAGGTTGATCATTCATATCTTTTGTCTTTGCCATTGTTGTGTTTAACACTTCTTAGTATCGAACATGTGACAAAAAAAAAATTCCCAGGGAATTTTTGGAGTAGACAAACATGAGCATTTTTGGAGTAGACCAACGCCTAGTTTCACTATAAATGTCATGATATTTAGTTATTATCTTAGCAATGTTCATTTTATTCTTAACATTAGTAAATACAGATAAATAATTTTGGTTTTCAAGATTAGGGTTGATCACCTCCTTATAATATATTAGTTTCCTTTTTCCTTAGATGTTGTAGCAAAACCTATTTGTAGGTTATGAATATCCATAGTAAAGTGGGAATAAATATTCATGGTGAAGAATCTTGTTACATATTTTTTGAAATGTATATATGTTTAACTTATGCTTTAATTATTTTTATAATAATAATAATAATAAAGTTATAATTTAGTTAAATTTTATGATTTATTTTTATCTTTGGCAATGTGAGATGTATCATTAGGCAAGTCTTTTGATCTCTATCCATATTTTTCAACCATTTAATTTATATGGACACAGTAGTAATTTAATTCTTGATAGTTATTAGGTGGATAGTACGTTAATATTCTTGGAATTGTTTTGTAGTAGTCAGGATACAAGATTGATATATATTTCAAAGTTAATGATGTCGTTTCTTCTTTTCAATTTAAGTAGAAAAAAAATCATATCCACAGGTATCTGGTTTCCATTAGGTTCTTATTTATGGCATTGAACTCTTATTACTTATTGTTTCTTTACTATGTTTTTCTTCTTACATTTTTTCTTTTACCAACAATTTAATTTATATAGCTAAGCTAGTTTAGATAAACTTGATCAAAGGAAACATGAACCACATTATATTGGTCTCTCTTTTTGTATTGCATTATTTTGTTTTTTATTTCTACATTAATTTTTTTTTTGTGATAATATAATCCTAACAATTCTTATCAGGGCATGGCCCTAATGCACAGAAAGGATCATTGATGGTTGGAAAATTTGCCGCTAAATTGTTGGTTGTTTTTGTAGTGCCAATTTATTGATTGAGTTGCGTCCTATTGGTAATGAGGACAATGATACTAAGTGACATGGAGAAATTAAATAGGGATAAATTTTCACTATGTAAATCACAAATGGAGGATATACTAATTTATAAGGATTAATATTTTACAATTGACAGAGTAGAAAAGAAGCCATGATCGATGGAAAATCAAGTTTGGATCAAGCTAGAAAAAAATCCATTATCATAAATTTCATGCGGTTGTAGGAGTCCTACTGGGTGGTGGTGATCAAACTTCACTCATTCACATTCAAGACACTTGGTGGCAAACTAGACTACATCATGCTTCATTCATGCCCAAAAGAAGATTTTCTTCATGTCTTCATACATCTTCTACATGCCAAGATGTGCACAATAGATTTATCTACATGACTCTTTAAGGATGGTTCTTCATATACTCCCTTCATCACGGATGTACATTCTTTCTTAAAATCCCAATAGTCCATATTGTTCAAAGGAATATTCCTCAAAATTTGATTCTATGATCTTCTCATTCTAGATGGTTGATACAATCTTCATATACCAACCATATTCAAAGAGTTTTTACAACACGCACTCTCTCAAATTGACCCTCAAGTGTACCAGGGAGAAGGTTTGTGGCCTCCTGCTTACTACATTGTCCACCATATTCTCATTTTCCTTGATGTACAAAACCCCAAAATTTTGCTCATGAATTCACTCCATCACCTATATCTAACATTTATATTCCTCTTAGTGAAGAGATTCTTTAGACTCACATGATCAATTTTCAACTCAAAACTTCTTCCGACAAGGTAATGTCTCCATAGTTTCAAAGCTGGCATCATTTTTGCTAATTCTAGTTCATGGGTAGCATATAGATATTCATGTTTCTTCAACTTCATGGATACATAAGCTATTGCTCTACCTTCTTGCATCGACGCAACTCCTAATCCTTGCTTCGAAGAATCTATGCAAATTGTGAAGTCCTTCTCCATGTTAGACACATGAAGGATCAGTGCACTGGTAATTAATCTCTTTAGTTCGATGAGTGTAGTGTCATATTCATCTATCCATTCATACCTAACACCCTTGCACTGTAATGCGTTGATGGGTTTCACAATATTCAAAAACCCTTCCATTAATCTATGATAATAAATTTCTAGCCCCATAAATCTACACACCTCATGAACATTGTTTGGCACCAATCAACCCATTATGGTCTTCACCTTTCCTGCGTCAAATGAAACTACAAGGAAAATACCTTCTAGTAGAGGTTATAATGGATGTTTTTAGTGTTACAAAATTGGAAAAAAAAATCAAAAAAACCACTGCTACAACATCCATTTGTGGTACTGGATGTTTTAACAGAGATGATAACAAAACATAATCGTATCTAAAAAAATCTAGGTGGTCATAGGTTTTAGAAGATGTTTTTTGGCAGTGAACTTAATGGAAAAATAACACAAAAGAACCAAGGCATTGAAAACAACGAAAGTTGGTGCCTAAAATTTATACCACCCCAGTGCATATATATTAAACAAATGCTTTGGGTTGTACTTTTTAGGAACAACACTAGGGAAGGCCAACAAATATTGCAGGTCATGTGCTTTTTTTGAAAATCACAGCACCGATGCATATGGTTTTTATAAAATAACCAGTGGGCTACTAATATAAAAGGATTGGTGTTGTTACTTTGAATAATGCATCAAGGTTGGAAACAATATTTTGTAGCACTAGTGTGTTAGATCTATGAAAGCACTGGTTCTTTAATAATTACAATGCATTGGGGTACTAAATGCAAACAATATTGGTGCTTGAAGAATATAACACCTTGGTGCTTACGATTTTTTGAACACCTCGGTGTTGTAGTTTTCAGGAAAGGAACCAACCATGAAAAAAATATTTTTGTAGCAGTGCTTTTAGATCAAATAATGCATCGATGCATGTTTATTTTATATACGTGCCGATATTTTGTATGAGATTTTCTCTTTTTTAGAAACATCGACCTGTGACAGTGAAATTATTGTGATTTTTTAAATCTATTATTCATCAAAAAATCAACATATATCTCATAACAATACTCATATAAATTAAATTTTCATTAGTTTTGTTATAGACATTTTTGGGCACTGCAACCCCAATCATATATGTCCATAAACCAAGGGCTCCTAAGTCCCTAAAAGTGTTGTTCCAACTCCTAAAAGAACAAGGTCAACTGATTACATCATCTCCAGGAAGTTCTCCATGAAAAACTACTTAGAACTGGTCAAAGTTGGACCATCTCACCTGCTCCATGGTCAAAGTGCGCTGCATCCCACCTAAATGCACATGGGAGGTGTGATGCATACTGAAAATCCCTTCTATGGGGTGCGATGGGCGAGAGTGGACAAATGGTAGAGTCAATTTGCGAGGTGGAGGATCATGGAGTCTTCCAGAAACTTCTCTTGTGACACTTGCCTCTCTGCATTCGCCCAGGGATGAGTAAGAGATCATCAATCTCCAAGTGGAATCAAGAACTATCAGAGAGAGGACACTAATCAAATCTCAGAAGCTAACTCACCTCCCTGCAATCATCTATATATGGATCCCTCATCCTAGAGATCCAGAGGCCGGAATTTTGTATCTTGTAAGGAAGCGCTGCTGGTTTCTTGGTGTAACATCATAGTGTTGGGTGATCTAAGCTTTTCATGAGGTGAAGAAGGGCTTTCCTGCTGAGAGGATGATGCTGGGTCAGAACAATTGGTTGTAATCCTCTTTGCTATTCTTGATATTAATAAAGCTATTCAAGTTTTCCTCCACATTCTTGTATGATTGATGATATATGCATTTGTGTGGTCAATATATATTTGGTCCTATATTGTTTATGATAGTAGATCTCTGTTCTTGGAAAGTGTTGTGCTGCTTTGATTCCATAGGTGCTCTTTGAAGCTGGGTAGACGAGGAAGCGAGTGGCAAAGATCTATCAGAAGGGAGAGGAATCAAGCAAGGAACCAAGCGCAAGACAGAGGTTGGTCTCCTTTGTTCCCCTCTTATTTACTTCTCATAAAGGAAAACGAAAGTAGTTTTAGTTTGTTTGTTTCTAAGATAGCTACCAGTCTTAGTGGGACTAGCAGCTCTGCCTAGCGCTTATGAATAACCCCCAAAGACTTCCAAGATATCTTGTCATATCTCCGGTCCAATTTTCAAAACTTTCTTTCAGATTCATCGATATTGAATTATTCAAATGGGCTTCGGGAGCATCGAAGCAGACCCTTCAGTTTCATCCATTGAACCATGACCTGCAGCATCGCCATATGAACCAGCAGCGGAATAGCCTAATTATTCACCATAACTTTGCTAGGCATCCCTACCCATTGCTAGAGCCATAGCCAGTCTGTTGGCTTTATTCATGCCTCTTGCCTTTAATGGGAAGTAACGCTCCTCTCCTCTCCCTCTCCTTAACAGTCGAGCACCTAAAGGTCCTTATGGTCGAGTACATGGAGTGTAAGGTCCTAGGAGGTGTGGCGAAGAAGAAGAATTCACCCACATACTGACTCGGAATAGTCCTGGGAACCTCAGAATCATATACCTTGAAAACTACCTTTGAAAACTATGTCTTTGGGTGGGTGGGAATAGCCTTTGGAACAACCTACGCCCTACAGCATATGACCTCACCCTTGGTAACTTCAAACTACTAGACCTTCTTCCTTGCACTAGGAAGCGCAAGCCCCTCCGGGACCTTGGTGGGATCTTGAAACTCCTTTGGACCTTCCTGACACTATAACTTAACCTATGCTACCTACTACTGACCCTCCTGACACTCAGCCTTTGGAACCTTTGCATCAGAATTTCTCCTTTAAGTAAATGAAGAGGTTTTGTCAATATGTGACAACTAAACTTTATTGCCTTGGCGGCTAACCTCGCTGGTTGATCTCCTTGACATTGGAACCTACCTATGCTCTTATGGACCTAGTTCAACTTCTATATGCCGGTATAGTATTTGAACGGACTACGGGAGGACTCCTGACACCCTAATACGGGATCTCTGCTTGGTCGAGCCTCAATGACAACATCCTGCCACGAGGGAAAAGTCCGGAAATGGCCTAGTTAATATAGCTGAAATTACACTTTAGGTCTCCAGATGGGAGTGATTGATCAATTTGATTTATGATGAGTCTGCTGCTTCCCCTAACGCGCCCAGGCGCCTGTACTATAGCATGGTATTTGAAGAATTTCAATTGATAAGTATCCGTTATATCTACGTATATATAACACTGCAGCTATGTGATATGGGCTATGGCTCATAGTGTAAGCTAACTCACTACGTGCTCACAACGTAATAACGCCCACGACATTCCGGAATGACTCACAAACGGCCCCTAACTAACCAACCTCATTGTTGCATATCGTTCGTTGTGGCACCTCAATTGTAAAGCTCCATCGGTTCCCAAACAGAAAAGAAGGCATTGCATCCTGAGATCAACTAGCGACATCTACATCTGATTCGAGTACCGGCATCGCGATTGCATAAACTCTTGGGCATTGAAACCTGGGATCGACTACCGGCGGCTATCGGCTATGATTGGCTCTTATATTATATAGAAACGCCGTAAAGGGTATAGTTCATTAAGAGGAAAATACACATCGCGGGAATACAACTATATTTTCTCTTGACTTAAATAGGCACTTGAAATTAGTTTCTATAACCGGGATGCCCTTTCCCCCTTCACTAGCCAGAGGATAAGGAAACATTTCCCACATATTCCCAACAGATGAGAGAGATTGAGCTATGTCGTTTACTTACGAGCATATCCAATTTAGCCACGTTATCGCCAGAAAAACGAGATTGATCAATCTCAAATATACCCTTAGGAAGTTGACCTATGATTGCCGGGATGCCACTAGTCGATTCAGGTGGCGATCCACTCGGTGACGATGGATTCTTTTCTTTTTGCGAACGATCGCTAAGGTCATTCAATCGTTCGTTATATATGAGATTATTACGTTTTCCCTGCATCGTATTAGGTGGGAAATGATTGATAGATAGTTCTTTTTTTAGGTTTTTTTCGCTAGACCTCCTCTTCGGGAAGCACTAGATCGGCCGTCCAGATAGTATATCAATCTCCTCACGAACTCGTACAATCGATGCCACAGAGATGGTCAACTCCATCATCGGAGAAATAGGTAAACGAGCGACGATTTGACACCAGATATCTGGAGGTGCGAAAAAAGCTGCTGTGGGAAGCGGGGAAACCATGAAAAAACGACGATTCTTCGTGGAAGTTTTCACAGAAATACCCTTATCTGGCAAACGGATCACAATTACGGGTACTTGGGAGCATATTGATGAAATGAACGAAATACGAACAGTTGACATAATATGGTCAAAAATCTTAGGTTGTAACTTGATCATGAGCAAATTAGTTGATGTTGTACCCGCAAAGCATGGGAAGTGCCGAACATTGGGAACTACCCGGGAAAGAGTGAGAAACAAGAACGGGAAGAAGCGAAAACCACTTGGGTAAAAAAATTGATTGTATCTCGCCCTTCGTTCTCCGTAGCAACTGGGGATCGAAGAGCACCAAATTTGATAACTTATGGAGGGAAAGACGGAGTAGGAGCATGCTACTGGAGACGTAGTAACACATGTTGAAGAGGCCTCCGTCAATCGTGTACGAACGGAATACGGGTCCAAAGGCAGGGTCGGAGAGGGTTTAGCTGATGGAAATATTGACTCTTCCGGGAACCAATGACGCGTAAACCATGTCGAACTAAGACCAATCAATATCCGAACGGAACGAATTCTAGCTTCTCCCGGAGGAGTTTTCGATGCAAAATTCGTATGATACGGATGAAAGATTCATACAATATTCGCTCGTCCGTCCAGCGCAACGGGCGCCAACATCTTCGAGGGAAAGGGATACCGGGGAAGGGATAACGGGAAAGGAAGCAGCACTTTAGCAAGTGGGTGCTTCAGAATTTGTGTAGGGATAGTTTCAGGATAGTGAGTGACAGAATTTGCCTTCCCTACTTATATTTATTCCCCTCAAAGGGCTCTGCGAAGTCCTGGTCTTACCTGCCTGCCTGCCTGAGTGAGCTAGCTCTGCAAGGTCCTGGCCCTTGATTTCTTCCCCTTGGTCGAGGGGAAGGAATCAATATAGGGATAAACTTACCTACGGGAAAGGGATCTTCGCTACGGGTCCTGGCTGGGCATAGCCCTTCGCGGAGCTTGCCTCTTCCGGCACAGGACCTTTTCAGACTTGATTTCAGGTGTTCCTCTCCTCTCCCTCTCCTCTTCCTCTCCCTTATGGTCGAGCGGCCTAACAGCACCTTATGGTCGAGCACCTAAAGGTCCTTAACATTCGAGCACCTAAAGGTTCAATTTACTTATTGGGTGGGGGGCCGTTGGTCGAGCCTGCTTCCGCATCCTCTCCTCTCCCTATGGTCGAGTACCTAAAGGTCCTCTCCCGTTCGTCGAGCCTGCTTATGCATCCTTAACAGTCGAGCCTGCTTACGCATCCTCTCCCTATGGTCGAGCACCTAAAGGTCCTTATGGTCGAGCACCTAAAGGTCCTTATCAGTCGAGCCGATGGCCGCCTTGACAGTCGAGTGTGCTTACGCACCCTCACCATCGGAATAGTGAGTGACCCCTATGAAGAAGTAAGGGCCCTCCGGTCCTTGATGCTTATTGGGTGGCCCCTCTCAAATAAGTAACTAAAGGGTGGTCGAGCCTGCTTGCGCATCCTCATCCTTTTCTCCTTTTTCATGGGCAAGTGAAGGCATATTAGTATTTATACATTGCGCTTCTACCTCTTTCCGGTCCCAGACAGATCACTTCCCCTTCTTCCTGCAAGTCTCAGTCAGATCCTAACCCGAATGAACAGCTTCCCATCCATTGAGATAGTCTCAGGCAGAGTCCCGCCCAGAAGAAAGATCCCTATTGGATTCAGACAGCGAATTGAAATCGGGAGATCGCCAGATGGAATTCGACCATCACGAACACAGGTTCCTCCATGTCGTCCGAGAAAACCCAGATCTGAAATACCCTCCTTCCATTGCTCAATCCAGCCTTTACGGTTCCCAGATCTCCACACATGGGCGAGTTGTACCTCCAACCGATCGGCTACCCGACCACCCTACTTTTATCTAGCCTTCATCACAGCGGAGTAATCCCGAGGGGCTTCCCGGGAGAGCGATTAGGTGCTCCTTTTCCTTTTGAACAGTTCAGGACCTTGCCGGATTTATGCCTGTGGAAAGCTGTCAAAATCTCTTTCGAGCCAGCAGCTTCATCTCTTCCTTGCACTAGGAAGCGCAAGACCCTACCGGACCTTGGATTTCCTTGGATTCGAATCTGCACTTCCTGGTCTACCGTAAAAGGTCCCTACATCTGCCTTGGGATATGGAGATTCCTTTCTCCTTCAGCTGGTAGATCCCCTTGTCCTTGGCGCCACCAACCCTAATTTGAGGCGAGCTAGGAATTGAGAAATAAGAAGTACCCGTGGTTATTTCTCCTCCTCTTACCCCAACATCCCCTACCTACGGACCCATCCCCAGACGAATGTCGGTTGAGGAAAAGTCAGTCCTAGATGCTTATTGGGTGGGGGGCGATGGTCGAGCAAGAAATTGATTTGACTTATTGGGTGGCCCCTCTCAAATAAGTAACTAAAAAGCCATGCGTTAGCATGATGGCGGCCTTATCAGTCGAGCGATTTTCATTCATTTGACTTATTGGGTGGCCCCTCTCAAATAAGTAACTAAAAGCCTGCTTCCTTGATGCTTATTGGGTGGCCCCTCTCAAATAAGTAACTAAAAGCCTGCTTCCTTGATGCTTATTGGGTGGCCCCTCTCAAATAAGTAACTAAAGGGTTGTTGAGCCTACTTACGCATCCTTTTAGACGATTTCTGAGGTCTACGCAGGTTCCCCAGCTTGAGTGTGTCAAGTAGCCGTAAAACGCACGCAAATGCCCTTTCAGACGAGATTCCACGGGGCTCTCGATGCATGCCTCTGGAAAACTACCGCAACATAGGCTAGCTAAAGAGAGATAGATCGAGTAAGTCTACATTGAATTATATATGCCATTACGGCAACATCTGAATCTCTATTTTATGAAGCCGCAACTACCACATGCTCATATATAACTAACTACGCCGTATCTAGCAACCAAGCTACTTACGGAGGAGGCTTATAAACCGCCCCATTATGGTAACCCTTCGACCCAGGAGGCTTATAAATCTTCCCATTATGGTAACCCTTCGACCCAGTAGGCTTATAAACCGCCCAATTATGGTAACCCTTCGACCCAGGAGGCTTCTTCCTATTATCCATCCTCTCCTTATCCTTCCACCAGGATGGCTCTTTCGGCTTATGGGTGGTTTTACCTAATTTACCCTCCAGTCTAGCGACCTCTTCATTCTTCTGTTTCATAATACTAGCATTCATCTCACGCAGATCATCAAATTGATCACGCAGATCATCAAGTTGAGCATCCTTATCCTGAATAAGCTTATTCTGCCTCTGAATCTCTTCAAGAATACGAGCATTAAAATCAACCGTAATCTTAGCCTGATCCCGCAGCTCTTGATTCATCTTAATAAGACTATCAATCTGCTTTTGCTGAAACATCAACTCATATTTGATAATAGTGCTTTCCTGATCTCCATAGTCTACGATATCCTTAGGTTGTGTAGCAACCCATACCTCGTCCTTATTAAAGATTGGGTCCCTTTTGGTATCCACTTTAATTCCAAGCTTGACTAGGGTCTCTTTTTTGATTATGTTTAGGGTCTTCCAATCTATTCGGAAGGGAGATTCCACGATGACCTCCTGAATTGGAGACACATCAGCCAATTGTGACTCAAACCATTCAGCTATTACTACATTTTTAGCAGGACCCTTGTGCTTAATTATATCACCAGCCTCTTTATCTCTTATTAAGCGAATAAGTCTTAGGAGCTAAGAAGAACCCACCATCCTCGACAAAGTCCTCTAGCTTTAGCTTACCCAATTCCATGGATGAGATTTCTTCTTCTGGAAGAGGGCTTCCTAGAATGGCCGAGTTTGTATCAGTATAGTAACAGTCCTCCCTGGATATGTATTTGTACATATGAATATGAGCACAAGCCGAAATAGCTATGGACAACTGAACAGCCGAGATCTTAGGTGGATCCCAGTCGGAGTTGGAGACATTTGTCGTATTGATAAGGTAACTGACAATATAGTAATGATCGCTAAGCTTGCCAGCATATGTAAATTTTGTCCTATGAATCAATTCTTCATATCTGACCCTACTGCAGACCTCTGTGACAGTACTTTCTGGGTTTATGCCAAATCGACCGTACAACGAGTTCATTAGGATCTTGTAAACATACGCCATTGCATCATCACCATTTCGCTTAGCCTCTTGTCTCTTGGAGAAGAGGGTAGATACGAAGCTATCGAAAGGACTAGCCCACTCCTCGAACAAGTATCCCCTTAGGGGTATAATCGTGTAACCCAAGTCTCGTGCAAATTTCAACTCTTCGCTATAATAAACACCTACGAATTTACCTGTTGGAAAGAGTAAAGTGTTATGATGATCCCTATAGGGCTGCTGGTTAACTGGTCAGTTGCTGCTATAATAGCTATAAGAAGACATGGTCAGATGAGTATTGTTACTGTACGTATCTATTTTGATTGGTAGGGGTTGCGTGATGAGACATCGGGATAAGAGAACTTTCCCTTTGTGATAAAGCCGCTTGATAAGATAGCTTTGGGATACAGGTTCGTGAGAATAAAATAGCTTCGGGTCAGATAAATTGGTTGGGGTAAAGTAACACCTACTTTCTGATTGACTGAAGAGCGCATCCCCAGAGTAGGCATTCTCAAAAGGAGGAAGGTAGGGAAAGTTAGTTCTTAAATAATCCAGCGTTTGCATGCGCGCACCAACCCACCCACATTGAGAAAATATGGGTATTCTACCCCACTCACTTCCATTCATTGTAGCATCTGAAGTTAATAGCACTAATGTTCTCAGTGCTTACCCCTTTGAAATCTCTGATCTTAAGACATTCCAAAGGAGGAATTTCGCTTCGCCCCTTAGCGAGCTGTCCAACTAGCATTATTCGAGTAAGTGAAAACAGTCAGTGCTTCCAATCAGGGTGGTGGGAGGTGTAATTAAGGAAGCACTGTAACCTTCCCTGCTGGGGTTGTGAAAAGAGGTAAGGAGTCAAGGCAGCGGTACAGCGAATAATAAGGTCTTTCAAGCCGAAAGAACATATCTAAAGCAATATACACAGTTGAGGTTGTCAAGAAGATCCCAATATGAAAAGGCATAAAGTAGAGGGCTGGCACCAGGTTTGGTAGGTCCGTCGAAACCTAAAAACCTCCCAAATGCATGCATGTAGATAAAGAAAACACCTTTTTTTGAGGGGCCCCGAACTCGCTTTTTAGATAAAAAAATAGCCTCGTCCCAGCAAGTTCTGAATGCTAAGTAATTCAATCATTTGCCCGACCTAAAAAGAAGTATCTAAAGGTCCCGGAGGGGCTTGCGCTTCTGAGGGCAAGGAGAAGTACGAGTTACTAAGTGTGTGCACCCACCAGGTAGGGGACAAGGGTTGAAACGGTTTACCTCGGTAAGTCATTACGTTTCTAAAACATAGGAAGCACGCATCACTAATTGACACACTTCCTTCTCCTCGTAGTAAAGACCCCCAAAAAGACTTATACATCTTCATTTCCATCAATGCAAAACTAAAAGAACAGTGAGTATTGAATAGGCCGGCCAGATGGATTTGTTGCTTAACAGAAAGGAGCATGCACTTTATTACTTTCACCAGCACTAGTTGAAGCAGATCGACCAAAGCAGAACTCAGACACTAGCAGCCCCAGATCGGCATTATAGGACAAGACATTCTCATCTATTCCCACCCAACACTTTCCCAAAGAAAATGGAATGGAGGTTTTCTGGTTGCCTTTTGCCTATCACCAGAAGCCTAAACAAGTCCAACAGATGCCTTTAGACGGAAGCCAGTCGATATCAGACATGCTTGACTTACGTTGATTCAGCGTTGAGCTGAGAGAGTCCAATCGATGTTGAATGATTAGGATTCGCGGTTTAGTTATGCCAACCGGGATTAGTCTTCAGCCAGTCAGTGCTAGCTGATCAGGGCAGCTCTAGTCAGTCATTGCTGTTATTAACTCTTCTCAGTGCCAGAAATAAGTCTATTCTTGGGAAGCTCTACTCAGTCAGTGCAACTCTCTTTTCATTGTTACAAGGTCATTGCCTCAAGGCGTCGATCATAGTTGAAAGCCAGTACCGATAAGGAGGTGTCATTTACTAGAGCTGCCAATCATAGCCAGTCTCATAGCTGCAGTGCAAGCACCTGACATAGCCAACAGAGCAATAGATCATAGCCGATTGCCAATCATAGCCAGTCTCATAGCCAGGAGGTCATAGCCAGAAGGTCTAGGACCATGTTTACATTAAGCCCAGTGTTTCCTAACTGCCGATTTAAAAGAACATGACATGACATGGCAAGGCACAGGTCCACCCATGTTACCAACAGCCGTGAACCAATAGCCCCACCCAACGGCGCACAGTGAAAGAAACGAAAGTCCACAGTTACCATCACACCTGCAGTTCACCGAAAGCCCACCAGTGGAGCCCGCTGATCGATTGCTGCTTGCCCGTTTAGATATTGCTTACTTACGCTAAACAAACCTAGGGAGGTGATTGAAACTGATAGGACCATGTTCCCAACATCGCACAGTTAGTCTGGAAAGACCAGTTAGTCTAGAAAAACCAGTTCACCCGTCCACGCACACACCCATCCCAGAGTGACACTGTTTTACCGAAAGCAGACCTACAAAAACCATATCGCCAAGTAAGTTAGTTCGGTCGAGCACCTCTCCTTATTAGTCGAGCATGCTTACACACCCTCACCATCAGAATAGTGATTGACTCCGTCCCTCTCCTTGATAGTCGAGTGTGCTAACACACCCTAAAGGTCCTCTCCTTAACAGTCGAGCCTGCTTGTGCATCCTTAACAGTCAAGCCCCTGACCAATGGGATGAATTAGATCGCTGGCTTTTTGAGATGGCTTTGAATTCGTTAAGGTATTGATTGGCCCGGTAGGGTGAGGTACGAACGCTCAACTGGCCGCCATCGCTCGACCAATGGGAGAGGAATTTATTACTTGTCCCACACCGGGCAAGGACTTGGAGGGGCTTGCGCCTCACCCTCACCCTCACCCTACCGGGCCTTTGAGTTTCAAATCTCAGAGCGAGCTTTGACCATGTCTCCCGAGAAGAACCTTTAGGTGCTCGACTGTTAAGGAGAGGAGAGGAACTTTAGTTGCTCGACCACCGGGAGAGGACCCAAAGGGGGCTTGACTGATAAGGAGAGGATGCCCCCGGTAGGTAACTTGAAGTGAAAGAAAACGTTGAAATGACTTGTTGCTACCCCAAGGATGGGTAGGATCTTAGCTTGCTAGATGAAATAAGGGTTTCCCTTCTGTTCGATGACCCGACCGTAGTTATGGCCTCAAATTTAGGGATATCCGAGGGTAGCTTAGTTGGCATATTGGGCCAAGTGGTATCATGCTTGATGGGATCGTTGATGAGTTTGGTCAAATCTGGGAGATGAAACCCTGCCATGTAAGGCAAAACGGGTTCCACCACCTGCATATCCACCATTTCGATCCCCCAATGAAACTGATCCCGCTAATGAAGCTATCCCGTCGTCCGGGAGGGAGAGAGGAGTCGTTGAGTTGGCCGGGTTGAAAAGGGGGAAATTCATTAATGAAAGGTGGAAGCGACGATAGGAGCTTGCTCTCTGTTTCAGTTCCGGGGCAGAATTATTGTATTCTTGCAAAAAAGGGTGCTGCCTAGCAGACATGCTCGTAAGTAAGAGAAGGCCGTTAGAGAGAGAAGGCTCGTAAGTAAGAGCCAGTCATTGCCAGGAAGGAGGCTAGCCGATACCCAGTCACATTGCCAGTGGGCATTCCAGCCGGTCATTCCAGAGGTTCATTGCCAGAGGGGGTCCAGTTGTCATAGTCAGAAGGTCAGCCAATAGACAAGCGGCTTTCTCCAATTGGAAGCAGATCAGCTCGCCTGCCCCATTATATCGATACCATGCATGGTCGAATCGGGCGGCCCGTAGGATAGGAACCGTACCTACCATAAGCTGACTCATCAAGCACAAACACAGAAATAGAATCATCACTCCAAGCCCACAACACACGAAATCCGGAAGTCGGAAGATCCCATCCAGTCAGTCCAATCCGGTCTTATTCTAAGGTAGGTTCATAGCCTTCCTTCCTAAGTGACATGGTCTAGGGCTCTAGGTCTATTCCTAGCCGGTGGGAAGGTTCCATCGATACAATACTAGAAGGTTGTGGTTATTCTAACTGATTGTTCCTAGGGTGAAAGGGTAAGAGGAAGGTAGGTGGCTCTTCCTTTCGATCTAGAATTGATAGCTATGGCTCATCAACTTGATCAACTGTATCATTTACTTATGAAAGGTGAATTGGCTCTACCGATCCCGTAGCTTTCAAGGAAGGCTTCCCTGAGCCCGATAACAAAATGGCGACTCCACTGGGGAGCGAATAGATTGTTTGTTTGTCTATATTTGTTTTCTTTATAAACTTACAGACAAAGCCTGAAGTCAAGCCAGCTAGCCTTCGAACTGCATTTGCTATGCAAGTGCAAAGTAGATCAACATTGCTTCAGTCTATCTCTGGGTTTTGTTTATGAACTGAACAATCGATTTACAAACTCTCTAATTGCCCTTGTGGTGGCTCTAGTAACCTCCTTAGATCTACCCCTGTGATTTATTTACTGATTATCACTTGCTCGGCCTAAATCCCTGAACTGTGCTGCAAACTGTGATCAAGAACTAGATCAAAAGTCTCGCACTGTACCATCGCACCCTCTCTTCAAGGATATCAGTATGCATCACACTTCCCGTGTGCTGTAGGTGGGATGCATAATAGAATCCTTGTGTAACAGGTGCGCTGATAAAAAAAGGTTAATTTTGCCTTCAGACTTTGGTTTTTCTTCATTTTTTTCAGCTCTATTCAGGAGTTTTGATGTCTGTAGTCAGTATACCTCTGTTGGAAACCCCCTTCCTTGCCATTATTCCGCCTCCATTGTGCAAAGAACTGTAAATGTTTTTATGTATTGTGAGCCATTTTCAGTTCTCTTTTACAAAGAAGTAGCGTAATTGAACTGTCGTTTCTTGATTTGGAAGTGTCGCAAGTGTCGTTTTCAGTCATAGAAGAGAATCTGATTGTTCTTGATAGTCGATTACATTGTTACTCTTGTATTTGATTTGAATTAGTAGTTTTTCAAGTGTCAAAAGCAAGTTTTCAATTCCAAATCGCAAAGTGTCGCCATTGTCTTCATTTTGTCTTGAAAAGAAGCTTGTTAGTAATGTCGCTTTGAAAAATAATTCAGATTTACACTTAGCTTTCTTTTTATCATTCACATATTAAGAAGGTTGAAAACAAATACATGCATATGCATTTGCATTTAGACTGTCTTTTGGTTTGATTTAGGACAGTGCATATAGTGTGTGCTCTCTGCTCTATGTTGAAAGAATATCATCTCTCTTTCTTTAGTAGCTAGGATTTTCATTGCAAAAAGAAGATTAAACGATTGTTTATCATCTTAGATTTTATTTTAGGAATTGTATATCTACATCACGCAGTGAACCTGAAAGGAAAATTTCTTAAACAAGATCAACTGTAAAATAAATTTAATGAATCTAAAAACGCTTTGGAACCTAATGCACAACATTTAGAAGTCTAGGCTAGAGACGTATTCCGGCGTCGTAAAGCCTGGTAACTATTGTTTTCATTGCTGGTTGGGTGATTCCTCCACTTTGAGACGATAAGTGCCAGTACGGACTTGTGCTCCCACGTACCGTCGAGTATATATTGGGAGACCACAATAGGTTATATCCTTTATCCATAGGAAGCCGTGTCTGCCGCCCTATCGATCGCAATGCACTGAACACAGCATTCGGGAAGATTGACTATCGTACCGTAAAAAGTATTCTGCAGTTTTGCGATTGGTTTGGTAATCCCTCTGTCTAGATTTCCAGAGTAGTCTCTTTCATTCCTTTTCAGACTCCTTAAAGGAAAATGTCCATCTGAGCACTTGTCACTTCAAGCTCATTAAAAATCGAAGGCGACTAGAGTCATCTTTTGTTTTTTCTCTACTCTTAAAAATTGAAAAAACAAGTTGTGTCAAAGCATCTAAAATTTATTTTAATTAGAATAAAAATCACCTTTCATATGTTGGTCTTAGGTTGAGAAAAATGGAGTCCACCAACCAAGGATTTCCCCTTGGAGGAAATCCTAGTCCTTTCTCCTCTTGGGGAGATGTTGGTGCACCCCATATGGCCACATTTTCACTTCCAGGATTGACAATTGGCCTACCCGTATGGCTCTTCTCGACCTCTGTCGTTCAGAACACCGTGATTCCTGAACAATCAAGTAAGCAACTAGACGATACCAAAGCTACCCCCCAACCTTCTACTTCATCCGATTCTCCCTCTCCTCCTTCCTCTTCACTTGATGGGGCTGGTAAAGCCCAAATTCAAGTAACTAAGAAGAAGAAGGAGAAGAAGAAGAAAGAGAAGAAGAAGAAGGAGCCAAAGACGACAGGGGGCAACCAGGCATCATCTAGTGAAAATCCACACACTGCGCTGTCAAAGCCTAAATCTCCATGTGTCATTTGCAAAGGAGATCACTATCATCGAGATTTTCCCTGCATCCCTCGGATCTTAAGGGATTGGTCTCCTCATTTGCACAATCCGGTGTTGACAACCTCTGATGATCATATTGAAAGTACATCGTCAACTAGTGAAAGCGAAACGTCGGGACAGAAAAGGAAAAGTAAATTCCTTTGTAAACTGTGTGAAGGCGATCACGCCATCCACCATTGCCCCTTCTTAGACGAGGCTAAAAGAGTTTTGGACGACCGTCCGATTTCACTGTTACGGCTTCCTCCTGGATATGAGAAACTCTTGCCAAGTCCATCACTAGTTGAAAATCCGACTGACACGCCCTTGTGGTGGGTCGAAGTGTCTATCGTTGAAGATAAACCATCTGAATCCACACCAGACGAAAGTCAAAGGGTTGAGGCGGTAGTTGACCCGGTCTTTCCTTCAGAAGGTCCATCTTCAAATGATATAGTCACTGGAGAGAACAAGAATAACACCATTCAAATCCTCTTCGTAAACACAGACTCCGATGAACATGGGGGCAGCCTACCCGTTCCTTTACCACAGGAAGGAAGTTCATCAGAGTCATATCCGGCCGTCTATTCGGTCCCACCTCCAAGCAACCTAGTTGTTTCCTTCGATTTGAATCTACTAGGTAGACCCCGTTTACCGGCTAGTGTACCATTTCGAATCATTGCTCAAATATACAGAATGGTCATGGTCGGTACCATCATAGATGAAGGGGCTTCTGTGAGTATCCTTTCCTCAACTGCTTGGAAAGCGCTTGGTTCGCCATCACTTTTGCCTGAAATGAGAAATCTAACATGTTTTGACAAAGGAACCAGTCGACTGTTAGGGATCCTTCCCAATGTGCCGATAACATTGAGAAGGAAAATCGTTCACATGAACGTAATGGTAGTCCAAGGACCCCTAGATTATAATCTACTGCTTGGACGCGACTATATTTATTGCATGGGAGCCATTGTCTCCTCACTCTTTAGAGTAATGTGTTTTCAGCATGAAGGAAGAGTGGTCAAGCTCGTAGACCAGCTTTCATTCCCCAGCTCACACATAGCAAATAGTCAAATACCATCCCTAAATGGTCTTTTCACGCAAGGAATGTCTCGTCAATCCCCAGTCCGTCCACCTGATGAGCGTGAGTGATTCGGAAGGACATGACTGAAACCCAGGGGGCATGCACCCTGCTCTGTTTCGACAGGAAAACCTTGGCCATAGGGTAGGTTTCCGGGAAGGATATATGACTAGTTTATGAGATTAGACCGGAATAAGATACCTCCGTCTGAAGGTAGTCCTTTCTTGATAGAACAAATGTTTTTTTCTGCAAATTGATGGGTAACCTGTAAAAGGTAGGCCTTTCCCGATAAAACAAATTTTTTGTCTGCAAATTGAGGGTAACCTGGGAAACTCTACTTCACTATACCTGAGGGCATGCAAACCTTTTGGCATGCAAGCAAAGAGTGACCATTTATTTTTTAAATTTGTAGGTCCTCTAACCCTTTAAACTCGTGGGATTGGTCGTTTCCTAACTTGCATAAAGAAAGGATGCGAGGCAAAGCTTTGAAAAAAGGCCATCTTAGATGAGACATCCTTATTATACGACTGGATCGAGAAGTTCTTATGTGGAGTTCAAGCTCGTTAAAAAATAAACATAAGCAGTGAGCAAATGCTTCCCCCAGAGTTTAAGCTCATTCATTAAAAAATGAAACAATTTCTGGTAAATAAGCATCGTGAATGCATTATCATCAGCCTTTGAAGCCTTGGTCATGTTCTCATCATCACCTCCACTCTGTATTGGCCGATCATTCACCTCCATTTGATTTTTTACCCTTTTTGAGGAACAGCTGCGAAGAGTGATCCTGTTAGCCATCCTTGTTACACTGCCGTGATTGGAAAATTCCAAACCTTACCTGGAATTAGTTGCTACCCGAATTTATCACTCGTTCCTCGAAAAATGAGTCTCCTTTAAGCTCTTTTCATCTGACTCGTAAAATATGAAAAGATTGCCGAGTAATTGGCCTCTCCAGCTCGTTAAAGTGACCAGAAGTGCTATCCCTCCTTTAGATTTTAATCTTTTTGGACCTGAGGGATTATTACACAAAAAGATCGAGCGCTTGTTTTGTTTGGCTCGTTAAAATTACCGAAAATTCATCCCTTTTGTATTATTTTATACTTTTTCGGACTTAAGGGATTATATGACGAAAAATGATTGTTGGAGTTTTCTTTATGTCCCTTTCAGACTCTCTAAAATTGAAAAGGACCGAGTTATCTTTGTCGTTAAACTCGTTAAAACCGAATAGCGACAAACTTGTCCATACCGCCAAGAACGAGTTTCACTATCGCTAGGCTTGTTAAAACATAGCGATGGGTTTGCCCGAAGGGCAAATTATAGAACAAGCATATGTTATCCTCCTCAAGCTTGACAAAAATAAAGAGGTACTGGTCAGCAATGACTAGGGAAAAATTGGGAAGAAAACTTGAAGAAACTTTATTGGTAGCAAGTCGCTCTTGAACATGACACTTTTGCTCCGCATCCGAGTCGGGTTGGGTTGTTCTTTTCACTGGTCATATCACCATTGATCCATCACACCATCCACATTTGGGGTTAATGCTACCAATCCAACATGTCAGTGTCGCCGATATGTTCAAGAGAAGTCACTCAGAGAATTCACCTGCATCTCATCCACTGCGATACATTCACGCTCCATTCTTTCATGACCGCCACCCTGAACCCTGTATCATCAGATCGGTTTCACCTCCAAAATCATTTACTCCGTTCCATGTCGTAGATGTGGGATTAATTAAGGCCCTCCTACGGTGGGTCGCTTCTTGTCGACATCACCTCATTATCCAAGAAGTCGACTTAGGGACAACCCTTTCAGTACTTTGAAGCTTGCATGCCTCAATGGCAAGTTTCTCACTTCTGGCGACAGGTTTACATCAATGGCCTTCGACCGAAATATTTTGCGTGGTGTTCGATGCCAAGTCCCTTATTCACACCATGTGAATTGTACTATAGTACCTTGAGGGTCATCATCATTATCGGTGATTCCTCTCGCGCCTGTTAACAGCTTACATCATTGGCTAGTAATCAGGCGATGTCTTTCCATGTTCGACTCCAGAACATCTCTCACATGGATCGACTTGTACTTTGAGTGAAGATCGAACGAGATTGAAGACCCCGGATCTAGTTTCATCCATCCGGGCTGCGATATATATTCAGGAAAATAAAGACATCAAATGTACATCATTGCTACACAGATAATCATCCAACCTAAGGGATGATGGCTCTACCAGAATCATCAGTCTGCACACAGACAATTGTCTGTCTTATGTACATGAAAATGAATTTATAAAGCTAAGCATGGGAATGCCCGCCTCAGCTAGATCATGAAAATATTATGAAGATAATGTATTGTATTGTATCTTATTACAGGTCGCCTTCCAGCTCGAAAAAACTTCGGATCCTCATGATAAAGCATTTCACCCGACATCAAAAGATTAATGACCTCATGCTTTATGGGGCAACTGTTATACACATTTTTGGGCACTGCAAACCCAATCATATATCTCCATAAACCAAGGGCTCCTAAGTCCCTAAAAGTGTTGTTCCAACCCCTAAAAGAACAAGGTCAACTGATTACATCATCTCCCAGAAGTTCTTCATGAAAAACTACTCAGAACTAGTCAAAGTTGGACCATCTCACCTGCACCATGGTCAAAGTGCGCTGCATCCCACCTAAATGCACACGGGAGGTGTGATGCATACTGAAAAGCCCTTCTATGGGGTGTGATGGGCGAGAGTGGACAAATGGCAGAGTCAATTTGCGAGGTGGAGGATCATGGAATCTTCCAGAAACTTCTCCTGTGACACTTGCCTTTCTGCATTCGCCCAGGGATGAGTAAGAGATCATCAATCTCCAAGTGGAATCAAGAACTATCAGAGATAGGACACTAATCAAATCTCAGAAGCTGACTCACCTCCCTGCAATCATCTATATATGGATCCCTCATCCTAGAGATCCAGAGGCTGGAATTTTGTATCTTGTAAGGAAGTGTTGCTGGTTTCTTGGTGTAACATCATAGTGTTGGGTGATCTAAGCTTTTCATGAGGTAAAGAAGGGCTTTCTTGCTGAGAGGATGACGTTGGGTCAGGACAATTAGTTGTAATCCTCTTTGCTATTCTTGATATTAATAAAGTTATTCAAGTTTTCCTCCACATTCTTGTATGATTGATGATATATGCATTTGTGTGGTCAATATATATCTGGTCCTCTATTTTTTATGATAGTAGATCTTTGTTCTTGGATAGTGTTATGCTGCTTTGATTCCACAGGTGCTCTTTGAAGCTGGGTACACGAGGAAGCGAGTGGCAAAGATCTATCAGAAGGGAGAGGAATCAAGCAAGGAACCGAGCGCAAGACAGAGGCTGGTCTCCTTTGTTCCCCTCTTATTTACTTCTCATAAAGGAAAATGAAAGTAGTTTTAGTTTGTTTGTTTCTAAGATAGCTACTAGTCTTAGTGGGACTAGCAGCTCTACATAGACACTAGATTTCCCGATAACAAGTGTATTTGTATATGATGTTTGGATTAATTTGTTATATCATCACATTTCACATCTCTTTATTATAATATTTAATCATCCATATATTTAATTAATTGTGTAACATTTCACAACGACATTGGAAAATGCAATAGAATAAATTAAAATGTATTTTATTATATATGAATAAGAGGTTGTTAATCATACAAAATGGGATAGTTATTGGTAACGCGTTTTCTTTCAATTGGGACACTATGCCCATTACATTAAACAAAATGCATTATTTTCAGAGACAATTATTTCAAAAAATACAACTTGCATTGATATCCAAATAGATCAACATTCTTCATTGGAATTGTTGTCAGTTCTCGAGATACTTCCATGACTTGGGTTATTTATACGAATGTTTCATTGATTGCATCAATTTTTTTCATCTTCTTAATCTTGGTCCATCTGAAAACATACAAATAAACTGTAATGAGTGTATCTGCATTGCTGAGAATAATGAAAATTGAAATAAGTAACATACATCAATGTAAATTGAATAGAAATATACCATAGTATCTCAGTGGATTTTCTCCATATGGACTTCGAAATATGACATATACCTTTTCTCAAAGAGATTTTTCATATTTGGATTTGAAATATAGAAGGATCTAAGTTATGTTTTGTTGATGGTGCTCGATACTAGCAACATACAGAAGATCTGCCTAGTATAAGGTCCCAACTAGACCTCACACTGTTTGGTGTAGGAATCCCATCCGTAATACATCCCGAATACCATTTACTTAAAGATATGCCTTGGCTTTAGCTGTCATCATGAGAGAGAAGTGAAAATTATTGTTCTTTCAAATGAGAAAGCTAGTATGCCTTGTATATGTTCGATTGTCAATGTATCTAGGTTCTCCTATTGCAGGGAAAAAATGAAGTGAGCCTCTCAGAAGAGAATTAAAAGTGCTACCCTAATGGAGACATACATGAGAGAGAAAGGTTTGTCTAACATCAAGTGAAATAGTTCACAAGGATGCGATGATCATTATAAGCATAACAATGCATTTCCAACAAGGAGTATTGAAGTAATCGAAATAGTTCAACTAATCCAGTACTTATTGAAAACAAACATGAACCATAAACATTCAAATAATAGTCTTAGAAACATTCATAATCCATGTGTGAAAATGTGTCGGCCTAAAAAGACTTCAATATTAGGCAAAAGTCCCAAGATACATAAATGCAATGAATGTTGGGTGCAACCCAACTTGGCCTAGGTTTTTGTAAAGAATCTGCATTTTGTGGAGAACAACGCGCAGTGCAGTGCGAATTGGACCACGCAATGAAGTAGTTGGAATATAACACACAGTATAAGGGCATCAGAGTGGGTCGAAGCCCCTCATTTTTGTAAAAGCATGTGATAATGTAAAGGATCAATTGTTTTAGTTTCTTGCTTTAGGGAGTCCATGGTATTTGGACCATGGTAATTGTAACGATGTAACCCTTGATGTAATCGTATATATAGAGTCAAATAATAAGAATAAAATCATTGTTGATATCTAGATATATGTTATGGTTGAAATTTTGTGATCTATTGTTTGGGAAAAGAGGGTGAAGCTCTGCAGCTGAGTGTGCAGAGGCATGAGTCTGCAGCTGGGTGCGCAAATGACCTACAACTTAGTGTGCAGGTCAAGAATTGTTTTTGTACAAAGAATCATTATGTTAGCAATAGTTAATTTGGATGTAGCCCCACATTGGGGTGAACCACAGTAATTTGCTGTCTTCATCTGTACATTTTCTTATTATTTTTTGTAGTGTAGCAGTTTGTTATAGTTGCACTTTATTTCAGCACAATGATGATTTATGGATTTATATAATGTGTTTAAGTGGTTAAATTAATCTGGGGAAGTAATTTATGAATGATAGGAATAAGAAACCATAATAATACCACATCCCTGCATCCTTCAAGGTAGTAGAAACCTAGTTTTGTATAATCCCATAGTCACTTCGGGTGAGACTGTGATCTGCTAGCAAGTCACTGTTGAAAGGGCCAGTGATTAAGGGTTTTGTTGATGCGTAGTATAAATCAAACCTAGGTCAGCCAAAATCAAACCAACAAATGGTTATGTTGTTGGGATCGGGATCTGTTTTTGGGATATGTGGATGTGGCACCCGTTGAAGAAAGAAATTCAAGATTGACTAGAATTGATAGAGCAAGAATTTCCAAATCAAGAGAACAGAGACCCTTGTCTGATGTTCAAAGCTTGGTTACAGAAGTATATTTTCATAGATCAATACTAGATTTTCTTCGCATCATTTGCTGTTGAGTTGTACGAGTCGATATCGAGGTTGACCGAAAGAAAGAACTGTTTTAAAGGCAAATAACCTTCGGTACAGACTCTTGAACTGATACGGCGACTCAAGAGCACTGACAATAGGATTTCAAGGGTTGTTGATTTCTTTATTGATAGCATCTTAGAATGATTCATTATTGAGTTCACATTAGAATCCACTAATTCTTCAAAGGACCGTGAGGTAAGTATTTGAAGTCTTCGAAACTTTGGATTAAGATGCTTCTGTGTGAAAAGGGAGTTTTGTGGATGCAACAAAATTGCTAGTTTACTTATGTTTGTAATAAAAGAGAATAAATTTAAGCTAGAGATCGTAGTAAGGCAAAGTGGAAAGAGATATAGAATACATACTAGAAAGAGAGCTTGTGGAAAATATCCGAAGACGTTTGTATAGACTGAGTATAGTCCACTTTTGAGTGAATATGAAAGTGAAAGAGAAGATAGCCACCCAGATAAACCCCAGGTAACTTCATAGTACTCACCTTCCTAGCCCGAGATTTTGCAAAAGCCAGAATCTAGTAATAGCCAAGGTGCTTTTGGCTCTCCCCCTCCTCCTCCCTCCTCTCCCCATACTCCCCCTACCTTCCATACCCCTCCCCTTAATCACCCCATCCTCTGCAAAGAAGAAATATGGATGATAATATTAAGTTGCATGTTTTCAAAGGAACTAGATCAGAAGATCCATAGCAGTTTTGGTTTTTATGTGAAGCTGTATGGACTACGAAGCAGATCAACGATGAAAATATAAAGAAATATCAACTCATTATGACATTCCTAGATAGAGAGTTGACATAGTATATGAAGTATTCAAGTAATCAAATCAGAACATTTGCAGATATTAAAGCAGCATTGATTAGATAATTTAGGAAGTCAAAGTCTAAGTCGCAATGCATCACTGAGTTGAAAGAAATTAAACAGAAACCTACTGAGTCTGCTTCGGAATTTGATCATAGATTTAAATTATTTTTGGATGAAGTGAGCTTCGACATATATCTGCAACAACATCAAGAATGGTTTATAGTTGCGTTGTTACTGCACATCAGATTACCATTGATGTAACAAAAGATAACAGGTCAAGCCAAAGATCTACAAATTAGAATGAAATTGGAAGCTTCACCTATAGGAGATACTAATACAGGTATGCAACAGATTCAGAGTCAGTTGGCGAACCTAACCCTCTAGATACAAGATATCAAGAAAAGCAAAGAAGTCATGGAAGAAGTATGGTGTACGAAGTGCAGATCGGAGGGCCATTCTAAAGAACAATCTCATATATTCAGGAATTACATGGCTAGTAGGGCAGTGAATCTCTTAAATGCAGGATCCAACCTATGGTGCAAAATACATAAGACCAGAGGCAAACACCGATCAAAATACCTCTTATAGAAATATGTGCAGACTCTGAGGAACCTATATTGAAAATACTATAAATCAGTACGACATCATGAGAATAATTATCGATCTTATGAACTAATGATGGAGCACGTGCTAACACTTATAGAATGAAAGTAGGAGAATATGGACATGAAGGTAGTGGACAGTGTGGTGGTTGAGGAGGCTACCAAGGAAGAGGTCGACGTGTTGGAGTTGGTTAAGGACGTGGGCAGTGGGAAAATCATTTGCTATAACTGCGGTGAGACAAGTCATTTTGTGAGAGATTGTTAAAACCCTACAATGACATGTAAGTACTGTAAATCCTTTGACCATGTAATCAAAGAATGCCCTGTACATATGGAAAAGATGTAAGAAAAAATGAATCAACAATCGATGCAAAATATTCAAATGATGACTTATGAAAGGAGGACCGACGAACCTCAAATTAGTATTGTCACTAGAAGTGGAGTTGTGACTGGATTTGATAAGAAGATGAGAAGAAATAATTTGAAAGTATATGGGTTAATAAAAATATTGAGAAGGAAAAAGAACTATCTATGGAAGCAAATCGAAGCTTTATAGATGTTGGAGCTTCGACCTCTAGTGCGCAGCCAAAGTAGAGAATTAGTTGTGATGTGTCATCAGATTCGACATAGAATCAAGATCCAATGCAGAACCGAGCTTCGATAGAGGATCGAACTTCAACACAAGACCAGGATTCAGGAAATCAAGCAGGTATTTTAAAATCTTTTTTGCAGACTTGTATGAAATTATTAAGAGATCAAAAAGTGATAGATGGGATTCAGGAGTTGGTAGATTCCAGTGCATCTAAATAAACATTACGAAGTGAGATGCGTGTAGTCAATATTTTGCATAAAAAAAAAGAACTAGAAGAGAGATGAGGCTTAGTGCACAGATAGGAGTATATGAGATGGATCAAGTTATCCTGGATCTGGGATTTGATGCTAGTGCCTTAATGATGCATACATGGGAGTTATTGGGTAAGTCAAAGCTACAGTGGTCACCTATTTAGTTAATGATGGAAAATCAGCAAAATATCTTCCCCTTAGGAAGACTACCAAGTGTAATAGTGCACATTGAAGGAGTTCGCAATACTGTTGATTTTGAAGTAATAAATATCGTTGATGACAGTAACCCCTATCCTGCATTACATGAAATTGATTGGGAATTTGACAATATGGATATAATTAATCTAAAGAAGAGACAGATGGTATTTTAAGGAAATAATATGAGAGTCGTTGTTCCCTTCGATCCATTAGAAGGGGTAATATATACAGAACCAGTTAGAGAAGAATATTATGTAGCTAATATAGATAATATATGTTAGATCTAAGAATTTTGTGATCCATAATGTAGAAATATGTCCTGAGGATGAACCAAATTAGTTGGTTTGAAACGTCGACCAAATCCTAATAATGTGATTAATCCGAAATACATATTTCTATAGATAATATATATCAAATGACAATAAAGGAATAGGATTGGGTTAACCCTACTACAAAAGAAAAGTTGAATTGTGAGCATGATATTTCTTGTACCTCAGACTCAGAAGACAAGTTGGAAAAATAGCAGAATAGGTTGCATGAAGTATCCACAAGGTGTTGTACAAGAATTACCAAATCAATTCATTTTATGATATCTAAGGTATGTAACCTACCTTCTTACGATCGTTTAGGTGATGTAAATACTTTTCTTGATGATTATGAAGAACAGGTTCTAGATAATAAAAGGTTGTTAGCCTTGGATATAGCCCTGAAAGCTACACCTACTAGATAGTGGGGTGCACACAAGAAGAATATAGAATGTTGGCAGGAACTTTGAATATTGATGTGGATAAGGTTTGGACAGATAAATACAGAAATAGAGATAAAATATCATGGTGAAATTTGTAGGTTTTAACCCTGTATAGAAACTATCTACATACAAATTCTAAAAACAAAACAAAAAAACAATGGCGAGAGCATAAAACATAAAACATATATACACAAAGATTTCTCCCTGGATCCAAAAATCGGGACTACCAGATTGATTTTTCATTATATTCCTTTCAATGTTACAATACATACATATACATGTTGAAGCATCCATAAACCCTAATCCATTAACCCTGGATTAGAACATAATCGTAGTTCCCTTGAACAGATATACAAAATACCATGGACAGAAAACCATCATGCCAAAACCATGTGTGAAATCCATGCACAAAAACATAGGTAGGTCCACCCACCTAATATAGGATCCAAAAATAAATTCCTGGGGCACTACCCTAAACCCCGCCCAAGGGGGCTACTGCCCCTGACAATGTATAGAGAGATCTATCATCCCCCTGTGCGTGGGGTAGTCGTGGAAAGAATATAACACAACCCAAAATTCTCCCACTTGTTGTTTTCTTTCCACAAGAGAGGTTAGTCATTGATCCACCCCTGCAACACCCATTGTTTATCTACACCAAGAGAACTTCTCAGTTCTCACATACTTTTTCAATGCATCTACAGTATTCTTCAAAATGTCCACCTTTACCAGCAACACCTTTTTTTCCTCAACCATATCCCTCTCAAAGCGATACTGAACATTAATGTGCTTTGTCTTTGAATGATAAGCAGGGTTCTTTGCCAAGAAAATTTCACTTTGGCTATCACAGTCTATCCTTATAGCTCGCTATACTAACCCCATACTTGAACACAATCTCTACAACCAAATGACTTCCTTGCTTTCATGAGTGGTTTCCATGTATTCTTCCTCTATAGTTGAAATTTCCACTACAGACTGTCTCTTATTCATCCAACTAATTACACCTCCAAATAGGTTAAAAATATACGCACTTGTAGATCTTCTCTGATCCAGATCTCCAGCCCAGTCTGCATCAACAAAGCCATGGATCTACAAAACTTTGTCCAATCCTGATCTTCCTTGGAAGCACAAACCATAATCACTAGTGCCATGCAAATACCTGAAAACTCGCTTCACTGTTGTCTAATGCTCCTTCCCTAGTTTTTACATAAACCTACCCAATAATCTCATTGCATGTGCAATGTCTGGTCTAGTACAGACCATTTCTTACATCAGGCTAGCAACTGCACATGCATATGGAACACAGGACATGTCCTCTACTTCCTCTTGTGTCTTGGGACACTGTTCAGCAGATAACTTTACACCTACAAGAATAGGAACCTTCACCAATTTACTACCCTGCATATTAAACCTCTGCAATATTGTTTCGACATACTTCCTCTGGTTTAACCAAAGATTCCTCTTTGGACGATCTCGTTTAATTTCCATGCCCAAAATATAGTCTGCAGCACCAAGATATTTCATGTCGAATTTGAAGGAAAATTGGGTCTTCAAATCCTGGATAATTTCTTTGTCATTTCCAACCAGCAACATATCATCCACATACAAGACCAGATAAATAACACGGTCGCCAATTAATTCAAAATACACATAGTGATATGTTTTGATTCTTGTGAAGCCAAGTCCCCATATAAATGTATCAAATTTCTGATACCACATCCTTGGTGATTGTTTTAACCCATACAGAGACTTTTTTAACTTGCATACTAGTTCTTTATTCCCCTTCACCGCAAAGCCTTCAGGTTGTTTCATGTAGATCTCTTCTTCAAATCGTCGTGAAGAAATGTTGTCTTCACATCCATCTATTCTACCTCAAAATCAAAAGAAGCAGCAACAGAGAAAAGTAATCTAATAGAAGCTACCTTGGAAACATGAGAAAAAAAATATCACCAAAATCAGTTCCTGACACATGGGAATAACCTTTTTCTACCAATCAAGCATTGTATTTCTCCACCCTTCCTTTTGCATTCATCTTCTTCTTAAACACCCATTTTCTTCCAATGGGTTTCCTTCCAGCCGGAAACTCCACCAGAGCCTCATTTTGGTGCAAATATGTCATTTCATCAACCATGGCCTCTTTCCAAAGTTTTCCAGCCTCTAAATCTAGTGCTTCCCTCGCATTTTTTGGATCATCATTAATAATAGATAAAGCAAAATTTGAACAGAAAGTGATGAGCCTCGATATTGCAATAAGAATGTTGCAACTACCAAGGCTACCAACTTTAATTATCAACCTGGGGTTCATACAAACTTAAGAGGTATCAAAACTATATGTGCAGCATACAATGTGTCCTTCCTTTGTTCTCATGATGTAATGGAGTGCATGTACTGAAGTCAAATCCTAAACTAATTGCAAAAAATGAAATGCTCAAAATGGAAATCTTAACCTATTGCAAGAAAGAAAGTACAAGGAAAGAAACCTATTCTAATTGCATAAATATCATGAAATAAATGTAAAACATTACATTTCAAAGAGTTTAGATCCATTAACAGAGTTCATTCGAAGTGGCAATCAAGAAAATCATCATTGTATTATCCAATCCATAAATCTGTCCATTAGCACAAATTGTTGAAATGTTTTTCATGGGTAAAAAGGAAAGTCCTAAGCAGTATTTAGTCTTCCCTAATAATGTATTTAAATCCTAGGGGTCATGATTCAAACCTAAGAGACAAAAACCAATATTTTTGAGAAAACCTGGGCAAGTATATACACGCTGGAAGAGTACTACAGGAAACTAGACGATGTTACAGATTTAGTACAAGAAGTTATAATTCATAGAATGACCAAGAAAATGAAATCCAAATTGGATAGGACAAGATTTTTTATATACTAGGATGTCTTAGGTCTCTATTCCAAGTGGAATCACTCAAAAATACATTTGTTAACCCATGCTAAAAAATGGCAGAGAATTACTAGTCTAAAATCTTGAAATTCGAGAACTAGTGAGCTAGTAAATCTATCAAATGCCTAACCTAATCAAGTGAAAATTCAATGGGGTGATTTTTGTTATTAACTAGAATTTTTTTGCGATCTAATGAAAGTGGAACCAAATTGATTGAAGCTCATTATCATGCTCTAAAAAATGGCATAAATTTATTGCTATTTGCCACAGAGGAGTTCTAGAAATCTAGATTTGGGAATAAGAAAACTAATCCAAGTAGCTCAATGATAACTATGACCTTCCAAATATTTTCCAATGATGAAATTATGCTTTTGATCCTACAAAAGAACATACATCAACCATTTAACCCAATCCTACAACAAGAAAAATTTAATACTAAATGTAGAAATAGAAAGAAACAAGAACAAGAGATGCATGTGAATAAGCAGTGAAAAGAAGAAAAGCAAATGATACAAAAGGGTTCTGAGGCTCCTGGGATGGCCAAGCCAAAGGAAACACACATTACTATGAAGGATACCAAGATTTAGAAGCTAAACATGTCATCAATCTTCATTATTTCCATCAATACAATTACATCCGTACAAAAAATGACAATGGAGTTGCAAAAATACGAGTTCTCTCCACAAGAATACTAATAAAAATATACCCCTAGAGGCAAATTCGACTTGGTACTTATACAAAATTATTAGGAATCATTCCCCATGAAAGAAGGAAGCTTTCCCCACCCAAAATCCCTTGATTAGTGGAACTAGTTCCCAATACTAGGAATCTACATTAAATGGCAGGGAACACATTCCTAGATTTTCTCAATCATTAGAGCTCCAAAATCTGTGACATAATTCCATAATACCATGTTGATTTATTATTTAATATTGATTGTCTTATAGTAGGGAGAAAGTCCCTAAATTATCTCCTCCAAATCTTCATAATCTGCCCAATATTCTCACAATATTCCACAAAAACAAATAATATTAGGCACAAATATGCAATCATTCATAAATCTTCATAATGAACATATTAAAGTTAAAAATACATTATCTAATGTAAAAAGATAGGTTTAATGCGCTGAAGGATGGTCAAATGGGTCTTAATTTATGTTTAATTTAGATACATGGGCCTTAATTTATGTCTAATTTAGAGGTCCATCATACCCCCTATTGAAAGTGTTGTTCATCCTATGAGCAACTTAGTGACCTCATTGTGCCTCATTCATGGCCGTGGTGGCCTATCTCTTGTGCATTCCTCAGTCCTTTCTCTTAAAAATTTTGGCTGTAATTTCTGCAAGGACAAGCACAAAAATGTATTTGTTCTTTTCATGATTGTTTAACAGCCTTTAAAGAAAAAACATAACTTTCCTCTTTGGAACTGAACTTTGTCAGCTTGTAGATCCATTTGATTCATATCCTCTCCCTTGAAACCTTCATTCCTTTTTCACTCATTTTTCCAAAACTGCTTGTGCATAGAAAAAATCATAGTGTTTCTTGATACCATTAGCCTGCCTTCTTCCCCTTATTCAAAATGGGTTATTGAATATTTTTCATTTTGGAAAGATCTTCCACATCCTTTTCCAACCTTATGTTGCCTTGTTCCACCATTTGGACACCTCTAAAACCTTCAAAATTCCTTTAGATGTGGACTAGGACATCATGTAGTAATTCTTGTAAAAACTACAAGAAGCCATGTTAAAACTACACGAAACCCTGTTTAAACCTCTTTTTAACATAACTGATAGTCTGAGCTTAGGGTAGGCCTCTACTTGACTTCCATTCCTTTCTCCTATTTCTATAACATTTTTTAGGCCTTGGAAAAAAGCTAGAAAGAGGTAGATACCTCTTGGAAAGCCCTTTTTCATCACTGCAGTTTGAGTTATGTTTTGATGGTGAATGCCTTATTTCCTTTTTTTGTCTTCTTCTTCTCTTTTGTGCCTATGATTGCCTAATGACTTGGAGTTCTTTGTTTTGATTATGTATCTCTTAGGCACTGCCATTTTGGGTTTTAGCACAATTTTTTCCTTTCTTCCTTCTTGGAGCAGCATTCTATCTTCCTGTAGCAATCATTCCTCCTCTTTCAGGGTCTTCTAATTGTATGGGAGTGATGAAAAATAATGTAGAGGGCTTGGAGGATGATGATATGGCTCAGAGGGAGTAGTGTAGGTTTTTGAAAATGGAGAGGATGCTTTGTTTGTTTTTTTCAAGAAATTTTCAAGGTGAGACAGAGTGTAGGGTTTGTTCTTGAAAAATATTAAATTTGTTCTTATGAAATGGAATGGATGAATAATGGATAGATAGTGGATATGAAGTGGAGGGAGGGCTTGGAGTGCTGTGGTGACTTAGCCTTTGTAGAAATTTCTTCTTTTAACTGTTTTCTACATTCCTTGAAATCATCACCCTTCATAATTTGGCTTTTCCACATTGCATGACTGAAGGAGTGAGTTACAATTAACTAGTTGAAGGCAGCTGAGACTGCTGACCCATCCTTATCTTATAAAACCTCGTCTCTCATGCATTGACAACAAATTTATAACTATAATATGCTCAAGGGAAGAGGTCAAGAATATTTCATATATGTACCTACCTGATGGTTGTTGGAGAGGCATGCATGTTGCTGCTGAGTTGATGATCGATCCCTGCTTCCCTAGAGGTGCTAATGTTTTTTGCTTTCTTTTGCACATGTCTTCATAGCTTGTTGCTTATTTGACTAATAAGGTTGTTGTGTGCAATTTTCTTTCAAGTGTTCAATATTTTGCTGGTGGAGTGGATGGGTTTCTTCCTAAGGAGGGTTTTCCCCCTTTTCAATCTTCAGAAATGGCTTCATGTTGCTCAAGATGGTTAGATCTTCTGATGTGTGAGTGAAAAAAAAAATGATGTGAAATCTATTTTAATTGTGCAGGTTGCTTACGTGTGGAATCCTCTTCCTATAGCAGTCATTTATTTCCTCTTAGATACCTCGTTCATGCATGTGGGATTGACGTAAATTCATAAGAGGTATAACGATAGGGTTAAAAACATCAAGAGATGGTGTAGGTGGTGGAAATGTTGATGACAACTTTTTTTATTTTTATTTTTTCTTAAGGCAGAGTGGAATTTGAAGATGGATTTTGGTTAGATGGAGTGGATGAGTGATTAAAGTGGTGTTTTGGGACCTATATAAACCTTTCCTAAAGAATACATGACCTTTTGACACATTTCTCCAATCATATTTCATCTTGTAGCTTCTTCTCGACCATCCTGTAGTACTATAGGATCTTCTTGTAGTAATTTAGGAAAACCTCTTGTAGCAGACTTGTTTTTTCCATATCGTCCAATACGGTAGAATGGAATGAACCAAAAAAAATTGAGCATGTTTCCATCATCCCTATGAACCTCCCCATAAAACACCTTTTTAAATGGATGCATGAATATCGAGAAAATTCATAAATGGTTGTAGGTGATGGAGACCCGTTTCTCGAAAATTGTGCACTGGAATTTGTTGAAATCGCTTAAGGATATTACCATCATCCATATTCATCTCCACCTGAAACAACTTGGAAAATGGATTCATGGTTTTTAAGATATGACAAAAATAAAAAATTTCTCTATGTATTCCTGTTTCCTATAGTAAAACAGAGCCTTTCTGTAGTATTTCAAGACAACAAGGAAAATGGGTGGTAGAAGCTTGGGAATGCTGAGTGGATGGTGGAAATAGATGAGGGTGATGGATTGGCATGGCCTTGGTCCTGTTGGAGAATTTGAGCAAAGGAGGAAAAAGTCCAAGTTTGACTTCCTTTGACTAGAATTTTGACCATTTTTTTCTTTTCTTTGGTGCCAACTTGTTTTTGTTGCTTGCAAATGTTGGGGAGCACCTACATTGATTAGAGAGATACATGGAGAAAATATTTTTTTTATTTTTTCCTTTTTTTTCTTCTAGGCCTACTGATCATCTCAATGAGGTTTTCAACTAGTAGGTCTGCCTAGGCGCCTCAAATGAAGTTTTCACCTAAGATCTTTTCTTTTTGTCTTTTTTCCTTTTTCCCAACCCATTGACTGCCTCATGGAGGTTTTCAATCAATGATCCAATCTCAGGTGCCTCAAAGGAGGTTTTCACCTGAGATTTTATTTGTTTTCTCTTATTTTTCATTTTTTTTCTACCCTACTCTACTTGAAAAACAAAATCACTTTCAAGTATAAGAATACTTCCAATGGAGCCATGTGCACATCAAGATGACAGAAAAACTGATGTGTAGGCTTGAAATGTATGCTTTGAAATGTACCTTAATTTGATAGATCAAATTATTTGACTTTGATGATATCAAGAAGAGTTGAAGAAGAGAGTGTTGTTGCAACTTAATGACTGTTTGGAACCATATTTCAATATAGTTGTGATGCCCCTGGTTTGATTGCTTATATGGATAATTATTCATGTCTTCTTCAACCATGACCTTCAAATATTCCTCTTTTTTCTAATTTTTCTCTTCAATACATGGAGGATTTGATGGTAACCATGAGGGAGTTTTCTCAATCTTTGATTTTGATGTCTACCCTTCATAAACCGCAGCCCATGATTCTTTGGTCTTCTCTTTTGAATCTTCTTTTTCTGCATGTTATCCTTCAATGGCATCAAGAGAACCTATTTTCCGAATGTTCTTCTTGAGCTGAGATGAATACCATTGAGATCAAGAGGAGATATTTGGAAGTGTTGAGCCTCAACATTGTAAGTGGGTTGAGCAACTTCCTTGTGTTGGTTCGGAAATGGTGGTATAGGTAGTTGAGTGGGAGTGGATATTTGAGATGGATGTGGTTAGGGTTGTGGTCGTGGTGGAGATGGATGGTATGGATAACATGGAGTAGGTATGGAGGATATTGAGGAAAATATTGAGGATATTGTTGATGACTCCCATAATTTCCTTGCCAACCTTGTTGCCAAGATTTGTTTTGGGGTTGAGATGGCCAATGTTGCCAAGGAAATGGTGTGTTCCAATTACTTTGAGGTGGATATGCATAACCTTGAAATTTTGAATTAGGCTCTTGCATCATACTAGGTTGAATAGGTTGCCATGGTCTTCTTAGAGCTACATAACATTGCTTCTTTCGTAATTGACTTGCTCCATTGTCCTCTTGGTAAACTTCCTTCAACCCTGGTAATGATGTACTATATTTAACATCATGTGATTCTACATGGACAACACAAATATAAACATCTTATTTTTTTTCATCTTGCATTTTTAACATTTCTACTTGTTTGGTTAGATTGCTAAGAATTTATGTTTTAAAGTCATCAAACAAATTTCTAAGTTTAACTTGACTTACCGATTTTGATGATGACTTACTTACTCTTGCCCTTCCTCTTGATATGTGTTTTCATGTTTCACAAATTTCTTTAAAGGGTAATTGGTATACATCACCTTTCCTCATGATTTCAAGGATATCAATCCACCCATCCCTAATTGTTCTAAGTAACAGGTTTTTTAGTGTGTCAAATCCTAAATGATGTAATTTTCCCCTCTTAAAATTGTACATGAACCTCTCTATTAAATCCTCAAGGCTCTCATCTTATTTTTTATTCATTCTAAATATTTATTCTTTAAGATCATGATCTTTATATTTTTCTAGAAATATCTTTTGCATATCATTCCATGATCTTATTAAATTAATCCTTAAACTCACGAACCATTTAAGAGCTCTATCCTTCAATGTTTCCAGAAAAAATCTGAATTTTTTATTGTTTAATAAGTAACCAAAATATCTACAAGGGTTTCAAATTCAAAGACAAAGGTTTCCAAATATTCTGACCTTAGACCATGAAAGTTTGGAAGAAAATATGGAGGGATGTTCTTCATATGCACATTGATATCAGTATCTTGAATGAGAAATCCAAGAGGATCTTCCTCGTTGTCATCATCTCCATCCATTTCTTCTACCTTATTTTCCATCTCTTCTTCTTCTACATGCAAAAGTGGATGGTGATGTGGCTCTTACTGCACCACGTGATCAAATAGGGGGGTGGGTTGGAGTTGGAGAATTTTTTTTGTTTTTATGATTTAATGAAAACACTAATACAATGCACTTTTCTATTTTTGAAATGAAATATGAATAATTCAAATATATTTTTTGTTTTTTCAAAAAGTAAAAATAAATGAATCAACTAGGGAACAAAAAATGTGTACTTTTACACCTCCTCCGCAACGGCACCAAAAAGTGATGAGCCTCGGTATTGCAACAAGAATGTTGCAACTCCCAAGGATACCAACTTTAATTATCGACATGGGGTTTGTACAAACTTAAGAGGTATTGGAACTATATGTGCAGCATACAATGTGTCATTCCTTTGTTCTCATGATGTAATGGAGTGCATGTACTGAAGTCAAATCCTTAACTAATTGCAGAAAATGAAATGCTCGAAATGGAAACCTTAACATATCACAAGAAAGAAACATATTATAATTGCATAAAGATAATGAAATAAATGTAAACCATTACATTTCAAAGATTTTAGATCCATTAACAAAGTTCATTGGAGGTGGCAATCAAGAAAATCATCACTGTATTATCCAATCCATAAATCCGTCCATTAGCACAAATTGCTAAAATGTTTTGCATGGGTGAAAAGGCAAATCCTAAGCGGTATTTAGTCTTCCTTAATAATGGATTTAATTCCTAGGGGTCATGATTCAACCCTAAGGAACCAAAACCAATCCTTTTGAGCAAATATGGGAAAGTATATATAACGTGGAAGTATACTACAGGAAACTACATGATGTTACAGATTTACTACAGGAAGTCATAATTCATCAAATTTCCAAGCAAATCAAATCAAAATTGGATGGGACAAATTTTTGTATTGACTAGGATGTCTTAGGTCTCCATTCCAAGTGTAATCACTCAAAAATGCCTTTGTTAACCCATACTAAAAAATTGCAGAAAATTACTAGTCTAAAATCTATAAATTTGAGAACTAATGAGCTAGTAAATCTATCAAATGCCTAACCTAATCAAGTGCAAATTCAAAGGGGTTAATTTTTATTATTAAATAGAATTTTTTTGTGATCTAATTCAAGTAAAACCAACTCAATTGAATCTCATTATCATGCTCTAAAAAATAGCATAAATTTGCTGCTATTTGCCACAAAGGAGTTCCAGAAATCTAGATTTGGGAATAAGCAAACTAATCGAAGTAGCTCAATGATTACTATGACCTACCAAATATTTTCCAATGATGAAATGATGCTTTGATCCTGCAAAAGAACTTACATCAACCATTTAACCCAATCCTACAACAAGAAATCATTAATAATAAACGCAAAAATAGAAAGAAACAAGAACAAGCGATGCATGTGAATAAGCAGCGAAAGGAAGAAAAGAAAATGATGCAAAAGGGCCCTGAGGCTCCTATGATGGCCAAGCCCAAGGAAAATCAGAGTCCTATGAAGGAGACCAAGATTTATAATTTGAACATGTCACCAATCTTCATTATTTCCATCAATGCAATTACATCCCTGCAAGAAATGGCAATGGAGCAGAAAAAATACAAGTTCTCTCCACAAGAAGACTAATAAAAATCTACTCCTAGAGAAAAATTCGACTTGGTACTTATACAAAATGATTAGGAATCTTTCCCCATGAAATAAGGAAAATTTCCCCACCAAAATCCCTTGATTAGTGGATCTATTTCCTAATAAATGGAATCAGCATTAAATGGCAGGGAACGCATTCCTAGATTTTCTCAATCATTGGAGCTCCACAATTTGTATCATAATTCCATAATATATTGTTGATTTATTATTGAATATTGATCCTCTTATAGTAGGGATAAAGTTCCTAAATTATCTCCTCCTCCAAATCTTCATAATCTGCCTAATATTCTCACAATATTCCACAAAAATAAATAATATTAGGCACAAATATGTAATTATTCATAAATCTTCAGTATGAACGTATTAAATTTAAAAATACATTATATAATGCAAAAAGAGAGGTTTAATGTGTTGGAGGATGGTCAGATGGGCCTTAATTTATGTTTAATTCAGAGGCATGGACCTTAATTTATGTCTAATTTAGAGGCCAATCATACCCCCCTTCTGAAAGTGTTTCTCATCCTCTGAGAAACTTAGTGACCTCATTATGCCTAATTCATGGCCCTGGTGGAGTATCCCTTGTGCATTCCTCGGTCCGTTCTCTTAAGAATTTTGGTTATCAGTTCTGCAAGGACAAGCACAAAATTGTAGTTTTTCTTTTCATGATTGTTTAACAATCTTGCAAAAAAAACATAACTTTCCTCTTTGAAAGTGAACTTTGTTGGCTTGTGGATCCATTTCATTCATATCCTCTCCCTTGAAACCTTCATTACATTTTCACTCATTTTTCCAAAACTGATTGTGCATAGGAAAAATCACAGTGTTTCTTGAGACCATTAGCCTTCCTTCTTCCCCTTATTCAAGATGGGTTCTTGAATATTTTTCAGTTTGGCAAGGTCTTCCACATCATTTTCCAACCCTTTTCTACCTTGTTCCACCATCTGGACACCTCTGAAACCTTCAAAATCCCTTTAGATGCGAACTAGGACATCATGTAGTAATTCCTGTAAAAACTACAATAAACCCTGTTAAAACTACAAGAAACCCTGTTTAAACCTGTTTTGAGCATAACTGGTTGTCTGAGCATAGGGTAGGCCCTCAACTTGAATTCCATGACTTTCTCCCATTTCTATAACATTTTTTAGGCCTTGGAAAAAAGCTAGAAAGAGATTAGATACCTCTTGGAAATCATTTTTTCATCACTGCAATTTGAGTTTTGTTTTGATGGTGAATGTCTTATTTGATTTTGTTTCCTTCTTCTTCCCTTTTGTGGCCTAGATGATTTGCTAATGGCCTTGGAGTTCTCTGTTTGGATTAGGTATCTCTTAGGCACTGTCATTTTGGTTTTTAGCACAATTTTTTCCTTTCTTCCTTCTTGTAGCATTATTCTACCTTCCTGTACCAGTCATTCCTCCTCTTTCAGGGTCTTCTAACTATATGGGAGTGATGAGAAATGATTTAGAGGGCTTGGAAGATGATGCTAGGGCTCAAAGGGAGTAGTGTAGGATTGTGAAAATGGAGAGAATGCTTTGTTTTCTTCTTTTTTTCAGGAAATTTTCAAGGTGAGACAGAGTGTAGGTTTTGTTCGTGAAAATATTAATTTTTTTCTTATGAAATGGAATGGATGAATGATGGATAGATAGTGGATATGAAGTGGATGGAGGGTTTGGAGTGTTGTGGTGACTTGGCCTTTGCAGATATTTCTTCTTTTAATTGTTGTCCACATTCCTCGAAATCATCATCCTTCATAATTTGGTTTTTCCACATTGAATGAGTGAAAGAGTGAGCTGCAATTAACTAGTTGAAGGCAGATGAGACTACTAACCCATCCTTAGCTTATAAAACCTCATCTCTCATGCATTGAAAACAAATTTCTAACTATAATATGCTCAAGAGAAGAGGTCAGGAATATTTCATATATGTACCTACCTGATGGTTGTTGGAGAGACATGCATGTTTCTATTGAGTTGATGATCGATCCTTGCTTCCCTAGAGGTGCTATTCTTTTTGTTTGCTTCTGCACAGATCTTCATAGCTTGTTGATTCTTTGACTAATAAGGTTGTTGTGTGGAATTTTCTTTCAAGTGTTCAATATTTTGTTGGTGGAGTGGATTGATTGCTTCCAAAGGAGGGTGTTCCCCCATGTTAGTGTCAGTTTTGTTAGCATGTCACCTGGATCAAATGTGTTTTTACAATGCTTGTCAGGACTATCAAAATTGAATTTTTCATGTCACTAGGTTTACACAGCAAAATTTGGTCATTGTTTCGTCAGTCTAGAAATGAGGTCAGTCTTTTGGAAATTCACCCATGCTGGTCAAATATCACATTTTTATGGAGGTGTCATAATAAAAACATGTCAGTCATCATCATCATTCCATTTAGTTTCAAGTCATACATTAGGTCGCTAGGGTTTCCAAGGTCCATCATTTTCATGAATAAATCTAGTAGTGAATAGAGCATGACAAGCAGTTCTTGGGTATTGACTTGTGAGTTATCACACATTCATCATGTTCTCATGGTTAAAAAGTTCCAGAAGAAGAAGTTACAGCACTCTGGAAAGTGAAAAAGCAGCTCAGGTTTCAATTGTAAAGGTAACCTTGTTGGGCATGGGATCCCCCCACGGCATGGTTTGGGGCTTAAAGACCAAGTTTTGACTAATTCCATTGTAAAGACTCCATGATTTGTAGGTACGGAGCGCGAAGTCATAATAGAGTCATAGGGTTGTCTGCCCTTTTTTTTGTAATGTAATGTTGGTTTGAAAGATCTACCCATGGTCTGCAGACCATGGGATTGCATAAATAGAGTGAAGCCCTAAGTGTAGAAAACATCATGGATTGAGGATCATGGAATAGGAGCATAGCAAAGTATCTGAAGTGTAGAGTTGTGTCTTTGGGTTGTAGAGTAGGAGAAGGCTTTGCAGCTGAGTGCACAAAGGCCTAGTAGTCCATAGCTGAGTGTGCAGACCCCTGCAGTTGAGTGCGCAGGGCAGGTTGAGTCTATAATCGTTGGAAGCATTAATAAAGAGAAGTTTTACCATATTTTTGTGTATCTTTTCCTGTTTTATGTATTACTGGGTATGAATTGCAAGTTTACTATTTATTTACTATGCAAACTTATATAAATGTGCTAAGTAAGTGAATATAATACAAGGTATCTGTTTATGCGAAGATAACTAACTGTTATAAGAAGATAAGTAAGATCCATAATGTGACTTGGGGAAAGAGTGCAGATCACTGCTGCAGTAGCGCGAAAGCCCCACAGCCTCTGGTTAGGGTAGCGCGAAGACCTTGCAGGCTAGGGAAGTGCGCGAAGTAACCTACACAAAGGTATTCATAGTTGGACTAAATCAACCCCTCAGACATCTCAAGGGTGCGAAAACCTGGTTCCAACATCCCCCCATACTACTTCGAGTGAGACCTCAGTCCCTGCTCCACGAACTGTTGCCAAAACGGCTAGGAGTACAGGGATTTCTTTGGCTTCTTAACTCTGAACCTAGGTCAGGCCCCAATAAGCCAAAAAATGGTTCCGTTGCTGGGACTGGAATCTGCATAGAGATGTCTGATGTCGTATCAATGGAATCCAATTAAGAAATAAATTGAAAGTTAGTTGGATAGGAGAATTAACGAGTTTGCGGCACAAGAGAACAGGAATCCTTGACTATTAAGAGAAGATTCATTAGGCTGCTACCTGTACACAAAAATCCATGAAAATTTCTTCCCCTCTTTCCCTACTGAGTTGTGCGAGTGGATCGCGAAATTAGCAGATTGCCAAGGAAGGTGCAAGCTCGACAGTCCTATTGTGTGAACCCTAGAGTTGGTGCATAGATTGGAAGCATCGAAGGTAATATCACACGCGTTGTTGATCACTGGCTCGATCGAATTATAGGAGGATTAATTACTGAGTTCACGGTAGATACTTTAGACAGCTATAGCGAGGCAGAGCGACGCTTCCTCAAAGGACCGCGAGGTAAGTACGTTAAGTCTCTGAACACTTGGATTAAAATTCTACTATGTGAAAAGTGGATTATGAGAATACATTAATGTTTGGGGCTACGCGGAGTGGGAGAATTTGTAGAAACGAAGGTCGTACATAACTATAAACTAGCCCCTTGATTTCACCTCTGTGAGGGGATGAGGAAGAGCTCGCAAAGGTCTCAACAAGAAGTGTGATCAATTTGATAAGGCAGAGAATTCCACGCATACCACCCCCACCCACACCACCACCAGCTTCACTACCTTCACCCCCATCTTCGCCTGTACCACCTCCGCCACCACCGATAGTCAATATGGCAAGCGCGATAAAGTTGTCGATGTTCAAGGGAGTAGGAAATGAAGATCCGAACCAATTTTGGTTCCTGATAAAAGTTGTATGGGAAGCACACGGATTTACAAACAACAATATAAAGAAGACAACATTGGTCAGTGCTCTGCAGGATCGCGCGCTGACCTGGTATATTAAGTATTCTAATGGCAATCTAAATGCAGGGATCGCGGATATCCAAATTGCATTGAATAGAGAATTTAGCAGGCCGAAGTCAGAGGCGCAGTCAATCATTGGGTTCAAGGAGATCACGATGCTACCAGGCGAGACTCCTTGGGAGTTGGATCAAAGACTAAAGTGCATAATTTGCGAACCTAATATCACTTTGACAGATGGACAACACCATGAATGGTTTGTAGAATCGCTAATGTTGCATTTAAGGAACACGTTGTCACAATAGAGGTTAAAAACTTAGGCAGAGGCCTTGGAGATCACGATGAGGCTGCATGAGACCCTGCTATAGGATCTTAACCTGGGATTTCAACAAATCCACATGCAGTTGAAAAACTTATGCCTTGATATGAAAATTCTGAAACAAGACAGGTCAGCTCACCTAGAAGTGTTCGAAGAGGTATGGTGTGTTAAATGTAAGTGTCAGGGTCATGACAACTACCACTTCCCAGTGTTCCTGAATTACCTCATGGGAGGAGGATCGATGCTGTTAAGACCGGAGGCCTAAGCAAGACCTAGCACGGCGCCTACTTTGTGGTGTCCGATTTGTCAAATAGGAGGAAAGCATGCTACGAACAGCTGCCATTTGTTCCAGAAGTACATGTAGAATTCACAACAGTTGTTCTGTAATTTCTGTAGATCAGTGGGGCATGATGAGTGCACCTATAGAAGATATGAGATGATGATGGATAGGACTCCCACCTACAAAGTTCAGGCTGAAACGCAGCCCCTTGACCATAACACAGAAGTGGCACAAACTATATTTCAGGGGCACAGATGAGGCCGAGGTGGAGGAGGACCTGGAAGATGTCACGGACAGCTGATATGTTACAATTGCGAGGGGCTAGGACATTATGCCCATGATTTTATGAACCCAACGTGCCCATTATTCTTGTATTGTACATTGTTTGATCATGAGACAGAGGATTTTTCCACACCAATAGCGGGGTTGCGCGACAAGGGAGAGCTCCAACCTCCCCCGACTCAGAACCTGCAAATGATGAGGTCTGAGCTGCGCAAGGAAGACCCTAATGTGAACATTGTGCTCCGAAGTGGGATGACAATAGGGGATGATAAAGGCAAGTAGCCTAAAGATAGTACTTGGGTTCACAAGGCTCTGATGAAAGAACCAGAGTTTGATTTGGAGCACACTAAGGAAACCTTCATGGAAGCTAGGAAGAGCTTTGCTGACGCCTCCACTTCAGGAAGCAAAGACACACCGGAGCCATAAATGGACCCATCAATGCTCATGACATTTCTAGAAACATGCATGAAGCTACTGCACGATAACAATGTTGTAAAGGGATTGCAGGAACTAATAAATAGCTCTGGGACTGCGCCAGGTGAACCCCGCGTAGTCCATAAAATTGGAAAGCATGAGACAAGGACAGGAAGAGAAATGAGATTGATCACAGATTGGAGAATATGAGATGGACCAAGTGATTCTAGATTTAGGATCAAACGTGAACGTTATGTCGAAGCAGACATGGGAGCACATGGGAAGGCCTACACTGCAATGGTCTCCTATCCAACTACGAATGGCGAACCAACAAAAGATCCTACCTATGGGAAGATTGCAGGGAATCACTGTGGATATTGAAGGAGAAAGCACGCTGGCATATTTTGAAGTGATAGAGATTTTTGATGACAACAATCCCTACCTTGCGCTATTAGGAATAGATTGGGCCACTGACATGAATGGGGTGATAAATCTGAAGAAGCGCAAGATGATTTTTAAGAAAAAGTCTCCACGCGTAGTCGTACCTTTGGACCCTGCAGAAGGATCGCGCTACACAGAGCTAGTGTGCGACTATGAAAGTGACGACGACTTAGACTACATCTGCAAAAGAACTGCGCAAGAGAAAGACTGGGTAAATCCCATTGTGGATGGACAAATCTCATGGGAGCGCGAAAGCTCCCGTACATCGGATTCAGATGAAGAGATAGAGCGATGGCAGAACCAATTACATGAGGTAACCACGCTGAATTGCAACATGATGACAAGATCGATGCACTGCGTATCAATGGAAGTAAGGGTTCTTCCTACATATGATGGGTTAAGCGAGGTAGATGCCTTCCTGAACAGATTTGAAAGAGAGGTATCGGAACAAAAAAGTTTCGAGGCTTTGAAATGGGTACTACGCGCTACACCCACAAGGTGGTGGGGTACGCACCAAGGAAGCTTTGGGGCCTAGCATGAATGCAAGAGAATGATGTGCATGCATTTTGGGAGCCTCAAATGCGTCTAAAAGACAAGTATGATGGACGGAATGATCTACGTGCGCATCTGTCCAGATGGGTAGAGACATATGCTAAAAAACCTGTGTAGATGCACATGGAATTTGCATTTGGGAACATGGTCAATAAGCAGGTGTTAGCAAGGAAATTTCACGAACGGTCCCTCCAGTTGGGACAATGAATTGTGAAAGGAATGAGTGCGCAGAAGCCTTTAACGAAGTGTGGGAAACACTGAACTGGGTATATAATGCACAGCGGAGTGATTGGGACCTGCGCATACCAGCAATTCTATGGGATTATAGGACAAGGTGCAAGAAACTGATAAGATAGAAGCTTTCTGGGTTGGCCTATGGAGCAAATGTTGTAGCTCCAATCGAGTACAGTCTACCTAGTCCGCACATAGCATTGCCGGTGGATATGACGGTTCGTGAAGACTTGGAAGAAGGAATATCGCATCTGAACGAAGACGAACACTTGGTACCTAAGGACGAAATCTGACAAGGTGATCTTAGGCTCCAAGAACTCATGAAGGAAAGGGTGTGGTTAAGGGAGAAAAGCGCTTTGGTGGAAGTGGAGGTCAAGAAGATTGATGACAAAATAAAGAAGGATTTTCTCGATAAGAAAACCAGGGTGATAAAACAGCATGTGCACAATTACGTTGGCAAATTTGGGGACTAACGTCGAGCATTAATCAACCTAATTCCTTGGATTGGACTGAATATTACTAAAGGGATCACCCATGGTGGAGTGATGCCGATGGTAAAGTACACAACACAAAAAGTAAAAATAAAAGGTAGATTTTCTCTAGTAAATGTGACTGATGACCTGATTGAACCCTATATAGGTGGCGCAGCCACCTGACTAGCCGTGGGAAGTACAGTCTTAGCGCTCCAGGAAGTTGAAAGGAGGCATGGGACTATATAATACTCTACCGGGGAGCTGCGCGATGTTAGGGCTGCACGTAGTAGCAAAGTGTCACAAGGTCCGTGACCGCACAAGGGGGGCTACGCTGCCGCACGGGTTGGATGGAAAGTGACATTTGTAGTCACTATTCACGATGTGATGCTTGACATGAGACCAAATGGAGTGGGCAGAATGCATTTAAGATGAGCTTTATGGGCAAGATTTGGGAAAATATGCTGCCATGGGAGCATTAATGGATAGGATATTGGGGGAACAGTCGAATTCAAATTCAAAAGGTGCTATAAATTACAAAGGGCCGCCCAACAAACACACTTAGTCATTTGAGAATTGAGCTATCGTGTGCCCTGAGTATTCTGAACCAAGACCTGTTTGCCCTGTGGAGAGTGTTGGTTGAGCACCTGAGTGAATGGTTGAGATCTTTTTGGATGAACAAGATGGCAGTGTCTGAAGAAGCTAGGGAAACTACAGATATGACCGCCGAAGAGGCCACGCATGCCCTGACCATAGAAGTTGCCCCTGAAGGCATCAGGATTGTTGAATAAATCCCTAAATCACCGCGCATGCTGATACCAAAGAAAGATAAATAGCCAATGATTATGGTGCGTGTGTCCCCTCAAAACCTGTTGCGTGCCAGATTAACCATGGAGGAAAAAGGGAAAGCGGTTAACCTAGAAACCGACGAGGAGGAAGAAGACCTTGAGGATTTCATCATTGAAGAGGATGAGGACAAGGGCATGAAGGAAGAAACTAAGGCTGTGCACCCTCCAACAAAGCTGCCCGCGTATGTCCCTCCATGGAAGGGGAAGGAAAAAGTGCCCAAGGACCTCGACGAGAGCAAGAGCTCTCTGCAAACTCCGCTCCTCCCGGACGATATCAATTTGAGAGCACGCACCTGGGACGTGTGCCGAACTTGAAATTTGAAGATTGGGATCTCGCTAACCATGAGAAATTCCCTCACCTAGAGACCGCACATCTCATGAAGCTAAAGCAGAACACTGTGGCAGGAGTTATAGAATTGGAGCCGTGCAAGTGGTTACGCAGAGTCGAAAAGGAAGGGTTGTTGAACCTGCTCTAGGTGTCGCAATACCATCGTGCCCCAGTGACTATCTTCATCATCAAGAAGTTGCTATGCCTAGTGCATGGTGGGTGTTTGTGGCTGGAGGAGCCCATCCCCGTCACAGACCACCTAATCCATCGAATTACCTAGCTCCCATGTAAAGGAGAGGACCCCACCGACATTTTGGAAGGTAAGAGCAGTGATTTGGTCATCACGGAGGGCGTGAAAAATAAATACAAGTTGGAGAAGAAAAAGAGGGGCTACGCAATCTCCACCATCAACAACAAAGCAGTCAGATTTTCGACTCAGATACTGGCAGGTAAGCTCATGCAAAGTGTTGCGCGGATGAGGTGCATGCGCCGGTGGTGGAACTTACTGAACAGTGCGCAGAAGGGGTCCAGTTTAGCTGGTCTGAGTTCTTGTGCAAAGAGTTCTTGGAAAATTGCTATGAGGCATAGGAACAAGGAAAACGTTTCCACTATAAATGGCTTCTGTTGTCCATAGTATTGGTGGCTGGGGAATTGTCAGAGGACAGCCAGCTCCCCACAATTTCAAGGGATCTCCTAGAGGCTGCGAAGTATGCTTTGTTGTGGGCCACTAAGGACGTGAACAGGATCTACGACAGCAAAATATTCTGATGCTCATGGAGATGAACATCAGAATGAGGATTAACTACAAGTTGTGGTTATCACCCACTCTCTACAATAGCCTGCAAAGTTTTGCAAAATTTAAAGTCGACTTTCATCACATCTACCTCAAAGCGTGCAAAGACCCTGAAAAGAAGTGGAATGAACCACCGTATATAGCCACAAATGATGTGATCTTCGATGTGCTTGAGACATAGTTGCCGAAGTAGCACGCTCCAAACATCTCTGTGTTGGAAAAATCTATTGCACAGAAGAAGAAGCAGGAAGAAAAACTGTGCATGGCGCAGTTGGCAGAAAAGAGAAGAAAAGAAGCAGTAGCAGCAAAAGTGCAGGAGGCACGGGACGCTTTGCAAGCATCAGAAAAAGTGCAAGAGGCACGGGATGTTGTGCAGGCAGTAGCAGAACAAAAAAAGGTCATAGCAGCAGCAGCACAGAAGGCAGCAAAGAAGGTGCACGAGGGCCAGAAGTTGCCTTCGCTTGAGCAGGACAAAGAGATAAAAACAAAGGAAGAGGAGGGCGGCGCGGACCCACAAATAGAATCAACACAATTGAAGCGCCAACACCCAAGCGAGCGGACGGGGTTGAGCAAGAAGGTAAAAGCGTCCAAGTTTTCTATCGACCCAATCACCCTTACTAAGGGGGATCTGCATAATATAAGAGAGATGGTGTGCGACGTCACCACAGAGGCCATCGAGAACTTCACGGTGGAGAATCAGATTGTGTTGGGGGCTTTCTGAGCACAGATTCAGGAGTTGCAGGTGCGCGCTCCTCATGCCGGTACTCTCTCGACTAGCCTCGCAATCGAGACAGCTGCAGCCCAGGAAATTTTGCGTGCTCATACAACCAACGTAATAGTGCTGCCAGAAGCGGCACTGGTTACAACAAATGAGGCTGACTGATCTATGGTTAGTACACTGAAGTGGATAGGGATCAACATGGCTACGCTCCCACGGGAGACACTCTGTGTTCTCCAGGATGGGATTACTGTAGAACTACGGGCTAGGGAGAGCCATGCATTGCAGGTGTTGGGTGAGAAAAATATCAACATGGAGTAGTTGAGCTTCCAGCAGGATGAGGTCGTGTCTTAGAACAGGCAGATGGTACAAGTACTTGAAGAAGCCTGCCAGATGGTCCCTGAGCTAGCCATCCTAGCAGAAGCACCAGCAGAGGCATGCATCTAAAGATTAGCAGCAGGGGTGCGCGAGGCGCGAGAAGAAATGGCCAAGGTTCAGCTAGAGCTAAACCTTCAGATAGCAGAGTTGTGGCTAAAGGCGCAATCGTCCACTCCTCCAAAGGTACGGGAATAGTGCGCCAGCGCCATTACATCGAGGATGGAGGAAATTAGTAGTGAAGTAAGGGACTACAACAGAATGTTGGAGGAATCATTCGAGGTCCTCACAAATCTGCAAGAGGACCTGAATATTCAATGCTTAGAAACAAAGTGCGTGAGCTATAGCTGTAGTATGACAACATCAAAGGGACCGCACAGGCGGTGGCCCTCACGTAGAGGCTTATGCGAATGCAACAAGCCAAAGTGCTTAAAGAGCAAGTAGATGCAGTGGAACACAGAGAAGCAGTTTTGAAGGCAAGCGTTCAGCCTTGGATCAATGAGGCCTTCATTATCACAGCAACAATTGAAGGCAAGCTTGCGTAGATGCAAGGGATGCAGGAATAGATTCAGGGAAGCAGTTCTGACACCGTGGTCTCAGAACAATGAGTACAGGAGATGCAGCAGGCAGCCACTCAGTACGCTACTGACCTTGCAGTCGTCCGAGCAGAGTTGGGAGGTCTCCGTGCGAAGATCTCTGCACCAACAGAGTGACTCGAGGGTGAGTCACGATGTTTGTGTTGGGGGCCTGTTGGGCATTGGATCCCCCCAAGGCATGGTTTGGGGCTTAAAGCCCAAGTTTTGACTAAGTCCATTGTAAAGTCTCTACGATTTGTGGGCGCAGAGTGTGAAGTCATAATAGAGTCATAGGGTTGTCTGCATTTGTTTTTGTAATGTAATTTTAGTTTGAAAGATCTACCCATGGTCCGCGGACCATGGGATTGTATAAATAGAGCGAGGCTCTAAGTGTAGAAAACATCATGGATTGAGGATCACGGAATAGGAGCATAGAAAAGTATCTGAAGTGTAGAGTTGTGTCTTTGGGTCGTAAAGTAGGAGAAGGCTCTGCAGATGAGTGCACAGAGGCCTAGTAGTCTAAAACTGAGTGCATGGACCCCTGCAGCTGAGTGCATAGGGTAGGTCGAGTTTGTAACCGTTGGAAGCATTAATAAAGAGAATTTTTACCATATTTTCGTGTATATTTTCCTATTTTATGTATTACTGGGTATGAATTGCAAGTTTACTGTTTATTTACTACACGAACTTATATAAATGTGTTGAGTAAGTGAATATAATACAAGGTATCTGTTTATACAAAGATAAGTAACTGTTATAAGAAGATAAGTAATATCCACAGTGTAACTTTGGGAAAGAGTGCAGATAGTTGCTCCAGCAGCGCGAAAGCCCCACATCCCCCGGTCAGGGTTGTGCGAAGGAAAATATAACAGGGCGTGAAGACCTCGCAGGCCAGGGAAGTGCGTGAAGGTATTCATAGTTGGACTAAATCAACCCCTCAAACATCTCAAGGCCACGGAAACCTTGTTCCAGCATCCCCCCATACTACTTTGGGTGAGACCTCAGTCCGCGCTCCGTGGACTGTTGCCGAAAGGGCCACTACTACAAGGATTTGTTTGGCTACTTAACTCTGAACCTAGGTCAAGCCCCAACAAGCCAACAAACTCTATTTTCAAAAGTGAAAAATCAATTTTCAAAGGTTTGTGGGTCCCATTTCTTTTTTAAAAAGAGAAATAATTTTGCCTATATAACTCAAAAGCCCCCAAACATGGTTCATTTAACTCCTATTCACTCTTCATTATCGAGCTCTCCCATCCAAAAGAGAGAACTTGATCTCTTAGCTAAATTTGGAAAAAACCTTAAGGCACTGCGCATAGGGTCTAGACACTACGCACAGAGATACTGCGTTGCGCACGGGGCAGATGTCCAAAAAATGCCCAAATCTCTCCCATATTCCATTTTTTGGCTTGAAAACTTAATTTCATTGATTTCTAAGCCAAGAAAAAAGTAAGTACACCATAATTCTCCCTTATTTTCTTTTCAAAATAATCTCATGCCAATGATTCTTCAAATAAGGTTTTGTACTAAAATTTTCCATGGGAAATGATAGGGTGATAATGGCCATTTTTATTTTTTGGTTTCTAAACATGTAAAATGTTTCCCTACACCTATATACATGTTTAATAAACCATTTTAACCACTCAATCAACCTCAAAGCAAAATTTTACCTCTCCAAAAGTAAAACCCTAGTTCATTCCTAGAGGTTTTTGGGCATTTTTCATTACAAACTTTGTTTTTCCTCCTTGCAAGAAAATCACTCTTCCACTGTTTTTTCACTCATTTTCATCAGCTTCCAAATTTCATTTCCACCTCTTTCAAAACCTCCTCTATCATTTTGTCAAACTCCACCTTCACATCACTTCATTTTCCATTCATACCTCACACTTTTTCTCATTTCCTGCTGCTAGGGTTTTTTGTCATCATGGAGGCAGAATCTTCACCAAAGAGGAAAAGACATCATAAGGGAGGGAAAATCCTCAGATATGAGCCATCAAATTGCAATGAAATCAACTCATATCCTTTCATCAAACAGTTCTTTGAAGATGTACATTGCTTGGAGTTTTGCAAAAGGGTGAGTGAGGTGGGTTTTCAGGAGCAGTTAACAGATTGGGTGGAAACTCAGTTGAAGGGTGAAAGTGTTGTTATTGCTGGTGTTGAATTCATTTTTTCAGTGGCCTCCATTTCACTTGCAACAGGGCTACCGAACAATGGTGAATATTGGTTCAAGGGAATGAACCTAGATCTTGAATATTACAAGCCCTTCTTAAAAACACCATACAGGGAAAAACATGATCACACTATTCCTTTCAGATACTTATTGGAGAAATATGCCCCTTTGATGAAGATTATCATGAAGTTATTTACATGTGAAGGAAGATTCTCCAAGTTGGCTTATCATTTTCACCTCCTAATGCACTTCACCTCTAGAATCCACTCAACATATGTAACTACCTATTCAAGAGCATTTCCAAAATGTCAGAGAAAATACAAATGAAGAACAAGGAGCACTACCCAAGCCTATTTCATCATAGTCTAATCAAGACTATAGTCCTTCACCAGCTTGCAGAGAAAGGTATGACTTGGGAAACCTTTTTGGAAACTGCCCTGAAATGGCATGAGGCCAATGTAGCAGCTCAAACCTCTAGCATACCAAAACAGCAAATGGAAGTGGGGTCCTCTAGCAAATCAATTGAGAAAACTCAAGTACCTAAGCCTGAGGTGACTAAGGTGTACAAGAGAGGACAGAGGCTTGTGTTTTCTTCTCATGGTGAGAAAGGGGCCAAGCCTTCTTCATCGACAAAGCAAGGACTGGTAGCGAAAGATAAAGACACAGTTGAGCATGAGTTTGAGCTAGTTGATTTAGAGGTAGAGGATCAAACTTCAAGCATGCAACAGACAATCAGAGATAAATACTATCAAATCAAGGAGCTTACAGTCAATATGGAAAGAGCTAGATACGTCATTTCATTCCTTGAATAGGAGAATAGTTAGCTCAAAGCAAAGGAATTGATCATGGAAAAAGAACAAGCCAAGTTATTGCAGCAGGTTGGCAAGGGAAAAGAAATCATAGAATCAAGCGAGCCTGAAGGATCAAAAGGGAAAGGTAAGAGGAAAAGGCCAAGAACAAAGGGCCTAAAGAAGGCATTGCAAGAAGAGGAAGAACACATCCTGTTGAATGAAGACATAGACCTAGAAGATAGAATTTCTCTTGAGATCAATCAAGACAAGGAGTATTGGCTCAACAGGGTAAATCAACACTTGGAGAAGCTACTTGAGAAGGAAAACAGAGATAATCAACTTCTTAGACATATGGTGCACCACTACCAGGCTTAAAACATGATCGCCAATGTCATGGTAAAACAGCTTGAAACAAGCTCAAGGAAGCCAAAAAAGACTAAAAGGATGAGGGAAACTTGGAGATGCTTGCTGAAGCATCTATGAAGGTTTAAAAAACATATTTTTACAGCTTCCATCCAATTTTGAGAAAATTCTAAAAACTTTTAGTTTTTTGAGAATTTTTTAGGTAAATTCAGAAAATCAACAGCTCCAGAAACGTAACACCTTGGCACTGCGCTTTTTCCTCAGGAATCTATTTCAAGAAAGTTCTACATTTTTGGAAATCCCTTGCCATCCTCTAAAAATTTCTCAGATTTTACAGAGGTGGCTCAATTTTGGAGTGCAAAAAAGTGGCAAAAAACTAGCATTCTGGACTCTTTTTTGATAGGCGTTGCGCACCTGGAGTGACATTGGGAGAAGGGATTTTTGAAGGCGTTCCCATGGTCCACATTAAACAATTAAAATTGTTCTGGAAACTAGACTTGAAGGGCTAGTTGACCGTTCTCTCAGATTAGTGTTTTTACCTCTAGAAGGCACCTGAAAATCATCTCAAAGTTAGCACTATGCTTCTGCACTTTTATGTGTTTTAATTTGTAAATTTCACTATGTAAAATTTCTAGTTTCCAGTTTGACTTAGTCAAAGTCAAACCTCTTTATGTAATGGCACTAGTTTTGAGACTAGGTGATGTAGGCATGAATAAATGTACATCATAGGTTGTTTTTTATGTTTATTAGGCCTCATAAAGGAGGCAAACTCCTAAACAAACTCTCCAAGAAATGTTTGAGTTTCACCTTCTCACTCTCACCATTTGGTTGAGATAATCTTAGAGTCAGTTCCTCCACCAAGGAATTCAGATCCTGAGGGTGGGAAAGTGGTCTACGAGAGTCTATATGTATCATTTCTCTTTCAGAGAGAAAAGTTGAACTTTTTGTGGAGGAGGCTTGCATTTAATCATGTTTTCAGCTAATACAAAGACAGTTGTAGCTATTTTCAAGGAACTCTAGCCCAGTGAGTTCGTGGTGTTTGTTATTCATTCTATTTGTTTTCTAAAGTTCAAAACATCTTTATCTACATGATATCTCTTATTTCTATGGATGCCTTATAGTTAAATATACATAATTCTTATTTGTCAAGCTCTGTTATCTAGTTTTCATAGTTATGTCTATGTCTTCCTAAGCTAATGAAATCATGTTTACTTATGCTCATTAGTTTCTTATACATTTTACCTTCTATACGACATTGAAAATATTCTAAAACAATGGATTCTGATATCTAGCTCCTTCTCATATTTGCTCCTGCACTCCTGCAGCCTAGACCTATTTGTGGCTCCAAACCCTAAGTTCAACAAACCTTAAAACCCAAATTTTCACAAACAAACAAACAAATATATATATAGCCTAAAACTCATTTGCTTTAAAGTCATATCACTAATAAGAGACTTAGAGAGATCCCTCTCATGCTCAATAGGGCTAGCTACTAAGCTGAAGTGGTTTGAGGTTACCCTTCTCGATTTCCTTTCCAGACTCAGAAATTGTAAGGACTAACACCCCCTTTTCAATCATCAGAAATGGCTTCATGTTGCTCAAGGTGGCTAGATCTTCTGTTGTGTGAATGAAAAAAATGATTGATGCTGAAATATGTTGTAATTGTGCAGGCTTATTACAAGAGGAATCCTCTTCCTATAGCAGTCCTTTAATTCCTCTTCGAGACCTCATTTATGCATGTGTTATTGATGTAAAGTCATAAGAGGTATAAGGATATGGTTAAAATCATCAAGAGGTGGTGTAGCTGGTGGAAAATTCATGACAATTTTTTTTTTTATGTAAGGCAGAGTGGAATTTAAAGATGGATATTGGTTATATGGAGTGGATGAGTGATGGAAGTGGTGTTATGGGACCTATATCAACCTTCCCTAAAGAATATATGACCTTTTGACCCATTTCTCCAATCATATTGCCTCTTGTAGCTTCTTCTCGACCATCATGTAGTACTACATGATCTTCCTACAGTAATTCAGGACAACCTCTTGCAACAGACTACTTTTTTCCATATCCCCCAAAAGGTAGAATGGATTGACCGGAAAAATTATGAGCATGTTTCCATCATCCTTATGAACCTCCCCATAAAACACCTTTTTAAATGGATGCATGAATATCGAGAAAATTAAAAAATGGTTGTAGGTGATGGAGGCCGATTTCTTGAAACTTGTGCATTGGAATTTGATGAAATCGCTTAAGAATTTTACCATCATCCATATGCATCTCCACCTAAAACAGATTGGAAAATGGATGCATGGTTTTCAAGATATGACAAAATAAATTTTTTCTCTATGTATTCATGTTTCTTGTAGTAAAACAAAGCCTTCCTGTAGTATTTCGGGACAACAAGGAAAATGAGTGGTAGAAGCTTGGGAATGATGAGTGGATGGTGGAAATAGATGAGGGAAGGAGGAGAAATTCCAAGTTTGACTCCCTTTTACTAGAATTGTGACCAATTTTTTCTTTTCTTTGGTGCCAACTTGTTTTTTTTTCTTGCATATGTTAGAGAGCACCTACATTCATCAGAGAGATACATGGAGCAAAGAATTTTTTTATTTTTTTTCTTCTAGGCCTACTAGTTTCCTCAATGAGGTTTTCAACTAGTAGGTCTGCCTTGGTGCCTCAAAGGAGGTTTTCACCTAAGATATTTCATTTTTCACTTTTCTCTTTTTTGCCAACCCATTGAAGGTCTCATGCAGGTATTCAATCAATGAGCCAATCTCAGGCACCTCAAAGGAGGTTTTCACCTGAGATTTTATTTCTTTCCTCTTATTTTTCATTTTTTATTTTTTTCTACCCTACTCTACTTGAAAAACAAAATCACTTTCAAGTATAAGAATACTTCCAATGGAGCCATGTGCACATCAAGATAACAGAAAAATGGATGTGTAAGCTTGAAATGTATTCTTTGACGTGTACCTTAGTTTGAGAAATCAAATGATTTGACTTTGATGATATCAAGCACAATTGAAGAAGAGATTGTTGCTGCAAATTAATGACTATCTGGAACCATATTTCAATATAGTTGTGATGCCCCTAGATTGATTTCTTATATGGATCATTTTTCATGTCTTCTTCTACCATGACCTTCAAATATTCCTCATTTTGTTGATTGTTCTCTTGAATACATGGAGGATTTTATAGTGACCATGAGGGAGATTTCTCAATCTCTGATTTTGATGTCTGCTCTTCATCAAGTGCAGCCCATCATTCTTTGGTCTTCTCTTTTGAGTCTTCTTTTTCTACGTGTTATCCTTCAATGGCATTAAGAGAATATATTTTTTCTAATGTTATTCTTGAGATTAGATGAACACCATTGAGATCAAGAGGAGATATTTGGAAGTGTTGTACTTCAGCATTGCAAGTGCGCTGAGCTACTTCCTTGTGTTGGTTTGGAAATGGTGGTACAGGTAGTTTAGTGGGAGTGGATATTTGAGATGGATGTGGTTAGGGTTGTGGTGGAGGTGGAGGTGGATGGTAGGGATAACATGGAGTTGGGTATGTAGGATATTGAGGATATTATGGATGGCTCCCATAATTTCCTTTCAAACCTTATTGCCAAGATTGGTTTTGGGGTTGAGATGACCAATGTTGCCAAGGAAAGTGTGTGTTCCAATTACATTGAGGTGGATATGCATAACCTTGAAATTGTGAATTAGGCTCTTGCATCATACTAGGTTGACTAGGTTTCCATGGTCCTCTCGGAGCTACATAACATAGATTCTTTGGTGATTGACTTGCTACATTGTCCTCTTGGTAAACTTCTTTCAACCTTGGTAATGATGGACAATATTTAACATCATGTGATTCTGCATGGACAACATAAATATCAACATCTTCTTTTTCCTCATATTGCATTCTTAACATTTCTACTTGTTTGGTTAGATTGCTAGCAATTTATGTTTTAAATTCATCAAACAAATTTCTATGTTTAGCTTTACTTACCAATCTTGATGTTGATTTACTTACTCTTGCCCTACCTCTTGATATTTGTTTGCATGTTTCACAAATTTCTTCAAAGGATAATTGGTATACATCACCTTACTCATGAGATCAAGGAGATCAATCCACCCATCCCTAATTGTTCTAAGTAAGAGGGTTTTTAGTGTGTCAGATCCTAAATGATGTAATTTTACCCTCTTAACATTGTACATGAACCTCTCTATTAGATCCTCAGGGCTTTCATCTTCTTTTTTATTCATTCTAAAAATTTCTTCTTTAAGATCATGATCTTTATATTTTTCTAGAAATATATTTTGCATATCATTCCATGATCTTATTGAATTAGTGCCTAAACTCATGAACCATTTAAGAGCTCTATCCTTCAATGTTGTTGAAAACAATCCCAATTTTTTAGTGTTTAATAATTAACCATAAGATCTACAAATGGTTTCAAATTCAAAGAATAATGTTTCTGAATCCTCTGACCTTAGACCATGAAAGTTTGGAAGAAAAGATGGAGAATTTCCTTCATATGCACATTGATATGAGGAATTTCATTTTTTTCTAAGACCGTCATCGTAAAGACAAGGGATCACCATTTTGGCCCTCCATATTTTTCCGTCTCATCTTCTCCGACAGCAAGGATGCGACTATTTCATCAAACTATGAGGCAGTTTCATTACTACCTATTGCAACAACCAGACTATCCCATGAATCTAGTAGAGAAAACAAAAAACTTATGCACTTGTCTTCATCTAAAATTTTAATATCAACAGATAATAACTGCCTTACAACATTATTAAATACGTTCAGATGCTCTGTCACTGAGTCTCCATCTTTCATCCTCAAGTTATACATAATTGTCCATAGGAATAGTTTATTCACTAGAGACTTATTTTGATACAACGTCCCTAACTTGTCCCACAAAGCCTTCACCGAAGCTTCCCCTGATACATTCAGCAATATTGAATATGAAACACACAATTGTATTGTGCTCTTTGCCTTCTGATCCAACTTTTCCTAGCCTTCAGCAGACATTGTTGTTGGTTTAGTACCCAGATCTATCATGATCCACTGATCTTTATTCACCAACAAATCCTCCATCTTGAGTTTTCACAACTCAAATCTCGGACCATTAAATTTCTTGATCTCTATCTTTCCACTGTTTGCCATCTTCTTTCTCCACAAGAATTGATCCTGCATATCTCCCACTGAACAAGGTCTACCACAGGCCCAAGAAAAAAAAACCCTTAGCAGCAAAGGCGTCCCCTTAAAGACCAAACATCTCTAATACCAAATGTAGGTTTTAACTTTGTGCAAAAATTACCTGCATACGAATTTTAAAAACAGAAAATAAACAATGGTGAGAGCATAAAACATAAAATAGATATACACAGAGATTTTCCCCTGGATCCCAAAACCGAAACTACCATATTGGTTTTTCATTATATTCCTTTCAATGTTACTATACATATATATACATGTCGAAGCATATATTAACTCTGGATTAGAACATAATTATTGTTCCCTTGACCATATTTACAGAATACCATGGACAGAAATCATCATGTTCAAAACCATGTGCGAAATCCATGCACAAAACCATAGGTAGGTCCACCCAACTAATATAGGGTCCAAAAAAAAATACCTAAGGCACTGCCCTGGACCTCGTGCAAGGGGGCAGTACAAGGCAGGGGGGGGGGCAATAGCTGCCCTTATGACCCCCCTACAATGCCCGGCGCAACGTACAATGGGGGCTACCACCCCCCTACGCATGGGGTAGTCGTGGAAAGAATATAACACAACCCAACAAAAATAATCCTAGGAAGCATATCCAATATCCACCTATGCATTACATCATGGAAGGAGGTTCCACAACAGGAATGGGTACATGGATTCATTCATACATTAGAGACAATCCCTAAGAACTGGTACTTAGAAACAGAGCTTTGACATGGTACAATAAATTGAGCAGACATGGTTGATGGCTTCATATTAACATTCAGCTTTGAGGATGATTTCCCATACATAGATTTGGCCCTTTAGACAGTTAAGAAGAAGACCTTTGAGAATGCAACCCAATTGACATGGAAACAACCTGATTGGGTTGTGCAGTTATCAAATGCACTAGAATGTTATAACCTTAATGCAAAAGAAGAATAAGATCCTCACAACATCGACATAACAAAATCAGAGGCATACCGCAAAGTAAATGGACATGAGCTAGAGATACCAGACATAACGAAGACACCGAAGACTAAGAAGGTGAACATATGATTAGAAAAGGAACCCAAATTTGCAACAATATAAAACTATTGGGATGAAAGTACAGTCAGTAAAGTTACAGAGTTACTTCATTAATACCAAAAAAAAATTCCAACCAATTTTTTAGAGATTAAGGGTATAATAGGAGATCTAGGAGTCATGAAGATTCCCCTTAAGCTTGATGTAAAGCCAGTCAAACAAAGACCTTACAGGCTGAACCTGAAGTATAAGGAGAAAGTAAAGATAGAGCTTGATAAGATGATAGCAACAGGAATTATTGAACCAGTAGAAGAATCAAAATGGGTGAGTCCTATGGTGGTGCAAGAAAAGAAGACTCAAGGAGAGATTAGGATATGTGTGGACCTGAGAAAGTCAAATGATGCATGTTTACACAATCCCTTCCCTACCCATTTCACATATGAAGTGCTAGACATTGTAAGAGGTCAGGAAGCTTACTCATTCACAGATGGATTTTTAGGTTATCATCAGATCAAGATTGCACTTGAAAATCGGCAGAAGACCACATTTGCTACAGAATGGAGCTCATATCAATACATAGTAATGTCGTTTGGATTAAAGAATGTGCCTGCTATATTTTCTAGAATGGTGGTTGCAGATTTTAAAGAATATATCCAAAAAAAATGGAGGTATATTTTGATTATTGAATAGTATTTGGGTTGCTAAGAAAATATATTGAAAGTTTAAGACTTATGCTCGACACATATAGACAACATCAGATTTTGTTGAACTTAAAGACATGCATATTTTGTGTACACTTCGACATATTGTTGGGGCATATTGTTTGCAAGCAAGGACTAATGGTGTACCCTGCTAAGATTGTTATCATTGTGAATTTTCATCCACCTAAGATAGTAATACAGCTTCGCACTACATTGGGACATACTGGGTATTATATGAAATTCATCAAGGGGTATGCGTAGATCACTGCGCCTTTGGAGAAATGGTTAAAGAAGGATGTAACTTTTGAGTAGAATGAAGAATGTCAAAAGAGCTTTGACATATTGAAAGAAAAATGGTAGTTTCACCTATATTAGTGTTCCCTTATTGGAATAAGGAATCCCATGTCTATGTGGATGCCTCTTGTATAGATTTGGGAGTAGTATTGGAACAACCTGATGTAGGAGATATTGATCATACTATAGCTTTTGCAAGTAGAAACTTATCTAAATCAGATAATAATCACACCACTACAGAAAGGGAAGGATTAACCATGGTGTATGCTTTGTAGAAATTTAGACACTCTTTGTTGGGATTACATTTTAAAATGTTTACAGATCATTTTGCATTGAAGTATTTGGTTAACAAGCATGTCTTAGGAGGAAAGATTTGCAGATTGTTACTATTATTCCAGGAATATGTCTTTGAAATCATTGTTAAACCAGGAAGACTAAATGTAGCACTTTATCATCTATCAAGATTGGAAACAGGGGAAGAACTAACCATCATAGAGGATAATCTCCCTGATGCACAATTATTTGCAATCAGAGTTGTAGATGACCACTTTGAAGATATCATTTAGTTTTTGATCACATGGATGGCTCCATCAACATATAATACGCAGCAAAAGAAAGAATTAGTGGTTAAGGAAGCTGAATTTTCATTAATAGAAAGATAGTTATATAAGATGGGACTAGATGAAATATTGCACAGATATCTTCCTGAACATGAAAGACAGATTATTCTAACAGAAGCTCATGATGACGCAGCTGGTGGACACTATGAAGGCAAAGCTACTCCGCAAAATATTTTTAGAGTTGGATTTTGGTGGCCTACTCTACATAAATATGCAAAGGAGTACTATAGAGCATGTGATATGTGTCAAAGAATAAGAAAACCTTCAAGAAGAAATGAGATGCCATTTGTTTCACAAGTTGTATTGCAAGTCTTTGATAAGTGGGCTATTATTTTTTTGGACCCATCAACCCACCTAGAAAGAGGATTGGTGCGAGGTACATAATTATAGCAATTGATTACTTGACAAGAGGGGCCGAAGCACAACCAGTAAGGGATTACAATGCAGATACTGCTACGAAGTTTATTTTTGAGTATATATTATCTAGATTTGGATGTCCAAATATTTTGATGAGTGACCAAGGTTCTCACTTCCTAAATAAAACTATTCAAGCATTAACTGAGGAATTCCAAGTTTATCATCAAAAGAGTACCCCATATCACCCTCGGGCCAATGGAACAGTAGAAGAATTCAATAATATTTTGAAGAATGCAATTGAATAAGGTATGCAACGTTTACATAGATGACTAAGACCTTAGAATCCTAGCAGCTTTATGGGCTTATAGGAACACATGTAAAAATTTGACAGGTCAAACACCCTTTAGGTTAGTTTATGGCCAAGAATTTGTGATGCCCATAGAGTACATAGTGCCTAGCTTGAGGATTGCAGTTTTTATCGATATGGCAGACCCTAATATAATGGATGAAAGAATGTTATAGTTGATTGCTTTGGAAGAAGACAGATTTATAGCAGGATTCCATTAGCAGGTACAAAAAGAAAGAGAAAAGGCTTGGCATGACAGACATATTAAGTAGAAGAAGTTCCAGGTAGGAGACCTTGTTCTCCTCTATGACAGTAAGTTTATAAAATTTCCAAGAAAATTCAAGATGCATTGGTTGGGCCCCTACATTATCAAGCATATTACTGATGGAGGCACAGTTCAATTAGCAAAGTTAAATGGAGAATTGATCTAAGGAAGAGTAAATGGAAGCAGGTTGAAGTTGTATAGGGACAACCCTGTCCCTAAAGCCTCGCTCTAAAGGAGAAAGGAGAAAATTTTTGTTTCCACCTGCAGTTGAAAGTGGGCAATGGAATATAAACTATGTTGTAGAGAGCTTTGATGTAGGAAGTTATTTCACTACATTCTGGATTATGTCGAAGTTCATAGGAGCCCCGATGTAAAACGGGATGTTTGCTACAATATGGATGTGTCGAATTTGCTGGAAAAAAAATATATATATATGACTGTTAAAAGGGAAAGTTAATGTTAAAACACGCAGAAAGTTACATTTATGAGGACATATTGGAAAGATCTAGGGATAGATATGTAGTTAATGAACACAATCTGAGCTAATGATGAGGTTAGAAACTTGAAATTGCTATAAAAAGCTGCATCCCACCAAAATGTAACACTTTTCTAAATTGAGAGTCTGAGTGTTGTTATTATGAAGAAATTGCAGAGAATTTTTGCATGAACATCTTGTAAACTGAAGAATTTGTTTGTGTATTCAACAAGAAGGGCTTAGCCGGAGTTATGGAGGTAGTAGCTGAAGTAGTAGCTGGTGCGCCCGCAACAACCATTGGTACTCCCACAACAGCATCAACTGCAACAGCATCATGACAAAAACAATGGAGATATCCATGGAAGAAACCAACCAAGGAAGAGAGAACATAGAAGAAACAAGATAAGAAACCCATCAAAGAACTTGAACAAGTCAGAAACAGTGAAGAAGAAGTGGAGCACGCAGAGCAGATGGAAATAGATGGCACAACATTTCCATCACCTCTCCCACCATATATTTCGCTGAGAAAAATGAATGATAAATTAGTGAAAGACTTGAAGGATGCAAATTTTGGCACCTTAACACCCCTATTGCAAAAGGAAGTACCATTTACTGGGGAATTACTTGGGAAAATATCATAGTTGAAGTTTTCATAATACAACTTAAATGATATGAATAAATACCCATGGTTCGCACCAGACTAATATCTGAAACAAGTAAACTACCCAAAGAGTGGTGTAAGGAGATTAGAGCCGCAATAGTGGGAAAATGGATTGGTTCAGTCAGGATTGATGAACATGATGAATGCACTGCACTTCGGTAGAAGTCACGGGAGCACGGCGTGTGTGTGACAGTTACTCATGCTAGTGCACGATGGATTCTTATGGATGGGAAATAAGATCCCTACAGATCCAATGTTGGTATGGAGAATCACCAGACTGTCATATCAAGGGCGGAACCCCGCAGAGGAATTCGCTGGAAAATATCAGGACCATGCCATAGCTGACAGCGTGAAGAAGAAGTTCGTTCTGACAAAAGGAAAGAGGGGAAATGATATAAACTCAATCAGTGACCAGGCAATTCGCTTCGCGACACACACATTGGCTGGAAAGATCATTAGAAAGTGCTGAGATAACGAATTCCAATGGTAGTTTCATTAGTTGCATAGTGCGCCAATGGGGTTCGTAACAACTGGGCCGAATACCTTTGCAAAAAATTTAGGATGACTGTCGTGAGGTCCAGGGAAAAGGTATAAATTTCACTACGCTTGGCTAATTTTCATAGTTGCAATGTTGGCATGGAAAGAGTTGGAGCATTTGCAGTTCCCTCTGGTAGCTTCAAATGATTGTCAAGCCGCACGGTATGCCTCCTTGTGGTATACCACTCAACCATCGCGAGGAATGGAAAATAAGATGTTTTTCGTATTATATCACATGGATTTACATATGTTAGTGAACCATCACCCTCACTTGTCGTCGAGCCTATCTGAACAGTATAGCTCTATTGCAAAGTTAAAAGTTAATTTCCATAAAGTATATATAGAAGATCGTAGGGACAAAATGAAGAAATGGAACTCACTGCCATACTTAGTAACAGAATACGATCTCCTCACATTAGTACAACAATGGTGAATAGAATGGACGACTCTGCTAGAGGAAGAGGAAAAAGATAGTATGACAGAGGAGGACACCTTGTAGCATGGTGAAGCGAGTAGAAAGAAAAAAGGTAAGGATGAGAAAGAATCAAAGGAAGAGGAGAAACCTGACGAGGGTCACCAAGATCCTCCTAAAGGAGATGAGAAAAATAAGGAGTCTGAAAAGACAGAATAGAACAAGTTGCCGCAGAAAAGAGGAAAGCACGAAGCGAAGCTTTCACAAAAGTTAAGAAGAATCATAAGGTAGATAAGATGAAGGATATCACGCTAATGGTCCTTACTGATGGGAACCTAGAGAAGATTAGGAACAAGCTACACAAGGCAACGACAAAATCGTGGAATAAGTTGGAAGATCGCTACAGAGCACTTCTCATAGGTGTGCAGGAGTGGATCATAGAACTTAAAATTTTGGCACAGAAAGTTAGATAGCCAACATAGATAGAGGAAAGGATTGGAGAAGAAAGGCAAATAGAGCCTACACTTTCAGCAAGGTTAGCAAAAATACCCGTTGGAGCCCTACATTTTGACTCCGTCGAGGTACAGCAGCAATAAAAAGGGTGGAAGCATGTCAACATGAACATTGCAGCAATACCATTGCAGATATTACATAAGCTACGCTTGGAAATAATAGAGGATCTGAAGTTGTGCGAACATCACACTTTGCAGCTGAACATTCAGCTAGAAAAAGAGTGGTCTTCACTACCGCAGAAGCTTGACTAAATGATCCAGGAGAGGGATCAAGGAGTTCAACAACAACAGAATATCAAGGAGGTGATTGACGCAACATGCAAAGATATTTTAGACCTTGATGTCTGAGAAGAAGAGCCGGTAGAGGACAAGGTTGTGAAGCTCGACTTTGCAGTGAATGGACACAAGGAAAATATCACCACAATACATTTTAAATATGAAATGCAGATCAGTGAGTTGCAGATGAAGTTGCAGCCAACCACGCCATCGGAAGTAAGATAACAGATGGAGACTGACCTATAGGCAGCAATGGTTGGTATCTCTACAGCAGTGGTAGACTGTGTGAAGTTGTTGGATGAAAGTTTACATATTTGGACTTCACTGCAGGAAGATCCAAATGAGCAAAAACTACAGGAAGACATTCAGCAGAATCAGTTGTAGTTAGAAGAGATTCGGGCATCTGTGAGGACCTTACCAATCTTGCAAAAGCTTTCCAAGATCAACAAGGGAAATTCCCTCCATAAAAAATATCAAGGAGCTATAAAGGAAGAACAGGTTTTAACAAAGAGGACTCAGCCATGGTAGGGTGAAGCTCTCCAACTATCACAGGTAGTAGATGAAAAGTTTCAACAGCTTCAATAGAGGGAAACAACAAGCACTCTTGGAGGAAGCATGGAGTGAAGAGAATTAAGTGACAGAGACTCTACAGAATTTCAACAATGCCTATAACAGCATCGCAACAAAGATCATAGGCAAAGTGGCTAAGTGACTTGGGACGAGTCACATGTGAGTGTTGGGGGACTGTTGGGCGCATCCCAACTTGGCCTAGATTTGGTAAATATTGGGCATGGAATCCCCCCACAACATGTTTTGGGGCTCAAAGCCCAAGTTTTGGTCAAATGTATTATAAGACTCTGCGAATTTCGGGCGCGAAGCGCGAAGTATAGGTTGAGTCATAGGGTTGTCCGCCCTAAGTGTTGTAATGTAATGTAATGTCATGTTGGCCTACCCATGGTCCGCGAAACATGGGATTGTATAAATATAGTGAGGCTCTAAGTTGTAAAGAGAGGAGCTAAGCATCGAAGGAGTGAAGATAGAGCATAGAGTAAGAGTCTAAGTGTATTGGGTCATAGTAGTGGGAAGATGCTTTGCAGCCGAGTGCACAAAAGCCTAGTAGAGTCCGCAGCTGAGTGCACGGACCCCTGTAGCTGAGTGCACAGGGCAGTGTCGAGTCTATAACCTTGAATGAAGAATAATAAAGAGAAGTTGATTCCAAATTCGGTGCATCTGCTTGTGTATTGCATTCTTTACATTTATACTATTTTGTTTATCGCGCGCACTTATATGATTGTTGGATATATTGTTAATTATCACTAGTCTTACACAGATAAGATAAGTAATCAGGTAATAACAAGTTAAATAGCAAGGAACTTGGGTATAATATGGATCATGCCTCGAGTAGGGTTGCACGAAGGCAGCATCACATGTTGTGAGGGACTAATAGGTGCGCATAGTGACGTGCGCGCAAGGTCAAACTACAGACTGCCATAAGCTCATCAGACATCCCCAAGGTGCGAAAACCTGGTTCTAGTACCCTACCATACTACTTCGGGTAAGACCTCAGTCTGCGCTCCGCAGACTGTTGCTGAAAGGGCTAGTAGTACCGGGATTTGCTTGGCTAAATCACTTCTGAACCTGGGTCAAGCCCATACAAGCCAGCAAATGGTTATGTTGTCGGGACTGGGATCTGCATAAGGGATGTCGATGTCGTGCCACTGGAATCCAATAATGAAAGAAATTGAAGAGTGGTTGGACAAGAAGATTCACGAGTTCGCGACACAGGAAAACAGAAATCCACGAGTATTTAAGGAACAGTGGTCGGAGCGCTACTTGTATACGAAAATCCATGAAATTTTCTTTGCATCCTTTCCTTTTGTGTTGTATGAGTGGATCACAAAGCTAGCAGACAGTTAGGGAAGGTGTAGGCTTGACAAACCAATAGTGTGGACTCCGAAATTAGTGCGCATACTAGAAGTGTCAGGAGATAAGATTGCGCGAGTTGTGGACCATTAGCTCGACCAAATTATAGGAGGATTTATCACTGAGTTTGCGGTAGATATGACCGTCAGCTACAGTGAGGCGGAGTGACGTTTCCTCAAGGGACCGCAAGGTAAGTATATAAAATCTTTGAACACTTTGATTAAGATGCTATTGTGTGAAAAGTGGGTTATGCGAATAAATTAATGTTTGGGACTACGTGAAGTGGGAAGATATACAGAAGCGGAAGTAGTGAAGAATTGGAAACCATTCCCTTAATTTCCCCCTCGCGGGAAAGAGAGGAAGAGCTCGCAAAAGTTTCTCTGAGAAGCACGGTCAGTCTAATAAGGCAGTGAATTCCGCGCTTACCACCTCCACTTACACTGCCACCTGTCTCACCCTCCTCACCCCCATCTCCACCCACCCCACCTCCGCCACAACCACAGTTCAGTATGGCGAGTGTGATCAAACTACTAGTATTTAGAGGAGTAGGGAATGAAGACCCGGACCAATTCTAGTTCATGGTAAGAGCAGTATGGGAAGCATAAGGAGTCGTGGATGACAATATCAAGAAGGCTACACTGGTGAGCATGTTGCAGGATCACGCATTAACATGGTACATCAAGCATTCTAATGACCATCCATACGCAGGAATTGTAGAAATCTAGACCATGTTGAACAGGGAATTTAGCAGGCCAAGGTCAGAAACACAATCAATCATCGGGTTTAAGGAGATCACGATGCTCCCAGGCGAGACCCCCTGGCATTTCAACCAAAGACTGAAGGGTATGATTCGCGAAGCCAACATGACGTTTATGGATGGACAACACCGCACATGGTTTGTAGCATCACTAACACCGCAGTTACGTACGGCGTTGTCACAGCAAAAAATTTCCACCCAGGCCAAAGCTTTGGAGTTGGCGATGAGATTGCATGAGACCCCTATAAAAGACCCTGGTTTGGGAGTCCAACAAATCCATACACAATTGTAAAATCTGTGTTTGGAGATGTAGAATTTGAAATAGGATAGGACACCTCGGCTAGAGGCACACAAGGAGGTATGGTACATAAAATGCAAAGGCTAGGGACACGACAGGGACCACTGTCTAGTGTTCGCGAATTACTTGGTAGGAGGAGGGCCGATGCCATTAAGACCTGAGGCACAAGACCAAACGCAGTGCCTGCATTATGGTGCGCGATCTGTCATATAGGAGGAAAGCACACTACGAATAATTGTCATCTATTGCAGAAGTATACGTAGACGTCCCAGCAATTGTTTTGTAATTTCTGCAAGTCGGTAGGCCATGATGAGAGCACCTATAGAAGATACAAACTAATTATGGATTGGACTCCTACCTACATGGTGTAGGTAGAAACGCGAGCCCTCGATCCAAATGCAAGAATGGCACGCACTAGATTTCAGGGGCGCGGTCAAGGTCGAGGTGGAATGGGGCCAGGAAGGGGTCGCGGAAAGTTAATTTGTTATAATTATGGAGGGCCAAGGCACTATGCCCATGACTGTACAAACCTGACAAGGACATCATGTTTTTACTGTACTCAGTTTGATCATGAGACAAAAGACTGCCCTACATTGATAGCGAGACTGCGCAAAAAAGTGGTACTTCAGCCCCCTCCGACTCAGAATCTACAAATGATGAGGTCTGAGCCGCATGAAGAAGACCCGAATGTAAACATGATGCTCACAAGCAGTATGACCACTGGCGATGATAAAGGTAAGCAGTCAGAAGAAAGTGAGTGCGTTATCAATGCTCCTACAAAGGAACCGGAATTTGATTTAGAACGTGTGAAGTAAACATTCATGGAAGCTAAGAAGAGCTTCACAGAGGCCTCCACTTCAGGTATTAAGGATCAACTAGAACCAGGGATGGATCCTTCAATGCTCACTACCTTTCTGGAGACATGCATGAAACTGCTATGTGACAGAAAGGCAGTAAAAGGACTACAAGAACTTATCACTAAGTGCGCGGAGTTAGGTGAGCTGCACATGGTCCAGAAACTTGGTAAGCATGCATTGTGTACAGGAAGGGAAATGAGGTTGACTGTGCAAATTGGCGAGTATGAAATGGATCATGAAATCTTGGATCCAGGATCGGATGTGAATGTACTGCCAAAACAAACATGGGAATGCATGGGTAGACCCGCACTACAGTGGTCTCCTATTCAGTTACGAATGGCGAACCAACAGAAGATATTACCCATGGGAAGATTACAAGGGTTAACAGTAGACATTGAAGGTGCGAGCACGCGGGTAGATTTTGAAGTGATAGAGATTGTCGATGACAGTAATCATTATCCCACGCTACTAGGAATAGACTGAGCTATCGATATGAACAACGTCATAAATCTGAAGAAGCGCAAAATGATCTTTGAAAAAAAGTCACTACACATAGTAGTACTGCTAGATCTTGCAAAAGGAGTGCGATACACTGAACTGGTGCACAACGATGATAGTGATGACAATCTCGATTGTATTTACAAGATAACCATGTGAGAAGAGGATTGGGTGAATTCGACTGTAGGTGGAAGGATTTCGTGGGAGCACGAAAGCTCCTACACTTCGGATTCAGATGAAGAGATAGAGCGATGGCAGAATTGGTAGCACGAAGTAACAACGCTTAATTGCAACATGATGGTTAGATCACTGCATTGCATGAAAAAAAAGGCTAGGGATCTGCCTACATATGATGGGTTGATAGCGGTGGATGAATTACTGAACAAATTTGAAAGCGCAATACCATAATAGCAATGGTTCGATGCTTTGAAGTTGGCACTACGTGCAACGCCTGCACTATGGTGGGGTATGCATCAAGGAAGTTTTGAGGACTGGCGTGGATGCAGAAGGATGATGCACCTATGCTTTGGAAAACCCCAGCTCGGAACAAGAGCCAGTCAGCAGGGGCGAGACAACTTGCGCAGCCACCTTTCCCGATGGGTACGGATATATGTTGTACAGCCTGCACAAGCAAACACCACTCCCAAAATAGAGAATCGAAACAAACCGAAGCATCAGGAAAGGCGACGGACACTACCAATTATCCACGGAGAAGCATTCGATAGGGTGTGTGAAGTACTGAACAGGGTTCACCAGGTGAGACGCACTGATTGGGACCTGCACATACCAGCGGTTTGATGGGCCTATAGGACCATGTGAAAAACCTTCCAAAGGTGTGGAACAAAGTAGAGACCATAATTTCTAAAGAGAATGCAAAGAGGAATCCACCTGCAAGAGCTCCCACAGTTGTGACAGGGATCGAAGACCAAGACAAAGAAATCACACAGCTACGCGAGGTTGAACACATAAAGATTCAGGAAGCCATTCGGCGAGGGAACATAGACTTCACGAACTCGAAAAATACTGGGTACGACTGAGGAAGAAAATCATTTTGAGGGATGCCATGATCAAGAGGTTGGAAAACGAGATCAAGCAAGCATTTCTCGTCGATAAACCAAGGATGACAAGACAAGGTGCGGATGATCATACCACTAGATTAGAATATTGTCGCTGAGAAATTATGACTCTGCTAACATGGCTACGACTGTATCTCACCAAACGTAGTAACCAGGGGAGCACACTACATATGAAAGAAAATGCGGCGTCGGCTGTCGTGAGGGAAATTGAGGATTTTCTGCAAACTATACTAGAAGGGGATTTGAAGCCTCGCACAGGTGGTGCGACCACCTGACTAGCCGTAGGAAGCACAGTCTCAGTGCTCCAGGCAGTTGAAAGAGAGCACGGGACTGTTGTGGAGGTAAATCCTCTCTACGGACAGAGACGATCCCTACTAGCCCAAACCGGGTCTAGCAACAATCACACATTGCTACCACGCAAGTTCCTAATTGCAAATAAAAAGTAGATGGTGAGAACCTACTTGGATTCCAATGCTAGTATTCGTCGAAGAGATGTCGCCTTCGTTCCTTTGCTTTGGCTGGTCACGATCCACACGATCTCCATGATTAGATACCTGCACATGCAAAGAACAACATGAAAACAAGCATAAAATCTAGTAGATGCAATTATATATCAGTTAGAAAAGATATAACTCAACATCAAACATGAAACAATGAGAGTGGAACCATAATGATAGTCATCTATTATTGATAAATAATAGAGAAGAGTACAACCAAAGTTCTGACGTCGAATCCTTCTCAAGAGGGTCCAGCCAGTCTCTCAAGCATTCACCCTTGGAGGTAGATCTCCCAAGACAAAAACTCTCTCTCACACAAGTTTACACAAGAAAGAAACACTTCATAACCTTCCTTAAGCTCTCTAGCAATCCCACACTTTTCACACCAACTACCTATCAAGTTCACACACTAGCAGCAACACTCCAAGCACTATCCATTCCAAACTAGCTACTCATGGCAATGGTAGAGGCTTAAATAGGAGAAGGAGTCTCCATGAATGGTGGGAGGATGAGCTTATCTCCAAGGAAGGTGGCTCCAATGACGAAACAGACATGCCAGAGAAGGGAGGGCGACATTTACAAGGCCAACAACCAGGTCTGGAGTCATCTGGAAGGCCGGCTGTTAGAACAAACTCACCCAAACTGGATCAGTGCGGGTCCATAACTGCACTGGAGCGCTGACATCGCAGCTGAATAACAAAGAAGGTCGTGTCAGCGCGATCAGGTATGAATAACAGACGCATTGTCACATGAAATTCGACCAGCGCGGGAAACCCGTGTGCTTCCGCGCTGGCAGCGCATTCCGTCTGTTATGGAGTGCCCGTCAGCGCATTTATCTTGACCACAGTCGCGCTGATAGCAAAAACTTTGGCAAAGTGGGTCATTTGGCAACATTAGAGAGCATGAGCATGATTGACTTGGACTCATGACACAGTAGGAAGACTGACAGGGAGACAGTGACAAATTACTGTGTAACAGATGCCCCCTAAAGCATGAAGCCCGAGAGAGTGGGAGGGGTGAAATGCTTTACGAAACTGGCTGAACTGGAACACCACCAGGAAGAACCTGCACGTATATACATCTGATAATCGATTACATGTAGTCCAGGCATGGGCGCAGCCATCCAAAAGACATACGAAGGAGGTCTGTGGTATGGACGCAGCCACCCAGCTAAAGAGACCATGATGATAATAAAGGTATGGTCGCAGCCATCCATGAAGACTCAGGTATGGGCGCAGCCATCCATCAATGAGTCATGTAATGATTATAATAATCCACAAAATCGCAACCTGGATTGCAATAGACAAAATCCAGGGTCTTGCGCTCCATCTCGACCCGAACAAAGTACAAGTCTGAGCATGTGAATATGGGAGTTGAAGTCGAACATGCAAGAACATCGTCTGATTACCAGTCAATGATGAAAACTGTTAACAAACGCGAGAGGGACCAACAATAATGACAATGGTCCTCAAGGTACTATAGGTACAATCCATGGCGTGTGAATCAATGAGCTGGCGTCGAACACCCGCAGAATCATTCGATCGGAGGCCGATGATGAAAACCTCGCGTCAAAAACGAAGAACCTGCCATTGAGGCATGCAGGTTCTAAGGCACCGAAAGGAGTCTCTAGATCATCTTCCTGGATAATGAGCTGAAGTCGACAGGAAGTGACCTTGATCAAAGGTGGGCCATAGTGTTTCCCACATCATTGACACGAGACAGAGGAAGAATGTTGTGGTGAATCAGAAGTATGTGAGGTATCAGAGGGAGGTTGTAATTCTGTAGAGGTAAACTTCTCTTGAACATATCGACGACACGACAGTGGACTTGGCAGTATTTGACATCAACGGATCAAAGGTTATGGTGACGAGGCAATGAGTATATGAGAGGTCAAACAGAATAACCCAAACCCACGGAGGCTAGTGTAAAAATAAAATGAGATGTCCCCACCCAGACACGAATGCAGACAAGTGCGATGTTCAAGAGCGACATACTGCCGACACGACAATAATTATGGATCCATTTTCCCCACCATTTCTGGCAAGTACCCTGATTATTTTTTGATGACAAGCTTGACGGCGATAGCATATGCTTGGAAGGCGTCATTTCGACGGAGTCTGATGTCATTAAGTTTTAACGAGTCTGACAAAGGAAGAACTCGGCATCTTTTTTTGTTTAGAGAGTCTGAAAAGACAGCAGAAAAGAAAACTCCAGGGGGGTCCTTTTTCGTAAAGTTGTGTCTCTCGAGCCCGAAAAAGTATAAAACAATGCTCGAAAGAACCGCCCGACCAGTATGATCGAGGAGTACTTTTCGTAAGTAGTGACTTCGACCCGAAAAAGTAGAAAAGCGATCAGAAGTACGTTGTTTTGGAGCCAATAACGAGTTTGAAACGACAAAAACCCGGCAATCTTTTTAGTTTAAACGGTCGAAAAAAGAGCTTTAAAGGCGACCACCTCTCATTCTTTTTAACGAGCCGAGAGGGCGGGCTCGGCCATCTTTTCTTATTTTACGTCGAAAAAGAGCTTAAAGATGACGTTTCGGGATCAAGTGTGTATAGGACCGTTGCGATTCCACCGGTATGAGAATCTGCACAAGAAACACCGCACGCGTAAATCTGTTCGAGATAATACGGACCACACGCATAAAAACATAGTAAAACTATATTGGCACCAAGCACATGGTAAAAAACATCACAAAAAACCCACATTTATGAAAAATAATACTTAATTATGAAATTTTACCATAAATAGGGGGGTAAAAAAGTTTTTTACCATTGTTACCATTTGGAGCTGTGGAGGACGTGGTGGAGCTGCGAGGTTGACGAAGCAAATTCCATCCCGTGCACACATCAACCATCCTGAAGTCTGTTCCAAGTAGGTTCACCCTCCTCTGCGCTCCATTTTGAAGTGTTTTAGCTGCATTCTAACGGTGGGAAGTGTTAGTTTGGGCGAATTTTTTGAACTTCAATTCGCTCTCGGTCAGCGCGGATTTCCTTATCGGGTCCGCGCTGATCGAAAAATATTTACACAGACCACCCCAGGATCAGCACGGAAGAGTGATGTACTTCCGCGCTGACCCAGGAAAAAAATCAAAGGGTGCCATGATACGCGCGACTGTTTTTAAAACAGTCACACTAATGCCGCGAAATAAGTTTTTTAACAAATTGAACGTGTGAAACTTTATGGACAGGGCCCTGATGAATTTTTGTGATCATGCAGGGTAAAATGGCATTCGTTTGGCAGGAGCGAGCTCATGATAATGAGGATATAGCGGCATTTGCCGATGCTGGGTGTCGTAATGCAATGCGGGCATGCGGGTTGCTCAAATTCTTCCTAACTCCGCGCCTGCGAGCACAGCCTGACCTTCTTGAGTTCCTGATCAGAGCCTGGAATCCCACTGATGGGAAATTTGTGATTCGAGGCCGAGACATTGAGTTCGACTATACAGATATCTATTTCCTGACCGGGTTATCACGTCGAGGTGAGATGCCCATTCTAGAGGGGCAGTGACCTAGTGGTGAAACTCTGGATATGCTGATGGCCCGGGTGTGCCCACAGGCACACAAGACGCGGAGTGGGAAAGTAGCTATTCCTGCGGTGGAGGACATCGTCCTTCGAACCATACTCTTCATGGTGACTCGGGCAGCGGGCTCCCTGGCCAATCACGAGGCTTCGAAGAAACATCTTTTATTGGCTCTCAAATGTTTAAATCCCACTATATTCAACTGGGCAGCAGCAGTAACAACTAGTATGAAGAGACAGCTGACCAACTGCCGACGTGGTGAGTCGAAGCAGTTTGGCTATGGGTCAATTTTAGTCCCGCTCATGCTGGAGCGGGTACCGGCATTACAGCTACAGGACATGGTCGTGGATCCACCCAGAGGCCCTCGAGAGACGAGGGCCAGTCGATGGGGCCATTTCATGCCACAAGGAGGTGGTGGCCGACCAGTGGCATGGGGAGTATACTTCCTAGAGTGGCTGGATCGGCAGACTAATTTTGTGGAGGACTGGCCATATGCTGGCATAGACTTCCGTGGAGACCCAGACATGCCACTGCCTGCTGGAGAGCAGTGGGACGATGGTGGTAAGCCACTTGATCTCTTTTTGATTTTTTTTTATTTTTGTTAATGTTTTTGATTTTTCACGTACATATCTTAACGATGAATGCTATGGTATGCAGATGTAGGACCGGCGAGACCCCTTGGTCTGGCCCCAGAGGCGCGGAGGGATGCTCAGGGCATCGGAGCTCTAGCCCTAGCTCATCCAGGAGTCGATACGATGGAGACTGTGATACAGAACCTCGAGGGCTTATTGGCAGGGATTCCAGATTACCAGGGGATAGAGGAGGTCCCCATAGCATCTCAGATCCATACAGTGGGGGTAGAACCCAGGATGCACCGCCTTTTGAGGCGGGTGGCACGGGCGGCTGCAAATTATAGAGAGCATAACCCACCACAGTAGACATCTAGGTCTTTATTTCCTACTGATGGTTTTTTGAGAGACATGTGTCTCAGATGTACCGAGAACACAGGCCTTATCTAGACATATACACTTATTTTTTGAGCGCCTTGGTGTGCCACATGATATATATATATATATATATTCCTATGGTTTATTATTGTGCTTTTATGTGCTTGCTTGTATGATGTTTTGATTATAAATTACGCAAATGTCTATCTAATACATGATTAGCTAATGCATCAGATAATGTGTTTAATCGTCGTGGAATATGTTGATATGTGATAAAATCAAAATTCCTTTCTAACAATTTAACACGTAAGTACAACCTTAAAATGTGACGGTCTCTGACAGAATATCGCCCATTGAGCTGATGGACGACAAGTTGAGAGTCTAGGTTAACAACCAATGTACGAATATTGAGATTAATCGCCTCGGCTAATAATTCAATTACAGCACTATATTCAGCGACATTGTTTGTAGTACAACCTAAACACACACCTTGAAGATCTATCAACTCACCGTGAGGATCGTAGATCACCCACGCCGCAGAGGACAAATTACGAGTGTTGCGGCAGGCACCATCAGCGAAACCAATATAAGGTGCACCCGACATCTGCACAAGAAGCAAAAAACACAATAAGGAGCAATCACGCTTTTCACACCAAGCCAAAAACATGAAAACATACACACACACACACACTTGCTAAGACACACGCATGTATTCATCGAAGTGCATGAATCATGCATAGTACTTTTTCAAGTACAGCCCATTGCGGGGCTTATCAAGAGGATTACCTTCGTAGTCAACTAGCTCGTATGCCCCTTTTTGCAACACTCTCTTTACAATGTAAGGGCCTAGCCACATGGGCTCGAGTTTGCCTGCCCCCAGCTTGTCATTGGATTGGTCGTATAGCAGGACAAGGTCTCCCTCAACAAAGGAACGAGGATGAATGGTATGGTCAAAATGAGTCTTGACTCTCTTCTTTTGAGCTTCGATGGCTAGAGAGGCTAGGCGACAGGTCTCGTCCAACCGTTCTAGATAAAGAAGCCGTTCCTCCACCGGAGTGGTGTTGGGAAGCAACTCGATGGCTATTTTCAACGAAGGAATTTCACATTCTATAGGAAGGGTAGCCTCCAGTCCATAAACTAGTTGAAATGGAGTGAAACTGGTGGCATCCTTCACAGAGGTCCGATAGGCCCACAAGGCGGGAAACAACATCAGATGCCAATTAGACTTATGCATGTCAACAGTACGTTGAAGCATCGTAACCAAAATCTTGTTAACGGCTTCAACTTGTCCGTTGGACTGAGGATAGTACGGGGTCGAACTATCATGCCGTAAGCCTAGTTGGGTTGTCAGTTCAGTCATCATGTGATTACAGAAATGCTTTCCGTGATCCGTGACGATGGCCTGTGGAACTCCGAACCGCGTAATAACATGATTGAACAAAAACTGCACCGTTGTATGACCGTCTTCAGTTAATGTGGGCATCGCCTCGGCCCATTTTGTAAAGTAATCGACGGCAACGATAATAAACCCATGCCCCCTGGCCGAGCGAGGCTTACAGGTTGTATAATCAATGCCCCATTTTGCAAAAGGGCCTACGGTCACTATAGGGTGCAGCGGGGTCGGTGGCGCATGCATCTTCCGCTGGTATATCTGGCATGCATGACATGAGCGGACAGCAAGAATGCAATCCTTAAAAATGGAGGGCCAGAAATAACCAGCGCGAAGGATTTTTTGAGTTGTGGCATATCTAGACATGTGGCCACCACAGGCGCCAGAGTGGCAATCATTTAGAACTTTCTCAGCCTCTTCGAGGGTAAGACATCGGCGGAGAACAGAGTCAACGCCGAGACGGTACAGGGTGTCCCCTATGATTCGATAGGGTTGAGATTGATGGCGGATCCGCTGCCGAGCATCTTTGGATACAGCAGGGCGAAAAGAGGACGTTTGTAAATAAACGATAATATCCCCGTACCAGGGATCGAGGGTGCTGATCAGAAAAAGAGTTTCGTCCGGGATATGATCCTCTGAAAGAGAGGGTGCAGAAGGAGATGGCAAAGAACAGAGTAATTCAGCAAAGACGAGAGACTTCTTAAACTTGGCAGCAGTAAATTCCAAGTCAAACTCTTGGAGGATTACGATCCACTTTGAGTATTTGCCCCCCAACAACTGACGCAACAAAATGTACGTCATCGGGTTGCAGTCAGAAATCACGGTCATGGTGTGCAATAGGATATAATGCCGGAAACGTTGGACGGTGCACACAGCGGCCAATGCCAACTTCTCAACATAAGCGTAGCGAGTTTCCGTATCCAGGAGGTTGCGGCTGAGGTAATAGATAACGTGCTCATTGCCATCATCATCATCCTGCACTAGAACCATGCCGACAGTGGTATCGGCGGCAGCCAGATAGAGAGTATAATCACGATGGCAGTTCGGAGGTCTCAATAATGGAGCGGAAACAAGGAGACCCTTGAGACGCTCGAAAGACTCCTGGGCGGTAGCATCCCAACGAAAGGGTGTGTCTCGCTTCAGTAATCGTGTAAAACCCTTGGCCACCTCGGCATAATTTGGAATGAATCGTCTAAGGAAATTTGCTTTGCCCTGCAAGCTCTACAACTGCTGCAAAGAAGCAGGGGGAGGAAGATTCAAAATGGCCTCAACTTTGAGGGGATCCAGACGGATGCCTTCTCGGGACACGATAAACCCGAGTAGTTGGCCTGATTCAACGCAGAAGACACATTTATGAGGATTGAACCGAATGCGGTAGTGTCGACAGCGAAGAAAGATCTCGTGAAGATGGGAAGGATGGTCCTGACGCTTGACTGAATGAGCTGGAAGATCATCCAGGTACGGCTGTACAATGTGACGAATGTCATGAAAGGCATAGGACATTGCACGTTGGAAGGTAGCACCGGCATTCTTTAAACCGAAAGGAAGCTTCTTATAGGCAAAAGTGCCCCAAGGACAGATAAAAGCGGTCTTATGTTGATCAGCGGGCGCAATATTGATCTGGTTATATCCAGAAAAACCGTCCATAAATGAGTAGATTTCGCTTCCTGCACACTCATCAATGAGTTGATCGATGAAGGGTGTAGGGAAGTTATCCTTAGGACAGGCTTGATTGATATCACGGTAATCAACACAGACTCGAATAGTGCCCTGCTTTTTGTTCACGGGGACTATATTAGAAACCCAATCCGTCAGTGGAATGGGGTAAATGAAACCAGCCTTGAGAAGCTTTTCGACTTCTGCTTTGATGGTTGTGGACTTTCGGGGGTGCACAGGTCGTAGGCGCTGACGAACAGACTTAGCACCTGGATACATAGGTATCTCACGCACCACTATACTAGGGTCGATGCCAGGCATATCTTCATAGGACCAAGCAAAGACATCACGAAATTCGCGAAATAGGTCAGTGTAAAGTTGAACTTCCTCTGGAGTGCAAGTGACTCCAATATGAATGTGCTCGACAATCCCTGGTTTCATAGAGATGTCGATGGGTTGGGTTTGCGTAATGTTTCCCATATTGCCCTCAGAAGATACTTGGTAAATTTGAATAGGTGTTTGAAGGGGCGAGGATGGGATACATGAAGCAAACCGTGCGAGACATGCAATCATTTCCTGATGGGCAGGGAGAAAAGAAGAGCGGTGGTGATGATCTGACCAAGGGGGCTCTTCAAGAGACATGGTCTCTATGATGGCTTCATCGGAAGGAAATATTTCCTTTAATGGATCCGAAGTAGCATCATCTCCAAGCCAAGGGAAATGAACATACGAATCGGGAACACCGCTCGGAAGAGCAGGTTCGGGAGGGGGAGCCGATGCAGCAACGATTTCGACGTAGTTGAGCTCAGCAGGACTCAACGGCATCATATCACCCCATGCTTCTACCTGATTAGCGGGAGGAAGGACCCATGGATCAGAACGCACGGAAATCATGTTAATAGGGGCGAGATTCGGAGGTGGGAGTGGAAAGACACCCATTAGGGCGGGATCCTTAAAGAGCCCAGCTCCCACACTCTCGAATGATTTAGAGGTATGCTCCACGAATGGAAAATTACCTTCAGAAGAATAGGCGAAGAAGGAGAGTTGGTCCACCGTGACAATCTTCCCTTGATGAGGGAAACAAATGACACGAAAAAGGGAGGAAGCCATGGCTTGCATGGCATATGTCTAGCTACGTCCGAGGAGGAGGTTGTCGGTAAGATTAGCGTCGACAACTTCGACCTCCACTTCTACCGTCTTCGCTTCCAAGGAGATGGGCAAGCGTTGGAGGATACCGTAAGGACGGGACTCTCTTCCATCAAAGGCTTCTAGCGTCGTAGGAGACTGGCTCAATGTTGGAGAACCAATAGCTTTCCTGCAAGCAACAGACATGATGCAAGTTGAGGCACCTTCATCAATGACAGTACGATGAATCGTTTTACCATTGATGATGACCTGTATAAGGAAAGCAATTTGGTGAGGTAGTCTCGGCGTATAACCCTCGAGATCAAAAGAAATCAGATCCGAGTCAGCCGGGTCTATCCCACCGATGGCCGATAGCAAGGACTTCCTCTGGGAGGGGCAGCTCTGGAGGACTTCTAGAGCGGACATAGCAGACGGAGCTTGGGCTAAGTCCTCAACAATGCTGTAGTGCTGAGCAGCACGAGCATTCGAGTTGTAAGAAGACTTTCGGAGTACACATTTTGGAGGGGGTCGGATTGTCGTCTTAGTGTTGGATCATTCGATGTGGAGTGGACCAGAACTGGACGGAGGAGCACTGGAGGGGACCTCCGGCTCTTTCCCAGCATGAGATGGATATTCTTTTGCTCGAGTAGTGACATGGATGGGAATCGTCCCATCCATGAAGACTTGAGAGTCGAATGAAGAAGAGAGTTGTGATGGATCTGCCACCATTTGAGTTTGCTGAGAAGGGAAAGGTTCTTTAAGCACAGCGGGAGTCCTAGGAGCACCTTTCAATAATCGACTAACTTCGGACCACCTAGGGCAGTCTTTAGTGTAGTGATCCTCATCACAAATAAGACAAGGATACTTAGGTTTACGTTTAGCTCCTTCCTCAGGTGGAGGTTTAGGGGAGTCATGTTTGGGCTATTCAGATTTATTCTTGGCTTTCCCTTTTGAGGATTTACCCGCCGTGGTGGACTGAACGGCATTAACCTCAGAGGTACTTCTAGAATTAGACTGACCCTGAGAAGTATTTCCATTAGAATCATTCTGTTTTTGCTTCCCAGGGTTCGCAGATGATTTCTTTGAAGATGCGTATACAGAGCCAATAACTCCATCAATAGATGGTTTTGGCAGATCTTTGGATGTTTCGGGTCTCGGGGCGTCTGGCAAATAATCATATAAAGTACCTGACTGAGAGTATACTAAGTCGAGGTACTGAGCACGCGCGATAGCTTGCTCTTCAGTTACACAAGCTCCCATGGCGATGTCTCGTGCAATTGCAGGGACAAAGGAAGTTGTGAACCAATCGGTCAGGAGCTGATCAGGAATCCAAAATTTTATCAAGCGACGATGTCATCTCCAATCATGTATATGATCGGATATATACGTGGCCGTGTCCTGTTTGAGAGACGTAAGGAGATGTGTCCCTGTCTCATACCGAATGGGTAACTGAAAATGAGTTAGGAATGCCATAGCCAGCGAGTTAAAATCTTGAAATGTTCCGCGATTCAACTCAATATACCACTTAGCGGCCGAGCCGGTGAGAGTCCTTTGGAAGAGGCAGAGCCGGATGAAGTCATCAAGCCATGAGTTGGATGAGCACCAAAGGTGATAGGTCATGACATGGGCTTGAGGGTCCTCACCAGCTTTCCCATCGAATTTCGGGCAATCACCGGGTATTTTAGTTGGAACTGGTGGCCAATATGGATTATGAAGAATGGGATCGTTCGTCAACTTGGACACATCTGGAAGTTCCAACGTCGCTAAGAAAGGAAACTGAGGATTAAAGGACATTTGTGGCTGTGGCAGAGAGGTAGTACCGGGGTTCCAACCAGGTGGTGGTTGCCCCCATGGACTTTGTCCGGACGGGCCTGGCCCATAAGGGTTCTGCCCATAGGGATTTTGTCCATAGGGGTTCTGTCCATATGGATTCTATCCATATGCAGACAGTTGACCCTGGGTCTGCCCCCCAGCACCCCATGGATTAGCAACTTGACCTGCAGGTGCAACATACTGCTGCTGATAATTCTGGTAAGGAGTGACCTGCATCTGTTGATAATTTTGATAAGGGGTAAATTGAGTTTGCCCCTGGGGTTGCTGGTAGCCATACGTTTGCTGAGCTCCATACTGAGCCTGATAAGAAGGCTGCGCTTGGTAAGAAGGTTGGGGTCGTGGCCCACCTTGCATTTGATAACCAATTTGAGTTTGGGGCCCAGAGGGATGTCCTTGAACAGGTTGAGCTTGGACCATCTGGCCGGAAGGTTGGCCTGGTTGGGTTTGGGACGGACCCGTTTGCCCAGAAGGATGAGCTTGCTGGGTACCAGGTTGTCCTTGAGCAACCGAGGGTTGTCCTTGCGGGACAGATGGTTGAGCGGGCTGGACGGCCGGTTGACCTTGAGGTTGGCCGGCCTGTCCAGAAGGATGACTAAGCTGGGCAGTGGGTTGGCCTTGCTGGGTAGAAAGCTGACCCGCTTGCCCAGAAGGATGACTAGGCTGAGAAGTGGGTTGGCCCTGTTTTATGTACGGTTGCCCCCCTTGCCCACAAGGATACCCCTGTTGGACGGCCGGTTGACCTTGTGGAATATAAGTTTGTCCAGCTTGTCCAGAGGGATAACCTTGCTAGATACCAGGTTGGCCTTGTTGGATGTAAGGTTGTCCTGGTTGTCCAGACGGGTAACCTTGCTGGGTACGAGGTTTCCCTGGATAGCCAAAAGGTTGAGTCAGATAGGTAAAAGATGGACCGCCAGTGGCCGAAGGTTGTCCCTGATAGGGTTGTCCTTGTGGGCCCCCAGATTGTCCTGGGTAAGACTGGCCATAATATTGCTGCCCCTGGGGGGTTTGCACATAAGATGGCTGGCCTTGGTTAGGTGGTCCCTGAAGCTATGCAGGCATTGCTTGGCCCCCATGGAAAGAATTGGTACCAGGGCTCCAAGCAATGGATAATGGTACCAAAACCTCAACAAAAGGTTGAGTAGGCAAGGGTTGAGAAAGTTGAAGGTATTGACCAGTAGAATCGTAATAAAAGAGTGGACCCTGTGCATTCAGATCCTGAACATCTTGTCCATAGGCATCATATGGCCCCCCTCCTGGAACGGGACCAGAAGAGGGTGGAGCACTTTGTGCAGGGTGGAAAACTCTAGGCGAGAGTTCTAGCTGGCCATTACTCACTTGACCTTGAGGGGGACCAGCACCAGTGTTCAAGGCTGAAAACGTTGTTACGGCACTAACAACCGGAGTTGAATGCACTACACAAACAGTTGGATTCGTCGGAACTGAAGTGACAGGTGTAGTGTGGACTTGTGAAACAAAAGATCCCGTGGTGGGAGTGATATGGGGATCCCACATGGTCGAAGCAGGGGTCCTGGCACTTACCCTATCCCTCAACGACTGATAGCATGGGGGGAGTGGAGAAGTAGCTGGGATGGGAGTGTCGATATTCGACAACACAGGTGTCTCACTTACTCTAGGAGATGTCTCATCCATGTGAGAGGTAGACATTGGAGACGAAACACCAGGGGGGGTAAAAGGAATATCGTCCTCGTCAAGCTCCCAAATGGGGTTCCAATGAATTTCGTAACCTTCATCGTCCGGAGCGCGAGAGTTGATCGGTTGGATACTCGGGATAACAGGAAGAGTATCACTTACAACCGGTACCTCAGGAGCAGTGGAGGACAGAGACCCTTGCTCACTTGGAACGGGAGTCGACGGTTCAGCCAGGATGACAAACTTCGAAATAAACCTAAGGGAATCTAACAATAAAGGACCCTACTCAAACTAACACACACAAGATCTAACCAGGTAATGTTTATCGTGGCCAAATGAATTTTAAGACGCAAGGACACAACTTGACATTTTCATGTTTTAAGAGTCGAGAAAAGGACAAAAATGTGACTCTAGTCGCCTTCGAATGTTTTGTGAGCCCGAAGTGACAAACTGCTCAAGTGATCCTTTTCTTTTAAGGAGTCCGAAAAGGATCAAAAGTGACTACTCTGGAGAGACTAGGCAAATGGTTTACCAAACAAATCCGCAAAACTGCATATACACTTTGGCAATCATATGAAAACCAAGGACTTCCCGTACGGTAGTCAATCTTCCCGAATGTTGTGTTCGGTGCATTATGGCTTGTAAGGCGGCAGACACGGCTTCCTGTGGATAAAGGATGATAACCTAGTGGGGTCTCCCCCATATATGCGACGGTACGTGGGAGCTCAAATCCATGCTAGACCACTATCGAGTCACAAAAGGAGGAATCACCCAACCGTAGTGTGAAACAATAGTGACTAGGTTTAACGACGCCGGAGCACGTCTCTAGCCTAGACCTCTAATTAGTGAGCGTTATGTTCCAATGCGTTTTTAAGTTCATTCAGTTCATTTTATGGTTGATCTTCGATTAAGTTTCAATTTCCAGGTCCTACCGTATGTAATCTCTCACAATTTCCTGAATGCAAACTATATGCCAAAGAATATCATTTCGTTCGATGAATACTAACTACGAGAGAGTTAAGGATTTTTTAAACAAAATGACCACAAACAAACAAGAGCTACTCTAATGCAGCTAATGACGAATAAACAAAACTTTTCTTTGTTTTAAATTTCTTAATCAATGAAAAGCTTCTAATCTCAATTAACTAATTCAACGCAAAAGAGATTGTTCGTTTTCTTTTCAATGGAAAAGTGCACTAAACAAACTTTTGAGAAATAATAACAAACAAATGTGAAAAGAACCGGTTGACCCCAAACAACTGTAATCTGTGTCCGGGTAGTGAAAAGTAATCGAAACAATGCAAAGACTGGTTCAATAACAATCACCTAGACAACCAAGCAAAGCAAGCGAAGAGGAAGGTTTTCGCAAAACCAAAAGGCAAGCAGTAAACGAATCTTTGTGAACGAGTAACCAAACAAAACCAATCCAACGAAATTGGGATGATAAAACCAGGTCACAAGACACAAAAACAAGATCCGCCCAACAAGACTTCCCAAGAAAGTGCTTCAATCTTCAGACAATAGAAATCAAGTCATAAACCAAGTGAAAAGAGCAGGGGATAGCAAAACCAACAGGCTCAGGAGGCAGAATTGAAGAAATTCAATTCTACAGGTGTCAGCGCGGGTGATACACAGCAACAAAGCGCTGATCAGAAACCACGCGTAGCAACAAAGCGCTGTCAGCGCGGAAGTACACGGCTTAACCGCGCTGGTTCGATTTTCAGAACCGTCGCGACTGTTCAGTGTATAAACATGACGATCACGAAATCAAAGAAACAGCTATGCGATGGAAGCGCGACTTTTTTATTATAAACCGCGCTGAGGCTAAAAAACAGGCACAATCAAGCCAAAAGCTCCCAAACCAAGGCAATCACTCTTTAAACAATCAAGGCACCTCCCAGACTGAACCAGGAAATCCAAAAACAGAGAACTAATCCCCAATCTTTGAAAAGAGAGAAAAAATCAAACTCAAGGACAAAACATGAACACGAAAAGACAAAAGCCAGCTCCAAGCTGTTTAGTTTGTAAACCAAACCGAAGATGGACTGAAGTGGCTTTGATCTACTTCGCTAATGCAGAGCAATAGCATTTCGAAGGCTACCTGGCCGTGCTTCAGGCTCCGTCCAAAGTTTACAAATCAAACAACAAGGTAAAGAAGGTCCCCAGCGGAGTCGCCAAATTGTTGTGGAGGTAAATCCTCTCTGCGGACAGAGACGATCCCTACTAGCCCAGACAGGGTCTAGCAACAATCACACAATGCTACCACGCAAGTTCCTAATTGCAAATAAAAAGTAGATGGTGAGAACCTACTTGGATTCCAATGCTAGTATTCGTCGAAGAGATGTCGCCTTCGTTCCTTTGCTTTGGCCGGTCACGATCCACACGATCTCCGTGATTAGATACCTGCACATGCAAAGAACAACACGAAAACAAGCGTAAAATCTAGTAGATGCAATTATATATCAGTCAGAAAAGATATAACTCAACATCAAACATGAAACAATGAGAGTGGAACCATAATGATAGTCATCTATTATTGATAAATAACAGAGAAGAGTACAACCAAAGTTCTGACGTCGAATCCTTCTCAAGAGGGTCCAGCCAGCAAGTCTCTCAAGCATTCACCCTTGGAGGTAGATCTCCCAAGACAAAAACTCTCTCTCACACAAGTTTACACAAGAAAGAAACACTTCACAACCTTCCTTAAGCTCTCTAGCAATCCCACACTTGTCACACCAACTACCTATCAAGTTCACACACTAGCAGCAACACTCCAAGCACTATCAATTCCAAACTAGCTGCTCATGGCAATGGTAGAGGCTTAAATAAGAGAAGGAGTCTCCATGAATGGTGGGAGGATGAGCTTATCTCCAAGGAAGGTGGCTCAAATGACGAAACAAACATGCCAGAGAAGGGAGGGCGAAATTTACAAGGCCAACAACCAGGTCTGGAGTCATCTGGAAGGCCGGCTGTTAGAACAAACTCGCCCAAACTGGATCAGCACAGGTCCATAACTGCACTGGAGCGCTGACATCGCAGCTGAATAACAAAGAAGTTCGTGTCAGCGCGATCAGGTATGAATAACAGACGCGCTGTCACATGAAATTCGACCAGCGCGGGAAACCCGTGTGCTTCCGCGCTGGCAGCGCATTTCGTCTGTTATGGAGTGCCCGTCAGCGCGTTTATCTTGACCATAGTCGCGCTGATAGCAAAAACTTTGGTAAAGTGGGTCATTTGGCAACATTAGAGAGCATGAGCATGATTGACTTGGACTCATGACACAGTAGGAAGACTGACAGGGAGACAGTGACAAATTACTGTGTAACAGGGACTATAAAAGAGTCTATTTGGGAACTGCGCGATAAGGGAGGTGCGCGCAGAATCAGCATGTCACAAGATTCACGCCCGCGCATGGGGGGCTGCGTTGCCACGCAGGTAGGCTGGGAAGTGACCGTTGGTGTCACTGTTCATGATGGGATGTCTGATTTAAGGCCAAATGGAGTAGGCAGCGGGCATTTAAGACACGAATTAAGAGAAATATTTGGGACAATCTGCTGACAAGAAAGCATTGATGGCCCAGAATTGGGGGGAGCAGTCGAATTTGAATTCAAAAGCCGTTATAAAACTTTAAGGGCTAGCTATGAGACAACACTTGTTCACTTGGGATTTGAGCAGTTGATTAGAGCATAGAGTGTTGAGCGCTGAGCGATATTCCCTAAGTTCGTGAAATACCACATACAGTTCAAACAAGATGACGGCTACCAGGAGAGGTTTGGGCTTTGCAGAAGGAACCGCCGAGGAGGCCGTGCAGAATGCCACAGTACATGATGTTCCCGAAGATACTGAGGTCACGTCAGAAATCCCAAAATTGCCTCGGACGCCGAGACCCAAGAAAGATAAGTAGGCAGCAGGACCAATCCACATCTCCCCGAGGAATCCACGGTTCGGTAAGCTCTCAATGGAAGAAAAGGGTAAGGCTATCACCCTTGAGACAAATGATGAGGACGAGGACCTACAGGCTCTCATCGATGAGATACAGGAAGCAGAGGACATGGAAGAGGATATCCAGCCGGTCCGATCTGTAGCAAAATTGCCCGAGTATGTCCCTCCACGAAAAGGGAAAACCAAGATACCAAAGGATCTAGATGCCACAAAGAGCGCACTCCAGACCCTGCTCCTCCCTGATGGAATTGTGTTTGAGGGCTCGCACTTCAGCCGCATGCCCACAATGAATTTTGAAAATTGGGACCTCGTGGATAGCGATACGTTTCCACACTTAGAGACAGAGAGCCTCATGAAGTAGGGCATGGAGGGGCCAGTCACAACATTAGAGCTGCGAAAATGGTTGCGTGGTGTGGAGAAGCTCGGATTGCTTCATCTGCTGTGGATACCACAGTTTCACCATGCACCCATCACTATTTTCGTCATCAGGCAACTGCTTTACCTGTTGCATTATGGGTACTTATGGTTGGAGGAGCCTATTCCCATCATGATGGATCTCATCCACAGAATTTCTCGGCTTCCCTGTAAGGGAAATGACCTCGCAATGATAGAAAGAAAAAGCGGTGATTTGGCTCTTGCAGAAGCCATGAAGAAAAAATATAAGCTCCAGAAGAAAAAGAGGGGTTACACAATCAGGAGCATCAAAGATAAAGGGGTGCGCATAGCCACCCAACTCCTGGCCGGGAAGGTAATGAGAAAATGTAGCAATGATGAAGTACCAGCGCTAGTAGTTGTGTTGGCCGAACAATGCGTAAAGGGGGTCCAATTCAACTAGGCTGAGTTCCTCTGCGAGGAATTCTTGATCAATTGCATGGAAGCCCAGGAGCAGGGTAAGACCTTCCACTACGTGTGGTTTCTCTTGTCCATTTCGTTGGTAGTAGGAGAACTTCCAGAGGACAGTCAGTTCCCAAGCATTGAGCGCAACTTAGCAAAGGCCGCAAAGTACACATCACTCTAGGCTACCAAGGACGCGAAGTGGATTCGCGATACGAAAATCTTTTGGGTGCTCATGTAGGCGAGCATCCAAATTTGGATTAATAGAAGGTCGTGTTTGTCCCCCACAGTGCACAACAGTCTGTGGAGCTTTGCAGACTTTAAGGCGGACATGCATAATATTTACATCAAGGCGTGAAAGGATCTAGCACAGCAGTGGACCAAAATCCCCTTCATCGCCACTGATGATGCAATTTTACAATGTTAGAATCATGGCCTCCGAGTGGCGCACCCCTGATTTGGCGAAGCTGGATAGGAAAGCAGCATAGAAAAGAAAGGATGAGGCCAAGTTGCACGTCACATAGTTCAAGAAGAGGGGCAATGAAAAAGTGGCAGCAAAGGTAAGGGCAGTTCGCGAGGTAGAAAAGGTAGAAGCGGAGCAGGTGTTATGGCCAAAATCTACCTCAGGCTGAAGGAAGGTAGGTCTAGGGTAACATCAAACCACGCTTAACCTGGTAGCTAGCCCTACCAGGTCGGGAGAGGGCTCTCTCTCCTTGTCAATCTCAGGAAAATATAGCAAATGAGGCTTGAGATCACTGATGTAAAGACTAATTTTAGGCTAGGTATATGCTCTGAAGAGTTTGATTAAATTTTATGGTGGTTTGATGGATCAAATGTGAAAGGCAGTTTTGGGTCCGGGGAATGAACTCAGTCTTGCAGAGGTTTTTGTGGGGTGAGGTAGGAAAGTACTTTAGTACTTTGAAATAGGTCAAATGGAGAGTTTTAAGACTGGTGAGGAGTTGGAGAGGGCATGGAAGTGTCATGAGTCCTCTTCAAACAGTAGAAAACATGTAAAGCTAAATAAACCCTAAGGCAGAGCACTGAAACATCAATGAATTCCACCTTTACACTTGATTCATTTAGTGATGCAGAAAAAGAGAGATAATGGCACACATAAACATATGATAACTTGAATCATAGAAGAAAAAACAATACTAAGTCACCTTGACACAAGAATCCCACAAAATGCTGCAAACCCTGGTCTATTTCCTTGCCAAACTGCAGAAATGATGTACAATAGTGCTCAAAGCATCCACAAGAGTCCAACCCTGACAAATGACTAAGAAAACACATGATATAGACCTCCAAACCACCTGTTCTATCCATCAGGGGTCGAATCCATGAGAAGAGGAGTGGTTTCAACCATATCTAAACTAGGAACACAAAAATAGGCAGTGGAACAGCTTGCCTCTAAAACTTAGGAAACTGATTCATTCAACTCAAAACCACCTACAACTGATGTATCTACCTCCATGAGTCAATTTTTATCATTTTTACATCATAGTACATGAATTTACATCATATCACATCATGAATTTGACCATAAGAGAGAAAAAGTCAAACTAAAAGAAAATTGGGCGAAATTCTGAGCAAACAGGCAAAATTGGCACTTTTTCATCCTGTGCGTAGCGCCATTTTTTTGTGTGTAGCACTTATTATAAGATTCTTTTGGAAGGCTTCCCGAGGTCCAAATCAGGTGCAGGATAGCTCATTGGAAAGCTTGGTGAGTCTAATTTCTGGAGAAACTTGAATTTTTTGATTTGGAGTCCATCTTCCCCTCCAAAATTGTAATCTCCCAAAACTACTTCCTACGTGGCCAAAACGTGGCAGAGAGGGAATTTTTTGGGTGTTTTTGGCCCATTTGGAGGCCCAAAACTTGTCAAAATTTCCTAGAAATTTATGAACATACACAAATTTTCATGAGGAATCCAAAATTGGAAAGTTTTCGGCTATGCATGAATGATCTATGTTAGGTGATATGCTAGGCCAATGAAGCCTCAGCCTAAATCTTGAGCTTATCTTGCTCTTTCTTGCTCCTCAAAGTTCTCCTTAATTTGGCTTTTAGGCTTCTTATCCTAGTTTTACAAATCTTGTTCCATGCCAAATAGTGATAAGCCATGTGGTGCAACATCTTTTTCTCCTTGTTGGCTTTCTCAAGAAATTTCTCCAAGTGGATGTTTATCCTCTCTAGCCATGATTCCCAGTCAGCCTCAATTTCTTGCTCAAGAGGTGTCAATTTGACTTTCCTTCTTTTTGTTGCTTACTTATTTTCCCTTATGGTTTGCAGCTCCATGATTGTTGTTTATCCTCCAATTTCTTGTTCTATTGCTCAAGGTAGTTAATGATCCATTTAGCCCTCTCAAGGTTAATTGATAAGGCTTGAATGTCAGTTTATTTCTCTCTAATGACCTCCTTGAGTCTTAAGTTTTGGGAGATCAAATCAGTATCCTCCTGAATCAAAACAAAATCTCTATCCTGACCTTCAGAAGGCCCTTCATCAAGCAATGGTTGCTTTCCTTTATCCGGTACCTATACTACTGAAGAAGAAGGCAAAGCCCCTTTCACCCCAGGTGAAGATAACATTTGCCTGTGGTCTGGTGAAGGAAACGATACCCCTTCCACCCCAGGTGGAGATAATACTCGTTTGGCAGCTACAAATAGTCTCCTTGTGCCCTTTTCATAAGTGACAAATATTGGCACTCCTGTAGTTTGAGTCTCATGAACCTCTGGCTGATTTGAAGGCCCTCCTTCCTCTTGAAACACTGATGGAGTCACCTGAGGGCCTTTGAAAACCTCATGTGAAATGAAGGTATCCTAAGAAATATTCAGCAAGATAAGTTGATGCAAAACAACAATTTTGGTCAGTTAAAAATAATAAATGCTACTGAAATGTTGAGGAAGAGGTTTCCTTTGCACCAATGTAGTCATCTTCTCAATATTTCTTCATATGAAATAGGGGAGGTTCATCATCCTCACTCTAGTAAAGTGCATCAGCAATATAACATGGTAAGTGTACAAGCGAGAAAACCTCCCTTCAAAGGTGAAATATTTGATAATGAGATTCACGAGTGGAGTATAAGTGTGTTGTAGGTATTTGAAAGGAAAGACTCTACTAATTTTCCTTTCATAACTAGCCTTGATATAAGGCTCATAATGCTCTTTGCCCACAAGCTGTCATTTGTTCCACTGTTCACCCACATTAGGAATACTTGTTGCTGCAGCAATAGTTTCAGGTGTCAAAGTGAAAGATACACCAGCTAAGTTCACCTAGCCATAGTGAATATGAAGGACAAATAGCCTAACAAGTTCATGGTGATATTTCACCCACCCCACCATCTCACAAAACTGGTAGCAAGACTGATGTTTAAAGCATGTTACTGCAAGAGGGCAAGCTAGTAACTCTGTGAGAGTGGTGGGCTCTTCCCGGATGTGTTTTCCTCCCTTATGTGGTTTTCTTGGTGCATGAACCTCTTGGGAAGAATCACTCACAGTTTCCTCATCCCTTTCATAAGCTAAATTTGTTTCCATACTTGCAAATGTGGAGTGTAGAATGATGAGTATGAAGAGATTTTCTTGAAATATAGGTGACTGTTGTTTTCTTTTTTGGGATTTGATAGGTTGACTGATAATATAAGTGTAAAGGATGGTTTTGATGATAGCAGTAGGGTTTTTAGGGAATGATAGGGTTTAGGAAAAGGGAATTAGGGTTTGGGGAATAGTAGGAAATATGTATAGGGTTTAGGGTTTAGTGATAGGGGGTAAGGTGAGTGTCAATGGGAGAGGGAAAGGGGAAGGGAATTAGGGAAATTTAATACAAGGGGATGGGATGTGGGAAAATCATACGCGGGAGTGAAAATAGCAAAAACTACAAAACCCTAGACAGTTTTGCAAGACAGCTTTGAAGCAACTAGGGTTTGATTTTTCACCATTCAAATCACTATGATGGATGACATAGGGCAAATGGGAGGGTGTACTTACTTGAAGAGATGATATTTAAAAATTTGGAGGCTTGGAAAATCGATGGAATGAGTTTTTGAGCTTAGCTGACAGATGTGCCGCACCAACGCCTAGGTGCGTAGCGCACGCTGAAATTCCTTTGCAAATCCTACACCCAGTGCATAGCACCTGGCAGGTGTGTCGCGCTAGTGCCCAGGTGCATCGCGCCGGTGAAAACTGGAGTTTTTTGCTGCAACTTTCACTTGTTTCTCCTCAAATGCGATTTTTCCTCTTTCTCTCTCTCTTTAGCACAAAATGAGGTCTTCTAACACAAAGGATCACTTTATATACATTTTGACTTTAATTTTTCATTTAGAAAAACCCACTTTCTAAAGTTCCTTTTCACTTTGCTTTTAAAAACCCTGTTTTTGCAGTTTGGATCTTTTTGTCATTTGATGAATTGATGCTTTGGATGTTTTTTGTTTCTTTTGCAGGAGCTAGAGTGCTAGAGTTTGGCAAGGTAACCAAGGGCTACAGATGATGCTTTATTACATATGAAAACAATAAAATTACATAAAAATTTTACATGAAATAGAAAAACTCTGTTTTCACCTCAAAACAGAGTTTTGAGGTAAAAACCCTTTATGGAGCAAATCATCAGTGAAATTTGTGATTTTATGAACTTATTTGACATCCTCATGTGCCTGCTGACCTCTTATTGAGCTTTTGAAGACCGTGGTGGAAAACCCTAGACCTAATGAAACCTGAAAACCCTAAAATGACTTCTGCAAATGAAATGAAATAAAAATGACAGCAAATGACCTGAATTTGTGAAAATAGGCCAGCAGGTAAAAACCATGAGGGAAATTTGACAATGAACCACTACCATCAGTTGATCCATGACCTAATGGAATGCAACTGATCGAATGAGACACCTAATATGCATGCAAAAATAGAAATTTTGATCACTGATGGAGGGATGAAGATACCGACACTAATAGCAAGCAAAGGCCACTGAAGTAGCAGCAGCAACGCAGACAACAGGGGCCATAACAATGCAGGAAGACGAGGGCCAGGAATTGTCTATAGGACAGCAGGCAGAGGATATAAACCTTGCAGAAGCAGGTGCAGACTCGGGCACAACTTCCACCCAACTCAAAAGGCCCCACGTCACAGAGAGATCGAGTCCTTGGAAAAAGGTCAAGGCCTCACAATTGGCCATCAACCTGATCACATTAACAGAAGTTGACCTCTATGACATCAGCAACATGGTTCGCAAGGTCACCAAGGAAGCGCTCCAAGAAGCCATGTCGGAGCAGCAGACTGTGTTGGGGGCCCTAAGGGCGCAGCTGCAGGAACTACTTGTGTGGCCTATTTAGTCGATTTAGTATGTCCTAAATTGCTACATTAATTATCAATCCGGGAGTCGTAAACTGATGAAGTGTGGTGCACTATATGTGCAAGACAACCTCTTTCTTACTTTTTATTGTTTTCAATTTTATTTTGTTTTTGGGGGTTTTATCTTGGTTTGTCTCCTAATGTGAATGGAAATCCTATTCCTAAATTTTAAGAACACTTTAGAAGGAAAGTATGGATATAGATTTTAAGGCAATTATGTCCTTTATGATGACTTCCAGAGCTTAACACTTCAGAGGATCTCAAAACATACTAGTGATGAAATTAGTACTTGAACAAGAATGTAAATGTGCAGCTATTCAAATCAAACAAATGATAAAATACTGATCATGAAATCACTATCTCTGCTTCTCATCTAAATACAGAAATAAAAGTTAAGCTATTGCACTCAAACAAATCAAAAACTGCAAACTAATAAAAGTAAAACCAATTCACTTCACTTATATTCCGATAGCTCGCCAAGTAGCTTTTCGGGGTTAAGCCATGGCTCTAGAGATAACGTCAATAACATGAGGAATTGATATCTAAATTACCTACTTGCAAATGAAAATAAAATCAAGTCACTTCACTTATAGTCCGATAGCTCGCCAAGTAGCTTTTTGGGGTTAAGCCATGGCTCTGGAGATAACGTCAATAACATGAAGAACCTTATATCTAATTGCAGAAATGAAAGTAAAATCAAATCACCTCACTCATAATCCGATAGCTCACCAAGTAGCTTTTCGAGGTTAAGCCATGGCTCTGGAGATAACGTTAAATGACATGAAGAATTTGATATCTAAACTAACTATCAACAGCAAATGAATAAGACTGAAATCAAAGCATAACCAAAATTGAAAGCTAAGAAAAACAAAGTCAGCAGAGAGGCCAATCTCATGTCACTATTTATTGCAAAAATTGTATGAAAATGCCCGAGCCTAGCCTATCCTGAAACACACTGATCAGTGTTAGCAAAAATATACAATGCTTGGAAAATCATGTACAGGAATGAAACATTAACACCATAACTAAAATATGAAATATACACAGGTGAAAAAACTATGAAATATCTACAATAGAAATAAGACAAAAACATATAAAAACTTTACAGAAATAAAGAAACGAAACCGTAGCCAGCAGGGGCCCTCTGCAGGGCCTTGGTTAACACGCTGTCAGTCCGAAATTACGCTCACACAGTCATATAAAACAGAGTCTTGTTATATTGCAAAACAGAGGAAGGGTCCTCTCGTTACAATAGCCGGACCAATGTCATGGCACAATACATGAACTAATAGCAAGACTACATAAAAAAAACTAGCTACATGCGTTTGCAAACGCATTATTTATCAAGGAAATTACATAACTGTTTTTCCTATGGAACACCTTCACCAGAGGACACGTAAAAAGATAGCACCCGTGAGCTTAGCGTGTTTGTTACCATGATAATTCAATCTACCAAAAGGTGGCTGTTGGATTTGCATCATGGAGGCAGTCTACAGTTGTCAAAATGAATCCATGGATCTAGGAACGGTCTCAGACCCTTCACATGTTGAGAACAGAGACCTGTTTGTCGTAGAACTCCTCGTTTGATCACCATTTGACCAAGGCTTTCCTCTACAAATCTGGCTAAACCAATAGGACCTGGTCCATGTCCAGATCATTTCTGAACTGCCCACGTGCCTTGTTTGCTTGCTAACACCTGTAACCTAGAGATCAACAAAAACAGTTGCGGAATCTCAAGTCAGCTGTGGAAAGTGGCTACATTTCGCAGCTAATGAGAAAAATCTACGTCAAATAGCAAACACAAAAATATAGTTAGAAAAACACTTCAATGCACTCTCAGAATCAATATGTAATGATCTTTGATAGCTTATGAGGCACTGGTGAGGGGAAAAAGTCTAGGAAAGTGTGTAGAAGAGATGTAGTTTCAGGGCTCAACATAACCCCACTGTGAAGGTGTTGCATGTCCTCATGCAACCAAAACTGTGACCATCCTCCCTTCAATTCATGTGTTCTGAGACCTCTGCTAACACATCTAGCCTTCTTTTATTCTTTCTTGGTACCATTGTCATCCTAGGCTTTCTCATTAGGCACCTGAATTTGAGGTTGATAAGAGCTCTGCTCAACCTCCTACTCTTTTTCTTCAATTTCCTATTTTTCTTCTGCCACAGCCCAAGATACAACATGGTGTTGTCATGAATAATTTTATCCAACTTGCTCTGTTCTTTCAATGTTTCATTTTCTCTTTTGATGCGTCTATTCAGGACTTCCTGTTTTAGTGATTGGATTAGAGCTTCCTGGGTTGTATTAGGCTGGTTAGATGAAGTGCCTTGATCTATGGCAATCTTCTCCAACGACTCAATAAAATCATACATTTCTTGCTGGGTTGGATCTATCTCAGGTGTAGCCTTTCTTGGGACGTCCCCAAAATCTGACTGAGAATGACTGATCTCAAAATCTAGCTGAGAAGGGCTGATCTCAAAATCTGGTTGAGAAATAGGAGTATGTTGTGGGCTATGGCCAGGAGGGATTTCTAGAGACTGCTCTGGTGTTTCCCCTCCTAAGTCAATGAAGTGGGCCCCTTTATTTTGCACTTTCTTCAGTTTTCCTTTAAGTCTGGAGCTCCTCCTTAGATTCTGTGAGCTAGTGTCTCCTTTCTCCACGCTCTATTTTTCTTTCCCTTTTCTCTTTTCTCAGCTGATTGTTCCTGAAGGTAAATTAGTATTTCAGAAAGTATTTTATCCTCTTCTGAGGAAGGTTCTGGGGTTTGATAGATAGCTTCAATATTTCTTTTCCCCTTTAGTTTTCCTTGCTTCCTAACCTCAGTTCTTTCCTTCCTACTTTCAGACAGCTTCCCTTCCTTATTAGTTTCTTTAACTATGTTAGTAGGAGTATCATGAATGTTCACACTCATTTTCCTTCTCCTACTTTTATTTGCTGAGCTACTCTCGGGTATTTCAGGTGGATACTAAAAGAATTTTCTAATCAAAAACTGTTCCCAAGTATCCTTCTTTTCCTTCAACTATTTTTCAATCAAAATTTTTACAAGGTCGTGATGGTAAATGTGGGGTTCTATGTCATCCAGATTCTTTTGTACAGTTATGGACATCTTTTACAGGCTATTCAATAGAAAGTAAGGCAAATTGATGGTTTGATTTTCTAGAAAATTCATTAGCAACTAGATGTGGTACATGTACATGGACCCAAACCGTCCTTCACATGTAATAAACTTCTGGATTATCAATAATAAACTAGTCCACTTTTCCTCTAGAGCAGAGACAGGGATTCCACGTTTGAAAATGGTTATATCCATACCTGGATTGCGTAAGATAATCCTTCAGGCCTTCTCATCAAATTTTTTGTTTTTGAACCACCGTTCCCCCTCCTGTGGGAGTTCCATTGCTGCTGCGATAGATGCCTCTGTGACTGAAAATTTAAGATCTCCAACCTCAACTTCCACGCCATTAAAAGACCTTGCAAATGTCTTCGTGACTTCTTTATTGTGACCTCTGAATTTCTGGATGAACTGCAGCCACCGTGCCTTCCTTAATATGCTTTTCAATTGTGGATAACCCTCCATGAATTTAGGCCCATCTGGCTCTGATCTTAGCAGAAGGCCCATTCCTTCCTCCTGCCTTAAAATACGTCTCTGAGTGTTGGACTATGAGTAATGGATTGACGAAGGTGAAACAGTTGTGTTAGTGGGAGATGGAGAAGGATTGTGGAGAAAAACCAGTAGTTGTAAACGGAAAGGCAAAGAAAAGGTAGTGAAAATGAGTTCACAAAGTAGAGGCTTATGTAAACAGGCCAGAAATAACAAATGCAACGTCAATGGGATAGTATGGAAATAGAGTGAGCCCGATAGAACTTTGAACTAGAAGGCTGCGGAATAGGCGTTAGCATGTTCTCAAAATGACGGTGGGTTTGTGTGGCAGGAAAGAGACGTGATCAAATAGATTACGTCCTCATAATTACTCGGTTAAATAGGTGGAATGCCAATGTACAACTAAACACGAGTTAAATTCGAAGGTGGATCATGAGGCCATTAAAAATTAATGCAAAGTTCATGGTGGAATTATGTAAAGGCCATGGAGCGGTTATGAAAGCTATCAATGTGAATCATTACACATAATGGAGCTAGTGGTTTCATAACTATATAGAATGTGCTTTAAAATGCTATTTGAAATGAATCTTGCTCATACCTTAGAATTTTACCACTTTCGTCCACTAACCTTTGATTGGCTGCTTCCTGTTGGTGCTTTTAGGTGCTTTATATCTTCAAAATATTTTCCTTTGTCATACCTGCATTTGGTTCTCATCATTATTTGGCTAAAATTTGATTGTCAGTGCTGAATAACAGAGTGTTAGCTGTGGAATCAACAATTAGTTGCGGAATCAGTTTTTAGCTGTGGAAACAGAATTCAACTGCAGAAACTGACACAATGAACATATGACTGAATGGAGATGGATGGAAATGAATTATGACTGATTGAATGATATATGAAAACTGGTCATGAAAGAGCTTTTATTGGTGGAATGTGATGATGAAATGGAATGAAATGAAGTGAAGTGAAGCGAAATGAAGTGAAGTGACATGAAACTATGAATAAAATGAGAGGGATTTTTTGTTTTTTGGAAAATATAGGGCATCAGAAGTTTTTGATTTTCGCCCTGTTTTTTCTATATAAGACTGCCAATCAGTGATTGGTTTTCAGGCTTATACAATTTTATTTTTTATTTTTTATTTTTTTTATAAAACAAAAAAGAACAAAGACTAGGCTGGTGGAGAAGAAGGATTCTTCTTCACCAACCTTATTGCAAAATTATCTTGAAAGATTTTGACAAATTCCTCCTTTGAGAGTGGCTTATGATAGATCTTTAATCTGTGACCATTCACAATAAGAGGAGTTTGATATTCATCAATGGTTTTGATTCTTACCGCTCCATTGCTAAAGACTTTGTCAATCTCATATGGCCCAAGCCAATGAGTCTGAAATTTACCTTTGAAATCTTTGAACTTGGAATCAAATAGCAATGCCCAATCTCCTTCTTGAAACTTTTTCTCCTTGATGTATTTGTCATGCCACTTAGCTCTTTGATATTGAACTAGATCAGTTCTTAGGATTGCTTCTTGTCTGATCTCATCTAGTTCATTCAACTGCTCCATTCTATGCTTTTGGGCTTCTGATAGATCCATTCCCAATTGAATTGCCATCTTGAAGGTTCTAACTTGGAACTCAATGGGGAGCAGAACTTCTTTCCCATAAACAAGTTCATAGGAAGAATGTCCTGTTGTATTCCTCCATGTAGTTCTATAGGCCCATAAGGCTTCAGGAAGCCTTTCTGCCCAATCCCTTCTGTGTAGATGAACAGTCTTGGTACTGATGCTTTCAATAACTTTGTTTGTAGACTCCACTTGACCTTTTTCTTATGGATGGTAAGGAGTATATTTTCTGTGCTTGACCTTGTACTCTTCCATCAGCTTCTCCACCAATTTGGATGTGAATTGACCTCCCTGATCTGTCACAATTTCTCTTGGAACACCAAAGCGAGTAAAAATATCCTCATAAAGAAAACTAACAACTGAATGCTCAGTAGCAGAAAATAATGCTTTGGCTTCTACCCATTTAGTGACATAATCAGTACATACCAATATATATTTTCTTTGTTTAGATGGTGGGTTAATAGGTCCAGTGAAGTCTAAAGCCCATTTTTCAAAGGCTTCAATGAGTACCTGTGGTTGTAGTGGCATTTCATTTGAGAGGGTAGGTTTCCCTACTCTTTGGCAGTTGTCACATCTTTTGACATATTGTTTTGCATCTTTGAAGAGGGATGGCCAATAATATCCTAAAGAGAGGATTTTATAGGCTATCCTTTTGTCAGCAAAGTGTCCACCGCATGGTTCATGATGACATGCTTTGAGAATATCAGGCATCTCATCTTCCCTGACACATCTTCTGATCACAAGATCTGGCCCTGCTTTAAACAATTCGTTAGAAATCCATGAATATTTTGAACTCTCCTCAATAATCTTTCTTCTTTCACCAGGAAATAAATTGGAGGTAGTTTCCCTGTAACCAAATAGTTAGCTATATCTGCATACCAAGGAGTCTTAGTAGTTACTGCAAATAAATATTCATCAGGAAACTTGTCCTCTACAGGAGAATCTTCTTTAGTATTCTAAATCCTAGATAAGAAATCAGCTATTCTGTTTTGTTTCCCTGGTTTATCTAACACAGTAATATTGAATTCCTAATTCCAGAATGATCAGTATGAATAAAAGTTTCATAGCCTGTTATATAATGTCTGAACTTATTGATTGCATGAACAACAGCTAAGAACTCTTTTTTAGTCACAGTATAGTTCAACTCAGTGGGAGTTAAATTTTTACTGGTATATTAAATGGCATAAGGAACCAAATCTTTTTGTCCCAATACAGCCCCTAGAGTTGTATCTGAAGCATCTGTAGAAATATGGAAAGGAAGTTTCCAATTTGGTCCTCTCAAGATAGGCGCTTCAGATATTCTTGTTTTCAAAGTTTCAAATGCTGATTGGAAATCAGGACCCCATTTGAATTCACAGTCTTTTGTAAGTAGTTTGAAGAGTGGAGATGCTATTTTGGTGAAGTTTTCTATAAATCTTCTATAATATCCAGTAAATCCCAGAAAACTTCTAACATCTTTTTGACAATTTGGAATAGGTAACTTGGAGATGACTTCAACTTTTGATCTATCAACTTTAATCCCATCCCCTGAAATATGATGTCCTAAAACAATACCTTCAGTAAACATCATAAATCAATTTTCATGGCTTAGTGAAAGGTTTGTTTCTTTACATCTTATAAGGACTTTTTCCAAATTTTCTAATGCCTCTTCAAACGAATCACCATAAACTGTAAAATCATCCATATATACCTCTACACAATCATGGATTAGATTAGAAAAAATTCCTAGTACTGCTCTTTGGAATGTTGCGGGTGCATTACATAATCCAAAAGGAAGCACTCGATAAGAAAAAGTTCCCCATGGACAGGTAAATGTGGTCTTATCTTGATCTTCAGGTGTGACCTAAATTTGATTGTAACCACTAAAACCATCCAGAAATGAAAAGTACTTTTTGCCTGCTAATGTATCTAATACTTGATCGATAAAGGGAAAAGAAAAGTAATCCTTCAAATTTGCTTTATTCAATTCCCTGTAATCAATGCATACCCTCATTTGCCATTATTTTTGGGTACTATAACCAAAGGAGAAACCCATCGGCTATCTGAAATTGGGTAAATGAAATTTACATTAAGTAGTTTTTGGAGCTCTTCTTTCACTACCTCCCTAAGATTTGGATTCATCCTTCTCTAAGGTTGTCTGATGGGTCTACTATTTTCCTCGATATAGATATGATGGATGCAAGTCTTAGGGTCAATACCTTTAATATCAGTATACTCTCATGCAAATGCAGTAGAATGTTTTTGCAAGATTTTGGTTAGCTCTTACTATTGTGACTTTTCCAAATTTTTGTTGATATTCAGTGTTTTTCTTGGAAAATTTTCAATGGTAAAACTACCAAACTCTTCCATAGAGTAAAGAGGCATTTGTCTTGATGATAAATATTCAACATCAGAATCTAACTGAAATTGTGTGTGGTCATATTCTGAAGATGTTTCAAAATTTTCTAATGTGTTCAAAATTTGACTATCTTCACTAATTTCAAAGATAGTAAAGACAGGTTGTATAATATCTTCATCGTCGACCCATTCATTGTCTCCTACTTCTGTAATTTCCTTTGATGGAGGATACAAATTGAATTTCTTTGTCGAACTACCATCAGAAATATACATATCCCCAAATCTACAACTAATGAAAGCATCAGTTGTGGCTAGCCAAGGTCTTCCTAAGATGAGTGGATGCCCTCCTAAATTACTCTTGGGAGTCAAAATCATGAAATCTACTGGATATTCCCAAGAATATTTGGAGACTGAAATATCTTCTAGTACACCATCTGGTTTGATTATTGATCTATCTGTAAGTTGCAATAAGGTGGGTGTAAAAAGAAGATTAGGAAGTTTAAGTTGTTCCATAGTCTGTCTACTCATAATGTTTATAGCAGCCCCTATGTCAATCAAAGTGTTTGGAATTTCTATCCCATTTCTATGTGTCTTGACAATTGGACTACCTGGATCCACATACTTCTGCATGGTAATTTTTCCCATCATGACATCTGCAATTTTTCCTACCAAGTGGATTCTTCTTGTATCTCTTAGTTTCCTTCCTGGTCTTTTGAGACTCAACTCCTTTATTGTTTTTGCTAGAATAGGAATCTCTCTAATGGCTTGTAGCAAGGGAATCTTGATACAGACATTCTTTAATTCATCTAGAAAATCATAGTCAGGCAACAATATTTGTTTTTCCACCCCTTTGTCAATTTGTAATCTTTCAGGGAAAGGAGGCGTGGATAAAGATGCAGGTTGCTCAACTATAGGAGTTGTGGGGGTTGACTCTTTTTCTTTTTCTTTTTCTTTTTGAATGATTGGGTTTTGAAGAGATGCTTCCTCGGAACCTTTATTGACTTTAAGAGAATCCTCCTTAGAGGTACCTTACTCTTGAACATCTATAGAAGGTTTTTCTAAAACTCTACCAGATTTGAGTTGAACATCATTAAGAGGAACAATCATATAGGTAGGAAATTGTTGTCCTTCTACCATGTAAGCATTCTGAGGATTTTTGTTGTTGGGATTTGGAAATGGCTGGGCTGGTAGTTGATTTGTCTTTTGTTGAAATGGAAGCAAGAGTTGAGAATTTGGATTTTGTTGAGAAGGTCGTTGTTGTGGAAATGGCAATGAAAGTTGTGGGTTTTGATTTGGAAGTTGTGGATTTTGTTGATTTTGAAAAGATGGAGGATATAGATAAAATTGAGAAAATCTCCCATAAGTATTTTGCATCCCTTGTGCCCATGATTGGTATGGATTTTGAGGTTGGGTCCAATGTTGTTGCCAAGAATTCTAATTTGGCAGGAGCTAAAAGCTCATAGGATTGTTAAATCCTTGATTTTGTTGCCCCTGCCACGGTCTTCTTGAAACAAAACAAAGGGACTCTACTGAATTTTGATCTTCCTGAAAGGCAGCTTTGAGCCTAGGAATTGAAGGAAAATCCTTGTTCTCATGATTTCTGAGCAAATCATACATGTTTCTACAACTTTTTCATCCAAGGGGCATTCCCTTAGAGCATGTTTCTTTCTACATTTTGGACAAAAGATGGCCAAGGCATCAGCTTCTGCTTTCTGCTTGTTTTGTATTTTAAGGGTGTCTAGTTGTTCACTAAGGCTCCCTAGAATATCAGTTTTGAACTCATCAAGAATATTGCCAATCTCTGCCCTATTTACTGATCCAGTTGTATATTTGTTTGCTCTAATAAAAGAAGGATCTCTCGGCTCTATGCATGTCATTTTTTATTTTTATTTTTATTATTTTTAATTCGGGCTAATAATTCTCTTTTTGATCTTCTAGGTCACACTAGGTGCAAGAAGATAGCATAATCAAGAAATTATTGAACTAATAACTCTCTTTTCTGATCCTCCAGATCACACTAGGTACAAGAGGAGAGCATACTTCAAGAAGTTATCAATTTTTCCCTTCGTTTTTTTTTTTTGTAAGAGATTGGCTACCTAGTTACACTTCCCCGGCAATGGCGCCAAAATTTTTAGTCAATTTAGTATGTCCTAAATTGCTACATTAATTATCAATCCGAGAGTCGTAAATTGATGAAGTGTGGCACACTATATGTGCAAGACAACCTCTTTCTTACTTTTTATTGTTTTCAATTTTATTTTATTTTTTGGGGTTTTATCTTGGTTTGTCTCCTAATGCGAATGGAAGTCCTATTCCTAAATTTAAAGAATACTTTAGAAGGCAAGTATGGATATAGATTTTAAGGCAATTACGTCATTTATGTGACTTCCAGAGCTTAACACTTCAGAGGATCTCAAAACATACTAGTGATGAAATTAGTACTTGAACAAGAATGTAAATGTGCAGCTATTCAAATCAAACAAATGATAAACTACTGATCATGAATCACTATCTCTGCTACTCATCTAAATACAGAAATAAAAGTTAAGCTATTTCACTCAAACAAATCAAAAACTGCAAACTAATAAAAGTAAAACCAATTCACTTCACTTATAGTCCGATAGCTCGCCAAGTAGCTTTTCGGGGTTAATCCATGGCTCTGGAGATAACGTCAATAACATGAGGAATTGATATCTAAATTACCTACTTGAAAATGAAAATAAAATCAAGTCACTTCACTTATAGTCCGATAGCTCGCCAAGTAGCTTTTTGGGGTTAAGACATGGCTCTGGAGATAACGTCAATAACATGAAGAACCTGACATCTAATTGCAGAAATGAAAGTAAAATCAAATCACCTCACTCACAATCCGATAGCTTGCCAAGTAGCTTTTCGGGGTTAATCCATGGCTCTGGAGATAACGTTAAATGACATGAAGAATTTGATATCTAAACTAACTATCAACAGCAAATGAATAAGACTGAAATCAAAGCATAACCGAAATTGAAAGCTAAGAAAAACAAAGTCAGCAAAGAGGCCAATCTCATGTCACTATTGATTGCAAAAATTGTATGAAAATTCCCGAGCCTAGCCTATCCTGAAACACACTGATTAGTGTTAGCAAAAATATACAATGCTTGGAAAATCATGTACAAGAATGAAACATTAACACCATAACTAAAATATGAAATATACACAGGTGAAGAAACTATGAAATATCTACAATGGAAATAAGACAACAACATATAAAAAACTTTATAGAAATAAAGAAATGAAACCTTAGCCAGCAGGGGCCCTCTGCAGGGCCTTGGTTAACACGTTGTCATTCTGAAATTACGCTCACACAGTCATATAAAACAAAGTCTTGTTATATTGCAAAACATAGGAAGGATCCTCTCGTTACAATAGCAGGACCAATGTCATGGCACAGTACATGAACTAACAACAAGACTACATAAAAAAAACTAGCTACATACATTTGCGAATGTGTTATTTATCAAGGAAATTACATAACTATTTTTCCTATGGAACACCTTCAGTAGAGGACACGTAAAAAGACAGCACTTGTGAGCTTAGCATGTTGGTTGCCATGATCATTCAATCTACCAAAAGGTGGCTGTTGGATTTGCATCGTGGAGGCAGTCTACAGCTGCCAAAATGAATCCATGGATCTAGGAATGGTCTCGGACCATTCACGTGTTGAAAACAGAGACCTGTTTGCTGTAGAACTCCTCGTTTGACCAAGGCTTTCCTCGACGAATCTGGCTAAACCAATAGGACCTGGTCCATGTCCAGATCATTTCTGAACTTCCCACGTGCCTTGTTTTGCTTGCTGACACCTGTAACCTAGAGATCAACAAAAACAGTTGCGGAATCTCAAGTCAGCTGCGGAAAGTGGCTGCATTCCGCAACTGATGAGAAAAATCTAAGTCAAATAGCAAACACAAAAATATAGTTAGAAAACCACTTAAATGCACTCTCAGAATCAATATGTAATGATCTTTGATAGCTTATGAGGCACTGGTGAGGGGAAAAGGTCTAGGAAAGTGTGTAGAAGAGATGTAGTTTCAGGGCTCAACACGGCCCCCACAGGAAGGAACCGTAGCTAGCTACGTCATAGTGGGCACATGAGTAGCAAAGTAGATGCTACATGCAAGGGTGGCCAATACCATAGTGCTACCAAAAGGGGTGCTAACAACAAAGAATGAGATCGACAGAACCATGGTTGGCAGGATCAAGGGACTTGGCCTTAATTTGGTTGCCCTTCCACGAGACACACTATACCAGCTGCAGGATGGAATAACAGCAGAGATCTGCGCCAAGGAGGGTCACGCGATTCAGGTGATGAGTGAGCAAAAGATCAACATCGAACAGCTCAGCCTACAGCGTGACGAACTGGTGTCACAGAACCAGCGGTTAGTACAGATAGTGGATGAAGTTTGTCGGTGTGTCCCAGAGGTGTCCATCGTCACAGACCTACCAACAGAAATGCAGATCCACTTTTTTGGCAAGTGGAACCCGAAACGCACACGAGGAAACCACGTGTGTGTAGCTGGAGCTGAATCTCCATATTGCTAAGTTGCGGCTGAAGGCGCAACCTTCCACTCCCCTGGAAGTTAGAGAAAAGCGCGTTAGCGCTATCCAAACAGGGCTGGAAGAAATCGGATGGAAAGTACAGGACTATACCAGTATGTTGGACCAAGCCTTTGGAGTCCTCACATCCTTGTAGGAGGACCCCAACATATAGCACCTGGAAACAGAGCCACGCGAGCTTCAGGAGCAGTATGACAGTTTAAGGGGAACTGCGCAAACAGTCGTCCTCACTCAACAGCTCGCAAAGATGCAGCAAGCAAGGGAACTGAAAGAGCAGGTGGATGCCGCAAGACAAAAAGAGGCACTTATCAAAGCGCGCGTCCAGCCATGGATTGATGAGGCCTTCACCATTACGACATATATCGAGGGCAAGCTTGCACAGATGCAGGGGCTCTACGCGCTAAGGCAGGGATTCGATCCTCACAAATAAACATCAGAAGAGCACATGCAGCAGGTCCAGCAAACCGCAAAACAGTGCACTACGGACCTTCGAGCAGTACGAGACTAGTTGGAGAGGCTCCGTGCCAACATCGCCGCACCAACAGAGTGACTCGGGAACGAGTCATGATGATTGTGTTGGGGGCCTATTGGGCATGGAATCCTCCCACAGCATGTTTTGGGGCTCAAAGCCCAAGTTTTGGTTAAATGTATTATAAGACTCCATGAATTGTGGGCGCGGAGCGTGAAGTATAGGTTGAGTCATAGGGTTGTCCGCCCTAAGTGTTGTAATGTAATGTAATGTCATGTCGGCCTACCCATGGTCCACAGACCATGGGATTGTATAAATAGAGTGAGGCTCTAAGTTGTAAAGAGAGCAGCTAAGCAGCGAAGGAGTGAAGATAGAGCATAGAGTAAGAGTCTAAGTGTATTGGGTCGTAGTAGTAGGAAGAGGCTCTGCAGCTGAGTGCGCAGAGGCCTAGTAGAGTTCGCAGCTGAATGCATGGACCCCTGCAGCTAAGTACGCAAGGCAGTTTCAAGTATGTAACCTTGAAGATAGAATAATAAAGAGAAGTTGACTCCAAATTCGGTGCATCTGCTTGTGTATTGCATTCTTTACATTTATATTATTTTGTTTGTCACGCACACTTATATGATTGTTGGATATACTATTAATTATCACTAGTCTTACACAGATAAGTTAAGTAATCAGGTAATAACAAGTTAAATAGCAAGGAACTTGGGTATAATATGGATCGCACCCTGAGTAGGAATGTGCGAAGGCTACATCACGGGTTGCGAGGGACTAATAGGTGCACGTAGCGACGTGCGCGCATGGTCAAATTGCGGACCGCCAGAAGCTCATCAAACATCCCCAAGGTGTGGAAACTTGGTTCTAGCACCCTCCCATACTACTTCGGGTGAGACCTCAGTCTGCACTCTGTGGACTTTTTTCAAAAGGGCCAGTAGTACTGGGATTTTCTTGGCTAAATCACCTCTGAACTTGGGTCAGGCCCATATAAGCCAATAGTAAAGACTCCGTGTTTTATGGAGCAGAGCATGCAGTGGAGCGCGCAGTAGAGTGCGAAGTGGACCACACATCGAAGTAGTTGGAATACACTGCACGATATAAGGGCATTGGAGTGGGTCGAAGCCCCTCATTTTTGTAAAATCATGTGATAATGTAAAGGGTCAATGGTTTTAGCTGCTTGTTTTAGGGAGTCCATGGTATTTGGACCATGGTATTGTAACGATGTATCCCTCAATGTAATAGCATATATAGGATAAAATAATAAGAAGAAAATCATCGTTTAGATCTAGATCTATGTTAGGGTTGAACTTTTAAGATCTCTTGTTTGGGAAAAGAAGGTTAGGCTCTGCAACTGAGTGTGTAGAGGCATGAGTCTGTAGTTGGGTGCGCAAACGACTTGTAGTTTAGTGCACAGGTCAGGAACTATTTTTTGTACAAAGTATCATTATATTAGAAACAATTCTTGTGGACGTAGCCCCACATTGGGGTGAACCACAGTAATTTGGTGTCTTCGTGTGTACATTTTCTTATTATCTGTTGTAGCGTAGCAGTTTATTACAATTGCACTTTATTTCAGCACAATGATGATTTATGGATTTATATAATATGTTTAAGTGGTTAAATTAATGCGATGAAGTAATTTATGAAAGTTAGGAATAAGAAAACATAATAATACCACATCCCCACATCCCTCAAGGCTACAGAAACATGGTTCTGTATCTTCCCATAGTCACTTTAGGTGAGGTTGCGATCTACTAGCAGGTCACTGCTAAAAGTGCCAATGATTAAGGGTTTTGCTGGTGTGCAATATAAATTCAACCTGGGTCATCCCAAATCAAACCAACAATGAACATCACTAGCTCTAATAGTGGATCATTAGATCCACTATTTCCTCCACAGAAGTATTAACTCTGTCTCTCTAATGGCTTATGAGGAATGAGGATCTAAAGGTTAAAATTCCATTATATGAGGAATGAGGATCTATTTATAACTTGGGCAATGACCTTTCACATCCTCGTGACCCTTGACTTTCTAAATTCTAATGACTATTGGACTTCTACAACCTTTGGAAGTCCAAAAGACTTTTGGAATTACATATGACTTGATTACATGTCTTTCGGAGTTCCATGACTCTTTAGTTCAAACATGACTCTTGGGCTTCCATTCATTTGTTCTTTGCAATGACTAAAATAAGACATCGTGACCTAAATAAGACATCGTGACCTCCACATCATCATATGATGAAACTAGACACGTCACTATCTTGGATGACTAGGACTTACAATGACTAATGACATGGAATTTATCCAATGGCGACATAACTGTGACTATATTTGCTCTTTTTTCATCTTCTGAATATGGTGCTTTCACCCTCCAAAGGGTCTTCAATTTTGGATTCTTTGGGGTGCTTCGATCATCATGTTTCAAGTGTGTTCTTGGTTCTTTCTATTCTTCCTTTATTTATCCTCTTTGCCCGATATTCCTCGTGTATGCTTGCCATGAGGTCCCTACAATACTTGTTTCTGCAATCACTCGTGAAAAGAAACCATCATCCTGAAAATCTCTTATTCTACCATGATTTTTGCAGATTTTCATATTATGCATTTTTGGTGTGCTCAAAAGGGTCAAAAGTGCTTTAGGGCATATGGGCATACTCTGAAAGGCTAAAGAGCTGAAGAGGAGGAGCTTTGGGGATTTGGCATGTGCTCATGCACTCAAGGGAAGAAAGCAATCAAGGTAGGTCACATCTCACAAGTATGAAGGATGAAGGGGAAGGCTTTGGGCTTCCCAAGTGCATTGTGCGCTCAAGGGAAAGGGGGAAGGTGCAGGGCACGCTCCCGAAGGCTAAAGGATGAGGCTTCATGCCTTCGGGGTGCACTCATGTGCTCAAGAGTCCTCAAGAAGGGTGCAGGTCGCACTCTTAAAGGATGAATGTTGGGGCTTGGTGCCTTCATAGTGCACTAGTGCACTCAATAAGTTTAGGAGGGTGCAGGGCGTATAGGGGAAGGCTGAAGGATTGATCTTCGGGTGTTCATGGTGTTGGGTTGTGTTATATCCTTTCCACGACTAGCCTACATAGTTAACTGGGGGGCTAGAGGGGGGGCGGAGTGCCCCCTTCATTGCGCTGATTACGTAGCAGGGTGGGCTATGTCCCCCTATCTAGGGGGTTTGAGGGGGGCAAGTAGCCCCCCTCTACGGGGTTCGGGGCAGTGCCTTGGGGAAAAAAAATTTGGACCCTATATTAGGTTGGGCAGACCTACCTATGGTTTTGTGCATGGTTTTCGCACATGGTTTTGGACGTGATGTTTTTTGGTCCATGGTATTGGATGCTTTGGCATGTATATATATGTATTTTAACATTGAAAGGAACATAATGAAAAATCAAGCTAGTAGTCCCAGTTTTTGGATCCAGGAGAAAATCTCGGTGTATATGTGTTTTATGTGTTATGCTCTCACATTTTTTTATTTTCTATTCTTAGAATTTGTATCCAGGTAATTTTTGTACGGTGTTAAAACCTATAGAGGGAATACTTCTTCCAGTTGAAGGAGTGCACTCAAGGAAAACATAGTCATTTTGGACGGTGCAGTTCATAACAAGGAAGGGATTCATGCTTTGGGAGTGTGCACAGCTCTCAAGGAGGGCACGAAGTACACTTCTGAATAATGGAGGATCTCCCATCAAGGCTTCGGAGTGCACTTGTGTGCTCTTTGCCTTAATGGGCTTGCTTTGCAACCGAAATTTGTCTAAGTATGGATGATAAGGCAAGAGGCGAACATGATGATTTTAGACATTAAACCAAGCATGATGGACACTAACTCACCGAGAAAACTTAGACAAGCTTGAAAAACAATGAATATACATAAAAATGCCACTTTCTACATGTTCCCCAAGTACTACCAGTGGAGTGGATGTGACTGCGACCCAAAAGTGTAGTTTGATAACACAAAGATGTTGCGACCATGAAATGAACCTAGAGATGTTCTAATCAACATGAGGACACTTGAGAAAATTCAAGAACACTTATAACATATAAAGAAACATGAACAACACTTGAAAATCGAGGTGACACTTGATATGACAATGAAGTAGGCTCCAAAATTTGGATGTAGTGAAATTTTTGGACGTTGTTGTAATAGCGACAACAGTTGGCGACACACTGGGCAAACACTAGCTTCTCTATCTCGGAAAGTTTTTAGTTAAGGGTCAGACCTTAATGAAGTATTGATTTCCCTGAGTTCCCCCTTTTGACCCATTTTCATACATAACATCTCACTTTTCTCTACTTGGTCGAAACACATGCAAAAGATACACTATATCACAATTATTTCGATACAAGAGAGGGTAATGTGCACGACAGCTTTATGATTTTCAGAGTATGAGTTTTCATCTCTGGTGTTTCTCTGCTGCCAACAGACCTGGAAAGTACCCCGATGGAGTCACTTCACGAACAAACGTTTCTTTGTTGTCAGCATGCCTAGATAGGACCCCGGCTAAGTCACTTGCTTCACCTCCCTGCGCAAGAAGTCTTCTCTTCTTTCATCCTTTATTTATTTATTTTAATAGAATTGTGCATTGAAACTTATTATTTTCAATAGAAGGAAGATAGATCCCAACTTATTGAGAGAAGAGGAGGTTATCCCTTTAGAGAAGTATATTTCGACCTATGATTTTAGTTTGCTTGGATTAAATTTTCCCCTTATCCTTTCTCTACTAGATTGGACAAGTGTTAACACACAAGTAGACATATACCAAGTGAAGCAGTTTAGATACCAATATAGGCACGTATCTAATAGTTTCCCTCAAGGTTATCCTATTGGACGAATCACATTTCCCATCTGGACTTAACTCAAACTATGGCATTTCTCAAACAAAGAAGGAGAACAACAGGAAGCCAAGTATTGTGGTTGCGACAATTCTCCTTTATTGCACTACAAAGCCTCTTGAGCCATGCACTTTACACAAGGGTCTTATTTATGTACATTGATTGACCAACAAGATGTTGCAATACATGACTACATAATAAACAGGCGGACACAAACAAAAGAAAAGAAGAAAAACAATTGTACATGAAACACAACCTATAGCTGCTATTGGAAATAATGTTTTAAATATCGGCCATTTATGGGAACAGGGTCGATCCTCTTTTCTAATGATTTATCTTATAGGAATAATGGTCAAGATTTTCAACCACAATAGATGGTCCAATCCACAAAGGCTATAACTTTGTGCGTTTACTTTTGTCTTCATGGGTTTTGTCCCATTTCATAACTATGTTTCCCACATTAAAGCTCTTTGACCCTACGTATTTTCTATAAAACCAACGCTTTACATGGTCCTGATGTATGGAAAAACATTCTTTGGCCTTGTGCCTTTCTTCCTCAAGTTTAAATAGTGTATCTATTGTTGAAGTCTGAAATTGTTTCCTTTTTTACTACCTTTTTCCCTCTCCTTTATCTTTTTTTGACCATTTTGCAGCAGTGTCAACCTAATCAAGGTCATCTCAGACTTATTTGAGCTTATAAAAAGGTATTGGTCATCCATGTTTTAGAATCTACATTTCTTTATGAATCATAATAAAAACATATATACAATTACATAATCTTGATCATTCTACAGCTAATGTTGAATTCCATAGCCATATCCATGATTAGACAGGTTGCAAAGCATCAATAAATGGATGAAAGGTATTTGTAGATGACAAATTTTTACCACTTGGATGACCACCTATTGGCATGACTTAGTAGGCTACAGATATCGGGATATCTAAGAGTCAAACCCAAAGTCAAACTATAGCTATGAAGTAGTAGCAGTTAAGCAAAGTGAATAAGGAGATCACGACAAGATTAGGCGAGCGTGTAGGAGACTTGTTAGATCGCGGGGATATGACTCAAGAAGAACCCCTCATGATTTGTTCACTCAAAAGTAGATCATGAGGAGATAAATTTGCCATTTACATTTACTTCCTAGATGGCAGAATAGTTTTATTGACTCTAAGCATAAGCCTCTTAATTTAGTTTATGAAAAATTGTATAAAATCCATAAGGTGAAACCAAAAAGTTCAATTCGGAAGTTAAGTACGATGTAGTTTATTTCCATTATTTTGAAACTTTGTTTTGAATTAATATAATCCTTTGTCTTCAGTGCGTGGTTGATCAATCATTTGACCAGTGAAAGACTTACGCTCACAGGAGGGCCCCTTGGAGAGTTGTGAGGATGGTTAGTTTTTGTTAGTTTCTTTTTTATTAGAATGATATATAGTTCTTGCATTCAATTTGCAATTTCATACAATATTTTCTCTATCAATTACAATAGTTACATCTCATTTGTGTGATTTTAATCATTTTTTGTTTTGATTTAAGAGCACTCATAAAAGAAAAACACCAAACAAATTTGATTCTCATATGCATTTTGTAACACTTCCTCCCACATTTACCCACTCTCACCGGTTTGCCTAAGGTAAACCTGAGTTAATGGTCACTATGATATGAATAAAACTCCTATGTGACCTTAAGGAAATGGAGTCAACAATTGAAGACCTTACTGGCTTCCCTCAGGTGCCACAAGACCTCCAGGAGTAATCCAACCCCTCTAGGTGTCCAACCGCTAAGACAACTCACTTTTTCCCTGTCCATGAGCCCTATTCACACCCTTTTCAAGGCCTCCATGTGACTATGGGTTCCCATTCTCTCCCATAGGCCTGCATTAGTGTGACTGTGGCCCTTTTCTGGCAATTTTGTACCAGCGACTATGAGAATTAAGGCTACTTTCCAGGGTTGGGGCTAAGCCTCTACCCAGAAATCCATGAAACTTCCAAAACTAATAAAAGACATGAAAACAATGCTTACAAGCCAAAACTGAAACCAGGACTTGACCTGACCATCCCCAAGCAGAACTAATATTTTTTCAAACACTTGGTAGATATGCAACCTGCAAGTCATGAATAAGTCTGAACATAAGGGACTGAAAAATTAATTTATTTTTAACAAGAAGGGTCTCTACCTTCTCACATTAGTTTCCATATCATCAATTAGGTCTTGCATTCATTATTTATTTAGTTATAAGTAAAAACATGAATAGAGTCATGACTGAGAACTGTCATATAACCATTCTTATAAGAATCATATAGGGAACAACCATTAAAGCCACATAACAATGAATACATTTCATAACCAAAATCAAGAGAAACTTTTTTTTTATACATAGGAAAATATTGACCGGGTTCGAGACTTCCACATTCCACCCAACCATAGATTAGTTGAGCCAAATCTCTCTTCATCCAATCACCCACGTGCCATATTCCAAGCATGAATATGGGATCTCATGGGATAAACCAATCCAAAGAAAACCAAGGGAATCCAGAGGTTAAACCACCTCCACCCTCTCCATATCATGATCACATGTAAGATGGGGTCAAGATCAAAACATCAAATTGAGCTTGGGTGCCTCAAAATTTCTTCACCATCCTTGAGGAATTTTCCTGTCTCCACCCTCAGGATTTACCATGTATCATGCCATTACCATTCAATGGATTCCTAGGCTTTTGGGAATTTTCCTAAGACAACCTCATCCCAAATTTCAAAACCATCCAACAATCCAAATCTCAAATTGAGAACAGTATCATCACACCATGGCTATCCATAAATGGAAATGCTAGGCTAAAATCCACTTTCATATCTCGGAAAAATCCATGCCATTGATAGCAAGAGAACCATATACCAACATGCACATACCATGCATGTCAAAACCAGCTAGGAAATCTAACATGCAATCTGTTACATGCAAGAATTCTCGTTGAAGTTGCTTGATCCTTGTTGGACATTGGAAAAACAAACACTCCTCATGTGTTTCATGACATGGAATAATCGCCTCTCACGGATCCTTATCTTTGGCGATGTGATTGTTGACTAAAACCTGCGAGTTTTGGTCTAATGATAATCATTTTTCCCAACAAGTGGTATCAAAGTGTAGGTCATGAGTTCGATACACACCCAGCTCTATTTAGGGGGGATATTGTTGGACATTGGATAAACAAACACTACATGTGTGTTTTATGACATGGACTAGTTGCCTCTCATGCATTATTATCTCTGGCGATGTGATCGTTGACTAACACTTGTGGGTTTTTGTCTAACACTAATCATGATTCCCAACAATCCTTGCCTTCCTTTTCTTTCCTTGTCCTTCTTTTCTTTCCTTTCCTTTCCTTGCTTTTCCTTTCATTTCACTTCTTGATTACCTTCTTTCTCCTCTTAGTTCTCTTCTTCTCTTTGAAGCTAATTCCAAAACTGAGCTAACTAAAAGGTACCAACTGATCCTCAAATTCCTTTTTATTAATGAGGTATTTTCTTCAAATTTCCATTATTTTCCTTCATTTTCTTCCTCACATGCAACTTGTGACCTTTCACCTTCATTTTCTCTAATTTCCATTATTTTCATAAATAAAATACCAATTAATTCCCTTTTTCCTTTCCAAATCCTTAGCCATTGCCTTTGCCAATTTCCCTTAGCCATAAAACACAAGTGATGCCCACTAGGATATTTTTTACCAACATTCAGGTTAGAATAAGTGTCCCTTTCCTGTGGTCTTATTTTACCTTTATTAACTTTTATTACATTAGATTTTAACCCGGGGTTGTTATAGACCCCTCCCCCTTAGGGGAACACCATCCTCAGTGTTAAACTGCACCAAGACCTAGAAAAACCACTAAAGAGAAAAAACATATTGCCTATGGAGATTTATAATCCATCTTGTTGCAGTATTTACAGTAACATCATGCTCAAAATAAAAGCCATCATGACAATATGACAATATAACAACCATACTACTTATTGGAGCTTTACAACTTAGCTCATTGTAGTATTTACAAGAGAAACCATACATAAATATGTACAAATACCAACACTGATTTTCCTTCACTGAAAAACAATGAAGGATACATATCCCACATCTGATCAACCATCTCGCATGTAGATTCATCGGGCCCAAATTATTTCCATTGCACTTTAACCTACTCGAGTGCTCTTTTCCGAAGCACGAGATGTTTCCACTGCAATATGCATTAGGGTTATGGCTGGAATTCTACTTCTTGCTCCACCTACAATATAGACTAATCAATAACATGATCAACATACTTTACATATATTTTAAGTAATGAAACATGAAAAACATCGTGGACCTTCACTTTCGGAGGCAATGCAAGTTTGTAGGCCAATGGTCCAATCCTCTTGTTACACTAAAAAATGTCACCATGACTATTTGCAGTTAGTATGGCTCCATCCACTGTCATACTATCATTCTTGGCAAGTCTCATGCCTTTGCTCTCCATGTCAAACTTCAAGAAAGAGAGAAAAGTCATTTAAAGTCAATTATCTCTGGTACGCAGTTTCTCTTAGCCTTACCTACGGGTACGCAACCCAAGTTCACAATACCTGCGTACTTGTACGCTCTGTATGTAAAGGGGTGGGTGCGTACTCCTGTAAAGGTCAAAAGGCGCAAGTTTCACTCCAAAAAAGTTACTTGTGGTCATTTCTAGAGTCTTCTAGAAGCATGTTTGACGTGTATGAAGCGCCTCCAGATGGTTCATGTATCCCTACCAAAGAGGAACTTATCCCATCAATAGGGGAGCTATCCCATCCAAAGACGGGCTTATCCCATTGATGGTGGACCTGAATAACTTCCCCTAGAGCACTATAAATACAGGCATTGGGCCAAAGGGAGGGGAGGTTGAAAGCTGAATATTCCTAAGGGTAGATGCTGCTGGAATTAGGACTTCCTTGTAGAAGCTTGTGAGGAGAGATTACCATCTTTACTTGTTTCCATTGGGAGGTGGGTGAGCTGATCAGAGTAAGGGAGAACTCTTGTGGACCCTGGGAGGAGCTTGCACAACACCAAGGCTCAGGTTGTAATGGTTCCTTTTGTTACCTTTTAATACAAATTAGTCCATTCTTCTCAACAATTTGTTATTAATGAGTTGTTTCATGTACTCCTTGGTCTATATGTTAAATATGTTTTATTTTATGTGATATTCAGGTGTATTTAATCGTTTGATTGTTGGTGAATTCAGGTTTCGAAGGGAAGGAGGAGCTCATCCGGATCAACGAAGCTAGACTACTACAACAACGTTGGATTACAGGTAGGATCTAAACACTTGATTTCTCATATTGTAAAAGCATATTTAGGGAAGGATTGCTCTTATTTGTCTTGTTTGTCATTAGAAAGTCTTAGGCTTTCTAGGAAGGTCGGTTGTGTCCGCACTAACGACTCTTTCCGCGTGACAAAATGGCGACTCCACTGGGGAATCCATGAATGTGTTTGAGTTCTTTTTGATTTGATATTTTGGTCTGAGAAAAATTGCTTGTTTTCTGATTTTTGGTTGTCTAGCTGTGTATTTGGGTGGGTTAGCTTAGAGTCAATTTAGTTTTTTATTTTTCTTAGCCTTGCCAGCAGTACGCAGTCTCTGGGTTTGACACAGTGCGTACTTATACGCACTGCGTCTTTGTGCACAGTGCGTACCCGCGCCTGTGTGAATAGATGACCTGCGTACCCCTGTCAATTTTGAGAAAATTTCAATTTTTGCTTTTTCCTCTTTAGATTTTGTTTTTACTTTGTTTTTACTGCCCAGATCCATCAGTTTACTGTCAAAGATCTTCACCTGAACTTGTCCCGTTAGTGTCGAGGGTTTTGGTGGAATTCATAGGGATTTTGCCTTAGGGTTTGGTTTTTAACTGGTCCTGTAGTGACTTTGGCGTTAGAGGTTGTCAAACTTTGGATCTCCCTGGTTTTGTTCAGTCCTCTTAGGAGTCGGGCCTGTCATAGAAGTCACCCTAGTGAGAGACCTACCTTTGTGTCTTCTCTTTGCGAATCTCGAAAAGTTTGTTTGTTAAAGCCTTGAATTCCATTCTTGAGAAAAAAGAACAAAAATATTTCGATTTTGTTTTTTGGTTAGTTTATGATTCTGCATGAACTGATCCTTAGTTGCATTTTGACTAAGTAAAACATCCGGGAATCATCCTTGTAAGCTTTTGTCCTCATTATTTTTTTCTTTTAGGTAAATTTCCTTTTAATTTGCTTTTGAGTGAATTTGATTTGATTGTCTTAGATTTGTTAAATTCGATTTGATAAAATAGTTTTACATGCTTTATTAACATAGAAAAAACACAAAAATTCTTTTGGAAAAAGTTTGCTTTGGTAGCATTTGTAGACTTTTGGGAGAAAAAGGAAATTTCGTAGAGTAATTAGTGGTCATGAGTTGTATGTTTTGAAAAGATAAAGAGAATTGTTTCTTTGATTGTCTTTACTAAGAAAGTTGTTTTCTATAAAATTTGCATTTTCCAACTCTCTTAGTTAGGAGATTCATTGAAAAGGAAAAGTAGTGTAAATCATCTTAGGTGCATCTTTGTAGTGGTTGCGAGTCGAGTCTACACACCACCAGTTTCATCTCCACTACCTTTTGTCTTTAAGAAAAACCATAAAATTAACGCTTAAAGTAAAATCAACTTAGTAACTTTTATTTACTAGGGCTCTGAAACACCAATTTAGATCAGGCTAGTGTCTTGGAGTAGGAGAGTAATTAACTCTCCAAGACAACAAAACCAAACAAGTAGCTTATCTTGTGATAGAATAAATCCAATTGTCTCATTTGTACTCTGGGAAAGCTCCTCTTAAAGGAGAATCACGAGCTCGTGTCTGAACCAGTGAGGGGATCAATCCTCCCTCGTTGGGAACGACGCCAGACACACACGTATTACAAACGGTAAACCTCGGATTAACCATTGTCGAGGAGCCAGGGGTCACTTGTCGGTAAACCTTGGATTATTGTCAAGGAGCTGGCAAGGGGATTGAGCTTGATACTCTGCCCTTGCGTGCTGTCGGAGTGTAGACTGTTCCCCCAGGTACATTTGTTGCAGTTGGTAACCTTAGTGACCATTATCTTTAGGATTCTACCGAGGTGACGGTGGAGGGAAGATCCCACTGTACCTGGAGCAGACGTCGGCTAAACTCACTTGGATTTTCCGGGGGGTTCACTTCACTCGAGACGGTTAAAGTGGAGGAACTTGTGCCAGTCTATTCATTAAGCAGGTTGACGGGGTAATTGTTCCACCCGCCACTTCTGTACTGAATCCGGCGATGTTGGGTTTCATCTCCAACTAGCGTTTTCGGTCTGGAAGGCTACTGTTTGTGCTTGGTTTGACGCCCTAGATTCTTTAGGCGTATGTTTCAAATTTGTTTGGTTCTTTAGAGACTTTAGGTGGTTTGCTTTGAGATTTTACTTTGTTTGCGTGTGCAGTAGTTAAAAGTTTTTAACTGTGGCGGAATTACCGAGACAGTCCCGTAGACTTCGGGGCAAGTCTCCTGAGGTTGTTTCTGTGGCCGAATTGTTGAGGAAATCCCGTAGACTTCGGGGTGAATCTCCTCAAGACGTCCCAAGTCATTACGAAGGTTTAAAGGTCCTTGTAACTCCTCCTAGCGGTAGTAGAGTAGGTTCACCAGAAGAAGGAGAGTCTTCGTTGGTAGTCCATCAAGATTACCAAAGTCTGGAAACAGGTTATAATCCTGAAGAAGTTGAAGTTTCTGAGCTTGCTGGTAGTTTTTCATCTACTAGTGATATAGGCGAAGAACCTGAAATATTTGAACCTGTTACTCCAACTTCTAGTGTACCAGATTCACCTAGGGTAGAAAGAGTCATCACCGAAAATCTTCCTACTGGTTTGATAGCTATTGAAGAACTTGCTCCAGAGGAAGAATTAGGCGTATCTACCCTTGAAGATCAACCTACTATTGATCTAAGGGAGCGTGAATCTATCTTTTACAGCCCTCCTAGAAGTACTACTTGGTACCTTTCATTAACCAATTATTTAGACAACTCAGGGGTAGCTTTTTCTCCACCTCGTACTCCTTTTCCACCTGGAGGTATTTATACTCCTGTAAATATGTCTGGTCAGTCGTTCGTGTTCACTCAATCTCCTGAATCTTTCTTACATGGCGGTCCTTCTGTTCCCACCGGGTATCAGTCACTTTCTGGTACCTTTGCGGGGGCATCTCCTCAACCCATTGATCATGGGTTATTAGCTGGAAACAATGGTAATAAACCGTTGGGTGTAGGGGACATTTACATGATGTCAGGTTCAGTTCCCGTTTCTCAACCTCAAGGTGGCCAATTACCGCCTGGGGGGCAGCCTCAGTTAACGCCTGGGGGGCACCCTCAAGGTACACAAATTGTGTCTGGGGGGCAGCCTCAAGGTCAGTATGTACCTATGGTACAATACATGCCTCAAGGTCAACCCCAGCCTCAATATGTACCCCAGGGTCAACCTCAGTATCAATATTTACCTCAAGGGTATCAACCCCAAGGGTATCAACCTCAAGGGTATCAACCTCAAGGTCAAGGTCAACCCCAGTATCAGTATTTACCCCAAGGTTATCAACCTCAAGGTCAATACTCGAGTCAAGGTTATCAACCACCTCAAGGTCAGTCATATGTTCAAGGTATGGGAACTATGCCTTTCAGTTATCAATCCTATCCTCAATCCGGTTATGGATCTCAATATCCTCAACCTGTTATGGGTCAATACCCCGGAATGATAGTGTGGGACCCATCACAGGGTCAACAGGTGTTGCAGCCAAGTATACAGTTGGTACCTCAAACTGGACAACCCGTAGTTTCTGGTTCACCCCAGCAGCCGCAACCTGTCCAGTCGAATGTTCAAACTTCTGTAACTTCGGTAGTTACTCAGCCACCAATTGCACCTAGTACTCCATCTCAAACGGCTGCTACAACTACCGCAACATCTACCGCACTTACTTCTGGAGTATCGACAGCTCCGGTTTCTACTGTCTCTGCAACCACTCCTCAGACATCTTTACCGTTGTCCGGATCTACGATTCAAACTACGGTCCAGATGCCTGTAGGGCAGCCTGGTTTAAGTACTGTTGTAACAATTCAACCTCAATTTACCTACCAACAGTACCAGGGACAGTACCAATTCGGTCCTGCTGTCCAACAACCGATTTACCAGTATCAACCGTATCCTGGGTACACTTATCAACAACCTCAACAACCCCAGTACGGTCTGGTTAATCCTGGTTTTCCAGGAGGATATAATATCCCTAATGCGATTCTTGTTCCTAGTTATCCTGGATATCCTCCTCCTGGGACTGGCCTTGTGACCCAGAGTTTTAGAGATCCTAACCGGCAGTTACCGTTTATCGCAACTTTGGATTTACCAGACTTGACGCGCCTAACGAACGATCCAATTCAATATCTTCCGTTCTGGCCGCCAATGCCAAATAAGTTTCCCAGTGATATACCCAAGTTCGAAGGTAAGTCTGGAGAGGATCCGTCCAATCACGTGATGACTTACCACCTCTGGTGTGCTTCCAATTCTATCTCGGATGATTCGATCCGCTTACGTCTTTTCCAGCGTACGCTCATTGGTCTCGCGGCCAAGTGGTACATTGAGTTACCACGGGCCTCTTTTTACAACTTTAGCCAGTTAGCTACCTCGTTTCTAACTCATTTTCAGTTGCCGGTCAGATACGATAACGGCACGGAGCTATTAACTTCATTAAAATAGTCGACCTCCACCTATATTTCCGATCATATTCATGAATGGAGACGTCGAAGACGTTTAGTGAAAGTTTTTATCCCGGACCAAATCTTAGTTGAATGGTTTGTAAAATCATTATTACCGAAGATTACTGAAGATGTAGCTAAGGCAGGAGTAGCTACTGAGGAGCAAGTCATTGCTCAAGCCCAGTACCTTGACTTAGTTTACACTCAGTCGGGTACGTTGCACGAGAAGATCCCAGATCTTCCTAAGTCGAATCAAATCGCTGCTGCTCCTTCGGGGTCTCATGCTGCTGATGGCATGATTGGTACCGTGAATACTAAAAATAAGAAGAAATCCTCAAAGAATTCTTCTCCAATAATAACCTTACCGGACTCCCCGACAGGAGAGTCTTCTCCTGAAATTACTGCCGATATTCATGTTGTAAAGTCATCTACGGCTAAATCAAAAAACGGTGGTAAGAAGAAAAGCAAGAAGAAGGATAAAGCAGAAAAGGCTCCAAAGGAGAAAAAAGAGAAGTCGGAATCTAACGACGAAAAGTGCAAACCTCGCTATCCTTGTTTAATTTGTGAAGAAGATCATTTCACAAGAGATTTCTCTCATCGGGCAGAGGTTGTGAAAATCGTTAAAGGTTCCCCAACTCCTGTTGTTTTGAAAGATCCATTTCCGAAGCAGGAGAGTAAAATGATAGGTTCTTCCTCGAGTGCCAGTGAAGAACCCATATTGATGATGTCTCATGTACGGATTGCGACTTGATCGCAAGAGCATGGTAGTAAGAAACCTGTTGATGGTAAAGAAGCAGAATCTTCTCATTCTAATCCATCAACCTCAGCTCCCGGTTCCAATCCACTACAGATCGAGAAACCTAACCCGGACTTGGTAATTAAACCGCCCGCCAAGGGTATACTTCGAAAGTCTGCTTTCAATCCACATGCGAGAGCAGCTCAGAATTATAACATTGTTGAGGATTTAGCTGTTTCACCCTCAGAAATGTCGGCTTTGGAAGTGTTGCAATCATGCCCAGCACAACGAAAATTACTCTTGTCGGCTATAGGAGTTGTTGATATTCAGGACCCGAACCTGATAATATTTGATCTAGAAAATAGTACACCGCGTCTCCCTCATCAAATGGCTTTCCAGATTCCAGTGATAGTCAAAAACAGGCCCATTCATCGGACTGTAATTGATGAAGGAGCTTCTATGTGTATTATGTCGATTCAGTGTTGGAGATCGCTTGGTTCTCCTTCACTGAACCAATCCCCGACGATTCTTAAGGCCTTTGATGGCCGTGGGTTCCATCCGTTTGGCATTCTACAGGATTTGCCTATAGTGGATTGAAGGAAAAACAGTTAGTCTGGATGTGGAGGTGGTTGATGCCCCTCTAGACTACAACCTTCTTTTGGGTCGCAGTTGGTCTTACGCTATGACAGCAGTCGTGACAATAGACTAGCTAGCTTACTTTTCATCCGACCCAGCCTCTTCAGAGAGTATCCAACATGTTGGTAAAACGACTATCCCTTACAAGGATGTTGGTGTAGGATTAGTTAAAGATTCCGGTTTACTGGGAACTTTTCCTTTTCCTTCGATCAATGCAGACCCTTCATTCGCATCCATTCATATGATTACTTCAGACACTATTATTTACGATGATCCTTGGATTGTCCCATCTGAATCTGAGATAGACTCATTCGGTAATGTCATGCCTTTGAGTCCATATGAAATTGCTTATGAAGCCGTGCAGTCTTTTACTGACCCGCGTTCAACCCAATTCGACCAAATGAATGTGGTTCGTGAGGAATCACTTTTCACATCAACCTCAGAATAGATAACATTTCCCGAAGTTGTGTCATCTGACGAACAACTTCGCGAAATCCTAAGTGTAGACGATCTACCATGGGAAGATCTTCATCATAGATCTTCGTTTTTACCTGAGGGTGATGACTTTGAAAATGATTTTTCATCAATTTTTACAGCTGAATATGTCAAGGACGCTCAGAATCCCATGAAACATCCTGATTCAGAGTTGAATTTGGGAAACATTTCCCAAACTATTTCCATTGACATTTCAGTCAAAACTGGATTTATTGAAACATTCATATAGGTGCCTCGTGTACAGATAACGAAATTCAAACATACAAGGTCCTATTTCAAGAATTCTGTGACGTGTTTGCCTGGTCCTATGAGGAAATGCCAGGAATTGATCCCTCCATTGTTGTTCATGAAATCAAGACCTACCCGGACGCTAAACCCGTTCGGCAACGTCTGCGTCAAATAAACCCTAGGAAAGCGGCTGCGATTAAAGCAGAAGTCGAGAAGATATTGAAAGCAGGTTTCATTTATCCGATCCCGTTAACGGATTGGGTATCGAATATTGTTCCGGTTAACAAGAAACAAGGAACAATAAGAATATGTATCGACTATAGGGATATAAATCATGCTTGTCCAAAAGACAACTATCCTACACCCTATATCGATCAAATAATTGATGATTGTGCCGGCAGTGAAATATTTTCCTTTATGGACGGTTTTTCTGGTTACAACCAAATCAATATTCTACCTGCCGATCAACCAAAAACGGCTTTCATTTGTCCTTGGGGGACATTTTCTTACTGCAAATTACCTTTTGGACTTAAGAATGCCGGAGCCACTTTCCAACGGGCAATGTCCTACGCGTTTCACGACATCAAGCACATTGTGCAACCGTACCTCGATGATTTGCCTGCTCATTCTTTACATCGAGCTGATCACCTTGTCCACTTACGCGCTATTTTTATGAGGTTTCGGCATTATCAAATTCGGTTGAACCCACACAAATGTGTCTTCTGCATAGAAGTGGGACGATTGCTAGGATTTGTCGTTTCAAAAGCCGGTATCCGCGTCGATCCCTCGAAGGTCGAACCCATCATCAAATTGCCTCCTCCTTTGAGTTTGCGCCAACTCCAAAGTTTGTAGGGGAAAGCAAACTTTTTACGTCGATTCATTCCTAACTACGCCAAGGTTACAAAGGGTTTCACCCGGTTGTTGAAACAAAACACTCAATTTTCTTGGGATGAAATAGCTCAGAAATCTTTTGATGCACTTAAGCACGCGTTGACCCATGCACCATTGCTGCATCCTCCCAACTACAACCAGGACTACTTTTTGTATCTCGCCGCCTCCCACTCCACCATTGGAATGGTTTTAGTTCAGGAAGACGAATTTGGAACGGAACATGTGATATATTATCTTAGTAGGACGTTAAATCCCACTGAGCTAAAATATTCGCATGTGGAGAAATTGGCCCTGGCAGTTGTTCAGGCTGTCCAGCGTTTTTGTCATTACATTCTTCTCCGTAAAACTACAGTGATTTCAGATTGCAACCCTATGATCTACATTTTGACAAAACAATTGCTAGGGGGAAAGTACTCCAAATGGATTGTTATCCTGCAGGAGTTCGATTTGGAGTTCGAGAAGTCCAAGTCTAAGAAATCCTTAGTTTTTGCGGAATTGATGTGTGACTTCCCGCGTGCTGACATGGAAACTGTGGCAGAGGAACCCATTGTGGACGAATCTCTGTTTCTTATCAGCACTTTAGATCCGTGGTATGGGGATATAATCGTCTATCTCCAAACCCAATCCTTTCGACCCGAAGCTTCAAAGTCGGAACGCCGGAAAATTCGATTCCAGTCCCAACAATACAGAATTATTGGAGATACTCTTTATCATCGTGGGGCGGACTTGGTTTTTCGTCGTTGCTTAACTCATGAAGAGGCAGAAAGGGTTTTGAATGACTGTCATTCTGGAGCATGTGGCGGTCATATGTCTGGGTATGCCACAGCTCAGAAGGTGTTGCGTGCTGGCTATTTCTGGCCGTCTATGTTTAAAGATTATATCATTGCGGTCCGAAAATGCCACAAATGTCAAGTGTTTGATCGCAAGATGCGCGCACCACCTGCTCCTCTCCACCCTATAATTGTCGTTGGTCCTTTTGCTAAATGGGGTATCGATTTTATTACTTGTAACCCTCACTCGACCGGGGGGCATGAGTATATCATCCTTGCGGTTGATTATTTTACTAAATGGGCCGAGGCGATGCCTACATTCGAGGCAAGCGGCAAAACAGCAGCGATTTTCGTATTCAATCATATTATTGCTAGGTTTGGTGTCCCACAAGCGATAATCACTGACCATGGGCGCCATTTTCGAAACACTATGATGACAGAACTTACAAGCCAGCTTGGTTTACGCCATGATAGTTCTACTCCTTATTATCCTCAAGCAAACGGTTTGGTTGAATCTATCAACAAAGTTCTAGTTATCATGATCCGACGGATCATTGGTATTCATCGGTCGAATTGGCACAACATGTTATTCTCAGTGCTTTGGGCGTATCGAACCTCAGTAAAAACATCAACAGGGTTCACTCCTTTCCAGCTAGTTTCTGGTTTGGAAGCAGTGTTGCCCATTGAATGCGAAATCCCATCACTTCAAATGGCTATCGAATTACTCCCAGCTACTTCTGAAGAGGAGAAGCGTCTGTTATACTTAGCTAAATTAGATGAGACTCGACGTGATGCTGCTTTGGCAATCGAGACTCACGCAAAAAGGATGAAAGCTCAATATGATCGTAACGTGACCCCTCGTAATTTTTCGGAAGGAGACCTAGTGCTATTATATGATCAAGCTAACGATAAATTAGGTGCTGGAAAATTCGTTCCCATGTGGCATGGGCCCTACATTGTCAAGTGAAAGCTGGCAAAAGGAGCCTATGAGCTGGTAGATTTTGATGGGGACTCTTTGGGTAAGCCCAAAAATGGACTTTACCTAAAGAGGTATTATGCTTAAATGATGGGTATGGAGATTTAGTTAGTTCTAGTTGGGTTGATTTTCTTTCTAGCTGGTATGTTTGCTTAGTTTAGGTTGTGTGCTTAGTTTAAAGAGTGTGTTTTTGTCGTTATTCTGGCTTATCTTGGTTTTACTCTTGATATTGCAGATGTCGACGCCTCTCCAAACGTACATTGGATTTGCTGATGGTGCTTGTCATAGTACACGGAATATCTCTTCCGCAGCTTGGGTTATCTATTCGCCCTCTGACGAGTTAGTTTCTATGCATGGGGTGAGCCTCGGTCAAACAACAAACAACATTGCAGAATACAGTGCAGTGATTGAATTATTATCTGAATCTATTTCATTTGGGATTCGGAGTTTGATAGTGAGGTTAGATTCTGAACCCGTTGTATTACAGCTTAATAGAGTCTATGCCATTAGAAATCCAGTGTTATTAAGATTGTTTTTGAGGGTACATCTCTTGGAACGTGAATTTGATTACATTGAATATCAGCATATTCCAAGGTCTTTAAATACATTAGCAGATGCAATGGCGTCTCGAATGTTAAATAGACATTTGTAACAATCATAAATGTAAATTTATAAACATTTCATCACACATGTTTAACAAAATAAGCCGGTAATAATGATATATATAGATAGGAGTGTGTCAAAAATATACATCGTCTTCGATCATAGGTTTAAAAACACCTTATGATCGGCAAAAATGATAAGTACAAAAAACCAAAAATGTCATATGTGTCTACAAAAGTGACTAGCCAATCACTGGTGGTGCTCTCTATACGAAACCACTGCCCGCGCTACCCTACATAGGAACCTCCTGAAAGGTCTTGGGACTGCGACCACGTAGTGCTGAAGTCGGATAGGAATGTCATCTATAGTGGTCTCTGGTATATCCGCCGTCAGACGCTCTAGATCCTGTTCCAGCTCGGCTAAGGTCTCTGCGGCCGCATCCTATGGGGCTGGCACTGGTACAGCTGGTACTCTTCTCTCAAAATCCCGGAGATTGGCCGGACGCCGTGGACCTACATCTGCATTTTGAAAATTTGTGCTGTCAGTTTTGAGACGATATATAAAAGAAACAAACAAAAAAATAGATAATTTAAAAACTTGTGGAAAATGAAATACCTCTGTCGTCCCATTGTTCTCCCTGTGGAAGAACCATGTCTGGATCATTGCGAAAATCCATTCCGGCATACGAAAAATCCTGAATCGCAAAGCCCTGGCCCTCCAGCCAGTGAAAGTAACCATCAGGAAATCGAACAACTGTTGCTCCCTCATCAGGATGCGGGGCCATTACCGCAACCCATCTCGTCAACTTAGGCTCCCGAGGAGCCCCAACTGGAACTGTAAGATGCTGGGGGATCAGCATTGGAACTCTCTCTAGGGCAAAGCTCACAACTAAAGGCCCGTATCCAAAGGTCTTCAGTTGTCCTCTCTTTGCCCTGGTTAGTTGGCCCTTCATATTGGCCAACACAGCATCGCACCAGTTGAAAATGGTGCCTTGGAAGCAATCTATAGCCATCCACATTTGGGAACCAATGGCTATGTGCAAAGCGGCAGCGCCGCAAAGTCTGATAACTGTAAAGGCAATTACCATAAGTTCAGGTCGGGATATGTATTTTATTTCTATCCCCTTCTCCTAGTTTTGATTGTTGCACCACTCTAGCCGGAGACTAGCAAGGGATTGGCCACCCGGCCTAGTCCCGAATAGAGAGAGTTGCTCACCCCTGTTAGGCAAGCCAGTGAGAAAGTATATGTCGGAGGACTCTATCTCGAGCTGGTTTTCTCCGATGTAAAAACATTGATCCTGAATATTCCACCTTTCAACCAGCCACTCTAAGAATGGCACCTGGGCCCTCATGCCAGGTATGGCCCAGTACTTGTAGAGACCGCATGCCTTTAACGCATCAATAGAAGGTTGATGACCTATTGCGGCCAAATCAACGTCTTCGTGTTCTCTTTCACGCCAATCTAGCATGGTGAGTGACCTACACACCAAAAAACAATGATTAGAATTCATTAAACAAAATTTGGTTGGTTAAATTTGGGGTTTGGGGTTTCAAAATCCGCGTTTCACGGGGTACGCACCCCGCATTCAGAAAACAGAGCGGCGGTACGCAGCTGTTCTGAAGGCGGGCTGCGTACCCCGACCTTTTTCCCATATACGAAAAAGTCGGGGTACGCAGGTCGCCCATGGGGCACCTGCGTCCCCCGAGAAACGAATTTTAAAACCCTAAACCCTCCAAAAAATCAAACTAAAACTTGAAATGAAATTCTAAACGGATGAAATTGAAGAGGAGGATGTTGTGAAATACCTGAAAGAGACGGCGCTCGATTCTGACGGTCGGATTCTCCGCAAAGTCCACGGGAAGTTTTCTTGTCAAAAGCCCTTTTCTCAACCTCAACAGTAAAATGGTAAAAATGACATGGTAAAAAGTCTTTTTATAGGTTTTTTGGATGAATGAATGCTAAGTTTGTTTATTTTTCACCATGAAAGGACATTTTTCAATGTATTTTTTACCCATCTTAAACAGGTATGAGTAATGTGTCGTTTTTGTGCAGGACAAAAGGACTTTAGAGTAAAATCATCATTTTTCACGAACCAAAACATCAGAGTCATCTTTTAAGCTCTTTTCTGACTCCTAAAACATGAAAAGATTGCCGAGCGTTTCTTTTACACTCGTTAAAACGGAATTAAAAGACGGTCCCCTTATAGCTCTTTTCTGACCGTAAAAACAAGAAAAGATTGTCGGGTTTTTGTCATTTCAAACTCGATACGGAAATAAAACGACGTGTCCTTGATCGCTTTTTACTTTTCAGGTCAGAGACACTAATCATGAAAGTACTCCTTGGTCGCGATATCAAGCGGTTCTATCAGGTATTATTTTATACTTTTTTCGGGCTTGGGAGACACAAATTTACGAAAAAGTTCACCTTGGAGTCTTCTTTAGTTTTTTCAGACTCTCTAAAAATTGAAAACGCCGAGTTTCTCCTATATTGGACTCGTTAAAATTTCACAGTACAGGACCTGTTCGATTACAAACAGAAACGGACCACTCCTTCTTAGGGTCCGAATCTAAACTAAGTTGGACTCGTCCGAAGGATGAGCTTATAATAAAGCATATGTTATCCTCCTCAAGCTTGTAAAAAAATAAAGAGGTACTCAGGGAAAATTTTAAGAACCCCCCCCTAAATTTATAAATATAATAAATGGGCGAATCTCCATGATATATAGGAAAAATGGAAGGCGATTTTATCAATAATATAATATGTATATATAATTTTTTGGCGAATCTCTCACCAGGCATGGCGAATATTTTACTTAGAGTATAAAATCTTGTAAGATCTTGGCGAGTCTTTCACTAAATAATAAAACTTTGTAAAGTCATAGTGAATCTTAACATAGGCTACATGCTGGTTTAATTCCCCCATTTAAATAGGCTACATTCCAGGTGAATACCATGGGTCAATACCATGTGCCATTTTGGTGAATACCATGGGTCAATACCATGTGGGTTAATAATGGTTTTTTGCATGGTATTAATAACAATCTAGTCCATGGTATTTGTCCCATAGTATTTTGGCCATAGGTTTCACCTAAATATAACCCATTTTTTGAGTGTTCGTAAATATAAGGTGACTTATGGAGTAAATATAAAAAAATGTTTTATTTGTTTACCATACCTCTCGTTTATTTATATTTTTATTAATTTACCATACCTCTTTTACAAATATGGTATTTGGCCCATAGGATTCACTCAAATAAAACCTCTTTCTTGAGCCTTCATAAATAGAACGAGGGTTATGGACTAAATATAAAAAGAGGTTTTATTTATTTACGATACATCTAGTTTATTTATATTTTTATTTATTTACCATACCTTTTGAGTAAGTATAAAAAGAAGTTTTATTTATTTACCATACCTCCACTTTACTTATATTTTTATTTGTTTACACCCTTACATGTATATAAGGTGACTTATGGAGTAAATATAAAAAATGTTATATTTATTTACCATACCTCTCATTTATTTATATTTTTATTAATTTACCATACCTCTTTTATAAATATGGTATTTGGCCCATAGGATTCACTTAAATAAAACCTATTCTTGAAAATGGGCGAATGGATTCACTTAAATAAAACCTATTTTTGAAAATGGGTGAATGGAAGGTTGTAAGTCCTAATTTCAAGGGCTAAATTTACCTTTTTTACCCTCTCCCTTAAAATAAGGTGGCCTATTTGAGGTGATTTGTAAAAAAGTACTATGATACAAAATATTCGCCCACTAAAAATTTAAAACCCCTTAATTTCGCCAAAGGGCGAACATTCGCCCCTAAAATTATCCTTGGAGGTACTTGCCAGAAATGGTGGGGGAAAAAAGAGAAGAATGAACCGATTTATTATCCTTTGTTACAGAAGAACCTTATCACCGCTCTTGAACACGACACTTTTCATTCACCTGGGTTGGGAAATCCTTTGCCTTAAAAGTTGATCAAACCACTTTGAAAGTCTTCAACCGTTTCTGGGTATTAACTTTGGGTCAATCGTCACCAAGCCATCTGTCGTGTCGTTATGTGTTCAAGAGGTCTCTGCAAATAAACCATTCATATGCAAAATACTTGTCATCCATTTGGCCATCCCTGAGTCAGTCCTTACAGCAACATTTCTTCAACTTGAACAATGATTTCGTGTTGTGGGCTTGCCTGAAACGGGTCGCTTTCTATCGACATCAGCACATTATCTGGAAAGATGACTTAGAAATCGTCAGTACCTTGAAGTCTGCATGCATCAATGGCAGATTTCTCGCCTTTGACGACAGTTTAGATCATTGACTTTCGATCGAAGGATTCCGTGACGTGTTCGACATCAACCCATTCATTCACATTTCATGGATTGTACTGGGTACTTTGAGAACCATTGACAAAACTGGTGGTCTCTCTCACACTTGTTAACGGTTTACATCATTGACTGGTAATCAAGTGGTTTCTACCATGCTCGACATCAACTCATTTATTCGCATGGATAGAATCGTACCAATTCGGGAAGTAGAAATGAAGACCCTGGATCTAGTTTCCACCATCCAGGCTATGAGGAGTTTTGTATTCATTATACAGTAGACTAATCATAAACAGATGGCTGCGTCCATACTGTGTCTACAAAAGTCTATGATTGTGATGTACTGCAAAATCATTCTTGTATCAGAGCAGTAGTTAGATTATTAGTTAAAGTTTTCAATCTGAGTATGGGAATGCCTACCTCAGCGATGATATCATCTTATATATGTATTTTGTGTTAAATATTTGCAGGTTCTGACTGGGTCCTCCGCAAGATACTCCTTGAAATGATAAAGTACTTCACCCTTCCTAGATCATAAAAACCCTAATCTACTACAGGCTTCGCACTTTAGGGGGCAATCTGTTACACTAAAAAATGTCACCATGACTATTTACAATTAGTATGGCTCCATCCACTGTCATACTATCCTCCTTGGCAAGTCGCATGCCTCTGCTCTCCATGTCAAACTTCAAGAAAGAGAGAAAAGTCATTTAAAGTCAATTATCTCTGGTACGCAGTTTCTCTTAGCCTTACCTGCGGGTACGCAACCCAAGTTCACAATACCTGCGTACTTGTACGCTCTGTATGTAAAGGGGTGGGTGCGTACTCCTGTAAAGGTCAAAAGGCGCAAGTTTCACTCCAAAAAAGTTACTTGTGGTCATTTCTAGAGTCTTCTAAAAGCATGTTTGACATGTATGAAGCGCCTCCAGATGGTTCATGTATCCCTACCAAAGAGGAACTTATCCCATCAATAGGGGAGCTATCCCATCCAAAGAGGGGATTATCCCATTGATGGTGGACCTGAATAACTTCCTCTAGAGCACTATAAATACAGGCATTGGGCCAAAGGGAGGGGAGGTTGAAAGCTGAATATTCCTAAGGGTAGATGCTGTTGGAATTAGGACTTCCTTGTAGAAGCTTGTGAGGAGAGATTACCATCTTTACTTGTTTCCATTGGGAGGTGGGTGAGCTGATCAAAGTAAGGGAGAACTCTTGTGGACCCTGGGAGGAGCTTGCACAACACCAAGGCTCAAGTTGTAATGGTTCCTTTTGTTACCTTTTAATACAAATTAGTCCATTCTTCTCAACAATTTGTTATTAATGAGTTGTTTCATGTACTCCTTGGTCTATATGTTAAATATGTTTTATTTTATGTGATATTCAGGTGCTATTTAATCATTTGATTGTTGGTGAATTCAGGTTTCGAAGGGAAGGAGGAGCTCATCCGGATCAACGAAGCTGGACTACTACAACAGCGTTGGATTACAGGTAGGATCTAAACACTTGATTTCTCATATTGTAAAAGCATATTTAGGGAAGGATTGCTCTTATTTGTCTTGTTTGTCATTAGAAAGTCTTAGGCTTTCTAGGAAGGTCGGTTGTGTCCGCACTAACGACTCTTTCCGCGTGACACCTCTCAAGGATCTCAAAAGGCTTGCAATATCATTCTGCCAACTTGGCACATGATCTAATCTTCAAGGAGCTCTTCTTGGGCTTGATGCAGAAATACACATGCTCCCCAACTTGAAACTACTTAAATTCCTTGTGCTAGTCTGCATAAATTTTCTACATGTCCTGTGCTTCTTTTAGATTCTTCTTTATAACCCTCATTTCCTATTCCATGTTTTCCAACATGTTTGATCCAATAAGTACCCTGTTCACTAGATCACTCCAGCCGATGGGAGTGTAACAACTCTACCCATATAGTTCCTCAAATGGACTCATCCTCAATGACTCCTGATAATTGTTGTTGTATGCAAACTCAACCAATGGAAGGTGCTCCTTCCATATCCTCTGCTGATGCGTGACATACATCCTCAAAATGTCCTCCAATATCCTATTGACCATCTCTGTCTTTCCATCTATATATGAATCATAAGTTATGTTGAACACCGACTCTGTCCCCAATCCTGTAAACAACCCCTTCCAAAACTTGGAAGTGAAATCGGCATCCATGTCTAGCACAATCTTCTTCGGAACACCATGTGATCTCATGATCTCCCTGATGAAGACCTGTACTACCTCACTAGCTCAATAAGTAGTCTTCACATAAATGAAGTGAGCTACCTTGATCAACCTGTCTACCACAACCATGATAGAATCATGCTACCTCTATTTCCTTGGAATGCTTATAATGAAATCCATGGGAATGACCTCCCATTTCCACTCTAGAATTGGAATAGGATGAAGCAACCCACTTGGATGCTTACACTTTGCTTTGACCTGTTAATAACCCAAATGTCTTTCCACGAAATCTTCAACTTCCTTCTTCAAATTTGGCCAATAGTAGAACTTTTTTACTGCTATCAACATCTTTTGATATCCTAGGTGACCTGAATATGGTTTTACATGAAACTCCCTCGAGATAAGCTTCTTGAGTTCTCTGACATCTAGCACATAGATCCTGCCCCTAAGTCTCATCAAGCCATCTGATGTAAGATGATAATCCACATCCTAAACACCTATACCCTGTTGTAACCTAAGCATAAGCTCCCTTTGCCTGTCATCTTCTTGTCCTGCCTATAAGATATGATCTTGTAAATTTGTCCCATATGAGCTCACTTCTACAACATGGTTCAGCTGCACTTTCCTGCTGAGAGAATTTGCAACCCTATTCTCCTTTCCCTTAATGTACCTAATCTCAAAGTCAAACTCACTAAGAGTAGCCAACCATCTTGATTTCCATTCATGATTCGGTTGGTCAAACAAATATATCAACCCATTGTAATCACTCATAAACACAAACCTCCTGCCAAGAAGATAATGTCTCCACATCTTCAAGGCATGAATAATACTTTTCAACTCAAGATCATGAGTCAGATAGTTCTACTCGTTCTCATTCAGTTTCTTGGACTCATAGCATATCACTTGTCCCTCCTGCATCAAGACTCCACCAAGTCCTCTCTTGTAAGCATCTTTACATACTACAAACTCTTTATCCAGATATGCAATCTTTAACACTGGAGCATTTGTCAAAAACTACTTCAACGGCTCAAAATTGGCTGCACATATCTCCATTTGCTAATTGTGGCCAACTTATACATGGAATACTTTGAAAAGAAAGCCCTTGAATCATACCCTTTGAGGCTAGCTTGGTGGAAGCAATTCATCAATGATACCAACGTAAAATGGACCCATGGTAGGAAAGAGCTTGATAAGTTTTTTATGCACCTTAACTCTATCTCTCCCAAAATAAAGTTTATTATGGAGCTAGAGGAGAGCAGGAGCATCCCATTTTTAGATGTACTTATCATCAGAAAGGAGGATGGCTCCTTAGGGCATAAAGTATTCAGGAAATCAACTCACACAGAAAGCTACCTCCACGCGGAATCCTACCACCACCCAGCCCAGAAGTTTGGTGTTATTAACACTCTTGCTATTAGATCCCCTCGAATTTTTGACTCTCGGCATCTAGATGAAGAGAAGAAGCATTTATCTTCGATATTTAAGGGTATAGGCTATAAATAAAAAGAAATTAAAAAAGCTATAGAGAGAGCTGAAAGAAGGGTGTTATCTCAGGAGCCTAAGGCTCAAGACCAACCTCAGTGTGGTAGAGTTTTCCTACCATATATTCAAGGGGTGATAGATAAGATTTCCAAAATCCTAAGAAAGAAAGACATAGTCACACATTTCTCACCACCTGGAATAACTAAACAAGGTATGAGGTATGTCAAGGATAATATTGATAGAAAACAACTCAAGGGAGTTTATAAAATTAATTTTTCCTATGGTAGAAGCTACATTGGTGAAACAGGTCGTTCTCTGCAGAAAAGACTAAAATAACATGGAGCAGATATTAAAAATGGAAGGTCTCGTACTTCAGCCCTTGCAGAGCATTCCTCAAAAACTAAACACCATGTTTGTTTGGAGAACGCCACAATTATTGCAAGGGAAGAACAATATCAGAGGCGGAAGATTAGAGAGGCTCTGGAGATTATAAAACATCCATAGAATCTCAACAAGGACAATGGTATCGAGATTAGTGGAAGTTGGCTTCCCTTAATGAGAGAGATCAAGACCACCAGTATAGCCTAGATATAGCTTCTCAGGTATACGTTTCCTCTCCTATCCTTGAATATTAACCTCTAATTGCCTTGCTAAGGTGATCGGAAAACCTCTACTTAGCGTGCGCAGCAGCCCTTGGTACAATATGAGTACTCCCTCCATCGCCATGGCCCTAGAAGGGGGCCTTAAGGCCCCTCCTCCTTCACCTCCTCCACCAGAGATCCTTCCGTTCAGGAAGCTAATCGGCGATAGTAGTAAATGCCCAGCAAGGGAAACTCAGCGCAAGTTTGTAAAGAAAATTGACAGCATCCCCATAGTCGCCCTGCCCGTTGAAGATTCTTGAAAATATGCTTTGAACTTAGCTGAAAGAGGGCTCATTGGTCAATTTACAGGGCTATGACCTTCACCCAAGGCTGTCGAGGCATGGGTACAGAGGAACTGGTGACCACTAGTAAAGGAAGGCATCAGAAGTTTCCTAGTTGGTAAGGGCTTTTTTGTCTTTTTTTTTTATTTAGTAGAAGACAGAAATCTCATCTTTAGGAATGGACCATATTTCATGGGACCTTAGGGTCTATATGTAAACTCATGGTCACCAGATTTCGATCTGACACAAGATGTTCCGTCAGCAGTTCCCGTGTGGGTGCACCTCCCTCATCTTCCACCTCACTGCTAGAACCTGAAGTCACTAGAAATGATTGGAAACACCCTGGGAAAATACATATAGAGAGCAAAGAGAAGGGATCAGTATTCATGTGTAAGAATATGCGTCGAAGTCGACTTGGAAATAGCGTTACCTGAAGCCATAAAGTTAACAATAGCAGACTAGTCTTATATCCAAGAGTTCGACTACGAGCAACTACCATTAAAATGAAAAAATTTCCATGAATATGGGCATTTCACAAGATACTGCAAAAAAAAAAAGCAGGAGGAAGAACTAAAGAAGTCGAAACGAGAAAAATGGATCCAGGTGTGGAAAGCAGTCCAGGCCAAGGTGAGTAATAGGAATAAAGGGAAAGAGGTACCTATGGAGTTTGCTACTCCCTTAACAGGAAAGGTTCAAATTGAAGGAAGAGGAGAACAACCAAACAGTCTCAATAAACCCATTCGAAACCCTCAGCACTTCAATCAAAATTGCAGAAACAGAGATAGAGGATATTGAATGCCAAGTTCCTTCACTTTAAGTAGAAAAGAAGAACATAGAAGTAACCCAACTTAACTCCCCAGTAGGAACCTCCTCCTCACCGACATATGCAGAAATGATAAGGGAAAAACCCTCGGAATCCTCTGGGTCATCAGAAAACGATACATTCGAGAGACCCTCTAAAAGAGTTGGAAGGAAATCTCATAAGGAAGCGAGGGAAGAAGAGGCGGAGAGGCAAAAAATGCAAGGTATCCAATCCACCATTGAAATTTCTATCAGGAGAAACACCAGAACAAGGCCCTCTAAGGGGGGATCAACTCACTCCAATCCCGTTAAATAATGAAACTAGTCTCCTGGAATTGCAGAGGCTTGGGGAACCCTTCGAAAGCTGAAGCAGTAAAAGATCTTCTGTAAATAGAAACTCCTGAGATTCTCATGCTCTAAGAGACTAATATTGAAGGGGAAACCCTTCTTGATATCAGTAAATTAAAATGGGGAAAAAATGCAGGAAAGGCCATTAGTACAAGAGGTTCATCTGGTGGCCTAGCAACAATATGGTCGAAGGAAAAGTATCAACTAGAAATCTCCTTTGAGACCCAACACTAGATATTCACCAAACTTCGGCACCTCTCTAGTAAGCTCTCCATCTCTCTCTTCAACCTTTATGTTCCATTCCACCTTACAGAGAAGAAATAATGTTGGCAGACATTGTCTAATTTCTTAGACATTTACTCCCCTAATAATATAATTGTGGCTAGAGATCTCAACCTCGTCATTGATCCAAAAGAAAATATAGGTGGCAGTAGTTGTAGGGACCAAATGCTTCCATTAGTAGAGGAGATAATACTTCATTGGGACCTTCTTGACTTCAAACCGAAGAAAGGTCTCTACACCTGGACAAACAATAGAGCTGGGGCAGAACACATCTCTACTCGCCTAGATCGTTTCCTAGCGTAGAGCCCTTTGTTTCTAGGAAAAAGACTGATCTCCTTGAAAATTCTCCCAAAGCTAGCCTCGGATCACAGACCTATTCACTTACAGCTGGAAGAGGAAGAAAATTTGGGTCCTATCCCCTTTAGATTCAACCTGCTTTGGCCAAGGAAAGAATGGTTCATGGAAATTGTTCTAGAGGCATGGTCCATACCCGTGACAGGATCTCCTAGCTTCGTGTGGGAGCAGAAACTAAAAATAACCAAGAGATCTCTGAAAAAATGGATTAAATAACCCTCAAATTCTCCTACTAGCAACAGAAAGGAGATAGTTCAGTTTTTAACAAATCTGCAAATGGATTTAGAAAGTAAGGAGATCTCTGCTTCATATTTAGAAAAAGAACAAGTTGCCCAAATCAAATCATTTCGCTCTTTCTGACATGAAGAAGAGACTTGGAGGCTTAAGTCTCGTAGCCTGTGGCTTAAAGTTGGAGACCGAAATACCTCTTTCTTCCAAAGGCAATATAGAGCTCAACTATCTCAAAACCATATCTCTGAAATCACTTGCTCTTATGGGACTGTGATCAAAGGTCAAGAACATCTAAAAAAGGCAGCAGAAGATCATTTCCAGAAACTGCATAAAGAGGATGGGAATGGGAGTGAAGAAGTCATCTTGGAATTTCTCTCCCACTTTCCATCTTTGGTAAGCAATGAGGACAACACTAGTCTTACAAAACCAGACAAGGCACCAAGACTTGACGGCTTCTCAATTCATTTTTATAGAATCTGGTGGGAAATAATAAAAACTAATCTTCTAAGGATGATTAAATCTTTTCATCAAAAAGCCAAAGTGGGAGGCAGTACTAATTCTACCTTCCTTGTGTTAATACCAAAAGAAGTGAATCCAGGCACTTTTGACAGGTTTAGGCCAATCTTGCTCTGCAATGCATCATACAAAATACTCACAAAATTGTTGGCAAACAAAATCAAGCCATTGCTTGGGAAACACATTTCTCCCACCCAAGGAGGCTTTGTCAAAGGGAGACACATACTAGACAATGTAATACAGATGCGAGAAGTCATGCACTCCAATTTCCTTCGGCAAGAGCAAGGTATGCTCATAAAGCTCGACATGGCAAATGCATTCGACTGATTAAAACTTTCTTTCGTGTACAAAGTCCTCCTTTCCTTTGGTTTCAGCTCTAACTTTGTCAATTTGATTAAAGCTTGTACTGACAAGCCATGGATAGCACCTTTAGTTAATGATAGGCCAGCAAACTATTTTCAAGCCTCAAGGGGAATAAGGCAAGGTTGTCCCCTCTCCCATTTCTTGTACATAATGATGGCAGACTCATTAAGCAGAAAACTGACCGCTGAAAAGAAAGCAGGGACAGCTCTAGGAATCAGGTTGATGAAAGGGCTAGAGCCTCTCAACCATGCATTATTCGCAAATGATTCTCTTCTTATGGGCGGAGCCTCCATCAAGATAGCCAAAGTTTACACTGGAATTCTTCAAAAATTCTGCAGCATATCAGGAGCTCTCATAAATAAAAGGAAAAGTGAAATATATGGGTGGAATGTGGATCAACAAGCAATTCAAAGAATAGCCCTCTCCTTAGGCTTTTTGGGATTCGCTCCTTGGGATAAAATCAAATATCTCAGGTTACCAATAACCCTGGGCCCTAAAAAATTACCATTATGGAAAGAGGTAATAAGAAAAATTAAGTCCAAGGTTACAACTTGGGGAGCTCAATGGCTCACCAATGGCTTGGGGAGGTCAATGACTCACCAATGCTGGCAACCTCATCCTTATCAAATTTTTTTTTTCCTCCCTACCTACTTATCAGGCTTCCTTTCTTCTGGCTCTAAAGAAGATCACGAAATAGATCTCTAGAATTATCATGGATTTTTTGTGGAGAGGAGGAAGAGGAAACCAAAGAAAATTCCACCTAGTGAATTGGGATATAGTTAAACGCCCCTTCTCTGAAGGAGGCTTGCGAATAAGAGACCCAAGCCATGCCAGTCTGGATCTCGAAGGTAAAATAATTTGGACCCTCTTCTCAAATAGAAAACACCTTTTCAGTCAGGTCATAAAGAAAAAATATCTAAAAGGCTTATCACTAAGGAATATTCAGATAGATAACAACATCAAAGGGACGTCAATATGGCATCTCTACCACCGTGGGATAGAGTTCTTCCAAAAGAAATTGTATCATATTCCTGGCAATGGAAAAATCATGATGATGTGGCAAGATAGCATAATGGGACAGTCGCCTTTGAGAAAAAATGAAGCAATCAAAGAAATCAGGAACTAGCTCATTCAGCAAGGATTCCTCACCTTGGTAGATATCTCGACATGGGAGGACTCTGGAAAATGGTGAAATTTGGAAATCCCATGAGTTCCAGATCAAATGCACAGTGAAAAGACCCTCCTGGAAGAAGCATTAATGAGACTAGAATTGATTCACATGCATTTGATGGACAAATGGGGATGGGAAAGACTAGACTCTACAATGCAAGGCATGGATTTGCCTCTCTTCAACCACAGAAAGCTTCAAGCCATACTGCATCTGTGTGGAAACAAGTCTGGACCCTCTGGGTCTCCCCAGAATAAATTTCTTCACCTGGGTATTAATGCATGGGAAAGTGCTAACTGGCAACAATGTGAGTAAAAGAGGTATTCACGGGCCACATCGGTGCTCTCTCTGCTGCAAAGCCCAGGAAACCATGGAGCATGTGTTTGTGGATTGCTCTTTTTCTCAAGAAGTCTGGGACTGCATCCTTCAAGGCCTCAATGTCTCTGCCCCATCACAAGTCAAAGTAGCTAACCTTTTTACCACCTAGAGAATGTGTTATCCTCACATGACCCAAAGAAAGATAGCATGGAACAGAATCTGGAAAGAAATACCTAAATACATTTGATGGAAAATATGGCTCGCCAGAAACGACCAGATCTTCAACAACATTCTGAACTCCCCTTTGAAGGTGGCAGCAAAAGCAAAAGCATTACACCTCGAGACTGTGGCCAATCATCCCCTTAAAAATGATAACATGATTCTCCTAGAAGAAAAAAAATGGATGGAAACTTATATATTTTGAGACATGATAAACAACACCACTTGCCCCAGTAAAACTCTTGTATGGAGACTACAAGAAGTGGACTCAGATTTTCAAGCTTGGTGGAGGAAACAAGGTAAAACAACAATCTTTTTTTATGGTTCCTCCAAAGGCAATCCAGGGACAGCAAGAGCAAGCGGAGTGATCTACTCCTTGGAAGGTATTCGTGAAGATAGCTTTAGCTGGGGACTTGGACAGAGAACCAACAACTAGGAAGAAATCCTTGGGCTGCTAAAAGCCTGTCACATAGCACATGAAAAAGGCATTAAGGAAATACAAATCTTCGGGGACTCAAAAATTTTGATAAAGAAATTAAATTCAGAGGACCACTTTAGCAATCCGGCACTCAACAAGACACTTCAAAGGCTGAGATACGTGCTCCAAGACTTCTCTTCCTATCTCCTTTTCCATATTCTACATGGCTCAAATAAGGAAGCAGATGCAAAAGCAAACCTGGCATGCCTCCTGCCACAAGGAGCCTTAAGCAAGAATGATGAAGAACCTACATGGAACTCGATCCCGTAATCTAGAGTAAATCTACACCTATGTAAGGAAAAGGAGAGTTGCAACTAAAAGGAATTCTGAATATTGTAATGATGGTTGTTTTGGTTTCAGCCCAACCGGTTTTAAATAATTAATATAATTGTTATAGTTATATATATATATATATATATATATATATATATATATATATATATATATATATATATATATATATATATATATATATATATATATATATATATATATATATATAATCCATTACTAAAATTAAAAAGAATTTGTTATCAATAATAAATAAATAAATTTATAATAACATTAGAGCTCTGTAAAATTATTAGGAAAATTATAATAAAACTTTAAAATTGTTTATAATAATAATTATGAGTATAAATAAAAAAATTATGTTTTAATTTATTAGTAGCCGACATCTCATTCTTAAAACAAATCGTCTTTTAACTATTTATCCTCTTAGTTAAGCTCTTCTACTATCAGCATTCAAAAATTGTCCTGATGATGTATCCCTCTTGGGATTTGAAACATTGACAAAATATTTTTATTATTGTGGATACTCCGAAATTAAACTCAAAAGAAATGAACCATAGATGTCTTATTTCCTTTCTCACCTACATCTTGAGGTCTTCCCCTCTTCGGTGGCCATTTTCTTTTGACTTTCTAATTTCTTTTCAAGTCATGATTAGGCTCATCTTTTCGCTTTGACTTCTCATAATAATGCTTCAATTTACGGATGAATTCCTCTAACGATCTAGGCTTATAAAACTCAATCTAGTATCTATATGTTGCTAAAAATCCACTGATGAATCTTTGAATCTTAGCCTTCTCCTCCTTGAGATATGGCACATACCTCAACAGCTCCAAGAATTTGCTAGCGTACTCATCATTTGTCATAAAACCCATATGTAGCTCATTAAACTCCTTAGCTCTATCATCATAGTACCTTTCTGATAAGTACTTCTTCTTGAAGAGTCTCTTGAACTCATCCCAAGTCAAGTGTTCTTCCTGAATACCTTTGACATTATTGACATCCTCCTATCAAATATCTTCCTTCCCTTTAATACTGGAAGTGGATATCTTAGTTTTCATGTTCTCTAGGTAGCTATGAAATATGAAGAACTTCATTCTAAGCAACCATGCCTCTACATCTTTTGGCTTCTTCATCTCTCCATGAAATGTAAGAGGCTTCACCTTCTTGAACTCCTCAAGAAAATACTCCATCCTCCTATAAGGATGATGATCGTGATGACGGTAATGATGTATCATGGATGAGAAACTAGAATGATGCCCATACATGCTCGTCCTCCTATCAAGTGTATCTAGTGATCTGTCATTTATAATGTTGTCCCATCTATCCAACCTGTATTTGGACTAAGATCTACTACCATAGGCTCCATTAGTTTTCTCTTCCTTCTCTTGACTGATCCTCAGTTATCCCTATCTCTACAACTCTGACAAGCTCTAAAGGATTGCTACATTAACCTCTACCTGCTTCTCCTGAGCCATTGCAAGTTTTATTGAGCCTCAACCAACCTTTCATTGTCTACTTTGCAACTTCTGATCTCTTCCCTCAATGTCCTTAATGTATCTTCTATATTGGGAGAATACTCTTATCGTTGTTGCTCAATTGATTTGTAGGGGGAGTCATAGGAATTGTAGTCTACTATTTTTCTTTTCATCTTGAATTCTCTTCTTCCTTCAAGGATACCATGTTGAGGGGAGGCTTCTCTCATATGCAAGATCACTCCACATTAGCATGTACATGTATAATCATAAGCATATTCGTGTAATAACATAACATCACAACAACATCATGCATGAGCAGACCAAATGTATACCCTGATCCCATGCGTGACAATCATAACCTTGATAACATTAGACTTACCCAAAGGGGGCGAAACCATGCTCTTATACCACCCTGTGGTATCATATATGACCTAAAGTGAGCACAACCCGCTTTGATACCACCCTGTAACGCTGCCTCCCAAATTTACCCACTTTCACTGTCTTTCTTGGAGTAAAATTGAGTTGAGCATCACTATGATATAACTCAAACTCCTATGTAACCTTAAGGAAATTGAGTCGACAATTGAAGACCTTACTGACTTCCCTTAGGTGCCACATGACCTCCAGGAGTAACCCAACCCCTTCAGGTGTTCAACACTTGAGACAATTCACTTTTTCCATGACCTTGAGCCCCAGTCTCTCCCATGCCAAGGCCTCCATGTGACTATGGGTTCCCATTCGCTCCCATACGCCTACATCAGTGCAACTGTGACCTTTTTCTGCCAATTTTGTGCCAGCAACTGCGAGAATTAAAGCTACTTTCCAGGGCTACAGCTAAGCCTTTGCCCAGAAATCCATAAAACTTATAGAACTCATAAAAGACATGAATCCAATGCTTACAAACCAAAACCAAAACCAGGACTTACCCTGACCATCCCCAACCAGGACTGAAATTTTGTCAGACACTTGGTAGATATGCAACCTACAAATCATGAATCCAAGTATGAACATAAGGGACTGAAAACTTAACTGAGGTTTAACAAGAAGGGTATTTACCTTCTCACATTAGTTGTCATATCATCAATTAGGTCTTGTATTCATTATTATTCAATTACAAGTAAAACCATGAAGAGAGACATGACTGAGAATTTTCATATAACCATGCTTATAACTAGCATATAACCAGATAAATAACAATAAGGGAACAACATTAAATCCACATAATAACAAGTACATTCCCTTACCAAAATAAAGAGAAAATTAGCTTTTATTAAACATATGCAAATACCGACCAAGTTCGGGACTTCCATGTTCCACCCGACCATAGATTGGCTAAGACTAATCTCTCTTAAGCCAATCACCCCCGTGTCATATTCCAAGCATGAATTTGGGATCTCATGGGATAAACCAATCCAAAGACAACCAAGGATATCCATAGGTTAAACCACCTCCACCCTCTCCATATCGTGTTCACACCTAAACTGGTGTCAAGATCACAAAACCTAACTCAGTTTGGATGCCTCAGAATTTCTTTACCATCCTTGAGTATTTTTCCTATCTCCACCCCTAGGATTTACCGTGTATCCCACTATTACTGGTCAAGGGATTCCTAGGCCTTTGGGAATTTTCCTGAGACCACCTCATCCCGGATTCTAAAACCATCCGGCAATCCAAATCTCAAACCGAGAACAATCTCATCACACCATGGCTATCTGGAAATGGCAAGGATAGGCTAAAATCCACTGTCGAATCCCGAAAAAATACATTCCAATAACAGCAAGAGAACCATATACCAACATGCACATACCATGCATGTCAAAACAAGCTGGGAAATCACACATGAAATATGTTACTTACAATTATTCCTGTTGAAGTTTCTTGATCCTTGCCTTACTTTGCTTTCCTTGTCCTTGTTTTCTTTCCTTTCCTTTCCTTTCTTTTCCTTGCTTTCTTGCCTTCTTTCTCCTCTTGGTGTTATTCTTCTCTCTAAAGCTAATTCCAAAGCTGAACTGACAAAAAGGTAGCAATTGGTCCACAAAATCCTTTTTATTAATGAGGCCTCTATTTTATTCAATTTTCCATTATTTTCCTTCATTTTCCTCCTCGCATGCAACCTGTGACCTTTCACCTTCCTTTTCTCCTAATTTCCATTATTTTCATCAATAAAATGTCAATTAATGTCATTTTTCCTTTCCAAAGCCTTAGCCATTTCCTTTGTCTATTTCCCTTAGCCATAAAACACAACAAGTGATGCTCACAATAATATTTTTCCCAACATTCAGCTTGGAACAAGTGTCCCTTTCCCATGGTATTATTATACCTTTATTAACTTTTATTACATGAGCTTTTAGCCTGGGGATGTTACACATTTACTTCTAGTAATTTAGTTTCATTAATAAATTAATTTTGTGGATGACGAAGAAATTTATTTTTAGAGTAATATACACACATCAATAATCATTGGAAGTTACAAGTTCTCATTTGATTTTGCTTCTGCAAGCATTTACATTAGTGCATTCCTTTCTGCAATCATAGTTAATTTCTTTCCTTTCTGCAATTAGAGTTAAGTTTCCTTTTTCTGCAATTAGAGTTAATTTCTTTTTTTTTGCAATTAGAGTTAATTTCCTTTTCTGCAAATTAGTGTTATCATTTCTTTTCTGCAATTTAGCATTTATTTTCCATTCTGAAATTAAGGATAGACTTCCAATTCTACAATTAGAGTTATATTTTTCAATTTCGCAATTAGAATAAGTTGAGATTTTAAGTTCTAGATTAATTTTCAATTCAGTTTGGCATTTGGTTTGGATGTAGCTTTAATGGAAAGAACATGTGCATGATAGCCATTTTATTATATTTAATATTTATCCACACTTAGATCGCTTTCATTTCAAGATAGAATTCCTTGCATATATGGTGCACATACATCTCATACGTAAATGAACTTTGGTTGAAAATTAATGAAGTCATTTAAGGACAATTAAATTACCCAACATTTTGGCATCATTGCCGGGGAGGTGTATATACGATTCCATTCTTGGTTTTCATATCATTTTATGTGCATTCAATTTTATAGATGCATAATTAAAGCATGGTAAAAATTGTTTATGCATAGAGAAAGGGACTCTAGTAGTTGATTTGTAAGTAGAGGTAGAAGTTGAATTCCAACATCACTACTCACTCCCGCTAGACCTCGTAGTGCCACACCATCCACTTATACTCACATTCCATCATTTCAGGTAGACATAGACTTTTTGAGGTGCATAGATCTTAAATCCAACCAAAAAAATCACCAACTTCTTCTATTGAAGCTGTAGTTGAAGAAACTACATCCCTAAAAGGAGTAATTTTCCTCTCTTCAATAAGAGAGAAACTTCTAGGACAAGAACTAGAGGTTCCTAGTGAAGAAGAAGAAGAAGAAACTTATTTTAATATACCATTAGTAGAGGAACCAGAAGAAGAGCTAGACAATCCTATCATAGAACCTTATATTACCTCTGAAGAATTTACAATGGCAGGGGAAGGAGAAGGAGAAGTACACAATGTAAATCGTGAACTTAGGATTGGAGGTGGAAGAGGTAGATGAGGAAATAGAGGACGAGGTGGTATAGGTGGTATATGAGAACCATATCCTTATGGTTTTCCCATTTTTTATGAATATACCACAGCCACAATGAAAAACATCTCACCCTCCATCCTTCCTAATTTCCATGGTTTGAGAAATGAGGACCCTGAAACATTTCTTTTTGAGTTTGAATTTTTATGTAGATCTTATGACTACTTACTTGATCCTAAAAAATTGAAATTATTCCTTGCTAATCTTAAGGATGGAGCACTTAAATAGTTCATGGAATTACAAACACATACTATTAGAACATGGGAAGAAATGAAAAATGTGTTCTTAGAAAAATATAAGGATTATTGCATGCGCCATAACCTTAAGGATGAAGTCTTTAAGATGATGTAGAAAGAGGATGAAAGGATTGAAGACCTAGTTGTAAGATTTGCTTACAATGTTAAAAGGGCTAAGATGCATAATTTAGATGGTGAAGCATTAAAATATCTTTTGCTAAAATCCATCAAAGATGAATGGATTGACTTTCTAAATTTAATGTGCAAAGGAGATGTTTCTCAAATTTCATTCGGTGAAATATGTGATTTGTGTAAGCATATTTCAAGGGGTAAGGCTAGAACTAGTAAAAATCCAAGAGATCTTGTGATGTCCAAAATTAGTAAATTTGCAACTCGAACAATTAGTAGAGCTGAAATAGGAAATTTGTGTGACAATTTCAAAGTAGATACTGTTATGGAACCTGCTCAAGAAAAGATAGAAAAGATAGATTCACGCCTTAAAATTCAGCCTCTTTGAGGGGCAACCTCCTTTACATTACATAAATGAACAATTCTTGGATGATACAAATGAAAAGACCTCCTTTCTATATATAGGAGTCTAAGTGGTCCCAATACAATCAAAGCCTACATAACAATAATATTGTAGGGCACAACAGTAACAATGGTGGGCTTCTATGTGGCATAATAGTAACAATATGGGCACTACATGGGTACATCAATATAATAAGTGGGTTATACTAATAACAATAAGGGGTTACACTAGTAGTATAGGGGCCTAACAGATACCCTTGGGAATCTTAGTGAAAACTAGATAATCTTAAGATACAAAACAAGAAAAACACTCAAAATGCTTCATTATCTATTTTATGTCCCAAATGTAGGAAGAAACATTCCTTGAGAGAATGTCCCCTTGATAGTATAGAAATTCGTGTCATATGTGTTGAAAATCATAATAAAAAAGAATGTCCTTCGATACCTGGCCTTAAAGCTATTTTTCAAGATGAGGCCATAAAAACCCAAGATTAACTATGTTTTATCGCTAAAATACCATGGCAAAATCAACAATAAAATATGACTCAAGAATCATATGCACAACCACAAAACAATTGGACTTCACCCATGCCTTGGCAACCTTGGCCCCCACAATCTCAAAATCCATATTGGGCACAAGGTTGGAAAAATCCTTATGGAAAATATCCTCAATATCCTCAATTCCAAAAACATTATATTTCTTTTCCAACACAATATTATCCTCCTTGACCAACCCTACACCCTCAATTTCAAAATCCAAATCAAAAACTTTCATTACCATTTCCTCAAAAACCCAATCAACTACCTGCTCAATTACTTTCGAATCCAAATAATAAAAATCAACAAGTTATTTATAATGTTGAAGGACAAAAATTTTAAGCTTGTATAATAACCCCATTAGGTCTAAATGATGTTCAGCTTAGATCTGGTGGGGTTTTTCAAAAGAAGTCACCAACAATCACCATCCAAAAATATAAGGAGGATGAAGTTCATGAAAAAGATGCAAATCATGATCAAGAAAATATTCCTTTAAAGGAAGATGTTCATATTCCTATACAATCAAAGGATGAGAAAATAAAGCAAGCTCCTACAATTCCTCTAGTATAACAACCTTGTATTTCTTTGTGGGATCCACCTTTCCCTGAAAGGCTAAAAATTGATAAAGGAATAGAAATGAAAATTGTTTTACCAGACTACGATATGCTAGATTAACTTAATAATATTTGCAACAAAATTCCTTTACTCCAAGCTATAAAGGAAATACCAATATTTGCAAAACAAATTAAGGAGCTATGCATTAGAAAACTAGGAAGAAAAAAAAATGTTAAAAAGATCCAATTGGTGGGAAAATTTTTGATATTATGATGGGGAAACCTATTGTTCAAAAATATCTAGATCTTGGTAGCCCCATTGTGAAAAATCATATCAATGGTATTGAAATTCCAAACACTTTGATTCATCTATGTTAAGCCCCTATACTACTAGTGTAAACCCTTATTGTTATTAGTACAACCCACTTATTATATTGATGTACCCATGTAGTGCCCATATTGTTACTATTGTGCCCCATAGAAGCCCACTATTGTTATTATTGTGCCCTTACATTATTATTGTTATGTCGGCTCTGATTATGTTATGACCCCTTAGACTCCTATATATAGAAAGGAGGTATTTCCATTTGTATCATCCAAGAATTGTTCATTTATGTAATGTAAAGGAGGTTGCCCCCTCGAAGAGGCTAAATTCTAAGGCGTTGATCTATCTTTTCTTAAGCTGGTTTCATAACATTTGGTATCAGAGCTTTGGATTCTAGGGTTTCGCTACTCCAAACAGGTCATCGTGGAATTTTCACTATAACTTTTTTTCTGCGACATTTCAGAAGTTGCAAAAAAAACCCATTTGAGAAGAAATCACGCTGAACCTCGGGTCCGAATTTCAGAGATTTTTGCGCTATATTTGCGGAGATATGATCTAATGAAGTTGGTATTTTTGCAGACTCCTGAATTACATTCCAAACAGGTGACCTAGGGAAAATCGTCATAACCTTCTCTCTGGGGATCGGATTGAAATTTTGTCAGTAGGTACAGAAAGAGGACGGACTGTAGTTTCTTGTATGCATTTTTTAGATCCAAAGGTCAAAACAGGGACACGTGGCACGTCGTACAATTTTGCTCTACTGAATTAGTCTATAATCAGGTCACTGTGGGATATTGTGCATAACTATTTCTTGGAGAATCCAATTTGGATCAGACTGGTTGCATTGGAAAGAGGACACAGAGGGCTACTACAGGTTGCAATTTCAAAACTTAAAGATCTAAAAGTACAGAGTTACAGTTGTTTCAAGATCGAGCTCTTAAAATCAAGAAAAAGCAAGATGAGGAAGTTTGATGGCAAGGATCCGGTAAATTGGATACTTCAGATGGAGAGATATTTTGATCTACATGGTGTACCACTGTTACAAAAGGTAAGTATTGCATCTTCATATTTAGAACCGGATCAATTTTTATGGTATGAAGGGCTTTGTTCTCGTAAACAACTTGTTACGTGGTCAATTTTCACGGAGGAAATGATAGCACATTATGAGGATACAAAGAGCAACACCCTCTTTAGAGTGACACCACAACAATTGGAAAGAGTAAAAGGGCTTTTTGACATAGTGGAAAGAAAAATTATGGAAACCAGGAAGCATACCCCTCACAACTATAAAGATGGAAGTGTTGTTTCTCCTAGCCTTCCACAACCTACAAGGGTTACACCACAACAATTGGAAGAAAAAAGAGAAAAAGGGCTTTGTTACAATTGTGATAGAAAATGCACTAAAGGTCATAAGTGTGCTGAGAAGAAATTATTTTACATAGAATATGAAGAGGAGGAAGAAAAGTATCAAGAAACATCAAAAGAAGAAGATATACGCCAGGACCCCACCCCAGAGAAAGAAGAAATGAATCAAACCATATCTTGTAAAGCATTGGCAAGAATTACCACTCCTCAAACTCTCAAGATAGAAGGACATATCAAGAAGAAAAAGGTGCAAGAGGTGAAAGATCACATCAAGAAAGAAGAAATGAATCCAACCATATCTTTTAATTCATTGGTCGAAATTACCACTCCTCAAACTATCAAGATAGAAGGACATATCAAGAAGAAAAATGTTCAAGAAGTGAAAGATCACATCAAGCATCAATAAATGAATCTGACCATATCTTGTAAAGGATTGGAAGAAATCACCACTCCTCAAACTCTAGAGATAGAAGGACATATCAAGAAGAAAAAGGTTCAAGCAGTGAAAGATCACATCGAGCATCAACAACAAGTTCTCCAAATTTTAAAGGATAACGCCACTTCAGTGCAAAATCAAATGACACAACAGGTAGATCAACATCGTCATGAAAAATGTTTTGATGTAGGTGATTGGGTATTTTTACAGCTACATCTCAAGCAAGCTATTTATGAGAAGGAAATGTTAGCAATACTACATGTACTTAAAAAATGGCAACCTTACCGAATGGGAAGACTCTTCAAGGATGAGGATGTCGAAGCATTGTTTTGTGCTATTTCTATTATCCAACCAAATTGGATAAACAAAGCAAGGGATGAATGGGAGAAGGACGAAGAAGTATGGCCACTTATTCAAAAGTTGCAAAAGATCCCAATTCAAACAATATTGCCAAAAATTGAAGAGAAAGGAAAAATCATATTGGAACCTGGAGCAGTCACAGAAACAAGAACCCGACAGCTACGAAATAGATCAATTTCAGAGTATCTCATCAAGTGGAAGAACTTACCCACTGAAGATTCCACATGGGAGGACAAAAACTTTATACAGAAGCATCAAGAACTACTCAAGCGTTGAGGACAATGCTTTTTGAAGGAGAGGGGCATGTTAGGCCCCTATACTACTAGTGTAACCCCTTATTGTTATTAGTACAACGCACTTATTATATTGATGTACCCATGTAGTGCCCATATTGTTACTATTGTGCCCCATAGAAGCCCACTATTGTTATTATTGTGCCCTTACATTATTATTGTTATGTCGGCTCTGATTATGTTATGACCCCTTAGACTCCTATATATAGAAAGGAGGTCTTTTCATTTGTATCATCCAAGAATTGTTGATCTATGTAATGTAAAGGAGGTTGCCCCCTCGAAAAGGCTAAATTCTAAGGCGTTGATCTATCTTTTCTATCTTTCCTTGAGCTGGTTTCATAACAATCTAGGAGTAGCCATCAATATCGTGAGTAAGCAAACAATGGAGCAACTTAAGCTCCCTATATTCAATATACCCCTATATTATTACAGTTATCAGATAGATTTGTTATCAAACCAGATGGTGTATTAGAAGATGTGTCTGTTTCTCTAGATTCTTGGGAATATCCTGTAGATTTCATGATTTTAACTCCCAAGAATAATTTAGGAGGCCATCCATTGATCCTTGGTAGACCTTGGCTAGCTACAACTGATGCATTCATAAGTTGTAGATCTGGTGATATGTATATTTCTGATGGGAATTCCACTAAGAAATTCACATTGTATCCTCCGAAAAAAACAATAACTGAAGTAGAAAGTGAAATTTGGATAGATGATGATAATGAAGACTTTGATGATATGCAACCAGTTTATACTCTTTCACAATTAGATGAAGAAGATTAATTGATAAATTTAATGAATAATAATGATTCTTCTTCATACTATGAGCAAGATCAAAGTTTTTAAGAGAAATGCAATATTGAATATCTATCATCTCACCAAATAGATTACATTCTATGGAAAAGTTTGGTAATTCTCAAGTAGAAATATTTCTAGATAAAACATTGAATATTAATAATAATTTGAAAGACATTAAAAAGAAGAAATTGATGAAAATGTTGCAAAAACATTCCTTCGCTTATGCATGAGAGTATACTGATATGAAAGGAATTCATCCTAAAACTTGTATGCATCATATTTATATCCAGGCAAATGCCAAACCATTTGGACAACCTCAGAGAAGGATGAACCCTAATCTGAGAGAAATTGTCAAGGAGAAATTACAAAAGCTATTTTATGTGAATTTCATCTATCCAATATCAGATAGTCAATGGGTGTCACATTTAGTGATTGTTCCAAATAAAAATGGAAAATGGAGAACATGTATTGACTATAGTGAACTAAACAAAACTACTTTGAAAGATCATTTTCCACTACCCTTTATAGATCGAGTATTAGATACCTTGGTATGGAACAAGTATTTTGCATTTTTAGATGGTTTTAGTGGATACAAACAAATCCAACTAGCAACAAAAGATCAAGATAAAACTACTTTTACATGTCCATGGGGAACATATGCCTATAGGGTACTCCCATTTGGATTATGTAATGCACCTGCCACATTCCAGAGAGCAGTTTTAGGTATCGTCTCTGACCTAATTCATGATTGTCTGGAAGTATACATGGATGACTTTACTACGTATGGAGATATTTTTGAGGAACCTATTGAAAATTTGGAAAAAAAAAATATTATTAGATTTAAAGAGGAAAATCTTTCATTAAGTCACGAGAAATGTTTTATGATGTTCAATGAAGGGATTGTTTTAGGCCACAATATTTCAAGTGATGGAATTAAAGTGGATACATCTAAAGTAGAAGTAATTTCTAAAATTTCAATTCTTGTTTGTCAAAGAGATGTTAGAAGTTTTCTCAGATTTACTGGATATTATATAAGATTCATAGAAAACTTCACAAAAATAATCTCTCCAATTTTAAAACTTATTACAAAAGATTGTGAATTTATATGGAACTCTCGCTGCGAAAAAGAATTTGAGACATTGAGACAAAATATTATTGAAGCAACAATTCTAAGAGGACCTAATTGGTCACTCCCTTTCCATATTTCTAGTGATGCTTCAGATACAACTTTAGGAGTTGTGTTGGCACAAAAATATTTAACTCCTTATTCTATCTATTATACAAGCAAAAATTTGACTCCAATAGAGTTAAATTACATTGTAACAAAAAATGAGTTTTTAGCTGTTGTGCATGCCATTACTAAGTTTTGTCATTATATCATTGGTTATGAAACTTTTATTCATACAGATCATTCTTCCATTAGATATCTAATGAAAAAGCCAATTACTAATGGTAGAATTACAAGATGGTTGTTATTGTTACAAGAATTCAACTTTACTATTCATGATAGACCAAAAAAAGAAAATATAGTTGTTGATTTTCTTTCTATAATACAGAATAATAATGATGATGTTCCTGTAAAAGATAATTTTCGTGATGAATATATTTTTGCAATATCTAAAAAACCTTGGTTTGTAGATATTGTTAATTATTTGGCTATAGGAAAGTTACCTCCACAACTATCAGCCAGGGAAAAGCAAAAAGTGATCAAAACTAGTGCACCTTATTGTTGGATAGATGGAGAATTGTACAAAATTGAACCTGATTTAATCATCTAAAGACATGTTCGAGAAGATGAAGTACCTGAAATATTGAAATCTTGTCATGATGAATGATGTGGAGGACACTTTTCTGAAAAAAGAACTGCCTACAAGATCCTTCTTTTGGGATATTATTGGCCATCTATTTTCAAAGATGCCAAAGAATATGTCAAAATATGTGATAGTTTTCAAAGAATGGGGAAGTCTATTCCATCCAATGAAATATCTCTATAGCCACAAGAACTTATAGAGCCTTTTGAAAAATCGGCTCTAGATTTTTTTGGACCAATAAATCCTCCATCTCAACAGAAAAGGTACATACTTGTTTGCATAGATTACGTTACAAAATGTGTAGAAGTTAAATCCATTTTATTTGCAACTAAAAACATTGTAGTTACATTTGTTTTTGAGGATATTTTTACTCGTTTTGGTGTTCCAAGAGAAATTGTAACAGATCAAGGTACTCAATTCACATCTAGGTTGGTACAAAAGATCATGAAGCAATATAAAATCAAGCATCAGAAGTCTACTCCATGTCATCGACAAGCCAATGGACAAGTGGAATCCACCAACAAATTACTCGAATAAATTCTAACCTAGACTGCATTTGCATAGGAAAGATTGGGCAGAAAAGCTTCCAGAAGCACTATGGCAATAATGAACCACATTGCGAAACACAATTGGGCATACTCCTTATGAGATCCTTTATGGGAAGTCTTTGCTTCCAATTGAGTTACAAGTGGAGACCTTTCGAACAACAACTAAATTGGGCCTTGATCTATCAGAAGCTCAAAAGAAGAGACTAGAAAAGTTGAAAGAGCTAGATGAGATCCGACAAGATGTTATCCAAAGAACTAGTATAGTTCAGTAGAAAAGATCAAAATGGTAGAAAATTTTATCAAAGATAAAAAGTTCAAGCAAGGTGACTGAACTCTTCTTTTTTATTCCAAATTCAAAGACTTTCAAGGGAAATTTCAAACTCATTGGCTTGGTCCTTATGATATTGATACTATTTTTTATAATGGAGTAGTCAAAATCAAAACTATTAAAGATGAACAAGTTATTTTCCTTGTTAATGGTCATATATTAAGGTTGTATCATAAACCACTAACAAATGAAGAGTTTGTCAAATATTTACAAGAGAATTATGAATTCAAGTTGGTCAAGAAAGGAGATTTTTCTCCTCGTTCTTCAACTTCATTGTAAGTTTTCTTATTATATATACATATATATATATATATATATATATATATATATATAGGATAAGCATGAAAACCAACTATGTTGGCATGCTTATATAGAAAATATTAACTGAAAACCAAGACTCCTTGGTGGTTTAGATTTTCATAATTCCCTTGTCTTTTCTCTATTTCTTTTTATCCTTCTTTTTATAATAAAGTTCAAGTGGTAAGCAATACTTTTGAAAACTTTTTTTCTTCACTAATCACCAAATAAGAAAAAACAATAAAGAATCTTTCCATGATCAAACAACAAAATTTCAAAAGCAGCAACAAAATTTGTGTCATTCTGAAGATGATCTTCAAATCTGCAGCCAAGTCTGAATTCTACATCCACAACAACATCAAAAAATCCATAGCAAATGAATATCAAAGGAATCCACAAGCAAAGGTATGTAGGATGTTGAATTATTTTTCATATAAGAACATTAGGTTTTAATTCATGGGATGATTTTATTAAAAAGATTGAATCATTAAAAATACCTTATAAGACTACCCAAAAATCATAACTGTTACACCCCACCATCATCATTACTCAATCGGTCACATCAAATCTGCTTGAAATCGTATACATCCCACCGATCCTATGAAATCAGATCTAAAAATCATGGGTGATTATATGAAAAGGTTAAGTCCTATCATGAAACAATTACTTTGCGAGCACCTTACTCCGTTATCATTTCATTCCATCTCATCCCATTTCACTCCATTCTGAAACCCTCACCATTCAACTTGGCTCATTCCCTTTGTATCAACCTTCCATCATCCCTGTCGAAAGGAAAAAGTCAAGGATTGAGACTTCTCTCCACTATGGGTATTATTGTCTGGTCTAAACCAAATGGAATCAAGTTTCTTCAAGCATACCTGAGAGTCAGAGAATAGTTGCAAGAAGTAGGGTGGCTTAGGTTCTTTGAAAAAATAGACACGCATGAGACAAAGGTCACTAAACATTTTTCTCGGGCCTTTGATGAGGTTGAGGCAGAAATTGGCGACATCAAGCTTATCTTGAGAGAGTATATCATGGAAGAAGCTATGGCTCAGAAATGAAGAAAGTTAGTTCAAGAACAAGAAAATCAAGGAGAATGACTAGGTAAACTTTCTCAGAGAACCAAGTATGGATATATCCATGTTTAAAAAGGGAATTCAGGTAACAACATTGAAAGGGAAATGGAGAAATTTATTGTTGGCTATTCATAAACTTTTAACTTGTGAAGGAAGGTTCAAAACCATGCTTTTCTATCATGCTCGACTCCTGATGAATTTTAATGATGGAAATGAAATAAATTTTCCCTACTTATTTCTTTGTAGTCTTAAAAAGATGGCATCTAGTATATATAGAGAGTCTAAATCCATTGATAATTCCCTCTACCATCAAGTACTTACCAAAATTCTCATAGAAGAAAATTTAGAAGCTAAGGGAGACAATTGGTAAGATTTTCTAGTTCGCAACCACTTTATATAAGTTCAAGAAGAAGAAACAAGTAGGAGAGTTACAATAAGCTGACACAGGTCATTACCAAACCCTAACCCTACAGAGGAAATTGAAAAGGAGATTTCATAGCAAAACGAAACAAAGGCACCAGAAGACTCGTTTGAAGATGACACTCCGCTCTCTCAGTACTTTGAAAAATGTAAACAAAAAAATGAAAAACAAAGTTGTCGAGCCGTAAAAAGGGTCTTTTTCACCTCTAATTACCTCACATTAACTTTTCAATCCAGGAACGATTTGTTATATCAAAGAGTGTACTAAGTTTGAGGCTGTCATTTGTCAGAGTAATGCTATTAGTATAGCTCAAGAAAATACAAGAGTAAACGGATGCTTGAAACAAGATCTACTTACAGCAAAATACTTTAAAAACTAAATCATGCACTCGGAAAACTAAGCAATTTATCAGTCAAGGTGTTAAAGGGAAAAGTGTCTATTTAGAACTGCTCTATCCCACTAAGGTGTGACAGCTGCCTTAGAAACAAACTGAGAAAAACTACTTTTGTTTTTCCTTTATGAATTATAGATAGAGAGGAATGGAAAGACCAACCTCTGTCTTGCGCTAATCCTTCGATTCGATCCCTCTCTTCTTTGATAGTCCTCAGCTACCTGCTCCCTTGCATGCCCAGCTTCACAAAGTACCTGTAAGATCACAGAAGCATAGCACTATACAAAGACATGGATCTATAATCATAAACAATCTAGGATCAGATGTAAATTGACCATACAAATGTAACAAGCATCAATGATACAAAAGCATGGAGGAAAACTCAAATAGCTTTTATTGATAAACAAGAAAAGAGACAGGAGGAGTTACAACCAGTTGTTTTGACCCAGCATCAACCTCCCAGCAAAGAAGCCCCTCTTCACCTCAAACAAAGCTTAGATCACCCAACAATCTGATGTTTGCCTCTAGAAACCAACAGCAATTCCTTACAATATGCAAAATTCCAGCCTCTGGATCTCTGGGATGAGGGATCCATATATAGATATCTGTAAGGGGGATGAGTCAGCTTGTGATTTGATTAGTGTCTTCTCTCTGATAGTTCTTGCTTCCACTTGGAGACTGAGGGCCTCTTACTCATCCTTGGTCGAATTCAGTGAGGCAAGTGTCACAGGAGAAGATTCTGGAAGCTTCCATTGCCTCTCCACCTCACGGAATGACACTACCATTTGTCATTTCTCGCCCATCGCACCCCACAAAAGGGACTTTTGAAATGGAACGCACCCTCACAATGTATTTAGGTGAGATGCAATGCACTTAGCCAGTGGAGCAGCTGCAATGATCCTGTTTTGACCAATTCTGAGCAGTTTCTCATGGAGAACTTCTGGGAGAAGCTGTAATCTGTTGACCTTGTTCCTTTAGGGGTTAGAACAACACTTTTAGGGACTTAGGAGCCCTTGATTTATGGACATTTCATGCTTGGGGTTGTAGGGTCCAAAAATGTCTATAACAGTTGCCCCCTAAAGTATGAGGCCGTTAATCTTTTGGTGTTGGGTGAAATGCTTTATTATGAGGATCTGAAGTTCTTTCAATGCTGGGAGGAGACCTGTAATAAGATACAATACAATACATTATCTTCATACTATTTCATGATCTAGCTGAGGCGGGCATTCCCATGCTCAGCTTTATAAATTCATTTTCATGTACATAGGACAGACAATCGTCTGAGTGTATACTGATGATTCTGATAGATCCATCATCCTTTTGAGTGGATGATTATATGTGTAGCAATGATGTGCATTTAATGTCTTTATTTCCCTAAATATATATCGCAGCCCGGATGGATGAAACTAGATCTGGGGTCTTCAATCTCGTCCGATCTTCACTCGAAGTACAAGTCGATGCATGTGAGAAATGTTCTGAAGTCGAACATGGAAAGACATCGCTTGATTACTAGTCAATGATGTAAACTGTTAACAAGCGCGAGAGGAATCACCGATAATGATAATGATCCTCAAGGTACTGCAGTACAATTCACGTGGTGTGAATAAAGGACTTGGCGTTGAACATCACGCAAAATCTTTCGGTCGAAGGCCATTGATGTAAACCTGTCGCCGAAAGTGAGAAACTTGCCATTGAGGCATGCAAGCTTCAAAGTACTGAATGGGGTGTTCCTAGATCAACTTCTTGGATAATGAGCTGATGTCGACAAGAAGTGATCCGTCATAGGAGGGCCTTAATGAATCCCACATCAATGACATGGAACGGAGTAAATGATTTTAATGGAGGTGAAAACGATCTGGTGATATAAGGTTCAGGGTGGCAGTCATGAAAGAATGGAGTATAATGTATGGTAGTGGGTGAGACACAGGTGAATTCTCTGAATGACTTCTCTTGAACATATCGGCGACACTGATGTGATGGATTGGTAGCATTAACCCCAAATGTGGATGGTATGGCGTGACCATGGTGATGTGACCGGTGAATGAAACAACCCAACCCGACTCGGAGCGGAAGTGTCATGTTCAAGAGCGACTTGCTACCAACAAATTTTCTTTAAGTTTTCTTCCCAATTTTTCCCTAGTCATTGCTAACCAGTACCTCTTTATTTTTGTCAAGCTTGAGGAGGATAACATATGCTTGTTCTATAATTTTCCCTTCGAGAAAACCCATTGCTATGTTTTAACGAGCCTAGCGATAGTGAAACTCGTTCTCGTCTATAGACAAGTTTGTCGCTATTAATCTTTTTAACGAGTTTAATGACAAAGATAACTCGGTCCTTTTCAATTTTAGAGAGTCCGAAAAGGAACGTAAAGGTAACTCCAAAATTCCTTTTTCGTCATCTAATCCCTTAAGTCCAAAAAATTATAAAACAATACAGAAGGGATGGATTTTCGATACTTTTAACGAGCCGAACAAAACAAGCACTCGATCTTTTTGTGTAATAATCCCTTAGGTCCAAAAAGATTAAAATCTAGAGGAGGGATAGCACTTCCTGTCCCTTTAACGAGCTGGAGAGGCCAATGGCTCGGCAATCTTTTCATATTTTACGAGTCAGTTGAAAAGAGCTTAAAGGAGACTCGTCTTTTGAGGAACGAGTGATAAAACGGGTAGCAGCTGATTCCAGGTAAGGTTTGGAATTTTCCAATCACGGCAGTGTCACAAGGATGGCTAGTGAAATCACTCTTCGCAGCTGTTCCTCAAAATGGGTAAACAATCAAATGGAGGTGAATGATCGGCCAATGAAAAAGTGGAGGTGACGGTGCAAACACGACCAAGGCTTTAATGTTTGAAGTACTACATTCACGATGGTTATTTACTGGGGAATAGTTCATTTTTTAACGAGCTTAAATGTGGGTGGAAACATTTGCTCATGTCTTATGTTTATTTTTTAACGAGCTTGAACTATGTGCTAAAACTGCTCGATTAAATGGTCCCATTTTGATCTTACCATAAATAGCTTTGTTCTTTCAAAGATTGTACTGTATTTTCAATTGCTTCATCAAACTAGTCAGAAATGAACAATATATGCTTGAAAATGAGTTAGAACAGTAATATTTTACTTTGAACTACGCAAAAAGTAATTAAAAAGTGTTTTTACCTCTCATTTTACCATTTCATTTGAACTTTGGTTTGTTGGAGCTTTGGAGGTGCTTTCCCCCCCTTGATTTTCATCAGCTGATTTCGGGAGATTCTGTGGATGATTCTCGGCGCCATCTGGACCAGGTAGGAGCTAAACCTGAGCTCTTTCATTTCATTGTTTCCATTTTGCATTTTGAGCTTGATTCCTAGTTTTTCTGAGCCCCTGGGGTTTGAAAAACTCGTTCTACCTTCAGCGCACCCTCTGTGTATCGAAAGGTGCGTTGAATGTTGGCCAGTCTGAAGGGCATCTGACATGCAATGCACCCAGAGCACTGCTGTAGGTGCGATGGGCGCAGAGAAGGAATTCTGTGCACAATTTTTGATGGAAATTTTGCCTGTTTCTTACCAAAATCAGGATCTAACTCTTCTCTTGTTTGCTTTTCAGAGATCTTTGGAGGAAGATGACCATTACATGGCGAGAACGTGAGCATGAAGAAGAGGACATGCTTGCCCTACATGATCCAGTTACAGTAAACGCACTGCGGAACTGTGGCTTGCTGAAGTTCTTCCGCATTTCTAGCATGAGACGGCAGATCAACTTACTGCAGTATTTGCTCGATGCTTGGGATCCTACCAACCAGGTTTTCCAAATCAAGGGCAAATCTATCCCCTTGACTGTAGTAGACATCTATTTCTTGACTGGCTTGTTGAGGCGGGGTGCCCCAATCTCTTTATCAGGTTTGGCCCGAGGAGGCGACTCTGTGAGAGATTATGTTCGTCGGTACTGCAGAGAAGGATCTCAGCCGAGTAAAGACGGAAAGATCATCATTCGTGATGTCACTAACAGGTCCCTCAGGACTATTCTGTTTACTTTTGGTAGGATGGCCGGTGGTGCGGCTCTTCATGTAGCCAACCGATCTTATATGCAGTATGCCTTGGAATGCCTCCAACCGAAGGTGTTCAACTGGTGTGATGCATTACTTCTTGTGATGAAAGAACAGTTGACCAAGATAAAGAGCGGGAGGTTGAAGAACTTTGGGTATGGTTCTATTTTGACCGCCTTTGCCTTGGAGAAGATACCACTGATGCAGCCGTAGTATATTGCACTCGATTTACCTTCACCTACTGAACCACGTACGCAGAGATGGGTTGACCATATGTCTAGGCATGTTGGTCAGTCTCAGATTTCATTTTCTGAAACCTTCTTTAGGTGGTTTGATCGTCAGGAGATGGTTTATTCTGAGTATCCATATGTTGGCATGGACTTCCGGGGTGATCCAGATCTAGTACTGCCGGATGGCGAACAGTGGGGCGCCATTGGTAAAATATTTGACCATATTTTTGTTTATCGTTTTTCATTTATAATGTCCTTGTGCTTTATTCTATCAAGACTTTAATCAAACTCATGTGTACATGCAGATGTTGGTCTTGTTCGTCCAGTAGTTCGCCTGAGAGTACCAGCTACCGCCCCAGCAGGAGAGGCCGTCGGAAGGGCTATCCTTCGTGACCTCGATGTGGCCGAGACTCTCACAGCATTACAGGAGCAGGTTGAGGGCCTCACTCTTGGTATTCCAGATGTGAGGACTGACGAGCTACCTTTGCAGTTACAGCAGCATACTACTGGTGTGCCAAGATGATGGACTCGTCTCTTACGCATGATCGCACATGCTGTGACTTGCTATCATGAGCATCATTAGACTAGGGTGCCCCCTAGCATTTTGAGTTTTTAGGTCATTTGACCGATTTTGTCTTGGTTACAGAACATTATGTGTAAACCACAAACAGTTATATATATTTTTGATTTTCGGAGTTTTACTTTGGTTAAGTTACATGATCCAAATGCAAACATTGATGGTATGTTTCTTTTTATAAATGTTGCAAATGTCTATCTAACACATAATTTTCTAATGAGTCAGTTAATGTGTTTAAGTTTCTGGAAATATGTTGATATTGAATAAAATCAAATTGTCTTTCCAAAATCTTAACCCTTAGGAACATGCGATAAATAGCTGGGTTACGGATGGAATATATACCATTGAGTTGTAGTATTACGAGCTGTGAGTCTAGCCTGACAATTAGTCGGCGTATACCATGTGTGATGGCATCAGAGAGAAGTTCTATCAACGCGCTATATTCAGCGATGTTATTTGTTGATCAACCAATACATACCCCTCTGAAACTTACTAACTCGCCGCTTGGATCAAAAATAGCCCAGGCTGCGGAAGATAGGTTCCGCGAACTACGACTCGCTCCGTCAGCATATCCAACACATGACTCCAATAGGTTTGACATCTGCAACAAATGTAAAAAGTGGATTACTTGACCAAAATAAACACTTCAGCGAAAACAAAAAAATAACAAAAGCATACAGGTTACCCATTACGCATAGTAACGCTTGAGGTACAACCCATTACGAGGTTGCGCCAGTGGAATTCCATCATAATCCATTAACTCGTAGGCTCCTTTTTCCAACACTCGTTTAACAATATAGGGGCCCATCCATAAAGACTTAAATTTACCTGCTCCCAATTTATCGGATTTTTGGTTGTAAAGCAAGACCAAGTCACCTTTTGAGAAGACACGGGGTTTGACATTTTTGTCGAACTGCGCCTTGACTCGTTTCTTATGGGCTTCGTTAGCCAAAGCGGCATCACGACGGGTTTCATCCAATTGGATTAATTCCGAGAAACAAGCTTCTTCTTCTGAAGTTCCGGGGAGGAGATCAATTGCGAGTTTGAGAGACGAGATTTCACACTGGATTGGTAAGACTGTTTCCAGGCCATATACCAGTTGGAAAGGTGTAAACCCGGTTGCATTCCTTACCGATGTTCGATAGGCCCACAAAGCTGAGTATAGGATTAGGTGCCACCTTCTTTTGTGAACTCCAATCATCCTTTGCAGCATGCGCTTTAGGACCTTGTTGATTGCTTCAACTTGTCCGTTGGCTTGTGCATAATATGGAGTAGAGCTGTCGTGAGACAACCCTAGTTTGGCAGCTAATTCGACCATCATGTGATTGCAAAAATGTGATCCATGATCTGTGACTATAGCCTGTGGTACGCCGAATCTGGCGACTACATGATTGAAAAAGAAGAGGGCAGTTGTTTCACCAGTATTATATAATATAGGCATCGCCTCGGCCCATTTGGTAAAATAGTCAACTGCGACTATGATATACCCATGCCCCCTAGTCGAGGTGGGGTTACATGTCATGAAATCGATGCTCCATTTGGCGAATGGCCCAACAGCCACTATTGGCTACAGAGGTGCGGGTGGTCTTCTAGTTTTGCTATCGAAAATTTGACAAGCATGGCAACTTCTGACTGCGGTTATGCAATCTTTGAACATTGTTGGCCAGAAGTATCCTGCTCGTAAGATTTTTTGCGCTGTAGCATTTCCAGACTGATGCCCCCCACACGCGCCTGAATGACAATCATTCAGGACTTTTTCGGCCTCCTCATGGGTGAGGCACCTTCTCATAACTGTATCGATACCACGACGGTAAAGTGTGTCACCGACGATCGTGTAGTCTTTTGCTTGGTATCGAATACGTTTTTGTTCGGAGTGGGAGGTGTTTGGCCTGTATTTTTGGGTTTGGAGATAAATTATTATATCCCCATACCACTCATTGCTTGAAGATATCAGAAGCAAACTTTCATCCACGATTGTTTCTTCGGACGTTTCATTGTTGGATGACGATGGGAGATCGCATAATAATTCTGCGAAAACTAGAGCTTTCTTCGACTTGGATTTTACAAATTCCAGATCAAACTCTTGTAGGATTGCTATCCATTTTGAATATTTGCCCCCCAGCAACTGTCGCGACAATATATAAGTCATGGGGTTGCAATATGACAGAATGGTAGTTTTCCGAAAGAGGACATAGTGTCGAAATCTCTATATCGCTTGAACAGCTGCGAGTGCTAGCTTTTCAATGTAAGAATATTTGCTTTCTGTATCATTTAAGTTTTTTACTTAAATAATATATAGGATGTTCAATTCCATCGACTTCTTGAACTAAAACCATTGCGATGGTCGTATCCGCTGTAGCCAGATACAGGTTAAAATCTTTTTGATAATCAGGAGCGTACATTAATGATGCTTTCATTAGTGATTCTTTTAAAGCATCAAAGGAAGCTTGCGCAACCTGATCCCAGACAAAGGGCACTTCCTTTTTCAAAAGACGGGTATAACCTTTAGCAAGTTCGGCGTAATTTGGAATGAACCTCCTCAGAAAGTTCACTTTCCCTTGGAGTTTCTGAATCTGAAGCAAATTCGAAGGTGGAGGAAAATTTATGATTGCCTGAACCTTACATGGGTCGAGACGAATCCCGTCCTTCGAGACTACAAAGCCAAGCAAATGACCAGAACTGACGCAAAATACACATTTGTGTGGATTGAGTCGTATCTTGTAGTGTCGGCAACGTAGAAATATCGCTCTTAAATGCTGCGGGTGATCAGTCCGCTTTCGTGAATGAGCCGGAAGGTCGTCGAGGTATGGTTGAATGATGTTTTTTATGTCATGGAAAGCATAATTCATTGCCCTTTGAAACGTCTCCCCTGCGTTCTTCAAACCAAAGGTAATTTTCGATATGCGAACGTGCCCCACGAACAAATAAATGCAGTCTTTGACTGGTCCTGTGGGCGGATATTTATTTGATTATACCCGGAGAATCCATCCATGAATGAAAAGATTTCGCATCCGGCGCATTCATCAATTATCTGGTCAATGAAGGGTGTAGTGTAGTTGTCTTTTGGACAAGCCTGATTTACGTCCCTATAATCGACGCACACTCTAATTGTTCCTTGTTTTTCCATAACAGGGACAATATTCGATACCCAATCGGTTAGAGGAACCGGGTAGATAAAACCAGCATGGAGAAGTTTTTCAACTTCTGCCTTAATGGCAGCGGCTTTCTTGGGGTGCACCTGCCTTAACCGTTGTCGTACTGGTTTGACATCTGGATACATCTTAATTTCATGTTCAACGATACTCGAGTCAATGCCTGGCATTTCACTGTATGACCAAGCAAAGACATCTCTGAATTCGCGAAAAAGAGCGTTATATATTTCCAGTTCTGAAGGAGAACAACATTTGCCAACATGAATATTTCCTACAACATCTGTTTTGGTCGAGATATTTATGGTGATAGTCTCTTCAATATTGGACAATTTTCGCTCGAAATCCACCGTGTTTACATTATTTGATAGGAAATCAAATACTGAAGGATGATAAAGGTCATCTTTAGTAGCTTCTCCACAATCCGGAAGAAGGGAACGATGGTGGGAATCATTCCATGGTGCTCCTTCAATTACCATTGATTGGACAATTCCTTCGTCGGTGACATGCACTTGTGACCAAGGATCTGAAGGGGTACCATATTCTTTAGACCTATCTATCCAAACGCTTGATGAGCGTTGATTTGGGTTTGCCTCCCATGCTAGGAACATTGATTGCTACAATATTTCCGTTGGGCTTGGGGGCAAAACCATTGCATGATCCATGTCGATATCGTTTTCTGAGATCTTTTTAGAAGATATCATATTGCAGGTTCCTATCGACGCTACTTCCGCCAGGTTGATTGGAGGTGGAAAGGCGAAAGTTCCCATTAGTATAGGATATTTTAGTAGGCCTACTCCGATATTTTGAAGCGAATGGGGGCTTCCATGGATCATGGGAATGCTTCCTGTAACTTGAGAACCATTGGGGAGGAAGTTTTGTTGATCGACGATTGTAATCCCTCCTTGAAAGGGAAATGTAATCTTCCTAAAATAGGTCGACACAACAGCCGCCATAGCATATATCCATGGTCTTCCTAGTAGGATGTTGTAATCAAGATTTCCGTCGATGACTTCAACATCTATTTCTACCGTTTTCCCTCCTAGTTTAACTTTCAAGTTACTTAGAATACCATATGGGGTATATGTCCTTCCGTCGAATGCTTTTAACGTCGTCGAAGATTGCGACAAGGTTCGATGCCCCCTCATCAATAATTGTTCGATGAACAGTTTTGTTGAGGGCTTTCACTTGAACAAAGAAAGCTAGTTGAGCTGGTAATTGAGGATCGTATCCTTTATGGTCGAAGGATACAAGATTGGAATCCTTTGGGTCTATCCCACCAATGGCTGATAATAAAGCTTGTCTTTGGGATGGGCAATTCTATAGTACTTCAAGGGTCGACATAGCGGATGGCGATTGGGCCAAATCTTCCACTATATTATAATGTTGTGCCGCTCTAGCGCGGGGATTAAACGTTGACTTGTGTACTACTCCCTTTGGCAGTTTTATTGTCAATTCAGGAATGATTGGTGGCGCAACTTCTGTCGAAGTTGTTGTCGAACTACTAGGTTGATCTTTATCCTTGTTGTTCGACAGCTGTGGATTCCCATAATATTTGTTCCTTGTCGATATCAAAGCATCATTTTGCTGTTTTGAAACCGACAACATTAGCACTTGGGACGGGGAAGCATTTTCACTTTCAACCAGATTTGTTCCTGGATTTGGAAACGGATCAGTTAACACTGTGGAGGTTTTCGAATTCTTGAAGAATTTTTTAACCTCAGCTCTGTGTGGACAACTTGCGGTCCAATGATCCTCATCGCATATAAGGCATGGATTTTTTGGTTTCCTATCTCCAGGAGGGTTTGAAGAAGATTTTTCAGGTGATGATTCCTCCTGTTTCTTCTTCTTCCCTTTGCCTTTCTTCTTGCTCCCTGGTTGTTTGGTTTCTTTGTCTTTATCTGTTGATACAGCATTTACTTCCGAAGCAAGAAGTTCACCTTTTGCATTTTGACTTGAAATCTTACGGGCCTTTTTGGATGTAGCCTTTGTCGATTTCGTGTCTGTTGTGCCAATCACGCCATCGCTGGCATGAGAGTCATCGTTCGATTTAGGAGGAGGAGGAATTCAGAATTCTGGTCTAGGGGCATCAGGTATTTTATCATAGAGCGTGCCAGACTGAGTGTAAATCAAGTCCAGATATTGCGCACGAGCGATAACTTGCTCTTCTGTTACGACTCCCCCCTTTGCCACATCTTCCGTGATGGAAGGTAGTAATGACTTGATAAACCATTCAGCTAAGAGTTGATCGGAGACATACGTTTTTACCATTCTACGACGACGTCGCCACTCATGTATATGATCAGATATGTGAGTGGCCATCGTCTATTTGAAATTGGTAAGAAGTTCTGTTCCCGTTTCGTACCTTATTGGTAACTGAAAATGGGTTAAAAAGATTGTGGCTAAGGTACTGAAGTTGTCAAATGAAGCTCTAGGCAATTCGATGTACCATTTTGCCGCTGGACCCATTAATGTCCTCTGAAAGAGGCGAAGTCTTATCGAATCATCATTTAGGGTGTTTGATGAACACCATAGATGAAAGGTCATCACGTGATTCGATGGATCTTCATTCGGATTTCCATTAAATTTAGGAATATCTGATGGAAGTTTATGCGGAATTGCCGGCCACCAAGGGGCGTAAGCGATTGGATCGTTTGTTAACCTATTTAAATCAGGTAACTCTAAAGTTGCCATAAAGGGTAACTGCTGATTCAGGTTAGGTGAAGCATACCCAGGATAAGATGGGATTGCCTGAGCAGTTGGTCTTTGCATACCGGCATAATGCATTTGATGCTGGTATGTTTGGTAAGGTTGGTGGGCATGACCATTTTAAAATGCTTGATTTTGACCGTTTTGAATGTATGGTTGTCCACTATTAGCAAAGATTTTTTGTTCAGAACCTTGGTATACTTGTTGGAATTGCGGTTGTTGGTATTGCACCAGCCATGGTTGTGAAGCCATGTGTTGTTGCCCGATACTAAAAGTTTGACCAAGATGAGGGGTAATTGTACCCGTCTGAACCTGTGTCGTTCCACCGGTCGGCGATTGTGGTTGAGTCGCAGGGTCAAGGGGCTGTTGCATTACAACCTGAGAAACCTAAGGTTGGCATACAAAAGGCAGCGCTTGAACTTGCGACACCGTCACAATAGCTGGCGTAGTTGGGATATTTGACATAGGTAAGCACTGTTGCATCGAATATACAACTCTTGGTTGTTGAGGTAGTATTGGTACCCAACCACTTGAGGTAATTCCAGTATAACCTGAATGTTGTTGTGAACTCCCGTATGGATATCCTCCCGGAGGGGATAATGAAAGGGTATATTGCCCCCCATACGGGGGTAATCCAGAACTCAAGGGAAATGTTTTCCCTTGGGGACCGGACTGCCCAAATTGACCTCCAAATGGATCAATTTGTTGAGACTCAACATAAGAGTTTCTGGATATTATTCCAGATGAACAAACAGGAACAGACCATACTGTCGAAATAGCCCCTGAGTGGGCTCCTTCTAGCAGTTGAGAGCTAGTCGGGACAGATGGTATACCGGCGAACATTGTCGGAGTGATAGCAAGGAGTTCTGTTGTCACTGTGTCAGACGACACAGTCCTAGATGTTGACGGTTGTTCAGACATTTGTAGTCTATCCAAAAGATTACCTAGCGATTCTACAGGAGCTTCTACTGGTGGTAGACTAACTTCTGATGAAGAAGGATATAGAGTGATCCCGACTCCAAATTGCGATGGAGTACTTGTTGGAGGATCTTCTACAATTTCTTCTATGGCAATCAGACCAGGTGGAAGGGGAAGACCGTCAGGTCCATAAAATATTTCTGGTGTCGAAGAAGGTATGGAATCGGCAGCGACAGATATTTGAAGAGCAAGACTCTCCGAACCGGTTGTAGATGGAACTTGTTCGGTAACACAAGTGTTTACTCTCTGACTAGGATCAGTATCACTGTCCTTCTGTGGCTGCTGAACTTCTTCTGTAGAGGCATGGATTCCAGAAATGTTTGGAGTAACCGGAGTCTCTGATGTCGTTGGAACACTTGTTCTAACTTTAATAGGAGATTTGGAACCGGTTAAACGAGTTCGCTTTGTCCGTACTGGCTTCAATTCCGGAGACGAAGACGGTTGACTCGTAAGCCTCCGCGAATGACGGGGTTTCAATTGAATTTCTTCCACGATTGCGGATTACTCGATCAACTAAAATAAAGGGGAAGTATGTTTCCGAATTAAATGAATTTTAGACGCTTTGACACAACTTGTTTTTTCAGTTTTTAAGAGTCGAGAAAAAACAAAAGATGACTCTAGTCTCCTTCGATTTTTAATGAGCCTGAAGTGACAAGTGCTCAGATGGACCTTTTCTGTTAAGGAGTCTGAAAAGGAACGAAAGGGACTGCTCTGGAAATCTAGGTAGAGGGAGTACCAAACCAATCGCAAAACTGCAGAATACTTTTTACGGTACGGCAGTCAATCTTCCCGAATGTTGTGTTCAGTGCATTGCGATCGATAGGGCGGCAGACACAGCTTCCTATGGATAAAGGATTTAAGCCTATTGGGGTCTCCCAAAATATACTCGACGGTACGTGGGAGCACAAGTCCGTACTGGCACTTATCGTCTCAAAGTGGAGGAATCACCCAACCATCAATGAGAACAACAGTTACCAGGTTTTATGACGCCGGAATACGTCTCTAGCCTAGACTTCTAAATGTTGTGCGTTAAGTTCCAAAGCATTGTTAGACTCATTGAATTTATTTTAAGTTGATCTTGTTTATGAAGTTTGCCTTTCGGGTTCACCACGAGATGTAGATGTAATTTCCTAAAATGCAATCTAAGATGATAAACAAACTTTTTATCTTCTTTATGCAATGAAAATCCTAGCTACTAGGGAAAAGAAAGACAGAATATTTTCACAAAGAGCAAAGAGCACACTCTAAATGCACTTTCCTAAATCAAGCCAATCAGACTGTCTATATGCAAATGCACATGCATGTATTTGTTTTTCGACTTTCTTAGTATATGGATGCTAAAAAGAAAGTTGATGCACAAATCTGAATTTCTTTTCAAGCGACAAATATAAACAAGTTTCTTTTTGAAATCAAAAAATGGAGACGATCACAACACCTTACGATTTTGAAATGAATACTCGTTCTTGACACTAGAAAATTACAAATTCAGACCAAAAGCAACAGTAACAGGATAATCGACCATCAACAGCAATCAAACTCTTTCCTACGATTGAAATCGACACTTGCGACAGTTTCAAATCAAAGGACGATAGTACGATTACGCTACTTTTGCAAAGGAGAACTGTAAATGACTCAACAAACACACAAAAACATCTACAGTTCTTTTGTACAAAGGAGGCGGAATAACAGCAAGGAAAAGGGGTTTCAAACAGACATATACTGATTACAGGCAGCAAAATTAAGGAATAGAACTGGAAAGAATGATCCATAGAAGCCACAACTGCACAGAGCTAGTCTGATTAGCGCACTTGTAACACAGAGAATCTGAAATGCAACGCGGGTTGTCCACTCGGGAAGTGCGTTGAAATTCAGAATCTCTGAACAGTACCTGCGCTGGGCTAGAAACGAGACTCTGTTTGGGTTCTGGGTCACAGTTTGCAGTTCAGTTCTTGGGTTTTGGCCGAGCAAAAAGCAATCAGTAATGCAACAATCAGGGGTAGATCTAAGGAGGATCTAAGAGCTATCACAAGGGCAATCAAATAGTTTGTGAATCAGTTGTTTAAATCATAAACAGATCTAGTAGATGGATTGAATTAGAAGTTGTCTACTTTGCATTTGTTATGGCAAATGCAGTTCAAATGCTACTTGTAAGTTTATGAAATAGACAACAAAGAATGATAAACAAACAAACTAATTAGTTCCACAGCGGAGTCGCCATTTTGTTACAGGGAAAAGTGTCTATTTAGAACTGCTCTATCCCACTAAGGTGTGACAGCTGCCTTAGAAACAAACAGAGAAAAACTACTTTTGTTTTTCCTTTATGAATTATAGATAGAGAGGAACGGAAAGACCAACCTCTGTCTTGCGCTAATCCTTCGATTCGATCCCTCTCTTCTTTGATAGTCCTCAGCTACCTGCTTCCTTGCATGCCCAGCTTCACAAAGTACCTGTAAGATCACAGAAGCATAGCACTATACAAAGACATGGATCTATAATCATAAACAATCTAGGATCAGATGTAAATTGACCATACAAGTGTAACAAGCATCAATGATACAAAAGCATGGAGGAAAACTCAAATAGCTTTTATTGATAAACAAGAAAAGAGCCAAGAGGAGTTACAACCAGTTGTTCCGACCCAGCATCAACCTCCCAGCAAAGAAGCCCCTCTTCACCTCAAACAAAGCTTAGATCACCCAACAATCTGATGTTTGTCTCTAGAAACCAACAGCAATTCCTTACAATATTCAAAATTCCAGCCTCTGGATCTCTGGGATGAGGGATCCATATATAGATATCTGTAAGGGGGATGAGTCAGCTTGTGATTTGATTAGTGTCTTCTCTTTGATAGTTCTTGCTTTCACTTGGAGACTGAGGGCCTCTTACTCATCCTTGGTCAAATTCAGTGAGGCAAGTGTCACAGGAGAAGATTCTGGAAGCTTCCATTGCCTCTCCACCTCGCGGAATGACACTGCCATTTGTCATTTCTCGCCCATCGCACCCCATAGAAGGGACTTTTGAAATGCAACGCACCCTCACAGTGTATTTAGGTGAGATGCAACGCACTTAGCCAGTGGAGTAGTTGCAATGATCCTGTTTTGACCAATTCTGAATAGTTTCTCATGGAGAACTTCTGGGAGAAGCTGTAATCTGTTGACCTTGTTCCTTTAGGGGTTAGAACAACACTTTTAGGGACTTAGGAGCCCTTGGTTTATGGACATTTCATGCTTGGAGTTGTAGGGTCCAAAAATGTCTATAACACAAGGGTCTAGTAACAATAACTCATCCCTTTGGAAACTGATGTAACTAAAGGTAATCAAGGAACAGATCATCAATCTGGGGACTAGACAACAAATTCCAACACCCACTATAGTTTTAGATTGTTCTACACACCAAAGAAACAATAACGCAGATAACAGGAAATGGAACAACAACTAGAAAATGTAACAGCAACTAAGTCTAATGAACAGCAACACCTTAATCTACAGGAACAAGTGCAGCAATCTTGTCCTATAGAAATCAGATGGAAATCTTTACTTAAAGGATAAATCGGACAGCAAATAGAAATGGAACGGCAATCAATTACCAATGAAATATAGAATAGCGCTTAGAGCCAATTATGAATATACAGTACCGAAATAAGTAACACACATAGCACACAGAGATATTAAGAGAAACAGCAATCTGCGTCTGATACCACAAATATTGATCTCAGTTAGAAAGGATAACGATCACAATTCATAATGGAATAGCAATGTCAATTGAATAGCAATCGTAATGAAGTATAAACCATAGACGAATATAGTAATACCAACTTAAGAATATTACAGCTCGGTCACTCTGTAATTGAACAGCAATAGCATTCTGTAAAGAATAGTAATGTTACATTAATGACTTAAAGGAACAGCAATATGTTATAAGGTCAGAATGAACAATACGACTTTCCTGTTGCAAAGAATGATATTGTAAATATAATAGAGTTGTGATATAAAATAACAAAACACACCAGATTACCGATCAAAGCTGATAACGAAAACCACACACGAACTAAAGATAATGATACAGGAGCAAGTGCTCCACCAGGACTGGGCCCTTAGCCTCCAGGGACACACCGCTTGAAATTATTCTAGGATCAAAGATGGAACAGCAACCAGATTTATATTAAAGCATTAAAACAGAGTTTCAGTGGATCACTTCTCAACGAGAGTCGATGATCAAAGTTACAAATACAGAGCAAAGTTACATAAAAATTAACATTCTTCCTCCTCCGGGCTAGCAGTGTTGCCCCTACTTATAACAGCTGAAGCGAAAATATCAAGGATGCGAAAATAGTTAAAGAAGCGATCCCTCAGGATCAGAGGATCCTGAGGGATTCGCCAAGCTGTTAATCCTCAATTATCCGATCATTTTCTTGCGCCGAGTCGATATCTCCTTTCCTTTCCTTGGCTGAGATGTTTTAATTTAGATCGTCTTGTTTGCATATGGTTCCCCGCCAAAGGGACAATGGTTAGTTTGGCCCTGTCTTTTTCTTTGGAGCGGCAATCTTTAGTTTTTCCCTTTTCCTGCATAAGAAATGGAAATTATTAGCATTTTCATGTTGCATATAAATCTTATGGATTTGTCATGATTTCCCATTATCTACCTAGTTCATGATGCAAAGATGTTATGAGTTCTAAAGAAAAGATGACAAAATAGTCAATAAAAACATACCTTCTTCAGTACTCCACACACCCCCCTGCTTACCCTTTTTCATGCCCTCATGAAAACATTGTAGTTGACATGTAAGGCAATGAGAGAGTAGGCTGGAGATGGGATCTCATGTGGTGGTCTATAGCCATGATGCCTAACTAGGTGTTCAAAAAGAGGGTCTGTCTGACCCTCAAGCATTTCATACAGGGCTTGGTATCCAGGTGTAGGGTTCCAAATAATCGGACTCCAAAACCTATATCCTAACCAAGATGGGCCTGCCCTTAAGATAATTTTGCCATAGAGGTTCAAATGATCAGCGGCTAACTTAAAGTTCTCGTAATTAAATGGTTCCCTGAGTTGGATGTTCATATTAGAGGTCTGATTTTGAAATTTAGTAGCTGCAATGGCAAGGTACTTAATGGTAAAGAAGTATTCTATCCCTTGCCAATTGATTGTTGTATGAATGGGTCCTAACGTGTTAATCACGCCCGGAGTCCTCATGAGGCTCCTATGTTTGCTCCATAACTGTAATGGATCTCTAGGCTCAGCTCTTACCCATAAATCTAATCTGTTTTCTTGTCTTTGGAAGGCATTATAGGCTTTAAGCCATTTGATTTGATTAACTCCAAACGAAATAAATGCCTGCAGTTGGATATCCCCAATGAAAGGGATGGGGTTCTACTCTGTCTCTTGATCTAACACAAGGTTATGCAGATAGAATTCATACAGGAGTCTTTGAACCTTTACTCCATAGTGCTTACAACAATTTATAAAATCATCAATGGTATTAATTTGTATAGGGGCTCCTGCTTTGACGGCCTTAATTTTCAATTGCAAATATCGTTCCATTAAAAACAAGGCATAATTCTTGGTAGGGGCTCTACATGCTAGGATGTCAATGTACAAAGAGAATAAGGTATCCATCTGTCTTATAACTACATCTAATCTATGAGTTACCTTTGTGACTTTTTCTTGTTCTTTTCACCATCCTTCAAAGGCCTGGCTTTTGGATAAATTGACATTCCTTAGCTATTGTTGTAATTCTTCATACTTTTCTTGAGAAACCGTTTGTTCCGTGAGTTTTTCTACTGCTTGTTGAGCTTGCATCAAACCCTCTCATAGGGTTACTGTCCTCAGATCGCTGTCCCACGTAGTAATGGCCAGTGGAAGATTTACTTGAATCTTCTTATTGCGTCGCCTTATGTTTATAGTCTGTATCCCTTCAGAGGACTGTGCCTCTGTCTGAACTTCCTTGTCATAGGCCGGTATATCGTCGGTTTGCACTTTAACATGAGAAATAGTGAAATGTTGTTCCTTTTTCTTTTGAACAGCAATCTGCACTTTAACAAGAGTTTGAACAGCAGACTATTCTTCAACAACGGTTTGAACAGCAGACTGTTCTTCGACAGGGTTTTGAACAGCAGGCTGAACAGGGGTCCTCCGAACCTTTTTCTTGGGGGGTCTTACCGGAGTGGTTGCATGTCTTCCCCCTGAAGTTCTTTTTTCTCTCTTTCTCATTCTCAAAACCCTGATTTGTTGTTGAAGTCGAGCTATCACATTTAGTAATCTTTGCTATTATTTTCATAATCATTTAATTTCTTCTGCTTCCTTAGAAGGAACAGTTGTCTGTTTACTCGGGCCTGGACTGTCATCTTGGCCAATTCCCTGGTTTTTCTCTTGGGTTTCTCCTTCGCTGTTTTGTTCAAGTTGCTCAAGAGTAGAAACCCTAGCTAGCTCTGTTATTTCCTAGATAACTTCTTTGTCCACCCCTTCTTCTTCATGCAATTCTTCCAGTGTAGTTTGGCTGGGAGCGGATTGTTCCCTTTCTATATCTTCATCATTTTCTTCACCTGTCATACTTTCATCATGAACAGAATGATTCTCTTCGTTTTCTTCCTCGTCGCGCAATTCTTCGAGTGCATTTTTGTCCTAAGCAGAATGTTGTTTTGGTTCTTCCTCAATCTGGAGGCCTAGCGGGCTAAGAGGCTGGCCACATTTTCCCATATTGGCTAGAATTTTAGCCAATTCATCCTCTTGCAATGGATTTTGCAATGGGCTCTCTTCGCATTGCTCTGTCTCCGCTTCCACCTGCTCAGGCTGCTCAGTCTCTTCCTCTGTTTCTCCTTCCTCATTTCCTCCCACTTCTTTCTCATTCTCTTCTCCTTCTAATTGCGAGGGTTGTTCATCCCCTAAGTCGTCTATCTCCACAGGTTGGCTGGTACTCCCTTGGGGATTTTCCAATCTCCCTCTAATCCGTGCCAATCTAACTGATTTTCTCCGTTTTGATGGTCTATTTGGTGTACTGGCAATATGTTTGCGTTTTGGGGCTGGCGAAGTCGGTGCCCCATCTATCATAGCAATTAGTTCTTCCCAACTGCTCTGTTGTTGAGCAAGACTATGGCTAACTATCAGCTGTATTAGTCCATGGTGACTTACTACCGATTCTACATGTTGTGACTTTTTCATGCTTCAGGAAACATCATGAAGTAATGAATTTAAAAATGCAGGTAGGTTCACAGAGCATTTCTCTTTTAATACAGCTAAGAGTTTAAGGTGTCGTGGTCTTACCATGTCTTTCCTGCCTTCACAGGTGATGTAGCTCTGGATGATCCTTGCCAATTTTGCCCATGGCTCTCCTAATGCTGCTGGTAGGACTCCCTTTCCTCTGACTGTCAGGTTCTGGCCTTCATCTTGGAAGATCTTCATGATCTTTTGCAGTCTCTCCTTCTTTAGACTCCACACAGGTCCAGTGGTTGGCAGTCCCGAGACCTCTGCAATTACGTCATCGGCAACTGCTATGTGTTTTCCCCTTACTGTGGAGTGGTATTCTTGCAAGTTCTGCAAGAATTCTATTACCACGGTCTCGTTGGATTCCTGTAAACGATTGAGATAGACTAACCATCCTGCCCTTGCCAGGATTTCTCGTGCAGTGTCAGAAACTGTCAATACGTGTGGTTCTCTTCGAATTGACCTTCCTCCCATGCTTTAGCTCACTATAAAAACGCAGAGACGGAAATGGAACAGTAGGTTGTTCAAACTATTAGAAACATAGAGAAAATAGCAAAATCGCAAGGCTCGTTAAAATCTTACCAATTGCTGCAGACTATGATACGGAAATATCTTAGGAACAACAAGGCATGCAAATTGAAGAACAAGATACCATTAAGCCTTGCTATTCCCGAGTAAGAGTTTTCTGAATAATAGCCTGACATGTATGTCATCAAATTATGAAGTCAACCCCCCCGGCAATGTGATAGGCCATCCTCAACCGTCAAATGAAGGAGTGGCGGGCCGATCTGTTCTGGTACAGGGTCATAAAGGAACAGCGTATGCCACGATGCCATGTTTACAAAAGGAGCAGGTTACTGAAATCGAGGTGTATAATAGGATCGCTTAATAAATAAGAAAATGCGGTTACATGATGCGAGGCTGGGAGGATAGGACAGCTGACGTGCACAACGAGTGTAATGCGATCATTGTCTACTTTTCCCATCATGATTGGTTATGATGGATTTTCATGTGTTTAATGGTTCGGGGAAGTGATATGCATAATCTTATTTGAAAGATTACAAAGGTATAAGACAGAGAAGGGTATTAATGATTACTATTGGTGTATAAGAAATGTGACTTCAATACCATTAATAGAGCTCTACTGCCGACAGGTGTCCATAACCTTGGCAGAGTTGTTTGTTTCACCCATAGAACCATGATCCTTTGTGGATGCCTAGGAAGTATTATTCAGTGTCAAAATGGAGGTCATTATGCTGGCTTGGTAACCAGTTAAATCATAATGCCATTCACCAGGAAGGAGTGAAAGGTGGGCAAGCCGGCTCGTGATGAGACCTCCTGTTCCAAGGACACTTTATTTTTTCTAATGTGCCTCTTGAACCATATCCCTGGTGTGGTGGACATAGTGGGAATTCCACTTCACTTTCTTCCTTATGATCATGGTAGACTGGCTCTTGATGAGACCCCCTATCCTGCATTTGACAATTCAAAACATTCTTATTTTTTTCTTGTTTTATAAAATGCTTTCCTATTTATACACAAAGAGTGGTTCGGCCCTCCTTAAGAGTAGGAATGGTGGAAGAAGTCTTACCATCTCAATAGAAAAATATAAACCCTTTGTTCTTATTCCTTAATAATGATCCAAGAAGATTATGGGAATTTAAAAAGAACCAGCATGATAAAGATGACCAATCATGTCCGTATTAGTAGGGTAATGACAACAAAAGTGATGAATAATTGTGTCCTTTCTTTGTTCCTCTTTATCAATTCACAGCAATTTCTTGTAAAAGTAGCGATTTTATATAATTTGTTGATTTCAGTATGCTCTAGCTTTGTATCCATTGCATGAGTGTATAGCTGTGCTCCAAAAGACCTGAAACAAGAGGAACAATAGGTATCTTTAGGCATAGGTAAAAGGAATATGAGAATGTTGTCGTTTAAAAAAAAAAGGAAGGACAAAGGAATACAAGTGCTATTCCTTTGAAAAAGGAACAACAAAAACCGAAAATGTCGTTCCTTTGAAAAAAAAGGAATAGCAAAAACCGAACATGTCGTTCCTTTAGAAAAGGAACAGCAGAAAACCAAAAGTGTCGTTCCTTTGGAAAGGGAACAACAGAAACACCAGTGCTAGAAGTGTCGTTCCTTTGGAAAAGGAACAGCAAAAACGCAAATGTTGTTCCTTTGGAAAAGGAACAGCAAAAATCAAAAAGTGTTGTTCCTTTGGAAAAGGAACAGCAAAAATCAAAAGTGTTGTTCCTTTGGAAAAGGAACAGCGGAACACTCAAATGTCGTTCCTTTGGAAAAGGAACAGCAAAATCAAAAGTGTTGTTCCTCAATCGACATAATGCATGTAGATGCCCCCTCATCAATAATTGTTCGATGAACAGTTTTGTTGAGGGCTTTCACTTGAACAAAGAAAGCTAGTTGAGCTGGTAATTGAGGATCGTATCCTTTATGGTCGAAGGATACAAGATTGGAATCCTTTGGGTCTATCCCACCAATGGCTGATAATAAAGCTTGTCTTTGGGATGGGCAATTCTATAGTACTTCAAGGGTCGACATAGCGGATGGCGATTGGGCCAAATCTTCCACTATATTATAATGTTGTGCCGCTCTAGCGCGGGGATTAAACGTTGACTTGTGTACTACTCCCTTTGGCAGTTTTATTGTCAATTCAGGAATGATGGGTGGCGCAACTTCTGTCGAAGTTGTTGTCGAACTACTAGGTTGATCTTTATCCTTGTTGTTCGACAGCTGTGGATTCCCATAATCTTTGTTCCTTGTCGATATCAAAGCATCATTTTGCTGTTTTGAAACCGACAACATTAGCACTTGGGACGGGGAAGCATTTTCACTTTCAACCAGATTTGTTCCTGGATTTGGAAACGGATCAGTTAACACTGTGGAGGTTTTCGAATTCTTGAAGAATTTTTTAACCTCAGCTCTGTGTGGACAACTTGCGGTCCAATGATCCTCATCGCATATAAGGCATGGATTTTTTGGTTTCCTATCTCCAGGAGGGTTTGAAGAAGATTTTTCAGGTGATGATTCCTCCTGTTTCTTCTTCTTCCCTTTGCCTTTCTTCTTGCTCCCTGGTTGTTTGGTTTCTTTGCCTTTATCTGTTGATACAGCATTTACTTCCGAAGCAAGAAGTTCATCTTTTGCATTTTGACTTGAAATCTTACAGGCCTTTTTGGATGTAGCCTTTGTCGATTTCGTGTCTGTTGTGCCAATCACGCCATCGCTGGCATGAGAGTCATCGTTCGATTTAGGAGGAGGAGGAATTCAGAATTCTGGTCTAGGGGCATCAGGTATTTTATCATAGAGCGTGCCAGACTGAGTGTAAATCAAGTCCAGATATTGCGCACGAGCGATAACTTGCTCTTCTGTTACGACTCCCCCCTTTGCCACATCTTCCGTGATGGAAGGTAGTAATGACTTGATAAACCATTCAGCTAAGAGTTGATCGGAGACATACGTTTTTACCATTCTACGACGACGTCGCCACTCATGTATATGATCAGATATGTGAGTGGCCATCGTCTATTTGAAATTGGTAAGAAGTTCTGTTCCCGTTTCGTACCTTATTGGTAACTGAAAATGGGTTAAAAAGATTGTGGCTAAGGTACTGAAGTTGTCAAATGAAGCTCTAGGCAATTCGATGTACCATTTTGCCGCTGGACCCATTAATGTCCTCTGAAAGAGGCGAAGTCTTATCGAATCATCATTTAGGGTGTTTGATGAACACCATAGATGAAAGGTCATCACGTGATTCGATGGATCTTCATTCGGATTTCCATTAAATTTAGGAATATCTGATGGAAGTTTATGCGGAATTGCCGGCCACCAAGGGGCGTAAGCGATTGGATCGTTTGTTAACCTATTTAAATCAGGTAACTCTAAAGTTGCCATAAAGGGTAACTGCTGATTCAGGTTAGGTGAAGCATACCCAGGATAAGATGGGATTGCCTGAGCAGTTGGTCTTTGCATACCGGCATAATGCATTTGATGCTGGTATGTTTGGTAAGGTTGGTGGGCATGACCATTTTAAAATGCTTGATTTTGACCGTTTTGAATGTATGGTTGTCCACTATTAGCAAAGATTTTTTGTTCAGAACCTTGGTATACTTGTTGGAATTGCGGTTGTTGGTATTGCACCAGCCATGGTTGTGAAGCCATGTGTTGTTGCCCGATACTAAAAGTTTGACCAAGATGAGGGGTAATTGTACCCGTCTGAACCTGTGTCGTTCCACCGGTCGGCGATTGTGGTTGATGCAATTTAAGTCCTTCGATCCAAGCTCATATGTGTCCCATCTCATCTTCAACTTTGTTCAATTGAGTATTATGGTCAATGAGCTACTCCATGGCCACATAGAGGGTATATACTAGTTGGTTGCACCGAAGCTTTATCCCCAAGATGGAAAAAGCCTCATCCTTTTCTTCATGCATCCTTGCAAAAATCTCTAGCCACTTGAAAGAGGGAAAAAAAAAATGTGAAACCAAAGGGGCCAAAGTATTAGGAGTGTCCAAAGAGATGGCAAAATTGCAATGAACCATAGGAGAGTCAAGACCATGACTCAAAAATAGTACCTCTACTTGATGGATCTGTACTAGCAGCTGAAGACACTCCTAGGCAAGGCTTTACTTGAAGGTTGTGATGCACACGAGCATTTTTTGAATATGCTAGATGACATGAAGTTGTATCTATTAGATATTGAAGGTCACCTTGCTCGCATTAAGGCTAGTTTGGCTATGGGTTCATCCCCAAGAACAAATAACAAGGACGTAGGTTGCCTAATCAAGATGGTAACCTCACTTTCCTCTTGATTATTTTTTGTTGCAATGTTTTTCATGAACTCTAAGATTATCTATGGTAATATGTTTTCAATTTTAGCTAATTTGGTCAAGGAATAACTCTTAAACACTATGTTCTGTTACATGTCCTTTCAACTCTAAAAATGCATCTTTCTAATAACTAGTTATTTTGACATTGGTCTAGTTTCTTGTGGCAAGCAAATGATAAGCAACAATTATTTTCCTTTATAAATTGTGGAATATCAGTAAATCTTTGGATTACTAAAAAAAACTTTATATATTTTAATAATATTTAAATAATAATTTAAAATATAATATTATATTCAATTTAAAATTATATGTAAAAGAAAAAATATTCTCATGCTTTTAAGCTTGTAGGGTAAGTAGATAAAAGGATAATAGAAACACAGAAAAAGATGAAACTATTTTTTTCATATGGCTTTTATGTAAAATAGATATATATGAAAAAGATGAATATAATTAGAGATGATTAATTATTAAAAATATATATAATTGTATGATTATCTGCGAGGTTTAAAATCACTACCAAATTTGATATCTCTTTTGGCTCATCAACATAGAATTAGTCTATATTTGCAATCCAAACCAATTTTGTTTATTTAACTCATATATTTAAAGTATTCAATAAAATTAAAATTAGATTTAAATATGATTATGAATAAGAGTTTTAATTCTTCTCAACATTTGGTAAATTCAGAGTTAAGATGGATTTAAACTAATTTATATTTATATATATATATATATATGTTATTCGTCTTTTTACAAAATCAAAACATTAAACACGACATTATAACATTTCTACTATATTAAACTAGAGAACAACTCTCGATTCAATAATAAAACTTTAAAATAACATAATTAAAAAAAAATACAACAATAACACTATATATATATATATATATATATATATATATAACCATTTAGACAATAATATCTATTATAAACAAAAATTTACAATAATCCACCAACATAATACTCCATGACATGTTTTTAACATAACATTCAACATGTCCGTTTGGGGTAGCTCAATTGGGAATGGAAGTTGAAATGAAGTCTCATTGAACCAGAAGTCTTGGGTTCAAATTTTGTGCTATCCCCCAATTAAACTAGCCTAATGCTCAGTGGGATCAAATCTGTAAGGCCTCCGCGACTCGGGCAGGCGTGCACGACGGACGGACGGTTGCACGACGAGCGGGCGGACGGTTGCACGACGAACAGGCGGGCATACGACGGACCTCCGACACTTATGCGACATAAGTGCGACGAAAGAATGTAACTATGCGACATGAGCGAGCAACACTTGAAATAAGACTAAGTGTTGGCTCACGATTTATATGCGATGCAAACTAAAGCTAAGCCGACTTGTATTGAAGGCATTTGGGGTGTTGAAAGTGGAGTTATGGGGTCGGCCTTAAGGCTGGACACCCCCTCCAAATAGCACACAGGAATGTGTATATATGCGAGGAGGTTTGAGCTCATTTGCATCATCGAAGTTCATCAACAACTTCGCATATCTCTCTACATCGAGCAAGGGGTAAAAGGGAGGCGCAGTAAGTGCGCATACCTCATGCGCTAAAGTGTGGAGTGCGCAGTTTTACCGGGAGCTGATTGTAGGACGACAGAACACGGTTGTAAGGCAGTTTTGTGCAGAACCGAAAGGAGGAGTTCTTGGTGTCTCGGGTGAGCACCCTCCTACCGTAAGAGGTTGGCACATGGTTGTAAAAGGTTGTCTTTGCCTTGATTGTAAATATTTCTAAGTGTTGGCTTGAATTCTGTCAAGCACACTTGTATGATGTATTATTGAAGAATTGTCATAATATATTATTATCGGGCAGACTTGTTCGGGAGTTGCCCCTCCCTTTATACTTGTGTGCAATTGTTATTGTCTTGGTTAATTGCATATTGGATAATGAATGAGTATGGGCTTCATTAAGTATAAAGGCTAATGCATTTTACTTGGTTGCGAAACACAAACTAAGTATGTTAATGTGAAGTAGGCGTAGTCCATGTGCACGAGTATTGTTAAAAAGAAAGTGTTCGGTGGTGCCGCACCTCGCCGGCTCGGTTGGAAGACTACCGTAGGCCTGGGGGCGTGACAGGTGGTATCAGAGCTCGGTTTGGAGCTGGTGAGCAGGGTTGCTCGTGACAGGTTCTTGCAGGTGAAAGAAACCGTTTCACACAAAGTGGAACAAGGGTTGATTCAGGTTGCAGGTGACTTGGTGAAATATGGAGAAGGCTAAAAAGGCAGTGATGGTAGATGAACCTATGGAAGGTGAGTCTAACCATAATGCGGTTAAAGCTCTCCGGTACGAAGTGTTGGAACATATGAGTCGATTAAGTTCTAACTGGGTTGCAATGAAGGCTGAGAACATGAAGATTCAAGAAAGTTGTTCGGAACTAAGGAGGGAACTTGAAGAACTCAGAAGCCAATGCGAAAGTACGATAGATGTTGAACTCAATGAGTTTGATGAAGAAATCCGACATAGTGGACCTGGTCTTCAAGAGCTCTTTGATGAAAGGGCCCGGTTGAGGAAGGAAAGGACCAAGGTGGAAGTGGAAATCAAGCAAGTTGAGGAAGAGATAAGGAAGAAACTTCTTGGTAAGAAGGTTGTTGTGATTGAACAGGAAGAGCTCGACTACATTGACAGGTTGGGAACTCACTACCGAGAGCATCTAGAGGACATTCGAAAGTTTAGTTCCATGAATTTGGTCAATGGACACTTGGTTGGTACACTTGAACAGAATACGGTGGAAGGAAAGCTTAAATCAAGTCAAGCTAGACCAGGGCCGAGTTCCCTAGAAGAGCCAAGCAAGGAAGTAAAGTACCTTAAGAGGAATGTCAAGAAGAAGCATAAGCCTATTGACACTTCTGAGGCCGAATTCTTGAAGAAGGTTGCTGAGATAAGGCGCAAGACGAAACCGATAGAGGAAGATGGTTCCTTAAAGTTAAGTTTTGTGCAGGTGACCGTGAAGGGCAAGAGATTTGCAGCTTTGATTGATACGGGGGCTACTCATAGCTTCATAAGCAGGAAGGCAGCAAAGTCTTTTGGGAAGAAAGCAAAGATGGAGAGGGAATGTAGTGCTTTCAAAGCAGTTAACTCTTCTATTAGAGCTATCGATGGTGTATTGAAGGACACTCAGGTAAAAGTAGGATCATGGTTCGGGAAGTTGGACTTGAGAGTTGTGGACATGGATGATCATTCTATGGTGTTGGGGTTGGACTTTATGGAGCTTGCACAAGCCATACCGATGATGACCCGGGACATTCTCTTGATCACAGTTGGTGGGAAGAACGTGATGGTACCGATGAATAGAAGAAGTTGCTTGGGGTATAGACCAAGGATGGCTTCTATGACTTTGTATCCCAAAGATCCAAATGTGAAGCATGAGGATGTGGAGCAAAGGGGACTTGGGAGTGTGGTTCAAACAACGAAGGAAAGGAAGCTTGTTGACTTCGTTGCAAGAGCTGGAAAGAAGAATGAAGAAAATGAGAAGAAAACCTCACGAACATGGAGACACCTGTTGGGAGCATATTCTACTAATGATCTTCACGATGGAGCTACAAATGAAGGGAGCCCGAGTGCTACTTCAGAGGCAGTGGTTGATGAAGGATATGAAGGTAGAGATCCTGCTGGGATAGTGGACTTTTGCAGATATGCTATGGGCATATATGACTTTCAGTTGACAAAGAACAAGCTAGGTGAGCTTGGATGTACATGTGAAGAGATTGAAGCTGTGCATAGATACTTGAGGACACAACATCAATCTGACACATGGGTGGATGAGAGTCAGGGAGGAAACTTCCTGGCCCTCCTTTCTCTATAGATAACCTTGGAGGAAGGTTGATGTGGAGGCCTTGGTAGGGAGGAACCACATCAACTTTACAAGGGGCCTTGGAGGAGGCTTCTTCATGACAGATGAGAACTTGGGTGCAGATGATCAAAGGTTGGGATGGAGTCTACATGGGTTGGACATCATGGACAGCTAGAGTCATGGACATCAGGTTGACTATACGAGACATGTTGCAGATGGGATGAGGACTACTTCATGGACCTGAGCATGGATTTACTTACATGGATGGATTCTTGATCGAGTTCAGGATGTGGCAGTATGTTTTGAGAACCGGCTGATGGTGACATGAGGATGTGCATTCTCATAGTTTGAGCGTGACAATTGGACTGATCACCCGACTAGTTCAAACGTGGGGACTAGTAGTGTACAGAGATATGTTGACATCGTGTTGGAGTATCATGGCAGCAGTTCACATGGAAACGACACATGATGGTTGATCATCATGGATTGAGATGACTTCTTGTGGAGATGAGTTGTTGACACATGGTTGGGGTGTGCTAACACTTGTTGGCATGACATGGGCAGTTTTGCACATGGAGATGATGGCATGATTGAGTTGACACATTGTTGCGGTAGACATGTAGCTTGAGTTGGAGGGATTGACCTTCCATGGTGGAGAGCAGCATGGGAATATTGTGGCAGGTGGTCGATGATCATGGACATCTATGACATACATTGGTATGGTTGTCTTGGTGACAATTGGTCACTAAGGTGATACATGATGGAGATGGAGCCTTATATATGTTGCAGTGATGTTTGCCTTATGTGGAGGAGTCGACATCATGATTGATGATGATCTTGGTGTAGAGCTACCAAGATGGTGTGTTGTCGAGGACGACAACGATTTCAGGTGGAGGAGGATCTAAGGCCTCCGCGACTCGGGCAGGCGTGCACGACGGACGGACGGTTGCACGACGAGCGGGCGCTCCGTGCACGACGAGCGGGCGGACGGTTGCACGACGAACGGGCGGGCATACGACGGACCTCTGACACTTATGCGACATAAGTGCGACGAAAGAATGTAACAATGCGACATGAGCGAGCAACACTTGAAATAAGACTAAGTGTTGGCTCACGATTTATATGCGATGCAAACTAAAGCTAAGCCGACTTGTATTGAAGGCATTTGGGGTGTTGAACGTGGAGTTATGGGGTCGGCCTTAAGGCTGGACACCCCCTCCAAATAGCACGCAGGAATGTGTATATATGCGAGGAGGTTTGAGCTCATTTGCATCATCGAAGTTCATCAACAACTTCGCATATCTCTCTACATCGAGCAAGGGGTAAAAGGGAGGCGCAGTAAGTGCGCATACCTCATGCGCTGACGTGTGGAGTGCACAGTTTTACCAGGAGCTGATTGTAGGACGACAGAACACGGTTGTAAGGCAGTTTTGTGCAGAATCGAAAGGAGGAGTTCTTGGTGTCTCGGGTGAGCACCCTCCTACCGTAAGAGGTTGGCACATGGTTGTAAAAGGCTGTCTTTGCCTTGATTGTAAATATTTCCAAGTGTTGGCTTGAATTCTGTCAAGCACACTTGTATGATGTATTATTGAAGAATTGTCATAATATATTATTATCGAGCAGACTTGTTCGGGAGTTGCCCCTCCCTTTATACTTGTGTGCAATTGTTATTGTCTTGGTTAATTGCATATTGGATAATGAATGAGTATGGGCTTCATTAAGTATAAAGGCTAATGCATTTTACTTGGTTGCGAAACACAAACTAAGTATGTTAATGTGAAGTAGGTGTAGTCCATGTGCATGAGTATTGTTAAAAAGAAAGTGTTCGGTGTTGTCGCACCTCGCCGGCTCGGTTGGAAGACTACCGTAGGCCTGGGGGCATGACAAAATCCCTTGAGGTGTAAACCTCTTTTAGAGTGAAAAGAGATTTGATCCCTCTAGGCCCTTGGTAGATCTAGATTTAAGATGGATCTAAGCTAATTGTAATAATTTGTAAATTTGGATTATTCTAAGTGGTTGGGAGGAAGGAATGGAATCCTCCCCATCTAGCAAGTGACATTATGGATGTTCAGTATTGATAGTAGATCTACATTCCTTATATGGAATATATCACGTGAAAAAAATAATAATAATTGTAATAATTCACAAAAAGTAAACCATAACTCAAAAAAGTTTCCCATATTCCAACTTTTTCCTAAGATTGGAAAAAATTTACAATTCATGAGTTCTCAAGGCTAATCTTAGGATCAAGACCTTCCATCTAAGTTCTTATGTGCCCCATCTCATCTTCAACTATGTTCCACTGAGTTTTGTGATCATTGAGCTACTCCATGGCCACATAAAGGGTATACACAAATTGGTTGCACTAAAGCTTTAGCCGCAAAATGGCAAAAGCCTCATCCTCTTCTTCTTCCTACACATCCTTGCAAAAATCTAAAGAGGAAAATAATGAGAAATCAAAGGGGCCAAAGTATTAGGTGCGTCCAAATAAGATGCTCAAATTGCAATGAACCATAGGAGAGTCAAGGCCATGAGTCTAAAAAAACAAAGCCAGAAACCCACCATGAGGACTCAAAGAGGAAAAACAAAACCAAAAACCCACCATGACGACTCAAAGAGGGTAGTGTTGCACAATTCAAAGTGAAGAATTGTAAAGGCCCAAATAAAACGAAGAGTTAAGGCGAGTCATACTTTAACCCCATCTTCTGACTCCCATACACCAAGGGAAATAAATTTGGCCACAAGTTGATTATACTTCCCTTCACAAAATGGATCTCCAACTAAAAACATATGCAAACATGTCTCTCAATGGAATTAACATGTGGCACTAACAAACAATGCTCTCTATCCACGAGGACCCCATAATTTTCCATATGCCTAGCTCCCACTTGCGGAAGATAAAACTCTTCCATGGTTGGGCATCTCTTGCCATGATTGCCTTCCTATCTCTTTGTCAACCTTCATATTGTGAAACCAATTATTTCCATCGTTGGAACGACTATAGACCGTATCAAATGAAGAGTATTGGCTATAGCCGAAGCAAGCAAAAAAGATATCAAGAGAAATGACAAGGAGATTTACACAAATAATTTGCATTTCAACATTTTAATCAAGCATGTCTTCCATCAACCATGTAGTTAGCTTTAATCTGCTCCATATGTTTTGATTTTCGAACTCAATAACCCATTGAATAGAATGGTGATCACTCATTTGAACTCTGTTAAATTTAATATTATCTCTCCCCAACTTAATTCTCACCCCAGCCAAATTATTATGTTTTAGTGGTGATCACTCATTTGGACTCTCTTAAATTTAATGTTATCTCTCCCCCACCTTAATTCTCACCCCAACCAAATTTTTATGTTTTAGTTTGTGGATGGCCTCAAAGTGCTTAAATTTATTATTCAAAACTCTAAATTTTTGAAGAAAAATTTAACTCTAATTCCTTGGAGAAAAATCTTTACATTCAGATTTTCCAAAAATGTTTTTTTTAATACTTTTACTTAATTATTTATAACCAAAACTAGTCCAAAAAAAATTTTATACTTATATTTCTATTTATAACCCAAACTCATCCAAAAAAAATATTCTTATACTTATATTTCTATTTTTAACCAAAACTAATCCAAAATAATCCAAAAAAATATTCTTATACGTGTATTTCTACACAATAAACTAAAATTGTACTAAAATTGTATTTAAAAAATTAAAGCTTATTAGTATAATTTCAAGCATTGTCAAGAGAAAAGTTACACATAGAGTGCAATATTTTTAAGATATTGATTTTACAATAAAAAAAAATGTTAAAAAATTAAAAGCTGATTGGTATAATTTATTGATATAATTTCAAACGTTGGTGGAGAAAAGTCATGAGTGCATAATGGAGATACGTAAGTGATACTAAACTATGATTATATTCTACTCAAATAAACTAAAAATTGTACTTCAAGTAATATGATTCAATGAGTGATAGTAATATCCTACTCAATAAACTGATTGGAAAATTGAAAGGTTATCGGTATAATGTCTGACGAGAGGTTAACAAGCACACCTTGCAAGGATAGGATTTGTTGTTTGGCAACATCTTGTTTGCTCATAAAATAATCATTTTATTATATTTTAATTACTACACACATGAATCTTGGATAGCAATATAATAACCATACTTCCTGCTATTATTAGATCGAAATTATTATATTTTAACAACTCCATATTATATTAATCTCGGACAGCAATATAATACCAATACTTACTGAGATTAGATCGAATCTTGGATAGCAAGATAAATGCCAACACCTACTTCAATAATTTTCTATACTGGAATTCTACGAGGGGTGGATGATTCAACAAATCTAAATTTCGGCAAAACAATTAAAGGAAATCATGGGATGATTCGACAGTTCAAGATTTCCACGAAATATTGAAAAGAAATTTAAGTGTGCTAGTATGTAAACATTTTTTTTTGGGTATTCACCCCACCCTTCTACCAAAGAGTGGATGAGCGGATGGAACGATATTTTGTCAAAATATTTGAAGGAAAATTAAAGTTGTGTGTCTAAGAAACGGACATTGTTGATAATTCAACGAAACAAGATTTATGTATAACTCTAAGAAACCTACATTCTTGACTAGACACTTCAACCCTTTTCCAAGGAAGGGATGATTCAACGAAAGAATGGACGATTCAACATTAAAAAAAATAGATGATTCACCAAATCAAGATTTTGGACCAGTCGTCTTTAAAAATAAAATCCAAGGTATAAATCTACATTTATGAAATTTCAACGTTTCCAGTAAACACAATAATCATCAAAACTGATAAGCATTTTAAACTTATAATTAGTTTTTTAAACCATAAGGAAGAGGACACCTCACAGGAACGTTTCGAGTAAACACAGCAATCATCAAAACCGATGGGTATTTTAAACTTATAATTAATTTTTTAAACCAACGGAAAGAAGACATCTCACAGGAATTAGACATTCAAATCACATGGGTTATCGATGTTAAATGGAGGCCGGAGAAAGTAACAGGTCTTTTTGAGAAAGTCACAGGAATAATTGAGTAGAAAAATCATTTTATCAGCCACCCACTCTGAAGGAATTATTCACAAGAATGGGTGAGCGATTAAATTAAAAGATACGTTGGGATGGTTTTTCAGTTTTACAAAACAGGGGAAAACAGAATCCACCAGGCATGCCTTGTTTAAAGCGTGACGCGTCTTTATTAGATCAGTAAACACAACCCCCGAGCTCCATCCTGGCCTGATGACCGACCACAAACTCTCTTCATTACTTCCACCGAAATCGCTTCACCAGACCAGCCTATAAATTTTTAAAATACCAATTCATGGGAATCACAGCACCCACCCAGGGACCATGAGAGAACATACGTGTTCCTCAGATTGAAAATACCCAAAAGTCGAACCGCCCACAGGCACAGCCAACGATAATAAACAATCAGATTGAAAATACCCAAAAGTCGAACCGCCCACAGGCACAGCCGACGATAATAAACAATCCAGAACAAGGATGTCGGCCTGTGGGGTTCGGAACATTAAAAAGGCACCGCCCAAACCGATAAACTTTTGTCAGCCAGGCAATGAATATCGTTCCTCATATCTCATGTCATCTGATCCTGTGAATGTCTCATCTGATATGATCCTGTGCGATTCACATTTGCAAACATCCATTCGCATTGAGATTCGCACCTTTCGAAGCTCACAAGAAACTTCCTGTTTCTAATAACTATCCGTGGTACCGTGTGTTACAGCGACGCGATTCTTCCTAATAACTACCGGTGGTACGTGTGTTACAGCGATTCTTCCTAATAACTATCCGTGGTACCGTGTGTTACAGCGACGCAATTCTTCCTAATAACTACCGGCGGTACCGTGTATTACAGCGAGGCGATGCATGAAAGTTGACAGCTTCCAGCGAGGAACACGACAGTTCATTTCAAATTTCAAATCCTATTTGTGAGAGATAGATATGATGCAGCTTTATACAATACAAAAATAGGTACTTTTCAATAGTCACGCTAAAAGTAATTTTCATTTAATGTCTTCACAAGTTTCCCATTGGCTTCATTAAAATATTGCTTCCAGTTACCAAAACCCTAAAATAAGAAAGGCTACAGAAATTTAAATATAAATCAAACCAAACTTTACAACCAGAGGTCTTGCAGAAAGTTATGTACAAATCCATATCAAATAATTCCTCAATATCCTAAAATCAGACACAACTTTAAAAATAGATCACACCAAACTGGCAAGGAGAGGTCTTCAAATTTTTTATGTACAAATCCATACCAACATTTAATCACCAAAACGATGCCTCCCTTTATATCATTCGAGGGACGAATTGACCTTCCAGGAAATTGGCAAAAAAACAAAGAGCCCAAAATAAGAAACCATTCCAAACAGAAACAACGGCATTAATGTATGCACTTGCATAACATGTCAAAAAAAATAGCATCTATATAGAACTGGACATCATAGTTTTGAATTCTTCGAAATCAACTTGCCCGTTTCCATCGCAATCTACACCCCTTATCATCAATTGACAGTCCTCCATTGTGGTGTGCTCTCCCAGGTTTCGCAGAACAATGTGAAGCTCCTCTGAAGAAATTGCCCCGTTTCTATCCAAATCAAAAATTTCAAAAGCATCTCTCAGATCCTTCAGGCTGGAAGCAGAATCGATGCCTTGTGTATTCAAATCGACGAATTCTTGCAAATCAATGAAACCGTCTCCGTCGCGGTCAGCTTCTTTGATCATCTTCTTCACCTCTTCTTCTGTTGCCTTGCAACCAAGGGAACTCAAGATCGACCTGAGCTCCAGCCACGATATCTTTCCATCTCCGTTTGCGTCAAATTTCTTAAAAACATCTTCCAGATCTTTGACAAGTCGGGTGGATGCAAGGCTGGAGTCAATGTGATTCGATCTGCCGCTTCCGAAGAAAGAAACCCTCGGAGACCTTGGAGTTTCAGGTTGGGAGGCGGAAGAACGCCTATGTTGGGTGAATATTTTCTTGCTTAAAAACTTGATTGATGACAATTGCGAACCTGACTGACGCCGAGAACCTGATTCGGATAGCCGTGGCGAACTTGGCTGTGATTGAGACCGCCTAAGAGTTAAGAACCGCTGCAATCCCATCCTGAAAGGATGCCAATCGCAGCAAATCGGTTCTTACAATGGAAATTCGATGGCACAAAATAAAATAAAAGAAATAGGTCACACTTTACAACTCACTAAATAAATCAACCCGACCTTTATAAGGCTACTCTCCAAGGGTTAGGTTCCCTCACCAAAACATAGTTCGCTAAAACTGATCTTTCTTCATTTTACAGAGCTAGAATGTCCTTTACACCGCTAACTGAGTTTTACAGACGCTAATTTTATTTTGCATAAAAAAACTGACAGAAACCTGTTCTTTCAACAGCTTCACAATTATTTCACGTCATATTTTAATCAAATTGATAGGCTCAAGATTTACCTTCTTCGAACTCTGTGCCTGCAGAAAGCTTCTTTACCCCCTAGACTCTCGCTTGCACCACGAAAAGCTTGTTTAGTTGAGGGTTTCTTACCATATAATGACCAAATCAGCAAAGTTGCCGCCCAGAACAAGCAATCTTTAACAACTGCTCTTTCTCAGCAACCGCAATGCAGTCACTCCAATAGCTAAAATCTTTCCCGTAACTTCCAAGAGGTTTCTAATATAAAGCAAGTAGTTTCATGAACCGCCAAAAAGATTTGCAGGTGAGAGCCAGTTTATGGCCAAACAAAATTATCAACGCAATTACGGCTGCTAGTAGCTGCAATTTCTCTGACGAACCCAAATATGACGGGTAACGATCTTTATCTTGGAATCTTTTTCGGAAGACCAAAATCCCTATTGAAGACTCTTACGGCTGCCAGGATGGTCTACAAGTGTCAAATTTCCAATATTCCTGCAATAAATCTCGGGTTCAGTATCCAAAAAACGAAACCCTAAATAAGACCGAAATCTCTTCACCTTCTTCATAAAAACAAAACCCTAAAAAATTGAAATCTCTACTTCTCCAGAACTTTCCGGTGGATCGTGGAACGTTAAGCTGGAGGTGGAATGTTAAGCCGGAGATGAAGAGATCTCAAAATCTTCTGAGATTGAAGAAAATCAAAATGCAGGAACAGTCAAACCACCTCAGAAATCTTCGCCTGGCCCGCTGCGAAGAATCAACTAAAGCGCCCAAAATGGAAGTATCACCTAAACAAAGCATGCATGGTAGAACGCAGGGCCAGTCTTATAGGTGCTCATTTATTTATATTTATCATACGGAAGGAAACTGAGTCGTTATTTCGAGGTTCCAGGCAGGCACGTCATAATGTTATCACTATTCCAAGTTTGACACGTTGATCAGATATTAAAATAATATTTATTATTTTATTCTATCTTCAAAAAGGAGGGTAAACTCACGAGAGTTACATGCCATCGTACACGTGTCAAGGTACTTGCAGTTAAGATACAGGTTTTTTTAAGGTCCGGCTTTAAAATTTAAAAAAATAGTTTTAAAGTAAGCTAGTAAAATTTACCTTGAAATCAACTCAGATTAACATATAGTTTTTGTAAAGCAAGAAATAAGGAATACTTATATTATTTTTTTATTTGGTAAAATTTAACTTTAAATTACCTAAAAAGTAGGTAAAAAATCAGTTTTCACATCAATATGAAGAATTTTAATATAGAATTATGTCTTCCAAGTTAATTTCAAAAGCACGAGATTTTAAAATAAATAAATAAGAATATGACTTTTAAAAAATTAACCATTTGCAAAATAAAATTAGAGTTAATTTCAGAAGCACGAGATTTTTAGAAAAAATAATATAAGTTAATTTGAAAAGCACCAGATTTAAAAAAAAAAAAAAAAAAGATTTTGATTTCTTAAGAAGTTTAACCATTTGAAAAATAAAATTAGAGTTATTATTGAAAGCACTAGATTTTCCGAAAAAATAATATAAGTTAATTTTAAAAGCACTAGACTTTTTAGAAAAATAAATAAATAAAATTTTAACTTATTAAAAAAATTAACACTTAGAAAGTTAATTCGGAGTGACCTCTGCTTCGTGCGCATAGCAGCGCCTGGTGCGTCTGAGTACTCCCTCCATCACCATGGCCCTAGGAGGGGACCCTGAGGCCCCTCCTCCTTCGCCTCCTCCACCAGAGATCCTTGCGTTCAGGAAGCTGATTGGCGATAGTAGTAAATGCCCAGCAAGGGAAACTTAGAGCAAGTTTGTAAAGAAACTTGACAGCATCCCCACAGTTGCCCTGCCAGTTGAAGATTCTTGTAGATCTGCTTTGAACTTAGTTGAAAGAGGGTTCATCGGTCAATTTACAAGGCTATGACCTTCCCCCAAGGCTGTCGAGGCGTGGGTACAGAGGAACTGGCGACCACTAGTAAAGGAAGGCATCGGAAGTTTCCTGGTTGGTAAGGGCTTTTTTGTCTTTGTTTTTTATTCAGTAGAAGACAGAAATCTCATCTTTAGGAATGGACCATATTTCATGGGACCTCAGGGTCTGTATCTAAACTCATGGTCACCAGATTTCGATCTGACACAAGATGTGTCGTCAGCAAGTCTAGTATGGGTGCGCCTCCCTCATCTTCCACTGCATTGCTGGAACCTGAAGTCACTAGAAACAATTAGTAACACCTTGGGAAAATACATAGACAGAGCAGAGAGAAGGGATCAGTATTCATGTGCAAGAATATGCGTCGAAGTCGACTTGGAAATAGGGTTACCTGAAGCCATAAAGTTAACAATAACAGACTGGTCTTATATCCAAGAGTTAGACTACGAGCAACTACCATTCAAATGCAGAAATTGCCATGAATATGGGCATTTCGCAAGATACTGCCAAAAAAAAAGGAGGAGGAAGATCTAGAGAAGTCGAAAGGAGAAAAATGGATCCAGGTGCAGAAAGCAGTCCAGGCCAAGGTGAGTAACAAGAATAAAGGGAAAGAGGTACCGATGGAGTCTGGAACTCCCTTAACAGGAATGGTTCAAACAGAAGGAAGAGGAGAACAGCCAAAGACAACAACCTCAATAAACCCATTCGAAACCCTCAGCACTTCAATCGAAATTCCAGAAATAGAGATAGAGGAGATTGAATGCCAAGTTCCTTCACTCGAAGCAGAAAAGAAGAACATAGAAGTAACCCAACTTGACTCCCTAGCAGGAACCTCCTCCTCACCTACATATGCAGAAATGACAAGGAAAAAACCCCCAGAAACCTCTAGGTCATCGGAAGACAAGACATTCAAGAGACCCTCTAAAAGAGTTGGAAGGAAATTTCACAAGGAAGCCAAGGAAGAAGAGGCGGAGAGGCAAAAAATGCAAGGCAACCAATCCACCATTGAAATGTCTATCGAGAGAAACACCAAAACAAGGCCCTCTAAGGGGGGATCAACTCACTCCAATCCCGTTAAATACTGAAACTAGTCTCTTGGAATTGTAGAGGCTTGGGAAACCCTTCAAAATCTGAAGCAGTCAAAGATCTTCTGAAAATAGAAACTCCCGAGATCATCATGCTCCAAGAGACTATGATTGAATGGGAAACCCTTCTTGAGATCAACAAATTAAAATGGGGAAAAAATGCAGGAAAGGCCATTAGTGCAAGAGGTTCCTTTGGTGGCCTAGCAACATTGTGGTCAGAGGACAAGTATCAACTAGAAAGCTCCTTTGAGACCCAATATTGGATATTCACCTAACTTCGGCACCTCTCTAGTAATCTCTTCATCTCTCTCTTCAACCTTTATGTTCCAGTCCACCTTATAGAGAAGAAAGAATGTTGGCAGACCTTGTCTGACTTCTTAGACATTTACTCCCCTTAGAATATAATAGTGGCTGGAGATCTCAACCTCGTCATTGATTCAAAAGAAAAGAGAGGTGGCAATAGTGGCAAGGACCAAATGCTTCCATTAGTATAGGAGCTAATACTTCATTAGGATCTTCTTGACTTCAAACCGAAGAAAGGTCTTTACACTTGGACAAACAATAGAGTTGGGGCAGAACACATCTATGCTCACCTGGACCGTTTCCTAGTGCAAAGCTCATTGTTGCTAGGAAAAAGACTGATCTCCTTGAAAATTCTCCCAAAGCTGGCCTCAGATCACAAAACTATTCTCTTACAGCTAGAAGAGGAAGAAAATTTGGGCCATATCCCCTTTAGATTCAACCCGCTTTGGTCAGGGAAAGAAGGATTCATGGAAATTGTTCTGGAGGCATGGTCCATACCCGTGACAGGATCTCCCAACTTTTTGTGGGAGCAGAAACTAAAAATAACCAAGAGAGCTCTGAAAAAATGGATTAAAGAACCCTCAAATTCTCCTACCAGCAACAAAATGGAGACAGTTCAGTTTTTATCAGATCTGCAAATGGATTTGGAAAGTGAGGAGATCTCTGCTTCAGATTTAGAAAAGAACAAGTTGCCCAAATCAAATCATTGCGCGCTTTCCGCCATAAAGAAGAGACTTGGAGGCTTAAGTCTCGTAGCCTATGGCTTAAAGCTGGAGGCCAAAATACCTCTTTCTTCCATAAGCAAATAAAGCCCGGCTATCTCGAAATCATATCTCTGAAATCACTTGCTCAGATGGGACTGTGCTCAAAGGTCAAGAACAGCTAAAAAACACAGCAAAAGATCATTTCCAGAATCTATATAAAGAGGATGGGAATGGGAGTGAAGAAGTCATCTTGGAATTTCTCTCCCACATTCCATCTTTGGTCAGCAAGGAGGACAACACTAGTCTTACGAAACCTTTCTCCGAGGAAGAAATATATAAAGTAATATGGTCCATGGAACTAGACAAGGCACCAGGACCTGATGGCTTCTCAATACATTTTTATAAAATTTGCTGGGAAATAATAAAAACTGATCTTCTGAGGATGATTAAATCTTTTCATCAAAAAGCCAAAGTGGAAGGTAGTACTAAGTCTACCTTCCTTGCATTAATACCAAAAGAAGTGAATCCAGGCACTTTTGACAAGTTTAGGCCAATCTCGCTCTGCAATGCATCATACAACATACTGAAAAAATTGCTAGCAAACATAATCAAGCCATTGCTTGGGAAACTCATTTCTCCCAACCAAGGAGGCTTTGTTAAAGGGAGACACATACTAGACAATGTAATATAGGTGCAAGAAGTCATACACTCTAGTTACCTTCGGTAGGAGCAAGGTAGGCTCATAAAGCTCGACATGGCAAATGCATTCGACCAGGTAAATCTTTCTTTCTTGTACAAAGTCCTCCTTTCCTTTGGTTTCAGCTCTAACTTTGTAAATTTGATTAAAGCTTGTACTAAAAATCCATGGATAGCACCTTTAGTTAATGGCAGGCCAACAAACTATTTTCAAGCCTCGAGGGGAATAAGGCAAGGCTGCCCCCTCTCCCCTTTCTTGTTCATTTTGATGGCAGACTCGTTAAGTAGAAAATTGACAGTTGAAAAGAAAGCAGGGACAGCTCAAGCAGTCAGGTTGATGAAAGGACTAGAGCCTCTCAATCACACACTATTTGTAGATGATACTCTTCTTTTGGGCAAAGCCTCCATCAAGATAGCCAAAGTTTACAGTGGAATTCTTCAAAAATTCTGCATCATATCAGGAGCTCTTATAAATAAAAGGAAAAGTGAAATATACGAGTGGAATGTGGATCAACAAGCAATTCAGAGAATAGCCCTCTCCTTAGGCTTTTTGGGATTCGCTTCTTGGGATAAAATCAAATATCTTGGGTTACCAATAACCCTGGGCCCTAACAAATTATCGTTGTGGAAAGAGGTAATAAGAAAAATTAAGTCCAAGATTACAGCTTGGGGAGGTCAATGGCTCACCAATGTTGGCAAACTCATCCTTATAAAATCTGTTTTGTCCTCCCTGCCTATTTATTAGGCTTCCTTTCTTCTGGCTCCAAAGAAGATCATGGAACAGATCTCCAGACTTATCAGGGATTTTTTGTGGAGAGGAGGAAGAGGAAACCAAAGAAAATTCCACCTAGTGAATTGGGATATAGTTAAACGCCCCATCTATGAAGGAGGCTTGCAAATAAGAGACCTAGGCCTTGCCAATCTGGCTCTTGGAGGTAAAATACTTTGGACCCTCTTCTCAAATAGCAAACACCCTGTCAGTCAAGTCATAAAGAAAAAATATCTAAAAGGCTCATCGCTAAGGAACATTCAGATAGATAACAACATCAAAGGGACATCGATATGGCATCTCTGCCGTCATGGGATAGAGTTCTTCCAAAAGCACTTGTATCGCATTCCTGGCAATGGAAAAAACACGATGTTGTGGCAAGACAACATAATGGGACAGTTGCCTTTGAGCAAAAATGAAGCAATCAAAGAAATCAAGAACTGGCTCATTCAACAAGGATTCCTCACCCTGGCAGATATCTCGACATGGGACGACTCTGGAAAATGGCGAAATTGGGAAATCCCACGAGTTCCAGATCAAATGCGTAGTCAAAAGACCCTCCTGGAAGAAGCGTTAACGGGACTGGCACCGGTTCACATGCGTTTGACGGACAAATGGGGATGGGGAAAGACTGGAATCTACAACACAAGGCATGGATTTGCCTCTCTTCAACCACAACAAGCTTCGAGCCATACTACATCTATGTGGAAACAATTCTGGGACCCTCTTGGTATCCCCAAAATAAAATTCTTCACTTGGGTATTAATGCATGGGAAAGTGCTAACTAGTGACAATCTGAGTAAAAGAGGTATTCACAGGCCACATTGGGGTTCTCTTTGCTGCAAAGCCCAGGAAACCATGGAGCATGTGTTTGTGGATTGCTCTTTTGCTCAAGAAGTCTGGACTGCATCCTTCAAGGCCTCAATGTCTCTGCCCCATCGCAAGTCAAAGTAGCTAACCTTTTTAGCACCTGGAGAATGCATTATCCTCAGATGACCCAAAGAAAGATAGCATGAATAGAAGCTGGAAAGCAATACCTAAATACGTCTACTGGAAAATATGGCTCGCCAGAAATGACCAGATCTTCAATAGCATTCTGAACTCCCCTTTGAAGGTGGCAGCAAAAGCAAAAGCATTACTCCTCAAGACTGTGGCCAATCATCCCCTTAAAAACAATAACATGCTTCTCTCAGAAGAAAAAAATGGATGGGAACTTATATATTTCGAGACAGGATAAACAACACCACTTGCCCCAGTAAAACTCTTGTATGGAGACTACGAGAAGTAGACTCAGATTTTCAAGCTTGGTGGAGGAAATAGGGTAAAACAACAATATTTTTTTATGGTGCCTCCAAAGGCAATCCAGGGACAACAGGAGTAGGTGGAGTGATCTACTCCCCGGAGGGTATTCGTGAAGATAGCTTCAGCTGGGGACTTGGATAGAGAACCAACAACCAGGCAGAAATCCTTGGGCTGCTAAAAGCCTGTCAGATAGCACGTGAAAAAGGCATTAAGGAAATACAAGTCTTCGGGGACTCAGAAATTTTGATAAAGATATTAAATTCAGAGGACCACTTCAACAATCCAGCGCTCAACAAGACACTTCAAAGGCTGAGATACGTGCTCCAAGACTTCTCTTCCTATCTCCTTTTCCATATTCTACATGGCTCAAATAAGGAAGCAGACGCAAAAGCAAACCTGGCATGCCTCCTGCCACAAGGAGCCTTAAGCAAGAATGATGAAGAACCTACATGGAACCCGATCCCGTAATCTAGAGTAAATCTACACCTATGTAAGGAAAATGAGAGTTGAAACTAAAAAGGATTCTGAATATTGTAATGATGGTTGTTTTGGTTTCGGCCCAACCAGTTTTAAATAACTAATAAAACCGTTAAAAAAAAAAAAAACCAAAAAAGTAATTTGAATATTTCATATATAATACATTTTCTCTCCAATACTTTTTTATAGAAAAAATAATTTAATACATGGATGAGAAGTTCTTCAGGGGTGACACATGGATGATATCATATATTGTGGTTTTGAGATTGTATCCTAAGCTATTTTAATTTGTTTAGATATTAAATTAATGTATAACATCTTATGTGTGGAATAAGGGACTCAATTTGACTACTTAATATATGGAAGTGTGTAATAAGGGACTCAATTTGACTACTTAATATATGGAAGTGTGTATATTTTATTTTATTTTATTTTTTTTGAAAATTTTAATATTTAAAAATAAAAATGTGTCTTTAATAAGTATTATAAGGTAGTTTAGTTTCTACTACTTAATATAAAAATTATGTTTTTAAATGAATTGCATATAAGATTATTGTGTCTATTATTTGATGGTTATTTAAATTTGAGTTTGAATTGTAATTTACAAGAATTTGGTAGTGTGAAGGGAAATGGATAAAATGAGTATGTGTCAATTAGGGCACAAAGTTTGACTATATTTCTTGTTTATTTTTCAAATGTAAATATTAAAATTTGTATTAATCAATGTTAAATTAATAATGGTCAATAAACAAATCAATTGCTATAGTCCTTCTTAGGGACTAATAAATTGATATGTGAATTCGAGACTTGCATAATTTTTGGTGGTTAATAACCATTAGTGCACCTATATAAATTAAATTGTTGGTAGATGTCCATAGGCATCAATCCATGATAGCATCAAAAAGCTTGCCCAATGATACATCTCACATAGCCCAAATTTAAAACCAGCTTAGATCCATCTAATATATTTTCACTCTTGCACTTCAAAATATTTGATCCCCTAGTCACTTAGTAGATCCAGAGTTAAGATATACCTAAACTGGTTTATATATATATATATATATATATATATATATATATATATATATATATATATATATATATATATATATATCTTATGTAATTTGAGCCTGTGAAAATGTTTTAATACAAATTATAATTATTATTTATTTTATTTTGTATTTTATTTTTATTTTATGTAATGTGAACTAGTCAAATATATAAGTTAAACTCATATATATATATATATATATATATATATATATATATGCAACAATATTCATAAATATGTAAATATATTTTGTTACAATATTATGAGTCAATACCATGGCTTATTAATAGCACTTGCCCAATATGGCAGGTGTTGATATGACATTTTCTTTAATCAATTAAATTTGAGATAAATTAATTAAAAGTGCATAATTAAATTAAAGATAAATCTTAACCCTTGATATGTGAATATTATTATGAATATTCTAGCATATTTCATAGAGGTTAAAATATTTTCATCCACCTAATAAACACTGATAACTAAATTAAAATTCTAGAAGGTCTACTCTAAAATAAACATGCCTATCAGCATAAATAATAAGTCTGCACAATTACATTTTTAATCCTACTTATTAAATTGACGAGGAACACATAAATAATGGTGGGCAACAACTATTAGTAAGTATATTTATTTACATCTTACTCCTATACATTTTTTATGCAAAGAATTGTTGGGATAATATGGTAAATATGTTATTTACCTCAGTATGAGTTATTTTCAAGGATTTTAATTTAGTGTGGTTTTCCTCAAAGCTTCATAATCAAGAAAATATATAAAAACATTTGTATCCATAAATTATGGCAAATCCGCTAGGCAATTATCCACATGGCATTATATTGTGCAAAGGTTGCAATAAGACCTTCAAATTATGGTCCAATCAAATGTATGAAAATTACTTCTTTTAATAAAATGAAAATTAAATATTCATTTTTCAAAGTTAAACACTATAGCTTGCATTGGTCAATGTTGAACTAGTAGTGATATTGTTATCTATGAAGTTGTTATCCATGTGGCATTGTGTTGTGCAAAGGTTGCAATAATCTCTCCAAATTATAGTCTAATCAAATGTTGAAAAATAGGGTTTTTAATAAATTGAGAAATAAATATATATTTTACAGAGTTAAGCATTATAACTTGCATTGGTCAATGTTAAACTAATAGTGATCAACGGGAAAATTGATTAATATATTTCTATCTTGGAAAATACTAATAACTAGACCTACTCAAATTGTATCATATTTTGGGTTAAGATAATTTATCATAAGTTTATAATTATTATATTATCTTCGAAAAAACACTATTGTCTCATACATGCACTTACAATTCAAGTTTCTTATCACATACATGCACCTACACAACACTTTGCTTGATCTATTTGACCATTTTATTATTGTGTTTATACTCCTTTATCATCACATATGTGACAACCCCAATCATGTTTCTCTCATGTGAATATGTAAATATTTTTGCAAAAAAAAAGGGCTAAGTTAAGGGACACAAATTCTAGAGTTTGGGGAGGTTGTTTGTTGGGGATGGTGTAAGCTTTCTCAAGGCAAGAAAATTTAAGTTGTTGGGATAACTCTTGAAGATTGGTTGGTGAAATTTTAATGGTTTGGTGTTTTAAGAAATTACGGAGCAACAAGAGAAAAGATGATCTATCGTCCTTGCTTGGAATGTTGAACAAGGCAATGAGGACAAAAGGATTTAAAAGAGGAATGGGTGGACTTCCAACTCGTGGGATGTAAAGGCCACCCGCTACAAAAATTAAAAAAAAAAATGACATATAAAAAACTGATAACAGACAAACATGTGGCAAAATTCTATTGACTGACAAGATTGTGTTGGCAAGGTCATTATCTAAAAGTTTCCCAAGGAAAAGACAAATCAGTCCCAATTGGAACAACAAAAGGGGAAAGAGTTTGAATTGGTGAAAAAAGCAGACAACGAGGGAGCAACTTGGGGAGTAGGGGAGAGGATTTTGCACACATCATAAAGCTAGTGGGTGGAAACAATTTTCTGGTTAGCAAGAATCAGGAAGAAAGTATTCCCGGTGAGGAGAGATTGCCACTTGAATCACCATGGCTTAGAGGGTGGAGATAGGATTTCTCATAAATTCCTAAGGGCTAGGGTGGAGGAAATAATCCTAGAAAAGTCTTGGAAGAAATCTTAAGGCTCCATGTTGTGTAATGTTTTTGTTTTTGTTTTGGAGTCCCTAAATCGGGTGGAATCATAGTGTCTCTTTGCACTAGGTGATTGCAATTCAGTTGGAGGGAGGAGATGGTAGAATCTCGGGTTTATGGACCAACTGAAGGCTATGTTTAAATCCTTGAGCGATAGACCCCTCAGACTATGGAATTTGGCTTGGGGGTCATAGCTGCAAGTGAGACTTGGTTGCAATTATCTATGGTTGGGTGGAGAGTCGTAGTCCCTGACTCAGTTGCCCATGAATTCACAGATACATGTTTTCTTTATATATTCCACTAACAGTTATTCAATGATACATTTCTGGTTTGAACTATGTCAATAATGCTCAAGAAATACTTGTATTTTTTTACTTATGTGCATGACCAGTATGATGAGGTTGTTATCATAGAGATGTTAGAACTGAATATGTGTTAGTTTGGTTATGTTCCCTACATGGAAAATTTTCTTGTTTTAGTAACTGGAATTTATATGCGGAAAGTTATTTCCTAATGATTATTTGTATTTTATAGTGGCACCAATAGAAGTTATTCACCTTTTGGCCTTGGATGGATGTCTAAATCATATAAATAATTATTTCTAATCCATAATGATGTTACCCAAAATATTGGGGTTCTCATGAGTTTGGTGTAAAGAGATTAAAGGCTCGTTAAACGATGTTAAGTTGTAGTATTCCAAAATTTGGAGTGTTAGCGCACTATTTTGTGCATTGGTGTCTATCTTTGTCATTACAAAGCTTGAAAATGTTTATAATTTATCTGGAGGCGAATGTATGAAGCTATCTTAATGTGGTTTAATATGCGTTCCTCATATGAAATCCTAATTATACCATGGCACTGCAGGTGTGCCCTTATGGAGTGGAAACCACCTTGAAGATGACCCTGACTTTTATTAATGTTGGATTTGAAGGAGTGTAGCCTCTAGCCCTTATTGGCATTATGGTTGACAACACAATGATAATACTTATATAAGCCACTAAACTCAATTCATTAAGAATGCGTAGGCCTATGCGTTAATGGTGCAAGTGTGCAGCCTATGGTCTAGTAGGAAACCTTGTCTACTCAAATAGAAACTATGCACACATTATTTTGTTATTTCTTGTATGAACTATGAGGTCTTTCACAATGGAATAGATAGCATTGACTACTAAGGCATGTATGCCCTTGCAGTGCGAAGGTTGAGAATTATTGTAGGTGACAGGTGAGATTGCATGAAACAGTGGTAGTCTCTACGACCAATGTCGGATGCGATCACGATGGCATAGTATTGATTGATTTATAAAATCCATGAGTTCTCATTCCATACTCATTGTTGAACTTAGCATAATTTTTTTAACCTACCAGGCCCAACTGGGGATTACTTAGTATAAAGTCGGCATGATTATCATGAGATTTGGTTGTAATGGGATGAGGATCATTCTCGTGTTAACGAAGTATTGACAATATGAGCAAGGGGAAGTTCTGTGGCAATCAATCTACAATAACCTTGTTAGTAACCTCTTGGAATAAGAGACTATCATGGCAGGTGGAAAGTGCCAGTCGTGTGTACTGACATCTTGTTCTATGGTATGGAGGTGTCATCGACACTATGTGGGTTGTAGGTGGAATTATTACTCTATGGAATATGATGTGATGCCTCTTGTATCAATACCCTTATCGATAGAATACATCCTTATTCCACGAGTGACATGGAGTTGTTTCTCTTGAGAGTCATATGTCTCATGTAACTACAAATAATGACTAAGGATAAGTCAAGGGTATGTGCTATGTACAACAGGTTCATCGGTCATTAACTATGTCAGAAAAGAAGGGAGTGAATGGTGGATCCATCAAGAATGAACGTTGATGGATGGAAAGGGTGTGGATGGTGGATTTGTTGGCTATGAACGTCGTCGAACGAGAGAGAAATGGACGGTGAATCTGTCCTATGTGAGCATTGTGGTAGTCAAAATAAGACATTATGAGGTCAGACGGGAATTTAGTTTTATGCATATACATATATAACATATCGGTTAGTCTGTTGACATACTAATGTGTCGAGGAAGATAAAAACACGACCCTGTATGGTATACTATGTATGACATATACACTTGCACACCCAAGGTGTCACATTGTGTAGAATAAATCTCCCATGAGCCTTGTTTGAATGCCAACTGGCTTGGGACCATCAAAGAATGGTGAACCTAACTATGAATCTCACTATTCAAGTATAAGGTAATGGAAACGGTAGTTGGTAAAGCACAAAAAAACTATATAATATAAAATTCCATGTAGTGTCATGTGTTAGACACGCCATGCAATTACTTATTCATTCAAGTGAGAATGTCAATGTGGAATTGAAATCAAAAGTTCAATTGGAGGAAACTCAAAAAAAAAATCTTGCATTTCTCTAACTGTGTTTGTAGAAAGGGGGATTGGTTAATTTAGTGGACACCTCACTCCATAAATAGGGTCATTATAGGTGGTATCAGAGCATTCAGGTTCAACACTTGGACTGGATAGGCTCTATCATCGGAAGGTAGAAATGAACCCCTACAAAGGAATCACAAGATAATTCCATAAAACTAATGAGATAAATATTAGGTGTTAAAATCTGATCTAAGTTGTTTTGGTTGCGTGTATGACCGATATATTGATTTTATGATTTATTTAAATAGAACAAATTAACAAATAATATAATTTAATTGTCATTTGACAAAACGATAGTGGTGTTGATATTGATATATTTTGTTGATTATGCAAGCATGAATAGTTTGTTAATAACTTATTGAATTGTTGATAATAATGCGTTAATATGGATTGTCGTCGCAGATAGGTCGCCATAACAACTCTGCAAAAGCAAAACCAGGGGCATGATTTCTTGTTGTAGGTTATTTATTATGAGACTAATCATTTTTTGTGATTTTGCAACACATTATAAGCAGCAACAGATAGTGGAATACACAAGAATGAAGACTAGAGTGGTGCAATATAGTTTTGATCAATCACAACATGGAAACAAAGAGGCCAAGATGAATGAAGAAGAAATATCAGTTGGCTAAGGGGAAGTGGCTAACTCTCCAAATTAGATGGATACTATGAGAAGCTTAAGGGATGAATTTAGATGTTTCAAAGTAGACAATGAAAGGTTGGTGAGATCTTAAGAGAAGCAAGTTGAGATAAATGCAATTATTTTGCAAAGCCTTTTAGATTTATAGACATAACTTGAGTTAAGGGCTATTCATAGAGATAGGAGGAGCCTCCACAAGTTAGAGGAGAATGGGGCAGATGGTAGCAAGTCTAGGAAGAGGCATAGGATGGACAATGAAGACACTACACCATTGGAAACCCCAGAAGGAAGAACCAACACTTTTGTGCATTATTCTAGTATGCCATCTAGCTCTACTACTAGGAGACACCACCATTTCCCTCATCATCATTATCATCTAATAATAAGGGAAAAGGATTATATGCCCAAGGAATTTAAGAAGTCCAAGCCACCCACATTCGATTGGGAGACGAAGAGAACTAAAGAGGCAGAAGCTTGGTTGCTCGACACAAGGAAATTTTTTCGAAGTCATGATTATTCTGAAAATATGAAAGCCAAGATCACCACCTATAGCTTGCAGGGAAAAGAAAACATATGGTGAGAGGATATAAAAAATTTGAGAGACATTGTCGAAGAATAATTGAAGTGAATTTGAGAAACTCTTTATGAATCAATATTTGTCTGAGCAATATTATGACAACAAAGCAAAAAAGTTATATGAATACAAGATGGGACAAATGACGAATGATGAGTATGTTATCAAGTTCCTATATCTATTGAGGCATGTGCCATATCTCAAGGATGATAATGCCAAAATCCAAAGATTTATCAATGGCCTTCCTGTGGCATTTAGAGACCGTATTGAATTTCTAGAGCATCTGACATTAAATGATGCCATTAAGATATTAAAACACTACTACGAGCAAGAAAAACACAGACCATAAATTAAAAGTGACTGGGAGGAAAAGAATAGTGCTGAAATAAGAAGAAATGGCCCAAGAAAAATTCAAAAAAGAAGGAAGGTAAACATTCAACCAACACAAATCAATTCCAGCATAAAATTAGCATTGTTGTTAAAGGAAATACACAACAACTAGTTGCAATGAAAAAAAGAGTGGAAGCAAAAAAGAAATTAAAATGTTGGACATGTGGTGAAAATCATCAGAAAAGAGACTACCCACATCAGAAAAATGCAAGGCCAAAAATTTACAATGCACAGGAAGCTCGCTCAATGGGTGATGTAGCTAAGAGTTTGCCCAGAATTTATGCAGTTGTGGACAATCGCCGATAGGCCACTAGGCATCCATCATTGCGATGGAAGATAAGTTGTGTAATTAATTTGTTTCCATTTTAATTGATCTCGATCCTAACTACAACTATCTAAACCTAGATCTCGTGGAAAAATTCAATTTGGCCAAGGAATTGAATGCAAAACCATGACCAATTCAACTTATAGTAGGAACAGAGAGAAAATTAACCATTGGTTGAAATCATGTGCATTTGTACTCAGTGGCATGTCTATAACAACACATTTGAATTTATTTCCATTGGGTATGTACAACATATTATTGGGCATGGATTGGTTGTACTTGCATAGGGCTTGTAGCACCCTCCTCCCATATCTACCTAAGTAACCAGTCAACCAGAGTAAACATGTGATGAAGAGTTATTATGATATGATTCAACTCCATATGTATTAGTTAAGTAAGTGGAACCAACGAAACACAGCCAACCTGACCTTCTACACATGCAACATAACCCCCATAAACCATCCAACCCATACAGGTTGACCCTCGAGACAAACTGACATTTTGATGCATTAAAGCCTTAGTCGCTCCTTTAACATGGGAATGCATGCGACCGGGAACCTCTAGTCACTCCCTTGACATGGGCATGCATGCGACTGAGAACCTCCAGTTTCTACCTTTACATGGGCATGCATGTGATTGGGAACCTCCAGTCACTTCCACAACAAGGCATGTCGACAGCTGGGGAATTTTTTAGGTAGTTTTTTGCCAGTGACTCTAGATTTTGTGCCACGTTTTTAGGGCCAAGACTTAGGACACTACCTAGAAATCCATAAAACTTCCATAAATGAAAAGTAACCTTAAAGCAATGATACAAATTCAAATACTTGAACAAGGACTTGATTGGACCCCTACTAGCCATGACAAGGATTTTGTCAAACATGTCACAAATATGCATTCTAAAGGTTTAAACAACAGATCTGAGCATAGGGGTATCACACTTATCTAAGAATCACTAAGAAGCATTGTTTCCTCATCACAATAACTACATTACCATCTATTAAGCCATATATTCACTGTGCATTCAGTGGTTAACCAAAACATGATGAGAGCCATTCATTTTCATTGTCATAAAACTCACTCATAACCAATATATAACCAACAAAAATATCAAGGATACGACAACCATATAAGCCACATATAAAAAAGTATAAAATACCAAGGAGGAAGAGCTCTTATTGATGATCGCATAAGCTGGCCAAGTATGGGACTTCCACAAACTACCCGGCCATAGGCTAGGCTGAACCAAATATTTCTTTCAACAAGTCACCCCTGTGCCATATTCCAAGCATGAATGTGGGGTATCATAAAACAAATCAATCAAAACAAAACCAGGGCTTCCAGAGGTCAAACCACCTCAACCCTCAACTAATGATTCTAGCTCACAGTCAGAAATCACTAACCATCACCAGAATGTTCTCTACCCAAGTTGTCTAGGGCTCTAGAGCGTTTTTTCCAACCAGAGCTTCCAGGACTAGTAACTCAACCCACATCTTTTGTCGAGCTTCCAGAGTGTTTGTCCAACTAGGGCTTCCAGGAGTAGTAACTCAACCCACCAAGGGTTTACAGAGCATTTTTCCAACCAATGCTTCGAGGACTAGTAACTCAATCCAAGTTGTTACAGGGCTTCCAAATTTTAGTCCAACCAAGGCTTCCAAGAACTACTAACTCAACCCACAACCAAAGGAACATGAGAACCAACCAGAAAACAAAGGTACAACCAACAACACCATGGCTATCAAGGAAATGGAAAGGCTAGGAAAAACCACTATCAATCTAGGCAGTCCTCCATGCCAATGACATATCAAAACCAAATAACTACATGCATATGCAATGCATGCCAAAACTAGCAAGGAAATCATACATGAAACTCGGTACCTGCAAGAAAAATCCATTGTAGCTACTAATCCCAATGTCCTCTTGTGCTTTCCATCTTTTCCTTTACCTTCTTTCTCTAATCCCAAGTATGGCACACTCCTCCAAGAGTGCTCCAAAAAACTTTGTGTCCAAGAGTATGAGAGAGAGAGAGAGAAATGAGAACTCCAAAATGGAACTGATAAAAAGATACAAAGTGATCCTTATAAGCCTTTTTATTATTGAGGCCTCTATTTTCTTCATTTTCCATTATTTTTCCTTCATTTTCCTCCTCACATGCAATCTGTGACCTTTCACCTTCCTTTTGTCCTAATTTTCATCATTTTCATAAATGAAATGCCAAATAATGCCTCTTTGCCTTTCCAAAGCCTTTTCCATTGCCTTTGCCAATTTCCATAAATGAACACCCAAACTAGGATGTTTTTCCCAACATTCAGCTTAGAATATGTGTCCCATGACCAAGGACTTATTTTACCTTTATTAATTTTTACATGGATTTTTTATCAGGGTTGTTATAGGGCCAAAGTGGATTTCTATGAGAAAGAAATTAAATATATGGATGATGGAGAGAGAAAAATCCCACAGGGAAAGTGAAAACCAATTTTAGCAAGCTTGATTACAACAATGCAGGCCAAATGCAGTTGCTAGAAAGGTTGTAAGTTGTTTTTTGTGCAAATTTTCAGTAGTGAGAAAGTTGATAACAAGGAGGGGAAAGAAGAAATCTAAATGTTGAGGAGGTATATCGTGCTGCAACAATATGACGATGTATTTTCGGCAGATAGTCTAGGATTTCCTCCCCATAGGGAAGTTAATTTCTCTATTGAACTCGTGCTTGGAGCATCACCAACATCCAAGACACCATATCCGATGAGTGCACTTGAGATAGTTGAGTTAAAAGTATAGATGAAGGAAATTCTTGACATAGGTTACATTCGGCTAAGTGTGTCATTGTGGGGAGCTCCAGTATTGTTCGTGAAGAAGAAGGATGGAAGACTCAAACTATGTATTGATTATATGTAGTTAAATAAAGTGGCCATCAAGAACAAGTATTTGTTGCCACAGATTCATGACTTATTCAACTAGATGAGAGGAGAAATAATGTTCTCCAAGATTGATTTGAGGTCTGGGTATCATTAGGTGTGCATCAAAGAAGAATATATCCATAAAACTACTTTTCTGACAAGATACAAACACTATGAGTTTGTAGTGGTACCCTTTAGGCTCACTAATTCCTTGACCACATTCATGTGTCTAATGAACAATGTGTTGCATCCTTATTTAGAAAAGTTTGTAATTGTCTTCGTTGATGACATATTGGTGTAATCGAAGACTAAAAATGAGAATGAAAAGCATGCAGTTAGTTGTAGTACTTCTTCCAGTCACAGATAAATTATTTGAGGCACATTATCTCCAAGGAGGGGATATTAGTTGACCTAGAGAAGTTTAAGGCCATAATGGAGAGGCCAACACCAAAGAATGTGAATGAGGTTACCTCATTTACAAGATTGGTTGGTTACTACAAGAGGTTCATCTGGATCTTCTCCAACATAGGCCATCCTATCACATCCATGCAGAGGAAAGCAAAGTGATTTGAATTGTTTGTTGAGTGTGCTACAAGCTTTGAGTAGTTGAAACATTTTATCATGAATGCACTAGTGTTGAGGATTGCGGATCCCAACAAGGATTTTGTGGTATGCGCAGATGCCTGCAAGGAAGGGCTCAGGGGAGTCTTGATGCATGAAGGACATGTAGTTTGTTATGAGTTAACAAAATTAAATTAACATGAAATAAATTACGTGACTCGTGATATGGAGTTAGCTTCCATCATTCATGCATTAAAGATGTCGATGCATTACCTCCTTGGTAGGAAATTTACACTTATGATAGATCATAGTGGGCTCAAGTATTTGTTTGGTTAACCCAAGTTAAATGCAAGACAAGCTAGGTGGTTGGCCACACTTAGTGAGTTTAACTTTGAGATCAAGTATATTAAAGGTAAAGAGAACAAGGTTGATGCACATAGTAGAAGGATTCAATTGAATCACTTGGCAACCATAAGCTCTTATGAAGTGGACCTAGTGGAAAGGTTCAAAAATACCAGACAATGCGATGAAAAATATCAGTAAATGAAATAAAAGTTGCAAAAAGTTAGTGAGGATGAGGACTATCACTTCACTGATTAAGACCTAATTAGATTCAAGAATAGTATATATGTACCAAATAATGATGATTTGAAGAGGATCATCGTGAGATAATTCCATGTCAATCCATATTCAAGCCACCTTGAGTACCAAAAGGCACTCACAACCATTAAAAAATTCTATTATTGGCCAAATTTAAAGAGAGAAGTGGTTGATTTTGTCGTTAAATGTATAGAATGCTAACAAGTGAAAATTGAATGCAAACATCCAACAAATTTATTACTACCCATTCCCATTCTAGAATGGAAGTGGGAGGTGATTTGCATGGATTTTATCACAGGATTACTGGTGGGCTCCAGTATTGTACAATAATGCTACAACTCCTGGAGCTTCCTTCTTTAATTTTATCAACCCGGTAGTTCGTAACAAACTTGGAAGCGACGATGTTGTATGCACAAGTACTAGCTCTTGCCATAACTGTCACTTGGTCAGCTGCACAAGTCCGCTATGGGCTTAAGCCAACTTCTATGAGCTCTTAGAAGAAGCTTTTTAACGGATGGACGAAAGCTAACTCAAAGGAAGCTAATCTACTTGCAGAAAGGAACTGAAAGCCAACAAGAAACGCAAACCCTAGCAAACCCTAATTCTACCAGCTAGTCCTACTGATGCAAAGATGGGAATGCAAACTACTGAAAGAGATGCCATCACTTCTATGAAGGTAAGATGCATGTGTCTATACTACTTCTACCTGAAGAAAACATCTTTTTGTATTTTTGAATAAGTTATTTAGAATTATCATGCATGTGCTTTTAACTGGCTTTTTACTGTGAAGAGGCGGATCACGTAGGAGAAATGCTTGGAAGAGGTCGGGAAGGTTCAGAGAGGATCTAAGGAGTCCCTAACATCCTTCCAGAGAGTTTCACAAAGTTTGGCTGCCAGGAGACCGTGTTTATGAGCTTCTACAGGAAGTCTGCAGGGGTTCTACAGGATGTTTCAGAATTTCTACAGGATGTTCAGTAATTCCTACAGGATGTTCTACGATTGGATTTTGGATGATGGGTGAGTGGAAGAGGTTGCATGGACAGATAGGGAGGTAGGAGAGGGGTTTGTAATGGCGTAGTGACAGAGAGATGAGGTGATGAGAGGGTGTGTAAAGCTAGTTTGTCTTAAAGAGGGCAGAGGAAATGGAAGGCCAAAAAGGTAGGATGACGTGGGCAGTAGAGTAGTTGTGGGACAAGGGGTCTAATTTGGAGATGAGCAGTTGGCCTGGACGAAGCTTAGGAGGACAAGGGAATGCTGGAGATGCCCTGCACAATATAAACTGAACCAAATCATCCACATCCTGCACATAATCAAAATATTACTAATCTATCCTAACTGTTTAATGAAACCAATGAACAACAACGTTATTTCTAAAGAGAATCATGTATGGTACTGAAGCAAAGAAACATTCCAAGAGATCTGAGTGCATGGATAACTTCTACAAATGAAAATGTTGCACCAAAGATTGCATGAGTACACAAACTAATGTTTTTGGTGGGTAGCACTGTCTGCAATTCCAACCCCTAGAAAGAGGTGAAAATGAGAGTGCAGGCAACCCTTTTCTGGAACTTTTATCAATTATAATCTCTTTACTCTATTCTAAACATCTGGAGCAACTCCATCTTCTAACAATGACCTACTTAACCATACCACGAAATCTAACTCAACAAACTGCGTTTCAAATGCATGTAAAGAAAACCATATTGCTGAAAGAAAAGATATCAATACAAAAGAAGGAGGCCCTAGGCTCTCAGGTTGGGCCCAACCCCGAGAGCTATGGCTCCTTTAGAAACTCAGAGCTGGGATCAAATCTGACTGCTTCTCATTAAAAAATAATAATCATAAGTCAAAAGGTCTGTCAATGATGACTACAAAAGAGCAAAAACAGAGCTGGCAGCTCGTAGTGCAGAATGTGCAATAGTTTTCCAAAAGTCCTGTTTGAAGGCTGAAGCCTTATCATTTATACATCACGAGGCCCCAAGCTGGCCTCCTAAATCTATGGGACTTGGCTGACCAAACTGGGAGTGAACAAATGCTTCCTCAAAATCCGTTTGGCTGCCTTCTAGATCCGGTTGTGGTGGATTTTGGAGCTCGGAGTTGGGGGTGAAGATCCCGAGGAAGGCTATTTAATGTTGTGGACAACCCTCCTACGAATCCTCAATCCCATCTTGGCTGTCTCCTAGCCCTTATCTGCTCAGTTTTTCTCCCACATGTGTCAAAAAACCTGAAATGAGCACGTGTTAGCCGCCTAGGAATAGTGACTGCCCTTATTCGTACAAATGACATAAACATACTAAAAAATGATGCATAAGTTATAAAAAAATGAAGGATTGAGCAAGGGTAGTTAGGCCAAATGAGCCCAAAATGTTACCAAATTTGGGGCTCATCAATTACCAAGGACCTCTAGGAAGCATGATGCAATATGGTGGTGATTGACAAGTTGACCAAGGTGGCTCATTTTGTGGTGGTCAAATCCACCAATTCAGCTAGTGAGGTCGCTGAAATTTTTATAAAGGAGATTGTGAGGTTGCATGGAGTTCCCAATAAAATCATCTCAGATAGAGATGCTAAATTCACTTCAAGATTTTGGAGGGAACTATTTGCAAGCATGGGGATAGAGTTGGCATTTACTACAACATATCATCCATAGACAGATGGGAAAATAGAAAGAAAAAATAGAATCCTCAAAGATATGTTGAGGATGTATGTGATGCACCAGTCAAAGCAGTGGGAAGAGTATCTTCCACTTGTAGAATTCACATACAATAATGGGTACCAAGAATCTATAAAGATGAGCCCATTTGAGGCATTGTATGGGAGGAGTTGCAATACACCTATCAGTCAGAGTGATACAATAAATAAATTCCTTATTGGGCCTAATATTCTCAAGGAAATGGAGCAGAAAATTTAGATAATCAGGCATAATTTGAAGGTGGCACAAGACAGGAATAAAACCTATGTGTGTCAACATAGGATGCATAAATATTTCCAAGTTGGGGGACATGTCTACTTGAGAATTAGGCCCAAGAAAAGTTATTTGAATATTGGGTCATGTGCCAAGATGGCACTAGGGTATTATGGTCCATTTGAAATCCTTGAAAGGATTGGACCAGTGGCCTATAGGCTAGCTTTACCTTTATTGGTTAAATTCCATGATGTTTTCCATGTTCTTTACTTAAAAGATATATGAACGATTATAATCATGTGATTGATTGGTCTATAATACAAGTGGAACTAGAGGGAGAATTCCAGCTAAATCCACTATGCATCCTAGATTGGAGGAACTTCACGCTATGGAATCAAGCAATAGAGCAAGTCAAAGTGCATTGGATGCACTTTGGGCTTGAGGAAGCCACTTGGGAAATGACTGACTCAATGAGGGAATCATATCCTTTTTGTTTACTGCTTGAATCGAATGTATGTATATTTGTAAATAATGTATAGACCTATACATATAAAGCTCCACAAAGCAACATGTGTGATTTTACTTTGTTTCTAGTATTACATGTGGACAAAGAACATCAGGGATATTGTTCCCTCAAGGGGAAGGGTTTTTTGACAACTCAACCATGTTTCTCTCATGTGAATATGTAAATATTTTGCAAAAACAAACGGGATAAGATAAGGGACACAAATTACATAGGTTGGGGAGGGTGCTTGCTGGGGATGGTGTGAGTTTTATTAAGGTAGAAAATTATGAATTGTTGAGAAAACTCTTGAAGGCTGCTTGGTGAAATTTTAACGGTTTGGTGTTTTCAAAAATTATGGATTTGCAAGATAAAATATGAGACCATCCTTTCTTGGAATGTTTAACTAGATAGCGTGGACAAAAGAATTAAAAAGAGGAATCGGTGGATTGCCAACTCGTGGGATGTATAAGCCACCCACTACAACCAATTAAAGAAAAAATGCATTTAACAAACTGTTAATAAACAGTTAAGTGGAAAATTTATATCGACTAACACGATTGTGTTGGTAGGGTTACTATCTGAAGGTTTCCCAAGGAAAAGACAAATCAGCCCTGGTTGTGACAACAAAAGGGGTAAAATTTTGAATTGGTGAAAAAAATAAAAAGTGGGGGAGTAGCTCAAGGAATAAGTGATAGGAGTATGCACACATCAACAAGCTAGTGGGCAGAAATAATTTTTTGGTTAGATGTAGTAGGGAAGAAATTGTAACAACCCAAATTGCTTATCCTTATGTATACAATGTGAATACCTTTATAAATTAAAAGGATGGGAAAGGGACACATATTCCATTGCTTGGGATAGGATAGTTCTTGAGGGAAAAGTTGTTTTAAATATCAGTCCTTGGTTGAATGAGGAGGTTGCTTGCTTGGGACACAATAGGTTTCCTTATTGTTGAAAATATGAATTTTTGTGATAACCATTAAAGTTTGGTTGGTGTATTTTCAATGACTTGGTCATGAATTAAATTTGGATGTAGGAGAAGTATGTAGGCCCATGTTGCCTTGGGAAACATTACAAGGAAGAGAGGACAAGTAATTTATGAAGCGAGGGGACTCATTTTTTTGGGGGGATTCATTCACCGACTTGATGAGAATTGGAGAATAGGCAAAGAGGGGGAAAACCTCGTGGCACAAAGAGGATGGTGAAAAGGCAAAGAAAGTAGGAAATGGAGCTATGTTATTGAGCTCTGAGGAGAACAATCAACCAGCTAAAAGCTCGGTCGAAACCTGCTAGGAAAAAAAATCACAAAGAGTAGTGGCTTGCCTTAAGGACAAAGGCATTGTGGCCTAGTGGTGCTCTAGTTCAGCTGTGTGTTGATTGAAGGTTTCCCTTTGAAAGCACTCCACCTCAAACTTTAGAATTTGGCTCGTGTGACAACTACAAGTAATAGTGGTTGTAGCTTTTCTATGGTTGGGTGGAGAGTTAGAATCCTACTCTCACTTGGACCCATTAGAGAAATTTTGTGGCTTAAAATGGGCCTCCTAAAGAATATTATAAAATAATAGTGGAAATAATAAAATAAGATTAGATTACATCATCAAATTTTAGAGGGAAAAAAAGAAAAAACTACTTTTTCAACTCGTATTTTCAATTAATATCCCTATGATTTTACTCAAACTTCGAGCAGGAGCACTCGCTGGATGTGGAATTTAATTCGTCATCCAAGGAGTACCCATGTCACATACTTTTGATAGACCCTACTACACAAAAAATGGGAAATACATGAAAAAACATCATTGCAATAATGTTTTTTTTTATATATTTCTCATTTTTCGTGTAGTAGGGTCCATCAAAAGTATGCAGCATGGGTAATCCTTGAATGAGAAATTAATTTTTGTATCCAATGAGTGCTCCCACTAGAAATTTGAGTAAACCATAGGGAGATAAGTTGGAAATACGAGTTGAAAAAGTAGTTTTTCTTTTTTAATCCTTTTACTTTTTTACTCCAAAAATGGTAAATCATCCCCCACGGTTGACATCATCATCTTGAATCCTATTTTTTCATATAAAGTTGATTTTGATTGTACATTTTTGTTTTGAGGCCCATTTTAGACCTCAAAATTTCTCTGATGATTTCTGCATTGCTTAAGATAAGTGCTCTTATGTTTATTATTAATAATAAAACATGTTTGCATTCCTGGTTTAGATGATTTTATCACTATAGGAGGCATGTCTACATTATTATTATTTACAGGATTTTCTAATGTGACATGTTGATGCTTGAATAGACTAGACTACTGGATGGAAATTATTAACACGGAAAAATTGTACACACATTTTTATAACCAAGATGGTACCCAAAGTCATCCAAGAGAGTGTACAGGTGAAGAATTTCGAGCTCAAGGCATCATAAAAAATAAAAAATAAAGTTTTCCAAATGTCTCAAGTATAAATTTCGCCCCCGCTGCTTATCCAAAGGTTGAAATTAGCAACTATGCGGTTTTTTCTTAAATGTTTGCATGATCTAGAGAAAGTCTGACTCAACAATTTTGGACCACTCCACACACTTGGAAGATGGGATTCCCTGACATATTCCAATCAAGGACAACTGATTTTGAGTAGCCCTAGAGATATGCAGCCCCCAAGGGATCCTCTTATCCTACTCATAAGTCATTTTCTCATTAATGGACCAAGAGAGGGAAGAGGGATTCAAAATTCTATATAAACAAGCCATTGGAAGACCAAACCAAGGCAATGTTATGCCAGAAAAATTGTTCGAAATAAAATCTAGCATTCCATTGTTGAAGAAGAAGTAGAGCATTGTTATGCTGGCCAAATTGTTTCTCAACAATCCAACATTCTAGTGTGGAGAGGATTTCACCATTGAGAGAGCCTTGATACTTCTTTGAGAGAGAGGAGAATCTTGCAAAGAGAGTGAGGAAATGAACCTCCTTGTTGATGATTTTGAGCACCATTTCTCAAAGAATTCTCTCCAAATATTTAACATTCATCTATTGCATTCATATTCTACTTTCAACAGTAAATAAAGGGAGCCCTTTTCCATTACTTTGTTGAATTGTTTGCTTCATCAAGCATTATTTATGTGTTTGTTTCTTAGTTTTTAATTTTTGTTGTGTATGCATTGTCTTAACCATTTACAGTGCTTTGTTTACTCATGTTTGTCCACTAACAACAACCAATTCTATCTATGGTTTCTTTGCAGGGAACAACCAATTGCTAAGAAGGTATCTTTTGGTACCTCAAATTTTGATAGATGGATGTTTTCACTTGGGGTATTGACTTTTGAAGTTGCAGGATATCAACACCTTCATAACAAGCTCATTCCCCCAATGGAAATTGACATTTAGGGTATAATTCTCCACTCAACATGATAGGATTCCTCCAATGCCTTACATATCCTGCCATAGGTTTCACAATCTCGAACACACTTACTGTCTCCATCTGAACATGGTAAGCGTCCACGTCGGTTGATAGAGCCCCATCTGCATGGATCACCCTAGTTCATAGTCCCCTTCACACTATTGGTATCCATGTTCATTCCCCCAGGACCGGGAGCCATTTTATGCACACATATCAAAGATAAACCTACTACTTCTCTTCTTTGCACCTTGTTTACCTCCCCTACTCTTGAGCTACCATCCTTAATCACAGATGGATTGAACGGCATGCTACACTAGGTCTACCATCCACCCACATTATAGTAGACCATCTGTGTCATTCCATCCACCTCATTAACCTCACATTGAGACCAACCAATGGGGTCCCCACCCTCAGCAAAGAACCATACCTGTATCATTACACATGCCACCATTATCTTGGGGCACCCATCTCCATGTATGTACATCCCAAACCATCTTTACATTTTTTTGGCAAGTGTACAAATTTTATTTAGGAAAAGGGTTCCCACCCATATTTTCATGTCTTGTACCTGGCGATAATCCCTGGTTGCCCCTGGTTGGAGCTCGTTGATCACCACCCCATCCATTGATCTTTCACCATGCCAGTCAGGACATGCTTACACTTACTCTAGATATCCTACTGACTCCAGGGACATTCTCCCCAAAATAATTGTTTGACTATCACCACTCTCATTATAGCTCCAACCTTGGGAAATTGTCCATATACATTCATACTATCAACTTTCATTATCATACCTAGTTGTCCCACCATATTACAATCATCTTTATCCATCATGATTCCCCAAATCAACATTTCCAGTGGTTGACGCTTCTTTCTTGTCACCCATCTTCCAGGATTGAAACAGTAACTTGGGTGCTTCACCCCCTCTTAAGGGACATCCTCAGGTGGCACAGTAGGAATCACTATTGCCCATTGATGTCATCGATCTCCCTGACATTCGAAACCAACACAAGTTTTTCATGTCAGTGATCTAGGTGGCTCTTGAACCAACCGGTGATCAAATAGGGCTCAAGAAAGGCTCAAAAATCAAATTTCTTAGATTACCATGAAACTAGGGTTAGATCTAAGAGCTCGTCACAAGCTTTCCAATGACATAAACGAAACCTCAATTCGACATCATATGAAAAAGTTATGGCCAGTCAAAGTTTTCATCAACTAGGCCCCTTGGCTAAAGTTAGAGAAGCGCCAGCTAAATTTGTATGCCCGGATAAATCTAGCGGAGCCACTAAATTTTGTAGAAATTAATGAGACAACAATTTAGCACTTTGCGACGATGGTTTCTAGTGGCTGAAACTGGCGAAATTGTCGCCTACTTAATTTTTCTAGTGACCCCAAAATTTTGGCTAATGAATTTTGCCCATATTTTTTATAAATAAAAAAAAAACAGAAAAAACTAAAATTGGCCAACGATGCAACAAATTAACACTGCCTACCATTCTGCCAAGAAAGCAAGCTTAAAAATTAATGCCAAGTTTTTTTTATTTAAACTCATATTTGCCACAAGGGAACAGGGGCACGGATACCAATGCAGAGATGGAACCCTGAGAGAGCATGGAAACAAAGAAGAAGAATCATGATGTAAGGGAATATGCAAGGAATCTAAAAGATTCCCCCAAGGGCCTAATTTTGACAGTTTCAAAACCAGAGTGACTTTATACTCATTTTACTCAGTTTTTCACAAGGAGTGCAGTGGTGAAGTCAGATTTTTCATATGAGAAGTAGATCTTCAGTCAACTTGTACAGATGAATCTTTGTGGAATAATGAGGAACCTAAATGATTCCCTAAGGGCCAAATCTTGACAAATTCGAAACTAGGGCAACTTTATACTCATTTTACTCCATTTTTTGCAAGGAGCGTAGTGGTGAAGTCAGATTTGTCAAATAAGACACAAATCTTCAAACAACTTGCAAAGAGGAATCTTTGTGGAATCATGAGGAATCTAAAAGATCCTTTAAAGCCCAAATTTTGACAGTTTTAGAACCAGACCGACTTTATACTCATTTTACTAAGTGTTTTGCAAGGAGCGCAGTGGTGAAGCCATATTTGTCATATGAGCAGCAGATCTTTATTCAACTGATCCAGGGGATCAATAAAGTGCTAAAAATTCAAAGCATAAAAAGCCTTCAAAACTGTGCCAAAGCGTAGAGCTCACTGACCTGAATCCAATGCAACTTGAATCGGTCAAAATTGATATCGTATGCTCCTGATATCGTGTTCTGATCGTTTTCCCAAATAGGGAAAATTTTTGCAAGTTGGGTGTAGGACTGCTGACTGGATAGTCTGTATGATGACTCAACAGGTTGACTGGGAAGGTTGATTGTACCTTGTAGGAAAATGCCAGGCTTCCAAGTGGCCTCGTATGATTGGTTCGATTTGGCAATTTCTTGTTGGTTGATGGAATTTTGTGTTGGCCCAATGGTTCGCTGCAAGGGGGCTAGCCCCAGGGTCACATGCCACCATATATGACAATAATGGGGCTCGACGGGAAGGGTGGGTAGTTAAGCCCAACCCTTGGATCCGTGACACCCCCGTGACCACAACCCCACATTTAGGGGCTTAACCGGAAGGGGTGGGTCTTAAGGCCCAACCCTCGACTTTATGTGGCCCATATGGCCATGATTTTCGGAGTTAAGGAGTCAAAGGGTATTTAAACCATTCAAAAAATTGCACCCAAAACGACGCGAATATCACTGGAGCTGTGTGAAAATGTCACTTGGTGGTTATCGAAAAGGCACAATCCATAGAAAAGTTAGCAGAGGAGTCCAATTTGTAGAGCAATTAGCAGAAAAACTTCTCTAGAGCATAACTTCTTCAGGTTTTGGCCAAATTGAGCCCAACAAGACCCCAACTTGTGGTTTTTGACTATTCTGGAGCCATTGGAGACATTAAGTTTAGATTTTGAGCACTATAAATCCATGTAAACCCAATTTTGAGCACTTAATGAAAGAGACCCAACATTGGAAGCTGGATCAGGAGATGTAGCCCAGGAGAGGGGTGAACTCCTTTATCATTTTGTTGTCTTGTGTTTCTGTGTGTGTGTGTATATATATATATTGTTTTATGTTGTTAATTGAGTTTTAAAACCATTATTTTATGTGATTTTCCAAAGTGATCCATTGCCTAAAAGACATAAAATTTTACTTTCAAATTGTCCCATCACCTTCAAGTTTGTAAAATAGATCAGTTTCGTATCAGAGCTCAAAGTTATTTTCAAGGTTTGATTTTGTTTGCAAGTGTTTTCTAATTCTTACAAGGTTGCAGCTCAAATTAGGAGAAGGAGAGTTTGTGGAGCTAAGGTCTCAAATTGTTTCAAGGAGAACACACATATATCAAGCTTCATTAGTCACGACACATGAAGAAGGTCATGAAGGGATGTCTGAAGATGTGAGAACTTTCATAAAATATTTCTTTGAAATGTCTGAAATTGTGAAAGTTCATGAGGAGTGGAACACAAGGTTTCAAAGAGAGCTCAAAACCTCCAAAAGGAAATGGAGGAGATGGTGACACGCCACAACCTTTTCCTCCATCCTCAACCTCATCTTCTTCTACTTCTACCCCTTCACAAACACCTCCAAATTTTCCAAAGGGACATGATAAAACTCCTTTTTTAAAGCTTGACATAATTTTTGAATTGCCTATGTAAAATGGAGAGGTAAATGCTAAGAAATTATATAATTAGGTTCATCAAATTGAAGTGTATTGCAGGATACAAAGAAGAAACGATGATGAAACCAAAATTCAGCTTGCTTCTCTTATATTGGAAAGTGAAACACTCATTTGGTGGGAGGCCAAAAATCAAGAGGACATGAAGAAAAGTGGTAAGGTTTTATCCTCTTGGAATGATTTTGTTTTTGCAATAAGAATACAATTTTATCCATTAGCATAAATGCAAAAATCTATAATGGATTAGCAAAATTTTAGACAAGCTAAGGGTCAAAGTGTGCAAAGATATACTCAAGAATTTAGGAAAAGAGCTTTGATTTTGGGTATAGATTTATCCTCTTAAGACACTCTACTAAAATATATTGGAGGTTTATATAGTTATTTGAGATACACAATTCTCATGTCTAACCCTACAAAGATAGATGAAGTTTGCGTATAGACAACTCATTTAGAAGCAAGAGGGAAGAATGTTTCTGAAGAAACTAGTGAGAAGCCATTTAAGCCTGTAGACAAAAGAAATGTGAAGTTCAAAGGAAAGGATAAAAAGAATGCTTCAGTCAAGAAAGAGGGAGAAAAACTCACATGTAAACATTGTTCCAAAGAAGGCCATGATGAAGACCACTGTTTGAAACTTCATCTTGAGATGAGACACAAAAAGTTTAACAACAAGGAGAAATAAAAGACTTCTGCAACAACTCAACAAGATCTAGGATCTGATTCCAGAGATGAAACAAAAATCATAGCCATGGGATTGAAAGGTAAGGATTCTATTGTAAGTACTAGTTCTTCTAGAAAGCCCATTGAAACCCAAAATGAAAGAGAAAGAATAGAGCTTTTCCATATTAGAGTCATCAAAAAACATAACAAAGTAGATACTTTATTTGATATTGGATCACAAGCAAACGTTATTTCATAATACATTGTCAAGAAACTAAATTTGGAAACCATTCCTCATCCTAAACCTTATATTTTGGGTTGGGTATGTGACAACACCAAATTGCAAGTGACAAGAAAATGCATAATTAAATTCGCCATTACTGCAAATTTTATTGATGAGGTAGAACTTGATGTAGTACCACTTGACATATGCGAGATTGTTTTGGGAATTCCATACTTATATGATAGGAAATCTATATTTCATCGCCATGAGAACAAGTATCATTTGTTTAAAAATGGGATTGAGTATATTGTTAGAGCACATCACAAAAAGTTGAATTTGTCTCTTGTGAATGATGGACAAATGAAGAGGTTTGTAAATGCTAGTTATAATTTTGAATTGTTAATGATTAAACAAAAAGATGTTGAGGAATCTGAAGCCTTCCCACAACCTTCCAAGGATGTAATGTAAAATTAAAAAATGATTTAGTTTAAGTTTTTAACACATGTGATTAGATGTTTCAAGAGTCTAACATGTTGCCTTCTAAAAGAGGAAAGAAACATGAAGTTCAATTGCAGCAGGATACATCACTTTTGAACATTGGTATGAACAAGATGTCAGTGTTAGAGAATGCAGGGATCAAGAAGAAAATGCAAGAGCTACTTGACAAAGGGAACATTAGTTCTAGTACATATTCTTGTGGGTCTCCTAATGTTTGAAGAAGGATGGTGCATGGCGATGGCGATCACATTTTGTGAAGAGTCAAGCCAAGTACAAGGCTAGACATGATAAGCATTATGTTGACCATAATGTTCAGGTTGGAAATGAAGTAAGGCTCTCCATGAGAAAAGAAAAACTTCAAGGTGAAAAGAACTTGAAATTGGGTGAGACTCCTTTGATTGAATATCAAGGAGAGAATGTTCAATTTCTTATAATAGAAGTTTTCTCTCTTGAATATCTTGATGAATTGCAGCAAGATCCTATCCTTGATAGAAAAACAATAATTTCAAGAAGAAGAAACGTGGAGTACCTTCGTATAGGGCTCAAACGTACAAATCCAAGAAATCCAAATGGATTGAGATGGGAAGGGTGAGGGAACTATACCCTCATCTGTTTGTTGACTGAAAATAGTATTTTGGAGGTCCAAAATCTTCTAGTTGGGAGGAGTGATCTCGGGGATCAGTAAAGTGCTCAAAATTCAAATTGTTGAAAAGTGCTCGAAGTTGGTGCCAAAGCGTAGAGCGTGTCGATCTTAATCAAACACAACTTGAATCGCCCAAAAATGATATCATATGCTCCTGATATCACGTTTTTATCGTTTTCCCAAACATGTAAATTTTTTGCAGGTTGGGCGATCCAAAATTAAACAGGAATGCAACGACTTATAGATGTACTCATAAACACAAAGATGCAGCAGAAAAACACTTCATTTCATTAATAGAAAAATATTGAACTATGCTTACAAACAGAATGGAAATAAGATAGCTCGGGCGATGGTAGCTTATCTCTAAGAAGAGATGTGGCAGCTACATCCTCTAAACTGAGTTATAATGAGGCTCAAGGGGCCATTTTATTATTGAACAATAAGAGAAAACCATTAACAACCAAAACCCTAACCTAAGGAGATGTAACACCAAGAGTTTATGGGCCCTGTTGGGGTTAGTTTGGCAGCGAACTTCCTGGGGTCGTAACTTGGTCATATTATCTACGTTTGACACGTATGATACCTCGTTGGAAAGATCTCTCAGAGGAATACAACTGCCAACATGATTACTTTTGTAATCATTGGATGAATTTTGCCAAAAAAACGTCATTTATGGCCTCAAAACGACTCCGGAAGTTTAGGATCAAGAAACCGCCAAAAATAGTAAACTATGCTACAATTAAAGAAACTGAAAAACTGAAAGAAACAATGGTGAGGGTCTAAGTGGAATAGGCAGGTGGCCACCAATATCCACCTAGATCAGTCCTCCCCCCTTAAGAAGCAATGGTCCCCATTGCGTTGAGTTCCTCCATGAGATGAGGAAACTTCTGTTGAACTTGGTCCCTGGTGAGCCATTTTCCTTGGTGAAGGAGTTGGCCTACTTTGACAACTCAATATAGTTGTATCCTCTATTGCCGAGTGTTCTTGATCTGTGTGTCCATGATATGATTAGTTGTGGCTTGTTCCATGCAGTCTGGGTTGAGCTCTATTGGTGTGAGCTGTTCTGTAATGTTGGATGTGTCCAACAATGGTGGAAAGTATGGCCGAAGGCGATCTACATTGAACACTGGGTGCAAGCCAAGGAACGATGAGATGTTGAGCTAGAAGGCATTGTCCTCGACGACCTTGGTGATGGTGTATGGTCCATATTGGAGTGGGGGAATCTTGCAGTGGGGTCCAGCAAGGCGCTCCTTCTACAAATGTAGCCAAACTTTGTCGCCCACCTAGAATTTGTGTGACACTCAATGTTGATCATGGTGCTGCTTGTACTTAGCATTGGATCTGTCCAATATATCATGGACTTGTTGGCGGATATGTTGAATGCGCTCAACGAAGCTGTTAGGCCTTTCAACTTCGGACTGCACGTGAGATGAACCTACCTGAGTGGCTACAAATGGTATGGCCACATCAATGGGGCATAATGGCTGAAATTTCAGGCCTACCTAAAAGGGGTTGTGGCCTATTGAGCTATGGAGAGCTCTGTTGTAGCTATGTTGGACATAGGGGAGACTTTCATCCCATGTGCATGGATGCTTCGAGTTGTACATGTGCAGAATGTGTACGATCATCCTATTGACAACCTCTGTTTGGCCATCAGTTTGGGGATGGAAAGCCGTGGACTTAGTGAGTTTTGTATCCAACATCGACCAGAGACTTGACCAAAATTCACTCAGGAATCTGCTATCCTCATCTGAGATAATGGATTGTGGGATCCCAAAATGTACCCACACTCACTCAAAGAAGAGCTTAGCGGTGGCCTCTGCTGTGATACTCTTCTTGCAGGCCGCCATGATGGCTATCTTAGAGAATCCGTCGACGACCACGAAAATTCAATCATTGCCGTGCTTAGTGATGAGCCCCAATTTTTGGTACAATTTGGGCTCATTTGGCCTACTTGCTCTGCTCAAACCATTCATTTTTTATTGCTTATGCATTCATTTCTTGGTTTATTCGTGTTGTTTGTAGGAATAAGGGTAGGCATTCTATCTACGTGACTAATACATGATGATTTCAGGTTTTTGGCATTAAAAGGGAGCAAAGACCACGAGAAAGGAGACAAGGAGACAATAAGGTGGCACTGCTGGTTTTTATGAGAGGATGTCCACAGTCTTGGGGACCTTCCTCGTGATTCCCACCATAGCTCCGAGCTCCAACCAATCTCCCCACCGAGCTTAGAGGCAGCCAACTATTCTACAGGAACAGCAGTTACAACTGTTCTACAGGAACAACAGTTACAACTGCCCTACAGGATCAGCAGTTTAACCTTCAGTTGGACAGCCGAGCTCCTCAAATCAAGGACACCCGTTGGATGATCATTTTGCATAAATACTGAGGCCGTAGCCTTGGATAGAAGCTTTTTGAACTTTTGTATTGCTCTTGTAATTTGGAAGTACGAGCTACACCTCGGTGTTTTGTTCCTTTTGTAAGCCAGTTTTGGCATGACATCAGATTTTCGTTTATGAATAAAGGCAGGCAGATTTTGATCTCATTCTGAGTTTCTAAGGGAGCTATAGCTCTCAGGTTAGGGCCCAATCTGAGAGCAATAGATCTCCTCGGTGTTGTAATGTTGTTTGCATTTCGTTCCAGCACTTTGAGTTTTTGCTTTAACATGCAATTCAAATTTACAGTCTGTTAATTTAGTCTTTTTCATGAGATTGAATAGGATTAGTTTATGGTGAATTTGTTTCCAGTTTCTTAGGTTAGAAGAGGATAGATATAATTCATTGGAGCTCCAGAAAAAGGTTGTTAAGGCTCACTGCCATCTCTGTTAGGGATTGGGGTGCAGTCCATAACCAACCACCAAAAAGAAACGCAGTTCTTCTCACTTCCATGCAAGCTGCAACATAGACATTTTCGTTGAGATCCATCCATGCACTTTTGATATTGAACCATACTTCTACGTTCCACTTCCATGCACGAGTTTCTTCTCTTGGTTTTACATTGCTGTTCATAGGTTTAATGGCACAGGTATCATATGTTAATGAATTCTCGTTGTTGGTGCAAGACATAAGTCATTTGTTTCATTTACGCTGCTCCATATCATTCCACTTCCTTCTTCTTCTTCTTGATCTCTCCTCAATCCACCTACTCGGCCTCTGTCCATCTCGTTTACCCTCCAATTCATTCATTGCCACGTAGCTTCATCTTTTTGACCTTTTGTTAATCCCATCCTTCCAGCCATCAACCCACTGCATGCACTCTTCCTCCATCTGATTTCTCTGCTCCTGAGCCATCACCAGCTCCATCTCCATCTCACCTATCCTCCCACACCACTCCAACACTTCACCATCTCCCAAAACTTCCATGGTCAAACATCCTGTAGAATTGCACAGACTTCCTGTAGAAATCCCTGAGTTTCCTGTAGGATCCCCTGCAGACTTCCTGTAGAAGCCTACAAACTCGGTTGCTGAGCATCCGAACGTGGTAGACTTCTGTGGACTGATGCTAGAGACCCTCTGGGACCTCCCCTAGCCATCCTGACCTTTCCCATGCTTTCCTTCCATTCAAACCACTCCTGCACAACCAAACCCTAATCAAAAGCATCATCACAATAAATCCAACCACTTAATGAAAAAATACAAAAACATGTCTTTTCAGATGCAAGTAGCTTAGATGCATGTATTTCAGTTCACTGCAAGTAATGGCATTATTGGTAGTGGTTTCATTCACAGTTTTGCATAGTTAGGGTCGAGCTAGTCAAATTAGGGTTTACTAGGGTTTTCATGCTTTGTTGGCTTTCAGTTTCTTTCTGCAGATAGATTAGTCTCCTTTGAGTTAGCTTTCGTCCATCATTCATAAAGCTTCTTCTGTGAGCATATAGAAGTTGGCTTGAGCCCTAGCGGACTTGTGCCAGCTGACCAAGTGACAGCTGCGACAAGAGCTAGTACTTGTGCATACAGCACCGTCGCTTCCAAGTTTGTACGAACTACCGGGTTGATAAAATTAGAGATAGGAAGCTCCAGGAGTTGTAGCATTATTGCTACAATACTGGAGCCCACCATCTTTTTGGCGCCGTTGCCGGGGAAGCGTCAGAGTATTAGTAATTGTTGCTTTTCTTCTACTTTCTTACTCTCGCCTTCTGCTAAGTAGTTTACTTCATTTCCATTATGCAAAAGTAGCATAGACATTTCCTGCTTTCATAGATTAGCATTTCCTGCTTTCATAGATTAGCATTTCCTGCTTTCATAGATTAGCATTTCCTTTCTGCAAGCGTAAACTAGCATTTCCATTCTTGCAATTTCATTTGAGCAAAGTAGAATAGTTCTTTCCTGCTTTCAGTTTAATTCTGCATCTTTCATAGTTAGTTGTAGATCAATCTGTCTCAGTTTTGCAGGTACCAAAAGAAAAGAAAAGAAAAAAAAATCAAAAGAAAAAGAAAGTCTTTTCCATTTCATGCCTCGTAGGAACCGAGATAGATCAGGCAAATTCCTACCAAACACCCCCACCACATCACTGAGTCACCCTTCTCTTCTTTGGTGACAGTGACCCAGAAGAACCTATAGGTGAACATCCTGAGATATACAAAGATCCTATAGTAGAAGAAGAATTAGAGACCACTCCATCTGAAGCTATGGCTGACAATAGAAGAGAAGATGAGAGAATAGAAGGTGCCTTCCCCATCCGAGAGACCAATGGAGAGATGAAAATGAAGAACATTAGCCCCTCCGCCTTACCTCACTTCCATGGGCTGACCACTGAAGATCCGGATACCTTCCTGTTTGAGTTTGCTGTCCTTTGTAGAACCTATGACTATAATGAAGATGAGCAAAAGTTGAAACTTTTCCCTTCCACTCTTAAGGATGCAGCACTACGCTGGTTCATGGGCTTACCTAGGAATAGTATCACCACTTGGGCTCAGATGCAACAAGCTTTCAACACCAAGTACCGGGATTACTGTAGGTCCAAGGAAACAAAGGGGGAAATCTTTCGGATGTCCATGGGAAATGATGAGTCCTTAGAGGATTATGAGGAGAGGTTCCAACTAAGCTATAAGCGGGCCAGGTGCACACTTGACCATGAATCCCTCAAGTTGGTCCTGCTCCGAGGAGTCCCTGAAGACCTCTTAGATACCCTTCACATGTTAGCTGGGGGGGACATTTACCAACTGCCTTATGAGGACATCAAGACTGTGTTTAGAAACCACTCCAGGGCAGCTCGGAAATGAGGTAGAGGAAACCACCTCTCAACTAGTGTCCCTTTCTCCAAACATGAGCTTGCAAATCAATTAGAAGATCTTAAGAGTGAGGTGAGACAGACCATTTCCATGCAGCTGGACACATTCAGGATTTAGCAAAAGAAAGAAGAAGCTGAGAGAGCCTTGGCTGTCTTCTGCCCTAGGTGCACAAGGAGACACCCTAAGAACGAATGTCCACTGCATTCGGTTGAAGTGTGTTTCGTTTGTGAGGAGGACCATCCCACAAATCAGTGTCCAACCTTACCTGGGTTTAAAGCCATGTACCAAGGGATAGAAGCTCCCACAGAACCTCTCTATTACCTCAACCAAAGGAGGCCACAAGGATCTAGACCTTATCAGCAGGGGATGCAAGGGGCATCTCAAGCTTATTACAGCCCCAACCAATCGACTCCTATGCCTTCCTGGGGTCCCCCTGCTCATCCTTCATGGTCCATGCCTCCTCCATGGTCTTATCCACCTCAGTACCCCACTCAACCTACTTCTCATTCATATCACTCACATGCCCAGCCACAGCCTCAATGGAATGCACCTCAGTCGGGGTGGAGGCCCCAATACAACACTCCTCCTGCCATCTTGCCTCCACCACCAGTTCAACCTCAGCCATTACCTCCTGCTCCTCCAAGGCAACCTCAAATGCCTGCTCAACCGAACCCGAACCCCAACAATAGACAGGCCCAGCAGGTATACACTGGGGAAACCTCATGCCCTACCTATGCTGTGGAGATCCAGGAGATCAATCTTCGATCTGGAAAGACTCTACCAGATCGCCAACCTCCTCCCCCAGAGGATGAGGAAGATAAACAGGAAAGTGAACCGAAGGTTATTCCACCCTTTCCTGAGAGACTAACAGCCACCACACAACCCAACCCAGAGGAAGATGAGCTTCTGGGTGAGCTCAAGCAGTTGTGTGTAAAAATACCACTTCTCCAAGCCATCAAGGATGTGCCAATATACAACAAACTGGTTAAGGGGAAGTGTTTCAAACACCTAGGCAGACGGAAGAAAGATGCCTCAACTATCAATGTCATAGGACAACTGTCTGACCTTATGTTAGGACAAGTCATCTGCCCAAAGTACCTAGATCCTGGAAGTCCTGTAGTAGATGTTCACATCAATGGCACCATTATACCTCACACCTTGATTGATCTGGGGGCTGCCATTAATGTGATGACTAGGGATACCATGCTTAAGCTTAATCTTCAGGGTTCCTTGAGGAAGACCTCGACAGTACTGCAATTAGCAGATCGCTCCACCGTGACTCCCGAAGGGATTGTGGAGGATGTCTTGGTCTCTATTGACTCTTGGGAATACCCTGCAGACTTCCTGGTTCTGCAACCAAAGGCCAAGCTTACTGGATATCCTCTCATTTTGGGAAGGCCTTGGTTAGCTACTGCAGATGCTTACATAAGTTGTCGTGCAGGAAACATGACCATCAAAAATGGTCCCATGTCCAAGCAGCTAGTCCTATACCCTCCTGCCCAACCCTCCTTAGAACATGACTTACCACTTTGGTTGGAAGAAGGAGAGGAAGACGAGGTGTACTCAGCACCTCTGTGCACCTTAGATACCACTAGAAGAGACCCCCCAACCGAGGATGACTTGATCGAGACCTTGATCCAGAATCCACCTTCCAGTGCACTACCCTTAGAGAAATTGGTGGAGGATGCCCAAGCCAGCACCTTAGTGGATCTTTGTACAACCAACCCTGTTACTCCCAGAGTCAAGAATGTGGAGTTCGGCCCTGAGAAAGCATTGAAGATCAGCTCCTCCCTATCTCCTTCCCATGAAAAGGAGCAGTGTAGTCTGTTGGCCAATCACTTAGATGCTTTTTCTTGGAGCTATAAGGAAATGAAAGGAGTCCATCCTTCGGTCTGTACCCATCATATATACATCAAAGAGGATTGTAAACCGGTTAGGCAACCTCAGAGGAGAATGAATCCAGCCCTTAAGGACATTGTCAAGGAAGAATTGCAAAAACTGTTGGATGTCGGATTCATCTACCCCATCTCAGATAGTGAATGGGTGTCCCCTCTAGTGTTGGTTCCCAAGAAAAATGGGAAATGGAGAATCTGTGTGGACTACCGAGAACTGAACAAAGCTACCAAGAAGGACCATTTCCCTCTACCTTTCATAGATCAAGTGTTGGATGGACTGGCAGGAAAGAAGTTCTTCTCTTTCCTGGATGGGTTTAGCGGGTACAACCAAATCCAAATCAGCCCGGAAGACCAAGATAAGACCATCTTCACTTGTCCTTAGGGTACCTTTGCCTATCGAGTCCTTCCCTTTGGGCTATGCAATGCTCCTGCTACCTTTCAGAGAGTTGTCTTGAGCATCTTCTCGGAGCTGGTCCATGATGCAGTAGAAATCTATATGGATGACTTTACTCCTTATGGGGCCAACTTCCAGGAAGCATTGTCCAACCTGGGAAAAGTCCTAACCAAATGCACCGAGATGAACTTGTCCCTTAGTCCTGAAAAATGTGAATTCCTAATGACTGAAGGGACCGTGCTAGGCCATACCATTTCTTGCCAAGGGTTGCAGGTGGATCCTAACAAAATTTCTCTCATCAAGAGGGTTCCACCTCCCCAAAAGGTAAGGGATGTCTGGAGTTTCTTGGGATTAGCAGGATACTACCAGAGATTCATTAAAGATTTCAGCAAGCTAGCCTCGCCATTGTTTGGCCTGTTGGCAAAAGATGTGGAGTTTAATTGGACTGACGATTGTCAGAGGGCTTTAAATGAATTAAAGGACAAGTTGGTGTCAGCCCCAATCCTGAGAGGTCCAAACTGGGCCCTACCTTTCCACATCCACACTGATGCCTCGAACAAGGCCATAGGTGCAGCTTTAGGACAAGTTGAGCAAAAACTTCCATATGCCATTTACTTTGTTAGCAAAAACTTGTCCAAAGCTGAGCTGAATTACACTGTAACCGAGAAAGAATTCTTGGCTGTGGTCCATGCATTGAACAAGTTCCGACATTATATTACTGGTTACCAGACCTTTGTACATACTGACCATGCTGCTATTAGATATTTAATGAATAAACCAGATGTGAATGCTCGTATTATTAGATGGTTACTTTTATTGCAGCAATTTGATTTGACCATTGTTGACAAACCAGGTAGAGAAAATGTTGTTGCTGACTTTTTATCTAGATTGGATTTGTCTGCAGATGAGGATGGAACAGTGGATGACCAGATGCCCGATGAACATCTATTTGCTATTTCAGTACTCTCTCCATGGTTTGCTGATATAGCAAACTATCTTGTTTCAGCACAGTTCCCTCCACACCTATCTTCCAGAGAGAAGAGCAGAATCATCAGAAAAAGTGCCTCATTTACTTGGATCGGGGGCAATCTGTTCAAGCTTGGCCCCGATCAGATCTTAAGGCGTTGTGTAAGGGAGGAGGAAGTCTTTGATATCCTCCTCACTTGTCATGATGGGCCTTGTGGAGGACATTTTGCAGCAAAGAGAACTGCCTTCAAAATCCTGCAGGCAGGCTACTATTGGCCCACACTTCATCAAGATGTCAGAAGATATGTCAGTCAGTGTGACCAATGCCAAAGAATGGGGAAACCGACCCAAAGGGATGAGATGCCTCTCCAACCTCAAGTGACTCTTGAGCCATTTGAGAAGTGGGGCATGGACTTTGTGGGCCCAATCAACCCCTCTTCGAGGCAAAGGACTTACATCATTGTGTGTACTGACTATTTGACAAAGTGGGCAGAGACCAAAGCAATCAAAGCAGCAACAGAAGAAAAGGTGGCCGAGTTCCTAAGAGAAAACATCTTCTATAAGTTTGGCTATCCAAGAGAGCTGGTCACCGATCAAGGGAGCCAGTTCACCTCCAACCTGGTTGAAGATCTACTAGCCCATCACAAGATCAAGCATAGGACTTCCACCCCTTATCACCCTCAAGCAAATGGGCAGGTGGAAGTCACCAATAGAGCATTAGAAGGGATCTTGACTAAGGTGGTGAGCAGCAGCAGAAAGGACTGGGCAGATCGCCTGGTTGAAGCCACATGGGCTTACAACACCACCTGGAAGACCACCACCGGCTTCACACCGTATGAGCTGGTCTATGGGAAGAAAGCTTTGCTGTCCATTGAGTTTGAATACAACACTTTGAGGATGGCAGCTTAGCTGGACCTAGATCTCAGCCATGCACAACAAGAAAGGCTACTGCAGCTGAATGGCCTGGATGAGCACCGAATGCAGGCCCTCCTTCACTCGGAAGTGGTTCAACTTCAGAGAAAGGTGTGGCATGACCAACATCTCCATGACAAGCAATTTCAGCCGGGAGATTGGGCTTTGTTGTATGACTCCAGATACAAAGACTTCAAGGGGAAGCTGAGAACCAGATGGCTAGGACCATATGCAGTGGAGAAACGCCATGACAATGGATCTGTCCTCATTCGAACCATTGATGAGGAAGCCATTCCCATGCTTGTTAATGGGCATCGATTGAAGATCTACAGGAGACCTCTCTCAAGACAAGAGTTCATCAAAACCATGGAGAAATCTGTATTGGTCCTAGAGAGGGGTTCTGCCTCTGCTTTTGGCATACCCTGAGGGATATGAAAAAAAAAAAAAAAAAAAAAAAAAAAAAGGAAAAAATAATAAAGATCCTTGGGTGAAAACCTCTCTGAGGCACCCAAGGCAGGTGGTAGGGGTGAAAACCTCATTGAGGCGCCCCTATTGTCTTTCAAAAAAAAAGAAGAGAAAAGGTTTGAAAAAGATCCTTGAGTGAAAACCTCTCTGAGGCGCTCAGGGCAGATGGCACGGGTGAAAACCTCTTTGAGGCGCCCCTGTTATCTTTCAAAAAAAAAAAAGAAAAAAGAAAAAAAAACAATAAGCAAAATATGGTACCATTGCATGCAGGTTGCAGATGTTCTATGGAGGAGAGGAAGCCCTTCAACTCAAAGACAAGGGTCCTTATCATGCTGTCAAGGAACCTCACCAGCACCTCCTCCAAGGGTACCCATGTTTTTTTTCAAGGTATGTGCAATTTTATCATGGTTTGAATCCTCTACAGGAAGATGTAGTCTTTCTACAGGAAGATGCAGTCTTTCTACAGGAAGATGCAATCTTTCTACAGGAAGGCGCGGATTTTCTACAGGAAAGTACAGACTTTCTACAGGAAGGCCGAACTTTCTACAGGAAGCTCTGTGTTCTACAGGAAACTTCCTGTAGAAGTTTGGGACGGCCCAGAATTCATCTTAAAAGGAGATTTAGCGACTCTGGATTGGTTTGGATGCATTCAAGCCTCTGTTGGCACCCTTGCACAACTGTCACCTTGCTCCACCATCCTTGTCGACATGCGACCAAGTTCCCTACACCAACAAAGAAGATCGATGAGTTCTCGCGGGAAAAGCCATTTTCAAAGATAAACAAATGCTGAGATCTCATACCACAGGCATCAGAAGCTCCGGGAACGTGATTGAAAGGCCAGATCCTTCGTCGTGCAGCATGCACCCAAGGAGGAAGAACTGTTACGAGACACCTCGCGGGAATCCTGTAACAGTTCAACCTGCTCGAGTGGATACCATTCACAGCACCGCCATCTGCAACGAAACGCGGGCGCATGCAACCCAAGCATCCACTCCATCGTCGGCAGCCTGTAACCACGAGCCTCCGGGTCTGTGTAAGTTCGCATGCAGCAGGTAGATCCACTCACCATCGTCCAAAAACTGGAAAAATCGTGTGCAGCCACGCAGGTAAGTGTCTCAACCCTTCCTTCCATCAAATCGCATGAATTTTACTTTGAAATTGTTTGCACAGCGTAAAAGTGAATGGTTGAGCGGCCGTATGGCCAGTCGACTGGCCACGTCGGCTAGTTAAAGTGTAATTGGATGTTTGGGTGGCGGCCACGACAAAGAGAATGTGCGGCACGCACGTGAGAACACTCCCGCCGGAAGCAAGAGTTTAACAGGAAAAGGCGGCGACAAATCTGTGGGAATGGATGCGGCAGCAAGTGAATACGCAGGCGAATGATGGATGACGTCGCCCAACGGTCCGGCGGGGACAGCTCACCCCCCGCGCCACGGATTGCGCCGATTCAAAATCTAATCGGCTAGATCATGCACATGAATTTATCAACCACCACTTCAAACTCGGGTGGCTATTCTGATCTCCTCTGCACTTTGATACGCCGAGCTGTTGGCTACCAGAACGCCGGTGAAGCACACCTCGAGTGCGGGCCAACTACAGTCCTCCCCGAGAATTGCGCACTGCTCCTACAGGAACGCAGTTCTACAGGAACGCAGTTCTACAGGAACGCAGTCTCTACAGGAACGCAATCTTCTACAGGGAAGCGGGTGCCTCACGGAAAAAAAAAGGTGGCCAATTAAAGAGGTAACCCTGAAATCTTCATGCAACTGGTTAGTAAGAGTGGCAAGACCATCGTCCACAGTCTGGTCATAAAGATATTGGTGGAATTGTTGTTTGCTGTGCCTATGCTGTCGTTCTACAGGATGTCAGTATAAGTAGACTGTGTTGACTTTTGTGGATTATGTGCATGCTCTGTCTTAATAGACCAAATCTCTTTTGCATTTGCCACCTTTAATTAAAACAACCGTTTTCATCATGCCGGGTGGGTTTATAAGACGGGAACCCACTGATTCAACCAAATTAAGGGAAAACCCGGCAGTGGTAGAGCTCTTCACCAGAGCACAATGGATGCCTTTTTGTGATAAGCTGCAGGGTTACGATGATGAAGTGGCCGAAGAATTCTTGCAGGCTCTGAAGCCTAAATCCCAGATACTGGCCACAGTGAACTTCAGAGGTCTGAGCCTCAAGCTCACCACGCAACATATCAGTCGGATCACAGAACTTCCTATGGGTTTGCCGTGGGATAAGGAAGAAAGAAAGCTGAGCCAGCAGGCAAAGAAAGAATTCTTTCCACCTGAGGAAGAATTCTCAGAGGACAAAAATGGGGTGCGAAGAACGAGCCTGTTGCCACCATGGAATGAAGTCAGTTTGCAAATCATGAAATATATCACCTGTGAAGGCCGTTTTAGCATCGTGTATGCATATCACTTTCGGTTGCTCACTGAATTGAGGCACTGAATTGACCTTCCTGTAGAACAAAAACTGAGCATCCCTTATTACCTACTGCAGTCTCTAATGGAGTGTGCCACAAAGCTGAAAGAGGGCATACCAGATCAGATAGCCCACCATGGGTTGATCAAGCTTCTTGTGGAGGATGCGCTGCACTCATATAAGGTCCCCCTCTCATGGGAATCCTTCCGGAATTTAACAAAAGATGGAGACATTAAAATGTTGATCGAAGAAACGGGTTCCTCCAGCAGTGAGGAACAAGAAGCAGTGGCCGAGGGACAGAGAGAAGAAGGCCAAGAGACCCCGACAACAGTACAGAAGAAAGAACAAAGGAAGAAGCATGAGGAAAAGGAGGACAAAGAAAAAGGTGGCACACCTATCTTGTCAGCAAGGGAAAAGAGGATGAAGAGCAGAATGGACAAAGCTGAGGTGGTCCACGTCAGCCCAAGTACCTCAACAGCACCTGCAACCAAAGCAAAAAGCAAAACTCAGGCAGGCAAGCAAGCAGAGGTGGAGACACCTGTGTCTACAGGGAAGCAGAAACAGGCTTCTACAGGAAGCCTGAAGACAGAGAAAGGGCCTTCTACAGGAAACCCGAAGACTACCAAAGCAGGGCTTCTACAGGAAGCCCGGGAGTGGCTAAAGCCGGGTCTTCTACAGGAAGCCCAAAATCGGGAAAGAAAGAATCTTCTACAGGAGGCCTGGAAGTGGGCAAAGCAGGGTCTTCTACAGGAAGCCCGAAATCTGAAAAGGAGGGGCCCTCTACAAGGAGCTCTGAGAGAGCAAAACGCAAGAAAGAGAAGGCTGGTATTCTAGAAAAGGAGGCAGCAGCGGCGCTAGCCACCCTCAGTACACCTCCAAAACCGAAGGAGAAGAAAGAGAGGGAGACCCCTCTACCATCTAAAGCCAGGAGAAGCAAGAGGATAAACACGGGCAAGCCACAGCCTCCACCCGGCAGCCAAACCATTTTAGGGGATGTCCCTACTTCACCCAGTGCAAGAACCCCCTCTAAAACATCAGCCACCCCCGAGAAGGGAAGCCCAAAAATAACTTCCTGGACATGAAAAATAGGCCAATCACCTTCCGAAGCCCGGCTCAAGGAAATGGGAAAGGGGGAAGAAGCACCACCTTCGTCACCACCAGGGGCAGCAAAGGCAGGGCCGCCAAAACCAGGAAAGGAAGAAGCACCACCTTCGTCACCACCAAGGGCAGAAAAGGCAGGGCCGCCAAAAACAGGAAAGGAAAAGCATGCTCCGGGCTCTAGTTCTCGGCCAAAGACGAGGAGCCAGGGAAAATTTGCTCAAGGATGAGCAAATAGTTTAGCTGGGGGGTGATGATGAGCCCCAATTTTTGGTACAATTTGGGCTCATTTGGCCTACTTGCTCTGCTCAAACCATTCATTTTTTATTGCTTATGCATTCATTTCTTGGTTTATTCGTGTTGTTTGTAGGAAGAAGGGTAGGCATTCTATCTACGTGACTAATACATGATGATTTCAGGTTTTTGGCATTAAAAGGGAGAAAAGACCACGAGAAAGGAGACAAGGAGACAATAAGGTGGCACTGCTGGTTTTTAGGAGAGGATGTCCACAGTCTTGGGGACCTTCCTCGTGATTCCCACCATAGCTCCAAGCTCCAACCAATCTCACCACCGAGTTTAGAGGCAGCCAACTGTTCTACAGGAACAACAGTTACAACTGTTCTACAGGAACAACAGTTACAACTGCCCTACAAGATCAGCAGTTTAACCTTCAGTTGGACAGCCAAGCTCCTCAAATCAAGGACACCTGTTGGATGATCATTTTGCATAAATACTGAGGCCATAGCCTTGGATAGAAGCTTTTTGAACTTTTGTATTGCTCTTGTAATTTGGAAGTACGAGCTACACCTCGGTGTTTTGTTCCTTTTGTAAGCCAGTTTTGGCATGACATCAGATTTTCGTTTATGAATAAAGGCAGGCAGATTTTGATCTCATTCTGAGTTTCTAAGGGAGCTATAGCTCTCAGGTTAGGGCCCAACCTAAGAGCAATAGATCTCCTCGATGTTGTAATGTTGTTTTCATTTCGTTCCAGCACTTTGAGTTTTTACTTTAACATGCAATTCGAATTTACAGTTTGTTAATTTAGTCTTTTTCATGAGATTGAATAGGATTAGTTTATGGTGAATTTGTTTCCAGTTGCTTACGTTAGAAGAGGATAGATATAATTCATTGGAGCTCCAGAAAAAGGTTGTTAAGGCTCACTGCCATCTCTGTTAGGGATTGGGGTGCAGTCCATAACCAACCACCAAAAAGAAACGCAGTTCTTCTCACTTCCATGCAAGCTGCAACATAGACATTTTCGTTGAAGATCCATCCATGCACTTTTGATATTGAACCATACTTCTACGTTCCACTTCCATGCACGAGTTTCTTCTCTTGGTTTTACATTGCTGTTCATAGGTTTAATGGCACAGGTATCATAGGTTAATGAATTCTCGTTGTTGGTGCAAGACATAAGTCATTTGTTTCATTTACGCTGCTCCATATCATTCCACTTCCTTCTTCTTCTTCTTGATCTCTCCTCAATCCACCTACTCGGCCTCTGTCCAGCTCGTTTACCCTCCAATTCATCCATTGCCACGTAGCTTCATCTTTTTGACCTTTTGTTGATCCCATCCTTCCAGCCATCAACCCACTGCATGCACTCTTCCTCCATCTGATTTCTCTGCTCCTGAGCCATCACCAGCTCCATCTCCATCTCACCTATCCTCCCACACCACTCCAACGCTTCACCATCTCCCAAAACTTCCACGGTCAAACATCCTGTAGAATTGCACAGACTTCCTGTAGAAATCCCTGAGTTTCCTGTAGGATCCCCTGTAGACTTCCTGTAGAAGCCTGCAAACTCGGTTGCTGAGCATCCGAACGTGGTAGACTTCTGTGGACTAATGCTAGAGACCCTCTGGGACCCCCCCTAGCCATCCTGACCTTTCCCATGCTTTCCTTCCATTCAAACCGCTCCTGCACAACCAAACCCTAATCAAAAGCATCATCACAATAAATCCAACCACTTAATGAAAAAATACAAAAACATGTCTTTTCAGATGCAAGTAGCTTAGATGCATGTATTTCAGTTCACTGCAAGTAATGGCATTATTGGTAGTGGTTTCATTCACAGTTTTGCATAGTTAGGGTCGAGCTAGTCAAATTAGGGTTTACTAGGGTTTTCATGCTTTGTTGGATTTCAGTTTCTTTCTGCAGATAGATTAGTCTCCTTTGAGTTAGCTTTCGTCCATCATTCATAAAGCTTCTTCTGTGAGCATATAGAAGTTGGCTTGAGCCCTAGCGGACTTGTGCCAGCTAACCAAGTGACAGCTGCGACAAGAGCTAGTACTTGTGCATACAGCACCGTCGCTTCCAAGTTTGTACGAACTACCGGGTTGATAAAATTAGAGATAGGAAGCTCCAGGAGTTGTAGCATTATTGCTACAATACTGGAGCCCACCACTTAGTAGAAGGAAGGCCTGACATATAATCCATGGAGACAGATTCCCAAGGCCGTCTAGGAGTAGGTAGAGGAGTATACAGGCCTTGCTTCTTGATGGTTGGTTTGGCAATGGCACAGGAGGTGCAGGATCTAATGTACTTCCCAACATCCTAACGAAGTTTCGGCCAATAAAAATACTTCCGTAATACTGCCACCGTTTTCTCTACTCCAAAATGTCCAATGATTCGACTGTAGTGCACCTCCCAAATCATCTTGGCACGCTCACTTGAAGGAAAACATATGTGTCCCAAGTGGCATAACAGTGCATCCTGAAGGTGAAAATTTGGAACTTTCTTCCCTTCCAGGAGTGTCTAGTATATGCTGTTGAATTCTGGATTTCTCTTGTAAATATGCGGCCACCCCGATGTCTCGTGCCCACAGGAATCGAGCACAGTGATTAGCGCCATGACGGGTGGTTGGCTGAGGCAATTAGTGAAATTATTGGTACTGCACTTCTTATACTTAATGTTCAAATGGAATTGTTATAGATAGGTGGACCATTTCTGATGACGATCATTCTGCAACTTCACTTGTGTCTGTATGAACTGTAGAGGCCGATGGTCTATGTGGATGACCGTTTCCTTCCCCAGAATGTAATGCTTCCATTGACGATAGGTTTGCACAATGAATACATTTCTTTATCGTAAGTGGGGTACTTTCAAACTGTGTCTAAAAGTGTTTCACTATGGTAAGCCATTGGATGCCCATGTTGAGTAATAACTGCACCAATAGCATAGTCTGAGGCATTTATCTCAATCTCAAATGGTTGTTGCAGGTTTAGTAATGTGAGCACTGGTACAAAACAAAGGTGGTTCTTCAACTCGGAGAATTCCCGCTGCTGGGTTTCTGACCAAAAGAACTTGGCTTTAGCTCCGCCCTTGGTGACTTGACTTAAAGGCCAAGCGATATGAGAAAACCCCAACATGAACCTACGCTAGAAATTAGCAAGACCCAAAAAGTTGCGGAGCTCTATTAGAGTGGTTGGGGTTGGCCAATCCCAAATGACTTGTATCTTGGATGGGTCCACATTTACACCCTGATCATCAATGATGTACCCCAAATATTGAACCTGGATCATGCCAAAGGTACATTTCTCCAAGTTAGCACACAACTTGTGTTGTCGAAGGGTTTGAAGGACCTGTCGAATATGGTGGAGGTACTCTTTCTAACTTTGGCTGAATATTCAGATGTCATCTAATTACACCACCACGAAGGCATTGGTGAAGGGCCGCAAGATGTAGTCCATCAGTCTCATCAACATTGTAGGGGTGTTCGTCAATTCGAACGGCATGACCAACCATTCAAAAAGGCCTTCCTTGGATTTGAAGGAAGTCTTCCACACATTGGAGGGTTTGATAGGCACCTAGTGTTAACCTGATTTCAAGTCAACCTTGTTGCAATATTTGCCCCCCTTGAGCTGGTCCAGAAGGTCATCAATCTGTGGGTTTGGGTGCCTATTCTAGACAGTGATCTTGTTCAGTGCTCGATAGTTAATACAGAGCCTCCAGGTCCCATCCTTTTTCTGTACCAATACAATCGAGCTCCCAAAGGGTGATGAAATTGGCCTGATGTGCCCTTTCTGCACTAGTTCCTGAATCTACCTCTTGATCTCATCGTTCTCCAGAACACAGCATTGATAGATTGGTCCATTGGGAAATGGCATGCTTGGGGTCAGATCAATGGAGTGCTTGACCTGACAGTGTAGAGGTACCCCTGTGGGTGAGGTGAAAATGTCCCTGTACTCCTCCACGTCCTTGTCCATCTATTGTTGTTGTACAGAGGAGCCCTGCTTCGAAGCTATGGCCACAACCTTCTTCTTGCCTTGTGGGTGAATCATAAGGAAAATGAATTTCATGTTCTGGGAAATTATCTTACTGCATTGATTTGTAGTGATCAAAGAGATGATGGTAGGTGGGGCTGTCTCCAGTATCCTGTACAATTTATTAGCCAAAGTAATAATCATAGAGTGAGGTCTAGACTCATATACAACATGTCGCTTCCACAAGTATGGTTTTCCTAACAATACATTAGAAATTTCAAGAGGAGCAACGTCACATAATACCTCATCCATGAAGGGCTTGATTCTATAGGGAAGGCAACACTGCTGGCTGATGTGAAGATCTCGTCCTCGGTGAAGCCACCCGATGGTGTATGACTGTGGATGTGATGTAGTCTTTAGGCCCAGCCGCTTCTCGACTTCTGCTGAAATGAAGTTCTTTTGGTTCCCATTGTCGACAATGAACTGCAGTGGAGAACCCTTCATCTACATTTGTGAGTGGAAGAGGCATTCCCCCTCCTCTCAATCTTCAAGCTCAATTTTCTGGATCTTTGTGGTGGCCACGGTGGCACTGGGCTGCACATCAATGATCTGCTTCCTTTTGTCAATCCTCTTATCGTGTTTAGATTCAAAGTTGGAACCTGAGTTTGGTTCAGAAGCCTTCAACTTAGTCACCAATGATTGCTTGGCCCGACACTCACTTGTATTTTGAGTGGAGCTCTTATGGAACTCACACCATTTTCCCGTATCCTTCTTTGTCTTGGTGGTGTTGTTCTTTACTTGTGGCTTCGATGGGTTGTCCTGGATAGCCCCGCCTTGGCTTGGTCCCTTGTTCTGTGGTTTAGGGGCGCCTTTTCCTTGCTTTGGATTTGCAGATCCATAGTCCCACTTCCTCTATTTAAACTTCTGCTCAATCTTTACAGCGTACCAATACGCCGTGTTAAGGGAGGAAATTTCTAGGAAATCCATCTCATCCTGGATGTACTTGTGTAGATAGTCGCAATACTTGGGCACCAAATGCCGCTCAGTATCCTTGATACCCACCTTCGTTTGAAGGGTATTGAAAGTATTTGTGAACTTCGACACATCTTGGTCCCTTCCCTATTGTAGTGTGGTCCACTTTATGTATTTATCTTCATAGCTCCTGACAGGGTAATACTGTTCCTTGATGGTGTCTTGGAAAGAATTCCAAGTGGGTGCAGCTGAAAACAATGAGGGTTTACTCTCGTCCTTTTGTTCATAGTAGGTTTCCCACTAGTCCTTGATGTGTGGGGTGGCTTTCAGAAGTGCGAATGTAATCTTTTCTCGATTGGAAAAGTCATGAATTGTAAAATATCCTTCCAATAGATTTAACCATTTATCTATGACATCTACATCTATGAGTCCTTCGAATATGGGAATATCGAAGTTAACTTGTACTTTAAAAGGAGTGGCACCTCTAGAGTGGCTGTTGGATGAAGATGCATCACCTATGGGTAGTCGTCGAAGGATCTTAGCAAAGTTATCCATCATCACATCCCTCTATCGCTCGAGGGCTTCTTTGAGCAACATTTCGAAAGAATCTCCTACCCCCTCATCTTTCATTTCTTCCGCCATGGGAGGTCGTCAGGTTTTGTGAGGCTGATCCTGTAATGGTTCAACCAGATCGAGCCCTAACTCCTTATACCCTGACGTCGTTGGGGACATGCAAAGAAAAATAGAGAAAGAGCAAACCCCTCTGATACCACTTATGCAAACTTAAACAAGAATTCAACAACTTACAGATATACTCATAAACACAGAGATGCAACAAAAAAACACTTCATTTCATTAATAGACAAGTCCTAAACTATGCTTACAAACATAATGGAAATAAGATAGCTCAGGCGATGGTAGCTTATCTCTAAGAAGAGATGTGGTGGATACATCCTCTGAACTGAGTTATAATAATGCTCAAGGGCCTTTTTATTATTGAACAATAAGAGAAAACCCTAAGCATCAAAAACCCTAACCCGAGGAGATGTAACACTAAGATTTTATGGGCCCCATTGGGGTTAGTTGGGCAGCTAACTTCCCAGGGTCGTAACTTGGTCATATTATCTTCATTTGACGCGTATGATACCTGGTTGGAAAGATCTCTCTACGGACCACATCTGCCAATGTGATTACTTGTGTAATCACTAGATGAATTTTTCCAAAAAAAAATGTCGTTTATGGTCTCAAAATGACTTCAGAAGTTTAGGACTCGAAAAACTGCCAAAAATAGTAAATTGTGCTATAATTAGGGAAACTGGAAAACTAAAAGACATAATGGTGAGGGTCCAAGTGGAATAGGCGAGTGGCCCCCAATATCCACCTAGATCATTGGGCACTGGACTGTTGACTGACATTTTGTATGATGAATCAACAGGCTGATTGGGCACGCTGCCAAGTGGCCTTTTTTGATTAGTTTGATTTGGTAATTTCTGGTTGGTTGATGGAATTTTTTGTTGACCCAATGGTTGGGTGCCACATGGCCCAATAATAGACTACCATGTCGCATCTTGGGGTGGTGCAAAATTTGGTTAAGGGCCAAACTGGCCTCCACAGGATTCGAACAGGCGACCTCATGCACACAAGTCAAGCACCTTACCAATAGGCTATTGGGTGGTACTTAATAACCATAATATAAAAAAAAAAATTAAATTTTTGGCAGTTTAATGTTTTTAGATGGGGTTGGGGTTAAGCCCTGGCCCCCGGTCACCTTACCGCCCACAAGACCACAGGCAGAGGGTTTGGGGCCCAGGCTTAACCTCGGTCCTAGGTAATGGGATGGACCATATTCCCACAATATCAGAGGGAGCTCTTGGCAACACGTGCGAAGATTTTTGGGCTTGAGGAGTAGCCCAAGTCGAGGGCGTATGGAGATTCATAGGACCACAACTCCAAGTTGAAGGCACCAAGCGAAAGGTGCTCCAGAGAGGGGGCCAGCCCGAGGGTCACATGCCACCGTATATGACCGCGTACCAAAGTTAATGGGGACCAGCGAGAAGGGTAGGCAGTTAAGCCCAACCCTTGGACCCATGGCACCCATGTGACCACGACCCCGCGTTTAGGGGCTTAACCGGCAGGTGCGGTTGTTAAGGCCCAACCCTTGGCCCTATGTGACCCATATGGCCATGATTTTCAGAGTTAAGGGATCATAGGGCATTTAAACCGTTCGATAAATTGCACCTGAAATGATGTGAATATCATCGACATTGAGTGAAAATGTCACTTGGCAGTGCCGAAAAAGGCGCAATTCATAGAAATGTTAGCAGAGGACTCCAGTTTGTAGAGCAGTTAGCAGAAAAACTTCTCTAGAGCACAATTTCTTCAGTTTTTGGCCAAATTGAGCCCAACAAGATCCCAACTTGGGGTTTTTTACTATTCTGTAGCAATTAGAGACATTATTTTTATATTTTGAGCATTGTAAATCCATGTAAACACAAATTTGAGTAGTTAATGAAAGAGGCCCAACATTGGAGACATTATTTTTATATTCTGAGCATTGTAAGTCCATGTAAACACAAATTTGAGTAGTTAATGAAAGAGGCCCAACATTGGAAGCTGGACCAAGAGATGTAGCCCAAGAGAGGAGTGAACTCCTTTATCATTTTGTTGTCTTGTGTTTCTGTATATGGTATATTTGTCTCTATTTTTATGTTGTTAACTAAGCTTTAAAACCGTTATTTTATGTGCTTTTCCAAAGTGATCCATTGCCTAAAAGGCATAAAATTTTACTTGCAATTTTTCCATCACCTTCAAGTTTTTAAAACAGATCAGTTGTAGAGAGGAATCTTTGTGGAATAATGAGGAATCTAAAATATTCCCTAAGGGCTAAATTTTGACAATTTCAGAACCAGGCCAAATTTATACTCATTTTACTTAGTTTCTCACAAGGAGCACAGTGGTGAAGTTAGATTTGTCATGTAACCAACAAATCCTCAGTCAACTTGCAGAAAGGAATCTTTGTGGAACCATGAGGAATCTAAAAGATTCCCTAAGTGCCAAATTCTGACAATTTCAGAACCAGACCAACTTTATACTCATTTTACTCATTTTTTCACAAAGAGCACAATGGTGAAGTCATATTTGTCATCTGAGCAACATAATGTTAGTCAACCTATGAGAATGAATCTTTGGGGAACCTTTGAGATTCCCGAAGGTCCAGATTTTGATCAAAGCAGAAAGGGGTCAAGTTTACAGTCAATTTTCACGATTTTTCACCAGGAATTCAATGGTGCAGTCCATTTCTTTAGTACAAGTGTGTATTTTCATGCCATCCCCGGAAGTGGAGGTATACAATGTATTTTGTACATGCATGTAATTTGATTTTTCTGAAGATTAATGAAAGAGGCCTCCCCACATTGAGTAGAGCCATGAGATGTAGCCCACACTAGGTGAACTCCGTTATGAACCTATTATGTATTTGCTTCTCATGGTTATTGTTTAATTCTACTTCGTTTATGTATATGCATCTTACGGTTACATCCTCTTTAAAATGCGATTATGTATGCATCTTTGAAGTGAAAAGATCTGGATCAAATTTGGTATCAAAGCGGTTAATTTTTGATGTGAATTGAAAGTGTATGATAACCAGGGCAAAGCTCTAAAGAGGTGAAGGAAAAATTATGTCCTTTGATCCATAAGCGGGGCATGCAACACGAACAAGCAAAATGGAAAATGAAGATGCTCGATTGGAGGAAGAGAGAAACTATCGGAAGGCCTTCTACGCCATGGCAGAAAAAGTGGACAAACTGTTTGCAGAGTATGAGAAGACAATGGTGAAAACAGAGAATAAGGAAGGACCAGACGGTCATGCTTCGGTGAACCATGAAGTAGGAGGAGAAGAACCTCTTTAACCTCCCTCTCCATCTTCCAACAAAAGTTATTCTTCTTTCTCTTCTCTTCATTCTAGAGGAAGAAAAACTCATAAAAAGCCTTTTTTCAAGCTGGATGTCAAGTTTTATCTGCCTGTGTTTAGTGAAGAATCTAATGCAGAAAATATAGATAATTGGATCATACAGGTTGAAGTATATTTCTGCATCCAATGAATCAAAGAGGATGATGCCAAGAATTGGGTGTTAAAAGGTGTCTTTTAAAACTCCTAATTGCCTCACATTAATTATCAACTTGGGTAAGTCTTTTTGTTTCAAGAGTATACACAATATGTGCAAGGTATAAATCTAGAGAGTAATGATTCAAGATAATCTATTAAATTCAATACAAGAGTAAACAGATGCAATCATAAATCTCACGCTGTAACTTTTAAAGGAAATAATACATCTAAGCATCATGACTTAATCTCAAGCAAAACCTTAATACAATCTTAAGCAAGCAATTCAAATGGGAATAACATCAAGCGAGAGCAATGTAGTAGTAACTGAGCTATTTTAGATGGATCTACATTAATCACACTCTGTCCTACTTTAAACAATGTGAATGGAAATAACATCAACCGGGATTTTAGTAGCATTAACCAATATCTTTCAGTTGATTTTATACTAATCATACTCTTATTGTAATCAATGGGAATCAATGTATTAACTGATAATTAATTCAATCTGCAGTGAGCATAAATGAAATCAAATGACAAAGTTGCAAAGTACATGAGATCATAATAAAGGAAAGTAAACTAACTGCAATGTAAACTCATAGGAAATCAGGAGATATCAAACAGAATAAACTTGCAGGAAATGCAAAGATATAAAACAGAACAACCTTACATGAAATGGAAAAGTATCAAAAAGAGAATAACAATAAGATCTTCTAGAGACCAGGCCCTAGCCACTAGCGAATACTGCTGAGCTACTTCAGAATATCCGCATGAACAACAACGCAAGTTATGTATTAATAATCAAATTCACTTATCATTACAATACGATCTCCTTCAAATCACATTTTGTATATTGAAATTACAATTGAGGTCTCAAGCGAAAAGCTAAATCTCTCCATTAGCCACCCTCCTCCTATCCTATCCTATCTTATCTATCTCTATCTATAATAATCTCCTTCTTTGATCTCTGTTTTCATTTAAATAAACAGAGAGCAGGGAGAAGTTACAACAGAGATGATTACAAAATGATTCCCATAACAAAATTGTATTGTTCACAAAAAATTGATCAGCAAGATCATATCTGAAATATCTTTCCATCAACATTCAACAGGTTCAGGTTGAATTTGGTATTGCCACTGAGATAATTTGGAAGATGGTAGCAACAACGAATCTGAGAAAATTATCTTCAGAGATCCTTCCATTTCTCTTAATACATACCGAATTTGGGAAAAATTCTCATAATAAAACTAATTCGGTCCATTCTGAACAAAACCCATGTTTTGAATTTTTCAGATTCTTCTCCATTTGCCCGAAATGTCCAATGCAAAACTGTCACTTCTTATTCCAGCGAATTTCTGAGTTAGAATATTTAATGATGAGCTGGAGATCAAATCTGCAATCTGGAAAATATCTTGGAGGTTAAAATAGTGAGTGATGTTACAACAAATTTATTAATAAACCATCATTGGTAAAATCATGCATAATAATCATTAATTTATTAAAAATAAAGGAGAAGAAATAATATTTATTCATAAGAGCATAAATAATTATAAAATGGAATTATATGATAAAGTATGATAAATGACTTGATAAAGAATGATAGAAATGGATGAAATAGGCGTTAAAGAGTAATAGTAATAATGAAAAACTAGTGGCCCAACATACCCCCAAACTAAATATATTGCATGTCTTCATGCAACCCAAAGCCTCTGTATTAACCAAGCAATAATACAAAAATTGTTCATCCCAACTCATGAAATGGATGGAACAAATGACTCCTTCCTCAAATAATGAATATTCAATTTTAGAAATGTTGATGAAGGCGTAACAATTTTTACATTGGCGTTCAACTATATGTATATGAAGTTGCAGCAAAATATGATATAAGTAACAACAAACTTCATTAACCATTTTCTCAAAAAATACAAACCAGATTTTTCTGAAATTTTGCAAGTAGATTTATATTATATTAATATTTCTCTAGTCCACAAATCAGATCGTTTTGATGCAAGGATCATGAGATATAAGCAAAATGGCTTTAGTTGACAGTGTATGATATCTGAAATTTGACAAACTAATTCAACTTGAAATTTTCTGGGCTTCTGTATTTTAATGATACCTCTTTTTTATCAAAAAATCACAAGAATTCAGTTCATAGTTTTAAATATATACGTCAACCAATTTCTACACTGTATAAAAATGCATTTGTATGCTATAAATGAGAAAAAAAGTAGAAAACATTCATCATGTGTAGAAATTCCTCCCCCAAACTAGAGAAATAGCATGACCTCATGTGATGTTAAAAAACAAATTGAGGTGGTTGCTACAATATGTTGAAATCTATGCTTGGTGTAAAACAACATGGAATAAGGGAGGTGTTGAGAATGAAAAAGAAGATCAATGGATGATAAAGAATATTAATGGCATGGTCATAAGAAAGAAATGAATGAAAGTAACACTCCCCCAAACTGAAAGATGAGATGTATCTGAAAAATGGGAAGTGGTAAAGATGTGGAATGAATGGTGATAAATAATGCTCGATGGATTTTCATGAAAGTCTCCTAAATTTTCAATAAATTAGAAACTTATGTTATTTTACCTCCGAAAAAATGTGGGACATGTATGGATTTAAATTTGTTGAAGCTGATGTAGGTTGAGTTGATGTTGAAAGTGATGCAAAAGGTGGAATCTAGGCAAGCACATCATGCCTAAACAATTGTTCGCGTTTGTGAGTTTCTCGAGCCTCTTCTGTTAGTTGCAATAGTGTGGCTTTGGTGCGAATAGAGTTTCCCACCATACTTGTTGTTCTCCTGTGAACAAATCACTATTTTGCATGCAAATTTCTTGAATCCATAGTTTTAGTTTTGAACAACAATAGATAAGTTGTATGCAAAGATTTCAATCAGGAAAAACTTTTGTATAAGTGCAATACTAATATCTTGTCAAATCAACAAGTTATGGTAGAGTGCAGTAATTAGATCGCATGCTATCCCATAATGCATACATTCCCCCTCCAATTGGAAAAGGGCGTTCATGACTATAAAGCATAGGAAAATTGTTGTTCTGATGGCAAGGCAAGGGAATGAACAGTACGACAGTGAATGAAGCAGAGTACACATATCAATGATAGGACGACAAGAGGTATGGCTATAATGAGAGCAGAGTGTGTAAAAATAGTTATGAATAAGAGATAGGATGCTTTGGATTGATGATAAGTTATGTGAAAAATAAAAAGACAACAATATGCAAAAAAGATGCTTTGCTGACAATATTCTAGCCAAAAATGATGCGATTGATCGAAAACAATTTCTCATGCGTAAAGGTTCAAAATAGGGAAAAATCAAGGAAATAACTTCTCCTATAAAAGAGAGAATAAGAAAAGGGTATTATAGTAATAATTGACGATAAGATATAAATTCAATACCATAAGCAGAGCCTCTGCTGCCAGTAGGCGTCCATAGCCTTGGCAGGGTTGTTTTTAAACCCATATGAGCCAGGATCCTCAATTTATAAATGGAGGGTTCCAATGTTGTTCTACAGAAGAGATCAGTGTGCTGGCGTGGTAATGAGATAACCACACTGCCATTCACTGGGGTGTAGAAAAAGTGATCAGGTCGGCTCGTGATGAGACCTCATGTTCCAAGAATATTTTGGCTATCCAATGGATCATAACCCTAGTGTGGTGGCCATAGTGGGAATGTCACTTTGCTACATCCTTATGAACATGGTAGGTTGGCTCTTGATGAGACCCCCTATCCTCTATCTGTAGGTAAAATTTTGTTTTTATTACACATTTTTATGATAAATAGAGGGAGGTTTAGTACTCCTTAAGAGTAGGGATGGTGGAAGAAGTTGAACATGTCAATAGAAAAAAAATATACCCATAAGCTCATTTCTTACAGACATGAAGATTATAACTAGGAAGGGTGGAACCAACATGGTATGAAGATGATCAATCAGTATGATGTACAACAGAAAACGATGCAGTAAAGTAGTATATAAATAATTGTGTCCCTTTTGAAAAGAATCTATCATCAAGGAGCTATCCTATTAAAGATCATAACGTGAACGATATTAACTCGCTTCAGTAGAATCCATAATTCTCGTCCTCATAAAAGTAGTGTACTTCATACCCTGAAAGGGAATCAGTAAAATGTGGTTGAGATGAACTAGGAATAATCCCAAAAGAGGAGGGAGGTGCTATTCACAACACACAAAACTTCACAAGAAGCAAAAAATGTTGTTCCGAAGAGGGAACAACAAAAACTCAAAAAGTGTTGTCCCTAAGAGGGAACAACAAAAAAACTCAAAAAGTGTTGTTCCCTAGAGGGAACAGCAAAAACACTCAAAAAGTGTTGTTCCCTGGAAGGAACAACAAAAGCACTCGAAAAGTGACGTCCCCTAGAGGGAATAATGAAAAAAACTTGAAAAAGTGTTGTTCCCTTGAGGGAACAACAAAAAACACTCCAAAAAAAGTGTTGTTCCCTCAAAGTCCATAAGTGTTGTTCCCTTGAGGGAACAACAAAAAACACTCCAAAAAAATGTTGTTCCCTTGAGCGAACAACAAACTCCAAAAGTGTTGTTCTGGTAGCCACCAAGGCTTCCAGGACTAGTAACTCAACCCACATTTTTTGCCGGGATTCCAGAGTGTTTGTCCATCTAGAGCTTCCAGGACTAGTAACTCAACCCACCAAGGGATTCCAAAGAATTTTTCCAACTGAGGCTTCTAGGACTATAACTCAACTCAAACTGTTACAGGGCTTCCAATTTTTTTGTCCAACCAGGGCTTCCAGGAACTAATAACTCAACCCAAGCTAAAGGAAACATGATAACCAACAAAAAAAAACAAGAAAATAAACCCACAATCTCCATGGCCATCTAGGAAATGGAATGGCTGGGCAATCCACTGCAAATCCAGGAAATCCTCCATGTCAGTGACAGATCATGACCAATAATCCATATGCATGCAAAAACTAGTGATGAAAACATACATGCAACTCGGTACCTACAAGCCAAATCCACTGTAGCTGTTGATCCCGATATCATCTTGCGCTTTCCTTCTCTTCCTTTTCCTTCTTGCTCCAAAACTCCAAGTATACCACAGTCTCCCAGAGTGCTCCAAGAAAAATCTAAGTGTCCAAGAGTACGAGAGAGAGAGATAAAAATGAGAGAGCTCCAAAAATGGATTGAAAAACATTTGTATACTGATCCTCAGAAGTTTTTTTTGAATGAGGCCTTTATTTTCTTCATTTTCCATTATTTTCCTTCATTTTCCTCCTCACATGCAACATGTGATCTTTCACTTCCCTTTTCTCCTAATTTCCATTATCTTCATAAATGTGCCAAAAATTCCATTTTTCCTTTCCAAAGCCTTAGCCATTCCCTTTGCTAATTTCCTTAGCCATAATAACCAAATGAACACCCACACTAGGATGTCTTGCCCAACATTCTGCTTGGAATATGTGTCCCATCAACTGTGGTTATTATTTTACCTTTATTATTTTTATTACATGGAATTTTCACTAGGGTTGTTACAGAACCCTCCCCCTTGGGGGAACACCTTCCTTGGTGTTCAACAACACCTATAACCACAAAAAATATTGTAAGAAAAATATACTACCGATGGAGCTTTATAACTTAGCTTGATGCAATATTTACAATGATCAACCTACTGAGAAGCAAACCAACATGAAATCATAACAAACATACCATCGTAATGCCATGACACCGGTACCACTTATTGGAGCTTTATAACATAGCTCATAGTGGTATTTACATCCATATATATATGTACATATACCAAACATCATCAAAACTTGTACCAAAACATATACCAAAACGCCATACCAAAATTGCTTTGCCTCAACCAGAAAACAAGGAAGGATACATAACCCGCATCTAATTCACCATCTCCCATGTAGCTTCATCGGGCCCAAGGTGCTTCCATTGCACCTTAACTTGCTTGATTTCTCTGTTCCAGAGTATGGGCACATTTTTCTGCAATATACACTAAGGCTCTGGCTAGCATTGTCCATCTGGTTCCACCTGTAATACAAACCAGTCAATCACATGATCACATCTTTAACATACTTATTAAGAAATGACACATGGAAACACCATGGAATTTCACTTTCGAAGACAATGCAAGTTGATAGGATACTGACCCAATCCTCTCAACAATATTGAAGGGTCCACAAAATCATGGTGCCAACTTGGCACATGATCCAATCTGTAAGGAGTTATTCTTTGTTTTGATGCGCAAGTACACATGTTCCCCAACCTAGAACTCCTTGAACAACCTTTTCCACTCTGCATAGATATTCTTCCTATCCTGTGTTGCCTTTATACTTTTCTTTATAATATGAATCTCCTGTTCCATGTCTGCCAACATGTTTGGTCCAATCAACACCCTGTTAACCGGATCACTCTAACTAATGGGAGTATTGCAACTGCATCCATACAATGCCTCAAACAGACTCACGTTCAAAGATTCTTGATACCCATTGTCGTAAGCAAACTCTACCAGTGGAAGATACTCTTCCCACTTTCACTGCTGATGCATCACATACATCCTCAACATGTCCTCCAATATCTTGCTGACCCTCTCCGCCTGTCCATTCGTCTGCAGATGATAAGTTGTACTGAAGGCCAACTCTGCGCCCAAACTTGCAAATAACTCCTTCCAAAACTTGGAAGTGAGCTTTGCATCCATGTCTGACACAACCATCTTTGGAGAACCATGTAGTCTGACCACATATATGATGAATACCTATGTTACATTGCTAGCTAAAAATGTAGACTTCACTGGAATGAAGTGTGCAACATTTGTCAACCTATCCACAACAACCATGATGGAATCATGCTGTCTCATTGTCCTCGACAAACCAGTGATTAAGTCCATGGAAATGACCTCCCATTTCCATTTTGGAATCACAATCAGCTATAGTAGTCCACCTGAATGCTTACACTTTGCCTTCACATGCTAAAAATAGAAACACCTAGCCACAAACTATGCTACATCCTTCTTCATAGTTGGCCAATAATAAAACTTCTTTACTGAGTCAATGTCTTCAGATAACCTGGGTGACTGGAATATGGTTTCACATGAAACTCTCTCAACATCACCTTCTTAAGCTCACTGCTATCTGGCACATATATCTTGTCTTTGAATCTAACCAATCCATATGTTGTAAGGCAATAGTGCACATCCTGTGCCCCTACACCTATACCTTTACCTACACCACTACCTGTACCTGTACTTTTGATACCGCCTGTACCTATACTACCACATGTACTTGTACCAATACTCTGCTACAACTTATGCATAATATCCATATACCTGACATCCTGCTACCTGCCTACAAGATCCTATCCAGTAAGTCTATCCCAAAGGAGCTCATAGCTGCTAAGTGATTTACCTGTATCCGCCTACTAAGAGCATCTACCACCCTATTCTATTTACCTTTGATATATCTATCTCAAAATCGAACTCACTAATCATAACTAACCACCAAGATTGCCTTCCATTTAGATTCAGTTGGTTAAATAGATAACACAAACCATGGTGATCACTCATCAACACAAACCTTCTACCCAGAAGATAGTGTCTCCACATCTTCAATGCATGTATGATCATTGCCAACTGATCATGTGTGGGGTAGTTCTGATCGTTCTCATTCAATTTTCACGAATCATAACATACCACCTATCCATCCTGCATAAGGACTCCATTGAGTCCTTTCTTGCAAGCATATGTGCATATTACAAACTCTTTGTCTGGATCTGCAATCTTTTAACACTGGTGCATGTGTCAACAACTACTTGAACTGCTCAAAGCTAGCCTCACACTCCTCTGTCCATTCAAACTTATTACCTTTTCTCTGTAATGATGTGTTAGGATAAGTAATTTGTGAGAAGTTCCCGATGAACGTCTTGTAATAGCCTACCAACCCCATGAAATATCTCATCTCATATACATTCATAGGAGCTACCCACTCCATGATGGCCCTTATCTTTCTAGATCTACTGTAATGCCCTCCTTGGAGACAACATGTCCCAAGTAATGTACCTTAGTCTGAAATAGACTGCACTTGCTAAGCTTAGCATACAACTGACAATCTCTCAACAATCTCAACGCTGCTGCTAAATGCTCAGCATGCTCTTCCTCATCTCTAGAATATACCAATATTTCATCAATGAACACAATAACAAACTTATCCAAGTACAAACACAACACACCTTTTATCAAGCACATAAAAGTAGCTAGAGGATTAGACAAACTAAATGGAACTACAACAAACTCATAATGCCCATACCTGGTCTGAAAGGTTGTCTTGTAAATGTCTTCCTCCTTAATGAGTACCTGATGATATTTGGATCTCAGATCAATCTTCATGAACATTCTTACTCCCTCTAACTGATCGAATAAGTCATCAATCCTCGATAACATATACATGTTCTTGATGGTCACTTTGTTCAACTGCCTATAGTCAATTCATAATCTAAGGGTACCATTTATCTTCTTCATAAACAATATTGGTGCCCCCCATGGTGATACACTTGACCTAATGTATCCCCTTTTCAACATTTCCTTCAACTGCAACTTCAACTCTACCAACTCAGCTGTGCTCATCTTGTAAGGTGCCTTTGATGACGGAGCTGCCCATGGCACCAACTCAATAGAAAATTATACCTCCTTATGAGGTGGCAACTCTGAAAGATCCTCAAGAAATACATCCTAGAACTGTTGTAGAACTGGGTAGCTGCTCAAAACATATGCATCCTCAACTTCTTTACCTTTTTCACTAGAAATATGCACTACAAATAACACACACCCTTTTCTGTGACTATGCTTTTCCTGCAAAACCATCACCATCCTAACTAATGTGGATTTCTTCTTTCCCTGTAAGACTCTTGGTTCCCAGTTGTCATCCAAGCACTCAGGGCCTTTTCATAACAATCCACCTTGGTTCTATGAAGATACAACCAATCCATGCCCAAAAACATATTGTATGATCCGAATGGTAATACATTCAAATGTGTCACAATAGGCAAAATCAAATGCACAAGATCTTACCCAATGGTGAGCTCACTTCTTTGTACCTGTAGCCAACTACACTAACTAAGATTCTGCATGCAATTCCTTACTCAAACTACACTTGTCCACCAAGTCAGGGTTAACATAGCTATAATTAGATCTAGAGTCAATCAAAATAGAAATAACTTGATCGAAAAGCTTACCGTCCATCTCAATGATAGATTCCTGATGGTCTTCCTGTTTGTTATAGGATGTTGCATAAATACAAGGAACTCTTTGACCAACATTTCAAACAGTATGTGCATCCTATGCACTATATATATGAGGCCTACCACCCTGATTCTGTGGACAATCTCTCTTGCGATGATTTTTTCCACAAGTCGAACACTTTATAGGCTTCAAGCCTTCATCCTTATTCTGTTCTTCTGATTGAGTGTTTTCTCTATTCGATAGCATCTGAAGTTCTGGCCTGGACCGATCCCGGTAGGCTTCTTATATGGCACTACATTATATTTTCTACCTATACCCTAAGGTCTTGCTTGCTTTTTGTCCCATTTTCCTTTGTTCTTCACATTACCTTTCCAGTCAGGCTTAGTCTCAAATCTATGCTTCGATTTCTCATAACAATGCCTTAGCTTTCAGATGGCCTCATCTAATGATCTAGCCTCATCGAACTTAATCCTATCTTTGAATGAAATCAGTAATCCACTAATGAACCTCTGAATCTTGGCCTTCTCTTCCATGGGGTAAGATACTGTTGTGGCCACCAACAACCCCCCTCCTTCTATAGTATTAGCAATAACACTAAAGAAGTGGGGACCCTTAGTAAAAAATTCAAAAAATTTTATAATTTTTTTTTGTATTATACTCCTTAAAATACATCGCACGGAGAAGAGTCAAACATTTCTTATGAGCACAATAAAAAACTGTGAAGAAGCAACGCAAAATTCATCGCATCGCATACATTAAGAAGCGCCCATAAATGAAGATCTTAAGAAATCTCCGATGGCCGATATGCGACATCGCATATCGCAACATCGCATAAGAAGCACACAATAACTTAACAAATTGCAACGATTTGCGATCTTGCGATAAATGCGATCTGTGATCTTGTGATAAATGTGATCTGCGATCTTGCGACAACGCGATAACGTGATTCTGCGCTAAACTGATCAGGAAACTCTGCGATGACACATCTTGATAATGCGATCTGCGATGCGAGTCGCAGAAATCACCCATCGCAAATTTTCCTCGGCTCAGCATTCAAGAAAAGCTGTCCCTAAACCAAAAAATTGGGCGCGCGCCTTAAAAGAAATTAATGAATGTACGCCAAAGTATTCATGAAGGACAATTTTGTGTTTTTCGAAGAGTCAGTTCACTATGGTGTCATGATTTTATACATTCATAGAGCTTAGAGCTTTCGTGTCAAAATTTATTATCATTACTCTTTTCCTTTGCGTGAACTGCAAGAATGAAAAACGGGAAACAACATGAAGCAATGTGCAGGAAACATCTAAGGAAAAAGGGAAAGCGTCAATGCTCAGAGAACAGAGAAGAGATGTCCTCATAAACGGATACCGCATGCAATAGAAACGTAGATTTCTGAGTATTACTGAACAGATGCTGATATAAATAGGTGATTCAACACTCAAGGTCAAAAGCTCACAAAAGCAGCATGTTTACAAAATTTTGAAGCTTATGAAGGAAAAAGCGCTAAAGGCGGAAAACGCACCAGAAAGGCCCGGATCAAAGAACGGAGGCAGTTTTCGATGCGCGATTAGCGTTTGATAAGAAAATTGTTCAGATAGCAAAGTTCCTAATTTTCTTAGTCATCCACGAGTCCGGAAACCGAGATAGCAAAAGCAGAAGCAATTTGAGAGAAATTTGGGTTGTTACCAAGTATATACGCAGTAAATTCGCCCAGCGAGAGGATGATTCCCAAAAATATCTTCTAGTTTACTAAAAAGTGGTGCCAGTGCTTGCCATTTCTATTTGCGTAGCCCAAGCAAAAGCAGAAAATAACCAGCCGACTCTTCCCAAGCAAATGTTGCATGCTCGCAACATTAAGGAGCAAATGCAGAAATAGTTAGGAATTAGATTCAATTTTTAGAAATAAGTTTGCTTAGATAAAGGGCGGTCATTTAAACCGTATCCTAAATTTGTGTAATTAAGTTATTTAGTTAGCAGTATTTAAACCCTTCTCATGCATTTAGAGAAGGGTCCAGAAATTTGTCAAAAACTTGTCCTCAGAACATGCACTTTTTCACCCTCAGAGGAGGTTTTGATGAATGAATGGATCAAGGTTTATTAATATTTGCATTTGATATCTGCTACTGATGTTGCACTTCTGTACTCTTGGTAGATATTAGAACAAGGAGAGATAAATCATTATTGCTTGAAGCTTATGAGTAGGACCAGTCATAAATGGTACTTTTATCTCTTACCAGTTCTGCTTATATTCTTAAAGTGATATACAATTTTTAGTTGTTTATATGTTATTTGCATGAATGTTTGAGTTACCATTTGGCACTTTTGTATGGTGGAGCCATTTATTTATGTTTGATATATGAATAACTTATTATGTGATATGCTGTTCACAACTGTTTTGCCTAACTTTTTATGCAAAGTGGTTCATCTTAATTGATTTCCATTCTTATGATAGTTGAATGATCTTTATTACCAGTTATTGTTTGAAATCTATTTAGATCGCATAATAGAAGAAATACATCCTGGGTTAGCATAGATTAGATGTGCTGTTTTTATTAGATTACAATAGCATAGAATTAGATTAAAGTAGCTTAGATTAGAACTCTTAGATCAGCATCATCCAACTCTGCACACACACACACCCTTAGATTGGGAAACTGGTCCCATTATCCCCAGTCAGACCCACTATACCAAACGGATAAGGAGCTGCCAACCAAGGTCCGGACCGGGCGGGTATCCCCCTTGTTGTCGACCCGATTTTCGGGGCTTCAACATATTTGGCGTTAGAAGGAGGGCCTGAACTATGAATGGCACTTAAATCAAAATCTAAATACCATTCTGAGAGTAAAACGCCCTCATCATCTCCCCCGAATTCTCTAGTATATTTAAATCCAGAGTCAGAAGTCGCTCGAGTATCAATCGCTGCTACACGCCCTAATATTTCAGGCCAATCTACCATTAAAAATCCTGGAGTTGAATCTCTGATTCACAAACTTCAGGGATTTTACATTTCTCCTCAGAGGTCTGATAAATGTCAAAGCAGTGTGACTTCGTAGTACAATCCTACTCATCCCCTAACCTGGTTAAAGAGTGAAAAATTTGGCATCCAACCAACTGAGTTGCCTCTTCCCACCAGGAAAAGAGCGAGGAAATCACCACGAAAGTCTGACAGTGAGACTCTTTCGTCTACATCGCCCATTCCAACTACCTCACCGCGAAGTCAACCACCCACACCTCCATTCCAAACCATCATCCATCCGTCTACCGGAACTCCCACAACCCCTCTTCAATCATCTACGATCATAGTATCCTCATCTTCCCAGCCACAGAGATCATCTTCTGCATTTTTCTCTACTAGCAGCTCAACAATCGCCCAATCTCCATGGAACAACCCTGGGGCAGTTTTAATGCCTGCGCCCTTGAGTCAAATACCGGCCCATCCTGAGAAATGGCTGCCCAAATTCAATCCAGAAGTAGGCATGCTAGCAGAAGAACACATAAACAATTTCATGCTTTCTATCAATCTCAACGGAGTTACTAACGAAGATGTTGTTGTTCGGCTTTTTCCCTATACACTGCAAGGGACAGCCCGGTCATGGTATTTTTCATTACCCTCCGGGTCTATCACAAGTTGGGATATCTTCCAGAATCAATTCCTTATCAAGTTTGGTGATGACAGATCAACGACAACATTAATCAATGACCTATCCAATCTTAAGGCCCAAGCTAAAGAACCTATCAAAGATTTCGATTTACGGTTCAATAAAATTCTCAACAAAATTCCCACTGCTTCCCAACCCAGCGAAGAAGTACGATGTGAATGGTATATTACTGCTTTACCATCAAACATAGAAATCTTCGTGGATAGAGCAAATAAAACAACCTTAGTTGAAAACATGACAAAGGCGATAACAGTAGAGAAACGCGTAATAGCCCTGGAAAAGAGATCCGCGATAGAAGAACGAAAGTCTAAAAAAGTCACCTTCAAGGAAGACTCCAAGAAGAAACAAACAAAAGACCCTTTCGATTTGGAAGGATTGCAGAAAGTATTAAAGACCATGTCTAATGAGATGGTTGACATAAAAAAACAAGTAGCAAAAACTTCTTTAAAAAATCCCTACAGAGCTTTTAAAAGAGGTCCTTCAACGGATGCAAAACCACACAATGCCATCTCCAATGCTGAAACTAAGGAAGAGGAAGAAGAAGAAAGTGCCACTGAAGGGTAGACCGATGACGAAGAAGTTGTGGAATTACAAGGAATGTGGGATTTCATCCTCCCACAAGAAGAAGATCAAGAAGTATTTCCGGTTAGCACACGAAGCAGAAATCAGCTTGATCCTCCCCAAACTACCCCTAAGCAGAAGAGCACAAGCCCTACAACAAAAGATAAAGTCGCAACAAAGAAAACAACCACTAGAGCGACTCAATCTAGCCCAGCCCAAGCAGATCAAACAACTCCATCAAAAACACTGATAGTGTCGGATGAAATGGAGTACAATATTATTGATGACATGAAAAAGACTAGGGCTAATATTACCCTTTATGAATTGAGCAAATTGAAGCATCAACATAAGATAATAATGAAAGAATTACATGTCGTGCCTATTGTACCTTTGCCTACCGCTGTACTCTCTCAAGCTTCCCACAACATGGGAAGACCTCCGACTAACGTGATCAATAAGATTGATCCAAATGATATTGCCTTGATTGGAGGAAGATCAAGATCTCACACTCCCTCGTTTCTTCTCACTTATGAAATTTTCAATAAAAATGTGCACAATTGTTTGGTAGATTCTGGTGCTTCATCGAATATTTTACCCAGATCAATATGTGCTAAGTTAAATGTTCAACCACAAAAATCCACAGTACGCATAGTTCAGCTTGATCGATCTCAAGTCGAAGTGATTGGTGAAATCAATCAAGTAACCATAAGATTGTCATCTAACCCAAAGGTATGTCAGGTTATTGACATTCTAGTGGCTGATATCCCAGAATTCTATGGCTTAATTCTTAGCAGGGATTGGTCTAAGAAACTCCATGGATACTTTGCAACCGACTGGTCACATGTGGTTACCCTACAACAGTAAACCAAATCAAATAAAGGTTGAATGAGAGTTACACCAGAAGTACATAGTAACGGAATTAGAGGGAGAAAACGAAGCAGTATCGTATAACAGCAGTATCATAGGCAATTACTCGGTAGATTCTTTTCTCGGTAATTCAATGCTCACACGTCACCTTACTTAGAAAATTCAGTTTTGTCCCAAGTCAAATTTTTTTCCCAAACTGATAGTTCAAAATGTGTTAATTTTGTAGATGAACCTGTGAATACATCTTTGTTTTGGAAATTATATTTCGATGGCTCTAAATCTAACGAAGGAGCAGGAGCAGGATGCGTTCTAATTAGTCCAGAAGGAAACAAGACCATGCTTATGTGCAGACTCGAATTCAATTGCACAAACAATACAACAGAATACGAGGCCTTGGTGCAAGGCCTATACAAAGCAATTGAGTTAAACGTCAAGTATCTTCAAGTCTTCAGAGACTCTAAGATTATCGTCAAACAGGTACATAACACTATTCATTGCCTATCAGGTCATTTAAAACACTATCAATCTTTAATACAAGATCTGACTGAGCATTTCATAGCATTTAATATTTCTTCAATCCTGAGACTCCAAAACGCAAGCGCAGACCTTTTGGATAACGTAGCCTCTAGGCTTATTCCCTCCGAAGATTTTAGTCCAGATAGATTCTCAATAGAATTAATCTTTAGACCGTCCATCCCTGACAACATTACAAATTGGAGAGTATTCAATGACGATCTTGATATTGTAAATTTCCTCACTTCTGAAGGATCCTACTCCAATCAGATAATTGACGAAGACCATCACGATCGACAAATACAACAAAATAGCACTGATAATGCTATACCGAAATCGGTGGTTAAGTTAGAAGACTTATACGATTTGAAAAATCGTTTAAATGTCTACCAATTCAAAGCTCTACAGTCCAAATCTAAACTACGAATTAGTAAACCTTGGAACCGATGATAAACCACAAAACGTTAATCTAGGCATCGGCCTAGTCCCTGAAGAAAAACTAGCGTATATTCGTCTTTTGAGACAATATAAAAATGTTTTTTCCTGGAATTACGATGAGCTGAAGACATACAACACTTCTATCATTCAGCATACTATTCCTATGATTGACAACGAAAAACCTGTCCAACAGAAACTGAGAAGATCCACCCCAATTTAGAAAATTAGATAAAAACTGACTAAATAAGTTATTAAAAGCCAGAATAATTTTCCCCGCCAGACATTCCAAATGGGTCTCCAATATGGTACCCGTTAGAAATAAAAATGGAGATATTAGAATCTGTATCGATTTTCAGAATCTTAACAAAGCCTGTCAAAAAGACAATTTTCCTCTTCCACCTATGGAACAGATATTACAGGCAGTAGCAGGCTCAGAACTGATGTCTTTCTTGGACAGATTTTCAGGATATAATCAAGTGCTGGTGCATCCCGATGATCAGTTGAAAACCACATTCAGAACTAAATGGGGCACATAAGCATATCAGAAGATGCCATTTGGTTTAATTAATTCCGGTGCTACATTTCAAAGAGCCATGGACATCGCATTTAAGGGTTTAGTCAATAAATCTGTAGTAATTTATTTGGATGATATAACAGTGTACTCCAAGAAGCGAAGCGACCATCTCAAAGATTTAAAACAAATCTTTCAACGATGTTTAAGGTATGGGATTTCACTTAACCCAAAGAAATCTTTTTTCACATTAAGTGAAGGAAAACTTCTAGGATTCATAGTGTCAAAGTCTAGTATTCACATTGATCCTGACAGAATCAAAGAAATATCTGAAATATCTCTACCTCATAATAAAAAAGCCATGCAATCTTTCCTTGGTCAAATCAATTTTGTAAAGAGATTTGTCCCAGATTTTTCACGAATTGTGTCTCCTTTGCAAACCATGATTAAAAAGAATTCAAATTTCAAATGGGGTCAAGATGAACATGAAGCATTCAACCTGATCAAACAAGCTATTATTAATGCTCCATCTTTAGCAACCCCGAATTTTTCAGAATCTTTTGTTTTATATACATTTGCCTCAGAGAAATCATATGCTGCGATTCTAACTCAAGCAAATCAAGAAAAGTCGGAAGCTCCAATTGCGTTTTTTAGCTCAAATTTACAAGGTGTTGAACTCAATTATTCAGACGTGGAAAAACAGGCCTATGCTGTTTTCAAAGCGGTCAAATATTTCAGACCTTTCTTACTTAAAACCCATACTAAGATCATAGTACCGTTTCCAGTGGTAAGAAATCTTTTAGTACAGAAGGATATGGGCGAGAAAAGAGAAAATTGGATCACTGCTTTACAGGAATACGACCTTGAGATCAAACCAGCAAACATTGTAAGAGGTCAAGGCTTCTGCAAAATGTTGGCTGGAGCATCGCAGATCTCTGAAATTTCATCCGAAGAGATACAAATGTATGAGGTAAGCCTAAACGATGCAGAATCATTGTATGCTGATATCATTTATTATCTTAAGAACGGGTATGCTCCATCACACCTGGATCACACTAAGAAAAGAGCTCTGAGATTGAAAGCTAAACAATATCAGCTCATAAATGATATTCTTTTTAGAAAGAATTATGATTCTATTTTTCTTAGATGTCTTGAAAAAACTGAAGCTGAAAAAGTTTTGCAGGAACTCCACGATGGACCAGCAGGTGGACACTATGCTGGAGATGCTACTGCACATAAAATTTTACGTGCAGGATATTACTGGCCTACGTTGTTCAAAGATTCACACAGTTACGTGAGGAAATGTCAAGTCTGCCAAACTACTGCTGGAAGACAAAAGAAGTCGTCCCTGCCACTACAACCGGTAAACATCGAGCAACCATCCAGTCAGTGGGGCTTGGACATAATAGGTGAGATCGTTCCTTACTCTTCTAAGCAGCATAGATACATCCTCACGGCAACAGATTATTTTACTAAATGGGTAGAAGCAGTTCCTCTCAAGACAGCTAATTCTGAAAATATTATCGAATTCATAGATCAATTTATAATCACTAGGTTTGGATTGCTAACGACTTTAATGTTTGATAATGCATCATACTTTTCTGGAAATGCAATGACTGAGTTTGCACTTAAAATAGGGTTCAAACTAAAATATTCGGCCAATTACTATCCGCAAGGTAATGGGTTAGCTGAGTCAACAAATAAAAACCTAATCAGGATTATTAAAAGAACAGTTGACCAGAACCAAAAGAATTGGCATAAAGCTTTGGTAAATGCTTTATGGGCAGATAGAATAATGAAAAAAGCTTCGATCGTCACTTCCCCCTTTAATTTAGTTTATGGGAAAGAAGTAGTTCTTCCAACTCACTTAGTCATTCCCTCTTTGTCTTTAATACAATACATTGATGACGTGCCTACTTCCTCCATACAACTAAGACAAATGGAAATAATTAAATTAGAAGAGCAACGAGAACAAGCTAAGAAAACCCATGCTCATCATCAAGCGCTAATAAAATCCTCTTTTGATTCAAACATAATGACCAAAAAAAAAATTCAGATGGGAGATTTACTTTTAAAATGGGATAAGGCTCATGAAGAAAAGGGCAAACATACAAAATTTCAAAAGATGTGGCTTGGTCCTTTTCAGATTGTTGAAGTCATAGGTCCATCAACGTTTGTCTTACAGGATTTAGCAGGTAGAAGGGATTCTTTGCCTGTTAACGGACAAATCCTTAAAATATATTTTCCATAGAAGATTATTCTTCTATTTTGTAGAATAGCTTTATTTTTCTTTTCTTTTTCATAATAAAACCAATTGTAAATGGTTACTACCGGTATTCACGAAAAGACACCAATTCTCTTTCAGATTTTGAGCTTTTCGCTTGTATAAATAGATTTTTTTTGAAAATCTGATCTTTATTATTGACAGATACAGTTAAAAACTTTAGCCTAGATATGATACTAGTTTCAACTTCAAAAAATTTGATGAAAAGCAACCTTTAGCGAAGAAATTGTTTTATATCAGCACAATGAAAGGTATCAATAACAAAATAAAGATTCTCTGTAAAACTGCTATTTTCAAACTCTATTATTGTCATTCAGAGCTTTCTTAAGGAAAACAATGATTTCCTCCCTGTTAAAGAAAATCGCAGTATTCAGAGGGACAATCCAAGAAACACTATATCTCAAAGAATAAGAGGTCTCATCATGAGCCGACTTATCATGATCACAAATATTATAACTTTGCTAACTTTGCCAAACACTGTCCATCAAAACAGGGCAATGAATCAAGATTGTTGAAATCAAAAGACAAGGGGTCTCATCACGAGCCAGCTTGTTCAGCAAAAGTGTAAATCAGGTGAATGACTGTGTCATAATTTGGCTACCAAACCAAGACATTGTTCTTTAAGAATAAAAAAAGAAAAAGTGTCAATGTGGATTTTTCTTTGAAGGTTGTAGATAACCTTAAGCAGGATAAAGGATCATTGCTGGGTAACAGGTAACCCTGTCGAGGCTATGGACGCCTGCTGGCAGCAGAGGCTCTACCTACGACAAACGAGCATATTTTAAAGCTAGCACACAGGGAAGACTTTATTTTATCTTTACAAGACCAAGTAATGGCTGATATAAGTACAACGACAAGCCTAAGGAAGCAAACAATTAGAATAGAAAGAGGTTGAAACAAAATATCATTGATAGAATAAGGCATAATGTACTATATCTGTCCATAACAAAGTTTAGATTTATGAAATTTTTTCCGATTTGGAAGTTTAAAAAAAATTCAATAGAAAAGCAGAGATAACTGGTTCTTCCAAGCGAATCGTCGTTGTTGTGGCCACCAACAACCCCCCTCCTTCTATAGTATTAGCAATAACACTAAAGGAGTGGGGACCCTTAGTAAAAAATTCAAAAATTTTTATAATTTTTTTTGTATTATACTCCTTAAAATACATCGCACGGAGAAGAGTGAAACATTTCTTATGAGCACAATAAAAAACTGCGAAGAAGCGACGCGAAATTCATCGCATCGCATACATTAAGAAGCGCCCATAAATGAAGATCTTAAGAAATATCCGATGGCCGATATGCGACATCGCATATCGCAACATCGCATAAGCAGCACACAATAACTTAACAAATTGCAACGATCTGCGATCTTACGATAAATGCGATCTGCGATCTTGCGATAAATGCGATCTGCGATCTTGCGATAAATGTGATCTGCGATCTTGCGACAACGCGATAACGCGATTCTGCGCTAAACTGATCAGGAAACTCTGTGATGACACATCTTGATAATGCGATCCGTGATGCTGCGATGCGAGTCGCAGAAATCACCCATCGCAAATTTTCCTCGGCTCAGCATTCAAGAAAAGCTGTCCCTAAACCAAAAAATTGGGCGCGCGCCTTAAAAGAAATTAATGAATGTACGCCAAAGTATTCATGAAGGACAGTTTTGTGTTTTTCGAAGAGTCAGTTCACTATGGGTGTCATGATTTTATACATTCGTAGAGCTTAGAGCTTTCGTGTCAAAATTTATTATCATTACTCTTTTCCTTTGCGTGAACTGCAGGAATGAAAAACAGGAAACAACATGAAGCAATGTGCAAGAAACATCTAAGTAAAAAGGGAAAGCGTCAATGCTCAGAGAACAGAGAAGAGATGTCCTCATAAACGGATACCGCATGCAACAGAAACGCAAATTTCAGAGTATTACTGAACAGATGCTGATATCAATAGGCAATTCAACACTCAAGGTCAAAAGTTCACAAAAGCAGCATGTTTACAAAATTCTGAAGCTTATGAAGGAAAAAGCGCTAAAGGTGGAAAATGCACCAGAAAGGCTCGGATCAAAGAACGGAGGCAGTTTTCGATGCGCGATTAGCATTTGCTAAGAAAATTATTTAGAAAGCAAAGTTTCTAATTTGCTTAGTCATCCACGAGTCCGGAAACCGAGATAGCAAAAGCAGAAGCAATTTGAGAGAAATTTGTGTTGTTACCAAGTATATACGCAGTAAATTCTCCCAGCCAGAGGATGATTCCCAAAAATATCTTCTAGTTTACTAAAAAGTGGTGCCAGCGCTTGCCATTTCTATTTGCGTAGCCCAAGCAAAAGTAGAAAACAACCAGCCGACTCTTCCCAGGCAAATGTTGCATGCTTGCAACATTAAGGAGCAAATGCAGAAATAGTTAGGAATTAGATTCAATTTTTAGAAATAAGTTTGCTTAGATAAAGGGCGGTCATTTAAACCATATCCTAAATTTGTGTAATTAAGTTATTTAGTTAGCAGTATTTAAACCCTTCTCATGCATTTAGAGAAGGGTCCAGAAATTTGTCAAAAACTTGTCCTCAGAACATGCACTTTTGCACCCTCAGAGGAGGTTTTGATGAATGAATGGATCAAGGTTTATTAATGTTTGCATTGGATATCTGCTACTGATGTTGCACTTCTGTACTCTTGGTAGATATTAGAACAAGGAGAGATAAATCATTGTTGCTTGAAGCTTATGAGTAGGACCAGTCATAAATGGTACTTTTATCTCTTGACCATTTCTGCTTATATTCTTAAAGTGATATACAGTGTTTAGTTGTTTATATGTTATTTGCATGAATGTTTGAGTTACCATTTGGCACTTTTGTATGGTGGAGCCATTTATTTATGTTTGATATATGAATAACTTATTATGCGATATGTTGTTCACAACTGTTTTGCCTAACTTTTATGCAAAGTGGTTCATCTTAATTGATTTCCATTCTTATGATAGCTGAATGATCTTTATTACTAGTTATTATTTGAAATCTATTTAGATCGCATAATAGAAGAAATACATCCCGGGTTAGCATAGATTAGATGTGTTGTTTTATTAGATTACAATAGCATAGAATTAGATTAAAGTAGCTTAGATTAGAACTCTTAGATCAGCATCATCCAACTCTGCACACACACACACCCTTAGATTGGGAAACTGGTCCCATTAGCCCCAGTCGGACCCGCTATACCAAACAGATAAGGAGCTGCCAACCAAGGTCCGGACCGGGCGGGTATCCCCCTTGTTGTCGACCCGATTTTCGGGGCTTCAACAGATACATACCTCAGTAGCCCCAAGAACTTGCTGGTGTACTCCTCATCTGTCATTGATCCCATCTTTAGCTCATAGAATTCCTTTGACCTGTCATCAAAGTATCTCTCCAACAGATATTTCTTCTTGAATAGCCTCTCGAACTCACTCCAAGTCAAGTCCTCCTCATAAATACATCTGAGATTCTTCACATCTTCCCACCAAATGTTTGCTTTACCCGTGAGACTGAATGTAGCTACTCTTTCTTTCATGTTCTCTGAATAATCATGTAACCTGAAGAAATTCCTCATGCTAAGAAACCATGCCTCTGCATCCTGTGATTTCTTCATGTCTCCATCAAAATTAGGCAGTTTTTATTTCTTAAACTCATCTCCAAATTATCCCCTATCACTCCTCTTGTAAGGATTATATTGATGACGATCATAGTGCCTATCTGAACTAGAACTAAAATAGTACTTGTGTCCATCACCTCTCCTATCTGGAGTGTCCAACAATTTTCCGTCTCTCATTGCATCATCTCTATTCAACCCGTGACCACCACGAGACCTATTACCATATTCCCCATTATTTATGTCCTCTTTCTCATGGCTGATCTGATGTGGTCCCTGTCACTACAAATTTGACAAACTATGAAGTATCATTGCATTTACCTCTACTGTTTTCTCATGTGCCTGTATGATTTTGTCATTATCTTCCTTACAACTCCTTATTTATGCCTTTAAGCTTCTCAGTGTAGATTAGAAGAATTCCCAACACCATGCTTCTCATTTGATCCATAGGGAGAGTCTCAAGAACTCTAGTCTACCATCTTGCTATTCATCTTTGATATTCTTCCTGCAAGGTATATCATGTCAGCTAAACCAAATCACAATAATCAACATACCTTAGCATAGTTTGAGGAGGATATATAATCTTCAAGATCAACCAATTAGCGTGATACATGTATAAAATAATCATGACAACATATAGAAACATAACACATAAGCATATAACCATGCAATCATCATTCTAGCTAGAGTTCAGTGACTGATGCATGACCATGTCAACCACACATACCATGATCTCATGCATGAAGACATCAAAGATACCAATGTACATGGAAAATGCACAACCATAAATGTAGACGATACACCAACATATATGCAGGCAACAAAAAAGCATAACTATGGACCACACACACACATAAACACATATAATCAAGAATAAATGAACAACAATTGTAACAATAGGTAGAAACATGTAACCAATCATACAATAATTATACATGTAAGTGACATTTAACATGTAGCCAATCATACACTCATGAGGATGCACTCCACAACAACAAAATAAACTTCCTCATGGCGACATCACTACAACCATGATTAACAACATGAAAATGCAACAAGCACATGGTCTCACAACACAAACATCAACTTCCTCATGGAGACATCGCTACAACCATGATTAACAAAATGCAAATGCAACAAGCACATGGTCTCACAACACAAGACACACACGCAACTGACATACATGCATTACCAACAAACAACCCATCTAGTTTGAGGGGTGAACCACACTCTGATACCACTTTGTAACACTCTCCTCCCACATCTACCCAAGTAACCGGCCAACCTCGGTAAGCATGTGATGAGAGGCCACTATGATATGATTCGAACTCCTAAATCATGTTAAGGAAGTGGAACTGATGGAAACAAACCATACAAACCTTCAACATTAGCATTAGGACCCTCAAGAACCATCTCAACCTTTCTTCCAACCAGTCCCTGGGTCCCACTGATATTTTAGACTACTTGACCTCCGGACGCTCCCATGCTATAGGCATACCAGCGTCCAAGAGGCTCTAGACGCTCTCATTACAAGGCATGCCAACATCCAGGGACTAAATTGCACAGTGTTGTGCCAATATCCCCAGCATTTGAGCCACTTTTTCAAGCCCAGAGCCCAAGTCACTGCCCAGAATTGAATGACACCTTTAGAATAGAAAGTTAACAAAGAGACAATGAGGCAAAAGCAAATACTCGAACAAACCCTTGACTGGACCCCTACTAGCCATGATATAAATTTCGTCAAACATATCACAGATATGTAATCTACATGTGTAAATAACATATCTAAACATAGGGGTATCATACTTAGCTAAGAATCACTAAGAAGCATTGATGTCTCAAAACATTGGCTGCCATTTCATCCATTAGGTCATATATACATTTTTCATTCATTTACAAGTAAAAACATGATGAGAGCCATACATAACTACTTCCATAAAGCTATACATAACCAACATAATAGCAACAAAAATACCAAGGAAATCACAATCCTATAAGCCACATATAAATCAATATAATACTCATAGAAATACAAGGAGAAATAACCTCATATTGATGACACAAAATCGAATCCTGGGATGGGACTTCCACATTCCACCTGACCATAGAATGTCTGAGCCAAATCTCTCTTCAGTCATTCACCCTCGAGCCATATTCCAAGCATGAATGTGGGATCTCATAGAACACATCAATCTAAAACCATCTAGTTCTTCCAGAGGCCAACCACCTCAACCCATCAAATAGTGAATCCACCTCACAGTCGGACATCACAAAACCATAGCGTGGTCTCTATCCAAGCCTTCCATGGCTCCAGAGCATTTTTTCCCACCAAGACTTCCAAGGCTAGTAACTCAACCCACAACTATTGCTGAGCTTCTAGAGCATTTTTCCAACCAAGGCTTCCAAGACTAGTAACTCAACCCACTAAGGGCTTCCAAAGCATTTGTCCAACTAAGGCTTCTAGGACTAGTAACTCTACCCAAGCTATTACAGGGATTCCAGAGCATTTTTCCAACCAGGGCTTCAGGGAACTAATAACTCAACCCAAGCTAAAGGAAACATGAGAACCAACCAAAACAAAACAAGGAAATAAACCCACAATCTCCATGGCTATCTAGGAAATGGAAAGGCTAGGATGTCAATCCAGACAATGCTCCATGCCAATGACAGATCATGACCAATAATCCACATGCATATGTAATGCATGCCAAAACTAGCGAGGAAAACATACATGCAAATTGGTACCTGCAAGCCAAATCCATTGTAGTTGTTGATCCCAATGTCCTCTTGCACTTTCCTTCTCTTCCTTTGCCTTCTTGCTCCAAAACTCCAAGTATGACACACTCTCCAAGAGTACTCCAAGAAAAGTATAAGTGTCCAAGAGTATGAAAGAGAGAGAATAATGAGAGAGCTCCAAAACTGAACTAACAAAAGTCTATGTGCTGATCCTCAAAAGCCTTTTTATGAATGAGGCCTCTATTTTCTTCATTTTCCATTATTTTCCTTCATTTTCATCCTCACATGAAACCTATGACCTTTCACCTATGACATGAAACCTATGACCATTATTTTCATAAATAAATGTGCAAAAAATGCCATTTTTCCTTTCCAAATCCTTAGCCATTTCCTTTGCCAATTTCCTTAGCCATAATAACCGAATGAACACCCACACTAGGATTTCTTTCTCAACATTCAACTTGGAATAAGTGTCCCATCAGCTGTAGTTATTATTTTTCCTTCATTATTTTTATTATATGGAATTTTCACCAGGGCTATTACAGAAGCAGAAGGAAATTGCAACTGTCCAATAAGACCAAGAATCAGAATAAAAGGATGATGAAAAGATCACAATGGCAGGATTTGCAGGTGTTGGACCAATTAACTTGGGAACAAACTCAGGTGATGAAATGAAGATTGCAACTCTTGGGATTGCATAAGGTGGACCTATTGTCTTAGGTTTTGATTCAAGCAATGAGACAAATATTTTAGCAGACATTGTGCCAAAGGTGAGAAGGGAATCAAAGACTTCACGACTCCAAGAAATTGAAGAGATCAACCAAAGAATTCAAGCGGATAATTCTAAACTAAAGGGACTCCTACAAGAAGTAGAGGAGGAGAAACAAAGGTTGCAACATCAGTTACAAGACAAGGAGGAGGTCTTGGAAAAGTTGCAGAATAACAAGCCTGGGGTAAAAAGTGATTCTTCAATTTCATGTTCTTTTTATGATGATCATTTTTCTGCTTTTGAGAAACATACCACAAGAATTGGATCAAAATTATTGAAGAAAATGGGGTATCAAGGAAAGGGCCTCTGCCTTAGTGGCCAAGGTATTGTGAATCCTATCAAAGTGAAGGAATTTCCTTGTTATGCAGGACTTGGATGTGTCAGAAAAGAGGTTAGGGAATACTCCAAGACAACCAATGACCAACCAACGACATATGTTGAGAACTTTTCATCACATTCCAGTGATAGTGAGGATTTCACGGATACTTATCAGAGGCACACAAGGAATAAACATTCCAAGACGATCCATAAAGTTTGGAGGAGAAAGAATAATTGTAGTTACTGCAACGAGGATGGACACGAGAGAGCCACATCTCAGATACTCCCTGTCCAAAAAGAACATATGAAGAAACTAGTAGGTGAAGATGTTCAACAAGTGAATCAACTATAGGGAGATGACCCATTCACTTTGTTGAGTGAGAGATGGTTTTATTAGATATAGTAGCTTGTCATATTATTGTAAATCATATGTTGTGAAATGATTGTAAAAGTGATGATGTGTTTTCCATCACTTATGAAAGCAACATAATTATATTTTGGCCTATTTTTATTGATAGTTGGGGTATTGGTTTCTATTATTATGTACACTTGACCAAAGAGTGTGTTGTATAAACTCTTGGCAAGTATGGGGATGATTGGGTCAGGATTGGTCATGTAATCGAACATGTAGTTTGCAAAGATTGTATGACAGGGGATGCAAGTGTCAGCACATCACTTTTGTCTCTGAAGAACAAAGGTGAAGGAGAAGGAAGTGTAGTATGTCAGGGAACTTGTTGTGCAGACAAGGGAACACAATAGGTTGCAGATTATGGTCATTTTTTTGGAGGACCAAAATCTCCTCAGTGGGGAGGAATGATCCAGGTGGCTCCCGAAACACTCAGTGATCAAAGCAGGCTCAATAAATGCGCATCACAAGATTTTATTACCATGAAATTAGGGTGAGATCAAAGATCTCATCACAATATTTCCAATGACGCAAATGAAACCTAAATCCGACATCGTATGCAAAATTTATGGCCAGTGAAAATTTTGGTCAACTAGGCCCCTTGGCTAAAGTTAGTGGAGCACCAACTCAATTTGGAAGCCCGGTTAAATTAGCAAAGATGCTAAATTTGGTGGAAATTAATGAGGCAACATTTTGGCACTTTGTGACGACAGTTTTTGGCGGTTGGAATTGGTGAAGTTGTCGCCTGCTTAATTTTTCTGGTGACCCCAAAATTTTGGCCAACAAATTTTTTCCATATTAAAAAAAAACAAAATAACTAAACAAATTTACAATTGGCAAACGACCCTACAAATTAATACTGCCAATGCCCAGTTTTTTATTTAAACTCATATTTTCCACAAGGTAATAGGGGCATGGAACCCAATGCCGAGGTGCGACCCTGAGCGGGCATAACAACTAAGGAGATGAATCCTGATGTAGGGGAATATGCAAGGAATCTAAAAGATTACCTAAGGGCCAAATTTTGAAAGTTTAAGAAGCAGAATGACTTTATACTTATTTATTTAGTTTTTCATAAGGATCTCAATGGTGAAATCAGATTTATCATATGATCAGTAGATCTTCAATTAATTTGTAGAGAAGAATCTTTGTGGAATCACGAGGAATCTAAAAGATTCCCTGAGGGCCAAATTTTGACAGTATTAGAACCAGGGTTACGTTATACTCATTTTACTCAATTTTTCACAAGGAGCACACTAGCGAAGTCATATTTGTCATCTGAGTAGTAGATCTTTAGTCCACTTGCAAAGTGGAATCTTTGTGGAATCATGAGGAATTTAAAAGATTCCCTAAGGGCAAAATTTTGGCAGTTTCAGAACCATACCAACTTTATACTCATTTTACTTAGTTTTTCGCAAGGAGTGCAGTGGTGATGTCAAATTTTTCATTTGAGAAGCATATTTCCAGTCAACCAACAAGAGGGAACCTTTGAGATTCCTAAAGGTCTAGATTTTTATTGAAACAGCAAGGGGCCGATTTACAGTGATTTTTCACGTTTTTCCACCAGGAATTCAATGGAGCAATCCATTTCTTCAGAAGAAGTGTGCATTTTTAGGCCATCCTCAGAAGTGGAGGTATAAGGTGTCTTTTGTATATGCAAGTAATTTGATTTTTGCTAAAGATTAATGAAAGAGGTCTCCTTAAATTGGGTAGAGCCTAGAGACGTAGCCCACACTTTGTGAACTCCGTTATCAACCTATTGTGTCTTTACTTCTCATGGTTTTTGTTTATTTCCACTTCGTTTATGTATATGCATCTTATAGTTACATGCTCTTTAAAATGTGATTCTTTATGCATCTTTGAAGTGAAAAGATATGGATGAGTCAGGGTAGTGTCATACATAATGACCATTGCAGTTATCTCATCTAGTCGAAGACCCATGCATTGCTTAGTTCCTCATTTAACAATGCTTACATTTTGATGCATGGGAGGTACCCAGAGTCAAAGACCCATGCATCCATGAGCACCTCCCTCAACATTGCTTCACTTTTTTATGAATGGGGGCACCTAATTCAGTCTATTTGTCAGAAGTGCCCTCAATGGCATAAGCATTTATCATCATTAGCCATCAACATGACAACCGCTACAATGCTAACTTGACAATAATATTTCCAGTATGATTGTATTATTTAGTAACTAGTCATCATAATGAGCATGGGACATGCCGCCTTCGCATAGACACTTTTTTATCAGCATTCCTTCAGAGCATGGTTATCTTTTATCCGCAGTTAAGGTTTTTCCCTACTCATCTCCCCAACAAGTTATATTCTCTTTGAAGAAGTTGGTCAAACTCTCAGTGAACGCAGAAAAACATGATGTATTTTGGCTATATGTTTACTCCTAACCTCATACACCAGAGGGAAACTGTTAACATAGAAAAATAGTACACACATTTGTACAATCCAGATGGCACCCAAATTCATCCAAGAGAGCTTACAAATGAAGAATTTCCAATTGAAGACATCATAAAAAATTAAAAATTTAAGTTTTCCAAAGGTCTCAAGTATAAATTTCTCCTTCGCGGCCTATCCAAAAGTTGAAATTAGCAATTGCGCAACTTTTTCTTCGATAGCCACGCGGTCTAGAGAAAGTATAAATCAAAAATCCAAGACCACTCTACATACTTGGAAGATGGGATTCCCTGACATATTCTAGTCAAGGACAACTGATTTCGAGTCTCCCTAGAGATATGAAGCCCCCAAGGGATCCTCTTATCCTACTCATAAGTCATTTTCTCATTAATAGACCAAGAGAGATTGAAAATTCTATATAAATAGGCCATTGGAAGACCAAAAAAGGGCAATGTTATGCTGGAAAAATTGCTCCCAAGGAATCATGTGTTCCATTGTTGAAGAAGAAGTAGAGCATTGTTATGTTGGCCCAATTGTTTCTCAATAATCCAACATTCTAGTATGGAGAGGATTTCACCATTAAGAGAGCCTCAATAATTCTCTGAGAGAGAGGAGAAGCTTGCAAAGAGAGTGAGGAAAGGAACCTTCTTGTTGAAGATTTTGAGCACCATTGCTCAAAGAACTCTCTCCAAGTGTTTAGCATTCATCTATTGTATTCATCTTCTACTTTAAACATTCAATAAAGGGAGCCTTTTTCCATTAAGTTGTTGACTTGTTTGCTTCATCAAGCATTATTTATGTGTTTGTTTCTTAGTTTTTAGTTTCTGTTGTGTGTGCATTTTCTTAACCATTTACAATGCTTTTTTTACTCATGTTTGTCCACTAACAAAAACCAATTCTATCTGTGATTTCTTTGCAGGGAACAACCAACTGCTAAGAAGGTGTCTTTTGGTACCCCATAGCAACAAATACACTACCACATAAATATTGATTATGTTATAGCAATATCTAGCATGAGCATTTCTCCTTACTATAATATGATGACCACAAGAATCTCAAGCTTGCATTAGCATTCCTTACATTGCAATTTGGTGAAATTGACGATTCCTACTCTTTTCTCCTTGTTGGCATATTAACATGCTTGTTTTATACGCATGTTTCCCTTTGTTTTTTTCCCTAGCGGCGACCCTAAATTTGGGTTAGTGTCTTCATTCTTTCCAAATCATAGAGTCGAGAGAGATGAATTCCCAAACTAAGTTTCCCACCTTCTATATAAATTGAAGATAAGTCCTCTTATGTATAACCTTGTATGGTTTCATTTTCAAGCTGTTAATGATTAGTGTGTTGACCGTTTGCATGATATGTCTTGGTTACATGTGTTTATATGTTGAATGGTTGTTTCTTATCCATATGAGGACATGTGGGTGAATATGAGAATTTCATGGAGTTATTAGAATTATGTTAACATGTTGATGCATGAAGGGTTCACCCTTGATACTGTTGGGATTGCACTAGTGATATGCTTGGCCAGTGAGGATAATGTTCCTCATGGACTAGTTTCTATTATTTGATGAATGAATGTATGAGTTGAACCCTTTTATCATTAAAATGTTTTGTTTTGATATTGTTATATCCATGGTTGTATACTTTTTGTGATAGATCTCTTAGTTGCATCTAATCTTACTTGAAATATGAGTGTATGCATGGTCATGTTGAACCTATGGTCCTTATTTATCAGTTGTTTTTGGCTTGATGGCGTCTGAACCAGGTTCAAAAGTGTTTTAGCCAAACAAATCGCACACTACCGGCCCTTTCGGCAACAGTCTGCGGAGCACAGACTGAAGTCTCACCTGAGGTAGTATGGGAGGGTGCTAGAACTAGGTTTCCACACCCTAGGGATGTCTTGATGAGGACTGGATGGGTTGTGAACTGATCTGCGCACTTGCGCTACTCTCACAGCTGTCTGGCCTTCACATAACTCAACGACAGGGCACTTCTTAGATTCTTGTTATTAATGTGTTTATAGATCAGATCTAATTCTTAAGGTCTTTAATCAAGCATTCAACAGTTATAACGAGCGTGCGCAACCTTAAACCTTAAAGATGTGCATAAACTCAGAACAGAAGCATAAACATATATATCTGCGATCAAATGCACGATATTTCCATAGCAACTTATCTTTTATTAACTTTGATCTAGTACATTCCAATTCCACCTTGCGCACTCAGTTGCAGGGGTCCGCGCACACAACTGTGGACTCTATCAGGCCTCTGCACACACAGCTGCAGAGCCTACTTTAACTACTACTACCCATGACTCAGAGCGAATATTTTATTCACAAACCCATAATACATCAGATATTCACCAAAAAGCTGCCTTCTATCCTTAGAACTCTGCTCTATTTATACCTTCCCATGGTCTACAGACCATGGGTAGGCTGAATTTCTTTCTATTATTTTACATTATTTTCCGGCGAACAACCCTTTGACTCAACCCATTACAGTTCGCGCTCCATGCACTTCACGGAACCTTTACCATATTTTTACCCAAAATTGTGGGCTTTGAGCCCCAAAACCCTTACGTGGGGGACCCAGTGCCCAACAGGCCCCCAACACAATCATCGTGACTCATCCCGAGTCACTCAGCTGGTGCAGTGATCTTCGCGCGGAGGTTATTCAGCTGCTTCTGTGCTTCCCTTACCTCCACAAAACATTCTTTTGCATCTGCTGTACTCGTTGTGCGCGATCCTCCAATACGTCATTATCGACTTCACTTGCTTCTCTGAGTTCGTATACTACCTGTATGTGGGCTAGCCTTCCCTCAATGTTGGAAGTGACTGCAAATGCCTCATCAAGCCAAGGCTGGATGCATTCTTTAAGGACTGCTTCTTTCTGGTGAGCGACGTCAACTTGTGCCTTGAGAGTCTGGGCCTCCCTCATCTTGGCCAGTCACTGGGTAAGGGAAACCATCTACGCGGTCCCCCGGACATTATCATAGGCCTACTATAACTCTTGTGCTTCGGTCTCTAACCACTGTAATGTCAGATCTTCCCGTAGTGAAGTAACCATGATAAATGATTGATCTAACAAGCTGGTACACTCCTGTATGGCACGTGCTATTGCTTCCCGCCCGGATTGGATGGCGCATTGCCGCTGCTCTCTAACCTCTGGTGGTGTAGAGGGCTGTGCCTTGAGTCTCAGCTCTGCGATCTACAAACTGAGGTCAAACTGGATTTTTGTTGCTTCTTCCTTCGCTTCATGGAACCCACTGGCCAACTTGTGGATCCGTATGCCTATAGGTAAATCTGCCGCAATCTTTAGCTCAGGGGCACGAAAACACGCTTCCTCAACAATTTGCTCTAACTACCAATTCTGTGCTACTGCTTGATCACATTGGAGGCTGAACTGCTCAATATTTATCCGTTGTTCACTGAGCATTTGTGTTGTGTGTCCTTCCCTAGCGCAGAGTTCTGTCCTGGCTCCATCTTGCAGCTAGTATAATACCTCACGTGGAAGGGAAGCCAAGTTTAATCCAAGGCCCTTGAGCCGGCTGAGCGTAGCTCTGTCTTCTGCATTAGCCTTTGTCAGTGCCCCCTCTGGTAGCACAACAATATTAGTCATTTTAGCTTGTAGCATATGCTCAGTTGTAGATGTACCTGTGGTCCCATGGGTGGCGATCATTCCCTGTTGCGGGGCCTGCACTTAAATATCCTGGATTTGTGTCCTGAGCACCCCCAACACAGTCTGTTGCTCTGTCATTACTTCTTGGATTTCTTCCCTAGTGGCTTCACAAACCACGTCACCAATGTCATATTGGTCACCCTCAGTTAGTGTAATAGGCTCACCTTCCAACTTGGAAGCCTTGGTCTTCTTCCATGGCCCAATGTCTTCTGGTACGCGCATTCATTTCAATTGTGTTGCGGTGGTGCTTGGGTTCGCACCTTCTGTCACATTATCCATTTCTGTCTCTGTGGCCACGTTCGGGCCTCTTTCATCCTCTGTTGTAGCAGTCCCTCCTGCTATTGCCTTGTCTGTGGCATCATGCGTTGCCTCTCGGGATGCCCATACTTCCTCAGCGAGCTGTTCGTTCCACTTCTGCTGTGTTAGGAACTTGGTAGCAGCCTTCTGTTTTTGGATTATGGTCTCATCGCGCCTTATCGCATATGGTTTGTGCCACTCCGGTGGCCAGGTATCGAGCACCACAAAAATAGTGTCATCAATGGCAATGAAGGGAAGCGTGGTCCATGTCTGCTCTGGATCCTTGCATGCCCGAATATACACATGGTGCATATCCGCCTTAAAGTCGGCAACGTTCTTCACATTATCATATACCTCAGCAGATAGGTGGGGTTGCTGGTTGATCCACTGTCATATGCTCGCGTCCATCAGTATCCAGAAAATCTTGACTTCTCAAATTCTTGTGGCATCCTTCGTCACCCATAGCGACATGTATTTTGCTGCCTCTGGCCAATCCTAGTCCAGGGGAGGAAACTGACTATCCTTAGGCAATTCACCTGTAACCAATAGGATGGATAAGAGCAACCACGCGTAGTGGAAGGTCTTACCCTACTCCTGGGCCTCCCTGTAGTTCGTCAGGAATTTGTCATGGAGGAACTGCGCCCAATTGAACCGTACCCCTTCTACACATTGCTTAGCTAACGCGATGACCGTTGCTGGTACCTCATTGCCTCGGCATTTTCTCATCACTTTTCCTGCCAGCAATTGGGTAGCAATGCGGACCCCTTTGTCCTGAATACTAGTAATAACATACCCTCTCTGCTTTTTCTCCAACTTATATTTCTTTTTCATGGCTTCCGCAATTTTCAAGTCACCACTCGTGCCAACTATTTCCACGGGGTCCCTTCCTTCACAAGGAAGCCAAGAGATCCTATGAACGAGCTCCACCATGATGGGGATGGGTTTGTCTAGCCATAAGTACCCATCATGCACTAGGTAGAGCAGTTGCCTGATGACAAATATCGTGATGGGGAGCCGATGAAAATGCGGAATTTATAGGAGGTGGAGTAGCTCGACCTCCTCCACCCCTCGCAACCATTTCTGTAGTTGTAGTGTTGTAACAACCCCCTCCGTGCTTTTTTCCATCAATTCGCTAGTTTCCAAATGGGGAAACTTCTCATTATCCATAAGGTCACAATCTTCAAATTTCATAGTGGGAATGCGACAAATCGTCGTTCCTTCGAACAGAACCCCTTTAGGGAGGGACGAGGTTATCAGTGCGCTTTTAACGACATCCAAATCTTTAGATCCTTTCCGTGGAGGGACATACTTAGGTCTATTTGGTGGAGCCTATACTGGCTGGATATCTTCTTCCATTTCTTCCTCTGGTTCCAACTCTTTTAAAAAGGTTGGAGGATCCTCTTCCTCATCATCGCTCTCAATAGTAACCGTTTTTCCCTTTTCTTCCATCGACAGTTTTCTAAATCGCGGATTTGGCAGAGGCATCCGGACTAGTCCTGCTACCTATGGGTCCTTCTTAGTCCATGGCATCTGGAGTGATTTAGGGATCTTGGTTGTACCCTCTATCTGTGGCGTAGGGTTCTGCGTAACGTCCTTGGTTATGGATATCATCCTAATTAGGGACTCTTGCATATCCTTCAGCAATGCTTGAAACCATGTAATTTCTCTCACGACTGCCTCATTCATCATGCTCCTGTCTGCTTGATAACGGGATGAATTAATATGCAAAGTGCCAAGGGTTGTTTGGTGATAGGCCACCTGTGCTTTATATGCCTCTTTGAATTCAAATTCGACCGTTCCCCCCTTTCGTGGCTCATTAATGCGATTTTGGCGGTAGATCCATTCAACCCTGTGTCTTAATTGCCCGCCATCTGCTCCTTGGTGTCTTAAATGGGACATCTTGTCATGAACAATATCTGCAATGGTCACCTTCCATCCTCCCCACGCGGCAGCGTAGTCCCTTGTACGTAGACACGTTTTGTGCTTCATACTGATTTTGCATGCCACGTCCGAGCTGTGCAACCCCCCTACAGACTCCTTTATAGTCCCACACCCTCTTCCAACTGCGTGGAGCACTGAGACTGGGCCTCCTACAAATAGTCAGGTGGTCGCACCCCTGGTGCAGGATTTCAATTTTCCTGCTAGCCCGGGCTGTGGGCACCTTTCAAGTACCTTTGTATTTGGTAGCCCCTCGCACTCTGCTGTATATGGTACACTCCCCCATTGGTGCAGTCGTAGCCATGATAGCAGGGTCACAGCTCATTCTAGTACCGTAGTAGGGCCGACCAGGTCTGGTCCCCTTATTCTTAGATTCGCGCAGCCCGCTTGTGCGACTCCTTCTCAGCCATGCCCATTATTCATCGAGTCTGTGAAGTTTCAAGCTCCCGCGTCGAATGGATTCCTGCTATCGCCGAATTCCTTTTCCCAGGTCCTTGCATTTAGTCTGAACTACAGGGGTGGTGGTCAGGGAAATTCTCTCTGTTTTCCTAGCTTCATCATGTCTGACCACGAATAGGGTCATCTTCGCATACCTCGTTTTGTTGATGGTACTATAGGCCCATCAAACCCCTGGTACATGCAGATTTAGTTCGGGCGATGGTTGCATAGCATACGGTTGCATTCCTTGTCGTAGGTGGGTGCCCAAACCACTTCATCCTAGCTGCCTAGACCGCGTTCGACGCTGAGGGCCTCCAACCCATACATGCTGCTGCCTTCTATATTCGTGCTCGTTCCAGCTAATATTCTAAGGTGTACTCCACCCTTGTGTAGTTTTCGTGCATAGCACCCCTTTTTGTGCACCATGCCGCTTCTGCTCCATGATTGTAGTTCCACAGTGGTCTACGACTTCCTCCCCATTTGTTGTGCTGTCATCTGCTAGTAGTTTCCTTACTTCAGTTGTAATGCATCGCAGTGATCTAATCATCATATTACAATTTAACATTGTTACTTTGTGCAATCAATTCTTCCATCACTCTATCTCTTCATCAAAATCCGACGTGCAGGAACTGTCATGCTCCCATGAGATTCTCCTGTCTGCTGTTGGATTCACCCAATCCTAGTCTTGCGCCGTTATCTGGTAGATGTATTCTAGTTCATTGTCACTATCCTCATCGTGCACAGGTTCAGTGTAGCGCACTCCTTCGGTTGGGTCCAGCGGGACTATTACACGGAGCAACTTTTTCTTGAATATCATCTTCTGTCTTTTTAAGTTGATGAACCCATTCATGTCCGTGGCCTAGTCTATTCCTAGCAACGTGGGGTATGGATTACTGTCATCAACAATTTCTATTACCTCAAAGTCTGTCTGCATACTTACGCCTTCAATGTCCACTGTCACCCCTTGCAACCTTCCCATTGGTAAGATCTTTTGTTGGTTGGCCATTCATAGTTGAATAGGAGACAACTGCAGCGCGCGCCTGCCCATGCGTTCCCACGTCTGTTTCGGTAATACATTCGCATCTGACCCCAAATCCAGGATTACCTAATCCATCTCATACTCACCAATTTGCACCGTCAAGCATGATTTCCAAGTTTCCTGACCACACGTGGCTCTCTTGACCCTGCGCACCTAGTGATAAGCTCTTGTAGTCCCTTAACTGCCTTATTGTCGTGTAGCAGCTTCATACATGTCTCTAAAAATGTAGTAAGCATGGAAGGATTCAATCCCGGCTCAAGTTGATCCTTACTACCTGAAGTAGAGGCTTTCGTGAAGCTCTTCTTAGCTTCCTTAAATGTTTCCTTCACATGTTCCATCTCAGACTCAGGTTCCTTTGTAGGAGCCTCGCGAACCTTCAAATCTTCTCCGGGCTGTTTCCTCTTATCTTCCCCTATAGTTGCACCACTTCTGAGTACCATGTTTATGCTGGGGTCCTCTTCGCATGGTTCAGACCTCATCATTTGGATATTTTGAGTTGGAGTAGGTTGTAGTACCCCTTTCTCGCACATTTGGGCGATCAGCGTCGGACAATCTACCATTTCATGATCAAACTGCTCACAGTACGGACAAGATATTCTCGTCGGGTTGGTACAATCGCGAGCATAGTGCCCTGACCCTCCGCAATTATAACAGATCAGCTGTCCGCACCCTCGTCTAGGTCCCATTCCTCCTCTCCCTCATCCGTGTCCTTGGAATCCACAGTGTACCCCACAGCTGGATCAAACCCTCGCGTTTCAGTTTGCATTCGATAGGCTGGGGTCCTATCCATCATTAGCTCATAGCTTCGACACGTTCGCTCGTCATGACCCACTAATCTACAAAAGTTACAGTATAGTTGCTACGAAGTCTGGGTATACTTTTGCAACAAGTGATAGTTGTTTGTCACATGCTTTCCTCCTACTTGACAAATCGCGCACCAGAGTGCGGGTGCCACACTTGGCCCTGCTTGTACCTCTAGCCTCAATGGCATCGGTCCCCCTCCCGCCAAATAGTTCGTGAATATAGGGCAGTGATCCTTGTCGTGACCTTGGCCTTTGCAATTGATACACCACACTTCTTCATGCGCCTTTGGTCGCGGTGCCCTATCTTGCTTCATGATTTGCATCTCCAAGCATAGGTTTTGTAGTTGCGCGTGGATTTGTTGAACTCCCAACCTAGGATCATGTATTGGAGTTTCATGCAACCTCATCGCTATCTCTAACGCTTCAGCCTGGGTTGATATGTTTTGCTGTGACAGTGCCATCCTTAGGTGCGATGTCAGGGATGTCATAAAATAGGCACGATGTTGTGTGTCTGAAAGTGTCATATTAGCCTCACAGATCATACTCTTCAGGCACTGATCCAGATCCCACAGAGTCTCACCTGGAAGCATCACAATTTCCTTAAATCCGATGATTGACTGAGTTTCTGATTTTGGTCAGCTAAACTCTTTGTTCAATGCATCCTGGATCTTCGCTATTCCGACATTTGGATGATCGCTAGAGTGCTTGATATACCACATCAACGCGCGATCCTGCAGCGCACTCACCAAAGTAGCCTTTTTAATGTTATCATCCGTAACACCTTGGGCTTCCCATACTGCCTTTACCACGAACCAGAACTGATCTGGTTCCTCATTTCCTACGCCTCTAAATATGGGCAACTTGATTGCACTCACCATTCCAACCCTTAGAGGTGGTGGGGTGGGTGAAGATGGGGTTGATGTAGGCGAAGTGGGTGATGGCATGGATGGAGGTGGTAACTGTGGAATGCACTGCTTTATCAACTGGACCGCACTTCTCAGAGAGAACCCAGTGAGCTCCTCCTCGCTTTCTCGTGAAAGTGAAATCAGGGGACTGTTCTCTAATCCTTCAATCCCTTGGTAGCCTCTTCCGCTCTGTGTTATCCCAGACATCAATGGATTCGCATAACACGTTTTTCACATAACAACATTTTAATCTAGATATTCAGCAATTTGATGTACTTACCTCGCAGTCCCTTGAGAAAACGCCGCTCCGCTTCGGTATAGCTCACGGTTGTTTCTATCGCGAACTCAGTGATAAACCCTCCTATTATCCGATCCAGCTAGTGATCTACTACCCGTGTGATTTTATCTTCAGATGCCTCCAGTCGACGCACTAACTCTAGAGTCCACACTAACGGTTGATCAAGTTTGAACCTTCCCTGACTGTCAGCTAGCATCGTGATCCACTCATACAGTTTTGACGAGAAGAATGCGAAGAAGATCTCATGGATTTATGTGTATATATAGCGATCTAGCCACCTCTTCTTAGATATCTGTGAAGTTTTGTTTCCTGTACCACGAACTTGTGAAGCTTCTGATCCAACCAATATTCAATCTCTTTCTTCATAGGGTTCTAGCATTCCAACATCAGACATCCCTTAGGCAGATCCTGGTCCTGGCAACGGAACCATTTGTTGGCTTGATGGGGCCTGACCCAGGTTTGGAAGTGTTTTAGCCAAACAAATCCCACACTACCGACCCTTTCAATAGTCCACGGAGCGCGGACTAAAGTCTCACCCGAGGTAGTATGGGAGGGTGCTGGAACTAGGTTTCTGCACCCTAGGGATGTCTTGATGAGGACTGTATGGGTCACGAACTAATCTGCGCACTCGCGCTACTCTGCAAAACTATCTAGCCTTCGCGTAGCTCAGCGATGGGGCACTTCTTAGATTCTTGTTATTAATGTGTTTATTACAGATCAAATCTAATTCTTAAGGTCTTTAATCAAGCATTCAACAGTTATAACTAGCGCGCGCAACCTTAAACCTTAAAGATATGCATAAACTCAGAACATAAGCATAAACATATAGATCTGTGATCAAATGCACAATATTTCCAGAACAACTTATCTTTTATTAACTTTGATCTAGTACATTCCAATTCCACCCTGCGCACTCAGCTGCAGGGGTCCGCGCACACAGCTGCGGACTCTACCAGGCCTCTGCGCACATAGCTGCAGAGCCTACTCTAACTACTACCACCCATGACTCAGACTTACAGACTCAGAGCGAATATTGCATTCACAAACCCATAATACATCAGATCTTGACCAAAAATCTGCCTTCTATACTTAGAACTATGCTCTATTTATACCTTCCCATGGTCTGTGGACCATGGGTAGGCCGACTTGCTTTCTATTATTTTACATTATTTTCGGGCAGACAACCCTTTAACTCAACCCATTACAGTTTGTGCTCCATGCACTTCGTGGAACCTTTACCATACTTTCCCAGAATTGTGGACTTTGAGCCCCAAAACCCTTACGCGGGGGACCCGCTGCCCAACAGCTGGTCAGGTTGATAGAGTCAAGGGAGGTAGTTTCCCTAATTGTTTGCTTCTCTGTTCCTTTAGGAGAATCACTCTTGGAAGTGACTCTGTTTGGTGGCTTTCCTTGAGGTAATGATCATCATTTTTTCATGAGGATTTCCCCTTAGAGATCAGTGGCCTTGAGGAGCAGCTACTAGCCCTTGGAAACCCTTAGAAAACCCAAAAAATCATGAATAAAATTTGTCTCTAGAATACACTAAAAAGCTGGAAAAACAACAAAAATTCTGAGTTTTGACCCACAAGTCGTAGGTCAGGGGCTGGGAGCCCAACTTAAGTCAGAAGTCATGGGTTGACCCAGTTTTAAAAGGTAAATTTATTGGTGAGAGATGACCCCGACTTGTTTGGAGGTTTGGGATTGAAACCTTGGTGTAGGTCGGGGGTCGGCATGTTAGATAAGTAGGTGAAATGGAAATGGGCCTTTGCCTTGACCTAGTTCAGGCCAACTTAGAAAATGCTGAAAGTTGGGATGCATGTAGTTCATGAGGTCAGGGGTTGGGCTTGATATTGGAAAAGGAAATGGGCGTTGGTGAGTAGGGTCAACCTTGATTTAGGTCAAAGGTCGGGGGTCAGGCCCGAAAAAAATTCAAATGTAAAGTTCTTGAAAAAGGGAAAGGTCAACTTCTGACTATTGGCCTAGCCCATCTGGCATGTGGCCCATCCACAGTGGTGATGCCACCAATCACTACCACATGGGCCAATCATAAGCAATGGTATGCAGAGGGAATGGCCCATAGTCTCCATGTGGTCCGGAGGTCCCATCCTAGAGGTGCACAAAAGAATAGTTAAGAGAGTGCTATGATAATGGGATCGGGGTGTTGTGGTAGGTTGGTACAGGGAGGATACTGAAGAGATGGGCCCCATTTTTCCATAAGCACATGTCATTAGACCCACTAGTGGTTTTGCTAGGAACTAGAACTCACTTTCGAGGGGCACCCTTGGTGGGATTTGAAATGAGATTGACCCTATCGGAGGGAACTTAGGTCGTCAATATGGTGATTTGTGGTTTTTCCCAATCTGCCCATTCTAAGGGGTGACCCTCCCTCATAATCCTATTCTCATTACCCTGTTAGATTTACGTGTGATGGCTCCACTGTTCAAACGTGCTGAAATCCACCCAGAACCTGCACATCTTTTATGTGACATGGCAGTAGGCCAGCGTGGCAAGTTACTATTCACCCAAGGATTAATGTATGTTAGGACCCTTCAACGGGAGGCACACGACATATATTATGCCTGCATAAGGAATTAAGATAATGGTGAGCATATATATATATATATATATATATATATATATATATTATATATATATATATATATATTTATATATATATATAAATTAAATAATTTGAGCCCTCTTTGGAAGGAGGTGTGATAGGAAAAATGAACCTAAGAAAGAAAAAAAAAATATTATCCCATTCCTCTAACTTTACCCGTGGAGTTGAGAAAGCAAGTAACCACTCCACTGGGGTAAGTGGGTTGGTGTTGTTACAAAAATTATTCCAGGTGAGGAGAGCTTTCCTCTCAAATCCCCATGTCTCATAAGGTGGAGATGGTATTTCTCATAAATTCCCGAGGGCTAGGGTTGAAGATATAATCCGAAGAAAACTCCTAAAAGAATTCTAAAGGCTCCCTATTGTGTATTGTTTTTCTTTTGGTTCTAGAGTCCCTCAATCGGGGTTGGAACCACAACGTCTCTATACACTGTGTGACGTTGTGTAGTTGGAGGGAGGAGACGATAGAATCTCAGGTTTGTGGACCAACTATAGGTTACATTTAAATCCCTTAAACTCTGAAATCTTGCTCGAGGGTGATAGTTGCAAGTGAGACTTGGATGCAACTATCTACGGTTGGGTGGAGAGTCATAGTCCCAGAGTCAGTTGCCTAGGAATTCACATATAAGTGTTTTCTTCATGTATTCCACTAACAGTGATTCAATGATACATTTATAGTTTGAACTATGTCGATAATGCTTAAGAAATACTTGTATTCTGTTACTTACGTGCGTGACCAATATGATGAGGTCATTGTCATAGAAATGCTAGAACATAGCATGTGTTAGTTTGGTTATGTTACCTACATTGAAAATTTTATTGTTGTAGTAATTGGAATTTATATGCAGAATGTTGTTTCCTAATGATTACTTGTATTTTATAGTGGCACCAATAGAAGCTATTCACCAGGGCCAACTCGGGATTACTTAATAATTATCATGAGAGTTGGTTGTAATGGGATGAGGATAATTCTTGTGTTAATGAAGTATAACTTCAACCTATTTTGATAATATGAGTAAGGGGAAGGCCTATGGAAATCAGTCTACAATAACCTTTTTAGTAACCTCTCAGAACAAGAGACTATCATGGTAGCTAGAACGTGTTGGTCATGTGTACCAACTTCTTGCTCTACGAGTGTGGAGGTGCAAGTATTACTCTATGACATATGATGCACTACCTCCTATTTAATACTCTTGTAGATAGAATACATTCTCGTGCCATTGGTGAGGTGGAGTTTTTTTTTTCGCTCGAGAGTCATATGTCTCATGAAATTGTGAAAAATGACAGAGGATAAGTCAATGGTATCATGAGACTTCACAACAAGGCTTAACAATAATTTCCCTCAACCATTTGAGATAAACCCAATTAAAAATTTATTACCTATTTATTTTCACATACACATCTTTATACAACAAGTACAATTAATATAGAATATAGAATAATACTATATATATATATATATATATATATATATATAGTGATAATTAATGGTAGGTTTTTTTCAATTTTTAGAATTTTTACTTTAAGGTTTTTAACTATTTTTTCACATGTATTTCAAACAACAAAAAATAACAATCTCAACAAAATTTGTATCACCATATTATAGCAAAAAAAAGGAAAAAAATAAAACAAGTTTAATATGCAACGCTGCTACTTAGTACCTGCCTATGCAAAAACTAATTGATAATTTTAAATAATAATAATAATTTTACTAATCATTTTTAAATATATATAAATTATATGTGTGTGTCTGTGTGTGTGAGGGTTTCAAGAATGACCAATGCTAAAGGGTTTGGAAATACAGGGTTTGCAGTGATCTATAGCTCAGATCTAGAGAGTTTCCTAATCTTGTTGAAACTAATCTCAGGGGAATCCTTTTATTTGTAGGTTTGAAACTCAAATCTTGTTCTATTACTTGTGAAAAGGGTACATGATAAGATACACATTCCTCATGAATTCCTTTGGCTCATTTATGAAGGATGACAACTTTAGGATCAGAAGATCCTCAATGAATACGACATTTCCAAGGATGTCAAGATTTACACGGTAGTAAGGATTCAAGATGGATCCAAAGGGTGATCTGAATGGAAAAATTAGTTTTGTTGTGATAAATTCCTCTTCAGAATATGTAAAAGTTCTTAAGGATTCATGAGGTTAATTTCAATTTTTAACATGAGTTTTTGAATGTTTTTAAGTAAATTGCATGTACAAATTAATATAAACATCTAACTAAACAACAACATATAACATACATGAACATCACCAAAAAAATATCACAACACATGATGAAGGAGTTCACCTCGCCTAGGCTACGTCCCCTTGGTCCAACTTCCAATGGCTTGGCCCTCTCTATTATGCTCAAAAGTGTGAATACATCAGTTTAAAATGCTCAGATAGCTCTGAAACCTATTCCAATGGCTCCAGAATGCCCAAAAATTCCTGTTTAGCCTCTTCTTGCTCCTGATTTGGTAAAAAACTGCCTAAGTTATGGCTTTCCCATGTTTTGGCACTAATCGCACCACAAACTCCACCAAACTCAGCATTGACCCTACAAATCCACCCCAAATTGTGCTAATGGAGTGCCATTTTGCCCAAAATCTGGCGCTTTTTGTGGGTGCCTTAATTCGGCCTCCAAGGCCTTAACTCCAAAAAACGTGGTCGTGTGGGGGGCCACGTGCCCGGGTCTAAGGCCAATGACCTGACCTCACCGGTCGGGGCTGCACTCCTTCCGCAGTGGTCATTTGAATGGCATCCACCCAAGGGCTGGCCCTTTCCCTGGATGGCATGACACGTTAAGTTTAAATATAAGCGGAAACCATAGTTTAATAAGAACTAAACATATGGCGCATTGGTAATTGGCTTGGATTGGTGTTTGGAGGTTGCGGGTTTGACTCCCGCCGCTGTTACTCAGACCTTAACCCGATTTGTGGTGGCCCTCGAGATGCCACGTGGAGGCCCCTGGTTGGACCACATGGCAGCTTGTGGTTGGCCACCAACCATCCAATAAAATTCGTCCAAAACTCCACCTAGGCACCTTCCACGTGTCAAACCGCAATTCACTGAAGGTAAGATCAGTCATATGCACAATCAGACTATCACATAGGCATGCCTAGTTAGTGCCACGTCAGTAGTATAGACTGCTGACTGGGTTGTCTGCATTTTTTTTAAATTTGCCTACTTAGGAAAATGAACAGAACATGTGTCTGGGATCATACAGAGTCTGTTTCGCGTGAAACGAGTTGTGATAGATTCAAGATGATGAGCAATACAAAATTGTTTAGGTTCCACATCGATCCGACAACTTTGAATTTTGAGCAATTTTTTGAGCACTTGATCATTCCTCCCCACTAGAATCCTTTTGGACCCCAAAAGATCACTTTTAGTTGTTCAACAGGTGAGGCTACAGTTCCCTCACCTTTCCAATCTCGATCCATTTGGTTTCAGAAGGATTTGTTCCTTTGATCCCCACATGAAGGTAATCCACATTCCCTTGTTTTGAAGACCTTGTTCTTCTGTCAAGAATGGTGTCTTGCTGTAGTTCATCAAGGTATTTAGGAGAAAATTCTTCAATGGAAGAAATTTGAACATTCTCTCCTTGATCTTCAATCAAGAGAGGCTCATACAACCTTAAATTTTCCACATTAAAAACAACATAAATTTGCATATATGAAGGCAAATCCAACCTAAAGGCATTGTCACCAATCTTTTCCAGAATTGTGAATGGACCATATCTAATTGGATTCAACATTTTACCTTCTCCTTGGAGCCTCTCTTTGCTAATGTGAAGACAAACTTCATCACTGACTTGGAACTTGTGATCTACGTGATGCTTGTCGTGGCTTGCTTTGTACTTTCCTTGGCTCTTTTCCAACTGTTCTTGAACTCTTTGGTGTACCAATTGGATTTTTTCAATGAACCTTCTTGCTTTGTCTATGTCACTGTGACCATCAATAGAAGCATACTTTCCAAAAATGAAATCCAAAGGAGACTTAGGCAAGTATCCCAAACATGCTTCAAATGGCGATGCTTGAGTTGAAGAGTGCTTGGCCTGGTTGTAAGCATGCTAAATGTAGCACAAATTTTCATCCCACAACTTAGGATTCTTGATACAAATCCCACAAAGAAGATGTATCACTGTCCTGGTCACCACCTCGGTTTGACCATCTGTTTGCGGATGAAATGCTGTACTCTTTTTCAATTTGGTGTCCATGAATCCCCATAAGCTTAACCAAAAATTCTCAACAAAGCGAGAATATCAATCACTAACAATGGATGTAGGCAATCCAAAATGCACCCATACATTCTGAAAGAATAACTGAGCAATTTGTTGAACTGTAATTTTCTTTTTACATGGTATAAAAAATACACATTTTGTTGAACCTATCCACAACTACATGCAAATAATCATGACCTATTTTTGACAATGGAAGACCTCATACAAAATCCATAGAAACACTCTCCCACGGTTGTGAAGGTACTGGAAGTGGTGTGTACAATCCTAACTTCCTATTACTAGGCTTACTCACTGCACATAATGAACATCCTTTAATAAAATGTGACACACATTCAAGCATACAAGGCTAATAAAAATACCTTTGTAGATGTGCCACCATCTTACTTACATCGAAATGACCAGTAATAAGAGAAGTATGTGCCTCTCTTATAATGCTGACTCTTTCTCCCTATGGAATACAAAGCTTACCAAGAGGGTACAACAATTTATCATGCAAATGATAATCCAATTCCTCTACTTGGTTACCTTGACTCAAGCTTGCATAAACATCCTGAACGTCATTGTCTAATGCATATTTCTCAATATAAATTTCATGAAAAACAAAATTATGCTCAAGTAAAGTAGCTGCACTAATAATAGGCCTCGAAAGCATATCAATAACTTTATTTTAGATAGCTTTCTCATACCTTATTACCAAGCGGAATTGTTGAAGAAAACCCATCCACCGGAAGTGCCTTGATTGCTGCAACTTAAATTGAGATTGAAAGTATTGCAATGGATGATGATTAGTGTGAATGATTGTTTCCTTACCCATCAAGTAATGTTTCCACTTTTTCATACTTTGCACCAATGCATACAATTCCTTATCATATGTAAGATAATTAATCATTGCACCATTGAAAATTTCCGAATGAAAACAAATAGGCTTACCATGTTGCATGAGGACTGCACCCATGGTGTAGTCACTAGCATCAGTCTGGATCTCAAATGACTGTCTCAAGTCTAAAAGTGCAAGTAATAGAGCTGAATTGATCTTTTCATTCAATGCATCAAAGGTCTTTTTCTGTTTGCCTCTCCACTGAAAAACCTTTTTAACACTAGTCAATACATGAAAATAAGCTACTATAGAAGAAAAGTTAGTAATGAATTTCATCCAATGTTGGCCTACTCCCAAAAAACTTCTTACCTCATAACTGTCTTGGGCCTTGGCCAATTCAAAATGACATCATCCTTGGAGGGATCTATTTTCAACTCACCTCCTCCAACAATATGACCCAAGTAAACTAAAGAAGTTTTTCCAAACTCACACTTTGACATCTTTAAATACATCTTTCTTTAAGACATCAAGTAATTTTGTCACATGCATGACATGTTCATCATGAGATTTACTGAAAATTTAGATGTCATCTAGGTATACTATAACAAACTCATCAATAAATGGCCTCAAGACATCATTCATCACACTCATGAAGGTAGCAAGAGCATTACATAACCAAAAGGCATAACTAGCCATTCAAATAAACCTTGTTTTGTATTAATGTTGTCTTCCAAATGTCTCCTTCAACAATTATAATTTGATGGTAGCCACTCCCTAATCCCAAGTTAGTAAAATAATTTTAATCTTTCAATTGATCAAGTAAATAATCTATTCTAGGTAGTGGGTAACGGTTCTTTTACCGTAATCTTGTTCAATGCATGGAAGTCCACACACATGCACCATGTTCGATCCTTCTTTGGCACCAAAACAATACGTGACCCACATGGCAAAGAACTTGGCCTGATGATCCCTTTATCCAACAAATATTCAATTTTCTTTTTAATTTCTTCACTTTCCATCACTAACATGTTGTGCATGCGAATTAGGAAGAGGACTATCTTGTTGCAACTGTATCTCATGTTGGATTCCTCCCTTGGGAGGAAATCCTTTTGGTTCTTGAAACATCTCATCATATTGGTTAACAACATCAACCAATTGAGATTTAAATCTTGAGACACAACTTTGAAAAGCTTCATTATCAATATCATTTTTGGGTTTGATCATTAGAAGCACAAAATTATTGCTAGAATTCACTTGTCTTTTCATCTGCCCCGCATTAACAAGTGAAAGATTTAGTTTCTTGCTATGGGATCATCCAATGTATTCTACTCCATCTTTGAACAAATGGTATTTGTTTTCATGTCTATCGAAGATAGATTTTCTTTCATAGAGATACGGGATGCCCAAAACTATACCACATATGTCTAATGGCACAACATCAAGTTCCACCTAATCTATGAAATTTGCAGTAATGGCGAATTTCAGTCTATACTTTCTAGTTACTTGCAATTGTGTATTGTCACACACCCATCCTAATGGGTATGGCCTATGATGTGGAATGGTTTCCTGGTTTAAAATTTTGACAATGTTTTCAAAGATGACATTGGCTTGAGAGCCACTATAAAAAAGAGTATCAATTTTGCTATGTGTTGAGATTATCCTTATGTGAAAAAGTTCTATCCTCTTATTTTCATTTGGAGTTTCATTGTGTAAATTTGAAGTACAACTGCTAACAATGGATTCTTTTCCTTTCATACCCATGGTTGTAATTTTAGTTTCATCACCCGAATCGGATCCCAAATCCCGTTGATTGGTTGCAATTGTCTTTTGTTTTCCCTTGTTGTTGAATTTCTTTGGTTTCATTTCAAGATGAAGCTTCCAACAAGGAGCTTCATTGTGACCCTCTTTGAAACAATGCTTGCATGTTATTTTCTCTCCTTCCTTCTTAATGGATGCATTTTTCTTTCCTTTCCCTTTGAAACCCTTTTCTTTTCCTTTACCCTTAAATGGATTTTTACTACCCTCTTCTAGAGTATTTTTTCCTCTTGCCTCAAGATGAGTGGCTTGCACACACACCTCATATAGATTATTGGGATTAAACATAAGGATAGTATGCCTAAGGTAACTGTGTAAACCCCCTATATACTTCAACAATGTGTCTTGTGGTTACAAATCTAAACCTAACATTGGAGACCTTCTTCTAAATTCTTGGGTGTAATATTTCACATTTTGACCTTTAAGTTGTCTAAAGTTCTGCCAATTCATGATGTCTTTCTGCATATATGATAGAGGGTAAAATTGTCTTTTAATTGTAGCAATGAAATCAGACCAAGAAATTGAGATCTTACCATGTTTTGTTATATATTCTTGTGTCTTGGCTTCTCACCATACTAGTGTTGCACCCTCCAGCATCAAGGAAGCTAGCTAAATATTTATGTCATCATCTTGAAGGTTTTGAATTCTGCAATAAACGTCCAACTGACGAACCCAATTGTCAATCTTCTCTGCATTCACTTCACCATTATACATGGGCAGTTCAAATTTAACATCAAGTTTTAATAGGGGTGTTTACCAATTCCTTTTGAGGTATTTTGATGAGTATGAGTAAGGGTTGTATTAGTAGAAGAGGGTGACGATGTATGTGAAGATGAAGATGAAGATGATGGTGGAGAGGGTGGAGGTTTACCTCCATTTCCATTACCTCCTCCTCCCAAAGATCCTTCTCCTTTTGGAGGCTTGGAGCTTTCACCCTGTAGTCTGGTATTCCTCTCTTCATAGAGTACTTTCACCATCTCTATCATGTCAAAGAAAGCATTCCTAAAGACCTTCTCATCTTCTGTCATATTTGCAGGCTCTCCTTCATGTGACATGCTCACTGAAGCTTCAATTTCAATTTGAGGTAGAACCTGTGGTGGAGATTGTGGCAACCTTTCACTCCTTCTCCTTGACCCAACTTCAGGACCTTCAACCAACTTTCCTTCTCCTCTCTTGAGCTTCAACCTTGTAAGCATCACATTCACTTGAAAATAGTTAAATACTCCTTGCACAAAGAAAACCAAGAGCTCTTATAACAAACTTGATCTAAATGGGAAAATTAGTTTTGTTGTGCTAAATCCTCTTCAGAATATGTAATAGTGCTTAAGGATTCATGAGGTTAATTGCAAGTTTTAACATGAGTTTTTGAATGTTTTTATGTAAATTACATGTACAAATTAACATAAACAAATGACTGAACAACAACATATAACAAACATGAACATCAGCAAAACAGTATCACAATAACACATGATGAAGGAGTTCACTCTGCCTAGGCTACGTCTCCTTGGTCCAACTTCCAAAAGCTTGACCCTCTCTATTATGCTCAAAAGTGTGAATATCAGTTTACAATGCTCAATTAGCTCTGAAACCTATTCCAATGGCTCCAGAATGCCCAAAATTCCTGTCAAACCTCTTCCTGCTCTTGATTTAGTCAAACATTGCCTAACTTATGGCTTTCCCAAGTTTTGGCACTAATTGCACCACAAACTCCACCAAACCCGACACCGAACCTACTAATCACCCCAAATTGTGACAACGGAGAGCCATTTGCCCAAAATCCAGCACATTTTGTGGGTGCCTTAATGTGGTCCCTAAGGCCTTAACTCCGAAAAACGTGGTCTTATGGGGGGTCATGTGCCCGGGGCTAAGGCTAACGGCCCGTCCCTGCGGGCTGGGCCCCCACTCCTTTCGTCGTGGTCGTTTGAACGGCATGCACCCAAGGGCTGGCCCTTTCCCCGGATTGCGTGACACGTTAACTTTAAATATATGGCAACCATAATTTAATAAGAACTAAACATATGGCACATTGGTAATTGGCTTGGACTTGGTGTTTGGAGGTCGCGAGTTCGACCCCTGCTGCTCCTGCTCAGACATTAATCCAATTTTTGGTGGCCCTTAGGCTGCCACGTGGTATCCCCTAGCTGGTCCATGTGGCAACCTATGGTTTTCCACCAACCATCCAATAAAATTCATCCAAAAATCTACCTAGGCACCTGCCACGTGTTGAATGGTAATTTGCCGAAGGTCAAATCAATCATGTGCACAGACACCCTACCACGTAGGCATGCCCAGTCAGCACCACATCAATAGTATGGACTGCTGACTGGGATGTCTACATTTTTTTTTAAATTTTCATGTTTAGGAAAACGAACAGAACATGTTTATGGGAGCATACAGATTTTGTTTCATGCGAAATGAGTTGCACCGATTTAGGATGATGAGAACTACACATTATTCAGGTTCCACACCGATCCGACAACTTTGAATTTTGAGCAAATTTTTGATCACCTGATCAAAGGGTGAGGTGCATACACCTTAGCCCCATTGAGATTATTTAAATATTCTCTAAAACCATGACCTCCTTCAACAAACCTTAAAGATATTTTGATATCTACATTTGTGTTGGAGCAGTTAGCTAAAACCCCCTCTCTTGAGGTGAAAACTATTGCAATCAGTTTCATAGACGCAAATTATGAACATAATTCACTTATCTATTATTTTAATGTTTTATGGCCTTCTTCATTGGCTCTCGAGGAGTGGGTTCACCATAATTGATCTCTAGATGTTACTGTTCATTTATGCTCAAAAGGATCTTTTATTTTTATTTTTCAGAAGATAGATGACTAGTAGAAGGTTTTTTATCAGGGACCCTATTTTTAGGGCTGACTTGGTCTCTCCCTTCAACCCTAGTTCTAGATTTTAATCCTTTATCTATGTCAAATATGGAAACTCCATTATAGGTGAGGTTCCCTAATTTTCCCATCAATTTAATACATCCAACTGCCTTAGACTATTTGGGAAATTTAATAGGTGACTTCGTCAAGATCGATTTATAAAGGATTATGAAATGAATTCACACATTTATTTGCATTTGTGTTGAAGTGGACCTCAGTAAATTTTTTCCATATAAAATCCTCATTAAATGGGGAAATAGGTTTTATTCCCAACCGATTGATTATGAGAATATGACTTTTTACGGTAGATCTTGCTAGTATCCCAAACACTTATAAAATGTTTTCCTATATTCACAAGGAACCTCTTCACACCCTGAAGCTAACAAAAAAATTATGGATGGAAATATCCAAAAGGATCCAATGGTTTTATTGTAGCGCTATAACCACCCTCCAAAATTTTGGCCTGCACCCAAATTTGGAGCCTCCCTTGAGAGTTTCACTTGATGACTGCGCACACTCGTGTTCACTCTGTGAGCCTGTGTGAGTCTTTGCATCCACCTTGCTTGTTCATTTCATCCATGTTTCTACATGTTGGTATCGAAGTCATGCTTGCGACCATGTTCTAGTCATGCTCAAGGTCTTTGCTTCGTGTGTACATGTTGTGTTTGCAATAAAATCATTTGTCGCACTCACACACGGAGTCACACTTATTGTCGCACAAACATCATCATGGTCAATCAATGATCAATCACAAGTGTCGCGCTTATCGCTCACACCGTCAGTCAGTCATGTTGAGCATGTGTGTCTCGATGGTTTGGGTCATCTCGTCGTCAATTCATGTTGGTGTGTGTTTGCAAGATCACATGTGCATGTTTCAATCGTTCACACACTTAGTCATTTTGCTGAAGTTTCGATGACCAGACTCCCCTCTGCCAGCCGGACCATCACCCCGCCATCGACTCGATCGACTGTCACCCAGACCAACGCAGAAGCACCAAGCAAGTCATTTCAAGCCACGCTGCTAGCAAGCATATCAATTAGCCTTCAAGCTAGTCAATCGGTGGATTTGACCCGACAGCCAGCCTGGGGCTCGTTCCCCTCAAAATTTGAGCAGAGGCTGCAAACCTTACTCGCTCCACTGGCTGGGAAAATTATGCAGAGAGGCTAGATAGACACCCAGTGCCCGTCCTTGTCTCCCCCAGAAAATTGTGTAGTTTTTCCAGCGAGTCCTCCCGACAGTCGACCGGTTGCTCATCCAGAAAATTGTGCAGACTTCATGAGAAGGCCCTCTCTTGCCCAGTAGTCTTTTAGCTCAGAAATTGCACAGAGATGATCAACAGGCTGACCTCCCAGCCTCAGTGAAGTTTCTCTCACTAGCAGCTCCCAGTAGCAGACTGCTAGTTCCCTCTAAGAATTGCGCAGTTCTTGCTGCCAAGCTCTCGATAGCTGACTGATAGTTCCCCTCAGGAATTGAGCAGTTTCTGTTACCATTGACCCAGCAACCATATGCCATTTCCCTCCAAGAATTGCATAGTTTTTGCTGCCGAGATCCCGGTGTTACAGGGAAAAGTGTCTATATAGAACTGCTCTATCCCACTAAGGTGTGACAGCTGCCTTAGAAACAAACAGAGAAAAGCTACTTTCGTTTTTCCTTTATGAATTATAGATAGAGAGGAATAGAAAGACCAACCTCTGTCTTGCGCTAATCTCCCGATTTGATCCCTCTCTTCTTTGATAGTCCTCAGCTACCTGCTCCCTTGCACGCCCATCTTCACAAAGTACCTGTAAGATCACATAAGCATAGCACTATACAAAGACATGGATCTATAATCATAAACAATCTAGGATTAGATGTAAATTGACCATACAAATGTAGCAAGCATCAATGACACAAAAGCATGGAGGAAAACTCAAATAGCTTTTATTGATAAACAAGAAAAGAGCCAAGAGGAGTTACAACCAGTTGTTCTGACCCAGCATCAACCTCCCAGCAAAGAAGCCCCTCTTCACCTCAAACAAAGCTTAGATCACCCAATAATCTGATGTTTGTCTCAAGAAACCAACAACAATTCCTTACAATATGCAAAATTCCCGCCTCTGGATCTCTGGGATGAGGGATCCATATATAGATATCTGTAAGGGGGATGAGTCAGCTTGTGATTTGATTAGTGTCTTCTCTTTGATAGTTCTTGCTTCCACTTGGAAACTGATGGCCTCTTACTCATCCTTGGTTGAGTTCAGTGAGGCAAGTGTCACAGGAGAAGATTCTGGAAGCTTCCATTGCCTCTCCAGCTCGCGGAATGACACTGCCATTTGTCATTTCTCACCCATCGCACCCCACAGAAGGGACTTTTGAAATGCAACGCACCCTCACAATGTATTTAGGTGAGATGCAACGCACTTAGCCAGTGGAGCAGCTGCAATGATCCTGTTTTGACCAATTCTGAGCAATTTCTCATGGAGAACTTCTGGGAGAAGCTGTAATTTGTTGACCTTGTTCCTTTAGGGGTTAGAACAACACTTTTAGGGACTTAGGAGCCCTTGGTTTATGGAAATTTCATGCTTGGGGTTGTAGGGCCCAAAAATGTCTATAACACCCGGCCTATTCCTCCGGAAAATTGCACAAATCCTATCTGCCAATCCTCCCTGCAGACCGACCTATTCCTCCAAGAAATTATCCAAATTTGGGTCTCAAGCCCCAATTCTCACTCGTTCTGGAAAATTTGCAGATTTTTCCTACGTTGCCTTCTTGCTGCCCAGATTGTTCCTCCCAAAATTTGCGCAGTTTTGCATTCTAGCCGAGCCAGACCTCGCGGATAGTCATTGTCGACTCGAAATGCCCATCTCCATCACCTAGTGACTATTGCGCAGTTTTCATTAGCAGTACCTGGAGCCATCATCCCACCTCTCAACCTTGCTACCTCTCCAGGTCACCCGCATCCGAAATGATCATGTGTCATGGTAGATTAGGAAGTTTTTGAATTTTATGTCATCTCATCATGAGTGACTGCAGGTACAAGTACACTAAAAAACAAGGCGTGATGACTAATGGGATGAACATGTAGAAGGACAGGTTCACCAACAGACGAACGAATGATGCATGCAAAGAGATGTGCTCGCAAATGGATGATCATGTAAAGATGTGTTCATGGACGGATGGACAAGCAAACATGCAACATGTCCTGACGAACCGACAAACAGATGAACATGCACCTTTCACGAATAAATGATCTTGTCAAGCCTTCCAACATACAAGCAAGGCACAACATGCCAATGCAACATCAAGTGAACCAACGACCATCGAAGACTCTGCGCACCTTGCCATGAGGAGGTGAAGCTGTGACACACCATGAAGACATCCATTACTCAGCAGCACTGCAGCTCGACATGCACTCCAGTGACAACATGAATGTACCATCACTGTCATGTCGAGTAGTGTCATGAGACATGTCATCCACATCTCTATTGTGGGCCATGTTGTCAATTAATGTAATGTAACGTGGAAATTGAAGAGACCCACTTGTTGTACAAAGAGTCATGTAAAGTCAAAAAGTCATGGAAGCCAAACAATCATGAGGGTAGTCGAATAGCTACAAGGGTCAGTTTCACCCTTGGCTATAAATACCCCCTTATTTGTACATGCAAGGGTCTTTTCACCTCAGCTCCTCCCACATAGCTAAGAGAGTTTGTTATCTTTTTTTTTAGGAGTAAGCAGTGGCTCCAACACCCCTCACAACGGGGTTAGTGATGTATGGTGTAATGATGTGTCTTGGAACTTTCGATTAATTCAAAAGCATACTAACAGGCCAACACGTTTGCACACATGTATTGTATCTATTGTAAGACTAATCTTCAACACTTGTAATGCACATTTCTTGAACCTGTGTTTAACATTTGAACTAATTCACTTGTTGTAATACACATATATTAATGAAAATGTGTTGTATATGCTGTGAACGTTGTCTCGCCCTTGTAGACTACTCTCCCAACATCAGACAGACCTTTCACATAGAACTTGATATAACAACCGTTGTACTCGTCTGGACTAATCCACTGAGTGTTATACATGTTATCTTCCCTTGTGTGTTGTGACTGCCGCATCCGTGTGGACTATTCTGCCGGAAGCTGCGCATGCCCTGTTGTGTTGTGTGTTCCTAGTAGAGTTGGGACTTCTCCCAACCAACTTGGGAATCACTCCCACACTCTCCCTCTGTGGTGAACAAACCTTTGACAAAAGTGACACTTACACTCGCCACACATGTGAACCTTAATTCTTGAAGACAATGTAGACCACTCTCCTGTGCTGACAAGCAAGAGTTGAGGCAAATCCTTAAGATAATGGAAACTGGGCCATCGTACTAGTTGGGACTCCCACACCAAACAGTGTGAGGTCTAGTTGGGACTTCATACTGGGGTGATCCCCTGAATGTTGGCGGATCCAACACTGTCAACATTTATGGTGCAAGAAGGAGGGCCAAATGACAAGCTGTGTCCTCTCATCCTGTTTTGAACCCTTGCATATCTATCATGGATTCTTTCACTCTTCTCCCTCCACGATGTTTTTTGAATCACGAAGATGTCACCATCTTGAGGGATATTTTCAATCACTTGTCCACTTACACGTATGATGGTGAAGGTGAAGTGGCCTAGCTTGAGTTCTTACATGACTTTCTTTCCATGCTTCATGAGGAAGATGGATGTTCTAACGAACAGGCCAGTTTGTTGCTTGCATACACACTTCGCGAATCCCCACGTCGGTGGCTGTGCAACCTACTGGCTGATAGTGTGCACTCGCTTTAGCACTTATGTGATCTCATTGAAGACACTTTCTATCATTTTGATCCAGAACATCTTGACCAAAAACTGTTACAACAACGGAAGGCTCCGCTGAATCAACTGTGGATTTTTGGTAGCGCTTATGTGATTTGAAGTTTCAAGTTCCGAAGATCCAGATGAAATTTTTCTATCTTTGGGACCGATTAGAGTATTGCATTAAGAAATATAGTCATCCCAAGAAGAAGCTTGAAATCAAGCCTCACTTAGTATTCTTTAGTGATGGAGATGTGCAATCATAGACAAATGCGATCACTGTCACAAGTGACTATTTGCCATCCCCTCATCAAACAGCTCTGCCACTGCGGAGTGATGTTGAGTATCATGCTTACATACCTGTTTAGCTGTCACATCCTCCCAACATCACTTCGCTTAAGTTTCACGTAGATTTGGTTGTGAGTCTATCGAGTTGTGATATGCATTTTGTTCCACAACCTCCGTCTTCACACTCGGTTGTTCCTCTGGATGATACTTTCTTGTGTTCTTCCATTCTGGACTCTACACTTATTGTGAATGAGGAACAAGCCACTGGCGGAGTTGGTTTTTCACAACCAACATGCACTATCATTCATGAAGAGTATGACTGGGATCTTGAGCATCCACACTCGACGAAGGATGACTCCCTTCCGTCCGAGCCCCCTCCATTCTTTCCTGACATTTTTGGTGAACCTACCATCCATGATTTTGCGTGTGTATCTTCATCCATGGATGCACCCATTGTTGATGACTCCCATGATACATCGTATGTCAGCCCATCATCCAACTATGGAGAGGACCAATCATTCATTGAAAATCCACTTGATCTTTCATCTGCTCTTTCCGGAAACACAGAGCGTGAACAACCTTCCTTCTCATCTACCCCTCTGTGTGATTCATCAAACCATGAGGATGCCGACCAACATCCTAAATTTTGTGATCTTGGTTTTCGTGATCTCTTCACCTCACCATCCGATCACAATGTGGATTCACTCATTGTTAATCTGTCTAAGCCGCTGGTCTATAAAGATCCATCTATCAATGAAGTCAAAACCTTACAAACTATCGAGGCACTTTAACCCGAGCCGATGGTCATGTCAGGCTCTTGTTGTTTTGAGGTTGGTTTCACTTCTGGTCAGGAAATTATTCAAATAATCAAGGCTCCTCATCGCTCATCTGTATGCACTCAAGATGAATCTAACATTCAGATTTTTCTTCCTCCACTCGAGCTACATGATCCCATTGCTCATGCATTGGAGGAATCTCACACAGTAAGCACACTTGCGGAACGTAAGTGGTCTAACTTTCTCACGTTTGCTTGCATATCATGGTCAAGAGAATGAATACACTCAACATCTACACATAGTGTAGTGCAACACCATTACAAGTCCACAAAGCGCATGACATGCACTTTCACTATTTTTTGTTCTGTGGACGCTTATAATCTTGGAGTGTGTTTTTTTTCATTGTTATATCTTTCACATTTGTTGGTTCAAACAACTCGGTTGCTCACAGACCAAGCCTTCACCGACATGGGTCAACTAATGCGCCAGTGGTTGCATTGGAAATATCACTTCACGTGAGCAGGCCCATGCACTGTTAGCTTAGGAGTAAGAGTAGTGTTTTCTTTCAGTTTTCTTGCTTGCATTCTTGTTTGCTTTCTTGCTTTGCATGTTTGTTTGTTTGCTTGCTTTTGTGTTTGCTTACTTGCTTTGCTTTCGCTTTTACTTCTGATTTTTCTTTGCTTTGTTTTTTTTTCTTGCTATTTTTGTTTACGTTCATTTTTTTTCTTGATATATTACTTTTTTTATGGAAATAAGTGCTACCAACTCCCATGTTCTGGATTTTGAATAGAGTATGTGGTTGAGATAAGAAGAGACTTGTGACACTGCAGCACTTGGCCAATCTTGTGTCTGCCTTCTCTGTGCTTGGTTACAACCTTCGGTTGATGAAGTCTTGACCGAAAATATGAACCATTTGCAAGGTAAGTTTTGGCCCAACCATGAACCTATGTCCACATTGGGAAGCCCCCTGCCTGTACTCAGTATTCTGCTCTATGTGTTCAAGCTCATCCAACTAGTAGAAACAGAGAAGGGGAAATCTAAACGAGCAAACCTATGACAGAGGTCTTACATGCTTCTGTGAAGGAACAACCTCTTCTACTCTCAGCAAGTTTGGATCCCTCTTCTGCCCCAAGAATAAATAAGTGCCTATGCACATTCCTCTTGAAAAATACAAAGGCGAAAGAAGAGAAAGGCTTCCTGCGCAGAGAGGTGAAGCATGCAACTCCACTGGGGTACTGACTAGGCTTGTTGGTAGTGGAGAAATGTGTGTGTTTTTGTGTGACTTCGCTGGGTACTATCCAGGCCTACTGGCAGCAGAGAAACACTAGAGATGAAAACTTATACTCTGAATTTTCAATTGGCAAGCTAAACTATCTTTCCCGGATTCAAAACAATGTGATCAAGCTGAACTTTTGATTGTGTTTGACTCAATTGGAAAAAGGCAAACCATGTATGTCCATGGGGTAAGTGGGGAAGCTGGAGTAACCCGCATAATGATTCAATACTCCCGAGAGACCAAGGCCCTGTACTATCAATGAACCAAAGCAGAGAAGCTGGAGTTCTACCAGTGTATTGCAAAGTGTTGTAGCGGCTACAACCACCCTCCAAAATTTTGGCCTGCACCAAATTTCGGAGCCTCCCTTGAGAGTTTCTCTTGATGACTACGTACACTCAGGTTCACTCCTTGAGCCTGTGTGAGTATTTGCATCTGCCTTGCTTGTTCATTTCATCCAAGTTTTTGCATGTTGGTATCGAAGTCATGCTTGCAACCATGTTCTGGTCATGCTCAAGGTCTTCGCTTCATGTGTACATGTTGTGTTCGCTATAAAAGCATATGTTACACTCACACACGGAGTCACACTCACTGTTGGACAAGCATTGTCATGGTTGATCAATGATCAATCACAAGTGTCACACTTGTCGCTCACACCGTCGGTTAGTTAGGTTGAGCATGTGTGTCTGGATGGTTTGGGTCGTCTCATCGTCAAGTCATGTTGGTGTGCGTTTGCAAGATCACATGTGCATCTTTCACTCATTCACACACTTAGTCATTTTATTGAAGTTTCGATGACTGGACTCCCCTTTGCTAGCCGAACCATCACCTCAGCATCGACTTGATCAAATGTCACCTAGAACAGCATAGAAGCACCAAGCAATTCATTTCAAGTTGTGCTGCTCGCAAGCATATCAATTAGCCTTCAAGCTGGTTGATCGGAGGATTTGACCCGACAGCCACCCCGAGGTTCATTCCCCTCAAAATTTGCGCAGAGGCTACAGACCTTGCCCTCCCCACTAGCTGGGAAAATTACACAAACATGATAGACAGACACCTAGTGCCCATCCTTGTCTCCCGTAGAAAATTGTGTAGTTTTTCCAGCTAGTCCTCTCGATAGTCGACCAACTGCTCATCTAGAAAATTGTGCAGTCTTCATGAGAAGGACCTTTGCTGCCCAACAGTTTGCTCAACTCAGAAATTTCACAAAGATGATCAACAGGCTGACCTCCCAACTTCGGTGTAGTTTCTCTCGCCAGCAACAGACTCCCAGTTCCCTCCAGGAATTACACAGTTTCTACTGCCACACTCCCGGCAGCTAACTGGCAGTTCCCCCCAAGAATTGCGTAGTTTTTTGCTGCCAGTGACCCAACATCTAGTTGCCAGTTCCCTCCAGGAATTGTGCAGTTTTGGTTTCCAAGATCCCAGCCCATTCCTCCAGAAAATTGCACAAATCCTGTCTGCCAATCCTCCCTTCAGCCCGACTTGTTCCTCCAAGAAATTGCACAAATTTGGGTCTAAAGTCCCACTGCCCATTCATTCTAGAAAATGCACAGAATTTGTTTGCCTTGCATTCTTGTAGCTCAGACTGTTCCTCCCAAATTTTGCGCAGTTTTTCCTTCCAATCGAGCCAAACCTTGCATATAGTCACTGTCGACTTGGATTTCCCATCTCCATCAGCCAATGACTATTTCATAGTTTTCATCAACAGTGCCCATAGCCATCATCTTGCCTTGCAACCTTGCTGCCTCTCCTGGTCATCTGCATCCGAAATGATCATGTGTCATGGTAGATTAGGAGGTTTTTGGATTTGATGTTGTCTCGTCATGAGTGACTGCAGGTATAGGTACACTAAAAAACATGGCACAACGACGAATTGGATGAATGAAGGGAGGACATGCAGAAGGACAGGTTCACCAACATATGAACGAATGATGCATGCGAAGAGATGTGTTCGCAAATGGATGATCATGCAAAGATGTGTTCGCGGATGGACGAATAAGAAAACATGCAAGATGTCCTCAGGCAAAAAGGAATGGACGGACAAGAAAACATGCAAGATGTGCTCACGGACGAACAAACGGATGAACATGCACCTTTCACGAAAAGATGATCCTATCAAGCCTTCCAACATACATGAAAGGAGAAATGTGCCAAAGCAACATCAAGCGAACCAATGACCATCGAAGACTCCACACACCTTGCCATGCGGAGGTGAAGCTGTGACACACCATAAAGAAATCAATCACTCAGAAGCACTGCAGCTCGACATGCACTCTAGCAGTAGCACGAATGTACCAACACTGTCATGTTGAGTCATGCCGTCCACATATCTACTGTGGGCCATGTTTTCAATCAATTTAATGTAACGTGGAAGTCCAAGAGACCCACTTGTTGTACAAAGAGTCATGTAAAGTCGAAAATTCATGGAAGTCAAACAATCATGAGGGTAGTCGAACAACCACAAGGGTCAGTTTCACCATTGGCTATAAATACCCCCTCATTTGTACATGCAAGGTACTTTTCACCTCAACTCCCCTCACATAGCCAAGAGAGTCTGTTATCTTTTCTTTGAGGAGTAAGCTGTGGCTCCAACACCCCTCACACGGGGTTAGTGATGTATGGTGTAACGATGTGTCTTGGAACTTTCGCTTAATTCAGGAGCCTGTTAACATGCCAACATGTTTTCACACATGTATTGTATTTGTTGTAAGACTAATCTTTAACACTTGTAATGCAAGTTGCTTGAACCTATGTTTAACATTTGAACTAATTCATTTGTTGTAATACACATATGTTAATGAAAATGTGTTGTATATGCTGTTTACGTTGTCTCACCCATGTAGGCTACTCTCCGGACGTTAGATAGACCTTTCACATAGAAATTTCTATAACAACTGTTTTACTCATGCGAACTAATCCGTTGAGTGTTATACGTGTTATCTTCCCTTATGTGTTGTGGCTACCGCATCCGTGTGGACTGTTCCACCGAAAGATGTGCATGTCATGTTGTGTTGTGTGTTCCTAGCAGAGTTGGGACTTCTCCTAATCGAATTTGGACTCACTCCCACCCTCTCCCTCTATAGTGAAAGAACATTTGACACAAGTGACACTTACACTCATCAAGCACGTGAACCTCACTTCTCGAATATCAAGCAGACCACTCTCCTGTGCTGACAAGTAAGAGTTGAGGCAAATCCTTAAGATAATGACAACCGGGCCATCGTACAGGATGGGACTCCCACACCCAATGGTGTGAGGTCTAGTTAGGACTTCATACCAGCGTGATCCCATGAATGTTGGAAAATCCAGCATTGTCAATAGGTTCTAAGTCCATCATGGCTCACGCGTCAAGTAATCCTTAGAATCTGAAGACTCCTGATGCCGACATTGCACTATTGATGTCGGCACTGCTCTTGCAGACCTAATGTAAACTCATGATATGCCGTCTCAACCATCAGGGAAGGGAGCTCAACTGTCAATTAGTATGACACAAAATTCAACCATAATTTTGGTATCTGCAAAGAGTAGGAAAAAATGTACCCACAAATAATACCATTCAGATAGTGACAAGGAGCCAAAAAATATGGAAGCACTTGGCAATGGAAACATCTCAAGGAAAGGAGGTGGTTGTCTTAGATAATCCCTCGAGTTAGATAGACGTTCGAAAGAGGAAAGGAAAGAAAGACAAGCCAATGTACAATCTTGGAGCTTAAGTATAGGAAACAAAATTTTAATGGGGTGTAGTGTTATAAGGGGAAGATTGATGTACGGTGATGTGTTGTATTTCATTTTTGATGCATTATATATATATATATATATATATATATATATATATATATATATATATATATATATATATATATATATATATAGATATATATATATATTTCCTAAGAAAAAATCATAAATTCTTTCAACCTGAAAACCAAGAAACAAAATTACATTTTGCAAATGCCTGAAAGCATTCGACCATATCAGTCTTTCGACCAATGCATAGAAAGAGAGAAAAAGAAGAAGCAAAAATTACATAAAATTGTCGGGGCTAAGTGTGATAATAATCAGTTAGTTTCCCCTTTTTCCCTTTCTTTTTTTCCACCTTTTGCCAAACACCTTGATTGGGAGCGACTGGTACTATTTCTAGTTGGTTTCCTTCCACCTTTGGGGGAAATTCTTTATCTGAATCCAAACTCTCAGATATATGGGTTCACTTTATTCTCCCTACTTTCTTTTGAAGGGGTATTACCATCCTTTGCTACTGTGCTACTACGATATCTGCTACTTCTTGAATGTTGTCATTTTCCGTATGCTAATTTTCTAGAGTTTGGATCACTGTTAAATCGATGGATTTTTCGGCAAAGATCCTTCCGCTTCTTTTCTCCCTCCTCCACTTGGGAGCTATGTTGATTCTATGCTTTTGCTTGTTGAATATTCTCATCCATTTCTTCATCTTCGTCATTTGAAGAATGAGGGTCTAAAAATTGCCATCCCTTTCGCTTTTGTGATCTTTCCTTTGTCCATGTTTTCACTTGAGCGGCTGAATTATGTAACTGCCTTGTCTGATGACAGATCTGACACCTAAATGTAATATTTTCAAAGCCTAGCCACTGTGTCCACTTGAAATCTTGATGAGTCAGATGGATGCAATCTGGTAGGCCTTTTCTTAGATCTATCTCCATGTAGATGCGGGAAAAAGAAAAAATACCTTCTTCCATTCTTTCTTGATCCATCTTTAGAAATATTCCCAATGGATTTCCAATGCCTTCTAAGACTTGACGGTGCCAACAAGGAAGCAGGAGATTGTGCAACCTTACCCATACCAACATCTTTGTAACAACCGTAGTTGTGGCATCAAAATATGGAAATCAAGTGATGAAGAGACCTGCCCTTCCCCAAAACCATGGTCCTTCATTTATGTTATAGTCCAGATCTATCTGATTATGAAATTGAACCACAAAATATCCCTTTGCACACAAGTATATATCACGATTCTTAGTCCAGTTGAGGTAGATCCATTGATGTAGATCTTGAGACTTGGGCCAAAAGCCATTAAATCAGTAGATTAGAGCTTTAGCTTAGAGAACAATGAAAATCTCACTCACTTCTGTCAATTTTACTGATAGATTTTGCGCTTTCTCTATCTTCTCAACTAGATAAGGCCATGGGATAGTCAAATTTTGGGTTTGTGTGGAAATTTTACCTCTCATTACATCCTTGAATGAAGTTGGACCATTAATTGTTGATGTTGTTATAGGTGGAATGCTCGATTTTGGGGCTGCACTGTGCAATCTCAAATTTATGATGATTGTATAATTGTGATTGATGTCACACTCTTTCAATTTGATGGCATCCTCTTGCATTAATTTTCCCTGCATAAATCAACCTTTGAATATTTGTTGGAATACCCAACTTTTCTTGAATCTTCTGCTTAGGATCTTGTATGAGATCCCCAGCTGAAACCCTCATGAGTATTGATTTCCCAATGAGAGTTTTTACAAGGATTTGAAAACGAGCCCCCATCGCCATATCTGAGTTTCGACTATTGAACTCTTCTAGATCTGTTGGAATATATATATATATATATATATATATATACATGCTTTAATATAATTTTAAATTAATATAATATTAAAAACTAAGATAAAAATTTAACATAATAAGGGCTTCTTCATAATCTTTTGCCAGATCAAATTTTTATTATCTACAACTGGATTAAGAGTTTATATATATCAAACTTTATTTTGGATTTGAATTATACATATCAAATTTGATTTTAAATTAAAAAAAACTAATTGCTCATATAATAGACTAGAAATATACATAGGGCTAGAGATTGTGTACCTATCTTGTCAAGAACTTAGATAATATAAAAATGTTATAAAATAAAATTGAAATAAAATATTTATGATTTTTTTTTTTTTTGAAATAAGTTATGGTACCGACCCATGGTATTGCAACAAAGCCTATTTAAAAGATAATTATATCCATGGTACAATGAGGACAAATATCCATGATTAAGAATCTTGTTGTATTGTAAGTATAAAGTTTTAATTTTAAAAAAATTATTAAATAAAATTAAAATAAAGTATTTATAAAATATTTAGATTTTGAAATGAGTTATGGTTTTTGGGCATGTGGTATTGATAAGCCATGGTATTGGCCCATGGTATTGTAACAAAGATTAAATTATTATGACACTTGGAAAAAAATAAAATATATATATATATATATATATATATATATATATATATATATATATATATTATTTTTTTTGTTTACAATTCAATTTAGAACCACATAAAAATAGCCATCAACCAATTAGAAAAAAAATTACATTTTAAAAAATTAAAAATTATTTTTTAATTTTCAAAATATTCAACTTAATATTTTTTTTTTTTCAAAACTTTAATAAACTTCATAGAATCTGTTTGAAAATTTCATAAAGAAATATAAGTTACCTTAGACAGGTATATTAAAATAGTTAAACTTTACCCAAATACACATAGTTTTCAAGTTTCTTTTCATGGAATCATGTTAATTATGCCTTCTTTATCATCACATATATTATCATGTTTATTATGTCCTTTTATCTTTGCATACACTATCATGATTAATATTAAACCTTCTCTATCTATTACCATACACACACACACAAAACATGTTAGGGTGTTAAAAAAGACGCATACACAAATTTAAGGTACTTATTATTATTCTTGTTTGTTCATTATGAGTATTAAGATTTTATATTAAAATTGTTGTGGCTGAACAACTAGGATTTAAAAAATATGTTTCTTTTAAAATATACTCTAAACTACAATAGATGAGACGACCACGCAAACACTCTACAATTATTATTCTTCTTCTAGGCTTTTCCAAATCTTCATTCTCTTGACCTTCAATGGTGCCCGTGTTGTGGGGGGAAGGGGGAAGGAGGCCCCTCCTTCATAAATTTTGTAACAGGAAATACAAATCAATCGACCCCATGTAAATCCAACAAGCCCGCAATTCCCAAAAAGAAATTGCAATCAAGCGCGAATACATCAAACCCTCCTAATAATGTCAACACATCTACTGCATCTACAACTCTGATAGTTAATAATCCAAAAAAAGTTGTGGTTCATGTCTTCCATAGATAGTGAAATTCTGATAGTTAATAATCCAAAAAAAGGTTGTGGTTCATGTCTTCCATAGATAGTGAAATATTATTATTGGAAATATTCATAGAAAAAATACGCATAAAAGTTGAATACACACGAGAACTTGTTCTAATATATAGATTTGTCGGTCTTTGGCCCTTAGAAAGAAACCTGCTCAATTGGATCTAAGAACTAGACATTCAAAGGGGATCTCAATCTCAAGTTGGGTTCCAAGGGTTTTTTATGGCCATACTCATTAACATATAAGACAAATATTTAATATTCTATGGAGGACCATACTTTATGAATTCAGTTGGTCTATTCATGAAGCCATGGGTTCAATGATTTAATCCAAATAAAGAAGACTTCTCCTCAACACAAATATTTATCTACCTCTATTCTCTTCCCCAGGAATTCTGTGATTTGAACATCCTTGAAATCATTGGCAATTTTATAGGTCATTTTTTAATGATCTGAGATATAACTAAGCAAGGTTGGTATACTTCTTTTGCACGTGTTTTCACTTACACATTTCTGAGCCCCTTTTAGCTAGTATTCATTTGAGTAATGAAGAAAAAATATGGGAACAAGCAACAATTTATGAGTAAATACCATTCATATGCCGAAAATTCCATGAATATGGTCATCTATTTTGAGAGTCGCTATAAAACCATTTTCAACAAGCTACACAAGAAATTCATCCTTTGGATCAACATGGGTTTACCAATATTACCAATAGAAGGAAAATCACGAGATCCAAAATTTTCAACTGAAAAAGGGAAGAAACAAGTACATAGTACTTCAACGACTAGAATAATATGAGATAACAAATGGAGAGAAATGACAAAAGATGGCACGATGTGGGAAAATAAGTTAACAAAATTCCCAACAAACAAAAACCATACATGAACAAGCGGACAAAAAAAGGTTGTCATCAAGGTGTAGAGATGGAGGAAGACACCATATCTCTCTAATTTGGAGGAATTAGAAGAAATGAAGCTCCATAATATTGATCTACAAACCCTGTCATATTAATGGAGAAACAAATATCTAACAACCATCTCTGAGGAGTAGTTATAAATCATAGTAGAGAATACCTCAATAATCAAGATTTGATTCTTCACCATGCTCAAGAACAAGGTAACATCCCTTTCATACCTCTTTATCTTCTTCTCATGTGGTTAAAATAAAGTCTCCAAAGGATCAAATGAACATACCAAAAGAACCAAAAAAGAAAGGTTGTAAAAGCAATAGCCAATTACTTTAGGATCTGGGAGATTATTTGGCGAATATTAGAAGAGTTTCACTAATAGATGACATCTTTCAACCCTCTTCCCAATGTCATCAATGAAGTTCATATCATGGAATACAAGGGGTCTCAATGGGAAATCAAAACAAAGACTCCTAAAAAAATAAAATCTATCAAGAAAACCTGCACATTAGGCTTTTCTAGGAAAACAAATGTTCTCATGAGTCTCTTAGCAAGTTACTAAAGTACATATGGAGAAGCTATGATTATATAGCCCATGAGACTCGAGGAGCATTAGGAGGCATCACCATAATATGGAAACCCTCATTAGTTACACTCCATGATTCCTTTTTGTTTCCTAGAATCTTGACTACAAACTTTTAGCAGATTGGATCAGTCAATTCAAGATTTATAACAATTGGATATGGACCTAGTACTCCGGTTAACAAGAGAACTTTCCTTTGGAATCTCCACAAAATTTCCAAGCTTATAAGGAATAAATTTTAGATATTGGGTGGGGATTTCAATATGATAAATAATCTTAATAAAGAAAGGAGGGCTAAAAATCCTTGATGAATGGGGCCTTTTGTTTGAGGAATCCATCATTGACTCAAAAACACAAATAATGGTTCATTAACTTGGAATAATAAGAAAGAGGTGTCTCTCAAATTGCTTCAAGGCTTGGTTGTTTCCTTGTTACAAAGTCCCTCATTATTTCAAGCATAAAATTTGAAGTTTTCATCCTCCTCAGTCACAACGTAGACCATTAGCCCATTGAAATCTCATTAGATTTGATTGGTAGTCCCAAAAATAAGCCATTCAGATTCAAGGATTTTTGGTTAAAGCATCTGTTGACGGTGCTGGACCCACCAACATGTCACGGGGATCTCCCCGGTAAGAAGTCCCAATTAGACCTTAGACCGTTTGGTGTAGGAGTCCTGGCAATGGGTCGTATGGTAATTCCTTGACCGGAATTTCACACAGAGGCAAGTAAGATAACTATGTCAGTAGCAAGGGTGTGACCACTGTAGTGAGTCAAGGAAGGTGCATGACAGGTTCTAAAATAGGGCCCCTTAGCAACGTGTAATAGTACTTAGCTGGAAAGGGAACACACGAGTGAAGATGCATCACAAGATGGAAAGTAGGTCAACCGAAAATCCAAAGTGATGGTTAAAGCAACAACACATCTGCAACAAGATTCATATAATTGCATAGAAAACAGTTCATACACAACTACGTAAGTTAAACAACATACATTGTTAAAGCAACTAGAAAAGTCCAACTACAATAACAACATATGCATGAAAACGTGTTGGCTCTTATTATATAAAGAAGTGTAAGTTCCAATCATACAATACATCCATGTAAACCCACTAGCCGCAATAGTGGAATGTTATAGCCACATCTTCCTGCTCCTCCAGAGAGATGTACTAGATCTGTGTAGTGGAGAAGCCAAGGTGCATTACAATACTATCCAAGCTTTATCCAAGATAGCCTTATCGGAAGCTTGGCTAACCAAAAGCCTCTACAATGAGTTATGAGGGACTATTTATAGCAAAGGGTGGGGTGGCCCCTGACATTCCCCTTTGTGACTATTCAACTACCCTCATGACTCTTCACCTACTCTATGACTGTTACATCCACTATTGACACTTGACTTACACTTGACATGACTTAACATTACAATGCACATGTACCCATGTGAACACAACTGGCTTGAGCAAGCCAAACTAGACATCACTCTGACTTAAGCAGCCATGGAAGTCCAACTCCTCAACACCTTCATGCTAATCGACAATAACATATTGATGCCAAGATCTGTAGTCCTTGATGGTGTCCATGTGTTCTGCGGTGAAATTTGTCTTAAAACTGACCTTTGCCTCCATAGCATCTGGGTACACTGCTCGGGCTCCTCTGTCCAACTCATTTGAAATCATGCACATCATTGTCCTCAAGGTGGTCTGACCAACAACATACTTGTGCATAATTTCTGCATTGATGGGAAAGTCTGGGCTAGTGGAAATGCGCATTAACTCATCAAAGTACGAGTCAAGCTCGAGTTGGACCTGTTTCTTTGTCTTCACCTAGGTGAGAGTCCCAAGTGATGGGATGGCATGTGTACGCACCACAAATTCCATACTTTTGAATACTCATGCATGGGTAGCCTGTATGCTAGTGATGAATTGCGGGAGTTCTTCGTAATTTTGGATCTTACTCTGGATACGTGCTTTCAGCTTGACCGCATTGACCATCATCATCTTAGGCAAGCGAAGTGGGGCTTCCTTGTACTTCATCATCCATGTTTTGATGTCATCAACAATAGCATGCAATTTCATCAAGATACGTGCACTTCTAGCACATTGTTACTACCATATGTTGAGATGGACGACTTCCTTGTGCACGGTACCAAACTTGGAGTACAATGCTCGGATAACTGTGTCAAGGGACAATACTTCATCTAGTATTTCCTTCTTCAGTTCAGCTCGGGTGGACATTGTCACCAAGTATCCTCCTTTCTTGGTCGTTTGTAGTTCCTTTGCCATTCGCTCATTCTCAACTATTAGGAAGCGAACACTTGAGCTAGTGGCTTCAGCATACACTCTGTTTGCATCGGCCAAAGCAGATGGATGTTTGCGCACATCATTCATGATCACTCGTTCTTCAACTTGTGAATGAGACGTATGATCCTCTGGAGTTGACACTTTGCGAGACTGCACACCTCTATGTTGTGATTCATCAAACGAGATGTTGTGCATCTCTTCTTCCGGTTGATCACCAAGGATCTTAGTGCTTCCTTGGTAATTCGAGACTTGCTCATCATCTGGATGCATCGAAGTAGGTGATTCGACCTCTTTATGGTGAGGCATGAGGTCTGTGTCCTGTTCCAACTCCTGCTACTCCATGTCTGCATCCAACTATTGAAGTGCTTGTTCTATCTCATGAGAAAAGTCTTTCCCTTAGGATGGTTCACCCTGTTTTCCTGATGCCAGCTATTTAGATGAATCAACTACTTGTATGGGCACTACTTTGTCTGTTTGCACATGTTGCGCCCCTTGCTGTATTTGTGATTGTTGCAATTCCCTCCCCTGTTTGCATAGATCTTGTTCCTTTCAGAGTTTCTCCCTTAGCTCATGCAACTCCTTCTCTACTTCTTCCATTCTCTTCTTGTCCTTCTGCCTTCACATGATTCTCTTATCATACTGCTGCCTCTTTACCTCTATAGCCATAGCTTCTTTCTTTACAAGTGGATCTGCTCAAAACTTGTAGCTTTTCTCCTCCTCCATGCGATCGACAATCTTCCTCTTCCCTTTGTCGGGCACTGATATGCCTGGTGCTACTACCACTGCTGCTACTGCTAGTGCTCTCCATGATGCTGCTTCATGTTGCTTCACTAACCACTCCACAGCGAAGCTGACTGGTTCATTGGGTCTAGAGAAATTGTAGCAATATCTCCATGGGTCCTCCTCGGCCCAATGACATGCCTCGTGGATCCAGTTGAACTGAACTCTCGTGCAGTGATCTTTCACAATGCAATGTGGGTCATACAGATTGTAGCTTCGGAGGTCGAATGGGTACTTCTTCATCAGTTCTTCTTTGACATCTACTTGCTTGATACTCCTGATCTTATATGACCCAATCCACAGCGGAAGAGCTGTCCAAGGTGCTTTCTTCTTCCGATGCAGTCTAGATGTCAATCTTGCCGATATGTGATATGATACTTCCTGCATGACAAGTACATCCAAGGAAAACTTTGGTAGAAAATGCGGAGGCTTCTCCGCAATGAACATTTGCATGAAAGTGTTAGATGGTGAGGCATACCAATCTTCAATTCCTATCAATGCCTCCATTGCTTCCTTTGACATGCAAGGTGGATCTTGTTCGAATAACATCTTGTACACAGAGGCGACAAAATGATCGGACAACCGTGCGATTACTCATTTGAAGCTGCATTCAGGAAACAACTTGAAATATGTGTTCACAATAGTCTTAGTCGGTGACCATGCCCACTCCAAGCCTGAGAACTCCTGTTGGGCACAGACTGCATCTAAGATGTAGGCAGACATGTATATATTTTCATGCATACCTCTAGGTGATTTTTGAGCCTTCATTACTTGTTCCTTCAGCTGATGAGCTAGTATGCCAAACCAATTACATGGTTTTCCTTCTCTAGCCAATTTGGTCCAGTGCAACCACCCAACTCTGTGGGAAGGTTTTCGTGCTTGCTTGGCCATACATTCGACAAGAAAATATGATCAATTATTGGTACGCCTTCCTTAATATCTTTGTCTTGTAGATCTGGTTGGGTGTCAACTTGAATCGAGTTGGCTCCTTTACCCAATTCTTCAGAATTTTCCTGGAGTTAGCACTGCTATTGGGAAAGCTGAATGGAGTCTCCATGACAGTCACAGACTTTGACATCTGATACATATCACTATAATCTTGTTCCCAGAAAGTTGCAAGCTTCGTCCCACTGAAACTGCTCAAGGTCATCGTCTCAGGATCAGTGTGAGAGACGATCCAGTGTCTCATGTCTGCGCAAGGGAACACGGGATATCTACATGCAATCCAGTACAAGCCGGACTTGTCAATGTTCACGTACACCTGATGGTATTCTAGGTGTTCCCCAAAAGTTCCTGCAAATGTTTCATTGACCTCTTGCCACTTCAGTTTGATGTCCTTGTTTAGATACAACTTTGTATCTCCATAGATCGGCAAACTAGAGGACAATTTCTCAACTGCTGCTCCAGCTGCATTTCCATCAGTGTCCTGTGATCCTATTCTCTTGGAAGCCATTGAGACAGATGAACACCTGAAATATCTGGAGACAAGCAACATGCATGACAAGAAATCTATCAGTGCAAACAAAGAAAATTCGGGGAATGACACGACACATACTTGGGAAACTAATGGGAAATATTGTGCAATTTATTTTGGGAGGCTGGGTGTTTGGCTGCCAGAACTGCGCAAAAAATAGTCTGGGCTATCTGGGAGGCAGGACTGGCTACTGGATCTGTACAATTTGCAATCCAGGCTGGCTGTTAGGATTACACAATGCGCAATTCCAGCTGGGAGTGACTGCAGGCTCGGGGACTGCATTATGCAATTTTCTGGGCCAACAGTTACTGCCCCTTAGAAATGCACATTTCTGGAGAGGAAGGCAGAGCCTTCCTTCCCCAGATTGTGCAATGTAGTCTCAGTGAAGGCAGATTCCTGGCCAAGGTTGGCCCGATTCGCCGACGGGCAACTAAAAGAAAATAAGACAGTGAATGCATGGCGACACTAAGTGAAAGCAGAAGTGATTGATAGTGCACATAAAACATGAATGAAAGATTCAACAAATAGATCAACATGCATGTGGGTGAAGCAATTCATCGGTTTGGCTAATGTTCGTGCAAAATAGTTTCATCCATACGATAGCAACGAAAACTGAAATAGAGCTAGGACAAGCTAGTATACATGTAAACAACAACACGAATTCAAATAAATCAAGAAAACAACACTCACATAAGTGAGTACATGAAAAGTGACAAAAATGATGAAAAAGACAAGTTGAGGCCGCTTAGCCATGAATAGCCGAGCCAGATGTGTCGAAGAGTCCTGGATGTGATGTGGGATGTCAGAGCTCAAAGATCGATGTGAAAGAATGAGCTCTGATGCGTCGAATAAATAAGTTTGGGCTCATGACGCACATGCCACAAATATAGGAAAAAGCGACACTTGGAGGGAAGTTTCTAAAATAACTTTGCATGTAACGCCTAGATGCTAAAAATAGCTCCCTGAATCATGGGATGCCTTTTTCATGTTTCCTTTTTCTATTCCGAGAAAAGAAAGTCAAGTTTCCTTGGTCTCAAGTGGAACTGGTCAACCGGACTGCGCATGCATGAAACTGCTCAACTAGTTGATAAAAATGCGCATTTCTAGCTGGGAGTTGGGTTGACTACCTAGGAGGTTTGCATAATTTCTAGGAAGAGCACCTGACTGCTGCCTAAATTTGCGCAAATTCTGGGCTAAGCAACCCTGGTGGGGAAATTTGCGCAATTCCTGCTGGGAGTGTTGGCTAGAAAAATTGCGCAATTATGGAACCCAACAGGCTACTAGACAAAATTGTGCAATTTCTGGAGGGAAGGATGGTTTCCCTCTAGAAATGCCCAATTTTCTTGGCGAAGTTGCTCAACCTGCAACTGAACTAAGTCTAGGTGAACAACCTGTGAGGGGAATGCATCAAGCTGTGATCAACAGGCTGTCTTTGTGCAAGTAAAACACTGAATCTTGTGTACTTGACAAAGCAAGACAAGGTGCTATGAAAGGTTGGTAGGGAGGCTCCAAAAAGAGGCTAAGGAAAATTTTTGGAGGGTGGTTGTAGCCACTACAACAACAACTAAATTTATTCCCTAGTATGGAGAAATTGGACAACGTTCCTGGAACCCTCATGTATTTCTTTGAACAGTGACTAAAACATATCAAAAATAAAATCAAGGAATGGAATGTCAAATACTTAGGTAACATTCATAGATTAAGAATAAAATTAGAATAGGAGATGTTGGGTGTGGAGCCTGATTATCTTCTATAGTACTGGCATATTGGACCCCAGCTCAAAATGGGGCGGCAACGCCGCCCGTAAAATGATCGCTGCCGTGGGGGGGTCCAGGGGGGGGCGGCATCGAATTTTGGGAACCCCCCCCTGGCGGGGGGTTTCGGGGGCAGCGCCCCCGAAGCTAAAAACAGCTGTAAAATTGCCTTGTAAAAGTATAGTAATTTCTAGTCAATCTGGGCCATTCATTAGGCGGATGATCTGACGGTAGAACTTATGTTTAGTTTAGGGTTTTTTTCCCTAGAAGGCAACCCCTCTCTTTGTATGAGGGTATTGTATTTGAGGCTGTGAGATAGATGTGTATTCGGTGAGCGAGAAACATAGAGGTGAGACTGTGAGAGAAAACAGAGGATATTACAGCGGTTTTGCTGTAGGTTGTATCTCTTCATTTTGCTGGATAATAGAAAGGAAGGACTGGCTGTTCGGGGTGGACGTAGCCCAAACTGGGTGAACCACGTATATCTGTGTCTCTCTTGTTTTGTGCGTTTTCTGTGTTTATATTTCTGCAATATTTTATGTGTTCCATTGCTCCGTAATATATAATTTTCTAACAACTGGTATCAGAGCCGAAGGTCTATTTGGCTGATAAACTCGCAGGAAAGAAGGGTTCCTGGTTCAAGTGGGAGCAATGGCGGAAGATGGTAAGTTTAGGGTCGAGAAATTTAACGGCCAAAACTTCTCGCTGTGGAAGATGCAGATGGAAGATTATCTGTATCAGAAAGATCTATACCTACCATTGGGCGGAAAAACAAAGATGCCGACGGGTATGAAAGACGAAGAATGGAACCTTCTCGATAGAAAAGCGCTCGGAACAATACGGTTGTGCCTTGTTGCGTCATTCGCCTTCAACATTTCGAAGGAAACCACGACAGAGGGTTTGATGCAGACGTTGTCGAAACTATATGAAAAACCCTCGGCCTCAAACAAGGTATTTCTTATGAAACGGTTATTTAATATGAATATGTCGGAAGGTGGATCTGTTGCAAACCATTTAAATGATTTTAATACAGTTACAAGTCAGTTAAGCTCTGTAGGGGTAAACTTTGATGATGAAGTTAGAGCTCTGTTATTCTTGTGCTCATTACCAGAAAGTTGGAATGGTTTGGTAATGGCCATAAGTAACTCCGTTTCTGGATCTAGTACTTTAAAGTTTGATGATGTTTTCGGTGCTATCCTTAGCGAGGAAATGCGACGGAAAAGCTCCGGTGAGACATCGGGAAATGCTTTGAGTGCAGAGTCTAGAGGAAGAAAAATGGAAAGAGGAAAGAGCTCAGGATATCGCAGTAAATCAAGGAAAGGTAGATCCAAGTCCAGATTGGGGATAGTGTGCTGGAAATGTGGAAAGAAAGGACACCTAAAGAAAGACTGTAGATCTCAGAAGGGAAAAGAAGGAGATGCACAGCAAGAAAACAATCATGAAGCAAATGTGACAGGTGAGGTGTTACAAGATGCTTTGATTCTTTCTTTCGAAAATATTACTGATTCCTGGGTGGTAGATTCAGGGGCCTCATTCCATGCCACACCTGAAAAGAAATACTTTTATGACTATGTTCAAGGAGATTTTGGACAAGTTTGTCTGGGTGATGACAAACCCTGTAAAATTGTTGGAATGGGTAAGGTTCTTGTAAAACAACAGAATGGAAACCAATGGCTACTAAAGGAGGTAGGCATGTTCCAGATCTAAAGAAAAATCTGATTTCAACAGGGCAGTTAGGCAGTGAAGGTTGTGTGACAACTTTCACAGATAAAGCTTGGAAGGTCACAAAAGGAGCCCTGGTAATAGCAAAAGGTGAAAAGGTTGGTACATTGTATTTATGCAATGGTATTTCTAACTCTGTTAATGCTTTGACTTCCAAAGGAGCAGATGCAGCATTATGGCATCATAGGCTCGGACACATGAGTGAAAAAGGGATGAAGATTCTTCACTCAAGGAATTTGTTGGCAGGTTTGAAGAATGTTGATTTGGATTTCTGTGAGAACTGCATTTATGGAAAACAGAAGAGAGTCAGATTTCTCAGAGTTGGGAAAGAAAAGAAGAACGAAAAATTAGAGCTTGTGCATACAGACGTATGGGGACCTGCTCAGGTATCATCTCTCGGTGGCTCTCGTTATTATGTTACCTTTATTGATGATGCAACTAGAAAAACTTGGATTTATTGTATTAAGAATAAATCTGATGTATTTGATACTTTCAAGAAATGGAAAGCTTTGGTTGAGATTGAGACAGGAAAGAAATTGAAGTGTCTTAGATCAGACAATGGAGGTGAATATTGCAGCAAAGAGTTTGATAGGTACTGTTCAGAGCATGGAATTCGTAGAGAGAAGACAGTTCCAAGAACACCACAAGAAAATGGTGTGTCAGAAAGGATGAACAGAACAATCATGGAGCGTGCAAGGTGCATGAGATTGCATGCAGGATTGCCTTTACAGTTTTGGGCAGATGCTGTAGATACTGCTGTTTATTTAATAAACAGAGGACCTTCAAGTTCCTTGGATGGTGGTGTTCCAGAAGAAGCATGGACAGGGAAAAAGGTAAACTACTCTATTTTAAAACCTTTTGGTTGTGAGGCCTTTGTCCACATTGATAAAGAAAATAGAACAAAGCTTGAGGCAAAGTCAAAGAAATGTACCTTTATTGGATATGGTGTTAATGATTTTGGTTATCGCTTATATGATTATGAAAATCACAAAATCATTAGGAGCAGAGATGTAATATTCAATGAAAAGGTCTTGTATAAGAATCAGTTGCAGGAAAAGAAACAAGAAAAAGAAAACAAGGAATACGCAGTTCTTGATGAAATTACTGAAAAAGTAAAGGTGCCTGAAAATAATAATAATCAACAACCACAACATCAGCAACCATCACAACAACAGCAGGCACCCCAAACACCTGAAAGTGGTGTTAGAAGATCTACCGGGACAAGTAGACCTCCTGAACGATACTCTCCTTCATTATATTATTTATTGTTGACTGATTCTGGTGAACCTGAATGTTATGAAGAAGCAATGCAGGTTGAAAGCAAGAAGAAGTGGGAGGTAGCCATGGAAGAAGAGATGGACTCCTTAATGCATAACCAGACTTGGGATTTAGTCAGGTTGCCTGCAGGAAAAACTACATTGAAGAATAAATGGGTTTACAGGTTGAAGGAAGAAGATGGAGGAAAGCAAAGGTACAAAGCTAGACTTGTGGTGAAGGGGTTTGCACAGAAGAAAGGTATTGATTTTGATGAAATATTTTCTCCTGTTGTTAAAATGACTTCAATCAGAACTATTTTAAGTCTTGTAGCAGCTGAAGATTTGCATCTTGAGCAGTTAGATGTAAAGACAGCCTTTCTCCATGGGGATTTGGAGGAAGAGATATATATGCAGCAGCCACAAGGATATGAGGTGAAAGGGAAGGAGAAACTTGTGTGCAGGTTGAAGAAGAGCTTGTATGGTTTAAAACAGGCTCCAAGGCAGTGGTATCTAAAATTTGACAAGTTTATGTCTGAACAAGGTTATACTAGATGTCACTCTGATCATTGTGTTTATCTGAAAAAGAAAAATGATGGCAGCTATATTATATTGTTATTGTATGTAGATGACATGCTTGTTGCAGGATTTAACATGCAAGAAATAAATGTGCTCAAAAGAAAATTGGCAAATTCATTTGCAATGAAGGATTTGGGTGCTGCAAAACAAATCCTTGGTATGAGAATAACTAGAGACAGGAAAAATAGAAAATTAACATTGTCTCAGAATGAGTACATACAAAAGGTGTTGAAAAGATTTAACATGCAAGATGCAAAACCAGTTAGTACACCTTTTGCTAGCCATTTCAAACTTAGCAAAGAAATGTGCCCAAAGACCCAAGAAGACATGGATTATATGTCTAAAGTTCCATATGCATCAGCAGTTGGAATTTTAATGTATGCAATGGTCTGCACAAGGCCTGATATTGCACATGCAGTGGGAGTTGTAAGCAGGTACATGAAAAATCCAGGAAAGGAACATTGGATGGCAGTGAAATGGATTCTCAGATATTTGAGAGGTACCACAAATCAGGCATTATGCTTTGGTGGTTCAAACATATCCCTACAAGGATATGTTGATGCAGATATGGCAGGTGACAGAGATAATAGGAGGAGCACTACAGGATATGTATTTACTGTCGGAGGAACAACTGTCAGTTGGGTTTCAAAAATCCAAAGTGTTGTTGCACTTTCAACAACAGAAGCAGAGTATGTTGCTGCTACAGAGGCTAGTAAAGAAATGATTTGGTTACAAAGTTTTATGGGTGAATTGGGTAAGGAGCATGATATGGGCACGTTATACAGTGATAGTCAAAGTGCCATTCATCTTGCAAAGAACTCAGCATTTCATTCCAGGACAAAACACATACAACTCAAGTACCATTTCATACGATCAGTATTGGAAGATGGAGAGTTGAAGCTGGAAAAGATACACACTAGCCAGAACCCTGCAGATATGCTAACAAAAGATGTAACCAGGGAGAAACTGAGAATATGCTCAGTTTCAGTTGGTCTTCAAGGATGACGATGAAGATGAGAAACAACCAGGTCCAAAGAGGAGTCATTGTCCAGCAAATGGAGCAGCGGTGGAGTTGCTACAATCAGTCTCCAAGTGGGAGATTGTTGGGTGTGGAGCCTGATTATCTTCTATAGTACCAGCATTTTGGACCCCAGTTCAAAATGGGGCGGCAACGCCGCCCGTAAAATGATCGCTACCGTGGGGGGGTCCAGGGGGGGCCGGCAGCGACTTTTGGGAGCCCCCCCCTGGCGGGGGGTTTCGGGGGCAGTGCCCCCGAAGCTAAAAACAGCTGTAAAATTGCCTTGTAAAAGTATAGTAATTTCTAGTCAATCTGGGCCATTCATTAGGCGGATGATCTGACGGTAGAACTTATGTTTAGTTTAGGGTTTTTTGCCCTAGAAGGCAACCCCTCTCTTTGTATGAGGGTATTGTATTTGAGGCTGTGAGATAGATGTGTATTCGGTGAGCGAGAAACATAGAGGTGAGACTGTGAGAGAAAACAGAGGATATTACAGCGGTTTTGCTGTAGGTTGTATCTCTTCATTTTGTTGGATAATAGAAATGAAGGACTGGCTGTTTGGGGTGGACGTAGCCCAAACTGGGTGAACCACGTATATCTGTGTCTCTCTTGTTTTGTGCATTTTCTGTGTTTATATTTCTGCAATATTTTATGTGTTCCATTGCTCCGTAATATATAATTTTCTAACAGGAGATGGCTACTATCCAACACTCTATAATAATAGAGGGTTGATATGAGGAACTTGAACACCAAGAATCCATGATACAACTCCAACTTGAGGAAAGGCTAAAGCAAGAGGAAATCCTATGGAAACAAAAATATAAGGTTCAATGGTTAATGGAGAGAAGAACTCAATATTTTTCCATAGATCTATGATAAATCATAGGAAAGGAAATGTGATTATAAGCATCAAAATCTTCAATCATAAAAAATCAGAAGACCACAATGATGTATCTCAAGAAATTATGAATCACTTCCAATACATCCTCTTAGAAACAATACATGATAGAAGACCTGCTATTAGGGAAATAACAAGGCATATTCCAGAAATTGTAACTTGTGAATAGAATGATCTCCTCTTAAATGAAATCACAGTGTTGGAAGTGAAATAAATTGTCATTGGTATGCCTAAATGCAAGTCTTGGTGATGTTTAGCAAGTGGTGGAAGTTTCTTGACACTCAACCTTAATCATAATAGCTCTTGTTGCAACATTCATCTCTCTCTTTCCCAAAACTTCTTGCTCTAAATATCCCTCAGATTTCATGCCTACTTCCTTCTACAACAATATTTATTAAATCATTTCCAATTTTTTTGCAAGCCAGCTAAAGCCCCTCCTTCCTTCACTCATTTCCCTAGAGAAAACAGGTTATGTGCAAGGAAAAAAAATTATGGATAACATAATTTTAGCCCATGAATCTATTAATTCACTCATTAAATTAGACATGTCAAAAGATTTCGATAAATTAAGTTGGAAATTAATTTTCCATATGCTTACAACTTTTGGTTTCACTTTCTCCTCCATTTTAATCAATTCCACTCCATCTCCCACTTGTCCCCTCTTGGGGAATTAGACAAGGAGACCCCATAATCCTCATGCATCTTTCTTCTAATGGTTGAAGTATTGGGTAGATTCATTAATGCAACCATTCAACCTGGTCAGTTACAGGATCTCCCCCTAGGATCTCATGATCACTCTTCCTCCCACTAACATTTTTTGGATGATACTCTTCTACTGGGAATCCCTACACTCAAATAAACCACTACTCTTAAGAAAATTAATGAACATTTATCCTATGCCTCGGGAACCTTTATTGACTTGGACAAATCTTAGGTCTTGATTTTCAACACCCTTCTTGCTATCCAAATTCACATCTATTATTTTCTTGTCTTTCAAAGGATTTCTCTTCCATCGAATTATTTGGTAGCCCCCCAAATAGGTAACCCTCTTAGGTATAAGTTTTAGGAAGATAGTCTCTTGAAATTTGAAGCTAAACTTTCATATTGGACCTTCAAATCGCTCGATCTAACTAGTCACTTAACCTTGCTCAAATATTTTCTGCAATCCCTCCCATCCTATCTTCTCTCAATGAAGACAACTCTAAAATCTATCATGAATAACATTAGAATAATTCAACATAGGTTCCTCTAATGAGGTGCCAAAAGAGAATGAAAATGGATATTGATAGCTTCAAATAGAATATGCCAACCAAAACGAGACAAAGGCCTTGCTTTCTATGATCTGGAGATTCTCAGCCAAGCCTTAACTACCAAAATTGGTGGGGGTGGATTAAAAATGTGAAGGTTATATGGATTAAAATGTGGAAAAATATGTATGCCTCCAACACCATGAAATATCAACTCACATGAATGAAAGACAATATTAGGGGTTCTCACATTTGGAATGTTGCTTAGGGAATTAGGAGAATTTTAAGGTCAAATATGGGCCTCAAAACAAAAAATGTACCAACAAAATTAACTTTAAAAGAACCAACAATATTTAGGATGATGATGTTATCCCCAGGGGTAAATATTTTATAGGGAAAAGAAGAAACTATTTTTTTTAATTGTGTTTACTAGCTTATCTCCTTATATGTTTTCTCAAATGTCAAGTGTAGATACCCATTATCTGTGGATTAAATTCCACATCGAATGAGTACCCACTCTACATAATTCCAAGAAGACCCACATTAAAGAAAATTGTATATACATTAAAAAATGTATTTAATACGATTTTTTAATGTATTTGCAATTTTTTTGACGTGGGTCTTCTTAGATGTATGTAGGTTGGGTACTCGTTGGATGCATAATTTAATTTCTCATACAATAGATTTCTATACAATTTGAGTAAACCTATAAGGAGATAAGGAAAAAATATAATAAAAAAGTAGTTTCCTTTCTTTTTCATTAAAAATTCATAATTATTATTTTATTATTTTCCTTGGGAGGCCCATTTTAGACCTTAGAATTCCCCTATGCAACAAACATCTCATTCCAAATCATTTCTTCCGGGAGATCAAAAGTGGGAATCTATTTTGGGGTGATTCCTAGCGTCAATGGCCAAAATTAACCGAAAACGAACAACTTTGTGCTACCAAGGAAACTCCTGTCTCTAAGAGCCAAACTATAGTATCTCAGAATTCAAATTCATCCCCCCACTCTTCCCAATGGCGCCATTGGAAACCATGTGCGGACTAGGTACATACTCCCTCCTAGAATGACATCATTGTCATCATGTAAGAATTAGCACACAGGAACATTGCCATTCAAGAGGGTGAATACATTCTTTGTTGGGGATATTTCCCTTTATGAAACTTCAATCTTCATGAAGCTTGTATTATTATTATAGGAAACAAAAGTGAGAGTGATCACAAAATATGGAAAAAATTATGGAATCTCAAACATTAGCCAAAAATTACTACTTTATGTTGCTCTTAATTTGGAATAACATGGGACAAGCTCTATATTTAAGGCTTTTAGGGGACTTCAATTTGTCTTCTCTACTCCTCTTCTTCAGATAACATCAACCATCTTCTTAGTATTTTTAACTTCTTTTCTATAATCCGGGATCGCCTTGCCTTGCTCTTTCGGTAAACTGATAAAATCCAAGATAATATTCTCTCCACTTTGGAAAATTGGCATAATGCTTCTTGCACCAACCCCAATGTAAACAAAGTATGGAAACTAATTCCAGGATTTTTCCTTGAAGATATTTGGAAGGAAAGAAATAGGTGGATCTTTAACAACATCACTACCTATTCAAAATTCATTTGACAAGCCATCCTCAACAAAATAAGGGAAACCATTTCCTCACCTTATTCCTCTTGAGATTGGGAATGTAGTTAGTTAGAGAAGATAATCTTATCCTCTTTGGGTCTTATCCCTTAGATCTCATGGAAAATTCCTAATCACCTTGATCCTATCCATTCCAATCCTTCAATTTGGCCCCGCAACACCCCCTAGCTCCCCCTCCAGGATATTTCATCAAACTCCATTTTGATGGGGCCTCTAGAGGAAATACGGGTCAATCAATTTACAAAGGGGACTTCCACAATGCTACTAAACAAATAACCCATATATATTCTAGTGCAATAAGCTTCAACGCCATAATGTATCCAATATATGGGCCTTGGAACAATGTTTCATCATGATTTCTCTCTTCAAGAAATTTCAAAAACATGTCATTGAAGGGGATTCCAAGACTATTGTCAATATTTTTTGCAATATTCAATGTAGAACCATTCCAACAAAAGTCTCCAAGAGCTATAGGTTGGAAGCTAAAATATCCAGAATGGAAAGTCTCTTAGGCAACATTATAGGTCCCCTCCTATAATGTCCCCAATCACTTGAGCTTGGATTTATCCTCCTTCTAGCCTAACTTGTGTCCTTTAGGATATAAAAAAGGGAAATTACTAAGGGGACAAAGAAATTTTGTCTAAATAATATAAATAAAAGGGGAAACATTCACTTGGAGAAAATAAGGAAAAATATACTTGAGTGACTTTATGAAATAAAATAATAATAAAGGGGCTTCTAAGATATTGGAGAAAAGTCCCAATGAATCTTTAAAAGAGAGAGGAGGTCACTTCACTAGCATCCTATTTTATTAATCAATTTTGGAATTCATCTTTGCTCATGGTAGTCTAGTGCAAGGGTTTCAAGTGAAACTCTAAGCTAATTTCAATGGACTTTGAGTGCCACCCTAGTTAGCTCTTTGGGGAGATCACTTAGGTCTTCCATTTGTGTTTAATGCAAGTGTTGGAGCAAGTCATCTAAAGGAGAAACCCTCGATCTAAATATCCAATTTCTGAGCAGGGTTATTGTATTTGTAGGAGGTTTGTTGATTCCAAATTTCTTATCACTTAAGGAGGATGAATTCAGTATCTCAAGAGTGCTAATTTTCCATTTTCAAAAGAGGCCAAATTCCTAAATTAGAGAGGGTAAATTGCTTGTTCTAAGGGAGGCCGAAATTATTTTCTCAAGGAAGCTGAATTGATAATTTTAGAGGAAGGCCAAATTGCATTATCCAAGGAAGACAAATTTACAACTCGATGATGAGTTTGAATATCATTTGATTGGTTCTTTAGAAGGTCAAAGTCATATTCTCTTGGAGGCCGATTTACATTGATTTCTTAGAGCGTCGAATTTGTGTTATTAAGTAAGTCGAATTGATCAGTCTAGGAGGAGATCAAAGTTCATTTCTCCAAAGGGATAAGGTCATCAAATTTATTGAAGGGTGCATTTGTAGCTAGGTATGAGACTATTTCCAGGAGGGTTGAGATATTTATTATCTTCAAGAGGCTGAATTATTGCGAGGTCAAATGTGTTTCTTCACTTGGCCAAATCTATTTTTCGAGTCTGTGTCAACTTATTGAAGCCACGTTTTCTTGTAGAAGAATGAATATACTTTGGATCCAAATTTATTTGTTTAGGAGGTTAAGTTTATTCCTTATAGCTTGAGTTTGTATTGTTGGTGTAGAGCTACTTTGTAGAAGTGTAACCTGATCCTCAATGGGAAAAATATTGTTGTAATTTCATAGAAGGGTTTCAGGTTATAAAATTCTCCCTTATATGAGACATTGATTAGATATCAAAATAATATTTATTTTATTCTTTCCTTACAAGCGAGGTTAAACTCATGAGACTTATATGTGCGTGTACACATGTCGAGCTACCTTCACTTAAGATGCATTTTTTGTCAAGGTATGTGATGAGGGATATTCATATGGTTGGATATATTTGATCAAATTTACTTTAAAATTAAAAATGAATAGTTTTAAAGGTACATGATATATTCTTATTTCTTGGTATATTCAGTAAAATTTACCTTGAAATCAACTCAAAATTATGTGATTAAGATATAGTTTTGTAAAGCAAGGGAAAAGGACTATTTATATTATTGCTTTTATTTGTTAAAATTTATTTTTAATTGAGTAAGAATTAGGTAGATAATCAGTTTTCACATCAATATGAGGAATTTTAATGTGGGATTATGTTTTACAAGTTAATTTCAATAAATACAATAAAAAACCATAATTTTTTTTGTAAGCTTGGAAAGACTTTTTCATTCATCTTCTTCAAAAAGCAGGTTACAACTAGAAATCAAGGGGTTCAGTGGCCTCAACTTGCCTATAGGGAAACCATGTCTGACGACCTTTGAACATCATTGTATGCCATCCAAAAACATAAAAGTTTAAGTCTACCTGACAAAACCTTATATGTATGAATGTCTTGTATACTTCTACGTTCTGAGTAACTGAAACATAATCGTCTAATTGATAGCTTTACCATATATAGTTAAATAAAAATTTAAAATCAAACTAAACCAAGCATAATGCTATTCATCAAAGGAATCCATAGGGGTTGGATCTTTCATACTTGAACCTGATAGCTCAGTCTGGGGAAGACACATAATGTGTTTCTCAATGTGGCTGAGGCAGAGATTCTGCTACTGAAGTTGGAATTGAATCAGAGGAAATTCCTTCTAAAGATCCAGAAAACTAGGGTCAAACTTAGAAGATCCAGCCAGAGATTTGATGATGGCTTTGGCTATAATATTCTTTATTAACCAATACAATTGAATAGTCTACTTATATTGAAAGGTGCGGGCTTTAGAGTGGCCAGGGTTCAGTACCATATCTCTCCAATCCTCCAAGTGAATCTATGTTTCAGCCTGTTGGTTAAGCTATGATTCCCAATTCGAAATCAACTATCAAACTTGAGAAGGGGTTCCTGTTTGGTAAGCATAAACGACATCTTGGATTATCTGAGTTGTAGACTTGCGACCTCAACTCATCACCTAACAGGGCTGGGCTGGATTATTGACATTTCCTCGTCCCATATTCTTTTTGCGCCCTTGTCCACCTCTCATCGGAGAGCCAGAACCTCAGGTGGGGTGAGCCAGGAAACCTATCTTAAAATCAATGGTGGGGTAAGGACACTTGAAGCGGATATCCCAGACTTTGAGCGTGAAGCTACTAGGCAATATTAGGTCTCAGTAGTTACACATATAGTAAAAAATTGGAAGGTGAACACATAATAATGACATTGAACACTAAACATTAGGCCTCAATCCAACCACTGGAAATAAAATAAGAGGGGTTTTTTTCCCAAGGAAAGGAACCGCAGACCCAGGCTCCCTGAGCCCGTTGAAAACTAAACACAGGGATATAATGCAAAGAAATAGATGCATAATACCATGTTTCATCCACACTTCCGTAGAAATCAAATGAAGGATATGGTGAATACAAACAACCAAACATGTAGCATATTGAGAACTCCAAGCTCCAAAAATACCATACATTCACATGTGGGAGAGTAAAATTACAAAGAGAATAGAGACAACAAGATGGAATGCAAGCAGTTCATAACACAACCCTTCAATATCTTTCCATAATTCATGACAGATAGTCCACTAGCTTTCATCCCCCATATTGTGAAACCTTCCTTTTCAAATTGACACAGGCATGAAGGACATCGAGAACATTTGATGAAAAGAGCATAAAGAAATAACATTCCAGAAGTTTGAGGACATGAAATGAAGGGATTCAGTTGCACCTGAGAAACCCACCTGCATAGCTTCCCTCTAGAGCAACCCCGAGCAACCCAAGACCACGAAACCAATATCAAAGGCCATAACTAGTAAACCAACGCCTGATAATTAGCAAAGGTAGATCCTTAACCACAACAATAAAATGTCATGTGAGATGGTTCTATTAACATTCATTTCATGCATGTGTGCTTCCACCCTGATATACTTTCCATACATGCGAGGGTAGTGGCTTTGCCGCCCACCGGTCCTATCCTCCTTAAGGTTACACATGGCTTCGATCTCGAAGGATTCAATCTGTTAGCACACACCTCGGTTGGGCAATAAAACATTATAATTTGAATATTTCATATATAATACATTTTCATCTCCAATACCTTTTTTATATAAAAATTAATTTATACGATTATATATATATTTTATTTTTTTAAATAAAAGAGAAAACCCAAGCTCCACATAATAAGCATATTGGAGACTCAGATTTGGAAGCTTGCGGCCACAATATTGTGGTTTTATTTAAGCATAAACATTAATTTTTTCAAATAGTTTTTAGTTTTGGATTACGGTTTAAAATAGTTTATTTTACTCTTACGTAAGGAAAGAAATTAATACTTAAAAAAGACATCCAAAAGTAATGGAACTCTCACAGTTTGACCATCACAACATGTCCTTTAGAGATCGACACATTGATGATACCATATATTGGGGTTTTGAGATTATATCATGGGGTATTGCATATTTTTTAGATATTAAATTAGTGCATGACATCTATTTATTGGTAGAATAAGAGATTTTATTTGACTATTTAATATATGAAGTGTACATATTTTATCTTTTATTTTTGATTTTTTTAATATTCAAAAATAAAAATATGTTAAGGTAGTTTAGTCTTTGTCATTCAACATAGAAATTATGCTCTTTAAAAAGTTGCATATAAGATAATGGTGTCCAAAAAACTCTGAATCAGTGGATGAATTCCCCAAATTTGAGCTTGAATTGTAATTAATAGGAATTTGGTAGAATTAGGGAAATGGATAGAAGACTGAAAATCTCAAGCGAATATGTGTTAATACATAGTTTGAATATATTCTTTATTGTTTTTCAAATTTAAATATTATAATTTACATTAGTCAATGTTAAACTAATAATGATCAACAAAAAAATGGATTAATATAGTCCTACCTTGGGGACTAATAAATTGATATATGAAGTGGAGAAATTAATTGCCTACTCTAGCATAAGGACTTGCATAAAATTTGGTGGCTAAAAACTGCAATTGCAACCATATAAATTAAATGGCGGGTAAATGTCTATAGGCATCAATCCATGATAATCATTAAAATGCTTACTGAAGGCTCACTGAATGATACATCTCACGTTTCCCAAATTAAAAAAAAAAAATCAAAATTATTTAAATTATCACTTTATTTTAAATTATTATTTTTATTAATGATAAAAAGAATTTATATATAAGTTAAACACATGTACATTTTAAAAAGATGTAACAATATTCATAACCATGTAAATAACTTTGGGTGAATACCATAGCTTATCAATACCATATGCCCAATATGACATGTGTTGATATGCCATTTTCTTTAATTAATTAATGTGAGATAAATTAATTAAAAGAGCCTAACTAATTTGGAGATAAATATTAACCTTTGATATGTGAATACTACTATAAATATTCTAGCACATTCCATGGAGGTTAAATCTCTATCATCCACTTAATAAAGACTGATAATTAAATTAAAATTCTAGAAGGCCTATTTGAAATATACATGCTTATCCTTTGCATGATTATATTTTTAATCCTAACTATTAAATTGTTGAGGAACACATAAATAATGGTGGATAATAGATCTTAGTAATTATATTTATTTACTTCTTTTTCCTATCCATTTTTTATGCAAAGACTTGCTTAAATTATGACGGATAATAATTGATGGTAAATATGTTATTTACATGAGTAGGAGCTATTTTCAAGGATTTTAATTTTGAGTGGTTTTCTTCAAAGCTTAATAATCACTGCACAAAGCTTAATAATCACTTCACAAATATCTAAAAAGATTTTGATCCAATCATGGCAGAAAATTTGGGAGGCAGTTATTTAATAACATTATAATAATAATTTCTCCCAACCACATGAAATAAAAGGAATTAACAACTTATTATTTCTTATTTCTTTCATATACACATCTTTATATAAGAAGTATGGAATAATATATATATATATATATATATATATATATATATATATATATATATATATGTCTTTTATATAGTGATTATTAATGGTAGGATTTTTTTTTTATTTGTAAATTAATATTTTAATCATTTTTTCACATGCATTTTAAACAACAAAAAATAACAATCTCAACAAGATTTGCATCACCATATTATGGAAAAAAAGTAAAAATAAAGTAAAATAACTAAACTTCAACCTCATACACATAATTGTCTTGCCTCTTTTCACGATTCTTTATCATCTCATATATTATCATTTTTACTTTCCCACACTCATGAGGGTGGGGGCGGCCATAGGGGAAATACTAGAGAAAACATAGCCATATTTATCATTGCATACACTATCATGTTTGTTGTTAAACATTCTCTACATCACACATACACACAACAACAACAATTTAGGGTGTTAAAAATAAGCACATGCATATTTAAGGTATTTATTACTATTCTTGTTTATTCATGACGACTATTAAGATTTTATATTAAAATGGTTGTGGCTAAACCACACAACTAGGATTTAAAAAATAAATCATGACATATGTTTCATTTAAAATATACTTAAAACTAGAACATTTCATAAGAGGACCACACAAACATTTTGCACCTATTATGCTTCTAGGATTTTTCAAATCTTCAGTCTCTTGAACTTCAATGGTGCCCTTGTTGGGGTGGGGGGGAGGAGATGGGGTAGATTGATTCATATTTCTTTCTACAACATTTCTAAGGAGGGGCCTTGGGTAATCGTTCTTGTCTTCCACAGACATTGAAATACCCTTATTGGAAATCCCCACAAAAAATAGGGGCAAAAGTTGAATACATGTGAGTGCCTGATATCATATGTAAATTTGTGTGTCTATGACCCTCAAAGAGAACCTTGCTTAGTTGGATATGGAAGAATTGGAAACTAAAAGAGGATCTTGATCTCAAGTTGGGTCCCAAGCAATTTTTTATGGCCATATTGAATAACATAGAACAAATAGATTGAATATTCCAGGGAGGACCATACTTTATGAGTTTGATTAGTCTATTCATGAAGCCATGGGTTCAGTGATTTAATCTAGATAAAGAAGACTTCTCCTCAACACCAATTTAGGTCTACCTCTATTCTCTTCCCTAGGATTATACGATCTATACAAAGATTTGGTAACTCTATACAAATTTTTGTTATGATCTCAAACACGACTAAGCAAGGTTAGTATACTTCTTATGCATGCCTTACTTAGACATTTACAAACCCCTTTTAGCTAGTACTCATCTGAGCAATGAAGAAAAAATATGGGAATAACCAATAGATATGAGAAAATCCCATTGATATGTTGAAATTGCCATGAATATGGCCATCTATTATGAGAGTGGAAAACAAACCAAGTTCAACAAGCTATTCAATATAGTCAACCTTCAGATCAAGATGTGTTTATAAGGATTACAAATATAAGGAAGATCGCTAAAACTGGATTAGGAGATCCAACTTTAGCAATTGAAAAGGGAAGAAACAAGTATACACTACTTGAATGGTGAGGATAATATAGGATAACAGGTGGAGAGAAATGACCAAAGTTGGAAAAAAATGGGTAAACAAGTTAAAAAAACCCCAACAAATAGAGACCACACAAGAACAACCAGGTGGCAAAGGCTACCAGGAAGATGTAGAGATGGATGAAGAAACCCTAGAGCTCTCTGATCCAGAGGACTTCTTGGAAATGTATCTTCATAATATTAATCTACAAACCCTCGTAGTTGAATGGAGAAACAAATATCCAACGACCATATCTAGGGAGTAGTTACAAATCATAGCCATAATATACCGCAATAAAAAGGATCTAATTCTTCGCCTTGATAAAAAACAATGTAACATCCCTTTCTACACCTGTTCCTTTTATTCTCATGGGGTTAAAAGAAATTCTCCAAAGGATCAAATGAAAATCACAAAAGAACCAAAAATAAAGGTTGAAAAAGCAATAATCAATTACTTTAGGACCTCAGCGATTACTTAGTGAATATTGGAAGAGTTTCACCAATGGATTTCATCTTTCAACCCTATTCCCAATGTCATCGATGAACGTCATATCATGAAACACAAGGGGTCTCAATGTGAAATCAAAGTAAAGAATCCTAAAACTAAAATCCGTTAAGAAAGCCTAAACATTATGATGATCCAGGAAACCAAATGTTATCCTCTTAGTAAGTTACCAAAGTATGTATGGAGAAGTTCCGAATATCTAACCCATGATGCTCAAGGATCATTAGGAGGAATCATCATAATATGAAACCCCTCATCGGTTAAAATTCTGGATTCCCTTTCATTTCATAAAATCCCAAATACAGAATTTTAACCCATTAGCACATTCGATTCAAGATTTATTAAAAATATATATGGACCTAGTACTCCAGTCAACATGAACCCTTTCCTTCATAATCATGACAAAGTTTCCAAGCTTATAGGGGAGAAATTTTGGATATTGGGTGGGGATTTCAATATGATAAATAATATTAATTAGAAGAAAGGATGGATAAGAAGCCTTGATGAAAAGGGTTGTATATTTGAATAATTCATTGACAAATCAACACTTATAGATCTCAACAAAAATAATGGTTCATTCACTTGGAATAATAATTGAGGAGGTTCCACTCAAATTTCTTCAAGGCTTGATTGATTCCTTATTATGTAGTCCCTCATTATTTCATGCATAAACTTTGAACTTTCCATCCTCCCCTGCCATGGTTCAGACCATTGACAATTGAACTCTCATTATATTGGATCAATAGTTCCAAACACAGGTGATTCAGATTTGAGGATTTTTGGTTAAGGCATTTGGATTTCCTCACCAATGTAGAGAAATGGTGGAAAGAATTAAACAACATTCCCAGAACCCTCATGTATTGATTTCAACAATGACTAAAACATCTCAAAAAGAAAATCAAGGACTGGAATGTCAAAGATGTTAGAATATTATATATTATAGAGCAATGGAACACATAAAATATTGCAGAAATATAAACACAGAAAACACATAAAACAAGAGAGACACAGATATACGTGGTTCACCCAATTTGGGCTACGTCCACAAAGAAACAACCAGTCCTTCCTTTTATATTATCCAACAAAATGAAGAGATATAACCTACAATAGATCCGATGTAATTCCCTCTTCGCTCTCACACAATCTCCTCTCTCTTTCTCGCTCAGAATACAGATCTACATAGACGCAATACAATTCCATGATATATAGAGAGGAGTTTCCTTATAGGGGAAAAAACCCTAAATTAAACATAACTTCTAACGTCAGATCTCCGCCTAATGAAAAATCGAGAATGACTACGAAATTACAACATTTTATAAGGAAATTTTACATCTATTTTAAGCTTCGGGGGTGCTAACCCTGATCCCCCGCCAGGGGGGGATCCAAATAATCGTCGTTACCCCCCTGGACCCCCCATGACAACGTACATTTTACTGGGGTCCAATGCAGTGATACCTTTGAAAAAAGAAGATAATCTGGCTCCACACCCGATAATCTCCCACTTGGAGACTGATTATAGAAACTCCACCGTTGCTTCATTTGTTGGAGAATGAATGCTCTTTGGACTTGGCTGTTTCTCATATTCTTCATCATACTTGAAGACAAATTGAAACTGAGCAGAATCTTAATTTCTCCCTAGTTACAACTTTTGATCACATATCTACAAGATTCTGGCTAGTGTGTATCTTTTCCAGCTTGAACAGTCCATCTTCCAACACTAACTATATGAAATGGTACTTGAGCTGTATATGTTTAGTCTTGAAATGAAATATAGAGTTCTTTGCAAGATGTATGGCACTCTGGCTATCACTGTATAACCTGCCCAGCTCTTGCTTCTTACCCAATTCATCGAGAAACCTTTGTAACCAAATCATTTCTTTACTAACCTCTGTAGCAGTAACATACTTTGCTTCCATTGTTGAGAGTGCAACAACACTTTGTAGTTTTGAAACCCAACTGACAGTTGTTCCACCTACAATAAACACATACCCTCTTGTGCTCCTCCTGTTATCTCTATCACCCTCCATATTTTCATCAACATATCCCTGTAGAGAAATGTTTGAACCAACAAAGAATAATGCTTGATTTATGGTACCTCTCAAATACTTGAGAATCCACTTCACCGCCATCCAATGTTCTTTTCCTGTTTTGTTCATGTACCTGCTTACAAATCCCACTGCATGTGCAATATCAGGCCTTGTGCAGACCATTGCATACATTAAGCTTCCAACTGCTGATGCATATGGAACTTTAGATATATAAGCCATTTCTTCTTGAATCTTGGGACACACCTCCTTACTTAGTTTGAAACGAATAGCCAAAGGTCTACTAATTGGTTTTGCATTTTTCATATTAAATCTTTTCAACACCTTTTCTATGTACTCACTATGAGACAATGTTAATTTTCGATTCTTCGTGTCTCTAGTTATTCTCATACCAAGAATTTGTTTTGCAGCACCCAAATCCTTCATTTCAAATGAGTTCACCAATTTTCTTTTGAGCACATTTATTTCCTGCATGTTAGAACATGCAACAAGCATGTCATCTGCATACAATAACAATATAATATAACTGCCATCATTTTGCCTTTTGAGATAAGCACAATGATCAGAGTGACATCTAGTATAACCTTGTTCAGACATAAACACGTCAAATTTTAGATACCACTACCTTGGAGCCTGTTTTAAGCCATACAAGCTCTTCTTCAACCTGCACATTAGTTTCTCCTTCCCTTTTACGTCATATCCTTGTGGCTTCTTCATATATATCTCTTCCTCCAAATCCCCATGGAGAAAGGCTATCTTTACATCTAATTGCTCAAGATGCAAATCTTTAGCTGCTACTAGATTTAAAATAGTTCTGATTGAAGTCATTTTAACAATAGGAGAAAATATCTCATCAAAGTCTATACCCTTTTTCTGTGCAAACCCCTTCACCACAAGTCTAGCTTTATACCTTTTTCTACCTCCATCTTCTTCCTTCAACCTGTAAACCCATTTATTCCACAATGCTCTTTTACCTGCAAGAAACCTGACTAAGTCCCAAGTCTGGTTATGTGCTAAGGAGTCCATCTCTTCTTTCATGGATTGCTCCCACTTCTTCCTAGTTTCTACCTGCACTGCTTCTTCATAACATTCTGGTTCACCAGAATCAGTCAACAATACATAATATAATGAAGGAGAGTATCGTTCAGGGGGTCTACTTATCCTAGTAGATATTCTAACACCACTTTCAAGTGTTTGAGGTGAATTTTGCTATTGTGGTTGATTTTGTTGTTCTCGCTATTGATCATTATGATTTTCAGGCACCTTCACTTTTTCTGTGATGTCATCAAGAACTGTGTATTCTTTGTTTTCTTTTTCTTGTTTCTTTTCATGCATTTGATCCTTATAAAAAACCTTTTCATTGAATATGATATCTCTGATCCTAATAATTTTGTGTTTTTCATAATCATAAAAGTGATAACCAAAATCATTAACACCATATCCAATAAAGGTACATTTCTTTGATTTTTCCTCAAGCTTTGTTATATTTTGTTTATTAATGTGGACAAAGGCTTCAAAACCAAAAGTCTTTAAAAATGAGTAGTTTACCTTTTTACCTGTCCATGCCTCCTCCAGGATACCACCATCCAAGGAACTTGAAGGCCCTCTGTTTATTAGATAAACAACAATATCTACAACATCTGCCCAAAATTGTAAAGGCAATCCTGCATGCAATCTCATGCACCTTGCACGCTCCATGATTGTCCTGTTAATCTTTTCTGACACACCATTTTCTTGTGGTGTTCTTGGAACTGTCTTCTCTCTGTGAATTCCATTCTTTGAACAATACCTTTCAAACTCTTTGCTACAATATTCACCTCCATTGTCTGATCTGAGACACTTCAACCTTTTTCCTGTCTCATTTTCAACCAAAGCTTTCCATTTCTTGAAAGTATCAAATACATCAGATTTATTTTGAATACAATAAATCCATGTTTTTCTAGTTGCATCATCGATAAAAGTAACATAATAACAAGAACCACTGAGAGATGATACCTGAGAAGGTCCCCATACATCTGTATGCACAAGCTCTAATTTTTTTCTCTTCTTTTCTTTCCCAACTCTAAGGAATCTGACTCTCTTCTATTTTCCATAAACACAAATGTCACAAAATTTTAAATCAACATGCTTCAAACATGGCAACAAATTTCTTGAGTGAAGAATCTGCATCCCCTTCTCACTCATGTGCCCAAGCCTATGATGCCACAATGTTGTATCTTCTCATGTAGAGGTTAAAGCATTAACAAAATTAGAAATACCATTGCATAAATACAATGTACCAACCTTTTTTCCTTTTGCTATAACTAGGGCTCCTTTACTGACCTTCCAGGTTTTATCTGTAAAAGTAGTCACACAACTTTCACCTCCCAACTGCCTTGTTGAAATAAGATTTTTCTCTAGATCTAGAACATGCTTTACCTCCTTCAATAGCCATTGATTTCCATTCTTCTATTTTATGAAAGATGTACCCATTCCAATGATTTTACAGGGTTTATCATCACCCAATCGAACCTGTCCAACATCTCCTTGAACACAATCATGAAATTTTTTCCTATCAGGTGTGGCATGGAATGAGGCCCTTGAATCTACCACCCAGGCATCAATAATATTTTTCTAATCAAAGAATCAAAGCATCTTGCAACACATCACCTATCACATTCGCTTCATGATTGTTTTCTTGCTACGCATCTCCTTCTTTTCCCTTTCGAGACTTACAATATTTCTTCAGGTGTCCTTTCTTCCCACATTTCTAACGCACTATCCTCGATTTGGACATGGATCTGCCTTTCCTTGACTTATTGTGATATCCTAGGCTCTTTTATATTTCCATTTTTCTTCCCCTAGTCTCTGCAATCAAAGCATTACCTGATGTGTCACCAAAGCTTTTTCGTTGCATTTCCTCGCTAAGGATTGCACCAACAACATCATCAAACTTTAAAGTACTTGATCTAGAGATAGCGTTACTAATGGCCATAACTAAATCATTCCAACTTTCTGGAAATTAGCACAAAAATAACAGAGCCCTAACTTCATCATCAAAATTTACCCCTACAGAACCTAACTGACTAGTAACTGTATTAAATTCATTTGAATGATCAATAACAGATCAACCTTCTGACATCTTCATATTAAATAAATGCTTCATAAGAAATACCTTATTTGAGGCCGAGGTTTTTTCATATAGTTTGGCCAATGACGACATTAAACCCTCTGTTGTTGTTTCCTTTGAAATATTAAAGGCTACCAACACTGCTAGGCACATCCATATTGTTCCAAGTGCCTTTCTATCGAGAATATCTCATTCCGTGTCTATCATACTCGTCGGCTTCTTTGCCTTTCCACTTAACAGTAGGTATAGATCTTTCTGATACAGATAATCTTCCATCTGCATCTTCCACAGCTCGTAGTTTTGGTCGTTAAATTTTTCGACCCTAAACCTACCATCTTCTTCCATTGCTCCCACTCGAACCAGCAACCCTTCTCTCCTACGAGTTTATCAGCCAAATAGACCTTCAACTCTAATATCAGTTGTTAGAAAATTATATATTACAGAGCAATGGAACACATCAAATATTGCAGAAATATAAACACAGAAAATACATAAAACAAGAGAGACACAGATATACATGGTTCACCCAACTTGGGCTACGTCCACAGAGAAACAACCATCCTTCCTTTTATATTATCCAACAAAATGAGAGATACAACCTATAGTAGATCCGCTGTAATTCCCTCTTCGCTCTCACACAATATCCTCTCCCTTTCTTGCTCAGAATATATATCTACATAGATGTTATACAATTCCCTCGCATATAGCGAGGGGTTGCCATCTAGGGAAAAAAAAATCATAAATTAAACATAACTTCTACTGTCAGATCTCCACCTAATGAACGACCCAGATTGACTACGAAATTACAACATTTTATAAGGCAATTTCACATCTATTTTTAGCTTCGGGGGCGCTATCCCTGATTCCCCACTAGCAGGGGCTCCAAATAATCACCGTCACTTCCCCCTGGCAGCGTTGTCACCACATTACGAATTGGGGTCCAATGCAGTGATACCTCTTAATAAAGAAGATAATCAGGCTCCACACCCACAAAAGACTTTGGTAACATTCACAGAGAAAACATAAAGTTACACAGGAGATTGCTACTATCCAACACACTATAATAACAAAAGGTTGATACGAGGAAATTGAACATCAAGAATCCATTATACAACCCAAACTTGAGTAAAGGCTAAAGCAAGATGAAATACTTTGGAAACAAAAAAAAATGAGATTTAATGGTTAAAGGAGAAAATAAATCCATAGATCTATGATCAATCATAGGAAAGAAATAGGATTATAAGCATCAAAACCTCCAATCAGCAGAAAGTATATGACTACAATGATATATCTTAGGAAAGTATGAATCACTTCTAATCCATCCTCTTAGAAATGTTATATGATAGAAGATATGCTATTAGGAAAATAACGACGTATATTCTAGAAATTGTAACCTGTGAATCGAATGATCTCCTCCTAAAGGAAACAACCATGCAAGAAGTGGAAGAAAATGTCATGGATATGTCTAAATCCAAGTCATCAAGACTAGATAGTTTCACCACTAATTTTTACCAAGCTTACTGGAAAATACTTGGGCATGATCTCTGGAAGGTGGTGGAGGATTCTCGACACTTAGCTTGAATCTTAATAGCTCTTTATGCAACATAAATCTCTCTCATTCCCAAAAATTCCAGCCCTAAATCTCCCTCGAATTTCTAGCCTATTACCTTCTGTAATGTTATTTATAAATTCATTTCCATTTTTTTTTCAAAACAACTAAAGCCCCTCCTTCCTTCACTCATTTCCCCAGAGAAAATAGGTTAAGTGGAAGGAAGACAAATTATGGATAACATTATTTTGGCCTATGAACATATTCATTCACTCGATTCTAACAAGTCCTCAAGTATGCTCATTTCACTAAATGATGGATTCACTGGGTTATTTCCCTCATCTCCAAAAATTTCTTCTCCATTGTAATCAATGGCATTGAATATCCTAATTTCCCCCCCTTTTGTGGCATTATAAAAGGATACCCCATCTCCCCATGCATATTTATTGTAATGGCTTAAGGATTGGGTAGATCCATTAACTTAGCTCTTCAATTTGGTCAGTTACAGGGTCTCCCCTTGGGTTATCCTTATCTCTCTTCCTCCCACTAACGATTTGTGGATGATACTCTTCTGTTTGGAATTCCTACACTCCAATAATCCACTACTCTTAAGAACATTATTAAATATTTCTTCAATTCCTTGGGAACCTTTATGAACCTAGAAAATTTTAGATCTTCTGAGTCAACACCCCTCTTGCTATATAGATTCATATCTATCATGCACTTCAATTTCAAAGGGGCTTTCTTCCATCCAAATATTTGAGATCCCCCCTAATGGGTAACCCTCTTAGGTAGAAGGTTTGGGAATATATTGTCTCGAAATTTGAAGCTAAACTTTTGTGTTGGACCTTCAAATCACTCAATCTATCTAGTTGCTTAAACTTTTTCTATTTTTTTCTTCAATCCCTTCCCACCTATCTGCTCTTAATGATGGAAAATCCAAAAGCTATCATGAATAAAATTAGAAGCATTCAACACAAATTTCTCTAAGGCGATGCCAAAAGAGAACGAAAGTGGGCATCAGAAGCTTTAGATAAAATATTCCAACCAAAAAGCAATGGAGGGCTTGGATTCTATGATTTAGAGATTCTCAGCCAAGCCTTAAATGCAAAAACTTGGTGGAGGTGGATTAAAAATATAGAGGCCATATGGATTAAAATGTGGAAAATTATATATGCCTCCAACACCCTAGAACCTTATCTGATACAAATAAAAAGAAACATTAGGTATTCTCACATTTGGAATGTTCCATGGGAAAAACATATTATTCAAGATCAGAGCTTTTGGAAGATCAAAAGTGGGAAGAAGGCTCTATTTTGGGATGATTCCTAGCATCAATGGCCAAAATTAGCCGAAAATAAATAACTTTGTGCTATCAAGGAAGCTCTTGTCTCTAGGGTCCAAAATCTAGTAGATTACTATTCAGATTCATCCCCCCACTCTTCCAAATGGAACCATTAGAAACCATGTGCAGACTGGGTACAACCTCCCTACCGGAATGACAACATTGCCATCATGCAAGAGTTACTAAATAGGAATATTTCTATTCAAGAGGGTGAAGAAATTCTTCGTTGGGGATATCTCCCTTTAGGAAGCTTCAATCTACATGAAGTTCACAACATTCATATAAGCAAAAAAATTTAGGGTGATCACAAAAAGTGTATCAAATTATGGAATCTCAAACATTAGCCAAAATTTACTCCTTTTCTGTGGCTCTTAATGTGAAATAGGACTCTAACATGGGAAACAATTTAGATTTGGCGATTTTAGGGGAATTACATATACCTTATTTTCTCGTCTTCTTCAAAAAAATAAATCATCTTCTTTGTAGTTTCAACTTCTCTGCTATAATTTGGGATTTCCTTTCCATTCGCTTTCGATAGGCTGATAAAATACAAAACAATATTCTCCACACTTTGGAAAATTGGTGTGACGCTTACTTCACCAACCCCATTGTAAACAAAGTATGGCAACTAATTCTAGGATTTTTCCTTTGGTATTTTTGTAAGGAAAGAAACAAACACATCTTTAAGAACATCACTACCTCTTCAGAATTCATTTGGCAAGACATCCTCAACAAAATAAGGGAAACCATTTCCTCCTTATCTTGGTCCTTTAGAGACTGGGAATGAAATTAGTCATAGAAGATAATATTATCCTCTTTGGGTTTTACCTTAAACCTCATGGAAAATTCCCAATCAACCTAATCCTATTGTTGATCTCCAAAACTGCCCTTCCCTTAGCAATTTTTTTCATCCTTCCTCCTTTGTTTTTCCATGGAAAATGCATCCTTATCATCAATAACCATTATACATTGCCTCAAGGAGTATATTTCAGTGATTTACATGTTATACTTTTATGTTTGCTATTTGAATAAGTTTTTGTCTTTTAGCTACGGAACGCAGCCACATTCTGCAGCTAATCGGTTGTTCCGCAACTACTTCCACGCTTTTGCAGGTTCCAGGTGTCAAGAGGGGAAAATGACTACATGGGCAGCTTGGAAAACATCAGGGCATGGATCGTGTCCTATTCACCTGGCCCAGATCGACAAGGAAGACTCCAGTCAAAGGGAAGTCAAACATAGAAACCTAAGGCAAACAGGACTCTGTTCTATACACGTTTCTCAGTGATGGGATCCGAAGCAGTTTCTTGAGGCCACGGACTTCATCTGCCACCTGCGCAAACTGAATCCAACAACCATTACCATAGATTTATGTTTCCAAGCAACCAAGGAAGAGAATTCTGCATACTTGTTTGCCTACGTGTTTTGCTGTAGCTTATTTTTCTCCTTAAAACAGTTGTATAATTTATCTATAAATACCTGTGTGAAGAATGCATAACTAGTTCAATTTTTGCTCATGTATTAAGTTCAAATTTCCGCTCTGTAGTTTGAAGAAATCATTCTTCGTTTTTAATATAAAGATTGTGTTTCATGGATACCTGAAAGCGTTGTTGGAGTGTTGATTAAGTGCATATAACCTGAGACCTTTGCAGAGGGCCCCTGCACTAGTTAAGGTTACATTTTATTTTTGTTTTTTCTTTCATAGTTAAACTGTAAATTCACTTTGTTTTTCCATGATGTTTATAACCATTTTCTAAATTTTTTCATCATGCAGTTTTTGTCATATTCTTACTAACTTAGAATAGTTTTATTTCAACACAAAATAGTTCTTTTGTTTCACTACTTTCTAGTTTCTTATCAGTAGCTTGAAGTTGAGTTCAGTAGTGTAGAGTAATTCATTTCATTTGCTGTTCATTAGTCTTTAGATTTTGAATTAAACTGATCAATGCCATTTTATTGTTAGTTTAGTAACTCATGTTGTAAGTGAATGTTTCTAAAATCCCTTTCAATTGATGGTTCATCTTAAAACTAAGTGGTGAAATATTTCATTTATGAATGAGTCATTTTCTGCATTTTTATATTTATTTTCTCTTAGACCAATGAAGTATGGAATTCTTCAAAATGTTATCACAAGAAGGTCATTCTCCCAAAATTGTGTAGCAGAGTAACAAAGCACTTCATTTAGTTTTTATAGTAGACTAGTTGCAATTTCATTTTTAGTTTTAGTTTTCCATTTAGTCTTGTTACAATTTCATTTTTAGTTTTAGTTTTCCATTTAGTCTTGTTGGAATTTCATTTTTAGTTTTTCATTAAGTTTTGATTCTACAATAGACTAGACAGTAGTTGAAATCTCATTTTCAGTATTTCATTTTAGTTTTGGTTCATCATAGATATTTGCAATCTCATTTTCAGTTTTAATATCTCATTTAAGCTTTGGTTTTGAAATTGATTAGATAGTAGTTGCAATTTCACTCTTAAGTCCTTTTAGTTCATGTTTTGGAAACAATAACAAGAGCAGAAATAGGAACTTTGTTTTCCTTTTCTTGACTAAACTTTACTTCCAAATCTGACTTTAAGCACTCTTAGTCCTCATTCCATTTTTTTTTGTAGCAGAGGTAGATTTAAGGTTTTTTTTTTAAATACATTGTACATCACTAGGGATTAAAGAGTTAAAAACCCCAAAACAACTTAAAAATCAAAAACACTGAAGTAAGAAGGGCCATCTAGCACATATAGTGCACTACACTTCATCAGTTTATGACACCCAGATTGATAATTTATGTAGAGCAATTTAGGACACCAAATTGACAAAACACCTATCTCTTCCAATCCTTCAACTTGGACCCCCTTACCAGGAGATTTCATCAAAATCAATTTTGGTGGGGCATGAAAAGGAAACATAGGTCAAGCAAGTTTCAAAGGGGTGTTCCAAAATGCTGCTAGATAGATACTCCAAATATATGATGGTGAAATAGGCTTCAACACCAATAATGCAGTTGATATATGGGCTTTGGAATAGGGTTTCATCATTTCTCTCCACACGCAATTTCACAAGCTTGTAATTGAAGGGGAATCCAAGAATATTATAAATATTTTTTACAATTTTCAATGTATAAATAATTTAGATAAAGTATCCAAGAGATGGAGGTTCAAAGCTAAAATAGCCAACATAAAAATTCTCTCATCCAACATTATAAGTCCCCTCATTTCTCATGTTCAAAGGGAAGGTAATAAACTAGCTAACAAACTCACCAAAATTGTCCTTAGCACAACAACACATCTCCTTGATCTAAATTGGAGTCAGGATATGCTAGAATCCCTTCGATCTACATGTCAGGATATTTCCACGAAGGACCTCATCCCCTAATGAGGTACCCAAGAGTGGGCTTACCCCCCCTGCCTTGATATGATGGCATAGAAATTAAAAGGAGGCTATGGTGCCCCATTCCCCACCTAGCATAATGCATGCATATGGGTCAATTCAATTTCTATGATATGTGATATGCATGAAGGGAAATATCGTTCATGCTATGTGAGAGGTAGGATAGAGTAAAAAAAACATTAGTTGGACATCAATATTGGTTTTATTCCATGCTTAAATCATAATTGGAAGTGAAATCGTACTAGATTTCTCACATCACTGCATAGGTATGAGGTTCACCATGGGAATATCAACCAACAAGCTAAATGGATCTCATAGATTTTGCAAGGAACCAAACTTTAGGCTCTTCTAGCTCTGAATTCTATTTTGATATCCCTCTCCTATGTATAATTATTTCTTTTGGCCACTAAATTATTAGTCCTTCTATGCTTGGTTTCTCAACATTGGCAATAATCTGCAGACCAAAGCATGCACAACTTTAAGAGCCAATCATGTTGGGACTCACTGATTCCATGATTATATACACACCACCTCTTCATCAGGATCCTTTAGTGTTCTTGGGTTTGGCTTCTTAGTGGAAGTATCTCCACACTTAGTGGTATCTGTTAGTGTCAGTATGTGCATACTTCCATCAACGATCAAATATTCTCTTTGCATTTTCATTGTAGGTGTCTCATACTGAAATGTTTGATCATTCCATTAGGTCATGCCAAAAACGATCCACTGATGGTTATTTTCCCTCATCAGGTATATTTGCTGACGCTTCTTCATGTTTCATTCAGTTATGGTTTTAGTTATATTGTTTTTAGAGTCAAGGCAGTTATGTATCCATTAGGTCTTAGGATTCATTTCCAAGGTCAAAAGATTTGATTTGTTGCAAATAAAGGGTAGTAAAGGTATGAGGAAGACCAATAAACAAGAATGGTTGGTAGTTAGTCATGGTTATTGTACAAAATCCTTATTTCACTAATGTAATTTTCATCTAAAAAACATTGTTTTTTGAGATGAAAACAAAGTATTTTAGTTTGTTCATATTGTTCATATCCTTGATGTAATTCAAGTCGTTTTATGTAATAATTGTTCCCATAAGCCGTCGAAGGCACTTATCCTTGCTGCAAGAGAGGAATCAATGAAGGATCAACTCAATAAAAATTATCATCCACCTGAAAAGAGATAAAGAAAGAAAAACACTAGACAGAGATTTGAAGACAAAGTAAAAAGTTCCAAACAAACATTATAAAGTGGGTTTTTCTAAGGAAAAATCAAACTCATCCTCTATATAAGATTTCAAAAGAATTTTTCAAACTTCATCATGCTCATTTGACAAAGAGAGAAAAACGGAGTTGCAACGAATTGGTGGCCGAAGAAACCTTCGGCGCTGTGCATAGAGCAAAGAGTGCTACGCACAGGGCGAAGTTGTGGGGCGCTACACATGCAGGCAGGGTGCTGCTCATACAACTGGAGCGTTGTGCATAGATCCCGCGCGGCTGTGTATTTTTGCACAGTGCTGTGCATACAACAAAGTGCTTTCCTGCAAAGCGCTGACCAGCGTCGCTTTCCTTATATTATCATCTGAAACTCCCTTACGACTCTTATCAGGAACCAAAACTGGTCTGGATCTTCATTTCCTACCCCCTTGAACACGGGCAACTTTATCGCGCTTGCCATATTGAATCGCGATGGTGGCAGAGGTGGTATGAGTGACAATGGAGGTGAAGGCGATGAAGCTGGTGGTGGTGTGGGTGGGGGTGGTATGTGCAAAATCCTTTGCCTTATCAAATTGATTGCACTTCGTGGCAAGAACTTCACTAGCTCTTCCTCATCCCCTCGCAGAGGTGAAATCAAAGGGCTATTCTCTGGTCCCTTCCTTCACTTTTGTTAATTTTTCCACTTTGCGTGGCTCCAGACATCAAGGTAATTGCATAACCCTCTTTTCACACAATAAAATTTTAATCCAAGTATTTAGGGACTTTACATACTTACCTCGCAGTCCTTTGAGAAAGCGTCGCTTTGCCTTGCTATAGCTGACTGAAGTATCTACTGCGAACTCAGTAATGAACCCTCCTATAAACTGATCGAGCCAGTGATCAACAACATGCGCGATCTTATCCTCCCATGCTTCCAATCTACACACCAACTCTGGGGTCCACACAATAAGATTGTCGAGCTTCCACCTTCCTTGGCTATCTACTAGCTTTGTGATCCACTCTTACAACTCAATAGGGAAAAATGCGAAGAAAATTTCGTGGATCTCTATGTACAGGTAGCAGTCTAACCACTCTTCCTTTGATAGTTGCGGATTCATGTTCTCCTGTGTCGTGAACTCGTGAATTCTCCTGTCCAAGCAACCTTCAATTTCTTTCTTAGTTGGATTCCAATGATACAACATTAGACATCTCTATGTAAATTTTGTTCCCGACAATGGAACCATTTTTTGGCTTGAGGGGCCTGACCCAGGTTCGGATTTATTTAGCCAAAAAAATCCCTGTACTATTGGCCCTTTCGGCAATAACCCGTGGAGCGCAGACCGAGGTCTCACCCGAAGTAGTATGGGACGATGCTGGAACGAAGTTTCCGCACCCTTGATATGTCTGAGGGGTTGATTTAGTCCAACTGTGAATACCTTTGCGTAGGTTACTTCATGCACATTCCTGACCTGCGAGGCCTTCACGATCTATTAAAATTTCCTTCACGTAGCCCTAACCAGTGGCTAAGGTGCTTTCACACTACTAAAGTAGCGATCTGCGCTATTTCCCCAAGTTACACAGTGGATCTTACTTATCTTCTTATAATTGTTAGTTAACTTCACGTGAATAGATACTTATCTTATATTCGCTTATTCAACACATTCATATAAGTTTGCGCAACAAATAAATAGTAAACTTTCAATTTATACCCAATATACTTCCATGCATAAAACATGAAAATATACACAAAAATAATATAAAACTTCTCTTTATTAAGGCTTCAATCGGTTACAGACTCAACCTGCCCTGCGCACTCAACTACGGGGGTCCGCGCACTCAACTTTGGACTACTAGGCCTCTGCGCACTTAGCTCAGAGCCTTCTCCTACTCTACTACCCAACGACACGACTCGATGCTTCAACTAAGACTCAACTCATCATCATTAGATCTTACAAACTTCTTAGATTTAAGATGTCTCTTTACACTTAAGGCCTCACTCTATTTATATAATCCCATGGTCTGCAAACCATGGGTAGATCTTTCAAGCCGACATTACATTACAAAAGTAAGGGCAGACAAACCCATGACTCAATTACAACTTCGCACTCTACACCCAAAAATCGTGGAGTCTTTACATTGGACTTAGTCAAAACTTTGGCATTAAGCCCCAAAACTAGTGTTGGGGGATCCTGTGCCCAACATTATCAAATGGAAGGAAAGAGGCCATGAGGTATAATATAACCATGTTACCCAAGATCCTAAATGCATCAATGCTTTGAGGAACTTCGAGCTACTGAAATTATTCTGAACCTCAGGACTCAGAGCCCAAAACGAGCTACTACACTATCTGATCAGTTTATTAGATGTCGATCAGGAGATCTTCCTCATTGGAGACCGAGAATTGGAGTTGGAAGTGGCAAACATTTACTTCATTATTTGATTGTCTAAAAGAGGGGAAAGGGTTCAACTCTTTAGATCTCATGCGGGAGGTGAGAGCACCAATTCCCTAATCAGAAGGAATTGCCCGGGTGTAGAGACAACAGTGAGTGGGAAGGTGAAGATATTGATTATCGATAATCTTTCCTTGAGAATAATTCTACACACCATGGCCCGTATAGCTGGGTCGCAGGCTTTGCACAAGGTTTCAAAATCTCAATTCCAGTATGTGGTATACTGCCTTACTCCAATAGTGTTCAATTGGTGTGAGGGACTGTTGGCCAACATGAAGAGGCAACTGACCAAAGGAAAGTGGGGAAAATTGAAGCATTTCGACTATGGTTCGATTTTGTTCACTTTGTTTTTTGAATGCATGCCCCTATTTTGGTATTAGTGGACAAATGTGCTAGATCCTTCTCCACAATATCTGAGGCTGGTAATATGGAGTGAGCTCATGCCTCGTGGAAGAGGGGGTCAATAGATGCATTTTCCTCTACCGTTCTTCAGTTGGTTGCATCGAAAATTGATCGTTGTGGATGACTACGCCTATGCAGGCACAGAATTCAGATGGGATCCATATCTGCCTCTACCATTGGGTGAACAGTGTACTGATGCATGTAAAACTTGGCTTTGGATTTTTCAAGTATTATGAGTTTTTTCTATTAAAGTGTATCTGAGAGTTTACTTGTGATAAATGTGCAGATGTGGGACCTGAAAGGCATCCAGGCATGTCGCCAATAGCACGGCGAGTAGCACATCAGATAGAGGATGTGCCATATGAGGAAGGAACAAATCCTATGGTAAAGATGGAAAGCAATTTGGAAGTGATCACCAGAGGGATTCTAGAGTACACGACTATAGATGACATGCCATTGCAATACTAGAGGCATACAGTAGGAGTGTCTGCGAGACTGCGTCAAATTTTATGCCAAGTGATTAGAGTGGTCTCATGCTATCGAGAGAATCATGTGGGCGAATATCCTTTTCTAGTCATGCTTATGCACTGTTGTAGGCTTTGAAAGTTGTGTCCTAGAACACTTATTTTTTGATATTTTGATGAAAAAACTTTGACAGACACGATATATATATATATGTGTGTGTGTGTGTGTGTATCTTCTACTTATGTGTTCCTTTATCATGATGATATGATCAGTTTTATAAATTACGCAAATCTCTACCAAGAACATAATTCGCTAATGCATTTGTTAATGTATTCAAATTCTGTGGAATGTGTTGATATGTGATATAATCAAAATTTCTTTCTAGTAATCGAACACATAGATACATACGAAAAATTTGGGCATTTCTTACTGAGTAATGATTATTTAATTGTAACACAACAAGTTGTGAATCCAACTTAACAACTAAATTTATAATGCCAAGAGAAACTGCTTCTGATAACAGTTCAATAACTGCACTGTACTCGACAATATTATTAGTTGTTCATCCCAGGAAAATACCTTGTAAATCGATCAACTCGCCATTAGGGGCGAAGAGTGCCCAAGCTGTAGAAGATAAGTTTTGTGTGCTACAACAAGCACCATCAACAAAACCAACATAATGGTTTGACGACATCTGCAAATCGAGTGGAACACAAGGTAAGCAAAGGAAACATGTTTGTAAAGCAAACAATCACACCAAAAAATCAAAACTACACACCAATGAATTCACACACTAATGTACAAAAGTAATTACATGGAATTCATGCATAATACTTTTTCAGATAAAGCCCATTGTGGGGTTGTGATAATGCATTACCTTCGTAGTCAACTAGCTCATAGGTGCCTTTTTGCAAGACACATTTAATGATATATGGCCCATACCACATAGGTTCAAACTTCCGAACTCCCAACTTATCGTTGGCTTATTCATACAACAATACCAAGTCACCTTCAGCAAAAACACGTGGAGAAATAGTTTGATAAAAGTGAGCTTTAACTTGTTTTTTTTGTGCCTCGATCACCATCGCAGCAATACGACGGGTCTCATCAAGTCTTCCGAGATAAGTAACTGTTCCTCTTCAGGCGAGGTATCGGGGAGTATCTCGATATCTAATCTTAACGAAATAATTTCACACTCGATTGAGAGTGTCGCCTCTAAACCTTAAACCGGCTGGAATGGAGTGAAGCTAGTGGTTGTCTTATCCGATGTCCTGTAAGCCCAAAGAGCCGAGAAAAGTATGAGATGCCAATCATTTTTATGCTTCCAAATGGTTCGTTGAAGCATAGTAATCAAAACTTTGTTAATTTCTTCAACTTGGCCATTGACCCGTGGATAGTAAGTAGTTGAGCTATCATGGCGAAGACCCAACTGAGCAGTCAGCTCTGCCATCATGTACTGACAAAAATGTGATCTGTGATAAGTGAAAATGGCTTGAGGGATGCCAAAACAGGCTATGACATGGTTAAAGAGGACTGAGCAGCAATGATACTGTCAACATTATATTTAGGCATCACCTTGTCCCATTTAGTGAAGTAGTCGACGATGACAATGATATAGCCATGCCCCTCGGCCAAGCAAGGGTTACATGTCATGAAATATATGCCCCATTTAGCAAATGGGCCAATGGTAGCAACTAGGTGTAAGGGTGCTGGCAGGGAACATTGCTTGCGGTTATAAATCTAACATTCATGGCAATTTTGAACGGCCATAATACAATCATTGAAGATGGAAGGCGATAAATAATCAACACGAAGGATCTTATAAGTAGTGGCATAGATTGACATGTGACCACCACATGCCCTAGAGTGGAATTCATTGAAGAATAGAATCAACATTGACTTAGTACAAAGTATCACCAATAATCTGATAAGGTTGACACTGATGTTAGATGTGGCGTCGGTTAGATCGAGACAACTCAGATTGGAAGGTTTGGTTTTGAAGATAAATAATGATATCTCTATACCACAGGTTGAGAGTGTTGATGAGAAACAAAGTTCATCAGGAATCTACTAAGTAAAATCAATGGAGGTGTTTGTGAAAGGAAGGGCACACATCAATTCGAAAAAAAAATGAGTGATTTCTTTGATTTGGTGGCTGTAAAATCTAAATCAAAATCTCACAAGGTAAAAATCCATTTAGAATATTTTCCCCCAAGCAATTGACGAGTCAAAATATCATTCATGGAGTTACAGTCAGAAATCATTGTGGTCTTCCGTAGAAGAATGTAATGGCTAAGTCATTGAACAATATGTACTGCTGCCAAGGCAAGTTTCTCGACATGAGCATATCGAGTTTTAGTGTCATTAAGATTTCAAATCAAATAATAAACCACATGTTCATTTCCATCGTCATCATCCTAGGCCAGCACCATAGGAATGGCACTGTTAGCCGCAACCAAGTACAAGAAATAATCATGATGATAGTTAGTGGGATGCAATAAAGGAGAACTGATGAGTGTTTGCTTTAGAGCATCAAAAGAGTTTTGGGAAATTTCATCCCACATGAATGGGATCACCTTTTAAGCAAGCAAGTAAAACGCTTGGCAAGTTCAGCATAATTCAGGACAAAGCAACAAAGAAAATTATCCTTTCCTTGCAAACTCTGCAATTGGTGCATGGAGGGGTTAGATTTACAATGGCCTCAAATTTTAGAGGATTGATGCGGATACCTTGTTTGTACACAACAGAACCTAAGATTTGACCAGATTCTACGTAGAACACACATTTATGTGGATTGAGACAGATAGTATAGTGTTAACAACGCAAAAAGATTACTTGAAGGTGGTTTGGATGGTTGCGATGCTTAGCAGAATGAGCTGGTAAATCATCTAGATAAGGTTGAACAATGTGTTTAATATCATGAAAGGCATATGACATTTCTCTCTGAAAGGTAGCACCAACATTTTTAAGACCGAAAGGGAGATTCTTATAAGCAAAAGTCCCCCATGGACAGATGAAAGTTGTCTTGTGTTGATCAGTGGATAATATGTTAATTTGGCTGTAACCAGAAAAGCCATCCATAAAAGAGAAGATCTCACTCCCAGTGCACTCATCAATGGTTTGATCAATAAAGGGAGTAGGATAGTTATCTCAATATGGATAGAAATAGAACTAGATGGAGTAGAAGTAGAAGGTATATTAGTGTCTTCCTTTTCCACCGTCTAATTTTGAGGGGTTTGATAATATTTCGATTAAGTGGCCACAGAGATAGGTAATGAACGCATTATCATGTAAACCTAAGAATCAAATGAGGCAGAGGAGTGCGGTGGGTTTACCAATTGAGTCTACTAAGATGGGAATAGCTCTTTCAAAATAGTCGAGGTCCCTTTCAAAAAATGACTAACTTCAGCACGTCAGGGACAATCCTTTTTATAATGATCTTCCTCACAAATGAGGCAAGGATATTCTGACTTTCGTTTGGAGGCATCATCAACAAATGACTTAGGAGGATCTTGTTTCGGGGTATCAATTTTTTTTACATTTACCCTTCTTCTTACCTTTCGATGCTTTATCTGTCGTGGTAGATAAAACGACATTCACCTCGTAGGTCTTACTAGGATTCGCTGGGTTTTTCGAAGGATGACTAGAATCAGTATTCGAAACAGATTTTTGCTTCGAAGAAGATTTGGTAGAAGTTTGGGACACTAATCCAATTATACCATAAATAGGTGGTACATCGGGAGACTTCAAAGATGCGGGATCTGAATATGTTCATGGAGCATCAGGCAACAATTCATATAGTGTGCCGGATTGCAAATAAACCAAATCAAAATACTAGGCATAGGAAATAGCCTGGTCCTTGATGACACAACCACCCATTGCTATATCTTTAGTGATTTTGTTTATGAATTACTTGGTAAACCATTCGGTCAACAAATAATTAGAGATTTCAAATTTGATGAGGTGATAATGATGTCTCCATTCATGGATATGATTCGAGATATGGGTCGCAATATCTTGCTCCAGAGACATGAGAAAATGAGTACCAGTTTCATAATGAACTAGTAGCTGGAAGTGTGTGAGGAATGCCACAACCAAAGAGTTGAAGTCTGCATAGGTAACTCAAGGCAACTTCACATAACACTTTGTGGCAAGACCTATCAAGGTTTGCTGAAAGAGGCGGAGATGAACAAAATAGGCAACCTAGGAATTGGAAGAACACCATAAATGATATGTCATCACATGGGCCTGAGGGTCATCTTTAGCTTTTCCTTCAAATTTGGGGCAATCGCTTGGGATTTTAGTGGGAACTGGAGGCCAATAAGGTGAATGAAGAATTGGATCATTAGTAAGCCTCGAGACATCGGGTAGTTCCAACGTTGCTAAAAATGGCAATTGCGGGTTAAAAGACATATAAGGCCTTTGATAAGGCCCAGTCTATAGGTTCCAACCTTGTTGGTAAGGATTCTGCCCCCAAAGTGCAGGATTTTGACCATAGGGGGCTTGATTTTTCCCCCACTAAGGGGTACCTTAACCATAAGGTGAATTCTGTCCAAGGTAGGGTTGACATTGACCTACCATAGGTCGTTTGTAACCATAAGGAGGATAAACATTATGTCTGGCATATGGATTATGAGGTTGTTGCACCTGTCGACCCTAGTAATAAAGTTGTTGGCCTTGCTGCTGCAGGGGTTGACCTTGTGCCTACAAGGTTTGACCTTGTTGATATATAGGTTGAGCTTGCTGCTACAAGGGTTGACCTTATTGCTTCAATGGTTGACCTTGTGGATTTAAGTGTTGATTGGGTTTTGAAAAAATTGTGTTTGTTGTTGCAAAGGCTGTCGAAACTGCTGCAAAGGTTGCCCCTGCTATTGCAAAGGTTGCCCTTACTACTGTAAAGGTTTCCCTTGTTGCAGTAAAGGTTGTTCGGTAGTTCCTCGAGGGATTGCCTATGGGTATTGGTAAGTTCCAAATGGGAGTTGACCATATGCACCAGGAATAGAATTTTGACCAGGTGTCACATGAAGACCTACTTGTCAAATATAAGGTGGATTTTGCAGTGCTAGTGAACCATATGGAACATAAGACTGTTGGAGGGGTATCTGGGCCATGTAAGGCTATTGATATTGGATATTACCTATCCCAGGTGGACCAACAGGATTAGGAATACCACTAGCATTAGGTTGATTACTCCAACCATGTGAGGTTGTGATCCACTCACATGGGTTACCCCAAACACAAGTGGATTACTGGGATTTCCCCCCCAGGCTGTGAATTAGGTGGTGGTACATTCTATCCACTTGATGGAGGGACTGAGGAACTTACATATGCATGAACTGAAACAATCGGTTGTACCATAATGGGAGGTTTAAATGACAATAATGGTTGTGACAGAATCGTTGGTTGAATCAGAACTGAAGTAACGATAGTTTGCACAGGTATCTGATAGGTCACGTTAGGAGTAAATGGACCAGAAGTAGGCATATCATTTGATGACCAAATAGGATTTTTGTATAAAGAGGAAGCACTAGGATTTCTTGAAACTAATTGATCCAAGGTCGAATAACCATGTGGAAGCATATGCCCATTGTTTTTGAGAGATGGTTGAGATGGAACTCTTCCTTCATAAGGAAAGCCTTCTGGAGGAAATTCAGAGTGTGAGTAGTGGAGACTTCCAAAGGATCTCAAGGAGAGGTTGGAATCTCACTTTCTAAAGCCATAGGTGGAAACAACTGGTAAGGAGGAATCCAAGACGGGTGAGGGGATAACTCCAAAGGAACACTCAGTTGATCGTATGGACTATAAGGGTGTTGAGGAGATATCACAATTGGATCAAATAGCAGATTCAGAGGGTACAAAAAAAACCTCTGTGGACTCTCAGAGGTTTCTAGATCAGACATCTAAGATGATGATGAATCTCGAGGTGGAGGATGAGAAGCAAGGGGTTGGATGTTTGGGACAATCCCTAGTTCAAATCCTTGAGCTTCAAGTGACTACAAAAGTTCAACATGAATCTCTTGTGAAGACCCCTCAGTATCAAACAACGAAGGGTAAATGTGAGGTGAAATCAATGGTTTAGCCATGATGACTTTCTCTCAAGAGCAGAAGGAGAAAAGATGATTCGTGGAGGGTTGATTAAAATTAAAATTTACAAGGAATTTACTCAATATGGGGCTAAGAAGCAACTGCATGGGTTCAACATGTTATCGTTGGCAGTTAATTTTATGACAGGAAACAACAAATAAATCAAAATGGGTAATACTAGGCAAGAGTGTTTACCAAGTATCTATGAATAGTTATATACACCTTAACCGAAACCAAGGAATTGATGTACGATAATCAATATTTGCGAATGTTGTGTTCGGTGTATCACGTTTACAAGGTGGTTGACTCAATTGCCTGTGGCTAAAAGATAGTAAAATAGTGGGGCTCCCAATATATACTCGATGGTACGGGGAGAACAAGTCCGTGTTAGCACTGTTTAATGCAAAGCCATTTAATGAGAGTGTCCTTGTACACTTACCATACTAAAGTGCCTCCTATATACAAAAGAGTACTAGAGAACCTTCTATATAATTCCATACTGGAATGGGATTTCATCCCCGAGATACACTGTAGGCAGTTAATGCAAACTTCTATGTTTAAAGATGATGGAACATATCTCTAGCCTAAACCTATAGATATTTGCTTTAGGTTACAAATGCTCCTTAGGTTAATTGAGGTAAATTTTAAGTTTATCTTCAATTAAGTTCCAGTTTGATGGCTCAACAATATCACCTGTACCTATGATGCAACTAAATGATAAAAATGATTTATTTTTTCATTCGATGAAGAATAAAATAATGAAGGTAGAGAGACAACCAAATAATGCATCAATCAAGAAAAATGTATCAAAACACAAGTATTTATCTTTCTAATGAAAAATGAAAAAATGAGATCTAATGTTTCACTTTCACAAACCAAAGCAATCCTAAGAGAAACAAAAAACACTTTTCTTTCACTAAGATGCACTAATTTTGTCTTTTCCTTTCGCTTGGATTCAAAAATGCAAACTAATACAATGAGGAAAGGATAAAATGCAATCTAAACAACTAAAATGAAAACGTCATTCACTTATGGTTTCGAATGCAATTCGTTTAAAAAATACTTAAATGAGGAAATCATTCACTTTTCTTTTCGAAACAAAGAAATCAAACAAGCATTCAATTTTAGTCCTTCCAAAGCATTCAACTGTAATCTATGCTCGACAATGGAGCAAAAGTAATCTTCAAAGCATCAAAATGACTTAATACTAATGAAAATAACTTTACAATCACAAACTCAAAGCAACTTGAAAAAGATGTCCTGACTATAGGAAGACTCCTGAATGGAAGCAATCAATCTTAGAAAAGGAGAGCAAGCAATGAGTAGAGGGTTACCTAGAGACCCTAGAAATCCGAGAAACCCTATAAGGAAATCAAGGTTCAAACACACATTAACAAAGCCAAGAGATAATTGCAATCATACAAGGATAACAATCAAGACAAATACATTACAGTCACACTCGAAAATCACTCACAGAGGTTGAAAAACACTGAAAACAAGAAGAATCCCTAATTTTCTTCTATCCTCTGGGATCAGCGCACCTGTTAAAGGAAAAAGGGCGAGGCAAATCAGATCAACGCGACTTTAAATTTCAAATCAGCGTTGACAATGCTTCTGCCATAGTAGAAAAGCGTTGGGTGAGAAAACTAAGGAAAAAAATAAAAAATCTTCAAGATTAGACTAGGCTAAACATCCTCAAGCAATAATCAGTGACTGCAAATAGCTACAGCGATAAACACAAGCTATGATATTGATTGTTGGTCAAACTCATCAGAGAATCTGATTGAAGGAATGGATGGAAAGGGTTATAGCTTCCCCAACAAAGTCGCCATTTTGTTGTCTAGGAAAGTCCTCTCTACGGACAGAGACAATCCCTCTAGCCTAATGAGTGGGACTATAAACCTAGGTGATAAACTACAAGGACACTTTCCTACATTACAATCGAAATGAGAGAAGAGGAAGATGGCCTACCTCATTATGATGCTATAACGTACTCCTTCATTTAAGACCTTGAATTTCTTGCGCCTTAGGCTCCGCTCTACTTCTCACAACATTTGGGTTCCTGCACAAGAGATCAAAGACAAAACGAAGCATACTTTGAAACTAGCATAATCGAAAGTAGTCCACTTAAAAAATCAAAGAGAATTAAGATAAATTATGCATTAACACAAACATTTACAGAAAGTGAACCAACAATTGTATATATTAATGAAATAAAAGAGGAAGCATACAACCAAGCCGTGATGTCAATAAGCTCTCCTAGAGTGAATGTCCATGTCCAAACTCAAGCTCTCCAAGCACTCCTTCTCCAATCAAAATAAGTAGTATGTAGGCATTATCTCAACATAATGTTGGGTTTTGTTATATTCTTTCTAGGACTAGCCCACGTAGTTAACCGGGGGGTTAGGAGGTGGGGCAGGGCCCTCCTTCGTTGCGTCGATTATGTAGAAGGGGGAGTCAGAGGGGGTTTGAGGGGTGCATATAAGCCTACTCTATGGGGTCTAGGGCAATGCCTCGAAAATTTTTGGTTTTGGACCCTATGGTAGGTTGGGCGGACCTACCTATGGTTTTGTGCATGATTTTCGCACATGGTTTTGGACGTGATGGTTTTCGGTCCATGGTATTGGATGCTTTGGCATGTATAAACATGTATTGTAACATTGAAAGAAATAATGAAAAAAATCAAGCTGGTAGTCCCAGTTTTTGGGATCTAGGGGAAAATCTCTGTGTATATGTGTTTTATGTATTATCCTCTTGCATTGTTTATTTTTAGTGTTTTAGAATTTGTTTGCAGGTAATTTCTGTACGGGGTTAAAACCTACATTTGGTATCAGAGCTGTTTTGGCTTCAAGGGGATGACTTTGTTGCTAAGGGGTTTTGCTCGGGCCTGTGGTAGACCATGTTCAGTGGGAGATCTGCGAGATCGATTATGGTGGTGAAAGAATATGGCGAGGAGTGGAAAGATAGAGATCGATAAATTTAATGGTCAGAGTTTTGAGTTGTGGAAACTCAAGATGGAGGATCTGTTGGTAGATAAAGATTAGTGGATCGCGGTAGATCTGGGTACTAAACCAATGGGAGTGTCTGATGAATAATGGAAGAAGTTAGATCAGAAGGAAAAGAGCACAATACAATTGTGTGTCTCAAATTCAGTATTGCTGAATGTATCAGGCGAAGCTATGGCTAAGGCTTTGTGGGACAAGTTAGGGACTTTGTACCAATCTAAGTCTCTGGTGAATAAACTGTTCCTACAGAAAAAGTTGTATAGCCGGAGGATGAAATATGGAGACTTGGTGACAAAGAATCTAAATGCGTTTAATATTGTGGTAAGTCAGTTATCGTCTTCTGATATCAAAATTTTAGATGAAGATAAGTGCATCAGTTTGTTGTGTTCTCTACCAGATTCATGGGATAGTCTGGTTATTGCAATAGGTAGCAATGCAACTGCCTTGCAGTTTGATGAAGTAGTCTCATCCTTGCTGACGGAGGAGATGAGATGGAAAAATATGGAGAGCCATAATGGTGATGCCTTGTCTGTACGAGGACGGTCCCAGAACATAAACAAAAGTAAGTCATCGAGTGGGAGATCTAAATCTGGAGGGAAAACTAAATCTCCAGGAAAATCTATAAAGGTGGTGTGCTGGAAATGCGGAAAGGAAGGACACTACAAAAGGGACTGTAAATTAAAGTTCTTGACAAAGGAAAGGGATCTGATGATGCTCCTTCTGCAGAGGTGAAAGCCACCTCAGATGAAGGTGGGGATATGTACTTAGCTTCTTCAAGTACACATGTAGATCATGAGGCATGGTTGATTGACTTAGGTGCATCCTTTCACTTCACTCCCCATAGAGAGTGGTTCTGCAAGTATGACAAATACGATGGTGGTGATGTCTTCTTACGGGATGATAGGAAGGCTAGAATCATTGGTCACGGAAAAGTAAAATTGAAGTTGCAAGGTGGAAGGGTTAGAACACTTCCAGGTATTCTGCATATTCCTACATTGGCTAGAAATCTGATTTCTGTAAGCAAGCTGAATGATGCAGGTGTAAAAACAGTGTTTGAGAAGGATACTTGCAAGATGGTTCGGGGAGCACTGGTATTGATGCGGGGAGTTCGGATTGGAACTCTGTACAAGCTGCAAGGTAGCAATGTTGTTGATGGGTGCAATAGTTTTGTGGTTCCAAAAAGTGGAGCAGAAAATCTATTGGTCTATGGAGAGAAGATCATGTTGTGGCATCAAAGGCTTGGACATATTGGAGAGAAGGGCCTTTGAATACTTCATGGTAAAGGTATGGTAGAAGGTATGAGTAATAGCTCTCTGTATTTTGATTTCTGTGAAAATTGTGTATATGGGAAGCAAAATCGGGTGGGTTTCCCCTCTGGTGGTAAAAGGGTGAAACAAATATTAGAGCTTGTGTACAGTGATGTGTTTGGACCTGTGAAGCTTCCATCACTGGGTAATTCTGTGTACTATGTATCATTTATAGATGACTTCTCGAGGAATACATGGATATATTTCCTAAAGAAGAAATCTGAAGTCTTTGACAGGTTTAAAGAATTTAAGGCTCTGGTGGAAAACCAGATAGAGAAGAGGATAAAGGTGTTGAGGATAGATAACGGTGGAGAGTTTTGCAGTAAGGAATTTGAATAATTTTGTAAGAAGTGTGGTATAGCACAGCAGAAGACTACTCCATATACACTTCAGCAAAATGGAGTTTTAGAAAGAATGAACAAGATGTTGATGGAAAGGGCAAGAAGCATGCTCAGTGGTGCTGGGTTAGGATAGGAATTCTGGGTAGAGGCAGTGGAGACAACATGTTACCTGATCAACAGATCACCTTCATCAGCATTGGATGATAAGACTCCACAAGAGGTATGGACTGGTAAGAAACCCTCTCTTTCACATCTGAGGGTATTTGGATGTGATGCATATGTACATGTTCCAAAGGATAAACGAACCAAGTTAGATAGTAAATATGAAAAGTTCATCTTTATTGGGTATAAGGATGGTTTAAAGGGTTATAAGCTTTGGAACCCAGTAACAAGGAAGGTTATGTACAACTGAGATGTGGTGTTTAGAGAGGTAAAAGATGTTATTAAACATGAAGTCCAACCAAGGGAACCTGAGAAGATAGAGTTTGAGCTAAAGGAGGAAGAATCAGACTCTATAGCATAGGAAGAATCAGAAGATGAAGAGCCACAAACTTCGGGTGTGAGAAGATCAATTCGAGAAAGAAGGCAGCTAGAAAGGTATAGTCCATCTACTTTCTGTTCAAATTTTGCTTTATCTGTCACTGATGATGATCCTAGAACTGTGAAGGAAGTAGTAGATTCAGAGGATGGAAAACTCTGGAAAGAGGCCATGGTTGATGAAACGACATCTTTGCACAAAAATGAGGCTTTGGATTTGGTGGAGTTGCCAGCTGGAAGGAAACCCATTGGTAGCAAATGGTTGTTTAAGAAGAAGACAAATGCAGAAGGAAAGGTGGAGAAATACAAAGCTCGGTTGGTAGCAAAAGGTTATTCCCAGGTGCCGGGAATTGATTTTGGTGATATTTTTTCTCCTGTTGCCAAGGTAGCTTCTATTAGATTAATTTTATCTGTTTCTGCTACTTTTGATTTTGAGGTAGAACAAATGGATGTGAAGACAACATTTCTTCATGGGGATCTAGAAGAGGAAATCTACATGAAGCAACCTGAAGGCTTTGCAGTGAAGGGTAGGAAAGAATTGGTATGCAAATTAAAGAAGTATTTGTATGGGTTAAAACAGTCACTAAGGATGTGGTATCAGAAATTTGGTACATTTATACGGGGACTTGGCTTCACCAGAAGAAAAGCAGATCAGTGTGTGTATTTTAAATTAATTGGTGACCGTGTTATTTATCTGGTCTTGTATGTGGATGATATGTTGTTGGTTGGAAATGGCAAAGAAATTATCCAGGATTTGAAGACCCAATTGTCCTCCAAATTCGACATGAAATATCTCGGTGCTACAAACTATATTTTGGGCATGGAAATAAAAGAGATTGGGTAAAGAGGAAGCTCTAGTTAAACCAGAGGAAGTATGTCGAGACAATATTGCAGAGGTTTAATATGCAGGATAGTAAACCGATGAAGGTTCCTATTCATGTAGGTGTAAAGTTATCCGTTGAACAGTGTCCCAAGACATAAGAAGAGGAAGAGGATATGTCCCATGTTCCATATGCAAGTGCAGTTTGTAGCCTGATGTATGCGATGGTCTGTACTAGACCAGACATTGCACATGCAGTGGGAGTATTGAGGAGGTTTATATCAAAACTAGGGAAGGAGCATTGGACAACAGTGAATCAAGTTTTTAGGTATTTGCGTGGCACTAGTGATTATGGTTTGTGCTACCAAAGAAGGCCATGATTAGACAGATTTTTGGATATTCGTGGCTTTGCTGATGCGAACTGAGTTGGAGATTTGGATCAGAGAAGATCTATAAGTGGGTATGTGTTTAACCTATTTGAAGGTGCAGTTAGTTGGATGAGTAAGAAACAATCTGTAGTGGCACTATCAACTACAGAGGCAGAATACATGGCAGCCACTCATGCAAGCAAGGAAGCAGCTTGATTGCAGAGATTGTGTTCAAGTATGGGGTTAGTACAGGGAGCTATAAGGATAGACTGTGACAGCCAAAGTGAAATTTTCTTGGAAAAGAACCCTTCTTACCATTCAAAGACAAAGCACATTGATGTTCAGTATCACTTTGTGAGGGATATGATAGAAGACAAAAAGATGTTGCTAGTAAAGATGGACACTTTGAAGAATATTGCAGATGCATTGAAAAAATCTGTGAGCTCTTAGAAGTTCTCTTGGTGTAGAGAAACAATGGGCATTGCAGGGCTGGATAAATGACTAAGCTCTCTTGTGGCCCCCTGTGGAAATAAAACAACAAGTGGGAGAATGTTGGGTTGTGTTATATTCTTTCCATGACTAGCCCACGTAGCTAACCGGGGGGTTATAAGGGGGGCGAAGCCCCCCTTCGTTGCACTGATTGCGTAGCAGGAGGAGTTGCGGGGGGTTTGAGGGGTGCAGGTAACCCCACTCTATGGGGTCCGGGGCAACGCCCCGGAAAATTTTGTTTTTGGACCCTATGTTAGGTTGGGCGGACCTACCTATGGCTTTGTGCATGATTTTCGCATATGCTTTTGGACGCGATGGTTTTCGGTCCATGGTTTTGGACGTGATGGTTTTCGGTCCATGGTTTTGGATGTGATGATTTTCGGCCCATGGTATTGGATGCTTCGGCATGTATAAATATGTATTGTAACATTGAAAGAAATAATGAAAAAAATCAAGCTGGTAGTCCCGGTTTTTGGGATCTAGGGGAAAATCTCTGTGTATATGTGTTTTATGTGTTATCCTCTCACATTGTTTATTTTCTGTGTTTTAGAATTCGTATGCAGGTAATTTTTGTACAAGGTTAAAACCTACACATAAGAGTGCAAATAGACAAAGACCAACCATTTGGGAATGGGAGAGGATGAATATATAGGCAAGGAAAGGGAGTTAGGATCTCTCCAAAGATAGGCGAAGGTGCTCATCTCAAGGAGGCAACTCATAGGGATAAGACCAAAGGGAAATATTGGGATAATTCGACCATATCCACACCGAACAACCTCTTGATCGTCATTCTGGAAGCCTATAGATCACAAAGCTTCTTGTCCTCTTTAGGAAAAATTTCCTTTTAGGGATCAGCGTGAGTATCCAATTAAAAAGTGCGTTGGAAGTGAGAGACTAGTATAGTGCAACTTGTCATCAGCACTAGTTGCTAATGTCACAATCGCGCTAGTCCTAAAATTAGGGTTTTATAGCTTACTTCTTCAGGGAAATGTCAAGGCATGTTTCCATCAGTGTTTCAGGGAGGATATAAGATGTATATCAGGATGGCACACTACATGATTTCCAAGTTTCGGGAAATTCAGGGTATGACGTAGGGAAGTGCAGGAGGCATGACAAAATACTATGTAACAGGGCTAGGGTTTCGATCAGACCAATATACACCTAGGGTTTCATCCTTATAATCTTACTTATAAGGGTTTTGTTCACAAACCCTAATTGACCAAACCATAAAGATATAGGTTTTCAATAAATAATTTAAACATTAACAACAAAGCCTAAGGGACTAGGGTTTAAACATTATACCCTTAGCATCAAGAGGCTAGGGTTTTATAGTGAACCTAAGGGTTAGAGTTTCAAAAGAATCATAAAAAAATCATGAGGGTAGAATCTAATGACTAATCACCCTAACAATAATCTTTAAAAATCCTAGACATAACAATGTCAGCAATGTAAAGTAAATTACAAAAGATAATGAACATGCCTTTTCTATGAAGAGAACCTTGTAAAAAAACTTGTAGTTTGAGACATACCTTGAATTTTTCTTTAACAAACCTTGTAACACATCAATTCTTGAAGGGATTCCTTTGCAACAAAAAATATACCATGCTTCTATCCTTTGAGGTCTCCTCCATAACCATTGAGCATTTAGAAAGCTTTCCTAACTGAGGAAAATATAAAGAGAAAGGAATTAGCATAAAATATAGACAAGTCTTGATATGATGAGGAAACTAAACATGAAAATATGAAACAAAGAATACAATAATTATATTTTGGTAAAATGGTGTAGGCTCCCTCTTAGCCTAATCCTTTTGAGGGATACCTAGAACTTATTAAAATAATTCAAAAATGTTCTAACAAGACTTGTTAGATATATAAACTCTAGAAGTCAAAACATAAAGGAAAACAATACAAAACTTAAGATGGAAGGATATGCAAGGGATAATATCCCTAAGAGTCTCTAGGAAATAAGTCTTTGACTTTGGATTCTTCTTCCTTTTTCCCCTTTAGTGGACCTTCATTAGAAACATTCAAATGTTCTCTTTCTCTCTTCCTATTCCTTGGATTCTCAGGACATTGACTTTTATAATGACCCATCTTATGAGAATTGTAGCATTCAATATTTGGTAGGTCAAGTTTCTTCTTTGGGACTTTGAACCTCTTGAAGGTTCCCTTTTTATTATGATGAGTAGAATAGGCATTAGATATATTTTATTCTTCATCTTCCTTATTTTTGTGTACTAATGATATTCGAGCTTCTTCTTGACTACATGCATTCCACATTTGCTCAAATGTTGGTGAATCCTTCCAGTTGTTGATTCCTGATGCAAAATCACTCCAAGATTTTGGTAGTTCTAGAAGAGCAGTAATTATGAGTTCTTTTTTTGGTACAACTTCATCTCTTGCTTGAATTTCATCCCTGATTCTAGATATCCTTATCAATATGATGAAAATATATCATCATTCATCATATTTGTTGATTTTTGAGTATCCTGGGAGGTACTCCAAGCCTTAGGGTTCGGGGTTTGGAGGACAAAGTGCCGCAAGAGTCACTTGTGGACTTGGAACCCAATTTTGGGGTTTTGTACCCATCGATATTTGGTCCAAAACCATGAATAATTTGAGCATAGGGAAATTTGAGCTGATAGAGCTTGGCATGGATATTCCAATGCTTTGAAGATCACTCAAATTAGAGCTCTAGAAATGAAGTTATGATTTTTTGAAGTCTATGTATGGTTTTTCACATGAGGAGTCTAGGTTCGCTTGGTGTTAAAAAGGCATGTGAAAGTTGTACAAGCCATTGCTAGAAGTTTTGAGGAGCCCTCTATATGTGTATATATAGGAGGTGAGATGTAGGCATTTCCTCATCCATTTTGTACAAAACAACAAAAGAGATAATCTCGTTCAAGGAGAGAACATTACTGTTTTAGGGCCACAACAAGGAGGCAGACCAGCATGGGAGAAAGGGGGGTATTTGAGGCCTATTTCAGGGTGACTGAGTGTTGGAAGGAGGGATGAGTTGTCTTGCTAGAGGACTGCAACATTTAGGGATGTTTTGAGGGCCATCTATGGGTTGGCAGACCCTTGTAAGGTTGCCAAAAGCTTGAAGGAGGCCAGCTATAGCATGCCATAGGGAGGGCACATTGAGGGTTAGTTGAGGGCTGGGACAACCATAATTGGAGTAGAACTTCTTGGCCCCTCAAGGAAGGGAAACCACATTTCTTGGGAGCATATTTGGGTGCAAAGGAAGGCTGGTTAAGGGACTATTGTGTGCCCTAACCAGGACGAGGTTGTTGCAACCAAATCAGACCTCAAAACACTGAGTTGGAGTATGTTTTTGAAGACATTATTGTAGGTGTTGGATCCAAGTTTTGGATCAATTTTGGATTGGTATTTCTAGCAACTTGTGGCAGCCAAGTTGAAGGCTTAATTTGGTGATCGTGAGCCTTCATAGGCGCATATCTTGTAGTGATTGGATTAGGTACCATTGGCTTGGGGGAGGGCAATGTGTTGGCTACCCAAAGTAGCCCTAGACTAGCATCTTGAAGTGACGAAGATATTTGAAGATTGGGTGAACTTTGGAGCCTTATGATTAGCTCTTTGATGGACGAAAAAGGCTACTAGAAGGCAGATTAGAGATAAGGTATTGGACAACCTAGAGAGAAGATTGGATCAACCAGTGTACATGCAACATAAGTGACTTTCAGTAGTGTTAAGTGGAAGCCCTCCCAGAGTCTCTATGTCTTGTCCTTCGAAGGAATAAGGGGCAACTAGAGGTCAGTACAGAAGCGAAGGATTGACATGACAAGATACAGAAAAGAAGTTGTAGCAAAGATTGTCATTGTATCTTGTATACCATAGACTATTGTATAATTCAGATTTGTGTAACATAACGAAGATTGGGTTGTAAATTATTGTACAATATTTGTTAAAAATTGTGTATACTTGTGCATATGTGATTTACTGCTTTCTATTTTCCACTGTGCATAATAGTTCTTGTTGAGATTCTTGGTTTGGTAGCATCATAGATGTTAAGATTCTAACCTAGAACCAAGATCTTGGAAATTCAACAATCTTAATAGTTCTTAGTCCATTCTTGAGGTTTGCTATTTGACCAATGTTCTTGATTGTGAATAATTTGGAGAGAGCCTTATACATTTCTTGAGTAGAATCTATGTTGGAAATGTATGGAATTCATTTTTCCTTTACTCCATCCACTATTAGGTTCATGGCTACAATTTCATATTCTCTAAACTTTTCTTTCTCTTCTTCATCTATTGGTTTCTTGATTTTCCCTTGAACAAGATTCAATACTTTATGCATCTCAAGGATAAGATATATCCCATTTTTCCATGCCCTATAGTTGGAGGATCCTTCTAGTTTCTTTTCTATATTCATTTAGTTTTTCATATTGATGTATGCTAGTCCTTGTGACCTAACCTTGAAAATCCTTATTATCCTTTCAATAGATCTTCACGCTACCTTTTTCTTCCTTCTTTTACCTTAGCTCTTATGCCATGTTAGAAAATTAGAAAGGCATAAATATTTTCTTATGTTGATAAATAATTGTGATATTATTATGTTCATATTAAATTATTTATATTCTTTCTTTATCTTCTTCTCATCAAGAAATTATCAAATCAAAAACATGAATATCAGGGACACTAGAAGTAGGCACTAAAACAAGGATAAAACCCATATATAGTGGAAAACCCAGTCATAAACTCTTCCTTCAATAGATTCAAAATGAGTTAGACCAAGAAATTAAACAATAGAATTTCATCCTCCACCAAGTCAACCTTCCAATGTGATTTAGTAGTCTCTTCTTATCCAACAGCTTCAGCCCAACAACAATCCAGAAATTCAAATTCCTAGCTACAAAATTTTGGCCCAACTTCAGCTCTACTATTTTCGGTCCCTCCAACAGCTTCAAAAATTCACATGTGAGAGAGAGAGAGGGAGAGAGAGATAATTTTGACTTCTTATGCCTGAGAGATACCTCCTTCTTATTCACTTTCACTTTCCTCTTCTTTTGTTGAGATTCACACCTTTTATGGCCCTAGAAGTTGTAAATCGAACTTGTGAGTGTGTGTTACATATGAAGTCGAGTTGATGGAATACTTATACAGTTTGAGGCCAACTTGGTGGAAGAGGCCTAATTGACCTATTTTACAATAAAATAAATTTCTTCTTTGACAAATAAATCCCAAGAAGGGTCTTTTACTATATGACATGGACATAGACACACTTGATATAAACCCCAGTATCCTATAATGGAGGCTTCGACCCATAAACAATTGACCCAAGTATGAAACCCATGCTTTATGAAGTCAATTTATTTAATAATAAAATTTCTTTTTCTTTCTTTTGACAAATAAATTACATCATGATTCAAATACAATTATGAAGACTAAAACTAGTTACATTCGTCAACAAAACCGAGAATATTCAATTTGGCCATCAAAGGGGCACCAACAATTCCAAAGGAAAGACATAGGGGTCCTCTTTGGTAGGTGTCCCTTGGTTGGCATTCTCAAAATAATTTCTTGGCACATGTCTAGTACTAGGTGCAAAGGGAGTGTTGGTGGGGTAGAAAATCATTGATCCACCCATAGAACTAAACACATGGAAATTCATGCCCATTAATATGTAACTTCCCCATGGGGTATTGGTGCCCCCTAAGACATGGTTGTACCTAGTGTTATTAGAAACCTCAGAGGTAGTGTTATAATCATGACTAAAGTTCCAACCATATGTGAAACTAGCATTTGATATCACTAGGTTATCTGTAGGAATACTAAAAAAACGTGGAAACCCACTTATGTTTGTAAAATGAAGGGTTTTCTCCCATTGAATACAAATTTAGATGTTGGCACTTGCTATAACCAGATGGACATACTAACACTAGATATACTCATGGGAGGAAGTGAAGTTATTGGTGGCATTCCCAAAATGGAATGAAGGGATGTCATAAGCATATAAGTGGGAGTACCTAGCCCACAAAATGTTATCAAGGAGGTGGCTATTGTGACTCCTCCTATCACAATTGAAGATGTGGATGTAAGTCATCCTCTATTGAATGATCACTAATGATAGATATATGGGGATTTATAAATTAAGGAAAATAATCGTGAAATGGTTTATTCACCTAAATGAGTAAACAAACGATGGAATTGGTGAAAAAGTTAGTCATCCACAATGAAACATATGTTTTAACCAATTCAATGGATGATCGTATGGAAAAATAGACACCAAGAACCATAAATCACATCCCTACAAATCTAAAGCTATCATTAGGAAAACCAAAGGATCAAAAGGGCCATTTGAAAGTCAGCTTGGGATGATGAGGGGCCATGTCCAACCAATGAAGGTATGAGAAATAGTTATGCTAACCTACCAATACCAACCTTTACTAGCACAAGTATCCCCATAGGTAGCATATAGAAACACCCCTTAGAGCATTGATATGGTGATATAACATCTATCTCAAGTATCACAAGAACTTAACCCCCATTATTACCTAGGTAAGGTATCATAAAGAACGTTCACCTCTATGAATACCACTTCACAACAAAATGATTGGGTAGAATAGTCATGGGTCATGACCACATGGATGGGTAGGGAAACTAGGACTAAAACCTCACTAAGTGATCATTCACAAAGAACCATGCCCCCAAGAGATTCGTGTACATGTAATTGTCCAATAGACACCATAAACAATTTGAATGAGGATATCATGGACCACATGCCCAATGAAATCTCGTTCTTGACTCATATGTTAGAGGATCTGTCCCAAAAAATGCTTATTGTTACTAATGGATTTACACACTCTATAGTGACTTCTAGTTCTAGTTATAATGGCCTTGGAGAACTTATTCTACAACCTTAATCCAATTCCCTAAATATTATTCTAATATTGTTTTGATACAAATTAAGAAAAGGGTCTAATTGATTTAAATTAAGTTCTTTCATTTTTTACCAATAAGGTAAATTCAAATGATGTTAATGAATTTGTTCAACCCAAATAAAATAGAAATATAATGCAAAAATGCAAGTTTTTCCTTTCAATGAAATATATCTAAGGGAGAAAACGATAGGTTTATTTTTATCAATACTAAAACAATATCACAAATTAACTATCTATCACTCCAAATTACAATTCTAGAGTCTAAAATTTACAACCTAACACTCCAATGCAAACCATAAAAGAGCTTTGAATTGCTTCTGTGGTAGCCCAATATGGCACAACTAAAATATTTAAAATCTCCAAAAGAAAATCCAACAGAAGATTCAAATTGCAAAATTTGATGCCACCTGATAACATTCGCTGACAGCTCTACAAAGGGAAGACATTCTTTGCTTTGATGAAAAATGATAAAAATAATGAAACACATCATGGTTTCATTTCAAATGTTGGAAAGGGGGGAAATTATATGGGAGCTATTTAATGTCAATGAGCAAGACAAGCTAAGACATTGTGAATATGAGCCTATAAGAGCCTACCTATTGCACAATGGGCCAACATGAGAATTGAGCCACAATTAATATAAGAGTTGAAATGTCCTTTAATTCAAACAATGTGGTATATATTTGTCATTTGTATAACGAATGCAACTCAACATGAAAAGGAGCATGGGTATGTATGTTGAAGACATTAAAGAGGAAGTTTTTTTATTTCCTACATATGCGCTTTATTGATGGCTACAGGAGAAGAGCATCGAAGAGAATCGCCATGTGAGATCAAATATGCAATGTCCAAAGATCTATTGATTTCCCTACTCTTGGTGGTCTGGAAATTAAAGTACGCTCTATAAATGAGGACATAGAGCATTCATGTACATCACAAGGAAATGATGATGCAGTCCATGGGGGTAACAATGAACTCAAAGAGCTTCCATAGGTGGAGCTATCAACACTTCTCTAATTTGAAGACTGTACGCTCTATAAATGAGGACCTAGAGCATTCCGGTACATCACAAGGAAATGATGATGCAGTCCATAGGGGTAACAATGAACTCAGAAAGCTTCACAAGTGGTGCTATCAACACTTCCTCTAATTTTGAAGACTGTAATGGAGGGTTGTATTATGGATCATATTCGGGTGGCTGAGCTTATAGTTCAAAATCAAACATTGATACCGGAGCTTCTTGATTTGTTTAAAATATGTGAAGATTTGGAGAAGAATGATGGCTTTCATTTGATATTTTGAATTGTCAAAAGGAATCATTCTATTGAATAATACACAAATCTTTGAGAAGCTTTTCAGTAACGAGTATAAAATGGATATTAGGGGTGGGCTTGAGTATGATCCAAAGATTCCTTTTCACCATGAACATCGTGCTTTTCTAAGGGAGGAAGTTTTATTCAAGGAGGCCCCATAAGAGATCTTTCTTTATTATAAAAAATCCATCACATACAAAATTAACTACATAAAGGATGTTAGTTTACTGAGAGTTTTGGATCAGTCCACATTGGAAACTTTGAATTCTACTATATGAATGGCACTTGAAAATTATGAAGATTACATTGTTTTTATCGTCCTTGAAAGAGAGTGAGGTTCGTGTGGTTCCCTGTGTAAATCTTTCTTGATTAATTATGAACAATTCAAATTAACAGCCCAAAGATCATCAATACCGAATATTTCACAAACAAAACTTAATATGATCTATTGTTTAAGATGACATACCTTGATTAACAGCGGAAGATGTAATGGCTGCCATCTACTTTCTTTTGACTCCTACTCTTCTTCTCAGAATTCGGTTTCTCTTTCTAGCCCTGTTTCTTTATGCGCTTCTTGATGGAGAAGAATGCGACTCATGGCAGGGAGAGAGAGGACCCAATCCTTTTTATATCATTTTAACTCTAATTCTGGTACGTCCATCATATACCAATTCAACACTTTAATGCTTTAATGCTTTAATGCTTTTAATTATAGAATGACTTAATTAATCGGGTCACATTAAGATTTAGAAACTTCCATTTGCAGTTTCTAATAGCAGATTTCTAACATTCTCCCACTTGACCCGACTATTCATAATATTAAGTGTTGAACATCATACTATGATAAATTTCTGAGAGTTATGATGGTTGTGCACTATTAATTCAATGCATTCCCTTCCATATACTACAATACCAGCAATCCATCAATTCATACTCATAATTTATATAAAACAGCATAATGGTCCACATAATGTCTTATATCATAATGATTAAACATAATATCTTTATAAGACTCTTTCTTGTTTAAAATTACATAAAATACGTACTACTATATTAAAACAAGAGACACATAATTGTATATCAGAAACACATAAAAGAGCTCAGAATGTCACACATCAATTATTATTAATACAACCAAGACCCATTCTTTGAACATGTTCCTTAAATTGTCTTGGTTGTAACCCTTTCGTCAAAGGGTCTGCAATCATAAGTTCTGTCCTGATGTGCATGATTGACACTCTTTGTTTCTGAACCTCATCTTTCACAACAAGATACTTCAGATCTATGTGTTTGGCACCTTTAGAGTACTTGTCGTTCTTTGAGAAAAATACTGCTGCAGAGTTATCACAATAAATTTTCAGCGGCTTGCTAATGGTGTCGACAACCGCAAGTCCTGAAATAAAGTTCCGCAACCATAATGCATGAATTGTGGCTTCAAAACATGCCACAAATTCTACCTCCATAGTGGATGAAGCAACGATAGTCTGCTTCGCACTTTTCCATGATATGGCACCTTGAGCAAACATAAACAGGTAACCAAAAGTCGATTTTCTAGTATCGATGCATCCTGCAAAATCTGAATCGCTATATCCGATCACCTCCGATTCATTGGATCTTCTATACATGAGCATGTAATCTTTCGTGCCTTGTAAGTACCTCAAAACTTTCTTTGCAGCTTGCCAATGTTCCCTTCCTGGATTACTTTGATACCTCCCTAACATACCGACCGCAAAGCTGATATCCGGTCTAGTACAGGTTTGAGCATACATCAGGCTACCAACAACAGATGCATATGGAATTGATTCCATTTCCTTTCGTTCAACATCATTCTTAGGAAATTGCATGAGACTGAATTTATCACCTTTCTGTACAGGAACTGTCCCAGGTGAACACTTACTCATTCCAAATCTCTCTAGAATCCTTTCGACATATCCTTTCTGAGACAATCCCAATATTCCTTGTGATCGATCACGGAATATTTCTATTCCAATCACATAGGATGCCTCTCCCATATCTTTCATTTCAAAGTTCGTTGAGAGAAATTCCTTAGTCTCATGCAATATACTTAAATTATTTGCAGCAAGCAAGATGTCATCAACATAAAGGACCAGATAAATAAACTTGCTCCCACTGATCTTTTGGTATATACAGTGATCAACCGTATTTTCCTTAAAACCAAAGGATGTAATAATGGTATTGAACTTAATATACCATTGTCGGGATGCTTGTTTAAGCCCATATATTGACTTCTTAAGTTTACACACCAATTGTTCTTTACCTTCTACAGAAAAACCCTCAGGTTGATCCATATAAACATCCTCATCAAGATCTCCATTCAGAAAGGCTGTTTTCACATCCATTTGATGCAACTCCAAATCATAATGAGCTACTAATGCCATTATTATTCTTAGTGAGTCCTTTTTCGAAACAGGAGAAAATGTCTCCTTGTAATCAACACCATCTTTCTGAGTGTAACCCTTAGCAACAAGTCTAGCTTTATACCGTTCGATATTACCACTAGAGTCGTGTTTGGTTTTAAAAACCCATTTGCATCCGACTCTTTTACAGCCATGTGGTAACTCAACGAGATCCCAAACTTCATTCTGTTGCATGGATTTCAGTTCTTCTTTCATGGCATTAATCCATTCCTTTGACTCTTTACTTTCTACAGCATGTGAAAACGAAACTGGATCCTTATAGATTCCAATATCATAATCTGATTCTTGCATATAAACCACATAATCATTAGAAATAGATGACCTACGATTTCTTTGAGGTCTTCTTAATGCTACTTGTTGTGGTTCATGCATATCAGCATTATGTAAGTCATTTCCTTCAGGAAGTACTTCTTCATTTATATGTTGTTCATTATCATCATGCTGTTCTATAACAGCTGGAACAACATTTGGAGTAATAGTAGATGGAGGAACTATTCTAGGCAATGTAACATTTACCCTTGTTTCCTTTATTTCTACTATTTCTCTTCTAGTACTCCCACTGACTTCACCATTCTCAATGAATCTTGCATTACCAGTTTCTACAATTCTTGGACTATGATTAAGACAGTAAAACACGTACCCTTTAGATTTCTCAGGGTAACCTAAAAAATACCCACTGATCGTTCGAGAATCTAATTTCTTTTCATGTGGATTATAAATTCTCGCTTCCGCTGGACAACCCCAAACATGCAGGTGTCTTAAGCTAGGTTTCCTGTTAGTCCATAACTCAAAAGGAGTCTTTTGAACAACTTTACTAGGAACCCTATTCAACAAATAATTAGCGGTTTTGAGAGCATACGACCACAAATTCTTAGGTATTGTAGAATCTGACATCATACTCCTAATCATATCTATTAACGTCCTATTGCGCCTTTCTGCTACACCATTTTGCTATGGTGTACCTGGCATTGTGTATTGCGCACATATGCCATGACTTTCGAGGAATTTTGCAAATGGACCTGGACACTGACCTAACTCATTATATTTACCATAATATTCACCACCTCTATCAGACCTTATGATTTTCACCTTTTTATCTAATTGCCTCTCAACTTCCTTTACAAACGTCTCAAGGACATTCACAGATTGAGATTTTTCATGAAGCAAATAGACATAACCATAACGGGAAAAATCGTCAATAAAAGTGATGAAATACTTTTCTCCATTAAAGGCTGGAGTGTCCATAGGTCCGCAAATATCAGTGTGTATTATTTCAAGAAGCTGGCTGCTTCTAGTGGCTCCTTTCTTATTATGTTTGGTTTGTTTACCTTTAATACAATCCACACATAATTATAGATCACTAAAGTCCAAATTTGACAAAATTTCATTACTTACTAATCTCATCATTCTTTCTTTGGATATATGACCTAGTCTTTTATGCCACAAGAAAGCAGAATTTTCATTCAACATGCTACATTTACATCCAACATTATTTACTACATTCAACAAGGAATTCGCATAAGTGTCATTCAGTTTCAATTTATATAAGCCATCAATTAGAATACCAGAACCAACATTATCAGTATTCTTATATAAATCAAAACAGCCAGATCCAATCATACATCTAAAACCAGAAATATCCAACTTACTTACGGAAATAAGGTTTCTAGATAATGAAGGTACATAAAGGGTACTGTATAAGTCTAATACATATCCAATTTCTAGAATTAGACGATAAGTCCCAATGCCTTCAATTGAAGATTTCATTCCGTTTCCCATAAAGAGAAAACGATCTTCATTTGGATTTATGGTTCGGATCATAAGAAATCCCTGCATATTATTGGAAACATGAGTTGTAGCACCAGTATCAAGCCACCATGTATTAATGGGAACTTCAACTAAATTTGATTCAAAACATACGAAAGATAGATAATTACCTTTCTTTTCGAACCAAGCTTTCCTTTTCGGACAGTCACTTTGATAATGTCCTTTCTTTTTACAGAAATGACATTGAACATCCTTTAGTTCCTTCTTTTCCTTATCCTGCCCATTCTTAGCAGGTGCCTTTTTCTTCTTGAAATGACTTGATTTTCCTTTCTTTTCTTTACCAGCTTTATTACTCACAAAACTTACTGAGTGATTCACTTGATTTTTCAACCGTCCTTCTTCCTGAACAAGTCTACTGGCCAATTCATTAACATTCCACTTATCCTTTATAGTGTTATAGTTAATCTGAAAAGGTCCATATTCAGAAGGTAGCGAGTTCAGGATGAACTGGACAAGAAAAGAATCCTCTACTGTAAGTCCCAGGGAGTTTAACCTTGCTGCAAGATTAGTCATCTCTATAATGTGCTCTTGCATAGTTCGCGACCCATCAAACTGCATGGTCGTGAGTTCTGCCATAAGAGTACCAGCGAGTGACTTATCAGCTGAACGAAAACGCTCTTCCACAAACTGCATATATTCCTTAGCACTTTCTGTTTGTGGAATTGTTGACTTGATGTTGTTAGCAACAGTCATCTTAATAAACATAAGGCTCAGTCTGTTACTGCGTTCCCATGCTTTATGGTGTGATTTTTCTGCCTCAGTACTATGTTTTGTAAGAGCAGCAGGTTTATCCTCAAGGAGTGCCAAGTCAAGATCCTGAACACCTAAATGGAAATTGACTTGTTCTCTCCATTCAGAAAAATTAACACCAGTGAACAATGTAACAGATGAAGCATGTGTATTCATGGGAACTCCTGCAAATTAAAAAAAAATGAAATAACTGTAAGCTCATAACTAACGCGATTCAGATGTAGACATAATAGTATAATATAGCACTCCTTTGGGTAGATACTATCTTATACTTAACATAATTAAATACCAAAACATAAGTAGGTAATAAATATATTCAATTAAATAGAACTGACATCTTTGGATGATCAATATTTATTTAATCAAAATATCTATTAAACCTCTTCATGTCAACTAGTTATAGAACAAGACTTTCCTTTGGGTAAGCTCTCAAGTTCTATCATTAGTGACGCCAGTGTTAATTGGTATTATTATAACTGGCAATTTCTATCAATAATCATTATGTCACTTATGCACTAAATGATTATTCTGATTTTGACCACTTTGGTGATTAACAAAATCATAAATCTCATGTGCATAAATGATTTATAACACATACTTTATGCAAAACAATTTCAATCCCACGAAGTAAAAATTCTGGTCGATTACAGGCCCCAACAAACCCAATGCAAAAATATGGCAGAATATGGGAAAAGTGAGTTTCGATCGCACTTTCCTTTCAATGAGGAAGGCGAAAGGAGCAAGCACAACCGTAGTGGCGGAATTCCGGTATACTACAAGCACAAAGTGATTCATCCCTCTATTAAAAGAGACTTTCGAGATAATATTCATGCCCGCATATCCAAACTAAATTGATCGCAATAGGTTGCGAATACGTGGAGAATCATGAATCGAATTCAAAATTCCACCGAAAAAATTCCTGAGCTCTACATTTCACCAACGAATCAGATATGGGCAATCGCTGGTATCATATTCGTTATTATATTTTATCACGGAATGACATAAATATTTTACTCAGTAATAAAGCAGTGGATGGTGGATCAATTAAAGCAGATACACGAAGAAAGCAAATCACTTGATCAGAAAATTGTGGGCATGCGGAGGATTTGATTAACATCATGAGTAAAGCACAGAACAGATCAATTGCAATCATAGGAAATATTCAGTTATTGATTGGTGGCTCTGATACCAAATGTAAATCTTTCTTGATTAATTATGAACAATTCAAATTAACAGCCCAAAGATCATCAATACCGAATATTTCACAAACAAAACTTAATATGATCTATTGTTTAAGATGACATACCTTGATTAACAGCGGAAGATGCAATGGCTGCCATCTACTTTCTTTTGACTCCTACTCTTCTTCTCAGAATTCGGTTTCTCTTTCTAGCCCTGTTTCTTTATGTGCTTCTTGATGGAGAAGAATGCGACTCATGGCAGGGAGAGAGAGGACCCAATCCTTTTTATATCATTTTAACTCTAATTCTGGTACGTCCATCATATACCAATTCAACGCTTTAATGCTTTAATGCTTTAATGCTTTTAATTATAGAATGACTTAATTAATCGGGTCACATTAAGATTTAGAAACTTCCATTTGCAGTTTCAAATAGCATATTTCTAACACCTTGATGAACCTGTGCATCCACCCTAGCTTTGCCACGCCTTTTCTGGCACTTCATCAAATTGTTGTAAAGCCCGAGTTAGCTGATAAGTGAGCGCTTTGCAAATGATGATGAGAACATTTTGGCACATCTTTATTGTGCTTTTTCTTTTAGAAATTTCTCTGTTTACGCCCTATTTTTGAATTTTGCAGTCAAGCCATGAGACATACTTGGTTCGTGTGATATTTGAGATGCTGTTCGAGCAGCCTACCACAGCTATCAGATACCCACTTATATTTTAAGCAGATTTGCAGAAAGCGGCTTAAAACCATTTCTATTCAACTCTTAATGGAAAGGCGGCATGCAGAGTCCAGTGAAGTTGGAAAAGATAAATTGACGGTCCACAGTTTACCTCATCCAAAATAAAACAATCCTGCTAGCACTACATGCTCGAAAGATAAATGTAGTGATCCCCGGGAGCAGTTTTTCTCAAATTTCTCATCAAAAACTCAACGGCTAATATTCTTTATGGTAGCACTCCTCTCCTTTTCAGAAACGGCCAAGGGTGGTCCCCGGAGCGAAAAGTGGGTTTCCAAAACCATTATCTAGTACTGCACGCTTCCACCTCAGTAAAAACCTACTATGTGACTGTAGTTTGATGGCAAGCCATAAATCCCATGCTATAGGGATTTTAATGTCTTATAGTACCCGCTTTTATGTATGACCATAGCCATGCCGCCATTTCATGCCATGGTAATCGGCCACACTAAATGTAGTTACGAGACACACGAAATGTTTAAAGATGAACGCACAGTACAGGAAGACACGAGCACTGTCTAATCTTCATCTTTTTGCAGGTCCCATGAACGAAGGCAGGCATTTTCTTTTCCTTTTCTTGCGCATTTGAGAAATTTTGGATTTTCCATGGATTCCATTTAATTTAAAGTTGCTAAATAAAACTTATATAAATATTGTTTTACTGTATAAACATTAAATTTAAACTTAAATTACGCTGAAATTCTATTTACTTATTTTAAACTTTACTTATTTTAAACATTTGTATGACTTTTTAATAAAATTTATAAATTTAAATAATAATTTATAAATTAAATTAATTTGTTTTACATTTATTTTTTTAAATGGTTATATATAAATTTATTTTTTTCAAAGATATAGATATATTACACTATAATATATATTAAAATATGTTATTTGTATTCATAATTTTAAATAAATAAAGTTATTTACACTCATTATATTAAATTCATATTGTTTAGATGTGAATGCTACATCTATTTCATTTTATCAATATTTTTATTTTCATTGTGCTCACTAGATTTGTTGTGCATTTTACAACCTAGTATGAAGGAGATATGTAATTGGCTTTGTATTAACCTAGAATTAACAAGTGTCCATTTTAAAATAAAAATAAAAAATTCACTTAAAAAAACACATATATATATATATATATATATATATATATATATATATATATATACACACACACTTAGTTTTAATTAAATGCATGCATTGTTGCTATTACTTAGTAAATACTTAGTTTTAATTAGTTTTAATATGGACAACACAACCACAAAATTTATTTTTTCAATTTCTTTATATGATATATATAAAAATTTTTAAAACAATTCTATATACATGACATTAAAATATTTTACCTGAGATGTTTTATATGTGGACAACATTGTCCACATTAAAATTGTTTTCTTGTTATATATATATATTGTTAAGCTTGGTAGATCTTTTATTCATTAGTTTATAAAGAAAATTTACAGCACATAGATTGGTTAGGTGGTCTCAACTTGCCTAGTGGGAAACCAAGTCTGTTAGCCACCTATCCGCATTGTATTGTAAGTCTATTAAAATATGTTATTTGTATTCATAATTTTAAATAAATAAAGTTATTTATACTCATTATATTAAATTCATATTGTTTAGATGTGAATGCTACATCTATTTCATTTTATCAATGATGAGCCTCATCATCACCCCCCTACTAAAAATGTTGCTCATCCTCTGAGCAACTCAATCTATGTCCATGTCTTTCATTACTTTGGTGGCCTCCCTAACATTCCAGGCTTCTGTTGCAGTCTCCTCCTCTTGTGGATAAAACCCCGCATTCCTCTCTATTACTTCCCACTTCCTTCTTTCTTCTTCTTCCTTTCTCCCCTCTAACATACCTAAAAGCAATGGTGGGCTGATTTTTAACCCAATCTAGTTGACCTTGAGTCTTTATAATGTGTGCTTATACATTGGGACTCTCTCTAGTGCATCCCTCATTCTATCAGGAGAATGATATTCTTTGATCTTTAAGCTGTAAGGTAAGGTGTTCCATCTCCTTTGGCAGGCTTATTGGTTGTCATCTTCTAGTAATCTTAGCATGTATTCAAAATGAGTGACTGCTTGTTCTTGTACAATAAGGTATTGTGGTGCAAGCTTGGGATCATTTGTAATGAGGTTGTGAGTGCTGATGACAGTCATTGGTTTAGATTGTTCTGCCAATGGAAATCGCACTTGCGAGGGCAGTATCTTCCACGAACTGCCAAAAAAATGAGATTTGTCATACCCAAAAACAAATTGGAGACTTACAAGAAGTATATGAAATACCATGCCTAATATGTAAATTTATTGGCGTTTGGCCAACAGAAAGGGACTTGGTGAAATGGATCTAGAAAAAATGGCAGCCAAAAGGCCATATTGAGTCGAAGCTAGGGGCTAAAGACCTTTTTACAGTGATTTTCACCATTATAGAGGATAAGAAAAGAGTTTTCGAAGATGGTCTATATGTTTTTAACAATGCAAGTCTCTTTATGGGACACTAGGAAGAATTCTATAACCCTAATAAGGAGAAACTCTTAGCAACGCCTGTTTGGTTTCAATTATTTTCCCTACCCGGAAAATTCTTTGATCCAGAGATTTTATAAGGGATTGGAAACTCCATTGGAAATTTTTTCAAGGTCACAGATTCCACACAAAAGGGAAGGTATACCTCTTATGCTCGGATCTGTGTCTACATGAATATAACAGAGCCATTACCTGAATGCATAGAGCTTGAATACGATGATGAGTTTTGGCAACAACCCCTAGACTACGAGCATATACCTTTTAGATTTCATAGATGCCACGAGTATGGGCACATGTTTCGTGAATGCCCTCTGAGCTAGTTCAAACCTCAAGAAGCACCCAGTGCAAATGGCTAGACCAAAGAAAAAGAAGCCACATAGGGTTTATAGGAAGTTCAAAGAAGGAAACGAAATGAGAGGAACCAAAAAAATTCCAACCAGTCTCCAAGTGGTAAAGGCTTATGAAACCATAATTGATATGACATTCTTTAGGAGGAAGAGGAGGGTGTGGAAATCATTAATGGAAATACGGGTTTGGAAAACCACCCAACCCCTCAGAAGGGTGGGAACACCACTAAAATAAAAGAGGAAGAGGAACCCCAGGAAAGAGAAGTCACCATACAAACGGTGGATCAAGCCAACATGGATATCGAAAGCCAAAAGGAGGATCTTAGAAGAGAAGAACAAGTAATGAAAAGATTATTGAATGAATGACGACATCTAGATGAGTGATTCATCCTGGAGGATCGGAAGAAACTATACAAAGATACCTTTCAACAATACAAAGCCAAGCAAATAATGACAACCACTGACCAACCGGAGCATCTGGGATCCCAAGCAAGCCAAGTTCTAGAACAAGGACTGGAACAAGGACCACAAGGGAAAGGAGGGAAGAAGCGAGGAAGGAAAAACCTAAGTGAATCCATCCAAATGGTAGGAGAAACATTGGTAAACTCTGTAAGGGTGGTGTCATTGTTAGCGATCTTCCACCAACTTAACAAACCCTTGAAATGATAATTACATCTTAGAATGTAAGCGGCCTCAACAACATGGGCAAACAAAGGTATTTTAAGGACAGACTCAAAATATATAAGTTGAGTATTATGGCGATCCAAGAAACCAAGATTACTGAATTAAACCTTAAGGAAATCCAGAAGAGCTACAAACCCCATTATGAAGTAGTGACTCAGGATGCTAGAGGCAGTGCTAGAGGCCTTTCTATCCTATGGAACCCTGCTGAAATAATATTTGAGGATTGGGTTAGCCTCCCAAGAAATCGATAGCGAAGGAGAAGGATATCTCTCTCAAGAATAAGAATTTGAAATTATCTCTCTCTCTCTAACATGTGGAGTTTTTGAGCTGCTGGAGGGGAAACAATTGCAGTGCTGAAGTTGGGCTGAAATTCTCAGTTGCTAGGGGCTGAAATTTTGGGTTTTTGTTGGGTCATAGATATTGGACAAGAAGAGACTATTGAAGGTTTCTGAATTATATTGAAAGGTTGACTTGGTGGAGGAGGAAGATAATTGGATCTAGGGTCTTGGATCCAGTCCAGAGGTGGGTCATGGGTTGGGCAGTGAGCTGAAGATTTCCATTCCCTCCATTTTAACCCTGGGATTGGGTCCTCCCAGAAGTCCTTAACGCGAACCACCCTAACTGGGAGGTAAATGCTTGGAGATATTCGAGGGTAAGGTCTTGATCCAATATAGGGAGTTGTATCCAAGCCTCTTTCCAAATTTGGCCTTGCTTCCATTCTTGATTTCCCAGAACCCGTGATCTCGAATGAGGCCCTGGTGGTCTTTTGCTCGATTCCAGATCGAGGAGTCATTTGGTCGGTTATGATGGTATTGCAATGGATTTTTCGAACCTGCAACCCTGTATTTTCACGCCCAAAGCTGCTTCCATATCTCTTGTCCTCTGTGTAGCCATCACAACCAATATTTTGCATTAAGGGCATGAGATAACAACTCAGGATTTTTCAGTCCTAGGCCACCATGCATCTTTGGTTTACACAACTTATCCCATGCCACTAGGGGTCATTTGTTGGGTTGTGTTATATTCTTTCCATGACTACCCCACATAGTTAACTAGGGGGTTAGAAGGGGGGCGAAGCCCCCCCTTCGTTGCACCGATTGCGTAGCGGGGGGAGTCACAAGGGGTTTGAGGGGTACAGGTAACCCTATATTATGTTGGACGGACCTACCTATGGTTTTGTACATGATTTTTCGCACATGGTTTTGGACGTGATAGTTTTCAGTCCATGGTTTTGGACGTGATGGTTTTCGGTCCATGGTATTGGATGCTTCGACATGTATAAATATGCATTGTAACATTGAAAGGAACATAATGAAAAATTAAACTGGTAGTCCCGGTTTTGGGATCAAAGGGAAAATCTTTGTGTATATGTGTTTTATGTGTTATGCTCTCGCATTGTTTATTTTTTATGTTCTAGAATCAAATGCAGGTAATTTCTATAAGGGGTTAAGACCTACATTTGGTATCAGAGATGTTTTGGCTTCAAGGGGACGCCTTTTTTGCTGTGGGGGTTTTGCTCGGGCCTGTGGTAGACCTTGTTCAGTGGGAAATCTGCGAGATCGATTCTAGTGGTGAAAGAAGATGGCGAGCAGTGGAAAGATAGAGATCAAGAAATTTAATGGTCATAGTTTTGAGTTGTAGAAACTCAAGATGGAGGAACTGTTGGTGGATAAAGATCAATGGATCACGGTAGATCTGGGTACTAAACCAACGAGAGTGTCCTATGAAGAATGGAAGAAGTTGGATCAGAAGGCAAAGAGCACAATACGATTGTGTGTCTCAGATTCAGTTTTCAAACCAAATAATTATATTACTCAAATAGTGATATTTTGTGCCTAAAATTAATTATGTCAATAGTTGTCTTCCTATTGAACATTAGATTAATTTTTCTTTAAATCCAATTTTTTTTTTTTTTTTTTAACTTAAATCTTTATTTTATGTTCATAAATTTATTAGGTAAATGTGAAAAGGTAAACATGTATTCACATGATACCATGATACCATTTGTTACTTGATAATTTGCATGGTAATTCATAACTATATTAGGTAGATTTGAAGAACAAGTTAGTATTTTTCTATCCATTAATGGAGAACACTGGAAGAATATGTGTAACATATTTCATTTATGAACTTAAAATAAAGATTTAAGTTAAAAGAAAAAAAAAGATTTGGATTAAAAGAAAAATTAATCTAATGCTCAATAGGAAGAGAACTATTGACATAATTAATTTGAGGCCAATGTCCTCAGTGTCCTCCATTAATGGATAGAATTTAAAATATTAACTTGTTCTTCAAATCTACCTAATATAGTTATGAATTACCATGCAAATTATTAAGTAATAAATGGTATCATGGTATCATGTGAATACATGTTTACCTTTTCACATTTACCTAATAAAATTAAGAAACTAGGATGCTCCTAATGATGGGAATGAAATTTTTGGGGTTAATCAAAATCCCTTTCCCTAAACAAATCAATCTTGAGGCCTGTGGGTTATGTCCCACTAAGCCTTATCAGAAGCGTTTTAGGCTACAAGCCTTTAAAACCATGGACCATGCATAGAATCAGAGCCACCACCCTATCGAGTCTTTTCCTCCATCGGAGGCATTACACATAGGCGTTCAAGCCTTAAACCCCTTTCAACCGTTAACTATCGGAATACAGGAAAGTCATAGAAATCCCGCTCTGAACCTTTATACTAGACTTTAAAATATATATATATACTCGATTCTATACATCGTTGGGTCCGCCATACAATTGCCACTATAAGCAATGTTCCTTTAGGCCCCCCGATACACGCGATCTCCGATAACTCCTCTTGGCCCGATCGCCAATCTCTGATTTATCGGTGATCGCTATATCGACATCCTGATACTCTGGCCATTGATACTCCTATCTTGTGATATGCGATCAATCCTTTGTCGTTCGATCATTTCCGATCCAACGGTCTACATTACGTCGCACTATCGCACTCGGCGTTCCACCCATTCTGCTGTCATGGATCTTCTAACTGGCCCATCCGCGATCAATCTTCCGGACCCGATAAGCTATAGGCCATACTTTATAAAGGTTCAAGTCTAGAATTTCAATTCCAACTAAGTTTCCGTTGTTTCTTAGTGTAAATAGGAATTCGCTCGCCTTCAATGGTTCCTGTACTTAACATAGTTTTCTCCTAGATTTGTCTTCACACACAAAGTTCATATATATATAATAATTAACTCTACATCTTGGATTGCCATCGATCCTACCATGGTTGATGGTTGATTGCATGCATGCACAATTGGGATTAAAACCTCGACGCACATATATGAAATAGAGTTGGAAAAGAGACATTCTACAGACACGCTGGAAATACAAACACATATTTATTATAATAAACACAACATAGTTACATCTAAGGCATTTCAGCCTTAGAACAAAGTCTCCTCTCAACTACATTGTCCCACTCTGAATTCACAATTTCTATCTATATAACTTTGTCTCTCCTCTCTTCCCTCATGAACTTGCAGGTTCATGATATATATATATATATATATATATATATATATATATATATATATATATATATATATATATATATATATATATATATATATATATATATGGAAACATTGTTGGATCATTGGATCAGATCACTGAAAGGATCTGATCATATCCTCTAAAAAAATCCCTTAAAGCACTCATACACATGCATGCATATAACACATGGCAGATAACAATCATAACAAGTCTTCGAGAGACTTATCCAATCCATCTTTAAATTTGTTTTAAAACATATTTTCCCTGTTTTTCTCCCTTGGTCCACATTCTCCTCTTCTCTTTGCTTTGGATTCCTCCCTTTGTCTAAGGGTGCTGGATGCTCTTGCATCAGACTCCCGAGGCATAAAAATTTATGACCTCCTGGTCATATGCTTCTCCTTGTCCTTAGCAATTCTACCCACTGCATTTCTTCAGTGGAACTGCCGTCATGGTCTTCTATGAGTTGCAACCAAACCTCTACAGTAACAGTCAACCTCTACTACATGATACCTCACCAAGCTCTCCTCACATTACCAACATTTAAAAAAACATTAAAATTAACTAAATTAAAACTTTATTATTATTATTATTATCATTATTAATTATATAAAAAAATTAATATGTATGTTAAACATATTTATTTAAAAAAACACATACCAAAATTATTAGCCATGGAGATTCATCTCTATTTTACCATGAAAATTCTTAATTTGCAAATAACTTTTATTATAATACTGTGACAATACCAATACCATGGCTTATTAATACCAAATATCCACCAATCATAATTCATATTCTTATGACATTATTTTAATTAATTAATTGATTAGAAGAACAAAAATACCATAACTAATTTTAAGATAAATCTTAACCTTTAAATCATAATTACTATTAAAACCATTTTAAAATATTTAATAAAAAATAAATCTTTAATAATTAAACTAAAATTCTAAATATTCTACCCAAAATAAAAATACTTAAAATTATATCTATAAAATGTGCATGCCTTTAAAATATCTAGTTAAAAAATATCCAATATTAGGGAAAACATTGAAAATCTTGTATAGCTAAAAATTAAAACAAATCCCAACAACAAAATATATACAAGGAAAACCTCAAAAGCTAAGGCATCAAGGTGATCAAATTTAATGCATCATTTCTATTCCAAAAGACTCTAATAACCCTTTTCACGTTGAACCATCATTACAGGTGGTTCATAACAACAACAGGTCTTAACAGGTTGAAATTTTTGTGTACATTTCAATTCAACGCTAAAAAATTGAGAGACCAATGATTCAAAAGAATCGTCGTCTTGGACAGAACCAAGAATAAAAATCAACCGAACATTAGAAAAGGAGAAAGGTTTCTCCTCCGCTTTTTGGGATTTACAGTTAAAGGAGTCGATGTATACATGTATGTTTACGACTGATCCAGCACCGACCAAGAGTTTGCCAATTTTCGGTGTATTAATGAAGTGGCAATATTTTCCAGCACATTTGTTATCCACCTGTCATTGCCCCGAGGAACCACGCCTTTGTACTAAGAGGACGACAGCTTCCCAGATTTCTCCATTGATTACCTTCTCGGATCCTCAAATACGCTGAGTCTCCGCCAGATTCCATCACCACGCTCATTTCGCTCCCCATTATCTCCAGCTCAAGGTTTTCTTCCAGTGATATATATGAACCCCAATCCTTCAACTCAACTTCATCCTGCTTCCGCTACCATCTGCTCTCTGAGATCCCCATGGCCAAAGAGTTTAATTCTTCGGTCATAGCGCTCTCGACATCATCATATTGCTTGTTTTCTGTGGAGCACAGAGCCTTCATTGCTTTGTTCATCGTTTGCTCTTGAGTTTTATCTCTGGCCGACGGAATTTGAAGGGCGAGGTCATGATATTCTATCTTGCAACTTCATTGACAAAACAACACTGAATAGGGAATCAATATGCAAAAGAGCGGGCCGGCCTTTTTGAAAATATTTGAAATGACCGCAGGAGATACAACGTTTTTTCCGGTTGACGGAGCTCTGAACAAATGCGAATGTGGTTGTTGAAATATGGATGAGCGCTGAATTTTGGGCGCTTAAATTCAAATTTGAGTTCGAATTCAAATGGGCTCGTTATTGAATAACATTAATGCCGTGATTACTATCAGTGCAGGAAATCTCGGTCGTATCTATAAATCAGATCAATTCGCACCATTGCATTTACTGCCGGAGGATGCCCATGGCGATACCATGGGGGCGGGGTATGGTGCTGCATAAGATGGCATAAGATGGGGTAAGCATTAATGGCCCAATAGCATGGGATCTATTGGTTGCTGTAGTTTGATAGGACTCGCATATATTTATTACACTCAAAATCTCATTTTAAATGGTTACATATTTTCGGATTGTAATGTACGGAATAATGTTAAATGGAGGGATTTATTATTGATGACATATGAGAGATATAAAATTAATATTATATATATAATGTTATATATAATATTAAATTTATAAAATAATTCTAAAACAAGCTCTCGTGTATTTAACAAGAGCTATTGTCAATGAAAATAGACACTTTCATAACTTTCTATGAGTTAGTTTTATAACTAATTACAAGACAGTTCGCTGGGAAAAAATAAAAATGAGTTATTATTGATAGGGGTTCAGAGTTCCGTCTTTATGACTGAGTATTGTAATCTAGAATTTTTTGAAATCTGAATAATATATTGCACTTTGATTCTAGTATTGGGAAGTTGCAGTGATTGTTTTCCTCTTGAATTTCAACATGCAAATTTATGTATTTTCCTCTCTTGGACAGTGTAAGATGCAGCTGGTGCTTTGGTTTAGTTCTTGATGAATTTACTTAATTGTACTCATTAAAATTAATCTCGAAGCCCTTAATGAAGTGCTCCACATCTAGGAATTTCATTATATTTTCTCATTCTTACATCATTCTTTCTACAGAGTTAAAGCACATATTCTTAATTGCCTCTCCCATAGCTTCTCTGACCATTATGCTTTGGAAGGCTATGATTTCAAAACTAGAACTTTTGATTATAAGCCTTCACGGTCTGTACTTCCAGCCACTAATTTTAATTTTTTTATCCAATTTTAATCCTTTTATCCAATCTCAACCTCTCTACTCATTATGCTTTGGAAGGCTAGGGTTTCAAAACTAGAGCTTTTGATTACAAGCCTTCATGGCTTATACTTCCAACTAGTAATTTTAATCTTTTTATCCAATCTCAAAATGTCTTAGGGATTGGTTCCCCCACAACGAGGAACTGTTGTACAAAAACTCCAAATATTAATGGTCATAAAATGAAAATTTTCTTTTTCCTTTCTATAACATGGAAATAATCATGAAAAATTCCATTAAAAACAAATTTTATAATGGTCTCTTTGAAAATAATATACTTTTTCTTGGTTTACAAGAAGAAACCTAGAAAATGTTTCATGTAAATTGAGTAGCCTTATAGGCCCTTTTGTGCACCCTGCGAGGTGTTCCATTTTTTGGGTTGTTACAATATTTAGGTACACCATATTTACTTTTACTACCTAAATTTATAATGCTTAAATTAAGGTGGGACATAATCCTTGGTAAATATGTTTAATTACGGAGCTATAAATAATGTACTACATATTCACTTTTTTCTTTTACCTAAATTTATGCAAAGAATCACATAAATGATGGAGGAATAATTCAACAAAGTCAAACACCATGTGGGTGAATTATAACCTAATTCATGTTGATCTTTGGGTAGCACTGGGAGGTATTCCTCAACTATTTAGAAGAAAGAAAATTTAATTTGCAAAGAGGCGTGCCTCTTGGTCACTCTAAATATGACTATCAAAAGACACTTGAACTTGTCATTTACTCACTCACTCATCACTCACAATTTTTTTCTCTCTCACACATGGGAAGTAATATGAGGAAGGGGAAGGAATTGAATTTATGAAACAGTCAATGTTTGACGAGTTGAACTTTCTTAATGTAATTACTTAATGATGTGTTGGAGTGTGTTAAAGTAATATCATATATCATTGGAAGTAATTATCAGTTGCAAAAAAAATGTGCTTGTCTAATTAGCACTAGAATATCAACATGGTATTAGAGCTTTAATAAAAAAAAGGAAATTGAGATTACCCCTTGAAGACACCTATTCTGCAATCTTATTTGTGACCCGATCCTTGACCATATAGATCCGTCTATTAAGCCCGAAGATAGGTTGGAAGTTGCAAAAAATTTTAGGGCTTGGACGACCAAAATGGATCTCATTCTAGAAGATAATTATGTCATGGAATATGTGGAAGGAAATATTACTAAACCTCAAGATGATGAGGGAAAGGCCAAGAACAAGAATATGGAAACTAAGATCAATAGGATTCTTGTTTAATCCATGAAAGACCATTTGATTTCATTTGTTGTTGAGCTGAAGACTTCAAAAAAAATATATGATTCCCTGGTATGGCTATATATAGTCAATGACATTGGTCAAAAGATGACCTTGAGGAATCAAATTCATGATTGATCCAGGAGGATCCGTTGATTCAATTTCACAGGTGTTCAAAGTGCCGTCATCAGTGTTTAGTGTCGTCGTCACTTCAGTTCAACTTCGACAGATCGACAGTGTTGGATTGGATCAGGTTTTTCAGGTAATGTTCATAGTTTTTCATGGCATTCAGTTGATGTGGTGTTGTACCTAGCTGTCGACTTATGTTCATTGACAGTTCTGCCAGGATTGGTCGACGACATGTGTTTTTTCGTTCAACTTTGCAGGATTGATGTGTCGACATGGGTGTCATCATGGAAGAGGATCGATATCGTCATTTGTCGACGATAGGCATGGGTTTATTGTCATCATGTGACGAATGTCACGAACGTCGCATTGTGACAATATTTTACATATGGGTTTTTTAAAACTACATAAAAACCCTAATCTATGTATTAAATCCTAGACCTATGCCTAAGTTCTACAAACCATAATCCTATACCTATGCCTAAATCCTAACCAAAGCTATGTGTTAATGCACTAAACCATGTATTAATCCTATGTACAAATCCTATGCAAAAATACACCAAACCCTAGTCTTGAATCTATGCATCATACATTGAAAACCATTAAAAAAACTAAGTTTATTACCCCTCAGGCCTTTGCAAAACATAAAACATTACAAATAACATATAAATTAACATATCCACGCCTAACCACAGGCCTTAATGTGCGGGAATGGACACCGTGGCAGAGAAGACATGTGAGCAGAGGTATGCTAACTATCGGGGTTGACTCTGCAGTGTTTATGGTCGGAGGTTATATTACCGCCACGAGTTATCACATGTGACACGTTTCCGCTAACAGTCACTGAAACCGCCGGAGAAAAAGCCACCGAGGTATATGCTAATCAATGGTTCTATTATAGGCACTCACATGTAACGGTCTCCCGTCCGCTCGGTTAGCTGCCAGATAGCGGCTTTCAGGCTAATCCAAATTTATTTTGGGTTTTATATTGCTAATTTGTTTTAAATTAATTCAATGACCTTGTGACTAAACCAAAAGGTGTCCATATGCTACTAGACTGTGTTGGCATTATGATTCAGGTGTTGTCCTTGATGGCAAACCCATTCAGGTGATAAATCAAGAAGGACGCAGGAAATATGTTCAGCAAGTGCGTCCCCGCAGGTATACCATACAGAACCCGCGTCCAGGGACGCAGGCCAGCCGTTCAGGAGGTGCGTCCGCCCAGTGCACACATTTCAAGGCAGAGAAAAGCACGTGGGGGTTTCTTGTGTGGTATCTAGCCGACGGTTTTGTGTTTCTATGGTGTCGGCTCGTGGTTTTGTTCCATGTTTTAGGGAGAAGCTTGCCTATATAAAGCAAAGGAGTTCATTTGGATTAGGCATCATCTTGGTTGAATATCTTTTGGTGAGATCTAGTCCAGATCTATGAAGGCGAATCTTCTAATGGACTGTGATCTCTATGGCGCATGATCAGATCTGTGGACCTGAGTGTTTGGGTTGGTTCTGAAGTCCTCATATCTTTTATATCTGAAGGGACGCAGGTTCAGTGAAGGGAAAGTGCGCCGGGACGCAGTACAGTAAAGGCTCAGGTGCGTCTCTGAGGCAAAGGACGCGGCGCGACTGTGTTATTGGGTGCGTCTCTGAAGCAAAAGACGCGGCGCGATAGTGTTTCTGGGTGCGCCGGTCGCAGCAAAGCATAGAGGAACAGTGCGTCGGCACGCAGAACAGTGGAAGGTAGACTGCGTCCAGTCGCAGGTCACAGAAAGAAAATATGCGTCCCTGTCTTAAGATGATCTGTTGACTGTATATTTCTGTTCATAAGGTGTTCTGAGTTATTTCTGTAATAATCGATCTGATATCTGTAGTGGACTGTATCTATTGTATACTTGTTGATCATTTGATTCTTCATGAAAAGAAGTAGGGGGTTGTAGCTCCCTTCCAGGAGAGACTGGAAAATGAGAGAGAGTTGTAGCTCTCTGCAGGTTGCAGCCTGCGTGCTGGTAAAGGACTGCACCAGTACAAAATCATTGTAAAAGGAATTTCTTGAAAGAAGATAGAGACATATTGCAGCAGGTGGTTTTCTCCCGCATTGGGTTTCCACCTTACATCTTGTGTTCTTTGGTGTGACTGTCTATTTTCTTTATTCATGCTCATTATTTTATGGTACTGATATGCAAGAATAATTCAAAAGATCAAATAAGGAAGATTTGGTAAATTGCTTGATAATACTGATTCACCCCCCCTCTCAGTATTATTTCCAACAATTGGTATCAGAGCAGGTCCTTCAGAAAAGCTTGATCGCTTGAAGGTAGATCGTTCATCATGAGCAACTACGAGAGAGAAGCATCAATCAGGCCACCAGTTTTTGATGGGACAAACTTCAATTATTGGAAGGTAAGAGTTACTGCATATCTTCAATCTCTTGGTACTGAAGTTTGGGACATTGTAGAAACAGGCTATGCTTTTCCTTCAGCTACTCCTACAGATCCAGCTGAGAAAAAGAAGTATGAAACAAATGCAAAAGCAGTCAGTACTCTATTAGGAAGTATATCCCAAACAGAATTCATGAAGGTAATGCACTTCAAATCAGCAAAAGAAATATGGGACAAAATGATCACAAGCTATGAAGGAGATGAACAGGTAAAACAAGCCAAACTTCAAACTCTCAGAATTCAATATGAGACTCTCAAGATGTATAATGATGAAAGTGTGGCTAATTATTTTCTTCGGGTAGATGAGATTGTAAATTGTATGAAAAATTTGGGTGAAGAAGTAAAGGAGTCTCTAGTAGTTCAAAAGATTCTAAGATCATTATCCCCCAAGTTTGAATCCAAAGTATCTGCAATAGAAGAAAAAGAAAATCTCCGTGTTCTTACTATGTCTCAGCTACATGGAATTCTAACTGCTTATGAAATGAGAAAGGGAGGACCATCAGACAGAAGGGAGGCTGCTTTTAAAGCATCAGGCAAAGAAGATTACTATGAAGCAAGCCATGATCCAGAAGAAGAGGAAGAAGAATCAAATTTTGTCAGAAATCTTCAAAGAGGTTCTGGAAGGTTCAGAGGTAAGCTACCTTTCAAATGCTTTGCTTGTGGAAGAGTAGGTCATTATGTTGCAAAATGCTCTTATAAGGATAAAGGAAAGGAACCAGTTAGATGGAACAAGAAACAAAGCGCAAATAAGAAAAGCTACTACACCCATGAAGATAGTGATGGCTTATCAAACAGTGATGAAGATGAACAAGGTAATAAATATAGGTTGTTAATGGCATTTGAAGATGATGATTATGAGGATGCTGTAGATGTGGATAACCTTTATGATGAAATTACTAGACTCAAGAGATGCATAGAAGAAAAGAACATGATTATTGATACTCTACAATTCCAAATTGATGAAAAGGAAAAACATCTTGAAAAATTAGAAGGTGAAATTGTTGGTCTTAGAAAAGAAATTGAGAAAACAAAAACTATTAATCTCAAGTTTGTCAAAGGATCTGAAACTTTGGATGAGATTATCAGTGTGCAGCGGTCTCCACTAAATAAGACAGGTTTGGGCTATAATGGAGAAACTTCTCAAGCATCCACTTCAAAAAGTTATCTTGATGCAGCAAGAAGAAATGAGCAAGAGCACAAGGAAGATCATCAGGTAAAGCAGGGACAAATGTCAAGCAGAAACTATCAGGGGCAATCCAGCTTAAGGGTGAACAAAAGCCACAACCAGCCACAGGTAAAATCTTCTCAATTTGGTTCAAGAATAGATGAAAATAGAAATTACAATCAGTTGGCTGGTAGATCCAATAATCGCAGAAGCTTCTTCAATGGACAATGCTTTTCTTGCCATAACTTTGGTCACAAAGCAGCTCAATGTGTTGCGTATAAAACAATCATGACTAGGGAAGCTCAAAAACAAAGAAGTATGACAGGGATTACAAAAAGGACCTATAACAACTTTTCAGCTCTTGAAAATGAAGTTGAATGTTCTATTTGCAATAATTTTGGACATAAAGACTTTGAATGCAGAAGCAGGTTTCCGGAAAGAAAGGTACAAGAGCAGAAAAAGGAACAAGCCTCAGGCGCCAAAACATGGAGAATAAAGGAACCTCAAACAGAAAGATGTGGGATAGCATTTTATGCAGAAGGACAAGAAAATCTATGGTACATTGACAGTGGATGTTCGAAGCATATGACAGGTGATAAAGAAAAACTTGAGTCTTATTCTAATTTAGAAAAGGGAAAGAAAGTCTCTTTTGGAAATGATACTCCTGCAACTATAAAAGGAAAAGGTATTGCTCCTTTAAAAGAAGATGTTAAGGCTGGAAATGTTTTGTTTGTTGATGGATTGAAGCATAATCTACTAAGTGTCAGCCAGATGTGTGATCAAAGAACCGAGGTTATATTCAGATCAAATGGATGCCTTGTTCGTGATCTTGATACAGGTAAAACAGTTCTCAAAGGAAAGAGAACTCCAAATAATCTATACATATTTGATGAAGGACAACAACAATGCTATCTAAGCAAGAATGAAGAGCACTGGTTATGGCATCGAAGGTTGGGACATCTAAGCTTCTCACAAATAAGGAAAGCTTGCAAATATCAGGCAGTTCGCGATCTTCCAGATATCAAAATTCCTGACAACACCATATGCAGATCATGTCAGTTTGGAAAACAAACCAGAACTAACTTTTCAGAGAAAGAAGGATCAGCCAGCATGCCTCTTGAGCTAGTACATACAGATGTATGTGGACCATTCAGAAAAAGAACACCTAGAGGAGAGGAATACTTGATATTATTTATTGACGATTTCTCCAGGTTTGTTTGGTTAGGACTTATGAAGCACAAAGATGAAGCATTCGAAAAATTCAAAACCTTCAAAGCCTTGGCTGAAAATGAATCAGGTCACAAAATTAAGTGCCTCAGATCTGACAGAGGTGGGGAATTTACTTCAAATGAATTTTTCGATTTCTGTGATGAACATGGGATAAGGAGAGAATTCTCTACAGCTAGAACACCTCAGCAAAATGGAGTTGTTGAAAGAATGAACAGAACAATCCAACAAATGGCTCGTGCTATGCTTGATGAATCAGGAACCCCCGCAACCTTCTGGGGTGAGGCTGCACATACTGCGGTTATTATTCTCAACAAGACAAATGTCCGGGTGAACAGCACTCAAACCCCTCATGAGCTCTGGAGTGGTAAAACTCCTTCGGTAAAGCACTTCAAAATATTTGGGAGCAAATGCTATATCAAGAATACTGAGGAGCAGCTTGGCAAACTTGATCCTAGAGCAGATGAAGGCATTCTTCTTGGCTATTCTCCACATAGCAAAGCATACAAATGCTACAATAAAAGACTTGGCAGAATTGTTGACAGCATTGATGTAGTGGTTGATGAAAAGGGATATATTCCTAGGCAAATACATCGTGAAGACATCGAAGAAGATGAGAGCTACCCTCAAAGACAGAATGATGAAGAAGAAGAACCTCAAGAAGAATCTCAAGAAGAACCTCACGAAGAAGCAGAAGAACGGACAAGAATAGAAGAAAAGACTCCATCCAGATATGTTCAGAAGAACCATCCAGAATCTCAGATCATGGGACAAAAAGAAGCAGGTATACAAACTAGAAGAACAGTTGCAGAAGCTTCAAGCTATTTGGCATTACTTTCCTCCACCGAACCACAAAATGTGAAAGAGGCATGCAAAGATGAATGTTGGGTGAAAGCAATGGATGAAGAACTTGAGCAAATCGAAAAGAACAACACTTGGGAGCTGGTTCCTAGACCAAAAGATAAGAATGTTATTGGAACAAAATGGGTCTTCAAAAATAAATTGAATGAAAATGGAGAAGTAATTAGAAACAAAGCCAGACTCGTTTGTAAAGGGTATGCGCAGCAAGAAGGAATAGACTTTGAAGAAACTTTTGCTCCTGTTGCAAGACTTGAGGCCATCCGAATGTTCCTTGCTCTCTCAAGTTTTCAGAACTTCAAAGTATTTCAAATGGATGTGAAATCAGCCTTTTTGAATGGAGACTTGGAAGAAGAAGTGTACATTGAACAGCCAGATGGGTTCATTCTTGGAAATGATCCAAATCTTGTATGCCGATTGAAAAAGGCTCTCTATGGTCTCAAACAAGCTCCAAGGGCTTGGTACTACCGGTTGGACAAATATCTTCATCAACAAGGTTTCTTAAAAGGTTCAGCAGATAGCAATCTGTATATAAAAGTTGAAAATGACAAATTGCTAATACTTGTTGTGTATGTTGATGACATTATTTTTGGCAGTAATGAAGAAGCTATGAGTCAAAGCTTTGCCTCAGTCATGCAGAAAGAATTTGAAATGTCCTTGCTAGGAGAACTGACATATTTCCTTGGTTTACAAATCCAACAGAAGGAAGGAGGAATCTTTTTATCTCAAACCAAGTATCTCAAGCAGATTTTAAAGAAATATGGCATGGAAGATGCAAAACCAGTATGTACACCCATGGTCACAGGATGTAGTCTCAGTGCAAATGATGAATCTGCAGCAGTACATCAACCAACCTACAGATCTATGATTGGAAGTTTACTATATTTGACAGGTACCCGACCAGACATCATGCATGCAGTTGGAATAGTTGGAAGATTTCAGGCAAATCCGAAGGAGACTCATCTTCAAGCAGTAAAGAGAATTTTCAAATATCTTCAAGGGACTCAAAATTATGGCTTATGGTATCCTAGAGATACAGATCTTACTCTTCATGCCTATACAGATGCAGATTGGGCCGGAAGCGTGGATGATAGGAAAAGCACAAGTGGTGGTGCGTTCTTTATGGGTCCCAGACTGGTCTCTTGGTTCAACAAGAAACAGAGTTCAATTGCCTTGTCTACAGCTGAAGCGGAATATGTTGCTGCTGCATCTTGTTGCACCCAACTTCTTTGGATGATGCAGACTTTGCAGGATTATCACATCACTTGTACACCTCCTATTCCTATCTTATGTGACAACACAAGTGCAATCAGCATCTCAAAGAATCCGGTTATGCATTCAAAAACCAAGCACATACCAATCAAGTACCATTTTCTCCGGGAACAAGTACTTGAACAGAAGGTCAAGTTGGAGTATGTTCCTTCTAAGGAACAAGTTGCTGATATTTTCACCAAACCGTTGCCCAGGGACACTTTTGAATACCTCAGGCAAAAGCTGGGGGTTGTTGATGCATCATCTTACTGTTGATCATCTTCCTATTGGTGGTATAGGCTCAGGGGGAGCACATAATGCATTGTTGGCATTATGGAAAAGGAGATCTTGGAAATAGCTGCAATATGTCTCTATCTCCTTCATGATGGATTTCTGGTTACAGATCTGGAGATGCATGAGCATAGGGGGAGCATACCCTTTGCCCTTGATGTCAAAGGGGGAGAATGAAGCTGAAGATTATGTGGTTGCCATCAAGTCCAAAGGGGGAGATTGTTGGCATTATGATTCAGGTGTTGTCCTTGATGGCAAACCCATTCAGGTGATAAATCAAGAAGGACGCAGGAAATATGTTCAGCAAGTGCGTCCCCGCAAGTATACCATACAGAACCCGCGTCCAGGGACGCAGGCCAGCCGTTCAGGAGGTGCGTCCGCCCAGTGCACACATTTCAAGGCAGAGAAAAGCACGTGGGGGTTTCTTGTGTGGTATCTAGCCGACGGTTTTGTGTTTCTATGGTGTCGGCTCGTGGTTTTGTTCCATGTTTTAGGGAGAAGCTTGCCTATATAAAGCAAAGGAGTTCATTTGGATTAGGCATCATCTTGGTTGAATATCTTTTGGTGAGATCTAGTCCAGATCTATGAAGGCGAATCTTCTAATGGACTGTGATCTCTATGGCGCATGATCAGATCTGTGGATCTGAGTGTTTGGGTTGGTTCTGAAGTCCTCATATCTTTTATATCTGAAGGGACGCAGGTTCAGTGAAGGGAAAGTGCGCCGGGACGCAGTACAGTAAAGGCTCAGGTGCGTCTCTGAGGCAAAGGACGCGGCGCGACTGTGTTATTGGGTGCGTCTCTGAAGCAAAAGACGCGGCGCGATAGTGTTTCTGGGTGCGCCGGTCGCAGAAAAGCATAGAGGAACAGTGTGTCGGCACGCAGAACAGTGGAAGGTAGACTGCGTCCAGTCGCAGGTCACAGAAAGAAAATATGCGTCCCTGTCTTAAGATGATCTGTTGACTGTATATTTCTGTTCATAAGGTGTTCTGAGTTATTTCTGTAATTACTGATCTGATATCTGTAGTGGACTGTATCTATTGTATACTTGTTGATCATTTGATTCTTCATGAAAAGAAGTAGGGGGTTGTAGCTCCCTTCCAGGAGAGACTGGAAAACGAGAGAGAGTTGTAGCTCTCTGCAGGTTGCAGCCTGCGTGCTGGTAAAGGACTGCACCAGTACAAAATCATTGTAAAAGGAATTTCTTGAAAGAAGATAGAGACATATTGCAGCAGGTGGTTTTCTCCCGCATTGGGTTTCCACCTTACATCTTGTGTTCTTTGGTGTGACTGTCTATTTTCTTTATTCATGCTCATTATTTTATGGTACTGATATGCAAGAATAATTCAAAAGATCAAATAAGGAAGATTTGGTAAATTGCTTGATAATACTGATTCACCCCCCCTCTCAGTATTATTTCCAACAGACCGAACCATATGAACCCTAAAATTAACCCTAAAGGCACCTGATGCATTCCTAAACTTAGTGAAGGCAGTTCCAATGCACCTAGTGGGTTTAAATAGGAGGTTTTTCTCATTGAAGAGGAGATTGGTGGTTTTGGGTTTTTGTATGCAAGTTCTGGAGGACATAGGTTGTTTTGTTTTTAGTCTTTTGGGAGCATCGGGAGTCGGAATTGGAAACCATAAGCCGGCGTTGGAAAGATGGTTTAGAGGGCTATCTGATGACAAAGGTTAGAATTTCCTGTGTGCACATTCAGTCTGGTATTTTCTCTATGTAATCAACACCTTCTTCTAATTCCTAATAAAATGGTCACCCATCTTGAAAGCAGACCCAGAGACGTAGTCCATCAGGGACGAACTCCGTAATCAATCTCGTTGTCTGGTATATCTGTGTATTTTCTATTTTCACTTCTGTTTTGCATCTTACTTATGGTTTATCAGCTGTCGTAAAGTGTTGTGTTCAAGCAGTTTACCTCAATTTCCGTGCTTTCAGTTAACATTCAACTCATTAATGGCTAATCAATTCTACAACAGTTTTTAGTTTATGATCATTTCAGATCATATAATTTGGTACCAAAGCAGGTTGTGTGTGTAGAATGTGCCATTGAATGTTAACCAGGTCAAAGTTGTAATGAGGAGAAGGAATCCTTAAGCAGATCGATCCAAAGATTGGAAGCGACGAGTCTTTCAAAAATCAACCATGTCTGGACCTGATGTAGGTGAAAAAACTGAAACTAAGATGAATGAGGAACAGTTTCAGCAGGCATTCTTAACCAAGCAACAGATGTTGGGAGAATTGTACGAAGACAAGAAGGCGAGAGATGCTTCTTCTTCAAAGGCATCGAAAAAGGACAAAGGTAAAGGGAAGATTGATAAACCACCTTCACCTCCATCATCTCCATCATCCTCCTCCTCTTCTTCTTCTTCCAGTGCAGAATCTAAAACGGAAAAGAAACCTAAGAAATCATCTCTTTTGAAACTTGATGTTAAATTTGAGTTACTTGTTTATGATGGTGAAATGAATCCTGTAAAGTTAGATAATTGGATAAAGTAGTTAGAAGTGTATTGTCATATTCAGAACATTTCTAGAGATAAAACTAAAATTCAGTTAGCTACACTTACAATGGGGGGAACAACTTTAATCTGGTGGGAAAGTAAAACTCAAATAGATGTAAAGCGTAAATGGAAAGTCATCTCTTCATGGTCTAAGTTTTTAAAAGCTCTTAGGAAATCGTTCTATCTTTTAGGATACATGCAACAAGTTGTTATTGATTGGCAGCATTTGAGGCAAGGTAAAGGGCAAAGTGTTCAAGAGCTTACTCAAGAGTTCAGAAAGAAAGCATTGACGCTTGGTATTTCATTGGATACACATGAAACTTTGTTAAAATACATCGGCATTTTACATTCATATTTGTAGCATACTTTATTGGTGTTTAATCCTGATGATAGTAAGGGGAAGAACATTTTGAAGAGAAAGAAATAAACGATCGTTCAGAGGGAAAGACCTACTTGTTCTCATTGCCAGAGAATCAATCATGATGAATTGAAGTGTTGGAAACTTCGTCTAGAACTTAAGCTAAAAAAGTTCCTTAAGGTGAAGGATGAAAAGAAGGCCATTGTAGCAATCCAATAGGATCTAGGTTCAGATTCAAGTGATGAAAGGAGGATAACTGCCATGGTAACGACAAGTAAAACTTCTGATACTGGTTCAAGTTCGAAAACTAATGTATCTTCTTCAAACATAAATCCTTCACATGAGGATAAAAGAGTATAACTCTTCCACATAAGGATAACTTCTAAGCATAAAAATATTGACATATTGTTTGACAGTGGATTGCAAGAAAATTTAATATCTAAACATATAGTTAATCAATTGGGATTGGAGACACAAAATCATCCAAGACCATACCCATTAGGTTGGATTAATAAATCAACTCAAATACATGTCACAAAGCAGTGTTGGTTAAAATTTACAATTAAATCTAAGTAAATTGATGAAGTGGAGTTAGATGTGGTCCCAGTAGACATATGTGGAGCTGTCTTAGGAAGTCCTTATCTTTATGATAGAGATGCAGTGTTTTACAGAAGAGAACATAAATATCGCCTAAAGAATGGGTTGAATTTATTGTTAAGGTACATAAAGTCAAATCAAACTTGGATTTAATTGTTACAAATCAAGTTAAGCAGTTAATACGTTCAAGTAAATATGTACTCATGTCTATTAAGGAACAACTTAAGGATGATTTTTCGAAATGCGAGATTCAATTTATAGATCAATTGGTCAAGGAGGTTAATTATTTTCCAAGAAATCTTATTCAATAACCGGATAAGCAACATGATATACATTTAATGTCCTATGAACATCTTCTTAAAGACATAATGATTCTCAACTCATTCAGTCAACTAAATTCTACAAGCTATCATCATTAGCAGTGTATTGCAGGGAATGGTACATGTGAGTCTAATTAGAGACTTGTTTAAGATGGTATGTTTATTTTGAGTTTCAGGGGTGCAGGTCAGTATTGGGGAAAGTTAGTGTTACATTTCTTTGGTATTGCATCATCATTTCATGTTTTAAAAAGTAATGAAGCCTCTTTTCAAGTGGAGAGGAAGTTTATAAGTTTTCATGACAAAGCATTTTCGAAAGCAGATCTAAAGTTTCCTTATCATGATTTGAAAACTAATGCATTAAGTGAAAGTGTTAGTCAATGTAGATATTAGTTAATAGACGAAGGAATAGTGATTCAAGTAAATCAACAATTACTTAGATACTTTCAAATACAAACTAAGTTGCAGCAGTCTTTACATCACAACTGGATGAGTTCTGTGCAGCAAGCTCACTTAGTAATCAGTCAACCGGAAAGTAAATCAAGTCAAGTAATTAATATGAAGTCAAAATAAAAGGAGTCTTTGAATATTTTTGTTATTTCAGAAATTAGATTGTTAATACCCATCAGATGTATTGAACAAAGTTCTACAAATACTATTTCCAAAGATGTTTTTGAATCACTAACTCATGATTCTTCGTGGAAATAATACAATTGCCATGTTGATAACATGTTGTTTTCCCATCGTCGCAAGTTGTTCATACTGCGAATGGAAGAAACAGGTCACCAAATTGAAAGGTATCATGGTCAACGTCATAAGGGTCATCACATGCATGTGATTGATAGAATGTATTGGTACATCGTCAGGTCAAGGTGGAAAGAGAGGGAGTTCTACCCTCATTGACTAATTGTTTAGTCAAACTTTTGTGGTCCAAAAGCTTTCAAGTGGAGAGGAATGATCTAGGAGGATCCGTTGATTCAATTGCACAGGTGTTCAAAGTGTCGTCATCAGTGTTCATTGTCATCATCACTTCAGTTCAGCTTCGACAGATTGATAGTGTTGGATTGGATCAGGATGTTCATAGTTTTTCATGGCGTTCAGTTGATGTGGTGATGTACCTGGCTGTAGACTTATGCTCATCGACAGTTCTGCCCGGATTGGTCGACGACATGTGTTTTTTCGTTCGAATTTGCAAGATTGATGTCGACATGGGTTTCGTCATGGCAGAGGATCTATATCGTTGTTTGTCGATGATAGGCATGGGTTTATTTCCATCATGTGAGAAATGTTCCGAACGTCACATTGTGACAATATTTTACATATGGGTTTTTAAAAACTACATAAAAATCCTAATCTATGTATTAAATCCTAGACCGATTCCTAAATCCTAACCAAAGCTATGTGTTAATGCACTAAACCATGTATTAATCCTATGTACAAATCCTATGCAAAAATACATGAAACCCTAGTCCTAAATCTATGAATCATACATTGAAAACCATTAAAAAAACTTAGTTTATTACCCCTCGGGCCTTTGAAAAACATAAAACATTACAAATAACATATAAATCAACATATCAGTGCCTAATCGTGGGCCTTAACCATGTGGGTATGGACACCGTGGCAGAGAATACATGTAAGCAGAGGTATGCTAATTGTCGGGGTTGACTCTGCAATGTTTATCTTCAGAGGTTATATTACCGCCAGGAGTAATCACATGTGACACATTTCCGCTAACGGTCAGCGAAATTTCTAGAGAACAAGCCACCGAGATAACCGCTAATAAACGGTTCTATTACAGGCACTCACATGTAACAATCTCCCCTCCGCCTGGTTAGCTTCCAGCTAGTGGCTTTCAGGCTAATACAAAGTTATTTTGGGTTTTATATTGTTAATTTGTTTTAAATTAATTCAATGACCTTGTGACTAAACCCTAAGGTGTCCCTATGCTGCTAAACCGAACCATACAAACCCTAAAATTAATCCTAAGGGCAATTGATGCATTCCTAAACTCGGTGAAGGCAGTTGCAATGCACCTGGTGGGTTTAAATAAGAGGTTTTGCTCATTGAAGAGGAGATTGGTGGTTTTGGGTTTTTGTATGCAGGTTCTGGAGGACATAGGTTGTTTTTTTTTCAATATTTCAGGAGCATCGGGAGTCGGAATTGGAAACCGTAAGCGACGTTGGAAAGATGTTTCAGAGGGCTATCTAATGATAGAGGTCAGAATTTCCTGTGTGCACATTCAATTGGGTATTTTCTCTGTGTAATGAACACCTTATTTTCATTCCTAATAAAATGGTTTCCCATCTTGAAAGCAGACCCAGAGATGTAGTCCATCAGGGATGAACTCCGTAATCAATCTTGCTGTCTGGTATATCTGTGTATTTGTAGTTTTCACTTCTGTTTTGCATATTACAAATGGTTTATCAGTTGTCGTAAAGTGTTCTGTTCAGGCTATTTACCTCGATTTTTGTGCTTTCAGTTAACATTCAACTCATTAATGACTAATCAATTCTACATCAGTTTTTGAGGATTTCTTAGTTGACAGATAACCTTAAGGCCATTGGAGAAAATGTTGACGAATCATAACGTGTGAATATTATCCTTAATGGGTTTTCAAGTTCATGGGATACATTTTTATCAAGCATTTGTGGTAGAACAAAAATTCCAAAGTTTGATCAGCTATGGGCTTCTTGTACCCAAGAGGAGTCTGTGCTAGTATCAAAGGGGAATATTAAGAGACCTCAAGATGGTGAGTCCCAAGAATTTGAAACACATATGAGGAATGGTAAAGGAAGAAGAAATTTTGGAAAATATCATAAAATGAATACAAGTAGAAGACCTGCTCCTATTCAGAATAAGAAGAAGAAGTATATGTCAAAGATTCAGTGTTTCAGTTGTCACAAGTTTGGGCACTCTAAAAATAAGTGTTCTAAAGGGAAAAATGATAGGAAGAGAAAGGTAAAGCAACATGCTTTAACAATAGACATTGATGATGATAATCATCCACAATAGAAGAGATGCAGGGATGAAAGTACAAATTATATGGATTACTTCTTATTTTCTTCCCTTACAGGCACTGTTGCATATCAAAGTGACATTTGTTTAGTGGAAAATGGTTCTATTGGGTATGGAGCCTAATTATCTTCTTCATTTAGAGGTCTTGTTTTAGCCATGTTGGATCCCAGTTCCTAACAAGGCAGCAACATCGCCCACAGGATCGTCGTCAGAGGGGTCAAAGGGGGGTGATGCTGATTTTATGAGCCTCCCCCTGGTGAGGGTTTGGGGGTAGTGCCCCCAAAGAAAAGAATAGATGGAAAATCACCTTTTAAAATATTGTAATTTCTTAGTTAATCTAGTTCATTCATTAGGTGAAAGATATGACGATAGAAGTTATGTTAATTTACGGTTTTTTTCCCTAGAAAGGAAACACTTGGTTTATATGAGAGAATTGTATTGCAAATATGTATTATTTTTCTATGAGAGAAGAAGAGAGGATATTGTGTGAGAGCAAGGAAGAAGTTACAATGGATTTTTTGAAGCTTGTATCTCTTCATTTTGATGGATATTATAATGGAAGGACTAGCTATTTCTCCGTGGATGTAGCTCAAATTGGTTGAACCACATATATTTATGTCTCTCTTGGTTTATGCTTTTTTGTGTTTGTGATTTCACAATATTTTATGTGTTCCATTGATTTGTTAATTAATTTCTAACAGGTGCCTCTACACATATGACAGGTGACAGTCATAGTCTCACAAAATTGGTAGAGAGGAAGACAACACATAAAATAGAACTTGGTGACAATTCGAAGTATGTAGTCAAAGGTGTTGGGTCAACATCTTTCCAGTTGGAGCCAGGAGAAAATATTCATGTAAACGATGTGTTGCATTTACCAGGTTTGAAAAATAACGTGATCTCTACTTCATCCTTAGAAGACAAAGGGTATAGAGTTGCATTTTTTGATGGACAAGTCCTTATATGGAATAAGGGCTCAGGCATAGATTTTTCAAAGGTGATTGGTGTTCGATAGGTAGGATTTTATAGACTACTAGGATGATTAGAACAAGAGTTGGTACATGGTTACACCAATATGTGTGAGTTATGGCATCGAAGATCTGGTCACATACACTACAAATCTTTTCTAGCATTAAGGAAGATGGTTACATGTATTCCAAAGCTCAAGGTAGAGCACGAAGGAGCTATAAAGGGTTGTTCACTTGGTAATAATTTCAAGGGATCTCTTATGAGCAATGATAATAGGTCCAAGGGAATCATGGACCTGATACATTCATATGTATGCATGCTGATGAAAATATCATCTTTGGGTGGTTTCTTGTACTATTTGACATTTTTGATGATTTATCGTGGAAAAAATGGATCTACTTCATGAAGATCAAGGATGAGGTCTTTAACAGGTTTCAAGAGCTCAAGGCTCAGGTAGAGACATTGACAAGAAAGAAGATCAAGTTTTTGAGGTTAGATAATGGAGGAGAGTATACTTCCAAGGATCTCATTTCCTTTTGCAAGGAATCATGGATTAAGAGGGAGTTGATAGTTCCTTACAACCCTCAACATAATGGGATTTCCAAAAGGAAGAATAGGCCCATTGTGGAGGCTACTATGGAAATGATTCATGGTCAATATTTACCCAAGTTCTTATGAGGAGAGGTATCCAAAACAAAATTTATGTTCAAAACATAAGTGCTCACCATATATTAGGGAATAATACTCATGAAGAGGATTTCACAGGTGACAAAATCAAAGGTTAGGTATTTTAGGATCTTTGGTTGTCCAGTATACATCCATGTACCCAAGGAGAAGAGGATGAAGCTCTAGCCTTTTGGAAAGAAGGGAAAATTTGCTGGATACTGTGAGACATCAAAGGCTTATAGGATTTATGTTCCAGGACAATGGATGTGACATACCCAACCCCTCAAATATAGTTAGAGGAATGGGGTAAATTTTATTTTTCAACAAACTCCACTTAGGCTTCTCAACTCATCATCAGAGCCCCACAACTAGGGATTTCACTCTACATGCTTACACACACACATATATTTTTGTTGACCCACTGAAATCCAACAATCACTGCTTGATATCACACATAACATTAGTGCTCCTTATGCCTCCCAGGTGGGTATTACTGGACACATCACCCCGCTTATCCTCTCTCACTGATTCCTAAGCACATTCTTTATTATCCATCACGATCTCCCTTCCTGGCTTATGAGGATGGTGGGACTCGACAACCTTCTTCCTATTAGCCATGTCATCCCGACTGTTGACTACCGTTGCTAATTTCCCAAGTCACACAGACCTTGGAATCCTGACACTTTTCTTGTTGCACCTCTCGTTACTTCCAGGGTCAATCCGTAGGGGTGACCTATTATGTGGGGCCATCTCCTCACCAATGGCTTCCAACTTCAGTGTGGTCCCTACCAGACACCCAATCTTACATCAACCCGCTTCTCCCATCATGGTGATTTCTTAAGGGTGACCTTTTATTAACCATTGGGGCCTCGCTTCTAATATTACATGTGCATTGGGGTCACAACCTCCTTTCCATTGGTCCACTACCCCTAGCTTGTATACCACTAGAGTCGTCATACGTCACCCCGTCTCTTTTGTCCTCATGCTATGGATAAATTCCACTCTTAAATTAGACGGGCGTGGCTCTCTAGGACATGTGAAGGTTGTGGGCCACCCCATTGTAGTTTTCTACTTCCAATTGGCCCACGTAGAAACAACTCCACTTCAACCTGACGCTTCCAACTTGACAATTTCCTCCATTTCACTCCTTAATACCTCCAGGTGGGGACACTCGGTGGACATGGCAGTTGGGCCTCCTACTGACCATTAACATTCCCTACAGGCTTTGATGGAAATTGACATCATTCTACCTGCTCTTGGCTTTGTAAAATGAGAGCTTCTGGGTTGTGTTGTTTGATGGGCACCACCTTGTTTGGTGAATTCAATGTTCTTGAATTGGCAATCATAAATTGTCAACCAGGGTGCTTAGACTGATGAAGTGCGGGTGCACAATATGTGCTTAGAAGTTATTCATTAGGTCATTATGTATTTTTTAGGATATAAATTCAATATGGAGGCGGTGTTTTTCATTTGTTTTAGTGTTGTAATTCTTAGGGATGTTGATTAAATTTCCTAGGAATTAATCTCTATCAAATTAGTTCATAGATGATGTGAGAGTGATTTCTCTTATGTTAAATTCTTTGGGATTTTTGACCTTAAATCTCTATGCCGCAACTCCTAATTCTCTTAAGTGCAAAAACAAACCTATTTTATCAGCTATGAAGGAATACTGTTGAACTCAATTGTTTTAGGAGAGGTCCTCTCGCTTGTTCAATTTTTGCTCAAACAAAGTAACCCAAGCAACATCTATATTGTGACTTGAACACACTTAAATTACATTGGAAAATAAGCAAAGGAAAGAACTGTGCAGTACCACATATAAAGCAAATTAGATAGCAATCTAAACTAGGTATAAAGCAAATTAAAGTTCTTACGCAGATAACAATTCACTGGCGAGATCATTATGTAGCATTGTCACACAAAACAGAGCAATTGAAGAATTAAAGGAAATCATATTTTATTTGATTAAAAACCTGCCACTGTTTGTAGGGGACCTCCACATAGCAGTTCAGAGCTTCAAATCAACACAACGCTTGCACACAAAAACCAATTTCATTCACACGAAATTCACCGGCTTGTTCATAAACACATCATTTGGCGCACACCCAAATAAAAGTGCGGCCATTAGCTTTATATCAGGCCTCTTGGCATAAGTGTATGAAGATTTTAAGCCTAATATCTCTTAATCCTATCTAAACTTATATCGTTAAACCGTCGTTTTGCTATTCCAAAAGCAAAACGATAAGGTTTCAGTTGATCTCGGGTTCTGTTATGTGTTAAACCGACGGTTGACTTGGAGTTTGATTGCGATCTCCTGTGCTTCTTTTGGCAAACAATTTCAAGTGAATAGGAAGGTATCCATGAGGGAGTCATCCTCTATCCATTTACACCTTTCACTGCTGACCTGGAGCTCTAGAACCTCATGAACAATGAAGACAGCTACAGAATCCTGGACTAGCTGTGGAAACAGACTAATTCGGTAGCCAATTATAACTTTAATTAAAAAAATAGGGTATATAATTGAATATGAACAAGAAAACATACTAATCCATACCTTCATCAAAACCTGGTAGATATGGCTTTATTTAAGTGGTAAATATATATGAAAAAGAGAGGATCTTTAGGCAAAAAGGATGTCATGGTAGGACAATCTTCAGACTCTACATTCCCCCGGACTGGAGATGTTGTATGTCCTCATACGCTTCTTCCTTGTCTTTTTCTTGTACCTCTTGTTTGTCATCTCCTTGTTTCATTGTTTTCTTCTTTTTGGCAGAGATTGGCATTCTAGGCTTCCTCATTAGAATTTTGTACTTTAAACTGATTATCTCTCTCTGCATAATTCTGTTCTCTTTCTTCATATTCTTGTTTTTCTTATACCACAAGCTTAGACGTAGGATTAGATTGTTACTCTTGGCAATCTGTATCTCACTCTGTGTCTTTACAACTTGATTTTCATTTTTAAGATACCAATTCAGTGTTTCTAGTTCAAAGATTTCTTGCTTCAAGATGTTTGAGGCTGATTGTTCATTCACCTGGCTGCTTCCTTCTCTAGGGCTCTATATTGTTTCCTTTGTTGTTGTCACCTTCCTTTCCAGTGACTCTATGTAGTCATAGATTTCCTGTTGTGCGGGGTCAATTCCTGGACTCTGTATTGGGCTTTCTAGAGGTGAGCTGTAAGGTTGTGGTGATGATCTTGGTGACCCTTTTGGAGAATTCCTAGGGCTTTCAATTGACTCATCCTCTATTGGATCAATCTCTATTGGAGTATTCTCTGTTGGCTCAATCTTTGTTGGATTGTTCTCTGTTGGCTCCTCTTAAGTTGGCTCCTTTTCATTTGACTCGTTTTCCTCAAGATTAATGTAGTCTGTAGTCTTTGAGGTTGTTTGTAGAATCATGCTCAACTTCATGCTCCTTCTTAACCCTGGGGTTTGTGTTTTCTGCACTTTCCTCCTCTTATTCTCCGATTTTTCTTTTAGAGGAGAGGTTTTAGTTTGTGAGAATTCCTCTTTACCTGGGCTAGCTTTCTTTCTTCTAGGGTTTCCCTTCCTCATTTTATAAATTTTTTTTACTATAGGCAACTCTTCTTCTGTTAGCTCTGTCTGAGTTTGATGTGCCTGTTCCTTTATCATTTCTATGGTTCTCTTTCTACCTCTGAGGGTCCTGCTGCTACTTGGTTTTTTTGGGGATTTTTCCTCAAAATGGTTTCTTATTAGGAAACTCTCCCAATTGTCTCTTATAGTTTGGAGATGAAATTCGACCAATATTTTCACCAAACCATGTTGATACATGGTGTTTTCTATGCATTGAATTTTCTTCTGAACATTTGTAGCCATTTTCCTGAGGCTATTCAAGAGGAAATAGGGGAGGTTTATCTAATGATCCTCGAGGAAGTGCATCATCATTCTAACATGATAAAATACATTTGCCTGAACCTACCCTCATAAGTGATAAACTTTTGAAGCACAAGTAATAAGTTTCTCCATTTATTTTTAAGAGCAGTGCTTGGAATACCTTTTTTTTAGACCATGGTGTCCATGTTCAGATTTTTGAGGAAAACCTTCCAGTCCTTGCTGTCAATCCCTCTATTTTAAAACCATTTTTCTCCATGTCTTGGCAAATCGGTGGCTTCAACGATCATAGACTCCGTTACTATGAGCATTATGTCCCCAATTTTGGCCTCCATTCTATCGAATGAGCGTGCAAATGTCTTGGTTACCTCTTTTTGGAAGCCGTTAAATTTGTCAATAAACTACAACCATTGTCTTCTATGGAGCAGCTCCCTAGTTTGTGAGTACCCCTCTAGGAATTGCTTCCTTGCTGGATCAGTTAGAACAACTACCCCCATGTCTAAGGATGATTTTCCTTGAAGATTGGCTACCTTGACAAGAAAATGGGATTGGTAGGGTTTGCTAGTTGGCGGAAAGATAGAATGGCTATGAAAGATAAAAGGAGTGTAAGAATAGGGAAGAACAAATGGATTATCAAGAGGATTATGGGAATGAGTTCGACCGTTAGGCACATTCAAACTTATGATTTGGTATTTAATTTGGCAGATTTGGCACAAGGTCGTGATATGACTTTTAGAGTTGTGGCATATGATATTTCTTTAGGCGGCCATTACCCTTAGGTTATAATGATTGCAATTTAGTACTATATTTTCTTGCAATTTAGTACTATATTTTCTTGCAATTTAGTACTATATTTTCTTACTCATACATGCTATATAACCTTCCCTATTTTTTAAATTAAAGTAACACATACCTTTTAATTTTCTATTGCTAACCTTATTTTTTTTCCTTTAATCTCATGCAAGTGCCTTGTTGTCAACTGTCCTTTAATCTAGATCACCAAGTATTCTTGTAGACTTCAACATTTTTAGGCTGCAGAAATTTGTTTAGCTGCAGAAACTTGTCCAAGCTGTGGAAAGTTGTTCAACCTACGGAAAGTTGTCCAACTTGCAGAAAGTTGTTGGTTTTGCAGCTTAAGAGAAAGAAAGCTTTAGTAGATGAACTTTATTGTTGTTGTTCTTTTTTCTCTTTTGAAAAGAAAATTTGAAGTGCCAACGAGTTGGTTTTCACTTTAAATTTTATGTATAAGCATGCCAACAACATGTTGGTTTTCATGCTTATACAAAATTTATTACTATTTTTTTTCATATTATATATATATATATATATATATATATATATATATATATCTACACACACACACACATATAATTTATTTATTATATTTTTATTATAATTTTTTTTCCTTTTTGTTTTTTTATTTGAAGTATAAACTGAATGAAAATTTCTAAGGTGGAAAAGAAGAGGAATTATTCTTGACCATCTTCAGTTCTGAATTATCCTGAAATATTTTAACAAATTCCTCTCTTGTTAAGGGTTTCTGGTAAAGCTTGAGCCGATTTCCATTTACTAATAGAGAAGTTCTTTCTTCGTCAATAGTACTGATTCTAACTCCACAATTGTCAAAGACATTCTCAATCTCATAAGGTCCAAGCCAATGGGTTTGGAATTTTCCTTGAAAAGTTTTGAATTTTGAATCAAAGAGCAATGCCCAATCCCCTGGATGAAACTTCCTTTCTTTAATGTACTTATCATGCCATCTTGACCTTTGTTCTTCCACTAGGCTGGTCCCCTAGAAGGCCTCTTGTCTGATTTCATCGAGCTCATTTAATTGTGTCATCCTTTGCTTCTAGGCTTCTGACAAGTCAAGATCTAACTGGACTGCTGTCTTATAGGTCGGGATCTGGAATTCTATTGGAAGTAAGACTTGCTTCCCATAAACGAGTTCATAGGCAGTATGTCCTATAGTATTCCTCTATGTAGTCCTATAGGCCCATAAGGATTTTGGAAGCTTTTCCACCCAGTCTTTCCTATGTAGATGTACAGTCTTTGTAAGGATAGCCTCGATCACCTTATTTGTGGACTCAACTTTTCCATTGGCTTGTGGATGGTATGGAGTTGACTTCCGATGTTTTATCTTGTATTGGTCCACAAGCTTCTGCACTAGTCTGGATGTGAACTGTGTCCCTTGACCTGTTACAATTTCTCTTAGAACACCGAAACGAGTAAAAATATCCTAAAAAAAAAATTGAAACTACAATATTTTCACTAGTGAAAGGAAGTTCTTTAGCTTCTACCCATTCAGTGACATAATTAGTACATACCAGAATATACTTCTTTTACTTTGAAGGTGGGCTGATTGGTCCAACAAAATCCAGTGCCCATTTTTCAAATGGTTCGATAAGTACCTGTGGTTGTAATGGAATCTCATTTGAAAGAGTAGGTTTGCCCATTCTTTGACAACTGTCGCATCTTTTAACATATTCCTTGGTGTCCCTGAAAATGGAAGGCCAATAATATCCTAAAAGTGGGATTTTGTAAGTAGTTCTCTTGTCAGAAAAATGTCCTCCACATGGCTCATCGTGACAAGCTTTTAGTATCTCTGGTATTTCGTCCTCCCAAACACATATTCTGATGATGAGGTCTGGTCTTGTCTTATATAATTCCTCATTTATCCATGAGTAGGATGTGCTATTGTGGACTATTCTTCTTTTTTCTCTAGGAGATAAATGAAATGGCATTTTTCTTATGGCCAAATAGTTAGCAATATCTGCATACCAAGGTGATTTAGTAGATACTGCAAAGAGATATTCATCAGGAAATTTATCTTCTACGGGTCGATCATTGTTTTCATTTTGTATTCTAGATAGAAAATCAGCAATTGTGTTCTGTTTTCCTGGTCTATCTAGAATGGTTATGTTGAATTCTTGTAAAAGTAGGAGCCATCTAGTTATTCTTCCATTAGTGATTGGTTTATTCATTAGGTATCTAATGGCAGAATGGTCTGTGTGGACAAAGGTTTCATAGCCAGTTATATAATGTCTGAATTTATTAATGGCATGAATTATAGCTAAGAACTCCTTTTCAGTTACAGTATAATTTAACTCTGTAGGGGTTAAATTTTTACTAGTATTATAAGTGGCATAAGGAGTGAGATATTTTTTTCCTAAAATAGCTCCTAAGGTTGAATTTGAAGCATCTATTGAGATATGGAAAGGCAATTTCCAGTTAGGTCCTTTTAAGATGGGTGCTTCAGAAATTCTCTTTTTCAATGTTTCAAACGCAACTTGACATTTAGAATCCCAATTGAATTCACAGTCTTTGGTGAGTAATTTAAAGAGGGGGGATGAAATTTTTGTGAAGTTTTCTATAAATCTCCTATAGTATCCGTTAAAACCGAGAAAAATTCTAACATCCTTTTGACAACTTGGCACTGATAACTTGGAGATGACTTCCACCTTAGATGAGTCTACCTTAGTTCCATCTCTAGAAATATCGTGACCTAAAACAATTCCCTTGTTAAACATCATGAAACAATTTTCATGGCTTAATGAGAGGTTTGTTTCTTGACATCTTGTTAAGACTTTCTCCAAGTTTTCTAGTGCTTCATTGAAAGAATCCCTATAGAATGTGAAATCATCCATGTACACCTCCACACAATCATGGATAAGGTCAAAGAAAATGCCAAGGAATGCCCTTTGGAATGTTGTTGGAGCATTACATAACCCAAAGGGAAGTACTCAGTAAGAATAAGTTCCCCATGGACAAGTGAATGTGGTTTTATCCTGATCTTCAGGGGCCACCTGAATCTGGTTGTATCCACTAAACCCATCCAAGAAGGAAAAATATTTTTTTCCTGCTAAAGTATCTAAGACCTGGTTTATGAAAGGTAACAGAAAGTGGTCTTTTAATGTTGCTTTATTCAACTCCCTGTAATCGATGCACACTCTCCATTTTCCATTCTTTTTAGGGACAATTACTAGGGGTGAAACCCATTGGCTGTCAGATATTGGATAGATGAAATTTACATTTAATAATTTCTGCAATTCTTCCTTAACAATTTCTTTTAGATTTGGGTTCATTCTTCACTGAGGTTGTCTAACTGGTCTTGCATTTTGTTCAATGTAGATATGATGTATGCAAGTTTTAAGATCAATTCATCTCATGTCAATGTATTCCCATGCAAAAGCAGAAGAATGTTTCTGTAAAATTTCTATCAATTGTTTCTTTTGCATGTCTTCCAAATTTTCATTGACATTTAAGGTTTTTCTTGGAAAGATTTCTATTGAGGAATTTCCAAATTTTTCCATGGATAACAATGATACTTGTTTAGAGGTGAAATATTCATTTTAACTACGCTCATAATGTAAGGAATATTTATTATTTTCTAGTAAATTCAAAATTTTGTCTTCCTCTTTTACTTGTTCAGTGACAAAAATAGGTTGTATATCTTCTCCATCTTCTATCCATTCCTCAGTTTCTATATCTATTGTTGTTCTTGCAGGGGGTATAATGTAAATTTCTTCGTAGAATTTCCATCAGAGATAAACATATCACCCGACCTATAACTGATAAAAGTGTCTGCTGTAGCCAACCAAGGCCTTCCTAGAATTAATGGATGTCCTCCTAGATTGTTCTTGGGTGTTAAGACCATGAAATGAATAGGATATTCCCAAGAATCTAAAGATACACAAACATCTTCTAACACACCATCTGGTTTAATAACAATTCGATCTACTACTTGCAATAAGGTTGACGTGTATTGAAGGTTAGGCAGTCTAAGTGTGTCCATAACTTGTTTGCTTATTATGTTTATGGTTGCTCCTAGGTCAATCAATGTGTTTGGTATTTCAGTTCCATTGATGTGAATTTTTACAATGGGGCTTCCTGGGTCTAAATATTTTTTAATTTTTGTCTTCCCCATCATAATGTCTGCAATTTTTCCGACTAACTCAATTCTTTTTATATCTTTTCTTCTCCTTCCTGATCATTATGTACTTAATTCCTTAATTGTTTTTGCAAAAAGTGGTAGTTATTTTATGGCTTGCAATAAAGGAATCTTAATACAAACATTTCTTAATTCATCCATCATATTGTAATCAGGAAAGATAATTTGTTTCTCTACTCCATCGATTTTCAACCTTTCTGGGAAAGGTGGTTTAACTGATATTGAAGGTTGTTCTATGATAGGAGCATTTATTGGAATTTCCTCTGTTTGCTTATTTTATTTTTGAGGGAGAGAAGTCTCCCCTTCTTTTGATTGATTCTTATGTTTTTGAAGATCAATTTTTTTTTTGAATGACAACAGGAGGGTCTTTTGGTAATACTCCTCCAGACCTTAATTGGACACTGTTTAGTTCTAGCGGGGTTATCACATAAGTATGAGGATTCTAACCCTCCATGTTATATACTGGTTGTTGTGGTATCTTATAATTAGGATTTGGAAGTGGTTGAGTAGGTAATTTATTTAATTTTTGTGGAAATGGTAGGGAAAGTTGTGGGTTTTGATTCTGAACTAGGACTTGTGGCAATTGAATAGCTTGGGGAATTTGATTAGATAGGGTTAAGAATTGTGGTGGAATGTAGGATGGCGAGTATTGTTGATATTGAGCATAAGCTCCGTAATGATTTTTCCATGCTTGATTCCAAGGTTGTGATTGTGGCAGAGACCAAGGCTGCCAGGCTGAATTCCAATTACTCTATGAAGACTGGGCAAATTGTTGTGGTCTAAATCCTTGTGATTAATTTGGTTGGAGGTTTTTCCATGGTCTTTTGGCTATAAATTAGAGAGGGTCTACTCGTTCTAAGATTCATTCCTTATTGAATACAGCCTTAAGACCTAGTAAGGATGGACATTCCTTTGTATCATGATTATATGCACATATGACATAGGTTTCTATGGCTTTTGAGTCTAAGGGACACTCTCTCAGAGCATGTTTTTTCTGACATTTGGGATAGAAGATGGATAATGCGCATTTTCAGAATTTTGCTTGTTTTGTATTTTAGGGGTGTCTATTTTTTCACTTAGGCTCCCTAAAATATCTGTTTTAAAGGTGTCAAGCAGATTTCCTATTTCTACCCTACTAACTGTCCCGGCTGCAAACTTGTTTATTTTGACAAGAGAGGGTCCTTAAGATTCTTTCCAAATCTTGCTTTGCCCCTTGAGATATTTACACATAAATCACAAATATCTGCAAACAGTAGTTGGGAAATATCTCCTTTTCTAGCTAGGTTAAGGAGATCGATCCATTCATCTTTAACGACTCTGAGTAAAAGAGCTTTTAAGGTTTCTTCATGAAAATTATCCATTTTTTCTCTTTTGATATTATAAACAAACCTTTCTACCAAGTCTTCAAGATTCTCATCTTCTTTTTGTGTCATTTTGAAGATTTCATCTTTAAGGTTACTAGGCATATAATAATCTCTATACTTGCCTGAGAAAGCCTCTTTCATCTATGCCCATGTTGTTATGGAATGCACTCCTAGACTCATGAACCATTTTAATGTTGAGTATTTTAATGTGGCGGGGAACAATTTCAACTTTTGAGCATCATGAAAATAGTCATATGATCCACATAATACTTCAAATTCGAAGAGAAATGTCTCCGAATCTTCATTTATTTTACCATGGAAATTAGGAAGAATCGAGGGTGATATATTTTCATTGTGAGGGTTGTATCTTCATCAAGAATAGAGAATCTTGAAGGATCTTTATTTCATATGCCTCTACCCCCTCCTCTACATCTAACTCTTCCTCTTCCTCTTCCTCTTCCTCTTCCTCTTCCTCCAATCCTATCTTCTTCGCCATGGACATTTTGTACTTCTCATTCCCCTTCTTCAGCCATGATAGGTTCTTCGGAGCTAAGATAATGTTCTTATAATCTTTCTGGTTCCTCTATCAATGGTTGTTCAGAATAAGTTTCCAATTCCTCTTCTTCACTAGGAATTTCTAATTTTTCTCCCACAATTTGTTCACTAGTGGGAGATAGAAAGACTATTCATGTTGTTGGTGATGTAGGATTTTCTTCAATTAAAGCTTCAGTAGAAGAAGCAGGTGAACTTCTGGATTGAATTTCTGATCTTGATACTTCAGGAAGTCTTTGTCAACCTCCGAATGGAATTAGGGTTTGAGTAGGTGGTGTGGAATCTCGAAATCGTGGTGGAGTGAGTGGATTTGTGGGAATTAAACTTCTTCCTCGTCCTACAAATCTACCCCTAGATTCTCTATCCCTACGCATGTCATGTTTTAAATTAATGATGGTTTTGGTTTTTTTTTTTTTTTTTTTTTTTTTTTAACTTCTAATTGTACTTCCCCGGCAACGATGCCAAAATGTTTGGTCAATTCAATGTTCTTGAATTGACAATCATAAATTGTCAACCAGGGTGCGTAGACTGATGAAGTACAGGCGCACAACACGTGCTTAGAAGTTATTCATTAGGTAGTTATGTATTTGTTAGGATCTAAACTCAAGATGGGGGCGGTGTTTGTCAATTGTTTTAGTGTTGTAATTCTTAGGGATGTTGATTAAATCTTCTAGGAATTAATCTCTATCCAATTAGTTCGTAGATGATGTGAGAGCGATTTTTCTTATGTTACATTGTTTGGGATTTTTGACCTTAAATCTCCATGATGCAGCTCCTAATTCTCTTAAGTGCAAAAAGAAACCTATTTTATTAGCTATGAAGGAATACCGTTGAACTCAATTTTTTTAGAAGAGGTCCTCTCGCTTGTTCAATTCCTGCTCAAATAAAGTAACCCAAGCAACATCTATATTATGACTTGAACACACTTAAATTACTCTGCATAATAAGCAAAGGAAAGAACTATGCAGTACCAGGTATAAAGCAAATTACATAGCAATCTAAACTAGGTATAAATAAAATTAAAGTTCTTATGCAGATAACAATTTTCTCGCGAGATCATTATGCAACATTGTCCCACAAAACAAAACAATTGAATAATTAAAAGAAATCAAATTGTATATGATTAAAAACCTGCCACTATTTGTAGGGGCCCTCCACATAGTAGTTCTGAGCTTCAAATCAACACAATACTTGCACACAAAAACCAATTTCATTCACACGAAATTCACAGACTTGTTCATAAACACATCATTCGGCACGCACCCAAATAATAGTGTGGCCATTATCTTTATAGCTGGTCTCTTGGCATAATTGTATGAAGATTTTAAGCCTAATGTTTATTAATCCTATCTAAGCATATATCGTGAAATTGTTGTTTTTCTATTTTGAAAGAAAAACGATAAGGTTTCAGCTGATCTTGGGTTCTATTCTATGTTAATCTGACAGTTGAATTGGAGTTTGACTGCGATCTCCTGTGCTTCTTTTGGAAAAAAGTTTCAAGTATATAGGAAGGTATCCATGAGGGAGTAATCATCTATCCATCCACACCTTTCCCTGCTGACTTGGAGCTTTGGAACCTCGCGAACAATGAAGACATCTACAAAATCCTGGACTAGCTGCGGAAATAGAGTGATTCGGTAGCCAATTATAACTTTAATTAAAACAATAGGGTATACAGTTGAATATGAACAAGAAAACATACTAATGCATACCTTCATCAAAACATGGTGGATATGGCTTTATTTAAGTGGTAAATATATATGAAAAAGAGAGGATTCTTAAGAAAAAAGGATGTCATGGTAGGAATATCTTCAGACTCTACACACCTCTAGCCAATGGCACACTTTCTGAGATTAGGCATATGCCAACTCATCCCTGGTTAATGTCATCTTGTTCAATCCTTTTTTTGTGAAATATAAGTCTCTGGGATAATCCTTCTGAGCTGGAGGTTTTGGGCCACACCATTAGTTACTCATCTAATCCTGTCAAGGGAAAATAAAGAGTTCCAATTAGTGGCTACCACAACAAGGGTTAGATTATAGCAAAGGGTAAGGTTCACCGGATGTCATTATAATTTTTAGGCTTGTTATCCTACACCACATTGAGCTCACTTTGGATGCTACCATGGAATAGCTAGAGGAACCTCTCCATGCCCATGCTATGCACCTACTTTGAATTTCAATAACCATCATGGGCACTTGTACCAACTTGTCTTTTATCAATTTTCACTATTCATATTGACTGTGACTCTGATAAAAAGGTTCTATGAAGACTGACATCATCATTTGACACGAGGGATGATGGTTTACTAAGGCACCCTATGGTTCTACCCCTCCTAATCTTCGGCGGAAGACTCCTCAAAGAGTTCTTGGACATTCGATATTCCTCATATCGAAATAGGAACTCTTGCAACCACACTCTGTTTTGGGCCTACAGTGAACCCTTGAAGGGCTTTGCCTCTCCTGCAACATGCCAAGGGATCTTGACTTCGATGCAAGAATGTAAACAACTATATTGCAATATGCAGAACTGTTACACTAAAAAATGTCACCATGACTATTTACAGCTAGGATGACTCTATCAACAGTCATGCTACCCTCTTAGGAAAGTCTTATGCCTCTGCTCTCCATGTCAAACTCCAAAAAAGAGAGAAAGTCTTTCTAAATGTATTTATCTCTGGGGACGCAGGTTCTCTCAAACTTACCTGCGGGGACGCACCCAATGTTCACAAAAGCTGCGTCTTTGGACGCTCTGTATGTAAAGGTGCAGGTGCGTCCCCCTGAAAAGGTTAAAATGCGCAAGTTTCATCTTTAAAAAGTCACTTGTGGTCATTTCTAGAGCATTCTAGAAGGTTGTTCGACGTGTATTGAGCGCCTCCAGATGGTTCATGCACTCCTACCAAAGAGGAACTTATCCCATCAATAAGGGAGCTATCCCATCCAAAGAGGGGATTATCCCATTGATGGTGGACCTGATTAACTTCCTCTTGAGCACTATAAATACAGGCATTGGGCCAGAAGGAGAAGAGGTTGAAAGCTATACATTTCTAAGGGTAAATGCTGCAGGAATTAGGACTCCCATTTAGAAGCTTGTGAGGAGAGATTGCCATCTTTTCTTGTTCTATTTGGAAGTGGGTGAGCTTTGTCAAAGTAAAGGAGAACTCTTGATGGACCCTGGGAGGGACTTGCACAACACCAAGGCTCAGGTTGTATTTGTTCCTTTTGTTACCTATTAATGCAAATGAGTCCATTCTTCTCAATAACTTGTTATTTATGAGTTATTTCATGTACTCCTTGGTCTATGTGTTAAATATGTTTTATTCTATGAGATTATCAAGTGCTATTTAATCGTTTGATTGTTAGTGTATGCAGGTTTCAAAGTGAAGGAGGAGCTCATCCGGATCAGCGGAGCTGGACTGCTACAACAGCGTTGGATTACAGGAAGGATCTAAACACTTGATTTTCCGTATAGTAAATGCATGTTTAGAGAAGGATTGCTCTTGTTTGTCTTGTTTGTCACTAGAGAGTCTTAGGCTCCTAGGGAGGTTGCTTGTGTCCGCACAATTGACTCTTTCCGCCTGACAAATTGGCGACCATACTGGGGACTCCATTGATGTGAAAAGTCTTTTCCTTTGTGTGAACTTTGCTCTGAGAAAATTGGTTTATTTTTCTGGTTTTGGCTCTGTGACTTTGTCTTTGGGTGGGTTAGCTTAGGATTAGATTCATTTTGGTTTTTCTTGAGTTTTTTAGTAGGACGCACCCTCTGAGTGTTGCACAGTGCGTCCCTGGACGCACTGTCGCTATGTGCACAGAGCGGGCCCGCACCTGTGCTAACGGGTCACCTGTGTCCCCTGCTAAAATTTGAGAAAATTCCATTTTTTGCATTTTTACTCTTAGATTTTGTTTTTTCTTAGTTTTTACTGCCCAGATTCATTAGTCCCTTGTCAAAGATCTTCACCTGAACTTGTTTCGATAGCATTGAGTGTTTTAGTGGATTTCATCGAAGTGTAAGCCCTAGGGTTTGATTTTGAGTAGGTCTTGTAGTGACTTTGGCGGTAGAAGTTGTCAAGCCTTAGATCTCTCTGGTTTTGTCAGCATTCTAAGAAGTCAGACCTGTCATAAAGTCTACCTGTGAGAGCAACTTACCATTGAGTTGCCTCTTTGGGCAAATTTCGAAGTACTTGTTGATTAAGTCTCGAATTCCATTTTACAAAAAGAACAAAAAGATTTGAGTTTTGTTTTGACTAGTCTTTTGATTCTGCATTAGCTGGTCCTTGATTTGATTTTGGTCAAGTAAAACAACCTAGAATCATCTTTGTGAGCTTTTGCCTTGTTAGGTTTGCTTAGAGTAATTTCCCTTTTTAATTTGCTTGTGAGTCCAGTTTTCATAGATTTTATAGCTTTTGAGATTGTTTTTTGTTAAGATAGGTTTATATTCTTAATTAAAAAGAGAAAATACAAAAACATCTCCTTTGAAAAGTTTTGATTCAAGTAGCTTTGAAAAGTTTTGAAAGAAAAAGAGTTTTTTTTTCGTGCACGTAAAGAGTGATCATGTTTGTATGCTTGAAAAGATAAAGAGAATTGTTTCTTTGATTGTCTTTTCTAAGGAAGTGGTTTTCTATAAAATTTGCATCTCTCAACTCTCTTAGTTAAGAATTTCGTTGAAAAAGGAAAGTAGCATAAATCATCTTAGGTGCATCTTTGTAGTGGTTTGAGTCGAGTCTACACACCATTGGTTTCACTTCCGCTACCCTTTGTCTTTAAGAAAAACCATAAAATTAACGCTTAAAGTAAAATCGACGTAGTAACTTTTATTTACTAGGGCTCTGAAACACCAATTTAGATCAGGCTAGTGTCTTGGAGTAGGTGAGTAATTAACTCTCCAAGACAACAAAACCAAACAAGTAGCTTATCTTGTGATAGAATAAATCCAATTGTCTCACTTGTACTCTGGGAAAGCTCCTCTTAAAGGAGAAGCACGAGCTCGTGTCCGAACCAGTGAGGGGATCAATCCCCCCTCGTTGGGAACGACGCTAGACACGCACGTATTACAAACGGTAAACCTCGGATTAACCATTGTCGAGGAGCCAGGGGTCACTTGTCGGTAAACCTTGGATTATTGTCAAGGAGCCGGCAAGGGGATTGAGCTTGCTACTCTGCCCTTGCGTGCTGTCGGAGTTTAGACTGTTCCCCCAGGTGCATTTGTTGCGGTTGGTAACCTTAGTGACCATTATCTTTAGGATTCTACCGAGGTGACGGTGGAGGGAAGGTCCCAATGTACCTGGAGTAGACATCGGCTAGACTCACTTGGATTTTCTGGGGGGTTCACTTCACTCGAGACGGTTAAAGTGGAGGAACTTGGTCTAGTCTATTCATTAAGCAGGTTGCCGGGGTAACTGTTCCACCCGCCACTTCTGTACTGAATCCAGCGATGTTGGGCTTCATCACCAACTAGCGCTTTCGGTCTGGAAGGCTACTGTTTGTGCTTGGTTTGACGCCCTAGATTCTTTAGGCGTGTGATTCAAATTTGTTTGGTTCTTTAGAGACTTTAGGTGGTTTGATTTGAAATTTTATTTTGTTTTCGTGTGTAGTAGTTAAAAGTTTTTAGCTGTGGCGGAATTACCGAGACAGTCCCGTAGACTTCGGGGCCAGTCTCCTGAAGTTGTTTCTGTGGCCGAATTGTTGAGAAGATCCCGTAGGCTTAGGGTATCACCTCCTCGAGACGACCCGGGTAATCTAGAAGGTTTAAAGGTCCTTGTAACTCCTCCTAGTGGCAGTAGAGTAGGTTCACCTGAAGAAGGAGAATCTTCCTTGGTAGTCCATTAAGATTACCAAGGCTTAGAGACAGGTTATAATCCTGAAGCTGTTACAGTTTCTGAGCTTGTTGGTAGTTTTTCGTCTGCTAGTGATACAGGCGAAGAACCAGAAATATCTGAACCTGTTACTCCGACTTCTAGTGTTCCTGATTCACCGAGAATAGAAAGAATTATCACCGAAAATCTTCCTACTGGTTTGATAGCTATCGAAGAACTTGCTCCAGAGGAAGAAATAGGTGTCTCTAACCTTGAAGATCAACTTACTATTGATCTAAGGGAGCGTGAATCTATCTTTTACAGTCCTCCTAGAAGTACTACTTGGTACCTTTCGTTAACCAATTATTTAGACAACTTTGGGCTAGGTTTTTCTACACCTCGTACTCCTTTTCCACCTGGAGGTATTCACACTCCTGTAAATATGGCTGGTCCGTCGTCCGTGTTTACTCAAGGTCCTGAATCTTTCTTACATGGCGGTCCTTCTGTTCCCACTGGGTATCAATCTCTTTCTGGTACCTTTGCGGGGGCATCTCCTCAACCCGTTGATCATGGGTTATTAGTTGGAAACAGTGGTAATGTACCATTGGGTGTAGGAGACATTTACATGATGTCAGGTTCAGTTCCCGTTTCCCAACCTCAAGGTGGCCAATTACTGCCTGGGGGGCAGCCTCAGTTAATGCCTGGGGGGCAACCTCAAGGTACATCATTTGTGTCTGGGGGGCAACATCAAGGTCAGTACGCGCCTATGGGGCAATACATACCACAAGGTCAACCCCAGCCTCAATATGTACCCCAGGGTCAACCTCAGTATCAATATCAACCTCAAGGATGGCAACCTCAAGGATGACAACCCCAAGGGTATCAACCCCAAGGGTATCAACCTCAAGGGTACCAACCTCAAGGTCAAGGTCAACCCCAGTACCCGTATTTACCTCAAGGTTATCAACCTCAAGGTCAATACTCAGGTCAAGGTTATCAACCACCTCAAGGTCAATCATATGGTCAAGGTATGGGAACTGCACCTTACAATTATCAATCCTATCCTCAATCCGGCTATGGATCTCAGTATCCTCAACCTGTTACGGGTCAATACCCTGGAATGTTAGTGTGGGATCCGTCACAGGGTCAACAGGTGTTGCAGCCAAGTATACAGTTGGTACCTCAAGCTGGACAACCCGTAGTTTCTAGTCCACCCCAGCAACCGCAACCTGTCCAGTCAAGTGTTCAAACTTCTGTAACTTCGGTAGTTACTCAGCCGCCAATTGCACCTAGTACTCCATCTCAAACGGCTGCTGCAACTACCGCCACATCTACTATACTTACTTCTGGAGTATCGACAGCTCCGGTTTCTACTGTCTCTGTAACCACTCCTCAGACATCTTTACCGTTGTTTGGATCTACGATTCAAACCACGGTCCAGATGCCTGCAGGCCAGCCTGGTATAAGTACGGTTGTCACTACTCAACCTCAATTTGTTCACCAACCGTACCAGGGACAGTACCAACCTGGGCAAGCTGTCCAACAACTGGTTTACCAGTATCAACCGTATCCTGGGTATACTTATCAACAACCTCAACAACCCCAGTACGGTCCGGTTAATCCTGGTTTTCCAGGAGGATATAATATACCAAATGCGACTCCTGTTCCTAGTTATCCTGGATATCCTCCTCCTGGGGCCGGTATTGTGACCCAGAGTTTTAGAGATCCTAACCGGCAGTTACCGTTTATCGCAACTTTGGATTTACCAGACTTGACGCGCCTAACGAACGATCCAATTCAATATCTTCCGTTCTGGCCGCCAATGCCAAATAAGTTGCCCAGCGATATACCCAAGTTCGAAGGTAAGTCTGGAGAGGATCCGTCCAATCACGTGATGACTTACCACCTCTGGTGTGCTTCAAATTCTATCTCGGATGATTCGATCCGCTTACGTCTTTTCCAGCGTACACTCATTGGTCTCGCGGCCAAGTGGTACATTGAGTTACCACGGGCCTCTTTTTACAATTTTAGCCAGTTAGCTACCTCGTTCTTAACTCACTTTCAGTTGCCGGTCAGATACGATAACGACACGGAGTTATTAACTTCACTAAAACAATCAACGTCCACGTATATTTCTGATCACATTCATGAGTGGAGACGTCGAAGAAGGCTAGTGAAGGTTTTTATCCCGGACCAAATCTTAGCTGAATGGTTTGTCAAATCATTATTACTGAAGATTACTGAAGATGTAGCTAAGGCCGGAGTAGTTACTGAGGAGCAAGTCATTGCTCAGGCGCAATACCTTGACTTAGTTTACACTCAGTCGGGTACGTTACACGAGAAGATTCCGGATCTTCCAAAGTCGAATCAAATCGCTGCTGCTCCTTCGGGATCTCATGCCGCTGATGGTATGATTGGTATCGTGAATACAAAGAGCAAGAAGAAGTCTTCCAAGGCTTCAACTACTCCTATTATCACTTTGCTCGATTCCCTGACAGGAGAGTCTTCTACTGAACTTACCGCCGATATTCACGCTGTAGAGTCATCTACGGCCAAATAAAAAAACGGCGGAAAGAAGAAAGAAAAGAAGAAGACTAAAGCAGACAAGGCTCCGAAGGAGAAAACGGAAAAGTCGGAAACCAATGACGAAAAGCGCAAACCTCGATATCCTTGTCTTATTTGTGAAGAGGATCATTTTACGAGAGATTGCCCTCATCGGGCCGAGGTTGTGAAAATAGTCAAAGGTTCTCCCACTCCTGCTGTGTTAAAAAATCCATTTCCGGAGCAGGAGAATAAGATGATAGGTTCTTCCTCGAACGCCAGTGAAGAACCCATTTTGATGATGTCTCATGTGAGGATTGCGACTCGATCGCAAGATTATGGTAGTAAGAATCCTGTTGATGGTAAGGAAGCAGAATCTTCTCACTCTAACCCATCAACCTCAGCTCCTGGTTCCGATCCACTACAGATCGAGAAACCTAACCCGGACTTAGTAATTAAACCGCCCGCCAAGGGTGTACTTCGAAGGTCTGCTTTCAATCCACATGCGAGAGCAGCCCAGAATTACAACATTGTTGAGGACTTAGCTGTTTCACCCTCAGCAATGTCGGCGTTAGAAGTGCTGCAATCATGCCCAGCACAACGAAAATTACTTTTGTCGGCTATAGGAGTTGTTGATGTTCAGGACCCAAATCTAATAATCTTCGATCTAGAAAATAGTACACCGCGTCTCCCCCATCAAATGGCTTTCCAAATCCCAGTGATAGTCAAAAACAGGCCTATTCATAGGACTGTGATTGATGAGGGAGCTTCTACGTGTATTATGTCGATTCAATGTTGGAGATCCCTTGGTTCTCCTTCGTTGAACCAATCCCCCACCATCCTTAAGGCCTTTGATGGCCGTGGGTTCCGTCTGTTTGGTATTCTACAGGAATTTCCTATAGGGGTAGAAGGTAAAACCGTTAGTCTGGATGTGGAAGTGGTTGATGCCCCTCTAGACTACAACTTTCTTTTGGGTCGAAGTTGGTCATATGCTATGACGACGGTCGTTTCATCGGTCTTCAGAGTAATTAAGTTTCCACATAACGGTAAGATCGTGACTATTGATCAGCTGACATACTTTTCATCCGACCCAGCCTCTTCAGAGAGTATCCAGCATGTCGGTAAGACGACAATCCCTTATAGGGACGTTGGTGTAGGTTTAGTTAAGGATTCTGATTTACTGGGAACTTTTCCTCTCCCTCCACTCAGCGTAGAACCTTCATTTGCAACAATTCATATGATTACATCAGAAAACATTATTTATGATGATCCTTGGATTGTCCCATCTGACTCTGAGATAGACTCATTCGGTGATGCTATGCCTTTGAGTCCATATGAAATTGCTTATGAAGCTGTCATGTCTTTTACCGACTCTCATTCAACCGAGATCAACCAAATGAATGTGGTCAGTGAAGAATCACTTTTCACCTCAACCTTAGAACGGATAACGTTTCCCGAAGTCGTGTCATCTGACGAACAACTTCGCGAAATCCTAAGTGTAGACGATCTACCATGGGAGGATCTCCATCATAGATCTTCGTTTTTACCTAAGGATGATGCATTTGAAAATGATTTTTCATCTATCTTTACCGCTGAATATGTCAAAGACGCTCAGGATCCAACGAAACATCTTGATTCAGAGTTGAATTTAGGGAATATTTCTCGCACTATTCCCGTCGATATTTCAGTGAAGCCCGGAATTGAGGAGAACATTCATATAGGTGCCGCATGTACAGAAGATGAAATCCACACTTACAAGGCCCTATTCCAAGAATTCCACGATGTGTTTGCCTGGTCTTACGAGGAAATGCCGGGAATCGATCCTGCCATTGTTGTTCATGAAATAAAGACCTACCCGGATGCTAAACCCGTCCGGCAACGGTTGCGTCAGATTCACCCTCGAAAAGCGGCTGTGATTAAAGCAGAAGTCGAAAAGCTGTTGAAAGCAGGTTTCATTTATCCGATCCCGTTAACGGATTGGGTATCGAATATTGTTCCAGTCAACAAGAAACAAGGAACAATAAGAATCTGTATCGACTATAGGGATATTAATCGAGCTTGTCCAAAAGACAACTATCCTACGCCTTATATCGATCAAATTATTGATGATTGTGCCGGAAGTGAAATGTTTTCCTTCATGGATGGTTTTTCGGGCTATAATCAAATCAATATTCTACCTGCCGACCAACCAAAAACGGCATTCATTTGTCCATGGGAGACATTTGCTTATTGCAAATTACCTTTTGGGCTTAAGAATGCCGGGGCCACTTTTCAACGGGCAATGTCTTACGCATTTCATGACATCAAGCACATTGTGCAACCGTATCTCGATGATTTGCCTGCTCATTCATTCCATCGAGCTGATCACCTTGTCCACTTACGAGCAATCTTTATGAGGTGTAGGCATTATCGAATTCGGTTGAATCCCCACAAATGTGTTTTCTGTATAGAAACAGGTCGATTGCTGGGATTTTTTGTTTCAAAAGCCGGCATCCGCGTCGATCCCTCGAAAGTCGAAGCTATCATCAAATTGCCTCCTCCTTCGAGTTTGCGCCAACTCCAAAGTTTGCAAGGGAAAGCGAACTTTTTACGCCGATTCATCCCAAACTACGCCGAGGTCACTAAAGGTTTTACACGGTTGTTGAAACAGAACGCTCAATTCTTTTGGGACGAGATTGCCCAACAATATTTTGATGCACTTAAACACGTGTTGACCCATGCACCGTTGTTGCATCCTCCCAACTACAACCAAGACTACTTCTTATACCTCGCAGCTTCGCATTCCACCATTGGAATGGTGTTAGTTCAAGAAGATGAATTCGGAGCGGAACATGTGATATATTATCTCAGTAGGACCTTAAATCCCACTGAGCTAAAATATTCGCATGTGGAGAAATTGGCCCTGGCAGCCATTCAAGCTGTCCAGCGTTTTCGTCACTACATTCTTCTCCGTAAAACTACAGTTATTTCGGATTGCAACCCTATGATTTACATTTTGACAAAACAACTGCTAGGGGGCAAGTACTCTAAATGGATCGTTATCCTGCAAGAGTTCGACTTGGAGTTCGAGAAGTCCAAGTCTAAGAAATCCTTAGTTTTTGCAGAATTGATGTGTGATTTCCCGCGTACTGACACAGAGACTGTGGCAGAGGAGTCCATTGCGGACGAATCTTTGTTTCTTATCAGTAATTTAGATCCGTGGTATGGGGATATAATCATCTATCTCCAAACCCAAACCTTTCGGCCTGAAGCTTCAAAGGCGGAACGTCGAAAAATTCGGTTTCAATCCCAGCAATACAAAATTATTGGAGATACACTTTATCGCCGGGGGGCAGACTTAGTTTTTCGACGTTGTTTAACTCACGAAGAGGCTGAGAGGGTTTTGAATGATTGTCACTCTGGAGCATGTGGCGGTCATATGTCTGGGTATGCCACAGCTCAGAAGGTGTTGCGCGCTGGTTACTTCTGGCCATCTATGTTTAAAGATTGTATCATTGCAGTCCGGAAGTGCCACAACTGCCAAGTGTTTGATCGAAAGATGCGCGCACCACCTGCTCCTCTCCACCCTATAATTGCCGTTGGTCCATTCGCCAAATGGGGTATCGACTTTATTACTTGTAACCCTCACTCGGCCGGGGGGCATGCGTATATCATCCTCGTGGTTGATTATTTCACTAAATGGGCCGAGGCGATGCCTACATTCGACGCAAGCGGCAAAACAGCTGCAGTTTTCGTATTCAATCATATTATAACTAGGTTTGGTGTCCCACAAGCAATCATTACTGACCATGGGAGCCATTTTCGAAACATCATGATGACTGAGCTTACAAGCCAGCTTGGTTTGCGCCACGATAGCTCTACTCCTTATTATCCGCAAGCCAACGGTTTGGTTGAGTCTATCAACAAAGTTCTGGTTATCATGATCCGACGAACCATTGGTATTCATCGGTCGAATTGGCACAACATGTTATTTTCAGCGCTATGGGCATACCGAACCTCAGTGAAAACTTCAACAGGGTTCACTCCTTTCCAGCTAGTTTATGGCTTGGAAGCTGTGTTACCCATTGAATGCGAAATCCCATCACTTCAAATGGCTGTCGAATTACTCCCAGCTACTTCCGAAGAGGAGAAACGTTTATTGTACTTAGCTAAATTAGATGAGACTCGACGTGATGCTGCATTGGCAATCGAGACTCACGCGAAGCGAATGAAAGCTCAGTATGATAGAAATGTGACCCCTGAAGTTTTTCGGAGGGAGACCTAGTGCTATTATATGATCAAGCTAACGATAAGCTAGGTGCTGGAAAATTCGTTCCTATGTGGCATGGACCCTATATTGTAAAGCGAAAGCTAGCAAAAGGGGCTTATGAGCTGGTAGATTTTGATGGGGACTCTTTGGGTAAACCCAGAAATGGACTTTACCTAAAGAGGTATTATGCTTAAATGGTGGGTATGGAGAAGTTTTAGTTAGGTTAGGTTTTCTTTCTAGCTAGTATGTTTGTTAGTTAGTCAGTGTGCTTAGCTTAGCAAGTGTGTTTTTCGTCGTTATTCTGGCTTATCTTGGTTTTACTCTTGATATTGCAGATGTCGACGCCTCTCCAAACATACATTGGATTTGCTGATGGTGCTTGTCGTAGTACACGGAATATCTCTTCCGCAGCTTGGGTTATCTATTCACCCTCTGACGAGTTAGTTTCTATGCATGGGGTAAGCCTCAGTCAAACAACGAACAACATTGCAGAATACAGTGCAGTGGTTGAATTATTATCCGAATCTATTTCATTTGGAATTCGACGTTTGATAGTGAGGTTAGATTCTGAACTTGTTGTATTACAGCTTAATAGAGTTTATGCCATTAGAAATCCTGTGTTATTAAGGTTGTTTTTGAGAGTGCGTCTCTTGGAACGTGAATTTGATTACATTGAATATCAGCATATTCCAAGGTCTTTAAATACATTAGCAGATGCAATTGCTTCTCGAGTGTTGGACAGACATTTACGATAAATCATGCAAGTAAATTTAAAAGCATTACATCACATATGTTAAACAAGATAAGCCGGTAATAGTGATATATATATAGATAGGAGTGTGTCAAAAAATATACATCGTCTTCGATCATAGGTTGAAAAACACCTTATGATCGGCAAAAGTGATAAAAGTACAAAAAGTCAAAAATGTCACATGTCTCTATAAAGTGACTAGCCAATCACTGGTGGTGCTCCCTATACGACACCACTGCACGGGCTACCTTACGCAAAAATCTCCTAAATGGTCCAGGGACTGCGACTACATAGCGCTGAAGCCTGATAGGAATATCATCCATAGTAGTCTCAGGCATATCCGTCGTCAGACGCTCTAGATCATGCTCCAACTCAGCTAGTACCTCTGCAACCGCATCCTGTGGGGCCGGTACCGGTGCAACTGGATGTCTCCTCTCAAAAGGCCGGAGGTTGGCTGGGCGTTGTGGACCAACATCTGCATTTTGAAAATTTTTACTGTCAGTTTTGAGACGATATATATAAAAAACAAAAAAAATACATAATTTAAAAACTTGTGAAAATAAAGTACCTCTGTCGTCCCATTGTTCTCCCTGTGGAAGAACCGTGTCCGGATCACCTCGAAAATCTACTCCAGCATACGGAAAGTCCTGGATCGAGAAAACCTGGTCCTCTAACCAGTGAAAATAACTGTCAGAAAATCGAACAACTGCCGCGCCCTCGTCAGGATGCCGGGCCATCACCGCAACCCATCGTACCAGCTTTGGCTCCCGAGGACCCAAGATATCAACAGTGAGTTGCTGAGGGATCAGCATCGGAACTCTCTCTAAGGCAAAGCTCACGACTAAAGGCCCATATCCAAAAGTTTTCAGTCGTCCGTTCTTTGCCTTAGTCAGTTGGCTCTTCATATTAGCCGACACAGCATCACACTAGTTGAAAATGGTGCCTTGGTAATAGTCAATTGCCATCCGCATTTGGGACCCGGAAGCAATGTGTAAAGCGGCTGCGCCGCAAATTCTGGTAACCGTGAAAGCTATAAATTTGAGTTCATGCAGAGAGATGTGTTTGATTTCCACGCCTTTCGCATGGTGTGCATTGGGTGTGCACCAATCTTCCCGGAGACTAACAAGGGATTGGCCACCCGGCCTAGTCCCGGCTAGATTGAGTTGCTCGCCTCTATTTGGCAAGCCAGTGAGAAAGTATACATCGGAGGGCTCTATCTCGAGCTGGTGCCCTCCTATGTAAAAGCATTGCTCTTGAACGTTCCATCTCTCAACCAGCCATTCTAAGAATCTCACCTGAGCCCTCATGCCAGGTATGGCCCAGTATTTATATAGCCCGCATGTTTTTAGGGCATCAATGGAAGGTTGATGTTCAATTGCAGCTAAATCAACGTCCTCGTGCTCTCTTTCTCTCCAATCCAACATGGTGAGTGCCCTACATGCCAAGAAACAATGATTAGAATTAATTTGGGGAAATTTGAATGGTTCTTTGTGAGGATTGGGGTTTCAAATTCCGCATTCCACGGAGGACGCACCCCGCGTTTACAACACAGGGCGTCCGGACGCAGCTGGCCTGAAGGTGGGCTGCGTCCCCCGACCATTTTCCTGTATAGGAAAAATTCGGGGGACGCAGGTCACCCGAAGGGCACCTGCGTCCACCGAGGGGCGCATTTTGAAACCTAAACCCCCCCAAAAAACAAAACTAAAACCTAAAATACAATTTTAATCGGATGAAATTGAAGAGTAGGATGTTGTAAAATACCTGGAAGAGACGGCGTTCGATTCTGACGGTCGGATTTTCCGCAGCGACCACGGGAAGTTTCTTGCCAAAAGCCCTTTTTTCAACCTCAACAGTAAAATGGTAAAAATGATATTGTAAAAAGTCTTTTTATAGGTTTTTTGGATGAATTTGTTCATTTTTCACCATGGAAGGATGTTTTTCGATGTTTTTTTGCCTATCTTAAACAGGTATGAGTAATGTGTTGTTTTTGTGCAGGACAAAGGGACTTAGAGGGAAAATTGTCATTTTTCACAAACCAAAATATCAGAGTCATCTTTTAAGCCCTTTTCTGACTCCTAAAAAATGAAAAGATTGCCGAGCGTTTCTTTTACACTCGTTAAAACGGAATTAAAAGACGGTCCCCTTATAGCTCTTTTCTGACCGTAGAATCAGGAAAAGATTGCCGGGTTTTTGTCGTTTCAAACTCGATACAGAAATAAAACAACGTGTCCTTGATCGCTTTTTACTTTTCAGGTCAGTGGCACTAACTATGAAAGCACTCCTTGGTCGCAAGATCAAGCGGTTCCCCCAGGTATTATTTTATACTTTTTCGGGCTTGAGGGACACAAATCTACGAAAAAGTTCAACTTGGAGTCTTCTTAAGTTTTTCAGACTCTCTAAAATTGAAAAACGCCGAGTTTCTCCTATACTGGGCTCGTTAAACATTTCACATTAAAGGACCTGTTCAATTACAAACAGGAACGAACCACTCCTTCCTAGGGTTCGAATCAAAACTAGGTTGGACTCATCTGAAGGATGAGCTTATAATCAAGCATATGTTATCCTCCTCAAGCTTGTTAAAAATAAAGAGGTACTTGCCAGAAATGGTGGGGGAAAAGAGAGAAGAATGAGCCTATTTGTTACCTTTTGTCTCAGAATAAACTTTATTACCACTCTTGAACACGACACTTTTCATTCACCTGGGTTGGGAAATCCTTTACCTCACAGTTGATCAAACCACTTTGAAAGTCTTTAGCCGGGTTTCGGGGATTAACTTTGAGTTATTCAGCACCAAGCCATCTGTCGTGTCGTTATGTGTTCAAGAGGTCTGCAAGCAAAACTTTCATCTGCAAAATACTTGTCATACATTTGACCATCCCTGAGTCAGTCTTTACAGCAACATTTCTTCAACTTGAACAATGATTTCGTGTTGCGGGCTTGCCTGCAACGGGTCGCTTTTTATCGACATCGGCACATTATCTAGAGAGATGACTTAGAAATCGTCAGTACCTTGAAGTCTGCATGCATCAATGGCAGGTTTCTCGCCTTTGACGTCAGTTTACATCGTTGACTTTCGATCAAAGGATTCCGTGAAATGTTCGACATCAACTCATTCATTCACATCTCATGGATTGTACTGGGTACTTTGAGAACCATTGACATTATTGGTGGTCTCTCTCACGCTTGTTAACAGTTTACATCATCGACTGGTAATCAAGTGGTTTCTACCATGTTCGACATCAACTCATTTATTCGCATGGCTAGAATCGTACCAATTCGAGAAGTAGAAATGAAGACCCTGGATCTAGTTTCCACCATCCAGGCTGCGAGGAGTTTTGTATTCATTATCTAAGTAGACTAATCATAAACAGATGGCTGCGCCCATACTGTGTCTACAAAAGCCTATGATTATGATGTACTGCAAGATCATTCCTGTATCAGAGTAGTTAGTCTGTTAGTTAAAGCTTTAATCTGAGTATGGGAATGCCTACCTCAGTGATGATATAATCTTATACATGTATTTTGTGTTGAAAATTGCAGGTTCTGACCAGGCTCTCCACGAGATAATCCTTGAAATGATAAAGCGCTTCACCCTTCCTAGATAATACAAAACCCTAATCTACTTCAGGCTTCGCACTTTAGGGGGCAATCTGTTACACTAAAAAATGTCACCATGACTATTTACAGCTAGGATGACTCTATCAACAGTCATGCTACCCTCTTAGGCAAGTCTTATGCCTCTGCTCTCCATGTCAAACTCCAAAAAAGAGACGAAGTCTTTCTAAATGTATTTATCTCTGGGGACGCAGGTTCTCTCAAACTTACCTGCGAGGACGCACCCAATGTTCACAAAAGCTGCGTCTTTGGACGCTCTGTATGTAAAGGTGCAGGTGCGTCCCCCTGAAAAGGTTAAAATGCGCAAGTTTCATCTTTAAAAAGTCACTTGTGGTCATTTCTAGAGCATTCTAGAAGGTTGTTCGACGTGTATTGAGCGCCTCCAGATGGTTCATGCACTCCTACCAAAGAGGAACTTATCCCATCAATAAGGGAGCTATCCCATCCAAAGAGGGGATTATCCCATTGATGGTGGACCTGATTAACTTCCTCTTGAGCACTATAAATAAAGGCATTGGGCCAGAAGGAGAAGAGGTTGAAAGCTATACATTTCTAAGGGTAAATGCTGCAGGAATTAGGACTCCCATTTAGAAGCTTGTGAGGAGAGATTGCCATCTTTGCTTGTTCTATTTGGAAGTGGGTGAGCTTTGTCAAAGTAAAGGAGAACTCTTGATGGACCCTGGGAGGGACTTGCACAACACCAAGGCTCAGGTTGTATTTGTTCCTTTTGTTACCTATTAATGCAAATGAGTCCATTCTTCTCAATAACTTGTTATTTATGAGTTATTTCATGTACTCCTTGGTCTATGTGTTAAATATGTTTTATTCTATGAGATTATCAAGTGCTATTTAATCGTTTGATTGTTAGTGTATGCAGGTTTCAAAGTGAAGGAGGAGCTCATTCGGATCAGTGGAGCTGGACTGCTACAACAGCATTGGATTACAGGTAGGATCTAAACACTTGATTTTCCATATAGTAAATGCATGTTTAGAGAAGGATTGCTCTTGTTTGTCTTGTTTGTCACTAGAGAGTCTTAGGCTCCTAGGGAGGTTGGTTGTGTCCGCACAATCGACTCTTTCCGCCTGACAAATTGGCGACCATACTAGGGACTCCATTGATGTGAAAAGTCTTTTCCTTTGTGTGAACTTTGCTCTGAGAAAATTGGTTTATTTTTCTGGTTTTGGCTCTGTGACTTTGTCTTTGGGTGGGTTAGCTTAGGATTAGATTCATTTTGGTTTTTCTTGAGTTTTTTAGTAGGACGCACCCTCTAAGTGTTGCACAATGCATCCCTGGACGCACTATCGCTGTGTGCACAGAGTGGGCCCGCACCTGTGCTAACGGGTCACCTGCGTCCCCTACTAAAATTTGAGAAAATTCCATTTTTTGCATTTTTACTCTTAGATTTTGTTTTTTCTTAGTTTTTACTGCCCAGATTCATTAGTCCCTTGTCAAATATCTTCGCCTGAACTTGTTTCAATAGCATTGAGTGTTTTAGTGGATTTCATCGAAGTGTAAGCCCTAGGGCTTGATTTTGAGTAGGTCTTGTAGTGACTTTGGCGGTAGAAGTTGTCAAGCCTTAGATCTCTCTGGTTTTGTCAGCATTCTAAGAAGTCAGACCTGTCATAAAGTCTACCTGTGAGAGCAACTTACCATTGAGTTGCCTCTTTGGGCAAATTTCGAAGTACTTGTTGATTAAGTCTCGAATTCCATTTTACAAAAAGAACAAAAAGATTTGAGTTTTGTTTTGACTAGTCTTTTGATTCTGCATTAGCTGGTCCTTGATTTGATTTTGGTCAAGTAAAACAACCTAGAATCATCTTTGTGAGCTTTTGCCTTGTTAGGTTTGCTTAGAGTAATTTCCCTTTTTTATTTGCTTGTGAGTCCAATTTTCATAGATTTTATAGCTTTTGAGATTGTTTTTTGTTAAGATAGGTTTATATGCTTAATTAAAAAGAGAAAATACAAAAACATCTCCTTTGAAAAGTTTTGTTTCAAGTAGCTTTGAAAAGTTTTGAAAGAAAAAGAGTTTTTTTTTCGTGCACGTAAGGAGTGATCATGTTTGTATGCTTGAAAAGATAAAGAGAATTGTTTCTTTGATTGTCTTTTCTAAGGAAGTGGTTTTCTATAAAATTTGCATCTCTCAAATCTCTTAGTTAAGAATTTCATTGAAAAAGGAAAGTAGCGTAAATCATCTTAGGTGCATCTTTGTAGTGGTTTGAGTCGAGTCTACACACCATTGGTTTCACTTCCGATACCCTTTGTCTTTAAGAAAAACCATAAAATTAACGCTTAAAGTAAAATCAACGTAGTAACTTTTATTTACTAGGGCTCTGAAACGCCAATTTAGATCAGGCTAGTGTCTTGGAGTAGGTGAGTAATTAACTCTCCAAGACAACAAAACCAAACAAGTAGCTTATCTTGTGATAGAATAAATCCAATTGTCTCACTTGTACTCTGGGAAAGCTCCTCTTAAAGAAGAAGCACGAGCTCGTGTCCGAACCAGTGAGGGGATCAATCCCCCCTCATTGGGAACGACGCCAGACACGCACGTATTACAAACGGTAAACCTCGGATTAACCATTGTCGAGGAGCCAGGGGTCACTTGTCGGTAAACCTTGGATTATTGTCAAGGAGCCGGCAAGGGGATTGAGCTTGCTACTCTGCCCTTGCGTGCTGTCGGAGTTTAGACTGTTCCCCCAGGTGCATTTGTTGCGGTTGGTAACCTTAGTGACCATTATCTTTAGGATTCTACCGAGGTGACGGTGGAGGGAAGGTCCCACTGTACCTGGAGCAGACATCGGCTAGACTCACTTGGATTTTCTGGGGGGTTCACTTCACTCGAGACAAATTCTAGAGACAAATTCTAGAGACTTTTTCTTGTGGGGTCAAAACACTAGCTACCAACTAAAATAGGGAAACTAGAGGACCTAATTCCTTAATCCAAACAACTAATTTCTATCATATGCTTCAACACAGGGAGTCCAGAGGTCCTTTCACTCACCCCCAAGTGCATACACAATGATTGATTCTAGGAAGTCCATAATCCACTGTGATAGTAAGGTAGTAACCAAAGGCCTTTCACCAAGTCTTCCTTCAACACTGCCTCAGGTTGGCCTCTTCCCAAGTTGTCTAGGGCTCTAGAGTCTACTATCTCAACCCATAACCTCCATGGGACCCAAGTTGTTACATGGATCTAGAGATTTCATCCCAACCCATAGCCACTAGGGACCCAAGATGTTACAAGGCTCCAGAAACTCTATCTCAATCCACAACCTCCAAGGATCCAAGTTGTTACAAGGTTCTAGGTATCCTATCTCAACCCACAGCCTCTATGGAAACCAGAGATTAAAAACTCAACCCATATCCTCTAGGGAACCTATGTACCAATCCCCTTCTCTTCTGTTCATTTCAATTTTGCTCCCTCTACTAAGTGCTCTCAGTTAGGTGCTCTAGTTGTGTCTTCTCCAACTAATGCTAGCATGAATTTGAATGGTGTCCCCTACCTCTTGTTGAATGTCCTCTGTTGGATGCTCCAATGGGTGCTCTGTATAACCTCCTCCAACCTCATTTCAAATTCCCTTTTCCTTCTTCTTTGGTATTCTTCCTCTTGGCTCACATTTACTGCCTTGTCCTTATTTCTTTCAATGTGCAATATCTACTCCATCTCTTGTGCTGTTTGCTTATTACTATTTTTAATCAATATGGATTTGTGTCTTTATTTTTCAGCCCATTTAATTTAAGAACTAGTCCATTAAAATCATGCACCAACCAGCCCTTAATGGCTATCCCAACAATTCAATTTTTTTTCACAAGAAAACCTCAACATCCCAAGCAAATAATCCTCCTCCTCAACTCTGGAATTTGTGTCCCTGGACTCAGTCCCATATTTTAAATTTCACACATCTATAAAAATATTTACAATGCATTTTATGAGCGAACCATCGGTGGGGCTGTAACAGACCCCTCCCCCTTAAGGGAACACCGCCCTCGGTGTTCTTTTTCTCATATGCAACACTAGAATAAGGCAAAAATACATATTGTTTTTTGGAGCTTTATACACAAAACTCTGTAAAATATTTACAATCATGTACACATTTTATTTAATCAACAAATAAAAGCAAATAATTAACTTTCATGGCATCAACCATTTCCCAAGTTGCCTCCTCTGGCCCCAAGTTCTTCCACTGCACTTTTACTTTCTCTATGGCTCAATTATAAAACACGAGACTCCTACGGTCGAGGATGTACATTGGCTCTGGCTAAAACTCTCCCTCTAGTTCCACTTATAGCATATACTAATCAATCACATGATTAGAATCATGTGCATATATTTTAAGAAAAGAAACATGGAAAACATCATGAATTATAACTAATATAGTGGTGCCAACTTGGCACATGACCCAATATTTAGGGAACTATTCTTAGGTTTGATCCTCAAATACACATGTTCCCCAACTTGGAACTCCTTGTGAATCCTATGTTGATCTGCATAGGTTTTTTTCCTATCTTGTGCCACTTACATATTATGTTTTATGAGTTGACTTGCTACTCCATTTCCTTGAGCATATCAGGGCCAACAAGGACCCTATTCAACAAATCATTCCAAGTGATAGGATTGTTTCAACACTTGCCATACAATGCCTCAAATGGACTCATCTTTATTGATTCTTGGTATCCATTTTTTGTAAGAAAACTCCACAAGTGGAAGATACCCCTCCCACTTCTTGGGTTGGTGCATCACAAACATCCTTAGCATGTCCTCAAGCATTTTGTTAGTCCTCTCTATTTTCAAGTCTATTTTTGGATGGTATGTTGTGATAAATGCCAATTTTGTGCCCGACCCAACAAACAATTCCTTCCAAAACCTTGAAGTGAACCTAACATCTCTTTCTGACACAATTTTCTTCGGGATACCATGTAGCCTCACAATCCCCTTTATGTAGATTTATGCTACCTCACTAGCAAAGTTAGTGGACTTAACTACCACAAAATGAGGTACCTTGCTCAGCTTATCCACCACTACCATGATTGCATCATGATACTTAGATGTTTTAGACAATCCTGTAATGATATCCATAGAAATCACCCCCCATTTCCGTTCTAGAATGGGAATAGATTGTAATAAGCCTCATGGATGCTTGCACTTAGCCTTTACATGTTGGCATTTTATCCATTTCACAACAAAAACAACCACTTCCCTCTTCAAATTTGGCTAGTAATAATGTCTTTTGATTGTTGTAAGGGTGTTTTGATACCTTGGATGGCCTGAATAGGGCATAACATGGAACTCTTTCATTATCAATCTCTTTATTTCACCATTACTATGTACATAAATTATATTTTTAAAACTGATTAAGCCATCCTTAGTGATGTGATATTTTTCATCTTCACCTCCTTGAAGCAATTTTTCTTTCATTTGACCATATTTTTCATCTTGCTTCCCAACACTTTCGACCCTTTCTACCAGGCATTTTTTGTATGAACTCGTAGCTGCCAAGTGATTTACCTGCAATCCTCTGCATAGAGCATCAACAATTTTTTTCTCTTTACCTTTCTATGTACTTAATTTCAAAGTAAAATTCACTGAGCATAGCTGGCCATCTTGATTTCCTAGCATTCATCTTGGGATGTCCAAACAAATACTTGAGCCCACTATGGTCTGTAATGAGTGTAATTATTATGCTAAGGAGGTAATGGCTCCACATTTTTTAAATCTGGAATGATGGTAGCCAACTCTAAATCATGGGTTACATAATTCACCTCATGTTCATTTAACTTCCTAGACTCATAGCATACTACCTGCCCTTCCTACATTAAGACTCCATCAAGCCCTTCCTTGCAAGCATCTGTACACACCACAAAATCCTTTTCAGGGTCTACAATTCTCAACACTAGTGCATTGGTGAGAAAATATTCTAACTGCTCAAATCTTTCTGCACATTGAGTTTTCCACTCAAATATATTTCCTTTTCTATGCAAATATGTGATGTGATGGCCTATCTTAGAGAAATTCCTGGTAAATCTCCTATAATATCCATCGAATCTCATGAATGATCTAACCTCATCCATATTCTTTGGAGTTGGCCACTCCATTATGGCTTTGACCTTTTTAGGATCAACTAAGATTTCTTCCTTGGAGACAATATGCCCCAAATAATGTATCTGTGATTGGAATAAATAACACTTACTGAGCTTTGCATAAATCTTGTGGTTCCTCAACAATTGTAGCATTGCAGCTAGATGATTTTAATGCTCTTCTTTTGTCCTTAAATACACTAGTATGTCATCAAAAAACACAATGACAAACTTGTTCAAACAAGGGTGCAACACATTGTTCATTAAGCACATTAACATAACATGGTAAATAGTGAGCCCAAATGGTACCACTACCAAATCATAGTGCCCATATCTTGTCTTGAAATTAGTTTTATGAGTGTCCTCTTCCTTAATTCTGACTTGAAGGTAGCCTGACCTTAAGTAAATATTGGAGAAAACTACTACTCCCCTCAAATGATAAAAGAGGTCATCAATCCTGGACATAGGGTACCTATTCTTGATGGTCACCTTATTAAATTTCCTATAAGCAATGCATAGTCTAAGGGTTCCATCTTTCTTCTTCACAAACAATACAGGTGCTCCCCATGGGGACACACTTGGCCTTATGTAGTCTTTGTGAAGCATTTCATTTCGTTGCAATTTCAGCTCGACCAACTTTGGGATGCTCATCCTATACAGTGCCTTGGATGCTGGTGTTTTTCCAGATACAAGATCAATAGAGAAATATATCTCTTTGTGAGGAGGTAATCTAGGAACCTCCACTAGAAAGACATCTTTGAACTACTGCAAAACATGGTACCTCTTTTGTAACATAGATTCCTCGTCTTCCTTTCCACTGTCAACTTTCTCATCCTTAGAAACTTGCACTACAAACAACGTGCATCCTTTTTTGCTACAAAATTTGGCTTGCATAGTAGTTATCAACCTTACTAAAATCAATATTTTCCTACCATGCAACACTCTTCTTGCTCCTTTCTCATCCAAGCATTCAATTGTTTTTTCATAGAAATTTACATTGGTCCGGTGTAAATACAAACAGTCCATGCCAAACAATGATCCATATAGACCTAATGGCAATAAATTCAGATGGGCTATTGTGGGCATGCCACTAAGCTCAAATGCACAATACCTTACCCACTAGCTGATCTTCCTTTTTGTTCTAGTCACTAGCTAAACTAGCCAAGGTTATTCATGCAATTCCTGGGCTAGTTTACATTTCTCAACCAATTCTAAACTGACATAGCTATAGTTTGAACCTACATCAATTAAAATAGAAATAATTTTGTCATGCAACTTACCTTCCATCTTAATGATGGATGCTTGGTGATATTCCTAGCAGTTGTCCATGACTACATCGATTCTTGGCATACTTTGAGCCACCTCGCCCACCATGCAAGACTTTTGAGCATTGTAAATCTTTGATCCAACATTTTGCTGATGTGGGCAGTCCCTTCTTTTGTGGTTTTTCACCACAATTCTAGCATTTGAGTGCCTCTCAGCCTTCATACTTGTGCTTCCCCTTTGCTGGATGTTGCACATTTTTCTTAACAACCACATTGTCTTTATGCTAAGTCTATCTCACATGAGTTGGTTGCTTACTTTCTCTCTTTTCTGAGTTTTTCGCGGGCCAACTTTTCTTATGCCCAACGCTGCTCTTGTCTTGCCAATTACTCTTGATCTCTTTAATGCACTTTTCCTACTTATAATAGTGTGTTAGATTCTGATAACATCTTTCATAGTTTGAGGTTCCAACAATTCGATTTTATCTCTGAATTTCATAGGTAATCCATTGATGAATCTCTCAATTTAAACTTTTTCATCCTTGAGATATGGCACAGGTTCGACACATCAGAGGCACGTATACACGCTGGTTCATTAAATCAAAACAGCGTATACGTTGGTTAGCCTTAATACAGAAGCGTATGCACGCAGGTTTCTACATATTGAAGTAGCGTACGTCTCTTGAAATAAGTTTTAGCTACTTTTCTTTATTGTTGTAGTGTTCTGGGTTCAGAATTGGTGTCTGGTTACTGTTATTGTTTTCTGGGTACAACATTCAGAGAAGTGACTATTTGATTCAATTTTTTTGGTGCAAAGGAGATTGGTTGATGCAGATATATTTGATGTTTGATTGATGTTATTCATGGATCCAGTATGAAAATTTATGAAACGTGGTCCCTGGAAGAAAAGAGAAGGTTGTAGCCTTCTGTAGGTCATCAACTACGTACTAGTACCTCAGCTAGTACAAGAGCTAAGGGGGTTGTAGCTCCCTTCCAGGAGAAGATGGAGAACGAGAGAAGGTTGTAGCCTTCTGCAGGTAGCAGCCTGCATACTGGTATAAGACTGCACCAGTACAAAATCATTGTAAAAAGAAGTTTTTAATTAAAAGAAGATAGAGACGAATTGCAGCAGGTGGTTTTCACCCACATTGGGTTTCCACCTTATATCTGTGTGTCCATGTGTGTGATGATCTGTTTTGTTGTACTGCTCCTATTTATTGTTGTTATGATTAATGAAGACCTGATGCACTGATTAAAGATCAACAATTAATGAATCTTAAGTTTTCTGATATACACTGGTTTCTTTAGACACAGTAGCGTATATACATAGTTTCCCATAGCTGAAGTAGTGTATACAAATTTGATTGTGAAATGAAAAATAATTGATTTAATAATAATAATTCACCCCCCCTCTCAATATTTTTTCCAACAGCTACTAGTGTAGAAGGATTGTTTTCTACTAGGAGCCTAATAACCCGATAGATAGAAACAATAAGTGGCTAGAGGGATGTCCATTAGTACACATGAGGGTATATCCTCTTGGTGGAATGATTACTATATATCAGCCTATCGACATATTAGGCTAGGTTTTTTAGAGAATTTTTTATATGTCCAGGTGGCCCATGGAGTTAGGGGACAAGGGGGGATATGTCATTCAACATGATCGGGCTAGTGTATATGGACCATTGAGGTAAGGACACATAGGTCACAAATGGTTTCATTATTCCAGATCTCAACCCCATGGCATGTTGACCAAAATGAAATGACTTGGTGCACGAAGGATTGTTGATTTTGAGCCCACATGGAATATCGATGTCGCATAATGATAACGATCATAGTATGCAACATTGTTTTGGTTTTGACTAGTTGGCATCCAAAGTAGAAATGTGTAACACCCTCCTCCCACATTTACCCAAGCTAACTGGTCCACTGAGGTAAAACATGATGAATATTTACTATGATATGATTCAAATCAGTCGTGTATAGTTATGGAAGGGGAAATGACAAGACAAGACCAATCTGACCTTCCTCATAGACTACAAAACCTTCAGGAGCCAACTGACACCTCCAGGTGTCAAACCCTTGAGAAAAATTCATGTTTTGATGAAATAAACCCCTATTCGCACCATTTCCAAACACTCCATGCCACAGAAACCCTCTAGTCACATACACATCAAGGAATCCATGTGACTACAACCTCTTTCAGGCAGTTTTGTGCCAGTGACCCTGAATTTTGAGCCACTTTTTTAGGGCTAGGACTTAGGCCTCTTCCCAAAGCTTCATGAAATTTTCAAAAATGATAAATAACAATGAAGCAAGGCTACTAATGAAAACACTTGAGCAAGGAATTGACCTCGATGCTACTAGCCATGATAGGCATTCTATCAAACATATCAAAAACATATAATGTACAAGTCATAATTACACATATGAGCATAGGGGTCTCATCCTTATCTGAGAATCATCAAGAAGGACTGATGCCTCCTCATAATAGTTGCAAGATCATCTATTAGGTCATACATTCATTAAAATTTCATCTACTAATCAAAACATGATGAGATCCATTACTCAAGTATGTCATAAACCATGCCTATAACCAACATATAAACAACAAAATAAAAATCATAAAACAACCATTAAGATCACATAATAACAAGTACATTTATTCATAAAATACAAGAGGAAAATAGATCTTATTAATATATGAAAAGTGAAACTAGGTCAGGGACTTCCATGTACCATAGAAACTTAGATCAGGCTAAACCAAATATTTCTTTTAGCCAATCACCTCCATGCCATATTCCAAGAATGAATGTGGGATCTCATGGAATAAACCAAAAAAAACCAAACTAGGGCTTCCAGAGGCCAAACCACCTCAACCCTCAACTAATGAATCCACCTCATGGTCGGACATCACTAACCATCACCAGATTGGTATCTACCCAAGTTGTCCAAGGCTTGAGTGCATTTGTTTTAACCAAGGCTTATAGGACTAGTAACTCAACCCAGAGTTGTTGTCAGGCTCTAGAGTATTTGTCTCACCAAGGCTTCCAGAACTAGTAACTCAACCCAAGTTGTTACAGGGCTTCTAGAGCGTTTTTCCAACCAAGGCTTCCAAGAACTAGTAACTTAACCCACATCCATCAAGAACATAAGCACCAACTAGAGTACAAAGGTAAACCCACAACACCATGGCTATCCAAGAAATGGAAAGGCTAGGCAAAAGCACTACCAATCTAGGCAATCATCCATGCCAATGAAAGATCATAACTAAGAAACCACATGCCTGTTCCATGCTTGCCAAAACTAGCAAGGAAATCATACATGCAACTCGGTACCTATAAGAAAAACCCATTGTATCTCTGATCCCATTATCCTCTTTCTATTTCCTTATTTTCCTTTTCCTTCTTGCTCCAAATCCCAAGTATATTCCATACTCATCCAAAAGTGCTCCAAGAAAACTGTAGTGTCCAAGGATATGAGAGAGAGGATAGAAGAGAGAGAGAGATCTCCAAGCTAAAACTGACAAAAAGCCATGAGCTAATCCTCAGAATCCTTTTTATTAATGAGACCTCTATTTTCTTCATTTTCCATTATTGTCCTTCAATTTCCTCCTCACATGCAACCTGTGACCTTTCACCTTCCTTTTCTCATATTTTCCATTATTTCCATAAATAAAATGCCAATAAATGCCACTTTTCCTTTCCAAAGCCTTTTCCATTGCCTTTGCCAATTTCCATAGCCATTAAATCATAAGTCATCCTCGTCACTTATGTTTTTTCCCAACATTCAACTTGGAATACGTGTCCCATGACCTTATGGATTTTTTTGACCATGGTTGTTATAGAACGCTCCCCGTTGGGGAGACACCATCCTTGGTGTTCAATGACACTTATAAACCAACAAAAGACATGCTTCCCATGGAGCTTTATAATACAAGTTGATGCAACATTTACATCATATCATACTGCTGAAAACAAAGCCAACATATCATGAACACCATACTACTTATTGGAACTTTAAAACACAACTCAATGGTATTTACGTACATATATGTATACATAGACATGAAAAAAAGACAACATCAAAACATATACCAAAATTTCTTAAACTTAACTGGTAAACAATGAAGGATACATATCCTACATCTAATTAGCCATCTCAGATGTAGCTTCATTAGGCCCAAAGTTCTTCCACTACACTTTAACCTGCTTGATTGCTCGATTCTAGAGCATGCACATCTTTCTCTACAAAATGCATTGAGGTTCTGGCTAGAATTCTCCTTATGGATCCACCTGCAATAAAAACCATTAAATAACATGATCAACATCTTTAACATACTTATTAAGCAATGAAACATGAAAAACATTATGGACTTTCAGTATCGAAGACAGTGCAAGTCGGTAGGCTACTAGTCCAATCCTCTCAAGAATATTGAAAGGTCCACAATACCAAAGTGTCAACTTGGCACATGATCCAATCCTCAAGGTCCTCTTCTTGGGCTTGATGTGAAAGTACACATGTTATCCAACCTAAAACTCCTTAAGCACCCTATGTTGATCTGCATAAATTTTCTACATGTCCTATGTTGCCTTTAGATTCTTCTTGATAACCTCCATTTCTTGTTCCATCTCTGCCAACATGTTCAGTCCAATCAATACCATGATAACTGGATCACTCCAACTGATAGGAGTATTACAACTCCGCACATAGAGTGCCTCAAATGGACTCATCCTTAGATACTCTTGATACCCATTGTTGTAAGAAAAATCAACCAGTGAAAGATACTCCTCCCACTTTCAATGTTGATGCATCACATACATTCTAAGCATATCCTCCAAAATCTTGTTGACCCACTCTTCTTGTCCATCTATCTATGAATGATAATTTATACTAAAGGCCAACTCTATACCCAAACCTGTAACAACTCTTTCCAAAACCTATAAGTGAACTTGGCATTCTTATCTAACACAATCTTCTTTGGTACACCATGCAACCTCACTATGTATCTGATGAAGACCCATGCTACATAATTAGCTGAAAAAGAAGATTTCACCATAATGAAGTGTGCTACCTTTGTCAATCTGTCAACCAAAACCATAATAAAGTCATGTTGTCTAGTTGTCTTCAACAAGCCTGTAATGAAATACAATGAAATGACCTCCCATTTCCACTCTGGAATCAATCGTTTGTAGTAATCCACCTAGATGATTACATTATTCTTTTACCTGTTGACAATCGAAGCACATAGCCACAAACTTGGCCACTTCGTTCCTCATATTCTACCAATAGTAGAAATTCTTCACTGCCACCAATGCCTTTTGATATCATGGGTGATCTGAATACAAATTATCATAAAATTCCCTCAAGATAAGATTCTTGAGCTCACTGTTGTCCGACACATAGATCTTGTCCCTAAATATGACAAAACCATCTGCTGTGAGATGGTAGTCCACATCTTGATCACCTATACCCTATTGTAACCTATACCTAAGCTCCCTATACCTATCACCCTATTGACCTGCCTGTAAGATATGATCTCATAGAGATCTGTTGCATATGAACTCATAGCCGCAATGTGATTTACCAGTACTCTTCTGCTAAGAGCATATACAATCATGTTCTCTCTACCTTTAATATACATGATCTCAAATCGAACTCACTGATCATGACCAACCATCTAGCTTGTCTAGAATTTAGGTTCGGTTGGTCAAATAGATATCTCAATCCACTATGATCACTCATCAATACAAACCTCCTGTGAAGAAGATAGTGCCTCCACATCTTCAATACATGAACGATCGTTGCACTCTCAAGATCATGTGTTATGTAGTTCTACTCACGCACATTCAATTTCCTTGATTCATAATGCACTACCAGTACTTCTTGCAACAAGACTCCACCAAGTCCTCTCTTGTAAGCATCTGTACATACCAACAAATATTTTCTAAATCTGCAATCTTCAGAACTGGAGCGTTTTTCAACAACTACTTCAACTACTCAAAATTGGTTGTGCATTCCTCTGTCCATTTAAATTTCTTAACTTTCCTTTGCGTTGATGTAATAGAATAAGAAATCCATGATAATTTCATGATGAACCTCCTATAATAACCTGCTAACCCCATCAATGATCTAATGTCATCCACATTCCTAGGAGCTTCCCATTCCATGATAGATCTGATCTTTTCTGGGTCCACTGCTATACCTTCCTTGGAGACAACATGCGCCAATTAATGTACCTCTATCTAAAAGAAACTTCATTTATTAAGCTTGTAATACAACCGATGCTCTCTTAGCAATCTCAATACTACTGCTAAGTGTTTGACATTCTCTTCCTCATTCTTAGAATATACCACTATATCATCAATTAATATAATCACAAACTTGTCCAGATAAGGACACAACACACTATTCATCAAGCGCATAAAAGAATTTAGAGCATTAGTTAAAAAAAAGGAACTACAACAAACTCATAATGCCTATGCATGGTCTTGCAAGCAGTCTTGTAGATTTTCTCTTCTACGATGCATACTTGATGGTATCCTGATCTCACGTCAATATTTGAGAACACTGTCTCTCCCTTCAACTAATCAAATAAGTCATCAATCCTTGGCAACATATAGCTATTCTTAATGGTTACCTTGGTCAAATGTCTGTAATCAATGAATAGCCTGAGAGTACCATCCTTCTTCTTCACAAACAATATTGTCACACCCCAAGGCAACACACTTTTCCTGATGTATCCCTTATCAAGCATTTCCTTCAACTGCAACTTCAATTCCACTAACTTTGGTGTGCTAATCATGTATGGTTCCTTTGATATTGGTGTTTCCCCTAGTACTAACTCAATAGAAATTTCCACTTCCCTATGATTCGGTAAATCTATAATCTCTGTTGGAAACCTAACCTGGAACTGTTGCAAAACCGGACACTTCTTCAAGACTTATGCATCCTCAGCTTCCTTACCTTTATCACTGGAAATATGTACCAAAAATAACACACACCCTTTCCTGCGACTATTCTTTCCTACATAGCCGTAACCATTATGATTGACATTGCGTTCTTCTTACCCTGCAATATTCTTTGTTTCCGATTGTTATCCAATCACTCAATAGCCTTGTCATAACAATCCACCTTGGTGTTGTGAAGATATAGCCAATCCATACCCAAAAGAATACTATATGATCCCAATGGAAGTACATTCAAATTCATTGATGTAGGCATACCATTCAGTTCAAATGCACAAGCTCTTACCCAGTGATGAACCCTTTTCTTTAAAGCTATAGGCAACTGCACTAACCAATACTCTACATGCACTTCCTTATTCAAACCACACTTATCCACCAAGTTAGGATGAACATAACTATAATTAGATACAAGGTCAATGAAAATAGAAAAAACTTGGTCACAAAGCTTACCATCCATCTCGATAATAGATGCCTAATGATCAGCATGCCTATTATCCAATGCTACATAAATCCATGGAATACTCTTTCCAACGTCCCCCACTGTTTGTGCCTCCTGAGCACTATAAATTTGCGGTATGCCACCCTAATGTTGTGGACAATCTCTCCGGTGATGATCCTTGCCACAAGTCCAAGATTGTAAAGGCTTCCAACCTGTACCCTTGTTTTGCTCCACAGATTGAAATCCCCGTCCTTTGTTAGATGTATTGAACTTCTTAGGCGGTGTTGTATTCTCTTTGTTACATGTGTCCTGTGGTCCTATTTTATTCTTATTCAATTTTCATTTATTCTTTGCATTACCTTTCCAATCTTGCTTAGTCTTAGACATGCACTTTGATTGCTCATAATAATGCTTTATCTTCCTGATGGATTCCTCCAATGATCTAGGCTCATTGAACTCAATCCTTTCTTTGAATGCTACTAACAACCCATTGATGAATCTTTGAATCTTTTCATTCTCCTCCTTCAAATAAGGCACATACCTCAATAACTCTAATAATCTGCTAGTGCACTCCTCATCGGTCATAGATCCCATCTTCAACTCATATAATCCTTTTCTCTGTCATCATAGTATCTCTCAGAGAGATACTTCCTGAAAATTCTGTCGAACTCACTCCAAGTCAACTCATCTTCATGAATACCTCTAACATTCTTTACATCTTCCCACCATATTTCTAGTTTACCTTTAAGGTTGAACGTACCTATTTTGGCCTTCATGTTCTCTGAGTAATCATGCAACCAAAAGAGCTTATTCATCCCAAGTAGCCATGCTTCTGTATATTGTGACTTATTCATTTCTCCATCAAAGGTATTCATGTATATTGTGGCTTAGCTTTCTTGAACTCATCTGGAAAATATCCCCTATCACTCCTCCTGTAAGGATGATAGCAATGATGACCATGATACCTATCCGAACCAGAACTAGAATGAAGCCCATGTCTGTTGCTTCACCTATCAGGTGCATCCAAGAATCTTCCATGTCTAACCATATCATCTCCATCCAACCTTTTCCCACCATGTGACTTGCGACCATATTCTCCATTAGCCTTATCCTCCTTCCCACTAATGATTGTAAGCAGTCCTTGTCTTTGCATGTATAAGAAGCTTTGATGGATAACTACATTAACTTATGCTTGCTTCTCCTGTTCCCTAGCGAGTCTCTCTTGTGATTGAATGATTCAACCATTATCTTCTTTGCAACTTCTTATCTCTTCCTTCAAACTTCTTAGAGTGTCTGCTATGTGAGGGGAGTACTCATCACCATGTTTCTCTTCTAATATATAGAGAGAATCTCATGCACTATAATCTACCAACTTTCTAGGCATCTTTGATCTTCTTCTTCCTGCTTGTATATCATGCTAGCTAAACCAAAACATAAACATAACCAACATACCTCAGTATAGTTTAGGGGAGGATAACTCATCTCCAGGATCAACTAGATTATCACAATACATGTATAATCATAATCATAACAGTATATAAAAATCATCTTAATCATTATCCTAGTTACCATGTATAATGCCACAATTATAACACCGACTACGTATAATGCATAACAAACATATAGATGAAACACATGCATAGACAATACATATAAACACTATCATGTATTCATATCTAACACATCCCAACAACAACCTCATCAACTTTTGCATTAAAATACAATGGCAACAATTCCCCTTACCATGCATACAAAACAAATACATAGACCAAAAGAATAATGAACATATATGCAAATGACATGTACACATGACAACACATTCATCCAAAAAGAAAGGGAAACCAAACATCACCCAAGGAGAATGAAACCATGCTCTGATACCACCCTATCACACCCTCCTCCCACATTTACCCAAGTTAACCGATCCACCAGGGTAAACATGTGACGAAGAGTTGTTGGGAAAAATATTGGCGGGGGGGGCTGAATTAGTATTTTCAAATCAATAACTTTTTACATTTCATATTTGGATTTCTATATGCAAATTTACTGAAAGGAACCCACATGTGTATGCGACTGTTCTTAATACAACTAGCATACATCTAGCAAACTAATGATTCAATTAATTCTTCATATGTTGGTCTTTAGCCAGTGTAACTGTTGGCTTGAGGGGACTTGACCCAGGTTCAATGTTAAATAGCCAAACAAATCCCTACAGTACTTGCCCTTTCAGCATCAGCCCGTGGAGCAAAGACTGAACTCTCAGCCAAAGCAGTATGGGGGGATGCTGGAACCAAGTTTACGCACCTTGAGATGGTTGTGATGTCGTTTAACTCCCTCTATTCCTGCCTTCATGCAGATCGTTCACTCTAGGGCTTGCAATATTAACCCTTTATTCCATCCTTCTGTACCACTGCACAAGGGTATGGTTGACCTTCATGCATCCCTGACTTGCTGCTCAGGTACTTTTGCGTTGCTATGGCAGCGTGCCGTGCAGATTCCCCAATTAGTCTAAGTGATTTGCTTATCTCATCAAATACTTAAAGTTAACACCGTGTAAGCAGACATTTGTAATTGAATTTAATTATTCAATGTAGTTACATTCATTCGTGCATCATATAAGCATAATAAATTAAATTCATACATAAAATATCTAAACACATCAACATAACAAAGACACAGAAATTACAGAATATATCCTTTTATTAATATCTTCCAAGTGTTACAACCTTTGTCCGTCCTGCGCACACAGCCGTAGGGGTCCGTGCACTCAGCTACGGACTTCTACCCTAGGCCTCTGCACACTCAGCTATAGAGCATCTACCTATGCTACAACCCAAGACTTAGACTTCTTGCTTCCAAGCTATGACTCTATTACATTGTGTGTCATTCTATATCTTCCTAAACCACTTAGAGTTTAGCTCTTTTTATACAATCCCATGGTCCGCAAACCATGGGTAGATCTCTTACAACTGACTTTAGTTTACGAAACTAAGGGCTTACTACGCTTTATGACACATAACACCTTCACGCTCTATGACCACAAAATGCACAGTATTTAGAACTATATTACAAAAATTGACTTAAACGTGGGCTTTTAGCCCCAAAATTTCCCTTGGGGGATCTCGCTCCCAAAAGGCCCCCAACACAAACATCGTGACTCTCCCTCGAGTCACTTGATAAGTGCTGAGATCTTTGTGCAAAGCCTATCTAGCTCAACCCGGATGACCCCAACCTCAGCCATGCATTGAGCTACTGCCTGCTTCGCATCTTCAATTGTCTTCTCAGTTACTGCTTCTGCGTTGTCAGTGTGAAGTTGTTGTTCCGTCGCTTACAGATTCACAACATTGCCTTCGATGTTTCTTGTGACTATGTAAGCTTCCTCTAGCCAGGGCTTTAGTCGCACCATTTACACTGCATCCACCTGTTCCTTCAACTTCTTGGCTTCCTGCAGCTTGGCTAACCTCTGTGTTAGCACGACGGTTCACTTTGTGCCCTTAACTTTGTCATGGCATTGTTGTAGCTCACATTTGGGTCCTCCTACAAGCTGGTCAAGACATCAAATGATTGCTCGAACAATTGTGTGCATTCTGCTACTGCACTCTCCATTGCCGCGACTTCTTCTGTGACAATGGCCACCCGCTGTTCCTTTACCTCTGGTGGTGTTGAAGGTTGGGCCCTCAACTAGAGTTCTGTAATCTATAGGTTCAACTCCAGCTGAACCCTCACTATCTCTGTCTGAGTGTCACACACCTTGGTGGCCAATTTGTGGATGCAAACCTCGACTAGCTCCTCCTCTGGAATGGCCAACTCTGGGACCATTCTACATGCCTCCTCAATGACCTACATGATCTTATAGCTTTGGTTGGTCGTCTCGGTCTCAGCAGTGATGGCAGCATTTCTCTGTAGGGCCATATGTTCATTGTTTATCTGTTGGTCATTGATCACTTGGAGGGCACGGTGCTCTTGGGCCCTCATCTCTACAATTACTCCATCCTGCAAGTGGTGGAGTGCTTTGCATGGAAGCACTGTCAAGTTCAGTCCAACTCCCTTCAAGGCGCTGACAGTGGGCCTGTTAACCTCATTTTCCATGGCGAGTGTTCCATCCACCAACACTAGCGCACTGGAATCCTTCGTGTGCAGCATATCGGAAGCCTCTGACGTGCTGATAGCTAAGCTGGTAGATGTCGTACCAGCCTACAACGTGCGGGTCTGCTACTCCTGCAACCCGGTCTGGATGGCCCCTAGTATGATCTGTTGCTGCTTTTCAAATTGTTGTAGGGATTTCGCAGTGACATCTCTCACTATGTCACCGATGTCGTATAAGTCACCCTCCATCAATGTGATAGGGTCCAGCGAGGTCTTGGTGTAGAAATTTTGAATAATATGACACTTATTCACAGAGATTATACCGATTATACACTATTGCGGAATACATGCATAATACATAACCTCCTCTACGTTGATCATCAATTTTGCAGAATTAAAAACAATGAAACATCAATCGCATGCACACATTAACACAGTATGTAACCCGGGGACAACATATAGCTGAAAACCCCACACTATTTGTATATTATAATGATTGAGAACATGTAATAATACATAGTACAATACTCCTCACAAGTACTCAGTACTATCTCCACCTGTTACACACAAACTAGCTCAGATCTGATGCCTCAAATCTCCTCCACGGTTTGCCTGCCTCCACCGCGCAATCCTGCATGAGAATAATGATGAATGGCTGAACCAAACTCGTATTTCCTTGGCTGAACCACGCAATCCTCATTGGCATTACTCAATCCATGCATGTGCAAAATCTCATGCACAACTATAGTCACAACTGATAGAAATCTCAACCTCTAACACCCGTCTCCACTGAACTGTCCATGCACTGAGTTAACTAATGTATTCTTTAGTTGCTTTATGAGTTAATAATTAGTGAATTAATTTAACAATTAATTCACATCACTCATCACTAGTGTATTCTGCGGTTAGACTAAATACAACTAGTTTAACCAAGTCAAACTGAACACAACTCCATCAACTCCTCAATCAACTCCACCAAAGTCAACCACATGAGTTCTAACTGAAGTCCACCATGCAATAGCTCAACTGACCCACAAGAAAAGCGTATTTCTTTCTGACAGCTGCATGTGCCACATCTGTAGCTCAAACTGAAGTGCTCCAAGAGGATAAGATAATTTTTATAGTCCAAATATTATTATGAGCTAATAATATTCAACTTCTCTATTTTTAGCCTGGCAGTCTAAAAATAAAAACTGCCCATATGTCTAAAAATAGAAGTCCATCTATTTTTACCAACATGACCAATCATCCACAAATAGCATCCTGCAACTCATAGACCATGATCCATATGTCTAAAAATAGACATAGTCTAAAAATATACTTTGTGCCAAAAATAGCCTTTGGGCCCACTTAGTGAAGGCGACTCCTTTCCACTAAGCTCCATCATCTTGTTGCATTCTCAACACTCCCTCTCAACAAGATATGGATTATCAGCAACCCATATCCTGCCTCGGTGGTATTTGAATTTTCTCCTGGTGAGCACCTTCATCAAGATATCAGCATCCTGATCCTCTGTTGGAATGTATGAAAGTAACATGATTCTCCATTGCACACAATCTCTGATATGATGGTACCTGATGTCAATGTGCTTAGATCTATCATGAAATAATGGATTAGCCGAGAGTTTAATGCAACTCTAGTTATCACAATAAATCATAGTAGGCTCCAAGTAGGAACCGAACAACCCGACTAGGATCTTCCTCATCCATATAGCCTCGCATGCAGCCAAACTTGCTACCATATACTCGGCCTTTGCTGAACTGAGTGCCACAGATCTTTGCTTCCTGCTGTACCAACAAACTGCTGTCGACCCGATATTGAAAATCCCTCCAGATGTGCTCTTTTTATCCATTGGGCTCCCTGCCCAATCTGCATCCGTGAAGCCACATAGCTTCACCTCATCCTCATGTCTGTACCACAATCCATATCCCGATGTGCCTTTGAGATAATGCAATACATTCTTGCCTTCCTTCCAGAAGAGCTTGGTTGGCTTAACCATAGCTTGTGAAAGTTGGTTAACAGCATAGCATATATCAGGTCATGTATTGACCAGATACATAAGCAACCCCACCAATTGTCGATAAACAGTGGCATCCACTACTTCTGCTGAAGTAGCATCCTCCTTCCTCCAACCTCCAGGAAGAGGAGTATCAACAGGCTTGTAGCCATGCATGTTGAACTTCTCCAGTATCTCCCGAGCATACTTACCCTGAGAAACAAATAGTCCATCACTTCGCTGCCAAATTTCCAATCCCAGGAAATAATGAAGGAGGCCCAAGTCCTTCATCTCAAACTCCTTAGCAAGATCATCCTTGCATGAAAGTATCAACAACTCATCACCTGTTAGAATCAAATCATCTACATAAAGTACAATGATAAGCAACTTACCCTCCACCACAATCTGGTATAGGTTAGGATCTGCCTCACTCTTGGAGAATCCAAGTCTGGTGAAATAGCTTTCTATCCGTGTGTACCAAGCACGTGGTGCTTGTTTCAACCCATACAGTGCTCTCTTGAGCATGCACACATGCGACTCGCTGCTGAAGATCTCGAAACCTTCGGTATGCTCTATGTACACCTCCTCCTCAATGATTCTGTTGAGGAACGTAGTCTTCACATCCATCTGATGAATGTGCCACCCCATCTGCGATGAGAGAGCAAGAATCATCCATATGGAAGAATACCTTGCGACAAGTGCAAAGGTCTCCTCATAATTGATCCCCTCTATCTGTGAAAAGCCTTGGGCAACAAATCTTGCCTTGTACTTCTCCACACTCCCGTCAGCTTCCTGCTTCACTTTGTAGATCCATCTCGAACCCACCACTAATTTCCCTTCCAGTCTTGGGACAATCTCCCATGCACTGTTTCTGACAATCGAATCATACTCTTCCACCATGGCATCTACCCATGCGGGATCCTCCACAGCTTCCTCGAAAGAGGATGGCTCAGTCACAACACATTTGCTCACAAGAGCCATGTATCTAGTGTACCGATCAGGTGACTGTCTCTATCTACGTAGAGTTGTAGGAGGTCCTACAACCTTCTCTGCATCTTGAGCCAGTCGCTCAGCTTCTGTAATGCGCTTTCGCCCTCTGATGGTTGGCGCTGCATGAGTGGTCTCTTCCACTCCATGAAATTCGTCCTGTGGCTGATCCACGTCCTGAAGCTCATCCTTAGGAACTAATAGCTCCTCATATGCATGCAAGTGTGGCTCCCTCTCAAGCGAACACTTCATGGCTTTCTCCTCCTGAAATTTTATATCCCGTCACACAACAGTCTTGTGACTGTCTGTCAAATACACACGATAGTTGTGGGGCATGTCAGTGTACCCCACAAATATCCCAACCTCTGCATTTGGCTCCAACTTCTTCCTGGCATCCTTCATCACATGCATGTAAACATTAGAACCAAAAATCCTCAAATGAGAAATATCAGGCCTCTTACCAGAATAAGCCTCCTCAGGTGTACTCATGCCAAGTATCCTGTGAGGACAACGGTTCTGCACATATACTACAGTATTGCATGATTCCACCCACAAGTGAAGGGGTAGGCCCTGATCATGCAACATCGCTTGTGCAGCACCCACGATCGTTCTGTTCTTCCACTCAGCAACCTCGTTCTACTGTGGGTTATGGGGAGCTATGAGCTCTCTTCGAATCCCTTCTACGCTGCAGAAGCCCTTGAACTCGCCAAAGATGTATTCACCACCATTGTCGCTCCTAAGAGCCTTCATCTTCTTCACCGATTCCTTCTCGACCAGTGCTTTGAACTCATAGAACTTTGAGTATGTCTCGCTCTTCTTCTGCATGAAGAAGATCTAGCACTTTCGAGAGAAATCATCAACAAAGATCACATAGTACCTGTGCTTTGCTATTGAAGCTACTGAGAAAGGTCCACACACGTCTGTGTGAATTCTCTCAAGGATCATTGTGGCACGGTTATCCTTCTCGTGAAAGGTGTCTTTCACAAATTTTTCCAAAGTACACCCCTTGCACTGATCTGACTGCGCAAGAGTGCCTTTAGGAAGCCCTGTAGTAATCTACTGCAGTATCTTCAAGGCTCCATGGTGAAGGTGGCCCAATCTCCTGTGCCACAGCTCGCCATCATCCTGGCTCACCAATCCTTCTTCCTCATATGCCATTCCTGCGCAACCATCTACATGCAACTGATAAAGGTTCCTGACTCGAACCCCTATCTTCCGGGTTTCTTCAGTTGTCTTACTGTGCAAGAAATCCTTTCCCTCATTGAAAACAACATCATATCCCTTGTCTTCTAACATCGCCACAGAGATAAGATTCTTCTTCAATCCTGGAACATGCATCACTTCCTTCAATATGAAGGGTTTACCAAACTCCCTCTCAAAGGAAATGGTATCGATACCGGTCGCACTGTATCTACCATCACCGCCCATCTCGATGTGCACTCCAAGATCTTTCTCCTCCGGATCAGAAAACAAATCTCAATCTCCTATCATGTGAAAAGACACACCACTGTCCAAGAACCATACCGATGCCATCACACTTGATACCAAGCATGCGATCAATGAAAAATCAAGCTCAAACTGTGAGGCTAAGGCCTCTCCCACTGCAGATCCAGCAGCTTGCTTATTTTTCTTCTTCTGCGGACAATTTGTGGCATAGTGTCCGTGCTGGTGATAGTGAAAGCACTTCACCTTAGACATGTCGTGCTTCTTTCCTTTCGCACCGGAATGAGAAGCTTTCTTGTTCTTCCCCTTCTTTGCTTTGGTAGCCAAAGCGCAATTTTCTTCATCAGGTGCCTTTGATGAAGATCCATCCCTGGTATTCTGCCTGATCTCCTCCTGCACAAGATCTGACCAAAGTCTCTCCCATCCTGGTAATTTCTCCCGACCATTGATAGAGTCCTGATAGGAATGCCAACTCTTCGGAAGACCAAGGAGAGCCAAGCTCACCAAGTCCTCATCATTGACAATCACCCCCACACTTCCCAGCTCATCCCTGCACTGAGTGAACTTCGTGAGATACTTGGGCATGCTGTCTCCCTTGTCACACTTGATGTTTCTAAGTTTATCCTTGAGCGCCAACTTCCTCTGATCACTCTTTCTTTGGAATAGATCTGTCAACGCTTTCCACATCAAGTATGGAGAAGCCTTTCCATGCAGGCTGGACACAATGTGATCCTTCACGCCCTCCAACAGAATCCTTCGACACTTTGCTGTCTTCTTTTGCCAAGCATCAACTTGAGCAGTATCAGTAGGCTTTGGGACCTCAGCCTCTATGAATTCCTTCAACCCATTATCATCTAACACCGCCTCCATCCTGTATTTCCATGCAATATAATTCGAGCTGCCCTCAAGAGCATACTCCAATCGCAATCCGTTGAAAGACATTTCAACTTTGACACCAAGTAAACACTGCTACAAATTCGAATTCCACCAGCTCAAAACTCAACTGCTTCTGATCTAAAATTTGTGAGAACAAAGTATTTCTCGTACAAAGATTGACTGTGTGGGCATTTACCGGATATCTCACCTTCCAAAGGAAGGATGAATCCAGAGGCTACCTGGCCCGATTACAGACTCTGCCTGAAGAAATAAAATGTAAAAACTTTATGAATAATAGATCTGATGATCAACAGCTCCGATACCATGTAGAAATTTTTAATAATATGACACTTATTCACAGATATTATCCCGATTATACACTATTGTGGAATACATGCATAATACATAACCTCCTCTACGTTGATCATCAATTTTGCAGAATTAAAAACAATGAAACATCAATCGCATGCACACATTAACACAGTATGTAACCCGGGGAAAGCATACAAATGAAAACCCCACACTGTCTGTATATTATAATGATTGAGAAAATGTAACAATACATAGTACAATACTCCTCACAAGTACTTGGTACTATCTCCACCTGTTACACACCAACTAGCTCAGATCTGATGCCTCAAATCTCCTCCACTGTTTGCCTACCTCCACTGCGCAATCCTGCATGAGAATAATGATGAATGGCTGAACCAAACTCGTATTTCCTTGGTTGAACCACAAAATCCTCATTGGAATTACTCAATCCATGCATGTGCAAAATCTCATGCACAACTATAGTCACAACCGATAGCAAACTCAACCTCTAACACCTGTCTCCACTGAACTGTCCATGCACTGAGTTAACTGATGTATTCTTTAGTTGCTTTATGAGTTAATAATTAGTGAATTAATTTAACAATCAATTCACATCACTCATCACTAGTGTATTCTGCAGTTAGACTAAATACAACTAGTTTAACCAAGTCAAACTGAACACAACTCCATCAACTCCTCAATCAACTCCACCAAAGTCAACCACATGAGTTCTAACTGAAGTCCACCATGCAATAGCTCAACTGATGCACAAGAAAAGCGTATTTCCTTCTGACAGCTGCATGTGCCACATCTGTAGCTCAAAATGAAGTGCTCCAAGAGGATAAGATAATGTTTATAGTCCAAATATTATTATGAGCTAATAATATTCGACTGTTCTATTTTTAGCCTAGCAGTCTAAAAATAGAAACCGCCCATATGTCTAAAAATAGAAGTCCATCTATTTTTACCAACGTGACCAATCATCCACAAATAGCATCCTGCAACTCATAGAACATGATCCATATGTCTAAAAATAGACTTTGCGCCAAAAATAGCCTGCGGGCCCACTTAGTGAAGGCGACTCCTTTCCACTAATCTCCATCATCTTGTTGCATTCTCAACACTTGGTCACCTTGGGGTTCTTTCTAGACCCTCCCTTCTCCAGCTCTCTCAGGCACTTTATGCCTATGGAAATCTCCTGAGGGTCCGTGTCGTGCTTCTCAGTGTCTTCCTCTTTGGTCTTAGGTGAAGGTGACTATGCGCCTTTGTCAGAGTCCCTCTCTATGCCACCTGTCTGTTTTCTGCCTCCTTTCGTGTCTATTCTGCCTGGGCCTTCTTAGTGGCCTTCTCTTTCCTCTTTTCGACCAGCTGTGCCATCTTCAGCTTGGCCTCCTCCTTCTTCTTCTGTGCCACGAACTTGCTTCCACCCACTGCCAAGTCCATGGTTGTGTACCACTCCGTAGGCAATTTATTAAGAACCACATCGATGGCGTCATCTGTGGCCAGGTACGTAAGTTGTACCACTTCTGTGCAAGGTCCTTCTCCGCCTTGATAGATACTTTAAGGAAATCGACTTTAAACTCGGCATAGCTCTGTAGGTTAGCGTATATTGTGGGCAGCAATCACGGCTTGCGATTGATGGCCATCCTGATATTGATTTCCATCAAGATCTAGAAGATCTTGCTGTCACGAAATCGCTCTGCGTCCTTGGTCGCGCACAGCGAAGCGTACTTTGCTACTTCAGGAAGGTCTGGCGCGATTGAAGGGAACTGGCTCTCCTCTAGTAGCTCCCATGCTACTAGCACAATTGGCAACAAGACCCACGTGTACAAGAATGTATTTCTTTTCTCTTGCACTTCGCGACAGTTCGCTAGGAACTCTCCATGAAGTTAGTTCGACCAGTTAAACTGGACTCCTTCCGCGCACTGCTATGCAAGTGCGACGACAGGCACTGACACCTCGTCGGCACAACACTTCTGCATCACCTTCCTAGCAAGGATATACATTGCTACCTTCATAGTGGGGTCACAGATGTTAGAGATAACATACCCACTCGGCTTCTTCACCAACTTGAATTTCTCCTTCATTAATTTTGCGAGTGCCTGCTCGCCACCCTTGCTACTAAAGATCATAGCTAGATTTTTGCCTGTATACGACAGGCACGTTATTCTGTGAATCAACATATCGGTGATGGGTAATGGCTCCTCCAGCCACAGACACTCAGTCTGCACCAAGAGCAACAGTCACTTGATGACCAAAACTATCACCGGGGTACCGTTATAGTGCGGCACCTAGAGCAGGTTCAACAATCCTGCCTTCTCTACCCCCTTGAGCCATCTCTGCAGCTCCAACGCTATCATTCTTGTATTTGTATCTATGATGCAGTGCATCAGCTGTTCGATTGCCAGGTGTGGGAAATTCTTGTGGTCTACCAAGTCCTAGTCTTCAAGCTTCAGTATTGGCACTCGACCCAAGTGCGGACCATCGAAAGTAACTTCATCTGGTAGCAGAGGGGTTTGCAGGGGAGTCTTACTCTCATCAATGTCCTTTTGGACCTTAGAATTAGGCTTGCGCAGAGGGACATTCTTCGACAACCATGTAATGGGGTTCGCACCCTCAGTTTCAACCTCCTCTACTTCAACCCCCACATCCTCATCATCCATCAGGATGTCTTCGATGTCCTCTCCTCTACCTCTAAGTTTATGGCCTTACCCTTGTCCTATGCAGTGGGCTTTGGGGGGTTTCGTCTTGGCGAGGTGCACACCGGCATGGTAGGCTGCTTGCCCTTCTTGTCCTTCATAGTCTCCTTGGTTGGGGTTGGTTTCAGTCTCACCGTTCTCGGGGATTTAGGGACCTTCGCCAATACTTTGGCCACTTCCAGGGTAGATACTTCTACTTATTTTTCCATTGCTTCTGCCACCTCTTCTACTACTTGTTGCGAATTGATAATTTCTGGGGGTGCGAACATGATCTTCTGCAAGAATTTATGTGTGTCCATCAATAAAGTTGGAAATACCCGAGAAGCTATTAGAAGCTCATATTGCTCACGATTCATAGGTGCCTGAGATCTCAACAACTCAATTATCAAAATGCCAAGTGTTTTTCATTGGGAAACTACTTGTAATTTATAGGGAATTTCGAATTCAAATCCGACCGTTCCTCCCAAAATCGGTTCATTAATGACAGATTGGCGGAAAATTTTCAAGGATCTAAGCCATAAATTTCATCTTAAATGCTGGGTGCCTGCTGCATTTGGTTGCACTTCTACCGTCTTTTCATGAACAGTGACTTTAACGGTCACTTTCTGGCTGACTTGTGTGAATTCTCCCTAGGTAGCACAGATCCCTCTGCGCTACCGCGGACCCAGTGAAACTTCCTTGCTTCGCACCACTCACCAATCGCACAGCTCCCCAACCCGAGCATTGTAGTTTATAGTCCCGTGCCTACCTTCAGCTGCTTGGAGCGCTAAGACTATGCTACCTTCATTTAGTCACATAGTCAGACTGCCGATGTATGGCTTCAAGTGACTGCCATTCACCTTTCCAGGGAATGGTTCTCCATTCAATTTGACCAGCTATACCACTTCCTCCATCGGTAATCTCCTTAATAACGTAGGGCTCTAACTAGTGCATCCTAAACTTCCCTAGAAATTTATCAAACTTACTATCATATAACAAAACCAGATCATTTACCTTAAATGTGCGCAACTTGATGTGTTGATCATTTCATGCCTTTTTGTGCTGTGCCTTTTGGACCTGTTGGTGAAATCCAGCTAAAAAGATTTCTTCCTCCAATTCATCCAACTAGGTGAGCCTCTCTTCTAGGGCTCCGCAATCCGTTGTACATGTGAGCACTGCTATGCATAGACTAGGCATGATATACTCCATAGGCATTATTGCTTCAACCCCATAGACAAGCCTGAAGGGGGTTTGTCCAGTCAACTTCTTGCATGTTGTTCGATAAGCCCATAATACTGTAGGTATGCGTAGGTCCCAATCATTTTGTTGAGCATTTTCAATGTTGGTCACCATGTTTTCGAGCACTTTGTTGAATGCCTCCACTATCCCGTTAGCCTGCGGGTGATAACACATGCTCTTTTGGTGGTATACGTGAAATTCCTCCATCAGCGCGCTGATCATCTCATTTAAGAAGTAGGTAGCACGATTACTCATCAAGATCTTTGGACATCCAAATCACGTCAATATGTGCTCAAAGAGGAACTTTGCAGTGGTCGCGCCTGTGCAATCCTTCACAAGCTGTGCCTCTGCCCCACGAGTCAAATACTCCGTCCCAGTGATAATATACCTTGCTCTTGTCTTTCGTTGTGGCTGAATAGGTCCCACAAAATCTATCTCCCACTTCTCAAAGGGTTGCAACACCATCTGTGGATTCAAATGAATCTCATCCCTTCACAATGTCCTGCCAGTCCTTTGACATGCATCACATGCCTTTCAATATGATTTTGAGTCCCGATGAAGGGTCAGCCACCACAACACTGCGCGTAGAATCTTCTGCGTAGTTGCTCTCCCTGCATAATGGCCTCCTGTGCTGCCCCCATGAGCGTCCGCAAGGATGCTGCTTCTTTCAAACTCAAGTACATATCATCACAATATCTCATAAGTCCCCATATTGTACAGATGCCCAGCAATGACAGAGAAATCTTCCACGTGCACCACTAATTCCTTCTTTTGCTGGATAGTGTATCCTTTCGGTGCAGTTCCTGTTGTTATTAAGTGTATTATATCCTCAAAATGACCATCTGCGATGCGCACTGCAAATAGCTGTGCATCAGGCAATATTTCTTCCAAGTTAGTAGGTTCCTCCCCTATTTCGATGCGTGACAAATGGTCTGGTCCCGAGTTCAATCATCCAGGCTTCACAACCACTTCAAAATCATACTCCTAGAACAATAAGAGCCACCTGTAGATTATCCCCCCAATACAGGCTTATTGACTAGGTACTTCAGCGCGGAGTGATCCGTATACATCTTGAAATGGCCTCCCAACAAGTAGTGCCTATACTTCTGGAGCGCATACACCATAACTAGCCCTTCGTGTTCAGTTGTGGAATAGTTATTCTCCGCTTTAGATAATCTTCAACTTGTGAACGCGATAGGATGGTCCAAGCCTTCTCCACCAGCCTATGTCAGTACTGCTCCCAACGCTATACATGACGCGTCGACATGTACATGAAACTATTTTTTCTAGTCCAGGAAGACTAGAATCGGCGTGGTGACCATCTTTTCTTTCAATATATCCAAGCTCTTCTTGCAGTCATCCTTCCAGTAGAATATGACATCCATCTTCAACAATTTCTCCATAAGCGATGTGATCTGGGTGTAGCCTTTGATAAACTTTCTGTAATATCCCGTATGTCCCAGAGTAGCGCACAGCTGTTTCACACTCCTCAGGGCTTCCAAGTTCAATATCACCGCTATCTTCATAGGACCTACCATCAGTCCCTATCTACAAATTACATGCCCCAACAGGTTCCCAATAGTAACAAAAAACAGACACTTATTGAGATTGAGCGCAATTTGGTATCTTTGATAGGTATCTAGCATCAGGTGCAAGCTTGCTACATGGAGATTAACTAGCCCAAATACAGTCCAATCATCAAAACATACCTCCAGGAACTTATGAATAAATTCCTTAAATTCCACAACAACCACATGCGAGAAGATCACAGGCGCATTCTTCAATCCAAACGACATTACAGTGTACTGAAAACAACCCCACTCAGTCATGAAGGTTGTCTTGCTCCTATCCTCCGGTGCGATTTTGATTTGGTGGTGCCTAGAGAACCCATTAGTGAAGGAATATGCTTCCTGGCCACCGAAATTGTCCAACACTTCATCAGTGAATGAAGTCAGGAAAGGATCATGCACACAAGCGTCATTCAGTTTTCTAAGATCCACGCATATCCTTATCTCATCCTTCTGCTTCTTCTCTTGCAACACCATTGGGCTTACCAAGTCAGATTCTTCCACAGGCTCGATGATATACCTACCACGAGTTTCTTGTCTAGCTCTAAGCGGACCTTCTCCTTATATTTCGGATTGAGACAGTAGGGTATTTGCTTAATCAGCTTCGCGTCGGGTTTCAATGTAATATTCATCATACCTAGGTCCCTGATTATCCCCTTCAGATCCATAGGGAATAAGTCTTGATATTCGCGGAGCAATTCAGCAAACTTATCCACCATCGCATCATCCCACTAGTCTCCAATCTTCGCGAATTTGGGTTCTGCCTCTGTACCAATGTTCACTTGTTTCATTTTCAACGGCACAGTTATATCAGGGTTCTCAATTACTGGTCCTTGAACCTCGCGGTGACCTTCTATTTCTGGAATGCTAATCTTCCACACATCCTTCTTCTCTTCTTCAACAATTACATTATAACATTCTAGTGCATGACTCAGCTTAGTAGCCCATTCAGGCTGAATTGGGTCTAAAGGATCCTACTGTATCCTAAAGGTTTTTGCTTTCACCTCTTGTAGCGCTTCATCAATACTGTCAAAACCGTCCTCAAAACTGAATGTCATCATGAATCCTTTGTGCAGGATATCCCATTCGCCTGTCCCATGGCGGAGCTTAGTTTCTATATACTGGTTCATCAGGACAATATCCAGGGTGTGACAGAACAAGTGCACCCATTTAGGTTGGCACTTTTCTCCATAAGCCTGGGTCCATTTGGCCAAATGCACGCGCAGATCATCCTACCTATCATACTTGTTTGTGATTCGTATTTTGGGCTTCCCAAATTGCATTCTCATCATCCTCCTACATTCGCGCCAATCATCAAAGCTTCCTTTATGCATACCCCACCATCTTGCAGTCGTAGCACGCAGTGCCCAGTCTAACGCCTGGAAGCGCTACGTTTCTGATACCTCCCTTTCGAATGCGTCCAAAACGATATCTACCTCATTTAGACCATCATAAGTAGGAAAATTTCTTACCTCAGACGACACATAGTGTAGTGATCGGGTCGTCATGTTGCAATTCAACGTAGTTACTTCATGTAACCGATTTTGCTAGCATTCTATTTCTTCATCAGAGTCCGAAGTGCAAGAACTATCATGATCCCATGTAATACGTCCATCTGCGGTGGGGTTCACCCAATCTTGGTCTCGTTCTGTTAGCTTATAGATACATTCCAGATCGTCATCACTCTCATAATTGCGGACTGGTTCAGTATAGTGCGATACTTTAGCATGATCAAAGGGTACTATTACGCATAGCGATTTCTTCTCAAAGATCATCTTTCTCTTCTTTAGATTAATTACCCCCTTCATATCAGTAGCCCAGTCAATTCCCAGGAGTGTAGGATAGGGATTGCTATCATCCACTATCTCTATTACTTCAAAGTTAGCCAGTGCACTCGCTCCCTTAATATCCATAGTCACCCCCTCCAGCCATGCCGTGGGGGTGATCTTCTACTGACTCACCATCCTTAGCTGAATTGGAGACCATTGCAGTGTAGGTCTCCCCATTCATTCCCAAGTCTACTTCGGTAGGACGTTCACGTTTGACCCCAGGTCCAAAATAAACTGATCCATTTCATACTCTCCTATCTGCACGGTCAGCCTCATCTCCCATCCCGTCCTTGTTTTATCCTTGCCAATATTTCATACTACGTGCGACTCACCTCGCACAGTTCCAGAGCATCTATTGATGAGTTCTTGTAACCCTTTCACAGCCTTACTATCGTGCAGTAACTTCATACAGGTCTCCAGGTTAGTTGTGAGCATAGAGGGGTCCATCTCCTGCTCAGGCTTATCCTTTCTTCTTAAAGTGGAGGCCTCAGCAAAGCCCTTCTTAGCTTCCATGAAGATTTCAAGCATGTACCCCAAATCTAACTCAGCCTCCTTCGCCGAAGCTTTGCAAACCCATGTACTGTCTTCTGGCTATTCCCCTTGTTATCTCCTGTCTCGATTCCACTTCTAAGCACTATCTTTACATTTGGATCCTCTTCGCGCGGCTCAGACCTCATCATATGCAGGTTCTAAGTCGATGGAGGTGGTAGTTCCCCTTTGTCACGTATCCTATCTATTAGCATAGGATATTCTTCCATTTCATTCTCAAACAGCATGCAATACTTGCACGACGGACACGTTGGATTAGTGAAATCACGGGCATAGTGTCTAGGTCCTCCGCAATTGTAGCAAATCAACTATCCTCGACCTCTGCCAGGGCCTCCTCCACCTTGGCCTCATATGCACCCCTAAAATCATGTCTGCGCCATCCCTGCACACTGGTCAAGGGGTAGTGTTTTGGTTTGAACCCTATAGGCGGGATTTCTATCCATCATCAATTCATAGCTCCTGCAAGTACGCTCATCATGTCCTATCGACCTACAAAAGTTGCAGAATAGTTGTTGCGGTCCCTGTACAAAGTTCTGTAGCAATTGAGAGTTAACTGTGGCATGTTTTCTGGCTACCTTACAGATAACACACCATAATGCAGGCCCCATGCTAGGTCTTGCTCGAGCTTCTGGCCTTAAAGGCATTTGTCCTCCTCCTACAATATAGTTCGCAAAGATCAGGCAATGATATTTTTCATGACCCTGACTCTTTCATTTCAGGAACCATACCTCATCGTGCACCTCTGTTTGAACCGTCTTGTCCTGCTTCAGACTTTGCATATCAAGGCATAGATTCTTTAGCTGCACATGGATCTACTGAACTCCTAGATTTGGATCTTGCATCAGAGTTTCATGTAGTCTCATGGCAATCTCCAAGGCCTCTGCCTAAGTGGTTATCTTCTGCTACATCAACGCACTCCTTACTTGTGGTAATAGCGAAGCCACAAACCACGCGCGATGCTATCCATATGTCAAATTCATGTTGGCTTCACGGATTGTACACTTAAACCTCTGATCTAGTTCCCAAGGCGTCTCTCCTAGTTGCATCACAATTTATTTGAATCCCACAATCGACTGCGCCTTATATTTAGGCCTACTAAACTCTATATTTAGTGATGCCTGGATGTATGCCACTCCAGCATTCAGGTTATCATTAGAGTACTTAATATACCAGGTTAGCGCACGATCTTACAGAGCACTAACCAACGTCACCTTCTTTATATGATCATTTGTAACACCTTGAGCTTCCCATACATCCCTCTCAATGAACTATAATTGGTCCGTGTCCTCATTTCCCAAGCCTTTGAAAAAAGGCAACTTCACTGTATTTTCCATACTGAACTGTAGTGGAGGTGGAGGTGGTACGGGTGAAGTTGGAGGTGATGGTGGTGAAGTTGGAGGTGGTGTGAGTGGAGGTTGTATTTGCGGGAATCCTTGTCTTATTAACTGAATAGCACTCTGCAGAGAAACCTTGGCTATCTCTTCCTCGTCACCTCATGGAGGAGAAATCAATGGACTATACTTAGGGCCCTTTTTTACTTCATTCTTGTAATTTTTTCCGCTTCGCGTATTTCCAAACATCAAGGTAGCTACATAACCCGTTTTTCACACAATAGCATTTTAATCTAGGTATTCAAAGATTTTACGTACTTACCTCGTGGTCCTTCGAAAAAGCGTTGCTCCGCCTCGCTGTAGCTTACTGAGGTGTTGACTGGGAATTCAGTCACAAATCCTCCTATGATGCGATCAAGCCAATGATTGACATTGCGAGTGATCTTGTCATTAGATGCTTCCAATTTCTGTATTAGATATGGGGTCCACACAATAGGATTGTCAAGTTTCCACCTTCCTTTGCTATCTGCTAACTTCGCGATCCACTCGTATAGCTCAATAGGGAAGGAGCAGAAAAAGGTCTTGTGGATATTTGTATACAGGTATCTGTCCAACCATTGTTCCTTTTTAGTCGCGGGTTCCTATTCTCTTATGCTGTGAATTCGTGGATCTTTCTATCCAACCAATCTCCAATCTCCTTCTTAGTTGGATTCTAGTGATACGACATCACACATCTCTTATGCAGATTTTGGTCCCAGCCATGAAACCATTTGTTGGCTTGAGGGGGCCTGACCCAGGTTCAACGTTAAATAGCCAAACAAATCCCTACACTACTGGCCCTTTTGGCATAAGCCCACAGAGCGCAGACCGAAGTCTCACACAAAGTAGTATGGGGGGATGTTGGAACCAAGTTTCCACACCCTGAGATGGTTGTGATGTCGTTTAACTCCCTCTATTCCTGCCTTCACACATGTTGCTTTGCTCTAGGGCTTGCAAGATGAGCCCTTTATTCTGTCCTTATGTACCACCGCGAAAGGGTACGATCGACCTTCGCGCAGCCCTAACCTACTGCTAAGGTACTTTTGCACTGCTATGGCAGTGTGCCGTGCAAATTCCCCAATTAGTCTAAGTGATTTTATGATCTCATCAAATACTTAAAGTTAACACTGCATAAGCAGATATTCATAATTACATTTAATTATTCAATGTAATTGCATTCATTCACGATCATATAAGCATAATAGAGGAAATTCATACATAAAATATCCAAAAACATCAACAGAACAAAGGCATAGAAATTGCAGAATATCTCCTTTTATTAATATCTTCCAAGTGTTACAACCTTTGTCCGCCCTGTGCACATAGCTGCAAGGGTCCGCGCACTCAGCTGTGGACTTGAACCCTAGGCATCTACGCACTCAGCTACAAGCCTCTACCTACTCTACAACCCAAGACTTAGACTTCTTGCTTCCAAGCTATGACTCTGTTACATCGTGTTTCATTCTATATCTCCCTAAACTAATTAAAGCTTATCTCTTTTTATACAATCCCATGGTCTGCGGACCATGGGTAGATCTCTTACAACCGACTTTACTTTACAAAACTAAGGGTGGACTACCCTTTATGACACATAACACCTTCATTCTCCGCGACCATAAAATGCGGAGTCTTTAGAATTATATTACAAAAATTGACTTAAACATGGGCTTTTAGCCCCAAAACTGTCCTTGGGGGATCTCGCTCCCAACAACACCATTACTATTTTTAAACAGTAGATAAAAAATAACCATGTGCTATAAGAAAAAAAAAAACCATCACACATAAGCAACACAGATGAACACCAGGATTTAAGGTGGAAACCCAATGTGGGAAAAAACCACTCGATGTTGTCATCTCTATCTTCTTTTTAATATAAAAAAAATCTTTTTACAATCTTGTACTAGTGAAAAATCATATCAATACACAGGCACCTACCTATAAAAGGCTATCGCCTTCGTTCGTTCTCCAGTTCCTACTGGAAGGGATCTCCAACCCCTTGGTTCTTGTATTGGCATAAAATTGTACCAGTACACAGGCACCAACTTGCAGAAGGCTAAAACCTTCACTCATTCTCCAGCTACTACTGGAAGGGATCTCCAGCCCCCTAGTCTAATTACCAGCCACTATTGGTAGGAAGCTTCAACTTCCTCACTTAAGTCTCCAACCCTCAACAACCTCTATGGACCACGTTTCATAAATTTTCACACTGGATCCATCAGCTACAACACATCATAACTTGTAGGCCATGTTTCATCAAATTTTCAGACTGGACCCATTATTGACACTTAAGCTCAATATCAATAATCAAAATGTAACTCTTCATTGTAACACAATCATCAATTTCTGACACAATTGAATCAACCAATCACTGAAACCCAACCATCAATCTCTAGCACAACTTAATCAACCATTCACTGAAACCCAATCATCAATTTCTGATACAACTGAATCAACCATTCACTGAAACCCAATCATCAATTTCTGACACAACTAAATTAACCATTCACTGAAACCCAATCATCAATTTTTGACACAACTGAATCAACCATTCACTAAAAACCCAATCAACTTACACTTAATCAAAACTCAACCAATCAACTACAACAATAATATCACTATAACCACTACACAAAACTGAACCCATAATACTGCATCAACACATAGAATCAACTATAGCCCCGATCATTCAAATGCCAAAATGTATACGCTACTTCACTTAAGGCAACACATGTGCATATGCCCTTTTCTATAGAGAAACCCGTGTACATATCTTAGAATAATGAAAACTGAAAACTTGACTACTGCAATTCTGAAAAGAACACTGAACCATACTTAGATCTACTGCAATACTCTAAACCAATCACAGAACTGTCTCTGATATTCAATCACAATCAACAAGTAACCTTAGCATTCTTCAATCAATCCATAACCAAATTTAACTTCATCATTCAATCATTTCTACTTCAGACATTATCACTTAAACCATATCGATGATGAGGACATCATTGACAAAAAACAAAGTAGCAACAATGATCAGATTGATCAGTCATTTATGAAAAAAAACCCTTACTTTGTATACATGACTTTGAAAAAGATAACCCGCGTGTATATGCGTTTTTCTCGAGACCAACGAGCATATAGATCTACAAAGTTTGACCCAACATTGTGCAGCTCTTCAGAACTTCAGAAAAACTAGATCATAATATTCAGAGATAAAAACATGTGTCAGTACTTAGATCTAGTCAATCCATGAGCAGATCATACATTGAAAAAGTCATTTTAGGTCTCATCATCCTGATCCATAATTGTATTCATTAGTGCATAATTATTTCAGATCTATTGGATCTCATCCACCATCAAACTCTTAGGTGCATACTTAGTTTAGACTAAGAAAAACATTATAAACCCATAACATGCATATTTTCCATCACTTGCACCATTAGCACTTTGATCTTCACTTCTTTATATAGTTTATCCCTTATCCAATACGACGAGTCAAAACTACATTAATGCCGGTGGTAATATTTGACGAGATCAATATCCATTGTCACGCTTATTACTATGGGTACCATGGTAAGAACCCCTGGTATTTAGAATACCATGGTGCAAAAATCCATGTGCTACTTTGCTTCACTAAACTCACGTATATATGCAACTTGGCTTAACAGAACCCGCGTATAGTTCTTGAACTTCCAACTTTATCATTCCTCTGAACTGATTCCTCTGAACTACCATGCATTATGTCACATCTATAAACACATCCTGTTTATACATTTAACAAGTAGATTTTCATCAAGAGACAGCTTATAAAGTAGGATTCCATTCATAAAATAGGTTGTCATCAAGGAAAACTCATCAGATAGATTTTTATCAAGGACAACACCTAATTCATAATGCCAACAACCTCCCCATATCAAACTTCTAATTCTGATCTATAAACCTTTGACCCATCCTTATGGTATTTAGTTCCATCATTCTGTCACCTCTGAACTGACATGTGGATTCATCTAGTTACCATATACTTGTTTTGTTACAAGTGAGTTGCCATCAAGGACAACACATGCATCATAATTCCAACAAGAGTTACTATGGTATGATTCAACTCCCCATGTATAGCTAAGGAAGTGAAGCCGACAAGACAAGACCAGTCTGACCTCTCTTAGAGACTACAAATCCTTTAGGAGCCAACCAACCCTTGAGACAAATTGATGTTTTGTTGAACTAGACCCGCATTCACACCTGTGAAAATCACTCCATGCAACTAAAACCCTCCAATTGCATGCAAAATAAGGCATCCATGTGATTGCAGCCTTTGTTAGGTAGGTTTGTGCCAATGACCCTCAATTCTAAGCCACTTTTTCAGGGCTAGGACTCAGGCCTCTACCCTTAACTTCATGAAACTTCTAGAAATGATAAATAACAATGAAATAAGGATACTAATGCAAACACTTGAGAAATGGCTTGACCTGACCCCTACCATCCATGATAGGCATTCCTTCAAACATCTTACAAAAATGCAATGTACAAGTCATAATTACACATCTGAGCATATGGGTTTCATACTTATCTGAGAATAGTCAAGAAGGACTGATCCCTTTCCATAATAGTTTCAAGATCATCTATTAGGTCATACATTCATTAACATTTCATCTACTAATCAAAACATGATGAAAGCCATTACTCAAGTTTGACATAAACCGTGCTTTTAACCAACATATAACTTGCAGAATAATAATGATAGAACAACCATTAAGATCACGTAATAAAAAGTACATTTATCCATAAAATAAAAGAGGAAATGAACTCTTATTAAAATTGCTTATTTTTTAGTCGCTTGGGAGGTACTTCGATCTCTAGGGTTCACGGTTCAGAGGGGAAAACGCCACAAGAGTCACTTGTGGGCTTGGAACCCAAGCTTGGTGTTTTGCACCCATCATGATTTGGGCCAAAACCATGGACACATTTTGACATGTAATGGATGAGGATCATAGCTCTTATTGAGACAAATCTGACACAATGAAAATCATCTAATTCCAAGTTGTAGAAATGGAGTGATGAATTTTTAAGTTTAGAAGTGGATTTCCACAAGAATAATTATGGTCGACATGATGATAATAAGCCATGTGACAGCTTTTCAAGCCCTATTTTGATGTTTGTGGAATCCCTTGTGTATGATATAAATACAAGGTGATGTTAGTGTCATTTCTCACATCCAAAGTGAGCAACACATCACAAGAGTAGCTCGTTGAAGGAGAAAGATAATTATGACTTGACCGCAGGCATAAGGAGGGAAAGCAGTGTGGGAAAGGAAGGTTGTGAGGTCTTATTTTGGTGACTAAATTGTAGAGCAGGAGGGTCGAGGAGGATAAAGTAAGTATGAAGGGTTTAAGGGCTTGTTTGAGGGTGGACTATCCCTAAAATAGGCTACCACAGGCCTGTGAAATAATCTGAAGCAAGCCATACTGAATTTAGGAGGCGCCAAGGACAGTGTGAGGGCTAGAACATCCCAAAATTACAGTGAAGTGGCATGGCCTAATAATGAAGGAAATCCATAGTCTTAAGGAGTGATAGTGAAAAAAAAATAAGGGCTGAAGTGACTATGTTTTTGGCCGAGGTTGAATGCAAAGAAACAAACCTTAAACATTGAGCTAAAGGTATGTGCTTTGGTGCATTCTTATAGGTGTTGGATATGTGTTTTTGTACCAATTTGTCTAGAAGCCTGTGGGAGCCATTTGGAGGAATTTTTGTGATGGTTGAAAGTCCCTCTTAGGAGCATATCTTGCAGTGAAACGTTGGGAGCCATTGGACTGGTGGAGGGCAGCATGTTGGATACCCAAAGTATCCTATGACTAGCAGTCCTAAAGGATGTGTGACAACTGAAGTGTGGGTGAAGTTATTGAGCCTGTGTATCTCTTTGATAGATGAAAGATGCTGCTAGATGAAACATTGGAGCTTGGGTATTGTCCATCTTAGAAGAGTAGATTGGATCAATCCATTTTCATTGTAGTAAAAGAAACTTGCAGCAGCGATAGGTGGAAACCATCCTGGAGACTCTATGTGTTGTCCTTTAATGGACTAAGGGGTAGCTAGAGAGAATAACAAGAGTGAAGGGCTGGCAAGCCAAGATACAACATAGATTTTGCAACATGATTGTCATTGTATAATTTATTCCATAGACTGTTGTACTATTTAGATTGGTTTAATATAAAGAAGATTGGGATGTACATTATTGTACAATATTTTGTTAACAATTATGTATACTTATGCATATGTGATTCACTACTTTATATTTTTCCACTAGGCAAAGTAGTTATGTTGAGATTCTTGGTTTGGTAGCATCACATATTCTAAGATTCTATCCTAGACCCAAGATCATGGAAATGCAACAAACATATGCAAAGTGAAATCAGGTTAGGGACTTCTCCATACCACTCAACCATAGATTGGGCAGAACCAAATATCTCTTTCAACCAATCACCCTTGTGCCATATTCCAAGCATGAATATGGTATCTCATGAAATAAACAAAAAAAACCAAACCAGGGCTTCGAGAGGAAAAACCACCTCAACCCTCAACCAATGATTCCACCTCATGATTGGACATGACTAACCATCACTAAATCGATCTCTACGTAAGTTGTCCAAGGCTCCAAAGCATTTGTTCCAACCAAGGCTTCTAAGAGTAATAACTCAACCCAGAGCTATTGCCAGGCTCTAGAGGATTTGTCCAACCAGGGCTTTTAGGACTAGTAACTCAACCCACCAAAGGCTTCCAGATCATTTTTCCAACCAAGGCTTCGAGGACTAGTAACTCAACCCAAGTTGTTATAGGGATTCCAGGAAATAGTAACTCAACCCACAACCATAAAGAACATGAGTACCAACCAAAAAATAAAGGTAAACTCAAAACACCATGGCTATCCAGGAAATTGAAAGGCTAGGAAAAAACACTATCAAGCCAGGAAACCCTCCATGCCAATGACATATCATAACCAAGAAACCACATGCATGTGCCATCCATGCCAAAACTAGCAAGGAAATCATATATGAAGCTTGGTACCTGCAGCAAAACCCATTGTAGCTACTAACCTTGCTATCCTCCTGTGATTTCCTTATTTTCCTTTGCCTTATGTTATGAAACCAACTCACAAAAATATAGAAAAGATAGATCAATGCCTTAGAAATAAGCCTCTTCGAGGGGGCAACCTCCTTTACATTACATAAAGGAACAATTCTTGGATGACACAAATGACAAGACCTCCTTCTATATATAGGAGTCTAAGGGGTCATAATATAATCAGAGCCGACATAACAATAATAATGTAAGGGCACAATAATAACAATAGTGGGATTCTATGGGGCACAATAATAACAATATGGGGACTACATGGGCACAACAATATAATAAGGGGGTTGTACTAATAACAATAAGGGTTACACTAGTAGTATAGGGGCCTAACATGCCTCTCTCCTTCAAAAAGTGTTGTCCTCAATGCTTGAGTAGTTCTTGATGCTTTTGTATAAAATTCTTGTCCTCCCATGTGGAATCTTTAGCGGGTAAGTTCTCCGACTTGATGAGATACTCATAAATTGATCAATTTCGTAGCTGTCGGGTTCTTGTTTCTGTGATTGCTCCAGACTCCAATATGATTTTTCCTTCCTCACAAAGTTCTGGAAATATTGTTTTAACTGGGATCTTCTGCAACTTTTGAATGTGTGGCCACACTTCTTCGTCCTTCTTCCATTCATCCCTTGCTTCATTTATCCAATCTGGTTGGATAATAGAAATGGCACAACACAATGCTTCCACATCCTCATCCTTTCTTGAGAGTGCATCTGCCACAACATTTTGCTTCCCTTTTTTGTAGATGATTTCAAAGTCATAACCCAAAATCTTTGTGATCCATTTTTGTTTCTCTTCAGAGGATAATCATTGTTCTAAAAAGTATTTAAGACTATCATGATCTGTTTTTACCTTGAAGTGTCTTCCCATTAGGTAGGGTCGCCATTTCTTAAGTGCATGTAGTATTGCCAACATTTCCTTCTCATAAATAGCTTTATGTAGTTACTTTCCTTTGATTTGACGTCTTTAAAAAGAAATGGGTCTTTCATCTTGCACTAAAATAGCGCCAATTCCATTTCTTGAAGCATCACATTCCACAATAAAGGTTTTTGTGAAGTTCGACGTAGCTAAGACCGGTGCTTGGCACATTTCCTCTTTAAGATGTTAAAAGGCCTTTGTTGCTTTTGGAGTCCAGGAAAATTCATCTTTCTTCAATAATGTTGTTAGTGGTGCTGCTATTCTCCCATAATTCTTAACAAACTTGTGATAATACCCTGTCAACTAGAGAAATCCTCGCAGATGCTTTATGGATGTGGGGATTTTCCATTCCTTAATGGCTTTAACTTTTCTAGGGTCTACCTTAACACCTTCATGAGATACAATATGACCCAGATATTCCACCTCTTGTACTCCAAATAAAGATTTGGAGCTTTTTGCATATAATTGTTTCTCCTCCAATAGTTTGAGCACCCTCTCAACATGTTGAACATGATCCTTCCAAGACTTGCTGTAGATTAGTATATCATCAAAAAATACTAGCACAAATTTTCTAAGGAAGGGTTTGAAAATGGAATTCATGAAACCTTGAAATGTAGAAGGTGCATTGGTAAGGCCAAAAGGTATGACTAAAAATGCATAATGACCCTCATGAGTTCTAAATGTTGTTTTCCGAATGTCTTTAGTCTTCATTCTAATTTGATGATATCCTGAACGAAGATCCAACTTGGTGAAGTAAATTGATCCATGAAATTCATCCAATAATTCATCAATGACAGGAATGGGAAATTTATCTTTAATAGTGAGCTTTTTTAGCTACCTATAATCGAGACACATGCACCATGACCCATCCTTCTTGTGCATCAATACTATTGGAGCAGAGAAAGAACTTTGATTAGGTTGAATTATACCAGCCTCCAACCATACATTCAATTTCACTCTTTTGGGCATAGGGATATCTGTAAGGCCTGATGTTTGGAGGAACACTTCCTAGAGTGAAATGAATAGAATGATCATGATCACGAATAGGTGGGAGGCCTTTGGGAGTCTCCAATACCTTGGAATGCTTGTCCAAGGCTTTTTGGAGATCTGGAGAAATAGATGATTTCGATGTGGGAACCTCTAGCGAACATAATTGTGCAATTAAGACTCGTTTTTATTTCTTTAGAATCTTTTTTAGTATATTAGAGATGATTATCTTTCCCGGTTTCCCTCTGATAGCCCTTAATTCAACTTCCTTTCCTTCTGAAGAAAATTTCATGAAAAGTTCTTGAAAATTAAAAGCTACTGTACCCAACGATTGTAGTTATTGGACTCCTAGTACAACATCAACACCACCCATTGGAATGGAAAGCATTGGGCTATTCAATGCATATTCTCCCATGTATAACTTGATATTATGGCACTTTCTAGAGAAATTTATGGTTCCTCCACTTGCAACCATCACTTGACACTCTGGTGTTGGATATAGGAAGCAATTTAATTCCTTGGCTATCTTACAATGAATAAAATAATTCGTACTGCCCAAATCAATCAACAGTATTACCTTTTTCTTCTTGATATGTACTTTTATCTTGATAGTTTGAGGAGTGGTAATTCCGGCCAATACATTACAAGATATGGTTGGATTCATTTCTTCTTTCTCGATGTGATCTTTCACTTCTTGAACCTTTTTCTTCTTGATATGTCTTTCTATCTTGAGATTTTGAGGAGTGGTAATTCTTTCCAATGCTTTACAAGATATGTTTGGATTCATTTCTTCTTTCTCTCGGGTTGGTTCCTTGTGTACACCCTCTTCTTTTGATTTTTGTTGATACTTTTCTTCCTCCTCTTCACAATCTATGTAAAATAATTTCTTCTCAGCACACTTATGACCTTTAGTGTATTTGCTATCACAAATGTAACAAAGCCCTTTTTCTCTTTTTTCTTCCAATTGTTGTCATGTAAACCTTGTAGATTGTGGAAGGCTAGAAGAAAAAACACTTCGATATTTATAGTTGTGAGTGGTAGGATTCCTTGTTTCCATAATTTCGCTTTCAATTTTTCTTGCCAACCTGAATGCCTTCTCTAATGATTCAGGTTCCCAAAGACGAACTTCATGTTGAATGTTATCCTTTAAAGTCCCTACGAAGACATCAATCCTTTTCTTCTCTAGAATATCATTTACTCTTATATTCAATTTTTTGAAATCCTCAATGTGCTCTGCCATTGAACCCTTTTGTTTGAGATTTATCGATTGGCTAAAGAAGGTGTTACTCTTTGTATCCTCATAATGTGCTATCATTTCTTCCGTGAAAATTGACCAAGTGACAAGTGCTTTATGAGAACACAACTCTTTATACCATAAAAAATGATCCGGTTCTAAATATAAAGATGCAATACGTACCTTTTGTAACAGTTGCACCTCATGTAGATCAAAATATTGCTCCATCTGTAGTATCCAATTTACTGGATCCTTGCCATTAAACTTCCTCATCTTGCATTTTCTTGATTTTAGGAGCTCGATCTTGAAATGACTGTAACTCTGTAATTCCAGATGTTCTAGTTTTCAATTCATGCCCTGCAGTAGCTCTCTGCGTCCTCTTTCCAATGCCACCAATCTAATTGAAATTGGATTCTCCAGGAAAGAGTTATGCACAATCTCTCAAGATGACCTGATTATATACCCTTTTAGAAGAGCGAACTTCTATGAAGTTCCAAGTGTCGATGTTTTAACCTTCAGATCTAAAAAATATAAAATTAAAACTACAGTCCGTCCTCTTTGTGTAACTTATTACGAAATTCAATCTGATACTCAGAGAGAAAGGTATGATGATTTTCCCAAGCTCACTTGTTTACGATGTAATCAAGAGTTTGTGAAAACCCTAACTTCCTCAGATCATATATCTAAGAGTGTAGTGAGACAAGATCTGAAATTCGGACTCGAGGTTCAGACCGCTTTCTTCTCAAATGGGATTTTTTTTAGCTTTTGAAACTTTGTAGCGAATATTTTATAGTGAAACTTCCATAATGACCTGTTTTAGATGAAATTCTGGAGCTTGAAAAAACCCTAACTTCCTCAGATCATATCTCTGAAACTATAGTGAGACAAGATCTTATATTTGGACCCAACATTCAGTGAGATTTTGAATCAAATGGGTTTTTTTTTAGCTTCTGAAACGTCATAGACAAAAATTTATAGCGAACATGCTACGATGACCTATTTGGAGCAGTGAAACCCTAGAATCCAAAGCTCTGATACCAAATGTTATGAAACCAGATCACAAAAAGATAGAAAAGATAGATCATCACCTTAGAAATAAGCCTCTTGGATGGGGCAACCTCCTTTACATTACACAAATGAACATTTCTTGGATGATACAAATGACAAGACCTCCTTCTATATATAGGAGTCTAAGGGGTCATAATATAATAAGGGCCGACATAACAATAATAATGTAAGGGCACAATAATAATAATAGTGGGCTTCTATGGGGCAGAATAATAACAATATGGGGACTACATGGGCACAAAAATATAATAAGGGGGTTTTACTATTAACAATAGGGGTTACACTAGTATTATAGGGACCTAACACCTTCTTTATCCAAATCCCAAGTATATTTCACACTCCTCCAAGTGTGCTCCAAGAAAACTCTAACTATTGAAGAGTATGAGAGAGAGGATAAAAGAGAGAGAGAGAGAGAGAGAGGGAGAGAGATCCAAGCTAAAATTGGAAAAGAAGCCATGAACTGATCCTTAGAATCCTTTTTATTAATGAGGCCTGTATTTTCTTCATTTTCCATTATTTTCCTTCAATTTCCTCCTCACATGCAACTTGTGACATTTCACATTCCTTTTCTCCTATTTTCGATTATTTTCATAAATAAAATGCTAATAAATGCCACTTTGCCTTTCCAAATACTTTGCCATTTCCTTTGCCAATTTCCATAGCCATTAATTAATGACAAATTATCCTCGTCACTTATGTTTTTTCCCAACATTCAACTTGGAATACTTGTCCCATGACCTTGGTTATTATTTTTCCTTTATTAATTTTATTACATGGATTTTGTTACTAGGGTTGTTACAAAATGGCATGGACTATAGTACCAACATGGCGTTCAGGTGGCCAACAAGTTTCACACAAGATATTAGGTATTATGGATGATGAGATATCAAAATTTTAGGTATTGTAGATGTAGGGATGCCAAACTAATATCCCATTGGAACATTGTTGATTCATTTATGAAAAGAAGAGATCTCAATTACCAAATATTTGTACTTTATTTCAAAATAAAGATAAAGGACATACAATAGAAAAACTAGGCCAAAATAATATAAATTATCTCTAAAATACTCAAGGTTGAAGGTCCCCTTGTATTTCTCTCAAAACATGGGGCTAGTATTGGTTATGTATCCATTCACAATCTCCTAGGGACCCCACCTAATGTCTAGTTACACTCCACAAAATTATGATCTCGAACTTTGGGATGAGGCACGCATATACAAACTTTGATGCATTAGTTTTTAAATAAAACTATGAAATAGAGAATCTCCTAAATGTGGGGAATTTTTAGATCTCATTTTTAATATTGACATATTTTCATTCTATTATTAATAAATTCAGTATCATTCCCAACCACTCACTTGCAATCTATTAACAAATTCCTTCCCCAAAACATACCTAATATTTTCTTTATTCTATTAATAAATTAAATGTCTTTCCCTAATACTCACAAATGATCCATTAATGCTCATTTCTTATCATCTGTGCTCTTCCTCCAATCAATTTAACAACTTCACTATGAATACCAAATGCAACAATGAGGATATTCGAAAAAATTTGAGCTCATCACCACTTAATTATAAAATAAATTTATCAACCTTTTCCTTTGTCCTTTTACAATAACCATATACACATATCAATTCCCTCCTTATCATAAAATCCTTTGGATGGAAGATAATTTCTTCACCCCTAAAATTGAATTTTGTGGGTGAAGTTGCAAATTGAATTGCATATAAATAGTTGATGAAGCACTACTACTCTTGCAAAGGGTCAATCTTAAAATCTTTGGATGGAAGACAATGTATTCACCCATAATATTGACTTTTCTGGGTGAAGTTGCAAATTGAATTGCATTTAAATGGTTGATTAAGCACTACTACTCTTATATAGAGTCTATCATAAAACATTTGGATGGAAGACAATGCATTCACCCTAAAATTGGCTTTTGTGGGTGAAGTTGCAAATTGAATTGCATATAAATGGTTGATGAAGACACGGGGGCTTCACTGTGGGAGAAATACCATACCACGTGGGTTCATAGTGGGGGTATTTATTGAGGAAAAAATGGCATAATATATTAGGGGATATATAGGGGGTAAAGGGTTTTTATATTGGCAAAATGCAAAAAGGAGCTCAAAGTTAATGAAATAATATAAAGGGTATACAAAATGTTAGTGAAAAAATGGATACCTACAATATCTAGTGGAAGTAGGGGATTTTTAAATTGGGAAGGTGTATTGGGTTCATATTGGTAGGGGGTTAAATAATGTGATTTTTAGGGGTATTTTCCAATATGTAGTCAAATTAAGGGTATTGTTTAATATGCCACGAATGCACGTGATAGGTCATCGGTTCATTGAGTCAAGCCCCCATGGATGAAGAACTACTACTATTGCAAACGATTAATCATAAAACCTTTGGATGGAAGACAATGTCTTCACCCCTAAAATTGACTTTTGTGGGTGAAATTGCAAATTCAATTTCATATAAATGGTTGATGAAGCACTACTACTCTTGAAAAGGGTGAATTATAAGAAAGATGATGTTGGTTTTCAACAAAGATTTGATGCTCTTTGAAACACATTAGGAATTCATAGATATCTATACACTGGTTGGTAAGCTAGGCATGGAAAATAAGGTCATAAGTACTCTACAATTTTGTTGTGTATGCCATTTTTTTTTAAAGGGAATAATGGACAACATCATTTCTTTGGTTTTGGCACTTTTCAAGAAACAATTCATGACAGTTATGTCACCATTCAACATAATATGATAATATTTCATTGACAACAAAAAAAAATGTTCACAGAAAATGTAATCATATTCTTTTGGAAATGGAAATATTGCATGAAATGAGATAAACGTGATGGCTGGTTCCATAGTGGCATGAAATAATATTGAAAATCCCAATTATAAAATGGAAAAAATGATGGAGGCTTTAGTGATAGGATGTCATTGCTTTGGAAACCTCAAAATAATAAGAGAACACATTATCAAGCTATGAATATCCTAAGTATTGTGTAGATTTGATCGAAGATGAGAGTTTTGATCCAATTACATTGAAATCAAGATTGTATATCTCTATAACATCCCTAATCCTAGGTTTTGGTACTAATGATATGTAAAGAAAAAATTTAAGAGATAAATTTCACCCATGGACTAGTTTTCTATTTTTCCCCATAAAAGGGATTTTATAATTTCCATTTTTTCTCTAAAATGATTTGCCCAGATTCTATAGGATATAAGTATTTTACTTCAAAAATCACTAAAATTTTATAAAACCATATAAAATCCTTAACAATTTGAATATTTTTACAAAAAATATTAAATATTTTATGCTTTTCCTTTTAAGAATAAGTAAGATTTGTCACAGTTTCTACACTTTAAGATAAATATGGATCCTTAAGATTCTCCTTCACTATACATACAGGTGAAAACAAAAAGAACATCTACATAAGCAATAAAATGCAAGGAGATAAAATCCACCATTGTACCTTGTATATTCCACAACATATGTGTGTATGCGTATGTGTGCTCGCGCTCACGTGCACAAAAATACATAGATAAAAGAGTATCCTTCACATTGTATCAATATGTCTGAAGTATTAGAATGTTAAACATAAGAAATTATATTTAAATAATGTTTCAATTTAAGTCTTGAAAACATCTAAAATTAGTGAGCATTGTTGCAACAAGAATGAATCATTTGACAATTCATTGAGTTTATGTGCATTAATTTGATTCTTGAGTAACTTGTAGAGAATAATTCAAATTGTTGTTTGAAGCTAAATCCCAAATGTATTCTAAATGGTTCAATAAACCAACATGGAAATTGTCTAACATGCAAAACGCTCATTCGATAATAAAATTTTGGAAATAAAATATTAGGGTTGATGAGGTATTACTTGTATTGATTTGATTTCTTGTATAACTTAGAACATATTTAAAGCAAAACATTTCCAAAATTTAGCATTAGTGTTTGTATTATCAATCAAGAAAGCCCTCAATGACAAGAAGTTATCTCAACGATAGATCAGGAAAATTCAAAATTAATTAATATTAAATGTATTGCCTTAGTTTATTTTTATGTTTACATTAGATCCATTAGGTTCAAACTTTTATTAAGTGAGCATGTAAAAAAATGGTTTGCAAAGAAAAGATCAAATCTTAAACTAGAATTGTAATGTTAATTTATAAGACTTTCAAGTTTTGAAACATGGTTCCAAATAATTTAATCTAATGAATCCCTAGGTTGCATATAAAACAAAGTAAAAGAACATTTTGATTTTTTTTAAGAGTGAGAAAGAAAATAAAGAAGATCGGTGCATAACTTCCATTTGGATTATAAATTGTTGGTGGAAAATGAAGAGTAAGCCCCTTCACATGTCGACCCTCTTGGTCCAGACTCATATTTTTAGAAAAGAGCATTATAATTGACAACCTCCATTGTTGCATAGATGAAATAGTCCATTGTTGCATAGATGAAATAGTCTACCTCATGTTTATATGGAAGCTATTGAAATTAGAGCAGGTCATGCAAAATCATGCACAGGAGACACTGTTGAAAAACCCTTCTCCTTGATGTAGAAGAACCACGTCTCATTAGAGGAAGGAAATCTAATAAATAAAAGTGAGAACGTGAACTTTTATTTGTAACGATATAAGGATGGAACATAGAGTAACTCATGTTGTGAGTCACTTCAAAGCCAGTTATGATGATGTTATGAGTAACATAGAGAGGTAGTGAGAGTCGTTTCATTACTTAAGTGTGAGGACAAATGTATGGGATAACAATGATTTCTATGGTGAGGTAATGATGAGGGTATGCAGTGAGGTATGAGTGTATAAGTAGAGTAGTAATGGATAGGTATGGTTAGTATGAGAATATCAAGATATGTACTTTATTGAAGTTTTAAATCAGAATTTGAATTTTGGGGTTAATGATAGGCACCAAAATTTAATAAAAGACTCTAAGGAATATGGATATATAAAAGGTATTATCATTCACTCTAATTTTTTATTTTTAATAAATTTAAAACAATGAAAAAACTTTACTATACTTTTGTGTCATAGAACAATGTTGTTGATGCCTTAAAAAATGCATGCGAGCATTTAATATTTTATATATAAATTGGAAATATTCATGATTTGTTGATAGGTATGCATATGCACCTCTTCTTCTTGAAATGGATTTTGCTCACAAATTTTTTTCTTGGCTAAAAGTCATGCTTTTTTGAAGCAAATGAACAAATTGTTGTGTTATATTTCTAACTTAAATCAAAAATATTTTCAAGTCACTCTCATCAATATTTGTAATAAATAGGTGTAGTAAAATCTGTTACAAGAATAGAGAACTTCCCTTATTTAAAATAAAAACAAATTTCCTTGTATATTTGAACAATCCATAGAACTACCGGCTGTTGTTACTACTCGAAAACCATCATGTGTAGTTCTATCCATATGAATAAGTGCTCTTTGCATAAACTTGATTCCAAATATGGTGTTGGGGTTGATGGGACATGATTTGTAGGAAGGAGGGTCGTAGAGAATCCAAAATCACACAACCGAAACACTGAACAATGATTTCAAGAACAAGTCATGAAAAACAACACCGATATTATTATGCAAAGTTATCGTGAACTTTTCTTTTCATAAACCTAGTTTTCAAGCATAATTCATGTATAACTACACAAGAGTCATAATTTCCACAATTAGACTTACTTTTTTTCTTAACTATTTTATTTTTTCGTTTACTCCTCTATACTACCCTATTCTAGTTGAAAAATAAATCTTTTTCTCAAGTGTATAAGAACCTCCAATGCATCCATTTGTGTAACGTGCCAATGAGTAGACTCATGTCCAACTTTGAGAAATACCTCGATGCATACTTGGATTTAAGAAACTGTTATGAAACTAGCTCACAAAAAGATAGAAAAGATAGATCAACGCCTTAGAATTCAACCTCTTCGAGGGGGCAACCTCCTTTACATTACACAAATGAATGATTCTTTGATGATTCAAATGATAAAACCTCCGTTCTATATATAGGAGTCTAAGGAGTCACAATATAACCCAACTAACCTAACAATAATAATATAAAGGCACAAAAATAGCCATAGAGGGATTCTATGGGGCACAGTAATAACAATATGGGGACAATAGGGGCACAACAATATTAATAAGGGATACAACTACAATAGTAATGGGGTCATCACTAGTATTATGGGGACCTAACATGCCCCTCTCCTTCAAAAAAGTGTTGTCCTCAATGCTTCAGTAGTTCTGGATGCTTCTATATAAAATTCTCATCCTCCCATGTGGAATCTTTAGCAGATAAGTTCTTCCACTTGATGAGATACTCCGAAATTGATCGATTTCGTAGCTGTCGAGTTCTTGTTTCTGTGTCTGCTTCTGGTTCCAATATAATTTTTCCTTCCTTGTCAAGTTTTGGAAATATTGTTTGAACTGGGAGCTTGTCACCTATAACCTTCTTTAAACATGAAACATGGAAAACTGGGTGAACTCAAGAAGCTGCAGGAAGCTCCAATTTGTATGCCATAGTACCAATCTTTTGCAACACCTTGTACGGACCATAATACTTTGGTGATAATTTATTATCCTTCTTAGCTTGCTTGAGGGACATTTTTTTATATGGTTGTAGCCATAGGAATACCCAATCACCTACATCAAAACTTCTTTTGCTGCGATGTTAATCTGCCTATTGTTTCATTCTATTCTGTGCCAACATGAGGTTATCCTTTAAGAGTTGGAGGACTTGTTGTTGATGCTCGATGTGATGTTCCACTGCTTGAACCTTAGAATTTTCTCTTAAATATGATGTGATGGATGGTGGCTGATATCCATAAAGTGCCATAAATGGGGTCATTTTTGTTGCGGTATGGAAGGAAGTGTTATACCACCATTCAGCTATAGGCAACCATTTGACCCATTGTGTCTGTTTATCAGATACAAAGCAATGAAGATATCCTTCCAAACATTTGTTTACTATCTCAGTTTACCCATCAGATTGAGGGTGATAAGATGAGCTATGAGCTAACTGAGTACTGAGACAAGAAAATATTTTTGTCCAAAAATTTCCAGTGAAAATGGGATCTCTGTCACTTACAATAATCTTTGGGTTTACATGTAGCTTTTGAATTGTTTGCATAAATGCAGTAAAACTGTATTGGCTTTAAATGGATGTGATAATGCACAAAAGTGTGCATACTTGTTAAGTCTGTCAATTCCCACCATGATGACACTCTTTCCCTCAGACTTGGGTAAACCTGTGATAAAATCCATTGAAATCTCCTCCCAATGTTGGCTTGGAATGGATAATGGTTGTAATAGACCCGGGGTCTTAATTGTTTCAACTTTATTTTGTTGGCAACCAAACATTCTGCCACAAACTTTTGAATATCCAATTTAAGGCCATCCCAAAAAAATTCCTTCTTAACCCTGTGGTAAGTTTTTAAAAATCTTGAGTGCCCTACTAAGGGAGAAGTGTGCAATTCCATAAGAATCTTTTGTTTGAGTCTTATCAGTTGGCTAAAAAAAGTGTTGCATTATGTATCCTCATAATGTGTTGTCAAATCTTCCATAAAAATTGCCCAAGTGATAATTTGTTTACGAGAGGAAAGCCATTGATACCATACAAACTCATTTGGTTCCAAATATAAAGTTGCAATATGTACCTTTTGTGTGTTTTTCACATTATTGACATCGAAAAATTACTCCATCTGTAATATCCATGTTGTGGGATCCTTGCCATCAAACTTCCTCATATCGATGTTTCTTGATTTTAGGAGCTCCATCTTGAAACTATTGTAACTCTTTGATTTCAGATCTTCTAGTTCTAAAATCGTGATTTGTAGTATTCGTCTGCGTCCTCTTTCCAATGCCACCATTCTGATCCAAATTGGATTCTCCAAGGAAGAGTTATGCCAAATCTCCCACGGCGACTTGATTATAGAATAGTTTAGTAGAGCGAACTTGTACGACGTGCCACATGTCCCTGTTTCAACCTTTGGCTCTAAAAACTATATACAAGAAGCTATAGTCTGTCCTTTTTCTGTACCTTCTTACAAAATTTCAATTCGATGCTCAGAGAGAAATTTATGACGATTTTCCCCAGGTCACCTGTTTGGAATTTAATTCAGGAGTTTGCGAAAATGCCAACTTACTCAAATCATATCTCCGCAAATATAGTGCGAAAAGCTTTGAAATTTGGATCTGTGGTTCAAGACGGTTTCGGCCCAAATGGGTTTTTTTTTAGCGTCTGAAACATTGCAGAAAAAAAGTTATAGTGCAAATTCCACGATGACCTGTTTGGAGCAGCGAAACCCTAGAATCCAAATCTCTGATACCAAATGTTATGAAACCAGCTCATAAAAAGATAGAAAATATAGATCAATGCCTTAGAATTCAGCCTCTTCGAGGGGGCAACCTCCTTTACATTACACAAATGAATGATTCTTTGATGATTCAAATGACAAAACCTCCTTTCTATATATAGGAGTCTAAGGAGTCACAATATAACCCGGCCGACCTAATAATAATAATATAAAGGCACAAAAATAACAATAGAGGGATTCTATGGGGCACAACAATATTAATAAGGGATACAACTACAATAGTAATGGGGTCATCACTAGTATTATAGGGACCTAACAGAAACCGAATTCTATGATTGATTTAGTAACAATAAATATTGAATACATAAAGAGTATTGTGGCATGATGACTATCTAGAACCAGTATCCAATTAGTTGTTATTATTTTGGTTTCCCAGTTCATTGGCATTGATATGTATGATTTCCTTTGTCATGCAATGAATCTTTTCATCTATTTTACCACTACAATTTTGAATGCATAGAAAATATGGTGAAAATCATGCAAGAATATCTTCAATCACTAGTTTCCTCATTAGTTCTCCATTATATGTTGTCCATAAATATTTTACTTTCTTTGTAAATTTGCAAGAATGACTGAGGACGACTTCCGGATATTCTTTCTATAGTAGTTCATGAATTTGTTGTTCTTTTTGGAAGGTAGATTTTTCTTTAGCTCTAATTTGTTACAAGGATATAAGAAACTTATTGTAGTGATAAACCCCATCACATTCAACAAATTTTTTAATATCCTCCTTTGTTGGTTGATAGTTCCTATCTTGAAAATGGATTAGTAGTTGGGGGGTTCTTACAACACCTTTGATTGAAATAATTGGAACTATTATTTCTATTCTTCTAAGAAACCTACTTCTACTATCTAATTAATAAATAAGGCTTGTGAAGACTTAATAAACTGAATTCCATGGTTATTACCTCTCATTTTATTCCCTTCATTCCTCCTTATCTTAAATGTTTTTATTAAATGCAATAATTTAAAACCTAGTACAAGAGGTACTATTGCACCCTTGAAATCTCCCCACAACAATGCCAAAAATGTTGGTCTTATTTACTTGCATAAATTAGGACACTAAATTATCAATTTGGTAGTTCATAAGCTTGTATGATTTCATGCATTGTAAGTGTAGGCTGAAAATTTCCTATCATGTAAATCTCAATCATAAATAGTATCTATACTTATACTATTTCAATGAAAAGAAAAGTTCTAAACTAATAATGTAATTTTCAAGGGAGAAAAGGAACTAATCTTTTTTGATATAGGCTACAAAAACCTACATGGAAAAAAAAATCAAGTTTTGGGATTGTATGCCTTGAGAAGGGCCCACAAAATAATACTATATTCACTTAAGTAAATTATTGATTGAGGAAGAAATTTTAACTAGACATTCTTGAATGAAAATTTATTCTAAAGAAAATTGAAGAACACAATTAACTCAAGTCTAATTGGCTGAGTAGGCATACATTAGGGTCTCTGCTGGTAGAAACTCTGATTATAACATTTTTATATTACTGCAACAACACTATGTTGTCTCATCAATATTTATTCAGTAAATCAAGGTTAATCTTGGTTTCAAAAGAAAATATCAACCCTATTCAAAGGAAATTAATCCTACATATGAGCGGTGAACAATTTGTACATAGCGTATTGAAAAGAGATTAAGGATGTGTTCACCAAACAATGAAAGGTACAATAAACCACAATATGCACATGAAAGAAATGGTGCATGGATCAAGGAATTAGGGGCCCTCAAAACCTCAACTTGCACACTAAAATATTTATTTGTCGTAAAAACTCAAAGTTGCGACATGGATTAATTAAAATAAGGAAAGTGTAGTTCCTTTTAATGAAAGTTCAATTGAAAATGGAAATATCTTACACCTCTCCCATGTATTCACTTCTAAAGCTATTTATACAAAACATAATAAGAAAAACTTGTTGATAATCTTCACCCAACCAATGTATCTCTAATTTTAGTAGTGATGTAGATTGAATTCAACCTCAATGATGACCCAAAACTATGCCCAAATTGCAAATTTATGTAGTTGTATGAATTTGTTCCCAAATATATGTTTTTTGTTATTGAGTGGTTGTGTCGACTAGATCCCTACAGTTGGATTTTGGTGGATCCAAGAAGACAAAATCTGTCTTGAGAATCATAGATTCAAAACCCATGGATTTTTTCCCATAACATTTTCATATATCTAAACAAAGGAGAAATAACAAGAACACATTATTTTCTATAAAATCTAGTAAAAACAGTTTTCTAATGAATAAAAATCGTCAAAGTTCAAAAATTTAAAAAAATTGATAAGAATACCTTTTTAGTGGTTTTATCGCTGAAATGACATTTATTTAGATGGATATTTTTTGTCAAAAAATTAGGACCAACAATTAACAAAACAAAGGAAGACAAACCATAAAAGAGATTCTTATTGTGGAGACACTACCAATATGCTTGGATGAGAAAGCAAAGGCTTCCGTTGGTCCATGGTGTATATGGTACTCCAACTTTTGAAAAGAAAGGAATAACTTGAATAGAGTTTGGGTTTCTAGAGCTACCAAACTTCCAAAGTAGGCAACATGCATGAAACTTTGATTTTGACAAACATTATACCTAGCGTGCAACAAAATTTGACAATACATAGAGGGTGATCCATCTTGAAGTAGATGGTAGGAATACACTCCATCTTACACTAAGCCTCTTTAGAAAGATGTTTTGAATCTCAACCACAGATAAATATTTTACAACTTCTGATACTAATGTTTTTTGGAAGGATCTAAAAGGGGGAGTTGAGCTCTTCAAGAGTATTTGAAAAAGTTATGTGCAAAACTATTGATTTTTCATGTTTCTAAGTAATTTCATTAGTTGATTCTTATGAAGATTTTTCTTGGCTTCTTGCATGGATTTTTGGGAAGGATTCTATTGGAAAATAAGTTAATACTGAGAAGGGGCGAGTGGTGAATCAATATTATGACCAATTTTAACAATTAATACACATATTTAAATATTTATCAATTGACCATGTAAGCAATACATAATACAAACATCGACACCATAACCATCACAGACATATGACACTGATTTTTACGTGGAAACCCATAAAGGGAGAAACCACTCTAATTTTTTAAATTTTGATGAAAAATGTAAGCACCAACTTCTTTTTACATCATATCATGCAGGCATCAACCTACAAGAGGCTCCAACCTATTCTTCTTTGCATGAACCCACTTTCCAGAAGCACCAAACCCCATTTTTTACAAGAACCAACATGCTAATCATTTTCAAGCACCTACCTGAAGGAGACAACAATCCCTTGAAAAGATGTAAATATTTTTTCTATCCAAGTCTTATGATATTCTTTCTACAACATTCTCTTTTTCTGAACTTCTACAATTTTCTTATACAAAACAACTTTTATTTTCACTCAATCTCCACCTACAACCTTTGTTTTTCCCTTTTATTCCTTATCTACTTCAAATTTTTTAGATTTGATAACTTTCTCACTAACGTTTCATTTCCACTATCTCTCTCTTTCTCTCACATTGATAATTTTATCAGAATAAGAGAAAAGAGTCTCTTTACAACTAAAGGCATCAATTTTTATATCACTCTCTTCTCATCATCTATGTCTTTTCACATTGTTAATGATCAAGAATCAAATTGCTTCATATTCATGTCCTTTTGAAATTCATTGGTCACTATACAACACCAATTTTTTGGAAAAATTAAAATGCCAAACACAAAATTCGATTTAAAGTTGAATGTAGCACCAAAATTTTAAAAATACAGTCACGATGACTGACTCCCTCTTCTATATGCACGTAGATTAGAACCACATGATTAATACTTTAAGTGCTTGACCAATTTCAACACATAATTTAGTATTGAGTAATTTATAAATAGTTTATTTAAGTGGTTAGAGTCAAACTTCATATACCTATAGATTTCAATAAAAATTCATTACTCTCTGTTGCTTTGGTTCAGTTATAGAAGGACCAAGGGTTGTGATCACGGTTGACCCTTGCAATAGGTATGCATTTACTATTGATTACTGTATTTTTCCTCGTTTCTTATCCAATTTGTGCCATGATATAATAACATATTGATAGGATTTTGATAAGGAATGAATGAAACTGCTCTTGATACGATTTGACCATCCAAACTAACTCTCATTGCTTTTTATGTAGAAAAACAATAGATGGAACAGCTGTTGTTCCAAAGTCGGAACAAAAAAAGCTAATCAAGGGAAATGAGGTGTGTCGTGTGAAATCGAACCAAGGAACGAATCAAGAAGATCAGTGCAAGATGAAATAATTATTTGAAGGTAGAATTTAGTTGTGAATCCCTCAGGATCTCCTGATCCTGAGGGATCACATTTATCTTTTTCCTTTTGACGATAAATGGGAAAACTGAAGAAAGGGATGGACATCTCTCTCCCCTTTTACTTCAATTGTAATTTTAATTTACAGAAGAGTGATTTCGAAGAATGAGATCATATTGTAATGACAAGTTACTTTGATGATTAATATATAACTTGCGTTGTTGTTCATTCGGATATTCTGAAGTAGCTAAGCAGTATTCATTGGTGGCTAGGGCTTGGTCTCTGGTGGATCTTACTATTGTTTCGTGCTTTATACTTTTCCGTTTCTTGCAAGTTTATTCTGATTTATAGCTTTGTAGTTAATTTACTTTCATTAATTCGGATTTCTAGTATTCATTTCATTAATATGCAATTCTAATTGGTTTTATTTATTCATGTCGTGGATTGAATTAGTCATCAGTTAAAGAATCATTTCTGGTTAATTAAAGGATAGAGTGTTATTAATTAGATCAAATTCTTTCCTTCTATCTAGTATTTCAAGTCCAGCTGAAAGAGCTCAGTTAATGTTATGGTTCTCTCGGTTGATTATCATTCTAATTGGTTGATTAAGATTGAATTATGGTTTTTTTTGAGATTAAGTCGTGATGCTTAGATGAAGTACTTCCCTTAAAGTTACAAGCTTGAGATTTATGATTGCATCCGTTTACTCTTGTATTGATTTTAATAACTTATTTTAAAGCACTACTCTTTGGATTTATAGCTTGCACATATTGTGTACACTATTGGAATAAAAGGACTTACCCAGGTTGATAATTAATGTGAGGTAATTAGGAGTTTTAAAAGACACCTATTAGCACCCAACATTTTGGTGTCATTTCCAGGGAGAGTGTTTTTATTTCGCAGAAGTGAGGTATGTTTGATATTTGTTGTTGAGAAATAATTGGGTATTAAAAATGGAAGGTAAGAACCTGCGTACGAGTAAGTAAAGTGCTTGCTCCCTTGCTAGCTTTTCAGCACAATTGCGTAGGAATTGAAGTAGAAATAAAAGTTTGATGTTTGTTTGCTGCGAAAGAATTGGGTATTAAAAATGGAAGGTAAGAACCTGCGTACGAGTAAGTAAAGTGCTTGCTCCTGTGCTTGCTTTTCAGCAAAATTGCCTAGGAATTTAAAGTAGAAATAAATGTTTGAATTCCTGTATGAATGATTAAGAAGAAAAGACCAGAAAAAGATATAATTCTTCCTCCAAAACCTAAAAAATATAAGGGACCAGTGACCCTTGGATGATCAACCTTTATTGACAAAATCATAAGAAAATCTGAGTCTCAGTCATCAGTAGGATCCCGAACTATTGCTATTAGACATCCTACTATCTCCCTTCAGGCCACAGGATCACCATCTATAGCTAACGTTGAGATTCACAGTAAGAATGAAGGGTCTGAAATTTTTTTCAAGATATTGAAAATTCACAACCTCGCCCTTCACAAGAAGGGAATTCTTGCAACCTCCATGAAGGAGAAGGAGAAATAGGTAATCCTGAAATTAAATCATCAGACCCTATATCTCCTGAAGTAGTGATTGAATAGAGGACACCCAGTTTTCCAGATCGAGGTAGCACTATTAGAATCATTCCAGCCTCTTCTGGACATCCTACGAACAAATCTCCAGCTCCAGAGATCCCTGAAGGATACTGCATATTTTTAACCAAATGGGAAATAATCAACGACAGCTCCAAACCTCTATGTTACAATACCCTATTTTTGACACAACTGTCAATGCCCCCATGAAAGCTATCCCATTACAGAATATTCCTACCTTCCATGGGATAACTTTAGAGTATCCTGATGCATTCCTTTTCGAATTTGATGTCCTATGTAGGGGTTATGATTACACTACCGACCCCCAGAAGCTGAAACTGTTCCCCTCTACTCTAAAGGGAGTAGCTCTACGTTGGTTTATGGGACTTGGTGGAGGTACCATCAATGATTGGGACCAAATGAAAACATCCTTCCTTAAAAATACCAGGATTATTGCCGAACTAGAGAACTAAAAGATGAAACCTTTCAAATGGTAGCTAAGCCTAAAGAGACTTTGGAAGAATATGTGGAGCGTTTCCAATATAATCTGCAAATATCTCCTTATGAAAATCTGCCTGATAATGTTCTGAAAACCATGATGATTAAAGGTATGAAAGACCAATGGGTAGAAACACTAAATATAATGGGTAAGGGTGACATTTATCAAGAAGATTATGACAATATTATAGACTTGTGCATCAGGTGCTCTAGGGGAAGTACAAGGCTGAAACCAGTCGGATGTGATGCGATCACTAGAGATAGCGAAGCCTCGGGAGGAAGCATTAGATGATCAAAAGCGGCAATCTGTTGGAATATTTCAAGACTGATATCCTGGGGACCCTAATGACACAATTGGATATCATGCAAGCTAAATGAAAGCAGGCTTAAGCAGAACAAAAATTGGTTGTTTTTTGTCCCCGTTGTAGAAAGAAGCACAGTCATAAAGAATGCCCACTAGATATGATACAAACATGTGCCATATGCACTAAGGAGCATGCCATGGAAAGCTGCCCATCACTCCTAGGATTAAAATCAGTCTTCAAGGAAATGGAAGAAGAAGTGGAGCCAATATATCTATTGAACTAGCATCATCAATGGCAAACACATCAGACAGGTATGCCTATCGATCCATCTTCGTTCTTTCCTCCCTCACTGTATAATTCTCAGCAATATTCAGGGGCAGCATGGAAGAACCAACCACCTTTTTCTACTTGGCTACCTCAAGCATTTTCTATGCCACCATGGCCCAACCAGTCAAATCCAAATAATAATTGGCCAACTCCCTCTTACCCTCCATCCTTCTGGTAGAAAAACCCCTATTCATCTCAATGGTCCCCTTACACCTCACAAAATCAGAACTGGAAATCAAATTGGCAAAGATCCATGAACCAACCCATGGGGACAGTTCCTCTTCCTCAACCAACTTTACTAGCACCTTACACGTTGCATTAGAATCCTCAATCTATTATATGACCACAACTCCCAGCTCAACCCAAACCAAATCCTAACAACAGACCAATCTAGTAAGTACAAATCATTAAGGGTCTCGACCTTGAAGCTAAGTTGAGAGAGTGTAATGAACTCAAGTTAAGATCTTGATGTGTAATCACTCCAAACGAGGATAAAAATCTGCAACCTAAAGAACCACACCCAAATAAGCCTTTGACTGTATATGATCAACAAACAAAACAAGGGGAAGATACAGTTAGCCAGAAAAGTCCCGAACAGCTCATAACTACTTCCCCCCATTCCCAGAAAGATTGATGATACCACACCTAATTGAATATCCTGACTTTGATCTTTTGGGTGAACTCAAGAATATCTGTATAAAAATACCCCTCCTCCAGGCTAGTCAAGACATTCCAATATATGCCAAAACTATTAAAGAATTGTGTATAAAGAAGTCTGTGAGGAAAACAAGAATAACCCCAACTATCCATGTTGTCAAGACTTTGTCTGATTTATTACTAGGCAAAGAGACACCTGTAAAATATGAAGACCTGGGAAACCCCATTGTCATAGTCCAGATAAATAGCCACTCTTTTCCCAATGCTTTAGTCGATTTAGGGGCAGCCATTAACATTATCACAACAACAACTTACAAAGTTCTTAGCATCACAGCCTTGGAACCAACAACTACCTTGTTGGAACTAGCCAACCGCTCAGTCATTAAGCCAGATGGAACATTACCCAATGTGATGGTTTCTGTAGACACTTGGGAATATCCAGCAGATTTTTTGATTATTAACCCTAGGAACCAGCTAGATGGACATCCCTTAATATTAGGAAGGCCTTGGCTAGCAACTGTTGATGCTTATATCAGCTGCCAGATAGGTAGTATGACCATAACCAGAGGGAATGATGTGAAGAATCTAGCTTTATACCCTCCTTCTCAGCTAAGCCTAACCATTGTAAAAACTAGGAAGCAACCTGTAACATATTTAACAGAAAATATTCAGTCACCATTGACTGTGGTAGATGCCCTTGAATTCAAAAACCAAACAGAAGACGATGTCATTAATACTTTTATCAATCACCCTGCTATGGTGTCTAGTTTGAGATGTCACATGATTAAAGCAGTCCTTGACAATGAAATTGAAGAAGATTCCCTGAGAGATATCAATGACCAACCAATACCAACAACCACTGTCTATAATAAAAAACCTATCAAAATTGAGCCAAGGAAGATCTTGAACATTAACAGTAATCTGAGTGATGACCAGCAACAGAAACTTATTCAAGTCCTTAAGAGATATAAAGGGGCTTTCGCTTGGGATTACCCAAACATGAAATGGATTGACCCTGAGCTATGCATGCACCACATCTACACTGAAAAAGATGCAAGACCCATTCGACAATCTCAGAGTATATTAAATCTTCACCTAAAGGGTATTGTTAAAGAAGAACTTCAAAAACTGTTAGATGTGAATTTTATCTATCCTATATCTGAGAGTAAATGGGTTTCTCCATTAGTTGTGGTCCCCAAAAAGAATGGGAAATGGTGGATATGTGTTGACTACAGAGAACTCAACAAGGCAATGCAAAAAGATCATTTTCCCCTTCCATTTATCGATCAGGACATAGATACACTAGCAGGGACGATATTCTTTTCTTTCCTCGATGGCTTCAGTGGCTACAACCAAATTCAGATTGCCCATGAAGACCAGGATAAAACTACTTCTGCCTGTGGGGAACATTTGATTACAGGGCATTGCCTTTTCGATTGTGCAACACACCTGCTACATTCCAAGGAGCCATACTCAATATTTTTGCAGACTCGATAAATGAAGGATTGGAAGTGTACATGGACGATTTCACACCCTATGGAGATGAATTCGAGCGGGCATTACAGACATTGGAGAAAGTACTGGAGCATTGTATTGCTACTAGGCTATGCTTAATCCACGAGAAGTGCCATATGATGATGACAGAGGGCCTGATCTTGGGTCATTACATTTCAGCAGCTAGAATTCAGGTAGATCCTTCAAAAATATAGGTAATCCTCTTATTAGCTACTCCCTGCACTCAAACAGAGGTATGTAGTTTTCTGAGATTTGCTAGATATTATCATAGATTTATAAAGAACTTTTCACAAATTGTTGCACCATTATATGCATTGATAGGAAATATTGATTTTATATGGACTGACAAATGTGACTGTTAGCCTTGTGGGCAAACAATCCAAAAAAGGATCCAAGTATGCCCCAAAAGTCTTCAAAATCCTCTCAAGGATCGTTCAAAGTTGAAATGGTCGTGGGAGGAAAGCCCTTGGAAGGGCGGAAATACACTATTGGGAGGCTCAAAACACTCTAAAAACATGGAAAAACCATTACTGCAGGTGCCTTGAACTGGGCATCATATAGCAGCCGTTAGATCTGGCCGATCAACGGTCGAGATCTAAGCAGAAAATTACATATCGGCAGGATAGAGGGGACAATCGAAAGGTGGGTGCATGACATCGCCGATCAGCGATCGCCGATGATCGGATCGGTGGGTGGCATCGGCGGGAAGCACATGTTTTGTTGTATAAAGGACCGGGGAATGAGTGACTCGTGATTGCGATTTATCGCATCGCAATATCACTATCGTCGCCAACCTAGGGACAAGGCCTAGTCACGGGCATATGTGCAACCCAATGAGCAGACCCGATGTAATTATAGGTGATAAATGGATATATTTTCAAATCTGTGAAAGGCCATTTTAATTTATTTTCCATGCATTTCACTATGTAACAAAATACATAGGAACCTTGGCAGTGCCGATAGCGAAGAAGTCCGGACCCGATGTGTTTTAGAGGTGAAATATATATATGTTTTTAGGTCCACAAATGCCGGTTTTTTCATGTTTTCTCCATATTGCAAAAATACGAAGGGAACAAAGGGACCGTGCCATCTGCGATAGGTGACAGCGACACAAAGGGCGGACCCAATGGGTAAATAAATCATTTTTGAGGACTTTTAAGTCTGAAAGGAAAAAACATTGGCAGGAGTTTACAACATTACAATGGTTTCTGTGTAAAACAGAAAACACTCATTATTAAATAGTTTGAAGAGAAACCAAGGTCGAGAGGCATCTACAGTGCAACAAAGCATGCCCAACTAGCCCGAAACAGAAATATCATGGGCATCTACAACAAAACATAGCCCGAATCAGATACATCATGGAGAGGCATAGCATGACATAGCCAAAATCAACGGAAGAGATTGTGGGCATCTCTGTCAAGAGAGAGCTCCCTGCCAGCATACCCAAAATATCTGAATGCGGTTATTCCTCTGTCAGAAAGAGAAAAACCTCTGAGCCATGCTTGCCTATTGAGGGAATCAAACGGTTAAGGAATAGATTAGATAAGGTTAAGACTCTGAGCCTTCTAGAGAGCTCAGGAGCATTGTAAAGGGCCTATAAAAGGCAGAAAACTAGATGTAACAAGGGTTCAACTTTTGGAGATTATTCCTCCTCTGTTTGTTTAAGCTTCTCATCTTCATCCTAAGAAATATAAGCTTCTTTTGCCATTAGATGTTCAATGTCCATCCCCTTTATGTTGTTCTATGCTTTCACTTGAACAGTTTGTTCAGGTTTTCTATGTGTGTAAGGCCAGATAACTGTCATCTTATCTCTGCTTTGACATATTAGATTAGCAAGTTCATTTGCTGCCTGTAGCTAGCCATTTATATGTGTTATTATATATGCATCTGCTAATATAGTCAATAAGTTTATTTGCTGCCTGTAGCTAGCCATTCATATATGTTCATGTATGCAATCTGCTGGTGCTGTCAGTTTTCTTCGTCTATCCATTAAATCTACAAACTATTGAGCATTTGTGGTCTAAAGCCTTGTGTTGTTGAGGGTGTTCATGCATGTCTTGAGTGAGAATAGAGTTGAATGGTTATCTAACTTGATCCAAACCATCATTTATTCCAATAGTTCAAAGAACAATATTGAATATTACATGTTACCAGGCATCTCCGATCTACAACCTAGGAGAGTTTCTTGGAGTGATAACATAATTGGCGCCATTTCCGGGGAGAGGAAACTGAAGCTCAGCTTCCCTGGGAAATGACATAGATCCAACTTTGATGATAGAAAAATTTTGGGCACTTTTTTGGTTTTAATCACGTATCTGGTGACTCTACTAGAGGCTGAACCTCTTGGCGACTCCACTTCATAGTTCTAGCTCAGTTTGTGAGGCATACTCAGAGAAATCCTCAAAAACTCCAGGCTAACCCAGCACTTGATCCTGAAAAGATCATCAAAGAAAGAAAGTTATTGCAGAAAGGAGCATTAGGTTCAGGTAAACCTAAACAATCTCCTATATCTCATCAAGAAAGGCTTGTAATAGAAAAAATACAGGTTGAGAGTATAGCATCTAACACTAGCAGTGAAGAAAAACTTTCAGAGATTCATAAAGATCCTTGTTCTTTAGGTTCTCCTTTTGCTTTAAGCCCAAAGGAAACCTCACCTCCTATCCATCACACTCCTTTAGTCCTGTCAGTCACTCCTCAGCCCTCTGTCATTCAGACTGCCAGTACTCTTTTAGCCACCATAGCTATGGCTAGTCCACAAGCACCTACCAAATGGAAATAATCATAGCTGGTAGGTATGGACCCATAATACTACCTACTCCTTTGAATTCCATGCCTACTGGAGGATACCAGAAATATAGGCCTAAGTTCACTGGGACTGAAGGTGTTACTACTGAAGAACATCTTGAGTCATTTTATAACTATGCTGATAATCTGGACATTAGTGAAGATGATGTGTGGAAGAGAGTCTTTGTCCAAAGCCTATATGGAGAGGCTAGAAAATAGTTCAGAGAACTAACCCCGAGATCTATAACAGACATTGAAGCTTTAGATGGTGCATTCCTAAAGAATTGGGGGGATAAGAAGGATTTCCTCTACTACCACACTGAGTTTGGCAACTTAAAGAGAGAAAATGGTGAGTCGTTGTTTGATTTTAATAAGGGGTTTAACCGTATGTACAACAAGATACCAGTTGAAGTAAAACCCACTACTACCTCTGCTAAACTCACCTATGCCAGTTCTTTTGATTCTGATTTCTGCCTACTTTTGAGAGAGAGGCGATGTGCTACTTTGGTTGACATGCAGGATGCAGCCTTGGAAGTGGAATCCAACGTCATGGTTGTAGAGAAACTCAAGGGAAATGTTGATAGAAGAAGACAGAGGGGCAAGCCTTCATCATCCTCTGATCCTAAGATAGATAAAATGACCAAAATTATTGAGTCATTAGCCTCTGAAGTCTCTAAATTGAAGGTTGAGCAGCAACCAGGGAAAGGAAGAATGCCTAATACCTTTGCCCTAAGAAATCCAAATCCAAATCCATATAGAAGAATGAATGAGCAGTTTCAGATTTTGCAAAGAAACAAAAATGCAAATGAAGACCAAAGGGTGAAGAATCCTTTTCAGAATGCAGTCATGGAAGAAGAGCAGTTCGAAGAAGATGATGAGATCCATTATCTAGAAGACAAAGGCGATGCTTCCTTTTTGACCTCAACTGCATATGAAAAGTCATTATATAATGACCAGATTAGCCAGGAATGGGATGGTGAAGCTATTCTACAAGCTGTAGATCAGCCAAGATATAATTTAAGGTCAAAGATAAATAATGCCAAGGAAACTCCAGTTCAAAGAGCTGCTGTCCCTACAGTACCGCAAGCTAATAAGTAAAAACAACTGGCAGTTGATCCCATAATCCTCAAAGCTCCAGCTCATGAGGTAAGATGCCTCGGCAGGTCCCCTTCCCCTTTCAGTTTTCAATCAGAAATTCAGAAGCTAAGAATACCTATGTCTCTGATTGAACTAGTGAAGAATGAGTCCTTCAAAAGATCCATCCTCGAGGTCCTTGAACCTAAAGCCATCCAAGCCTTTACTGACTATGTAAATTTGCAAGATGACAAGCCAGCTGTTATCCTCAGCCCAATGATTGAAAACTATGAAGACAACTCCCCTTCATTCTATGTCTCTCTGACTATTCATGATAAAATCCTTCACAACTACCTTTTGGACACTGGAGCCAACCATAATCTAATGCCCAAGGCTGTCATGGATGAGTTGGGTCTTGACATCACTAAGCCTTATCATGGCCTGTTTTCTTTTGACTCTAGAAAATTGAAATGTCTAGGGTTAATCAAGGACCTAGCCATCACTTTGTCTCAGCTGCCTATGAAAAGCATGATGATGGACATTATGGTAGTAGATGTACCTCCCAAGTTTGGCATGTTACTTTCCAGAGGTTGGATCAAGAGATTAGGTGGATCATTATAAAATGATCTGTCCTATGCTACTGTCCTAGTTTTTGGAGGTGAGAGCAAGAGACTATATAGAGAGGCGCAGTTGGCTTATATAATCAGCGATGAAAAGAATCCCACCAATCATCCCATATATGCCATCGACATTGATTTTGGATCTTGTATCCTTCATCTGGAAGAATCTCAGTTGGCCTCCATGAAGCTCAGGAAACCAGTTTTCCAGATCGATGAGGAAGAAAACCCACAGATTTGGGATATGTTTTTTGATGGGGTTTACTCTAAAGAAGTTGTAGGGGCAAGATTGGTCCTTGTGTCCCCAACGCAGGAGTACATTCATTTATCTTTCAAATTAACCTTTCAGGTCACAAATAACATTGCAGAATATGAAGCTTCAATTCTGGGCTTAAGCGCTGCTAAAGAAATGGGTATCAAAGGCCTGAAAGTGTTTGGAGATGCAGACATCATTATTCAGCTGGTAAATAAAACATTCCAAGCTAAGCATCCAAGGCTGAAGGCATACAGAGATGAGGTATGGAAGCTCAAGGACTCTTTTAATGATTTCAGCATTTCTTATATTCCAAGAGTGAAGAATCAGCTTGCCGACTCCCTCACTGTCTCTGCTAGCATGTTTATTCCTCCTTTGCCTCCTAAATTGACATACGAAGTTAAGGTAAAATATAGACTGTCTCTGCCTGACAATGTCAAATATTGGATGGTTTTTGAAGACGATGAGGAAATTAACATATTTTTGCAAGTCGTGGAGGAATTTTCTGAAACGCATATCGATCAAGAAAACGAAGCCATGGGAGAATGCAACCAACCCAAGCTAAGAAGCAAGATCGGCCGAGGAAGCATCGTCCAGCTTGCCAGTAATCACATACCAAAAGGATTGGTGCCTTTAGAGAAGCTTTTCGACCAAAATGATGTGCCATATAAGCCTGCCAAAACAGAAAATGAATTTGCTATTCGTAAACATAATATAGGGAGCCCAGCCCATCCAAAAACATAAATCTGTCCACGCATTTTTCCTCTGCCCAAAATTCCCAGTATTACACCCTTATGAGGCAATTCACTAATATTTTTTCCCCGGAATACAATGATCTTAAAACCTATGACGCATACATCATTCAGCGTAAGATCCCATTGGAAAATAATACCAATCCTTTTAAGCAGAAGCTAAGACCTATCAGCGCTCTCTTATTGCCTTTGATTGAGAAAGAGATCAAGAAGCTATTGGATGCCAAAATTATAGTGCCCCTAAGCTATTCAAAATGGATAGCTAACCTTGTGGTAGTAAGAAAGAAAAATGGAGAAATCAAGCTTTGTGTTGACTTCAGAAATCTGAACAAGTGCTCTAAAAAAGATAACTATCCCCTGCCCAAGATGGAACACTTGCTACAAAGAGTTTCAGGGGCTCGAGTCATGTCTTTCCTAGATGGATTTTCAGGCTACAATCAGATTATTGTACATCCTGAAGATCAAGAAAAGATTGCCTTCACTACTCCTTGGGACACCTTCATGTACTCCAAGATGCCTTTCGGACTGATGAATGCTGGGGCTACCTTTTAGAGGGCCATGGACATAGCCTTTGTGGGAGAGAAGGACAAAGTTTGTCCTTATTTATCTTGATGACATAATAGTCTTCTCCAACAGCCACAAAGATCATTTACGAAATTTGAAGAAAGTCTTTCTAAAGTGTAGACAGTTTGGAATTTCAGTCAACCCAAAGAAGTCACAGTTTGCTCTAGAAGAAGGCAAACTTCTGGGACATATTGTTTCTGCTGAAGGTGTGAAGATTGATCCAGCCAAGGTTCAAGCTATTTAGACATTGTTCATCCCAAGGTCAAAAAGGGACATTCAATCCTTCCTGGGTAAGATTAACTTCATAAGGAGGTTCATTCCAAACTTTTCAGAGCTTGTAAAGCACATCACTTCCGTGCTGAAGAAAGGAGCAGAAATAAAATGGACAGGTGCTTAGCTATCATGGAAGCTCCCACTCTAATAAGCCCAGATTACACTAAGGAGTTTTGTATCTTCTCTTTTGCCTCTTATGATACACTTGCGGCAGTTCTGTTGTAGAAAAATGATGAAGGCATAGAGCACCCTGTGGCCTTTTTCAGCAAAACTTTAAGGGATGTTGAACTAAGGTATGACCTTATCGAAAAACAAGCTTATCCTCTCATAAAGTCTTTAAAGGCATTCAGAATTTATATTCTACATTCCAAAGTAGTTGCATATGTACCTTCAGCCTCAGTAAAGGATGTCTTAACTCAACCAGATATTGATGGGAAGAGAGCTAAATGGATTGCAAAATTCATAGAGTTTAACATAGAGGTGAAGCCCACTAAGCTTGTCAAAGACCAGGGCTTGGATAACTTATGGCTGAAGAAAATTGCAGCTTGTTAGATATAAATTCCATGGGTCTAAATTCAGATTACGAGCAGGCAGAGGGAGCAACAGAAGAGCGAAATCAGGATCAGTCTTTGGTTGAAAATCTAGTCATGTGTGAATGGTATTACAACATAGTTCATTTTTTGCAAAAACTAGAAGTCCCTCCACGACTTAGCTCAAGTCAAGCTCATGCCATTAAACTCAGATCAACCAAGTTCTACATTAATAAAAATATGCTTTATTGGAAAGATCGATCAGGAATCCTCTTGAGGTGTCTAGATAAAGAACAATCTCTGGAGGTCATACACCAGTTTCATTCTAGCATTTGTGGAGGACATCATTATTGGAAAACCACAGCTCAAAAAATATTGAGGGTTGGATATTATTGGCCTACTTTTTTCTCTGATGTGTTTTCTTTTGTAAAAGCTTGTGACAAATGTCAGAGATTTGCAGGAAGACAGCAGCTAAAATCCTTGCCCTTAAAGCCAATACATGTCAATGGTCCCTTCCAGCAGTGGGGCTTGGACTTTATAGGTGAGATCAGTCCACATTCCAGTGGCCAACACAAATGGATCTTAGTAGCCACTGATTATTTTACCAAGTGGATTGAGGCTATACCCACTAAGAATGCCAATCCTCAAGTTGTCATAAGGTTCTTGAATGAGAATATTTTCACTAGATTTGGTTGTCCAACCAAACTAGTCACTGATAATGTAGCAGCGTTCAAGGCAAAAGAATTGATGGACATGACTGAATCCATGGGCATTCAAGTGGTGCATTCTACTTCATATTATCTTCAAGGAAATGGCCTGGAAAAATCATCTAACAAGAGCCTGGTAAGGGTAATCAAAAGGCTATTATAGGACAACAAAAAGAGCTGGGATTCCAAGATGAAGTTTGCTCTATGGGCTGTCTGAGTTACTACTAAAAAATCCATAGGGAATTCTCCATTTAAACTGGTTTATGGTGCTGATGTTGTTTTCCCCATCCAGCTGATTCTCCCTGTGGCTAAGTTCTTGCAAGAAGAACAAGATGAAGAAAATGACATGGTAAGAAGAATGAATAACCTGGTTGAACTACAACAGATCAGAGAGCAGCTGATTGAGAAGTCAAAGGCTCATCAGAATAAATCAAAGAAACCTTTGACAGGAAAGAAAAATTAGACAATTTCCAAGTTGGTGATTGTGTTCTTAAATGGGATGCATTTAAGGAAAATAGAGGAAATCATGGCAAGATTGACTCCTTATGGACAGGTCCTTTTTTCAGCGCTCAAATTCAATGAAACAATACATTCATCCTGCATAGTTTGGAAGGAAAAGATACTTTTGGTAGCACAGTAAATGGGCGGTTCTTGAAACTTTTTTTCATTTAAGGCTTTAAGGCCTTGTTATTGTAAATATGTTTTTCCAAGTTTTTATTTCATTACAAAATATACTCCATGCCCAATGGAACACTAGAAGTGCGATTTAATTTTTGTTTTTACAGGAAAGGCATTGATCTGCAGTTCTTGAAACCTCACAAGGAGGCTTTCATCCCCAAAGGGAGCCAGTTTTAGCCTTGTGGGCAAATGGTCTAAAAAAGGATCCAAGTATGCCCCAAAAGTCTTCAAAATCCTCTCAAGGATCGTTCAAAGTTGAAATGGTCACGGGAGGAAAGCCCTTGGAAGGGCAGAAATACACTACCGGGAGGCTCAAAACACTCTAAAAACATGGAAAAACCATTATCGCAGGCTTAAACTGGGAATTGCGCAGCAACTGTTATATCTGGCCGATCAACAGCCCAGATCTAATTGGCAAATCACATTTTGGCAGGATAGAGGGGACAGTCGAAAGGCGGGCGCATGACATTGCTGATCAGTGATCGCAAATGATCAGATCGATGGGTCACATCGGTGGGAAGCACATGTTCTGTTGTATAAAGGATTGGGGAACGAGCGATTCACGATTGTGATTTATCTCATCGCAATATTGCTATCGGTGCCAACCTGGGGATGAGGCCTAGTCACGGGCATATGTGCGACCCGATAGGCAGACCCGATGTAATTATATGCGATAAATGGATATATTTTCAAATCCACGAAAGGAAATTTTAATGTATTTTCCATGTATTTCGCTATGTAACGAAATACACAGGAACCTTGGTAGCGTCGATACCGAAGAAGTCTAGACCCAGTGTGTTTTAGAGGTGAAATATATATATGTTTTCAGGTCCACAAAGGCTGGTTTTTTCATGTTTTTTAAGGTTTTCGCCATATTGCAAAAATAGGAAGGGAACAAAGGGACTGGGCCATCTGCGATAGGCGACAGTGACCCAAAGGGTGGAACCGATGGGTAAATAAATCATTTTTGAGGACTTTTAATGTCCAAAAGGAAAAAACATTGGCAGGAGTTTACAACATTACAGTGGTTTCTGTGTAAAACAGAAAACACTCATTCTTAAATAGTTTGAAGAGAAACCGAGGCCGAGAGGCATCTACAGTGCAACAAAGCATGCCCAACTAGCCCGAAACAGAAATATCATGGGCATCTATAGCACAACACAGCCTGAATCATATACATCATGCAGCGGCACAGTGCGACACAGCCAAAATCAACGGAAGAGATTGTGGGCATCTTTGTCAAGAGAGAGCTCCCTGCTAGTGCACCCAAGATATTTGAATGCGGTTATTCGTCTGTCAGAAAGAGAAAAACCTACAAGCCATGCCTACCTATTGAGGGAATCAAACGGTTAAGGGATAGATCAGATAAGGTTAAGACTCTGAGCCTTCTAGAGAGCTCAGGAGCATTGTAAAGGGCCTATAAAAGGCAGAAAACTAGAAGTAACAAGGGTTCAACTTTTGGAGATTATTCCTTCTCTGTTTATTCAAGCTTCTCATATTCCTCCTAAGAAATGTAAGCTTCTTTTTCCATTATCTGTTCAATTTCCATCCCCTTTATGCTATTCTATGCTTGCAGTTGAACAGTTTGTTCAGGTTTTCTATGTGTGTAAGGCCAGATAACTGTCATCTTATCTCTGCTTTGATATATTAGATTAGCAAGTTCATTTGCTGCCTGTAGCTAGCCATTTATATGTGTTATTATATATGCATGTGCCACTATGGTCAGTAAGTTTATTTGATGCCTGCACCTAGCCATTCATATATGTTCATGTATGCAATCTGTTGGTATTGTCAGTATTCTCCATCTATCCATTAAATCTACAAACTATTGAGCATTTGTGGTCTAAAGCCTTGTGTTGTTGAGGGTGTTCATGCATGTCTTGAGTGAGAATAGAGTTGAAATGGTTATCTACCTTGATCCAAACCATCATTTATTCCAATAGTTCAAAGAAAAATATCGAAGATTACATGTTACCAGGCATCTCTGATCTACAACCTAGGAGAGTTTCCTGGAGTCATAATAGTGACATTGCCTTTACAAATTTGAAATGGCTAGTATCAATAGCACAAGTATTACAAGGGCCGAATTGGGATATACCATTCCAGATTTCATGATATGCGTCAGATACAACCATTGGAGTAGTTCTTGGCCAAGAAGAAGACAAGAAACCCTACACTATATATTACATTAGCAAAAACTTAACTCCTGCTGAGTTGAATTACACAGTAACAGAGAAGGAGTTTCTAGCTTTTATTTATGCTATTAACAAATTCAGACACTATATAACTGGATACCCTGTAGTTCTGTATGTTGATCACTCTACTATTAAATATTTATCTAATAAACCCATTAGGAATGGAAGAGTGACACGTTGGTTACTACCTTTGCAGGAATTTGACATAACCATAAGGCATCGACCAGGGAGGGAAAACCTTGTGGCATACTTCCTCTCTTGAGTGCCAAGAACAGATGATGTAATGGCAGTAGAAGACCAATTCTTGGATAAAAACCCGTTTGATGTGGCCATAAAAACACCATGGTACGTAGATATGGAAAATTACTTAGTAGTGGGAAAACTGCCCAAACATCTGACTCCCAGAGAAAGGAAATTGATAGTGCAACGCAACACTCAGTTCTCCTGGATCGGAGGATACCTTTTTCACACAGGGGCTGATATGCACATTCGCAGGTGTATAAGGGAAGATGAAATTTATGATATATTAAAAGCCTGCCATGATGGACCTTGCGGTGGACATTTTTCAGACCACAAAACTGGACATAAAATATTACAAATGGCCTACTACTGGCCCACAATTTTTAAGGATGCTAAGAAATTTTTCTAGGCATGCGATAGTTGCCAAAGGATGGGCCACCCTGGCCAATATGATGAGATACTCTTGCATCCACAGCTGGTGATAGAACCCTTTGAGTGTTGGGCGTTATATTTCGTCAGGCCAATCAACCCATTGTTATAGACATTTTTGTGCCTTACAACATTGAGCATGAAATGTCCATAATCTAAGGGATCCAAAGTCCCTAAACATGTTGTTCCTACCCCTAGAGGAACAAGGCTAACAAACCACAGCAATTCACAGAAGTTCTCCACCAAAAACTACTCAAAACAAGTCAAATCAGGATCATTTCAGTGGCTACACTAGCTGTTTGCGCTGAATGTCAAAGCCAACACTGGCTACCTGCGTTGAATGCCAGCTGGAACACTAGCTACCTGCGCTGAATGAGAATGGACAAGTGGCAGGCTCATTTCTCAAGGTGTCAAAACCCAGGAAGCTTCCAAAATGACACTTGCCTCAGGGAATTCGACTGGTGATGAGTAAGAGGTTCCAAATCTCCAAGTGGAAGCAAGAACCTCCAAGTGGACTCAAGAACTGACAGAGGGAGAGGACACTAGTCAGATCTCAAGCTGACTCATCCTCTCTCCAAACATCTATATATGGATCTCTCCTCCATGAGATCTGGGGGCTGGAATTTTGTTATTGCAAAGAATTGCTGTTGGTTTGAGACTGGAATCATTGGGTGCTTAATGCTTTGAAAGGGGTGAAGATAGGAATTCCATTTGCTGGGAAGGAGATGCTGGATTGGAGCCCTCTGGGTTGTATCTCTTCCTGAACCTTGTTATTCATCAATAAAGCTATCTTGGTTTCTCCTATATGCTGATGTATTTTTGATGTATGAATGTATTAGCATGTTTAGTTTATTTCTAATCCTAAACTAGTTATGAATGTGAATATCTGTCTTTGTGTAGTGTTCTTCTCTTGTCGCAAGTAGCTGTTCTCTTGTGATCTTGCAGGTTGAAGCTGGATAAGCAAGAAGGCAAGTAGCTGTGAACACCCAAAGAGAAGAGAGACCGGATCGAGGGACAAACGGAAGACACCGGTAAGTCTACTGATCTCTCTTCTTTCACATTTCATAAAGGAAGTAACCAGAATAGCTGTACTCATTTGTTGCTAAGGCACTGTCACACCTTAGGTGGATAGGATCGTCCTGCATAGGCATTTTTCCCCACAACACCCATCATCTAATCAGAAATCATATATATTGGTTGCAACAGAATACGTGACTAAATGGGTGGAGACAGTAACGTTACCAAGAGCAACAGAGGAAACAGTGATTAATTTTCTTTTCGAAATTTTTGTGCGGTATGGCTTACCCAGAGAAGTAATTACTAATGGGGGGACATAATTTGTAGGCCACAAGATCACTGCTACACTAAAGAATCATCACATTATCCATAGAATTACCTCTCCGTATCACCCGCAGGCGAACGGGTAGGTGGAGAGTACCAACAAAGTAATTGAAGCTATTATAATGAAGGCAATCTCATCGCACAGACGAGACTGGGCTACTCAACTTCCAGAGGCCTTGTGGGCATATCACACGACTTGGAAAAACACTACTGGACACTCCATATCAGTCGGTATTTGGTAAGGAACATATTTTCCCCATAGAATTTGAGATACAAACAATAAGGATAGCCCAGAAGGTGGGATTGGATTTAACTGAAGCCCATATTAATAGACTAGAACAAATAAATGAATTAGATGAAATTCGGCTATTGGCTCTACAACATACTGCACTCATTCAACAAAAAAGAGTCAAATGGCACGATTCCTTGATTAAGAAAAAGACATTTCATGAGGGAAATTGGGAACTTCTTTATGATTCCAAGTTTCAAGACTTCCCTGGTAAACTACAGACTAGGTGGTTAGGCCCCTATGAAATAAAGGAAGTGCATGACAATGGCACTCTTACATTGGCCACCATTGATGGATCTAGTTTTTCTTATAAAGTGAATGGGCAATGGGTGCGCCTCTACCAAAAACCACTTACAAGAGAATATTTTTACCAGCAGATACGCGAGGACTCCACCATGCAAGTTCTAGCTGCAGAAGGAAATCCTTCGGCAGCTTCATTTTTGTAAAAAGTTATTTCTTTTTGTAAAAACTGTAAATATGATTTCTGATTTGATTTGCTATGTTTTTTTTCTCTGTTTGTCTGTTGTTCCAACTTTGGAACAACACTTTTTGTCGTCTTTGTTGTTCCAACTTTGGAACAACACTTTTTCATCTTTGTTGTTCCAACTTTGGAACAACACTTTTTTTGTTTTTACTGTTCGAACTTTGGAACAACACTTTTTTCGTTTTTGTTGTTCCAACTTTGGACCAAAACTTTTTTTGTTTTTGTTGTTCCAACTTTGGAACAACACTTTTTCATTTATGTTATTCCAACTTTGAAACATCACTTTTTTTGTTTTTGTTGTTCCAACTTTGGAACAACACTTTTTTTGTTTTTGTTGTTCCAACTTTGGAACAACACTTTTGCATGTTTGCTGTTCCAACTTTGGAACAACACTTTTTTCGTTTTTGTTGTTCCAACTTTGGAACAACACTTTTTTTGTTTTTGCTGTTCCAACTTTGGAACAACACTTTTTCATTTTTCTGTTCCAACTTTGGAACAACACTTTTTTCGTTTTTGTTGTTCCAAATTTGGAACAACACTTTTTGTGTTTTCGCTGTTCCAACTTTGGAACACCACTTTTTGCGTTTTTGTTGTTCCAACTTTGAACAACGTTTTTTTCATTTTTGCTGTTCCAACTTTGGAACAACACTTTTTGTGTTTTTTTCTGTTCCAACTTTGGAACAACACTTTTTTTGTTTTTGCTGTTCCAACTTTGGAACAACACCTTTTGTGTTTTTGCTGTTCCAACTTTGGAACAACACTTTTTTGTGTCTTTGCTGTTCCAACTTTGGAACAACACTTTTTCGTTTTTGTTGTTCCAACTTTGGAACAACACTTTTTTCGTTTTCACTGTTCCAACTTTAGAACAACACTTTTTGAGTTTTTGTTGTTCCAACTTTGGAGCAACACCTTTTGTGTTTTTGCTATTCCAACTTTGGAACAACACTTTTTTCATTTCTACTATTCCAACTTTGGAAGAGAACTTTTTGCATTTTTGTTGTTCCAACTTTGGAACAACACTTTTTTCGTTTTTGCTATTCCAACTTTGGAACAACACCTTTTGCGTTTTTGTTGTTCCCAATTTGGAGCAACACTTTTTTGCGTTTTTGTTTTTCCAACTTTAGAACAACACTTTTTATGTCTTTGCTGTTCCAACTTTGGAACAACACTTTTTTGCATCTTTGCTGTTCCAACTTTGGAACAATACTTTTTTGCATGTTTGTTGTTCCAACTTTGGAACAACACTTTTTGCGAGTTGTTGTTCAAACTTTTGAACAGCTGTTGTTCCAACTTTGGAACAAATTTTTTTTGTTGTTTATTGTTCCATCTTTGGAACAACAATTTTTCTTCTTGTGAAGTTTTTGTGTTTTCTGAACATCACCCTTTTTCCTTGCATTATTTTGATGTTGAACAACACCTCCTTCCTCTTGCGGGATTATTCCTAGCTCATCTCAGCCCCATTTTTCTGATTCCCTTTCATGGCATGAAGTACAATACTTTTATGAGGACAAGAATTATGGATTCTATTGAAGCAGGTGAATACCCTTAACGTTATGATCTTTAACAAGACAACTTCTTGATGATAGCTTTAAAAAATAAAAAAGAAAAAAGAAACGAAAGGGACATAATTATTTATATATTACTTTACTGTATTGATTTCTACTGTATATGATACCGATTGATCATATTTACCATGCTAGTTCCACTCCTCCTGGTTATAATCCTCTCTGTCTATTATAAATGAGATTATGGGTATAATTTTTTCTATTGACATGTTCAACTTCTTCCACCATCCCTGCTCTTAAGGAGTACTGAGCCTCCCTCTATTTATCATAAAAATGTGTAATAACAACAAAATTTTGCCTACAGATAGAGGATAGGGGGTCTCATTAAGAGCCAGCCTACCATGTTCATAAGGATGTAGCGACGTGACATTCCCACTATGGCCACCACACCAGGGTTATGATCCATTAGATGGCTAAAATATCCTTGGAACATGAGGTCTCATCACGAGCCGACCTGATCACTTTTTCTACTTCCTAGTGAATGGCAGTGTGGTCATCTGGTTACCATGCCAGCACACTGATCTCTTCTGTAGAAACAACAATGGAATTCTCCAACTATAAATTGAGGATCCTAGCTCATATGGGTTAAAAAGCAACTCTGTTGAGGCTATGGATGCCTGCTGGCAACAGAAGCTCTGCTTATGGTATTAAAGTTCTATTTTCAACATCAATAATTATTATAATACCCTCTTCTTACTTTTCTTTTTATCAGAGAGATTATTTCCCTAATTTCTCCCTACTTTGAACCTTTATGCATGAGTTAATGTTTTTAATCAATCATATCATTTTTAGCCGGAATATCGTCAGCAAAGCATCTTTTTCTTGCATATTGTTGTCCTTTTTCCTTACCGCATAACCTATCATCAACCAAAGCATCTTGTCTCTTATCAATAACTATCATTACACACCTCGCTTTCATTATACCCATACCTTTTACAATCCTTTCATTAATATACATACTCTATCCCATTTACTACCGTATCTTTCACTCTTGTACTTTGCCATCAAAATAGTAATTCCCCGTCCATTCAGTCGTAGGCGACCTCTCATTTTGAAGGAGGGAGGGGACCTCCCTTACACTCATGCATGCGTTGTAGTTGTTTTATTGGACTTCATAGGTTGATATGGTATTCCATGATCACGTGGCATGTGGAAAAATAATAGTCCTCGAATTAATAATATTAATTCTCATAGAAATATTGCTTAACATTGTAAAACTTACCTGTTACAACTACTTGTTGTTCTATCTCTTTGTTGCTGTTTGTTGTTGTGTTTTCTCCACTGCAATAATCCTTTGTAATAATAGGAAGAACTCAAGCATTATGGGTGGAAAGGCAGTGCGTCGAGAACCTTTAGTCCTGGAAGTCTCCGAAAAAGCTAGGGAAATTCTAGTCTGTGCAAGGTGGATATCATATTTCACAAGATTTCAGCCCCCTAGTGAGGAAATCGCTATTGAGTTTCTATAGCATCTGTAGAATGGGCAATCCTTGGTGAGAGTTAGAAGAGTCATAGTATCAGACACTGCAATAGCTAAAGTATCTGGGCTGCTGGCGGAAGGAACTATATGGCCAAAGAAACACGTAATGTTGCAAGACATGGTGGAGATTTTCAGAGATGCAGGCGAGGAAGTAACCAAGAAAGGCAAGGGCATCCAATCATCTTCTCTGGCAGAACCATGGCACTTGTTGGCAAGTGCTGTCCATAGGTACATTACCTGTGATGGATGACGAGACATGGTAAGACCACAACAATTCAAACTCTTAGTTGTATTAAAACAAAAGCTCACTATTAATCTGCCATCTTTCTTGAATTCATTATTGCATGATACCACTGTTAGAATAAGACGGGCTAGGCACCCTGAAACCGTATTTAGCCACCATGGATTGATTAGATTAATTTTTATCCATAACCTTGTTCAACAAAACTTAACTTGGGATGGTCTCATAGCACCCCTAGAGATTAGTCAAAACCCTATAATCCAAAATTCTACAATCTTGGAGATGAGCCAACAGACTTGTGTTCCGAAGAGAAAAATGACTGCCCACTCAAAAATTGAACCCCATAAGTGCAACCGGTCTGCAAGGTTAAAACTAGCCCAGAGGATGTTTGTAAATTCTCAATATAGCACCAAACAAATTGCGGAGCCATCCAGACCAGTTAGTATACATGACTCTGAGTTAGAACCAGAAGAAAAGGATAATTCAGAGACCAAGTCGGAGGAAGAACTTGAACAAGGGGAAAGATGCCATTCAGAATCAGAACTCGAGGAAGAGGCCAATTCAAAACAAGAACTCAGGGAAGAGGCCAATTCAGAACAAGAACCCAAGGAAGAGGATAGACTAGACTCAGAGCAAGAACGAGCACACCATTTTGATGATGAATTGGAAACTAAAGTAGGGCCTCCTCAAACACCAACCATGAGCCCCCAAAATGATCTTTTGCAGGATTTTGAGATAGGGATGGCCCAGGTCCTGGAAAATCTGAATGCATACATGCATCTTGGAGGATCACTTGACCCTAACCTAATGGAAGCCCAATCCCTAGAGGATTCTGGGCATACATAAATTTTGCCTTCTCTAGAGGCTACAGACCAGGAAGAGGAAGCAGACACAGAATTTATTCATGAATCCGACAACCAGTCTAGTGACATGGTTCTATTGGAGCACAACCATGATAAACAACAAGAATCTTTAGATACAGAAGCTATTGACAAGCTCGTTAGTGTAAAATATGCTCCTTGGAAGAGGTAAGTAGCCGGAACAAAACTAAAGAAGCTGAGACAAAAATACCAAAAGATTCAAAAGACAGTTAAAAGGCTACGTCGGAAGATTACAGAAATTGCAAACAACAAAGCCCAGAACACTACTCCTGAGGTAGTCACTATGGCTACACAAATGGAAATATGTGAGGGTATGGAAATAGAAACCCAAACCAAACTCATTCCTACTCAAACAATAGCCACCCATGAAATTTTTCATGCAGACTTAGTGGATGTAGCCATTTAGACGAAGGGTTGGACCTCCCACAATAAGAAAGTGCAGACCGAGGAAATATCCTCTCATAGCATAGGCACTCAGACAGTAGAGTAAGCCAAGGATATCATGTCAAGAAAAGACCCTATTCTTCTAAGCTACAGGAAGAGCTAATACAAGCCCAGCTTGCTTTAGAACGATGTGAACAAGAGACAGTTCCCCTGCAAAAATATCAAGAGTTGCAGAAGCAGTTTATGGAATTAACCATAACTGAGAATGGGACGTTTGATAGATTTAGACGGGAAGAAGAAAAGATGAATAAGGTAAAGACCAAGCTGGACAGAGTCAGGAATCAGATAGACACCATTTTCTTGCTATATTTGGATGTCTTGACATGTAGGTCTCATACAAATCATGCCCTATTCTTATTAGAATGATACTTATTGTTAAATATTAAAGCCGTAAGAGCTGGCAAGCCAATCAAATTAAAGACAACTGAATATTTTATAAGTTGTTGTAAGGAACATGGGGAAAATTTCCAAAGGATTCTTTGCGAATTTTATCTGCATAATTTCATATTAGAAGAAGAAGTGGATAATAATCCTAGCCCTTTTGTTAGGGATGTTCAATTCTAGGATTTTATCTCTTTTGCAGTTAATCAACTAAAGTGGTTTAAGGCTTATAATTCGTTCCAAATACAGGAACACGGGTTGGATCTCTAGGTAAGGAGTGAGCCTACTCACCCTTTGCAACTGTTTGCTAAACATAAAAGGTTGTTGACACAAGAGGGCATTATTAAAATTTTAGGGCCCATATATAAGGAAATTGTACATAAAGGAACAACATATTTCCTCTCCATTCAAGAAATATCCATGATTGCATCCAAAATGAGATGGAAGATCTCAACTAATAGTGTTAAAGAAAGAGAACCATTTAATTATGGGAATTTCAAAGTTGTTGTGAGCCGGTTAATCACATACAACAATCTTATCTTGAGGGAAGGTCCTTATTGCTTGGGATGTCACTTTAGGAGTCCCATTATTTGGTATCCTGCTGAAGGGTATCAGTCTAACTATGAGTTACCTGAAGGACACAAAAAGATAGCCTTTGCAAATTTGGCACAACATCACGGTTTTAGGCCTATTAAAGAAACCTTTTCTCCAGCCTACTCCTTAACTATATTACATAGGAACTATTCATTTTTCATGAGGACATGAAAAGAGGTAAGCAAGGGAGTATGTTGAGCCTTGCAATAGGTATGTATTTACTCTTGATTACTATCTTTTTCCTCTTTTCTTATCCATTTTGTGCCATGATATAATAACATATTGATAGGATTTTGATAAGGAATGAATGAAATTGCTCTTGATACGATTTGACCATCCAAACTAACTCTCATTGCTTTTTATATAGAAAAACAGCGGATGGAACAGCTGCTGTTCCAAAGTCGGAACATCAAAAGCTAATCAAGGGAAATGAGGTGCGTCGTGTGCAGTCGAACCAAGGAACGAATCAAGAAGATCAGCGCAAGATGAAAGAATTGTCTGAAGATAGAATTTAGTTGTGAATCCCTCAGGATCTCCTAATCTTAAGGGATCACATTTATCTTTTTCCTTTTGAATATAAAGGGGAAAACTGAAGAAAGGGATGGACATCTCTCTTGCCTTTTACTTCAATTGTAATTTTAATTTACAGAAGCGTGATTCTGAAGAACGAGATCATATTGTAATGACAAGTTACTTTGACGATTAATATATAACTTGCGTTGTTGTTCATTTGGATATTCTAAAGTAGCTAAGCAATATTCGCTGGTGGCTAGGGCCTGGTATCTGGTGGATCTTACTGTTGTTTCGTGTTTTATACTTTTCCGTTTCCTGCAAGTTTATTCTGCTTTACATATTTGTAGTTGATTTACTTTCGTTAATTCAGATTTCTAGTATTCATATTCATTAATATGAAATTCTAATTGGTTTTATTTATTCATGTCATGGATTGAATTAGTCATCAGTTAGAGAATCATTTATGGTTAATTAAAGGATAGAGTGTTATTAATCAGATCAAATTCTTTCCTTCTATCCAGTAGTTCAAGTCCAGATGAAAGAGCTCAGTTAATGCTACGGTGCTCTCGGTTGATTATCATTCGAATTGGTTGATTAATATTGAATTATGGTTTTGTTTGAGATTAAGTTGTGATGCTTAGATGAATTACCTCCCTTAAAGTTACAAGCTTGAGATTTATGATTGCATCCGTTTACTCTTGTATTGAATTTAATAATTTATTTTAAAGTATTACTCTCTAGATTTATAGCTTGTACATACTGTGTACACTCTTGGAATAAAATGACTTACCCAGGTTGATAATTAATGTGAGGTAATTAGGAGTTTTAAAATACACCTATTAGCACCCAACAATCATGTTTCAAACATTGAGGGAAATTATTTTCAAGCCACAATTTGGAATATGAGATTTGGTCTAATGTGCCAAACACCTACACCCTTAGAATGTCTGGATGTTAGAATTCCTTAGTCGTGTTTTGGGTTATTTCGAGCCCACTTCCTAGTCATACACCATGATAGGCATTCTGTCAAACATATCACAAACATCCAATATATAGGTCATAATTACAAATTTGAGCATAGGGGTCTCATACTTCTCTGAGAATAGTCAAGAAGGACTGATGCCTCCTCATAATAGTTGCAATATCATCTATTAGGTCATACATTCATTAACATTTCATGTACTAATCAAAACATGATGAGAGCCATTACTCAAGTTTTTCATAAACCATGCTTATAACCAACATATAACTAACATAATAATAATGATAAAACAACCATTAAGATCACATAATAATAAGTACATTTATCCATAAAATACAAGAGGAAAAGAACTCGTATTAACATTGTTGATTTTTGAGTAGCTTGGGAGGTACTCAAAGCCCTAGGGTTCACGGTTTGGAGGGAAAAATGCGGAAGGGTCACTTGTGGGCTTCGAACCCAAGCTTGGGATTTTTCACCCATCATGATTTGGGCCAAAAACATGGACACAATTCGTCATGTAATGAATGGGAATGATAGATCTCATCAAGACGAATATGACGTAACGAAAATCATCTGATTTCGAGTTGTAGAAATGGAGTTATGAATTTTTTAAGTTTAGAAGTGGGTTTGAACAAGAAGAATTAGGGCCGACTTAATGATAATAAGCCATGTGATAGCTTGTCAAGCCCAATGTTGATGTTCGAGGAAGCCCTTGTGTATGATATAAATACAAGGTGATGTTAGTGCCATTTCTCACATCCAAAGTGAGAAACACATCACAAGAGAATCTTGTTGAAGGAGAAAGAGAATTACGTCTTGGCTGCAAGCATAAGGATGGAAACTAGCATGGGAAAGGAAGGTTGTGAGGGCTTCTTTTGCTGACCAAATTGAAAATAAGGAGGGACAAGGAAAATGAGGTAAATCTGAAGGGTTTAAGGGCTTGTTTTAGGGTGAAATGACCCTAAAATAGGTTGTTGAAGGCATGTGAAGGAAATTTGAAGCAGACTGAAGTTAATTTAGGTGGGGAAGAGGAATGTGTGAGGGCTAGAATAGCTTGGAATTATAGTGAAGTGGCCCGACCTCTCAAGGAAGGACAACCACAAACTTAAGGAGTAAACTTGGGCAAAAAACAAGCACTAAAGTGACTGTGGTTTTTCCCTAACTAGGCCGAGATTGACTGTAGAAAAATAGACCTTAATCAATGAGCTAAAGGTATATGCTTTGGTGCATTCTTGTAGGTGTTGGACCCATGTTATCGCATCAGTTTTGGAATAGTTTGTCTAGAAGCGTGTGGGATCCATTTGGAGGACTTTTCATGATGGTTGAAAGTCCCTCCTAGGAGAATATCTTGCAGTGAAGAGTTGGGGGCCATTGGAATGGTGGAGGGCAGTGTGTTGGCTACCCAAAGTAGCCCGTGACTAGAAATTCTAAAGGATGTGTGACGATTGAAGTGTGGGTAAAGTTGTAGAGCATATGTGTAGTGCTTTGATGGAAGAAACATGCTACTACTAGATGGTGGATTGGAGCTCAGTAATTGGCCGACCTAGAAGAGCAAATTGGATAAGGCTGTGTTAATTGTAGTAGAAGCGATTTACAATAGTGATAGGTGGAATTCCTCCTAGAGACTCTATGTGTTGTCCTTTGATGGACTAAGGGGCAGCTAGAGAGAAGAATGAGAGTGAAGGATCGACATGACAAGATATGATATAGAGTCTACAACATGATTGTCATTATATATTGTATTCCATAGACTCTTGTATTATTTAGATTGGTCTAATATAACGAATATTTGGTTGTACACTATTGGACAATATTTTGTTAAAAATTGTGTATACTTGTGCATATGTGATTTACTGCTTTATATTGCTTCATTATGCAAAGTAGTTCTGTTGAGATTCTTGGTTTACTAGCGTTAGAGATTATAAGATTCTATCCTAGACCCAAGATCATGGAAATTCAACAAACATAAGCAAAATGAAATTAGGTCAGGGACTTCCACGTACCACTCGAACATAGATTGGGTAGAACCAAACATCTCTTTCAACCAATCACCCGCATGCCATATTTGAAGCATGAATGTGGTATCTCATGGAATAAACCAAAAAAAACCAAACTAAAGGTTCTAGAGGCCAAACCACCTCAACCCTCAACTAGTGATTCCATGGTCTAGGTGGATATTGGTGGCCACCTGCCAAGTCCACTTGGACCCCCACCATTGTTTCTCTCAGCTTTTTCAGTTTCCTTAATTGTAGCACAACTTACTATTTTTAGCAGTTTTTCAGGTCCTGAACTTCCGGAGCCATTTTGAGGCCCTAAACGATGTTTTTTTGGAAAGCTGGGAGTAATATGGGTCCGTGGACTAATGTCACTCTTCCAAAAGTTTTAGTTCTCAGATAGATCTTTCTAGCGAGATATTGTGCACGTCAAACTGAAATCATGTGCCAAAGTTACAACCCCAGGAAGTTGATGTACCAAATTACCCAAACGGGGCCCACAATTTGGCGTTTCATCTTCTAGGGTTAGGTTTTTGGATGTTTAGAGAATTCCATTGTTTATCAACAATAAATAGGCCTTCAAGCCTCATTATAACACAGTTCAGAGGCATGTAGCCGCCACATCTCTTCTCAGAGATAAGCTACCATCTCCCTAGCTGGTTTATTTCCATTTTTGTTTGTAAGCATATTTCAGTATTTTACATTAATGAAATGAAGCATTATTTCTGCTACATCTCTATGTTTATGGTTATCTCTATAATTTGTTGCATTCTGGTTTAAATCCAAATAAGTGGTATCAGAGTGGTCTGCATTTTTTCTCTATTTTTCTTTGCATGTCCCCAATGAGGTTGGGATATAAGGAGTTAGGGCTTGAACTGGTCAAACCTTTGCAAGACCAGCCTCGAAAATCCTGACGCCCTCCCATGGTGGATGAAAAGAAAGATGAGGGGGTAGGAGATCCTATCAAAATCTTGCTCGAAGAAGCCCTTGAGCGACAAAGGAATGTGATGATGGACAACTTTTCCCAGATCCTTCAGCGGCTACACAGAGGCAACGCATCGGCTTCCAACAGCTCCTCTAGAAATGCCACGCTCTTTAAGGTACAAGTTAATTTGGAAATTCCCATCTTCGAGGGTCAAATAGATTCAGATGCCATAGATAAATGGTTAAATCTACTAGAGGGTTATTTTTCTGTTCATGATTTTTCTAGTCGGGAAAAGATTATTTTCACTCTTCTCAAAGCAGCCTCCCACATCAAGGACTAGTGGGAAACCTACTGCGAGTTGAAGGATGAAAGTACAGGCTCATTATTTTCAACCGCACCCACTTGGGATTCATTCCGAGATGCCATCAAGGAGTAGTACTACCCTATCAGAAGCTATGAGGATCAATACATAAAGTGGACCACACTACGGCAAGGAGGGGACCAAGACGTGCTGGAGTTTACCAATATTTTCCATACCCTTCGCACAAATTTGGGTATCAAAGATTCAGAGTAGCATTTGGTACTCAAATACTATGGCTACCTACACAAGTACATCCATGAAGAAATAGAATTCCTGAACATCCCCTCACTTGGCACGGCATACCGATATGCCGTCAAGGTCGAGCAAAATTTTAAACAGAAGAAGTGAGGCTTTGGATCTGTGAATTTGAAGTAATGGAAAGGTTCCCCCAAACTGTAGAACAAAGGAAAAAGCCAAGGCGATATGGCCCAAGAAAACCTGCCAAAGCTGCAAGCAAAGAACAACGCCGTGAAGCTGAAAAAGGACATGGGAAAGTGGTGTGAGTTCCATAGGAGCTCCACTCACAACACAAGTGAGTGTCGGGCCAAGCAGTCACTAGTGGCCAAGCTAAAGGTTTCAGAATCAGATGCGTGTTCTGACTCTGAGTCAGAACCCGACAAGGGGAATGACAAAGGGAAGCAGATTATTGATGTGAAGCCCAATGCCACCGTTGCCACCATGAAGATACATAATGAGGAACCTGAAGATCCATAGGAGGAGGAGTGTCTCTTCCACTCCTAGATGTGGGTAAAGGGCTCCTCACTACAGTTCATTGTCGACAGAGGGAGCCAAAAGAACCTCATTTCGACAGAGGTCGTGAAGCGGTTGGGCTTACCGACCACAACACATCCAAAACCGTACACCATCAGGTGGCTTCACCAGGGACGGGATCTTCGCGTGAGCCAACAGTGTCGCCTTCCATACAACATCAAGCCCTTCACGGATGAGGTATTGTGTGACATTTCTCCCCTTGAAGTTTGTGATGTATTATCAGGACAACCATACTTGTGGAAGCGACATGTTGTGTATGAATCAAGGCCCCGTGCTGTTATTGTTACATTGGGAAATAAGTTGTACAGGATACCGAAGATAGCACCACCTACTGCCATCTCTTTGGTTACTGCAAAACAATGCAATAAGCTCATTTCCAAAACTAGGAAATTTGTTTTCTTGATGATATGCCCTCAAGGAAAGAAGAAGACAGTGGCCACGACCTCCAGACAGGACCCCTCCGCACGACAACTACACAAGGACAAGGTCGTGGAGGAGTACGAGGACATCTTCACCTCCCCTGCAGGGGTTCCTCTGCACTCTCAGGTCAAGCAATCCATCGATCTGACCCTAGGTGCGCCGCTACCCAATGGACCAATCTATCGGCGCTCCATTCTGGAGAATGATGAAATCAAGAGGCAGATTGAGGAGCTATTGTAGAAAGGTCACATCCGTCTGAGTTCATCGCCCTGTGGGAGCCCGATCATGTTGGTATCGAAGAAGGATGGGACTTGGAGACTCTGTATTGACTAACGAGCGCTGAACAAGATCACTATCCATAATAGGTAACCGATCCCGTGGATTGATGACCTCCTGGACCAACTAAAGGGGGAAAAATATTTCAGCAAGATCGATCTGAAGTCAAGATATCACGAGGTACTAATCGAACCCTCTGATATGTGGAAGACTACCTTCAAAACCAAGGAGGGCCTTTTCGAATGGTTGGTTATGCCTTTCGGATTGACGAATGCTCTTGCAACCTTCATGAGACTAATGGATGACATCTTGTGGCCATTCACCAACTCATTTGTAGTGGTATACTTGGATGACATCCTGATCTTCGGCCAGAGTTGGGAAGAGCACCTACACCACATCCGATAGGTTCTCCAAATACTGTGACAACACAAGCTATGTGCCAATTTGGAGAAATGCACTTTTGGCATGACCCAGGTTCAGTATCTGGGATACATTATTGATGAACAGGGGGTGCATGTGGATCCAGCCAAGATCCAAGTCATTCGGGATTGGCAATCTCCAACCACTCTGACAGAGCTCCGCAGCTTTCTAGGTCTTACCAACTTCTACCGCAGGTTCGTGTTGGGGTTTTCTCATATCACTTCGCCCTTGAGTCAAGTCACCAAGGGAGGAGTGAAAGAAAAATTATTTTGGTCTGAATCTCAACAGAAGGCATTCATAGAGTTGAAAGATCACCTCTGCATGGCACCAGTGCTTGAGTTACCAGATTTGCAACAACCATTTGAGGTCGAGACAGATGCCTCTGACTATGCTATTGGGGCAGTCCTTACTCAACACAGGCATCCAGTAGCATATCACAGTGAGACACTTTCAGACACAGTTCGGAAGTATCCCACTTATGACAAAGAGATGTATTCCATTGTGTAGGCCTGTCGACAGTGGAAGAATTACATTTTGGGGAAGGAAACAGTCATCCACACAGACCACCGACCCCTGCAATTCATACAGACCCAAGCGAAATTGTAGAATGATCACCATCAGAAGTGGTCTACATACCTGCAACAGTTCCATTTGAATATCAAGTATAAGAAGGACAACACCAATAATGTTGCAGATTGCCTCAGTCGACCACCGATCATGGTGTTAACCACCGTGCTCAACTCTTATGGGCATGAGACTTCTGATTGGCCACTTCTCTATAAAAGCAACCCAGAATTCGGCCATGTTAGCTCTGCTATACAATTCAGTGTTTACAGGCTCAAAGGTACCATGGACAATGCTGGTTTTGGTTGCTAAGGTGCTCGCAGCTCTTGGTTCCCTTTTCTCCCTTGTTCTCATTGTAACTCCATAGCCCTACCTTTGTTTCTCTTTCCCTGAAACCTTTTTGTTCCGCGTTTAAGTATTCCTGTTCTCCTTCATTTCGCTGTGTAAACCCGGGTTTTTTAAAGCCCTGAGCGCTTAGCTCTGTGTCACCATATGACCCGAGCATATAACTCTGCGCTCTCTTTTAAACCCCCGATCCCCGTTCTGACCTCCTTTAAACTCATTCTTCACTTAATACCTGGCACTAAAGCATTAACCGTTCATAACTTCTTGCCTTTGTACCGTTGGGGCTTGTGCAATCGTAGCTATTGATCAATCCGATCTAATGGTCCCCACGTTCTCCGCCCGCTTCTAAACCTCATACACTTTCCTTTTCATTCGGCTGTGCATCGCTGATCCCACGACTGACGCATCCCTCGATCGCGTGACCTACATATGCGATAACCCGCGAGAGCGGTGGTTTTGGGCTGCCATGCGTCATGAATCTGTTGGATCGTGCCCACCCTGTACGAATACTGCCAACACCGATAGGCGGTGCGAGGAAAACTGCTCGCCAATAAAATCATCATTCTCTCACTGATTAACTATCGTCCATCTTTCGTGTGCGATGACCGTTAGATCTGCCCGATGGTGATCCAACGGCCCTCATCGCATCTTCTTTGTCACCTACCGATAGTTCCTCCCGCGCAATCTTCACCGTTGATTTTTATGATTCAACAGCTGGGATTATTTCTATTGTTTAACTCGCCTGTCCTTCCGATAATCCCTATCAGTTGATTGCAGCCATTTATCTCTGCGATCCAATGACTAAGATTTATTCCCGACTAGCTCTTACTCCCGCTATGAAATCTCATTTACTTTTGACTGTCTCGAGCTTGCGATAGAGGAAGGAATCCATCATCCCATACCCTGCAGTTAATATCTCAGCAACCACATTAAACAACAGAATGGCCGAAGGACAAGTAGGCGACCTAGAGCAGTGAGGAGCATTTATTAGGCATGGGATTTAATCCATAGTTCATTCCAACTGCCACAAAAGGACATTAGACAATCTAAACTGGCTGATTTGTCCATTAAAGCTCTGAGAATTGCAGCAGAGGCCCATTTCATATTGTAAATGTGGTTGGTGGTCATTTATTGACATCTCCATGCATAGCCTAGTAGAGCCACTTTGTAAACGGATTCTATATATATATCTAGAGACACAATGTAATCAAGTTGATGAGGGTTGGATGAGTGTTATTTTGCTGTAAGGTTCAACTTATGGAGATTGTAACTGCTGTGATACCTGCAGCGTCTGGTCTTCATTTTCAGCTAATGCAAGCTTCTTTTGCTGTTAATTGTTCACTGTCCACTTCTTCTTCTTGTTATAGGCTGTGCTTGTCTTGCATTTATTCATGTGCTGTTAATGTTAGCATTAGAGGGGCTGTCATCCCACCTCTGTGTTAGGATTTATCATGTATCATTGAATTTGTATGCAGGTTTCTATTCTTTTAGTGCCAGAGAGTTGTCATCCTATCTGTGTATTAGAAAACAAATTTACAGACCTTTTAACTGGTTGCAGTTGGCCATCACAGGATCCTATGCATCTGCTGGTGTGGTCAGTCTTCTCCATTATCACCTTATCCTCAAAATGTGAGTAATTGATGGTCTAAAGCCTTGTAGTCTGGGGGTGTTCACCCATGTCTAGGGTCAAGCACAGTAGAAGTGGTTATTTGTCTTGAATATGCAGCATTTCTTTCATTCATCCACCATTTTCCAACATTTTTGTTGAGTTTGTAATGTTTCCGAGCATCTCTGATATACAACCTATGAGATTTTCTTGGGGTGATAACATTAATTGGAATCGTTGCCGGGGAGAGGAGAATCAAAGCTCAACTTCACTAGGATAATGACACAGCTTCAAACTTTGATGATAGACAAGGTTTCAACACATATTTTGGTTGTAATCATCTATCTGGTGACTCCACTGGTGGAAGACCATCCTTTGGCGACTCCACATTGCAGTTTTGGTGTAGTTGCTGAGGCATGTTTAGAGATATCTTTAGAAACCATCAGCTGAACTAGTGCTTGATCTTGAGAAGACCATTAAGCAGAAGAAAGACCTTGCAAAAAGGAGAATTAGGGTCAGGTAAGCCTTAAAGAATTTTTATGTATCTCTGCGAGTGTAGAAATAGCTTCAGAGATTCATACAACTACTTAGTCATTCATTTCCCTTTCAGACCTCAGTTGAAAGAAGCCTCCATGCCGTCCATCGTATTCCTCTGTCTCCATTATCCTTTTTATTGATTCATTTCACTCAGTCCACCAGTATCCCTTTCGTATACCTCAGTCATGGCAAGCCAGCAAGCTCTCACAAAGATAGAAAGAATAGTTTCTACTAGGTATGCACCCTTAGTCTTGCCTACCCCTTTGATTGCCATGCCTACAGGGGATTATCAAGAATTTATGCAAAGTTTACTAGTAAAGAAGGAGTAATAGCTGAGGAGCATTTAGAGTCTTTTTATAGCTATGCTGATAACTTGGATATCAATGATGAGGATGTTTGGATGGGGGTTTTTGTTCAAATCCTAGATGGGGAGGCTAGAAAATGGTTCAGAAATTTACCCCCTAGGTCTATTGCAGACATTGATGGTTTAGATGATGTATTTTTAAAGCACTGGGGAAATAATAAATATCTACTCTTTTATCATGATGAATTTGGAAACTTGCAGAGAAAAGATGGTGAGTTGCTGTTTGAATTTAACATTAGATTCAATCATATGTACAAAAAAATGCCAGTTGAAGTAAGACCTACCCCTACTTCTTCCATGCTTACTTATGCTAATGCCTTCGATTCTCAGTTATGCCTGCTGTTAAGAGAATGAAGATGTGCTTCTTTGGCCGATATGCAAAATGCAGCCTTTGAAATAGAAGCAAACATCATTGCTGCAGAAAGTATCGAAGGTGATGATGAAAATAGAAGACAGGGAGGTGAATCCCTATCATCCTATGATACTGAAATCAATGAATTAGCCAGGATGATAGAGTCATTAGCCTCTGCAATTTCCAGATTAGAGGCTGAGCAGTATTCTGAGGAAGCAGGAGCTCCTTGTGACTTTTCTTTTTCAACTCCAAATCCACATAGAGGGACACATGAGAATTTGCAGAATTTGCAGAGAAATAGAGATGCAAACAAAGATCAAGGGGTGAGGCCCCTTCTATAGAATATAGTCATGGAAGAGGTGCAGCATGAGGAGGAGGTCCATGTTTTGGAAGGTGCACCTTTCCTAACCAGAGCTGCATATGAAGAAGCATTATCAAGAGGCACTGCTTGTCAGTTTGTTGTACCTACAGAACAACAAGCTTATCAGCGGTAGCAATCAGTAGAAGGCACCTTCATCCTCCAAGAATTTAAGCTTGAACCTTGCCCATCTTCCCATGATTATGCAGATCTGCAAATTAGCCAGCCTGCTATCATCCCTGGTCCAGTGATCAAAGAGGGAGAAGAAAGCTCCCCATCATCTTTTGTCCCTATGTCTGCTCAAGTGATAATCCCTCTAAGTTGCCCCTTGAACACTGAGGTAGGAAATAGATCTATTCTCAAGGCTAAGACCGATCACCTTAGTTTTGATTCTCTGAATTCGACTCAGATGGCCTCCACATAGAATGAAAGGGCAACTTATCAGATAACAGAGGAAGAGGGTGTACAGTTGTGGGACTCCTCCTTGGATGAGGATTATTCAAACAAAGATTCAGGAGCAGATGAGGTCTTTGTGTCTTTCAAACATGAAAACATTGTTACACCATTTATATTTATTGTGCAGGCCACAAAAGACAAAATAGGTACACAACAACCATGATTATTCAGTAGGTGTACAAAGGCTCCTCTAAAGAACATTTAAGGAGGAAAATACACAGAAGGGAAATGAAATTTGATCCCTATCTACCCATCAAGGTAAAATCTCCTAAACTCTTTGAGGTAGAGGATCAAATAAATCCTGTCTTACTGATCTATGATGAACCGGGTGACAGGCAACAATTTTGGTGGCCCAGCTGATGTGCAATTTTTGAAGTTTTAAGTTTTTAGGCCTTAATGATTGTAAGCAGTTTCTTTTTCAAGTTTTTAGTGAAGCCTTGGTTTGACTCCATGCCCAATGGATACTAGGAAAATGTTTTTACAGCTGAGTTTTGTATGAAGGCATTGGTCTGTAGTTCTTGAGACCTCACAGGGAGGATCTCATCCCCAGAAGGAGCCGATGTTAGCTCTGCTATACAATTCAGCGTTTACAGGCTCAAAGGTACCATGGACAATGCTGGTTTTGGTTGCTAAGGTGCTCGCAGCTGTTGGTTTCCTTTTCTTACTTGTTCTCATTGTAACTCCATAGCCCTGCCTTCGTTTCTCTTTCCCTGAAACCTTTTTGTTCCCCGTTTAAGTATTCCTGTTCTCCTTTGTTTCGCTGTGTAAACCCGGGTTTTTTAAAGCCCTGAGCGCTTAGCTCTGAGTCACCATATGACCCGAGCATATAAATCTGTGCTCTCTTTTAAACCCCGATCCCCGTTCTAACCTCCTTTAAACTCATTCTTCGCTTAATCCCCGACGCTAAAGCATTAACCTTTCATAACTTCACACCTTCGTAAAAAATTAACCCTCAGCCGCTTATGCAATCGCAGCCATTGATCAATTTGATCTAATGGTCCCTGCGTTCTCCGCCCGCTTCTAAACCTCATGCACTTTCCTTTTCATCCAGTCTTCCATTGCCAATCTGATGGCTGATGCATCCCCCAATCGCGCAACCTGCACAGGCGATAACCCGCAGGGGCGGTGGTTTTGGGCTGCCACACGTCATGAATCTATTGGATCGTGCCCACCCTGTACGAATACCACCGACGCCGATAGGCGATGCGGGGAAAATCGCCCGCCAATAAAAATGCCATTCTCTCGCCGATTAACTATCATCCATCTTTCGCGTGCGATGACCGTTGGATCTGCCCGATGGTGATCCAACGGCCCTCATCGCATCTTCTTTGTCACCTCCCGATAGTTCCTCCTGCGTGATATCCGCCATTGATTTTTATGACCCAATGGATGGGATTATTTCTGCTGTTTAACTCGCTTGTCCTCCCGATAATCCCTGTTAGTTGATCGTAGCCGTTGATCTCTACAATCCAACGGCTAAGATTTATTCTCGGTTGGCTCTTACTCCCGCCATGAAATCTCATTTCCTTTTGACTGTCTCGAGCTCGCGATGGAGGAAGGAAGCCATCATCCCATACCCTGCAGTTAATATCTTAGTAACCACAATAAATAATAGAATGGCCGAAGGACAAGTAGGCGACCTCGAGCAGTAAGGAGCATTTATCAGGCATGGGATTTAATCCATAGTTCATTCCATCTGCCAGAGAAGGACATCAGAAAATCTATAAAGGTCGATTTTTCCATTAAAGCTTTGAGAATTGCAGCAGAGGCCCATTTCATATTGTAAATGTGGTTGGTGGTCATTTATTGACACCTCCATGCATAGCCTAGCAGAGAAACTTTGTAAATAGATTCTATATATATCTAGAGACACAATGTAATCAAGTTGATGAGGGTTGGATGAGTGTTATTTTTCTGTAAGGTTCAACTTCTAGAGATTGTAACTGCTGTGATACCTGCAGCGTCTGGTCTTAATTTTCAGCTAATGCAAGCTTCTTTTGCTGTTAATTTCTCACTATCCACTTCTTCTTCTTGTTCCAGGGTGTGCCTGTCTTGAATTTATTCATGTGCTGTTAATGTTAGCATTAGAGGGGTTGTCATCCCACCTCTGTGTTAGGATTTAGCATGTATCATTGAATTTGTATGTAGGTTTCTGTTCTTTTCATGCTAGAGAGCTGTCATCTTGTCTATGTATTAGAAAACAGATTTACAGACCTTTTAACTGGTTGTAGCTGGCCATCACAGGATCCTGTGCATCTGCTGGTGTAGTCAGTCTTCTCCATTATCACCTTATCCTCAAACTATGAGTAATTGATGGTCTAAAGCCTTGTAGTCTGGGGGTGTTCACCCATGTCTGGGGTCAAGCATAGTAGAAGTGGTTATCTAGCTTGAATATGTAGCATTTGTTTCATTCATCCACCATTTTCCAACATTTTTGTTGAGTTTGTAATGTTCCCGAGCATCTCTGATATACAACCTAGGAGAGTTTCTTGGGGTGATAACAGGCCACACATACCAGACACTCTTGGAGGGTCGGCCTGTTCTAGATTTTCACCTCCAGGATGCCTTGTTATGCCACCTGGTTCACCTTTGTGTTCCTTCAAGTGAGCATGACAAGATGATTTGGGAAGCACACTACAGTCGGGTTGCTAGGCATTTCGGGGTCGAGAAAATGGTGGTAGTACTACAAAAGTATTTCTATTGGCTGAATCTTCGATAAGATGTCGGGAAGTACATCAGATCATGTACTGCCTGTGCCATTTCCAAACCGACCATAAAGAAGCAAGGCCTCTATACCCCTCTGCCTACCCCAAGTCTACCTTCAGAATCCATCTCCATAGATTACATGACAGGCCTTCCTTCCACTAAGCATGGAAATGAATGTGTTCTTGTGGTCATCGATAGGTTTTCAAGGATGACCATTATGGCAACCTGCAAGAAGTATCACAACATAAGCCACTACTAAACTCTTATTTGAACGAGTGTGGGTGAACTTTGGGATCACACAGTCTATCATCTCAAATCGGGATAGTCAGTTCCTCAATACATTTTGGTCTAGTCTCTGGTCGATGCTGGACACCAAACTCACTAAGTCCACAACCTTCTATCCTCAAACTGATGGCCAGACAGAGGTTGTCAACATGATGATTATACACATTCTATGCATGTACAACTCAAAGCATCCACACACATGGGACGAGAGCCTCCCCTATGTTCAGCACAGCTACAACCGAGCTCTTCACAGCTCGACTGGCCACAACCCTTTTCAGGTGGGCCTGGGATTCCAGCCACTATGTCCCATTGATGTGGCCATGCCATTTGCAATTTCTCACACAGATTCAGCTCATGTCAAGTCTGAAATAGATAAGGAAACTAGCTTCATTGAGCACATCCAACATATTCGCGAGTAGGTCCATGACATTCTGGAGAAATCAAATGCCAAGTACAAGCAGCGACATGATCAACATCGGGTGCCACATAAGTTTCAGGTGGGCGACAAAGTTTGGTTGCATTTGCAGAAGGAACGCCTTACCAGAGCCTATTGAAAACTGAGACCACTACGATATGGTCCTTACACCATTACCAAGGTTTTGGGAGACCGCCTTCAGCCATACTTTCCACCATTACTAGACACATCCGACATTGCAGAATAGTGCACACCCATAGAATTAAATCCAGATTGCATGGAACAAGCTGAAACTGATCGGATCATGGACACATAGATCAAGCACACTCGCCAACAAAATATCCAACTGTATCGAGTTGTCAAAGTAGGCCAACTCCTTCGCCAGGGCAAGTGGCTCACTAGGGACCAAGTTCAGCAGAAGTTTCCTCATCTCATGGAGGAACTCGACGCAATGGGGACCATTGCTTCCTAAGGGGCGAGGAATGATCCAGATGGATATTGGTGGCCACTTTCCAAGTCCACTTAGATCCCCACCATTGTTTCTCTCAGTTTTTTTAGTTTCCTTAATTGTAGCACAACTTACTATTTTTAGCAGTTTTTCGAGTCCTGAACTTCTGGAGCCGTTTTGAGGCCCTAAACGACTTTTTTTGGGAAAAATGGGAGCAGCATGGGTCGATGGACCGATGTTACTCTTCCAAAATTTTTATTTCTAGGATAGATCTTTCTAACGAGATATTGTGCGCGTCAAACGAAGATCATATGCCAAAGTTACGACCCCGAGAAGTTGATGTACCAATTTACCCAAATGGCGCCCACAGTTTGGCATTTCATCTTCTAGGGTTAGGTTTTTGGATGTTTAGGGTTTTCCATTGTTTCTCAACAATAAATAGGCCTTCGAGCCTCATTGTAACACAGTTCAGAGGCATGTAGCCTCCACATCTCTTCTCAGAGATAAGCTACCATTGCCCTAGCTGGTTTATTTCCATTTCTGTTTGTAAGCATATTTCAGTATTTTACATTAATGAAATGAAGTATTATTTCTGCTACATCTCTATTTTTATGGTTATCTCTGTAATTTTTTGCTTTCCTGTTTAAATATGGATCATTCCACTTCACAGTCAGACATCACTAACCATCACCAGACCAGTCTCTACCCAAGTTGTCCAGGGCTCTAGAGAATTTGTTCCAACCAAGGCTTCTAGTACTAGTAACTCAACCCATAGTTGTTGTCGAGCTCTAGAGCATTTGTCAACCCAGGGCTTCCAAGACTAGTAACTCAAACCACCAAGGGCTTCAAGAGAGTTTGTCCAACCAAGGCTTCCAAGACTAGTAACTCAACCCAAGTTCTTACAGGGCTTCTAGAGTGTTTGTTCAACCAAGGCTTCCAGTAACTAGTAACTCAACCCACAACCATAAATAACATGAGAACCCACCAAAAAATAATGGTAAATCCACAAAAACATGGCTATCCAGGAAATGGAAAGGCTAGGAAAAACCACTATCAATCCAGGAAATCATCCATGCCAATGAGAGATCATAAGCAAGAAACCACATGCATGTTCCATGCATGCCAAAAATAGCAAGGAAATCATACATGAAACTTGGTACTTGCAAGAAAAACCCATTGTAGATACTGATCCTGTTGTACTCTTGTGATTTCCTACTTTTCCCTTACCTTCTTGCTCCAAATCCCAAGTATATTCCACACCCCTCCAAGAGTACTCCAAGAAAAATCTAAGTGTCCAAGAGTATGAGAGAGAGGATATATGAGAGAGAGAGAGAAATCAAAACTAAAACTGGAAAAAAGCCATGAACTGATTGTCATAAGACTTTTTATTAATGAGGGATATATTTTCTTCATTTTCCATTATTTTCCTTCAATTTCCTCCTCACATGCAACCTATGACCTTTCACCTTCCTTTTCTCTCATTTTCCAATATTTTCATAAATAAAATGCCAATAAATGCCACTTTTACTTTCCATTTCCTTTGCCAATTTCCATAGCCATTAATTAATGACAAGTGATCCTCGTCACTTATGTTTTTGCCCAACATTCATCTTGGAATACATGTCCCATGACCTTGGTTGTTATTTTCCCTTTATTAACTATATTACATGGATTTTTTTACTAGGGTCGTTACAAAATCGCATGGAATGTAGTACCAACATGGCGTTGAGGTGGCAACAAAGTGTCACATGAGATATCATGTATCATGGATGGCGAGATACCAAAATGTCAGGTATTGTAGATGTATGGATGCCAAACTAATATCCAATTGGAACATTGTTGTTATTCGAATTCAAGCTTCTATGATCCATATCATAATGTAAATTTTTTTTTTTTGGAAGAAGTCACATTGAAGATTTTGGTTGATGTGTTTCGAACCAACAAGTGTGGTTCATCTTGAGGACACGATTAAGAAACAAATCTATGAAGAAGGTTAAATAGGGAGACGGGTCAACCTAACAGCTAGAAGAAAACGACTAAATTTGACCAGGGAGGGAAAAGGGAAAAATCTTATATTATTTAAAGAAATTTAATTATTTTATTAATTGTTTTATATATGAGAAATGGCGAGGGTTTCTGGAAATGGCGAGGGTTTCTGAAACACTAGGGTTTGCAAAGGGAAGGTCAAAAGAGGATCAACAGGGGAGATAAGGGCAGAGGATGAATAACCGGAAAGCAAGAAAATAAACAGCGGTGCAAAAGGGAGATAAGGAGGCTCACAAAGTTAGAAGGAGCTGAAAGGAGCCATGGCCGGGGATCCAGGGAGGGGAGAGATCCCCTCCTACAAAAATGTAACAGCGGGAGAAACAAGCGGAAGCGGACCACGAAGGGAACCAGGGGGAGAGAGCAGGGAGGCGCCGGTGTTGGGAAACCAATGGCAAGCAAGACTAGGAGGCAGGTGCCTACCCAGAGCCCTAAAAAAGCTGAGGTTTGTGATCCCGAATAACAAACTCGAAGAGTATAGATGTTATATGAGAGACCATGCCCTGATATGTAAATTTATAGGGTTCTGGCCGGCTGAAAAGGACCTGGCAAGGTGGATACAACAAAGATGGAAGCCGAAAGGTCATATCGACATGAAGCTGGGGGCAAAAGGTTTTTTTACAGTGATATTTGCTAACCTAGAAGACAAGGAAAGAATCTTTGAGGGAGGATCGTATTTCATGAACAACGCAGGTCTATTCATGAGACACTGGGAGGATAGCTACAACCCTGATCAAGAAAGGATGTTGGCAGCACCGGTCTGGGTCCATCTGTTTGGCCTACCAATAGAGTTCTGGGACCCTGAAATCCTGGAAGGGATAGGCAATACGATAGGGTCTTTTGTCAAAGTATCGGAATCAACGAAAAGAGGGAGATACACATCCTATGCAAGGATATGCGTATATATGAATATATCAGACCCCCTGCCAGAATACATAGAGCTGGAATATCATGACGAAATATGGCAACAACCAATGGATTATGAACATATACCGTTCAGGTGTAGAAGGTGCCACGAATACGGACATCTCTTTAAACAATGCCCTCTGAACGCTGGGGAAGACACAGAAAGGAAAGCAGAAGAAGGAAAAAGAAGGACAGAAGGAACAGAAGGAGTGGAGGAGGGTTTCCAGGAAGTCCATAGAAAAAGGAGGCCCGGGAAAGAGATGGCAAGTAAGATTCAAACCCCTAAATCTGTATCGGTCGAATGTCAAAATAAGTTCAGTATACTACAGGAAGAAGAAGGAGAGACAGAAAAGGAAGAAAATGTAGAAGAACCCATGGAATCGAATAAAAACATAAAGGAAACAGACCCAAATCAAGAAAACCTTGGAAAAGAAGGGATAGAGGAGAATGCAGACACAGAACAAACACAGATGGAGATTGATCCACAAAAGGAGAATGGAAATGAAGAGGAGCGAGTCATGAAACGGCTGCTGCAGGACTGGAGGAACTTGGATGAGAGGTTCATACTGGAAGAGCAAAAACAGTTATACAAGGAAATGTTTCAGAAATACAAGGAGAAGAAGGAAGCCCTTATGACAAGTCCTATGGAGCAAACAGGAACACAGGAAACACAAGGTATAGGAATGGGTAGTTCTGGCAAAGGAAGTCGAAAAAGAGGAAGGCGGCCAATGAGTGAAACTATACAGGTGGTAGGGGAGACCCTGGTGAATTCTGGAAGAGTCATACCTCTGTCAAAGGTATTTCAACAACAACCAAAAAGTTATAAATGATTGTAACAAGCTGGAACATCAGAGGCCTCAACAGTATTGGGAAACAAAGATATCTGAGGGAAAGAGTGAAGAAAGACAAACCTAGCATAATGATAATACAAGAGACAAAGATTAATGGCCAAAAATTAGAAGAGATAGTGAAAAAATACAAAATTCAATATGAAGTTATGGCCCAAGATGCGACCGGTACAGCTGGAGGATTGGCAATCCTATGGAATCCAGAAGAGGTGCAAGCCAAAGATTGGGTCAGTCTCCCTAGAATCCTCTTAGGCTCATTCAGACTGATAGGGTCCTCAGAGTGGGTGCTCATCACGGGAGTTTATGGCCCGCATATTCCAAGGGAACGCAAAAATTTCCTGAAGGACATGCAAATTATCCGCAGACTTTTCCCTGCGACCCCATGGATGGTAGGAGGAGACTTTAATATGATTAAAGCCCTAGGAGAAAAGAAAGGAGGAAAAAGTAGACCAGATCAAGACATGGAGGCCTTCAGTGAAATGATAACAGAGCAAGGATTGGTAGATATCCTGACAACAAATGGAGTTTACACATGGAACAATCGTAGGGGAGGCAGAAATCAGATAGCATCAAGGCTGGATAGATTCTTAGTTTCTGAGCAAATCTTAAATAGGGATGTTTTTGTAGAGGCAAAAATTCTACCAGCCATGGGTTCGGACCATTGGCCTATAAGACTGGAAATAGATATCAAAAAATACCCCAATAAATGCCCTTTTAGGTTCGAGGCTTTCTGGCTCAGGCATAATCAGTTCATAACGAAAGTAGAGGATTGGTGGACCAAAAGTCAACAAAGAGGAAGAAATAAGATGCACACTTTCCAGCTAAAGCTCAAGGAACTCAAAGGGAAAATCAAAAGATGGAACAAGGAAGAATTTGGGAATATTTGTATGGAGAAGCAGAGATTAGAACAAAAAATGGAAGAATTACAACAGAATATCATAACAGAAGGACGAAATGAAGAAAAGAGCAGAGAAGAAGGAATATTGATCAGTCAAGTAGAAGAAAGGAGAAAACAGGAAGAAATCCTATGGAGACAGAAGTCCAGGATAAATTGGCTGCGGGAAGGAGAAAGGAACACCAAGTTTTTCCACCAAGCAATGGTTCAACACAGGCAAAGGAACAAAATCTTCTCCATTCTAAACAAGGAAGGGCAAAGAGTAACAGAACATGAAGAAATGGAACAAGTGTTAGTAGACTACCACAAGGATGTGCTGACAGAACCAAGGGTCAACAGAGAAGGGGCTATAGGAAGAATCTGCAATGAAATCCCCAGGATGGTAACCGAAGAACAAAACAGAGCGCTGATGAGAGCAGCAACACTAGAAGAAATAGAGGAAATAGTTAAAGGAATGAAGAAAAATAAGGCACCAGGACCAGATGGTTTCACGACAGAATTTTACCAAGCAAGTTGGCATTTCCTGGGACAAGACATCTTGGAAGTTGTAGAGGAGTCGAGAAGACAACAAAAGGTATGGCCAAGTCTTAACTCTACCCTTTTTACTCTTATCCCTAAATCGGCTAAATCTGAGAACGCCCAAGGGTTTCGCCCAATAGCCCTTTGTAATGTTATTTATAAAATTATTGCAACTCTGGTAGCTAAAAGATTAAAACCTATCCTGGCGAACATTATATCTCTGGAACAAACTGGTTTCGTTGAAGGAAGACAAATCCTTGATGGGCTGGTGGTAGCTCAGGAGGTGATTCATTCTCTAAAACAAAAAAAAGAGAAAGGAATGATGATAAAGCTAGATTTATCAAAAGCCTATGACCGCCTCAATTGGAACTTCCTCAAGGCATCGCTCAGGGCTTTCGGTTTCAGTAATAGATGGATTGAATGGATTTATAGCATGATATCAACGCCAAACTTTTCTATCCTTTTGAATGGTACTCCCACCTCGACTTTTAATGCCACCAGAGGTTTAAGACAGGGGGATCCCTTGTCCCCTTTTTTGTTTATTATGGCGGCAGAGGGTCTTGGAAGATACATTAAAAAAGAGATAAGGGAAAGAAAGATAAAGGGTCTTCGGTTATGGGGAAATAACATGCCTATCACCCACCAGCAGTTCGTAGATGATATCATGTTATTCTGTGAGGTATCATTAAAGGAAGTAAAACGAATGAAAAGGATCCTGGATCTGTTCATGGAAGCTTCAGGGATGGAAATCAATAAAGAAAAGTCATGCACGTTCATCTTCAACACCCCAGAACTGATTAAAACGCACTTGACCAGAACTTTGGGCTTTAGAACAGGAGAGTTTCCTACAAAATATTTGGGGAACCTTCTATCTCTAAACCCCTCAAGAGTATCAAACTGGTTTCAAATTATAGACAAACTTAAGAAAAGATTGGGAAACTGGTCCTTTAGAGCGTTAAATATAGCAGGACGATTGGTACTCTTGAAATCAATTCTACAGGCCATCCCGATTTATCCTCTATCAGTGATGGCAGCCCCCAAAGGAGCTTGCGCCAAAATGAAAGAAATTTTTGGAAAATTCCTGTGGGGAGGACCCAAGCAGGAAAGGAAATGGGCCCTAGTGTCGTGGAAAGGCATATCGAAACAAAAAGAAAAAGGAGGATTGGACCTCAGGGATCCAGGAACTCTAAACCAAGTCTTGGGAGCAAAACTATGGTGGAGGTGGATGAGAGGAGGACAAGATATATGGAAACAAATATGGACACAAAAATATAGCATGCCCTCAACAACAGAAGGCATCCTCAGAGTGGAAGGAGTGCCTAAAGGATCCTCAATCTGGGACCTAGCAAGCCAAAACAGGGAGCTCATAAACAAATTTGCCTTTTGGGAAATCAGGAATGGAAGTACAACTCAATTCTGGGAGGAGGCATGGCAGCAAAGGGACAGAATGACCGATATTCAAAATCTTCAGAACACTTACCAGAAGGCAACAAGGATGGGATTAAAGTTGGTTAAAGATTACTGGAAAGAAGATGAGGTAGATGAAACTTGGCGGATCTGGAAAAAACCTGAGGAATGGGACGAAAACATTGATGAAATTCAGAAAGAGACCTTAACAAAAGAGATGGATGTAAGAAGAATCAAGAACAGCACAGGACCAGACATACTCAGATGGGGAAAATCTACAAAAGGGACCTTTACTGTCAGGGAAGCATATTATCTAACTACTCGGCAAGAAGGAGAAGAGGAAGACATAGATTGGAAACAAATTTGGGGGAATAAATGGTGGCCGAAGATAACTATTTTTGTCTGGTTAGTAGGGAAAGAGAGAATCCTGACGTGGGACAAGCTGCAAAAAAGAGGTTTTCATGGCCCCCCCAGATGCAGCCTTTGTAAACAGGAGACCGAGACCCAAGAGCACCTTCTGAACTCCTGTCCTTATGCCCAGTTCCAATGGGAGGAGGTAAGGAACCTCTTTGGAAAATCTAATAGAGACCCAAATGACATAAAGAAGACCATATGCCAATGGGGAAAAGGCCATTTTTCAAGTTCCATAGTAAAGAGAATATGGAGCTTAGCAGTAGGATTTGTCATATGGTTTCTGTGGAAAGAATGAAACCAGAGGATATTTCGAGATAAAAATAGTCCACCGGGGAGGACTTTGGAAAAAATTCAAAGAGCAATAAGAGAAACCATTCTGGCCGAAGAATGGGAGGAGGAGGAATGGAACACAAATCCAGAGGAGAAAAGAATCTTAGCCAAACTTAATATAGAATACAATATGATCTACCCCCGGAAGGAAAGACATCAAAGAATGGAGATACAAATTCAGGTACAGTTCAAATATCCAAGGGAAAATTTCATTAAATTGAACTTCGATGGGGCTTCAAAAGGAAACCCAGGCCCTGCGAGCTTTGGGGGCAGCTTCAGGGATAGTATAGGTCGCACCAGATGGGTGTACGCAGACAGAGGAGGCATAATGACCAACAATGAAGCAGAAATGATGACCGTATACCAAGGTATTAAAATAGCTATAAGAAATGCATATAGGAAGCTAGAGATTGAAGGAGACTCGCAGATTGTAATCGGAATGCTCAGGAAACTTGACAATGGGAAAGACTGGGAGGAGGTGGCCGTGAGCTGGAGGACGGCAGGGTTACTTCAAGACATGGATATCATCGTGAAGCGAATTGATTATAAAATCATCAGCCATGTAAAGAGAGAAGGAAACAAAGCTGTAGACTTTCTGGAAAACTGGGGATGGAAAGAAGGTAAAATGGATAACATATGGCCAACAGTCATGAACAAATCAAGATTGGAAATTATCAACTCAATAATCACTCAGGATAATGAACATGCAATGCAATAAGGGGAAGGGGGAAGAACCCCCGATCGGGGTGGTTAATATGATGAGACGGGAAGGCAATACAGGGACGTGGGGTGGCAATTATGAGCCACCTTACAACAGGAGATTGTGGCAGGTGGATGACAAATTAGGTAGACTGGGCATCATGTTAAACTGTAGAAGGAGGAATAAACTCAAGCATGGAGGTGGTGGAGGTGACGATAGAATGGTGATGGGACAAGGACCAGGACACACAAGGGAAGGCCGAGAAGGAGTGGGCTATTATGGTGAATGTAGGCAGCAGAGAAAGGCGGTACAGCAGATCAGAAGAGGGCGGCAGGTGAGCGGGAGTGGATAAGGGTGGAGGCATAAGAGTAAGCATGCAAGGAGCATCCTCGAGGTGAACAGAGGAAGGAAAGAAAAGGTGGTAGATTAAGCAGGAGAAACTACTCAGGATCGACCTCCGGGGCTGGGGAAAACTCAGAGCAAGAAAACTGAGGACAGAATGAGGACTGCAATGCCGGGGAACAGGGGAGGAAGACCTGCGCGAGTAGAAGGCACTAAGTCAGAACAATGGGAAGAAGAGGAATAGACCCGCGCAAACACAGAGGAGATATATGACCTGGAACGGGATAGGCAACAATAGGTGAGAAGAAGTGATAGAGGTAAAGGGAGAATTCTGGAGAATACAAGACAAGCAGCGGAGGATATAGGAGAAAGGAAAGCCAGGGACCGAGAAGAGGAAACCGACATGGGAGCACCAACCAGAGAAGTAGGACAGGGAAGCGGGGCAAGGGAATACAATGCAGGTAGAGCAGGATGAGGAAGGGGTCGCAGAGGGAGAAGGGGACAGTGGCAAGCCGGTCGACAGGATCAGGGACGCACCAGAACAACAGGAACCAAATGCGGAAGGAAAACGATGAATCGCCAGGTGCAGTATGCAGAGAGGGCATATTGCAAAGACATGCATGCAGACATTATGAGAATAATTCAGCATTTGGAAGAGGAAACGACCCAGGAGCAGTTAGAATCTGAGATGGAGGATTGGGAATACCTATTACCAGACCCTGGCAATACCAGAGGTCGTATGTCCCTGGATAAACAGGCCTTACATGTGTATCAAGGGTCATGAAGCGATTGTTAGCTAAGGCTATGGAGTAAGTGGCCATGGAGATGGCTGAACTAGCCCAAGGCATTCCTAATCTAAAGAAAGAGATAAACAACCTTCAGATAACCATCATGATGCAAGGTGGCAAGCTCGAAGAGATACAACAGCAGCTAAAGAAGATCACTCAGGAGGTTAAATAGGAGGAGCATAAGCCGAGTGCAATGGAAGAATGACTCTGTCAAGATATGTCTATTTCTTCTTTCGTTAGGAAGTAGAAAAGCATGCCACCCTCTGTTATTTTTCATAATGCAGCTAGTAAACAGTGGTAGTTTTTTTGAATGGACAGTATATATAGCATGGAAAAACAGACTAGTTAAATTTTGTTATTAGATATCCATTAAGAACTTCAGATGGCCAACAGACCTGGTTTCCCTTCGGGGCAAGTTGAGGCCATCGTATGTATGGACTGGTTTTAACCCGTTATAATAGAAATGGTTCCACCTTAGCTTACAAAAAAAAATTGTTATATATATATAGATAGATAGATAGATAAAAATTAATAAAATAATTAAATTTATTTAAATATTATAAAAAATTTCCCTTTTCCCTCGCTCATCAAATTTAGTCGTTTTCTTCTAGCTGTTAGGTTGACCTGTCTCCCTATTTAACCTTTTTTCTAGATCTGTTTTTTTATTTTGCCCTGACGATGAACCACACTTGCTGGTTCGAAACGCGTCAACCAAATCTTGAATGTGGCTTCTTCCGAAAAAATTATTTTTACCTTATGGAACATTACTGATTCATTTATGTAAAGAAGAGCTCTCAATTACCAAATATTTATACCTTATCTCAAAATCAAGATAAAGGACATACAATTGCAAAAGTAGGCCAAAATAATATAAATTATCTCTAAAATACTCAAGGTTGAAGGTCCCCTTGTATTGATCTCAAAACGTGGGGCTAGTATTGGCTATGTATCTATTCACAATTTCCTAGCTGGACCCCACCTAATGTCTAGATACACTCAACAAATTATGATCTCGAACTTTGGGATGAGCCATGCATATACAAACTTTGACGCATTAGTTTTCTAGGAAAACTATGGAATGGAGAATCTCCTAAATGTGGGGCATTTTCAGATCTCATTTTTAATATTGACATATTTTTATTCTATTATTAATAATATCAGTGTCATTCCCCATTACTTTCTTGCGATCTATTAATAAATTCATTCCACAAAAATTACATAATATTTCCTTTATTCTATTAATAAATTAAATGCCTTTCCCTAATACTCATGAATGATCCATCAATAATCATTTCTTATCATTTGTGCTCTTCCTCCCATCGATTTAACAACTTCACTAGGAATATCCAATGCAACAGTGAGGATATTGGAAAAAATTTGAGCTCGTAACCACATAGTTATACAATAATTTTATCAACTTTTTCCTTTGTCATTTTACAATAACCATATACACATATCAATCATGTCCTTATCATAAAAACATTTGGATGGAAGACAATGCCTTCACCCCTAAAATTGACTTTTCTGGGTGAAGTTGCAAATTGAATTGCATATAAATAGTTGATAAAGCACTACTACTCTTGTAAAGGGTCAATCATAAAACCTTTGGATGGAAGACAATGTATTCGCCCCTAAAATTGACTTTTGTGGGTGAAGTTGCAAATTGAATTGCATATAAATGGTTGATGAAGCACTACTACTCTTGCAAAGGGTCAATCATAAAACCTTTGGATGGAAGACAATGTCTTCACCCCTAAAATTGACTTTTGTGGGTGAAGTTGTAAATTGAATTGCATATAAATGGTTGATGAATCACTACTACTCTTATAAAGGATCAATCATGAAACCTTTGGATGGAAGACAACGTATTCACCCCTAAAATTGACTTTTGTGGGTGAAATTGCACATCCAATTGCATATAAATGGTTGATGAAGCACTACTACTCTTGCAATGGGTCAATTATAAGAAAGATGATGTTGGTTTTCAACAAAGATTTGGTTCTCTTTGAAACACATTAGGAATTCATAGAGATCTGCACATTGGTTGGCGAGTTAGGCATGGAAAAAAAGGTCATAAGTACTCTACAATTTTGTTGTGTATCCCATTTTTTTTGAAAAGGGTAGAATGGCCAACATCATTTCATTGGTTTTGGCACTTTTCAAGAAACAATATTATGAAAATGACAAGTATGTCACCATTCAACATAATATGATAGTCTTTCATTAACAACAATTTTTTTGTTTACCAGAAAATGTGGTCAGGTTCTGTTGGAAATGGAAATATTGCATGAAATGAGACAAAAGTGATGGTTGGTTCTGTAGTGGCATGAAAATATATTGAAAATCCCAATGATAAAATGCAAAAAATTATGGAGGCTTAAGTGATAGGATGCCATTACTTTTATACTCAAAAAAGTAGGGGAACACATTATCGAGCTATGAATCTCCCAAGTATTGTGTAGATTTGATCGAAAATGAGAGTTTTAGTCCAATTACATTGAAATCAAGATTGTATAGCTCTATAACATCCCTAATCCTAGGTTTTGGTACTGATGATATGTAAAGAAAACATTTAAAAGCTAAATTTCATCCATGGACTGATTTTCTATTTTTTTCACCAAAAAAGGGATTTTCTAATTTCCATTTTTTTCTCTAAAATGATTTTCCCAAATTCTATAGGATATAGGTATTTTACTTCAAACATCACTAAAATTTTCTAAAAACCATATAAATCCTTAACAATTTGAATACTTTTACAAAAAATACTAAATATTTTATACTTTTCCTTTTAAGAATAAGTAAGATCTATCATGGTTTCTACACTTTAAGATAAATATGGATCCTTAAGTTTCTCCTTAACTATATGTGCATAGAGGTTAAAATAAAAATCACATCTACATAAGAAATAAAATGCAAGGAGAGAAAATCCACCATTGTACGTTGCATATTCCACAACATATATGTGTGTGTGCTCGCAGGCGCAAAAATCCATAGATAAAAGAGTATCCTTCACATTGTATCAATATGTCTAAAGTACGAGAACGTGAAACATATGAAATTCCCTATAAATAATGTTTCAATTTAAGTCTTGAAAACATAAAAAATCAGTGAGCATTGTTGCAACAAGAATGAATCATTTGACAATTCATTGATTTTATGTGCATTGATTTGATTCTTGAGTAACTTTTATAGAATAATTCAAATTCTTGTTTGAAGCTAAATGCCAAATGTATTCTAAATTGTTCAATAAACCAACAAGGAAAATGTTTGACATGCAAAACCTTATTCGATAATAAAATTTTGCAAATGAAATATTAGGGTTGATGAGATATTGCTTGTATCGATTTGATTTCTTGTATAACTTAGAACATAATTAAAGTAAAACATTTCCAAAGGTTAACATTAGTTTCTATATTATCAATCAACAAAACCCTCAATGACAAGTAGTTATCTCAACGATAGATCGAGAAAAGTCGAAATTACTTAACATTAAATGTAATTCCTTAATTTATTTTTATGTTTGCATTAGATCCATTAGATTCAAATTTTTAATAAGTGAGCATGTAAAAAAATGGTTTGAAAAGAAAAGATCAAATCTTGAACTAGATTTATAATGTTAATTTCTAAGACTTTTAATATTTGAAACATGGCCCCAAATAATTTAATCTAATCAATCCCTAGGTTGCATATAAAACAAAGTAAAAGAACATTTTTATTTTTTTTAAGAGTGAGAAAGAAAATAAAGAAGATCAGTGCTTAATGTCAGTTTGGTCAATTTAGAGTGTCCTAAATTGCTATATTAATTGTCAATCCGGGAGTTGTAAACTGTTGAAGTGTGGCGCACTATATGTGAAAGATAACCTATTTCTTACTTTTTGTCGTTTTTTATTTTTTTTGTTTGCTTTGGGGGTTTTTATCTTCATTTATCTCCTAATGTGAAATGGAAATTCTAAAAGACAAGTATGGATATAAATTTTCAAGGCAATTATGTCCTTTATAATGATTTCCAAAACTTCAAACTTCAGAAGGCCTTAGAACATGCAATGATGAAATTAATTCCTAAAAGGAAATAAAAATCTGCCACTATTATAATCAAACAAACAATGAACTATTGATCATGAAACCATTATCCCTGCTGCTGTCTAAATACACGAGAAATGAACTAAGCTATTGTACTCAAAGAAATCCAAAAATTTCAAGTAAAGTAAAGCTAAAATCAAATTACATCAATTCATATTCTGACCCCTCGCCAATTAGTCTCGCTATGGCTTTCGGAGGTAATCATAAAAAACTTGAGCAATCTGATATCTATTTGCAGAAAAGTAAACTTAAAATCAAATCACATCAATTCATAGTCTGACCCCTCTCCAGTTAGTCTCGCTATGGCTTTCGGAGGTAATCATCAACAACTTGAGAAATCTGATATCTAATTTGAAGAAAAATAAAACTAATATCAATTACACACTCTTACTTCAATCCCTCACCATTAACCTCGCTATGGATTTCGGAGGTAACTGACAATGATATGAGTAATTTAATATCTAAGCTAACTAATAAAGCCAATGAACAAAACTGAAATAAACAAAACAGAGCTGGAATTAAAAGCTAAGAAAAATAAGTCAGCAGAAAGACAAGACTGATTCCATGTCATTAGTCATTGTGAAAACTATATGCAAATGCCCAGGTTTCCTACTGTAATCTGGAACAAATACACTGATCAACGTTAACAGCAATGTAAAGCATGTAAAATTATGGACAAAAATGAAACGTTAGTACCATAGGAAATGCAATATATATAAGTGAATAACTATGGCATGATAAACATGAAGAAACAAAAAGTGAAACTGTACAACAATAAACAAAACCTCGGTGTGTGCAGGGGCCCTCTGCACAACCTCGGGCAACAGCTATCAACCATGAATTATGCTCAGAAACAGAGTCTTCTCATATATTCAGAACACAGTCATAACAACGAAACAATGTCATGGCATAGTGGGCTCGTTAACAGTCAAAAATACATTCAAAAAGACCCACTATTATGCATATGGAAACACATTATTTATAACAGAAGGCTACATAAGGGATTTCCTAAAAACTGTGCTGCCAGAGGACACATGAACGACAATGTCCATGGATCTAGCATCATGGCTTCCGTAATGATTAAATCTATTGAGGGTGGCTATTGGATTCACCTTATGGAGTAGTCCACAGGTGTCGATATGTCCCCAAAGATCTAGGAACGGCCACGCAAGTCTTCACGTGTTTGGAAATGGAGTCCTATTGTTGTAGGACTCCTATATTTGACCACCACTTGACCACCTTTGACCATGGCCTTCTTTGATGAATTCGACTGAGCGAATAGGACTCGGTCCATGTCCACGTCATTTTCAACTTACCCATGTGGCTCGATTTGCATGAAGACACTTGCAATATAGACATTAACAAAAAGGCTATATAAAGTTGATCTGGTTGCGGAAAGTGACAAGATTCCGCAGCTTATGAGCAAAAATCTAGTTCAAACAGCAAACACAGAACATAGTTAGAAAACCACTTTATGTGCTCTTTTAAACTCAATATGCAATGATGTTGATAGCTTATGAGGTCTAGGTGGATGGAGAAAGTTTAGGAAAATGTGTAGGAAAAGTGTGGTTTCGGGGTTCAACAATGTCCATTTAGATTATGAAGTGTCGATGGAAAATGAATATCAAACCCCTTCACAAACCGAACTTCTTGGTCCAAACTCATATTTTGATAAAAGAGCATTAGAATTGACCCCCTCCACTCTTGCGCAAATGAATCTGTCTACCCCAATGTTTTATAAGGAAGCTATGGAAATTAGAGTAGGTCATGCAAAATCATGCACAAGAGACAATGATGAAAAATCCTTCTCCTCAATGTAGAAGAACCACCTCTCACAAGAGGAACAAAATCCAATAAAGAAGAGTGAGAACGTGAAAATGATTCTAACTTGGATTTAGGCTCCCAACTTTGCATGGATTCACTACTCCAAAAGCCTCCCAAATAGCTCAATGTATTGTTTTTGCATTCTCTTATGCTAGAAATATGTAAGAATCTACTCTTGTAAACATGTAGAAGGACTTAGTTGTAGTACCTGTGGAAAACTCTAGGATCTATCTCCCATGAATTTAGTCATTACCTCAATGGAAGATCCCATATAAAAATGGAAATGTATTGAATTCTTTGTGTATTTTCTATGACCAGATGCAAATTTAATAAAATCACTACTCATTTGGGTCAAAAACAAAAAAATTCCATTTAGATTGTAGGGTCACAATTGAACTTCTTTGAATCTTTCTCCTTGTATTAGACTTTGGGGTCCCATGACACTATTAGTTGTACCTTGTAAATTCCCCAAGAAATACTCAAATGTTTCAAGCTTTTAGTGGGGATAATAGTTTTGAAAAACTCATACTTGGATGCTTCAAGATTTTAGTGGGGATAACGTTTTGAAAAACTCTTCTAAGTAGCAAATGAATATCCCCTATGTTACTCTATAGAAATAACTAGAAATCATATAAAGGCTTACTAGACTTAATGCTTTGAATATCAAAATAAATGAGTAAGACTAGAGGAAATCATAAAGATATTACCTCACAAGCTCCTTGTTGATCAACATTTGTTGATAAGTGATGCAGTGTTACACCTAAAATATCCTTGGTTTCATTTTCAAAGATGAGGGGATACAAAGCTTTTCATTCTAGATATTCATTATTTTCATCCACTTGGAATATTATATATTATTTCAATAAAAAAATCCCTTACATAGTTATGAATCACAATTTTGCTTCTTAACACTTAGTCAATTTCTAAATATATAGGACATTGGTATAAAGGACCTCAATTTCTAAATATATAGGACATTGGTATAAAGGACCTCGAGAAGTAACCTTTAACCACTAGACCATGACATAACACTTAGTCATCTTCAATGACATCACGACTCCTTACAATTTCATTATTTTCATCCACTTGGAATATTATCTATTATTTCAATAAAAAAATTCCCTTACATGGTTATTAATCACAATTTTGCTTCTTAAGACTTAGTTTCTAAAAGTCAGGAAGTTGGTATTTAGGATTTCGAGACGTGACCTTTAATCACCACACCCTGACTTAACACTTATTCATCTTCCATGACATCAGGACTCCTTACAATTTCATCATTTTCATCCACTTAGAATATTATCTATTATTTAAAAAAAAAAATCCCTTAAATGGTTATTAATCACAATTTTGCTTCTTAATAGTAAGGGAGTTTCATAATAGTTAGGTTGTTAGTATAAAGGACTTGGAGAAGTAACCTTTAATCATTACACCTTGAATTAACATTTATTCATCTTCCATGACATTGGGACTCCTTACCTACAACTATCCTGACTATGCATCTCTTAATCCCATCTAACTACCTCATCTCGATTACCCCTCTTTCTCTCTTAACACTTGGCTATTTTTCTGGAAGCGTAGTAAAACATTTCCCTTCAACTCACCATGTCCACTTCATTCCTTGCACCCCAATATCCCAGATCCATTATTTACTTTTATTTGGGTGATGTATGACATAGAGCATCATTCATGAGGAGAATTAATTAATTCTCAATACTGCATCACTCATACCATAAAACTGATTCAAACGTTAAGCATGACACAATTTTCATTGAAATATTTTAGTGGTGTTACTATAATAAAGTAATGATTATTAACTAATTTGTCATGAAATACTACAACAATTTGGTGGTGGATTAAGTAGAATTCAATTTACTTTCATCATTAACTAAGATTAGAAATATATTACTAGCAATTCTATCAAAATTATTGTTAGCTCTAATTTATTCACATAAATTAGGACATTAAATTATAAATATAAGGGAAATTCAAGGAGGTTTGCTTCATTGAGTTCTAGTTCTAGGGTTTAACGAAACAAGCGGCAGAGAGAACCAAGCATCCATGGAGTCATAGGGAGGATGGAGCTCCACTCCCTCCTACAATTATGTGGTAGCAAACAGAGGAAGAGGAGGGAAAAAGAACAAACCTCCACAGCCCTTGGAGTTCAAGACAAAAGACACAGAAACTCAGAAGGCAGAAGACATCAAAACCAATGCCGATCAAGGGGCCCATGAAGAAGACTATCGGGAGGAGAAAGAGGAAGACAGAGGTCAAGGGTCAGAGAACAGAGCTAAGATGGGGCCCTGTAAAGCCAAGACCATAACTAAACCTTGGGTTATTCAGAACGATCCAGCTCTGCAAGTGTACAGGGATCACATGGCTAACTATGCCATCATATGTAAATTTATGGGAATCTGGCCATCAGAGAAAGCATTGTACACCTGGATAAAATACATCTGGAAACCAAAGGGGGAGTTAAATATTCATCTTGTATCCAAAGGTTTTTTCACTGTGGTGTTTACGAACATGGAAGACAGGGACAAAATCTTTGAAGGAGGGCCATACTTCTTTGCAGCTGTTGGACTCTATATGAGGCCATGGACGATGAAATTTGTGGCAGAGTGAGAAACCTTGACTTTGGTACCGGTATGGATTCGACTATACTCTTTACCTTTAGATTACTGGATGCTAGAGTCTTTAAAAGCTATAAGCAATAAATTAGGTCATTTCTTAAAAATTTCAGAGGCAACTCTAAGGGGAAAATATACATCCTATGCTCGTATATGTGTGGAGATGGACCTATCAGGAGCCCTTCTAGATGAGGTCATTCTATAAGTCTATGATGAGGAATGGATTCAAGCAGTTGACTGTGAACATATCCCGTTCAGATGTCACAAATGTCATGAGCATGGGCATCTATCCACAGACTGTCCTCTCAATCGAAGGGAGGAAAACCTAAATACCAACAAAAGAAAAGACCAGACAGGTTTCACCAAAGTAGGAGGAAAAGGAAAAGGAGGAGGAAGGAAGACACAAAAGAAACCTAGTGTAAATGATAAAACAAAAAGTTACAACAGTTTTGAGATCTTACAAGAAGAAGAAGCTGAGGGAGGGGATAAAGAGAGTAGAGAGAATTAGACAACAAGGGGGAAAGAAAAAGAGACTAGCATGGAGTACACTCAGGAACAAAATGAACACACAACAGACCCTTTGAGTACCATGGAAGTAGAAAAAGACTAGGAAATGACTCAAAGTGAAAGTGGTACATAGGATCAAGATTTACAGGAGATCCTGGAAAGGGAGAACCTAGAGCTGGAAAGGTTTCTAGAACATGGAGGCAACATGGGAATAAACTCCATCCCTCAGGAGGACATGGACAAAGTCCAACAGATATTCCTTAACGAGGCACATCAAACAGTTGCAGGAGTCAAAAGAGGACATGAAAACCAGGAAAACAAAGGGACTTCCTCAATAGGATTAATAACAGGAAAACTAACAAAGAATCCAGGCAAGAGGAGGGGAAGAAAAAGACAGAAAGAATTACTACTGGAGTGTGGCAAGCTAATGATTGATTCGGGAAGGATGAAAGACCTTTCTAGTTACTCCTTTATAACCCCACCTCAATGAAAATCACAACCTAGAATATTAGAGGACTAGGGAGCAGAAGAAAACAGAGGAATCTCGGTAAAAGGATTAGAGAGGAAAAACCTGACATAGTATTCATACAGGAAACAAAATGCTCAGTGGAGAGGATCCGTGAAAAACATAGTAAATGGGTAAATAGATATGAATACCTTGAAGTTAAGGCAAATAAATCTGTTGGTGGTATTCTCACTCTCTGGTATCCACAGAAATTTGGTGTGATTGATGTAGAGGCATCCAAACATCACCTTTCTCTGATTTTCCAACCGGTGGGTGACAGGAAATGTTACATGATCACTAATGTCTATGGGCCACAACCAATGGAGGACAAACTTCGACTCCTCACAACACTGGAGGATATGAAAAAGAGATACCCAGAGCTACCATGGATTCTTGGAGGTGATTTCAACATAAAAAAATCACTCATGGAGAAGAAAGGAGGCACTAGAATACTTGTGAGAGACTCAATTTCCTTCCAGAAATTCATCACCAATATGAAATTGGTTGATATGGAAACAAGCAATGGAATCTTCACTTGGAATAAAAAAAGAGGGGGCCCTACCCAAGTGGCCTCAAAATTGGACAGATTTATGGTTTCAGAGGAACTTCTTCTCAGGGGAAGCAGCATTACTGCACTCATACTACCTTTTGGAGGTTCAGATCACTGGCCTATCCAATTGGAAGCTTCCCTTTTTGGCAGACCAAGGAACACCCCCTTCAGGTTTGATAATGCTTGGCTCACACATTTATATTTCCTCATAAATATTGAACAATGGTGGAAGGAAGAGCTTCACCTTCAAGGTACAAAGATGTTCCTGCTTCACTGTAGGCTCAGACACATTAAAGTCAGACTCAAAGAGTGGAACAAAAAGGAATTTGGTAACATCTTTAAAGCTAAAGGAGAGGTGGAAAAGAAACTAAAGGAAATAAACCAGATTCTTATCACAGAAGGCTACACATATGAAAGGAAAGAGATGGCAGAGTCACTGCAGCAGGAGTGGGACAACAGATGCCTTCAAGAGGAAATACTTTGGAGACAGAAATCCAGAGTATAATGGATTAAATAAGGGGAGAGTGTTAGGCCAGGAAGTAACTCCATTAGGCAGAAAATTGATTCGTATTTTCCATTCAATCAGGTAGGTCTGTTATATACATGAGGGAGAGACTGTTCAGTTCATCTCCCGATGACTGTTCACATTTCTCTTTTATTTATTTACATATATTTACCTAGTCACAAGTATTAGGTGTGAACATTCCCCCCCTTAATCTCAAGGGATGTTGGTGAGTCCAAGCATCGTTCTGAATTGTTCAAGCTTTTCTCTTCCAAGTGCTTTGGTGAAGATATCTGCAATTTGCTCATTTGTGGAACAATGATGGAGATGGATTGTTTGGCCTCAACATGATGTCGAATCAGATGATATTTAGTATTGATGTGCTTTGTTCGATCATGGAACTTTGGGTTCGTGGCCAAATTTATTGCAGAGGTGTTGTCAATCATGAGTGGAGTTGATTGTACTTGTTTTACCTGCAAATCTTCAAGAATTTTCCTGAGCCACACAATTTCTTTTGTTGCTTCAGCTGCTGCCACGTATTCTTCTTCTATTGTGGAATCTGCTGGAACTGATTGTTTGCGTGATCTCCAGGAGACATCTCCTAATCCAAGACTCATAGCATATCCTGAAGTAGATACCCCAGTTTCTTTGTCTCCATCGAACTCTGAATCAGAGTATCCGATCAAGCTGAAGTCATCCACCTATGTGTACTTGATTCCAAAGTCTTGAGTTCCCTTCAAGTACTTTAGAACTCTTTTTGTAGCAAACGAATGTCCCTCACAAGGCTTTTGCATAAAGCTGGAGAGGATTCCAACAACAAATGAAATGGCTGGTCTGGTGGTAGTTAGGTAGTTGAGACTTCCTACAAGCTGTCTATACTTTGTTGCATCCTCAAATTCCTTTCCTTCTATAGATGTGAGCTTCAAGTTTTGTTCCATTGGAGTAGTAAGAGGATTGCACTCTGTCATGCCAAACCTGTTCAACAAATCTCCAATGTATTTCTTTTGAGAAAGAAATATGGACTTTGGATGTTGGGTTACTTCAATGCCAAGATAGTAATGAACATAGCCCAAATCAGTCATTTCAAAACTTTTTCCCAATTCCTTCTTTATGGATGCAATGTAGCTTTCATTGTTCCCTGTCATTAAAAGATCATCTACATATACCACAAGATATACAACTGTTTTGCCAACTTTCATGACAAATAAAGTTGCATCATCAAGATCAAAATGATTGAAATTGAGTTTCAGAAGATGCTCAGTTAGTTTTTCATATCATGCTCGCGGTGCTTGTTTGAGGCCATACAAGGACTTCACAAGTTTGCATACTTTATGTTCATGTCCTTTCACAGCAAATCCTTCAGGTTGGGACATAAAAACATTCTCTTTTAGATATCCATTCAAGAAAGCAATTTTTACATCCATTAGATGGACTTTCCAATTGTTCTGAGCTGCTAGTGCAAAGAGTGTCCGAATGGTGGCCCATTTTGCTGTGGGGGGAAAAGTCTTCTCATAATCGACCCCTTCCTTCTGTGCAAAACCTTTTGCCACAAGCCTAGCTTTGTGCTTGTCAAGTGAGCCATCAGCTTTATACTTGTTCTTGTAGACCCACTTGCAGCCAATTGGTTTGGTTCCAAATGGAGGATCAACCAGCTTCCAAGTGCCATTCTTTATGAGGGCATCATACTCCTTTTGCATCGATTCTTTCCATTCATCATGAGAAGCAGCTTCTTTGAAGGAAGTTGGTTCAAAATCTGTAGACAAGTTCAATTCACAATCATAAGAAACATCCATATCAACAAGTGACTTAGAGTCATCTACATCACCTCCATTTTGCTGGTTTGAATTTATGGTTCCTGTTTTTCCAATTTCATCAGGATGAACACTTTCAAGTGTCTTCGTCAGCCACTTTGGGGGACCTTTCTGAGATGGTCTAGGCTACTTTGCTGATTGAGTTGGGATTGAATCAAGATTGAGTCTCCCAATTCTATCAATTACATCACTTAAAGCATCACCCGTTGTTGGAGTTTCATGCAGGGGAGAGTGTTCTTCAGAAGAAGATTCCACATGTTGATCTTGTATAGGAATCCCCCCTTCAAGATGTGGAATCTGATTATCAAATTCTTGAAATGGTTTTGCTTTTACGAATCTATCCAAGCGATCAAGTTGCCGCTCAACAACATTTTCAGTTTTGGATGATTCAAGAAAAATTACATCTCTAGATACAAAAAACTTTTTATTTACTTCATCATAGAGACGGTATGCTTTGGAGGTGTTTGAATACCCCAGGAAGATACACTTACAACTTCTAGCACCAAGTTTGTTTCTATGTAACTTTGGTATCAAAGCATAACAGGTGGAACCAAAGACCCTAAGATGTTTTGCCGAAGGAACATGTCCATACTACAATTCATAAGGAGTCTTGTTTCTTATAGCATTAGATGGACATCTATTCTTTAAATATGCAGCACATAGAAGAACATCAGCCCAAAACATTATCTTTACATTTTTGAAGAAAAGCATGCATCGTACCATATTCAAGATTGTTCTATTCATTCTTTCAGCTACACCATTCTGTTGGGGATTATAAGGCACAATTGTTTGATGTTTGATTCCATGTTGGCGAAGATAGTTTTCAAATTCATTTGATGTGTATTCTTTTCCATTATCAGTGCGAATAGACCCAATATGAGATTGTGCATCATTTTCAATCCATTTATGAAAATTCTTGAATGTTTGAAAAGCATCAGATTTTTTCTTCAATAAATAAACCCAGCACATTCTGGTGTAGTCATCAATAAAAGTCATGATATATTTATTTCCATTTGCGGAAGGAACAGGAATTGGACCACATAAATCTGAATGAATGAGTTAAAGTTTCCTATGTGCTCTTGAATGTGAATCATGAAAAGACTGTTTTCTATGCTTTCCTAGAATGCAAGCATCACATTGCTTAAGTTTTCTAGGAATTTTAGGCAAACCAGCAACACCATTTTTCTTTAATAAGTGAAGACTATCATAGTTCAAATGTCCAAATCTAGCATGCCATAATAAACTTGATGGAAGTGTACCTTCCTCATGATGAGAATTGTATGAGAAATGTTGTGCATGAGCAGATGTTCCTTGCAGTTTGAGAAGCCTTTATTCTTCTATTCCCCTCATGACAAGTGAGTGATCAGATGCTTTTCTTACCTCAAGCTTGCCATCAAACATATGAATGGAGTGACCTTGCTGGTGGATGTGGACCAAGGACAACAAGTTTCTCCTGAGCTATGGGAGATATAAAACATGATCCAGAAGAAATTCTGGAAGACCAGGCAGTTTAAGCCTAATTGTGCCAAGCCCTGATGGCTTGACGGCTTGATTTTTGATTGATCTGCAAAGTATACTGCTCCATCAAAATTGTTAGTGAAATCTTCAAAAAAATCTTTTCTATGTGTCATGTGGCAGGTTGCTCCTGAATCAAGCAACCAATCATTTTTCCACGAAGCAAGTGAAGCATTAAACAAATCTTCATTTACTCCAGTGTTACATTTTGCCTCAACATAGTGAGTGGATTCAGGTGCTTTACCTTTGTCTGTATCATCAATTTTACCTTTCTGTTGGTTTCTTTTCTGCTCAATTTTGTCCCATGGTAGTTTGCATGTAGAGGCATCATGTGATCCATTTCTTTTGTAGTGAATGCACTGCAAATCTGCCTTTTCTCCTTGAGAATGTCTGCCCCCCCTACCTCCAAAATATCTTCCTCTTCCTCTTCATCCACCTCTTCCTCTTGTATAATCTTGAGCAGGATGCTTTTCTTTATGAGCAAGGCACACAGTCTCTTCAGAAGATTCAGGGGCTGTCTTTTTTCCAAAAGCTTTCTCTCTTTCATCAAACTTTTTCACAAAAATTCAAAGGTTATATCTTTGAGATTTCCATTTGCTTGCAATGACTCAAGATAATTGGAGTAAGTAGGATAAAGTGCCTTGAGAAAATCGATAAGAGGAATATCCACTTCAACCTTAGTGGATTTTATATCATGCATTATAGACTTTACTTCAGATGCAAGAGAAAGAGGATCATTATTTTGCAGTTCAAGAGTGAAGATTTTAATCATGAGTTGAACGACTTCAAGTGCAGAATGTGAGTCATAGAGTTCTTTCAGCTTTTGTAAAGCTTCAAAGGCAGTTGTATATGACGAAATATGGTGACTCACCTCTTCATTTACAAATGCTGTGATTAATGCATAAGCTTTGCTGTTCTTGTTTTCCCAAATGACGAGCTCTTTGTCTGAGGTAGGCTGTACTGGTTCATTGTCTCCTTCTCCGACACACACTCCTTTCCACAACTCATTGAAGATGAGGGTGTGTTTTATCATTCGGGACCATTCAGGATAGTTCTCCTTGCTAGTGAGAACTATTCCTACCATGGATATGATTGAATGCATTCTGTAAAAAAAAACTTTTGCTGATAGAAAAGAATACTTATGCCAATATATAGTAAAAATGTACTCAAAAGGGCATTCTCAAAGGGTATTATCGTCGATTAAAACTTCTAACATAAGGTTTTCATGTACCCATTGAATCACTGCCATCACAACTTCAATACACAGAGAGAAAATTACTTTCAAAACGTACACGGCTACCGGTAAAAAAACATTCAATGCATACGCAGTATACAAAGCCAATTCTTCATACCATACGACCTCTTTTAAAAGGGCTCAACGCATCATGGACTTTCTGCCTACACCAAATATTAATTGTACAATATCTCCCCCCACCCCCACCCTCATATATGAGGGTGGGGGTGGGGGGAGATATTGTGCTGCTACAAATTTTTTGTCATCGTTCAAATGTATTCTTTCAACTATTTGAAAGGATATCAGGCTAGCGTTCATTTATTTGAAAGGAATATACTATGACTAGCGTTCAACTATTTGAACAGTCAGACCAGCAGCTTGCAGCTTCACTCCACTTTTGGTTTATTAGTTATAAAAACCTATATCGCAATCAAGTTCATATTGCAATGAAAGAAGAAGAAATTGACCATTTGTGTGAGAAGAAAACTCTTGGTTATGCAAGGAAAGCAGAGGAAAATGAAGTCTCGCGTTCATTAACGAGTGAGCCCCTCTTATTCATTTAATTTGCAAAGCTGGGCGAGAGATATCTTTGGTATGGCGATAACTTGATGCAACAACAAATGATTAAACGTCCTATCGTCACCTTCGAACATAATTGGAATCCTTCTCGCCATATTCTAGTTCTGACACACACCACATTCAAATGCAGGTTCACAATTGTAGTTAAATTAGAGTATAAACAATCCATCAATTTATAAAACTGTGTATGCATATGAAATATTGGAAAGAGCAGCTGCATTTCAAGGTTGAACCCTTTAGGGTGCCCATCATGGTGTGTCGAGCAATGATAGAACAGACTTGGCCCCAGCTACATATAAAGCGTTCAACAAGAAATCAAGCAACAGAGCGTCCAACTTTCAAACAAATGAAAATGATAGACCGTGTCCAACGTTCAAACATATGAAACGTCCAACGTTCAATTATTTGAAACTGATACTAGAAGCGTCCAACGTTCAAATATATGATACATCCAGCATTCAAACTAGGTCAAGATGACTAGCATTCAACTATTTTGCAAACCAGGTCAGGACGGCGCAAACGTTTGAAACCAGGTCAGGACAGCGCAAACGTTTGAAACCAGGTCAGGACAACGCAAACGTTTCCATGTCAGGACAACGCAAATGTTTCAAACCAGGTCAGGACAGCGCAAACGTTCCCATGTCAGATGAATGTCAGACAGAGAGCACAGGTACAGAGAGCGCATGGATGACAGACAGAATGCAGGTAATCAATTACTGAATTATATGGGGAGCAGTGGAGCAGACCAGAAGTTACAAAGACATAAAGGCTAAAAAAGGAGCTGGCTCTGATACCATGTCAGGCATAGAAAATTTTAGGGGTGAATGTTCACCCTTTGGCGAAATTAAGGGGTTTTAAATTTTTAGTGGGCGAATATTTTGTATCATAGTAAATTTTTACAAATCACCTCAAATAGTCCACCTTATTTTAAGGGAGAGGGTAAAAAAGGTAAATTTAGCCCTTGAAATTAGGAGTTACAACCTTCCATTCGCCCATTTTCAAGAATAGGTTTTATTTAAGTGAATCCATTCGCCCATTTTCAAGAATAGGTTTTATTTAAGTGAATCCTATGGGCCAAAGGCCCAAATACCATATTTATAAAAGAGGTATGGTAAATTAATAAAAATATAAATAAATGAGAGGTATGGTAAGTAAATAAAACATTTTTTATATTTACTCCATAAGTCACCTTATATACATGCAAGGGTGTAAACAAGTAAAAATATAAGTAAAGTGGAGGTATGGTAAATAAATAAAACCTCTTTTTATACTTACTCAAAAGTTATGGTAAATAAATAAAAATATAATAAACTAGATGCATGGTAAATAAATAAAACCTCTTTTTATATTTAGTCCATAACCCTTGTTCTATTTATGAAGGCTCAAGAAAGAGGTTTTATTTAAGTGAATCTTGTGGGCCAAATACCATATTTGTAAAAGAGGTATGGTAAATTAATAAAAATATAAATAAATGAGAGGTATTTAGTCCATAACCCTTGTTCTATTTATGAAGGCTCAAGAAAGAGGCTTTATTTAAGTGAATCCTATGAGCCAAATACCATATTTGTAAAAGAGGTATGGTAAATTAATAAAAATATAAATAAACAAGAGGTATGGTAAACAAAAAAAACATTTTTTTTATATTTACTCCATAAGTCACCTTATATTTATGAACACGCAAAAAATTCGTTATATTTAGGTGAAACCTATAGGCAAAATACTATGGGACAAATACCATGGACTACATTGTTATTAATACCATGCAAAAAAACATTATTAACCCTAATATTAGTATTAATAAAAATAAAAATGGCACATGGTATTGACCTGGAATGTAGCCTATTTAAATGGGGGAATTAAACCAGCATAGATCCATCTTTACTCTGGATCTACTAACCCCCGAGAGGTATCAAATATCGTGATATGCAAACTAGCATAGAGTGAAAAATATTTGATCCGATCAAGAGTAAAAATGGATGTTGTAATTTAATGTATGTTAAACATTTTAGCTTGGTTAAAATAAAAAATAAAATAAAAATCAACTATTAATTTTATTAATTTTTATACATTACTAATAGTAATTTTTAAGCTCCAGGTTTATGATAACCCATGGTATTGACCCATGGTAATACCATGGTATTCATGTGAGCATAGACTATTTAAAGGGGGAATTTTATCATCTTATATCCATCTTAATTCTGGGTCTACCAAGTGCTTAGAGGGATAAATAGATTTCATCCCCCTAAGAGTGGTAGATGTGGAGTTAAGATGGATATAGGTTGGTTTTTATGATAATGAAGATATTAAATAGACTTAGGAAATTATATTGTAAAAGCATCTTAAGATGAATGGTTAAAGCATAGACATTGCACAAGTATATTTGTATACTTCTGTTTTAAACTGAAACAAATCCAGGGCTAAAAGGAATGGATTGATTGCACTAGTCATCCTTCTATAACTTTCCAACATATGCTGGAGTAAACAGATTGTAATTTGGGTAATTTTTCTAATTGCAAACACAAACATACTTGTGTATTGGGGTGGTTACGAGGTCTCTAGAAGTGATGAATTTGAATTTTCTTGGTTTTATATATAGTATTAGTTTTTTCTCATGCTTTCTGTAAATGGCACAGGTGAATTTTATCCTACACCTACTAGGTTATCGATATGTAGTTTCGGTAATTTTCATTTCAAAAGATATTTTAAAGAAATGCAATGATTTCATTTGTGTATTCAATAAACACAAGATTTTATAGTTGAGTAAAATATTCGCCATGCCTGGTGAGAGATTCCCCAAAAAATTATATATACATATCATATTATTGATAAAATAGCCTTCCATTTTTCCTATATACCATGGAGATTCACCCATTTATTATACATGTAAATTTAGGGGGGGTTCTTAAAATTTTCCCTGATGTTAGGCCAGGCAGTAACTCCATTAGGCAAAAAATTGATTCGTATTTTCCATTCAATCAGGTAGGTCTGTTATATACATGAGGGAGAGACTGTTCAGTTCATCTCCCGATGACTATTCACATTTCTCTTTTATTTATTTACATATATTTACCCAATCACAAGGATTAGGTGTGAACAGAGAGAAACACCAAATTCTTTCACAGATCCACCATAGCTCACCGAAACAACAATAGAATTGTGAAACTTACAGATCAGCATGGTATAGAGAGAAACACTCATGAAGAGATGGAGAAGGTTCTACTCCAACATTTTTAGAAAATTTCTAAGGAAGCCTCGGAAGATAGATACCAGTTTACGGAAAAATTCACTCAGTACATCCATAAACTGGTTACCAGAGAAGATAATTTCAATCTCAATAGACCATTAACAGAGGAAGAAATTGAGGAAGTCGTGAAAGAGATGCAAAATGGGAAAGCACCAGGCCTGGATGGCTTTAATGTGGACTTTTTCAAAGCTTGTTGGAGGATAGTGAAACAGGACATCGTGGAGGTAGTGGAAGACTCTCAAAGATTTAAGAAAGTCTTAAAGGCGCTCAATGAATCTTTCATAGCCTTAATCCCCAAACAGGAGAAGGCCACCTCTCTAGACAGATTTCGACCTATATCATTATGCAATGTGATCTACAAAATTATATCCAAAGTCATTGCCAATCGTCTCAAACCTCTCCTCCCAACCCTAGTGTCAGAGGAACAAATGGGCTATGTGGAAGGAAGACAAATTCTAGATAATATAATCCAAGCACATGAAACGGTTCATTCACTCATTACCCACAAACAGGTAGGAATTATAATGCAGTTGGTCATAGCAAAGTCCTATGACAAACTTAGCTGGTCATAGATAAGAGTAATTTTAAAAGCCTATGGCTTTGATCACAGTTGGATTAAATGGGTTATGGTGCTAGTTACCACAGCCAACTATTTAATTCTTCTCAATGGCGCTCCTTCCAAAACCTTCAAGCCTTCTAGAGGTCTCAGGCAAGGAGATCCTCTTTCTCCTTTCCTCTTCATTCTAATGATGGAAGGGTTAGGAAGAGCTATCAGAGCTACAAAGGAGGAAGGGAGAATTTGGGGTCTGAGACTCACTCATGGTGGGGACACGGTGACACATCAACAATTTGTGGATGACACTATTCTTCAAGGCACATCCATTGTTAAGGAAGCCAAAGCATTCAAACAGATTCTGAGTGAGTTTGCTAGGGCAGCAGGCAATGAGGTAAGTCTAACTAAATCAAAGATCTTCTTTTTCAATACATATATTTCAATTCAAATAAATCTTTCCAGAATTCTGGGCTTTCAAAGGGAGTCACTGCCAGTGAAGTACCTGGGAGTTCCTCTCACTAACAAACCGCTTCACAAGGATATCAGGGAACCTATTCTTAATAAGCTAAAAGATAAGATCAGCAAATGGACAAACAATCTAGCAGGGAGACTTGTTCTCACTAAGGCTGTCCTCCAAAGCATCCCTATCTATATGCTATCTACCATTCCAGCACTAGTCGGTGTAATGACCAATATAAGAAACATTCAGAGAGACTTTCTCTGGGGGAAAGGTGAAGAAAAGAAGAAATGGGCCCTTGTGGCATGGGACAGAGTATGAAAACCTAAGTCCCATGGTGGCTTGGGTCTTCATGACCCAGGAATTCTAAATAGAGTTCTTGGCGCCAAAATTTGGTGGAGATGGCTGAAAGAAATACAAGCCCCTTGGGAAAAACTCTGGAAGCACAAATATGCTAGTGAATGGCAGGAGGAAAATCTAATCAGAATGACAAGACAAGTAAAAGGTTCTGCAATTTGGAATAGGGCATGGGAGAATAGGGCCCTAGTCCAAAACCATAGTTTTTGGGAGATCAGAAATGGGAACCTGGCTTGGTTCTGGGAGGAAAATTGGCAGCAGGAGGACAATCTCTGAAGAGAAGAATTAGCAGACATTCACACCGATACCATCAACAAAGGACTAAGGTGGGTAAGTGACTATTGGGACCAAGCAAGGAATGATAAGAAATGGAGAACTTGGAAACTTCCAGATTACAGTGGAATGGGCATGTTGCATACTCAAGCTACAACCCTTCAAGGTCTTTTAGACAAGAGACAAATCTTGAACTCAAACTTGAACGATCAACTAAGACAGGGAAAGAACAAGACAGGTCTCTTCAACCTTAAGGACACCAAAAGAATAGATGCAGGCTAAACCTTCCAAACATTGATAAGACGTGGAAAGAAATCTGGGAAATCCTCATTGGATGAAAGTAAAATTGTTCAAGTGGTTGGTTCAATAGGGCAAGACTCTGACATGGGATAACCTAAGAAAAAGAGGCTTTGTTGGCCCCTCAAGATGTCATTTATACAGACAACAAGAAGAAACTACAAATCATCTACTGAATAGATTCACTTTCACCGCAATACTGTGGAATTGGGTTGGAGAAGTCTTTGAGTAGATAGATAGAAATGTTAACGATATCACTACTACGTTGAAGAATTGGAGGAAATTTTTTTCGGAAAATGAGATCATTAACTCTGCTTGGATGCTGACCCCAGGATTCATAATCTGGAATGTCTGGAAGGAGCGCAACAACAGGATTTTCAAGGAGAAAATGAGTCTAGTGAGAAACATCCTTAAGCTAATCCTTAAAAAACTTAATGAGATTGTTCATATCCTGGGAGGTGCAGCTACTGGCAAACCCATCAGTCAAAGGGAGGCCAGAATTTTGGAGAAGTTAGAGCTCAAGGTTCATCCCCCTTAGGGTTCTATGCAGATTAACAGGAAGACCTTAACAGGCAAGTCTTCTTGGCAACCCCCTTCTCATGGCTTTTTAAAATTCAACATAGACAGGGCTTCAAAATGGAATCCAGGAGAAGCAGGTTATGGAGGGGTCTTGAGAGATGAAGAAGGAAACATAAAAATCATCTTCCACAGTTATCTAGGAGAAGCAACCAACAATATGGTGGAGCTCATGGTGATGGAATCATGCTTGGAAATACTGCTCAAGCACAACATTCACAATGTCATCATTGAAGCTGACTCGGAATTAGTCATCAACTCAGTGAAGAGGATAAATGATGGTGCTACTCCTGAGAAAATCTCAGAACACTGGCGGCTTCTGCAAGTCTACCAAATAATCTAAGTGCACCTACGAAGGCTGAGAACTCTTAGGTTGGTGCATGTTCACAGGGAAGCCAACAAAGTTGCAGACTCGCTTGCAAATGAGGGAGTACAAAACAAGCATACCGACTTGTGCTACTGGTGGGAGGAGATTACAGATGATAGGCTAAAGGAGGGATTCTCATCCAGGGCCATCAGTGACCGACAATAGCATCAGGAAAAATTAAGAGACAGAATTTCCGAAGCAGAGCCACACAGAAGGGGTCTCGTCGATATGGATTCATTATTAATTGTTATGACATATGTGAGGTCCTTTTTAGAATGCAGGTCTATGTCGATCTCCTTAATCCAGGTAACAGTAAACTAACAGTCTTAGAGGGATGGCCAGAAGGAGGGATCTTCATCTTCCTTGGGCCGTTGCACCGGAATCCATAATTTTTCGGCAGGCGTAAAACCCCCGTTTGTTTTCCAGTGATCGCTTTACTACCCTCTGGGTGGTTTCTGGTTTATCGCAAGCTCTTTATGCTAGAAGCGGTTTTTCACACTCGGGAGTGATTCCACTCACCACGCAACACGTGGCTTTGGGTGGGAGGATATATCGCCCTCATCGCGCGCTAACTATCGGTGCTTTTAGTATGCACGATATGATCCCGAACTGTTGGATCAAGTGAGGGCATTCAACGACCAGGATTGAACGTGCATGTTGGTGGGACCGATGCAACTGTTATGTTCCGAGTTGTTTGCATGACCTCATGGGAATCGTGCGTAAATGGTGGATTTCAGGCGGTAAAAGTAATCGCTAGTTATGCCAAAAATGGACCTGATATCATTATAAATTATGGTTTACAGGGTGTATCGGGTCTAATGTGGTGGTTAAAAGGTGAGCTTGTTGGCCACCCGATATGTTTTTCATCCACTAGATCTTTAGCTTAGGTTCCAACGGTTAGTTTTGGACGGTTGGTTTGTTTTGGTGGGCCACGTCCCTGGGTTCATTTTGTCGTCTTGTGAGCGTGGATTGGGGTGGGCCTGTCCTTTTGGTGAGTCCCACCGCTGAGGTTGCTAATTTTACACTATTTCTCTTTTTAATTGAATAAGAAGGATCTGCTCTTACCTTAACAAAAATTTTTTATAAATATAAGAGTTTGTACACTTGTGAGAGGTTGTGCATTGTACGTGCAAGTTGACAATTTCCTATCTTTAAAATTTCTTTATGGTGCAATTTTAAAGTATCGCACCATAAAGAAAATTTCTAAACTAAGAATGGAATTTGCAAGGAAAAAAAGGAACTAATCTTCTTTGATCTATGCTACAAATGTTTACACGAGAAGAAAACCAAGTTGTGTGATTTTATGGCTTCATAAAGGCCCATGCAACATAGCTCTTTTCACTTATGTAGATTATTAACTAAAGAATAAATTTTAACTACACATGCTTGGAAGAAAAACTATTCTAAAATAAATTGAAGAACACAACTAACTCAAGTCTAATTGGTTAATCATGCATACATTAGGGTCTCTACAAGTAGAAACCTAGTGGCAATGTCTGTATCCTAGTCCCTTTGATAGATTAAAGACTTGCAACAATAAAATGTTGAATCCTCAATCTTTACTCAATCAAGTAAGGTTAAACTTGGTTTCAAAGAAAATACAATTCTATTCAAAGGAAACCAATGTTTCATATGAGTAGTGAGAAATTTGTACATATATATAAAAGAATTGAAAAGAAATTAACAAAGCATTTACCTTCAAATGAAAGGTACAACAAACCACAATATGCACATGAAAGAAATGGTGCACAAGTCAAGGAATTGGGGGACCTCCAAGCCTCAACTTACACACTAAAATATTTATCTATTGTAAAAACTCAAAGGTGTTTCATATATTAAAATCAAGTATAATGCCTTTTAATAAAAATTTCAACTGTAAATGGAAATATTTCACACCTCTGCCCATGTCTTCACTCCTAAAGCTATTTACACAAAACAAAAATGAACATACTTGTTGATAATCTTCACCCAAACAACTAATCCATAGTTTTAGCAGTAATTTAGGTTGAATTTGACCTCAATGGTGGCCCAAAATCGTGCCCAAATCACAACAGTGTGCAACTGTATGAATTTGTTTCCCACATTGATGTTTTTTTGCTTTTGAGTAGCCATTTTGACTACACATTAATTCGACCCCTATGGTTATCTTTTTGTTGATCCAATAGGAAATTATCCATCTCAGGAAGCCTGGAAGCAAAAATCATGTCTTTGTTTTTAACTACAATGTTTTCATAAATATAAATTAAGGGGAAATTACTATAACACACTATTTCCTATAAAAATCTAGTAAAAAATATTTTCTAAAGCACCAAAAATGTCAAAATTCAAAAATTAAAATGACATGACAAAAATACCTTTTTAATGGTTTTATTGGTCAAGATGAACAAAAAATATGACAAATGTGACATGTAATAGATTTATTATTGCTAAAATGACATTTATTTAGATATTTATTTTTCATAAAAAGGGATGACCAACATCTCTCCCAAGGAAAAGTTGTTGCATGTCTTTGCACATCAAAATTCTATTTCTTGACCTTTGAATTGTTCTTGCTACCATCAAAATTACATATAAATTGGATGTAGATTATCTTTGAATTTGACTGCATTGGCCTTTACAAAAGCACCCTTACCTTTAAGCTCTAGTTTTTGGACATCAATGTTTTATTTTGCTAATACTATTGATAGGCCTGTTTTGAAATCCTCTTTTATTTTTTTATCTTCCTTGAGCTTATCATTTTCCTTAATATTATGCGTGCTTTGACTAGAGAGAAATTAATTTTGTGTATTTATTTATCTTTTTAAACCTTAATCTCCTCCACTTATCTCTTTAATCTTCTTATTTTCCTCATATCTTCCTTTGAGAATTTTATGGGATATTTCCCTTTGGGCTCTTATGAACTATCCATTGTGATATTATCCAAATCTTCCTCAAGTGGTGATTCTTTCTCTTTAGTGTTGAAGGGTTCCTTTTCTACTATTATTGATCTAGGTGGATCCAGAAATAGAAGTGTCCTTGAAAATATCTCAAAATAAAAGTCCTCATATGGAAGTGAAACTAAGAACCAAATCTTAGTTCTTGTCACCCTGATTCCAATGATGTGAATGACACTCAAATCCAAGTTCGTATGCTCAAGTTATAGCTGGTCAAATTTTCGGTCAAACTTGGCCAAGTGGTAGTCACTAACAAGACAAAAATTTTGCAGAGTCCTGGCGCATAGAAAATGATGGTAATAACAGGAATATTTGTTGCCTCTTTAATTTGTCTAATATCCCTTATTTTCTAGTAGAATATTTTTAACTATATTGTTTTAGAAAAAAAAAAAAAAAAAAATAATATATATATATATATATATATATATATATATATATATATATATGGAGTGGCGGGTCGCCACTCCCGCCACCCCTCAATGAGGCTACATTATATATCATATAGTTAATAGGGTGGACAGGCCACCCCCCATAGACCCACCCAAGCCCGTTGGAGCCACAAAATTGTGTTAGCAACTGACAGAACCATATCTTAACTGCATGACGTTACAACAAAACTATGCCGCATATAAAACCAATGGTCCAATCGTATATGTTATGTCGAGACTTGAACACTGAACCACCTCCATGCTACACGCCATTTCCACCAACAGGCCAACGGCCCCACGTTGGTGGCTTCACCATGGAGCATTATTTAAACTTTCGTTCATCATTCGGAACCAGATCGACAGAGAGCGGAACCAGGAGTGGCCAGGGGCAGTGGAACCATGAGTGATGGATCAAATTAGATGCTAAAAAGATTCCCTTAGAGGGCTAGAGGCGCCAATGTCATAATTTGAAAATTCTATAGTTTATTTTTCACATTTTCACACCAGGGATCAAACTGTGCAGTGCATTTCTCCAGCCAAGGTCTCCATTTTCAGGTCATCATCCGAATTGGAGATATAAGGGTCATTTTTCTAAAGTTCCTTGTAACTGATTTCTTTCCTGCCACTTAATGAAAGAAGGCGTCCCCACTTTGAGAAGGGCCTCGAGACGTAGTCCACATTGGGTGAACTCCATAATCAAATCATTTATGTGCCTTCTATGATTTTCGCTTCTTTTTCATGTGTTAAGTTACTTGGTTAATATGATATTTTATATGCAATTTTTTATACATCCTTGCAGTTAAAAGATTTGGATCAAGTTTGGTATCAGAGCAAGTCTTCTTGATGCGAGTTGCTTGAGTGAATGCTAACCAGGAACAAGCTCCAAAGAGGTGAAGGAAAACTCAAATCCTTTGATCCCGAAGTGGTGCATGCACCACGAAGATGGAACATGGTAGGTGAGGAAGATTGAATCGAGGAGGAGCGAAATTATCGCAAGATCTTCTTCACCATGGAAGAGAAAGTTGACAAGTTGTTTGCAGAGTATGAGAAGACAATCAACCATGAGAAGAAAGATCCAAATGACCATGCATCGATAAATCATGAAGGTGGAAGAGGAGATCCTCCTAAACCACCCTCTCCATCTTCTAGTGACATTTCTTTTTCTTCTTCTTCTCATCGCTCTAATAGACATCATAGGCATACATCTAAGAAGCAATTTTTTAAGCTAGATGTAAAGTTTGATTTGCGCACATATAATGGAGAATGTCATGCAGATACAATAAACAGTTGGATTAGATAGATTGAGGTTTATTTCCGGATTCAGCAGATCGATGAAGATGAGGCAAACACCTAATTAGAATCTCTTCAGCTGAGTGGCACTGCTCTTATCTGGTGGGAGAGAAAGCTGCAGAAAGGTAGAAAAAATTTTAGTAATCTCCTTTCTTCTTGGTCCAATTTTGTTTCTGCATTAAAATATTAGTTTTATCCTTTGGGTTACGATAAAAGGATTTAATGGAATGGCAAAATTTAAGGCAAGGAAAGGGTCAAAATGTACAAACCTTCACAAAATATTTTATAAAACAAGCATTGAATTTGGGCATTTCATTCAACTCACCCAAAACTGTAACAAAGTATATTGGTGCTTTACATAGTTACATCAGACATTCTTTGTTATTATTTGAGCCTACTACTATTGATGTGGTTAGTGTGAAGGCCATTGACTTTGAAAGTAGGGGCAAGAATGATAAAGAAGAGAAACAAAAGAAATCATGTTTTAAACCTCATAATGGCAAGTTCAAAGGAAAAAGCAAGGGAAAGGACAAGAAGGAAAGTGCAACCAAAAAGGAGGAAGGAGCAAAGCCATATTGCACACATTCCAAGAAGTAAGGCCATGATGATGAACATTGTTGGAAGCTGCATTCGGAGTTGAAGCCAAAGAAATTTGGTGGAAAGGGAAAGCATAAGACGATGACAACCGCGCAGCAGGACCTTGGATCCAATTCCAGTGATGAGACATTGATCACAAGAGTGGGCACACAAGGTAATATTTCTCTGAAAGCTAATGAAAATTTAGAATCGTATGCAAGTACAAGTTCAAATGAGCCTCTTGTTAATGGATGAAAGAGAATTGAATTGTTCCACATTAGAGTTGTAATGAAACATACTAAAGTGGAAACCTTGTTTGATATGGGCTCACAACCAAATTTGATTTCATAATTCTTGGTTAAATAGTTTTTGATTGGAGACCAAGCCTCATCCGAAGCCATACGTGCTTGGTTGGGTGTGTGATAAAGCAAAATTACATGTAACCAAGTAGTGTAGAGCTAGATTTGTGATTGCATCCAAACTAGTTGATGAGGTTGATCTTGATGTTGTGCCCTTGGATATTTGTGGTATTTTATTAGGGATTCCGTATTTGTATGACATGAAAGAAGTTTTCTTTCGCCATGAAAACAAGTATCATCTCACGAAGGTTGAGGTGGAATACATTGTTAAGTTTAGGTCAAATGAAGATATTTATTAATTCTAGCAAATGGTGTATGCTCATGGTTGTGAGAGAAAAAAATGATGAGACATCTAAAGCTTTCCAAGGTTGTGATCCCACTCATAAAAAAGAATTGTATGAAATTGTTTCTAACTATGATGGGATTTTTTAGGAACCAAGTGGGTTTCCTCCAAAACTTGAGATCCAAGACGAGATTGACTTACAGTAGGAAGCTCCTTTATCGAACATTGGTATATACAGATTGTCAACTATCAAGAAGGAGATAAAGAAGCAGGTATAGGAATTGTTGAACCAAGGGGTCATAAGATCGACTTCTTCTCCATGCGTCTCACCTATCTTGTTGGCACCAAAAAAGGATGACACATGGAGGATGTGTGTGGACTAAAGAGCGCTAAAAAAAAATGGTGAAGAATAAATACCCTCTCCCTCGCATTGATGATTTGTTGGATAATTGAAAAATGCCATCTATTTCACAAAGCTAGACTTGTGCAATGGTTTTCATCAATTCAGGATTGCAGAAGAAGATGTATGGAAGACTTCACTCAATTCGAAACATGGGTTGTTTGAATGGATAGTGATGCCATTCATACTATGCAATGCTCCAGCCACATTCGTGAGGGTGATGAATGATATTTTTAGGATTTTTCTTGATGATTTTGTACTTGTGTATCTTGACAACATTCTTGTTTATAGTAGGACATGGGATGATCATATGTGTCATGTTAAAAAAGTGCTTGATGTTTTGCAAAAAGAAAAATTGTATGTCAAAATGTTGAAGTGTGAATTTGGTAAGACCTCTTTGGTTTACTTGGGTCACATTATCAGTGGTACATGATTGAAAATAAATCCTTCTAAAATTGATGTGATTGTAAAGTGACCTAGACCCACTAATGTTATAGAGGTTCGCAGTTTTTTGGGTGTAGTACAATAATAGAGAAGGTTCATTTCCAACTTCTCCATCATTACATCCCCCTTACATGCATTTAAAAGTGTGAAGAAAACATTTCAATAGGGAGGAAAGTAGTAGAGAGCCTTTGATACACTGAAAGAGACGATCAACACCTCACTAGTTCTGGCCTTACCTGACCTCCAACAACCTTTCGAGATTGAGAGCAATGCAAGTGAATACGCCATGGGAGCAGTATTGATGCAACAAAGGAAACTTGTACGTTACCATTCAAAGACATTATCCCAGGTTGTTTTGAACTATCCCACAAATGAAAAGGGGTTGTATGCCTTGGTTCAAAGTGTGAATAAGTGGAGACATTATTTCATCAGAAAGGAGAACACCATTCACACAGATCACCAGACCTTGTTGTTCCTTCAGTCATAGACCAAGCTTCAAAAAGCATGTCATTTCAGATGGATGGGATTCCTTCAACAGTTTTACTTGGTAATAAAAATACAAGAAGGGCACTAGCAACAAAGTGGCATATATGCTTTCTCATGCTCCTATTTCCGCATCTATAGTTTTGCAAAATTCCTCTCTATCTTTTCAAAGTTATGTTGAACAATATGTTGATGATGATGATCTTAAGGATATTTATGAAAAGATGACTCATGGATCACAAGTCGATAACTACCATTTGCAGGGAAAGTTGTTGTATCACCTTGACAAACTTTGTATCTCCACCAATGAATGAATACAAGTAATCAGAGAGGCACATACCTCTCTTGTGTCAAGTCATTTTGGTGTAGGAAAAATTTGTGTCATTTGCAAAGGTTATCTTATTGGCCTCACATGAAAAATGTTGTGACTCGATATATAAAGGGATGTATTTTGTGTTTGTTAGCAAGACCACTAATATAAAATTGGGGCTCTACACACCACTCCCTATTCTGAGTCGTCCATGGGAAAGTGTGTCATTGTATTTTGTAGGCGGTTTGCATTTGTCTAGGATAGGTCATGATTATTTGTATGTCGTTGTGGATCAATTTAGAAAAATGCGTGTATTAATTCCTTGTAAAAAGTAGGTCACTGCAGAGCATAATGCTCATCTCTTCTTCCAATTTGTATGGGTCCACTTTGCGCTGACCACATCCATTATGTCTGATCAAGACTCTTGCTTTCTTGGAGAGTTTTGGACAAGTTTGTGGAGAATGATGGACACCAAGTTGAAGAGGAGCATGACATTTCATCCAAGACCGATGGACAAACAAAGGTTGTCAATCGCACATTAATACACTTACTCTAAGGCTATTGTGGCAAGCATCCCAAGTTGTGGAACATGCAACTACCTTATTTACAAAATGCATACAATCGAGTAGTACATTCATCCATGTAGAGATCACCTTTCGAGATTTGCTTTGTCTATTTGCCAAAGGATCCCTTATACATGGTCTTCAGGAGAGATGAAGATTCTAGTGGGAAAGATGACAAGGACAAAGCATAGAAGTTCATTTAGCGAATTTAGATGATTCACTAGGTAGTGTAGGAGAAGTTGTAGAAGAGTCAAGCTCAATACAAAGCCAGACATGACAAGCACCGAATCAATCACCTGTTCTAGGTTGGAGACAAAGACAGGATGAAAGGGGAAGGAAATAAGTTGTGACCAATCTGATATGACCCATTCACCATATTAGAGAAGATTTGAGAAAATGATTTTCGTATGTACTCAGTGGTGAATGTTGACAACTTGAAGGTTTTTGAGCTTCCTTTGATCATGGACACCGAAGCGGTTGGACAAGTTCCTATAGTGGATGATTTTGCACCAGAATACTTGGACAAGCAACTGGAGGACATCATTATTGACAAGAAGATCAAGATATTATGATGGGGAGACGTGGAGTATCTTCATATTGGCTTCAAAGGAATGCATCCAAATAAGGCTCGATGGATGGAAAAAGAGAATGTGAGGGAGCAATTCCCTCACTTTCCAATTGACTGATAAAGATTTTGGTGGTCCAAAATCTCATTAGTGGGAAGGAATGATCTAGGTGGATCCATGATTCAATGTAGTCATACACAAATTGTTGATTTTGGCCCACTTCCAATGTTGATGTCATAGGTGTAGAAAATTTTGTCATAAGCCTTTTAACAATTTTCACAAATGGTTGATCCTCTTGTTGGTTTCTCTCTTTGCCTTGTTTGGTGATTTCTTTAAACATGATCCTAGTTATTCTCCTACAGTATGTGACAATTTCCTTCTTTGTTCTATGTGGTTCCTTTTATGTAGGTAGAGGAATTTCACAAATTTAATCTTCAACTGATGCTACATATTCATTGATGGTTCCTTCCACAAACTCATTTTCAATAAGAAATGGTTCCCAAGATTGTTCACTCTTTTGCAATTCATGTTCTAATATAATCTTAACAAGTACATGATGATAGAGGCTCATTTCCTTGTTTATTGGTTGTCACGAGATAGATTTGGCCATCCTTGTGAGGTTGTTTAACAAATAATATGGCATATTCACAATTTTTTCCTTTTAGAGGTGTTGAAATAGTAAAATGTGATATAAAAATACCACATTGTATCAACCTTCACAAGTAATGTATTTTTGAATTGAAAAAGTGTATTCTTTGACCAACTTCTTGATTCATTAGCCTAATTAGGTTTTCGTCTTGATTTATTTAAGAAGGGTGTCCATGCCTTCTCTTCTATTTACTTTACATTAAACCACCTTTCACTATGTTATGATAATATTGTGATTTGTGAAAGGGTATACTCTGAAATGTGTATAGTAAAGTTATCCATCATTGCAATTTCTCCATACAATATATGGAAAAAATCCATTGCCACTTATATCTTATGCCCATGAAATTTAGAAAAGAAGTATATCCACTTACATCTTAAAGAATTGTCAAACATTCTAGGTACAAATGGGTGATATCAAACTCATATCTAATTGTCGTTTTCACTATGAGAATTTTGTTTTATTCAAAGATTTTTTAATCTTCTGTATCGATACCCCTAAATAACATGTTGTCATGCACTCTAAAAAATATTTTAAATGCATTTAAAAATTTTCTTAAATTCAAGACTTTGTAAAATAGTGAACTACATCAATGGTCACTTTTTCCACATATGCTCCAAAAAACCACATTTCGAATTCTCTTTGAACTCTTCATTTAACAATTCTATTATAGTGGCTATGAAAAGAAGATGGCATTGAAACCGTATTTTTTGGAAATTCTAATCATATGCGCACTAATTTCAAATGGAAGATTCGGTTGGAAATTTTGAAGAAATTCGGCCAGAAATTTGCAATGTTGAGGAATGGATTTGAAATCAACAATATATTACTATTTCAAAATGTCTAAAGAGAGTAGAGTATTGTGTTCATGATAAACAAGAGTATTCCGAATTGAAATAACACGGTGGAAAAATAATCGGTGGTTTCAAAAAAGAGAGTATGCAAAGTGAACTTTTATTTGTAGTGATATAAGGACGAAACATAGAGTTCTTACTCAAGTTGTGAGTCACTTCAAAGCCAATTATGATGGTGTATGCATAACTTAAGTGTGACGACAAGTGTATGGGATAACAATGATTTGTATGGTGAGGTAATGATGAGGGTATGTAGTGAGGTAGGAGTGTGTAAGTATAATAATGGATAGGTAGGGTTATTATGAGAATAATAGGATATGTACTTTATTGAAGGTTTAAATTAGAATTTGAATTTTGCTGTTAATGACAGGCACCAAAATTTTAGAAAAGACTAAAGGAATATGGAAATGGATATATAAAAGATATTAGCATTTATTCTAATTTTGGATTTTTAATAAATATAAAACATTGAAAAAACTTTACTATACTTTTATATCATAGAAATAATGTTTTCGATGCTTTCAAAAATGCTTCCGAGCATTTAATATTTCATTTGTAAACTGATAATCTTCATGCTTTACTAACACGTATGGATATGCACTTCTTCTTTTTGAAATGAATGTTGATCGCAATTTTTTTTCTCGGATAAAAGTCAAGATTTCCTGAAGCAAATATCAAATATGCAAGGAAACTTGTTTTTATTTTAAAGAAGGGAAGTTCTCTATTCTGGTAACAGATTTCAGTACTCCTATTTATTAAAATAAAAACAAGTTTCCTTGTATATTTGAACAATCCAAAGAACTACCAGTTGTTGTTACTACTCAAAAACCATCATGTACAATTTTGTCCAAGTGCTCTTTGCATAAAATTGATTCCAAATATGTTGTTGGGGTTGATGGGACATGATTTGTAGGAAGGAGGGTGTTATGGAATCCCAAATCACCCAAACCAAGCACTAAACAATGATTTGAAGAATAAGTCATGAAAAACTGCACCGATATTACTATGCAAAAGTTATTGTGAACTTTTCTAGTCAAAAAACTAGTTTCAAGCATAGTTCATGTATAACTAGACAAGAGTCTTACTTTTCACAATTAGACTTACTTTTTGTCTTAACTATTTTATTTTTTCATTTATTCCTCTATACTACCCTATTCTAGTTTTGAAATAAACCTTTCTCTCAAGTGTATAAGAAATTCCAATGCATCAATTTGTGTAACATGATGATGAGTAGACTTGTATCCAACTTTGAGAAATACCTCGATGAATACTTGGATTTGAGAAACCAACTTCTCTGATTGATTTAATAACAATAAATACTAAACACATAAAGAATATTGTGGGATGATGACTATCTAGAACCAAGATTCAAGTAGTTGTTATTCTTTTGGATTCCTTGTTCATTGGCATTAATATGTATGATTTCCTTTGTTATGTACTGAATCTTTTAATCTATTTTACCACTGCAATTTTGAATGCATAGAAAATGTGGTGAAAATCATGCAAGAATATCTTCAATCTCTAGTTCTCTCATTAGTTCTCCATTATTTGTTGTCCATAAATATTTGACCTACTTTGTAAATTTGCAAGAATGGCTAGGAACGACTTCTGGATATTCTTTCTATAATAGTTCATGAATTTGTTGTTCTTTTTGTAAGGTAGATTTTTCTTTAGCTCTAAATTTGTTACAATGATATAAGAAACTCCTTGTAGTGATAAACCCCTTTACATTCAACAAATTCTTTAACGTCCTTCATTGTTGGTTGATAGTTCCTATCTTGCAAATGGATTAGTAGTTGCGGGGTTCCTACAACGCCTTTGATTGAAATAATGGGAACTATTCTTTCTATTTTTATGATAGATTTTTCGGCGAAAATCACATGAGAAATCATTTGTCGACGCGTTTCGAACCAACCAGTGTGGTTCATCGTCAGGACAAGTTGAAGAGCAGATCCAGCTTAGCCTGTTTAAATAGCCAGAGCAGAGACACCAACGGTTACCTACGCAAAAGGTTGACTTAAGGAGCAAGGTAAAAATTAGTTATATTAGGTAAATGATAAATTATAGTATAATAATAAATAAATAAAGATAAATAAATTTATATATAAAAATATAAATTTAGTTATATTAGGTGTAAGATGAATAAATAAATATATAAATATAAAAATGAAGAATTATAAATTATTAATAAATAAAAATGAAATAATAATAAATTTATTTATTTATTATAAATATATGAATAAATAAATAAATATAATAGTAAAAATAAGATAAAAATAAATGGTACAAATTTAGTTATATAAGGTGTAATACACATAAAAAAATTGAAGAATTATAAAAAATAATAATGATAAATTATTCATTTATTAAATAAATAAAAATATAAATGAATAATAATAATAAATTATTTATTTATTTATGAAAAAATATAAATTCATAAATATAATAGTAAATAAATTATTCAATTAATTTTTATAAATGAAAAAATAGAAATGGAATCATTAGTGAGGTAAAATTAAAGGGGGAAGTAGTTACGCACTGGGTTAAATTAGTTAGAATTAAATAAATTAAATAATCCATTAAATAAAAAGGAAGAGGAAATAAAATAACTTAAATTATAGTTAGTTATAGGTATTAAAAACTAAAAGGAAAGGGGGTAAATAAAATACATAAAATTAAAAATTAGTTAAAACTATTAAAAGTAATAATGGACCTTTCCTTATACTAAACAAATGAAGATGGAAAAGATAGAATACAAAATAATAATAATAATAATAATAATAATATAAAAGAAAATCAATAATAATAAATAAATTGATAATAATAACAAGAAAAACGATTACTAAATAATGGTTTATAAAAATAATAAATAAATAATAATTAAGTTCATAATAATATTCCTAATAATAATAATAGAAATAAGTTATTAAAAATAAATAATAAAATAAATAAAGACACGAAAAACAAATATTAGTTTATTATTATTATTAATAATAGTAACTGTATAATAAAGTAATTGTTTAATAGTTTCTTATTTGAAAATTTAATAGAAATTGTCTAAAAAGTACTAATAAAATAAAATATAAATAATAAAAAGAGACCGAAAACGACTAAGAAGAAAGCGCTGGAACCCAGCACCTGCTGATTTTCCAGCCATCATCTCTATTGAGATTGTTGGGTCTCTTTTCAATCTCAATAGCTTCCCTAAATTTCCGATGATGGAAATGCGAGACCTTAGCGATAACACTAGCTTCCTCAATGCAAACATGATGATTGGTTTTTTCAACATGCTCAGCCAAAGCGGAAGATTTAGCTCTCCTATGTTTAAGGTCAGCAGCGTGCTCACAAATCCTCTGATTAATGGAGCGACCGGTTTCACCAATATAAGGGGTCCCACAGGAGCAGGGGATCATATAAACCCCTTTCATATCTTTGGGGTCAATAGGATCCTTAACTGATCTGAGGGACGAACGAATGGTGTTAAGGGGTCTAAAGGTCACGGGGACACTATGCATCTTGAGAATCCTTGCAACCTTATCAGTGGTCCCTTGAACGTAAGGAAGATGAACACCTGGAATCCGTTCCTTCGGTTCCCTTTTTGTCAGAGAATTCATGGTGGCTTTTTGGAAAGCCTTCTGACCCAAGTATCTGCTGTAGCCATTCTCAACAAAGACATCAAGGAGATGGGATTTTTCTTTCTCAAAACTCTTATTATCCGAGATCCTTAGGGCCCGAGTAGCAAGGGTGTTGAGAACACCCATCTTTTGAGCTGGGAAATGGTGAGAACTGGCATGGAGATACTGCTCAGTATGCGTTTTCTTCCGAGATATTCTTTCTATTCTTTTAAAAAACCTACTTCTACCATCTAATTAATCAATAAGGCTTGTGAAGACTCAATAAAGTGAATGCAATGGTTCTTACCTCTCATTGTATTGTCTCCATTCCAACTTATCTTAAATGTTTTTATTAAATGCAATAATTTAAACCTAGTACAATAGGTACTATTTTACCCTTGACATCTCCCCAAAACAATGCCAAAAATGTTGGTTGTATTTACTTGCATAAATTGGGACATTAAATTATCAATTTGGTAGTTCATAAATTTGTACGATGTCATGCATTGTAAGTGTAGGCTAAAAATTTCGTATCATGTAAATCTCAAGAATAAATAGTATCTATACTTATACTATTGCAATGAGAAGCAAATTTATAAACTAATAATGTAATTTTCAAGGGAGAAAAGGAAATAATATTTTTTGATATATGCTACAAAATCCTACATGGGAAAAAAATCATGTTGTGGGATTGTATGCCTTGAGAAAGGCCCACAAAATAATGTTGTTAGGTCCCTATAATACTAGTGCATTCCCTTATTATTATTTTCATAATATCCCCTTATTGTTATTGTTGTGCCCATGTTGTCCCCATATTGTTATTATTGTGCCCCATAGAAGCCCACTATTGTTATTGTTGTGCCATTACATTATTATTGTTATGTCGGCTATGATTATATTGTGACCCCTTAGACTCCTATATATAGAAAGGAGATTTTATCATTTGATTCATCCAAGAATTGTTCATTTGTGTAATGTAAAGGAGGTTTCCCCCTTGAAGAGGCTGATTTTGAGGTCGTTGCTCTATGTTTTCTTCTATTTTCTGAGCTAGTTGCATAACATTTGGTATTAGAGATTTGGATTCTAGGGTTTTGTTGAATCATACAAGTCATCATGGAATTTTCACTATAATTGTTTTTTTACGAAGTTTCAGAAGCTGAAATTAAAAACCATTTGAACCAAAATCTTGATGAACCTCGGGTCCAAATTTCAGATCTTGTCTCTCTATATTTGAGGAGTTATGATCAAAGGAAGTTAAGGTTTTTGCAGGCTCTCGAATTACGTCTCAAACAGGTGACCTTGGGAAAATCGTCATAACATTATCTCTGAGCATTAGATTGAAATTTCATAAATAGTTATAAATATCAGATATACTATAGTTTTATGTGTATCGTTTCAAGTCCGAATGTTGAAAAAATAACATGTGGAACTTTGTACAAGTTTGATCTACTGAACGAGTCTATAATCTATCCATCGTGGGAGATTTGACATAACTATTACTTGGAGAATCTAATATTGATCATACTTGTGGGGTTGGAAAGAGGACATAGAGGCTGTCACAGGATGAAATTTTAGACCTTGGAGATCCAAAATTACAGAGATACAACATATTCAATATTGAGCTCCTACAAAGTGAAAAAAAGGTGTGTAGTCTTTTTAAACATTTGCATAAGTTTGGTTTGAAAAATTAGTTGGAAGTGATTCAAAGGGCACAATGAACCATAATTACCATTAATTTATGCCCCAAATAAAGAAAATGGAAACACCTAGTAAGAAACCTGAAATCTCAAGCATGAATCATGAAGAAGAGGAAGAAATGCAACATGATATATCAAAATTATGAGACCAAGTGCAACACATTTCACTCTCACAAAAATTAACAGAAGCTAAGATGGATGGTTTAAAGAAAGGCATGGAAGCTAAGATGAATGGTGTGGAAGCTAATATGAATGACATGGAAACTAATATGGATGGCGTGGAAGCTAAGATGGATGGTTTAGAAGTAAACATTGAAGATTTGAAGAAAGAAATGGAAGGTTTGAAAGGAGGTTTGGAAAAGTTGCTACAAGAAATTCTTCCTAATGGTGAAAAGGTATTAGAGGAAACTCATGATGAGAACAAAATAAATGTTAATCATGATTTGATAGAATCTAATGTTGGATTGAAGACCCACGATGTTCCAAATATCGATATGAGGAAGTTTAATGGCAAGGATCTCGTAACATGGATACTATAGATGGATAAATATTTCGATCTCCATAATGTGAAAAAAACACAAAAGGTACACATTGCAAGTTTATATTTGGAACTGAATCAGTTTGTATGGTATTATTACTTTTCTCTCGTAAACAAATTTCCACTTGGTCAATTTTTATGGAGAAAATGATAGCACATTATGAGGATAGAAAAAGAAACACCTTCTTTAGGCAATTGATAAATCTCAAACAAAATGGTACAATGGTGGAGCACATTGTGGACTTCCAAAAATTGAATATAAGGTTAAAATATATTTCAGAGGAGCATAGGATTGATGTGTTCATAGGGACTTTAAAGGATCACATCCAACATGAGGTTCACCTTTGGGAACCTGATTCATTGGAGAAGGCATTTAGGTTGGCAAGAAAAATTGAAAGCAAAATTATGGCAACAAGGAAGCCTACCACTCACAACTATAAAGATGGAAGTGTTGTTGCCCCTATCCTTCCACAACCTACAAGGTTAACACCTCAAATATTGGAAGAAAAAAGAGTAAAAGGGCGTTGTTACAGTTGTGATAGCAAGTACACTAAAGGTCATAAGTGTGCTCAGAAGAAATTATTTTACATAGATTGAGAAGAGGAGGAAGAAAAGGAACAAGAAATGTCAAAAGAAGAGGATATACACTAGGAACAATACCTAGAGAAAGAAGAAATGATTCCGACCATATCTTGTAATACATTGGCAGGAGTTACCACTCCTCAAACTCTCAAGATAGAAGGACATATGAAGAAGAAAAAGGTAATAGTGTTGATTGATTTGGGTAGTACCCATAATTTTATTCATTGCAAGATAACCAAGGAATTGAATTACTTCCTATATCCATCACCAGAGTGTCAAGTAATGGTTGCAAATGGAGGAACCATAAATTGCTATGGAAAGTGCCATAATATCAAGTTGTCAATGGGAGAATGTGTATTGAATAGTTCAATGCTTTCCATTCCAATGGGTGGTGTTGATGTTGTACTAGGAGTCCAATGGCTACAATATTTGGGTACGATAGCTTTTAATTTTCAATAATTTTTCTTGAAATTTTTTTGGGAAGGAAAGGAAGTTGAATTAAGGGGTATCACAGGGAAACTGGGAAAGATAATCAACTCTGCCAACATGAAAAATATTCAAAATAAAGAACAATGGGGCGTAATTGCACAATTATGTTCACTAGAGGTTCCCACATTGAAATCATCTATTTCTCCAGATCTCCAAAAAGTTTTGGACAATTATTCCAAGGTATTTGAGACTCCCAAAGGCCTCCCACCTATTTGTGATTGTCATCATGATCATTTGATTCCATGAATTGTTCCTCCAAACATCAGGCCTTACAAATATCCATATACCCAAATGAGTGAAATTGAATGTATGGTTGCAGAAATGCTAGAGGTTGATATAAGTAAACCTAGTCAAAGTTCTTTCTCTACTTTAGTAGTATTGCTGCACAAGAAGGATGGATCATGGTGCATGTGTCTTTATCATAGGGAGCTCAACAAGCTCACTATTAAAGATAAATTTCCCATTCCTGCCATTGGTGAATTATTGGATGAATTACATGGAGCAATTTACTTCACCAAGTTGGATATTCATTCAGGATATCATTAAATTAGAATGAAGGCTCAAGACATTCCAAAAACAACATTTAGAACTCATGAGGGTCATTATGAATTTTTGGTCATGCCTTTTGGCCTTACCAATGCACCTTCTACATTTCAAGTTTTGATGAATTCCATTTTCAAACCCTTCCTTAGAAAATTTGTGTTAGTATTTTTTGATGATATACTAATCCACAACAAGTCTTGGAAGGATCCTGTTCAACATGTTGACAAGGTGCTCAAACTATTGGAGGAGAAACAATTATATGCATAAACCTCCCAATGTTTCTTTGGAGTTTAACAGGTGGAATATATGGGTCATATTGTATCTCATGAAGGTGTTAAGGTAGACCCTAGCAAAATTAAAGCCATTAAGGAATGGAAAATCCCCACATCCATAAAGCATCTGCAAGGATTTCTTGGGTTAACAGGGCATTATCACAAGTTTGTTAATGATTATGGGAGAATAGCAGCACCTCTAACAACATTACTAAAGAATGATGCATTTTCTTGGACTCCCGAAGCAATGAAGGCCTTTGAACATCTTAAAGAGGCAATGTGCCAAGCACTAGTCTTAGCTACACCAGACTTCACAAAAACCTTTATTTTGGAATGTAATGCCTTAGGAAATGGAATTGGCATTGTTTTAATGCACGAAGAAAGAACCTTTTCTTTCGAAAGTCATCCAATAAAAGGAAAGTATTTACACAAAGCTATTTATGAGAAGGAAATGTTGGCAATACTACATGAACTTAAGAAATGGAAACCTTACCTAATGGGAAGACACTTCAAGGTAAAAATGGATCATGATAGTCTTAAATACTTTTTAGAATAAATATTGTCTTTAGAAGAGGAGCAAAAATGGGTCACAAATATGTTGGGTTATGACTTTGAAATCATCTACAAAAAGGGAAGAAAGATGTTGTCGCAGATGCACTCTCAAGAAAGGATGAGGATGCAGAAGCATTGATTTGTGGAATTTCTATTATCCAACCAGATTGGATAAACGAAGCAAAGGATGAATAGAAGAATGACGAAGAAGTGTGAGCACTCATTCAAAATTTACAACAAGATCCCGTTACATCTGATACATTTAGCTGGAAAAATGATTCGTTATGGTATAAACATTGCTTATACCTCTATAACAATTCCTATCTCAAACAAAATATTGTTCTCAAATTGCACACCTCTCCCTTAGGAGGGCACTCATGATTTTTAAAAACTTACCACAAGGTTTAGAAGGATTTTTTTTGGGATGGCCTTAAATCGGATATTTAAAATTTTGTGGTGAAATGTTTGGTTTGCCAAAAATAAATTTGAGACAATTAAGACAGGTCTATTACAACCTTTATCCATTCCAACTAAATATTGGGAGGAGGTTTCAATAGATTTTATCACAAGTTTACCCAAGTCCGAATGAAAGAGTGCCATCATGGTGGTAGTTGAGACTTACCAAGTATGCACAATTTTGTGCATTATCTCATCCATTTAAAGCCAATACAGTTGCTACTACATTTATGGAAACAATTCAAAAGCTACATGGAAACCCAAATATTATTGTAAGCAAGAAAGATCCCATTTTCAATAGAAATTTTTGGACAAAATTATTTACTTGTCTAGGTACTCAATTAGCTCATAGCTCATCTTATCATCCTCAATTTGATGGGAAAACTGAGACAATGAACAAATTTTTGTAGGATATATTCATTGCTTTGTATCTAATAAACAGACACAATGGGTCAAGTGGTTTCGTCTCGCTGAATGGTGGTGTAACAGTTCCCTGCATACTGCAGCAAAAATGACCCAATTTATGGTACTTTATGGATATCATCCACTGTCCATCACATCATATTTAAAAGAAAATTCTAAGGCTCAAGTAGTGGAATATCACATGGAGCATCAATAACAAGTTCTCCAACTCTTTAAGGATAACCTCACTTTAGCGCAGAATAGAATGAAACAACAGGCAGATCAACATTGTAGTGAAAGAAGTTTTGATGTAGGTGACTGGGTATTTCTACGACTACAATCGTACAAACAAATGTCCCTCAAGAAATCTAAGAAGGATAATAAATTATCACCAAAGTATTATGGTCTGTACAAGGTGTTACAAAATATTGGTACTATGGCATACAAATTGGAGCTTCTTGCATCTTGCTGAGTGCTCCCAATTTTCCATGTTTCATGGTTAAAGGAGGTTATAGGTGACAAGCTCCCAGTTCAAATAATATTGCCAGAATTTGATGAGGAAGGAAAAATCAAATTGGAACCAGAAACAAGAAATTGACAACTATGAAATCGATCAATTTCAGAGTATCTCATCAAGTGGAAGAACTTACCCACTGAAGATTCCACATGTTAGGATGAGAATTTTATACAAAAGCATCCATAACTACTCAAATGTTGTTGAAGGAGAGGGAAATGTTAGGTCCCTATAATACTAGTGTATTCCCTTATTATTATTGTCATAGTATCCCCTTATTGTTATTTTTGCGCCATGGTATCCCCATATTGTTATTATTGTTCCCCATAGAAGCCCACTATTGTTATTGTTGTGTGTTTATATTATTATTGTTATGTTAACTCTGATTATATTGTGACCCCTTAGACTCCTATTTATAGAAATGAGATTTTGTCATTTGAATCATCCAAGGAGTTTTCATTTGTGTAATGTAAAAGAGGTTTCCCCCTCAAAGAGGTTGATTTTGAATTCGTTAATCTCTCTTTTCTTCTACTTTGTGAGCTGGTTGCATAACAAATGCTCTCTTATCTTAAGTAAATTATTGGTTGAAGAAGAAATTTTAACCAAACATTCTTGAATGAAAAACTATTCTAAAGCAAATTGAATAACACAACTAACTCAAGTCTAATTGATTTATTAGACATACATTAGGGTCTCTACTGGTAGAAACTATGATTACAACATTTTTATCCTACTCCCATGGGTGGATTAAAGAATTGCAACAACACTATTGGCTTATCAATCTTTATTAATTCAACCAAGGTTAGACTTGGTTTCAAAACAAAATATCAACCCTATTCAAAGGAAATTAATGCTACATATGAGCGCTAAACAATTTGTACATATATAGTAGAGCATTGAAAAGAAATTAAGATGTGTTTACTAGCAAATGAAAGGTACAATAAACCACAATATGCATATGAAATAAATGGTGCGTGGATTAAGGAATTAGGGGCCATCAAAGCCTATCTTGCACACTAAAATATTTATCTGTTGTAAAAAATAAAAGTTGCTACTTGGATTAATTAAAATACAGAAAGTGTAGTTCCTTTTAATGAAAGTAAATTGAAAATGGAAATATCTTACACGTCTCCCATCTATTCACTTGTAAATCTATTTATACAAAAAAAATAAGAAAAACGTGTTGATAATATTCACCCAACGAATTGATCTCTAATTTTAGCAGTGATGTAGATTGAATTCAAAACAATGTAAGCTTTGAAACGGTAACGATAAACTAAAAATGGGAACTCTAGCTAAACAACCCGAAAAAATATAAAAAATAGTGCTAAAAACGAAAAGTGTGTATATTGGAATGATGGTTTTTTTTTTAGGCTCAATTTTGAACATGTTTTAAAAATGGTAGTGAAAACGATTTTTTCGTGCAAAAATTGTGCACAAAACACCCTCAAAACGAAAGTGTTGATACTAGAATGATCGTTTTTTTAGGGTCAATTTTCAACATTTTTAAAAAATGCCAGTAAAACCGATTTTTTATGTGCAAAAACAGTTGTTTTTGACAAAAAAACATACTAATGTTTTTGGTAGAATAACAATTTTCTTTCCTAAGTATAAAGTCAATATGTTTTAGTAATGTCGATAAAGATAAAATAATGGGATCTAAAACACATTAAAATTCTTGTTGAATTGAGACTTCTGTGATCCATAACAGTTACAAGAAGAGCTTCGACGTAAATCACATATAGAAAGACCTTTGTTGACGCGTTTCGAACCAGCAAGTGTGGCTCATCGAACTTGTCCTGATGATGAGCCACACTTGCTGGTTCGAAACACGTCGACAAAGGTCTTTCTATATGTGATTTATGCCGAAGCTCTTCTTATAACATTAAAATTCTATTAGTTTTCATCCATGTTGTTAAACATATAATAACATCACACTAAAGATCACTAAAATTATAATTGTTTTCAACCATAATATTAAAGATACAAAAAAATTTGGAAAATTTTCAACCATAAAATTAAAAACCCATCACATTATGAACAAATTACATGACTAAATTAATCAAGATGTCATTATTTGTACATTGAATAAAACATACATTATATCTCTAATTTATTGTTGAATTGTAGATATTCTAAATAATAAAAATCATCATAATTAAAACATATAATCAAACAACATAAAAATGACTCATAAGTTCTGATTTAACACCATATGGAAATCAATTTTTTTATTACAAGATACGATGCAAACATCAGTTATATAAACTGTGTTAGACAATTATTCAAAATCACTCATATTTTCTTGCACACCATCAGAATTCACATCTTTAGATGAATGACTGGATGAAGACAAAGATGTTCCATATTCTTCTCTTTCATCAACTAGTGCCCCATCTGAGTCCACATGCATGCCCATCATTACAGGTTTCAAAATTCTTCTGGATCTACGACTGATTTCAGCAGACTCCCATCTCAACGCTGTTCCTTCTAGTAACAAACTTTTCAGAATCTCTATCATCTTGAAGCGAAGAGTTTCTCTCTTAGTTAAATTGAAGTCATAAACAAGTATGTCAACATACTCCAATTTTAAGAAGTCTGTGCAGTGACAATTTATATTTGTACCCTTTCTTTTTCTCTTTTTGCCAATTTTTTTATCAACTACCATCTCTAGCTTATACACACCATTGAATGGGTGTGTACTTGTGGCGTACCAATGTACTTCAACACTTGTAACATCTTCATTTTCTATAAATACCTTTATAACCTTAGCAACGCAGAATGAATAGTCATTGCGTTCTCCATATGCTAGCACTACGATCATGCAACCCTCCTTAATATCATGTACTGAAGCCCTGTAAAGGTCTTCCATGGCTTCATGTTGTGCACGAGATCTTCTGGAACCAATATACATCTCTCTTTCCTCTACCTATGAAGAATTAATAATACCTTGACATTGTTGTTATTCAACAATGTTTCTTTCCTCATGTTCATTTGACACATTTTGTGGCCAAATAAATGGATTTTTCAGAGGTATATCTTCATTTGTTGTTCTTGAAATGATATCACTTTGACTATTGAAAAATGACTCCCACAAAACTGTCTCAATAATTTCAAAGTACTCATATGTATATCTAATACATTTTTTAATTTCTTCTAGGCAATTAGAATAATTTATATCTCTATTCTGTCTGTGTGCATTATTAACTTAACCAACTTATGTAATAACAATATTTTTGATGGAAATATTGGATGATCTGGAATGAACTTCAGAAATTCCAAACCTAATGATGGTGCCCATGCTATACTAGTTGAATACTTCTTGCCCCATATTAGTTTTTTCCCATCACATTTTTTGATATAAAATTGATGTTGGCAGCTAATGTCATTAAGTTGTTCAATGCATTTCTCCTCACCATGCGATCCCAAAATAAACCTTTGCATGTCAACAATGTCTTCCAACACGTCAAAAGTAGGCTCTAGCATGTATGATTTCTTAATACATTCAATTAATGATGGAAATCTCCCAACTTCCTTCCTCCTCAATGTTACTGAAAAACGACTGAACATCTAATCAATATGGTCGTGGGTGTGCCCAAAAAGAAGGAAACCAACCTTCACCTTATGAAAAATTCTGAATTCAACAAGCATGTTTAGATATCCAAAAACAACCTAAGTTTTGTTTTCACGGCAAGTGTTGTCCAATTGTAGATACAAAACTTTAGGAAGATTACCATACCAATGAGAAATCACGTCATGAATTATGGTTATTATCAGATTTGCATTATTATGAATATTTGGAGCTGTGAAGTACACCCTTGGCAATATTTTCCCATTGAAGGCCATACAATCGACCAAGTGATACTGAATAAAATTTTCCTCCTGTAAATTTTTGGGTGTGCAAACAAAATGTGGTAAAAGTGTTTTCTTCTGGTCCATACCATCAATTAGAAAAACCAAATATTTATTTGGATTATCATAGCACTTATTTTGATGCTTGTAAAACTTTTTCCTTTCACTTTTTTGTTCTTTGCGATGCTCCCGAAGTTCTTTGACGATGGAATCTACACAACATAAAAGAATCATTAAGAAATATGTTTTCATATTTGATGACTATACAATTGTAAAAGTTAAAGTTATGAATTCTTACCTCTTTCTGAACCTTAACATTTATCCCTTTTTTATTTAGGAGAAGCACATGCACTGCAAATCCCCATCCTTGTCTTCTTAGGAATACAGAAATTGTTAAATTCTTTCTTCCATACCTTCACAAAATATTGATATGTAATAAACTGACCATGTCCCTCAGAACCTTCTGCGTATTCTTTGTACAAGTTGTAGATTTCTCGTCTTGAAAAATTATCTGGAATATGTATTGTCTCTCTATTTGGCATACACTCTCCATGCTTTGAAAAGAAATCTTTCATCCATGACATTGCAGTATTTGATAATGGCCCAAACTGTCGTTTATGACGTACTTCTGAATAAAATGTGGGATCCTTTTCCAAATTTTCTTGGATTCTTGAGAGACAAAAATTACACATTGAATGAAACGTTTTGAAAGCATTTCTACAGATAAATAAAGGCCCAATATGATAATCATAACCTGACAATGTAGATTGCATGCACCCAACTAAATATGAATTTTGCATGCTTTTATTCATTGATAAATATCTCTTCCTTTTCTCTAATGCAAATTTGAAATCCATATGTTTCAAGAAATATTTTTGACAACATTCACATGAAATGAGAGCGTTGATAGAACTTTTTCTCATCAGATATTCTTCTCTACCCCTTGTGTAACTAGAACATATTGGATTGATATGAAAAGGCCTGCTCCTACTCCTCGATACAATATTTCCTGGCAAAATCTCCATCATTGGATCATCATTTGTATAAGCATTTTCATCATCATTCTGAGGAATGTTATCGTCACTATGATCAGATATGATTTTGAAATACTGACTTGGAGGATATTTCTCATCTTCCCCTTCTTCAGTGCTACTGTCATAGTCTTTATAATTAGGACTAAATGGAAAATCTGATTAAATGTTTATTGGATATTATTCCTCTTGTGCATTGTCAATGCTACTCTAATAGTCCATAGAATTAGGACTACGTCGAAAATGTGATTGTTTACTTACTGAAAATTATACATCCTGTTCTTTGTCACTGCTACTTTCATATTCCTTGGGATTCGGATTAAGTGCTTCATCATGTCCTTCGTCACTACTTCTCTCATAGTCCTTAGGATTAGGACTAATTGGAAATTGCGACTCTTTATTTATTTGAAAATCTTCATCATGTTCTTCATCATTTTTGCTCTCATAGTCCATAGGATTAGGACTAAGTGGACACCATGACACTCTATTCATTTGAAATTCTTCGTCATGTTCTTCATCACTGTTGGTCTCATATATCGTAGGATTAGGATTAAGTGGACACTGTGACACTCTATTCATATGAAATTATCCATCATGTTCTTCATCATTGCTGCTCTCATAGTCCATAGGATTAGGACTAAGTGGACACTATGACACTTCATTCTTTTGAAATTCTTCATCATGTTCTTCATCACTGTTGCTTTCATAGTCCATAGGATTAGGACTAAGTGGAAACTGTGACACTTTATTCAGTTGAAATTCTTCATCATGCTATTCATCACTGTTGCTCTCATAGTCCATAGGATTAGGACTAAGTGGACACCATGACACTCCATTCTTTTTAAATTCTTCATCATGTTGTTCATCAAGTTACTACTCTCATATTCCATAGGATTATGCCTAAGTGGACACTGTGACACTCCATTCTTTTGAAATTCATCATCATGCTCTTCATCACTGTTTCTCTCATAGTCCATCGGATTAGGACTAAGTGGACGCTGTGACACTCCATTCTTTTGAAATTCATCATATGCTCTTCATCACTACTGCTCTCATAGTCCATAGGATTAGGACTAAGTGGAGACCATGACACTCCATTCTTTTGAAATTCTTCATCATGTTCTTCATCATTGTTGCTCTCATAATCCATAGGATTAGGACTAAGTGGAAACTGTGACTCTTTATTTATTTGAAATTCTTCATCCTGTCTTTCATCAGTGTCACTCTCATAGTCCTTAGGATTAGGATTAAGTGGAAGAATTGACTCTCTATTCATAGTGGAAGAATTTCCATTATATTCATCAATAGGAATAGAGTTGTTATGCGACAAAGATGTTGAATCATGCTTCACAAAGCGAAACTTCACTATCAAAAGAATCCATGCCTCTCAAATAGAAGAGGTTGAATGATACAAATGCAGACTCTCCTAATGACAATATATAGCTTAAAGAATGAAAATTTCCCTCCAAAATTTTTCGCCAAAATTTTTCCCTCCAAAAATTTTGTTTCATGTATTTCCCTCCATTATTTTCTTCTACAATTTATTGAAAAATTTTAACTAATTTTTTTTATGAAATAAATCTTTAAAATTAAAATTGTAAATTAAATCGTTTACCTAAATTTATTACTTAAACTATATAATATTTACTATACAATTGAATGTTTTTTTCAATTTTTATTATACCTTCTAAAACAAATTAATTCCACATTCACCATGCTGTAAAACAATTCCATAATGTTCACTTTATCATAGTTTCCTATATCGCCATAACAAAATTAACATGTTAAAATTTATAAAAAAAATTAATCCCACATTAACCATACAGTAAAACAATTCTATAATTTCCTCTATATAATAAATTTCATTATCACTATTCCTCACATCACATCAAGGTTTTCTGAAGTTCGTTAAAAGACTTGGAGTGAATTTGTGGAGCATCTACATTACTATCAACGACATATTCAATGGAGGATTATCTCATTTTAGAGGTTAGTTAATTTTTCTACTGTGAAAATTTTAAAATTAAATAAGTTTAATGAAATTTAAATTTTTTTAGAAGTTAAAAATTTTTGTGTGACAGATTTACCCAATACGTCCGTAGTGGGCATGGTGGGTCCGATAATTCTCCTAGCAGCCCAATGGGCCCGTGAGTGAGGGGCAGGGAGGGCTGGCTACCTAGCACCGTGCCCCACCTTGGCGGCATAATGGCCCATCGGGGTGGCAGGCCGATTCTCGGGCCATTGGGCCACCCAGGTGGGACGGAGGAGCTTGCACCATCGAGGTTGAGTGGGGTGGGATGGAATGGGGAAGTGGGCCGGGTGGGGTTGGGGTGGGGAGGTGGGGCGGTTTTTGGGCCGCTAGGGTGGAGTAGGGGTCTGGGCCCAACTGTAGGCCTGGGAGGCCTTCCGATTTCCATGGTGGGGCAGCAGGGTGTTATATTTTTAAATTTCTTATTTTTTTTAAATTGTTATGTTTCATAAAATTAATTATCATTTTGTTTTTTAATTTAGGTTATTTTTTTTTTGTAATTTACTGATTTATATGTGTTTTTTTTTTAGGAAAATAGCATCAAACAAGATTTCTGTGAATCTTTCTAGACCAAATACTGTCAAAGGTGGATCTTCAAAAGACATTGTTGAACGAACCAAACCTGAGCTGATAGCTACAATTATTTGAGGTGCTTCAAATGATAAGAAGATGATCTCATACTGGAAGAAATCAAAAGAAGTGAAACTTATAGCCAATGTCTAGTATGTGAAAGAAATAGAAAGCCAAGAAGTGTAGATATATCTATATGTTTATATATACCTAACGATACTGGAATTTATGAGGTGATGGGAAAGGTCATGAACACGTGTTTAGTACCGAACAATGAAGTTGTTTACATACTTACAAAACCGCCCAAGTCACATGAAAGGATTAAATACTAGTTATCATATTCATTGTATGACACGAGAGAGGTATCTACAAAGTTGGGTAAACAAATTGTAAATGAGATGAAACAAAATATCGTAAGTATTGTTATTTATAATTATGTTTTGCATTCTTGTAAATGTCTCATTATATTTTTATAACTTTGTTTTTATTGACATATGATATTTTGTTTGGCAGAAATTTATTGAAAGTTGTTCAATTATGGTGGGAGGCATTCATTTCATAGAGCATGATAGTATGAATGTTGTCAGCAGTTTCTACTCAGTGTTAGAATAAGATATGGAAAACAAGAAAAATGTATTAATTCATGATGCTACAAAATGACATCTAAGGGATTAGAAGAAAATGCCTCTAGATGATAAATCTAGCAAAGGTAGACATGTTACCTTTGAAGATGAGCAAGTTAAAACTGACACTGAAGAATATGTTGTCATTACTGAGGATGACATTGGAACTGATGTTAGAAAGGAGAAGAGCCGTAAAAGACCAAAAGTAACAATGCCCAATAATAAATATGTTCTAGTTAATGATTAGAATGTTATGAGGAAGAAAAGTAAAGTTGAACATTCTGAAGTAGTCGTTACCAACAGTCAAAAACCTAGTGAAACTTCAAGAGAAAGCAGAGAAATCATTACACCAGGATCTTATTTAGAGGATGGCATTATTAAAACAAAACAAAATGCCATTTGACATAACTTGACAAAGAGAAACTTAATTGAGGGTGGTCGTACATTTCAGCTTAATGTGAGACAAATCTATAAGGCAAGTGAAGGACAATGTAAATATCAAATTAGAAAGCCACACCGCCAACATGTTCACAACTTGAAGACATTGATGAGGTACAATCCATATGCTCATGTGGTTAATTATGTTCTTCTTGTTGATCCAAATCAAGTTTCCAACAAAGAAGCATTTGATAAGTCAAAATGTTTTGAATACAATTATTATCTGCTTGGGGGGAACCATTCCGTAGAAGCTCAGAGACAATTGATGGAGGAATATCCCAACAACAAATATTTTGAAACAATGAAATGTATCATTTATGTTGGTTTATCAAATATAGAAGCAAAGGTAGTGGAATGGGATCATAATTCAGATAATGAATATAGGATGTCTATGACTTTCATCCAAAGGGTTAGATTTATTCATAGTGAATTTGAAGAAAAATGTGGGGGGGATAAGCTAAATGTTACTGTAGATTTCCAAAAGGAATGTTGTATGGAAATAGACTATCAAATTGAGGATAAAATCAATTCAAAAGGCGGCAGAGTAAATACTAATTTATTCAGAGGTATTGATAACATTTTCCAGTTGGCATTTACAACTGGAGAGGTATGAGAATTGATTAATGAGATTTTTAGCATGTGGGAGAACATTGGCATTAAAAACCAGAAGGTCAAAAGGTCTAAACCATTGATATGTAGCAATAGTAAATCAGGTCCTGAAATGAAGCAACTCCCAGAAGATATGACTATCACACCTTGGAGAGCATTGAAAGGAGTGAAGGATGAAAAAATGTCAAAGCAATATTATCTCATGTGAGGTCAGAGGAATTACCATTGGAGAATATGTCTGAGGAATTTCAAAAGTAAGTTTGTTGAATTATTTTTACTTATCTCTAGATTATAATTTTCTTTTAAATATAACATGTTGTTCTTCGTAGTATTTGTTATACATATCATTATATTAGCTTTTTTTACTTTATCTATGCAGTCACAAAGTTTACATGAAGATACAAGAACAAATGGTTAAATCATTGAATGAAGATAGTTGGGATGATGTTTTATGCATCTATCCAGATTCAAGTTCTACATCAAAATTAAATATTTTTTATCTTGCATTTAAAAAGATATGTTGATTTATACATTCATTTTTATTCATTTGTATACTATTTTTATTTTATAGCTTACACATAATTTTGTTTACTTTATTAAAGATGAGGAAGGATGCAAGTGGAACACCAAATAGTTTCAAAACCATTATTGAAAAAATTAAGATTGAAAGACTGAAGAAGCAACATCTTAAAAATGTTGACTTGATCCAACTCTTACTCATTTCATTTGGAATGGGTTTGACACTATTCAATATCAAGTAATACAAGGCGACTGTGAAGAAATTGCTAAACTCATACCTAAAAGGGATTATGCTCTAGTTATTGTGAATATTCCCCATGGTTTCAATATTTCAAACATTGACTATGATAGTGACCCTTACACTTATCAAGCTCTTGGTAAAGTGGTTGCTGAATTTCTAGAAGTCACATCATCACCATTATGGAGATTTGTGACATTTCATTCAGACACACAATTGAAAAGATTATTGTCAAGCTTCGAGGGGAAAACAAACTCAAGGATGTAGCTTGCATGGTAAGACGTTGAAAATGTATATTTGATTAATGTTAAAAAATTCATTTATGTACAAGTTAATTGAACTTTTACTATTTCATGTTACAGGAAAAAGTCAAATATTCTTAACCTTGAAGATCAACCATTTATAAATGATTGTGAGTTCATCCATATTGATAGTTGGGAAAAATATGATAGCTATATGTCTATGATTTTTAATCGGGTAGAAGGAAAGAGTCATAACCAAGTATTGGCTTATGATGCTATTGTGAGAAAACTAACATATGAAGACAAAGAAGCAAAATGAGAGATAGTTAAGATTGATAAAAAAACCACAGTTATTGATTAACTATCTTATAGACATATGTTCAAATAAAAGAGATTGGGTTCTGGATTTATTTTTTGGCTCAGGTAAGTTTTATTATATGAAATTGAATTTCAATATCTTATTTCTTAATTTATATGTCATTGTACTAATTTAATTCATTATTTCTTTTGTGCTTTATAATTAGGTACAACACTAGCATGTTGCTATCAAATAGGAAGAAATTACATTGCCATTAAAAAAGATCCAATACAGTGAAATTTTATTCAGCAAAGAATTAATGCTCTTCAATTTCTTCGAGATGCAATGCAAGAAATTGGGTTCAAGAAAGGGGATTTAGTGAATCACATGTGGTAAAAAAGGCAAAGGAACCCGAACCGCCATTACATGGAATGATTGGAAAGGCATACATTGAGAGATTCACAGACATCAAAGATCCATTAGAAGAGGAAAATGAGAAAAATGAAGCAGAAAATATTGTGGAAGAAGACAACGATGAACTATAGAGCATGAAGAGTTTGGATTACGTGATATTGTTGATTAAGTTTAAGTTATGCTTGGAAATCAAGCTCATTTTTTGTAACTATTAATTAGTTATACTTGTAATGTTTTGACTTTGACATTTTACGATAAGAATAAGCATTCAATTAATGTTGTTATGTGTTCAATATTTGTATTATGTGATTTTCGCAGTAATTATTATGTTAATCATTATTTTTTGAAAAAAATGTGATTATTATTTTTTTTACATGAAATTCATTAAAAAAAACTATTATTTAACCATTTTTAGTTAAAAATTTCCTATAAAAATTATGATTTTGACATGTCATTTCTAGCAAAAAATTATCAAAATGTGTAATTTTTAGTTATATTTATGTTGAAAACGGTTATTTTTACGCAATTGTTAAAAATTATTGCTTTTTAGAGACAATTATTTCATGTGCATTGAAAAATTAATTAACGATGTATAAATATGTAGAATATCAAAACTTCAAAATATCGACCTTCTTCTTTAAATTTGAAAAACAATAAAAACCTCACTCAAAAAAAAAAAAAAACAAGTAAATATGAAGAAGAAGACCACTTCAAAAATTGTTAAATTTAGAAAATAACTATTTACATTTCATACATTAGAAAATTTAAAGTAGAAAAATAGGTCTTTTAAAAATAGGGCCTGATGTAGAATCACCACTTTTTAAAATCAACACACAAATCACTAACATTCTAAAACGTAATGTACATAAAAAAATTTAAATTGCGAAAAGCTATGATCTAAAACAAATGTGTGTGTTCTTCATTGCCCCTTTTCAAAATCGGGTCAATTTTTTGCTATCTCTGCGAAACGGGTAACAATATCAGTTCCCATTTCAAAGTTTACATTGTTTCAACCTCAAGGGTGGCCCAAAACTATCCCCAAATTACAACTTTATGTAGTTGTATGAATTTGTTCCCATATATGTGTTTTTCGTTATTGTGGTTACGTTGACTAGATCCCTACGATTGGACTTTGGTGGATCCAAGAAGACAAAATCCATCTCGAGAATAATAGCATCAAAACCCATGGATTGTTTTTCCCATAAAATTTGCATATATCTAAACAAAGGAGAAATAGCAAGAATGCATTATTTTCTATCAAATCTAGTAAAAATAATGTTCTAACACATAAAAATTGTCAAAATCCAAAAAATTTAAAAAAATTGACAAGAATACCATTTTGGTGGTTTTAGCATGGAAATGGAATTTACTTAATGGATATTTCTCATCAAAAAATTAGGACCAACAATTAGCAACAAAAAGGACAAAAAACCATAAAAGAAAGCCTTATTATAGAGAGACTACCAATATGTGTGGAGGAGAAAACGAAGACTTCTTTTGCTCCATAGTGTATATATGGTACTCCAACTTTCCAAAAGAAAGGAATAACTTGAATATATTTTGGGTTTTTGGAGATATTAAACTTCCAAAGTAGGAAACACACTTGAAGCTTTCATTTTTACAAACGTTGTACCTAGCGTGCAACAATGTTTGACAATACATTGAGGGTGATCCATCTTGAAGGAGATGGTAGGAATACACTCCATCTTACACCAAGCCTCTTTAGGAAGATGTTTTGAATCTCAACCACAGATAAATATTTTACAACTTGTGATACTAATTCTTTTTTGAAGGATCGAAAAGGGGAACTTGAGTTCTTGAAGGGATCGTGAAATAGCTGTGTGCAAAACTATTGATTTTGTGTGATTCTAAGTAATTTCATTAATTGATCTTTATAAAGAGTTTGCTTGGATTCATACTTGGATTTTTGGGAAGGATTCTATTAGAAAATAGGATAATACTGAGAAGGGACAAGGGGTGAATCAATATTATGACAAATTTTAACAATTAATACACATATTTAAATATTTATAAATTGACCATGTAAGCAATACACAAACCAAACATCAACAACATATCCATCATATACATATGACACACTGTTTTTTACGTGGAAACCCATAAAGGGAGAAATCACTAATATTCTTTTTAATTTTGATGAAAAATGCAAGCACCAACTTCTTTTTATGTCATATCATGTAGGCACCAACCTACGAGATGCTCCAACCTATTCTTCTTTGTAAGAACCCACTTACTGGAAGCACCAAATCTCATTGTTTATAGGCAGCAACCTATTGATTTTTTTTAAGCACCTACCTAAAGGGGACACCAATCCCCTAAAAATATGTAAATATTTGTTCTATCATAATATTATGATCTTCTTTATACAACACTCTCTTTTTATGAACTTCTACAATTTTGTTATACAAAATGTTAGCACCCTGTAAATAACTCTAGGCTGAAAAAAGGATCACAGGGGTAACCACAAACCACTTGCGGAACCAGAACCTAGCCTTCCCAACTCGAGAGAGGGATCTCTCTATAGGATATTTCAGTCAATTAGATAACTAAGTGTTTTATATTTTAGGCTAGTTCTTAAGGACAAAGAGAAATGAATTTGTTTTAATTTTTAAAAGTTTGATGGCAAAGTGATAGAGACATCCATTGGGTATGGAGTCACTTGTTTTGGAAAATCTCAGTGATCAAAATGGGATAGTGAGTAGTTCTGCACTAAGGGAAAGATAACCAATGCTTTGGATCTTCAAAATCTATTGTAGTATATGGTGGAGGAATAAAACATTATAGTCCACTAAGCATAAATCATCTATCAAGGATGAATTTTACACTTAGCTTCAGATGAAAAACATTAATATTATTTGAAAGGAGAAAACATAGCACCTATCTTTGATGAATTTTGTATTCACATAAATTTCATTCAAATAATGAGGAAAGTAGATTCATGGATAACTGAAAGGAAAAAGAACACATAAACATAGAAGAAATCACATCACCAAAACTTGTTGACACAGGAATCCTTGAAAGAAATAACTCTAGCCTTCTTCATTTACCACTGAGTATGGAAAAATAAGAAATCACAACATACACCAAAACTCTCTCTCTTGCATTTTCCAATCAACCCTTTTTTCATATTTTGTGTAGCCTTAAATATATTTTAGCAAAGAAAATCTATATGACCAGATACAGTGTATTTCTTATCCACTGAGTGGATCGAATCCAACTAAACTTAGAAATATCATATCTTTTTTTAGAAAAAACTGAAATAAAACTAAAATAAAGCTAATAATAAAACTGTAACTTTCTTAAAAAAAAACAACTTTATCCTATCTCCTAGTTGATGTCTTATCCATTCATTTTATCTTTATCTCTATTCAAAATCTTCTAACAACAAGTTTTGAGCTTGATACAAAAGGAAAAACAACATGCAATTACGTTGCACAATGAATGAAGGATTGTGTAGTAGTTGCATAGTAAACTACAACTTGGCATGTAAACATGTTGCACTGGATGACAGTAAGTTGATGAGGATGATGACATGGTGGTTAATGTGGAGATGGACCCATCAGATGTGTCATTGTTGGAAATAACACTGAGAGGGGGGGGGGGGGTGAATCAGTATTATCAAGTCAAATATTCCCTTTTTCAAATCCAGATAATATACGCTACTTCAGTTAATTAAAACCGCGTATATACGCAACTATGTAGAAGGAAACCCGTGTATACAATGCAAACTTATAATTTACTTTATCTTTCAGAAGTTGATTATTAATCTGTGTATCAGAATCAAATAACCAGTAACTAGAGACAGTAAAATAGATCTGAAGACTATCACACACACAAGAACACAAGATATAAGGTGGAAACCCAATGTGGGTGAAAACCACCTGCTGCAATTCGTCTCTATCTTCTTTTAATTAGAAACTTCTTTTTACAATGTACTGGCACAGTCCTTTACCAGTATGTAGGCTGCAACCTGCAGAGAGCTACAACCCTCTCTCGTTCTCCAACTTCTCCTGGAAGGGAGCTACAACTCCCTTAGCTCTTGTACTAGCCAAGATACTAGTACGTAGGTGCTGGGCTACTGAAGGCTACAACCTTCTCTTTCTTCCAGGGGCCTCATTTCATAAATTTTTAGACTAGATCCATGAACATCAATCAAGCATCAAGTATATCTGCATCAAACAATCTCCTTTTCCCCAATTAGCACTAAATCAAGTAAACACTTCTCTGACAGTTGTACCCAGAACACAGTAACAGTAACCACACACCAAATTTTGAACCTAGAATACTGCAACAATAAACAGAGGCAGCTAGATCATAATTTAAAAGATATACGCTACTTCAACAACCTCAAACCTGCGTGCATACGCTCCTCTGTTGGGACCAACCTGCGTATACGCTGTTTTCATTCACTGAACCAACGTGTATACGCTCTTTCACTTCACTGAACCTGCGTACAGATCTATAAAGGATAATTCGTTCTTTCAAATATTCAGACACTAATTAACCCAGATTGTCAGATTTATAGATCAAGCATGTGCCTCATATAACAGATCAAAATCATACAAAGATACTATTATTCAAGCTTAAATATTATGACCCATCAATAGAACTTATCCTTCTTTATGCGCTAAGGTTCCTCTTTCATTCAAATCCAGATCTGCACCATAAACCGAATCACAAATATTTCAGATCTAGCTCTTATTAGATATTCAATTCATTCAGATTGATTGCCTTGCCAAATGATCTCCTTCCTCTTTTATAGTCTTAGGCCTTTCACAATACCACAGTCCAAAACCATAATAACACAATACAATGAACCCAATACTTGGGGTCAAAACTTTTGGATGCAATACCACGGACCAAAACCATAGGATCAAAAATTGTTGGACTAATACCATGAGCCAACCATGAAAGTGCGTGAACTTTTCTCTTCATGAAAGGAACTTTTCTCTGCATGAAAGTGCGTGAACTTTTCTCTATATGAAAGAAACTTTTCTCTGCATGAAAGTGCATGAACTTTTCTCTACATGAAAGAAACTTTTCTCTGCATGAAAGTGCGTGAACTTTTCTTTACATGAAAGAACCTTTTATCTTCATGAAAGTGCGTGAAATTTTCTCTACATGAAATAAACTTTTACCTTCATGAAAGTGCGTGAACTTTTCTCTACATGAAAGAAACTTTTATCTTCATGAAAGTGCGTGAACTTTGCTACACTATAATTTATCATCTGAGATGAGTGGGTTGCCATCAAGTACAAAATATGTATCATAATGCCAACAATCTCCCCCTTTGGACTTGATGGTAACAACAACCAATCACTCCCCCCCTTTGTCATCAAGGGCAAAGGGCAGACCAAGATAATCTCTTTCCTAGATAAACTTTCCGCTGTCCATACTCCCCCTGAGTACCTGGTGAAATCTCTAAATGAGCTCCCCCTTTGTATATGCCAAGGTGTACCACTCTTTCCATGCTTCCTCTGAGTACATGCTGAAGTCTCTGCTCTGCTGAAGTGTGTTGTTCATGCTCCCCCTGACTATAAGCAAAGTCTGCAAAGAGATGTTTTACAAGAAGAACGATGACTTATACATCATAAAAGACCTTCCTATCACCAAAAGACTCAATACATACATCCATCACCCAACCAAATGGGGATCATCCACCCAACCAAGTGGGGATACATCAGAGAATTACATGTGACAACCAAATACATTACATCTTCATCCTAGGCATAGTGGGGAACCAAAAATAGGCCATTACATGACCTTGACACCATAAAAGAGATACATGACATAGAGATGAAATATCTAGAGCAAGGCTTATGAAAGTCACAATAACTGATAGCAGTAGCATCTATCAATCACCATTCAGATAAGCAACCATGATTTCCTTCTGTTCTCCCTTTGCCTTTGTTCCACCTGAAACCAACAACAGCTGTGAACTAGAACCAAAAGCTTCTAAGATAATGCCAACAATGCATCATTAGACGTTTATCTGCTCCCCTTGAACCTGTGCTGGATGGTCTCTGTCAGAACCATATCAGAATATCTTCAACCAGAGCCTGTCCCTACTGATATCCATCAAACCTCCATATATGCAACTGTCTCTACACAAACCGGCGTATGTACGCAGATCCTCCTCAAGCAACTCGCGTACACCCATTTTTTTCTGAAACAGACAAGATTTAACAGCAATATGATGCATCAACTACTCCCAGCTTCTGTCTGAGGTATTCAAATGTCTCCTTGGGCAGTGGTTTGGTGAGAATATCAGCAACCTGTTCCTTAGAAGGAACATACTCCAATTTGACCTTTTGTTCCAACACTTGTTCCCGGAGAAAGTGATACTTGATCGGTATGTGCTTGGTCTTTGAATGCATGACTGGGTTCTTTGAAATGCTGATTGCACTTGTATTATCACATAAGATGGAGATAGGTGGTGTACATGTGATTTGAAAATCCTGCAAGGTCTGCATCATCCAAAGGAGTTGAGTGCAGCAAGATGCAGCAGCCACATATTCTGTTTTAGCTGTAGATAAAGCAATCGAACTCTATTTCTTGCTGAACCAAGATACTAATCTAGAACCCATAAAGAATGCTCCACCACTGGTGCTCTTCCTGTCATCCATGCTTCCAGTCCAATTTGCATCTGTATAAGCATGTAGCGTGAGATCTGTATCTCTAGGATACCATAAGCCATAGTTTTGAGTTCCTTGAAGATACTTGAAAATTCTCTTTACTGCCTGAAGATGGGTTTCCATAGGATTTGCCTGGAATCTTCCAACTATTCCCATTGCATGCATGATGTCTAGTCGAGTACCTGTCAAATAAAGAAGACTTCCAATCATGGATCTATAGGTTGGTTGATGCACTGCTGCTGATTCATCATTTGCACTGAGGCTGCATCCTATAACCATAGGGGTACATACTATTTTTGCATCTTCCATGCCATATTTCTTCAAGATCTGCTTGAGATACTTGGTTTGAGACAAAAAGATACCGCCTTCATTTTGTTGGATTTGCAATCCAAGAAAATATGTTAGTTCTCCAAGCAAAGACATTTCGAATTCTTTCTGCATCACCAAGGCAAAGCTTTGACTCATAGCTTCTTCATTGCTGCCAAAGATAATATCATCTACATACAAAACAAGTATTAGCAATTTGTCATTTTCAATTTTTATATAAAGATTGCTATCTGCTGATCCTTTTGAAAAACCATGTTGATGAAGATATTTGTCCAAACAGTAGTACCAAGCCCTTGGAGCCTGTTTAAGACCATAGAGAGCCTTTTTTAGTCTGCATACATGATTTGGATCATTCCCAAGGATGAAGCCATCTGGTTGCTCAATGTACACTTCTTCTTCTAAGTCTCCATTCAGAAAGGCTGATTTCACGTCCATTTGAAATACTTTGAACTTCTGAAAGCTTGAGAGAGAAAGGAACATTTGGATGGCCTCAAGTCTAGCAATGGGAGCAAAAGTTTCTTCAAAGTCTATACCTTCTTGTTGAGCATACCCTTTACAAACAAGTCTAGCGTTGTTTCTGATCACTTCCCCATTTTCATTCAACTTGTTTTTAAAGATCCATTTTGTCCCTATGACATTCTTATCTTTTGGTCTAGGAACCAACTCCCAAGTGTTATTCTTTTCGATCTGCTCAAGTTCTTCATCCATTGCCTTGACCCAACATTCATCTTTGCATGCCTCTTTTACATTTTGTGGTTCAGTGGAGGAGAGAAATGCCAAATAGCTTGAGGCTTCTACAATTGTTCTTCTTGTTTGTACACCTTCCTCTTTCTACCCCAAAATTTGAGATTCTGGATTATTCTTCTAAACGTACCTGGATGGAGTCTTCTCTTCTATCCTTATCTGTCCCTCTGGTGCCTATTGAGGTTCTTCTTCATTATCAATCTGATTTGAAGGGTAGTCTTCATCCTCTTCGATATTTTCATAATACTTGCCTAGGAATGTTTCCTTCTTCATCAATCACTACATTAATGCTGTCAACAATTCTTCCAAGTCTTTTATTGTAACACTTATATTCTTTTATGTGGGGAGAATAACCAAGAAGTATGCCTTCATCTGCTCTAGGTTCAAACTTGCCAAGATGTTCATCATTATTCTTAATATAGCATTTGCTTCCAAAGATTTTGAAATGTTTTACCGAAGGAGTCTCACCATACCAGAGCTCATGAGGAGTTTGAGTTCTATTTACACGGACATTTGTTTTTTTGAGAATAACAACCGCAACAAATGCAGCTTCACCCCAGAAGGTTACGGGTGTTCCAGACTCATCAAGCATAGCACGAGCCATTTGTTGAATCGTTCTGTTCATCCTTTCCACCACTCCATTTTGCTGAGGAGTCCTAGCTGTAGAGAATTCCCTTCTTATTCCATGTTCTTCACATAAATCGAAAAATTCATTTGAGGTAAACTCCCCACCTCTATCAGACCCGAGGCACTTAATTTTGTGATCTTATTCGTTTTCTACCAAGGCTTTGAACGATTTGAATTTTTCGAATGCTTCGTCTTTGTGCTTCAAAATTCCTATCCAAACCATCCTGGAGAAGTTGTCAATGAATAATATAAAGTATTCTTCTCCTCGAGGTGATTTTGTCCTAGATGGACCACATATATTTGTATGGACTAGTTCAAGAGGCCTGCTCGTTGATCCTTCCTTCTCAGGGAAGTTAGTTCTGGTTTGCTTACCAAACTGACATGATTTGCATATTGTATTGTCTGGAATTCTGATGTCTGGAAGACCATGAACTGCCTGGTATTTGCATGCTTTCCTTATCTGTGAAAAGATTAGATGCCCCAACCTCCGGTGCCATAACCAGTGTTCATCATTCTTGCTCAAATAGCATTGTTGTTGTCCTTCTTCAAATATGTATAAATTATTTGGAGTTCTTATGCCTTTGATCATTGTTTTTCCTGTATAAAGATCAAGAACACTACATCCATTTGATCGAAATATTACCTCAGTGCCTTGATCGCACATCTGACTGACACTCAGTAGATTATGCTTCAAGCCATCAACATACAGAACATTTCCAGCTTTTAATTTTTCTTTCAACTGAACAGTGCCTTTTCCTTTTATGACTGCAGGGGTATCATTTCCAAAAGAAACTTTCTTTCCCTTTTCTAAAGCACTATATGATTGAAGTTTTTCCTTATCACCTGTCATATGCTTCGAACATCCACTGTCGATGTACCATTGATTTTCTTGTCCTTCTGCATAAAAGGCTATCCCACATCTTTCTGGATGCAGTTCCTTCATTCTCCATGTTTGGAATTTGAGGTTTGTTCCTTCTGAGTTGTCTTCTGAAACCTGCTCCTGCATTCAGACTCTTCATGACCAAAGTTATTACAAATAGAACATTCAATTTTACTTTCGAGGGTGGAAAAGTTGTTATAGGTCCTTTTCATGATTCCAGTCATACTTCTTTGTTTTTGAGCTTATCTAGTCATGATTGTCTTATAGGCAACACATTGAGCTGCTTTGTGACCAAATTTATGGCAAGAGAAACATTGACCATTGAAGAAACTCCTACTATTATCAAATCTATCAACCAACCTATTGTAGTTTCTATTGACATCCATTCTTGAGGAAAATTGGGAAGATTTTACCTGTGGCTGGTTGTAGCTTCTGTTTGTCCTTAAGGTAGATTGCCCCCGATTTTCTTGATAGTATTTGTTCGTTCTTGAGGTGAAATGTCCCTGATTTACCCGAGGATTTCTATTAGGCCTTTGCTCGCTCCTCCTTGCTGCATCAAGATAACTTTTGGAGGTGGATGCTTGAGATGCTTCTCCATTATATCCCAGACCTGTCTTGATTAGCGGAGAACATTGCACATTGATAATCTCATCCAGAGTTTCAGATCCTTCAACAAATTTAAGATTAAGAGCTTTTGTTTTCTCAATCTCTTTTCTAAGACCAACAATTTCACATTCCAATTTTTCAAGATGTTTTTCCCTTTCAGCCAGTTGACATTGCAGAGAATCAATAATCACATTTTTCTCTTCTAAGAAAATTTTGAGATTAGAAATCTCTTCATAAAGACCTTCTTCATCTATAGCATCCATGTAATCATCATCTTCAAAAGCCATTAAAAGTTTATAATTATTACCTCGTTCATCTTCGTCACTATTTGAAAGTCCATCACTATTTTCATGAGTGTAATAGCTTTTCTTATTTGCATTCTGTTTCTTGTTCCATCTAACAGGTTCCTTCCCCTTGTCAATCTTATCCTTATGAGGACATTTGGCAGCATAGTGACCAAATCTTCCACAAGCAAAGCATTTGAAAGGTAACTTACCTCGGAATCGTCCAGCACCCCGTTGAAGGTTTTTGACAAAATTTGATTCTTCTTCTTCTTCTGACATGTGCCGTGACTCATAGTAATCTCCTTTGCCGGAAGCCTTGAAGGCAGCTTCTCTCCTATCTGATGGTCCTCCTTTCCTCATTTCATAAGCAGTCAGAATTCCATGCAGCTGTGACATGGTAAGGTTTCGTAGATTCTCCTTTTCTTTTATTGCATAAAATTTAGATTCAAACCTAGGGGACAAAGATCTTAGAACCTTTACAACCACAACAGCCTCTTTTATTTCTTCACCCAAATTTTTCATACAATTAACAATCTCATCTACATGAAGGAAATAGTTAGCCACACTTTCATCGTTATGCATTCTGAGATTTTCATACTGAATTCTGAGGGTTTGAAGTTTTTCTTGTTTTACCTGATCATCTCCTTCATAGCTCAGAACAATCTTGTCCCATATTTGTTTTGCGGATTTATACTGCATAACCTTCACAAATTCTAATTGAGATAGACATCCTAGTAGAGTATTGACAGCCTTTGCATTTGTTTCATATTTCTTCTTCTCAGCCAGATCTGTAGGAGTTGCTGATGGAAAAGTGTACCCTGTATCCATGATATCCCAAACTTCTGTACCAAGAGATTGAAGATAGGCAGTAACTCTTACCTTCCAATATACAAAGTTTGTCCCATAAAAAATCGGTGGCCTCATAGATGCTTCTCTCTCGTAGTTGCTCATGATGATGGATCTTTCTCCTAGCGATCAAGCTTCTTTAGAAGGACCTGCTATAATACCAATTGTTGGAAATAATACTTGGGGGGGGGGGTGAATCAGCATTATCAAGTCAAATATTCCCTTTTTCAAATCTAGATATTATACACTACTTCAGTTAATTAAAACCGCGTATATACGCAACTATGAAGAAGGAAACCCACGTATACAATCCAAACTTATAATTTACTTAATCTTTCAGAAGTTGATTATTAATTTGTGTATCATAATCAAATAACCAGTAACCAGAGACAGTAAAACAAATATGAAGACTATCACACACACAAGAACACAAGATATAAGGTGGAAACCCAATGTAGGTGAAAACCACCTGCTGCAATTCATCTCTATCTTCTTTTAAATAGAAACTTCTTTTTACAATGTACTGGCATAGGATGTAACCTGCAGAGAGCTACAACCCTCTCTCGTTCTCCAGCTTCTCCTGGAAGGGAGCTACAACCCCCTTAGCTCTTGTACTAGCCAAGATACTAGTATGTAGGTGCTGGCTACTGAAGGCTACAACCTTCTCTTTCTTCAAAGGACCTTGTTTCATAAATTTTCAGACTAGATCCATGAACATCAATCAATCATCTAGTATATCTGCATCAAACAATCTCCTTTTCCCCAATTAGCATTGAATCAAGTAAACACTTCTCTGACAGCTGTACCCAGAACACAGTAACAGTAACCACACACCAAATTCTGAACCCAGAATACTGCAGCAATAAACAGAGGTAGCTAGATCATAATTTAAAAGATATACGCTACTTCAACAACCTGAAACCAGTGTAAATACGCTCCTGTTTTTGGACTAACCTGTGTATACACCGTTTTAATTCATTGAATCAGCGTGTATATGCTCTTTCACTTCACTGAACCTGCGTACAGATCTATAAAGGATAATTCATTCTTTCAAATATTCAGACACTAATTAACCCAGATTGTCAGATTTATTGATCAAGCATGTGCCTCATATAACATATCAAAATCATACAAAGATACTATTAATCAAGCTTAAATATTATGACCCATCAATAGAAATTATCCTTCTTTATGCACTAAGGTTCCTCCTTCATTCAGATCTAGATCTGCACCATAACCTGAATCACAAATATTTCAAATCTAGCACTTATTAGATATTCAATTCATTCAGATTGGTTGCCTTGCCAAATGATCTCCTTCCTCTTTTATAGTCTTAGGCCTTTCACAATACCCCGGTCCAAAACCATAATAACACAATACCATGAACCCAATACTTGGGGTCAACACTTTTGGATGCAATACCATGGACCAAAACCACAGGATCAAAAACTGTCAGACTAATACAATGAGCCAACCATGAAAGTGTGTGAACTTTTCTCTTCATGAAAGGAACTTTTCTCTGCATGAAAGTGCGTGAACTTTTCTCTATATTAAAGAAACTTTTATCTGCATGAAAGTGCGTGAACTTTTCTCTACATGAAAGAAACTTTTTTGTGTATGAAAGTGCATGAACTTTTCTTTACATGAAAGAACCTTTTATCTTCATGAAAGTGAATGAACTTTTCTCTACATGAAAGAAACTTTTATCTTCATGAAAGTGCGTGAAATTTTCTCTACATGAAAGAAATTTTTATCTTCATGAAAGTGCGTGAACTTTGCTGCACTATAATTTATCATCTGAGATGAGTGGGTTGCCATCAAGTACAACATATGTATCATAATTCCAACAATCATTTCACATGTGCAAGCTCTAAACCTATCCTTTTCAATATTTGCACAACAAACTTTGAAATTTATGTGTTTATATTTCTCTTCCCTCTCCAAAACAAAACAATGTCCAACAACACATCACCATGCACCTTATGACTCCCAACATGCCTCAAACCTTCCAAAAATTCGAATTCACAAACCGAATTTCAAAAAATCTCATAATTTTGTCAGCAAACAATTGTGGAAATTGGTCTCCAAGTGACACCTGTAATTCCAAAACTATACCACCTTTGTTAAAAATGAGATAGGTTTTTTTATAATAACTTGTTTTTGAGAGACCCCTCTCTTAGTTTCCACAATTTATGCCCCAGATCCTCAGAATATGTTCCCCACGATCTTGACTAAAATAGTAAATTACACAATCTGAACAATATGCTTTAAACATGCATTTGAATCTCCCAATCTATGATACCTGTGCAGAAAATGAAAGAAAGTTTTTGTTCTTTGGTCAGTTTTAACAAAAAAACCTCTTTTGTTTTCCAAACTTCATCTCTAGTTGGTTGAAAATCAATTTTGAAAACATTGACTAAAACGATCACTTTGCACAGCAGTATGTGGCATACCTCCAAACTTTGACCAACTACTGACCTCATTTACATTGTTTCTTCCCTTATGGAGTCTCCATATTGACTGTGTAGGACTTAGAACCCCCCCCCCCCGAAGACAAAATATGTGCAATGAAGATTGAGAACACATACATGGTGAAATAGGGTATTTTGTGCGGCAGTTGTGCAAGGGAAATTTGAGTTGAGATGAATCCTTCGCTTGAATCAATCTGCAACCTTCTTGGAGCCTCAGACTTCTTCAAAATTCGAACTCTCCTTGAGATAGATGATAAATGAGGATATTTTTTTGAAAAAATTGAGTTGTATGCCTTGTACATGTCCCTTTCATGCAATGATGATGAATTTTGAGTGGAGGGATGAGGTGACATGGAGAGAATCTTGCAATGATGATAGGTACACCTCACTAATAGCTTCATAACCACTTTTAACCAATTGTACCTAATTGACATGACTCACCAATGTGACCTATGATAGATGAAAACTCATGAAATGACCCCTAAAGTCTAATAATGACACATTTTCATTCCATGAGTGCAGAATTTAAAAACAGACCCGTCATGCACCTTAGACTCTTAAAATGATGAATTAGGACTTAAAGACCCCCTTTCATGACCCATATACTTATAAACATTTGACCAGTTTGACATTTTTACATAAGAAACTCTCTTTAGACTATGACACAGAGTGACTCATAAGCTATACTTTAGAAAGTACCCCCAAAAAGAATAGTAAGATGCAAGCATACTTTGATTCCTATATTATAGGACCCTAACACATTTTTTTTTTCACTCAATCTCCACCTACAACCTTTGTTTTTCCCTTTTATTCCTTATCTTCTTTAGATTTTTGAGATTTGATAAGTTTCTCACTAGCATTTCATTTCCAGTATCTCTCTCTTTCTCTCACACTAATAATTGGATCAGAACAAGAGAACATTGTCTTTGTTACAACTAAAGGCATCAATTTTTATTTCACTCTCTTCTCATCATCTATGTTTTTTCACATTGTTAATTATCAAGAATCAAATAGCTTCATATTTGATCCAGGTGGATATTGGTGGCCACCTTCCAAGTCCACTTGGACCCCCGCCATTGTTTCTCTCAGCTTTTCAGTTTCCTTAATTGTAGCACAATTTACTATATTTAGCAGTTTTTCGGGTCCTGAACTTCCGAAGCCGTTTTGAGGCCCTAAACAACATATTTTGGGAAAACTGGGAGCAACATGGGTCCATGGACGGAAGTTTCTCTTCCCAAAGTTATAGTTCTAAGATAGATCTTTCTAACGAGATATTGTGCGCATCGAACAAAGATCATATGCCAAAGTTATGACCCCGGGAAGTTGATGTACCAATTTACCCAAACGGGGCCCACAGTTTGGCGTTTCATCTTCTAGGGTTAGGTTTTTGGATGTTTAGGGTTTTCCATTGTTTCTCAAAAATAAATAGGCCTTCGAGCCTCATGGTAACACAGTTCAGAGGCATGTATCTGCCACATCTCTTCTCAGAGATAAGCTACCATTGCCTTAGCTGGTTTATTTCCATTTCTGTTTGTAAGCATATTTCAATACTTTACATTAATGAAATGAAGTATTATTTCTGCTACATCTATGTGTTTATGGTTATCTCTATAATTTTTTGCATTCCTGTTTAAATTCGAATCAGTGGTATCAGAGTGGCCTGCTTTTTTTCTCTGTTTTTCTTTGCATGTCCCTAACGAGGTCAGGATATAAGGAGTTAGGGCTTGAACTGGTCGAACCTTTGCAAGACCAGCCTCACAAATCCCGACGGCCTCCCATGGTGGATGAAAAGAAAGATGAGGGGGCAGGAGATCCTATCAAAATCTTGCTCGAAGAAGCCCTCAAGCGACAAAGGAACGCAATGATGGACAACTTTGCCCAGATCCTTTAGCGGGTACCCAGAGGCGACGCATCGGCTTCCAGAAGCTCCTTTGGAAACGCCACACCCTTTAAGGTACAATTTAATTTGGAAATCCCCATCTTTGAGGGTCAAATAGAAGCAGATGCCATAGATAAATGGTTAAATCTGCTAGAGGGTTATTTTTTTGTTCATGATTTTTCCAGTCGGGAAAAGATTATTTTCACTCTTCTCAAAGCAAGCCCCCACATCAAGGACTGGTGGGAAACCTACTGCGAGCTGAAGGATGAAAGTACAGGCTCACTATTTTCAGCCGCACCCACTTGGGGTTCATTCTGGGATGCCATCAAGGAGTAGTACTACCCTCTCGGAAGCTATGAGGATCAATACATAAAGTGGACCACGTTGCAGCAAGGAAGGGACCAAGACGTGTCGGAGTTTACCAATATTTTCGATATCCTTTACACAAAGTTGGATATCAAAGATTCGGAGTAGCATTTGGTACTCAAATACCGTGGCTGCCTGCACAAGTACATCCAGGAAGAGATATAATTCCTAAACATCCCCTTGCTCGGTACAACATACTGATATGCTTTCAAGGTCAAGCAAAAGTTTAAATAGAAGAAGCGAGACTTTGGATCTGCAAATTCGAAGCAAGGGAAAGATGCCACCAAACCGCAAAACAAAGGACAAAGCCAAGGTGGGACGGCCCAAGACAACCCACCAAAGCTGTAAGCAAAGAACAGTGATGTGAAGCCAAAAAAGGACAGGGGAAAGTGGTGTGAGTACCATAAGAGCTCCACTCACAACACAAGTGAGTGTCGGGCCAAGTAGTCACGGGTGGCCGAGCTAAAGGTTTCAGAATCAGATGCATGTTCCAACTCAGAGTTAGAACCCAACAAGAGGAATGACAAAGGAAAGTAGATTATCGATGCGGAGCCCAACGCCACCTTGCCACCACGAAGATATAGAAGGAGGAACCCGAAGATCTAGAGGAGGAGGAGCGTCTCTTCCACTCCCAGATGTGGGTAAAGGGCTCCCCGCTACAGTTCATTATCGACAACAGGAGCCAAAAGAACCTCATTTCGGCAGTGGTCATGAAGCAGTTGGGCTCACTGACCACAGCACATCCGCAACCGTACACCATCGGGTGGCTTAACCAAGGACGGGATCTTCGCGTGAGCTAGCAATGTCACCTTCCATACAATATCAAGCCCTTCACAGATGAGGTATTGTGTGACATTACTCCCCTTGAAGTTTGTGTTGTATTATTAGGACAACCATACTTGTGGAAGCGACATGCTGTGTATGAATCAAGGCCCCGTGCTGTTATTTGTTACATTGGGAAATAAGTTGTACAAGATACTAGAGGGAGCACCACCTATCGCCATTTCTTTGGTTACTACAAAACAATGCAGTAAGCTCATTTCCAAAACTGGGAAATTTGTTTTCCTGATGATATGCCCTCAAGGAAAGAAGAAGATGGTGGTCACGACCTCCAAACAAGGCCCCTACGCATGAAAACTACAAATGGACAAGGTCGTGGAGGAGTACGAGGACATCTTCACCTCCCCCACAGGGGTTCCTCTGCACTGTCAGGTCAAGCACTCCATCGATCTGACCCCAGGTGCGTCATTCTCCCAATGGACCAATCTATCAGTGCTTCATTTTGGAGAACGATAAAATCAAGAGGTAGATTTAGGAGCTGCTACAGAAAGGTCACATCCATCTGAGTTCATCGCCCTGTGGGAGCCCGATCATATTGATACAGAAGAAGGATGGGACTTGGAGACTCTGTATTGACTATCAGGCGCTGAACAAGATCACTATCCATAATAGGTACATGATCCTGTGGATTGATGACCTCCTGGACCAACTAAAGGGGGAAAAATATTTCAACAAGATCGATCTAAAGTTAGGATATCACCAAGTACCAATCGAACCCTTTGATGTGTGGAAGACTGCCTTCAAATCCAAGGAGGGCCTTTTCGAATGGTTGGTTATGCCTTTCGGATTGACGAATGCTCCTACAACCTTCATGAGGCTAATGGATGACATCTTGCAGCCATTCACCAATTCATTTGTAGTGGTATACTTGGATGACATCCTGATCTTCAGCTAGAGTTGGGAAGAGCACCTCCACCACGTCCGACAGGTTCTCCAGACACTGTGACAACACAAGATATGTGCCAATTTGGAGAAATGCACTTTTGGCATGACCCAGGTTTAGTATCAGGGATACATTATTGATGAATAGGGGGTGCATGTGGATCTAGCCAAGAACCAAGTCATTCGGGATTGGCCATCTCAAACCACTCTGACAGAGCTCTGTAGCTTTCTAGGTCTTACCAACTTCTACCGCAGGTTCGTGTTAGGGTTTTCTCATATCACTTGGCCCTTGAGTCAAGTCACCAAGGGAGGAGTGAAAGTGAAATTCTTTTGGTCTGAATCTCAACAGAAGGCATTCACAGAGTTGAAACATCGATTCTACATGGCACCAGTGCTCGCGTTACCAGATTTGCAACAACCGTTTGAGGTCGAGACAGATGCCTTTGACTATGCTATTGTGGCAGTCCTTCCTCAGTAAGGGCATCTAGTGGCATATCATAGTGAGACACTTTTAGAAACAGTCCGAAAGTATCCCACTTATGACAAAGAGATGTATTACATTGTGCAGGTCCGCCGACAATGGAAGCATTACATTTTGGGGAAGGAAACGATCATCCACATAGACCACTGACCCCTGTAGTTCATACAAACCCAAGGGAAATTGCAGAATGATCGCCATCAGAAGTGGGCTACATACCTACAACAATTCCATTTGAATATCAAGTATAAGAAGGGCAACACCATTAATGTTGCAGATTGCCTCAGTCAACCACCGATCATGGCGTTAACCACCGTACTCAACTCTTATGGGCACGAGACTTTTGATTGGCCGCTTCTCTACAAAAGCGACCCAGAATTCAGCCACACATACCAAACACTCTTGGAGTGTCGACATGTTCTAGATTTTCACCTCTAGGATGCCCTGTTATGCCACCTGGGTCACCTTTGTGTTCCTTCAAGTGAGCATGCCAAGATGATTTGGGAAGCACACTACAATCAGGCTATTGGGCATTTCGGGGTCGAGAAAATGGTGGCAGTACTGCAAAAGTATTTCTATTGGCCGAATCTTCAACAGGATGTCAAGAAGTACATCAGGTCATGCACTGCCTGTGCCATTGCCAAACTTACCATCAAGAAGCAAGGCCTCTATACCCCACTTCCTACCCCTAGTCAACCTTGGGAATCCATCTCCATCGATTACATGTCAGGCCTTCCTTCCACTAAGCATGGAAATGACTGTGTTTTTGTGGTCGTCGACAGGTTCTCGAGGATGGCCATTATGGTAGCCTGCAAGAAGAATATCACAATAGAGGCCATTGCTAAACTCTTCTTTGAGCGGGTGTGGGTGCACTTTGGGATCCCACAGTCTATCATCTCAGATTGGGATAGTCGGTTCCTCAGTACATTTTGGTCTAGTCTCTGGTCAATGCTGGACACCAAACTCGCTAAGTCCACAACCTTCCATCCTCAAACTGATGGCCAGACAGAGGTTGTCAATAGAATGATTGTACACATTCTACGCATGTACAACTCAAAGCATCCACACACATGGGACGAGAGCCTCCCCTATGTTCAGCACAACTACAACCAAGCTCTTCACAGCTCGACTGGCCACAACCCTTTTCAGGTGGGCTTGGGATTCCAGTCACTATGTCCCATCGATGTGGCCATGCCATTTGCAATTACTCACGAAGATTCGGCTCATGTCTAGTCCGAAACAGATAAGGCAACCAACTTCATTGAGCACATCCAACATATTCACCAGAAGGTCCATGACATTCTAGAGAAATCAAATGCCAAGTACAAGCAGTGACATGATCAACATCTGTTTCTCTTCCCAAAGTTATAGTTCTCAGATAGATCTTTCTAACGAGATATCATGCACGTCAAATGGAGATCATATGCCAAAGTTATGACCTCGGGAAGTTGATGTACCAATTTACCCAAACGGGGCCCACAATTTGGCGTTTCATCTTCTAGGGTTATGTTTTTGGATGTTTATGGTTTTCCATTGTTTCTCAACAATAAATAGGCCTTCGAGCCTCATTGTAACATAGTTCAGAGGCATGTAGCCACCACATCTCTTCTCAGAGATAAGCTACCATCGCCCTAGCTGGTTTATTTCCATTTCTGTTTGTAAGCATATTTTAGTATTTTACATTAATGAAATGAAGAAGTGTTTCTACTACATCTCTATGTTTATGGTTATCTCTGTAATTTGTTGCGTTCTTGTTTAAATCTAGATCAATATTCATCTCTTCTAAAATTCACTGGTCACTATAAAACACCAATTTTAATAAAAAATCGAAATGACAAACACCAATTTCATTTTAAAGTTGAATGTAGCACCAAATTTTTTAAAATTTAGTCATGATTAATGGCTCCCTCTTTAATGTAGCCATGTGGCCACAATTCCCCAATTCAATAATCAAATACTCTACCCACGACTTTTCCATAAATTTCCTCCTTATAAAGCCTTCTGTGTGCTTCAAAGTGTAATCTGCTTACTATAAAACCTTTTAAAAACAACAATGAGCAGGAGATCTCCTTCACATAATTTCTTAACTTTAATCAGCCTTTAATCATTGATTTCAAGCCACATCATTCTTCTATATGTTGGATTGAGAAGGACGACTTTTCCGATCGATGTACGCACAGGTTATCACGGATGAATGGTCTCCAAAACGTTAACAGAAAAACCTCTATCCCTGATCTGGTAATCTAACTTTTTCGTTGACTATAAAGAGGGAAAAACTGAGTATTCCTCCAATGCCTTTCAAGGCAGGCTGATATCTTCAACAGACTCAAAATTTAGGTAGTAACTCAAATATATTCAATCGCTAGCACTTAAATCAATGATCGGTGCTACCCTTGGTAATTGGATGTTAAATTCAATTACTATTTAACTCCCAAAGAGATTGAATATGCTCCAAAATGCCTACCCAATGGGCATTCATAACTAGTTTTTCATAAATCGCATTGTTGTTATTCAGAGGAAACAGTGACAAAGACCGTCACAAGACCATGCTCTGTATCATGAGTTTAGGTCTTTCAATCTCGTTTCCTTAGCTGATTTCAACAAGACAAAACCCCATTGTTGTGCAATGCCCTTTTCCCCAAACGAATTTGGAATCCCTTGTTATGATTCGAGCACTATCATATTCCTGAGCTATTGCAATGACAAGAATCTCGTTTAATGTCCCCTGTATTTTCATTTACATGAATGAAACTGTGGATGGTCTCCTCTCCCAACGACCCTTGATCATGATGCTAAGATTTCCGTTGTAGCATTCTCTAAAGAAAAGAACAGATTAACTTCCATGCAATCTAATAATTTTAGCCCTGAATCAACTAGTGACTCTAGCCAAGGATTAGCATACCTGGAACATTCTCTTACTGTCCTTTTCCCTGAGTTTCCAATGCTATTACCGAGGCCTTATTCACAATTTTACAGTTTAACAAAGAAACCAATTAAATGGAACATATAAAACTTGCAATTCATCATATAACCATTAAAATGTTGTCCATTATTCTCAAATTCATACATGCATTAACATAATCAGCTCACTGGAATTCTTTACTAAATTCAACATCATATCAATAACATATAGATTTATAGAGGTCAATCCGGCCTGATTCACATTAATTGCCCATTCTGGCTATAAGCCAGTACTTGTCTCTAAAGCCTCTAGTGTGGACACACACCTCTCCTCTATATCCTATTTAATCCCTCGTTTGCTCCTCAAATTGCAATATTAAAGAAAAGGATTCTGATACCAGATTCTGGTTCAGATCCACAAAATCCTCCTTAACAACTCATAAGATATTCTAGTTCCACAAAATCCTCACTCTTCCTAAGATTACTCACTCATCCCTAAGATCTCTACACTCGAGATATTCTTCATTAATAAAATTACATTAAATCTCTTTAGAACTTCAAACTAAACTTCGGTAAAATAAACAAAATAATTAAGGAAACCCACTCCCTTCAGTAAATGGGTGATAAGACTCCTAGGTCTTATAAACCTTGAAGAATGCTCCTGCATCACTCTTATATGTGCATGTAGACCAGAACCACAAGCTTAGTACTTTAAGTGCTTAACCATTTTCAACATATAATTTAGTATCGAGTCATTTCTAAATAGTGTATTTGAGTGATTAGACTCGAACTTCAGATACCTCTAGATTTTAATAAAAATTCCTTACTCTTTGTCGCTTTAGCTTTTTTATAGAAGGACCAAGGGTTGTGATCATGTTTCAAACATTGAGGGAAATTATTTTCAAGACACAATTTGGAATGTGAGCTTTGGTCTAATGTGCCAAATGCTTGCACCCTTAGACTGTCTAGATGTTTGAATAGCTTAGTCCTGTTTTGAGTTACGCCCACTTCCTAGTCATACACCAAATCACTTAACACTATGAAAGGTTTAGAAACACAATCTTTTGGAATGAACCCTGAGGATATATGACATCACTTTGTTGATGTCATCCTTCCATGTGGGTTCCTTTGAGTGGTGCCATGTATCACAAAAAATTGTCCCACTTGGCCATCTAAAAGATCTAAATTCACCTTCCATGATAGAGTATGCCATGTCATCACTTCCACATCATCGCCACCAAACATTGCCACATCATCTACCTTGCCCAATCATGTTCTATCATATATCACTGCTACAACCTATAGGCCACTTCACCAACCATGTCATCTTCCACATCATGCATCTGTATGGATGAACAATCAAAATCTGGGTGTATTTTTCATTTTTCCTTTATAAAATATTCTAAGGGTCGAATGCCCAAATTTCTTTAAGATTTTGGTTTGATCTAAATGTCCAGTTGTGTTTGCACTCCAAATTTCTCAAACAGTTTATAGTCCAATATTTTCTTCAAAGTATCGATGGTCCAGATCTCTCAAACAATCTAGATAAGTATGAATTTCCTTCAAAGTCTCGATGGTCCATATCTCTCAAACAATCTAGATGAGTCTGGCTTTTCTTCAAAGTCTCAATGGTTCTGATCTCTCAAGCAATCTGAAGGAGTCTAGATTTCCTTCAAAGTCTTGGTGATCCAAATCTCTCAAATGATTGGAATGAGGTTGAATTTATGGATAAGCTCAGATGTCCTTCGAAAGCTTCTCTCACCTTGAATTTTTCACAAGTTTAGATGAGTCTTGATTCTTCCATTGCTAAACCTTCATATACTTAAAACCATGGCTTCTCATTGACCCTTAGGAATTTTGGTAAGTGTTATATACAATTGGAAATGTATTTGAGAGGAAAACACAACAAAATACTTGGTTTTCTCATTTGAGCTGAGACATTAAGTCAAAAATTCCTTCAATTCTTCAAAGCTATAACCTCCATCCTTGACGCACCAAGCACCCCTTGAACTTGACACAGCAAACTGCAACTACCAATATGCTCATAACTCTTACTTAACATAAATAACACAAATAGACAACAATGACTTAAATTTGACTTCAATGACAACAAAAAATTTGATATCTATGACAAAACTTTTCTCAACATATTCTACTACTTATGCTCTCAAAATTATCATATACATTCTTTACTATTTAGTTAAACAGGAAGTAATATATGACTCGGCCCACCTTATTTATAATGATATGTGCTACAAGTTGGGCTATTTTGACAAATCAAAGAGGTTTTTCTTGACTTCAAACTTTATTTATTCTTTGGTTTATCTAAGTATATTTGAAGATTTTCTTGCAAAACAGAATGTAAACATTGATGAGGAGCCATAAATTTTTAATACCTAGTACTATGGAAGCTCAAGGTTCCTTTTTTCCATTATCGAGTTTAGAATTATTTATTAACAAATTTTAAGAAGATGATACATGGCCCAATAATGGACATATTTTCTTAAGAGGCTATATTCATTCTTTTGGAGAAAGGTATTTTCAAATATCAAGAAAGGTTCTCACTCATTGAGTTTTTTTTACTTTCAAGGGAAGCCTAATATACTTCTTCCTTATTATATGTTGGACAAATTCTTCATAACAAAGGTGTGTCACCAATATATATCCTTGGTGCACATTTACAATGAAGACCAAGAAATTGTAACACATTAGCTTGGATTTGAATTGAAGGAAGTTGATGATAAGTTTTTTTCCGTCTGATTCAAACATGAGATAATTGTAGCACCACTATAGAATTCATTAAGAAATTCCTAAGGAATGCACCGTAAAGGATATTGGATGAATGATTGTCTACACAATAGGTAAAAAATTATGACCATTGGTGATTCTTATTAGGAAAGTATTTAAAAATAATCTCTATAATATTCAGAAGAGAGAGAACCACCTTTCCAACATAGTAAGTAAAATAATCCCTGATGTTTTCCTTTTATTCTTCCCAGTTAGTCGTCATCCATCCTTTCATATCAAAGTTTTCTAATGTTATAGATGATTTTACATTTATTTGGTGTGCTTGAGCCCAATCCCAATTCATTTAGGAAGAATGCATTTTTTTTAATAATTGTTTTATAAACTTTTTTAATGACTTGTATTTTTTGAGGTTCAATAGAGAACTTCTAGGAGCACATAACTACTACAATTTCAAACATTTTGTTTTAAGTTGAAATTTCAAGTGTGTTCTTATTTTTAATACACATGATCTAAATTAATGATCTTTTTAAGTTCTTTATGAATGTGGTCCATTTTTTTTCATCGGATCCAATGATATGGTGTGTTTTATTACTAATATGATTGAAATAAATGTCCTTTCAATTTTTTTTGAGAATCATATTCCATGAATACCATTGTTCATATCAAATTGAGAATAATTTTTTTATATGTGGTATTTTATGTTTGTGTATATATGATTATTTTTTCCATAAAGAGGAGTAGCACCTCTCTAAAAATGTAGAGGGAAATTTTTTCCTGTCATTGTTACACCAAAGACTTTAATAGTCAAATTTTCCTTGTCATACATTAACACTTAGATGTTGGATAGTCCTAGTGACCACCACCCCTTTTTTGGACCAAAGATCACATTGAGGGTGGGAGGGGGGAGTGAATCAGTGTGTGAGAAATTTTACAATTTCACAATTTTTCCATAACAAACAATTATATAGAAATTAACCATAATCATTTGCAACATATCAATAAATATAACAATGCATCATAATTATAAAATCACATCAATGATACATCATGAATCCATCAACAAAAAAAGACACAAGATTTTACATGGAAACCCATATGGGAGAAAACCACAAATTCTTCTTCTTCTTATGCTTCAATTCATTATATAAATTTGCAGGCACCGATTTGATGTAGGAGCTAACCCCCAAAATATGAAAGTTGCTACTTGTAATAGGTTACAACTTGATTGAGGAAACAAACTTGAAAATGTGCAAGCAACAACTCATTATAGACTACAACCTGATTAAGTCTCCAACCTTGATGATGAGCAAGCTTCGATTCGCTCTAGGCTCCAATATGATTGAGGCACCAAACTCGATGATAAGCAGGCTCTAACCTTCTTTAGGCTCAAACCTGATTGAGGCAGCATCCTTTATAATGAGTAAGCTATGACCTACTCTAGGATCCAACCTTATTGAGGTTCCAAGCTCAGTGGAGGCACCCCCTTCCTTATTTAACCTCTTATGGACCTCTTTCCAAAATATTTCAAACTGGATCTGCATGTTCTTCAAACAATATAAATCTTTAAATTTAATAGATTTTTTCTCTCATATTGTTGTCAATGCCCCATCATACCCTTTCAAGAACTCCACTTCAACTTGTTGATCAATATGTTCACATAAGGCTTGTCGTAGGACCTTTTTTTCCCTTCTACTCAAAACACCACAACCTTCTCATAAGCCCTCACAGCATATAATAATTTTTTCATCATTAAGGATATATTGATTAGGATTTTCATTCCTTCAAAAATGTCCAACTTTGAGAATTGATCAACATGCTTCTTCGAGAATTCAATTTGGCTAAAAAATGAACCTAGAAACTCCCAAAAACCATTCAAAACCATATCTTAAATTAACTATTATTCAAAATACCCTTTTTAGGGTGCACTAGAAATAATGGAATTTTTTCGGCGATGGTGCTACAAATGTACACCATCATCTTGTTAAGTATCCAATAAAATGGGAATTATGGTAGATAAATAAAAATTAATATTACTTGATATCCATTAGGGCTCAAACTAGAGTCTCAGCCAACATGCCATGACCCCGTCAACAATAAAGTGAAACAATGAGACTTGTTACTATATGCGCCCACAAACCTTTTGTTATGTGTGAACTCTAATCAATAGGAAAGGTGTGAGGATTCAATCTCATGAAAAGTCAAATTCATACTACACATTAATCCACTACCACTGTAATTTTAATTTTACCAACAATGCCAACTCATATAATATTCAACCAATGTGTCAATATAATATTGGTTACCCATCTGGGTTGTTATCACCTGGATTGAACCTTAGGCTGAAGGGAGGCAAGCCAAGGTAACCACAAACCACGCTTAGCCAAGTAGCTAGCCCTACTAGGCCACGAGAGGGCTTTCTCCGTAAAGATCTCAACCAATATTACTAGATTAGGGAAAGGATTTTAGGCTAGGTATAGTAGCATGAAGTTTTGGTTGGATTTTGAAGGGTGTTCAATGGGGCAAGGTAGATATAGGCTTTTTCACTCAAGCGCTTGATGGGGTGAGATGTTTTAGAATGGTGAGAAGCTAAGAAGGGTATGTGAAAACCATGAATCCTTCCTAGATAGCAGAAAACATGAAATGGTGAATGGTTTCTCAAGGTAGAGCACTGATGCAATGAATTCCACCTATCAAACTTGAAAACATTCAACTAGAAGAAATGAAATGATTAAAGAAGCTTACAAAACACATTAACATATGATTATAGAAGGAGAAACTGTACTAAAACTCATATCACATGGATCCCATAAAAATAGCTGCAATTCTTACTAATCTCCTGCCAAACTGCTTACAAAAGGTGTACAATCAAGGTATGAGCATCCAGCTAAGTCAAACCCTTTACAATGAGAAAGAAAAAGGAGATATAGACATTATTTCAACCTCCTCCCATCCTCAGGGGTCGAATCCCTAAGATGAGGAGCTAATCTAACTAATACTAAACAAGAAATAGGAATATAGGCATCATCAACAACTTGCCTCTAAAAGTGAAAAATTGATTCATTTGAGCTCAAACTAACTTCTAAAGCAATGACTCTACCCTCTATCACTATTTATCTATCATGATTACATGCCAAGTTATCATTTACAGTGGTAAATCATCCACCATGAGAGAGAATCCATGATTACAGTAAAAAACTGGAAGAATAGCAACCCTGAGCAAAAAATGTCAAAAGCGCAGTGCCACTGGTCAAAATCGCAGTGCCACCTTCAGGTCCCTTTTTAAGGCCTACCAGACATCTAAATTGAGCCCATAATAGTTCATTGGAAAGGTATTCAAGTGTACTTTCCCACACACCTGGAATTTCCGAATTTGAAGCTCATTTGACTGCTTCTTTGTGTCCAAAAAGTTGCAGAAAGGTCATTTTTATGGTGTTTTTTGACCTTTTGGTGGACCATTTATGCCCCCAAAACTTTGAAACTTACTATGTTGCATGTCCTCATCACTCTAAATCCAAAACTGCAAACCATTTCTTCATTGCGTGCCCCTAGGAAAAGCACAACGCCAGGCAGTTTTCCTGTGTATTGAAATACAAAATTTGCAAATGACAAAATTTGCTCAAAAATTGCACAAAATTGGTGAGAAGGACCATAATCATGTGCTCTAATGAGAAAAGGAAGCTTCAGCCAGCATCCTAAGTTTATCCTCTTCTTTCTTTCCTTTCAAGGCCCACCTTAGCCTAGCTTTCATCTTCCTGACCCTCCTGTTGCAAATCTTGTTTCGGGTCTTGTAATGATAGGCCATGTGTATGATCATTTGATTGTCTCTGTTGGCCTGCCATAGTAGCTTCTCAAGGTGTAGGTTGACTCTCTCAATCCAAGTCTCCCTATCATCTTCAATCTCCATTTCAATAGGAGTCAAAGTGACTTGTGTCTGTTTGCCACTTTGCCTTTTTGCCTTGAGCATTTCCAGCTGCATGAGGACTTGTTTGTCACTCAACTGATTGTTTTCTTGCTCCAAGTATGTTATGACATACTTGGCCCTCTCCAGGTTGTCCATCAGAGCCTATACTTGATCCTCCCTTGTGTAGTTTTCTTTGTTGCAGAGCTCTGTTTGCTAAGGTGTCACTGCATATGTTTGCCTCCTCCTCATAGTCTCAGTCCTCTTGGTCCATGTTTGCAATGTTGAGGTGTATGAAGGGAATGAGTGAAAGTGGTTTTAGTAATGAGGGGATGGGAGATGAGCTTGTGACTAGGAAATGAATGGAGGAGTAGGAAATGAGAGGAAGGGTTTGTTTGCTTGAGATTTTCTCTTGGGGAAGAGGGACAAAGGGAATGTGAATGATATGGAATAGTGGTAAAGGGAAAAAGGGATAGGTGATAGGGGAATAGGGATAGGGGAATTTTAGAACTATAGGGCTAGATGCTAGGATGAGTAGTGAGGATTTAGGGTTTTGGCATCATTAGGGAGATTTTAGGGTTTCATATTAATCATAGAAAATGATGCTTATAATCTAGATTTGCAGATCAAAACAAAGGTGAGGAATGTCCACTTACTTATAATGATGGAGGGCAAGAGAAATTTTGGATTTTCTTTGAGGTTTTGAGGATTTTTAGGCTCTCCTACCAAAAGTGTAGCGCCACTGCTCAGAAGCGCAGTCCCAGGCCAAAAGCGCAGCGCCTGTGTAAATTTTCATTGGGAAAATCTGCCGAAAGTGTAGCGTCGGTCTCTAAAAGTGCAACTCCACTTCAAACCCACTTTTAGCTGCATTCCTGATGTCCAAATTTGGCGTGGAATAGCTCGTTGGAAATATTTTCGAGTCTCATTTCCAGAACATCTTGAATTTTTCAAGTTGGGGCTCATTTTCCCTGTCAAAAGCTTAATCTCCCAAGACTAGTCAAAATGTACAGAATGAGGCTGCCAAAATGAAGAGTGTTGTTTCAGTCAACGTTTGGAGGTCTTCCTCAATTCCAAATTGAGCTCAGGATAGATCATTGGAAATATCTCTATGTCTAGTTATCATTTGACTCATCAAAAAAGTCATTTGGACAATCCATCTAGGAGAAAGATGGATTTTCCCAAGGTCACTCCAGAAGTGCATCAACTCTCCTGAGGCAACTGTATTTTTGATATTTCTCTAAAACCATGAAACCTGTGTAAAAATTGAAGGAGGGTTTGCTTCCTTTGCCTATTGTGGACAAAAACCTCTCTCACTTTTTCCAAATTCTTCCCTGTTTTGTCTAAAACATAGTTTGAAGAAAACCAGCCCTATGTTTGGAAAATGATTTGTCCCTTGGAATGACTTATTGAAAAATGATGGAGACATGATGTGTATGTGTTGGAATGGCCTCATACTTGTTGCAATGACCTCCCTTATGCCTCATATACTCAGATGTCTCTGATTCCATAGCCAACCCTAGCTCAATGGGTGAGGAAATTAGGGTTTAGTGCTTGTGGAAAATGATGATTTGGACACCCTTGGGAAAAAAACAACTCCCTTTGGAATGCACTTAACCCTTTGAAACTTTACCCTTTCACTTGACTATTTCCTTTGAAAAATTGATCTTTTGATGGTTTGGCATCTTCAAAACACTGAGTTAATAGCTTGGGATGGTGAAATTATTACAGTTACATAATGAAATAAGCATTTCTCTTTACAAATCATCTTCACATGGTGAAGGGATGTTATTTGATCATCCTTTATTTGCTGGTCTTATGGAATGGAATGGAACCTTGGCAACCCTAATGACCTAATGAGACCTTGAAGGACTGAATTTCAAGATGACATAATGACCTCATGGCTGATACAAATGGCATGATAAAAATAACTTTATGGATAATGTACAGTCAACAGGATATGAAACTAAGCCAGCAAGTAATCACATTTAGGGAAGAGTGATGTTTTTGGACAAGGACTACCATCAGTGAATAATGTTTTGCATGACCTAGTGGAATGATAAAAAAATGCTAAATCGGTCCCTTAAAATGATATGAAAAGAGGTTTTTTTTATCACTGATGGTAGGATGCAAATACTGACACTAACATCGACCTTATTGGGGATGGAAGCTCCTTGAAGGTGTCAAGAACACTGTAGACCAAGTGCCTAACCATGTGGGTCAATACAGTCAAAAACTTAAATTGAAATGCATGGCTGAAAACTGATGACTTGTCGACACAAACTAACTCTGAAACTGACTAAACCATGCTCACTTCTGTGAGCTTATTAATCACACCGTATTGTAAGTGATCCATTCCTTACCTGATCAAGTGAAATGAAACAACCAATGCAACCAAGTAAGCATTCTGGCTCCTCTTTGAATTCTCTGCAAGTTCTTGTTTATGAGCAAGAAGAGAGAACTACTGAAATGCAACTCCCATGAAAACTTGTAAATAGATCTAAATTTTCCTAGATTGAATAATATGGATTCTCTATCAGACTCCAAAAATACTGCATGCCGATCTTGAAATTCATGTGCACTGGGACTTAGCTCATCCAATGGATTACTTTGCTTCTCCTCATACCATGAATGCAAACTTTCATCTGAGCTTTATGATGAGAGTCCTGCTAAAAATGACCAAGCAACCGACTGTCGGATCAATTTTGTATCAATACTTTTTCCAAGCTGAAAGTTAGCTAATGGAGAAGGACTTTGACTATAGACTTCATCTAACACATCAACTATTGGATCGTGAAAAACTTGAAAAGACTGTTGAAACCCATTTTCTATTGGTTCCAATGAGATTGCATGATTTTCTATAGGCTACTCATTTGAAGATATACTATGCAAAATTCCCTTCAAAAACTGAAATGATTCAAAACATAATTGTACAAAATCATCTTGCATCATTTGATCATATGTTCCAGCTTCCAAGTCTTCATTTGCAACCTGACATTCAATGGCATTCGGAAGTTGCAAATCTAGATGTGGGAAGTCTTGAAAAAGGATTTCATTGCCCTCAAGATGGTCTAGATCAAAACTTATCGACGGTTGATTTCTGATTGCACAAAAGTTGTCTCTGAGGAACTGAAACAAAATTAAACAAAGAGGCAAATATCCTTCACTTACTTCAAAATTTGTTGCACTTTCCTTCTCACTTCCATAGCTGATATGCATCGGCTGATCACTGTATTCGAGCTGTTGAAAGTGAACTTCCTCCTTCCACAAACTAGCTGTTGATTTGTCTGCAAGACTAGCTTCTGTTTGGAGAACATAGTCATCCTCATATTGATCAAACTTAGGCAAATCATCATTGTAAAACACATCATCAAGCATACTTGTCAGATCAACAGATCTCTCTTCTGCATTCTGATCTATAAAACAATCATTATCAGATCTATGACAACTGGGATAAGAAAGGAAATGTTTTGGATCAGCCACTTGTTCTTCTTCAATCAACGAGCCATAGTATTGAACATCATACTCATTCCTTGTGGTGATATTTTTCATCATCTCTTCCACTGCACTTACCAAAATGTCGAGCTTTACCTCTAAAGATGTTGATTCCTCTGGATCTATGTTCTTCCTCTCTTCTTCCTTCAACTCTGCCCTTCTGATCAACAAATTAGCCTCTACATCTACTGCATTGTTCTACATCTCTTCAAGTGTTGCAAGGTTCCTTTCTCTCAACTAAAACTCCATTTCCAGATCAAAGGCTTCTGGGTAGTGTAAGAGAGTGATTCTAGGAGGAGGCATTATATTAGCAGGCATTGAAAAAAGACTTGGTTAACCTAGTAGAAAACTATTGTACTGTCTCCCCTGGTAGTCTTTTCAGCTGGTTATACTCTTCTAGAATCAAGAAAGGGTTCTATTTGACCACCCACTTGTCGAGTAAAACTTTGACGAACTGTTGGAAATCTGAGATGCTTGCATCAGGCAGGGTTTTGAACCAACTCTTGTATTTTCCTTGCAAAGAAAGATCCAAAATCCTAATACTGACATCCTCTTCGTCAACTTCAAAAAGGTCAAAAAAAGACTCAAAATTCAGTACATGTCTCTCAACAATGATGTCATCACATTCACCGTCAAATCTTGGTAGATATAGGTAATGATTTTTAGGGAAAGCATGGGATATAGGAGGTCAAATCAGAGGCTTGTATCTACTGGAATTTTACAAGGTATAGGAGTATATGCAAAATCTGTATAATTATTCTTGATCTCTTGAGGCTCATCAGTTTGAAGATGATCATCATAAGATTTGGAAGAAGGGTCTTGATCAAGATCAAAGGCATGCAAATATTTTATATTTGCAATCTTCAAAGGGAAGGAATCAAATGCAAGTCTAGATCTTTTCTCAAATATAATATACTTTGTAAAGTCTTCTTGACATTCTCAGGAAAGAGAAGAAATAATTTATAAAAAAGTACATAATATCTTGGATGAAATTCCAACTTGAATACCAGATCTTTCCATATTGTCCTTTCATGTTTCTGCTGGTCAGGTTCATCCCCGAGTGGAGTTCTTGGATCTGATCTCGAAACTGATTTAGAGTCGTGAGGTGAATGATTTCAGTTTCTGGTGTCTGATAGTTGTCCACCATCAACAATCAGATCTAAACTTGATACATTTTGCTAAGGAACATAAAACTACGTCCCCATCAGAGTCGCCACTACGTTATCACCTGGATTGAACCTCAAGCTGAAGGGAGGCAAGCCAGGGTAACCACAAAACAGGCTTAGCCAAGTAGCTAGCCCTACTAGGATGGGAGAGGCCTCTCTCTGTAAAGATCTCAACCAAGATGACTAGATCAGGGAAATGATTTTGGGCTAGGTATAGTAGCATGAAGTTTTGATTGGATTTTGAAGGGGTTTTGCTGGATCAGGAGGAGCTGAACAGTTTAGGTCTAGGGAACTAGGTCAGAATTGCAGGGTGTTCAATTGGGCAAGGTATAAATAGGCTTTAGCACTCAAGATCTTGATGGGGTGATATGTTTTAGAATGGTGAGAAGCTAACAAGGGCATGTGAAAACCATGAATCCTTTGTAGACAGTAGAAAACATGAAATGGTGAATGGTTTCCCAAGGCAGAGCACTGATGTAAGGAATTCTGCCTATCAAACTTGAAAACATTCAACTAGAAGCAATGAAATGATTAAAGAAGCATACAAAACACATTAACATATGATTACAGAAGGATAAACTATACTAAAACTCATACCACATGGATCCCATAAAAATAGTTGCAATTCTTATTAATCTCCTGCCAAACTGCTTACAAAAGGTGTACAATCAAGGTTTGAGCATCCAGTTAAGTCCAACCCTTTAAAATGAGAAAGAATAAGAAGATATAGACATTATTTCAACCTCCTCCCATCCTCAGGGGTCGAATCCCTAATATGAGGAGCTAATCTAACTAATATTGAACAAGAAACAGGAATATAGGAATCATCAACAACTTGCCTCTATAAGTGAAAAACTAATTCATTTGATATCAAACTAACTTATAAGCAATGAATCTACCCTATATCACTATTTATCTATAATAATTATATGCCAAGTCATCATTTAAAATGGTAAATCATCCACCATGAGAGAGAATCCATGATTACAGTAAAAAACTAGAAGAATAGCAACCCTGAGTAAAAACTATCAAAAGTGCAGCACCACTTTCAGGTCCCTTTTGGGGGCCTTCCCGTCATCCAAATTGAGCCCATGCTAGCTCATTGGAAATTTATTCAAGTCAAATTTCCAAAACACCTAGAATTTATGAATTTGAAGCTTATTTGACCCCTCAAAACTTGATTCTCCCAAGACTACTTCTTTGTGTCCAAAAAGTGGTAGAAAGGTCATTTTTAAGGTGTTTGTTGACCTTTTGGTGGACCAGTTCTGCCCCAAAAACTTTTAAACTTGCTAGGGTGCATGTCCTCATCACTCTAAATCGAAAAATTCAAACCATTTCTTCATTGGGTGCCCCTAGGAAAAGTGTAGTGCCGGTGGCGTTGCGCTTATAGGTAGTTTTCCTGTGTATTGAAATCCAAAATTTGCAAATGACAAAATTTGCTCAAAACTTGCCCAAAATTGGTGAGAAGCACCATCATCATGTGCTATGATGAGCCAAGGAAGCTTCAGCCAAAATCCTAAGTCTATCCTCCTCTTTCTTTCCTTTCAAGGTGCCTTAGCCTAGCTTTCATCTTCCTGACCCTCCTGTTGCAAATCTTGTTTCGAGTCTTGTAATGATAGGCCATGTGTCTGATCATTTGATTGTCTCTGTTGGCCTTCTGTAGCAGCTTCTCAAGGTGTAGGTTGACTCTCTCAAGCCATGTCTCCCTACCATCTTCAATCTCCTGCTCAATAGGAGTCAAAGTGACTTGTGTCTCTTTACCACTTTGCCTTTTTGCCTTGAGCATTTCCAGCTCCATGAGGACTTGTTTGTCACTCAACTGCTTGTTTTATTGCTCCAAGTATGTTATGAAATACTTGGAACTCTCCAAGTTGTCAATCAGAGCTTGTATTTGAGCCTCCCTTGTGTTGTTTTCTCTGTTGTCTAGCTCTGTCTGTTGAGGTGTCATTGCCTGTGTTTGCCTCCTCCTCGTAGTCTCGGTCCTCTTGGTCCATGTTTGCAATGTTGAGGTGTATGAAGGGAATGAGTGAAAGTGGTTTTAGGAATGAGGGGATGGGAGATGAGCTTGTGACTAGGAAGTGAATGGAGGAGTAGGAAATGAGAGGGAGGGTTTTTTTGCCTGAGATTTTCTCTTGGGGAAGAGGGACAACGCGAATGTGAATGATATGGAATAGTGGTAAAGGGAAAAAGGGACAGGTGATAGGGGAATTTTATAACTGTAGGGCTAGGTGCTAGGATGAGTAGTGAGGATTTATGGTTTTGGCATCATTAGGGAGATTTTAGGGTTTCATATTAATCATAGAAAACGATGCTTATAATTTAGATTTGCAAATCAAAACCAAGGTGAGGGATGTCCACTTACTTGTAATGATGGAGGGCAAGAGAAATTTTGGAGTTTCTTTGAGGTTTTGAGGGTTTTTAGGCTCTCTTGCAAAAATCATGGTGCCACCTCTCAAAAGTGTGGCACCAAGTCAAAAGCACAGCGCCTGTGTAAATTTTCACTAGGAAAATCTGCCAAAAGCACAGCGCTAGGTCAAAAGCGCAACACTGGTCTCCAAAAGCACAACGCCACTTAGAACCCACTTTTGACTGCCTTCCCGAATTCCAAATTGTGCATGGGATAGCTTGTTGGAAATCTTGTTGAGTCTACTTTGCAGAACATCTTGAATTTTTCAAATTGGATCTCATTTGCCCTATCAAAGGCTCAATCGCCCACGACTGGTCAAAATGTGTAGAATGAGGCTGCCAAAATGTAGAGTGTTGTTTCAGTCAACTTTTGGAGGCCTTCCTCAACTCAAAATTGAGCTCATGAATCTCATTGGAAAGCACGCTATGTCTAGTTATCATTTGACTCATCAAGCAAGTCATTTTGACACTCAATCTAGGAGAAAGATTGATTTTCCCAAGGTCACTCCAGAAGTGCATCAACTCTCCTGAGGCAACTTTATTTTTTACCTTTCTCTAAAACCATGACACCTGTGTAAAAAGTGAAGGAGGTTTTTCTTCCTTGGCCTATTTTAGATAGAAATGTCTCTCACATTTTCCAAATTCTTCCCTGTTTTGTCTAAAACATAGTTTGAAGAAAAATCGGCCCTATGTGTGGCAAATGATTTGTCCCTTGGAATGACTTATTGAAAAATGATGGAGACATGATGCGTATGAGTTGGAATGTCCTCATACTCGCTGAAATGACCTCCCTTATGCCTCATACACTCATATGTCTCTGATTCCATAGCCAACCCTAGCTCAATGGGTGAGGAAATTAGGGTTTAGTGCTTGTGGAAAATGATGATTTGGACAACGTTGGGAAAAAAACAACTCCCTTTGGAATGAACTTAACCCTTTGAAACTGTACCCTTTCACTTGACTATTTTATTTGAAACATTAATCTTTTGATGGTCTGGCATCTTTAGAACACCGAGTTAACAACTTGGGATGGTGAAATTATTACAGTTACATAATGAAACACACATTTCTCTTTACAAATCATCTTCACATGGTGAAGGGATGTTATTTGATCACCCTTTACTTGCTAGTCTTATGCAATGGAATGGAACCTTGGCAACCCTAATGACCTAATGAGACCTTCAGGGACTGAATTTCAAGATGACATAATGGCCTCATGACTGATAAAAATGGCATGATAAAAATAACTTTATGGATTATGTACAGTCAACAAGATATGAAAATATGCCAGCAAGTAATCACATTTAGGGAAGAGTGATGTTTTTGGATAAGGACTAACATCAGTGACTAATTTTTTGCATGACCTAGTGGAATGATAAAAAATTGTTGAATAAGACCCTTAAAATGATTTGAAAAGAGGTTTTTTTTATCACTAATGGCAGGATGCAAATACTAACACTAACATGGGTGACTTATTGGATGACTCAATATGTCTCCAATGTGTCTAGTGAATGTCGTGTTGCTGATGTTTGGCCACATATGTTGTTATATGTGTACTCGCCCTATACCTCTACTTTCAAATATCAAAATGCCAAACCTCTTTAACCAAATGTACATGAGCCTTTTCTAGCATAACAGGTCCTCCATGGTTACAAACTCGACTTATAAAACCCTGCCATATGTATAGTACTTAGAACAAAGTGGAGACCTCCATTTCTAAACCTTGAACCACAACGAGACTAATACCACCTCTGCTTTGTCATTTTTGCCATGCCCATAGGCATAGAAAATAAAACACAAAAATAAAACTTCAACTTTCTTTGGTATAGACTTGAAACCGAAACAAAATCAAGGCAATAAACTCGAACTGATTAACCAACCATAGAGCACATATGATATTACAATGACGTTCACAAGTGTGTTAAGTCAAAATTCCTAGGCACATATATATAACAATCCATGTGGTCTTGGGGCTTAATTAAGTTGACCATGGGCTGGCATTCATACCTTATAAATTGAGGTTTTAACAATATGATCGACACCATATGACCTTGTCAAGACTTAACCACCCAGGTCATGCCCCATATGGCCATGCTCTATGATCGGTCCCTAAGGGTCCTTCATTAGGGGAGTTTTGAGGTCTAAAATGGGCCTCCTAAGGAAATTATAAAATAATAGTGGAAATAATAAAATAAGATTAGATTATATCATCAAATTTTAGAGGGAAAAAAGGAAAAACTATTTTTTAAACTCATATTTTCATCTGATCTCCCTATGGGTTTACTCAAATTTCAACTAGAAACACTCATTGGATGCATAGTTTGATTCCTCATCCAAGGAGTATCCATGTTGCATACTTTTGATGGACCCAACTACATGAAAACTGAGAAAAACATGAAAAATGTGATTGCAATCACGTATTTTCATGTATTTCTCATTTTTTTGTGTAGCAGGATCCATCACAAGTATGGAACATGGGTACTCCTTGGATGAGGAATTAATTTTTTCATCCAACGAGTACTCCTGCTCGAAATTTGGGTAAAACCTTAGGGAGATAATGTTAAAATACGAGTTGAAAGAATAGTTTTATTATTTTATTATTTTTTAATCTTTTTACTTTTTTACTCCAAATTTGGTGAATCATCCCTCATGGTTGACATCATCATCTTGAATCCTATTGGTTCTTATAAATTTTATTTTGGTTGTATATTTTTCTTAGGAGGCCCATTAATTTAAACCTCAAAATTCCCTTAATGGGTCATTTGCATGATGATGTCAGCGTGACATCATCATGCCACATGACAACTTGTGAGGGGTGCCATGTGTCACCCATATTTGAGCTTTTCGCTAATCAGAAGTTACCAAATATCCCTACCACATGGCGATACTAGGTGGTTCCATATCACTATGTTGACATTAATTTATAACTATGTAAGGAGGTCATGTCACCCAACCATATGTTGCCATGTGTCATTAATGTCGACTATGTCAGCTACATTTTCATATCTGTCCAATCACAATATGCCATGTCTCAATGTGTAATTAGGTCAATGTGGTAGGGGCTAACTGTGTAGGTAGCCACATGTTATCTATGCCATCCCATTGGACCAATCATAATATTCCATGTGTCATCCCTAGATTAGACATTGAGCTCTGGCTAACTAGTGTGGATGTTTCCCTATCCCTACAGTCTGATCTGTGAAAGATGTACACTTTTTAACAATTTTAAAGGTCATGCAAGTCTTGCTATGATCCACCGTTGACGTGACAAATGAACCATGGATGCATTAGGGAGTTTCACACCTTTTAACATATTAATATTTTTGGGGTTTTTCCCCTACAGTTTTGGGCCTCCAATAATGTTTATTTTCAAATGGCCATAACTTCTCATCTGAGAGGGGTTTTCAAAGTGAGATATATTGTTGGAAAGGTCTCAATGAGGCCTATGTAATCGTGTTATTTATAGGATCATTAGGGCATCATAACCTTGTCAAAAACTAAATAAACTTCAAGATTCCTTCAAATTCACTTGATGAGGTTATGCAAGATATCTAACTATCACATTGCTTCCTTTAATCCTTGAAGGATATTTTTATTGTTTTCCCTTTGAAATCAATGACACTTGTGTTTATCAATAACAACACTATATGCAACAATCTCCCCCTTTTTCGTTGATCAAAACACCACTAGACATTTATTCTCATTGATGTTAATAAGTCAAGCCTTAATATGCATCAAACTCCCTCTGTGATGGTGTTGAAGAGACCCCTATATGATTGTGAAGATGTTCTTCCTTCTTTCTTTCCTTCCTTATGTCAATGTCTACATTCTCTCCTCCAATATTCCTGCACTATTTCTCAAGGTTTGTATCAATGTCTACATTCTCTCCCCCTTTGAAATCAATGGAAAAGGATCTTGGTTGTCTATCAAAACTACCATACTCATGTGTGAACTAATCTTGTGGAGTCTTCTTGTCTTCCATTTTTGTTAATTTCTACATCTTCTAAATGGATCTCAAAACTTCAAAAATTGTTTATGGATGTGATAAAGTATCTGTGAGCATGATGTTAATGCTACTTGAAGTGTTCATATTCATGTATGATATTTTGGACCTGAAATAATCTCCCCTTATACCATACTACCTTCCTGCTACTAATAATTAATACAATCATGGTTCCATTCTATGAACCTAAAAAAGTCTCCCCCTGAGATCATGTGCTTTCTTGTGGATCTAAAAAGTACCCATTAAGGCCATAATTCCCTACTTGTCTTTCAATACATATAATAGTACCTGCCTATTACCTATCCTTACTTTACATTTGATATATCATCATCAACCATGCTACAATCCCCAACACCTTTCTAGACCACATTTCATAATATTTTATATTGGATCCACATGTCTCAAATACACATCAAAACTTACAAACCACCTTTGGTGAGCTCCAGTATTGCAGCAATGATGCTGCAACTCCTGGGACTCCCTAATTTACTTTTATCAACCCGGTAGTTCGTAACAAACTTGGAAGTGACGATGCTATATGCACAAGTACTAGCTCTTACTGCAGGCTGTCACTTGATTAGCTGGCACAAGTTCGCTAGGAGCTTAAGCCAAAATCTATGAGTTCCTAGAAGAAGATTTTAACTATTATGGATGAAAGCTAACTCAAAAGAGGCTAGTCTACTTGCAGAAAGAAGATGAAAGCTGAAAGGAAAGGCAAACCCTAGCAAACCCTAGTTTTACCGACTAACCCTACTTGTGCAAGAAAAGAGATGTAAGCTATTGAAATGGATGCCATGGACTATTGAAAAGGTAAAATGCATGTGTTTGAGATACTTCTGATGGAAAATATGGAAAAATCATCTTTTTGTATTTTTGAGTAACTTTATACAGAATTATTATGCATGTTTTTTGACTATTTTTGACTGTGCAGAGGTTTATTGGCGAAAGGAAATGGAGTGGGTGTTTGCAAGGGGTTAGGAAGGTGTGGAGAGGACCTAAGGGGTCCCTATCACCCTTTGGAGATTTCCACCGTGCTCAGATCTTGAAAAATCGCTTGCGTGGTCTTCTACAGGAGGCTGTCGGGGATCTACAGGAAATTCTATAGGAAGTTCTACAGGAAGAGGCCGAAAGTGGGTTTTAGAGGGTTGATGGTGGAAAAATAGTGGGGACGTGGAAATGAAGGATGTAGAAGGGTGTTAAGAGGTGTAGGACCTGGCAAATGAAGCTAAGGAGTGATGAAGATGGTTGGATTTGTTCAAGGATGGAGAAAGCAAGGTTGCACAAAAATGTAGAAATTAAGGTAAGTTGGGAAAGTGTGGCGAATGAAGGGAAGAAATCTTGAGTGAGGGACTAGAATAGGTTGTATGATGGAGGAATGGTAGGTAGGACTGGGTTACAGGTGTTCTACACACTACTTTCCAAAACTGATCGAAACAAAGATTAAAAAAAAAAGAGATCTATCTATTTTGACCTAATCTGCCCTAAAAAACAGAAATATGATGAACAAAATTTTATAGATAGAAAATCATGCAAGAGAGCTATGGAAACTAAGCAAGAATAGATCTAAACAAGAAAGCACAACTGATATCAACTTTTCCAATTCAAAATCTAACACTAGCAATTGCATTAGAAGGCAAAAACAATGTTTTTGTGGCAGCAAGTGTACCTTGGTCTCAATTCATAGCCCCAAAAGAGAGAAATGAGATCAAGGACTGCTTGGTGGCCTTTTTGTGGATATTTTCTGTTACCAAACTGTCAAATCAACCTGAAGCATGAATAGCTATCTAAATCATCAAAAACAACCTAAGTAAAGAAGCAAGATTTTACCCTAAATAACAGAAATTATTCTAGGAATGCAAGGAAAACACATAAAAGTACACAAAGGAGGTACTGGAACTTGGGTTGGGCCCAACCCCAAGAGCTACAGCCTCCTAAGAAAGATTAGAGATGGTGAAAAGCTGGATTCATCTTCATTGATCAAAAAATAATAGTTACATCCCACAAATTGTCTACAAGAAGAAGCTCAAAAATGTGCTAGATACAGGGCTGCACTAAAGTGCAAAAATAGAATAACAAAATGACTAAACTACTAAGGCTTGAAGCCTTCCTACTTATGCAAATGAGGACCCCAAATAGTCCTCCTTAACTTTAGGAGCTTGGCTACCCAAAATTGCAGTTAATCAGCCACTTCACTAGACCTGCTCGGCTGACCCTTGAAATCATATTTGGTGGGCTGTAGAACTTCGAGCTGATGGTGGAGAACTCAAGGAAGGGGTCATTTAGTGTAGTATACACCCCTCATACAAATCCTCAACCTTTTTCCCTCGTATTTGGCTGCCAATCTACTCATAAATGCTTGATCTTGGTCCAAAAATGTCCAAAAATCTGCAATAAGCACGTATTAGACCTTGTGGTAAAGTGACTATTCCCATTCACACAATTAACATAAATATATTCAAAATCATGCATAAAACTATGGAGAATGGTGGATTAAATTAGAATATTAGGAAAAATGAGCCCATATAGTTACCCATTTCTCGGGCTCATCATCACCCCTCTGCTGAATGTGTTGCTCATCCTCTGAGCAACTAATCCAATTCATCATCCTTGATTGCTTTGACTACCTCTCTAACCTCTTCTTCCTTGACCCCTTCTAACAACCCTAGCAGTAGTGGAGGGTTGAACTTAAGGCCAATCTAATTGGCTTTTAAGTTCTGCATTGTTTGTTTGTATAGAGGTACTCTTCTCATGGCCTCCCTCATTCTGGTTGGGGAGTGGTATTCTCTTATTTTCAGACTATGGGACGAGGTGTTCCATCTCCTTGTGCAAGCATAAATGCAATTATCACCAAACAGATTTTCCATGTCTTGAAAGTGAGCAATGGACTGAGCTTGCCTTTCAACATAGTCAAGTGCGATGTGAGGGTTGTCTGCAAGGTACTAATGGGAATATATAAGAGTTGAGGGATCTTCTGGTTCTGCCCTGATCATAAGTGGCTCATTTAGTTCCATGGCCATAATCTTCTGAATCTCTACTCCCCTCTTTTCCTCATGGCTTAACCAAGAAGCCATGGCCATGAGTTGCATATCTCCTAATACAGTGTTTGGGTCCCATGGATTCATGTTATGAAGCGCCAAGTTGTGTAAATAAAATTCTGCTAACTTGGCCTTGTCTTTAGCTGAGCTACTATGACATAATTGCAAAAACTGATTGTAATTCTGAAATGGATTGGTGCCCCTTTGGGCCAATGTGTTGATTTGAAATTGCAACCATTGGTCTTTAAGGTATAATGAATAATATATAGCAGGTTGCCTACATTGTAAGGATTCTATTGCCCAACTGGCCATGCAAGCCATTTGGGCTTCTTTTTCTTGCAATTGCTGTTTTAAAACTTGTATTCCTTTTGCTTCTTGAGATTCCTGTTCTTGCAGCAGTTTTGTTAGCACCTCGACATTGGCTGGTAGCTCTTCCTCTTTCTGCTATTTCTTGTTTTTTTCCTTGTCTGCTGGAGGTGCTTCTTGTTTCTATTGCCCTCTAAAATGGACAGCCTATCTTCCTTGTCGACTTCCTGTAGCTGCAACTGCTTTTTCAGCAGCTCATTCTCCTCCTGTAGCTGGGCTCTTTTGCAGCTTTCTACGTGCCTCACCATGGCCAATTTTCCCCTTAATTCTTTTAACTTATCCTCCATGTGGCCTATGTCCTCAACTCCCTTAGACTTGGCGATTTGCATCCATGTGTGTGTTCTGATCCTCTCTTTCTCCAATTCGAAAAATAATGGTACAACAAATTTCTGTGGGATGATTTTCCCACCCTCTAACAGATTGTAATATGAGCCCAAATCAAGTTGAGGGGTAGGTTCAAGTATTTCTTTAGTTTTTCTCTCCCTTTGTGATTGTTTAGCTACTTTCTCCTCCAATTTCTCAGTCTCTTTTAACTTGGCTAGAGTTTCCTGTAAAGATGTTTCAGCTTCCTGTAGAACTGCCTTTGAGTCCATCAACTTAATTTTCTCTTTCCATGTAGAGGTTTTTGGGCTTCCTCTTTCATAGGTGATAGATATCCTAGAAGGAGATTCTTCCTTCTTTTTAGTGGGTGAGTCCTCAATGACAATTGGTTCCTTGGATGGTGGTTGAGGTTTGCCTACTTTGATCCTTGTGCTATTTTTGGCTTTAAAGTACATGGAGGTCTACCTTTTTCTTTTTCCTTTTTTTTGTAGGTGTGCTTAATGCAGCAAGCACAACTGCTGCCTCCCTTGCCAACATTTCAAGGGATTTCTCTTTCTGCTGTTCTTTTTCTTCACTTCCTGTAGAAATCTCTATGCCCCCTTGTTTCTACTTGTTCCCCTGATATCTCAGGGTGTGTCTCTTCTTTCTCTTGCTAGGTTCCTACCTTGGTTATGGCAGCCTTCTTTTGGGCCTTCTTGGCCTTTTTCTTTCCAATCTTTGTCTTTTTTCCTTTCTCTATTTTTGTTGTTTTCTCTTTTTCTGTCTTAGGTTCATCAGTCTTGTCAAATTCCTCTTTTTCCTTTTGTTCTTTCTCTATTTTTCCCTCTGCTTGAATTTCTTGTGCTCCCTCATCAATGTTCTTCCTTGTTTCTTCAGTTTTCTCCCCCTCATCACTACTGGATGGGCTGATGTTCTCAACCAAGTTATGATGTTATCATCCCTAGACATATTTCTGAAGATTTCCCAAGCTATGGGGAAAATATAGGTGTGTAAAGAATCTTCCACCAACAGTTTGATGAGTCCATGGTGGGCTAACTGATCTGGAACTCCTACATTTAGCTTTATGCCACATTCAATTAACTACTAAAGGAGGAAATATGGGATGCTTAGTTTCTTAGCTAGGGGCAAGTCCATCTCATACCTCAATTCATGTAGCAACCTGAAATGATAACCATAAATGATGCTAAACCGCCCTTCACATGTGATATACTTTATTATTTGATAACTGACTTCACTCCAGAGAGGAGACAAGCTTGTCCTTCTGACCCCGTTTTTGTCTTCTACAAGATGCTCCTCAGGCAGAAAAAATGTTTTCTTAGCCACTTGTCCCAATGACTTCTCCTCTTTGCTCCAAGGGAGCCCCAATGGTAGACCATTAATTCTACTGATGAAATCAGGGGTAAGTTCTAGGGTCAAACCCCTAAAACTAACTGTGGCATGTGCCTTCGAATGTGGTCTCAGGGACATCAAAAATTCTTCAGTCACCTCCTCATCATAACTCTGAATTCTATCAAAGAAGGATATCCAATTTGCCCTTGTGAAAAGGTCCACCACCTCAGGGTTGTCATACAATTTGCTAGAGTTTAAGGGTTATTTCCTCATGAATCCTCCTGGCATGGTGTTGAGTTTTTGTTTTAACCAGCAAAGAAAATGCTTAGGTGAAAAAAAAATAGTCAATCACTGAAACAAAGGATAGCTGAATTCGGTTTTTTCTAAACCCAAGAAGGAATTACTCGTGTGCTCCTTACAATATCAAATGGCAATAATTACCTGTTTGAATACTGCTGTCACCCAAAATTTGACTATATGTTTATAAAAATAATTTTTTTTTACAGAACAGAACATAAGGACACAAGGTCTTTTCTCAGCACATAGGTAGATAGGTAAATTCTGGTTTTTTTTCACACACACAGGTTGGCCTCTATTCCTGCATGTATCTTCCTTACAGGAGAATTTTAAAAATGATGAGGAGATTTCGGATGCAGAGAAAAAAAACTGGGTAAACTCAGTGGAATATGTAGGCGGACTTTCACTTTTTTCTCAATGCACAGGCATAATTTTATTCTTGTTTTTCAACCTAATGGCATGTTTCATTCACCACCTTGCACAAACAAATCATGCACAGAGAAGTTTTCCCTAGCCTACCTCATTTTGAGCTTGAAATTCAATGAAAATTCCTAGTTTTCTTTTTGCCAAGCTGTTCTCTGCTTTTCCTGTAGAAGTCACCCGGCTCCTGTAGAATGAAACTTTGCTTCCTGTAGAGTCTGATAGGCAGGAGATTTTCAAAAAATAGGGAGAAATCTGGTGGAGGACGACTGGTTGGCTGCTTTGGAAGTGGTATATGTGTAGTCTAGTCGAAAACGTCGTGAGTGCAGAATGAGCAAAGGGTGGTGAATGTCTTCACTAAGTTGTTTTTTATTCGCGAGCGCGATTCGCGGTGAGGTGATGAGGTGGCCGGACCAGACCATTGATCCTACGTCACGTCCATATTGTTTCTACATGTTTTCTGACTGCAATCTCCTCCCTTACTCTCGTTATCCACCACCACCACTACCAGTCCCGATTATTTCTTCGTGAATGGACATTCCACATGTGCTAGCTGTGTATCTTATCAACAGTTTTGAACTTGACGGGGGCTCATTTGGATTCCATGAGGACGTGTGACTAACCAAGGGTGGCTAGTTAACTGGCCACTGATTCCATTCAAATTGAACCATTCCCATAGTCATGCAGCCTTGAAATATAATTCATGTAATTGCAGAATAGGTTTAGTCACTTACCTGTGTAGTCGCGGCCGTGTTATGCACATTTTGGATTCTGGAACCCATTTCTTCATTGTTGTTGCTGGTTGTGTTATGCATGCTCAACCTTGGACTGTTGCTGATGTTTACACGTCCCAAAAGAGCTCCATGCATGTTTTGTATGCTGCACCTTGCGGTCCCTGGCTCTGTAGTATGTGTTTCAGAGGGATCAGCTGCTACAGGAATCCTGTAGGATTTTCCTGTAGCTGCTTCTCCTTCTAATATTAAAGATAAAATGAGTAGGGATACAACTGCTGACGAGGGTCTCTGCTGGCAAGGAATCTCAGATGGAGGCTAGCAGGTATGGTGAGTGAAAAAAAATTGTTGTTTTGATTTGTCATTAAAATTTGTTTGCAGCATGAAAAATAAGATTTTTGTGTGACTGTACAGGGACATGAAAACGAGTGGAATGGAGGTGTATAGAGATGGAAAAGGATGAAATATGGTGAGGGATGGAGGCAGGGAGGTTTGTAGGCCTCATAGAAAGATCTCAAACCCTAGGGTCCTCTTCTGAGACCAATTTTGGCTTGTCTATAGTTTCTACAGGATCCTCCTGTAGAAGATACAGAACTTCCTATAAGATGTGGAATTTCGAACCAAATGAGACCAGATATTAGGAAAAGGTAACAATGATGGAGAAATGGATTATGAGGGATGCATGCATCCTGGTCATGTCCTCTGTCTTTGACTTGCACGATTCTCCCAAAACCTGTAATGACCTTCCTGTAACCTGCAATTTATTCATCAGGAATTAGATTTTTTTTTTCTTTTTGTCTGAGACAACTGGGGCGCCTCCAGGAGGTTTTCACCCTCACTGTCTACCCTGGGAGCCTCCAGGAGGTTTTCACCCTCAATGTCTACCCTGGGAGCCTCCAAGAGGTTTTCACCCAAGGATCTTTATTCTTTTTTCTTTTTTTTTGTGTTTTTTTCTATTTTTTTTTTCTTCATGATGTAGGTAGAGTGGAGACAAGGACCTACTCCATTACCAATATTGATTTTCCAAGAGTCTCAATGAACTCCCGATTAGAAAGGGGCTTCTTGTAGATTTTCAATCTATGCCCATAGACGAGCATGGGGATGGCTTCTTCATCAATGGTATGAATAAGGACTCAACCATTGTCATTGCATATTTCCACTATATATGGTCCCAGCCATCTTGTCCTCATCTTTCTCTTGAAATCCTTGTACCTTGAATCATATAATAGTGCCCAATCTCCTGGATGAAATTGCTTTTCTTTGAGGTGTTGGTCATGCCATATCTTTCTTTGATGTTGGATTACCTCTGAGTGGAGAAGGGCCTAAATTCTTTGTTCATCTAATCCATTCAGCTGAAGCAATCTTTGATGTTGTGCATGGCTGAGATCTAGGTCCAGCTGAGCCGCCAACCTCAATGTGTTATAGTCAAATTCTATGGACAACAAAGCCCTCTTCCCGTAGACCAGCTCATAGGGTGTGAAGCCTGTTGTAGTTTTCCAAGTAGTGTTATAGGCCCAGGTGGCCTCAACCAAGTGATCTTCCCAATCTTTTCTGTTGTTGCTCACTACCTTAGTCAAAATCCCTTCCAAAGCTCTATTAGTAACTTCCACCTGTCCATTTGCTTGCGGATGATAAGGGGTGGAAGTTTTGTGCTTAATCTTGTGATGAGTGAGCAAGTCTTCAATCAGATTAGAGGTAAACTAACTTCCTTGATCTGTGACTAATTCTCTTGCGTAGCCAAACTTGTAGAAGATATTTTCCCTCAAAACTCAGCTACCTTTTCTTCTGTTGTTGCTTTGGTTGCCCTTGTTTCCAACCACTTTTTCAGGTAATCTATGCACACAATGATGTAGGACCTTTGTTTTGAAGGAGGGTTGATAGGACCCACAAAGTCCATGCCCCACTTCTCAAATGGCTTGAAAGTCACCTGAGGTTGCAAGGGCATCTCATCCTTTGGAGTAGGTTTCCCCATCCTTTGAAATTTGTCACATTGGCTGATGTATCTCCTAACATCTTGATGAAGAGTGGGCCAATAGTATCCTGCCTGTAGAATTTGTAGGGCAGTTCTCTTTGCTGCAAAGTGACCTCCACAAGGCCCACCATGACAGGTTAGGAGGATGTCAAAAACTTCCTCCTCCCTAACACATCGCCTCAAAATCTGATCTTGGCCAAGTTTAAAAAGATTGCCCCCAATCCAAGTGAATGGGGCACTTTTCCTCATGATCTTTCTTTTCTCTTTTGAGGACAGGTATGGTGGAAATTGTGCTGAAACCATGGAGAGAGTACTAAATAGCAAATAGGTGTTCATCTGGCATTTGATCATCCACCATTCCTTCTTCACCTGTAGGCAAATCTAGTCTAGATAGAAAATAAGCAACAACACTTTCCTTACCTGGCTTATCAACAATGGTAAAATCAAATTGCTGCAACAAAAGTAATCATCTAATGATATGAGCATTTACATCAGGTTTGTTCATCAAATACCTAATTGCAAACATGATTAGTATGCACAAATGTTTGATAGCCAGTGATGTGTTGTCTGAACTTGTTTAGGGAATGGACTACAACCAGGAGCTATTTCTCGGTTACAGTATAGTTTAACTCTGCTTTGGACAAGTTTTTACTAATAAAATATATAGCATATGGTAGCTTCTCCTCAACTTGTCCTAAGGCTTCTCCTATGGCTTTGTTTGAGGCATCTGTGTGAATGTGGAAAGGTAGGGCCCAGTTTGGACCTCTCAAGATTGGGGCAGTTATTAGCTTACCTCTCAAAGCATCCAGAGCCTCTTGACAGTTGTCAGTCCATGTGAACTCAACATCGTTTCCCAAAAGACCAAACAATGGAGAGGCTAGCTTACTGAAATCTTTAATGAATCTTATATAATATCCCGCTAAGCCTAGGAAACTCCAAACATCTCTTATCTTTTGAGGAGGTAGGACCCTTTAGATGATTGCAATCTTGTTGGGATCCACCTATAAACCTTGCTGAGAAATTGTATGACCTAGAACGGTCCCTTCAATCATTAGGAATTCAAATTTATTAGGACTTAGGGACAGGTTCATCTTAATACACTTGGCTAAAACTTTCCTCATGTTAGTCTGAGCTTCTTGGAAGTTATAACCATAAGGGGTAAAGTCATCCATATATATTTCCACTGAATCATGGACTAGCTCAGCAAATATACTCAGTACTTCTCTCTGGAAAGTGGCAGGAGCATTGCATAACCCATAGGGAAGGACTCGATAGGCAAAGGTACCCCATGGACAAGTGAAAGTGGTCTTATCTTGGTCTTCCGGGCTGATTTGGATCTGATTGTACCCACTAAACCCATCAAGGAAGGAAAATAACTTCTTCCTTACCAGGCCATCTAACATTTGATCTATGAAAGGCGAAGGGAAATTGTCCTTCTTGGTGCCTTTGTTAAGTTCTCGATAATCTACATAGATTCTCCACTTCCTGTTTTTCTTAGGCACAAGCACCACAGGAGAAACCCACTCACTGTCAAAGATGGGGTAGATGAATCCTGCATCCAGCAAATTCTACAGTCCTTCTTTGACAATGTCCTTAAGGGCTGGATTCATCCTCCTTTGAGGCTGTCTGACTGGTTTACAATCCTCTTTGATGTATATGTGATGGGTACAGACTGAGGGATGGACTCCTTTCATCTCCTTATATCTCCAAGTGAAAGCATCCAAATGGTTGTTCAATAAGCCACACAACTCTTTCTCCTAAGAGGTGGATAGGGATGAGTTGATCTTCAAGGTTCTTTCAGGACCAAATTCCACATTCTTAACTTGAAGAGAGGTCAGATCAGCCACACAGAGATCAATTAAAGCACCGGATTGGGTTTCTTCCATCAACTCTTCTAATGGCAGCACACTGGGGGGTAGATTTTGAATCAAATTCTCAATAAGATCATCCTCAGTTTGAGGACCTCCCCTGGTGGCTTCCACTGTGCACAATGGGGTATTGTAGACTTCACCTTCATCTTCCTCCTCCAACCAGAGAGGTAAGTCATGTTCTAGTAGAGGTTGGGTAGGAGGATATAGGACTAGCTATTTGGACATATGCCCATTCTTGATGGTCATGTTCCCAGCTTGATAACTAATGTAAGCATCTGCAGTAGCTAACCAAGGCCTTCCCAAGATGAGGGGATACCCCGTGAGTTTTTCCTTTGGCTGAAGGACCAAGAAGTCAGCAGGGTACTCCCAGGAATCAATGGAGACCATGACATCTTCCACAATCCCCTCAGGAGTCACAGTGGAGTGGTCTTCCAACTGCAGTAATGTTGAGGTCTTTCTTAGGGAACTCTGAAGGTTGAGTTTGAGCATAGTGTCCATGGTCATTATGTTAATGGCAGCCCCTAGATCAATCAAGGTGTGGGGGATTATGGTGCCATTTATGTGGACATCAACTACAAGACTCCAAGGGTCCATGTATTTTGGGCAGATTATCTGTCCCAACATTAGGGCAGACAGTTGTCCTATGACATTGATAGTTGGGTCATCTCTCTTGCACCTACCTGGGTTCCTGCAACACTTCTCTTTGATCAACTTATTATAGATTGGTACATCTTTTATGGCATGGGGAAGTGGTATTTTCACACATAACTGTTTAAGTTCTCCCAAAAGCTCAGTTTCTTCTGGGTTTGGTTGACTGGTTCCAGTTAGTCTCTTAGGAAAGGGTGGAATGGCTTTGGGTTCACTCTCCTGTTTCTCTTCCTCCTCCTCCTTAGGAGGAGGTTGGCTATCTGGGAGGACCATCCTTGATCGGAGATTGATCTCCTAAATCTCAACAGCATAGGTAGGGCATGTGGTTTCTCTAGTATATACCTGTTGGCCTGTCTGTTATTGGGGTTCGGGTTCGGTTGAGTAGGTATCTGGGGTTTTCTTGGAGGAGCAGGAAGTAATGGTTGTGGTTGAACAGGTGGTGGAGGAAAAAGAGCGGGGGCAGAGTTGTATTAGGGCCTCCACTCCTGATGAGGTGCATTCCACTGAGTTTGTGGTTGAGTGTGAGAATGAAACGAGTGAGCAGTTGGTTGAGTATGGTATTGAGGAGGATATGACCAAGGAGGGGCTGTGGACGCGGAAGGATGAGCAGGGGGGCCCCAGAAGGTATGGAAGTGGCTTGATTGGGGTTGTAATAAGTCTGGGATGTCCCTTTCATTCCCTGTTGGTAAGGTCTAGGTCCATGTGGTCTCCTTTGGTTCATGAAGTAGAGTAGTTCAGTGGCTCCTTCAGCCCCTTGGTACATAGCTTTAAATCTGGGCAAGGAAGGGCACTAATTTGTAGGATGGTCTTCTTCACAGACAAAATACACTTCTATAGAGTGCAATGGACATTCGTTCCTAGGATGCTTTCTGGTGCACCTAGGACAAAAGATGGCCAAAGCCCTCTGGGCTTCCTCCTGCTTCTTTTGGATTCACAAGGTATCCATTTACATGGCAATGGTCTGTCTCATCTCTCTTTGAAATCTTCCATTTGATTTTCATACTCGTTTTTAAGGAATGAAATAGATAAGGGGGTACTGGCTAAGAGTTGACTTCCCCTACCTCTCTTTCTGGCTGCCCTAGAATGGTTTCTAAATACAGTCTTTATGTCATCATAAGGTAGCTAGTAGATGTCTCCCTCAGCCAGCAAATGGAGGGTATCTAGAAGGTCTTCAGGGACTCCTCTAAGCAAAACCAACTTCAGAGATTTTGGGTCAAGTGTACACCTAGCCCTTTTATAACTGAGTTGAAATCTCTCTTCATAGTATTCTAAAGATTCATCACTTTCCATTGTCATTCGAAAGATTTATTCCTTTGTATCCTTTGACCTACATTAGTCCTGGTATTTGTTGTTAAAGGCTTGTTGCATTTGAGCCCAAGTTGTGATATTGTTTCTAGGTAGCCACATGAACCAACAGAGTGCTGCATCCTTGAGGGTAGAAGGAAAGAGTTTCAAATTTTGCTCGTCTTCTGCATAGTCATAAGTTCGACAAAGGACGGAAAACTCAAACAAAAAGGTATCAGGGTCTTCAGTAGTCAATCCATGGAAGTGAGGTAAGGCTAAGGGACTAATGTTTTTCATTTTTGTGTCCCCATTGGTCTTTCAGATGGGAAAGGTACCTTCTACTCTCTCCCCATTTCCTCTACTATTTCTGTTTTCAGCCATAGTCTCAGGAGGAATGATTTCTTGCTCTTCTACTGTTATAGGATCTTCATATATCTCTGGAGGTTAACCTATAGGTTCTTCAGGATCATTGCCACCAAACAAGAGAGAAGGGTGACTCAGTGATGTGGTGGGGATGTTGGGTAGGAATTTTCCTGAATTGTCTCTGTTCCTAGGAGGCATGAAACAAAATCTCTTTTTTTTTGGGATGATTTTTGTTGTTTTTTTGTCTGCTTGTACCTGCAAAAACTGAAATAGATTGGACTGCAACTAACTAAAATCTATCTTGCTGAAATGAAAATGCAGAATTGAAATGAAAGCAGGAAAGGACTAGTCTATTTTGCTGAAATGGAATTGCAGAATTGAAATGAAAGCAGGAAATGCTAATGTACGCTTGCTGAAATGAAATTGCGGAATCAAAATGAAAGCAGGAAATGCTAGTCTACGCTTGCTGAAATCAAATTGCGGAATTGAAATGAAATCAGGAAATGGTCTAGTCTACTTTTGTAGAATTGAAATTGTAGAATTGAAATGGAACAACTATTCTACTTTTGCTGAAATAAACTACTTTAGCAGAAGGTTGCAGTCGAAACTAGAAGAAAAGTAGTAATCACAAAATACTTTGACGCTTCCCGGCAATGGAGCCAAAAACATGGTGAGGTCCAGTATTGTAGCAATGATGTTGCAACTCCTAGGACTCCCTACTTTACTTTTATCAACCCGGTAGTTCGTAACAAACTTGGAAGCGATGATGCTATATGCACAAGTACTAGCTCTTACTGCAGGCTGTCACTTGATCAGCTGGCCAACTTCTATGAGTTCCTAGAAGAAGCTTTTAACTGTGATGGACGAAAGCTAACTCAAAATAGGCTAGTCTACTTGCAGAAAGAAGATGAAAGCTGAAAGGAAATGAAAACCCTAGCAAACCCTAGTTTTACTATTTCAAAGGCAAAACACATGTGTTTAAGCTACTTCTAAAGGAAAATATGGAAAAATCATCTTTTTCTATTTTTGAGTAACTTTATACAGAATTATTATGCATGTGTTTTGACTATTTTTGACTGTGCAGAGGTTTAATGGAAAAAAGAAATGGAGTGGGTGTTTGCAGGGGGTTAGGAAGGCGTGGAGAGGACCTAAGGGGTCCCTAGCACCCTTCTGGAGATTTCTATCATGCTCAAATCTCTAAAAATCGCTCGCGCTATCTTCTACAGGAGGCTGCCGGGGATCTACAGGAAATTCTACAGGAAGTTCTATAGGAACAGGCCGAAAGTGGTTTTTAGAGGGTTGATGGTGGAAAAATGGTGGGGATGTGGAAATGAAGGATGGATAAGGGTGATAAGAGGTGTAGGACCTGGTAAATGAAGCTAAGCAGTGATGAAGATGGTTGGATTTGTTCAAGGATGGAGAAAGCAAGGTTGCACAAAAATGTAGAAATTAGGGTAAGTTGGGAAAGTGTGGCGAATGAAGGGAAGAAATCTTGAGTGAGGGACTGGAACAAGTTGTATGATGGAGGAAGGGTAGGTAGGACTAGGTTACAGGTGTTCTACACACTACTTTCCAAAACTGATCCAAACAAAGACTAAAAAAAAGGAGATCTATCTATTTTGACCTAATCTGCCCTAAAAAACCAGAAATATGATGAACAAAAGTTCATAGATAGAAAATCATGCAAGAGAGCTATGGAAACTGAACAAGAATAGATATAAACATGAAAACACAACTGATATCAACTTTTACAATTCAAAATCTAACACTAGCAATTGCATTAGAAGGCAAAAACAATATTTTTGTGGCAGCAAGTGTACCTTGGTCTCAATTCATGGTCCCAAAGAGGGAGAAATGAGATCAAGGACTGCTTGGTGGCCTTTTTGTGGATATTTTCTGTTACCAAACTATCAAATCAACTTGAAGCATGAACAACTATCTAAATCATCAAAAACAACCTAAGTAATGAAGCACGATTTTACCCTAAATAACAAAAATTATTCTAGGAATGCAAGGAAAACACATAAAAGTACACAAAGGAGGTACTGGAAGTTGGGTTGGGCCCAACCCCAAGAGCTACATCCTCCTAAGAAAGATCATAGGTGGTGAAAAGTTGGATTCATCTTCATTGATCAAAACATAATAGTTACATTCCACAAACTGTCTACAAGAAGAAGCTCGAAAATGTGCTGATACAGGTGCGCACTAAAGTGTGAAAATAGACTATCAAAATGACTAAACTACCAAGGCTTGAAGCCTTCCTACTTATGCGAATGAGGACCCCCAATAGTCCTCCTTAACTTTAGAAGCTTGGCTACCCAAAACTGCAGTTAATCAGCCACTTCACTAGACCTGCTCGACTGCCCCTTGAAATCATCTTTGGTGGGCTGTAGAACTCTGAGCTGATGGTGGAGAACTCGAGGAAGGGGTCATTTAGTGTAGTAGACACCCCTCCTACAAATCCTCAGCCTTGTTCCCTCGTATTTGGCTACCAATCTACTCATAAATGCCCGATCTTGGTCCAAAAATATATGCAATAAGCACGTATTAGACCTTGTGGTAAAGTGACTATTTCCATCCACACAATTAACATAAATATATTCAAAAGAAATGCATAAAACTATGGAGAATGGTGGATTAAATGAGAATATTAGGCAAAATGAGCCCATATTGTTACCCATTTCCGGGGCTCATCAACCTTCCATCAAATTTTCACACTTGACCCACACCCAACAATATGCTCAGTACCAAGATACCAAATTGAATACTAAATCGTAGAATCTAAATCACCGAATGTCAATCATCGATAATCTAAATCAGTGATGCAACTAAATTATTGAATATTTAACCAACCCATGTTAACAACGATCCTTGAAAAACATCAGTAAATAAAATCAAATTAATCAACTATCAAAGCCAAGCAACACTACATACCATGATCAAATTCAACTCTGAATATATACACGAATTTCATAAGAAGGATCAACATATATATGCGTTTCCTGTGAATAAAAACTATATATAGATATCAACTCACAAAATACTGAATAAATCAATCTCTGAGAACTAAATCACTGAATATTGAATATCAACTAAATCACCATAGAATATCAATCATTGAAACCGATCAAACTGGTATAAGTAATATTCTTAACAACACTACCAATATTGTCATGCCATACCAAGCTAAGTCATCACTCAATAACCAATCATTAATTAACATAGTTATATATGAACTATTATGATCAAGACATGATTTATGAACAACAACAACTAATACATACTGCTTCAACTGTCATCATCAATCAATAAGTACAAACCCTAAATATATACATGACTATAGTAAAGTAAACCTACATATATATGTGCTTATGCAGAAGCAAACCTATGTATAGATGTTAAATTACTGAATCAAACCTTCACTGCAAAAATAACACATGTCAAGACAAAATCTAATCACACATATTGTCAAAGTCACATATCACTGCAAATACATTCATATCATACCATCACTATAACCACAAATCTTACATTATTAGTTACTCAAACATAAATAGATCAAGCAATTATATCCATTAGCCTTCTTATATCTATTATATATGAGACATCTCCTTGCTTCTTGGTGCACACCTAGTCCAAATCATATCACACATGAATAATCCATTCAATTGCACAATTAACTCCTTGATCTCCATCTCCTTATATAGCTTTTTTCCTTACCAATACCACAGAAAAATCCCTTGGTAATGTTCTTGGTATTCATTTTATAGGATCAAATAGATGTTTTCGATACAATACTATGGGACATTACCATGGTAATAGATCCTGGTTTCCTTTTTTCCATGGTTCAGATTATGTACGCGACGTTTTTCATAGAACTTACGTATGTATGCAACTCTTCTTCATAGGGGTCATGTATACTTTTCAAACTTCACATTTTTCATGCATCATGTGATTGAGCTACAAATTCTCTTCCACATCCTTTGTAACAACATACCATCAATCATGTCATTTGTAACATTTCTATAATCATTATATTTAGCAAGGTTACATATTTGACAAGAAGGTTTCCATTAAGGACAACACATTAGACATAATGCCAACAATCTCCCCATTTGGACTTGATGGAAACCTCCTCGGTGTTTGTGAACCACCTGCAAACACCAAGTCATCTCCACCCCTTTGACATCAAAGGCAAAGGGTTGAACCATGTTGAATGAAGAAATTTCCCTTTTAGTGCTCATCACTATAAGTTGGATTTGCTTATATGAACTATGATGTTTGCATACTGACCATGATCCCCCTGAGAATATGTTGTACCTTCTAAAGATATGCAATAAAAGTACAAGACTTTATGATTCAAGTACATGGCTATCAATAAACAAATACGACCTTTCCTGTCACCAATGACTCTATGATTAGTAACCCAACATAATAGGGTTACACATTTGACCCAAATTTTACATCAATCACCCAAAATAATGGGGTTACATACATGACATGACTTGATCCCAATGACCCATACATGACTGAATTTTACAATGATTACAACATGAGTCTTTTCATGACCAATACATCAAGAGATATAAATGACATTCATAAGAAATAATCTATGCTTTGTGCAACATCTTATCCATAAACAAGGATTTCAATCAATGAAGTATCTTTGTAGCAGAACCATGATAACTAGCAACAACCACCATGCACCATATAGGGATATGTAACATAATAATCTGACAACAACAATAGAAAAGATATAATAATTAGAACATGAGCATCCTCATTGTTGGGCAGAAGATCCCCCCATAGCAGGTTTTTGGGGCTTAAAGCCTGAGTTTTGGTCAAATGTAATGTAAAGACCCCACGAAATGCAAGCGCGGAGTGAAAGAGTCTAGGGTTGTCCGCCCTAAGATAATGTAATTTAATGTAAAGTGTGTCGGCCTACCCATGGTCCACAGACCATGGGATTGTATAAATAGAGTGAGGCTCTAAGTGTAAAGTCAGTCTTAGTTTTGGGAAAATAATATGTTCTTTTGGATGATGAATCGGCTCTAAGTCTGTAAGTCCGAGTCTTGGGTTGTAGTAATAGGAAGAGGCTCTACAGTTGAATGTGCAGAGGCCTAGTAGAGTCCACAGCTGTGTGCGCAAACGGCGGAGTTGGGATTGTACTTGGACAGAGAATTAATAAAAGATAAGTTGATTCTAAAATATTATGTGTTTATGCTCTGTTATATTTATGCATCTCTTTACAGTTTATGATTGTGCGCACTTGTTATGTATGTTGAATGGTTAATGAGAATATTGGGCCCATGCAATTAAGTTAAGATCTATAATAATAGCACAATAAGGATAAAGGATCTAGGACAACGCCTCTTCATGCCCCTTACAGAGCTGCGTGGAAGCAGTTGAACAAGATGTGAAGTACAAACAGTTGCGCAGAGCAGCGCAAGCGTGCAGGATCGGTTTGTGAACTTCCTAGACTTCAGCAAGACATCCCTAGGGTACGGAAACCTATTTCCAACACCCTCCCATACTACCTCGGGTGAGACCTTAGTCCGCGCACTACGGACTGTTGCCGAAAGGGCCGGTAGTTTCAGGATTTGTTTGGCTAAATCACTTCTAAACTTGGGTCAAGTCCCAACAAGTGAACAAATGGTTCCGTTGCTAGGACCGAGATCTACCTAAGGGATGTCTGATGTCGTCCACTGGAACAACAAAGAAGGAAATTGAAGAGTGGTTGGACAAGAAGATTCATGAGTTTGTGACACAGGAAAACAAAACTCCGCAAGTATCCGAGAAATGGTGGTTAGATTGCTACATGCATACAAAAATCCACGAGATCTTCTTCGCATCCTTTCCTTCTGAACTGTATGAGTGGATCGTGAGGCTAGCCGACAGCCAAGGAGGGTGTAAACTCAACCAACTAATAGTGTGGACTCCAAAATTAGTGCGCAGACTAGAGGCATCAAAAGAGAAGATCACGCGAGTTGTGGACCATTGGCTAGACCAGATAATAGGTGGACTTATCATTGAGTTTGAAATAGACACGACTGTAAGCTACAACAAAGCAGAACGATGTTTTCTCAAAGGACCGCAAGGTAAGTACATTAAATCTCTAGATACCTGGATTAAGATTTTGTTATGTGAAAAGCGGGTTATGCAAATACATTAATGATTGGAACGACGTGAAGCAGAAAGATCTAAAAAGGTAGCAGGGAATTAGGAAACAGTCTCTTAATTTCACCTTTGTGAGAGAGTGAGGAGGAGCTCACTTGGGTCTCTCTGAGAAGTGTGGTCAGTTTGATAAGACAACGCATTCCGCAGTTAGCACTCCCACCCATGCTGCCACCTGCTTCACCTGCTTCACCTCCATCTCCACCCACTCCAACTCCACCAACCCCGCAGCTTAGCATGGCAAGCACGATCAAGCTACCCATCTTCAGAGGAGTAGGGAATGAGGATCTGGACCAGTTCTCGTTTGTGGTAAGAGCAGTGTGGGAAGTGCAAGGGGTCATGGACAACAACATTAAGAAGGATACATTGGTGAGCACGTTGCAGGATCGCGCGTTGACATGGTATATCAAGCACTCTAATGATCACCAAAATGCAGGAATAGCAGAGATCTAGAATGCGTTGAAGAGAGAATTTAGCCGGTCGAAATCAGAGACACAGTCAATCATTGGGTTTCACTAAATCGTGATGCTCCCGGGCGAGACCCCCTGGGATCTGGATCAGTCACTGAAGAGTACGATCCATGAGGCTAATATGACGCTCACGGATGCGTAGCACCACGCATGGTTTGTGGCATCTCTGACACCGCACCTGAGGATGGTGCTATCACAATAGAAGGTTTCAACCTAGGTTGAAGCATTGGAAATGGTGATGAGGTTGCATGAGATGCCAATACAAGACCCTGGATTGGGAGTTCAATAAATCCATGTGCAACTATAGAATCTATGCTTGGAGATGCAGAGTTTGAAGCAGGATAGGGCACCACTGATAGAGGCGCGCGGAAGTGTGGTGCATAAAATGCAAAGGTTAGGGCCATGACAAGGACCATTATCCAGTATTCACGAACTACTTGGCAGGATGGGGGCCAATGCCATTGAGACGAGAGGCACAGGTAGGGCCTAGTGCAACACCCGCGTTATGGTGCATGATCTATCAGATAGGAGGAAAACACACAACGGATAATTGTCATTTGTTGCAGAAGTATGCACTGGCACCCCAGCAACTATTTTGTAATTTCTGCAGGTCGGTAGGCCACGATGAGTGCACTTGTCGCAGCTACGAGTTAATGATGGAGCGAACCCCAGCCTATAGAATGCAGACAGAAATGCGAGGTCTCGACCTAGCTGCAGGGATGGCGCACACTGTATTTCAAGGGCAAGGTCGAGGACTATGAGGAATGGGACCAGGAAGGGGCCACAGACTGTTAAATTGTTACAATTGCGGAGGACCAGGTCACTACGCCCGCGATTGTACCAACCCGATGAGAATATCCTTTTCATATTGTGCTCAGTTTCATCATGAAATGATAGGTTGTCCTACATTGATCGCACAGATGCATGATAAAGGGGTACTCCAGCCTCCTCCAACTCAAAATATCCAAATGATGAGGTCTGAACTGCGCGAAGAAGACCCAAGTGTGAACATGATGCTCAAAAGCGGTGCGACCACTAGGGAGGATAAGGGTAAGCAACCTGAAGAAGATACATGGGTTCACAAGGCTCCTACAAAGGAACCTGAGTTTGACCTAGAACACACAAAGGAGACATTCATGGAAGCTAAGAAAAGCTTCGTGGAGGCCTCTAGTTCAGGTAGTAGGGATCAACTAGAGCCAGGATTGAATCCATCTATGCTTATTACCTTTTTGGAGACATGCATGAAACTGTTACATGACAATAAGGTAGTTAAGGGACTACAGGAGTTGATCACCAGGTGCACGGATAAGGGGAACCACACGTAGTCTGGAAACTGGGGAAGCATACATCATGCACGGGGAGGGAAATGAGATTAATGAAGTAGATTGGCGAGTATGAAATGGATCAAGTAATCCTAGATCTAGGATCGAGCGCGAATGTGTTACCAAAGCAAACATGGGAACGCATGGGCAAACCCGCGTTGCAGTTGTCCCCTATTTAGTTACAAATGGTGAACCAACAGAAGATTTTGACCATGGGGAGGTTGTAAGGGGTAACAGTCGATATCGAAGGCGCGAGCACACAAACGGAATTTGAAGTAATAGAGATTGTTGATGACAATAACCCTTATCCTGTGTTGCTAGGAGTAGACTGGGCCACTAATATGAATGCAGTCATTAACCTGAAGAAGCAAAAGATGATATTCAAGAAAAAGTCCCTACGCGTAGTAGTTCTACTAGATCCAACCGAAGGAGAGTGCTACACCAAACCTGTGCGTGACGATGGAAGAAGCGATGAGTTGGATTGTATCTACAAGATAACTACACAAGATCAGTATTGGGTGAATCTGACTGTAGATGGAAGGATCTCGTGGGAGCGTGTGAGTTCCTGCACCGTGGACTTAGACGAAGAAGACGAACGCTGGCACAATTGATTGAACGAAGTGACAACGCTGAATTGCAATATGATGGTTAGATTGCTGCGTTGCATAACAACCCAGGTCCAATATCTACCAACATATGATGGATTGATAGCGGTGGGTGACTTCTTGAACAAGTTTGAAAGCATAGTACCAAAACAACAGCAGTTCGATGCATTGAAGTGGGCGCTGCGCATGACACCTGCGCGCTGGTGGGGTACACATCAAGGAAATTTTGAGAACTGGTGTGGATGATGCACCTACGATTTGGGAAAGGACAACTACAGATAGAATATAAATACAATGGATGAGATGACCTGTGCACGCACCTCGCGAAATGGACCAAAGCCTATGGGGAAGAACCATAGCCTAAATGGGTCCATTTATTCTACCATACTCTAGATACCATGCCCATGAATTGGTATACTGAGATGAAACTCCGACATGGTGCAGACAAATGGGATGTCTTGCGTGAGGGATTTTTGTTAACATTCACATTTGAATACTGATGGTCGGATACTGTTGACGACACACTACAAGTAGTAAAAGCTGCCATTTCAAAATACCACAGGAACCACGACAAGTAGTTCAACCAACATGGGCAACCCAGTTAAGAAGTTCCCTAGAATATTATAACATGCAGGTAGAGGAGGAGGATGATGACCCCCGAAATATTAATATTCCAAAAACTGAAGGGTGTCGCGAAGTTCGAGGACCATCGATTGAGGATCCTGACATCACTGCGCCGCTAAAAACAAAGCAGGTAAACATTGGCATAGATGCGGAGCTGAAGTACACGACACTTGGGGACTATTGGGATGATGCTACAGTAGATGAGGTCGTTGAGCTACTCCGTGAATATCAAGATTCGTTCTCGACCAAAATAACGGACTTAAAGGGGATCGTTGGCGACTTAGGGATGATGAAGATCACTCTGAAACTGGACGCAAAGCCAGTTAAATATTGACCTTACCGGTTGAATCCAAAGTATAAAGAAAAGGTCTGCGACGAATTAGACAAGATTCTTACAGCCGAAATTATTGAACCAGTGGAAGAATCTGACTGGGTGAGTCCCATGGTAGTACATGAGAAAAAACAGAAGGGCAAAATTAGAATATGCATGGACCTTAGGAAGCTTAACGAAACCTGTGTTCATGATCCAGTCCCGACACTGTTTATAGATGAAGTATTGGATAATGTTGGTGAATAGGAAGCTTACTCATTCACAAATGTCTTCTCAGCGTACCATTAGATCAAGATCATGTCAGAAGATAGGAGCAAGACAACCTTCGCAACCGAATGGGGCTGTTTTCAATACACCGTTATGCTCTTTGGACTGAAGAAAGTGCCAACAATATTTTCACACGTAGTGGTGGTCGCATTCAAGGAATATATCCACAAGTTCATGGAGGTCTATATGGATGATTGGATTGTATTTGGGTTAGTTAAACACCATATATCAAGCTTACATTTGATGTTGGATACTTGTCGACGGCACGAGATTGCGCTGAATCTTAAAAAGTGCACCTTCCTAGTCCCCTTTGGAAACCTGCTCAGCCATGTGGTTTGCAAACAAGGCCTGATGGTGGATCCTATGAATATTGTTGTTATTCTCAGTTTGGAAGTGCCGCGAAGTTTAAAACAACTACGTGCTACGTTGGGGCACACTGGTTACTATAGAAAGTTTATCAAGAGCTATGCACAAATAACAGTGCCACTGGAAAAACTATTGAAAAAGGATGCTACATATTGTTGGAATGATGATTATCGGAAAAGTTTGGATGTTCTCAAGGAGAAAATGGCATCCGCTCCCATCCTGGTCTTCACAAAATGGGACGTAGAATTTCATGTACATGTTGATGCGTCCTGTATTGTGCTGGGAGCTGTACTGATGCAGGAAGGCACAGAAGGCGTGGATCACCGAATCGCATTCACGAGCCGACGACTATCCAAACCTGAAAAGAACTACTCTACTACTGAGCACGAAGGGCTGGCCATGGTATACACGCTCTAGAAATACCGACATCATTTACTTGATGGGCACTTCAAGATGTATACCAATCATTCTACATTGAAATACCTAGTGAACATGCCTGTGTTGGGGGGGTGCATATGCAGATGGCTGTTACTATTTCAAGAATATGACTTTGAGCTCATCGTAAAGCCGAGACTTCTAAATGTAGGACCAGATCACTTATCACGAATTGAGACAGGCGAGGAGCCAACAAATTTGGAAGAAGGACTACCTGATGCACAACTCTTTGCAGTGCGTGTCGCGGACGGCCACTTCGAAGATATAATCCATTTTTTAACCATAGGGACTATGCCAAAGGAATATTCAGTTTAGCAGAAGAAGGAATTGGTGGTGCGCGTGGTGGACTTTTCTGTCATCATGGGGCACCTCTACAAAATGGGAAACAATGAGATATTGCAAAGATATGTACCTAAATTTAAATGAGGATAGATCCTCGCGGAAGCACATGGGGGGGCTGCAGGAGGACACTATGCAGGATGCACGATGACATAGAAGATTCTCTGCGTAGGGCTATGGTGGTCAACCCTACATCAAGATTCGAAAGAACACTGTCGGGCTTGCGACATATGTCAAAGGACTGGGAAACCATCATGAAGGGATGAGATTCCACTCAATCCATAGATGACGCTGCAACCATTCGAAAAATGGGAAACTAACTTTGTGGGACCAATCAAACCTCAGGGAAAGATAGGTTCATGCTACATCATCACCACGACAGCATACCTAACTCGATGGGTGGAAGCACAGCCGGTTAAGGACTGCACAACCGCTATAGCTGTGAAATTTTTGTTCGACAACGTGTTAACATGGTTTGGTTGCCCAAAAATTTTAATGAGTGACCGCGGGATGCACTTCCTGAATGAAACCATCAACACACTCACCAAGGAATTCTAGGTGTATCATCAACAAAGTACACCATACCATCCACAAGACAATGGGACAGTAGAAGCATTCAACAAAATTCTGGAGACTACGCTGACCAAAGTATGTAACGTGCAGCGAAATGACTGGGACCTACACATACCTGCCGTATTATGGGCATACAGAACCATGTGCAAAAAATTGACGGGTCAGACACCTTTCAAGTTAGTCTATGGCACGGAAGCAGTCATGCCAATGGAATACATCATACCCAGTTTGCGGATAGCAGCAATTACAGGCATTTCGGACTGTGAAGCCTTGCAAGAGAGACTTGCACAATTAGAAGAACTTGAGGAATAATGGTTTCTGGCGGGATTCCATCAGCAGGTATAGAAATAGCACAAGAAAGCCTGGCACGATCACCATATCAAGTTACGCAGATTCAAGGTAAAAGATTTAGTGTTGCTATATGACAGCAAGTTTGAAAAATTGCCTGGGAAACTTAGAATGCATTGGTTAGGACCATATGTGGTAAAAGAATTCATAGACAGAGGCGCGGTCCAGCTAGTGAAACTTAATGGAGAACCCTTCCCAGGAAGAGTAAATGGTAGTTGCCTGAAACCCCACATAGGTGGGTCAACTATATGACTAACTGACCAAAGCACAGTCTTCGCAACATGACAAGCTAGATAGAGGTGCGAGACTATAAACATAGGTACTAGAAGTCGACATCAAAGTAGAGAATCAAGTCAGACGCAGACGATTCAGAAGTAGAGATGGAGCAGATCCAGACGACGACAGCATGGTGCGTTACGAACCTTCGCGCAACACAGGCACAATTGGATGGACTTCACGCAAAGATCGCCACACCAGCCAAGTGACTCAAGGACGAGTCATGATGATTGTGTTGGGGGCCTGTTGGGCAGCGGATCCCCCCATGGCAGGTTTTTGGGGCTTAAAGCCCGAGGTTTGGTCAATGTAATGTAAATACCCCGCAAAATGTGGGCACAAAGTGCAAGAGTCTAGGGTTGTCCACCCTAAGATAATGTAATTTAATGTAAAGTGTGTCGGCCTACCCATGGTATGCGGACCATGGGATTGTATAAATAGAGTGAGGCTCTAAGTGTAAAGTCAGTCTTAGTTTTGGGAAAATAATATGTTCTTTTGGATGATGAATCAACTCTGAGTTTGTAAGTCCGAGTCTTGGGTTGTAGTAGTAGGAAGAGGCTCTGCAGCTGAGTGCGTAGAGGACTAGTAGAGTCTGTAGCTGTGTGTGCGGACCCCTGTAGCTGAGTGCATAGGGAGGAGTTAGGTTTGTACTTGGACAGAGAATTAATAAAAGATAAGTTTATTTTGAAATATTATGTGTTTATGCTCTGTTATATTTATGAATCTCTTTACAGTTTATGATTGTGCATACTTGTTATGAATGTTGAATGATTAATGACAATATTGGGCCCACACAATTAAGTTAAGATCTATAATAATAGCACAGTAAGGGTAAAGGATCTAGGACAACGCCTCTTCGCGCCCCTTACAGAGTTGCATGGAAGCAGTTGCACAGTCTGAGAAGGACAAACAGCTGCACGAAGCAGTGTAAGCACGTAGGATCAGTTCGCGAACTTCATAGAATTCATCAAGACATCCCTAGGGTGTGGAAACTTGGTTCCAGCACCCTCCCGTACTACCTCGGTTGAGACCTCATTCCACGCACCATGGACTATTGCCGAAAGGGCCGATAGTTTTGGGATTTGTTTGGCTAAATCACTTCTGACCTTGGGTCAGGCCCCAACAAGCCAACACTCATTATAAATAATCAGTATATGAGTAGACAACTAAGTTAGTGTAGCATTAGTCCCTTCAATATCATTAATACATGGCCAAATATGAAATAAATCGAAGCTACAACAAAGCAACTAATCCCTTGACCTCATGCCATCAAGGTCCACATAGAAAAAGACCCACAATCCACAGGCAACAAAAGCATATCAACTTCTTGGACCACAACACCATAAGTAGCATATACATATTCTCTCCATGCATCAACAACACATGTGAAAACTAAGAGTACCTCCATCATTCCAATCCATTAATCATAACCAAAATCTTCATTGAACATAGCATACATATCTTCCTTATCAAGTGTATCATCTTTTAACCATAGAAAGAATAAGATATCATCAACAACTTCACCAAGTACAACCCAAGCAACATATATGTATCATTGATAACCCATGATATAGTGACAAAACATATATTTTCTAGTAGTGAGTAAGTTTGATGACAACAACAATAATCATGAATTCATCATAGGAAACATCATGTAGTAAGTAGTGCTCAAAAGTCCATAATGCCAACAATGAACCATTACAAGCATAGAATATGCTCCCTCTGAACCTATGACAACTTTTCATTATCAATTATGATCACATTATATCCTTCTTACCAATAAGAAATGCATCAAAGAACCATATCAACAACAAAAATAATATAAAATTTTGCAACAACTCATAGACTCATAATGAATCAACACCATTACTAAGCAGCATATGGGCATCATTATCAGAATACAACAAATCAATATCAGATCCAGAATGCTAATAATGAATTGATGGAATCATATGAGAAGGTTCTCTTGAATTTGTTCCACTTGTTAATCACCAAAGAGAATCATACATGATGGTATAAGTCAGAAACCACGTGCATACACAATTATCCTTCATGAGAAACACATATAGAATGTAAAATTTTGATTTTTTCATAGCCACAACTCCCCATCAACATGTCATATATGTTCTTGATCACATTCCATTCATCAAATGCAACATTAGTAACATAAAAATCACCAATAGAATAATATAGTAACATATGGAATCATCATCATCAAGGCACACGTGCATATCTCCCCCTCAAATCATATACCATTGGTCATGTGGACCTGATAGTCATCATCTACTTTCTATGAGGCTGTGTACCTCACATTTATGTAATAATTATTAGAAGTATGCATTAAGTACAATAGACTACAGTAGGGACTACCTTGTTTTAATCTGAATCTGAAGAAGAGGATCCATACCTATTATTTCTTCCTAGATTCTTCTTCAGTACATACAATTTGTCTACATTTATGAATCCTTTTTCTACAGTTTTTCTAGTGTCTTCTTTTGCAATTTTACATCCAGTTGATGTGAATACAATTACATTCCCTTTATCAACTATTTGACCTACACTTAGAATGTTATCCTTTAGCCCATCCACCAATAACACATTTGTTTCTTTTGTATTCTTAATATCAAAATCAAGATTACCCTTACCTAATACCTCTACAGATGTACCATTTCCAAGAATAATCTTACCACTCTTATTTTTCTTGAGATAAATTTCTCTTATTTCCATACATGTGATGAGAACATCCACTATCTATGTACCATTGATCTTTTTCTTCAAATGAACATAGAGAAAGGCCACGCATAACTTTTTATTCTTCCTTTTGCTTAATATGAGAAGTGTTGGTGGATCTATTCTTGTTTGGTTGCCTTCCTTGGAGGAGATCAACTTGTTGGCTATGTGAGTCAATTTACTTTTCTTTCATTCTTTTGCTACATGCCCAAATTTGTTACAAGTATAACATCTCACATGACTAGAGAAGGGAGAGAAAAAACCATAATATTTCGGTTTCATATTCCTCCTATTACAATCATTAGCTTTGTGACCAAACATGTTGCAAGAAAAACAATATCCCTTAAAGAAACTTGAGTATCTAGGAGTTGATGATCTTCCTCATGTAAATTGGCTTTTGCAAGTGGCTGCAAAGTGTCCAAAATTATGGCAGATAAAGTATTCAATATTATTGTCTAGAGGAGAGGATGTATTAGGAGAAAATGATTTCCTTTGAAAATTCACTCTTCTTGGTTGCTGGTTTGGATGACCTTTTGTTTCTTTACCATAATTTTCTTTTTTAACCTCAAGATTGCTTGCACAAGCTTGTGAACTGGATTCTCCTTTTACAGATTCATGAAATCCAAGACCAAATTTAATGGAGCGATATCTTTGACTATTAATAATATTATGCAATATCTGGGTACTATCAAGGAATTTCAAATATTTGTCCTTTTCTATTAATTTACCTTTTTAGAATGCTTACCTCATCCTTCAACCATTGACACTGATCTTCCTTTTCCATATAATGCTTCTTCATTCCTTCTTCAACCATTCTTCCTTCTTCTACTTGTGTTCTTAATTCGATAATCTCTTCTTTAAGATTATTATTTTATTCTTCAAATACTTGGAGTAGATATTCCTTTCATTTGTTTGAATTTTCAAGATTTGATCTTAGAGAGGTGATCTCAACTTCAAGTCCTTCACAATATTGTTCATATTTTGCTACAATATTTATTGATTTATCATGATCCCTATTTTTATATGCCCACAACTTATTCTCAAGGTTGTTAATCCTTTTCAAATCAGAAGCAATTTTTCTTCTAATATTAAGAACTTCTTCTAACATGTCTTCGTTTGAGTTAGTAACTTTATCTGATATTTCATGGTCACACTTTTCTTTTGATAGACAAAAATTTCCTTTAGATTCATTTAATTTTGTGGAAATAAGATTAACTATTGGTTTACTTGATGAACAAACTTAATTCTTTTGCTAGTTTTCCTTCTCCTTCATAGATTCCCTCCAGGTTATCCCATACCTCCTTTGCAATTTCAAGGTGTGTGATCTTCTTTAATACTAAATCAGATATGTTATAGAAGATTGCATTTAATGCTTGACTATTGTTTTGGATTTCTTGTCCCAATGGTGGATTTTTAGTATAACCATTACAAACTAAATGCCAAACATCATATCCGAGGAACATTATCTTCATATTTTCTTTACAATCCTAATAATTAACATCATTAAGTACAATCCTACCTTTATTGTCCTATTGTAGCAGCTGCAACACCCTCCAAAATTTTGGCTTGCATCCAAATTTCAAGGCCTTCCTTGGTTTTTCCCCTGATGGTTGCAGACATCAGGCTCATTCCATGAGCTCTTATCAAGTCTTTACACCCTTTTTTCCTGAACGACCACCAGTCGTGTTTTGGCATGTTGATTTTTATGTCATGCTAGCAACCTTGTTCATGTGTGCATGAGTTTCTTTCACTCTATATGAACATCAGTCGTACTCACACACAAAGTTTCAAACACTGTCGCTCAAGTTTCATCACAGTTGTTTGAAGATCTATCTCAAGTGTCACACTTGTCGCTCTTAAACTTTAAGATAGTCTCACTGAGCAAATGTTTGTCTGATTGGTTTGAGGTGTCTTGTCATCGAGTCATGCTAAGTATGTGATCACAATTTCATGTATACACAAGTTCATTTTCTCTCACACTTAGCCATTTTTCCTTAAAATATTTCGACCAGACAAACCTCCTTCAACCAGACACCGTTTGAGCTACACTATGTAGTCTCAGCTCTTAGTGACCTTGCTTTGCTACCCAGAACTATGCAAAGCTTGAGGCTTGTTGTGACCACCAACAACCCCCCTCCTTCTTTAGTATTAGCAATAACACTAAAGAAGTGGAGACCCTTAGTAAAAAATCCAAAAAAAAATTATAAAATTTATTGTATTATACTCCTAAAAAAAAATACATCGCACGGAGAAGAGTGAAACATTTCTTTATGAGCACAATAAAAAACTACAAAGAAGCGATGCGAAATTCATCGCATCGCATACATTAAGAAGCCCCCATAAATGAAAATCTTAAGAAATCTCCGATGGCCGATATGCAACATCGCATATCGCAACATCGCATAAACAACACACAAATAACTTAACAAGTTGCAACGATCTGCGATCTTGCGATAAATGCGATCTGCGATCTTGCGATCTGCGATCTGTGATAAATGCAATCTGTGATCTTGCGATGCTACGATCTTGTCATCTGTTTGATTCTGCGCTAAACTGATCAGGAAACTCTGCGATGACACATCTTGATAATGCGATAAACGCGATGCTGCGATGCGAGTCGCAGAAATCACCCATCGCAAATTTTCCTCGGCTCAACATTCAAGAAAAGTTGTCCCTAAACAAAAAATTGGGCAAGCGCCTTAAAGAAAATTAATGAATGTACGCCAAGGTATTCATGAAGGACAGTTTCGTGTTTTTCAAAGAGTTAGTTCACTATCAGGTGTCATGATTTTATACATTCGTAGAGCTTAGAGCTTTCATGTCAAAATTTATTCTCATTACTCTTTTCCTTTGCGTGAACTGTAGGAATAAAAAACAAGAAACAACATGAAGCAATGTGCAGGAAACATCTAAGGAAAAAGAGAAAGTGTCAATGCTCGGAGAACAGAGAAGAGATGCCCTCATAAACGGATACCGCATGCAACAGAAATGCAGATTTTAGAGTATTACTGAACAGATGCTGATATCAATAGGCGATTTGACACTCAAGGTCAAAAGCTCACAAAAGCAGCATGTTAACAAAATTCTGAAGCTTATGCCCGGTAAAGGAAAAAGCGCTAAAGGCAGAAAACGCATCAGAAAGGCCCGGACCAAAGAACGGAGGTAGTTTTTGATGCGCAATTAGCACCTAGCGCTAATTGCGCATCGCTAAGAAAATTGTTCAGAAAGCAAAGTCCCTAACTTTCTTAGTCATCCACGAGTCCGGAAACCGAGATAGCAAAAGCAGAGGCAATTTAAGAGGAATCTAGGTTGTTACCAAGTATATATGCAATGAATTCACCCAGCTAGAGGATGATTCCCAAAAATATCTTCTATTTTACTAAAACGCGTTGCGGTGCTTGCCATTTCTATTTTCGTAGCTCAAGCAAAAGCTGAAGACAACCAGACGACTCTTCCCAGGCAAATGTTGCATGCTCGCAGCACTAAGGAGCAAATGCAGAAATAGTTAGGAATTAGATTCAATTTTTAGAAATAAGTTTGCTTAGATAAAGGGCGGTCGTTTAAACCATATCCGAAATTTATGTAATTAAGTTATTTAGTTAGTAGTATTTAAACCCTTCTCATGCATTTAGAGAAGGGTCTAGAAATTTATCAAAAACTTGTCCTTATAACATGCACTTTTGCACCCTCAGAGGAGGTTTTGATGAATGAAAGGATCAAGGTTTATTAATGTTTGCATTTGATATCTGCTACTGATGTTGCACTTCTCTACTCTTGGTAGATATTAGAACAAAGAGAGATAAATCATTGTTGCTTGAAGCTTATGAGTAGGACCAATCATAAATGGTACTTTTATCTCTTGACCATTTCTGCTTATATTCTTAAAGTGATATACAGTTTTTAGTTATTTATATGTTATTGCATGAATGTTTGAGTTACCATTTGGCACTTTTGTATGGTGGAGTCATTTATTTATGTTTGATATATGAATAACTTATTATGCGATATGATGTTCACAACTGTTTTGCCTAACTTTTTATGCAAAGTGGTTCATCTTAATTGATTTCCATTCTTATGATAGCTGAATGATCTTTATTACCAGTTATTATTTGAAATCTCTTTAGATCGCATAATAGAAGAAATACATCCCGGGTTAGCATAGAATAGATGTGTTGTTTTCATTAGATTACAATAGCATAGAATTAGATTAAAGTAGCTTAGATTAGAACTCTTAGATCAGCATCATCCAACTCTGCACACACACACACCCTTAGATTGGGAAACTGGTCCCATTATCCCCAGTTGGACCTGCAATACCAAATGGATAAGGAGCTGCCAACCAAGGTCCAGACCGGGCGGGTATCCCCCTTGTTGTCGACCCGATTTTCGGGGCTTCAACATATTTGGTGCTAGAAGGAGGGCCTGAACTATGAATGGCACTTAAATCAAAATCTAAATACCATTCTGAGAGTAAATCGCCCTCATCACACCCCTCGACTTCTCCAGTATATTTAAATCCAGAGTCAGAAGTCGCTCGAGTATCAATCGCTACTACACACCTTGATATTTCAGACCAGTCTACCGTTAAACCTCCTCGAGTTGAATCTCTGATTCACAAACTTCAGGGATTTTCCATTTCTCCTCAGAGGTCTGATAAATCTCAAAGCAGTGTGACTTCGCAGTACAATCCTGCTAATCCCATAACCAGGTTAAAGAGTGAAAAATTTGGCATCCAGCCAACTAAGTTGCCTCTTCCCACCAGGAAAAGAGAGAGGAAATCACCACAAGAGTCTGACAGTGAAACTCTTTCGTCTACATCGCCCATTTCAACTACCTCACCGTGAAGTCAACCACCCACACCTCCATTCCAAACCATCATCCATTCGTCTACCGGGACTCCCACAACCCCTCTTCAATCATCTACGATCATAGTATCCTCATCTTCCCAGCCACAGAGATCATCTTCTGCACTTTTCTCTACTAGCAGCTCAACGATGGCCCAGTCTCCATGGAACAACCCCAAATTCAATCCAGAAGCAGGCATGCTAGCAGAAGAACACATAAACAATTTCATGCTTTCTATCAATCTCAACGGAGTTAGTAACGAAGATGCTGTTGTTTGGCTTTTTCCCTATACACTGCAAGGGACAGCCAGGTCATGGTATTTTTCATTACCCTCCGGGTCTATCACAAGTTGAGATATCTTCTAGAATCAATTCCTTATCAAGTTTGGTGATGACAAATCAACAACAATATTAATCAATGACCTATCCAATCTTAAGGCTGAAGCTAAAGAACCTATCAAAGATTTCGATTTACGGTTCAATAAAATTTTCAACAAAATTCCCATTACTTCCCAACCCAGTGAAGAAGTACGATGTGAATGGTATATTACTGCTTTACCATCAAACATAGCAATCTTCGTGGATAAAGCGAATAAAAAAACCTTAGTTGAAAACATGACAGAGGCGATAGCAGTAGAGAAACGCTTAATAGCCCTGGAAAAGAGATCTGCGATAGAGGAACGCAAGTCTAAAAAAGTCACCTTCAAGGAAGACTCCAAGAAGAAACAAACAAAATACCCTTTCGATTTGGAAGGATTGCAGAAAGTGTTAAAGACCATGTCTAATGAGATGGTTGACATAAAAAAACAAGTAGCAGAAATTTCTTTAAAAAAGCCCTACAAAGCTTTTAAAATAGGTCCTTCAACGGATGCAAAACCATCCAATGCCATCTCCAATGTTGAAATTGATGAAGAGGAAGAAGAAGAAAGTGCCACTGAAGGGCAGACCGATGACGAAGAAGTTGTGGAATTACAAGGAATGTGGGATTTCATCCTCCCACAAGAAGAAGATCAAGAAGTATTTCCGGTTAGCACACGAAGCAAAAATTAGCTTGATCCTCCCCAAACTACCCCTAAGCAGAAGAGCGCAAGCCCTACAACAAAAGATAAAATCGCAACAAAGAAAACAACTACTAAAGCGACTCAATCTAGCCCAGTCTGAGCAGATCAAACAACTCCATCAAAAACACTGATAGTGTCGGATGAAATGGAGTACAATATTATTGATGAAATGAAAAATACTAGGGCTAATATTACCCTTTATGAATTGAGCAAATTGAAGCATCAACAGAAGATAATGATGAAAGAATTACATGTTGTGCCTATTGTACCTTTGCCTACCTCTGTACTCTCTCAAGCTTCCAATAACATGGGAAGACCTCCAACTAACGCGATCAATAAGATTGATCCAAATGATATCGCCTTGATTGGAGGAAGATCAAGATCTCACACTCCCCCGTTTCTTCTCACTTACGAGATTTTCAACAAAAATGTGCACAATTGTTTGGTAGATTCCGGTGCTTCATCAAATATTTTACCCCAAAAATCTGCAGTGCGCATAGTTCAGCTTGATCGATCTCAAGTCGAAGTGATTGGTGAAATTAATCAAGTAACCATAAGATTGTCATCTAACTCGAAGGTATGTCAGGTTATTGACATTTTGGTGGCCGATATCCCAGAATTCTATGGCTTAATTCTTAGCAGGGATTGGTCCGAAAAACTCCATGGATACTTTGCAACTGACTGGTCGCACATGTGGTTACCCTACAACGGTAAACCGAATCAAATAAAGGTTGAACAAGAGTTACACCAGAAGTACATAGTAACGGAATTAGAGGGAGAAAATGAAGTAGTATCGTATAACAGCAGTATCATAGGCAATTACTCGGTAGATTCTTTTCTCGGTAATTTCAATGCTCACACATCCCCTTACTTAGAAAATTCAGTTTTGTCCCAAGTCGAAAAATTTTCCCAAACTGATAGTGCAAAGTGTGTTAATTTTGTAGATGAACCTGTAAATACATCTTTGTTTTGGAAATTATATTTCGATGGCTCTAAATCTAACGAAGGCGCAGGAGTAGGATGCGTTCTGATTAGTACAGAAGGAAACAAGACCATGCTTACACGCAGACTCGAATTCAATTGCACAAACAATACAACATAATATGACGCCTTGGTGCAAGGCCTATACAAAGCAATCGGGTTAAACATCAAGTATCTTCAAGTCTTCGGAGACTCTGAGATTATCGTCAAACAGGTATGTAACACTATACATTGCCTATCAAGTCATTTAAAACACTATCAATCTTTAGTACAAGATCTGACTGAGCATTTCATAGCATCTAATATTTCTTCAATCCCGAGACTCCAAAAAGCAAGCGCAGACCTTTTGGCTAACGTAGCCTCTAGGCTTATTCCCTCTGAAGACTTTAGTCCAGATAGATTCTCAATAGAATTAATCTTTAGACCGTCCATCCCTGACAACATTACAAATTGGAGAGTATTCAATGACGATCCTGATATTGTAAATTTCCTCACTTCTGAAGGATCCTACTCCAATTAGATAATTGACGAAGACCATCACGATCGAAAAATACAACAAAATAGCATTGATAATGCTATACCTAAATCGATGGTTAAGTTAGAAGACATACGATTTGAAAAACCGGTTTAAAAGGTCTACCAATTCAAAGCTCTACAGTCCAACTCTGAACTACGAATTAGTAAACCTAGGAACCGATGATAAACCACAAAACGTTAATCTAGGCATCGACCTAGTCCCTGAAGAAAACTAGCATATATTCGTCTTTTGAGACAATATAAAAATGTTTTTGCCTGGAATTATGATGAGCTGAAGACGTACGACACTTCTGTCATTCAGCATACTATTCCTATGATTGACAACGAAAAACCTGTCCAACATAAACTGAGAAAGATCCACCCCAATTTAGAAAATCAGATAAAAACTGAGCTAAATAAGTTATTAAAAGCCAGAATAATTTTCCCCGTCAGAAATTCCAAATGGGTCTCCAATATGGTACCCGTTAGAAAGAAAAACGAAGATATTAGAATCTGTATCGATTTTCGGAATCTTAACAAAGCCTGTCAAAAAGACAATTTTCCTCTTCCACCTATGGAACAGATATTACAGGCAGTAGCAGGCTCAGAACTGATGTCTTTCTTGGACAGATTTTCAGGATATAATCAAGTGCTGGTGCATCCCGATGATCAGTTAAAAACCACATTCAGAACTAAATGGGGCACATATGCATATCGGAAGATGCCATTTGGTTTAATTAATGCCAGTGCTACATTTCAAAGAGCCATGGACATCGCATTTAAGGGTTTAGTCAATAAATCTGTAGTGATTTATTTGGATGATATAACAGTGTACTCCAAGAAGCAAAGCAACCATCTCAAAGATTTAAAAAAAAAATTTCAATGATGTTTAAGGTATAGGATTTCACTTAACCCAAAGAAATTTTTTTTCGCATTAAGTGAAGGAAAACTTCTAGGATTCATAGTGTCAAAATCCGATATTCACATTGATCCTGACAGAATCAAAGAAATCTCTGAAATATATCTACCTCATAATAAAAAAGCCATACAATCTTTCCTTGGTCAAATCAATTTTGTAAAGAGATTTGTCCCAGATTTTTCATGAATTATGTCTCCTTTGAAAACCATGATTAAAAAGAATTCAAATTTCAAATGGGGTCAAGATGAACATGAAGCATTCAACCTGATCAAACAAGCTATTATTAATGCTCCATCTTTCGCAACCCCGAATCTTTCAGAATCTTTTGTTTTATACACATATGCCTCAGAGAAATCATATGCTGTAATTCTAACTCAAGCAAATCAAGAAAAAATGGAAGCTCCAATTGCGTTTTTTAACTCAAATTTACAAGGTGCTGAACTCAACTATTCAGACGTAGAAAAACATGCCTATGCTGTTTTCAAAGCGGTCAAATATTTCAGACCTTTCTTACTCAAAACCCATACTAAGATCATAGTACCGTTTCCAGCGGTAAGAAATCTTCTAGTACAGAAGGATATGGGCGAGAAAAGAGCAAATTGGATCACTGCTTTACAGGAATATGACCTTGAGATTAAACCAGCAAACATTGTAAGAGGTCAAGGCTTCTGCAAAATGTTGGTTGGAGCATCGCAAATCTCTGAAGTTTCATCCGAAGAGATACAAATGTATGAGGTAAGCCTAAACGATGCAAAATCATTGTATGCTGATATCATTTATTATCTTAAGAATGGGTATGCTCCATCACACCTCGATCACACTAAGAAAAGAGCTCTGAGATTGAAAGCTAAACAATATCAACTCATAAATGATATTCCTTTTAGAAAGAATTATGATTATGTTCTTCTTAGATGTCTTGAAAAAACTGAAGCTGAAAAAGTTTTGCAGGAACTCCACGATGGACCAGCAAGCGGACACTATGCTGGAGATGCTACTGCACATAAAATTTTACGTGCAGGATATTACTGGCCTACGCTATTCAAAGATTCACATAGTTACGTGAGGAAATGTCAAGTCTGCCAAACTACTGCTGGAAGACAAAAGAAGCCGTCCCTGCCACTACAACCGGTAAACATCGAGCAACCATTCAGCCAGTGGGGCTTGGACATAATAGGTAAGATTTTTCCTCACTCTTCTAAGCAGCATAGATACATCCTCACGGCAACAGATTATTTTACTAAATGGGTAGAGGCAGTTCCTCTCAAGACAGCTAATTCTGAAAATATTATCGAATTCATAGATCAATTTATAATCACTAGGTTTGGATTGCCAACGGCTTTAATGTTTGATAATGCATCATACTTTTCTGGAAATACAATGACTGAGTTTGCACTTAAAAGAGGGTTCAAACTAAAATATTTGGCCAATTACTATCCGCAAGGTAATGGGTTAGCTGAGTCAACAAATAAAAACCTAATCAGGATTATTAAAAGAACAGTTGACTAGAACCAAAATAATTGGCATAAAGCTTTGGTAAATGCTTTATGGGTAGATAGAATAACAAAAAAAGCTTCGATCGACACTTCCCCCTTTAATTTAGTTTATGGGAAAGAAGTGGTTCTTCCAACTCACTTAGTCATTCCCTCTTTGTCTTTAATACAATACATTGATGAAGTACCTACTTCCTCCATACAACTAAGACAAATGGAAATAATCAAATTGGAAGAGCAACGAGAACAAGCTAAGAGAACCCATGCTCATCATCAAGCGCTAATAAAATCCTCTTTTGATTCAAACATAATGACCAGAAATTTTTTTCAGATGGGAGATTTAGTTTTAAAATGGGATAAGGCTCATGAAGAAAAGGGAAAACGTACAAAATTTCAAAAGATGTGGCTTCGTCCTTTTCATATTGTTGAATTCATAGGTCCATCAATGTTTGTCTTACAGGATCTAGCAGGTAGAAGGGATTCTTTGCCTGTTAATGGTCAAATCCTTAAAATATATTTCCATAGAAGATTAATCTTCTATTTTTTAGAATAGTTTTGTTTTTTCTTTTCTTTTTCATAATAAAACCAGTTGTTAATGGTTACTATCGGTATTCGCGAAAAGACACCAATTCTCTTTCGGATTTTGAGCTTTTCGCTTGTATAAATAGAAAATTTTTGAAAATCTGATCTTTATCATTGACAGATACAGTTAAAAACTTTAGCCTAGATATGATACTAGTTTCAACTTCAAAAAATTTGATGAAAGCAACCTTTAGCGAAGGAATTGTTTTATATCAGCACAATGAAAGGTATCAATAACAAAATAAAGATTCTCTGTAAAACTGTTGTTTTCAAACTCTATTATTGTCGTCCAGAGCTTTCTTAAGGAAAACAATGATATCCTCCCCGTTAAAGAAAATCGCAGCATTTAGAGGGACAATCCAAGAAACACTATATCTCAAAGAATAAGAGGTCTCATCATGAGCCGGCGATCACAGATATTATAACTTTGCTGACTTTGCCAAACAATGTCCATCAAAACAGGGCAATGACTCAAGACTGTTGAAATCAAAAGACAAGGGGTCTCATCAAGAGCCAGCTTATTCAGGAAAAGTGTAAATCAAGTGAATGACTGTGTCATAATTTGGCTACCAAACCAAGACATTGTTCTTTAAGAATAAAAAACGAAAAAGTGTCAATATGGATTTTTCTCTGAAGGTTGTAGATAACCTTAAATAGGATAAAGGATCATTTCTGGGTAACAGGTAACCCTATCGAGGCTATAGACGCCTGCTGGCAGCATATGCTCTACCTATGGCAAACGAGCATATTTTAAGGCTAGCACACAGAGAAGACTTTATTTTATCTTTACAAGACTAAGTAATGGCTGATATAAATACAAGGACAAGCCTGAGGAAGCAAACAAGTAGAATAGAAAGAGGTTGAAACAAAATATCATTGATAGAATAAGGCATATTGTACTCTATCTATCCATAACAAAGTTTAGATTTATGAAAATTTTTCTGTTTTGGAAGTTTAAAAAATTCAATAGAAAAGCAGAGATAACTGGTTCTTCCAAGTGAATCGCCATTGTTGTGACCACCAACAACTCCCCTCCTTCTTTAGTATTAGCAATAACACTAAAGAAGTGGAGACCCTTAGTAAAAAATCCATCGCACGGAGAAGAGTGAAACATTTCTTTATGAGCACAATAAAAAACTGCGGAGAAGTGACGTGAAATTCATCGCATTGCATACATTAAGAAGCGCCCATAAATGAAAATCTTAAGAAATCTCCGATGGCTGATATGCGACATCGCATATCGCAACATCACATAAACAACAAACAAATAACTTAACAAGTTGCAATGATCTGTGATCTGCGATCTTGCGATAAATGCGATCTGCGATAAATGCGATCTGCGATCTTGCGATAAATGCGATCTGCGATAAACGTGATCTGTGATCTTGCGATGCTGCGGTCCTGCGATCTGCGCGATTCTACGCTAAACTGATCAGGAAACTCTGGGATGACACATCTTGATAATGCGATAAACGCGATGCTGCGATGCGAGTCACAGAAATCACCCATCGCAAATTTCCCTCGGCTCAGCATTCAAGAAAAGTTGTCCCTAAACTGAAAATTGGGCGCGTGCCTTAAAGAAAATTAATGAATGTATGCCAAGGTATTCATGAAGGACAGTTTTGTGTTTTTCAAAGAGTCAGTTCACTATGAGGTGTCATGATTTTATACATTCGTAGAGCTTAGAGCTTTCATGTCAAAATTTATTATCATTACTCTTTTCCTTTGCGTGAACTGCAGGAATAAAAAATAGGAAACAACATGAAGCAATGTGCAGGAAACATCTAAGGAAAAAGAGAAAGCGTCAATGCTCGGAGAACAAAGAAGAGATGCCCTCATAAATGGATACCGCATGCACAGAAACGCAGATTTCAGAGTATTACTGAACAGATGCTGATATCAATAGGTGATTCGACACTCAAGGTCAAAATCTCACAAAAGCAGCATGTTTACAAAATTCTGAAGCTTATGCCCGGTAAAGGAAAAAGCGCTAAAGGCAGAAAATGCACCATAAAGGCCCGGATCAAAGAACGGAGGCAGTTTTTGATGCACGATTAGCACCTAGCGCTAATCACGCATCACTAAGAAAATTGTTCAGAAAGAAAAGTCCCTAACTTGCTTAGTCATCCACGAGTCCGGAAATCGAGATAGCAAAAGCAGAGGCAATTTAAGAGGAATCTGGGTTGTTACCAAGTATATACGTAGTGAATTCGCCCAGCGAGAGGATGATTCCCAAAAATATTTTCTAGTTTACTAAAAAGTGCTGCCAGCGCTTGCCATTTCTATTTTCGTAACTCAAGCAAAAGCAGAAGACAACCAGCTGACTCTTCCCAGGAAAATGTTGCATGCTCGCAGCACTAAGGAGAAAATGCAGAAATAGTTAGGAATTAGATTCAATTTTTAGAAATAAGTTTTCTTAGATAAAGGGCGGTCGTTTAAAGCGTATCCGAAATTTATGTAATTAAGTTATTTAGTTAGTAGTATTTAAACCCTTCTCATGCATTTAGAGAAGGGTCCAGAAATTTGTCAAAAACTTGTCCTCAGAACATGCACTTTTGCACCCTCAGAGGAGGTTTTGATGAATGAATGGATCAAGGTTTATTAATGTTTGCATTTGATATCTGCTATTGATGTTGCACTTCTGTACTCTTGGTAGATATTAGAACAAGGAGAGATAAATCATTGATGCTTGAAGCTTATGAGTAGGACCAGTCATAAATGGTACTTTTATCTCTTGACCATTTCTTCTTATATTCTTAAAGTGATATACAATTTTTAGTTATTTATATGTTATTGCATGAACGTTTGAGTTACCATTTGGCACTTTTGTACGGTGGAGTCATTTATTTATGTTTGATATATGAATAACTTATTATGCGATATGCTGTTCACAACTGTTTTGCCTAACGTTTTATGCAAAGCGGTTCATCTTAATTGATTTCCATTCTTATGATAGCTGAATGATATTTATTACCAGTTATTATTTGAAATCTCTTTAGATTGCATAATAGAAGAAACACATCCCGGGTTAGCATAGCTTAGATGTGCTGTTTTCATTAGATTACAATAGCATAGAATTAGATTAAAATAGCTTATATTAGAACTCTTAGATCAGCATCATCCAACTCTGCACACACACACCCTTAGATTGGGAAACTGGTCCCAATATCCCCAGTCGGACCCGCTATACCAAACGGATAAGGAGCTGCCAACCAAGGTCTGGACCGGGCGGGTATCCCCCTTATTGTCGACCCGATTTTCGGGGCTTCAACAAGGCTATACTCCGGGGCAACCTGCACTACGCAATCCTGGAAGTGAGCAAGCTGGCCGTCTCCTAGAACTGCGCAGAAGTCGTACCCAAGTCCAATTCAATCTATGCTTCCCGCAAGATCACTCATCAAGCCTCCCTCTGGTATACCAAAAGCTAGAACTGCGTTGTGATCTCAGGATGCACTGCTCTCCAAAACTATGCAGACATGCCCAACTGCCTTCCCTCCACTGACTATAGAAACTGCACAGTCATGTGAATCAGGCCTCTATTTCCTGGCATTGCACTATTCCAAGAAATTGTGCAGATCTGATTGGTAGGCACCCCTGCTAGCGTACTCTACTCTATCCCTGAAAATTGTACAGTTTTGAGTGGAACTCTCCCTGTTGCCCCACTCTACACTCATCCCAGAAATTGTGTAGTTGTGATGGGAAGGCCCTTGCTGCTTGTCAGACACTATCCCTCAAAACTACGTTGTTGTGACTGACAGCTCCCAACAGCCCGATCCAACCTGGCTCTAGAAGATTGTGTAAAAATTTATGTTAGTTCCTCCTCCTGCCTGCTATATCTTCCTCAGAAAAACTGTGTAGATTTCCAACTAGACCCCTAGATGACCTAACCAATCCTCATTCTGAAAACTATGTAGAATTTACTGGCAGTTCCTCTTGTCACCCTACCTTGTCTTCCTCCCAGGAATTGCACAATTTGTCCCAGCTAGGTTCCACCTTGCAGTTGTCCTTTTTGTCCTAGATTGCACAAATATTCCTCCCAGTAAAATATAAGCATTTTTTCCCAAAAATGCTTTGGAACATCTCATCCTAGCCTGAGTTTTGATTTGTGCAGTTTCAGTGCCTTGTCCTCCCTCCCGGTCACTTGCATCCGAAATGGAAAACAATGCATAATGCTAGATTAGGATATTTTTGGATTTGATGTCATCTCATCATGAGTGATTGCAGGAATAGGTACATTGATGAAACATGGTGTAATGATGAACGAGATGAAGAAGGAGCACATGATAGAATAATTTCTTGTAGTTGAACAAACATACGAAGCACATCGAGCAGCAAGAGAAAGGGACACATACATTTGCACCACCAGTCAAAGAACAAGACCATTGAAGACCCCACACACTTTTCTACGTAGAGGTGAATACATGATACACTAGGAGCACACCCATCACTTAGCAGCATAGCCTCTCGACACAGAGACCACAGTGAGCCAGTACATGTTAGTAGTGTCATGTCGAGTTGCGTCATGAGTTGTGTCAGCCACATCACTACTATGGGTCAAACTTGTTGTAATCAAATGTAATTTAATGTGAAAGACCAAGAGATGCACATATGAAGTTGAACAGTCATGTAATTCAAAAAGTCATAGGAATTCAAACAGTCATGAGGGAAGTTGAGGAGTCACAAGGGTCAATTATCCCCCTTGGCCATATATACCCCCTCATTGTATGAGCAAGGGAATTTTCACCTTGGCTCCTCCCACATAGCCTTGACAGTCTATGGTTTGTTCGAGGACCGAGTGGCTCCAATGTCCCACTACTGGGGCTAGTGATGTATGGTGTACAGATGTGTCTGGGAACTTTTTCTTAATTTAGAAGCCTGTTTCAGGCCAACACATTTTCACACATGTTTTGTGTCCATTTGTAAGACTATTCTTTAAACGTTTGTAATGCATGTTTTCTTAACCTGTACTAAGATAGTTGAACTACTTCAGTTATTTTAGTATTTACATTGTTGAATATGTGTTGTATTGTTTATCACTACTGTCTTGCCCGTGCGGACTACTCCATCGGACATTAGACAAACTGTCACCAGGCATACTCACCTCACGTTTTGAAGTTAAAAGCATAACACTCTCATGTGTTGAACAAAAAGAGATAAGGAAAATCTCTAAGATAATGGCAACTAGACCATCGTATTGTATGGAACTCCTACACCAAATGGTGTGAGGTCTAGTTGGGACTTCATACTGGGGGATCCTCCTTTGTTGGTGGGTCCAACACCATCAACATGTCCATACTACTGACTTGGCTTGATATGTTGTAGATTGTTCTTTATCTATCAATGTAGATATTTCCACAACATCAGATGCATCACTACCACTATTTTCCCAACTTGTCCTCTTCCTTTTTGTTTCTGTCTTCTTTTGCTTCCATCCCATTGTCCTTGATCCAATCTCAAGTGATTAATCTTATGCTAGAACAACCTACTCTGGTACCAATTGTTAGGGAAAATACCGATGGGGGAAGGGGGGAGGGGCATGAATCAATATTTTTATTTCACTTTATCTTCAATTTTAAATTTAGAATTTTGTATGCTACTGTTATTCATACAACCCACATGTGTACACACTTTTAACTAATGAAATCAACATATATCCAGATTATCATTTTTTTTAACTTCCATCAGATGTTTAAGTTAACAATTTCATTATTAATTCATTAGCCATTCAGTATGAATTAAAGAGAAAATAAATCATAACACATAAGAAAAACATCAACACATAAGGACACCACAATTTTAGGTGGAAAACTAATGTGGGAGAAAACCACTGTTGTTGTAGTCTTTTTCTTCTTTGTTTATTATAAATAAAATATTGTTACAATTTTTTTTATAACGTAGACTCTTACCAGCATGTAGGCTCTTACTTGCAGGAGGCTACAACCTCCACTCTTTTACCATACCCCACTGTAAGGGAGATACAACCCCCTAATGTTGTTTATCAACTCCTACCGGAAGGGAGATCTTACCTCCTGATCTCATTTACCCGCTCCTACTAGAAGGGAGCTTCTACCCCCTGACTGAAGGCTATAACCTCCAACACTTTTGTGGACTACATTTCATAATATTTCATATTAGATCCACCTGTCTCAAATAAACATCAAAACTTGCAGGCCACCTTTCATCAAATTTTGACACTTGACCCACACCCAAAAATATTCTCAGTACCAAGATACCAAACTAAATATTGAATCACATAATCTAAATGATTGAATCACCATTGAATATCAATCATTAATAAACTAAATTGTTGATGCAATTGAATTACTAAATACTAAACCAACTCAAGTTATCAACCAACTAATAACTGATCAAATCAAGCTAATAAGCACACTATCAAATACAAAACATCATTGATGAACATCAGTAAATAAAATAGAATTAATCGAATGTCAAAGCCAAGAAAAACTACATACCCTTATAAAATTCAAATATGAATATATACGTGACTGTTAAAAGAAGGATCAACATATATACACACTTTCTAAGAATACAAATTGTTTATAGATCACAACTCACAAAATATTGAATAATTGAATCTTTGAGAACTGAATCATTGAATACTAAATATTATCTGAATCACTAGAGAAGATCAATCACTAAACTAGATCAAACCATTATAAGTAATATTCTCAACAACACCATGAAAAGTGTCATGCCATACCAATCCAAGTTACCACTCAATAACCAATCATCAATTAACACAGTCATAAATGAACTCTTTTAATCACGACATCATTGACAAACAACAACAACTACTATAAACTTCATAAAATGTCATCATCAAGTAGTTTTTACGAAGCTTAAATATATATACGGCTATAGTAAAGTAAACCCACATATATGTGCTTATCTAGAAGACAAACTACGTACAGATCTTAAATTATGAAATCATATCTTCATTGCAAACATAGCATATGCCAAACCAAATCTCAATGCACATACTATAGAAGTCACATATCACTGCAAACACATTCAAAACATATCATCATGTTGTAGTGGCTATAACTACCCTCCAAAATTTTTCCTTAGCCTATTTTGGAGCATCCCTACCAACCTTTCACAACACTTTGTCTTGCTTCGCTAATCGCTCAAGCTTCATGAGTTTTCCTCGCACAAAGGCATATTTTCAATCACAGTTGACCCACTCCCCTCCCACACTGCTCACGAGGACTTAGTATAGTTGTAGCCTGAGCAGCTTCCCCTTGAAAATTGCGCATTCCTGGAGGGAAACTAGCCTTCCCTCCAGGAATTATGTAATCCTATCTGACACCTTGTTAGGATCGAGGATTACGCAATCCTACTAGCCATCCCTCTCCACATGATTTGTGCAAATTTTCCCAGCAGAAGGCTATTCAGCCTAGGATTTGTGCAAATTTGGGCAGCAGTTAGCTACTCTACCCATAAATTGCACAAACCTCTTGGGCAGTCAGCCCAACTCCTAGCCAAAAATGCACATTTTTCTCTAGTAGTCGAGCAGTCTCTTGCATGTGCAGTTGAGTTAATCGGTTCCCTCTGGGACTGAGAAAAACACAATTTCATGCATGGGCTGCTTCTCCCAAGGAAACATGCAAAGGCATCCCTTGTTTCAGGGATCATTGTTTAGCAGTTGGATGTTACATGCAAGGAGCAATTTAGAAACCTCCCACCAAGTGTCACTTCCCCTAGATTTGTGGCATGCACGTCACAACCTCGATGTTATCAAAGATCATCAACCAGATGCTATAGAGCTCATTCCTCACATCAACCTTGCAGCTTTGACATCCCACATCACATCTAGGAGCAGTTGGCACATTCATCTCAGCTGTTTTAGGGTAATCTCACTGCCCATGCCTTGTGCTACATTTCTGTCACATTTTGTGTTTTCTCTTGTGGGAGTACTATCTACTTGATTTAGTTGAATGCTTGTTGTTGTTTACATGTATACTAGCTTGTCTTAGCTCTGTTTCAGTTTTCTTTGCTATCTCACTGTTGTCGCATGCATGAAACTGTTTTGCACGGATGTTCACCTAATCGCTGAATTGCCTCACCCACATGCATGTTGATCAATTTGTTGAATCTTTCATTCATGTTTTGCATGCACTGTTAATCACTTCTACTATCACTTACCATTGCCATGCATTCATTAACTTACTTGCTTTCAGTTGCCCGTCGGCGAGTCGGGCCAACCATGGTCCAGGCTCTGCCTTCACCAAGGCTTCATTACACAATCTGGGAAAGGAAGGCTCATCTTACTCTCCAGATTTTCACATTCCTACCCAGCACTGGCCTCCAGGAATATTTTGCACATTTATGGAGGATAGTGGCTACTTGGCCCAAGAAATTGCACAAATTTGTCCCTGGGCCAGCTGTCCTTCCTAGCTGGAATTGCACATTACGCAATCCTAGTAGTCAGCAACCAGACTGATCAGTGCATTGCGCAGTTCCAGTAGTTAGTTAATCTCCCAACATCTTGGATTGTGCCATGTGTAGTCTTGGCAGTGGGTCTCCCGACCTCCAGACCAAAATTGTGCAGCGTTCATGATCATTTACCCAGGTATGTTACAAGTCAGTTTTCATGTTCATTTTTGGTTTTCAACTAACAGATTGCTTGCCATGAGTGTTTCCATATCTCTAGGTATCGCAGGTGTCCATCTGCCTCTCAGCGGTATAGGTACAATGGTTTCTGGGAGAGCAGAGACAAATACACCATTCAAAGCACGCTTGGAAATGCAATCGATCAAGTGTCTATGAGCGTGCCTACTCATGAAGACATCAAGTTGTTCATAGACAAGGACATCAAGCAGAAGCATCATGAATAGCAACTGAAGGCGGCATATTGAATGCAGTGAACGCAACAAATACAATGAATGCAAGAGGAAGGTTGTTGACAACACAAAGGCAAAACAAAGTTGCAAGATCAAGTAGATTCACTGATAATGAAACCAACTTCGAAGACTCAGGCTATGAGGTGATAGTGCAAAATGAAGGTCACGTGAAGATAGAGAATGGAACGAAGAAGGAGTTTCATGTGCTGAAGCAACAACTTAATGAAGAACATGAAGTGCACAGACAGATGAATGAGTTGCAGCAGTATCAAGAACAACAGTGGGCCCAACATGCACTCACGGATGAAACTGTGCTTGTACAAGTTAAAGATCCATCCTAGTAGCTGACATAGAGAACACATGGTGAGTAGTGTTTTTGATCACATGCAGGGGATTCAACAGCATGCATGTCATTGAGTGCACGCATGCAATCCAACCCATTCAACACGCTCACCAAGGCGAAGATAAGAAGCATGTCCAACTGGGGCTGAACAAGTACTTCGACAAGTTGATGCGCATGACCACTAGAATACACTTGAAGATCAGCATTGACACTATGCATTAGTGTGTTTCTGGTTCAACCATACCCAAGAAGACCATGTGCATGTTAGCATACGAGTTGGATTAAGGGTCTGAACCAATGTACCGATTGCAACGGAGGCAAGAGTTCTCTTAAGCAATATGTCACCATCACGGACGACTAAGATTGGCATCAGCTCACCAACTTCACCATCACAAGCATGTCAAAGAATTGGTCTCATCACAATGGACCGAGTGTCAGTGATGTCTTGGAAGGCTTGCTCAAGCCATGTTGTCTCACATGAGTACATGTGCATTGTAATGTTCAGTCATGTCAAATGTAAGTCAAGTGTCAATAGTTGGATGTAACAATCATAGAGTAGGTGAAGAGTCATGAGGGTAGTTGAACTGTCACAAAGGGGAATTTCAAGGGTCACCTCACACTTTATTATAAACAGTCCCTCATAACTCATTGTATGGGCTTTTGGTCAGCCAAGCTTCTACTAAGACTATCCTAAAGAAGGCTTGGACATTATTGTAACCCGCCTTGGCTTCTCCACTGCACGGAGCTAGTACATCGCTTTGGAGGAGCAGGTGGATGTGGCTATAACGTTCCACTATTGGGGCTAGCAGGCTTACATGGATGTATTGTATGATTGTGACTTACACTTCTTTATATAATAAGAGGCAACACATTTTCATGCATATGTTGTTATTGTAGTTGGACTGCCCCAGTTGCATTAATGATATATGTTGTTTAACTTACGTACTTACGTATGAACTAATTTGTATGAAATTATATGAATCTTGTTGTTAATGTGTTGCATATGTTTTTAATGTTGTCACCATCCGTGTTGATTTCTCTTCTTGACATCAGACAAACCTTTCACATGAACCTTGCTACAACAACTGTCACACTCATCTCGGACTGATCTGTGAGTGTTGTTCGTGTTATCTTACCTTGTATGATGTGGCTGCTCAATCCAAGTGGACTACTCTGTTGAACGCTGTGCATGTCCTTTGTGTGGTGTGTTCCCTTTCAACCTAAAACTCACCTTCACGTTCCTCTCCCTTCGAGGTGTTGGAACCTCTCATACACCTTCCTTGACTCACTACATCAGTCACACCCTTGCTACTGACAGAGTTATCTTACTTTCCTCTGTGCGAAATCATGGTCAAGGCATTACCTTATGACCCACTACTAGGACTCCTACACCAAATGGTCTGAGGTCTAATTGGGAGTTCTTACCGGGGAGATCCCCTTGACATGTTGGCGGGTCCAGCACCGTCAACATTTTTGGCACTAGAAGGAGGTCCTGATGACAAGCAATGTCCTCTCATTGAGTCTTGCATTCTTCTTCCCCCATGGTGTTTTCCAAATCATGAAGATTTCTCCATCTTGAGGAAGCTTTTCAATCTCTTGTCCACTCATATGCATGATGGTGAAGGAGAAGTGGCCTGGCCTGAGCACTTACATAACTTTCTTTCCATGATTTATGAGGAAGATGAGTTTACTGATCAAGAGTATGGTTTGCTACTTGCATACACACTTCGCAAATCTCCATTTTGTTGGGTGATCATCCTATTGGATGACATTGTGCACTCATGTGAGAACTTATGTGATCTAATTGGAGACATGTTCTATCATTTTGATCTAGACCATCTTGACCGGAAACTGTTACAACAATAGAGGGCTCTTCATGACTCTGTTATTGATTTTTGGTAGCGCTTTCATGACTTGCAATTTCAACCTCCGAGGAGCCAGATGAAGTTTGTTTATCTCTTGGACCAATTTGAGTACTGCCTTAAGAAATATGCCTAGCACAAGAGGAAGCTTTGTGAGGCCAGGTAGTAACTCCACAAAGCAAAAAGTGATTTGTGTATTATTCCATAAAGTATGTATTTGTTATATACAATAGGGAGTGATTGTTCATTTCATCTCCCAATGACTGTTCACATTTCTAATTTAGTTATTTACATAAATTCACCCAATCATGAGGATTAGGTGTCAACATTCCCCCCCTTAATCTAAAGGGATGTTGGTGAGTCCAAGCATCGTTCTAAATCATTCAAGCTTTTCTCTTCCAAGTGATTTGGTGAAGATGTCTACAATTTGCTCGTTTGTGGAAAAATGACGGAGATGGATTGTTTTGGCCTCAACATGATGTCGAATCAGATGATATTTAGTATTGATATGCTTCGTTCGATCATGGAACTTTGGGTTCTTGGCCAAATTTATTGCAGAGGTATTGTCAATCATGAGTGGAGTTGATTGTACTTGTTTTACCTGCAAATCTTCAAGAATTTTCCTGAGCCACACAATTTATTTTGTTGCTTCAGCTGTTGCCACGTATTCTGCTTCTGTTGTGGAATCTACTGGAATTGATTGTTTGTGTGATCTCCAAGAGACAACTCCTAATCCAAGACTCATAGCATATCCTAAAGTAGATACCCCAGTTTCTTTGTCTCCATCGAAGTTTGAATCAGAGTATCCAATCAAGCTGAAGTCGTCAACCTGTGTATACTTGATTCCAAAGTCTTGAGTTCCCTTCAAGTACCTTAGAACTATTTTTACAGCAGACCAATGTCCCTCACAATGCTTTTTCATAAACCTGGAGAGGATTCCAACAGCAAATGAAATGTCTGGTCTGGTAGTAGTTAAGTAGTTGAGACTTCCTACAAGCTGTCTATACTTTGTTTCATCCTCAAATTCCCTTCCTTCAATAGATGTGAGCTTTAAGTTTTGTTCCATTGGAGTAGTAAGAGGATTGCACTCTATCATGCCAAACCTGTTCAACAGATCTCCAATGTATTTCTTTTGAAAAAGAAATATGGAATTTGGATGTTGGGTTACTTCAATGCTAAGATAGTAATGAACATAGCCCAAGTCAGTCATTTCAAAACTTTTCCCCAATTCCTTCTTTATGGATGAAATGTAGCTTTCATTTTTCCCTATCATCAAAAGATCATCTACATATACCACAAGATATACAACTGTTTTTCCAACTTTCTTGAAAAATAAAGTTGCATCATCAAGATCAAAATGTTTGAAATTGAGTTTCAGAAGATGCTCAGTTAGTTTTTCATACCAGGCTCGTGGTGCTTGTTTGATGCCACACAAGGACTTCACAAGTTTGCATACTTTATTTTCATGTCCATTCCCAGCAAATCCTTCAAGTTGGGACTTAAAAACATTCTCTTTTAGATCTCCATTCAAGAAAGCAATTTTTACATCCATTTGATGGACTTTCCAACCGTTCTGAGCTGCTAGTGAAAAGAGAGTCCGAATGGTAGCCCATTTTGCTGTGGGGGAAAAAGTCTCGTCATAATCGACCCCTTCCTTCTGTTCAAAACCTTTTGCCACAAGCCTAGCTTTGTGCTTGTCAAGTGAGCCATCAGCTTTATACTTGTTCTTGTAGACCCACTTGCAGCCAATTGGTTTGGTTCCTAATGGAGGATCAACCAGCTTCCAAGTGTCGTTCTTTATGAGGGCATCATACTCCTTTTGCATCACTTATTTCCATTCATCATGAGAAGCAGCTTCTTTGAAGGAAGTTGGTTCAAAATCTATAGACAAGTTCAATTCACAATCATAATAAACATCCATATCAATAGGTGAATTAGAGTCGTCTACATCACCTCCATTTTTCTGGTTTGAATTTCTGGTTCCTGTCTTTCCAACTTCATCAGGATGAACACTTTCAAGTGTCTTTGTCACCCACTTTGGGGGACCTTTTTTAGATGGTCCAGGCTACTCCATTGATTGAGTTAGGACTGAATCAAGATTGAGTCTCCCAATTCTATCAATCACATCACTTAAAGCATCATCCGTTGTTGGAGTTTCATGCGGGGGAGAGTGTTCTTCAGAAGAAGATTCCACATCTTGATCTAGTATAGGAATCCCCCCTTCAAGATGTGGAATCTGATTATCAAATTCTTGAAGTGATTTTTCTTTTGCGAATCTATCCAAGTGATCAAGTTTCCACTCAACAACATTGTCAATTTTGGATGATTCAAGGAAAATCACATCTCTAGATACAACAAATTTCTTATTTACTTCATCATAAAGGCAGTATGCTTTGGAGGTGTTTGAATTTCCCAGGGAGATACACTTACAACTTCTAGCACCAAGTTTGTTTCTATGTACCTTTGGTATCAAGGCATAACAAGTAGAACCAAAGACCCTCAGATGCATTACCGAAGGAACATGTCCATACCACATTTCATATGGAGTCTTGTTTCTTATAGCATTAGATGCACATCTATTCTTTATATATGCAACACATAAAGCAGCATCAGCCCAAAGCATTATCTTTACATTCTTGAAAAAGAGCATGGATCGTACCATATTTAAGATTGTCCTATTCATTCTTTTAGCTACACCATTCTATTGGGGATTATAAGGCACAGTTGTTTGATGTTTGATCCCATGTTGGTGAAGATATTTTTAAAATTCATTTGATGTGTATTCTTTTCCATTATCATTGCGAATAGACCCAATATGAGATTGTGCATCATTTTCAATCCATTTATGAAAATTCTTGAATGTTTGAAAAGCATCAGATTTGTTCTTCAATAAATAAACCCAACACATTCTGGTGTAGTCATCAATAAATGTCATGATATATTTATTTCCATTTGCAGAAGGAACAGGCATTGGACCATATAAATCTGAATGAATGAGTTCAAGTTTTTTATGTTCTCTTGAATGTGAATCATGAAAGTACTATTTGCTATGCTTTCCTAGAATGCAAGCATGACATTGCTTAAGTTTCGTAGGAATTGTAGGCAAACCAGCAACACCATTTTTCTTCAACAAGTGGAGACTGTCATAGTTCAAATGTCCAAATATAGCATGCCATAATAAACTTGATGGAAGTGTACCTTCTTCATGATGAGAATTTTATTAAAAATTTTGTGCATGAGCAGAGGTTCCTTGCAGTTTGAGAAGCCTTTATTCTTATATTCCCCTCATGAAAAGTGAGTGGTCAGATGCTTTTCTTACCTCAATCTTGCCATCAAACATATGAATGGAGTGACCTTGCTGACGGATGTGGACCAAGGACAGCAAGTTTCTCTTGAGCTGTAGGAGATATAGAACATGATCCATAAGAAATTTTGGAAGACCAGGCAGTTTAAGCCTGATTGTGCCAAGCCCTGATGGCTTGATTTTTGATTGATCTACAAAGTATATTACTCCATCAACATTGTCAGTGAAATCTTCAAAAAAATCTTTTCTATGAGTCATGTGGCAGGTTGCTCCTGAATCAAGTAACCAATCAGTTTTCCAAGAAGCCGGTGAAGCATTAAATAAACCTTCATTTACTCCAATGTTACATTGTGCCACAACATAGTGAGTGGATTCAGGTGCTTTAACTTTGTCTGTATCATCAGTTTTACCTTTTTGTTGGTTTCTTTTCTGCTCAATTTTGTCCCAAGGTATCCTGCAAGTAGAGGCATCATGTGATCCATTTCTTTTGCAGCGAATGTAGTGCAAATCTGTCTTTTCTCGTTGAGAATATCTGCCCCCCTGCCTCTGAAATATCTTCTCTTGGAAGAATTTTGGGCAAGATTCTTTTCTTTATGAGCGAGGCACACAACCTCTTCAGAAGAAGATATGATTGAATGCATTGAAAATCTGAGTACTGTAAAAATACTTCTGCTATCAAAAAATGTGCTTTTGTGGAGAAAACTTTTGCTGCTAAAAAAATTGATTCTGATATATGATATATGATATATGATATATGTAGAATAATTTATCTTCAAAGCTATCTCAATCCAAATTCACAATAAATATCAAAGATATATGTGAACAAATTATTTTCATCTTCATGGCATTTTCGTAATTATTGTCTATGTTGTTAAAGGAATCTACAAAAAACTACTGAGCAATTCCACAAATGAATCAACTGTTATAGTAATGCACCAAATTATTCAATCTACAAAAGTCAATTGAAAGTCTTCTGCATAACCTTAACTTCTCTGAAATACCACATCGTTAACCAAGCCAACAATGTGAAGCAAATCAAATTCTGGTTCCAGAATCGAAGATGTAGAGAGAAATAACACAAGGAGGCAGGTTGTCTCCAGACTGTCACCACAACGCAATATTTTGGAATGGAAGTAGGAAAGTACATTCAGTATACAGCAGAGCAGGTGGAAGCTCTGGAACGTCTTTACAATGACAGCCCAAAGCCCAGCGCTCTGCGTTGCCAGCAGCTCGTTAGAGAATCTCCAATCCTTTCACACGTCAAGCCAACAACGTCATATATCAAGCTGAGGTATGGAGACCGGGGCTCATTTCCCAACAGTTATTTTAACCAATCAAGTAAAAGAAAATCTCTCAATTTTGGCAATCTCGTTGATACCAAAAGGCCTGGAAAATGCTCCCAATGATGACTCCTTGCCGGATGCTGCAAAACTGAATGTTCTTTGTGAGATAGGGCCACCACCACCTCATGAAATGATCACACTATTCTAACGAGAGAGGGTCGGACCCTCTGCGGCTTCTTTACTCGATTCCTGCAAATGTTTCCGCTGCCACCACCGTGGAGTAGATGGGCTCTGATGGCCTTCTTCAAGCGCGGAGTTGTCCTTCACACATGAGTTATATTAAAAAACGTACAAGCATAGAACTCAATGCATTTTCTGCATACCAGTTATTGAAGTTTCAGTCTTCAACCATGGCTCGGCTAACAGTCCTTCAACGATAATATGCACCCTTCTTTGCACACTAGCATAGTTCCAACAATACCACCCGTTCACTGCATCCGTTAAATGTATGCAATGAGAGCAGCGTATGGACTATGTCAGAGGAGTGTGGGAGGTTACAAAAATTGGAAGAAGAATGCAAGACAAACTGACAAATTTCTGAAGAAATAACAGAAGGGAGTTACAATGGCAAACTGCAATGCCAAAAATGGAGCTGGCTCTGATACCATGTCAGGCCAAGAAGTAACTCCACAAAGCAGAAAGTGATTCATGTATTATTCCATCAGGTAGGTCTTTGTTATATACAATAGGGAGTGACTGTTCAATTCATCTCCTGATGACTATTCACATTTCTAATTTAATTATTTACATAAATTCACCCAATCATGAGGATTAGGTGTCAACAAACTTGATATCAAGCCTCGCTCAACATTCTTCATTGATGGAACTATGCAATCTCATGTGGGAGTGAGCATTGTCTGAACTGACTATTCGCCTTGTTGTGGGGAAAAATGCCTATTTAGGACGATCCTATCCACCTAAGGTGTGACAGCGCCTTAGCAACAAACGAATACAGCTATCATGATTTCTTCATTTATGAAATATGAAAGAGAGGATATCAGCAGACTTACCGTTGTCTTCCGGTTGTCCCTCGAACTAGATCCTCTTCTCTTTGTATGTCCACAGCTACTTGCCTCCTCGCTTGATCAAGAGAACAGCTACTTGAATCCCACGAGATCACAAGAGAACAACTACCTGTGACAAGAGAACAGCTACTTACAACAAGAGAAGAACACAATACAAAGGAAAATACACATATTCATAAATGATTCAGGATTAGAAGTAAATCAAATATGCCAATGCAATCATACAAAATACACCAGCATATAGGAAAGAATCAAGATAGCACCCTCAGAGGAGGTTTTGATGAATGAATGGATCAAGGTTTATTAATGTTTGCATTTGATATCTGCTACTGATGTTGCACTTCTGTACTCTTGGTAGATATTAGAACAAGGAGAGATAAATCATTGATGCTTGAAGCTTATGAGTAGGACCAGTCATAAATGGTACTTTTATCTCTTGACCATTTCTTCTTATATTCTTAAAGTGATATACAATTTTTAGTTATTTATATGTTATTGCATGAACGTTTGAGTTACCATTTGGCACTTTTGTACGGTGGAGTCATTTATTTATGTTTGATATATGAATAACTTATTATGCGATATGCTGTTCACAACTGTTTTGCCTAACTTTTTATGCAAAGCGGTTCATCTTAATTGATTTCCATTCTTATGATAGCTGAATGATCTTTATTACCAGTTATTATTTGAAATCTCTTTAGATTGCATAATAGAAGAAACACATCCCGGGTTAGCATAGCTTAGATGTGCTGTTTTCATTAGATTACAATAGCATAGAATTAGATTAAAATAGCTTATATTAGAACTCTTAGATCAGCATCATCCAACTCTGCACACACACACCCTTAGATTGGGAAACTGGTCCCAATATCCCCAGTCGGACCCGCTATACCAAACGGATAAGGAACTGCCAACCAAGGTCTGGACCGGGCGGGTATCCCCCTTATTGTCGACCCGATTTTTGGGGCTTCAACAAGGCTATACTCCGGGGCAACCTGCACTACGCAATCCTGGAAGTGAGCAAGCTGGCCGTCTCCTAGAACTGCGCAGAAGTCGTACCCAAGTCCAATTCAATCTATGCTTCCCGCAAGATCACTCATCAAGCCTCCCTCTGGTATACCAAAAGCTAGAACTGCGTTGTGATCTCAGGATGCACTGCTCTCCAAAACTATGCAGACATGCCCAACTGCCTTCCCTCCACTGACTATAGAAACTGCACAGTCATGTGAATCAGGCCTCTATTTCCTGGCATTGCACTATTCCAAGAAATTGTGCAGATCTGATTGGTAGGCACCCCTGCTAGCGTACTCTACTCTATCCCTGAAAATTGTACAGTTTTGAGTGGAACTCTCCCTGTTGCCCCACTCTACACTCATCCCAGAAATTGTGTAGTTGTGATGGGAAGGCCCTTGCTGCTTGTCAGACACTATCCCTCAAAACTACGTTGTTGTGACTGACAGCTCCCAGCAGCCCGATCCAACCTGGCTCTAGAAGATTGTGTAAAAATTTATGTTAGTTCCTCCTCCTGCCTGCTATATCTTCCTCAGAAAAACTGTGTAGATTTCCAACTAGACCCCTAGATGACCTAACCAATCCTCATTCTGAAAACTGTGTAGAATTTACTGGCAGTTCCTCCTGTCACCCTACCTTGTCTTCCTCCCAAGAATTGCACAATTTGTCCCAGCTAGGTTCCACCTTGCAGTTGTCCTTTTTGTCCTAGATTGCAAAAATATTCCTCCCAGTAAAATATAAGCATTTTTTCCCAACAATGCTTTGGAACATCTCATCCTAGCCTGAGTTTTGATTTGTGTAGTTTCAGTGCCTTGTCCTCCCTCCCGGTCACTTGCACCCGAAATGGAAAACAATGCATAATGCTAGATTAGGATATTTTTGGATTTGATGTCATCTCATCATGAGTGATTGCAGGAATAGGTACATTGATGAAACATGGTGTAATGATGAACGAGATGAAGAAGGAGCACATGATAGAATAATTTCTTGTAGTTGAACAAACATACGAAGCACATCGAGCAGCAAGAGAAAGGGACACATACATTTGCACCATCAATCAAAGAACAAGACCATTGAAGACCCCACACACTTTCTACGTAGAGATGAATACATGATACACTAGGAGCACACCCATCACTTAGCAGCATAGCCTCTCGACACAGACACCACAGTGAGCCAGTACATGTTAGTAGTGTCATGTCGAGTTGCGTCATGAGTTGTGTCAGCCACATCACTACTATGGGTCAAACTTGTTGTAATCAAATGTAATTTAATGTGAAAGACCAAGAGATGCACATATGAAGTTGAACAGTCATGTAATTCAAAAAGTCATAGGAATTCAAACAGTCATGAGGGAAGTTGAGGAGTCACAAGGGTCAATTATCCCCCTTGGCCATATATACCCCCTCATTGTATGAGCAAGGGAATTTTCACCTTGGCTCCTCCCACATAGCCTTGACAGTCTATGGTTGTTCGAGGACCGAGTGGCTCCAATGTCCCACTACTGGGGCTAGTGATGTATGGTGTACATATGTGTCTGGGAACTTTTTCTTAATTTAGAAGCCTGTTTCAGGCCAACACATTTTCACACATGTTTTGTGTCCATTTGTAAGACTATTCTTTAAACATTTGTAATGCATGTTTTCTTAACCTGTACTAAGATAGTTGAACTACTTCAGTTATTTTAGTATTTGCATTGTTGAATATGTGTTGTATTGTTTATCACTACTGTCTTGCCCGTGCGGACTACTCCATCGGACATTAGACAAACTGTCACCAGGCATACTCACCTCACGTTTTGAAGTTAAAAGCATAGCACTCTCATGTGCTGAACAAAAAGAGATAAGGAAAATCTCTAAGATAATGGCAACTAGGCCACCGTACTGTATGGAACTCCTACACCAAATGGTGTGAGGTCTAGTTGGGACTTCATACTGGGGGATCCTCCTTTGTTGGTGGGTCCAACACCATCAACATGTCCATACTACTGACTTGGCTTGATATGTTGTAGATTGTTCTTTATCTATCAATGCAGATATTTCCACAACATCAGATGCATCACTACCACTATTTTCCCAACTTGTCCTCTTCCTTTTTGTTTCTGTCTTCTTTTGCTTCCTTCCCATTGTCCTTGATCCAATCTCAAGTGATTAATCTTATGCTAGAACAACCTACTCTGGTACCAATTGTTAGGGAAAATACCGATGGGGGAAGGGGGGAGGGGCATGAATCAATATTTTTATTTCACTTTATCTTCAATTTTAAATTTAGAATTTTGTATGCTACTGTTATTCATACAACCCACATGTGTACACACTTTTAACTAATGAAATCAACATATATCCAGATTATCATTTTTTTTAACTTCCATCAGATGTTTAAGTTAACAATTTCATTATTAATTCATTAGCTATTCAGTATGAATTAAAGAGAAAATAAATCATAACACATAAGAAAAACATCAACACATAAGGACACCACAATTTTAGGTGGAAAACTAATGTGGGAGAAAACCACTGTTGTTGTCGTCTTTTTCTTCTTTGTTTATTATAAATAATATTGTTACAATTTTTTTATAACGTAGACTCTTACCAGCATGTAGGCTCTTACTTGCAGGAGGCTACAACCTCCACTCTTTTTCCATACCCCACTGTAAGGGAGATACAACCCCCTAATGTTGTTTATCAACTCCTACCGGAAGGGAGATCTTACCTCCTGATCTCATTTACCCGCTCCTACTAGAAGGGAGCTTCTACCCCCTGACTGAAGGCTATAACCTCCAACACTTTTGTGGACTACATTTCATAATATTTCATATTAGATCCACCTGTCTCAAATAAACATCAAAACTTGCAGGCCACCTTTCATCAAATTTTCACACTTGACCCACACCCAAAAATATTCTCAGTACCAAGATACCAAACTAAATATTGAATCACATAATCTAAATGATTGAATCACCATTGAATATCAATCATTGATAAACTAAATTGTTGATGCAACTGAATTACTAAATACTAAACCAACTCAAGTTATCAACCAACTAATAACTGATCAAATCAAGCTAATAAGCACACTATCAAATACCAAACATCATTGATGAACATCAGTAAATAAAATAGAATTAATCGAATGTCAAAGCCAAGAAAAACTACATACCCTTATAAAATTCAAATATGAATATATACGTGACTGTTAAAAGAAGGATCAACATATATACACACTTTCTAAGAATACAAATTGTTTATAGATCACAACTCACAAAATATTGAATAATTGAATCTTTGAGAACTGAATCATTGAATACTAAATATTATCTGAATCACTAGAGAAGATCAATCACTAAACTAGATCAAACCATTATAAGTAATATTCTCAACAACACCATGAAAAGTGTCATGCCATACCAATCCAAGTTACCACTCAATAACCAATCATCAATTAACACAGTCATAAATGAAATCTTTTAATCACGACATCATTGACAAACAACAACAACTACTATAAACTTCATAAAATGTCATCATCAAGTAGTTTTTACGAAGCTTAAATATATACACGGCTATAGTAAAGTAAACCCACATATATGTGTTTATCTAGAAGACAAACTACGTACAGATCTTAAATTATGAAATCATATCTTCATTGCAAACATAGCATATGCCAAACCAAATCTCAATGCACATACTATAGAAGTCACATATCACTGCAAACACATTCAAAACATATCATCATGTTGTAGTGGCTATAACTACCCTCCAAAATTTTTCCTTAGCCTATTTTGGAGCATCCCTACCAACCTTTCACAACACTTTGTCTTGCTTCGCTAATCGCTCAAGCTTCATGAGTTTTCCTCGCACAAAGGCATCTTTACAATCACAGTTGATCCATTCCCCTCCCACACTGCTCACCAGGACTTAGTATAGTTGTAGCCTGAGCAATTTCCCCTTGAAAATTGCGCATTCCTGGAGGGAAACTAGCCTTCCCTCCAGGAATTATGTAATCCTATCTGACACCTTGTTAGGCTCGAGGATTACGCAATCCTACTAGCCATCCCTCCCCGCAGGATTTGTGCAAATTTTCCCAGCAGAAGGCTATTCAGCCTAGGATTTGTGCAAATTTGGGCAGCAGTTAGCTACTCTACCCATAAATTGCACAAACCTCTTGGGCAGTCAGCCCAACTCCTAGCCAGAAATGCACATTTTTCTCTAGTAGTCAAGCAGTCTCTTGCATGTGCAGTTGAGTTAATCGGTTCCCTCTGGGACTGAGAAAAACACAATTTCATGCATGGGCTGCTTCTCCCAAGGAAACATGCAAAGGCATCCCTTGTTTCAGGGATCATTGTTTAGCAGTTGGATGTTACATGCAAGGAGCAATTTAGAAACCTCCCACCAAGTGTCACTTCCCCTAGATTTGTGGCATGCACGTCACAACCTCGATGTTATCAAAGATCATCAACCAGATGCTATAGAGCTCATTCCTCACATCAACCTTGCAGCTTTGACATCCCACATCATATCTAGGAGTAGTTGGCACATTCATCTCAGCTGTTTTAGGGTAATCTCACTGCCCATGCATTGTGCTACATTTCTGTCACTTTTTGTGTTTTCTCTTGTGGGAGTACTATCTACTTGATTTAGTTGAATGCTTGTTGTTGTTTACATGTATACTAGCTTGTCTTAGCTCTGTTTCAGTTTTCTTTGCTATCTCACTGTTGTCGCATGCATGAAACTGTTTTGCACGGATGTTCACCTAATCGCTGAATTGCCTCACCCACATGCATGTTGATCTATTTGTTGAATCTTTCATTCATGTTTTGCATGCACTGTTAATCACTTCTACTATCACTTACCATTGCCATGCATTCATTAACTTACTTGCTTTCAGTTGCCCATCGGCGAGTCGGGCCAACCATGGTCCAGGCTCTGCCTTCACCAAGGCTTCATTACACAATCTGGGAAAGGAAGGCTCATCTTACTCTCCAGATTTTCACATTCCTGCCCAGCACTGGCCTCCAGGAATATTTTTCACATTTATGGAGGATAGTGGCTACTTGGCCCGAGAAATTGCACAAATTTGTCCCTGGGCCAGCTGTCCTTCCTAGCTGGAATTGCACATTGCGCAATCCTAGTAGTCAACAACCAGACTGATCTGTGCATTGCGCAGTTCCAGTAGTTAGTTAATCTCCCAACATCTTGGATTGTGCCATGTGTAGTCTTGGCAGTGGGTCTCCCGACCTCCAGACCAAAATTGTGCAGCCTTCATGATCATTTACCCAGGTATGTTACAAGTAAGTTTTCATGTTCATTTTTGGTTTTCAACTAACAGATTGCTTGCCATGAGTGTTTCCATATCTCTAGGTATCGCAGGTGTCCATCTGCCTCTCAGCGGTATAGGTACAATGGTTTCTGGGAGAGCAGAGACAAATACACCATTCAAAGCACGCTTGGAAATGCAGTCGATCAAGTGTCTATGAGCGTGCCTACTCATGAAGACATCAAGTTGTTCATAGACAAGGACATCAAGTAGAAGCATCATGAATAGCAACTGAAGGCGGCATATTGAATGCAGCGAACGCAACAAATACAATGAATGCAAGAGGAAGATTGTTGACAACACAAAGGAAAAACAAAGTTGCAAGATCAAGTAGATTCACTCATAATGAAACAAACTTCGAAGACTCAGGCTATGAGGTGATAGTGCAAAATGAAGGTCACGTGAAGATAGAGAATGGAACGAAGAAGGAGTTTCATGTGCTGAAGCAACAACTTAATGAAGAACATGAAGTGCACAGACAGATGAATGAGTTGCAGCAGTATCAAGAACAACAGTGGGCCCAACATGCACTCACGGATGAAACTGTGCTTGTACAAGTTAAAGATCCATCCTAGTAGCTGACATAGAGAACACATGGTGAGTAGTGTTTTTGATCACATGCAGGGGATTCAACAACATGCATGTCATTAAGTGCACGCATGCAATCCAACCCATTCAACACGCTCACCAAGGCGAAGATAAGAAGCATGTCCAACTGGGGCTGAATAAGTACTTCGGCAAGTTTATGCGCATGACCACTAGAATACACTTGAAGATCAGCATTGACACTATGCATTAGTGTGTTTCTGGTTCAACCATACCCAAGAATACCATGCGCATGTTAGCATATGAGTTGGATTAAGGGTCTGAACCAATGTACCGATTGCAACGGAGGCAAGAGTTATCTTAAGCAAGATGTCACCATCACGGACGACTAAGATTGGCATCAGCTCACCAACTTCACCATCACAAGCATGTCAAAGAATTGGTCTCATCACAATGGACCGAGTTTCAGTGATGTCTTGGAAGGCTTGCTCAAGCCATGTTGTCTCACATGAGTACATGTGCATTGTAATGTTCAGTCATGTCAAATGTAAGTCAAGTGTCAATAGTTGGATGTAACAGTCATAGAGTAGGTGAAGAGTCATGAGGGTAGTTGAACTGTCACAAAGGGGAATTTCAAGGGTCACCTCACACTTTATTATAAACAGTCCCTCATAACTCATTGTATGGGCTTTTGGTCAGCCAAGCTTCTACTAAGACTATCCTAAAGAAGGCTTGGACATTATTGTAACCCGCCTTGGCTTCTCCACTGCACGGAGCTAGTACATCGCTTTGGAGGAGCAGGTGGATGTGGCTATAACGTTCCACTATTGGGGCTAGCAGGCTTACATGGATGTATTGTATGATTGTGACTTACACTTCTTTATATAATAAGAGGCAACACATTTTCATGCATATGTTGTTATTGTAGTTGGACTGCCCCAGTTGCATTAATGATATATGTTGTTTAACTTACGTACTTACGTATGAACTAATTTGTATGAAATTATATGAATCTTGTTGTTAATGTGTTGCATATGTTTTTAATGTTGTCACCATCCGTGTTGATTTCTCTTCTTGACATCAGACAAACCTTTCACATGAACCTTGCTACAACAACCGTCACACTCATCTCGGACTGATCTGTGAGTGTTGTTCGTGTTATCTTACCTTGTATGATGTGGTTGCTCAATCCAAGTGGACTACTCTGTTGAACGCTGTGCATGTCCTTTGTGTGGTGTGTTCCCTTTCAACCTAAAACTCACCTTCACGTTCCTCTCCCTTCGAGGTGTTGGAACCTCTCATACACCTTCCTTGACTCACTATATCAGTCACACCCTTGCTACTGACAGAGTTATCTTACTTTCCTCTGTGCGAAATCATGGTCAAGGCATTACCTTATGACCCACTACTAGGACTCCTACACCAAATGGTCTGAGGTCTAATTGGGAGTTCTTACCGGGGAGATCCCCTTGACATGTTGGCGGGTCCAGCACCGTCAACATTTTTGGCACTAGAAGGAGGTCCTGATGACAAGCAATGTCCTCTCATTGAGTCTTGCATTCTTCTTCCCCCAAGGTGTTTTCCAAATCATGAAGATGTCTCCATCCTGAGCACTTACATAACTTTCTTTCCATGATTTATGAGGAAGATGAGTTTACTGATCAAGAGTATGGTTTGCTACTTGCATACACACTTCACAAATCTCCATTTTGTTGGGTGATCATCCTATTGGATGACACTGTGCACTCATGTGAGAACTTATGTGATCTTATTGGAGACATGTTCTATCATTTTGATCTAGACCATATTGACCGGAAACTGTTACAACAATAGAGGGCTCTTCATGACTCTGTTATTGATTTTTGGTAGCGCTTTCATGACTTGCAATTTCAACCTCCGAGGAGCCAGATGAAGTTTGTTTATCTCTTGGACCAATTTGAGTACTGCCTTAAGAAATATGCCTAGCACAAGAGGAAGCTTTGTGAGGCCAGGTAGTAACTCCACAAAGCAGAAAGTGATTTGTGTATTATTCCATCAAGTATGTATTTGTTATATACAATAGGGAGTGATTGTTCATTTCATCTCCCGATGACTGTTCACATTTCTAATTTAGTTATTTACATAAATTCACCCAATCATGAGGATTAGGTGTCAACATTCCCCCCCTTAATCTAAAGGGATGTTGGTGAGTCCAAGCATCGTTCTAAATCATTCAAGCTTTTCTCTTCCAAGTGATTTGGTGAAGATGTCTACAATTTGCTCGTTTGTGGAAAAATGACGGAGATGGATTGTTTTGGCCTCAACATGATGTCAAATCAGATGATATTTAGTATTGATATGCTTCGTTCGATCATGGAACTTTGGGCTCTTGGCCAACTTTATTGCAGAGGTATTGTCAATCATGAGTGGAGTTGATTGTACTTGTTTTACCTGCAAATCTTCAAGAATTTTCCTGAGCCACACAATTTATTTTGTTGCTTCAGCTGTTGCCACGTATTCTGCTTCTGTTGTGGAATCTACTGGAATTGATTGTTTGTGTGATCTCCAAGAGACAACTCCTAATCCAAGACTCATAGCATATCCTAAAGTAGATACCCAGTTTCTTTGTCTCCATCGAAGTCTGAATCAGAGTATCCAATCAAGCTGAAGTCGTCCACCTGTGTATTCTTGATTCCAAAGTCTTGAGTTCCCTTCAAGTACCTTAGAACTATTTTTACAGTAGACCAATGTCCCTCACAATGCTTTTTCATAAACCTGGAGAGGATTCCAATAGCAAATGAAATGTCTGGTCTGGTAGTAGTTAAGTAGTTGAGACTTCCTACAAGCTGTCTATACTTTGTTTCATCCTCAAATTCCCTTCCTTCAATAGATGTGAGCTTTAAGTCTTGTTCCATTGGAGTAGTAAGAGGATTGCACTCTATCATGCCAAACCTGTTCAACAGATCTCCAATGTATTTCTTTTGAAAAAGAAATATGGAATTTGGATGTTGGGTTACTTCAATGCTAAGATAGTAATGAACATAGCCCAAGTTAGTCATTTCAAAACTTTTCCCCAATTCCTTCTTTATGGATGCAATGTAGCTTTCATTTTTCCCTATCATCAAAAGATCATCTACATATACCACAAGATATACAACTGTTTTGCCAACTTTCTTGACAAATAAAGTTGCATCATCAAGATCAAAATGTTTGAAATTGAGTTTCAGAAGATGCTCAGTTAGTTTTTCATACGAGGCTCGTGGTGCTTGTTTGATGCCACACAAGGACTTCACAAGTTTGCATACTTTATTTTCATGTCCATTCCCAGCAAATCCTTCAAGTTGGGACTTAAAAACATTCTCTTTTAGATCTCCATTCAAGAAAGCAATTTTTACATCCATTTGATGGAATTTCCAACCGTTCTGAGCTGCTAGTGAAAAGAGAGTCCGAATGGTAGCCCATTTTGCTGTGGGGGAAAAAGTCTCGTCATAATCGACCCCTTCCTTCTGTTCAAAACCTTTTGCCACAAGCCTAGCTTTGTGCTTGTCAAGTGAGCCATCAGCTTTATACTTGTTCTTGTAGACCCACTTGCAGCCAATTGGTTTGGTTCCTAATGTAGGATCAACCAGCTTCCAAGTGTCGTTCTTTATGAGGGCATCATACTCCTTTTGCATCACTTATTTCCATTCATCATGAGAAGCAGCTTCTTTGAAGGAAGTTGGTTCAAAATCTATAGACAAGTTCAATTCACAATCATAATAAAAATCCATATCAATAGGTGAATTAGAGTCGTCTACATCACCTCCATTTTTCTGGTTTGAATTTCTGGTTCCTGTCTTTCCAACTTCATCAGGATGAACACTTTCAAGTGTCTTTGTCACCCACTTTGGGGGACCTTTTTTAGATGGTCCAGGCTACTCCATTGATTGAGTTGGGACTGAATCAAGATTGAGTCTCCCAATTCTATCAATCACATCACTTAAAGCATCATCCGTTGTTGGAGTTTCATGCGGGGGAGAGTGTTCTTCAGAAGAAGATTCCACATCTTGATCTAGTATAGGAATCCCCCCTTCAAGATGTGGAATCTGATTATCAAATTCTTGAAGTGATTTTTCTTTTGCGAATCAATCCAAGTGATCAAGTTTCCACTCAACAACATTGTCAGTTTTGGATGATTCAAGGAAAATCACATCTCTAGATACAACAAATTTCTTATTTACTTCATCATAAAGGCGGTATGCTTTGGAGGTGTTTGAATATCCCAGGAAGATACACTTACAACTTCTAGCACCAAGTTTGTTTCTATGTACCTTTGGTATCAAGGCATAACAAGTGGAACCAAAGACCCTCAGATGCATTACCGAAGGAACATGTCCATACCACATTTCATATGGAGTCTTGTTTCTTATAGCATTAGATGGACATCTATTCTTTATATATGCAACACATAAAGAAGCATCAGCCCAAAGCATTATCTTTACATTCTTGAAAAAGAGCATGGATCGTACCATATTTAAGATTGTCCTATTCATTCTTTTAGCTACACCATTCTATTGGGGATTATAAGGCACAGTTGTTTGATGTTTGATCCCATGTTGGTGAAGATATTTTTAAAATTCATTTGATGTGTATTCTTTTCCATTATCATTGCGAATAGACCCAATATGAGATTGTGCATCATTTTCAATCCATTTATGAAAATTCTTGAATGTTTGAAAAGCATCAGATTTGTTCTTCAATAAATAAACCCAACACATTCTGGTGTAGTCATCAATAAATGTCATGATATATTTATTTCCATTTGCAGAAGGAACAGGCATTGGACCATATAAATCTGAATGAATGAGTTCAAGTTTTTTATGTTCTCTTGAATGTGAATCATGAAAGTACTATTTGCTATGCTTTCCTAGAATGCAAGCATGACATTGCTTAAGTTTCGTAGGAATTGTAGGCAAACCAGCAACACCATTTTTCTTCAACAAGTGGAGACTGTCATAGTTCAAATGTCCAAATATAGCATGCCATAATAAACTTGATGGAAGTGTACCTTCTTCATGATGAGAATTTTATGAAAAATTTTGTGCATGAGCAAAGGTTCCTTGCAGTTTGAGAAGCCTTTATTCTTATATTCCCCTCATGACAAGTGAGTGGTCAGATGCTTTTCTTACCTCAAGCTTGCCATCAAACATATGAATGGAGTGACCTTGCTGACGGATGTGGACCAAGGACAGCAAGTTTCTCTTGAGCTGTGGGAGATATAGAACATGATCCATAAGAAAGTTTGGAAGACCAGGGAGTTTAAGCCTGATTGTGCCAAGCCCTGATGGCTTGATTTTTGATTGATCTACAAAGTATATTACTCCATCAACATTGTCAGTGAAATCTTCAAAAAAATCTTTTCTATGAGTCATGTGGCAGGTTGCTCCTGAATCAAGTAACCAATCAGTTTTCCAAGAAGCCGGTGAAGCATTAAATAAACCTTCATTTACTCCAATGTTACATTGTGCCACAACATAGTGAGTGGATTCAGGTGCTTTACCTTTGTCTGTATCATCAGTTTTACCTTTTTGTTGGTTTCTTTTCTGCTCAATTTTGTCCCAAGGTATCCTGCAAGTAGAGGCATCATGTGATCCATTTCTTTTGCAGCGAATGTAGTGCAAATCTGTCTTTTCTCGTTGAGAATATCTGCCCCCCTGCCTCTGAAATATCTTCTCTTGGAAGAATTTTGGGCAAGATTCTTTTCTTTATGAGCAAGGCACACAACCTCTTCAGAAGAAGATATGATTGAATGCATTGAAAATCTGAGTACTGTAAAAATACTTCTGCTATAAAAAAATGTGCTTTTGTGGAGAAAACTTTTGCTGCTAAAAAAATTGATTCTGATATATGATATATGATATATGTAGAATAATTTATCTTCAAAGCTATCTCAATCCAAATTCACAAGAAATATCAAAGATATATGTGAAAAATTATTTTCATCTTCATGGCATTTTCGTAATTATTGTCTATGCTGTTAAAGGAATCTACAAAAAACTACTGAGCAATTCCACAAATGAATCAACTGTTATAGTAATGCACCAAATTATTCAATCTACAAAAGTCAATTGAAAGTCTTCTGCATAATCTTAACTTCTCTGAAATACCACATCGTTAACCAAGCCAACAACGTGAAGCAAATCAAATTCTGGTTCCAGAATCGAAGATGTAGAGAGAAATAACACAAGGAGGCAGGTTGTCTCCAGACTGTCACCACAACGCAATCTTTTGGAATGGAAGCAGGAAAGTACATTCAGTATACAGCAGAGCAGGTGGAAGCTCTGGAACGTCTTTACAATGACAGCCCAAAGCCCAGCGCTCTGCGTTGCCAGCAGCTCGTTAGAGAATCTCCAATCCTTTCACACGTCAAGCCAACAACGTCATATATCAAGCCGAGGTATGGAGACCGGGGCTCATTTCCCAACAGTTATTTTAACCAATAAAGTAAAAGAAAATCTCTCAATTTTGGCAATCTCGTTGATACCAAAAGGCCTGGAAAATGCTCCCAATGATGACTCCTTGCCGGATGCTGCAAAACTGAATGTTCTTTGTGAGATAGGGCCACCACCACCTCATGAAATGATCACACTATTCTAACGAGAGAGGGTCGGACCCTCTGCGGCTTCTTTACTCGATTCCTGCAAACGTTTCCGCTGCCACCACCGTGGAGTAGATGGGCTCTGATGGCCTTCTTCAAGCGCGGAGTTGTCCTTCACACATGAGTTATATTAAAAAACGTACAAGCATAGAACCCAATGCATTTTCTGCATACCAGTTATTGAAGTTTCAGTCTTCAACCATGGCTCGGCTAACAGTACTTCAACGATAATACGCACCCTTCTTTGCACACTAGCATAGTTCCAACAATACCACCCGTTCACTGCATCCGTTCAATGTATGCAATGAGAGCAGCGTATGGACTATGTCAGAGGAGTGTGGGAGGTTACAAAAATTGGAAGAAGAATGCAAGACAAACTGACAAATTTCTGAAGAAATAACAGAAGGGAGTTACAATGGCAAACTGCAATGCCAAAAATGGAGCTGGCTCTGATACCATGTCAGGCCAAGAAGTAACTCCACAAAGCAGAAAGTGATTCATGTATTATTCCATCAGGTAGGTCTTTGTTATATACAATAGGGAGTGACTGTTCAATTCATCTCCTGATGACTATTCACATTTCTAATTTAATTATTTACATAAATTCACCCAATCATGAGGATTAGGTGTCAACAAACTTGATATCAAGCCTCGCTCAACATTCTTCATTGATGGAACTGTGCAATCTCATGTGGGAGTGAGCATTGTTTGAACTGACTATTCGCCTTGTTGTGGGGAAAAATGCCTATTTAGGATGATCCTATCCACCTAAGGTGTGACAGCACCTTAGCAACAAACGAATACAGCTATCATGATTTCTTCATTTATGAAATATGAAAGAGAGGATATCAGCAGACTTACCGTTGTCTTCTGGTTGTCCCTCGAACTAGATCCTCTTCTCTTTGTATGTCCACAGCTACTTGCCTCCTCGCTTGATCAAGAGAACAGCTACTTGAATCCCACGAGATCACAAGAGAACAGCTACCTGTGACAAGAGAACAACTACATACAACAAGAGAAGAACACAATACAAAGGCAAATACACATATTCATAAATGATTCAGGATTAGAAGTAAATCAAATATACCAATGCAATCATACAAAATATACCAGCATATAGGAAAGAATCAAGATAGCTTTATTGAAAGTAACAGGGTTCAGGAAGAGATACAACCCATAGGGCTCCAACCCAGCATCTCCTTCCCAGCAGAATGGAATTCCCTCTTCAGCTCCCTTCAAAGCATAACATACCCAATGTTCCAGCCACAAACCAACAACAATTCTTTGCAAATACCAAATTCCAACCTCCCTGATCTCATGTAGAAGAGATCTATATATAGGGTTATTGGAGAGAGGATGAGTCAGCTTGAGACTGGTCTGAGGCTGACTAGTGTCCTCTCCCACTTCAGTTCTTGAGTCCACTTGGAGGTTCTTGCTTCCACTTGGAGATTTGGAACCTCTTACTCATCACTAGTCGAATTCCCTGATCCAAGTGTCATTTTGGAAGCTTCCTGGGCATTGACACCTTGAGGAATGACTCTGCCACTTGTCCAAACTCGCTCAGCGCAGGTATCCTTCTTTGCAGTTGACATTCAATGCAGGTAGACAGTGGAGCAGTTGACATTCAACGCAGGTAGACAGTGGAGTAGTTGACATTCAGTGCAGATGCTCAGTGGAGCAATTGACATGATCCAGAATTGCCTTGTTTTTGAGTGTTTTCAGGTGGAGAACTTTTGTTAAGTGCTGTGGTTTGCTGGCCTTGTTCCTCTAGGGGTAGGAACAACATGTTTAGGGACTTTGGATCCCTTGATTATTGACATTTCATGCTCAGTGATGCAAGGCACAAAAATGTCTATAATAGTTGCCCCCTAAAGTATGAGGTCGTTTATCAGGTGAAATGCTTTATCCAGGAGGGTCCGAAGTTCATCCATCTGCTGGGAGGAGACCTGTAATAAAATACAATACAATACATTATGATTGATACTGCTTTCATGATCTAGCTGAGGCGGGCATTCCCATGCTCAGCTTTATAAATTCATTTTGGTACATAGAACAGACGATCGACTGATGGTAGACTGATAATTTTAGTGAAATTATCATCCTTTGAGTAGGATGATCATCTGCTGCAATGATGTACATGTCAAATGTCTTTATCTTTCCTGAATATATATCGCAGCCCAGATGGATGAAACTAGATCCGGGGTCTTCAAACTCGTTCGAGCTTCACTCTAAGTACAAGTCGATCCATGTGAGAATTGCGCTGAAGTCGAACATGGAAAGACATCGCTTGATTACCAGTCAATGATGTAAACCGTTAACAAGCGCGAGAGGAATCACCGATAATGATAATGACCCTCAAGGTACTGCAGTACAATTCACGTGGTGTGAATAAAGGACTTGGCGTCGAACACCATGCAAAATATTCTGGTTGAAGGTCATTGATGTATACCTGTCGCCGGAAGTGAGAAAATTGCCATTGAGGCATGCAAGCTTCAAAGTACTGAAGGGGGTGTTCCTAGATCAACTCCTTGGATAATGAGCTGATGTCGACAAGGAGCGATCCGTCAAAGGAGGGCCTTAATGAATCCCACATCAGTGACACGAAACGGAGCTAATGATTTTAATGGAGGTGAAAACAATCTGTGACATATGATTCAGGGTGGTGGTCATGAATGGATGAAGGATAACGTATGGCAGTAGATGGGACCCGGTTGACAATTTCTGAATGACTTCTCTTGAACATATGGCGACACTGATGCGATGGATCGGTAGCATTGCCCCAAATATGGATGGTATGTAAGACCATGGTGATGTGACCGGTGAATGAAACAACCCAACCCGAATTGTGATACGGAGGAAAAGTGTCATGTTCAAGAGCGACCTGCTACCATCAAAGTTTTCTTGATCTTTCCCAATTTTTCCCCAGTCATTGCTGACCAGTACCTCTTTATTTTTGTCAAGCTTGAGGAGGATAACATATGCTTGTTCTATAACCTACCCTTCGGGCAAGCCCATCGCTATGTATTAACGAGCTTAGCGATAGTGAAACTCATTCTCGTCTAAAGGCAAGTTTGTCACTATTTAATAATTTTAACGAGTCTAACGACAAGGATAACTCGGTCCTTTTCATTTTTAGAGAGTCTGAAAAGGTACATAAAGTTAACTCCAAAATTCCTTTTTCGTCATCTAATCCCTTAAGTCCGAAAAAGTATAAAACAATACAGAAGGGATGAGTTTTCGATAACTTTAACGAGCCGAATAAAACAAGTGCTCGACCTTTTTGTGCAATAATCCCTCAGGCCCAAAAAGATTAAAATCTAGAGGAGGGATAGCTCTTCCAGTCCTTTAACGAGCTGGAAGGCCAAAACTCGGCAATCTTTTCATATTTTACGAGTCAGTTGAAAAGAGCTTAAAGAAGACTCGTCTTTTGAGGAACGAGTGATAAACAGGGATAGCAACTGATTCCAGGTACAGGTTGGAATTTTCCAATCACGGCAGTGTCACAAGGATGGCTAGGTGAAATCACTCTTCGCAGCTGTTCCTCAAAATGGGTAAACAATCATATGGAGGTGAACGATCGGCCAAATGAAAGTGGAGGTGGCAGGTGCAAACACGACCAAGGCTTTTATGGCTGATAAATTTACGATCACAGCGGTTATTTACCAGGATAGGTTCATTTTTTAGATAAAAATGAGCTTAAACTCTGGGGGGAACATTGCTCACTGCTTATATTTATTTTTTAACGAGCATGAAGACCGCGTTAAAACTGCTCGGATCTTGCGTTTATTTTTTAACGAGCATGAACTTTATGCTAAAACTACTCGATTACCCAGTCTTTTGATAAGAGTGTCTCATGAAAGATCCCATTTTTTATAGAGCTTGCGCCTTACCAAAGCTATGCTCACTCTCCTTTCTTTATGCAAGTTCGGAAACGGCTAATCCTACGAGTTTAAAGGGTTAGACCTACAGGTTTAAAGGGAGGACCTAAAAATTTAAAAAAATAAATAGTCGCCCCTTGCTTGCACTCCAAAAGGTTTGCATGCCCCCAGGTATAAGGTATGATTTCAAAGTTACCTCTACTTCAATTCCATCGAAACTTTCGTTTCACCGGGAGAGGCCTACCTCTTTCAGGTTACCCAAAGACTGTCTCGTTAATCTTTCAAACAAAACACTTCCTCGGCAATGTCTACCGAAATAAACAAAGGTGAGTGACGACCCCGCCCTCTCACATAACTTTGACAAGAGAATCTTATTCCAGAACAACCCCTCTTCCAACCACGGACGGGGTACAGACTAGTCATATTCTCTCGCGGAAACCTACCTTATACCCAAAGTTTCCCTGCCGAAGCAGGCCAGGATGCATGCCCCCTGGGTTCCAGTCATATCCTCCCGGATTACTCGCGCTCATCAGGAGGATGGACTGTGGGTTGAGACACTTCTTGCATGAATAGACCATTTAGGGACGGCACATGACTATTTGCGATGTGTGATCTGGGAAACGAAAGTTGGTCCACGAGCTTGACCATTCTTCCTTCATGCGGAAAACACATTACTCTAAAGAGTGAGGAGACTACAGCTCCCATGCAATATATATAGTCTCGTCCAAGGAGTAGGTTATAATCCAAGGGTCCTTGAACGACCATCACGTTCATTTGAACGGTCTTCCCTTTCAATGTTATAGGCACATTAGGGAGGATCCCTAAAGGTTGATTGGTTCCTTTATCAAAACCTGATAGATTTCTCATCTCAGGTAAAAGCGTCGGCGGACCAAGCGCTCTCCAAGAAATAGAGGAAAGGATACTCACAGATGCCCCCTCATCAATGATAGTGCCAGCCATTACCATTCTGTATATTTGACAAATAATTCTGAATGGCACACTGGCTGGCAACCGGGGTCTGCCTAGTTGGTTCCAATCAAAGGACACAACCAGGTTGCTTGGTGGTGGGACCGAATATACGGCCGGATAGCGCTCTGATGAACTTCCTTCCTGCGAAAAAGGAATGGTGGCATTGCCCCCTTGATCATCAAACTCAGTGCTGATGAAGAGAACCTGGACGGTGTCGTCTGTATTCTCCTCTGTGATGGTGTCATTCGAAGATGGAGCCTCTGAAGGCAAAACCTGGTCAAATACCGTATCAACCTTTTGACTTTCGTCAGGCATGGATCCAGACGGTTCTTCTTCAATGGCAGGTGCTTTGGCTGACCATCTAATTGGCTCAGCCAGATTCTCAACTAGTGAGGGACTTGGCAGGAGTCTTTGATACCCAGGAGGAAGATCCGCTCGTAAAATCGGACGATCTTCCAAAACTCTTTTTGCCTCGTCTAATAATGGACAACGGTGGATGGCGTGATCGCCTTCACACAGTCTGCAGGGAAATTTAACTTTCCCATTCTGTCCTGGAGCTTCACTCCCACTAGTTGACGGTGAGCAGTCGATATGGCTATCAGAGGTCGATGCTCCCGAATTGTGCAAACGGGGGGACCAGTCTCTTAGTATCCGTGGGATACAGGGACAATCTCTATGGAAGTGGTCTCCCTTGCATATGATGCATGGCGATTTAGGCCTTACAAGTGCGGTGTGTGGATTTTTGTTAGATGACATCTGTTTGCCCCCAGTCGCCTTAGGCTCCTTCTTCTTCTTTTCTTTCTTCTTCTTCTCCTTCTTCTCCTTAGGAACCCGATTTTTTGATCGACCAGTTCCATCAAGTGAAGAGGAAGGAGGGGAGGAAGATGAAGTGGAAGGCTGGGAGGCAACTCTTGTTTGATCTAACTGTTGACTCGACTGTTCAGGAGTGGTGGTATTCTGAACGACATTGGTCGAAAAGAGCCAAACTGGTAGGCCAATTGTCAGTCCTGGAAGCGACAATGTGGCCATGTGGGGCGCACCAACATCTCCCCAAGAGGAGAAGGGACTAGGATTTCCACCCAAGGGAACTCCTTGGTTGGTGTGCTCCATCTTTTCAACCTAAAGATCAACGCAGGATTAAAGGGTGATTGTTCCGTTTAAAATAAATTGTTAACGACTCTTTTAGACACAACTTGATTTTTCAGTTTTAAAGAGTCGAGAAAAAGCTAAAGATGACTCTAGTCTCCTTCGATGTTTTAACGAGCCCGAAGTGACAAATGCTCGGATGGACTTTTTCTGTTATAGAGTCTGAAAAAGGCCAAAAGAAACTTCTCTGGAGATCTAGGCAGAGGGTGTGCCAAACTTTTCGCAAAACCATAGAATACTTTTTACGGTACGGGTGGTCGATCTTCGTAAATGCTGTTTTCAATGCATTGCGATCAGTAGGGCAGCCGACACGGCTTCCTAAGGATAAAAGATATATGCGTATAGGGGTCTCCCAATATATACGCGACGGTACATGGGAGCACAATCCGTATTAGCGCCACCGACTCTCAGGAGGAATCACCCACCTTCTTCGAGATCGACAGTCACTATGTTTAACGACGCCGGAACACGTCTCTAGCCTAGACCTCTATGTTGTGCGTTATGTTACAAAGCGTTGTTAGGTTCATTCAGTTTATTTTAGGTTGATCTTTTTAAAGTTTGCCTTTCAAGGTTCACCACGAGATGTATGATACAACTTCCTAAATGCAGTCTAAGATGATAAGCAAGCTTTACAATCTTTCAACTTTGAAAATCCTAGCTACTAAGGGAAAAGAGAGCGACTATCTTTTCTCAAAGAGCAATCAACACACTCTAATGCACTTTCCCTAAATCCAACATGCAAACTTATCAAATGCAAAATGCACAATTCAGGTGTTTGTTTTCACTTTCTTAGTATAAATGCCTACAAAGAAAGCTCTTTGCACAACTTTGAATTTGCTTTTACAATGATCAAAATAAACAAGCTCACTTTCTTCGAAATCAACAAGGGTAGAAGAGATTACAATCACTTTGTGATTTTCGAAATAAAGACTCGTTTGGATACTTTGAAAAGAACAAATTCAAACCAATAAGCAAAAGTAAAACTATAATCAATCTGAACAAACAGCCAATGAACTCTCTTCTAAGATCACTTTCAATCAGATCCGAATCAAAGGCTACAGAAAGACTACTTTACTCATGCAAAGGAAGACTGTAAATGACGCCACAAACACATAAAAACATTCACAATCTTTTTGTACAAAAATTGGGGCGGAATTCAGGCAAAGAAAAGGGTTATCAAACCAGCACCTATACTTGGTTAAAGGCTGCAAAAACAGAGATCAAAACAGGGCAAAAAGGACAAAGAACCCCAGCTGCACAAGGCCACACTGGTTCAGCGCAGGTCCAACACTGTCAGTTTGACATTCAACGCAGGTAGCCCCTTCGGGACCTGCGTTGAAATGCAGACTACCTTCAGAGTGCCTGCGCTGAAGAGAGAAACTCTTGTTTCCCTTGGTTTCTGGGTCACAAAATGCTCAAAAATCAATTGTTTCAGGCCAAATCAGAAACACAAGCAAGGTATAAACAGAGGTATGCTTTGATAGGGTACTAAAGACTATCACAAGGATCAATCAAATCATTTGTGGATCTAGTTTAAATCATAGACAAGTCCAACATACTGGATCAAAGCAGCAACTTTTACTTTGCATCCGGGAAAGATGCAGTTCAAGAGTTGCTGTCAAGTCTATGAAGTAAACAAATGACGGAAACACAAATGAAATGAATAAACAAATTTCTCCCCAGCGGAGTCGCCAATTTGTTGTGGGGAAAAATGCCTATTTAGGACGATCCTATCCACCTAAGGTGTGACAGCGCCTTAGCAACAAACGAATATAGCTATCATGATTTCTTCCTTTATGAAATATGAAAGAGAGGATATCGGCAGACTTACCGTTGTCTTCTGGTTGTCCCTCGAACTAGATCCTCTTCTCTTTGTATGTCCACAGCTACTTGCCTCCTCGCTTGATCAAGAGAACAGCTACTTGAATCCCACGAGATCACAAGAGAAGAGCTACCTGTGACAAGAGAACAACTACTTGCAACAAGAGAAGAACACAATACAAAGGCAAATACACATATTCATAAATGATTCAGGATTAGAAGTAAATCAAATATACCAATGCAATCATACAAAATACACCAGCATATAGGAAAGAATCAAGATAGCTTTATTGAAAGTAACAGGGTTCAGGAAGAGATACAACCCATAGGGCTCCAACCCAGCATCTCCTTCCTAGCAGAATGGAATTCCCTCTTCAGCTCCCTTCAAAGCATAACATACCCAATGTTCCAGCCACAAACCAACAGCAATTCTTTGCAAATACCAAATTCCAACCTCCCTGATCTCATGTAGAAGAGATCTATATATAGGGTTATTGGAGAGAGAATGAGTCAGCTTGAGACTGGTCTGAGGCTGACTAGTGTCCTCTCCCACTTCATTTCTTGAGTCCACTTCGACGTTCTTGCTTCCACTTGGAGATTTGGAACCTCTTACTCATCACTAGTCGAATTCCCTAATCCAAGTGTCATTTTGGAAGCTTCCTGGGCATTGACACCTTGAGGAATGACTCTGCCACTTGTCCAAACTCGCTCAGCGCAGGTAGCCTTCTTTGCAGTTGACATTCAACCCAGGTAGATAGTGGAGCAGTTGACATTCAGCGCAGATGCTCAGTGGAGCAGTTGACATGATCCAGAATTGCCTTGTTTTTGAGTGTTTTCAGGTGGAGAACTTTTGTTAAGTGTTGTGGTTTGCTGGCCTTGTTCCTCTAGGGGTAGGAACAACATGTTTAGGTACTTTGGATACCTTGATTATTGACATTTCATGCTCAGTGATGCAAGGCACAAAAATGTCTATAACACGCCTCCCTCTCATTCAACAACTCGACCATTTCCCAGTGATGTTGAGGATGATGCTTGTATACCTATTCATCCTTTACACTCTCCCAACAGCACTCCACTCAATTTATGTGTACATTTGGTTGTGAGTCCTTTGAGTTTTCATATGCATTATTTTCTATGACCTCCATCTTCGCACCTGGGTGTTCCTCTGGATGATGTTGTCTTGTGTTCGTTCATTCTGGACTCTTTACTTGTTGTAAATGAGGAACAACCCACTAACGGAGTTGGTGTTGCACAACCAACATGCATTGTCATTCATGAACAATATGAGTTGGAAATTGAGCATAAACATGTGGCAAAGGATGAATCCCTTCTGTTCGAGCCCCCTTTGTTCTTTCCTACATCGTTGGTGAACTTGCAATCCATGATTTTTCATGTGTGTCTTCATCCATGGATGCACCCATTGTTGATATTTACCAGGACACACCGTATGTTAGCCCATCCTCCAACAATGGAGAGGACTAATCAGTCACTGAAAATCTAGTTGATCTTTCATCTGCTCTTTTTGGAAATGTAGAGGGTGAACATCCTTCCTTCTCATCTACCACTCTGTGTGATTTATCAACTCATGAGGATGCCAACCAACATCCTAAATTGCCTGATCTTAGTTGTCATGATCTCTTCACCTCATCATCCGATCACAGTGTTGATTCACTCATTGTTAGTCCATCTAATCCATTGGTCTACAAAGATCCATCTGTCAACGATGTTGAAAACCCACAGACCGTTGAGGCACTTCAGCTCGAACTAATGTTTATGTCAGGCCCTCGTGGTTCTGAGGTTGGTTTCGCTTCTGATTAGGAAATTGTTCAAGCACTCAAGGCTCCTCATCACTCATCTATATGCACTCAAGATCAATCTAACACGAATATTTTACTTCCTCCACTTGAACTACATGATCCCATTGTTCATGCATTGGAGGAGTCTTACATTGCAACAACTCGTGTGAGATAGAAGTTATCTTTGTTTCTTTCGTTTGCTTGCATGTCACAGTCTTATGCTTCAAAACTTCACGTAGTGTGACACAACACCATGATAAGTCCACGGACTACCCGTCATGCACATGTACTCACTTATCTCCCATGGGCACCTTGAAACATGAAGTGTGGTTGTCTTCATTGTTATATCTTTCTTGCTTGTTGGTTCACAAAACTGGGTTGCTCGTGGACCGAGCCTTCACCAACATGGGTCTACCAATGCGTTGGTGGTTGTATTGGAAGTATCACTTCATGTGGTCAGGCCCATGTGTCATTAGTGTAGGAGTAGGAGTAGTATTCTCTTTCAGTTTTTTGCTTGCATGCTTGTTTTCTTGCATGCTTGTTTTCTTACATGCTTTTTTACTTGTGTGTTTTCTTGCTTGTTTATTTACTTGCTATGCTTTCATTTTCACTTCTTCTCTTTCTTTGCTTTGTTGATTATTAGTTCGATTGTTTGTTTCGTTCATAGGATAGTTTTCCATGAAACCATGTATGACTCTTGAAGCGAGCTAGGTAAAGTACAAGAGGGCTTGTACAAATATCACTACTTGGTTATCTATCATCTTGCCTCTATATGATGAGCTTGTTACTTTTAGTCCATGATACTTCAAAGGAAAATATGTACTGTTCGAAGTGAACCTTGGTGAAAACACAACGCTTGCGCGCTAACAAGTGTCACCTTCTCTAGTCGATTGCTTTTGGGTTAACCCTTGTTAGCTCAGTCAAGTAGAGTAAGGTGAGGGGGAAAACCTTAACAAGCATTTCAGAGATACAATAAACTGCTTCTCTACTGGAACAACCTCTTCTGCTCTTAATAAGTCAAGATCCCTCTTTCGCCTCTGAAATGAATAAGTGCTATGCACAGTGAAAGATGAAAAAAATGAAAAGTAAAAAAAAATCAAAATGAAAAATGAATAAGGTGAAAGAAGGGAAAGGCTTCCTTCTTAGGGAGTTGATGCACATAACTCCGCAGGGGTACTAACTAGGCTCACTAGTGGCAAAGCCATGCTTGTGTTCCTATGTGACTCCACCGGGGTACTGTCCAGGCCTGTTGGTAGTGGAGCAACACTAGAGAGGAAACTAAGACTCTGATCACTATACTGCTTGTGCACCTATATATCCCTCAACCCCAATCAAAACAACTGTGTTTCCTTGGCTTGGAATGTGTGTCAATCAACAAGGATTTGGGCAGATGCTACACCTTACATCAAGCTAGTGTGAAGATAATATGATCTGAGAGTTGAACAATACTTTCGGAGGTGTTAGACTCGCTTTTCATGGACAAGGTCTATTCAAAGAGCTAAAGTTCTACCAGTGTGTCGCCAAGTGTTGTAGCGGCTACAACCACCCTCCAAAATTTTTCCTTGGCCTATTTTGGAGCCTCCCTACCAACCTTGCCCAGCACTTTGTCTTGCTTCATCAAGTACCCAAGCTTCACGAGTTTTCCTCGCACAAAGGCAACCTATCGCTCACAGTTGATCCATTCCCCTCACAGGCTGCTCACTGGGACTTGGCCCAGCTACAGGCTGAGCAACTTCCCCTTGAAAATTGTGCATTCCTAGAGGGAAACCAGCCTTCCCTCCAGGAATTGTGCAATCCTCTATGACAGCCTACTAGGCTCCAGGATTGCACAATCCTACTAGCCAGCCCTGCCAGCAGGATTTGTACAAATTTTCCCAGCAGTAGGCTATTCAGCCTAGGATTTACCCAAACCTAGGAAGCAGTCAGTCGCTCTGCCCGAAAATTGCACAAACCTCCTAGGCAGTTAACCCATCTCCCAGTGAAAAATGTGCATTTTTCTCTAGCAGTCGAGCAATCTCTTACATGTGCAGCTGAGTTGACCAATTCCCCCTAGGACTGAGGAAAAAGGACTTGCATGCATGGGCTTCTCCTCCCAATTCAACATGCAAAGGAATCCCTTGTTTCAGGGATCAATGTTTAGTAGTTGGAGGTTACATGCAAGGAGAAATTCAAAAACCTCCCACCAAGTGTCGCTTCCCTTAGATTTGTGGCATGCGTGTCACAACCTTGATGTTATCAAAACTCATCAACTGGACACTACATAGCTCATTCCTCACATCAACCTTGCATCTCTTACATCCCACATCACATCTAGGAGGAGTCGGCACATTCAACTCAGTTGTTTTGGGGTAATCTTGCTTCTCATGCCTTGTGCTGCATTTCTATTTCTTTTTGTGTTTTCACTTGTGGGAGTACTATCTACTTGATTTATTTGAATGCTTGCTGTCATTTACACGTATATAGCTTGTCCTAGGTCTGTTTCATTTTTCATTGCTATCTCATTATTTTCACATGCATGAAACTGTTTTGCACGAACGCTCACCCAACCGGTGAACTGCCTCACCCACATGCATGTTGATCTATTTCCTGAATCTTTCATTCATGTTTTTCATGCACAATTAATCACTTCATCTATCACTTAGCATTGCCATGCATTCATTGAATTACTTGCTTTTAGTTTCTTGTCAGCGAGTCGGGCCAACCTTGGCCCAGGCTTTGCCTTCATCAAGGCTACATTGCGTAATCTGGGAAAGGAAGGCTCACCTTCCCCTCTAGATTTGTGCATTCCTACCTAGCACTAGCCTCCAGGACTGTTTTGCACATTTCTGGAGGACAATGGCTGCTTGGTCCAAGAAATTGTGCAAATTTGTCCCTCGACCAGTATTCCTTCCTAGTTGATATTGTGAATTGCACAATCCCAACAGTCAGCAACCAAACTGGACTGTGCATTGTGCAGTTCCAGCAATAATTCAATATCCCGGTAGCCTGGAATATGCCTTGTGCAATCTTGGTAGTTGGTCTCTTGACATCTCGGATGAAATTGTTCAACCTTCATGATCATTCACCCAAGTATGTTACAAATCGGTTCTCATGTTCATTTTGGTTTTCAACTAACAGATTGCTTACCATGAGTGTTTCATATCTCCAGGTATCACAGGTGTCCATCTGCCTCTCAGCAGTACAGGTACAATGATTTCTAGGAGAGAAGAGACGAAGACACCATTCAGAGCATGCTTGGAGATGCAGTCGATCAAGTGTCTATGAGCTTGCCTACTCATGAAGATATCAAGTTTTTCGTAGACAAACATCAAGCAGCAACATCATAGCAAGCAGCTGAAGGCAGCATACTGAATGCAACGAATACATCGAATGCAAGAGAAAGGTTGTTGACAACACAGAGGCTAAACAAAGTTTCAAGATCAAGAAGATCCATTGATAATGAAAGCAACTTTTGAGACTTAGGCTATGAGGTGATGGCATGAAATGAAGGTCGTACAAAGATAGAGAATGGAATGAAGAATGAGTTGCATGCGCCAAAGTAGCAACTCAAGGAATAACATGAAGCTACATAGGCAAACAAATGAGTTGTAGTAGGATCAGGAACAAGAGTGGGCAGAACATGCACTCATGGGTGAAACTGCGCCCGTAGAAGTTAAAGATCCATCCTAGTAGTTGACACGGAGCAGGCATGGTGAGCAGTGTTATTGATCACATGTAAGGGATTCAGTAACATGCATGTTGTTGAGTGCATGCATGCAATCCAACCCATTCAACACACTCACTAAGGCGAAGATAAGAAGCAAGTCCAACTGGGGCTGAACATGTACTTCGGCAAATTGATGCGCATGACCACTAACACACACTTGAAGATCATCATGGACACTATGCATCAGTGTGCTGTCGATTCAACCATACCTAAGAAGAACATGCACATGTTAGCAGATGAGTTGGATGAAGGGGCTGAACCAATGCACTGATTGCAATGGAGGCATGAGTTCACTTCAGTAAGATGTCACCATGTTTTGCATGCACACCATCACGGATGACCAAGCTTGGCATCATCTCACCAGCTTCACCATCACAAGGATGTCAAAGAATTGGTCTCATCACAACTAATCGAGTGTCAGTGATGTCTTGCAAGGCTTTCTCAAGCCATGTTGTCTCACATGAGTACATGTGCATTGTAATGTTGAGTCATGTCAAGTGTAATTCAAGTGTCAATAGTTGGATGTAACCGTCATAGAGTAGGTGAAGAGTCATGAGGGTAGTTGAACAGTCACAAAGGGGAATGTCAACGGTCACCCCTATACTACTAGTATAACCCATTACTGTTATTAGTACAACCCCCTTATTATCTTGTTGTACCCATGTAGTACCCATATTGTTACTATTATGCCCCATAGAAGCCAACTATTGTTATTATTGTGCCCTTACATTATTATTGTTATGTCGGCTCTGATTATATTATGACCCCTTAGACTCCTATATATATAAAGGAGGTCTTTTCATTTGTATCATCCAAGAATTGCTCGTTTGTGTAATGTAAAGGAGGTTGCCCCCTCAAAGAGGCTGATTTCTAAGGTGTTGATCTTTATTTTCTATCTTTTTGTGAGTTGGTTTCATAACATTTGGTGTCAGAGCTTTGGATTCTAGGGTTTCGCTGCTCCAAATAGGTGATCGTGGAATTTTCACTATAACACTTTTTCTGTGACATTTTAGAAGCGAAAAAAAACCCATTTTGAGACAAAATCGGGCTGAACCTCGGGTCCAAATTTCAGAGCTTGTCTCACTATATTTTCGGAGATATGATCTAAGGAAGTTAGGGTTTTTGCAAGCTCCAGAATTTAAGCTAAAACAAGTCATTGTGAGATTTTCACTATAACTCTTTCGCTACGAAGTTTCAGAAGCTAAAACAAAAACCCATTTGAGAAGAAATCATTCTGAACCTCGGCTCTAAATTTCAGATCTTTTCTAGCTATATTTTCGAACATACGATCTGATGAAGGTAGGGTTTTTGCAGACTCCTGAATTACATCTTAAATAGGTGACCTTGGGAAAATCATCATAACGTTGTCTATAAGCATCAGATTGAAATTTCGTAAGATGTTATAGAAAGAGGACGGACTGTAGTTTTTTGTTTGTATTTTTTAGATCCGAAGGTCAAAAAAGTGACACGTGGCACATCATACAAGTTCACTATTCTGAAAAGGTGTATAATCCGGTCATCTTGGGAGATTGTGCATAACTCTTTCTTGGATAATCCAATTTCGATCAGACTAGTGCCATTGGAAAGAGGACACAGAGGACTACTTAAAGTTTTGATTTCATAACTAGAACATCTGAAATTACAGAGTTATAGTCATTTCAAGATCGAGCTCCTAAAATCAAGAAAAAGCAAGATGAGGAAGTTTGATGGAAAGGATTCGGTAAATTGGATAACACAGATGGAGAAATATTTTGATCTACATGATGTACCATTGTTACAAAATTTATGTATTGCATCTAATTATTTAGAACCGAATCATTTTTTATGGTGTAAAGGGCTTTGTTCTCATAAACCACTTGTCACGTGGTCAATTTTCATAGAGGAAACAATAGCACACTATGAGGATACAAAGAGAACACCTTCTTTAGCCAATTGATAAATCTCAAACAAAAGTGTTCAATGGCAGAGCACATTGAGGACTTTCAAAAATTGAATATAAGGGAAAATGATATTCCAAAGAAGCAGAGGATTGATGCCTCCATAGGGACTTTAAAGGATAGCATTCAACATGAGGTTCATCTTTGGGAACTTGATCCATTGGAGAAGGCATTCAGGTTGGAAAGAAAAGTGGAAAGAAAAATGATGGAAACAAGGAATTCTACCCCTCACAACTATAAACATGGAATTGCTATTTCTCCTAGCCTTCCACAACCTACAAGGGTGATGCCACAACAATTGGAAGAAAAAACAGAAAAAGGGCTTTGTTACAATTGTGATAGAAAATGCACTAAAGGTCATAAGTGTGCTGAGAAGAAATTCTTTTACATAGATTATGAAGAGGAGGAAGAAAAGGATCAAGAAATATCAAAATAAGAGGATATACACTAGGAACTAACCCCAGAGAAAGAAGAAATGAATCCGACCATATATTGTAAAGCATTGGCAAGAATTACCACTCCTCAAACTCTCAAGATAGAAGGACATATCAAGAAGGAAAAGGTTCAAGAAGTGAAAGATCACATCAAGAAAGACGAAATGAATCTAACCATATCTTGTAATGCATTGGACGGAATTACCACTCCTCAAACTATCAAGATAGAAGGACATATCAAGAAGAAAAATGTTCAAGAAGTGAAAGATCACATCGAGCATCAAGAAATGAATTCGACCATATCTTGTAAAGCATTGGAGGAAATTACCAGTCCTCAAACTCTAAAGATAGAAGCACATATCAAGAAGAAAAGGGTTCAAGAAGTGAAAGATAACATTGAGCATCAACAACAAGTTCTCCAACTTTTAAAAGATAACGCCACTTTGGTGCAGAATCGAATGAAACAATAGGTAGATCAACATCGTAGTGAAAAATGTTTTGTTGCAGGTGATTGGGTATTTTTACGGCTACATCTCAAGCAAGCTATTTATGAGAAGGAAATGTTGGCAATACTACATGCGCTTAAGAAATGGCAACCTTACCAAATGGGAAGAAAACTCAAGGTAAAAATGGATCATGATAGTCTTAAATACTTTTTAGAACAAATATTATCTTTAGAAGAATAGAAAAAATGGGTCAGAAATATGTTAGGTTATGAATTTGACATCATCTATAGAAAATGGAAGCAAAATTTTGTTGTAGATGCACTCTCAAGAAAGGATGAGGATGTGGAAGCATTGTTTTGTGCTAGTTCACTTATCCAACAAGATTGGATAAATGAAGCAAAGGATGAATGGAAGAAGGATGAAGAAGTGTGGCCGCTCATTCAAAAGTTGCAGAAGATCCCAATTCAAATAATATTGCGAGAACTTGTAGAGGAAGGAAAAATCATATTGGAACCTGGAGCAGTCATAGAAACAAGAACCCGACAACTACGAAATCGATCAATTTCAAAGTATCTCATCAAGTGGAAGAACTTACCTCTGAAGATTCCACATGGCAGGACAAGAATTTTATACGGAAGCATCAAGAACTACTCAAGCATTGAGGACAACACTTTTTGAAGGAGAGGGGCATGTTAGGCCCCTATACTACTAGTGTAACCCATTATTGTTATTAGTACAACCCTCTTATTATATTGTTGTACCCATGTAGTGCCCATATTATTACTATTGTGCCCCATAGAAGCCCACTATTGTTATTATTATGCCCTTACATTATTATTGTTATGGCGGCTCTGATTATATTATGACCCCTTAGACTCCTATATATAGAAAGGAGGTCTTTTCATTTGTATCATCCAAGAATTGCTCATTTGTGTAATGTAAAGGAGGTTGCCCCCTCGAAGAGGCTGATTTCTAAGGTGTTGATCTTTCTTTTCTATCTTTTTGTGAGTTGGTTTCATAACACACTCACCAAGGCGAAGACCAGAAGCAAGTCCAAATAGGGCTGAACATGTACTTCGGCAAGTTGATGCGCATGACCACTAGCACACACTTGAAGATAATCATGGACACTATGCATCAGTGTGTTGTCAGTTCAACCATACCCAAGAAGACCATGCGCATGTTAGAAGACGAGTTGGATGAAGGGGTCGAACCAATGCACTGATTGCAATGGAGGCATGAGTTTGCTTCAACAATATGTCACCATGTTTTGCATGCACACCAACAAAGATGACCAAGCTTGGCATCATCTCACTAGCTTCACCATCACAAGCATGTCAAAGAATTGGTCTCATCACAGCAGATCGAGTGCCAGTGATGTCTTGCAAGGCTTGCTCAAGCCATGTTGTCTCACATGAGTACATGTGCATTGTAATGTTGAGTCATGTCAAGTGTAAGTTAAGTGTCAATAATTGGATGTACTAGTCATAGAGTAGGTGAAGAGTCACGAGGGTAGTTGAACTGTCACAAAGGTCAATTTCAAGGGTCACCCCACTCTTTGCTATAAATAGTCCCTTATAACTCATTCTATGGGATTTTGGTCAGCCAAGCTTCTACTAATACTATCTTGAAGAAGGCTTGCATAGTATTGTAACACACCTTGGCTTCTCCACTACACGGAGCTAGTACATCTCTTTGGAGGAGCAGGCGGATGTGGTTGTAATGTTCCACTTTTGGGGCTAGCAGGCTTACATGGATGTATTGTATGATTGTGACTTACACTTCTTTATATAATAAGATCCAACACATTTTCATACATATGTTGTTATTGTAGTTGGACTGCTCCGGTTGCCTTAATGATATATGTTGTTTAACTTATGTACTTGCATATGAACTGATATGTATGCAATTATATAAATCTTGTTGTTAATGTGTTGCATATGTTGTTAATGTTGTCACCGTGTATGTCGACTGCTCTGCTAGACATGAGACAGACCTTTCACATGAACCTTGCTATAACAACTGTCACACTCGTCTCAGACTGGTCCGTGAGTGTTGTTCATGTTATCTTACCTTGTATGATGTGACTATCGTATCCGAGTGGACTCCTTCACTGGAATATGTGCATGTCCTTTATGTGGTGTGTTCCTAGATGAGTTGGGACTGATCCCTTTCAAACTAGAACTCACCTTCACCTTCCTCTCCCTTCGAAGTGTTGGAACCTCTCATACACCTTCCTTGACTCACTGCATTAGTCACACCCTTGCTACTGACAGAGTTATCTTACTTGCCTCTCTACGACATCGTGTTCAAGGCATTACCATATGACCCACTGCTGGGACTCCTACACCAAATGGTCTCAGGTCTAATTGGGACTTCTTACCAGGGAGATCCCCTTGACATGTTGGCAGGTCCAGCACCGTCAACGCATCACTATAACCATAGATCTTGCATTGTTATTTACTTAAACATAAATAGATCAAGCACATATATCCATTTGTCTTCAACACATATCTATCATATCTTAGCCATCTCCTTGCTCCCTGGTGCACACGTGTTCCAGATCATATCACACATTAATAATCCATTCCATTGCACACTTAAATCCTTGGTATCCATATCCTTATATAGCTTTTTTCCTTGCCAATACCACAGGAAAATCCTTTGGTAATGTTGTTGATATTTGTTTGACAGGATCAAATAGACATTTCCAGCACAATACTATGGGAAATTACCATGCTAATAGCTCCTGGTTTCCTATTTTCCATGTTTTGGATTATGTACGTGACTATTCTTCACAGGGTTTGTGTATACTTTTCAAACTTCACATTTTTCATGCATCTTGTGACTGAGTTGCCAATTCTCTTCCACATACTCTATAACATCTATACCATCAGTGATGTCATTTATAACAGTTCCATAATCATCATATTATAACCATGTTGACATATTTTTAAAGCAGGTTTCCATCAAGGACAACACATTAGCCATAATGCCAACAAGAAATTCTCTTCATTTTGTGTACTTTATTGCCTCTTGGTATTATCCTTAGAATGAACATGCTTGGATGGATTCATCATTTTCTTAGGATATTCGAGGGAGTTGTTGTTGGAAGCAACGAATGTCTGAACAAGATTCTTGGGATGATATTTAATTTATGTGCTTGGTATACCTTTTTTCTTGGATTCCACACAACCTTCTTGATAAGAAAGACCCATTTTAATTAGAGGATAACTTTGCATGATGCCAATGTGATCTAGGGATTTAGTCCCTTTGTCAAAAATTTATTTGAGTGACTCCAATTCTTCTCTCAAGAGGACAAGTTCTTCCTCTGTTCTTTCACAATTTTCTCATTTATTTATTCTAACAAAAACTTCTTTACTTGTTTAGCTTCCTCTAGTTTGACTTTCAGTGCAATAATGACATCTTCATTTAGATTTTTTGTCTTGAAGCTGCTGCATTAGTTGATGTTCCTTATTTCTAAGGGTCTTTATTTCTTTCAATGCACTTCTAAGTTCCCCTTCATAGTGTATTTCTTCTTTAGGTTCTTCTATTTCAAGTATGAATAATATTTCACCTCTTTCATCGTCAGTCACATTTTCATTGCTTTCATTAACATTTTATTATTTTGAGTATAAATTATTCTTATTACTTTCTCACTTCTTCTTTTTTATTCTTAAACTTGAATCTTGAATCATCATTACTATCATTCATTTTAGAATAAGGACATTTAGAAGCATAATGTCCTATCCTTCCGCACTCAAAGATTTTTAAAGGGAGCTTACCTTTGAACCTATCAGTTCCTCTTTTTAGATTTCATGCAAATTTGGCTTCTTCTTCATCAAAGTTAGAGTCTAGCTGATCTTCATGATTGTTATCTTCTTTGGCTACTTTGAATGCTTCTTTCTTTACTCCCGACATGTCCTTATTTATTCTCATCTCACATGCTAAGAGTGTCCCATGAAGCATATCCACATCCATTTTGTCCACATCTATTAAATATTCAAGAGTTGATACTTTGGGATTGAATTTGGATAGAAGAGATCTCAACACCTTTCAAACAACTGCACCATCATTGACTCTCTTCACTAAGACTTATAATGTAGTTAAAAATATAGTCTACTTGAAGAGAAAATGAAGTGATGTCCTCATCTTATTCCATCTTCAAGATTTCAAATTGGTCCTTGAGATATTTTAGTTTGGCTTCTCTCACTTTTGTATCCCCTATATACTAAGTTTTGATCCTTTTCCGTACCTCTTGAGCTGGCTTACATTGCATCACTTTGATGAATTATGAATCTGATAAACCACTTAGAATAACATGCTTGTATAGAGTACCTTACCAGTTGCATCTATAGGAATAGTATTAGGGACTTTATGATCGGTCTTCAAAATTCATATCCTCCCAAGGAAATGAGATAGATTCCCATCCTTATCTTCAAAAAGATATAGTTGGATCTCCCAAAAATTGGGGGCTTACATGATTCTATAATTATATCCATATTTCCTAGAAAATAACCATCAAGTAGTTAACTATTTTTGAAGGAAACCTACTCTGATAACACTTGTCGTACCAAAGATCACAATGAGAGAGGGGAGGGGGGAATTTTTGTGTGAATTTTTTTACAATTTCACAACTTTTCCTTAACAAAAAATTATATAGAAATGAACCATAACCATTTGCAGCATATCAATAAATATAATGATGCATCATAAAGTTATCATCACATAAAAAATACATAAAGAAGCCATCAACATAAGGAGACACAAGATTTTTCGTCGAAACTCGTATGAGAAAACCATAAATTCTTCTTCTTCTTATGCTTCAATTCATTACATATATTGGTAGGCACCGACCTATTGGAGGCACTGTAGAGTCCAAGGACTACTTTATCTTGACATCCTTTTTGTCCATGTTTACTTCCTTTTTCCTATCGCTATCATCCAAATAAATGCAATAAACATAAGGTTTTGTAAGGTACACATTCATATGTCCTATTTTTCATATTTTGTCAATATTCCTTATTGTTTTATTAAAGTTCACAAGCAACTACATAATTGACCTAATTCTATAGCTAATCCACAAATCCACAGCTACTTCCATTATTGACAGGGTTTGAGTGCGCCAGCTCGGAAAAGAAGTATATGGGTAGATAGGGAATGATCCTCTCATGGATTTCTTCCTGTTTTCTCGACCTAAATCATTAGGATATTCGCAATACAACACGGTCAAACATGATAGTCAACCATAAGATAATGTGCTGGAATAGAGCCCAAGATTCAAGAGATATTATCGATTTTCTTTTTCAATAGAAAATCGACAAATAAACCATATGATTTGGTTTTGATAAGGGTTGTAGCAAAGACCTGTAGGCTTGAATTTCTCATATTGTTAATTAAAAAAATTATAAAAATAATGGCAGTTCTATGTTAAGGGTGCGTCATCGTATGTAATTTTGAAGCATCCTGTAGAAACTCTTTTCCATTTAATGCAAATATCTTGGTTTATACATTTTATGTGTTGTTGATTTAAAGCTATTGACTGCCTCGGGGAGGGCCCCTATGCGCAGATCGGGTCTTTGATTCACTGCAATTATATTTTCTTTTGTCTCATAGATTTAATTCATGGATGCTCTATTTTTATATTTTTAAGATGCAGTTCAATGGAGTTTTCGATTAGGTTCACTTGATTGATCTCTGTATCAGTAATTGTGTTTGATTTATACCTAGCATAACTCAATCATCTCATTTTCTTTATACCTAGCATAAATCAATCATCTTTTTCGCTTTAAACCTAGTATAATTCATTCATTTCGTTTCATCATAGTTTAGTTATTTCATAGATTAGTAATCTTGTTTATGTTTGCTTTTGAATTGAATGAAGTTGCAATAGATAAGAGTGACAGTCTTTCTCATCATCTGAACTCAAGAACATTTCATCTTCTAAGTTGATAAAATAGGATTTCCTTTATGTCGTTTCATGCTTTCATAATTAGCTTTGTTTAAGCTATAGCATAAAAATCCAAAAACAATTGATAATTTGAAAAGTAGATTAACTTAATATATTCATTGAAAAGAGTTGAAATCATTATTCAGCCAATCTAAAAATATCAATTCAATTAGAACTAATTATAGAGATATCATTTAGTGTAATTGATTGAAAAATCTTAGAAATAACATCTTAGTATAGATAATAACATCATCTCAACACTGATTATAGAGTTTGACATTAATTTAGATAACAATAACATAATCACCTTAATGACATAAACGACTTCTAGCACATATAGTGCACTTGTACTTCATTATTTTACCTGCTCTGGTCGATAATTTATGTTTACAATTTAAGAACATTAAATTTACTAAACATTTTGGCGTCATTTCCGAGGAAGTACAAAATAGAAGTTAAAAAAAATCATCAATTAAAAACATGATATGCGTAGGGAAAGAGACTCTAGAGATAGATTTGTAGGACGAGCAAGAAGTTTAATTCCCACAAATCCGCTCACTCCAACATGACTTTGAAGTTCCACACCACCCACTCAAACCCAAATTCCATTCGTAGGTCAACAAAGACTTCCTTAAGTTTTAAGATCATAAATCCAATCTAGAAATTCACCTACTTTATCTACTGAAGCTATAATCGAAGAAAATCTACATCCCCAACTACAGTAGTAGTCTTTCTATCTTCCACTTCTGAACAAATTCTAGGAGAAGAATTAGAAATTCCCAGTGAAGAAGAGGAACAAGAAACTCATTTTGATTATCCATTGATAGAAGAAACAGAATAATTAGAAGAGACTTACATTAGTTTTGAATAATATATCATGGCTGAAGAAGGAGAAGGAGAGGTACACAATGTCAATGGTGTGCAAAATAGGATTGGAGGAGGAAGAGGTAGAGGAGGAGGTGGAGATAGAGGCAGAGGAGGGGGTAGAGGTAGGGGAAATCAAGATCCTTTTGGATCTCCTATCCTTGATGAATATACAACCCTCACAATGAAGACTATTTCACCTTTTATTCTTCCTCATTTCCATGGAAAAAGAAGTAAAGACCTAGAGACATTTCTCTTTGAATTTGAAGTATTGTGCAGATCATATGATTATCTACATGATTCTCAAAAATTAAAATTGTTCCCTGCTACCTTAAAGGATTCGGCATTAAAATGGTTCATGAGTCTAGGAACGAATTCTATAAGGACATGGGCACAAATGAAAGAATATTTCTTAGAGAAATATAGAGACTACTATATGCCTCACAACATTAGAGATGAAGTCTTCAAAATGACACAAAAAGAAGATGAGAATCTTGAAGACTTAGTCGAGAGATTTGTCTATAATCTTAAAAGGGAAGAGATGGATAGTCTGGATGAGGAAACTTTGAAAGCCCCCCTACTCAAATCTATCAAATATGAGTTGATTGATCTCCTTAACTTAACAGGAAAAGGAGATATTTATCAACTACCATTTGCAGATATCTGTGATTTATATGTACATATCTCAAGGGGTAAAGCACGAGTTGGAAAAATTCCTAGGGACCCTCTCTTATCAAGAATCAATAAATATGCAGTTGGGACAATCAATAGGGACGAATTAGGAAGTTTTCTTGATACTTTTAAGACATATATTTTAGGGAATCTAAGTGAAAAAATTGACAACCTTAAATTACAAAACAAGAAAAAGTTCGAAAATGCTGTATTATCCATTTTTTGTCCCAGGTGTAGAAAGAAGCATGCTCTAAGAGAATGTCCTTTAGACTTAAAAACCATAGAAACTTGTGCCATATGTGCAGATAACCATGATACTAAGGAATTTCCTTCTTTACCAAGTCTTAAGGTTGTATTTAATGATGAAGGGATACTAGAACAAGTAGACCCTCTTTATTTTATTGCCACAAGAACATGGCAGAACTCTCAAGAAAATCAACCATAGGAATTTAGATCACAACAATTTTCTTAATCTCCACACAATAATTGGAATCCATCTTGGCAGCCTTGGGCTCAACCACAATCACAATCTTGGAATCAAGGATGGAAAAATCCTTATGGGGCTTATGCTCAATATCAACAATATCCACCATCCTATCCTAATTTTCCACCACAATTCTTACCCCAATCTAGTCAGATTCCTTAATCTAATCAATTACCTCATGTCCAAATTCAAAATCAAAATCTACAACTCTCCCTACCGTTTGCACAAAAATCAAATCAATTACCTGCTCAACCACTTCCAAATCCCAATAATAAAATGTCACAACAACCTGTTTACAATATGGAAGGGAAAAATCCTCAAACCTATGTGATAACTCCACTAGATTTAAATACTATTCAATTAAGGTATGGTAGAGTATTGCAAAGAAAATCCCTATTTTTATTCAGGAAGTAAGGACAAATCTTCAAAAAAATAAAAATCAATCTTAAGAAGGAGAAACCTCTCTTTCTCTGAAAGAAAATAATGAAACAAAAAATGTTCCTATAAATTTTGATAATACTCCTATTATAGAACAACCCTCAATGTCCATTAGACCACCTTTTCCTGAACAATTAAAAATTGATGAAGGAGTAGAAAAAAAAATCACATTGCATGATTATAATATGTTGGATGAATTAAGAAATGCTTGTATAAAAATTCCTTTATTGCAAGCCATAAAAGAAATACCAATATTTGCAAAAAAAATCAAGGAATTAATTACTCAAAGATAATGAAGAAAAAGAAAAGACATAAAAATAATTCAATTAGTTATGAAAATTACAGACATCATGATGGGGAAAACAATAATACAAAACTATCTAGATCCAAGGAGCCCCATTGTGAAAATTCACAACAATGGAATTGAAATACCAAACACACTGATTGATCTAGGAGCAGCTGATAGGTCTATAATTAAACCTAATGGTGTGTTATAAGATGTTTGCGTATCGTTATATTCTTCGGAATATCTTGTCGATGTCATGACTTTAACACCCAAGAATAATCTAGGAGGACATCCATTAATCCTAGGAAGACCTTGTTTAGATACAGCTGACGCTTTCATCGGTTATATATCAGGTGACGCATTTATCTTATATGGAATTTCTACAAAGAGATTTACATTGTATCCACCTGCAAAAACAACAATATAAATAGAGAATGAGGAACGGATAGATGACGCTGATGATATACAACCTGTTTTCACTATTGAACAAGTACGAGAGGAGGACCAAATTTTAAGTCTAATGGAAACTAATGAATCCTTCTCACATTATGACCGTAGTCGAAACGAATATCTCTCATCTAGACAAGTGTCTTTAATCTCTATGGAAAAAATTGGAAACTCTTCAATAGAATTTTTTCCAAGCAAAACTTTGAACATTAATGAAAACCTGGAAGAATTACAAAAAAAAATATTCTGCTTATGCATGGGAATACACTGATATGAGAGGAATTAATCCTAAAAATTGCATGCATCATATCTAAATTGAACAAAGTACAAGACTAGTTAGACAACCACAAAGAAGAATGAATCCAAATATGAAAGAAATTGTTAAGGAGGAACTACAAAAACTGCTAAATGTAAACTTCATCTACCCAATATCAGACAGTCAGTGGGTTTCACCCCTAGTAATCGTTCCTAAGAAAAATGGGAAATGGAGAGTATATATCGATTATACGGAATTGAATAAAGTAACATTAAAAGACCACTTTCCATTCCCTATCATAGATAAAGTCTTAGACACATTAGAAGGGAAAAAATATTTTTCATTTTTGGACGATTTTAGTAGATACAATCAGATTTGGGTAGCACCTGAGGATCAAGATAAAACCACATTTACCTATCTATGGGGAACTTATGCTTACTGAGTACTTCCCTTTGGATTATGCAATGCTCCGGCAACATTCCAAAGAGTAGTCCTCAGAATTTTCTCTAACCTTATTCATGATTGTGTGGAAGTATATATGGATGACTTAACAGTTTATGGAGATTATTTTAAAGAACAACTTGAAAATTTAGAAAAAAAGTTCTAATAAGATGTAAAGAAACAATCTTTCGTTAAGTCATGATAAATATTTTGTGATGTTTAATGAAGGAATTGTTTTAGTTCACCATATTTCAGGAGATGGAATTAAAGTAGACTCATCTAAAGTAGAGGTCGTTTCTAAATTATCAGTGCCAAATTGTTAATGAGATGTTAGGAGTTTTCTTGGTTTTATTGGATACTATAGAAGATTTATAGAAAAATTCACAAAAATTGCATTTCCACTCTTTAAACTACTTACCAAAGATTGTTAATTCAATTGGGATCCTGATTGTCAAACTGCCTTTGAATCTTTGAAAAAGAAAATCTCTAAAGCACCTATTTTAAAAGGACCTATTTGGAAATCACCTTTCCATATATCAAATGATTCTTCAGACACAGCCTTAGGAGCTGTGTTAGGACACAAAGACCCTACTCCTTATGAAATCTATTATACCAGTAAAAATTTGACTCCAACAGAGCTAAATTATACTGTAACTGAGAAGGAGGTTTCAGCTATAGTTCATTCCATTAACAAATTCAGACATTATATAATTGGCTATGAAACTTTCATTCACACAAAACATTCTTCCATTAGTTATCTAATGAATAAACCAATCACCAATGGCAAAATAACCAGATGGCTCTTACTGTTGCAAGAATTCAACATCACCATTCTAGTTCAACTCAGAAAACAAAATACAATTGCTGAATTTTTATCTAGAATTTAGAATGATAACAATGATTAACTTGTGGAGGATAAATTTCCAGATGAATATATTTTTGCAGTATCTACGAAATCACCTTGGTATGAAGATATTGCTCATTATTTAGCTACAGGGAAATTATCATTCATTTATCTCCTAGAGAAAGGAGGAGGATAATTCACAACAACACATCTTATTCATGGATAAACAAAGAATTGTACAAAACATGACCATATCTCATCATTAGAATATGTGTTTGAGAAGATGAGATACCAGAAATACTTAAAGCATGCCATGATGAACCATGTGGAGGACATTTCTCTGACAAAAGAACTTCTTATAAGATCTTACTGTTAGGATATTATTGGCCTTCCATTTTCAAGGATACCAAGGAATATGTAAAGAGATGTGACAGTTGTCAGAGAATGGGTAAACCTACTCTTTCAAATGAAATTCCATTACAACCTTAGGTACTCATTGAACCATTTGAGAAATGGGCACTAGATTTTGTTGGTCCAATCAATCCACCTTCAAAATAGAAAAGATATATTCTGGTATGTACTAATTATGTCACTAAATGGGTAGAATATAAATCACTTCCTTTTGCTACTGAAAATGTTGTAGTTTCATTTGTTTTTGAGGATATTTTCACTTGTTTTGGTGTCCCAAGAGAAATTGTAAAAGATCAAGGAACATATTTTACATCCAGATTAGTGCAAAATCTCGTAGAATAGTACAAAATAAAGCATCAGAAATCCACTCCATACCATCCACAAGCTAATGGAAAAGTTGAGTCTACAAACAAGGTGATTGAAGCAATCCTTACCAAGACTGTACACTTACATAGGAAGGACTGGGCAGAAAAGCTTCCAAAAGCTTTGTGGACTTATAGAACTACATGGATAAGCACTATAGGACATACTCCCTATGAACTTGTTTATGGGAATCATATCTTACTTCCAATAGAGTTCAAGATCCAGATCTATAAAACAACACTCCAGTTAGATCTTGACTTATCAGAAGCACAAAAGCAAAGGATGGGACAACTCAATGAGCTTGATGAAATAAGACAAGAAGCATTTCAGAAGACCAACCTAGTTCAACAACAAAGATCCAGATGGCATGAAAATACATTAAAGAAAGAAAAATTCATCCAGGAGATTGGGCATTACTTTTTGATTCAAAGTTCAAAAACTTCCAAGGAAAATTCCAAACTCACTGGCTTGGACCTTATGAAGTTGAAAGTGTCTTTAAAAATGGTGCAGTCAGAATCAAGACTATTAATGAAGATAAAATTCCTCTTTTAGTGAATGGAAATTGACTTAGACTTTATTAGAATCCATTGACAAAAGAAGAATTTGTCAAAAGTTTCCAAGATAATTCAAAATTGAAGATTGTTGAGAAGAATTCTTCTTCTTTTCCACCTTAGAAATGTTATTTCTCTCTATTTTCATATAAAAAAAAATAAAATAATGTATAAACAAAAAAACCAACAAGTTGTTGGCATGCTTATACAAAAAATTTAAAGTGAAAACCGAATCTTGTTGGCACCTTAAATTTTCTCTTAACAATTTTTTCTAAAAAAATTCCCTTTCTCTAAACATCCATTTCTTGAAAATATTTCAGCTACAAAATTAGTGAATTTCTGTAGCTCGGGCAAGTTTCTGTAGCTCTAATAAGATTTCTGTAGCCAATCTAATAGGAACACTTCATAGCTCAAATTGAATAAATGATTGAATCCTTTCAAAAGTGCAAAGTACCTACAAAAGACATCAAAGGACAAATAAAGGTTATCAAATAAATCTAAGGAATGTAACACTTTAATTTTACAATAGGGATTAACATAATGCATATATGAATTATGTGGACATAACATTACCAAAAAAAAAAACCCGAAATCATTTTAGTTCATGGATGATAGTCGCTTGTCAAATCCATTATAATCCACCACCATTTTAAATCATATCTCGTCCTCATTTTGAATCCATCGATTTGATTGCCAAATCATTGAATTAAATGCATTCAAATGGCTAACTCATCTCTATGAACCTTTATTATACTCACTCGTTCTCTCATTCTTCCAATTCATACAGTCTCTCCATCCCAGAGTGAAACCCTACTAAGACCATTTTCCTTGTCAAGTAAACAGTTCTTGAGATGAAACATCTCTCACCATGGGCATTATTGTTCGAACAGAACCAACAGGAAGGAATTTTTTGGAAGGATACCCTTAGACCAGAGAATTGTTACAGAAAGTTCAGTGGTTAAATTTCATAGAAAAATTTGATGGTTTCCACAGGGAGGTGACAAAAACCTTTGCACGATATTTTGATGGAACAGAAGTTGAAATAGGCGATGTCAAGTTCGCAGTAACAGAGTCCCTGATTGCAGAAGCCACCGGATTGCCTAGAGCTAGAGAAAAATGGTTCAAGAATAGAGGAATCAAAGGGGAAGACTAGAAACATTTCTTGAAAAATCTAAGCATGGATACTACTATCTTAAGAAAAGGTATTCCTAGTTCTACCCTCAAAAGTAAATGGATAAATTTACTCCTCGTACTTCAGAAATTTGTTACTTGTGAAGGCCGATTTGGGTGCATATTTTTCTACCACATTAGGCTATTGATGAATTTCCTTGAAGAGCATCAAATAAATATTCCATACTTTATGTTGCATAGCCTTAAGAAAATGTTAATAAATGTCCAAAAGAAAATACAACTTATAGACAACACAATGTACCATCATGGCTTAATAAAAATCTCGATTAAGTTTCATCTTCAAAGCATAGGTGACAATTGGGAAAATTTTCTAGTAAGAAATCATTTTGAAGAGAAAAATCGTGAACAACCAATTGGTAGCAAAATCCTAAGGGGAAGAAAGAGGAAAATGGAGACAGTAATAGAACAGGAACCACAACATCAACAAGAATTATCAGAGGATAATCTACCAATTGTAGAAATTCTTGCAGAAAATGAACAGAGAAAGTCTTAGAAGAAAGAAAACCAACAAGGAAACAAAGGTTTTACCCCAAAAAAAATCCCTCCTCAGATAGAGAATCAAAAAGCTAAAGAAAAGAAAATTCAAGGATTGCCAACCATAGATTTGAGGAGAAGCACTAGATTGAACACAGTGAAAGAAGAAACAATAGAAGTTGCAGAACATATCGATCTTGAGTCAAAAATGAAATATGAAGATATTGAGAAATTTCTGGGAGAATCACCGAGACTTTCACCAAAGGTATAACCACCTCCATTCAGTTCACCTCCAAGAATTCAAGTACGGATCCCATGTATTGATCTTGTTCAACAAGAAATCTATGATTACATAGAATCATTAGAGAGAAAGGAAGCAATAGCAAAAAGATTAAATCAAAGCCCAGAAGAAGGAAGTAACCAATTTAATGAGCCACAAGAACCTCTAGCATCTAATGTCTTGAAACAAGAACTATTTGAGGTGGAGACATTAAACAGGTATCTCAAAATTGAAAATCAAACACTGAAGGCACATTCAAATTTCCAAGAGTGATAACCTTATTCTTCACTTAATTCTATGGTATAAAAAGAACAAGAAATTGAAGAAAGAAAACAAGGCCATGAAAAGAGAAATCATTAACCTGAAGTATAAGATCCTTATGAGGAAACCAAGGATGGCAGTGACTGCCAAGAAGAAGAAGAAAGTGAAATCTGGATGTGCTAGCAAAGGTATACAGGAGAATGACAATTTTGTGTTGTATGAGGACATACAAAACATCCATTGTGGTGGAATGTAGAGTCTAAGAATTACTTTATCTTGACACCCTTTTTGTCCATGTTTACTTCCTTTTCCATATCTACCATCCAAATAAATGCGATAAACATAAGCTTTTGTTAAGGGAAACATTCATATATCCTCTTTTCCATATTTTGTCAATATGCCTTATTGTTTTATTAAAGTTTACATGCAGCTACAAAATTGACCTGATTCTGCAGTTAATCCACAGATCCGCGGCTACTTCCATTGTTGACAAGGTTCGAGTGTGCCAAATCATTGAATGAGTATATGGGTAGATAGGGAATGATCCTCTTATGGATTTCTTCCTATTTTCTCGAGCTAAATCATCAGGATATCCACAATACAACACGATCAACCATGATAGTCAACCACAAGATAACATGCTAGAATAGAGTCTAACTTTCAAGAGATATATTATTGATTTTCTTTTTCAATAGAAATCAACAAATAAGCGATATGATTTGGTTTTGATAAGGATTGTAGCGAATACCTATAAGCTTGAATTTATTATATTGTTAATTACAAACTCTATAAAAACAATGGCAGCTCTGTGTTAAGGGTGCGCCATAGTATGTAATTTTGAAGCATCTTGTAGAAACTATTTTCCATTTAATGCAAATATCTTGGTTTATACATTTTATGTTCTATTGATTTAAAGCTACTAACTACCTCGTGGAGGGCCCCTACGCGCAAATCAGGTCTTTGATTCACTGCAATTATATTTTCTTTTCTTTCATAGACTTAATTCATGGATGCTCTGTTTTTATATTTTTAAGATGCATTTCAATGGAGTTCATGACTAGGTTCACTTGATTGATCTTTGTATCATTAATTTCATTTGCTTTATGCCTAGCATAACTCAATCATTGCGTTTGCTTTATACCTAGCATAACTCAATCATCTCGTTTGCTTTCTACCTAGTATAATTCAGTGATTTCCTTTCATCATACTTTAGTTATTTCATAGCTTAGTAATCTTGTTTTTATTTGCTTTTGCATTAAATAAACTTGTAGTAGATAAGAGTGACAATCTTTCTCAACATCTGAACTCAAGCACATTTCATCTTCTAAGTCGATAAAATAGGATTTCCTTTATATCATTTCATGCTTTTGTAAGTAGCTTTGGTTAAGCTGCAGCATAAAAATCCAAAAACAATTGATAAGTTGAAAAGTAGATTAACTTAATATATTCATTGAAAATAGTTAAAATCATTATTCAACCATTCTAAAAAGCTCAATTCAATTAGAACTAATTATAGAGATATCATTTAGAGTATTTGATTAACAAATCTTAGAAATAAAATCCTAGTATAGATAATAATATCATCTCAACACTGATTCTAGAGTCTGACACTAAATTAGATAACAATAACACATTACAAGAAAAAAGGACATTGGTGAAGGATGAAAAATGTCACCATAAGCTCATTGGTGATGGTCAAAAGAACCTTTGTCACCAAAAACTGAACGTCACCAAAAGTGGCGTCACCAAAAGTATAGGTGTTGTAGTGACATTCAAAGTCCGTCACCAATAATGATTTATAATGACGGATAGTGACCGTCACCATTTCATATGAGCAATGGTGATGGACCATAGCCTCCGTCACTAAAAACTAAACATCACCAAAGGTGGTGTCGCCAAAAGTATAGGTTTTGTAGTGACATTCAAATTATGTCACCAATAATGATTTATAATGACAGATAGCGATCATCACCATTGCATATGAGCAATGGTGACAGACCATAGCCTTCGTCACAAAAAACTAAACGTCACCAAAGGTGGCGTCACCAAAAGTATAGGTGTTATGGTGACATTAAAATTCCGTCACGAATATTGATTATAATGATGGATAGTGACCGTCACCATTTCATATGAACAACAACGATTTATTGTGATGGATCTTTCATGGCCATCACTATTGGTGCATATATATGGTGACGTTCATTGACCCTCACCAAAAGCCGCATTGCCATAAGTATAAGTGTTGTGGTGACATTCAAGGTTCATCACAAATAATGACTATAATGACAGAGATCGACAATCACCATTTCATATCAACAACAATGATTTATGGTTACAGATCTTTGAGGTTCGTCACTATTGATGCATATATATGGTGGCGTTCGTTGACCATCACCATTTCATATTTTGATGACAGTTGAAAAATGTCACCAAAGCTCATTGGTGATGGTCAAAAGCTCATTCGATATGGATCATGTTAGGGCACGATAGAATCGAACCACCAACCTCCTGCTTGTAAAGCAGGTGCTCTTCCATTGAGCTATCACCCTTTAAAGAATTAGACTTTTAAAATTAGACCTTGAAACTTCATAAATTGTAAATTCTACAACTTTCAATAAATTAAAGTCTCGACAATATTTTACCAAACAAGCAAAGCAACATCGAAGCTACAGGTCCCTACCTAATCATTATGGAAGTTATGAAAAGTGGGTGGAGGGAAAATAATTATGTATAAGAGAATCAATATGTTTAGTTGAATAATCAATTAGAAGTGAAAGTCTGAAGACATTTATAATCTATAAATGACCTATAACTAGAAAATGCACCAAATATTGCAAAGGAAATTTCATAAGTTGATAACATATGGAAGAAGAACATTGATGAAGACAGATGCAATATGTTATAGGTTGAGTGAAAGACAAATCTCAATGTTGTTGTTGTTTGGTGTTTAGATATCTAAATAACATCTAAACTTCTGTTCAAATGTAACACAAATCTCCAGAAACCATGAACAACATATGATAAAAAAAAATTATATATATATATATATATATATATATATATATATATATATATATCCCCTTTACATAAACCAACATGCAATTTGGAATTTCACATGTCCACACTCAAAACATGACAACAAGCAACAAATAAAAGAAATTGACTTCGAAAGAAAGCAATAGATTCACCTTCATCCTTGAGCTGCTTCTGTTTATTTGAATTTGACTCATGACATTATTTATCTAACAAGGAATCAAAATCATCACCAGTATTAAATTCATCCAACACGGACTTTGGATATCCCACTAACATCTGCGTTTTTTTTGCCATGCCTGAAAAGCCATGGAGTTTCCAGTTGATAGTAGAATAAGATGTGTGCATGCTACTCAAGAACACATTCCTTATTAACCATTGTTACCTGACAAAAACGAAAGAGACAACACAATATTAGTGTACACAAAATCCCCTACTGAAATATAATCATAACTTAGCAAAGAAGTCTAAAATATGTTCTTAATTAATAAACTTTGTATTTGGAAATACTATTTCTTTAGATCTAAAAAAGACTATGTTGTACAACGCTTCTGTCTACTTATCCAAGAAATTATATCATAGCATATGTCACACGGTAGCAATCTACAATACCTAAAGTAAAAAGACAAGTTTTCTCAAGAAAATAGATTTAGAAAAGAGATTTGAAACTATACGTTTGTCATTACTTAATTTAACAACAAACTAGTTGGAGTTTGAAAATCAAAATCATTCATAGTAAATGAATAGGACAATGGCCAAAGTCATTATTCATACAAATAAAGCTAGAGTCCCTATTTCCATTGCAGATAACTGAAATTTGGGTAGTGGTCTAACAATTAGAGCTTATTTTCTAGGAAGACTCGTCAATACCATCATTTATTTTCCATGTTCTGTTGTGTCTCTAGATCCAGATTAGATAGCTTGCCATTCTCAAGTTCTACCTTTCAAGTACTGATTTCTGGCTCACCCTTTAAAACACAATTCTACCACTCCATTTTTTTTTCAAGAGAATTGGCAGGACCTTCCCATCCTCTGTTTTACATAATCAATAACCATCCATGAATGATATAAAGAATAACATATACACAACAAAGGCCAAAGATGTTCTTGTTGTATACCTATGTTCTAGGACTCATATGACCTTACTGGTGCAAAGAGCTCAACCTAAAAAAATAACATCCACATGGAATTTAGAAAAAAAAATTAAATCAACCTCCAAGTAAACCAATCAAAATATGAACATTCTTTTAATCAATAAAATCTCTGACTTAAAATAAAAGTGGTCTAGAATTGAATGTTATATCAACCATGTCAAGTAACTAACATCGAGTGAGAAATACAATCCATGCGTATTGGATTAGTGAAATAATTGATCTGTTAAAGCTAAAAAATAGATGATATAGAGCTAAGAAACGCAAATAAATGACTTAGAACTAAGACATGAGGTTTCCCTTTGAACCCTGTCATTAAATAACTCTTCTTTATGTCACTTACCATTAAACGTTTTTTGATACCAGGTGGAAGTGGTATTGTAACATTAACCTTTGATAGTCTGTTTCCATGACTACTTCTCAAGATCCGCTCCATTACCAACATCTAGGGCTAGATAAGATACATGCAAAAACCATCAACATGAAAATAAAATCTACATCCTTGTAAAAAAATGGGAGGAAAAAAATATCCACAAATTGAAACAAACTGTAGGATACCCCATTCCTGCAACATGATTATCTTGTCATGAACAATAAAAAAAAATCAGGAGAAATGTAATTTTTGCCACATTTTGACAATGAAATCTTTTGCATATTCTATGAACAATTGATGAAAAAAATCAGCTAAAGCTTGTTAGCATCAGGATTATAGTAAAACATAAAGGAACCCCTCCAACACATATATAATCCTAACCATAATTATCTATACATATAAGTATTTATTAAGGATATTGTATTTTGTGAAAATATGGAAGTCAAATCTTTGAAATAACACAATTTATGGTACCATTGCCTTATGAAGTCCATTCATTCGAGTATTTATGAAATCCATTCAGTAATTTATTCAAAGTTCAAAGTTCAAACAATTAACATGTAGCCGTAAAAAACTCAGACTTGAAAAGTAGATAACCCAAAGATTTAGAGTATATATCTCACATTTATATATCCTAATTTCCAGACATTGAAATGACACTTTTTAGCATACTATTGTGAATTCAGCCCAAAATGCTAGAAAAAAATATTGATGGTTATTTAGCTAATATAGAAATTTTATACATGCATTTATTTAAACAGTTAGCTTACAATGTCAAACATATCTAAGTATGCACACAATACGTTAAATCTTTAGCGCTGGTGTGTGAACTTGAGACAACGAAGTCCAACACTAACAGTTTGCCTACAATATGCACTAGCAGAATAGGTGAACAATAATATTGTAGGTATGTGTTATGAATATATGTATTGTAGTCCAATAAGAGTATGGTTGGAACATTCATGTCCAACCCTTCCAATTTTGCCTATAATTTTCACTGGTCTAATAGGTGAATAATAGAACTATAGGTGTGCATTCTATATCACTTACCTAAATCCAACACCTTCAACATAGAAATTTCAAAGAATATGCCTAGAACTAGTAGGTAATTTGCAAAATGAAAGAGTTGGCTTGATTGTTTCTGGAGAATACTATATTCTTACATTGTTCAATGTAAATTCACGACACTTTTCCAAGCTTAGATGGAAAAAAAATTAACCAAGCTAGAAGGTTATTTAAAGAATCCTTACTTAGCTAGGGTAAAATGTTAGCCCTTTCTTGTCAAAAAGAATAAATATAAAAACTTTAAGAAATTCAGTGAAGAGACTGTAGAAATGTTCTTATCAAACCACTAATGTAAACAAAGCTAAGAAATATTGCTTTGTAGAAGAGATATTCATGGTCAAATTAACAAGAAAGTGACCTTTTAGCATAGTTAATGCACTAGTGCTCATGTCGTAGTGTCCTAGGGCATGTTAGGGACTACAGAGAGTGCTCATGTACATCTCGAGAAGAGGTGGGGAGAGATCGAGCTGTAGTCGGGAGGACTACAATCAATGAGGGGCAGATACTTGAGGTACCCAACCTCTTGGATTATACCTTGCTACAGGAGCCCCGAAGAGAGAGTAGCAGGACTGGTGGATGTGGGTAGAGACGGATGAGGATGAAGCAACAAAGAGTGCTACAGTGCAGGAGTCCCTGGGCAGCATAAGGATAGCAGGCTACAATAGTGTGAGCCCTAGTTGCAGTCACAAAGGAGCCCTAACTATAGTCATGAAGGGAGACCTAGATGCAGTCTTGAAGGAGCTCTAGCCATAGTTAAAAAGGAAGCCCTAGCTACAGTAAAAGGTAGCCCTAACCGCAGTCAAAAGGAGGCTTAGCCACAATAAGATAGAGGCCTAAGATGCAGTATAGAGAGAGGCCTAATATGTAGTCAAGAGAGGCATAAAGACACAGTCAAGGGAGGCCAGATACGCAACAAAAGGAAGGCTCTTATCCACAACAAAGGAGGCCTTAATCCATAGCAAGAGGGAGCCCCTTATCAACCATCAAGGAGAATCATATAGCCGCAGTCAAGGAAGGTCTAAAGCAACACTCAGAGAGGCCCTAGATGCAGTCAAAGGGAGGCCCTAGCCACTACAAGAAGGATCCATAAGACAACAAGAAAGAAGCCCTAGAAGCAATGTGGAAGTCTTATGTTTTGCTATAGGTACAACGTGTGAAAGAGAGGTTGTTTTGAGTGTTGTTATTGGGTGCTCTTGTAGGGATAAGGGCCGAAGTTTGAAGTTTAAGATCACAGCAAGAAGAGGCATTCAACATGGGTTAAATAGGGTTGTTTTGTATCTATTCCAGGAAGACTGAAGGGTTGAAAAGAGGCCGAGTATCTTGCTTGAAGCTTCAACTAAAGGATGAAACTCAACTAAAGGATGACTTAGCTTAATAAAGTTCATGATGGCCTTTTACAATCATATACTTATGAGCAAACCCAACTCTTATTATTGGGACTTATCCTAGTGTCCTGATAGGTGGGATATAGAGGACAAATACAATCTCCCTTTCTCCATTGCATTCCTCCCACCTTGAAAATCAAAAGGGGACATAATGAATTTCATATACACATACTTAATATATATATATATATATATATATATATATATATATATATATATATATATATATATATATATATATATATATATATTCCCAATATCTTGCCATGTACTAGTTGCGCCTGGTTGAGCTAGGCTCAAGAAATTAGTCAATCCAGAGCATGCATATCCCTACTTATTCTCCACATGCCTCTAGGTGGATCTCTCTATCCCTGTAGTGCCAGTAAAAGGGTTTGGGTATGGTAAGGGCTGCTAGCTAGATTTTTTAACCTTTATATTTACATCTATTTTCACCTGGCCTTACCCTAGTACTCTCATATCTATGTATTCTCAAATTAAACCAACTACACAATCAGAAACTTTGTTCTTGTGTGGTATCTCAAAATAATTATCAAACATAAAATTACAACATACTGTCACAAGGAGACTAATTATGGTTTAACAGATCAAAGTTGACATCTTACATTAACATTTTCCTTTTACGTGATGCCATTCTTCTGCCTAGACCTTGGAACCATGCCTAAAGGGGTGTACTACATGACCAGGGGTTTGCACTGCCAGTAAACTTAATTATAACTAATTATGAGAACAAGATAGCATTGTTTATATACCATATTGCTTAAATTAAAGATTAGCTTCCTGTATCAATTACAGTGCATTGATAGAAACAAAGATAGTTTCCAACGAAAAGCACCCAAAAAAGAAGCAAAAGTCATAGGAGACACTTATTTCGCTTATTTGGTGCCGGTCTTTGAAGACCTCCACAACCATCATCACTTCCACATTCATCCTCCTACACCTCAAGAGTTGCAAGTACCACACTGCCCCTGTGTCTTGAAATTTCTCTAATAGGAGTCTCTACAGCCTTCTCAGAACAAAGAATCATAAGTGGATTGGTTCTGTGAGGCATCAACTCCTCACCACTTTCAATATCTTCCATCATCAACTTCCAGTCTTTAAAATTAAACCGAAAAACAAATTGGTTGTAAGAAGATTCTCGAGATGCCATTTCTGTAGCTCTGGGAGCATTTTTGGGGACAACAAAATGTTTTCCATTTTCATCGACAGTTATTTCAACTCTACCATCCTTTACTAGAAATGATAACGCAAAGATGTTTTCTACTGTATGGGAAAATGATATTCTATTTAGAACCAAATTCTCTAGTCTGGCTTGTTTCTGTTTTCGCAAAATGTTAAATATGCTTGCCATATTCTTGTCTGTTTCTGATTTTTCATCTTCCGAGGACTCTTTCACTGCTTCGGGTCGAGTGCTTTCTTTTGGCTTAGTCTATTTTCTCTGTACTATAGCTTTCCTTTGCTTCGGTTCATTATCCATTGGTCCAAGTATAGTGAGAATTCCTACCACATGTTGGAAAACAGAAGCAGCTAGAAGCCCAATATTTCTCCATAATATTTGGGTTTGATCGTCATTTCCATCCAAAGACCTGCTTCCATATGCCTGGTCACTATAGATTCTTAGAATATCACTACTAATAAAATCAAATGGAGTATCACCATAATTGTTTTGTGTTCTGTTAATAGTAGCAAGTGTGGATGTGAGATCAAAGAGTGTATCAACATCTATAACTTGCTCACGAGGTCTCTAAACAAAATTGTGCAAGCTTTCCACTTTGCTAATTATAGCCTCAAATTTGCCAGATTCTGCTTTTAAAATATTTTCTCTCTCCTCAACAATCGAAGTCTTAAGGGGATGATAATGGTACCTTAATATACAATGTTGCACCATACTCTGATTGTTACCACTACATGCAGTAGCATCTTCTTTCTCTCTCGAGGGCTTACTTTGGCCTTGTTGTGATCCTTTTACCCCACGAGAGGAATCTTCTGTGTCTAACTCAATGTTTCTTCCTCTTTAACTCTAGCTTGGGTAACAAGCCTTCTACCCATCCTTTCTATCACCTGCTTTTGGAGTTGATAGAAATGAAAATATTCAACCAAAGCTAGAAGGAAGGGCTTGAAATTGATATTTCTGAATGAAGAACTGCCGTGAAATGGAAAGAGAGAAAGAAAAGATTTTTGTGTTGCATTGAAATGAGGGAGGGCAGGGAGTTGTGATTCCCCCTACCCTGAGAAGTCTTCTTTGTAATAGAAGAGGGATGAAGGCCCACTACAATGGATATAAAGTCCCAAGACATATGCATTGTCGAATGAAATGCATAGGTGCAGTGTGCCAATTAAGCATGAGGATTGGGAGAAGTGACACATGTGGGAGAGTGGCCATATTATTGGAGAATTGTTTACATTGAGGAAGGACACCATTTGAATATGGTAAGGATGTCAATTCTAACATGGAGAGTTTCCAACACCACTTTCTCATCTACATGAGGGAGTTTACAATTTTTATATCTTTGTCTTAGTCCCATGGTGAATATATTAGTGTGAGGATCCATTGTTTCATGATCCATATGTTGGATGCTTTGCTGAACTTGAGCTTGATAAGGAAATCTCTTTAGATATCAGAACGTCTCAGAAATTTATTTGAACAATTATTGTATTGCAACAATGTTTATTGATGATAAATTGCTTGGTAATGTACACATGCATAGAAAAGTGTGATTGATGGCATGGATACTCGGCCTTTCGGGTGGAAATGGCCACCTCTAAACATAATATTTGGAATATCCTTTGAGCCTTTCTTTGAGATGACATCCAAGAAGTTGGAGTGAAGACATCAAGGAACTCTATATTTTGACATATTCCAGTTGAATTTCCAAACATGCAAGAGAAACTAAAACCAGGGGTTATATAAGTAATATCCCGAGTGTATGGGAAATCCAAGCTTTTAGAGGAATATTTTTGCATTTAATAATTAGATGAGGATGAATATTTCTGTTACACTGTGTGTTGTTATTAATATGTTTGGACGTTTTGGATGAATAGTTGGCCCATCTTCAAGAACATCCAATAACATTCGAGTCCAAGATAGATTTAAAGAGACCATTTATCAAATTATTTGTCCAACTATGAAAGACAATCAAGTTTTGTAAGAGATACATCATAGTACTATCAAAGCAGATTGTGGACCATGTTAGAAAATGGATCAAAAAGGTTTTCAGAATGTCTATTAAAATTTGACATTTACCATTGTCTTAGTATTTTCTTATCAACTTTCATGGAGGCAAAAAGTGACAGGAGGAACTTGCATAATAATAGTGACCACTAGAATGAGAAACACAATGAATTAGAAAAATGGAATCTGTTTCTATGATGACACATGGGAAGATACTTATTACTCTCAATGTGGTTGTACTGGAAAAATAGTTTTTGCCTTTGAGTATAGTTGATGTATCGTAATGTAGCGGTCATTTCCCTGCTGCAATAAAACAAATATATATCCATCTCAAGGTGAAAGAATAACACCAGTATACCTTCGAATGATATGGGCTATGTGTTGTGCTCAACAACTAGGAAATTCTCTATTGGTCATAGTGCGATGAAGTGATGGGTTCGGGTTTCCGTGCTTGTGCTGTCAAAGTATATTGATACAAGTGATGAAAAAACATATGTTAAATTCCCTGGAACATATCTTATTTTCATTACTTGTCTAGGATAAATCCACGGCCATAGTTGGGAAACGTAATCAAAAGAAAATAAATATGTAGTTTATTTAAACAAATGGGGCATGAGCGGAAAACATATGGACCAAATTCCAAAATCTGAAAGTCAAAGTTCTGTATAAAAGTTTTAAATTAAAAAAATTTCAAATAGTTGCCAAGAAGTTTAACGAATGCAACTGCCCAACACTCATCCAATGGCCATTTGAGGAGGGTCGAAGTCAGCCATCAATATGAAGAGATCTATAAAAGCAAACAGGGACTTTGAAGAAGGGATCGCTGATTTTTCATACCCAAATGTTGCCTAATTATTGAGCAAGGGCCTGACGAGTTAGTGAGGGTTTCCCTTTTTTGTTTCAATCTATTTTCATGCTTAGAATTTTTCTAATATGATGTCATTGGTGGACCTTAATATACGGCGTTGCACCATACTCTGATTGTTACCAATGCATGTGGTAGCATCTTCGTTCTCTCTCGGGGGCTTACTGTGGCCTTGTTGTGATCCTTCTACCCGACGAGAGGAATCTTGTAGTGTCTGACTCAATGTTTCTTCCTCTTTAACTCTATCTTGGGTACCAAAATTTCTACCCATCCCTTCTAGCAACTGCTTTTGGAGTTGAGAGCAATGTAGAAATTCAACCAAAGCTAGAAGGAAGGGCTTGAAATCTATGTTACTAGAAACTAGAAAGGGGAAACAAAACGAGAAATGACAACGAGACGAGAAACGGAGTTTGGAGATTTCACATTCGAGAAATGAGGAGAGAGAAAAACAAGGCAAATATGAAACATACGACCAAGCATTTGTTTCACATTCAAGAAATGAGGAGAGAGAAAAAACAAGAAAAATATGAAACATAAAACCAAGTATTCATCATTAACATTCTCGAATACTATGGTTCATAGGTAGTTGCTCATAGGCTTTAGCTGCTCACATGGCGATTCCTTAATATAGTGATCAACAAAGCTTCCATTTCTCACATAAGCCATTCTTGAATACCCATGTTTGATCCTCTAGGTTGGCAAATACAATAGTGAAGAAACACTTGGCACCGAATTCAAGTTTGATTTAGCCTTTGAATTTTCCGGATGAGTACATGATCCCACATACATTTTATATACTCTTGGATGTGACATTAGTGGACCTCAAATGTGGGATCTATTGTATCATTTTCCACATAGTTATTGGGTTATTGTTTTCATGGTTGGGTAACAAGATGGTGGAGATTGAGTTGATCTCCATTGGATATAGAGCCAAAAATAGAGGGTTGTCTCAAACTATTTCCACTTGCAGAACCATAAATACTACAACATGTGTTTGAAGCCAAAATCTAAAGAGAAAACTTCCAAAAAATTATCTTTAATCCATTATAATAGAAAACTAATCTTTATAATAATAAAAATAATATATTTTAAAAGTATAGTTGGACTAGATATTAAATTGCTAGTTTGTGAGAAAAAAAATTAACTAAATTATTTAACTACTAATTTATAAAAATATATATAAAATATCTATACACATTACTAAATAAAAGATATTTGATCCATTTAGGGTGTTGGCATATCCAAAATTAAGATGGATCTAGGCTAGTATATATTATTTACCATAATTATTGTTAAAATGTATAATGGCTATCTCATATTTTTATTTGCATTGATTAAATGATTATTATATGTAGTCATGTTTTATATTACTTATTTTAATGCATCATATATATGGTTTTCTATAGTAAATTTATTTTTATATTAATAATTTTAATGCATCATATATATGGTTTTCTATAGTAAATTTATTTTTATGTTAAATTTTAATAGTTAAATTTAGATATTTTTTCTTAATATTAGTTGTTTTTTATTAATTTCCATTTTATTCTGTTGGATCCATTAAAATTTGTTATGTGAGTCAATGTTTCCAATTAACTAGTGTGGTTGATCAATATAAATAAGTGAAATAAATTAATAATTGTGATTTTTTTAATTTCTATTGAGTTAAATATTATATATAAATATCACTTGTGGTTATAACATACCAAACCATTCTTTTTTAGTTGTTAAATATGATTATGTTAAAATAACTTTTAAAAAAATGTTATCACCCATGGTTGGAACTTACAAACCATTATTTTTTAGTCCCTAGATTTGTTTATGTTAAAATAACTTTTGAAAAAATGTTATGGCCAATAGTTTTGTTATATTCCATTGTTTTGTACTCTATATTCATTTAATTTGCTAGTTTTTGCACATGGTTTTGTTAGATTCCATGGTTCTGTATTTAATATTTATTTAATTTATTAGCTTGTTCTCATCAATTTTCTTTCATAAATTAAAACAAGCGAGAGAGACCTTGAAGTCTTGAAAAGAAATGTCATAATCTAGGTATTTTATTCTAGGCCCCTCTTAATATATTTTTGGTTGTTAGATTTTTGTGCCAAGAGACCCTTTCCACCTAGGGAATATGTTATAGTATTTGGAATTTTAACTCAATCAAAATAACAAAATCAATTCAAATAAAAAAAAATTAAAAACATAAAATTCTGGAGTGAATAGTTTTTTTTCGCCCATGGTTTTTTCCCATGGTACTCCTAACCCATGGTTTTTGTCCATAGTATTTTTCTGCAATGTAGCCTATAGCAACCTAGATCCATTTTAACTATGCATCAAGCATTGAGAGGATCAAATCTCTTCACTTAAACACGTTTGTAGCTCGAGAGAGAGAGAGATTTGATTTCGTTTGTAGCTCGAGAGAGAGAGAGAGAGAGAGAGAGAGAGAGAGAGAGAGAGAGAGATTTGATCTCTCTTGATGCTCGCGAGAGATAGATCTACGCTGATTATTTATAAATGAAGAGGAGCATTTTCTTGTAGCAGTACTCCTATTTGTTTTGTATTTAAAATTTATTAAATGATGGATTTCTATTTTGTATTTTTATTTTTGAGACTGGTTTATTTTTATAAATTTATAATTATTTTTATCACTATTTTTATGTAATTATGAAACTTTCCATATTTATAATAGTTGAAATTATGTTTGTATTATCCACATATTAATCAATATCTTGTTGCTCTTAAGTTTTATTATTTCAAATTACCTAACATAATCTCTCTTATCATCGATGAAAAAAGTATTTATGGGATAAAACTATTAATGGGATGGATAATAGATAATTTTTTTTTTATATATATTAAATTAATGTCTTTGGTTGATGATATTTGATATTATAGATAGTCTAATAACTGATAAATGTTTCTATAGGATGGTTTTATCAAAATACTTTTCCAATCATTTGAGAGGTTATAAACCAGACCAATGGCAAAAAAAATATTGTGTCCCAATGTTTATATAAAATAATTAATTAACTAGAAAAATTAACTAAATTATTTAACAACTAATTTATAAAAATATATATAAAATATCTATATACATTATTAATTTATAAAAATATATAAAAAAAACCTTATACATTTAAATTTATAATTTTATATAAAAATACACATTTTAAATATTAGATACAATCACTAAATCCACTTTTAAATAAAAGCAACACAAAAATAACAATAAAAAAAAATTGTAAAAACTTAACCATACACTGCTACACATCCATGACTACAATTAAAAAAATAACATAACTTTAACTAATAAAATCCCTAAATAGTCAATGTTGTTAAGGATATATTAAGCACTATTGCAAGGTGTTGTCACTAGGGAGAACACTCAACCTATTTGCAACAAACTTGTTCCGTTAGCATCTAAGTTATATATGGTTGACTTCTAACTATAGAGTATGAAAATGCCTTCAAAAACTATTCAGAAAACCAATGCTTTTTATGGTTCATGTCTACATGCAATTGGGAAGAGATCCATATTGCAAATGAACCATTAACGTTTTCCATAAAACAGTTTCAAGAAACGGAGTTGTCTTTAGTGCGACTTTTTGGAGATTCCGGTGACGGAATCGGGCAGAAAAAAAATTGAGGTTAAATCTTGATTTGTATTATTTAAAATGGTTTTTTAACTGCATATTTGGATTCAACACCGTGAAAAACCCCTGGGACGCTTAGAAATTAGCTATCAAACTTGCGATTTTGACCGGAAAAACCCACCAGAAAAGCTTCCAAAAAGTCTCTTTAAAAACAACTCCTCAAGAAACGAACAATTTTTGGAAAACCCAGTTTCTTGCATTAAAAAACGAAAACTACTGTATAAAACACCGTTTTCCGTACCGTTCCATTTTTTATACATTTTTTTTTCAGAAACGAAGACTTTCATTCCATTTTTGGTGACAGAGCTTGAAATTGAGATTTCTGATTAAGAATTGTCGTGAAATGGAAAGAGAGGAAGAAAATCTTTTCGTGTTGCATTGAAATGAGGGAGGGCATGGATTTACCCTCAGAAGTCTAAGTTGTTGTTTTTTCCATTGTTTTCCTGGTGTGGTATACTACCAAACTAATATTTTTGTAATTTTTGGTGTGGTATACTACTAAACTACTATAAGGGTTCAATGTATATTTAATATAAATTTTATTGCCAATATAGTAATTGTGGGGCTAGTTTATTTGAAGCTAAATTCTTAAAAAAAGAAAAAAACCAAATAACCTAATTTCAGGTAAAAAATTTGGTAGATTGTTTGAAGCAATTGAAATCTAGGAAGGAATTAAAGGAGAGAAAGGGTATCTGTGCAAGTGTTTTCTTGGGCTCTTGAAAGAAGACCAAGGCTTCTGATCCTTCCATCGTGGTCCAAATTTGCCCACCAAAAATAGATCCATGTTTTGTGAGCAAGCCATTGAAGAGATCCTCCTCAATCTTATTTCTCAACGCATCCAAATTCAACCATGAAACAATAACTGTCAGCGTATTTCTGCAACATTTCATGTGAAAATATAAAATACATTTACAAGTCAATTCTAAGAATGGCCATCCATCTAGAAACCCTGAAAATTGATCCAACTACCTATACTTGTTTCCATATAGCCACATATTGGCGTGTACTGTGCCCATGGTCTTTCCTTTTTTTTCACCTACTCATCATACAGTTCATGTGAAAATATAAAACAAATTTGCAAATCAATTCTAAGAATGGCCATTGATCTATAAACCCTAAAGATTGACCCAACGACCTATACCTCTTTCCATATAGTTATAGATCAGATTGTAGGACCCAACGACCTATACCTCTTTCCATATAGTTATAGATCAGATTGTACTGTGCCCATGGTCTTTCCTTTTTTTTTCAACTACTCAACATTCATTCGAATACACTAAGGCGAGGAAGAAAACTTGTTGTGGTCTTTGCCTTTTTTTTCAACTACTAAATATTCATTTGAATATACTAAGGTGGGAGCCCATAGGGCTTTGGATTGACGTTGAATGGGTGCAGTGTTAAGGCACTCCTTGCTATAGGTCAGTGGTTCAAATCCCCTATGGGTGCTTACCTACCAAAAAAAAAAAAGAATACACTAAGCCGAGGAAGAAAACACGACATAATGGTCTTTTTGCTTTTTTCAACTACTCAACATTCATTTTAATCTGGATGATCGTTAAATTTTTTAATTATAATTATTTATTTATTTATAAATTTTAAAAACATTATCTTTTATGAATATATCAAAATGTATGGAATGTATATTTTCTTATCTTATTGTATACTCATTTCAAAAAATTATATTTTTTATTTTTCAAAATTACCAAATAATTAACTATGCTGCTCAACATTCATTTTAATCTGGATGATCGTTAAATTTTTTAATTATAATTATTTATTTTTTTATAAATTTTAAAAACATTATCTTTTATGAATATATCAAAATGTATGGAATGTATATTTTCTTATCTTATTGTATACTCATTTCAAAAAATTATATTTTTTATTTTTCAAAATTACCAAATAATTAACTATGCTGTAAGTTGTAATTTTAAACAAATTTAGATTTGGATTTTATATAATTAAACAAAAAAAACTATAAGTATTTTTTATTAATGTTTGGTTATCTAATACTAATATTATGGGTTTCCATGTTATTTAAACAAATGAGATTTGGTTTTATAATTATTATGTCAAACTTTAAAGCTAAAAATTAACTTTTAACAATGCAATCTTTTATAACCAATTTGGATGTAGTTCATTGTTATGGTAGTAAAAATGAATCTCATAAGTCAATTTGGTTGTAGTTCATTGTGATGGTAGCAAATAATGAATCTCATGAGCTTGGTCCCACCCACACATTGGTATAGTTCCACCCAGGGAACCATTGATCTTTTTCCATGAATTGTTAATATTGTTCCAAGAAGCACCATAATGTATGGCATTTCTATTTCCCACAATTGAAAAAGCACCAAAAATCCTTCTACATGAGCATTTTGCTTCCGTATTGTTGAACTAAACATGGCAAGACTTTCCTATGGCAATAAGAATTTTTGAAACCCTCATCCCCCCTATCACAATATATCTTAGAATCTATCATGTTGGAGTGTAGTATCCCTAGTAAGCATATAGGAGTGTAGGGGAACACAACCTCAAAGTCAATGGGAAGCCAAAGGGAAAGTTTTGTGCATCTAAGAGGGATACCTCGATTACATAGTTGTGGTTTTCTAAGCTTTTGCATTAATCAAATGTATATTTGAGGGGGAATTCAACCATAAAAAAATGCTTGAATGAGTTTTCATACACAAGGGTTGATTCTACTTCGAATTTTGATACTTTGTGTTTACTTACTTTAATGTCATTACATATAACTAATAATTTGCAAGTCCTTGTCTCATTGGATCTCATTTTATTTCAACTGTGAAGTGACGAAGCCTTGAACCCCAAATCCTCATAGCTAAGATTTACAAAGTATGCATTGCCTCATTTCCTCTCATTTTACTTCAGTTAAATGGAGCAACTATGCCTTAGCCCCAAACCCACACAACTAAGCTTTGCACACTATAGAATCCTCTCTCTCCCTAGTGTTGCACTTGGTTTAGATATAATTTTCTTAGAAGAGAAGCAATGTCTCACTAAATACCTTACATGTTAACTTATCATCTGATCCCATTACATTTTCCAAGCATTGAGGACATTAATACAATTTCAAAATTCAATTTCACACTCATTTGATGTAATCACCATGTTCCATCAATTTCAAGTAAACTCTACAAATAAATGTAAGTAATTATTTTTATTTTTTTCATTGATTCTAAATTAGCAAGTGAGAAAACTCCAGATGCATCTTTATTTTTAAAGTACAATCATCCAAAAAAACTCATCAAAGACTAAATATAGGTTAAAACCTTTATTGAGTGAAAAATATTGTTGGTATCCTCTAGAATAACACTACTTTCAGAAGCTGGGTTCAGATTTTACCACAAATACAAGAACCAAAGTGAGAAGCTTATTTTAAAGTTTTTATAACATGATATATTATAAAAAAAATTGAAGAAGCACATAATACAAAAAAGTTTTATATCTAGTATCATTCTACATGGAGAAAAGTACTCGTTAAGCTAGCTATGACATGAGTAATAATTGCTACCCACCTACTTTCAAAATCATCATGGACATTTAAATATTAAAAAAGGAATTGATTAGGCTACCTATGACTAAATAAGAGTTATTCCCCACCTTTCCAAACTATCATGTACATTTAAGCTATCATATTTTATCAACATCCTTTCTGTGATGCAACACGTTAGAACTTTCCATTATATTTATGCATTATATGAGTTGATGTAATTGTAAGGTGCATAAATTCCAAAATAATTGTCCAAATACCCATGTTTCCACTAAATTAATTGTTTAAGTAAGAGACACGTTTTATTGTAGGAAGCATGCATCAATCAAACACTGCTCTACTGATAGTTTACAAACCCAACCAATTTTTCATACACAAACACATTCAAGACTAATCCACAATAAAAAACAATAGTCAAAACAATATTCTTCATTAAACATCTACCAATGCATAAACAATGAGGAGACAAGAGACACATAGAATATGCGATCAACCAGGGCCAAAACCTCTCCAACATGAGAGAAAAACCCAAACGAGATCTTATTCTTATATAGACTTCAATTGACGAATACCAAGACCATGGCCTAGACCCTTGACTCAATGACCTCTCCATGACCAAGTCACAAGCCTCCTTTATTCAATATCCTTATTTTTCCTTGAGTCAATGATGATCAGGCTTCTTCCTTCAATAACTCGACTATCCTTCAAATTCTAGTTCCATGGATTAGATCTGTAGTTTTTGGCCCTCTTGCATAAACCCTAGAATGTGTGGTTGACCAACCTTTTGAACCTTGATCTTCTTCACTTGGTTGGTACGAACTCTTATTATAATTCGGCCTGTAACCTTGCTTATCTTCTTCCTTGATTCGACTTCTTAGACAACAACAAGATCTTCGACCTTTTCTGTAGTAGATAGTTCTTCCTTCCTTTGCACGTGTGGATCTATTAGCCCTAAAACAGACCCATAAACAACACCAAAATCTTCTCTCTTTTTTTCCTTCTCTTGGTTGGTTATCTTCGCACTTCTTATTACAGGCAGACTTAACCAAATTTGCTTGTCTACAAATGAGGATGAGCTGCCCTATATATAGTGTTTTTTCCATCAAAAACATGTGCTAGGAAGTGTTAAGGAGTGCTAGGGGAACACAAGGGAGAAATAGGTGAAAATAATGCATGCAAATGAATGATTGAGATTTTGTGACAGGAAATGTTAGTGAGTTCCATGTGTGCTAAGAAGGGAGTGATAAGGTATGCTAGGCAATGTTAAGGCATATTAGAATCCAGGGAAACATTCCAAGATGTGTCAAGTGCTAGGGTGTGCCAATGCATGTCACAGAGTGTTATGGAGTGCCAGGGAAACATAAGGGAGCACTAGTTTCAAATGCATGGAAATGAATGACTAAGAGTGTGTGACAAGGAGTGTCAGCGAGTTCTAGGTGTGCTAAGGAGGGGATGACAAGGTATGTTAGGTGGTGCCAAGAAATGCTAGAGTGTTAAGGCAACATGCTAGGGTATGTCAATGCGTGTCATGGTGTGCCAATGTATGTCAGGGAGTGTTATGGAGTGCGACATAAACACAAAGGAAAGCTAGTTCAAAATGCATGTAAATGAACAAATAAGAGTGTATGACAGGGAGTGTCAGTGAATTCCAAGTGTGCTTAGGAGGGAGTGACAAAGTTATATGCTAGGTAGTTCCAAGGCATGCAAGAGTGCCATGACATGTCAAGGAGTGGCATGGTATGATAGGGAGTGCTAAAGCATGCCATGGCATGCAGGGAATGCCAGCATGTGCCACATAGTGCCAAGGGATTGTTAGACATGCCAGGTGCTGCCATGTCAAGATGTAAACTATGTTGCTTAATTGTTTTATGGCCATGGTTAGACGTGAGCCTTGACTTGGTAACTTCTTAAGTGAGATGAGCTAAGATTGGGCATGGGTAGCCTAAGATGAGTTATAGGCCATTCTTAGGTGAACAAGGGATAGTATAGTTGTAGTAACTATAACATGGTCAAGATGTTGTAGTCGAGGTAGTACTTGGTTGGTTCCCAAGTCTTAAAACCAATAAGGGTAGTTATGAAGGCATGATAGCTAAGGAGTGCTAGGGCATGCCAAGGAATGAAACGGTGTGATAACACATGCTCAATAATGTCAATGCATGTCGAGGAGTGTTGGGGAGTGTGAGGGCATCACAAGGGAGAACTAGGTCAGAGTGCATGGAAACAAACAAATAACAGTGCCTTCCAAGTGTCTGAAGGACGAAGTGTATTAGGATAATTTCATAATAGGACTTGCAATAGGTAAGCCTATGATTATAATAAGGGGATGGAAAAAGCAATTTTAGACAAAGGGGGACTTTTGTCTAGGGACAACACTATTTTTTCAAAGACTTGGTTGGGTTCCAAAGTCACAAACAAAGTAAGGCTATCTATGAGGGAATGACAACTAGGGAGTGCCAAGGTGTGCAAGGAATGCCAGGAAGTGATAACACATGCTAGAAAGTTCCAAGGCATGTTAGTCATTCCAACACATGCCAAGTGCTAAGGCATGCCAAGAGGTGTCAGGTGCTAGGGTGTGGTGCCAACAGATGCTAGGGAGTGCCAGGGAAACACAATGGAGGACTAGTTTCAATTGCATGTAAATGAATGAATAATAGTGTGTGATAGGGAGTGTTAGCAAGTTCTGGGTGTGTTAAGGAGGCATTGACAAGGTTGTTAGGTAGTGTTAGGGAAACACAAGGAAGAACTAGTTTCAATTGCATGGAAATGAATGAATAATAGTGTATGATAGGGAGTGTTAGCAAGTTCTAGGTGTGGTAAGGAGGCATATTTGGCAAAATTTTTGGAGGGTTTGGAGGAAATTTTGTGTTTTGGTGCAGACTTGCAATTTTTTGGCAATTTTTTGTCTAGCAGCACAGCGATCTCACGCTTTGATTCTTCCTCAAGGCTCTAAATGATGTAAAATCAACATTTTTGGAAAGCTCATGACCCCATCTCAAACCCCATTTGCCTACTTTCCTAGTTTGGGGCTCAGGTTTTGAGAAATTTTCAAAAAAGAGGCCAAAAATCATCTTTTTGTCCCTCTCTTTCCATTTCGTTGCGCACCTGGAGACACCTTGGGAGAATGGCCATATCTGAGCCAAAAATTGGTCATTTTGAGTGAAACAATACTTATAAGACATCTAAACTCTCCCATATTTCCAGAAAAGGCTTCTGATCTAGATTTGGACTTTAGAAAGGCACTCAAAAATGGCCTCCATCAACTCGCTATACAAATGGAAATTTCTGAGATTTTTGTAAAATTTTCACTGTGTAATTTTTTGTAATTCCTAGTTTTACTCTGGTAAAAGTCAAAAGGGTGAAGTAGATGAATGTGATGAGTAAAAGTAAATGTAAATAATGGGTGGTTAGTATTTATATGTTTTTTTAATGTATATTTGACCTCATTTATTATAGAGGTTGGAGTCAAAGTTAATTGTAGAAGTCGTTTTTAACTTCCTTAGACATTAGGATTTGGTTAGAACACCTCATGGAACAGTTCCTAGAGTCATTGATTCAACCCATAAGAGTGGGGAGATGTTGTTTTGTTCTTTATGTATCAGTTTCCCAATGATAGAATGGGTTGGATTTCAGAGGAGAGAACTATTGTAGCTTGTACTTGGACATTTTCTGGAAATCAAAGGACACAATTTGCAACTATTATCTAGGAATTCATGTGCAGTAAGTTTGTGATGTTATTTTTTATCTGTTATAGCTTTATATGAAAGATATTAATCTTATATTTCCATTCATCAATTATTCAATGGTTTTCCTTACATTTTATAAAAAAAAATCTTTGCATAAATCTTTGTCTTGATGGAAAAATCATTATGTGTTACTTTATTTCTTGCTTAATGAATTCATGTTTCATGCTCATTAATACCTTTGACTTCTTCTAAACACTACACTACATTGAAAAACACTAAGATCCATCACAAAAGTAATTCTACCTTTCTCCTTTTTGTATTTTTTGTTGTAACCCTTTGATCCTCTGACCTAGCTACCTAGTTTTTCTCCCTTATCCATAAACAAAACCCTACTTTTTCCAAAACCCACTTGAACCTAGCTATCTAGCCGAAAATCCTTTACATTTCAGTCATCTCTTTGTTTGGATTTCATAGGGAGAGCCCTGTTATAGGAAAATTTGGGCACATCAACCCCGACTTCCAGACCAATTATATTAGGGTCCATCAACCCCTAATTCAGTTGTTTTCATTTCCTAATGAAGTTAACCTACATCATTCTTTCCTCCCAAGAGTTTCATAACACCATTCATCCAAAAAAATGACCCTAAGGAGATCATCGCAGGTGGCCTTCTATTTGGCTGCAATGAATGGCAGGCACTACACTGTCAGGGTGCTATGCATAGCACCTGGCCTTTGTATCACCTGCGATGGGCGAGATCCATCAAATTTTTCAAATGAATCCATTGGATTCCTCATCCAATGGATGCTTCTAGGGGTTTCTAGAATGATTGGGCTCGCTTTTGGATGAGGAAGGAGATGAATGAACCTTAATCCATTATCCCTTCCTCCATGGAACCACTTCCCAAATATGGCAAAGCATTCATGAAGGCCATTAATGGCCAAACCTCCTCCATTCAGCTATGAAAGGACCAGACATTCAAGGCTGGTCTAAGGTTGAAACTTCTTAAGCTAAGGAAATGCTGCTTGGATGATATTAGTAGAGAGAGTAATTTTATCATGTCAAATTGTTGTTTCCATGAGGAGAGAAGGGTTTGAAGCTGGGAGGATGACGCTGAATCAAACATCCATCTACATGGGTTGTAATCTTCCTTTCTATGAATAAAGAGTTCTATGTTTTTTCCCATTCATGTGTTTATATGATGTATATTGTACTTTCAATTCTATAATATGTTTAGTTAAATCGATATGTATGCTTTGATGGTTTTCTGTCTCGGCTTGTGTGCAAGTACCTTTCAAGCAAGTTAAGTATGGAAGGGAGTGGTGAAAGCGGTCAAAGGGAAGAGGGATCGAGCGAGAGATACAAGTTGGTACTTTTGCTCCTCTTTCTTTTATTTGTTAGCTATAGGAAAAGCAATGGAATTACTTTAACTATTGTTCTAGACTTGCTACTAGGTCTAGGGGTTAGTCGTTCGAAAAGACACTAAATTTGCCCATAACAAAATGGTGACTTCGCTGGGGATCGTTTAAACCCTTTTAGTAGCTTTATCAACCTCTTAGAACACTTTGAAATACTTTACCCTCTTTTTCTCATCGAATTCAAGTTCAATTTACTGAAATTTGAGTCAATTTTGAGCATAAAATTGTCATTCTGTAATCATCACAGCTCTATAACTGACAGGGTGCTATGCATTGCACCCTTTGCACAGAGAGAGTGCTATGCATCGCACTGTCCCTCACTCTGGCCTGCGCTGATTCCTTTTGGATCAGTTTTCCCATCTAGGAGTTGAAGCCTTAAGTCAATTTTCAGTTGTTTGAATTGTTTGTTGGATTTAGATGATTTCTTGTCTCTGAAAGCAGTCTTCGTTTCCTTGTTTCGACCCATTTTAGACTGGATTGTTAAATGATTGTTTATGTATTTGTTTTATCATCTGCAGTCCATTGTCAAAAGTAGTTTTAGTCGATTGTTTTGTCAAGTATGAAGTGTCGTAAAATATTCCTTCATTAAATAATCAATTGGTCTATTTGTGCATCTGATTCATATTTTCATTTAAGTGTCAAAAATCTTCGTTTCCTTAAAGCTGAAAGTGTCGTTTAGTCTTCCTTTATATTTAAGTGAAATTGTTGTAAATCGACATTTTTGTGAAAAGATCTTTTGAATCATTGTGCATTTGTTTTTCTTAGTGCATAATTCACATTAAGGAGAACAGAAAAGAAAAAGAAATACATGTAATTGAATTTTAGGAGATTGAATGTGTGTGCTTAAAAGGAATGGTTAGGGAAATGTATTAGTGAGTGCTCTTTGTTGTTTGATCCAAAAAGTACTTGTTTACTCTTTCCTATAGAAATTTTGAATAATAAACACTTATTCACATAGATTATCCTGATTATACACTCTTTCAGAATACATGCACAATACATAACCTCCTCTATGTTGATCATCAGTTTAGCAGCATTAAAAACAATGAAACATCAATTGCATGCACACATTAACACATTATTTATCCTGGGGAAAGAATACAGCTGAAATCCCCACACTATCTGTATATTAATGATTGAGAACATGTAACAATACATAGTACAATACTCCTCACAAGTATCCATCACTATCTCCACCTGTTACACACAAACTAGCTCAGATCTGATGCCTCAAATCTCCTCCATTGTTTTCCTGCCTCCACTGCACAACCCTGCAAGAGATTGAATGATGAATGGCTGATCCAAACTCATATTTACCTTGTGAAAATCACTCAAACTGGAAATCACGTGAGCACAGGCTATTCTACTAGGCATATACTGGGCAATTATCATGGGCATACTCAATACATTGCTTGTGCAAAGTCTCATGCACAACTATGGTCACAACTGATAGCAATCTCAACCTCTAACACCTGTCTCCACTCAACTGTACATGCACTGAGTTAACTGATGTATTCTTCAGTTGAATTATGAGTTAATAATTAGTGAATTAATTAATAACTAATTCACTTAACTCATCACTTAGTCTATTGGCCAGTTAGACTAAATACAACTAGTTCAACTAAGTCAAACTGAACACAACTCCATTAATTGCTCATCCAACTCCACAGAACTTAACCACATGAGTTCTAACTGATGTCCTGCATGCAATAGCTCAACTGAATCATAAGAAAAGCTTATTTCCTTCTGAAAGCTACATGTTCCACATCTGTAGCTCAAACTGAAGTGCTCCAAGAGGATAAGATAAATTTTATAGTCTAAATATTATTATGAGACAATAATATTTGACTTTTCTATTTTTGACTAGCAGTCTAAAAATAGACTCTGATCACTCCTGCTGTGATCTAGAAATAGAAGTCCATCTATTTTTCCCAACATGACCAATCATCTATAAACAACAAACTGCAACTCATAGACCATGATCCATATGTCTAAAAATAGACATAGTTTAAAAATAGACTTTGCGCCAAAACTTGCCTGCGGGACCACTTAGTGAAGGCGACTCCTTTCCACTAAGCTCCATCATCTTGTTGCATTCTCAACAAGCATTTCTTGTTGCACACTTTTCAGCACTCCCTCTCAACAAGAAAGGCTTCCTCTCAAACCTGATCCTGTAACTCTGGAATGTTCTGCATGCAACACATCTGCCCTGTCCACTGTGCTCCAACAACACTTGGAACAAAAACGCTCCCAACTGACCACTTTGTTGGGCTAGGAACATACTCTAATGCTGAAGCTCTACCTACTGCTGACAAGTGCTCCCTTTCTGACATCTGCGCTACTGCAACATCTCCATGCATCTCGCACCATTGCACACCTCTCTGTGCCACCTAGCACTATGCAAAACACTAGTGCCTCTCGCATTGTTGCAGCCTGCATGCTATGCGCTGTCCTGGGATTCCCTACATTGTTTCTCTCTCTGCCGCTCCATCTACATCTGTCTCTACCCAATCAATCAGTTCTTGCTACTCCACATCGGGGCTCTCATAGCAAGGTCTCATCCAAGAGGTTGGGTACCTCAAGGATCCTGCCCTCCTCCTTGAGACGATCACTCTATATCGCCCCACCTCCTACCTAGAGGTATGGCTGCATGTGATCCCTCAGCCCACCTGGCTCGAAGTTTCCCCCTATTGGAGGTCTCTGCATGAGTAGATGTCTCTATTCGATCTCCTCTCAGCTTCCCTTGTTGTGGCTGCTCCACAACCTCCTGAAGTTGCTGCACCAATCGTGGCTCCTCCACAATGGTCTGAGACTTCTTCTGGCTCTACATGTTAAGAGGTAATATACACTCCCTCTCAACCACCAAGTCTCCATCAGTTGCCTTGCTACTCAAGGCTTTGTATGCATTTTGAACCTCAAGAGCATACAAGATCTTGATCGGTGAACCAATCTGCTTCACCTGTCTAGTGATGATGTGTCTAAGGAAAAACTTTCCGTTACTGAAGACTGCATCATAGCCTCTGTCTTCCAGCGTCATGATCGACACCAAGTTTCTCTTCAGTCATGGTACATACTTGACATCAGTCAAGGTAATGCGAGCTCCATGCTCCCTCTAAAAAATAACCGTGCCTACACCTGAGACACTATACTTCTCATCATTATCCGTCCCTATGAGTATCTAGAGATCTTTCTCCTCCAAAGTACTAAACAAACTTTTGTCACCGGTCATGTGGAAGGAAGCTCCACTATCAAGAAAGCAACCACTTCCCACCATGGATAAAACCATGCATGCGAAGAGTGTGAAGTCCAACTCAAACTGTGAAGCACGTGAGGCTGCCTCACCTTCAGATCCTTCCCCGGATCCCTTCTTGGACTTCTTCTTTGGGCAATTAGTAGCATAATCGCCCAACTCATGACAACGAAAGCATTTCACCTTCGATTTGTCAACCTTCTTCCCATCATTGGAAGAACTAGATTCGGAAAGAGAACCCTTCTCCTTCCCCTTCTTCACCTTACTCGCTAAGGCACAGTTCTCCTCATCATGCATAGATGAAGAACTGTCTATGGTGCTCTGTTTGATCTCCTCCTTGCACAGGATCCAACCAAAGTCTCTCCCATCCTAGAAATTTCTCTCGACCATTGACAGAGTCCTGATAGGAATGACAACTCTTCGGAAGACCAAGGAGAGGCAAGCTCACCAAGTCCTCATCATCGACAGTAACCCCCACACTTCCCAGCTCATCCCTGCACTGGGTGAACTTCGTGAGATACCTGGGCATACTATCTCCATTCTCACACTTAATGTTTCTGAGTTTTATCCTCGAGAGCCATTCCACCAGCTCAAAACTCAACTGCTTCTGATCTAGAATTTGTGAGAACAAAGTATTTCTCGTACAGAGATTGACTGTATGGGCATTCATTAGATATCTCACCTTCCAAAAGAAGGATGAATGTAGAGGCTACCTGGCCCGATACAGACTCTGCCTGAAGAAATAAAATGTAAACACTTTCTCAATAATAGATCTGATGATCAATCCTCGCTTTGATATCCTGTAGAAATTTTTCTACAAATCAAAGAGCTCTGATACCATGTAGAAATTTTGAATAATAAACACTTATTCACAGAGATTATCCTAATTATACACTATTGCGGAATACATGCACAATACATAACCTCCTCTACGTTGATCATCAATTTAGCAGCATTAAAAACAATGAAACATAAATCGCATGCACACATTAACATAGTATTTAGCCCGGGGAAAGCATACAACTGAAAACCCCACACAATCTGTATATTAATGATTGAGAACATGTAACAATACATAGTACAATACTCCTCACAAGTATCTAGCACTATTTCCACCTGTTACACACAAACTAGCTCAGATATGATGCCTCAAATCTCCTCCATTGTTTTCCTGCCTCCACTGCACAACCCTGCAAGAGAATGAATGATGAATGGCTGATCCAAACTCCTATTTACCTTGTGAAAATCACTCGCACTGGAAGTCACGTGAGCACAGGCTATTCTATTGGGCATATACTGGGCAATTATCATGGGCATACTCAATACATTGCTTGTGCAAAGTCTCATGCACAACTATAGTCACAACTTGATAGCAATCTCAACCTCTAACACCTGTCTCCACTAAACTGTACATGCACTGAGTTAACTAATGTATTCTTCAGTTGAATTATGAGTTAATAATTAGTGAAATAATTAATAACTAATTCACACAACTCATCACTTATTCTATTGGCCAGTTAGACTAAATACAACTAGTTCAACTAAGTCAAACTGAACACAACTCCATTAACTGCTCATCCAACTCCACAGAACTCAACCACATGAGTTCTAACTGATGTCTTGCATGCAATAGCTCAACTGACTCATAAGAAATTCGTATTTCCTTCTGACAGCTGCATGTGCCACATCTGTAGCTCAAACTGAAGTGCTCCAAGAGGATAAGATAAAGTTTATAGTCTAAATATTATTATGAGACAATAATATTTGACTTTTCTATTTCTGACTAGTAGTCTAAAAGTTTACTCTGATCACTCCTGCTGTGATCGAAAAATAGAAGTCCATCTATTTTTCCCAACATGACCAATCATCCATAAACAACAAACTGCAACTCATAGACCATGATCCATATGTCTAAAAATAGACTTTGCACCAAAACTTGCCTGTGGGACCACGTAGTGAAGGCGACTCCTTTCCACTAAGCTCCATCATCTTGTTGCATTCTCAGTAAGCATTTCTTGTTGCACACTTTTCAACATTTCCCTTGTATCTAGGATTTTCATTGTCAAAATGGAAAGAGTGCTTCTCATTTTAATTTCATTCTTAGGAATTTTGGAAAACATCACGTGGTGAAACCCAAAGGAAAAGTTTAAGCAAGATCAACCTAAAATTAACCTCAATTAACCGAAAAATGCATTGGAATTTAATGCAAACATCTAGAGGTGTCTAGGCTAGAGACGTGTTCCAGCGTCTTAAAACCTACTGGTTGTCGTTTCATTGAGGTTGGGTGATTCCTCCTCTCTGAACCGGTAAGTACTACTATGGACTTGTGCTCCCTGTACCATCGTGTATATAGTGGGAGAATCTAATAGGCTTACATCCTTTATCCCTAGGAAGCCGAGTCTATTGCCTTACCAATCACAATACACCAAACATAGCATTCAGGAAGATTGACTACCGTACAGTAAATCCTTGGTAATTTATCTTTAATTTACCACCAAGGTGTATATTGCAGTTTTGTGATTAGTTTGGTAAACCCTCTTGCTTAGTATCTCCAGAGCAGTGACTTTTGCTCCTTTTCGACTCCTTAAAAGAAAATTTTCATCTGAGTGCTTGTCCTTTCAAGCTCATTAAACAACAAAAGTGACTAGAGTCATCTTTTTCTTTTTCTCGACTCTTAAAAAATGAAAAATCAAAGTTAAGTTCTAGTGTCATAAAAATTAATTGACCATGGATAACATCCTCCACGCTTGTTTTTTTAGTTGATCTTAGGTTGAAACATATGGCGACAAATCTGGAGTCCACCAATCAAGGAATTCCTTTTGATGGGAATCCTGGTCCTTTTCCTCCATTTTGAAATATTGGTGATCCATACATGGCTACATTGTCCCTTCCGTGATTTACCATTGGCTTGCCAGTATGGTTGTTTTCAACCTCCTTGGTTCAAAATGTCGTGATTTATCGGCAATCGAGTACTCCTCCAACTGGAAAAAATCAACCTCCAGTTGATCCTAAAGTGGACCCTTTGTCTTCTTCCTCGGTTGTTTCTTCCTCCCCTTCTTCCTCTTTGCCAAGTGAAAGTACTGGTACTAGTAACCAAGTGGCTAAGAAGAATAACAAAGGGAAGAAGAAGAAGAAGAAGAAAATTCAACAGAGGGAAAACCAAGCAACCATTGCTTTAAATGCAACATCTGATGAGAAACCATCCATCAAGCATCACAAAGTTTGATATCCATGCAAACTTTGTGCGGGAGACCATCTTCTTCGAAATTGTCCTGATATTCCTCAGGTCTTAGAAGAATGGTCTTCTCATTCACATCATCCCGTGTAATCAACCTCTGGAGATCATGTTGGTGACATACCATCAACTAGTGATAGTAAAGTTCATGGAAAGAAGGGAAAATTTAATTTTCCCTATAGGATATGTGAAGGGAATCACCCCATTCACCTTTGTCCCTATCTGGATGAAGCCAAAAAAGTGTTGGATAACTGTCCTGCTTCACCGCAGTGACTTCCATTTGGTTACAAGAAACTTTCCTTAAATCCTTCACTAGTTGATGAATTGATTGACCAAAATCAATCGTCGGTCAAACCCACTCTTTCTGAAAGTGAATCCTCTAAGTCTATACCCGACCCAAATCAATAGGTCGAGGTAACAATTGACCCGATTTCACCTTCAGTAAATCATACTTTTCCCGAAGAGATTGAAAATGATACCACTCAAGTTCTTTTTGTTTCGTCAGATTCAAATGAGCTTGGGAGTAGTCCTCCTATTCCATCAATCCTCCAGTTCTCGTAACTCAAGGGGTTAATCCTCCCGTTTCTACGGTCCCCCCTCCAAGTAGTCTAGTCACTTCCTTTGATTGGAATCGACTGGAAGCATTTTGCCTTCCTTCTTATGTGCCTTTCCAATTCATAGTACAAGTTTGTAATGTGATTGTATCTAGCACTATTATAGATGAAAGTGCATCTGTGAGTATCCTTTCCTCAATTTCTTGGCAAGTGCTCGGTTTGCCACCACTTATGCCTATTACATAGAATTTGTTGGATTTTAATAGAGGAACGAGTCGACCTTTAGGGATCCTCCCTCAGTTACCTATTACTTTGGGAGGAAAAACTATTTATCTGAACGTGATGGTAGTCCCATGCCCTTTAGATTACAATTTACTACTAGGGCGTGACTATGTTTATGACATGGGAGCTATTGTTTGAACACTCTTTCGAGTGATTTGTTTCCCGCATGAAGGAAGAATTGTCACCGTTGACCATTTTTCATTTCCCAGTCCAAATATGGCTCCTAGTCAACCATCTTCCCTAAATGGTCCATTTATACCAATGGTATCATCCCCGCCACCGGTTAATTATGTGGCAACCCGTTCCATACCTACATCAACTGACGATCAATTCAGTGATGTTGTACATTATTTACTGGGGGCATTGGAACCAGATCTCTCCTTCATGACCACTTATGAGTTGTGATACAAGGAATTCAAGGATAGTTCCTTGTCTTGTGTCAACCTCGTTAAAGAATGAAACAAGGAATTTGAGGATAGTTTGTTGTCTTGTGTCAACCTCATTAAAAAATGAAACCAAGGGTATGAGGATAGTTCTTGGTCTTGTGTCAACCTCGTTAAGAAATGAGACAAGGGTCTTCGAGGATAGTTCCTTATCTTGTGTCGACCTCTTTAAAAAATGAAACAAGGAATATGAGGATAATTCCTGGTCTTGTGTCAACCTCATTAAAAAAAGAAACAAGGAGTATGAGGATAGTTCCTGGTCTTATGTCAACCTCATCAAAGAAAGAAACTAAGGGAATAAGCAGAGTTCCTTGTCTTGTGTCAAGCTCATTAAAAAATGAAACAAGGTCCCCTAGAGAAAAGTTCTAAGTCGAGTCTTTGATTAGATCTTGTAAAAGCCCAGTCGAGACTTTCACTTGATCTCATAAAAGAACCTTCAGTCCATCCACTTGATAGCCATGAGTAGTCTACTTAGGTGAATGTAATGAAGCTTGGGGGGCATGCACCTAGTGGTAAAGTTAAGTTTCCCTGTAGGTTATGTGAAGGGAATCACCCCGTTCACCTTTGTCTATCTAGACGAAGCCAAAAAGGTGTTGGATAACCATCCTGCTTCACCGCAACGAATTCCATCTGGTTACTGGAGACTCTCCTCTTCATCATGTCGGGGCATGAAAACCGATTCAAGCATAGTTTTTCATTTTAATCTTGTGTAAAAATGAAACTAAATCCAAGCATAGTTTTTCATTTAGAGCTTGTGTAAACATGAAACTGAATCCAAGCATAGTTCTCTATGGTTCAAGCTTGTGTAAAAATGAACCCATTTCTAGTTTAACCCTCGTGATTTCCATTCTATCAGCCTCTTTCGTCAGATGAGCCTTGGATGTTTTCATCCCATCGCCACCATCCCTTCGGCCGATCATACACTTTCACTTGGTTGTTTTACCTTTTTGAGGAACGGTTGCAATGAGTGGTCTTATTATCCAGCCTCTTCACATAAATCAACATGTTTTGAGAAGTTCCAACATCACTGGAACCAGTTGCTACCCTAGACACCACTCGTTCCTCAAAATGGAGTTCTCTTTAAGCTCTTTTTAGACTCTCTAAACATGAAAAGATTGCCGAGCACTTGTTGTTTCTAGCTCGTTAATGGATTAGAATCAATATCTACTCAGTATAGTTTTACCCTGTCTTCGAGCTGAGATAGATTAACTACGAAAAAGGTACTCGTTGATCAAACATGATCAATAGGTTCTCTCTTGCATTGTTTTATGCTTTTTTGGACTTGAGAGACAAATTTACAAAAAAGAACTTGTGGAGTTTTCTTTTAGTCCCTTTTCAGACTCTCTAAATGTGAAAAGGACCGAGTTATCTTTGTCGTTAAACTAGTTAAAAACATCAAATAGTGACAAACTTGTCCATCTAGACAAGACTGAGTTTCACCTTCGCTAGACTCGTTAAAACATCAAATATTGATGGATTGGCCTAAAGGGTGAAATTATACAACAAACATACATTATCCTCCTCAAGCTTGATAAAAAATAAAGAGTTACTAGTTAGAAATGACTGGGGAAAATGGGAAAGAGCTGGGAACACTTTATGGTAGTAGGTCACTCTTGAACATGACACTTTCACCTCATCATCGTGACTATGTGGGATGGGCTATTCAGCTTGATGGTTATCACACCATTGGTCTATCATACCATCCATCACTTTGTTTTGGGTCAATGCTATCAATTCACTTCAGTGTCGCCAATATGTTCAAGAGAAGTCATTTTGTTCAAAATTTCATCGTTTACAATACAATACACCTTCATTTTCATGCTCGCCATTCCTGAACCTTGTGTCATCAGTAAATGTTTCATCTCAAAAATCATTTACCTTGTTTCATGTCGTTGATGTGGGATACATCAAGGCCCTCCTGTGACGAGTCACTTCTTGTCGACATCAGCACATCATCCAAGAGGTTGACTTAGAAACACCCCTTCAGTACCTTGAAGATTGCATACATCAATGGCAGGTTTATCGCTTCTAGCGATAGGTTGACATCAATGGCCTTCGACCGAAAGACATCATATGGTGTTCAACATCAAATCATTTATTCATGCCATATGGAATGTACTGCAGTACCTTGAGGGTCATTATCATTTTCGGTGATTCCTCTCGCATCTGTTAACAACTTACATGATTGGCTGGTAATCAGACGATGTCTCTCCATGTTCGACTTCAGATCATCTATTCACATGGTTAGACTTGTACTTGAGTGAAATATTGGACGAGATTGAAGACCCTGGATCTATTTTCATCCATCTGGGCTGCGATATATTTTTTCAGGACTGCTATATCAAATGTACAATGGCCTTACATTCATGTTCATCCATTCATGGGTCTACATCTATAAACGACTATATTTGTACATGTAATGAAATTTTATAAGCTGAGCGTGGGTATGCCTTCCCTCAGCTAAAAATTATGAGAAAAAATCAAAGTATCATGATATATGTATTGTAATTGATGCAGGTCTCCTTCCGTTTCGAAACCTTCTCTCCAAGTGGTAAAGCATCTCACTCGACATGGTTATTTTTGACTTCATGCTTTAGGGGGAAACTGTTATAGGAAAATTTGGGCACATCAACCCCGACTTCTAGATCAGTGATATTAGGGTCCATCAACCCCTAATTTAGTTGTTTTCATTCCCTATTGAAGTTAGCCTACATCATGCTTGCCTCCCAAGACTTTCATGACACCATTCATCCAAAAAAATGTACCTAAGGAGATCATCGCGGGTGGCCATCTATCTGGATGCAATGAACGACAGGCACTACACTATCAGGGCACTATGCATAGCACCTGGCCTTTGTATCACCTGCGATGGGTGAGATCCATCGAATTTTTCAAATGAATCCATTGGATTCCTCATCCAATGGATGCTTCTAGGGGTTTCTAGAAGGATTGGGCTCGCTTTTGGATGAGGAAGGAGATGAATGAACCTTAGTCCATTATCCCTTCCTTCATGGAAACACTTCCCAAATATGGCGAAGAATTTATGAGGGCCATTAATGGCCAAACCTCCTCCATTCAGCTATAAAAGGACCAGGCATTCAAGGCTGGTCTAAGGTTGAAACTTCTTAAGCTAAGGAAATGTTGTTTGGATGAGATTAGTAGAGAGAGTAATGTTATCATGTCAAATTGTTGTTTCCATGAGGAGAGAAGGGTTTGAAGCTAGAAGGATGATGCTGAATCGAACATGCATCTACATGGGTTGTAATATTCCTTTCTATGAATAAAGAGTTCTATGCTTTTTCCCATTCATGTGTTTATATGATGTATATTTTACTTTTGATTCTATAATATGTTTAGTTAATATATCGATATGTATGCTTTGATGGTTTTCTATCTCGGCTTGTGTGCAAGTACCTTTCAAGCGAGTTAAGTACGGAAGGGAGTGATGAAAGCGATCAAAGGGAAGAGGGATTGAGCGAGAGATATAGGTTGGTACTTTTTCTCCTCTTTCTTTTATCTATTAGCTATAGGAAAAGCAATGGAATTACTTTAACTGTTGTTCTAGACTTGCTACTAGGTCTAGGGGTTAGTCGTTCAAAAAGACACTAGATTTGCCCATAACAAGCCCTCTCTAGTTTGGTAGGGCTAGCTATCAAACTAAAATATTGGTCTATGGTTACCTCCGTTGATCTCCTCATCAGCCTGGGACATTGTGGAGGATAACAGAGGGCATGAAAACTAGGGAGTGCCAAGGTGTTCTAGTGAATGTAATGTTCCCAAGTCATGGAAAAATGTAATGCTAGTTGTAAGGTCATGACTGCTAAGGTGTCTTAGGGAATGCTAGGGCATGCTAACATGTGCCAGATAGTATGAAGACATGTCAAACAAGATAAGACGTGCCAAGTGCGAAGGCATGCCAAGATGTACAAGGGTGTGACAATGCATGCCAGGGACTGTTAAGGGAACAAAATGAAGGAAAAACTTAAACTACAAGTAATTGAGCACATAGTAGCGTTAATAGGTCATCAATTTACCTTTTCCATGAGGATCATGCTAGGAAAAACAACACTAGGTTCCAATAGGTGCCAAGTGCCAAGTGTCAATGGATTCTAAGTGCCAAATATTCCTCCGCTTCTTCTCATCTAGTTTCCAATAATTGATCTCAAATAACTTTAATATTAAACCATGCCAAATCATACCAAGTCATCTCAACACATGCCAAACATGCTAATACTTTCCAAGTGCCAACACGTGCCAAGTGTCAATGTGCATCAGGGAGTGTGATGCATGCTATGAAGTGGAAGATAATATCGAAGAGTGCTAAGGTGTGCTAGAGAGTGCCAATGCATGCTAAGGAGTGTTAGGGAGTACTAGGACAACACAAGGGAGCACTAAGTTAAAATGCATGGAAGTGAATGAATATAACGGTGCATCGGGGAGTGTTAATGAGTGCTAGCTGTCATGCCAAGGAGGGAGTGACAAGGTATGCTAAGCATGGGTAAGGCACGCCAGGTAATATCAGGGAATTTCAAGAAGTCTTAGAGTGTGCTAGGTATTTTTGGGATGTGCTAGCATGTGCCAAATAGTGCCAAGGCATTCTAGGTGCTAAGACATGTTAGGATGTGCATGGTGCCATAGTATGCCAATATGCGTCAAGGAGATTCAGGGCAACAAAAGGAATAAACAAGCTAAAATGCAAGGAAATGAACACATAAGAGGGTTAATAAGTCGGTACTTTATCTTTTTCAAAAGGGGCATGCTAGGCACACATATAATATGTTCCGATACATGCCAAGTGCCAATGTGTGCCAAGTTCTAATGTTTTTCAATGCAATATTTTGCCAAGGTGTTCCAGGGCATGCCAACACATGATAGGGGAGTGTTATGCTATGCTAGGGCATGCCAACATGTGGTTGGGCATCCTACCCATGGCAAGATGTTCTAGGTACAAAGATGTTCCAAGACATGTGAGGTGCCAAGGAATGTTAGTGTACTATTCCAAAGCATGTTAAGGTGTGCCATGAGTGTTGAGGAGTGCTAGGTCTCTCTCATTAATATAATTGATAGAGCTTGATTATGTATTAAATAAAATAGTTCCTACACACACTAGTGGAACTTTATTTAAAGGAAATTTGCTAGATAATAAACCTAATAGAGATGAAACATGTGTTGACTCATAGGAAAACTATATTATTATGACTTGAGGGAAATGATACACACTAATTAATTCTTAACAAATTGACTGACTATTATAACCATTATGACCTTGGACACATAATAAAAAATACTCCACAACAATGGTCTTAAATCATTATCTTTTGACAAAAAATATAGTAACAAGTACATAGCTTCATCAACAACTCATTAGAATGATCAATGATGACGAACATTTTTTGACTGTCACCAAAAGTAACCAAAAAGAGCACTGGTGAGGGTCAATAAAATATCATCACTAGAAGTGTCACCAAAAAGCGAATTAGTGATGGGCCTTTAATGAACCTCACCAAAAGTGTCACCAAAGAGAAAATTAGTGATGGGCCTTTAAGAACCCTCACTAAAAGTGTCATTGAAAATGGATTTGGTGACAAACCTTAAAGGACCATCACCATATACACTTACAACAACGATTTTTTAAAGATCGTCACCATATGCGACATTGGTGACGAACCTTAAAGGTTCATCAAAGGCATGAAGCATCATAAAAAACTCATTGGAATGATCAATGATGACGAACATTTATTGAACTTCATTAGAAGTAACCAAAAAGATCATTGGTGACGGTCAATAAAATATCGTCATTAGAAGTGTTACCAAAGAGAGAATTAGTGATGGGCATTTAACGACCCTCACCAAAAGTGTCACCAAAGAGAGAATTAGTGATGAGCCTTTAACGACCCTCACCAAAAGTGTCATTGAAAATGGCTTTGGTGACAAACCTTAAAGGACTATCAGTATATACACTTACAACAATGCTTTTTTAAGGATCGACACCATATGTCACATTGGTGACGGACCTTAAAGGTCTGTCACAGGCATGACCCTCACCAATGATATTTTTTCTTGTAGTGACATAATCACCTTAATGACATAAACAACTTCTATCACATACAGTGCACTTGTACTTCATCAGTTTACCTGCCCTGGTCAATAATTTATGCTTAAAATTTAAAAACATTAAATTGAATAAACAGTAACCCACCCCCAAAATACACAAGATTCTACTTGTGCTAGACTACAACCTAATTGAGAAACCAACCTTGATGATGCGCAAGCCTCGACTTACTCTAGGCTCCAACTTGATTGAGGCGTTGACCTCGATGATGAGAAAGATCTGAAATACTTTAGGCTCCAAATTGTTTAAGGAACTAACATTCATGATGGGCAAGCTATGACATTCTCTATGCTCCAACCTAATTGGGGCTCTATCCTTAGTGGTGGCACCCACCTCCTCCTTCAATCCCTTGTGGTCCTTTCTTCAAAATATTTTAAACTAGATACACTTGTTCTTCAAACAATATAAATTGAATAACCTGTTGTTATCGTGATGTTGTTAATTCCCTGCCATACCCTATCAAGAATTCTACTTCAACCTATTCATTAATATAGTCACATAAGGCTCGTCTCGGAACATGTTTCTCCCTTATACTCAAAACACTACAACCTACTCATAATCCCTCAAAATACACAATAGATATTTTCATCATCATGGATATATCAATAAGGCTTTTCATGCCTTCAAAAATATCCACCTTTGAGCCCTAATCACCATGCTTCTTTTGAAATCCATTTTGGCTCATAAATGAGCCTAGAAACTCCCAAAATCCATCCAATTAAACCATATATTAAAATAATCATTATACAAAATACTCTTTTCAAGGCATGTTAGACATAATGGAATTTTTTGGGTACTTGTGCTACAAAATATACATTGTTGTTTTGTTAAGTATTCAACAAAATGGGAATTTGGGCGGAAAAATAAAAATTAATCTCACTTAATATCTATCAGGGCTTGAACCTGAGTCTCGACCAACATACCATGAACCTTTCACTAATCGTGCTACACGATGATAATTGTTACTATATGCTCCTGAAAGCCTTTTGTAATGTGTGGACTACAATCAACAAGAAGGGTGTGGGGATTTGACCCTGTGATTGGTCAAATGCAATGCCCATTTACATTACACGTTTATACTCTACCACTATAATTTTAATCTAACAAACAACGCCAACTCATATATTATTTGACTAACATGTAAATATAATGTCTATGACCCATTTAGGTGACTTAGTGGATCATCCAACATGTCTCATGAATGTTGTTCCACTGGTGTTTATCCATAGACCTCTACTTTTCATTATCAAAACAGAATTCCTCCTCAATCAAATGGAATTGGCCATCAACTAACATAGTGGGTTGTTGAGGCAAATTAATTACCTATCATTTAATTGTCAACCTGAGGGTTTCGTAAAACTTGCGAAGCATGCGTGCACTATACGTGCTAGAAATTAACTTTCAATTTAGATCAGTCTAACTATGAAACCGAATAATGACAAACCAAATTCACCTATTCTAATTCAACAATCAAATCAAAAGAAAGCATAATAGAGTGCACAGAATTAAACCTTAATCTACCACACTTCCAGGAATTGAAATCTTGATCTACAACACTTTCAGAATTGAAATTGCATGAAATGAAATCTACTCTAAGGGATCATGTGTTCATTATCAAATTAGGATCCTATGAAATGAATAATCAAAACCACATGATATGAAATGAAAGCAAAAAAAATCATTCTTAACCTCTCACATAGGAAAAGACATGAAAGAAATAAATCTTAATCTATGAAAAACAATAAATCTCACACATTATAGGTGGCCAATCCAAAAGCATGAGGGATGGAAAGTTGAGAGGCTCCAAATACAATCATAACTAAATCAAAGTGAACATCACTCATGAGCATGGTGCCAAATCCAAATTATATATTCAAAACATGAGAATTTCCCCAATTTTACACATGCCTTTGAAAGGAGGAGGGTCTCCTATTTATATAAAAACATAAGAAGCTACCTCATTAATGGAGGTCCATTATTCTCTCCCTAGATCCCTAGAAAATCTCATTGAGTTACAACTCAAATAGATAATGACGAGACACATATCCTTTTCAACCTTTATCCAAATGTTCTTCCATATCTTGAAGGTAATTCGAATTTGAGCATTGTAGGCCACATAAGGATGCCTTGGAAGCTTCCAAATGACCTACACATGTCATGAAACTCAAGCCACTTTTAAGTATTAGCAAGTATACGTCATTTTTATAAGTTTTAACCATTTAATTCACTTATAATACTAGAAATCATTAACTTTTGGAAAACACAAATGGAACCCATATAATTATGAAAATGGAGGCTAATGAAAGGTTATATGGTCATGGAGTTGTGACATGTGAGTGAAATGGTGGCGATAAAGGTGAAAGTGGATGATATTTTTAATACATTTTGAAGACTCTACATTCCCCCCAACTGACGTTATTGCATGTCCTCATGCAATCTACTACATTACTTAATCATGATTTTATTTTGAATGAGGTTGGATTATATCAATTGTCCTTAAACTTTGCATTTGTCAATTTAATTTATTTTTTGCAAACTATTCCTTGTCATACATTGAATTGCAACATGCTTGGTTGGTTCTTGTGTTTCAATACCTTGTTTCCTTTTGTTGAAGCAAGATTCATTGAACATATTTAAGAATGCATCTTTGAATCATCCATGTAATATGCTCATCATTTAGGCATTTATTTGTAAATCACATAAATTTTGAACCGCAATGCAATCATAATTGATTAGGACAAGTATGTTAGGATGAAATGAAGTGAAATGGAATGAAGTGATACGGATTTGATAATAAATGGATGTCCCTTCCCCCCAACTAAAGGTGTTTACAATTTTTCTTTAAATGAGAAAGGAAATATGGTGAAGTATTTTATAATTTTAGTATTCAAGGAATTCTATGATTAAAAGCTAGAAAAGAACATATCTTTACTTACCTAGGAAGTGGACAAACTGTGCATATGTAGAGAAGTTGTAGCTGTTGTTGGATCATGGAATAGAATGTAGAATTTCATCTGCCTTTTTTTTCATAAATGGTGGATGAGGTGGTGAAAGTGGATTCTTTATTGTTGCTACTAAATTTGTTCTATTTGCTGCAAAATTCTAAAATGATATAGTATTCACCTGCTACAAAACCCGATGGTACAATTCTAGTCATGCGAATAAATGTGTTGTTGTCGAGCATGAAGAGAAGTCATTAGATTATCGGTCATTAATGAATGTCGTTAACCAATGCAGGCAAACTCACCATTAATGTCAATGAGTGCCAAGGTACCTAAGTACATCTTGAAAAGTGAAAATAGATGAGTTGATGTCGAGCCACTTGAAAGATCTAACGATTAGGGGACATTGATGTATTCCCATGATTGTCAGCCAGAGAACTTGTCATTGATGCATACAAGCCTCAAGGTACTAATAAGGACTCTAGCCTTGAACCTAGATAATATGCTAATGTCGATATGCCAAGACCTGTAAGAAGGGAGGCCTTAATGAATCCTCCATCATCTAACGCGAGCATAAAACAATAATTTTGAAGGACTATGGATGAAATTTTTTGTAGTGGATCAAGGGTTATTTGAAAAAGCGAAAAGGAAAATGGAATGAATTAGATTTGTAGGGGAGATGAATGGTTTTATTGTTGGGTTTAAATTTTAGTGAAAGAGAGGCAAGAAAGTATAATGACTGTGAAGGAAAATGAATAGTGGATCAAGGTTTTATTTGAAAACATGAAAAGGAAAATGGAATGAAAATTTTATTGACTGAAGAAGTGGAAATGCAATGAAGGTTTTATTTACTAAAAAAGGAGGAAAGCAATGGTGATACTAGCATATGAAATCTCTCAAGTGTTGGATCTAATCTGACATCATATGCTCATGCTTTGATGTTTCATCTTTGATGTTTCTTTGATCATGTTTTTGTGAAATAAATGTGGTCTTTGAGAGAGACACTGTTTGGTTATGGTCATCTATTCTTCCTTCTGGAACCTGCAAAAAAAAACTAGTAATTCTTCTGCAATGGAATGTAATATTATCAAAAGAGAGAGGTGATCAATCTCTTTATTAATGACATTTACACAAAAAACTAAGAATCGGTACTAATAAAACAAATTCACGAAAGAAAACCAAATGACATTTTACCTGTATTGAAACTAGTGTCTCAGGTTACCTGTTGTGTCTTGTCAGAAATTTATTTATTCCTTTTTGTTTCAAACTATGATGATAGCTTTTTCATTATGTAGATCTCGTCGAGATCTTTCCAACGATGCTTGAATCGTCAAAATCTGATGTCATATGATAAAGTTTGGCTGATTTGAAATTTGGGTGAAACAATGAAGATTGTCATGAGGTTCCTTAGTTGTAGGATTGTGCCCTTCTTGCATCTAAAAATCTTGTCAATCTTCTTCGGCTGAGTCACGACATAAAATTTTCCTATTTGTGATGCCATTAGATTATGTATGTACAAGACTCAAAGAAACATGATCATATAAAAATACTTTATGAAACAAAAACACATGTCTACAGGATTCAATCTTCCATCTACAGGATTCTCTTCAAGGTATTTTGCAAAACAATAATCCTGTAGATGAAACACCCTTATCGTTCTTCTTCTTGATCCATTCTTAGTGTTGAAAAATGAGCTGGAAGATGGAGGGTGACTGTGTAATAGTGATGTGGTAGTGGGTGACATGGCAAATAGATGATGTGACATGTTGACTATTTGACTGATGATATGTCGATGAATGTGCAATATTGGCCAGTGTTGTGCTGCCATGTGGTGGAAAAATTGTTGTTTAATTAATGTTGTGTCAAAATTATAGAATAATTAACAAATTTCAATCCTCACAAGGGTTGAACTCATGACCTTCATTATGCAATTTGAATGACTTTCCAAAAGATCTCAAATCACAATTACAAATTTAATGGAATTTTGGAAATTTTAATTATTCTAAAAATGAAAATTGAAACAACAACTTGACAAGTGGCCAATCTAAATCCAATATTTTTAGGAAAATATGATTCCAAAATATTTTCAAAATCATTTTTATATCTTTTGAATTCATCATTTCCAAGATTTTTAGGAAAATGGGATTCCAAAATATTTTCCAAATAATTTTTCATATCTTTTGAACTCATCCTTTTTGCCTACAAAGTGGATTTTTTAACCAATTTTTATTCTATAAAAGCTTGGGAAATGTTTCTGATTTTTTTTTTAATATAATTTTTTTTTTTTTTGCAGATTGTAAGCATGGAGTGAAAGAATATATAGTAAGATTTTTTTTCTTAATAATTAATATTTTTTTTGTTATTTAATTATTAATTTATTTATTTTTATCATTTTTTTATTGATTGATTTTTATTTTTTTTTGCAGCTTGGCAATGCTATTGGGTGCTAGCCATGGATTTGTGGTTGGGTGGCTGGCCATGGCTCTGTGGATGGGTTGTTGGATGGCTGTGGCCTTGGCTGCTGGCTGCATTTAATTGAAAACCTTTTTTTTTTTTCACTTCACCTTGCAAATAAGGCTCTAGAGAACCCTGAAAATCTCTCAAATAGTTAAGAATTTTGAGGATATAACCCATGAAAAACATAACCCATCACATTTTGAGAAAAACCCATGTTTTATATTTTTGAGATTCATTTTAATTTGGTCACAAAATGCGTTTTAAAAATGATGTTTTTAACCTTTGCGTATTTGGCCTGTGAGGTAACTGCTAGTGAAACTCGTTTTTTTTTCAAAATCAGGAGAATGCAGCATTATTTTGACATCTAGCCAAATCTCAAACGTTGACGGGATATACATTAAATGGTTTATTTGCAGGTTTAATGGAGGCGGAAGCCTGAGCAATAAAAAATAAATAAAATAAAAAAATTCCAAATTCAAGAACCCTAGTTTTTTTTAATTATTTCGTTTTATTTTAATTGGGTTTCGTTAATTGTTTGATTGGTTTAAATTTGTTTTATTTTCATTTTTGTCTTTGTGTTTTTATTTATTTATTATTTTAATTTTTTTTAATGTTTTATTATTTATTTTTAAATTTTTTTTTGTTAAATTATTAAAATGCAAGAAAATAAATACAATTTAAAAATTATAAATTATAAATAAAAATGCAATTAAGAACCTAAAAAAAATGCAATCAAGTTTGATTTTATTTTTCCTAATTTATCTACTTGAATTCTTTTTTTTTAGGTATATGAATGTTTCCAATGGAGCCATGTGTGTAACAAAATGATAGATATGCTCCTATTCAGGTTTGAAATATATTCTTTAATTCATACCTGTGTATGAAAGACCAAATGTCTTGATTGAGATGATATCAGAAGATACTGATACTGGGATCCAATGACTGTCTTGAACCAAGATTCAATATAATCTTGTCTTCCTTGGCTTCCTTCTATCATGTCATGCAAGTCCTCACATATGTGATCTCCATTCATAGAATCTGGTGATAAGCATGCATGAAACTTTTCAATCTTAGGTTCCAACAACTACTCTTTATCGACGAGCATCCATGATTCTTGGATCTTATCTGAATCTTCTTCTTCTGGTTGTTGTTCTTCAATGACAACTAGTGAATCATTTTGCAATACCTCAACATTGTAAGTGGATTGAGTTGAGTTATTGTTAAGGATTCGAAATGGTTGTGCAGGTAGTGGAGTGGTAATGGATCTTTGGGGTGTTTCTGTGTGGTAATGGGAAATGTTGAATTGAGATTAACTGAGGGTGAAGTGGATGTTGTGGTGGAGGTGAATAGTATGAATAGTATTGACCTTAGCATTGAGGATAGTGAGGAAAAGATTGAGTATATGGTGGATTTCCTCTATAAGAATCTCCCAAACCCTGTTTCCAAGATTGGGATTGAGATGGCAAGGTTTCTGAGGCAAAGGTGTTTTCCAATTATGTTGTGCATAACGCTAAAATTGTGCACAAGGATATTGCATCATATTGGGTTGATGAGGCTGCCATGGTCCTCTTGGAGCTTGATTCAATCCATTATCCTTTTGGTAAACTACCTTTAACCCTGGTAATGATAGGCAATCTTTAGTAGTATGTGATCCTGCATGAATTTTACAAATTTTAATGTTATCAAGTGGACATTCATGCGAAGCAACATTTTCAACTTTTTGCTTGTTTTGCATTCTTAGCATCTCAATTTTTTAATTTAAATTACCAAGAATGTTTAGAAAATTGTTAAGTTCAGTTTGACTTACCAGTCCTGTTGTCAACTTGCTTTCCCTTTCCATAACTAGATCTTGAGGAGATCTTCCATACTTTTCTTTTCCTCTTGATATGTTCCTGCATAGTTCACAAATCTCTTGAAATGACAATTGATAAACATCTCCTTTTCCCACTAGGTTAAGAAGATCAATGCATTGATTCTTTATAGCATTTAGTAGGAGAGTTTTTAATATACCTGATCTTAAATTATACATTTTAGATATTTTGATATTATAAATAAATCTCTCCACTAGGTCTTCTAGATTTTCATTCTCTTTTTGATTCATCTTAAAGACTTCATTTCTAAGGTCATGGTGTTTGTAATGATTGTTATATTTTTCCAAAAATACTCTTTTCACATCATCCCATGTCCTCATAGAATTTTTTCCTAAAGTCATGAACCATCTAAGAGCTTTATCCTTCAACGTTTTTGGAAACAAATTAAATTTTTGAATGTGTAATGAGTAGCTATAAGATCTACAAATGATTTCAAATTCAAAAATCAAAGTTTATGGGTCTTCTAATTTCATACCTTTGAAGTTAGGAAGTACAGATGGAGGGATGTTCTTCATTTGAACATTGACATCAATTTCTTGAATGGGAAATCCAAAAGGATTTTCATCCATTTCTTCATCCTCCTTTGTCATCTCTTCTACCTGCAAAAATAAGAATTCATGATGTGGATGTGCGGCTCTTACTGCACCACGTGATATAGTCGGAGTGGCAGGTGATTGAAGGTTTTTTTTCATAAAAATGATATGCAGCTAAATGATTTATGCATATACATGCTTTAATCATGCATCTAGAAAAAAAATGAAAAATGAACTCTAGACTGAAAGCTGGTTCCTATGCATACTTCCCTAGCAACGGCGCCAAAATGTTGAGGAAAATCAATTACCTATCATTTAATTGTCAACACGGGGGTTTCGTAAAAGTTGTGAAGCATGCGTGCACTATATATGCTAGAAATTAACTTTCAATTTCGATCAGTGTAACTATGAAACCAAATAATGACAAACCAAATTCACCTATTCTAATTCAACAATCAATTAAAAAGAAATCATAATAGAGGGCGAAAAATTAAATTTTAATATACCACACTTGCAGGAATTGAAATATTGATCTACAACGCTTTCAGAAATGAAATTGCATGAAATGAAATCTACTCTAAGGGATCATGTGTGTATTATCAAATCAGGATCCTATGAAATGAATAATCAAAACCAAATGATATGAAATGAAAGAAAAAAAATCATTCTTAGCCTCTAGATATGAAAGAAAATAAAAACAATCACTCTTAACCTCTCACACAGGAAAAGACATGAAAGAAATAAATCTTAATCTATGAAAGAAATAAATCTTAATTTATGAAAAAAAAAAATATCTTAATCTATGAAAAACAATAAATCTCACACATTATAGGTGGCCAATCCAAAATCATGGGGAATGCAAATTTGAGAGGCTCGAAATACAAGCATAACCAAATCAAAGTGAACATCACTCATGAGCATGGTGTCAAATCCAAATTCTATATTCAAAACATGAGCATTTCCCCAACTTTACACATGCCTTTGAAAGGAGGAGGATCTCCAATTTATACAAAAACACAAGAAACTACCTCATTAATGGAGGTCCATTATTCTCTCCCTAGATCCCGAGAAAATCTCATAGAGTTACAACCAAAATAGATAATGATGAGATAGATATCCTCTTTGACCTTTATCCAAATATTCTTCCATATCTTGAAGGGAATTCGAATTTGAGCATTGGAGGCCACATAAGGGTGCCTTGGAAGCTTCCAAATGACCTACACATGTCATGAAACTCAAGCCACTTTTAACTATTAGCAAGTATATGCCATTTTTCTAAGTTTTAACCATTTAATTCACTTATAACACTAGAAATCAATAACTTTTAGAAAACACAAATGGAACCCATATAATTATGAAAATGGAGGCTAATGAAAGGTTATATGGTCATGGAGTTGTGACTTGTGAGTGAAATGGTGGTGATAAAGGTGAAAGTGGATGATATTTTGAATACATTTTGGAGACTCTACATGGGTTATGCTATGGTTTCAAACTTGGCTTATCACACTCTGCCATATGTATAGTACTTAGACCAGAGCAGTGACCTCCATTTCTGAACCTTGATCTGCAACTAAACTAATATTGCCTCCACTATATCATTTCCACCATGCTCGCGGGCATCGAAACTAGAAGACAAAAATAAAACATTGTCGTTCATTGGGATAGATTTGAAACTAAAACCAAATCAAGGAAACAAACTTGAATCGATTAACCAGCCACATCACACATATGATATATCAATCACATTCGTGAGTTTGTTAACTATGAGAATTTAGATGCATATATATACCAATCCCCATGTTCTCAGGCCTTAATTAAGTTGACCATTGGCCAAAGTTCATATCATAGACGATGGAAGTTTAACAATATGACTGACACCATATGATCATGCCAAGACTTAATCGCCCATTTCATGCCCTTAAAGTTTTTCCCGAGGCCCCATATGACCATGCCCTATGCTTGGGTCCCTAGGGATCCTTGGTCATCCACATGATGATGTCAACATGATGTCATCATGCCATATGGAAACCCCTGAGGTTTGTCATGTGTCACCCATATTTGATCATTTTTCCAATCAAAAGTTTCCAAATGTGTCTACCATGTGGTGGTTCTAGGTGGTGCAACATCACCATGTTGATGTCAACTACTCACTGTGTAAATAGCCCATGTCACCCAACTGTATATTTCCATGTGTCATTCATTTTGCTTGGGTCATCTACGTCATCATATCTAGCCTATAACAATGCACCATGTGTCAAAATAGAATTAGGCCACCATGGTGAGGGTTGACTATGTAGGTAGCCATATGTTGTCTATGTCATCACATCTAGCCAATCATAATGTACCATGTGTCATCCCTCAATTAACCATTATGCTCTGGCTAACTAGTGTACATGTTTCCCTATCTCTACAATTCAATTTGTGAAAGGTGCACATGCTTTAATAGTGTTAAAGGTCATACGATTCATGCCGAGATTTTCCATTCACCTGACCAATGAATCATGGATGTGTCTAATAGTTTCACGCCTTTTAATGTATTAATATTTTTGGGCTTTTTGATAATATAAATAAATTAAAATTGATTAGCACCTAAAATATAACATTTGTTATCCATTATCATGTATCTAGGGAAACAATTTCTTTTAGTTTATTTAATTATATATCTGCTTATGTTTTGTGTTTTAAAGATATGTTTTATATAAATTAATTTTAATGCTTATATTCTTTCTTATTTTTTTATTGTATGAATGGAATTTTCATGTATCCAATGAGGGTTTTTTAACTTATTTGATGTTTAAATTCATGAAAGTGGTTTTTAGATAAATTTGCATGTTTAGAAGTAATTCATATATTTTATCAAAATTGGTTTAAATCTTATTTATTTTTTCATTCAATTCGTTTCCCATTTTATTTACAATCATAGAAAATATGGCATTAAAATGTTTAATGAGTTTTGATAAATAATTTCTAATGGTTTTCCTTGAAGCAAACATTGAGGGTTACTCCCTTTGGCTTAAGAGCTAGCTTGGGGGCCTTAAGTAAGGACGTTTTCCAAACCTCCATGGGTGCCTTGGAAGTGTTCCCTCATAAATAAAAATGGAGGAGCAACAAGACCCTACGGGGATCCTAAGCATGTGATAGGCTTATGTGATGGCATGGAGGTTGAGATTTGTTTATCATGTGTTTTATTTATACATGTTAATTTTATTGGATGTGTGAAAAGTTCATGTTTCTTAATGATATATTTAGTGGGATCAATCAACTTGTTGAAGATGAGCATACTTTGCAAGAGAATTTGATCTGATTCAATGCAAACAAAATGCCTTCAAACATAGGACATTAGATCATACATCCATCGATATGAAATCATTACAAGGCAATACAAACACAAAAAACACATCAACAATGATTACTTTACATTAATTACAACCAATTTTCATCTTGCTCAACAAACTCCAACAACCTCGCCTTAAAATTAGTACTACTTGACATCAACAACAACTCTTTTGACACCAATGACAACACTTTTGTCAGCACCTATGTCACCCATGTGACTAAGAGTCGGGGCCAAATACTTCCAATCCCCAAATCTATAAGAATTTTAAACTAAAAGGGGATTTCATTCTATATTTTTTTACCATTATGAATAAAAGGATGTTATTCCCCAAATTTTTATGGTCAACCTAAAACTAAAGAGGTTAATCTTTGAATTTTCTCCTTGGAAAGGAATGTTTGTAAGGGGAATTATTCATTCTATCCTAGGGCTAAAAAGTACTTTGACAACACAATGTACTCTCTAGAATACTTTTGAACTAAAAATATATTCACCAACCACGAAGGAACCAAAACACTTCATCCTCACTGCTAGCAACCACTAAACTTCTTAAGTAATATCAAAGAGGTCATTGCACACAATTTTACTCTTATGAGGTCTTCAATCCTCTTCTCCCAATCGGGAAGCCATATAATTGATTGTCAGTCCAAATACGAATACATCATGCATGTTAAATACGCGAGCTAGCCTAGTAAAGGCTAAACATCTTCACCCAAACGCCACTTTATGCTCTTTAACATATTGCCAACTAGCTCAAAATTTATTTAGTGAACTCAAATATTATATGAAGGCACTACTCATCTAAGTATTCACCTTATTTTAAAGGATGTTCTTCTTGAATTTGGATCCAAATCACTAACAAGACCTTCTAATATCTCCTATAGTCACAGGTCTTCTTTGGCCTATCTAGAACTTATCAAGCCTATCGATTAAAGTCATTGAGGTTCCTCACAACCAATTAACCATCATGTATATCTAAGAGACCGAGGATATTAAGTTCCCCTATCTTTTGAACCCTACTTCTTACTTTATTATGGCTTGTAATATCCATAGATATTCACCATAACTTTGATGGATAAATCCCCCCTTGCAGACAAGGGTGATCTCCCTAGGCATGGAACCCAAACTTAGAACAAAATGAATAGTAATAGAAAATGTAGAAAATCCTTGTAGATTCAAACTGCTAATTGTAATTTACTAAATAAATAGACTTTAATCTACTCTACCAACTACAGAAACAATTAACAATCACGAAATCATGAAGCATACAACACAAATAATTCAATCAACACATTACACAATGATTTCCTAGGGAAAGCCACATCTAAAAAACCCTATTATCTGTATATTGCATTAGTCAGAAAATATGAGAAGATTAAAATGTTTTTCTCAAGCTCGAGCAACCTTTGCACTATCTCTATCTCTCTCATTGCCTCACAATCTGACTCTGGCCAATACTTAGGTAATTTCGCAGCCTACCAAGCTCCTATTTCCTTGCATTGTTTCCTTGGGAGTTATCCCCTATTAATTAGAGAAATTCCTCATCCACAAATACACAATACATCATAGGCCTTCCTCCGACTGCATGCACCACCTGTACAGTTTACATGATTATACAACTGATAGTACACTACCCTTGTGTTAGAGTCGGTCTGGCCAGCCCTCTGTCAGAGATCAGAGCTCTTTGTGCATTTCAATTTTAGGTGTCTGGCTCCATCCACGAAGCTGCATTTCGCTAGAGACATGCCATGATCTGACGGAGAAAGTCATGCTACTCATTTCCCTTCATGTTTAGCCTCTGCTGGTTCATGAATTGGTTTGTAATCAATGAAATTCATGATAGTCAAGGACTGGTCATATTGTAGGACAGAGTCATTTTTTATTGTTAGGGTCTAGAAATTCATCAGTTTGGTCCTTGAAAAAAATGTCCAGAACAAGCCATGTAGGCCAGAAGGAGATCTTATATACCTACAGTCCAGAAAGCTTCATCATCACCGCAAGAGACATCGACTCTTCTTCAAAACTTCATTTTGAAGAAAAGTCAAACAAGGTCAACTTTGACAAAATTTTCCAAAAATCGACAGTTGAAATTTTCAGATGCAGTCATGGATTTCAAAGCCAGAGGTTCAGTCACACAGTCCCCGCAAAGAAATGCCGAAAATTTTAACATGAGAGCCAAAATTTCAAAGAAAAAGGAAAAACAAAGTGTTTTAAAAGTCAATGAAAAGTGCAAAACTCAAACATTAGAAAACGGGTCTTCAAAGAGGAAAAAATTAAACCCAACTCTCTCAAAGCCTATATATATTTGTTTTGGCCCAAGAATAAGTCATTGTGTTATGAAAAAGCTTGAGAGAGGCATTGTTGAAGAAAGGAGAGCTAAGGAGGAGGAATTCGAGCAAGGAGAGCAGACTTCTAGGTGGCGTGGCGCACACACTAGGGCGCGCGACGTACACGGAGGGCGCGACACATTGGCAGCCAGCCCACAATACAAAATTCACAAGGGCACGACACACTCAGGGCGCGCGGTTCATTGGGCCTGGCGCGCGACGCACACAGACAGGGGCCTAGAAAACATTGCAATTCAATTCGGATCTCAGTGAAGTCAACAAATCAAGAGGTAGGCCATGATTGACACCTCTTCTCCATCACTTGTGTCATTAATATGGGGTTTTTCAAAAGTCTAATGGTGCCCAAAAGCATAATGGCCATCCATGAAATAATCATCAAGCGAAAATGATAAACGGGGTTGCCAATTTGTGAAAATGCCACCAAGGTTTTGCTCCCCTCTCCTTGTCCCCTCACTCCTCATCGTTTTCACCTCCATATCCCCCATATCTCCTAAGAAAACCCTAGAAAATCCCCCTAAAACTCCCTCCCCTGTTTTTCAAAAAAAAATTGTGTCGTTTGACCACACGCAGTGCACACACAATGTGGCGCGGTGCACTCAGGGCGCGCGGCACACTGGGAGCCCAGCCTCAGTGTTAACATTACACTGGCGCTGCGCATACCCGGCACGCGACGCACTGGGCAAAGCGCGCGGCGCACAGGCCTGTGAGCCTAAGAATGCACCGAATCGCCCAAAATTTTTGGAATTGGCTCTTAAATTTGCAAAGGTGGCCCTAGATACCTTCACCACCAATCCTAAGCTTAAAGAAAAATATGATGTTGGTGACCATGAAACCAAACACAATTTTTCTTAAAGCAAACAAAAAAATGACACAAAAAGGGTAAAAAAAAGCTAGGGTTTTGCTATAGTAACTTGATTGTTAAATATGCTACTACCCTACCTCAATCAGCTAATTCCCCTGGATCATTTTTCCCTAATAGTTACCCTAGCTACATTGCAATCATATCCCTTTGTCCCCTTTACTCATATAGCTCAAAAGCTCCTTAACCCCACCCCACCAAAAACACACCCCAAACACTCCCAAATCCCTGATAAATTTCCCCTTTAAACCCCTATTCCCCTTTTCATCATTCCCCTCCTAACACTCCCCTATTTTATTGTCCCCTTGGTAATATATTTTCAGAGCATTCATCAGTCTCATTGAATCCAAAGGGCAACACTAAACTCATAATACAAGCACCAGTGATGGCATCAGAAAATTCATCAGATTATGAGGGGGATACACACAGTGACACATCTTCAGGAGAGAGGGCCCATAGGAGACATCACCGGAGTGGCAGACATCTCAGAGGCAAGCCCAACACCCTCAAAGAGCTACAAACATGCCCACTTTCCATGTCTTGTTTCCAGCACTTGGCATGTTATGAATTTTGCCAAAGGGTGGAAAATGTTAGAGTACATCATGAGTTGGCCCGCCTTTTTACACGTCATCTACAAGGAGGCAAATCTATCATAGCTGGGGTCACTTTCACCTTGACACTGGAGACTATATCAGTGGCAATGGGGATACCTAATGTTGGGGAGCAGTGGCATAAGAAAAAGAAGGTGGAGAGGCATCACTATGAGCCTTACATCAAGAACAGCTGCTTGAGCCAACTCACCAGGGTGTTTCCATTCAGATTTTTGAGGGATGAGTATGCCCCACTCATGAGATTGATCATGAAATATTTCAGTTGTGAGGGGAGGTTTTCTCGCCTTTATGCCTACCACATCCGCCTGCTCATGCACTTCACCAGGGTGAAGATGATGAGCCTCCCATTTTTCATCTGCAACAACATTGAGAAGATGAAGAAATTCATGCAGCACAAGACCCCACGACATCAGCTAAACAGTGTCTATCATTTTTCTCTCATCCGGATTTTGGTGGACTATCATTTGCGATTGCATGGTATTGCTTGGGAGGACTTCATCTCCCGTGATTTCTTCAGCGCTCCACCGGTGACATCAGAGGTAGAACATGACATGGGAGGTCCTTCACATCAGGCTAAGCATGAGCTGGGAGGTCCTTCATATCAGTTTGAGCTTGAGATGGGAAGCCCTCCACATCAGTTTGATAGCCATGAGACTGCCACCATGCCAGTATACATCACATATCAGAGAGGCTATCCGAAAGGCACCAGACCTTTGTTTGCAGCAACAAAGCGAGCGTTATCTCCACCCGGGGTGGAAGGGGCCTCGCTTCCTACATCGACAACACAGGTACAGGACAAGGGAAAGAAGCCCAAGCATGAGGAGGGGCCTTCAGGTGTGCCATCAGGTGAGCAAGAGACTGAGTTTGTTCTCCTCCAGGATTATGAGACGGATGCAGAACCTACAAATGCTGAGCTGGGAGAGATCATTCAGGAGCAACAATCCGTGATTGAGAAACTATCCCTAGACTTGGATAGGGCCAAGTGGAACATGCAGTATCTAGAGCAGAGGAACAAGCAACTTGAGGATCGGCTAGCTGAGATAGAGTTGAAAATGATCAAGGAAAACCGGCGACACATCTTAGCAGCGCCAGGCAGACATATGGAACAAAGAGACGAAGACCGTGAGTATGTGCTAGAGAAAGTGAACGTTCACTTGGAGTAGTGGTTGGACAAAGAAAACAGGGAGAAAGACATGCTGAGGTGCATGACTCATCACTACTAGGCACGCAACATGAGTTCCAAAGCAAGAATCAGGAGCCTAAAGGAAAAATTGAGCAAAGCGACAAAAGAGGAAAAGGAGGCAAAGGAGCAAGATCGGCTTTGAATCTTGGATAAGGCTTCCTTGGCCCAGCAAATCACTTCATAGGGAACCTCCAGCCCAAATTTCAAGGAATTTGGGCAAATTTTGGTCACAGGCAACTTTTTTGGGCACAAAATAGGAAATTCTCCCTGGCGCGACGCTAAAAATATAGAATTCAGATCGAGGAAAGGCTTGCATATTTGGATTCAACATCGAAAAATACATCTACTGGTGTCCGGGCAAGAAATTTTTACAAGTTTTGGGTCTCCTAAAGGTCAAAAACCCTCAAAAATGGCCTCTCTACCACGTTTTGGACACACAGAAAGTAGTCTTGGGAGAATAAAGTTTTGGAGGGGCAAATGAGCTTCAAATTCAGAAATTACAGTTGGGTTGGAAAGTAGATAGGACAGGATTTTCAAAAAGCCCACTTGGGCACATTTTGGACACCTACAAGTGCCCCAAAATAGGCTCCAAATTGGCGCGACGCACAGGGAATTTGGCGCGGCGCACAGGGGAAAAAATTGCCAAATTGCTCCCGTTTCGCGGAATTTCGGGTCGCGACTTCTCCAAGTGGGCCCAGTCATTTACTCTTCATTTTTTTGGAACCAAGGGCACATTTTAAAGAATTTTCTACCCAGGTGAGCATCTATCCAAGTGGAAAAAGAATGCAAAGGGTCACCACAGCCAAATGTCATGCTTGAGAGCGCTGCACCTGTAGCTGATGGTTGGCTCTCCATCTCCTTTTCGAAATGTTTTGAGTAACTTCCCAACCCTTGGGCATTCCATCTCTTCTCTACACTTTCTATATACTGTAAGCAAGTTATTTGCAAAGGGTTGGCTGGCTTGTAACTTCTGAGAGACTGTGGGAAAGAAACTTTGTTTCTGCACTATGTATTTTTGACAGAGAGTTAATGAAAGGCAGCGGCTCTGTTTCATGAGATTCTTGTTGTTGTGAGTGTAGCAAATTTGTTCTTATGTTCTATATGTATCTTGTTATGTTTCATAATTCATTTCATGTTTCATTTTAGTGAAATTTTCTAAGTGAGATTAGGTAGAATTCAATTTATATTGCTTTGCCTGTGGGAAAATTTCATGTGCAGTGTTATTCTTCTGTTGAAAAGGATTCATGTGACCATGCCCTTTTCACTATCTTAGGAAATCTTTCCATTCCATGTCACCTTAAGTTAAAATTGCTGCGCTTCTCGCCTACCTTGCCTCACGAAATAATCTGTGCCTTCATTCTCATTTCTTTGTTCCTTGCTAAGCGCCAGTCCCATATACATCTCAGAAGTTCAGTCACTTCGAAAATCTTTTCCAAAATCCTTTTTCACTTACTAGACTAAGGTAAATATTGCATTGTAAGTCATCTCAGACCATTTTTCATATCCATTCGCTGAGTGTGACTCAAAGAGAACCCTATCCTTCTCTCGTAAGGCTAGCTACGAGACTGAGCATGGTTTGTGGTTACCCTATTTTTTCCTTCCTTCAGCCTAAGGCAGATTTAGGTGATAACATAGTGGCGACTCCACTGGGGAATTAAGTTGAAAATAAAATCCCCTTGTTTCATAAGAATCTTAGGCTTCTGGATGATGAGCTTAGGATTGGAAAGGCTGAGTAAGTTGGTTGTGTCCCGTAATTCATCTCAATAGCACGTTGGCTTCAAGACAATATACCAGAGCGAATCCGGACCCAGACCCTCCTCACATTTACGAAAATCCAAATTTGATTCCAAGACTCCTTTGTCAAGAAAGCACCATAACCCTCGTGTTTAAATCCCCTTCATGTCCCGATATTTTTGAGTATCTTGAGGAGCTTGAGTTTGACGAACGATTTGAGGTATCACTGTTTGAATCTAAATCCGAAAAGGCTGTTGATTACACTGTCCCCGATCTGAAATTTATTTTAGACCTTGAGACCAAAAGAGCTAATAGATTAATGGATAACTACATTGCCACACAGCCCCAAACTCCAAGTGCAAGCCCCTTGCAAACTGTGCACACTCCTCCAACACCTCCAAGGCCAAGTCCACCAAGAATGATGGCTGCCCGTTTCGCTCCTCTTGTTCTGCCCCAAGTCCTAGATGACATGCCAAATGACTATCAAAGTAAAATCCCGTTTTTTGATGGCACTCCTAACAGTATTACAGCTCAACAACATGTGGATAAAATGGCATATTTCTATGAACTTCATGAGATCGATCCGGAGAACGTGGCAATGAGGCTCTTTGTACAAACATTTGCAGGTGATGTGAGGAAATGGTTCAGAGGTTTGACAGCTACAAGTATCACCACCTTGGCGGAGCTACAAAGACATTTTTTGAACAAGTGGGAAGTAAAAAAGAATCCCCTTCAAACTCTGGCCGAGTATGAACAAATCAAGCGGAATGCCGGTGAGTCGGTCCAAGATTGTTGTGTTAGATTTAATGCAGTCTACAATGATATCCCAGACCATCTAAAGCCACCGGTGGGACTAGCGATGATGAAGTTTCCGGATGGTTTTGATGCTGACATGGCGTACCAATTACGAGAGAGAGAACCGGCTACAATGGAAGATATGCACAAAATTGCAGTCAGCGTTGAGGCTAACCTGCTGTCCAAAAGAGCAAGAGTGAAAGCAGAGAAGAAAACCACGGTGAAAGAAGAATCTTCTTCAATGGATCAGCTGCTCAAGAAGGTAGAACAGATGCTCGAAAGGGTAGAACTTGACAAGCCAGAGCCACAAGTTAGGAATCCTAACTTTTGTAGCCAACAACAGCCACAATATAGAATTAGACAAAGAGATCAGCGGACTCAAGATCAGATAGCACAATAGCTAATACAAACACCTTTGTAGCAGAATTTTGTACATGGACTGGAATCAGATGAGGAAGGAAATGTAATAGGCGAGGAAAACCATCTTTTTACTCCAGATGAGCTGCCTACTTACATCACCGAAGAAGAAGAATGTGCAGTGAACTCATCTACACACCAAGACACTGATTTTATCCTAGCTAACAAAACCGTGTTGGAAAAAGAGTCAGAAGAATATCAAAGGGGGTATATGAATGCTTTTTCTACACAACAACAATGATATTCCCTTCGAAATAGAGATGTACCAGCTAAACAAATTCAAAGAAAGAAGGAGGATGAAACAACAAAGAAAGATCCATCTGCTACACAAAGAAAGGGAAAGGAGGTGGTTGTTTAGGAGAGCAGAAAATCAAAACCAACAAAACAATCACAACAACCAGCCACCTCAAAAGAGAAGGAAAGGAAAGAGATCCCAGTCAAAGAGGTAGAAAGAACTCCCACTTTCAGCCTAGAGAATGAGATTTCTAAGCTAAAGGTATCCATCCCTTTGACTGAAATCATGAAGAAAAACAGCTATAGAGGACAGATTTCTAAAATGTTGAATTTGGACCCAATGTCCGACATGGTAAACGTGGAAGATGATTAGCCTGAAATGATTTTTGGGCCAGCGACAAATGGTGAGTCTCCTGAGAGCGAAGTGCCGCTCTTCTATATCAATTTACGATTGCATGACTTTGTGCTACATAATGCCATGTTCGATTTCGGAGCCTCTCACAATCTCATGCCCAAGGCTATCATGGATAAGCTTGGTCTGGACATCACCCGCCAATATCATGATCTCTACTCATTCGACTCCAACAGAGTAAGATGCATAGGGCTCATCAAAGACTTAGTTGTGAGTTTGGATTAGCTTCCTGTGAAAAATGTTCTGATGGACGTAGTGGTAGCAGACATTCCTCCAAGGTTTGGTATGCTTCTTTCCAGGTCTTGGGTGGAAAAATTGAAGGGGACACTACAGCTGGATTTCTCCTATGCGACAATCCCGGTGTTTGGACAGATGAGGAAATTATATCGGGAACAAAAGATGAAGTATATGATCACAAGCAAGGAGAAACCGATAAATCATCCTATAAACTATGTACATACAGATTTAGAGTCTTTTGTTTTGTTTTCAGATAGTTTAAATGAAATAGATAGTCAGATGGTAGAAGCAGATGACATTCCAGAGATAACAGAAAATTTTAGAGAGATTTTGAAGAAAGAAAGACAAGAAAAGCAACAAAATATTGGGCAATCAGTTGGAAACGATGGACAACAAACAAATGATGGACAACAAACTAAGAATGGACAACAAACAAACAATGGACATCCAAAAGATTTTCAGCACTTGCAAGAGGAAGAAGAATGCTTATGGACCATGGATTTTGATGGAGCAGTAGGGAATGATGGAGCTGGTATTGGTATTTGGGTACACAGTCCTTTCTTCACCCCAAACAAAGTACCTAGCAGCGTGAGAGTTTGCTCCTACAAGCTGGCCTTCGAATGTTCCAACAATGAAGCCGAATATGAAGCTCTGATTGCTGGCCTAAAGATTCTTAGGAAGCTAAATGTAAATAAGATTTCAGTATATGGTGACTCCGAGTTAGTGATAAAATAGGTTAGAGGTGAGTACCAAGCAAAACATCCTAGGATGTGGGCCTATCGTAATGCAGTTTTGGACATTTTGAAGCTATTTTCCGAATACACCTTGACATGTGTGCCAAGAATACAAAATAGTATTGCTGATGCTCTTGCCAAGGCAGCCAGCAGCTTGAAAATCCCCATGAACTCCAGCAATGAATTTGAAATTCATGTCAAGCACTGTCCAACCATTCCAGACAATCAATGACACTGGCAAGTGTTCCAAGATGATGAGGAGATTAAGGATTTTCTGCTCAACAAAGGCAAGTTCAAAGAAACCTTAATCGATGTGGAAAACGATGAGAACAAAGGGAATGGTACAGAAGAAGTTCAATCAATCAAATGGACGTATTGCAGCTAAAGAACAACATCATTCCTAAATGCTTGATATCCCTAGAAGAACTTTTCGATCAGGATGATGTAGCCCGCAAGCCAACTTTGCAACACATGGAGAAAGGTGTAGAAGAAGTCAACATCGGTACAAAAGCAAATCCAAAATTGGTAAAATTGTCCAAGACACTACCGCCAGAGATCAAGGAAAAATATATCAGTTTGATGGCTTCATTTGCAGATGTATTTGCTTGGGATTATTCAGATTTAAAGACCTCTGATATGAACATCATTCAGCACACCATACCTATCAAGCCCAATCAGAAACCATTTAGAAAAAAGACGAGAAGGATCAATCCAAAGTTGTTGCCATCCATCGAGAAAGATGTAAATAGGTTGTACAAGTCAGGTATCATTGTGCCTATCAGATTTTCATATTCGATATCTAACTTAGTACCTATACGAAAGAAGACCAGTGAGATCCGCCTATGCATTGATTTCAAAAATCTAAACAAGGTCTCATTGAAGGACAACTATCCGCTGCCCAAGATGGACCATATACTGCAGCGAGTGGTGGGGGCATCTCATATGTCCCTGCTTGATGGTTATTCAGGATATAACCAAATTTCAGTCCATGAAGATGATAGGGATAAGACAACATTCACAACTCCATGGGGAACATTTCACTATGCCAAAATGCCATTCGGTTTGAAGAATGCAGGTGCCACATTTCAGCATGCAATGGACTTGGCGTTTGCAAATGAGAAGGATGTGTTTTTGGTGGTGTACTTGGATGACTTGACAGTGTTTTCAAAATCTAATGAAGAGCATATGCATCACCTAAAAATTGTCTTTCAAAAATACAGGAAATATGACCCAGCATATCATCTCAAAAGATGGCATCCGCATAGACCCAACACGTGTCCAAGCAATTTAGCAAATCGATCTGCCTAGAAACAAAAAGGAGATACAGTCATTTAATGGTAAGATGAATTTTCTGCGTCGCTTTGTGCCTAATCTTGTGGAACACTTGAAATAAATGACCAACATGCTTAAGAAGGATAGCCAGGTGAAATGGACGGATGAGGCTATAAAATCTTTCAACTTGGTCAAATTAGCCCTCTCTTCAGCTCCAGTTCTAGTCACCCCAGATTATACTCAAGATTTCATATTGTTTTCATTTGCTTATGAGCACACTATGGCAGTGGTATTGTTATAGAAAAGGGATGATCATGAAAGACCCATTGCATTCTTCAACAGGGCCATAAGCGACGCAGCTTTGAAATACAACATCATTGAGAAGCAAGCCCTGGCATTGGTAAAGGCACTGAAAGATTTCCGGGTGTATATCTTACATTCTCACATTCTGGCCTATGTTCCTAATACTGCTGCGAAATATGTTTTAGTGCAGACCGATCCGGAAGGGAGAAGGGGCAAATGGATCGCAGCCTTGCTAGAATACGATGTGGAGATAAAGCCTACAAAGTTGGTCAAAGGACAGGGATTGGCGAAGCTAATGGCTGAGTCAAATTTGCATGCATTGGACATAAATCTGATCGCTGTCCGATGAGAATGATGAAGGAACTTTATTTCAGGTATCTGAAATGTTTCCTTTGTCCCCATGGTATTCTGATATAATCTATGTGCTGAAAAATCTATCACCACCGCCTGGCATGATTAGAAACAAAGCGAGAACACTTAAATTGAAGGCTGCCAAATTTTGTATCTTGAATTTTGCACTGTATTGGAGAGATCCCTGTGGCATTTTACTAAATTGTCTGGTGGAAGAGGAGGCAAAGAAAGTCATGGAAGACTTCCACGGAGGAGAGTGTAATGGACATCTTTTTTGGAAGTCAACAGCGAACAAAATCTTGAGAGCGGGATACTACTGGCCTACTTTGTTTGCTGATGTGCATAAGATGGTAAAGCGCTGTCATAAGTGTCAAATTTTTGAAGGAAAAAATAAACTAAAGCCTTTGCCACTCAAACCTATCGAAGTGAGCACTCCATTCTAGTAGTGGGGGTTGGATTTCATTGGGGAAATTCATCCCGCATCTTCCGGACAGCATAGGTGGATCCTTACAGCGACAAAATACTTCACAAAGTGGATTGAGGCAGAACCTACCAGACAAGCGACGGACACGGTAATCATCTCATTTCTCGAAAATAACATCTTGTCTTGCTTTGGTTGTCCAAACAAAACAATCATTGATAAAGTAGCAGCTTTTAAATCGAAAAGGATGGTAGAATTTTGTCACAAATATCACATAATTTTGGGTCATTCAACTGCCTATCATCCACAAGGCAATGGATTGGTGGAATCTTCAAATAAATCTTTGGTCAACATCATCAAGAAGCTGCTGGAAATTAATAAGAAGAGCTAGAACAAGAGGCTGGTTCATGCACTTTGGACAGATAAACTTAGTCAGAAAAAGTCTATTGGTATGTCACCGTTTGAGTTGGTTTATGGTCTGGACACATTATTTCCTGCTTCCCTTGCTTCCCCGGTGGTCAAACTTCTTCAGGAGGTCGGCAGTGAGGAAGATCCCATGCAGAGAAGGCTGAATCAAATGATCCACTTGCAACAAACAAGAGAAGAAGTTTTCGAAAACACATCCAAGTTGCAGGAGAAGATAAAGAAAATTTATGACAGAAAAGCTAAAGCAGACAAATTTCAGTTGGATGATGTGGTGCTGAAGTGGGATTCAAGGAATGAAGAGAAAGGCAACCACAGAAAGTTCGAAAATCTATGGAAAGGTCCTTTCAAGATCGCAGCATACAGAGGTCAAAATGCCTTTCTTCTTAAAGAAATGAATGGGGAAGACTGTCCTGGAGGGCCGATCAATGGTCGGATGCTCAAGCGGTATCATTGTTGATCTATTAACACTGCTTCCACTGTCATTGTAAATACCATTTTTATTTCAGTATGTACAGTCAGTTTTTGAGTTATTCCAATTGTCAAGTTTGGGTCAATTTCTTGGTTACTTTAGTTTTGTAAATAAGTCAGAGTCTTGAGCTGTTTATCAAATGATGACTCCATAGCTGAATGGAAAAAGAGGCACTGTCTAGCTCCTCCAGAGATCTTCTGTTCTTGGCACCTCCAAGGAGCTACCATCCCCCATTGGAGCCAATGTTAGAGTTGGTCTGGTCAGCCCTTCGTCAGAGATCAAAGCTCTTTGTGCATTTCAATTTTAGGTGTCCCACTCCATCCACGAAGCTGCATTTCGCTAGGGACATGCCATGATCTGACGAAGAAAGTCATGCTACTCATTTCCCTTCATGCCTGGCCTCTGCTGGTTCGTGAATTGGTCCATAATCAATGAAATTCATGATAGTCAAGGACTGGTCATATTGTAGGATAGAGTCATTTTTTATTGTTAGGGTCTAGAAATTCATCAGTTTGGTCCTTGAAAAACATGTCCAGAACAAGCCATGTAGGCCAGAAGGAGATCTTATACACCTACAGTGCAGAAAGCTTCATCATCACTGCAAGAGACATCGACTCTTCTTCAAAACTCTGTTTTGAAGAAAAGTCAAACAAGGTCAACTATGACAAAATTTTCCAAAAATCGATAGTTGACATTTTCAGATGCAGTCATGGATTTCAAAGCCAGAGGCTCAGTCACACAGTCCCCGCAAAGAAACGCCGAAAATTTTATCATGAGAGCCAAAATTTCAAAGAAAAAGGAAAAACAGAGTGTTTTAAAAGTCAATGAAAAGTGCAAAACTCAAACATTAGAAAGTGGGTCTTCAAAGAGGAAAAAATTAAACCCAACTCTCTCAAAGCCTATATATATTTGTTTTGGCCCAAGACTAAGTCATTGTGTTATGAAAAAGCTTGAGAGAGGCATTGTTGAAGAAAGGAGAGCTAAGGAGGAGGAATTCGAGCAAGGAGAGCAGACTTCTAGGTGGCGCGGCGCACACACCAGGGCGCGCGACGCACACGGAGGGCGCGACGCACTCAGGGCGCGTGGCGCACTAGGCCTGGTGCACGATGCACATAGACAGGGGCCTAAAAAACATTGCAATTCAATTCGGATCTCAGTGAAGTTAGCGAATCAAGAGGTAGGCCATGATTGACACCTCTTCTCCATCACTTGTGTCATTAATATGGGGTTTTTAAGAAGTCTAATGGTGCCCAAAAGCATAATGGCCATCCATGAAATAATCATCAAGTGAAAATGATAAACGGGGTTGCCAATTTATGAAAATGCCACCAAGGTTTTGCTCCCCTCTCCTTGTCCCCTCACTCCTCATCGTTTTCACCTCCATATCCCCCATATCTCCTAAGAAAACCCCTAGAAAATCCCCCTAAAACTCCCTCCCCTGTTTTTCAAACAAAAATTGTGTCGTTTGACCGCGCGCGGCGCACACACAATGTGGCGCAGTGCACTCAGGGCGAGCGACGCACTAGGAGCCCGGCCACAGTCTTAACATTACACTAGCGCGGTGCATACCCGGCGCGTGGTGCACTGGGCAAAGTGCGCGGCGCACAGGCCTGTGAGCCTAAGAATGCACCGAATCGCCCAAAAATTTTGGAATTGGCTCTTAAATTTGCAAATGTGGCCCTAGATACCTTCACCACCGATCCTAAGCTTAAAGAAAAATAAGATGTTGGTGACGATGAAACCAAAAACAATTTTTTTTTAAAGAAAACACAAAAAGGGTAAAAAAGAGCTAGGGTTTTACTGCAGTAACTTGATTGTTAAATATGCTCCTACCCTACCTCTAGCAGCTAATTCCCTGGAGCATTTTTCCCTAATAGTTACCCTAGCTACATTGCAATCATATCCCTTTGTCCCCTTTACTCATATAGCTCAAAAGCTCCTTAACCCTACCCCATGAAAAACACACCCCAAACACTCCCAAATCCCTGATAAATTTCCCCTTTTCATCATTCCCCTCCTAACACTCCCCTGTTTTATTGTCCCCTTGGTAACAGATTTTTAGAGCATTCATCAGTGCCATTGAATCCAAAGGGCAACACTAAACTCAGAATACAAGCAGCAGTGATGGCATCAGAAAATTCATCAGATTATGAGGGGGATACACACAGTGACACATCTTAAGGAGAGAGGGTCCATAGGAGACATCACTGAAGTGGCAGGCATCTCAGAGATGAGCCCAACACCCTCACAGAGCTACAAACATGCCCACTTGCCATGTCTTGTTTCCAACACTTGGCATGTTATGAATTTTGCTAAAGGGTGGCAAATGTCAGAGTACATCATGAGTTGGCTCACCTTTTTTCACTTCATCTACAGGGAGGCAAATATGTCCTGGATGGGGTCACTTTCACCTTGACACCAGAGGCTATATCAGTGGCAATGGGGATACCTAATGTTGGGGAGCAGTGGCATAAGAAAAAGAAGGTGGAGAGGCATCACTATGAGCCTTACATCAAGAACAGCTGCTTGAGCCAACTCACCAGGTTGTTTCCATTCATATTTTCGAGGGATGAGTATGCCCCACTCATGAGATTGATCATGAAATATTTGAGTTGCGAGGGGAGGTTTTCTTGCCTTTATGCCTACCACATCCGCCTGCTCATGCACTTCACCAGGGTGAAGATGATGAGCCTCCCGTTTTTCATCTGCCACAACATTGAGAAGATGAAGAAATTCATGCAGTGCAAGACCCCACAACAACAGCTAAACAGTGTCTATCATTTTATTCTCATCCAGATTTTGGTGGACTATCAGTTGGGATTGCAGGGTATTGCTTGGGAGGACTTCATCTCCCGTGATTTCTTCAACGCTCCACCGGTGACATCAGAGGCAGAACATGAGGTGGGAGGTCCTTCACATCAAGCTGAGCATGAGCTGGGAGGTCCTTCATATCAGTTTGAGCCTGATATGGGAAGCCCTCCACATTAGTTTGATAGCCATGAGACTGCCACCATGCCAGTATACATCACATATCAGAGAGGCTATCCGAAAGGCACCAGACCTTTGTTTGCAGCAGCAAAGCGAGCGTTATCTCCACCCGGGATGGAAGGGGCCTTGCTTCCTACATCAACGACACAGGTATATGACAAGGGAAATAAGCCCAAGCATGAGGAGGGGCCTTTAGGTGTGCCATCAAGTGAGCAAGAGACTGAGTTTGCTCTCCTCCAGGATTATGAGACGGATGCAAAACCTACAAATTCTGAGCTGGGAGAGATCATTCAGGAGCAGCAATCTGTGATTGAGAAACTATCCCTAGACTTGGATAGAGCCAAGTGGAACGTGCAGTATCTAGAGCAGAGGAACAAGCAACTTGAGGATCTGCTAGCCGAGATAGAGTTGCAAATGATCAAGGAAAACCGGCGACACATCGTAGCAGCGTAAGGCAGACCTATGGAGCAAAGAGACGAAGACCGTGAGTATGTGCTAGAGAAAGTGAACATTCACTTGGGGCAGCAGTTGGACAAAGAAAACAGGGAGAAAGACATGCTGAGGCGCATGACTCATCACTACCAGGCACACAACATGAGTTCCAAAGCAAGAATTAGGAGCCTAAAGGCAAAATTGAGCAAAGCGAAAAAAGAGGCAAAGGAGGAAAAGGAGCAAGATCGGCTTTGAATCTTGGCTGAGGCTTCCTTGGCCCAGAAAGTCACTTCATAGTGAACCTCCAGCCCAAATTTAAAGGAATTTGGGCAAATTTTGGTCACAGGAAAATTTTTTGGGTACAAAACAGGAAATTTCTCCCTGTGCGTCGCGCCACTAGTGCGACGCTAAAAATATAGAACTCAGATCGAGGAAAGGATTGCATATTTAGATTCAGCATCGAAAAATACGTCTAATGGTGTTCGGTCAAGAAATTTGACAAGTTTTGGGTCTCCTAAAGGTCAAAAAACCCTCAAAAATGGCCTCTCTCCTACTTTTTGGACACACAAAAAGCAGTCTTGGGAGAATAAAGCTTTGGAGGGGTAAATGAGCTTCAAATTCAGAAATTCTAGTTGGGTTGGAAAGTAGATAGGACATGCTTTCCAAAAAATCCACTTGGGCACATTTCGGACACCTACAAGTGCCCCAAAATAGGCTCCAAATTGGCGTGATGCACAAGGAATTTGGTGCGGCGCACAGGGGAAAAAATTGCCAAATTGCTCCCGTTTCGCGAAATTCCGGGTCGCGACTTCTCCAAGTGGGCCCAGTCATTTACTCTTAGGTTTTTTGGCACCAAGGGTGCCTTTTAAATAATTTTCTCTCCAAGTGGGCATCTATCCAAGTGGCAAAAGAATGCAAAGGGTCACCACAGCCAAATGTCATGCTTGAGAGCGCTGCGCCCGTAGCTGATGGTTGGCTCTCCATCTCCTTTTCGAAATGATTTGAGTAACTTCCCAACCCCTGGGCGTTCCATCTCTTCTCTACACTTTCTATATATTGTAAGCAAGTTATTTGCAAATTGTTGGCTGGCTTGTAACTTCTGAGAGACCGTGGGAAAGAAACTCTATTTCTGCACTGTGTATTTTTGACAGAGTTAATGAAAGGCAGCGGCTCTGTTTCATGAGATTCTTGTGGTTGTGAGTGTAGAAAATGTGTTCTTATGTTCCATATGTATCTTGTTATGTTTCATAATTCATTTCATGTTTCATTTCAGTGAAATTTTCTAAGTGAGGTTAGGTAGAATTCAATTTATATTGCTCTGCCTGTGGGAAAATTTCATGTGCAGTGTTATTCTTCTGTTGAAAAGGATTCATGCGACCATGCCCTTTTCACTATCTTCGTCAATCTTTCTATTCCACGTCACCTTAAGTTAAAATTGTTGCGCTTCCCGCCTACCTTGCCTCACGGAATAATATGTGCCTTCATTCTCAATTCTCTGTTCCTTGCTAAGCGCCAATCCCATATACATCTCAGAAGTTCAGTCACTTCGAAAAACTTTTCCAAAATCATTTTTCACTTACTAGCCTAAGGTAAATATTGCATTGTATGTCATCTCAGGCCATTTTTCATATCCATTCACTGAGTGTGACTCAGAGAGAGCCCTCTCCTGCTCTCGTAGGGCTAGCTACAAGATTGAGCGTGGTTTGTGGTTACCCTAATTTTTGTCTTCCTTCAACCTAAGGCAGATTTAGGTGATAACACCTTGAACTCAACATATATTTCATTAAATTTGGAATTAGTGGATTTAGAATTTCAAAATAACTATAACTACATGCATGAGTGATTTATTGTTGAATTATTAGTTAACTGGTTAAACAGATGAATTAACACCCCATTATTAGACCTCCTACTAGTTCCTCCAATAGTTGGAACTCGTTAACTGACTTTAACTCAGTTAAACTGAATTAATTAATTACAACTCAAAATAAACTCAACTAGGGATCCTATGAATTAGGAGACATTCTACATGACTCAAGTTAGACCCTCAACTTGAATTAACTAAACCAACTAAGTCAAATTGACTTAGTTAACTTGTACAAGTTGTCTTGTGATGTGGAATTACAATTTTTCTCCCAATTTAATTCAAGGGAAAATTAAATGAGGATTTTTCTTGTTGCATTTTCATCACTCCCTCTCAATAAGAGAGGGATTATCAAATACCCCAATCTTGCCTCTATGGAACTCAAATTTCCTCTTGAAAGTGCCTTAGTCAAGATATCTACATCTTGTTCCTCTGTAGGAATGTACTCTAGAAACATGATTTTCCCCTACACACAATCTCTGAGATTACGATACCAGATGTCGATATTCTTGGACCAATCATGAAAAACTAGATTCTCATAGAGTTTGATACAACTTTGTTTGTCACAGTAAATCACTATAGGATCCATCTTCTAAAAAAATAACCCAACACGAATCTTCCTTATCCAGATAGCCCCACATGTTGCTTGACTAGAAGCCATGTACTCTCCTTCTTCTGAACTGAGTTAAACTAATCTCTTCTTCCAGCGCTATCAATAAATTGTTGCTGACATGATGCTGAAGATTCCACCCAATGTTCTCTTCATGTTTGATGGACTCCCTTCCCAATCTACATCTGTGAAGCCTTGAAGCTTCACTCCCTTTGTCTGTCTCTACCAAAGACAAAACTGAGTGGTGCCTCTGAGGTATCTCAACACATGTTTAGCTGACTTTCAATAGATTTTGGTTGGCTTAACCATTACTTTCCTAAGATGGTTAACTAAAAAACACATGTTCCGTTGTTTGTTCACCAAGTCCATAAGTGAACCCACAAGCATCCCCTAAATGGTAGCCTCTACCACTTCACCTGAAGAAGAATCTTCCTTCCTCCAATTCCTTGTTAGAAGAGTCTCTATGGGTTTGTTGCTCTCCATGTGGAACTTCTTCAGTATCTCAGTGGCATACTTGTCCTGAGAGACAAACAGTTCCTCGTATCCTTCCCATACTTCCATACCAAGGAAATAATGCCTGATCCCTAGGTCCTTCATCTTGAATTCACTTGCAAGATCCTCTTTGTAATATTTGACCAACTTCTCATCACCTTTTAGAATTAAATCATTGACATATAACACTATAATCAATAATTTATCTTCAAACAAAATATGGTAAAGGTTTTCACCTACTTCACTTTTGGTGAAGACCAACATGGTGAAATAATTGTCGATCCTGGTGTACCAAGCACAGGGTGCTTGTTTCAGTGCATACAACTCTCGCTTGAGTTTGCACACATGTGACTCCATGTTGAAGATCTTAAATAATTCCAAATTCTCAATGTACACATCTTCCTAAATCACTCCATTGAGGAAGGATGTCTTCACATCCATCTAATGTATATTCCATCCCATCTATGTTGAAAGTGCTGGAATAGATCTGATTGAAGAGTACCTTGCTACTGGGTCAAAGACCTCTTCGTAATAAATTCCCTCCACCTAAGAGAACCCCTTGGACAAAAATATAGCCTTTTGTTTCTTGACACTCCCATATGCTGCTTTCTTCACCTTGTAGATCCACCTGGAACCTACCACTGACTTGTCCTCTAGCCTTGGGTAAACTTCCCAAGAATTGTTCCCGATAATAGAGTCATACTCCTCTACCATGGCATCAACCGATACTGGTTGTTGCACTGCTTCCTCGGATGAGGATGGATTAGTCTCTACACTCTCTCTCATCATAGACGTGCAACCAATGTACTGATATGGTGACCTTCTCTATCTGCATTATGATGTGTGTGCTCCCACATTCTCTCTAGCATCATGCATCAATCTATCAGGTTATCTGGTGTGCTTACTTACATCTCTGGATGTCTCTACATTAGTAGGTGTTTCCACTCTCTGCTCCTCTACTTTTGGTTGCTCCATAACATCCTGAGGTTCTTCCTTTGGAGCCAAAAGCTCCTCATCTACATGTAACTAAATTTCCCTCTCATGGGAATATCTCATGGCCTTCTCCTCACTACAATTCACATATCTACAGACAATTTCATCTTGTGAGATGGCAGGTACACTCGATAGTTGTGAGGTGTATCAGTGTACCCCATAAATATGCCCAAATCAACTGTCGGCTTTAGGTTTCCTCTTGCATCCTTGGTTGAAATTAAAGTGATGAACCAAATATCCTAAAGTGTGACACATCTGGTTTCTTCCCAGAAAAATCTTCTTCTAGTGTACTCATCCCAAGAATCTGATGAGGATGGATTAGTCTCTACACTCTCTCTCATCATAGACGTGCAACCAATGTACTGATATGGTGACCTTCTCTATCTGTGTTATGATGTGTGTGCTCCCACATTCTCTCTAGCATCATGCATCAATCTATCAGGTTATCTGGTGTGCTTACTTACATCTCTGGATGTCTCTACATTAGTAGGTGTTTCCACTCTCTGCTCCTCTACTTGTGGTTGCTCCATAACATCCTGAGGTTCTTCCTTTGGAGCCAAAATCTCCTCATCTACATGTAACTAAATTTCCCTCTCATGGTAATATCTCATGGCCTTCTCCTCACTACAATTCACATATCTACAGACAATTTCATCTTGTGAGATGGCAGGTACACCCGATAGTTGTGAGGTGTATCAGTGAACCCCATAAATATGCCCAAATCAACTGTCGACTTTAGGTTTCCTCTTGCATCCTTGGTTGAAAGTAAAGTGATGAACCAAATATCCTAAAGTGTGACACATCTGGTTTCTTCCCAGAAAAATCTTCTTCTAGTGTACTCATCCCAAGAATCCGATGAGGACTCATGTTCGCACATATACTGCTATGTTGCATGATTTAGGCCACAAGTGCAATGGTAGGCCCTGATCATGTAACATCACTCATGAAGCTCCCACAATACTTATGGTCTTCCTCTCATTCACCCCATTCTATTGTGGGTTACGGGGTGCTATTAACTCCCACTGAATTCCTTCTAATGCACATAATTTCTTGAACTCATTCAACACATATTCTCCATTGTTATCACTCCTGAGAGCCTTCACTTTCCTACTAATGTATTTCTCAACAAGTTCTTTAAATTCACAAAATTTTGAGAATGTCTAGCCCTTATTTTGTAATAAGAATATCCATCACTTACACGAGAAATCAACTACAAGTATCACATAATACTTGTGCTTGGTTGTGGGAACCTTCGAGAACAATCCACACATATCTGAGTGAACTCCTTCAAGGATCTCTTGCACTTGTCTGTCCTTATCATGAAATGTGTCTTTGGTGTACTTCCCAAATACACATCCTTTTCATGTATCTCACTGCTCTATTGCACCCTTGGGAAGTCTTGTAGAAATATTTTGCATGATATTCAAGGCTCCATGGCGCAAATGGCTCAATATTCTATGCCATAATTTGTTGATGTCTCGACTTTGCACCTTCTATGCTTTTGTTCTCAATGCTACAAAATCTTCTACATATACTTTGTAGAGGTTCTTCACATGAACCCTGATCCGCTTCACTTGTCCCATGTCTATGTGATGAAGGAAAGTCTTTCGTTTGCTAAATATCACATTGTACCATAGTCTTTCAACATAGCAACCGAAACTAAATTAATCTTCAGACTTGGAACATACATGACATATTTTAATGTGAGAGGAGAACTAGAATTCCTCTAAAAAGTAATAGTACCGATGTCGATCATGCTATACCTTCCATCATCTCCCATATCGATGTGCATCTGGAGGTCCTTCTCCTCCAAGTCACTTAAAAATTATTTGTTTCCCATCATATGGAATGAGGATCCACTATCCAGATACCACACACTCCCCATCACCGATGTCACCATGCATGAAATGAGGGTGAAATACAACTTCAATTATGAAGCTAGAGCTTCACCTACCACTCCTCTTGAGAGCTTCTTGTTGTCATTCTTGAGTGGACACTTCATGGCATAGTGTCCTAGCTCATGGCAGTGAAAACATTTCATCTTTGACAAGTCTTTCTTCTTGCTGCCCTGACTAGAATCCCTTATGGATTGGGATTTCTTCCCTTTCCCTTTTGTTTCCTTTCCATTCAAGTTAAAATTCTCCTCATCATCATGCTTGGACGAGGTTCCATATCTGGTGTTCCTCCTTATCTCTTCTTGCACCAAGTCTAACCACAATCGCTCCAAATTTGGTAGCTTATCTCTCCCATTTACCAAATCCTAGCAGTTGTGCCATCTCTTGGGAAAGCTCAGAAGTGCTAGGATCACTATATCATCTTCAAAAAATATGATACTAATGCTCCCAAGTTCATCCCAACATTGGGTGAACCTACTCAGGTACCGTGGTATTGTGTCACCCTTCTCCATCTTTATCTTTCAAAGCTTGTCCTTTAGTTCTAGTTTCCTATGGTCACTGTTGTTTTAAAACAAGTCTATCAAGGCATTTCACATTACATATGGTGTATCCTTCCCATGGATATTCGAGACAATATGATCTTGAACTCATTCTAGTATGATCCTCCTCACCTTTGCCGCACATTTCTTCCATTCTACTAGGAATTGAGCATCAATTGTTAGAGGCTTAGGAATATCATTGTCTATTAATTCCTTCATCTCATTGTCTTCCAAAACTACCTCCATCATGCCCTTCCAAGAAATATAATTCGAGCTACCCTCAAGGGAATACTCGAATCTCAATCCATAGAAGGACATCCCGCTGGCTCTGAAGAATTATCCTGCAAATTCAATTTCACTTGCAAAGAAAAACTCGCATTCTTCTCTTCTAGTGTGATTTCAGCTCTAATACCATGTAAAAAATCCTTGTAGATTCAAACTGATAATTGTAATTTACTAAAAAAATAGACTTGAATCTACTCTACCAAATGTGGAAACATTTAACGATCACAAAATCACGAAGCATACAAGAGAAAGAATTCAGTCAACACATTACGCAATGATTTCTTGAGGAAAGCCACAACCTAAAACCCTTGTTATCTATATATTGCATTAGTAAAAAAATATGAGAAGATTAGAATGCTTTACTTAAGCCCAAGCAACCTCTACATTATCTCTATCTATCTCACTGCCTCACAAGATTACTATAGCCAATACTTAGCCAATTATGTTGTCTACCAAGATTTTATTTCCTTGCATTGTTTCCATGGGAATTAGCCCCTATTAATTAAGCAAATTCCTCATCCACAAATATGAAATACATCATAGGCCTTCCTCTGATTGCATGCAACACCTGTACAATTTGGATGATTATAAAATTGATAGTACACTTCCCTTGAACCCAAATCTCAACTGGGTAACTCGTAGATCACACATGCAAGAGTTATTTATGGTTAAATTATTAGTTAATTGGTTGAACACATGAAGAAGCACTCCATTGTTAGACCTCCTACTAGTTCCTCCAACAGTTGGAACTAGTTTAACTTACTTTGACTTAGTTAAACTGAATTAATTAATTACAACTCAAAATAAACTCAACCAGGCTCCTATAAAGTAGGGGACACTCTACATGACTCAAGTTAGACCCTCAACTTGAATTAACTGAACCAACTAAGTCAAATTAACTTAGTTAACTCATACAAGGTTTCAAGTGATGTGGACTTACAATTTTTCTCCTAATTTAATTCAAGGAAAAATTAAATCAGATTTTTCTTCTTGCATTTTCAACAGAAGACATTCCCTAAGTCTATCATGATCAGATTGTACATGAGAAATACAAGAGATGAATGTTTCATACCTTGTTAAACAATGTTTGTCCTCATTAGTTGCTTATAATATTTATATCTTATATTTATTTGTAGTCCTTGCAAAGAAGAAACATGCAAATAGAAAAAATGAACAAGAGATCAAAGCACTAATATACAAATATGATTCGAAAAGAGGTCTACACATATGATCAAGGAGATATTTAATAAAGCAATAAAATGTAGACAATGTTTATGGGAAAGAATGTATCACTCTATTAAACATGAAAGGAGTGATTACAACCTGAGCCCTAATGTTTTGGATCTACTACCAATTTTTTCCTTCATTCCAAGCCTTTCCTTTAAAATCCTTGTAGTCAAAAGATAACTATTTGGGCAGAGTTTCACCAAGCTTTCTTGAGTTTTTCTAACTAGACATCTCAACGGGACATGGTTGTATTTGTAGACTTGGGAAGGGATAGGAGAAGGATAAGGGATGGATGTTGAGATCCAAAAAGGTAGGGAGGTTGATCCAAATCCAAAAGGATTGGAGGAGATGCCATCCACGAGGATTTTAGAATAGAATATCCCCATATTATTTTTATTTTTACATTTCTTAAAACAATATCACACCTTTTGAACTGCAAAAGTGTAACACCCTCCTCCCACATTTACCAAATTTAATCGGTCTGTTGGGGTAAACATGTGATGAGAGGATACTATGATGCGATTCAACTCTCCATGTATAGTTAAGGAAGTGGAACTGACAAAAAAAAAACCATTCTGACCTTCCACACATGCTACAAAACCTTTAGCAGCCAATCAACCTTTCCAGGTCACCAAACCCTAAGACAACTTGATATTTCACTACTCTAGACCCTCAATCACCCCCATGAAAATCCATGCATGTGACTGATGTCTTCAATAAACTCCCATAGCAAGGCATGTCAGTGACTATGGACTTTTCCAGGCAGTTCTGATACGACGACCAATTGACGGTGCTGGACCTGCCAACATTCAAGGGGATCTCCTTAGTAAGAAGTCACAACTAGACCTTAGACCGTTTGGAGAAGGAGTCTTAGCAGTGGGTGGTAATGTAGTGCCTTGACCACGGTAGAGCGTATAGGTAAGTATGATAACTTTGTTTGGAAGAAACTATGTGACCTTGCAGTGATTCAAGTGAGATGCATGGGGGTTCTAACACACAGAGGGGAAAATGAAGTGTGTCCCTTAGAAGCTTGTAATAGTACGTAGCCTGAAAGGAACACATGAGTGGAATGATATCACAATATGGAAGTGGATATTCCACAAACCAAAGTCATGGGTTAATCCAAAAACATGCCTTCAATAAGATTCATACAATTGCATAAAAAATAGTTCATAAGAAAATGCGTAATCTAAACAACATACACTGCTAAAGTAACCAGAATAGTCGAACTACAATAACAACATATGCATGAAAACGTGCTAGATTAGTTATATTATTATTAAGTGAAATTTCCATCCATACATACGACATTGACATCCACTAGCCCTAATAGTGAACATTACAGTCAACACCATCTGCTCCTCCAAAGAAGTGTACTCTCTCTATGTTGTGGGGAAGCCAAGGCTTGTCAAAATACTCCTAAGCCTTCTCTAAGCCTAAGCCTAGCCAAAAGCCCCTTCTATGAGTTATGAGGTTCTATTTATAACAAAGGGTGGGGTGACCCTTAGCATTCCCCTTTGACTACCGTCATGACTCTTAAACTCCTTTGCAAATAACTCTTTACATTACATAATGACTGCTCACATTCCACTAATGACACTTAGAATTTCACTTTAAATATATTTACAAATAATATACATTTTCCAAATATACCCATGTGGGAGAAAATAGGCTAGAGATAGCCTAACAAGCCAAACACTATGACTCAGAAGCTTGGGTAAAGACCAACTCAGCAACATCCTCTTGATGATCTTCAATGATGAATTGATACCAAGCTTGGTACTACATTATGGTGTCTCCATATTGTTTGGTGATGTCTTTATGGAAACAAGCTCTTGCCTCCATGGCTTCTGGGTATATGGTCCTGGAACATTAGTCTAACTCATCTTGAAGCATGCACTGCATTTTTTTGAGTATTGCGGGACCACCAATGTTCTTCTACATGTTTTTTGCGCTCATATGCAAGTCATCGCTTGTGGCCTCTCACATTAATTGCTCCTTTTACCTTTTGACCTCCAACCGAACTTGTCTCTTCTCAATGGCTTGGGTGAGAGAACTGATTAAGAAAATCTTGCATGTCCTCACCATGACATCCAGACTCTTGAAAAACCATGCATAGGAAGCATGCATTCTACTAATGAAGGAATGGAGATGCTCATAGTTTCGAATCAACATTCAGATCCATGCTTTGTCTAGATCTGCATGTGGCTTCCTTATCTTATGCAAGTAAAGTGGGGATCCATTGTATCTCATTGTCCATTCCTATATGTGTGCAATAACAACATGTATTTCCTGGAGACTTTGGACACTCTTTATTCACCATTGCTAAAAACCATATATATGGGAAAATTCCTTGTGCACGGTGAAAAATCTGTCATAAATGTTTTGCATGGTACTCTCAAAAGTTGATACTTCAGCAAGTATCTCTTTCCTCATCTCTACCATAGCAGATCCTGCAGATTTTGTTGCCCTTTTCCTGGGCACTTGCAAGTCCTTTGCCATCTGATCATTCTATGCTAACAAGAACTCAACATTTGAGCTGGTCTTTTCTGTATAAGCCTTAGTGGCATCACCCATGGAAGTTGGATGCTTTCTAACATCTAACACTATCACCTTTCCTTTATAAATGTAGGTGACACGTAATCATCCGGGAAATTGTCTCTCCATGCCTATACAATCTTTTTCTACAACTCATCAAAGGATATATTTTACACATCCATCATTGGATCATCCTCAAGGAGAACAACCTCTCCTTTCTCGCTTGGAACTAGTTCCGATACTGGAGGTGGTGGAGACTACGGGGCAACCTCAGTTGTTCTTGGCATGAGGTCAGTATCTTAGTCCTGTAGCTCTTGTGCGAACTATGTGTCCATCTCTTCAACCATTTGCTCAATCTTCTAATCAAGTTCTTGATCCTACAATTTCTCACCCTCTTCTTCGTATGCTAGTTTTTCTGACTCTTCAACTTGTATTTGCGTAGTGTTCTCTATCATTGTACCTTACCCTTGTTCTTGTTCATGTTGATGCTTCTCTTCCCTCTCTCTCATTCTTATCTCCTGCTCTTCTTTCATCTTCTTCTCTATTTCTAGCAACTTCCTTTCTTCTTCCTCCAACCTTTTCTTTTTTTTTGTTCCTTTGCCCTGCTCTCTTTATGCACTACTACCTCTTTTCCTCCACTGCCAAAGCTACTTTCTAAACGAGAGGATATTCTTTGAACTTTTAGCTTTTCTCATCCTCTGGGTTCTCGATAATCTTCATCTTGCCTTTGTCCTATACTGGTTTGATGCTTACTACTGTTCTTGTTGTTGCTTCCTGCAGTGCTACTGCCTGTAGAGAAGATTTCCATTCTATGGACATGTTGATCAGTTCATTGAGCTTGGAGGAGTTGTAACAGTACCTCCAAGGATATTTCTCTTCCCAATGAAATGTCTCATGGATCCATTAATAATACACCTTCTTACAGTGGTTCTTGCATATACAGTGGGGATCATACACATTGTAGTCCTTGGTTCCGAACTCAAACTTTTCCAACTCCTTGGTGTCAACATCTTCATCCTTCAAGCTCCTAATCACGTACAATCCAATCTGCAAAGGAAGAGCAAACCATGTTGTTGTCTTCCTCCTATAAAGGACTATTGACAATCCTATGGAGATGTGATATTCAACCTCTTGCATGAACAAATTATCCGTGGAAAACCTTGGTAGAATATGAAAAGGCTTATCTCTACCAAACATCCTAATGAAGGTGTCACGAGATGAGGCATACCAATATGTAATGTTAAGTACTGCCTCCATCACTTCTCAGGACATGCAAGGTGGATCCTGTTCAGAGATCAACTTATAAACCAAGATGATGAAATGGTCATATATCCTCGCCATGACTCCTCGGTAGCTGCACTCAAAAAGAAACTTGCAATAAATATTCACGACAGTATTTCATGGTGTCCATGTCCAATCCATGCCAGCAAACTGATGTTGGGCACAGATTGAATCACATGGGAATGCAGACATATAGAATCTCTCTTTCTCATCATTGGGAAGATCTCAGGAATTAGTCATATGAACTTTCAACTGAAGAGCCAAGAGATCCGGCCAATTGAATAGCCTTTTGTCATTCACAAACTGGTACGACACAACCACCCAATTCTGCGAAAAGGTCTCCGTGCTCTCTTGACCATACAATCGACATGCGAAGATGATTAAGAGTTGGTAGGCCTTTCTAAGTGACTTAGTCTTGTAAAAATGACTGGGTGTTAATCTAAACTTTGACGACTCTTTCAACAAACGCTTTGTGATAGTTCTTCTTCCTCAAGGTAGCAAGCTAAGTTCCATTGGCAGATCTCAATGTCATTGTCTCACGATTGGTATGTGAGACAATCCAGTGAATGATGTCTTCACATGGGAAGGCAAGGTACCTGCATGCAACCTTATGTAAGCCTAACCGATGGATGTTGACATAGACTTGTCAATCTTCTAGGTCTTCTTTGAACTTCCCTACAAAGATATCCTTGATTTCCTGCCATGTTATCTTCATTCCCTTCTCTACGTACAGTTGTGTGTCTACATAGACTGGAAAGTTCATGTTGAAAATGCAGCAAGATGATGGAGCTCAGTGGAAGGGAGTCGCCTTCACTAAGTGGGCTCGTAGGCTATTTTTGGCGCAAAGTCTATTTTTAGACTATGTCTATTTTTAGACATATGGATCATGGTCTATGAGTTGCAGTATGTTGTTTATGGATGATTGGTCATGTTGGGAAAAATAGGTGGAATTATATTTTTGGATCATAGCAGGAGTGATCAGAGTCTATTTTTAGACTGCTAGTCAAAGATAGAAAAGTCAAATATTATTGTCTCATAATAATATTTAGACTATAAACTTTATCTTATCCGCTTGGAGCACTTCAATTTGAGCTACGAATCTGGCACATGCAGCTGTCAGAAGGAAATATGCTTTTCTTATGAGTCAGTTGAGCTATTGCATGCAGGACATCAATTAGAACTCATGCATGTGAGTTCTGTGGATTTGGATGTGGATTTGATGGAGTTGTGATTAGTTTGACTTTGTTAAACTAGTTGTAATTAGTCTAACTGCAAATAGACAAGTGATGAGTGATGTGAATTAATTGATTAAATTAATTCACTAATTCTTAACTCATAATGCAACTGAAGAATACATCAGTTAACTCAGTGCATGTACAGTTTAGTGGAGACAGGTGTTAAAGGTTGAGATTGCTATCAGTTGTGACTATAGTTGTGCATGAGATCTTGCACAAGCAATGTATTGAGTATGCCCATGAGGATTGCACAACATATGCCCAGTAGAATAGCCTGTGCTCACATGATTTCTAGTGTGGGTGATTTTCACAAGGTAAATAGGAGTTTGGATCAGCTATTCATCAACGATTCTCTTGCAGGATTGTGCGGTGGAGGCAGGCAAAGCAGCAGAGGAGATTTGAACCTGTGACTTGTTTGGATCTGAGCTATTTTGTGTGTAACAGGTGGAGATAGTACTCAGTACTTGTGAGGAGTATTATACTATGTATTGTTACATGTTCTCAATCATTAATATATAGATAGTGTGGGGTTTTCAGCTGTAAGCTTTCCCCGGGTTACATACTGTGTTAATGTGTGCATGCGATTGACGTTTCATTGTTCTTAATGCTGCTAAATTGATGATCAACGTAGAGGAGGTTATGTATTATGAATGTATTCCGAAATAGTGTATAATCAGGATAATCTCTGTGAATAAGTGTCATATTATTCAAATATTCTACATGGTATCAGAGCTGGTTGATTTGTAGAAAAAGTTCTACAGATATCAAAGTGAGGATTGATCATTAGATCTATTATTCAAAAAGTGTTTACATTTAATTTCTTTAGGTAGAGTCTGTAATTGGGCTAGGTAGCCTCTAGATTCATCCTTCTTTTGGAAGGTGATATATCCGATGAATGCCCATACAGTCAATCTTTGTACAAGAAATACTTTGTTCTCACGAATTCTAGATCAGAGGCGGTTGAGTTGTTGAGCTGGTGGAATTCAAATTTGCAGCAATGTTTTCTTGGTGTCAACGTTGCAATGTATTTCAACGGATTGTGATTGGAGTATGCTCTTGAGGGCAGCTCGAATTATATTGCATGGAAAGACAGGATGGAGGCGGTGTTAGATGACAATGGGTTGAAGGATTTCATAGATGCTGAGGTCCCAAAACCTACTGATGCTGCTGAAGCTGTGGTTTGGAAAAAGAAGACAGCAAAGTGTAGAAGGATTCTGTTGGAGGGCATGAAGGATCACATTGTGTGTAGCCTGCATGGAAAGGCTTCTCCATACTTGATGTGGAAAGTGTTGACAAATCTATTCCAAAGAAAGAGCGACCAGAGGAAGTTAGCGCTCAAGGATAAACTCAGAAACATTAAGTGTGAGAATGGAGACAATATGCCCCAGTATCTCATGAAGTTCACCCAGTGTAGGGATGAGCTGGGAAGTGTGGGAGTGACTGTTGATGATGAGGACTTGGTGAGCTTGGCTCTCCTTGGTCTTCCGAAGAGTTGGCATTCCTATCAGGACTCTGTCAATGGTCGGGACAAATTGCCAGGATGGGAGAGACTTTGGTCAGATCTTGTACAGGAGGAGATCAGACGGAGCACCAAAGACAGTTCTTCATCCATGCACGATGAGGAGAACTGTGCCTTAGCGAGCAAGGTGAAGAAGAGGAAGGTGAAGGGTTCTCTTTCCGAATCCAGTTCTTCCAATGATGGGAAGAAGTTTGACAAGTCGAAGGTGAGAAGCTTTTGTTGTCATGAGTTGGGCCATTATGCTACTAATTTCCCAAAGAAGAAATCCAAGAAGGGATCCAGGGAAGGATCTGAAGGTGAGGCACTTGCTTCACAATTTGAGTTGGATTTTACACTTTTCACATGCATGGTTTCATCCATGGTGAGAAGTGGTTGGTTTCTTGATAGTGGAGCTTCTTTCCACATGACCGGTGACAAAAATTTGTTCAGTACTTTGGAGGAGAAATATCTCTAGATACTCATAGGGATGGGTAATGATGAGAAGTATAGTGTCTTAGGTGTAGGCACGGTTATTTTTTAGAGGGAACATGGAGCTCACCTTACCTTGACCGATGTCAAGTATGTACCAGGACTGAAGAGAAACTTGGTGTCGATCGCAATGCTGGAAGATAGAGACTATGATGTAGTCTTCAGTAAGGGAAAGGTTTTCCTTAGACACATCATCACTAGACAGGTGAAGCAGATTGGTTCACCGGTCAAGAACCTGTATGCTCTTGAGGTTCAAGATGCATGCAAAGCCTTGAGCAACAAGGCAACTGATGGAGACTTGGTGGTTGAGAGGGAGCGTATATTACCTCTCAACATGTAGAGCCAAAATATGTCTCAGATGATTGTGGAGGAACCAGGATTGGTGCAACAGCTTCAGGAGGTTGTGGAGCAGCCACAATAAGGGAAGCTGAGAGGAGATCGAGTAGAGACATCTACTCATGCAGAGACCTCCAGTAGGGGGAAACTTTGAGCCAGGTGGGCTGAGGGATCACATGCAGCCATACCTCCAGGTAGGAGGTGGGGTGATGTGGATTGATCGTCTCAAGGAGGAGGGGTAGGATCCTTGAGGTACCCAACCTCTTGGATGAGACCTTGCTACGAGAGCCCTGATGTGGAGTAGCAGGAAATGACTGATTGGGTAGAGACAGATGCAGATGGAGCGGTAGAGATAGCGACAATGTACGGAATCCCAGGACAGCGCATAGCTAGCAGGCTGCAGCAATGCGAGAGGCACAAGTGTTTTGCATAGTGCTAGGTGGCACAGAGAGGTGTGCAATGGTGAGAGATGCATGGAGATGTTGCAGTAGCGCAGATGTCAGAGAGGGAGCACTTGTTAGCAGTAGGTAGAGCTTCAGCATCATAGTATGGTCCTAGTCCAATAGAGTGGTCAGTTGGGAGTGTTTTTGTTCCAAGTGTTGTTGGAGCAAGTGGAGTGGAGAATCATGTTGCATGCAGAACATTTCAGAGTTACAGGATAGGGGTTGCAAATAATCCATAATCTTGTTGAGAGGGAGTGTTGAAAATGAAACAAGATGATGGAGCTTAGTGGAAAGGAGTCGCCTTCACTAAGTGGGCCTGTAGGCTATTTTTGGCGCAAAGTCTATTTTTAGACTATGTTTATTTTTAGACATATGGATCATGGTTTATGAGTTGCAGTATGTTCTTTACGGATGATTGGTCATGTTGGGAAAAATAGATGGACTTCTATTTTTGGATCACAGCAGGAGTGATCAGAGTCTATTTTTAGACTGCTAGTCAAAAATAGAAAAGTCAAATATTATTGTCTCATAATAATATTTAGACTATAAACTTTATCTTATCCTCTTGGAGCACTTCAGTTTGAGCTACAGATGTGGCACATGCAGTTGTCAGAAGGATATACACTTTTCTTATGAGTCAATTGAGCTATTGCATGTAGGACATCAATTAGAACTCATGCATGTGAGTTCTGTGGAGTTGGATGTGGAGTTGATGGAGTTGTGTTCAGTTTGACTTTGTTAAAATAGTTGTAATTAGTCTAACTGCAATTAGACTAGTGATGAGTGATGTGAATTAATTGGTTAAATTAATTCACTAATTATTAACTCATAATGCAACTAGAGAATACATCAGTTAACTCAGTGCATGTACAGTTCAGTGGAAACAGGTGTTAGTGGTTGAGATTGTTATCAGTTGTGACTATAGTTGTGCATGAGATCTTGCACAAGCAATGTATTGAGTATGCCCATGAGGATTGCACAACATATGCCCAATAGAATAGCCTGTGCTCATGTGATTTCCAGTGTGAGAGATTTTCACAAGGTAAATAGGAGTTTGGATCAGCCATTCATCATCGATTCTCTTGCAGGATTGTGTAGTGGAGGCAAGCAAAGTAGCGGAGGAGATTTGAACCTGTGACTTGTTCAGATCTGAGCTAGTTTTGTGTGTAACAGGTGGAGATAGTACAGAGTACTTGTGAGGAGTATTTTACTATGTATTGTTACATGTTCTCAATCATTAATATACAGATAGAGTGGGGTTTTCAGCTGTAAGCTTTCCCCGAGTTACATACTGTGTTAATGTGTGCATGTGATTGATGTTTCATTGTTCTTAATGCTGCTAAATTGATGATCAACGTAGAGGAGGTTATGTATTATGCATGTATTCGACAATAGTGTATAATCAGGATAATCTCTGTGAATAAGTGTCATATTATTCAAAATTTCTACAGTTCACTGACACCTATTGAACTACATCTCCAGTGCTACTCTTGATAGTATCCTTTGATTAAGATTTCTTGGATTCCATATTACTTGTAATTATGGAGAGTTTCTAAACAACTACTATAACTGGAGACAAAGAGGACACTCATGGAATGCAAATGTTAGCTTGAAATAAAAAGTGCATCAAGAACAAACCAAGCAACAAACTGGGAAACTATTGGGAAGGATTGTGAAATTCTGGCTCTTAGAGGTGACTAACTTCCACCTGAATCTGTGCATTGTGCAATCCCAGTTGCAAGTGGGGAGGTGATGTTGATTGGAACTGCGCAATGCATAGTTTAGTGAGGATTAGGCCATATTGGTGTAGGTTTTAACGCTGTACAGAAATTACCTGCATATGAATTCTCAAAAACAGAAAGTAAACAAGGCGAGAGCATAAAACATAAAACATATATACACAAAGATTTTCCCCTGGATCCCAAAATCGAGACTACCAAATTGATTTTTCATTTTTTTCCTTTCAATGTTACAATACATTTAATATACATGTCGAAGCATCCATAAACCCCAATCCATTAACCTTGTATTAAAACATAACCATAGTTCCCTTGACCCGATCTACAAAATACCATGGACAGAAAACCATCATGCCCAAAACCATGTGTGAAATCCATGCACAAAACCGTAGGTAGGTCCACCCACCTAATACGGGGTCCAAAAAATTCTTCCCAGAGCACTGCCTCAGACCTCGTGCAGGGGGCTACCGCCCCCTTGCTTACCCACTGACACAATGTACAGGAGGGGTTACCACCCCCCACAAATAGGGTAGTCGTGGAAATAATATAACACAACCCAACATTCTCCCACTTGTTGTTTTCTTTCCAGAGGGGGCCACAGGAGAGCTTAGTCATTGATCCAGCCCTGCAACAACCATTCTTTCTCTACACCAAGAGAACTTCTTAGTGCTCACTAACTTTTCCAATGCATCTACAGTGTTCTTCATAGTGTCCACCTTTTTGTCCTCAACCATATCCCTCACAAAGTGATATTGAACATCAATCTACTTTGTCCTTGAATGATAAAAAGGGTTCTTTGCCAAGAAAATTGAACTTTGGCTGTCACAGTATATCATTATATCTCTTTGTACTAACCCCATACTTGAACACAAATTTACAACCAAACTGCTTCCTTGCTTGCATGAGCGGTTGCCATGTATTCTGCCTCTGTAGTTGAAAGTGCCACTATAGATTGTCTCTTACTCATTCAACTGAATACACCTCCAAATAGTTTAAACACATACCATTTGTAGACCTTCTTTGATCCATATCTCTAGCCCAGTCTGCATCAACAAAGCCACAGATCTTAAAATCTCTGTCCAATCCTAGTCTTCCTTGGTAGCACAAACCATAATCACTAGTGCCACACAAATACCTAAAAACCTGTTTCACTAATGTCCAATGCTCCTTCCCTGGTTTTGACATATACCTGCTCAATACTCCCACTACATGTACACTTTCTGGTCTAGTACAAACCATTGCATACATCAGGCTACCTACTACACTTGCATATAGAACATGGGATATGTCTGCTTCCTCTTCTTGTGTCTTGGGACACTGTTCAATATATAAATTTACACCTACATGAATATGAACCTTCACCGGTTTACTGTCATGCATATTAACCTCTGCAGTATTCTCTCGGTGTACTTCCTTTGGTTTAACCAAAGCTTCCTCTTTGCCTGACCTTGTTTAATTTCCATGCCCAAAATATAGTTTGCAGCACCCAGATATTTCATGTCGAATTTGGAAGACAATTGGGTCTTAAAATCCTATATAATTTCTTTGTCATTTCCAAACAACATCATATCATCCACATACAAGACCATATAAATAAAACGATCACCAATTAATTTAAAATACACACAGTGATCTCCTTTTCTTCTGGTGAAGCCAAGTCCCTGTAAAAATGTATCAAATTTATGATACCACATCCTTTGTGATTGTTTTAACCCATACAAAGACTTTTTTAACTTTCATACTAGTTCTTTCTTACCCTTCACCGCAAAGCCTTCAGGTTGCTTCATGTAGATCTCTTCTTCCAGATCCCCATGAAGAAATGTTGTCTTCACATCCATCTGCTCTACCTCAAAATCAAAAGTAGCAGCAACAGATAAAAGTAATCTAATAGAAGCTACCTTGGCAACAAGAGAAAAAATATCACCAAAATCAATTCCTGGCACCTGGGAATAACCTTTGTCTACCAACCAAGCTTTTTATTTCTCCACCTTTCCTCTTGAATTCATCTCCTTCTTGAACACCCAGTTGCTGCCAATGGATTTCCTTCCAGCAAACAACTCCACCAAATCCCAAGCCTCATTTTTGTGCAAAGGTTCCATTTCATCAACCATGGCCTCTTTCCATAGTTTTCCATCCTCTAAATCTATTGCTTCTCTCACAGTGCTGGGATCATCATCATTAATAGATAACAAAAAATTTGAACAGAAAGTAGATGGGCTATACCTTTCTGAATGATTTTTTTTCTCGAACTGATCTTCTCACAGCCGAAGTTTGTGGTTCTTCATCGTCTTATTCCTCTTCTGCTGTAGAGTCTGATTGTTCCTCCTTTATCTCAAAATCCATATTCTCAAGTTCCTTTTAGGTTCCTAATAACACATTTCACCTCTCTAAATACCACATCTTGGTTGTACACAACCTTCCTTATTTTTGGGTTTCAAAGCTTATAATCTTTTAAACCATCCTTATACCCAATAAGGATGCACTTTTGAGATTTACTATCCAATTTTTTTTTCTCCTTTGGAACATGTACATATGCATCACATCCAAATACCCTCATATGTAAAAGAGAAGTTTTCTTACCAGTCCATACCTCTTGTGGAGTCCTATCCTCCAATGCTGATAAAGGTGATCTATTGACTAGGTAACATGTAGTGTCCACCACCTCTACCTAGAATTCATGTCCTAACCCGACACCACTAAGCATGCTTCTTGGCCTTTCCATCAACGTCTTATTCATTCTTTCCGCAACTCCATTTTTCTCGAGTGTGTATGGATTAGCATTTTTTCGTACTATACCAAACTTCTTATAGAACTCTTCAAATTCCTTCTTGCAAGACTCTCCATCATTATCTGTCCTCAACACCTTTATCTTCTTCTTTGTCTAGTTTTCCACCAGAGCCTTAAATTCTTTAAACCAGTCAAAGACTTCAGATTTATTCTTGAGGAAATATATACATGTACTCTTTGAGAATTTATTTATAAATGATACATAGTACAAAGACTTACCCAATGATGGAACTGACATAGGTCCAAACACATCAATGTGCCAAGCTCTAATATTCGTTTCACCTTCTTAGCACTAGAGGGGAAACTCACCCGATTCTACTTCCCATTTACAAATTTTTCACATAAATCAAAATCCAGAGAGAAATTAGACATACCTTCTATCGTACCATTACCACGAAGTATTTGAAGGCCCTTCTCTCTAATATGTACAAGCCTTTGATGTCATAGCATGGTATTTTCTCCAGAGACCACTAGATTTTCTGCTCCACTTTCAAGAAACACAGAACTGTTGCAACCATCAATAATAGTGCTACCTTGAATCTTGTACAAAGTTCAAATCCAAACTCCTCACATCAATACCAGTGCTCCCCAAACCATCCTGTAGGTATCTTTCTTGAACACTTTTTTTACAACTGCATCATCGAGCTTGCTTACAAAAATCAGATTTTTGGCCGATGCAGGAATATGTAGAACACCCGGAAGTGTTCTAATACTTCCACCTTGAAACTTCAACTTGACTTTTCTGCGAACAATGATTCTAGCCTTCCTATCATCCCCTAAGAAGACGTCACCACCATCATATTTCTCATACTTACACAACCACTCTCTATGGGGAGTAAAGTGAAAGGATGCACCTGAGTCAATCAACCATGCCTCATGATCTACATGTGTACTTGAATAAAAATCCAAGTACACATCCCCACCTTCATTTGAGGTGGTTTTTTCCTCTATAGAAGGAGGATCATTAGATCCCTTCCCTTTCTCAGGAGATTTAGATTTACAATCCCTTTTGAAGTGCCCTTCCTTTTCGCATTTCCAACACACCTTTATAGGTTTTCTTGGAGATTTATATCTCCCTCTAGATTTTGATTTCCAACTCGATGACTTATTTTTTTTTTCTGTTCTGGGACCATCCTCGTACAGAAAAGGCATCACCACTTTGGCCCTCCATATTTTTCCATCTCATCTCCTTCGACAGCAAGGATGAGACTGTTTCATCAAGCTACAAGGTAGTTGTGTTGCTACCTATCGCAACAACCAAGTGTTGTGCTCTACAACAACCCCCCCCCCCATTTCATACAATTTTTATTTTTCTAAACTATAATATGAAATGGGTCCCTTTTCATTTAAATTGGTATCAACTTATCATTATTCAAAAGGTTCGAAAATAAATAAAACATTATAAACGTTTTTGATAAATCACTTAATCGGTCTTATATGATATGGAAGGTCTACAAAAAGTCCTTAAGACTTTGTCAAATGAAATGGTTGAAATCAAAAAACAAGTAGCGGAAACCTCAACTAAAAGGCCCTTTAGAAATTTCAAGAAAACCAAATCAAAACCACCAAATGTTATATCTAATGCAGATTCAGACCCCGAGGAAGAAGAAGAAGAGGAAACAATTTCACCAACTGATGAAGAAGAGTAAGTTGTTGAAGGCCATGGAATGTGGGATTTTATACTGCCTAACTCCGATACAGAAAATGAACAAGAAGCCTTTCCTGTCACTACTAGGAGTAAAGGTGCCCCTGAACCTGTCCAGGCAACTTCAAAGAAAAGAAGTGCAGGTGCTACTACTACAAAGGAAAAGGTATCCACAAAGAAGCCAGCTGCAACAGTTCCCCAAAACCAACCTTCATCCTCAAATATACCTTCAACATCTAAAACATTGGTAGTATCTGATTCAATGGAAAAATTATGATTCAATTTTATTAAGATGCCTAGAAAAACTTGAAGCACAAAAGGTTTTGCAGGAATTACATGATGGACTAGCAGGAGGACATTTTGAAGCTGACACAACAACCCACAAAATCATTCATGCTGGGTACTATTGGCCCACCCTGTTCAGAGATGCTCATGAATATATAAGGAAATGCCGATGTTATCAAAATTCTAGTGAAAGACAAAGAAAGCCAACTTTCCCCTTGCAACCAGTCAACATTGAAAAACCATTTGAGCAATGGGGATTGGACATCATTGGAGAAATCACTCCACATTCGTCCAAACAACATAAGTATATCCTTACTGCCACTGATTATTTTACTAAGTGGGTTGAAGCGATTCCTTTAAAGACAACAAATTCTGAGGCAATTATGGAATTCATAGATCAGTTCATCATTACCAAGTTTGGTGTCCCAAATGCTCTTGTTTTTTATAATGCATCTTATTTCTCTGGAAATGCTATGTTTGATTTCGCTATGAAAAGAGGGTTTAAATTGAAATATTCTGCCAATTACTATCCCCAGGGTAATGGTTTAGCAGAATCTACCAATAAAAATCTAGTTAAAATTATTAAGCGAATTATCGAACATAATCATAAAAACTGGATAAAATCTTTAATATTCGCACTATGGGCTGATAGGATAACACAGAAGGCTTCCATAGGTTCTTCTCCATTCAATCTTGTATATGGGAAAGAAGCAGTGCTACCAACAAATCTTGTCCTTCCTTCTGTAGCCCTAGTTTAGTTTATTGAAGAAAACCCTTCTTCTTCTATTCAACTTAGACATGATCAAATCTTAAAATTAGAAGAGGAAAGAGAAAGGGCCAAAATTACTCATGCAAAACATCAGAAAATTATCAAGTCATCCTTTGATTCAACTTCATCCAGTTCAAAACAGTTGCAAGTTGGTGATCTAGTCCTGAAATGGGACAAAGCCCATGAGGATAAAGGGAAACACACCAAGTTCCAGAAAATGTGTCTTGGACCATTTCATATCTGCGAGAAGATAGGCCATTCGACATTCATATTACTGTTGGGACTCAAAATTGACCTATTTTTGACCTTATCTTTTTGCCGTATTATTATCCTTTTGCAGTCATAAGTTGAAAGCTTTTTATTTTATAATGACATAATGACCCCAAGGTACGAAGTAACCTCCCGCATATCTATGTTTAATTGTTTATTTCATATTCGTGAATATCTTTATACTTATCCTTGGAAACGTTGACTAAACTGTCAAGTAATTGCCTTAAGCTTGCAGGAATTATAATGTATAGTTGATGTAACACCAGAAACAGCAACTACGCAGTTGCTGTAACACCAGAAATAGAAACTACGCAGTTGCTGCAACACCAGAAGCAGCAACTCCGTAGTTGCTACAGTCAGCAACAACAATCACCTAAAGCAAGCTATTTTGTAACAGCCGCGAATAACAGATGGAAACTATTTAAAGAACCCTGACGTGGCATAATCAAGCGGAGGTCTAAAGCAAGAAGAACACAGTCAGCATGGCCTAAATTAGGAACAACATGGGGAAATGGCAAAGGAATGTGAAGATCCTGAGAAGACGGTCGAAGTCAGTTACAAGCTGTGTAACAGCCAGAACTCAAGAAGGAACGTATTATCATACTGTTGTAACAGCGCTCTGAATTGCTTATTTTTTATAAGATGGGTTAACTGAATGGGATGTAATACTTTATTGTAATATATGTCTCCTCTATAAAGAGGAGACATCTACATGAAAAGGGGATTAGTCAGTGCCTATGGTCATTCTGTAGGAAGAGATCTTGAGAACATCAGCAAGTCTGAACTTTATTGTATTCAAATCTTTTTGGCAGATGAATATAAAACTGTTTTGAGCACTTAATCCAGTCTTCGTTTTCCTGGGGAATCTTGTGAGAGGGACTGGGCCCACCTTCCTCACAAGATTCACCCATTTACTTTCTTGTCAAGTGTGTAAGTGTGCAATAGTTTCTTTCTGGTACTCTGCTTGGATTTTATAGCATTACCTCTGGTATTCTCTGTTTTGCTAGTACTCTGTTTCATTAATCACTTGAGTTTGTTTCTCACCGGTGAATGAGAGTGCAGTGTGCATTAGTAAATCTGATTACAGGGGCAGGTGTTGAACGTCCCCACCTGGAGGATAGGGTCTTGATCCTCTGCCAACAGAGCATCTATCATTTCGCTTTCCAGATTTGTAGTTTTAATTAATTGCTTTTATTTTAACAAGTACTGTAATGACATAGCGTAAGAATCACATATACTATAGCTTTTCAATGCTTTTAGATTTTGAGTACATACAGTACGCAGTAGCCTTTGGAATAAAAAGACTTTCCCTGGTTGACAATTAATGTGGTACTTGAATGTTTAATTCATAAACAATTCAACTAGCCAACATTTTGGCGCCGTTGCCGGGGAAGGAAACTAAAGAATTCTAAAAGCATTAATGGTTTCTTTGTGAAAATAACAGGTGTATGAGAGGACGCAAGAAACCTAATTTTACAGGCGGAAAAGGAGGAAGGAAGACTTACATCGACAAAATCATCTCTAAGGCCGAAGCATCACAGAGGACGAGTTCCCGGAGACCTCAGATCCAATACTCCTCACAAACAGACCAACAGACGGAGGAAGTAATAGGACCTGAAAGGAAGCTGGAAGCACCAGAGTACATTGAGGAACTAGTAGAAGAACCTGAAGAAACATAAGACACAGAAGATAAAGCGAGTGATTCAGGGAAAAGACCAATGGAGGATAACATAACAGAAGGGAGAGGGGAAAACTCGCTCTCTACCCTGGAATTCCCTATTGGGGAGCTCCCGAGAGGAACAACCCCCATGAAAAATATCCCACTCTCGGCATTACCCAATTTTCATGGGTTATCCTCTGAAGACCCGGACGAATTCCTCTTTGAACTCGACATACTGTGTAGAAGCTATGATTACATAAGTCCTAATCAGAAGCTGAAATTGTTTCCAACAACACTAAAAGGGAACGCATTGAGGTGGTTTATGAGCTTAGGAGCTCAGGCAATCACCACCTGGGACCATATGAAAGAGGGATTTCTGGCCAAGTATCAAGACTACTTCCGGGCAAGAGAAAGAAAGGAAGAATTGTTTAAAATGGTCCAGAAAGAGGACGAGAATTTGGAAGATTTCATGGAAAGATTACAGTATAATCTGCAACGGTCTGATCATCCTAATATGAGTAAAGACATTTTGAAGACCATACTGCTGAAAGGGGTAAGAGATGATTGCCTGGACATGTTGAACATGCTTGGGAAAGGGGACATTTCCAAAGAACCCTTTGATGAAATTATTAAGCTCTGCATGCGGTGTTCAAGGGGAGCGGCAGGCAGATCAAAAAGCAGAGATAATGTGTATTCAAGGGTTCATAAGTCAGCTAGTGGAGGAGCAACAAGAGCTGAGATAGGTAACTTATTAGAATAATTTAAAACTGAAATGCTAAGTTCTTTTGCTTCACAAATTGATGCTCTGCAGGTCAAGAAGAAACAGGCAGAAGCAGAAGCTGCTCTGGCAATTTTCTGTTCAAAATGCAGAGAAAAACATCCACTCAGAGAATGCCCACTGGATAGGATACCTATATGCACAATCTGCGAGAAGGATCATGAAACACAGCAATGCCCCTCCCTGCCTGGAATCAAAGCAGCACTGCAGACAACTGAAGAGGAAGCTGAAGCAGTGTACTTGATGACACAGAGGAGGCAATGGCCGCAAAGACAAGGTACGAGCTCTAATACAACATTCAATCATTGGAATAATAATCCTCCTTTTTACCCACCCATGAATCAAATGCAATACCCACCCTTCAATACAATGAACTTTCCACTTATGCAGCAACCAAATCTTCCTTTTCCTGACCCTACTATATGGAATCCTTGGGCTCCCCAGCAACCATACTTTAATCAATGGAATCCAAACTGGGCAGCCCAACAGATACCTTTTCCTCAACAACAACAATCTCTTTCCTTACCATCTAATAATCCTCCGAATAATCAGGAAATGAGACCACAGCTGCCTGTACAACCTAACCCCAATCCAAATAATAATAAAGCCCTGCAAGTTATTGACATTCAAAATCAGCCTATCTCTCCCCTGCAATGTAATGATATTCACCTTCGCTCAGGGAGAATAGTTGAACCTATTATATATGATATTACGGACTTTGACAAAGAAGAGGCTAGAAAAGAGAAACCAGTTAACCACAGTGCTGAAACAGCAGAATCAACACCTAACAATAATGACCAAATAGTAGATCCGCCATTCCCTGAAAGGCTGACTCTCACTAAAACACCTGAACAACCTACCTTCAATCTTTTAGGAGAGCTACAGAACTTGTATGTCAAAAACCCATTATTGCAAGAACTAAGGGATGTTCCTATATATGCTAGAACTATTAGAGACATTTGTGTAAAAAACCTGGAAGGAAGGCTAAAGACCACCTCACAGTTCATGTGATGGGGGAATTAACTGCCTTAATGACTGAAAAATATTATCCTGTGAAGTATGGTGACCCTGGTCACCCTACAGTAACAGTCTAGGTCGGAAAAACCTTTATCTCTAAAGTCTTAGTAGACTTAGGAGCTGCAATAAATATCATGACACTCGAAACAGCTCAATTGCTCCAGCTAAAAAACTTTATCAGGGAAACTCCAACTATCTTAGAATTAGCTGACCGTTCTATGATTAAACCTGAAGGGGTCATTGAAGACCTTATAATCTCTGTAGAATCCTGGAGTTACCCAGTTGACTTTGTGGTATTACAAACTAAAACAAAGTTGGGGGGTCATCCGTTGATTCTAGGGAGACCTTGGTTGGCTACAGTAGATGCTTTCATCAGCTGTAGATCTGGATCAATGACCATCTCCAATGGACAAGAAACTAAACAGCTGACCCTCTATCCTCATGCCACTCCCATGATTAACAGTGACAATTCCGTATGGGTAGACTATGAGGATGAGGAAACCTAACCGATATTAACTATTGGGCAAGATTTGACTTTTAAAGACTCCACCGAAGATGAACTAATTAGCAGTTTTATTTCTGAACCCTCTTCGGTTAATCCAGAAACATTTAACCACTTCGCTGCAATCCTAGAACCTGAATCCCAGCAGAATATGAAAGATGAAAACTTATGCCAAATAGCATTAGGCAACCCTCCAAGAGCACAACAGTTGAAATTGAACCTGGTAAAACGCTGAATATAAATCTTGATTTGACTGATGATGAAAAACAGAAATTAATAAAGTTACTCCAAGCAAACAAAGAGGCATTTGCATGGGACTACACAGACATGAAAGGGATCTCCCCTGAATTATGTACTCACCGTATATATATTAAGGAGGGATCCCGGCCAGTCTGTCAACCCCAGCGAAGAATGAACCCTAACCTTAGAGAAATTGTGAAGGAGGAACTCCAAAAAAATTTAAATGCAGGATTCATATATCCAATATCTGACAGTGAGTGGGTTTCTCCACTCGTAATTGTACCAAAGAAGAATGGAAAATGGCGAGTATTTGTAGACTATAGATCATTAAATAAAGCAACCCAGAAAGATCATTTCCCTTTACCTTTTATTGATCAAGTATTGGATAATTTAGCAGGTAAGAAATTCTTCTCATTCTTGGATGGGTTTAGTGGATACAACTAAATTAGGATTGCACCCCAGGATCAGGACAAAACCACATTTACCAGCCCATGGGGAACCTTTGCCTATATAGTATAGAGTACTTCCATTTGGGTTGTGTAACGCTCCAGCGACATTTCAAAGAGCGGTGATAGGAATCTTTTCTGATATGTTAAACGATTCATTAGAAATATTCATGGACGACTTTACTCCTTATGGAGTGACCTTTGAAGATGCTCTGCAAAACCTTGAAAAAGTACTTAAGCGGTGCATAGAAGCACACCTTGCTTTAAGCACTGAAAAGTGCCATATGATGATGAATCAGGGTATTGTATTAGGTCATTTCATTTCATTTTTAGGAATTCAAGTCGACCCAGCTAAGATTCAGGTGATTCAAAACCTTCTTATCCCCAAAACACAAACTGAGGTGAGAAGTTTTTTAGGACATGCCGGATATTACAGAAGATTCATTAAGGATTTTTCTAAAATAGCTTCTCCTTTGTTTGTGTTATTAATGAAAAATGCTGAATTCAAGTGGACTGATGACTGTGAGAATGCATTCAATAAACTTAAGCATTAGTTGTCCACAGCTCCTATTTTGAGAGGACCTGATTGGGCATTACCCTTTCATATTTCCTCTGATGCCTCAGATATGACAATTGGAGTTGTCCTAGGTTAGGAAGAAAACAATCTCCCCTATGCTATCTATTTCATCAGCAAAAACATGACACTAGCTGAGCTAAATTATACAGTAACTGAGAAAGAATTTTTAGCAGTTATTTATGCTATTAATAAATTTCGGCATTATATTACTGGCTATACTACCTTTGTGCATACGGACCACTCGGCCATCAAGTATTTAATGAATAAATCAATTACAAATGCTCGAATCACCAGGTGGTTATTACTATTACAAGAATTTGATATCACAATTGTAGATAGGCCAGGAAAAGAAAATGTAGTTGCTGATTTTCTTTCTCGTCTAAAAACTGATGAAAATGTTCCAGTAGATGATTCTTTTCCTGATGAGTATCTATTTGCAGTATCTGCTCACTCACCTTGGTATGCAGACATTTCCAATTATCTAGTTGCAGGAAAATTACCATCACACCTATCACACAGGGAAAGAAGGAAGATCATCCAGCAAAGTGCTAGGTACAGCTGGATAAGCGGGTGTCTGTTCCACACAGGAATAGATCAAGAAATTAGGAGATGCATTGGGGAAGACGAGATTTATGATATATTGAAAGCTTGTCACGATGGTCCTTGTGGAGGACATTTTGCAGATAAAAGAACAGCTCACAAGGTACTTAGAATGGGTTATTACTGGCCATCACTTTTTAAAGATGCTAGAAAATACGTGAAGGCTTGTGACAGCTGTCAAAGAATGGGCCAGCCCAACCATAGGGATGAAATGCCACTCAATCCCCAGGTAACTCTCGAACCCTTTGAGAAATGGGCATTAGATTTCGTAGGTCCCATTAATCCTCCATCTAATCAAAGAGTTTATATTTTAGTATGCACAGATTACATGACTAAATGGGTAGAGGCCAAAGCACTCATTAAAGCTAATGAAGAAGCAGTACTAACATTCTTATTTGAGGAAATCTTTGTTAGATTTGGACTACCCAGAGAATTAGTCACTGATGGAGGACCTCCTTTCAATTCTCATGGTTTCAAAGATACGCTCCAAAAATATCATATCAAGCATAAGATGACCACACCATACCACCCCCAAGAAAATGGGCAGGTGGAAAGCACCAACAAGGTCATAGAAGCTATCTTAACAAAAACGATAAAGGAGAATAGAAGGGACTGGTTCCAGCGCTTGCCCGAGGCATTTTGGGCCTACAGAACCACTTGGAGAAACACAACAGGATTTTCACCCTATGAATTGGTTTTTGGAAAGAATGTTATTTTTCCTGTAGAGTTTGAAATTAAAACCTTAAGAACTGCCTTAGCTGTTAACCTTGATTTAACTGATGCACAGACGGCCAGGTTGTAGCAGTTGCAGGAATTGGATGAGAAAAGACTGGATGTCGTCCATCAAACAACTATGATACAGCAACAAAGGAGCAGATGGCATGACAGAACTATCAAGCAAAAGTAGTTCCAGAAAGGTAACTGAGCTCTACTTTATGATTCACATTTCGAGAACTTCCAAAGGAAGCTGAGAACAAGATGGCTAGGGCCGTATGAAGTGGATACTGTTTTCCCAAATGGAACGGTTAGACTGTTAACAATTGATGGAAGCAGAACACCACTGTTAGTGAATGGCTACCGACTTCGGTTATATCAGCGGCCGGTTTCCAAAGAGGACTTTAAAGCCACTTGCATGGCAATAAAACAATATTCTTTTCCAGGGGAACTTGCTGTCCCTCAAAGCACTTGAATTTCTATTTATGTAATTTTTAGGATTAGACATTCTTTTTTTCTTAGAAACTAATAAATCCTGCCAAGGATTGCGATATTACATTTCAGTATTTTGCAGGTGTTAGCATTGGGAAATAGCTGAGAGAAAAAGTCTCGAAAGGAATTACTTTGTGGACTCTGAATTCCTGTTGCTGCAACACCACTTCCCATTGCTGAAACACCATTTCCCGTTGCTGCAACACCATCCCTGTTGCTGCAACACCACTTCTTGGTGCTGCAACACCATTTCCCTGTTGCTGCAACACCACTTCTTGTTGCTGGAACACCATTTCCCGTTGCTGCAACACCACTTCTTGTTGCTGCAACACCATTTCCCATTGCTGCAACACTATTCTTGTTACTACAACACCATTTCCCGTTGCCACAACACTATCCCTGTTGCTGCAACACTAGTTCCATTACTCCAGCACATTCCCCATTTTCACAAACGTTTTCCCCCAATCCCTGTTGCCCCAACGGTAATTTTCTGTTGCTGCAACACCAGTCCTGGTGCCACGATATTGCTTCCTGATCACGAAATGTCCTTCCCAGCAAAATTCCCTCATGAACAAATCTTGATAAAATATACCACCTCTCGTGATGATTACAGCACCTTACTATCACTTCCCATCATTATCATTACAAATCACCCATATTCCCGTGCTTTCAGATCCGCGGTAATTATTATAATTTGACAGAAGACAAGAAAAGACTTTTTGATGCAGCGATCAAAAAGGTAAAGTACGAAGGTACGCACGTTTATGAATGAGCATTAAATAATAGATAAGCGGAAAAAGGTTGATAGGTCCATCAAATGATTGCATTCCCAATCATATCATTTACACGTAGGAAGGGGGGGGGATTACCAAAGCAATTCTCATAATGACAAACCATGCCAACCACCGCCACCCTTAATTCTCCCGGTCGTATGTAAAAGCTACGGCATGTTACCATTTGTGATGTATACTCTGAGTTGAAATCGGTAGCTCGGCTCTGAATTCTGAAGATTCACCGAGACAACAGCCATGGGAGGAACCCTCATTACTCATGAACCAGGCACGACAACAGTCCTGGAACTCTTTCCGGAAATTTACCAAATTTTCTTGCAAGCTGGATGGATAGAGTATTTCAGGAGACTTCCGGACTTTGACAAGCAGCAAGTCCTGGAATTCACATGCAATTTGACAGAAGGATTCTCTGTCGTCCAAGGAATTCAAGTTCCAGTCACGGAAGAAATCATAGCTGAATTCACCGGACTACCAGCCATTGGCACACGGTGGTTCAGCAGAAAGCATCTGATTCTGAATGCACAGCAAGACTTTCTCCGACCAGGCGAGGAAGTAGAAACCAAGGGCAGAGGTGTAGCACTGCGGTCGTTACCTCAACCATGGCCAAAAGTCGCTGAATTCGTCATGAAATATCTGACGTGCGAAGGTCGTTACCAGGTAATTTACCAGCACGACTTCGTCCTGTTAAATCACTTAAGAAATGGTAAATTATTGAACATGCCATATTATTTGCTAGGTTGTCTTAAAAATATGTCACGATATGCTATGAAAGCGAAGCATCCAGTTCTCTCCCTAGAACACCATCGCTTAGCCCAATTGCTAATTAACAGAGCTCTTGCTCTAAACATCCCTCCACCCCCCATTAATCCCCATCTGGAGGAAGGAATTCCACAGCCTGAGCATGAAGGTCCTCATCAAGAAGAGGAAACTCTTCGTCAAGCTGAGGACACACCTTAGCAAGACCAAGAGCTTCCTCAGCAAACGGACGACATGCCTGAACAAATCCCTTTGGAAAACCCTCAGCAAACAGAGCATATTCCCGAACAACCCCAGCAAACACCCCTGCATGTTACTGAGAATGAACAAGCAGCAGCAGAATTAACTACATCTCCCAAAAGAACCAATTCTTCCGCTCCCATACTCAGTATTTCTACTGATGATTCCGACGATAATATCCCAATTACTCAGCTTAAACGAAAAATGCAGCAGGTAAAGAAAACCCCAGCAAAAATAAGAAGAACTAGGGTTTCAACCAAATCACCTACTACCCCGATTACTGTCCCTACCTTAAAAGCCAGCAGGAAGAGAAAAACGCCTCAATTCCCTGCTTCTCTACCAAAACGAAAATCGGTAGTAGTTGAATCCCCTAATTCCTCCAGTTCACCACCCCTCGCTTTAAGAACCCGCACTCCAGCCACTCCTCGAAACTCCTCTCCCTCACCCATAGAGGCTGAGATGCATAGTGTTCATAGCTTCGTGGCACCATATCTTAAGACAGCTGATACACAAGAACCAGCTGCCAACACCCAGAGTGATAGTGACCAAGTGGCTGCAACACAAGAAACAGCCACTACCCCAGGTGATACACAAGAACCACCTGTGGGGAATACTGATCAAATTGACGAAGCACAACCTCTACCTCCACTGGAATCTACTGTCCCACAGGATCAGCCTACTATACCCGCCCTACAAGAAGAAATTGAGTTTCTGAAATCTCAGATTCAGGACTATCAGGAAGAGATAATAAGGGTCAGGGAAGCATATCAGAAAGAATTCAGCCTGCATGTTTTAGCAAGAGTAGCGTCTGCAGCAGAGAAAAGTAAAGATAACGAATATATGTGTACAAATTGTGGTGAAATATATACTCAGGCAGGATATAAGGTAGTACAAGAACCAATGAAGGAAGCCTCCGCTGCTGAAAATGAAATAAAGGAGTCTGCTGATGCAGAAATAGAAATCCCACAATTCTCTGCTGAGATAGAAAAACCTGTTGAAACAAAAGAACCAACAGGATCTTCAGAAGAAATGCAGGTAGAAAGACCTGTTGACACACAAGAACCAACAGGATCTTCAGAGGAAGTGCAGACAGAGAGACCTGTTGTTACACAAGAACCAACAGGATCTTCACAGGAAGTGCAAATAGACAGACCTGTTGTTACACAAGAACCAACAGGATCTTCAGAAGAAGTGCAGTCAGAAAGACCTGTTGACACACAAGAACCAACAGGATCTTCAGAGGAAGTGCAGACAGAGAGACCTGTTGCTACACAAGAACCAACAGGATCTTCAGAATAAGTGCAGTCAGAGAGACCTGTTGCTACAAAAGAACCAACAGGCCATCCAGAGAACATGCAGGACTAAGATCAAGAGCTTACTGACACACAAGAACCAGTAAGTTCACTTGAAACTGCACAAGATCAAGGACTTAATGACACACAAGAACCAGTAAGTTCAACTGAAACTGCACAAGACCAGGAGCTTACTAACACACAAGAACCAGTAAGTTCTTCAGAGACTGCACAGGAACAAATAGAGGAGCTTACTGACACTATGTAGGAAGAAAAGAAAGAGGATAACAAGGATTCACCCTGGCCTACCCAATCTACTATGCAAGAAGAAGCTACACAAGAACCAGGAAATGAAGAAAGAAACACTGAAAGTGTTATGGAACAAGAAGAAGACATAGAAGAAAATGAGGAAAAAGGTATAGACTCACCCCGGCTTACCCAGAGTATTATGGAGGAAGAAGAAAAAGACACAGACTCTGTTGGAAATAATACTGAGAGGGGGGGTGAATCAGTATTATCAGATCAATCAAACTTTTCAATGCTCAGAAACATATACGCTACTTCAGTTAGGTGAACCAGCGTGTACACGCTACTTTGATTAAGTAAAACAACGTATAAGAAGAAAACTCATAATTTAGTCAGCTTATTCTTCAGTTAAGTTCATCAGGACATTATTCACCACATTAACAGTAAGCAGGTGCAGTATAACAGAACACATCAAAAACCACACATATGAACACCAAGATATAAGGTGGAAACCCAATGTGGGTGAAAACCACCTGCTGCAAGTTGTTTCTATCTTTCTTTAATAAGAAACTTCAGTTTACAATATTTTGTACTGGTGCAGCCTTGTACCAGTACGCAGGCTACAACCTGCAGAAGGCTACAACCTTCTCTCGTTCTCCAAACTTCCTTGGAAGGGAGCTCCAACCCCCTTTGCTCTTGTACTAGCCAAGATACTAGTACGTAGGTGCTGGCCTACAATCTTCTTTCTTTCAGGTACCACCTTTCATACATTTTCAGACTGGATATTCCTGAAGCACATCATTCAATCTGTAGAACCCAATTCATTCAACTTTCATAACAGATCCATGAAGCATAAAACAACCAATACTAGAATTATCAAATTTTGAATCACTGAACCACTGAACCCTGTCAATCACCAGATACCAGAACCCAGAGCAGTCTACAGAACTCTGTAATAACAGTCAGATCCAACTGCAAACCCAAAAATCAAGCTTTAAGAGATATACGCTACTTCAATGAGCTAAACCCGCGTGTACACGCGTTTTTACTTAAGCCAACCTGCGTACAGATCTAAAAATAGATTCTCTCAACTTGCAGCTGTACCAGACATCAGTTAGATCCAGAACATAATATTGCGACAGTATGCAGATCTAGAAATACGCATAATCAACCATATCATAATAGAGTATTTCAAACCATTAGATCCCGATTTGTCCTTAGATCTAGTCTTCCATCTGCCGATGTGATTTCTCCTTAGCTCATATCAAGCAACCCGAACCCTGCATATCAGATCTCTTTCTCTCTTAGATATTCAAGCCTTGTCAAAAGATGATGTTGCCTAATGATCTTCTTCTCCTTATATAGCCTTAGGCCTTGCTCAATACCAAGAGCCAAAACCATAGTAACACAATACCATCAACTTTAAAACTAGGGATCGACACGCCCGTCGAGACATAATGGTCCGAAATCATAGGCACAACTTCCAAGGACTAACCACCATGGACCAAAGGAACCTTTCCACATACACGCGCTTTTTATGAATCGAACTAGCGTGTACACGCGACTTGGGCTTAACGAAACTGCGTGTATGACCTTCCTTGGCATGCTGTACTGAGATCTGTCTTCTGATTAAGTTGCCATCACCTGTACCAACCTCTGAGCACCTGTACCAACCTCTGAGTGAGTTGCCATCAAGGACAATACTTGAATCATAATGCCAACAGACTCATCATAGCCTACCCAGATTATTATGGAAGAAGAAATAATTTCAGGAGAAAATGAAGAAAAACTAGACTCACCTAGCCCGATTCAAGTTGCCAAGGAGCTAGAAGAAGAAGAAAAAGATACAGACTCATCACGGCCTACCCAGATTATTATGGAGGAAGAGAAAATAGTTTCAGAAGGGAATAAAGAAGAATTGAATTCGCCCAGCCTCAGTCAAACTGCCAAGGAGCAAGGAGAAGTCGAAGAAAAAGGGACAGATTCACCCCGGTCCACCAAAATCACCTTGGAGCAAAATGGATTAGCACAACAGGAGGAAGAAACTCTAGTCAGAGATTAAAAGAAGGATGCTGGATCATCCCAGCCCACTTCAATAGAGCAGATGACCCTCGTTGATGCTTGTATACAAACAGAGCTCCCCACTGTTAGTGATGCATGTATAGAAACAGAAAGTTTTCAGGAATTAAAAGGAAGATGGTGGAGAGAATATCAGTAGTCTTAAGGCAAAGCATTCGAACAAAAAAAGGGGACCTGGTTTGATCATGCTTATAAGAACTGGGAAGCATTGGAACAGTGTAGGGCCCAGTATAAAGAAATCAAGGAACTGAAAGACAGAATGTCCCAGATGTTTGAGTTATGTCAGAGAATGCTTGCCACAAGGAAACCCTCTTTTAACTATGCTACATTTTTTAGGGAAAGACTTGCATTTATACAGCTGAAGGCTGTCAAAGAGGGGAGGCCTCATCAAGTGGTCACAGCATAACAGTTTATGCAGACATTTGCAGAGGCATCCAAAAATGATCAAAACCTGCTATGTGAACTATACCTCCATAATGAGGTCGTGTCTGAAGAAAGGAACATGAACATGATACCTGTAGTTGGTGACATACAATTGAGAGCCTTCATCTCCTTTTTGGCTAATCAACTTACCTGGCAGAATGCCTATGTCTCAGCCCACCATAACGAACAGAATTGTCTTCTGTGGATTCGAGCTGAACCACAGAACGCTGCCACTTTCATTTCACAACACTTAAAAATGGTAAGCAATCCTGATATGAAGGATCATGTCATGAAACTGCAAACAGAGGTCCTAACAGACTGTCAGCATTATGTAAACACTAAAGCATCCTTGGCTGTTAAAGCAAATAAACTGTTTTGGGATAACTGCCCCGCAGAAAGGCAGGAATATCACCCGTATAACCCATCAAATCTGCAGGTAGCACTTTCAAGGGTACCTCAGTATGTTGAATGCATGCAGCGTTGTGCTGAAAATTGGATGGGTTATAAATTTAAATTCCCACTTTTATGGTTGTCTGGTGATCAGTATAAGGGCCAGTTTGGACTTTCTAACAGAGAAGAAGCGGCAACATGGAAGCATATACAAACTGTTTGTGGTTTCAGAAGGAAGTTTGATGTTACTCCCTACAGCTATTGTCTTAGTAATCTGCATTGTTCATCCCAGTTCTCTGACTCAGACTCAGAGTAGCCATTGCATGGGGACATGCAATCTCTTCAGTTGGGGGGGATGTTGGGACTCAGAATTGACCTATTTTTGACCTTATCTTTTTGCCGTATTATTATCCTTTTGCAGTCATAAGTTGAAAGCTTTTTATTTTATAATGACATAATGACCCCAAGGTACGAAGTAACCTCCCGCATATCTATGTTTAATTGTTTATTTCATATTCGTGAATATCTTTATACTTATCCTTCGAAACGCTGACTAAACTGTCAAGTAATTGCCTTAAGCTTGCAGGAATTATAATGTATAGTTGCTGTAACACCAGAAACAACAACTACGTAGTTGCTGTAACACCAGAAACAGCAACTACGCAGTTGCTGCAACACCAGAAGCAGCAACTCCGTAGTTGCTACAGTCAACAACAACAATCACCTAAAGCAAGCTATTTTGTAACAACGACGAATAACAGATGGCAACTATTTAAAGAACCCTGACGTGGCATAATCAAGCGGAGGTCTAAAGCAAGAAGAACACAGTCAGCATGGCCTAAATTAGGAACAGCATGGGGAAATGGCAAAGGAATGTGAAGATCCCGAGAGGACGGTCGAAGTCAGTTACAAGCTCTGTAACAGCCAGAACTCAAGAAGGAACGTATTATCATACTGTTGTAACAACGTTCTGAATTGCTTATTTTTGATAAGATGGTTAACTGAATGGGATGTAATACTTTATTATAATAGATGTCTCCTCTATAAAGAGGAGACATCTACATGAAAATGGGATTAGTCAGTGCCTATGGTCAGTCTATAAGAAGAGATCTTGAGAACATCAACAAGTCTAAACTTTATTGTATTCAAATCTTTTTGGCAGATGAATATAAAACTGTTTTGAGCACTTAATCCAGTCTTCGTTTTCCTGGGGAATCTTGTGAGAGGGACTGGGCCCACCTTCCTCACAAGATTCACCCATTTACTTTCTTGTCAAGTGTGTAAGTGTGCAATAGTTTCTTTCTGGTACTCTGCTTGGATTTTATAGCATTACCTCTGGTATTCTCTGTTTTGCTAGTACTCTGTTTCATTAATCACTTGAGTTTGTTTCTCACCGGTGAATGAGAGTGCAGTGTGCATTAGTAAATCTGATTACAGGGGCAGGTGTTGAACGTCCCCACCTGGAGGATAGGGTCCTGATCCTCTGCCAACAGAGCATCTATCATTTCGCTTTCCAGATTTGTAGTTTTAATTAATTGCTTTTATTTTAACAAGTACTGTAATGGCATAGTGTAAGAATCACGTATACTACAACTTTTCAATGCTTTTAGATTTTGAGTACATACAGTACGCAGTAGCCTTTGGAATAAAAAGACTTTCCCTGGTTGACAATTAATGTGGTACTTGAATGTTTAATTCATAAACAATTCAACTAGCCAACAATTACAAGATTTATCAGGTAAGAGAGATTCTCTTCCTGTTAATGGCCTCATCTTAAAGAAATTCTTCAATTGAGGAGGTAACCCCTTCTCCCTTTTTTTAGTTTAGTAGAATTTGTAGTTTGTAGGACCATTAGGAAATAAAGTTGTAAGGTATCTTCCATTGACCTTTGCTGTATTTAAAGGTTGCTCAAAGAAGTAGTGTTGATATTTACTTTTAAATAATAGAAGCCTTAAACAAAAGGGACAATTTCTAGGAAACTAGGTATATTTGCATTCTAAAACCACATTTCAATTTTTGTGAACTCTTCTCAAGGTTTAGATGTATTGTAAATAATTTTATGTTTTCAAATTGGTCACAAAAAAGGTTATCAATGTCAAAACAGAAACTAATCCAACTTCAACATCTTCAACTCTTACCCTGTCATCCATTGGCTCTTAAGGAGAAAATTGTCCATCCCATTCATCAAAGTTTGTGATTACTCAGAGTGTAATTCTAAAATATTTGATATAAAAGATAAGGGCTCTTTTTACAAGCCTGTTTACCATGATCATCAGGAAATAGTTTAACCGACATTACCAACACTGCATACCAAAACATGGTAATGGCTTAGAATCATAAGACAAGGGGTCTCATCACAAGCCAGCTTGTTTGGTTAGATTACTACCAGTGAATGGCATTGTCACTCAGCTGGCCACCAAACTAGGACAATGGCTTTTTATCTTACAAAATAACAGAAAAGTAAAAAGAGATACAAAATATGAAAGCATGTTTTGAATTCATTCTTTTAATCATACTCTGAAATGGATGGGATAATGGACAATAACATGGTTAAAAGGTATCCCTATCGAAGCTATGAACGTTTGCTGGCAACAGAGGCTCTACCTATGACAAATGAGTCAATCAAAAAGGCTTATTTGGAAAGGTTTTCTGTTTTATCATTATTAACCAATAGAGGCCAATTTAAAACTTAGAATGTATATAATTTTAACAAGAGAAGAAATTAGCAAAGATAGTTTTTATTCGGAATGCATATATATCTAGTTATATTAGAATTTTCCTCTTTGATAAGATTCATATTTAAAGAAAGATTAAGTATTTCAGTACTTCTCAGAGATAATTGTTTCTCCCAGCGAATCGCCAATTGTTGTGCTCTACAACAACCCCCCCATTTCATACAATTTTTATTTTTCTAAACTATAATATGAAATGGGTCCCTTTTCATTTAAATTGGTATCAACTTATCAATATTCAAAGGGTCCGAAAGGAAATAAAACATTATAAACCTTTTTGATAAATCACTTAATCGGTCTTATAATAAATAATGAATAATATTTTATTATTGTGATAAAGTGATCACAAGATCGCATATCGCAATAACAAATGATGCATGACTTGAAGACCCATTGATTTTCCCCGATGCGACAATGCACAAATGGCTATCGGATATCGGGAAGGCAAGCGATCATAATAAAAAGGACCCTCTTCGCTCCGATGCGATATCACTATAAGTGATCGAGGATGTACCATGCATGCATCTAAATCCCTCATTTAAAACTCCCGATGTGAATTGGCAATATCGCTATCGGTGATCGGGGATTCTGAAAGGACACTAATATAACAACATAAGCATTCCCTTGATCGTCGATTGTGATAAAGCTAAACGCATATTTCAAAAAAGATTGATAAGGCCGGGATATATTATGGTTATTTAGTATTAAAGGCTTTTCTCTTCCCGATAGTGATTCACTTACGCTCAACCACCAAAACATCAAAGCCACGCTTAAATGAATCATTCGGCCAATAAACGATATGATGAGAATTTAAAGGATTGACAGGTTTAAACGGCCATTTAATGAAATAGTAAGGCTAAAATCTCTTCAGAGATTGTATCCGCGGCCACCTTAAGTTAAATCCTCCATTATTCATTGATTAATATATCTCGTCCATCTTTGGTTTGCGCCACCAATTCTCCGCATTATGTTCATTTTCTCTCCTGTACAGAGCTCTTCCGAAGTATCAAATTCAAGCCAAATGGGGAAGAAATCTAAGAAAACTGCAACAGCTTCCACTTCGACAGTTACAGGACAACATGTTGCCAATCCAGGATCAAGCAAAAAGGGACTGATATCAAACACCACATGTCTAGGACTCGGTAAAACTACTTGGCTGAGCATCTACAATCTGATTGAGGTAGAAGAGCCTGAGGTAACAACAGTGCAAGCCAAAGCAGACCCGACTCGGAAGTCTGATGCTACTCTAAAGGATTTAGCCGACTCTTACCTTCATCGGATAGCAGCCCGAGAACAAATTCTCCCATATACAGATGTGGTGATATGGGCAATTGAAGAAATCCAAATCACAAACAGGACATTTTGCACCATGGATGGGAGTGTCTTCGGCTCATTTCAACCTGATGATTTGAGGCAAATTTACCATTTTCCTGCACCGGAGAAGAAGTACAACAAAGCATTCCTGGGGAAATTCAGAAACGAAAATGACATTGAATCAGAACCCATACAGGATTGGAGGCAAAACCCAGTGAAGCACAAGCATGAGTCTTCGGGTAAGTACTCTATCGATTCCTTTTGTTCTCCTTATTGTTATGCCGGAGTAATGATGTGTAGGTTGTGGGGGTTACATGATTCCTCAAACTTCACTATAGAGATGGTACCTTTAATGGAGGTAGCATGCAATAGTGAAATAATGGAGTGGGGAAATATATTGTGTGATAAGTTAGCAACCGCGGTTCTTGAATTCAGAAACAAATCCCGCGTTACTGAAAGATTCATTCCCCCATTTTACTATAGTGCCTACATCTTGGACACCCTATGTTTTAATTCCGAATTTCCTGTGCTGGGGTGGAGATGGACTCCATAAGACCCTCTGCCCATTCATATATACCATCAAAAGTTATGGAGGAGATACCTCCATTGGATGTCTTTTACAGCCCAAAGCACAGGGCTGTAGTGAAACAACAGCGGAAAAGGAGAAGGACTGATCAACCTTCCCTATTCCCTGAACAAATAGTGACAACCAATGTGGTTTGGAAAGAGCAGTTTGATCATTCTGATGACCTTACTAAATTGTCCCAATATGCTGGAGCCTATTGGGCTGCCACCATGGACAAGGCATCATAAGTGACTAATCTGTTAAGAGAAAAGGACCAAGCAATCACCTCGCTACAAGTACAATTATCAGAGGCACAGCAGAAGGCAGAGCAACTTGAACAACAGTTGTCTACACAGCAACAAATAAACAATCAATTGAATAAACAATTGCAGGAAGAGAAACAAAGAATTGATTCAAGTGCCATTCAAAAGCAGAAGGAGCTGTCGGAAGCGCTGGCAAAATTAAAAGAAATGCATGAATAGATGGGGAAATCTAAAGATGAGCAAATTGCTCAATTATCAGCCCAAATAGAAAAGTCCAAGAATCTTCCACAGCCTGCTGAGTTCAGAGCCGAAGCATTATAGATTAACAAAGCATTGGTAACACGGATAAGGCTGTTATGTCAACAAATCGCTCAAGCAGAACCCTTATGTGACATAACAACATCAATAATTGATAAATCGGTTGATGCTAGAACAGACTTGGAGCAGGACGATGAGACCCTGACCAATTTTCTTGAGTGGCAAGACACTGATGAGGGACAGGCGACTAATTTGCCAAAAATATTAGAATCCCATAAAGAGATCCTATTTATGGAATGGCAGTCCCAGTTAATGAAGGCAAAGAGAGCAGTTTCCAGATGCAAGCTAACCACAAGTAATTGGTTGAATTGATTAATGATACTCTCTACTTATCTAACATGATCTCTCAATGTACCCCAGGTAAATGTTGGAAATAATACTGAGAGGGGGGGTGAATCAGTATTATCTAGCAAATTAATAAATCTTCCTTATTTGATCTTTGGATTATTTTTGCATGTTAGTACCATAAAATAATGAGCATGAAAAATAGATAGTCACACCAAAGAACACAAGATGTAAGGTGGAAACCCAATGTCGGTGAAAACCACCTGCTGCAATATGTCTCTATCTTCTTTCAATTTAGAAACTTCTTTTACAATGATTTTGTACTGGTGCAGTCCTTTACCAGTACGCAAGCTGCAACCTGCAGAGAGCTACAACTCTCTCTCGTTTTCCAGTCTACTCCTGGAAGGGAGCTACAACCCCTTACTTCTTTTCATAAAGCATCAGATGATCAACAAGTACATAACAGTTACAGATTACTACAGATATCAGATCAGCAATAACAGAATTAACCCAGAACACCTTATCAACAGAGAAATATAATCAACAGAACAGAGACGCAGTTTTCCCTTCTATGGTCTGCGACCAGACGCAGTTAACCTTGCACTGCCCTGCGTGCCCATGCACTGTTCCCTCAACTGTACTGCGTCTTTTTCTACAGGGACGCACCCAAAAATACTATCGCGCCGCGTCCTGTTAACCCAAAGACGCACCTAGAGATACTATCGCGCCGCGCCTTTTACCTCAGGGACGCACCTGAACCTCGTCTGTCCTGCGTCCCCACGCAGATCTCCCGTTACTGAGCTGCGTCCCGGACGCACCTGAGCCACGTCTGCCCTGCGTCCCCACGCAGGGCTCTCTCTGCTGCGCTGCGTCCCGGCGCACTTGCCCTTCACTGAGCCTGCGTCCTTTCAGATATAAATGATATGAAGACTTCAGGACTAACCCAAACAGTCATATCTACAGATCTGATCATGCGCCATAGAGATCACAGTCCATTAGAAGATTCGCCCTCTTAGACCTGGACTAGATCTCACCAAATAAGATATTCAACCAAAGACAATGAATCATCCAAATGAATTCCTTTGCTTTATATAGGCAAGATCCTCCTCAAAACATGGAACAAAACCACGAGCCGACACCATAGAAACACAAAACCGTCGGCTAGATACCACACAAGAAGCCCCCACGTGCTTTTTCTCTGCCTTGAAATGTGTGCACTGGGTGGACGCACCCCCTGAACGGTTGGCCTGCATCCTTGGACGCGGGTTCTGCATGGTATACCTGCGGGGACGCACTTTCTGAACCAATTGCCTGCGTCCTTCTTAATTTTCATCAAACTGAGAGCTTTACCACTGGAGTTGCCATCAAGTACAACATCTGTAACATACAGTCATACCAGAAAACATAATGCCAACAATCTCCCCCTTTGGACTTGATGGCAACCTCACAAACTTCAGCTTCATTCTCCCCCTTTGACATCAAGGTGTTGTGGGGAAAAGTATCCGACGCGGATGACCCTATCCCTACTCTAAAGGTGACAGTCTTTAGCAACAACTGAAAGTAAAGTTTTGATGATTTCCTTTACGAAAGTACAGAGAGAATGAAGAAAGATTAACCAACCTGGTGTCTTTCGCTTAGTCGATCCTTATCCTCTCTCTTTGTCTCTTGTTCCCAGCTCCTTGCTCTCTTTGCCGGTCCAGCTACACACAGATCCTGCACAAAACAAGAGAGGAAACTACAAGATACATGTACTCATAACTGATGCATGGATTAGAGTGAATCAAATATACAAGTAAATACAATACATCAATGCAATACAAGTATATAGGAGAACATGCAAAACTTTATTGATAGAAGTAACAGGGTTCTGAGAAGGTTACAACCAATGATGGCTCCAATCCAGCAGCACCTCCCCAGCAGCAAGAACTCTCCTCTTCACCTCTAGTAAAACAATCACCCAATAGCTCTAACTGTAAACCAACAGCACCTCCTTGCTTTACACAAAATTCCAGCCTCCTTAGACCTCATAGAAGAGCTCTATATATAGGAGAGAAGAAGAGAGGATGAGTCAGCTTGAGACTGACATGAAGCTGCCTTGTGTCCTCTCCCTCTTCAGTTAATCTTCAGTTCTTGAGTCCACTTGGAGATCCTTGCTTACACATGGTGATCAAGTACCTCTTACTCATCACAGGGCGAATCTCATGAACCAAGTGTCAGTTTGGAAGCTTCCTGGGCAGTTGACACCTTGCAGAATGACTGTGCCACTTGGCCAATCTCGCCCAGCGCAGGTAGCCTTCATTAGATTTGACTTCCAGCGCAGGTACAAGGAGGAGTAGTTGCATTCCAGCGCAGAAGCTCAGTGGAGCAGCTGACATGATCCAAAATTAGCCTGTTTTGAAGTGTTTTCAGGTGGAGAACTGATTGGAAGTGTTGTTGTTTGATGACCTTGTTCTTTTAGGGGTAAGAACAACATGTTTAGGGACTGAGGATCCCTGTAATTATTGACATTTCATGCTCCATGTCGCGAGGCACAAAAATGTCTATAACAGTTGCCCCCTAAAGTATGAGGCCGTTTATCGGGTGAAATGCTTTATCTAGAGGGTCCAAAGTTCATTCCAGTGCTGAGGAGGCGCCCTGTAATACAATACAATACAATACATTATTTTTCATTCTATTTCATGATCTAGCTGAGGCGGGCATTCCCATGCTCAGCTTTTATAAATACATTTTGGTACATATGACAGACGATCGTCTGAAGGTAGACTGATAATTTTCTGCTGAAATTATCATCCTTTGAATAGGATGATCATCTGTTGCAATGATGTACATGACAAATGCTTTTATATTTCCTGAATATATATCGCAGCCCGGATGGATGAAACTAGATCCGGGGTCTTCAAACTCGTTCGATCTTCACTCTAAGTACAAGTCGATCCATGTGAGAATTGCGCTGAAGTCGAACATGGAAAGACATCGCTTGATTACCGGTCAATAATGAAAACCGTTAACAAGCGCGAGAGGAATCACCAATAATGACGATGACCCTCAAGGTACTGCAGTACAATTCACGTGGCGTGAATAAAGGACTTGGCGTCGAACGCAACGCAAAATCTTCTGGTCGAAGGTCATTGATGTATACCTGTCGCCGGAAGTGAGAAACTTGCCATTGAGGCATGCAAGCTTCAAAGTACTGATGGGGGTGTTCCTAGATCAACTTCTTGGATAATGAGCTGAAGTCGACAAGAAGCGATCCGTCAAAGGAGGGCCTTAATGAATCCCACATCAATGACACGGAACGGAGCTAATGATTTTAGTGGAGGTGAAAACAAACTGTGACATATGATTCAGGGTGGCGATCATGAATGGATGAAGGATAATGTATGGCAGTGGATGGGACACGGTTGACACTTTCAGAATGACCCCTCTTGAACATATAACGACACTGATGCGATGGATCGGTAGCATTACCCCAAATGTGGATGGTTTGGCGAGGACCATGGCGATGAGACCGGTGAATGAAACAACCCAACCCGATGTGGTACGGAGGAAAAGTGTCATGTTCAAGAGTGACTTGCTACCATTAAACTTCGATGTTCTCCCAATTTTTCCCCAGTCATTTCTGACCAGTACCTCTTTATTTTTGTCAAGCTTGAGGAGGATAACATATGCTTGTTCTATAACCTGCCCTTCGGGCAAGCCCATCGCTATGATTTAACGAGCTTAGTGATAGGGAAACTCGTTCTCGTCTAAAGACAAGTTTGTCGCTATTTAATCATTTTAATGAGTCTAACGACAAAGAAAACTCGGTCCTTTTCATTTTTAGAGAGTCTGAAAAGGTACAGAAAGTTAACTCCATAATTCCTTTTTCGTCAGCTAATCCCTTAAGTCCGAAAAAGTATAAAACGATACAGAAGGGATGGCTGTTCGGTACTTTTAACGAGCCGAACAAGACAAGCGCTCGATCCTTTTGTGCAATAATCCCTCAGGTCCAAAAAGATTAAAATTTAGAGGAGGGATAGCGTTCCGGTCATTTAACGAGCTGGAAGGCCAAAACTTGGCAAACTTTTCATATTTTATGAGTCAGTGAAAAGAGCTCAAAGAAGACTCGTCTTTTGAGGAACGAGTGATAAACAGGGATAGCATCAGATTCCAGGTACAGGTTGGAATTTTCCAATCACGGTAGTGTCACAAGGATGGCTAGGTGAAATCACTCTTCGCAGTTGTTTCTCAAAAGAGGTAAACACACAAATGGAGGTGAATGATCGACCAAATGAACAGTGGAGGTGATGGATGAAAACACGATCAAGGTTCTTATGGCTGATGAATTTACAATCTCAAAAGGTGATTTACCGGTTCATTTTTTCCATGAGCTTGAACTCTGGGGGAAACTTTTGCTCACACTTTTCTATTTTTTAACGAGCATAAATTCAGTCATAAAACTGCTCGAATTTTGCGTTTATTTTTTAACGAGCATGAACTATATGCTAAAACTGCTCGATATACCAGTCATAAAAAGAACGCCTCCCGTAAGGACCAATTTTTATAGAGCTTATGCCTTACCACAGCTATGCTCACTTTTGGCAAATTTTACTTTTGCCCCACAGGCTTCTTTCATGCAAGTTTGGAAACGGCTAATCTTAAAACCAGATAAATAACCGCCCCTAGCTTGCACTCCAGAAGGTTTGCATGCCCCCAGGTATAGGATAGAATTTCGAGGCTGCCCCTCCTCTCCCCTACCTCTGCTTTTCTTTGGGTGTTCACAGTTACTTGTCATCTTGCCAATCTAATGTTAACGATACTTGTCTTCTCGTTATTCTAAGGGGTCTTACGCAGTACTCAGGCTTCCCGTTGGCCCACTTTTAACAAACAGCTATTTGTGACAATGGAAGAACACTACTCAAAGATAAAACATTGGTATTATTGAGGGAGGCTTGCCTCTTTCTTATTATTCCAAAGACGGTTCGATTTGCTGCCGCAAATCAATCTCTTTCTTTGGCGGTGTCTATCATTGGGTTGTCCAAAGATGGTTACCTTCTGTCAAAACAATATAGTCCCCTTCCTTGTAGGCTGCCCCTGCTTATCCTTCAAAACATATGTTTCGATGGGCGAGGCTTGAATTCAAGGATGTTTACTATCTGTTGCAATAAGGAAATTCCCACTTGGGCATTGCCCACTTTTTAGACAAAGGTGAATGACTCTTTGGTCAAACACATAACTTTAACAAAAGATTATTATTCCAGAACAACCCCACTTCCTTCCATGGACGGGGTACGGACTAGTCATATTCTTTTGCGGAAATTCTTCCTTATACCCGGGGTTTCTTCTGCCCGAAGCAGACCAGGGTGCATGCCCCCTGGGTCCTAGTCTTTCTTTCCGAATCACTCGCACTCATCGGGAAGGAGGACTGGGGGTGGAGGTGAATCTTGAGTGAACAGACCATTTAGGAATGGTATTTGACTATTTGCGATGCGAGATCCCGGAAACGAAAGTTGGTCTACGAGCTTGACCACCCTTCCTTCGTGTGGAAAACACATTACTCTAAAGAGTGAGGAGACTATCGCTCCCATGCAATAAATATAGTCCCGCCCAAGGAGTAGGTTATAATCCAAAGGTCCTTGGACGACCATCACGTTCATCTCGACGGTCTTCCCTTTCAATGTAACAGGTACATTGGGGAGGATCCCTAATGGTCGACTGGTTCCTTTATCAAAACCTGAGAGATTTCTCAACTCAGGTAAAAGCGCTGGGGAACCCAGTGCTTTCCAAGCAACAGAGGAAAGGATACTCACAGACGCCCCTTCATCAATGATAGTACCAGCCATGATCATTCTATAGATCTGAACAATGATTCTGAATGGTACACTGGCTGGTAACCGGGGTCTGCCTAGTTGATTCCAATCAAAGGATACAACCAGGTTGCTTGGTGGTGGGACCGAATATACGGCCGGATATGACTCTGATGATGTTCCTTCCTGCGATAAAGGAATGGGCGCATTGCCCTGATGCTCATCGGAGTCGGTGCTGATGAAAAGAACCTGGATGGTGTCATCCTTATTCTCTTCAGTGAGGGTGTCGCATGAAGACGACTCTTCGGCGACGGTGTCATTTGAAGACGGGTCTTCAATGATGGAGTCATTGGACGATAGAACCTCTGAAGGAAGAACCGGGTCAACTGCCGTTTCGACCTTTAGACTTTCGTCTGGTCTGGATTCAGTAGGTTCATTCTCAATGACCGACACTTCAGCTGACCACTTGAGCGGGCCTGCTGGATTTTCAACTATCGAGGGATTAGGCACGAGTTTTTGGTATCCAGGAGGAAGTCGCAACGGTGAAACCGGGCGATCTTCCAAAACTCTCTTGGCCTCATCTAAGAATGGACATTTGTGGATGGCATGATTGCCTTCACACAATAGACAGGGTGATCTTGGTCCCCTTCTTCGTCCTTCACTCTCGTTAGTTGACGGATTGCAATCAACATGACAACCAGAGGTTGATGCCACCGGATTGTGCAACCTTGGGGACCAGTCCCTTAGTATCCGGGGAATACAAGGACAATCACGATGGAAGTGGATCCCTTTGCAAATGACACATGGCGATTTAGGCCCGGTCGGTGCAGTGTGTGGGTTTTTGTCAGCTTTCTTTTGCTTGCCCCCAGTCGCCTTCGCCAGAGGCTCCTTCTGCTTCTTTTCTCTCTTCTTCTTTTCCTTCTTCTCCTTGGGAGGCTGACTTTTGCCAGCTCTACCTTGGGAAGATGAAGGATCAGAGGAAGTATCATAAGAAGTGGAAGGCTGGTGGGTAGTTCTAGATTGTTCTGACTGTTGATTCGACTGCTCAGGATTAGTGGCGATCTGGACTACATTAGTTGAAAAGAGCCATACAGGGAGGCCGATTGTCAACCCTGGAAGTGACAATGTAGCCATATGAGGCGCACCAACATCTCCCCAAGAGGAGAAGGGATTTGGACTTCCGCCAAGGTTACTTCCTTGGTTGTTGGGCTCCATACTTTTCAACTGAAAGATCAACGTGGGAATAACAGGTGATTATGTTCCGCTTAAAATAAATTTTATTAACGACGCTTTTAGACACAAACTTGCTTTTTCATGTTTTAAGAGTCGAGAAAAAGCTAAAGATGACTCTAGTTGCCTTCGATGTTTTAACGAGCCCGAAGTGACAAATGCTCGGTTGGACTTTTTCAGTTATAGAGTTTGAAAAAGGCCAAAAGAAACTGCTCTGGAGATCTAGGCAGAGGGTGTGCCAAACCTTTCGCGAAACCACAGAATACGTTTTACGGTACGGGTGGTCGATCTTCGTGAATGCTGTGTTCACTGCATCGCGATCAGTAGGGCGGCCGACACGGTTTCCTAAGGATAAAGGATAAAAGCCTATAGGGGTCTCCCAATATACGCGACGGTACGCGGGAGCACAAGTCCGTGTTAGTGCCACCGACTCTCAGGAGGAATCACCCACCTTCGTAGAGATCGACAGTCACTATGTTTAACGACGCCGGAACACGTCTCTACCTAGACCTCTAGATGTTTGTGTTATGTTACAAAGCGTTGTTATGTAAATTGAGTTTATTTTAATGTTGATCTTGCTTAACAGTTTGCCTTTCAGGGTCGCCACGAGATGTATATATACAACTTCCTATATGCAATCTAAGATGAGAAGCAAATCTTTTCAATCTTTCAACTTTGAAAACCTTAATCTACTGAGGGAAAAGAAAGACACAACTTTTTCCACAGATCATAGAACACACACTAAAATGCACATTTCCTAAATCGTCAAGCACACAGTCAAATGCAAAATGCACAATGCATGTATTTCTTTTCGTTATCCTTAATGTTGATGTAAGACAGAAAGGAAACTGTTGTATAATTTTGAATCTAATTTCAAGTAGAAATAAACAAGCTTGTCCAATAATCAAAAAGACACCTTATGATCGACTTGTTTAAACACAGGAAATGTACAGATCCAAACCATAAAATGAAAAACAAACAAACTCAAACAGCCATGAACAGTAATAAAACTAGCTCTTAAGATCACAAAGACACTTTTACAGTTCAGGATCTAAGAGGTCACAGCTATACTGGTTCGCTTTTCACAATGGGAAACTGTAACTGAAGCAAGAAATACTGAAAGAACATTCACAGTTTCATCACACAACTGAGGCGGAATAATGTCAAGGAGAAGTGGTTTACAGCAAGTACAATGACCAGCAAGCAATCAGCTAAAAATCAGTGAAAACAGGGCCAAGACACAAAGGGAAAGCTGAGCAAGACAATGGCTAACTGGACCAGCGCAGGCTCTGGTCTGTCAGTTTGACTCTCAGCACAGTTCCCGAAGGGAGCACCTGCGCTGTAATGCAAACTGCCTGTGGACAGCCTGCACTGACACACGAGAGTTGCGTCTACAAAGAATTCCGGGTCATAAAAAGCTCAAAAATGCACTGTTTTTGCTGAACTAAAAAGCTATAGGTCAAGTACAGGCTAAGGGATGATCAAGAGGATGAAGATCTATCACAAAGAGTAAAGAATCTTTCGTAGATAGGCTCTTCAAATCTTGAATTTGCTCAGCAAATGAGCAAGAGTAGCAGACCCTCTACTTCGCTTTTGATATAGTCAAAAGCTTTTCGATTTGGTACTCTTTTCTTCAAGAAATGAATAGCAAAATACTACAAACACCAACAAGATACTAGGCTCCCCAGTGGAGTCGCCAGTTTGTTGTGGGGAAAAGTATCCGACGCGGATGACCCTATCCCTACTCTAAAGGTGACAGTCTTTAGCAACAACTGAAAGTAAATTTTTGATGATTTCCTTTATGAAAGTATAGAGAGAATGAAGAAAGATTAACCAACCTGGTGTCTTTCGCTTAGTCGATCCTTATCCTCTCTCTTTGTCTCTTGTTCCCAGCTCCTTGCTCTCTTTGCCGGTCCAGCTACACACAGATCCTGCACAAAACAAGAGAGGAAACTACAATATACATGTACTCATAACTGATGCATGGATTAGAGTGAATCAAATATACAAGTAAATACAATACATCAATGCAATACAAGTATATAGGAGAACATGCAAAACTTTATTGATAGAAGTAACAGGGTTTTGAGAAGGTTACAACCAATGATGGCTCCAATCCAGCAGCACCTCCCCAGCAGCAAGAACTCTCCTCTTCACCTCTAGTAAAACAATCACCCAATAGCTCTAACTGTAAACCAACAGCACCTCCTTGCTTTACACAAAATTCCAGCCTCCTTAGACCTCATAGAAGAGCTCTATATATAGGAGAGAAGAAGAGAGGATGAGTCAGCTTGAGACTGACATGAAGCTGCCTTGTGTCCTCTCCCTCTTCAGTTAATCTTCAGTTCTTGAGTCCACTTGGAGATCCTTGCTTACACATGGTGATCAAGTACCTCTTACTCATCACAGGGCGAATCTCATGAACCAAGTGTCAGTTTGGAAGCTTCCTGGGCAGTTGACACCTTGCAGAATGACTGTGCCACTTGGCCAATCTCGCCCAGCGGAGGTAGCCTTCATTAGATTTGACTTCCAGCGCAGGTACAAGGAGGAGCAGTTGCATTCCAGCGCAGAAGCTCAGTGGAGCAGCTGACATGATCCAAAATTAGCCTGTTTTGAAGTGTTTTCAGGTGGAGAACTGATTGGAAGTGCTGTTGTTTGATGACCTTGTTCTTTTAGGGGTAAGAACAACATGTTTAGGGACTGAGGATCCCTGTAATTATTGACATTTCATGCTCCATGTCGCGAGGCACAAAAATGTCTATAACACAAGGGCAAAGGGTATGCTCCCCCTAAGCTCATGCTCCCCCTGAATATGAACCAGATCTGCAGCAACGCACCACCATGAAAGAGATAGAGACATATTGCAGCTATTTCCAAGATCTCCTTCTCCATAATGCCAACAATGCATTATGTGCTCCCCCTGAGCCTGTACCACCAATAAGAAGAGGTTCAACAAGATGATGCATCAACAACCCCCAGCTTTTGCCTGAGGTATTCAAACGTGTCCCTGGGCAATGGTTTGGTAAGAATATCAGCAACTTGTTCCTTGGAAGGAACATACTCCAACTTGACTTTTTGTTCAAGCACTTGTTCCCGGAGAAAATGGTACTTGATTGGTATGTGCTTGGTTTTTGAATGCATAACCGGATTCTTTGATATGCTGATTGCACTTGTGTTATCACATAAGATGGGAATAGGTGGTGTACAAGTGATTTGAAAATCCTGCAAAGTCTGCATCATCCAAAGGAGTTGAGTGCAACAAGATGCAGCAGCAACATATTCCGCTTCAGCTGTAGACAAGGCAATCGAACTCTGTTTCTTGCTGAACCAAGATACCAGTCTGGAACCCATAAAGAATGCACCACCACTTGTGCTTTTCCTATCATCCACGCTTCCGGCCCAATCTGCATCTGTATAAGCATGAAGAGTAAGATCTGTATCTCTAGGATACCATAAGCCATAATTTTGAGTCCCTTGAAGATATTTGAAAATTCTCTTTACTGCCTGAAGATGAGTCTCCTTCGGATTTTCCTGAAATCTTCCAACTATTCCAACTGCATGCATGATGTCCGGTCGGGTACCTGTCAAATATAGTAAACTTCCAATCATAGATCTGTAGGTTGGTTGATGTACTGCTGCAGATTCATCATTTGCACTGAGACTACATCCTGTGACCATGGGTGTACATACTGGTTTTGCATCTTCCATGCCATATTTCTTCAAAATCTGCTTGAGATACTTGGTTTGAGATAAAAAAATTCCTCCTTCCTTTTGTTGGATTTGTAAACCAAGGAAATATGTCAGTTCTCCTAGCAAGGACATTTCAAATTCTTTTTGCATGACCGAGGCAAAGCTTTGACTCATAGCTTCTTCATTGCTACCAAAAATAATGTCATCTACATACACAACAAGTATTAGCAATTTGTCATTTTCAACTTTTATATACAGATTGCTATCTGCTGAACCTTTTGAGAAACCTTGTTGATGAAGATATTTGTCCAACCGGTAGTACCAAGCCCTTGGAGCTTGTTTGAGACCATAGAGAGCCTTTTTCAATCGGCATACAAGATTTGGATCATTTCCAAGAATGAACCCATCTGGCTGTTCAATGTACACTTCTTCTTCCAAGTCTCCATTCAGAAAGGCTGATTTCACGTCCATTTGAAATACTTTGAAGTTTTGAAAACTTGAGAGAGCAAGGAACATTCGAATGGCCTCAAGTCTTGCAACAGGAGCAAACGTTTCTTCAAAGTCTATTCCTTCTTGCTGCGCATACCCTTTACAAACAAGTCTGGCTTTGTTTCTAATTACTTCTCCATTTTCATTCAATTTATTTTTGAAGACCCATTTTGTTCCGATAACATTCTTATCCTTTGGTCTAGAAACCAGCTCCCAAGTGTTGTTCTTTTCGATTTGCTCAAGTTCTTCATTCATTGCTTTCACCCAACATTCATCTTTGCATGCTTCTTTCACATTTTTTGGTTCAGTAGAGGAGAGTAATGCCAAATAGCTTGAGGCTTCTGCAACTGTTCTTCTTGTTTGTACACCTGCTTCTTTCTGCCCCACAATCTGAGATTCTGGATGATTCTTCTGAACATATCTGGATGGAGTTTTCTCTTCTATTCTTGTCTGCTCCTCTGGTTCTTCTTGAGGTTCTCCTTGAGGTTCTTCTTCTTCATCATTCTGTCTTTGAGGGTAGCCTTCATCTTCTTCTATATCTTCATGATGTACTTGTCTAGGAATATATCCCTTCTCATCAACCACTACATCAATGCTGTCAACAATTCTGCCAAGTCTTTTATTGTAGCATTTGTATGCTTTGCTATGTGGAGAATAGCCAAGAAGAATGCCTTCATCTGCTCTAGGTTCAAGTTTGCCAAGCTGCTCATCAGTATTCTTGATATAGCATTTGCTCCCAAAGATTTTGAAGTGCTTTACCGAAGGAGTTTTACCACTCCAGAGCTCATGAGGAGTTTGAGTGTTGTTCACCCGGACATTTGTCTTGTTGAGAATAATAACTGCAGCATGTGCAGCTTCACCCCAGAAAGTTGCGGGAGTTCCTGATTCATCAAGCATAGCATGAGCAATTTGTTGGATTGTTCTGTTCATTCTTCCAACAACTCCATTTTGCTGAGGAGTTCTAGCTGTAGAGAATTCTCTCCTTATCCCATGTTCATCACAAAAATCGAAAAATTCATTTGAAGTAAATTCCCCACCTCTGTCAGATCTGAGGCACTTAATTTTGTGACCTGATTCATTTTCAACCAAGGCTTTGAAGGATTTGAATTTTTCGAATGCTTCATCTTTGTGCTTCATAAGTCCTAACCAGACAAACCTGGAGAAATCGTCAATAAATAATATCAAGTATTCCTCTCCTCTAGGTGTTCTTTTCCTGAATGGACCACATGTATCTGTATGTACTAGCTCAAGAGGCATGCTAGTTGATCCTTCTTTCTCTGGAAAGTTAGTCCTGGTTTGTTTTCCAAACTGACATGATCTGCATATGGTGTTGTCAGGAATTTTGATATCTGGAAGATCGCGAACTGCCTGATATTTGCATGCTTTCCTTATTTGTGAGAAGCTTAGATGTCCCAACCTTCGATGCCATAACCAGTGCTCTTCATCCTTGCTTAGATAGCATTTTTGTTGTCCTTCTTCAAATATGTACAGATTATTTGGAGTTCTTTTGCCTTTGAGTACTGTTTTACCTGTATCAAGATTACGAACGAGACATCCATCTGATCTGAAAATAACCTCGGTTCTTTGATCACACATCTGGCTGACACTTAGTAGATTATGCTTCAATCCATCAACATACAAAACATTTCCAGCCTTGACCTTTTCTTTTAAAGGAGCAATACCTTTTCCTTTTATAGTTGCAGGAGTATCATTCCAAAAGAAACTTTCTTTCCTTTTTCTAAAGTAGAATAAGATTCAAGTTTTTCTTTATCACCTGTCATATGTTTCGAACATCCACTGTCAATGTACCATAGATTTTCCTGTCCTTCTGCATAAAATGCTATCCCACATCTTTCTGTTTGAGGTTCCTTTATTCTCCATGTTTTGGTGCTTGTGGCTTGTTCCTTTTTCCCTTCTTGTTCCTTTTTCTACCGAAACCTGCTCCTGCATTCAGAGTCTTCATGACCAAAATTATTGCAAATAGAACATTCAACTTCATTTTCAAGAGCCGAAAAGTTGTTATAGGTCCTTTTTGTAATCATACTTCTTTGTTTTTGAGCTTTCCTAGTCATGATTGTTTTATATGCAACACATTGAGCTGCTTTGTGACCAAAGTTATGGCAAGAAAAGCATTGTCCATTGAAGAAGCTTCTGCGGTTATTGAATCTACCAGCCAACTGATTGTAGTTTCTATTTTCATCTATTCTTGAACCAAACTGAGAAGATTTTACCTGTGGCTGGTTGTAGCTTTTGTTCACCCTTAAGATGGATTGCCCTTGATAGTTTCTGTTTGTAATTCGTCCCTGCTTTACCTGATTATCTTCATTGTTCTTTTGCTCATTTCTTCTTGCTGCATCAAGATAACTTTTTGAGGTGGATGCTTGAGAGGTTTCTCCATTATAGCCCAAACCTGTCTTGTTTAGAGGAGACCGCTGCACATTGATAATCTCATCCAAAGTTTCAGATCCTTTGACAAACTTAAGATTAATAGCTTTTGTTTTCTCAATTTCTTTTCTGAGACCAACAATTTCACCTTCTAGTTTTTCAAGATGTTTTTCCTTTTCATCAATTTGAAATTGTAGAGTATCAATGATCACATTCTTTTCTTCTATACATCTCTTGAGTCTAGTAATTTCATCATAGAGATTATCCACATCTACAGCATCCTCATAATCATCATCTTCAAATGCCATTAACAGCGTATATTTATTACCTTGTTCATCTTCATCACTGTTTGATAAGCCATCACTATCTTCATGGGTGTAGTAGCTTTTCTTATTTGCACTTTGTTTCTTGTTCCATCTAGCAGGTTCCTTTCCTTTATCCTTATAAGGACATTTTGCAGCATAATGACCTACTCTTCCACAAGCAAAGCATTTGAAAGGTAGCTTACCTTTGAACCTTCCAGAACCCCTTTGAAGATTTTTGACAAAATTTGATTCTTCTTCCTCTTCTTCTGGAACATGTCTTGCTTCATAGTAATCTTCTTTGCCTGATGCCTTAAAAGCAGCTTCCCTTCTGTCTAATGGACCTCCCTTTCTCATTTCATAAGCAGTTAGAATTCCATGTAGCTGAGACATAGTGAGAACATGGAGATTTTCCTTTTCTTCTATTGCAGATACTTTAGATTCAAACTTGGGGGATAATGATCTTAGAATGTTTTGAACTACTATAGTCTCTTTTATTTCTTCACCCAAATTTTTCATACAATTAACAATCTCATCTACCCGAAGAAAATAATTAGCCACACTTTCATCATTATACATCTTGAGAGTCTCATATTGAATCCTGAGAGTTTGAAGTTTAGCTTGTTTTACCTGTTCATCTCCTTCATAGCTCGTGACCATTTTGTCCCATATCTCTTTTGCTGATTTGAAGTGCATTACCTTCATGAATTCTGTTTGGGATATACTTCCTAATAGAGTACTGACTGCTTTTGCATTTGTTTCATACTTCTTTTTCTCAGCAGGATCTGTAGGAGTAGCTGAAGGAAAAGCATAGCCTGTTTCTACAATGTCCCAAACTTCTGTACCAAGGGATTGAAGATATGCAGTAACTCTTACCTTCCAATAATTGAAGTTTGTCCCATCAAAAATCGGTGGCCTGATTGATGCTTCTCTCTCGTAGTTTCTCATGATGAACGATCTACCTTCAAGCGATCAAGCTTCTCTGAAGGACCTGCTCTGATACCAATTGTTGGAAATAATACTGAGAGGGGGGGTGAATCAGTATTATCTAGCAAATTAATAAATCTTCCTTATTTGATCTTTGGATTATTTTTGCATGTTAGTACCATAAAATAATGAGCATGAAAAACAGATAGTCACACCAAAGAACACAAGATGTAAGGTGGAAACCCAATGTGGGTGAAAACCACCTGCTGCAATATGTCTCTATCTTCTTTCAATTTAGAAACTTCTTTTACAATGATTTTGTACTGGTGCAGTCCTTTACCAGTACGCAGGCTGCAACCTGCAGAGAGCTACAACTCTCTCTCGTTTTCCAGTCTACTCCTGGAAGGGAGCTACAACCCCTTACTTCTTTTCATAAAGCATCAGATGATCAACAAGTACATAACAGTTACAGATTACTACAGATATCAGATCAGCAATAACAGAATTAACCCAGAACACCTTATCAACAGAGAAATATAATCAACAGAACAGAGACGCAGTTTTCCCTTCTGTGGTCTGCGACCAGACGCAGTTAACCTTGCGCTGCCCTGCGTGCCCACGCACTGTTCCTTCAACTGTACTGCGTCTTTTTCTACAGGGACGCACCCAAAAATACTATCGCGCCGCATCCTGTTAACCCAAAGACGCACCCAGAGATACTATCGCGCCGCGCCTTTTACCTCAGGGACGCACCTGAACCTCGTCTGTCCTGCATCCCCACGCAGATCTCCCGTTACTGAGCTGCGTCCCGGACGCACCTGAGCCACGTCTGCCCTGCGTCCCCACGCAGGGCTCTCTCTGCTGCGCTGCGTCCCGGCGCACTTGCCCTTCACTGAACCTGAGTCCTTTCAGATATAAATGATATGAAGACTTCAGGACTAACCCAAACAGTCAGATCTACAGATCTGATCATGCGCCATAGAGATCACAGTCCATTAGAAGATTCGCCCTCTTAGATCTGGACTAGATCTCACCAAATAAGATATTCAACCAAAGACAATGAATCATCCAAATGAATTCCTTTGCTTTATATAGGCAAGATCCTCCTGAAAACATGGAACAAAACCACGAGCCGACACCATAGAAACACAAAACCGTCGGCTAGATACCACACAAGAAGCCCCCACGTGCTTTTTCTCTGCCTTGAAATGTGTGCACTGGGTGGACGCACCCCCTGAACGGTTGGCCTGCGTCCTTGGACGCGGGTTCTGCATGGTATACCTGCAGGGATGCACTTTCTGAACCGATTGCCTACGTCCTTCTTAATTTTCATCAAACTGAGAGCTTTACCACTGGATTTGCCATCAAGTACAACATCTGTAACATACAGTCATACTAGAAAACATAATGCCAACAGTAAATTACTATCGGCTAAAACATTAGAGCAGTCATGTTATCAGGAGCTGGAGAAGAATGGGAGATTGATCGCAGGTATTAACAGTTTGACCTGGGACACCTATTGGTTGTTCCTAGTCAAACCATACAACCAGAGAGCCGCCCTCAAGTGCCTGACAGATGCAATCGGGTGTATCATTCCCGATATACAAGATGCCACCTATGCTGCCCAACTCAATTCTCATCTCAACCGACCTCTAGAAGTGGAACCAATGCTTGCAATATGCCAACTCAGGATGAAAGGCAAAAAACCTAAGTGATTAATCATGCTGTCGACTGCCAGATTGCTATGAGGAAGATACCCCAAATCAAGTTGTACCAATTGAATAGGATTTTAATTTTATAGTTAGTTAGTTTTAATCAAGTATTTATAGACCCTTTAAATGCATTGGAAAGGGTCGTAATTTTTTGTATATGACTTAAACCTGAAGTTGCACTACTGTACTTCAGCATATTTTCTATAAAGACTAGGCCAATTATTCCAATTTTGATAACGAAGCTTTTATGTGGATGTGCACTACTGCATTTGTTTAAAATTATTTCTGAATCGGAAGAAGGAATCCAGATAGCGATTGATGTTGGGAATGATTTGCAGCTCATATGGTACTACTATCTATGTCTGAGTTCATTCTGTTTATGTGAATTGTTGTTTGATAGCTCTTGCTATTATCAGATATATGCGTGTGTTTTTAACAAAATTCTTTACAATTTCCACTATTGGATGTTTACAGCATGCTTTTCTTTTATCATACATGTATCGGTAATATAAAAGGATAAGTGTAATAATGGTTTGTTAATCACTTTGTTCAACTATTTGAACAAAGAAATCATTAAGTGAATAAATGTTTATGTTTATTGTGTAGAGTCATCTATATGCCTATCAATGAACAAAGATCATCAAGCGTTGCACTTAAAAGAATAGAAGCCTCCCAGGATAGAATAGTCATTTATCTTTTTGCTGTTAGATTAAGTCATCCATTCATTATCATTTATTAGAAACCAATCACTCATCCATCCCCTTTTATTCATTATTGGGAAACTAGTCCCATTATATCCAGTCGAAGCCACCATCCCAAACGGAAAAGGAGTTGTATTAAGGTCCGGACTGGGTGGTTATCCCCCAGTGTTCATACAACAATTTTCGGGGCATCAACATTTTTGGTGCTAGAAGGAGGGCCTAACTATGAATGGTGAGAAAATTCAAATCTACAGACCATTCTGAGAGTAAATCTCCCTCCACATGACCTCGTACTTCCCAATTGCATGTTGGTTATCCAGTATCCAAACAAGAAGAAGAGGAATCAACTACCACTGCTCAAATCCATAACACTCCAGAACGATTAAGTCCTGAGTCCCCTGAAGTTGAGTTACTCATCCATAAACTTCAAGGCTTCTCGATATCACCACAAAAATCTGAAGTATCTCAAAGTAGTGAGACTTCACAATTCAATCTACCTCATCCTCTCACTAGACTTCAGAGCGGAAAGTTCGGTATTGAACCCACTGAGCTGCCCTTACCTAAAAGTAAAAGGGCAAAGAAGAACACTGAAGGATCTGATAGTGAAGCACTTTCATCCACATCCTCCATCTCATCTTCTTCTGTGCAAAGTCAACCATCCACTCCCTCATTACACATTGTTGTTCATCAGGGATTAGGAACTTCAACATCCCAACCTGCTCAATCTTCAACATCAAGTCCTTCCCAAACATCTGCAATTTCATCAGCCATCTCATCCCCTACTGGTGTTTCAATGGAAAATCCATGGAATAGACTTGGTGCGGTCAATATGCCTGCACTATTACAAGCATTACCTTATGCTCCTGAAAAATGGTTACCCAAGTTTAACCCAGATGATGGAATACAAGGTGAGGAACATATTAATAACTTCATGTTATCAGTTAATTTGAAAGGAGTAACAGAGGAAGATGTTGTCGTTAGGTTTTTCCCTTATACTTTGCAAGGATCAGCAGGATCCTGGTATTTTTCCTTGCCTTCTGGATCCATTACCATTTGGACCACTTGCCAAGAGCAGTTTCTCACTAAATATGGTGATGATAGATCTTTAGCCACATTAATAAATGATCTCTCCAATCTTAGGATAGAGCATAGGGAACCGATTAAAGAATTCAATGCGCGATTCAATAAACTCTTGATTAAAATCCCAACGGCCTCCAAACCAAGTGAGAAAATCATAAGCGAATGGTATATAACTGCCCTACCTGCCAATATAGCTATTTTCGTAGACAGGGCCAGAAAACCAACTTTAGCTGAAAACATGAAAGAAGCACTTGTTGTGGAGAAACATATTAATGCTCTAGAAAAGAAATCTGCTCTTGAAGATAGAAAATCCAAAAAAGTTTCTTTTAAAGACGATTCAAAGAAGAAAACCCCTAAATATCCATATGATATGGAAGGTCTGCAAAAAGTCCTTAAGACTTTGTCAAATGAAATGGTTGAAATCAAAAAACAAGTAGCAGAAACCTCAACTAAAAGGCCCTTTAGAAATTTCAAGAAAACTGAATAAAAACCACCAAATGTTATATCTAATGTAGATTTAGACCCTGAGGAAGAAGAAGAAGAGGAAACAATTTCACCAACTGATGAAGAAGAGGAAGTTGTTGAATGCCATGGAATGTGGGATTTTATACTGCCTAACTTCGATACAGAAAATGAACAAGAAGCCTTTCCTGTCACTACTAGGAGTAAAGGTGCCCCTGAACCCGTCCAGGCAACTTCAAAGAAAAGAAGTGCAGGTGATACTACTACAAAGGAAAAGGTATCCACAATGAAGCCAGCTACAACAGTTCCCCAAAAACAACCTTCATCCTCAAATATACCTTCAACATCTAAAACGTTGGTAGTATCCGATTCGATGGATTACAATATTGTTGATGATATGAAGAAAACTAAGGAAAACATTACTATGTTTGAACTTAGTAAACTAAAACATCAACAAAAATTGCTTCTCAAAGAATTGAATGTTGTTCCTTTTTCACCTCTTCCCAGTGCTAAAGCTGCAAATGATTTAGGTCAACCACCTTCTAGTAGGATTGAAGCTACTAATACAATTCTGATTGGAGACAGATCAAATTCCCATACTCCTCCTTTCCTCTTGACCTATGAGATTTATAATTGAAATTTGCACAATTGTTTGATTGATTCAGGGGCATCCTCAATGCCAACTTCGGTTTGTTCCAAACTAAACATTGAGCCCCAAAAGTCCGCAATCCACATTGTGCAGTTAGATAGAACCAAGGTCCAGTAATAGGAGAAATTAACTCTGTAACTATCAGGTTATTGGCCGACCCACGAGTAGTTCAAAGAATTGATATCTTAATCACTGATATACCTAAATTTTATGGTTTAATCTTGAGTAGGGATTGGTCTGAGAAGCTCCATGGGTATATTTCGACCGATTGGTCACACATGTGGCTACCCTATAAGGGAAAGCCAAATCAAATAAAAATCAATCGGGAAAAACACATGACCCATACAGTTACAGAATTTGAACAGGAAAATCAACCAATAGCATTTAATAACAATATCTTGGGGAATTATTCATCTGAGTCATTCTTTGGCAATTTCACAGCCCAACCATCTCCTTTCTCAGTAAACAATTTTACATCTCAGATCGAAAATTATTCACAAACAGATAGGTCAAGATGTTTTAATAATACTGAGAAAACTGTAAATAAAATTATTGATAATTCTTTATTTTGGTCACTATATTTTGATGGCTCTAAGTCTAGCGAAGGCTCGGGAATAGGATGTATCTTGGTTAGCCCTCAGGGAGAAAAAACAATGCTATCCTTTAGGTTGGAGTTTGAATGCACAAACAATACAGCTGAGTATGAAGCCTTAGTCCAAGGACTATACAAAGCGATTGGCCTCAAGGTTCAATATTTGAAAGTGTTTGGTGATTTAGAAATTATTATTAAACAGGTCAGAAATACGATTCATTGTCTTTCTAGCCACCTCAAACATTATCAGTCGCGGGTACAAGAACTCACCTCTCACTTTTCAGCATTCAATATTTTTTCCATCCCTAGGTCTCAAAATTCAGCAGCCGACTTTCTGGCCAATGTTGCTTCCAAACTCCTGCCTTCCGAAGATTATAGCCCAGATAGATTTTCAGTAGAGTTTCTTTTTAGACCATCAATTCTTGACAATGTCACTAATTGGAGAGTATTCAAACACGATGAAGACATCTTACAATTTTTGACATCCGAAAAGTCCTACGATGATCAGATCATAGAGGAAAGCGAGCATGATCTTCAAATGACATAAAAGCACGAGGAAAACTCAATACCGAAGCCTATTGTGAAGCTTGAGGATCTTTACGATATTAAAGACAGGTTTAAACCTGTGACCAATACAAAGCTCCAAAGTTCCACCTTAAGGTTTGAATTGATAAATCTTGGCACCGAGAAAAATCCTCAAAACATTAATTTAGGATTAGGACTTTCTGTGGAAGAAATGACAACATTCATTAGACTGTTAAGGAAAAATAAACATGCCTTCGCTTGGAAATATGACGATTTAAAGACATGTGATGCATCTATCATCCAGCATACCATTCCAATGCTTGCCGAACAAAAACCAGTTCAACAAAAGCCCAGGAAAATACATCCAAACTTAGAGAGTCAAATAAAATCAGAACTCAATAAACTCTTGAAAGCTAAGATTATGTTTCCCGTTTGGCACTCAAACTGGGTCTCCAATATGGTGCCTGTTAGGAAGAAAAATGGCGATATCAGGATTTGTATAGATTTCATAAATCTGAATAAGGCAAGCCTAAAAGATAATTTCCCATTGCCTACTATGGAGCAGATACTCCATTCAGTAGCAGGCTCTGAGTTGATGTCCTTTTAGATGTTTTTTCAGGATATAACCAAGTTTTTGTCCATCCTGATGACAAACTCAAAACTACATTCAGAACAAAATGGGGAACTTATGCTTATCAGAAAATTCCTTTCGGACTTATTAATGCAGGAGCCACATTCCAAAGAGCGATGGATATAGCTTTCAAAGGATTGATCAACAAAACAGTAGTTGTCTACTTAGATGATATTACTGTATTTTCTAAGAAAAGATCCAATCATTTGCATGATTTAAATCAAATCTTTGAACACTGTAGAAGGTATGGTATTTCACTCAATCCCAAAAAATCCTTCTTCACTCTCAATCAAGGAAAGATCTTGGGATTTATTGTTTCCAAAGATGGCATTTATATTGATCCAGATAGGATTAAAGAGATCTCTGAAATCCCTTTTCCTCATAATAAAAAATCCATGTAGTCATTTTTAGGCCAAATCAATTTTGTCAAAAGATTTGTTCCAGACTTTTCTCACATCATTTTGCCACTACAAACTATGATTAAGAAAAATTCAGTGTTTAGATGGGGATCAGCAGAAAAGGAAGCATTTGATTCCATTAAACAATCAATAATCAATGCTCCCGCTTTGAACACTCCTAATTTTTCTAATCATCTCACATTGTACACTATCACATCCGATTCATCTTATGCAGCAGTACTCACTCAGATTAATGATCACAACTTGGAAGCACTGATTTCATTTTATAGTTCAAACCTGCAGGGTGCTGAATTGAATTATTCCGAAGTAGAAAAACAAGCCTTTGTTGTGTATAAAGCTGTCAAACATTACAGACCCTTCCTTTTAAAAGCCCATACAAAAGTTATAGTTCCTTTTCCTGCAGTAAGGCAACTATTAATCCAAAGGGAATTAGGTGAAAAAAGGGCAAATTGGGTTACAGCACTTCAAGAATATGACTTGGAAATCAAGCCAGTAAAGATTGTTAGAGGCCAAGGTTTTTGCAGGTTATTGGCAGGAGCATCCAACATTCAACAACCAGGTGATACAGAACATAATGAAGAAATCAACCAGATAAGTATTACTGATTTTGAATCACAATATGCATACTTGATCTTTTATTTGAAAAATGGATATGCACCTCCTAACCTGTCTTATAAAAACAAAAGGGCCATTAGATTAAAAGCAAGAAACTTCACAATCATTGATGTTGTACTTTTTAGGCAAAATTATGATTCAATTTTATTAAGATACCTAGAAAAACCTGAAGCACAAGAGGTTTGCAGGAATTACATGATGGACCAGTAGGAGAACATTTCGGAGCTGACACAACAGCCCACAAAATCATTCATTCTGGATACTATTGGCCCACCCTGTTCTGAGATGCTCATGAATATGTAAGGAAATGCCGAAGTTGTCAAACTTCTAGTGGAAGAAAAAGAAAGCCAGTTTTCCCCTTGCAACCAGTCAACATTGAACAACCATTTGAGAAATCGGGATTGGACATCATTGGAGAAATCACTCCACATTCATCCAAACAACATAAGTATATCCTTACTGCCACTGATTATTTTACTAAGTGGGTTGAAGAGATTCCTTTAAAGACAACAAATTCTGAGGCAATTATGGAATTCATAGATCAGTTCATCATTACCAGGTTTGGTGTCCCAAATGCTCATGTTTTTTATAACGCATCTTATTTCTTTGGAAATGCTATGTTTGATTTCACTATTAAAAGAGGGTTTAAATTGAAATATTCTGCCAATTACTATCCCCAGGGTAATGGTTTAGCAGAATCTACCAATAAAAATCTAGTTAAAATTATTAAGCGAACTATCGAACAGAATCATAAAAACTGGATAAAATCTTTAATATTCGCACTATGGGCTGATAGGATAACGCAGAAGGCTTCCATAGGTTCTTATCCATTCAATCTTGTATATGGGAAAGAAGCAGTGCTACCAACAAATCTTGTCCTTCCTTCTCTAGCCCTAGTTCAGTTTATTGAAGAAAGCCCTTCTTCTTCTATTCAACTTAGACATGATCAAATCTTAAAATTAGAAGAGGAAAGAGAAAGGGCCAAAATTACTCATGCAAAACATCAGAAAATTATCAAGTCATCCTTTGATTCAACTTCATCCAGTTCAAAATAGTTGCAAGTCGATGATCTAGTTCTGAAATGGGACAAAGCCCATGAGGATAAAGGGAAACACACCAAGTTCCAGAAAATGTGGCTTGGACCATTTCAAATCTGTGAGAAGATAGGCCATCGACATTAATATTACAAGATTTACCAGGTAAGAGAGATTCTCTTCCTGTTAATGGCATCATCTTAAAGAAATTCTTCAATTGAGGAGGTAACCCCTTCTCCCTTTTTTTTAGTTTAGTAGAATTTGTAGTTTGTAGGACCATTAGGAAATAAAGTCGTAAGGAATCTTCCATTGACCTTTTCTATGTTTAAAAGTTGCTCAAAGAAGTAGCGTTGGTATTTACTTTTAAATAATGGAAGCCTTAAACAAAAGGGACAACTTCTAGGAAACTAGGTATATTTGCATTCTGAAACCACATTTCAATTTTTGTGAACTCTTCTCAAGGTTTAGAAGTATTGTAAATCATTTTATGTTTTCAAATTGGTCACAAAAAAGGTTATCAATGTCAAAACAGAAACTAATCCAACTTCAGCATCTTCAACTCTTACCCTGTCATCCATTGGCTCTTAAGGAGAAAATTGTCCATCCCATTCATCAAAGTTTGTGATTACTCAGAGTGTAATTCTAAAATATTTGATATAAAAGATAAGGGGTCTTATTACAAGCCTGCTTACCATGGTCATCGAGAAATAGTTTAATTGACATTACCAACACTACATACCAAAACAGGGTAATGGCTTAGAATCATAAGACAAGGGGTCTCATCATGAGCCAGCTTGTTCGGTTAGATTACTACTAGTGAATGGCATTGTCACTCAGCTGGCCACCAAACCAGGACAATGGCTTTTTATCTTACAAAATAACAGAAAAGTAAAAAGAGATACAAAATATGAAAGCATGTTTTGAATTCATTCTTTTAATCATACTCTGAAATGGATGGGATAATGGACAATAACATGGTTAAAAGGTATCCCTGTCGAAACTATGAACGTTTGCTGGCAACAGAGGCTCTACCTATGACAAAGGAGTCAATTAAAAAGGCTGATTTGGAAAGGTTTTCTGTTTTATCATTATCAACCAATAGAGGCCAATTTAAAACTTAGAATGTATCTAATTTTAACAAGAGAAGAAATTAACAAAGATAGTTTTTATTCGGAATGCATATATATCTAGTTATATTAGAATTTTCCTCTTTGATAAGATTCCTATTTAAAGAAATTTTAAGTATTTCCGTACTTCTCAGAGACAACTGTTTCTCCCAGCGAATCTCCAATTGTTGTGCTCTACAACAACCCCCCCCATTTCATACAATTTTTATTTTTCTAAACTATAATATGAAATGGGTCCCTTTTCATTTAAATTGGTATCAACTTATCATTATTCAAAAGGTCCGAAAAGAAATAAAACATTATAAACCTTTTTGATAAATCACTTAATCGGTCTTATAATAAAGAATGAATAATCTTTTATTATTGCGATAAAGCGATCGCAAGATCGCATATCGCAATAACAAAGGATGGATGACTTGAAGACCCATTGATTTTCCCCGATGCGACAATGCACAAATGGCTATCGGATATCGGGAAGGCAAGTGATCATAACAAAAGGACCCTCTTCACTCTGATGCGATATCGCTATCAGCGATCGGGGATGTACCATGCATGTATCTAAAGCCCTCGTTTAAAACTCCTTATGCGAATTGGCAATATCGATATCGGCGATCGGGGATTCCGAAAGGACACCAATATAACAACTTAAGCATTCCCCTGATCGCCGATTGCGATAAAGCTAAACGCATATCTCAAAAAATATTGATAAGGCTGGGATATATTATGGTTATTTAGTATTAGAGGCTTTTCTCTTCCTGATAGTGATTCACTTATGCTCAACTGCTAAAACATCAAAGCCACGCTTAAATGAATCATTCGGCCAATAAACGATATGATGAGCATTTAAAGGATGGACAGGTTTAAACGACCATTTAATGAAACAGTAAGGCTAAAATCTCTTCAAAGATTGTATCCACGCCCACCTTAAATTAAATCCTCCATTGTTCATTGATTAATATATCTCGTTAATCTTTGGTTTGCACCACCAATTCTCCGCATTACGTTCATTTCCTCTCCTGTGTAGAGCTCTTCCGAAGCAGCAACTTCAAGCCAAATGGGGAAGAAATCTAAGAAAACTTTAACAGCTTCCACTTCGGCAGTTACAGGACAACATGTTGCCGATCCAGGATCAAGCAAAAAGGGACTGATACCAGACACCACATGTCTAGGACTCGGTAAAACTACTTGGCTGAGCATCTACAATCCGATTGAGGCCAAAGAGCCTGAGGTAACAACAGTGCAAGCCACAGCAGACCCGACTCGGAAGTCTGATGCTACTCTAAAGGATTTAGTGGACTCTTACCTTCATCGGATAGCAGCCCGAGTGTTATAGACATTTTTGGTCCTTACAGCTATAAGCATGAAATGTCCATAATCTAAGGGAACCAGAGTCCCTAAACATGTTGTTCCTACCCCTAGAGGAACAAGGCTAACAAACCACAACAATTCACAGAAGTTCTCCACCAGAAACTGCTCAAAAACAAGTCAATTCAGGATCAATTCAGTGGCTCCACTAGGTGTCTGCGCTGAAATTCAAAGTCAACACTGGCTTCCTGCACTGCAACGCAGGTAGAAGCACTACCAGGGTGCGCTGAGCGAGAGTTGACAAATGGCAAGTTCATTCCAAGAGGTGTCAAGACCCAGGAAGCTTCCAGAATCTTCCTCAATGACACTTGCCTCAGTGAATTCGACTATGATGAGTAAGAGGTTCCCAATCTCCAAGTGGAAGCAAGAACCTCCAAGTGGAATCAAGAACTGACAGAGGGAGAGGACACTAGTCAGATCTCAAGCTGACTCATCCTCTCTCCAAACATCTATATATGGATCTCTCCTCCAAGAGATCTAGAGGGGAATTTTGTTATTGCAAAGAATTGTTGTTGGTTTGAGACTGGAATCATTGGGTGCTTAATGCTTTGAAGGGGGTGAAGATAGGAATTCCATTTGCTGGGAAGGAGATGCTGGATTGGAGCCCTCTGGGTTGTATCTCTTCCTGAACCTTGTTATTCATCAATAAAGCTATCTTGGTTTCTCCTATATACTGGTGTATCTTTGATGTATGGTTGCATTAGTAAGTTTAGTTTATTTCTAATCCTGAACTAGTTATGAATATGAATCTATGTCTTTGTGTAGTGTTCTCTTCTTGTGATCTTGCAAAAACCTCTTGAAGCTGGGCGAGCGAGAAGGCAAGTAGCTGGGAACTCCCAAAGAGAAGAGGAACTAGATCGAGGGACAAACGGAAGACACCAGTTAGTCCATCCATCTCTCTTCATTCTTAATTCATAAAGGAAGAATACTAGAATAGCTGTCTCTGTTTGTTGCTAAGGCACTGTCACACCTTAGGTGGATAGGATCATCCTGAATAGGCATTTTTCCCCACAACAAATTGGCGACTCCGCTGGGGAGATCTGTTTAGTCATTTTATTTGTGTTTCTATCATTGTTTGTTTCATAGACTCAACAACAACAATCGAACTGCATCTGCTATTCTCAGATGCAAAGTAGACAGTTGCTGCTTTGATCCAATCACTGGATTTGTCTATAATCCGAACAATGGACTCACAAATGATTTGATGATCCTTTGTGATAGATCTTAGTACTCCCTCAAAGCATCCCTTTGATTGTACCTTGCTTGTTGCTTTGATTTGGCCTAAAACTGTAGATTAAATAGCAAACTGTGACCCAGAACCCAGTGAGAAACTCTCGTTTCTCCTTCAGCGCAGACCCTGTGAAGAGGTTCTGCATTTCAACGCAGGTCCCGTGAAGGCTACCTGCGCTGAATGTCAAAACCCCTGTGTTGAGGTTGCGCTGATCCAGTTAGGCCTTGTGCAGCTGGGGTTCTCTGCTCTGTTTTGCCTTGTTTTGATCTCTGATTTTTGCAGCCTGTAACCAGCATAGGTACCAGTCTGATAACTCCTTTTCTCTGCTTAAATTCCGCCTCCTTTTGTACAAAAAGACTGTGAGTGTTTTTATGTGTTTGTGGTGTCATTAACAGTTTTCCTTTGCAAGAGTGAAATAGTCATCTTGTAGCCCTTGATTCAGATCTGTTGATTGTGATCTTAGGAGAGAGTTCATTGGCTGTTTACAGTTGATTATACATTTACTTTTGCTCTTGGTTTGAGTTTGTCTCTTTTAAGTGTCGAAACAAGTATTCATTTCGGAAATCGTTAAGTGTTGTAATCTCTTCTACCCTCTCTGATTTCGAAAAAGTAAACTTGTTTGTATTTGTCATTTAAAAGCAAATTCAAATTTGTACAAAAAGCTTTCTTTGTAGGCATCAATGCTAAGAAAGCAGAAAACAAACACCTGCATTGTGCATTTGCATCTTGATAGTTTGCATGTTTGATTTAGGAAAAGTGCATTAGAGTGTGCTGATTGCTCTTTGAGAAAAGATGGTGTCTTTCTTTTCCCTTTGTAGCTAGGATTTTCATAAGTTGAAAAGATATAAAGCTTGCTTATCATCTTTAGACTGCATTTAGGAAGTGTATCATACATCTCGTGGTGAACCTCAAAAGGCAAACTTCTAAAAATATCAACCTAAAATAAATTGAATGAACTTAACAACGCTTTGCAACATAACACACAACATAGAGGTCTAGGCTAGAGACGTGTTCCGGCGTCGTAAAGCCTGGTGACTGTCGATCTCGTTGATGGTGGGTGATTCCTCCTGAGGGACGATAGCGCCAGTACAGATTGTGCTCCCACGTAGCATCGCGTATATATTGGGAGACCCCTATAGGCATAAAACCTTTATCCTTAGGAAGCTGTGTCGGCCGCCCTACTGATCGCAATGCACTGAACACAACATTCAGGAAGATCGACCGCCCGTACCCTAAAACGTATTCTGCGGTTTTGTGAAAAGTTTGGCACACCCTCTGCCTAGAACTCCAGAGCAGTTCCTTTTGGCCTTTTTCAGACTCTATAACAGAAAAAGTCCATTCGAGCATTTGTCACTTCAGGCTCATTAAAACATCGAAGGAGATTAGAGTCAATAGCTTTTTCTCGACTCTTTAAAATTGAAAAAGCAAGTTGTGTCTAAAACGTCGTTAAAATTTATTTTAAACAGAATAATCACCCCTATTCCTGCGTTGATCTTTAGGTTGAAAAAATGGAGCCCACCAACCAAGGAATTCCCCTTGGCGGAAATCCTAGTCCCTTGTCCTCTTGGGGAGATGTTGGTGCGCCCCATATGGCCACATTGTCGCTTCCAGGACTGACAATTGGCCTGCCGGTCTGGCTCTTTTCAACCAATGTCGTTCAGAACACCACCATTCCTGAACAGTCAAATCAACAGTTAGACCAGACCAGAGTTACCCACCAGCCTTCTACTTCATCTAATTCTTCCTCTCCTCCTTCCTCTTCGCTTGACGGAACTGGTAAAACAAAAAACCGAGTTCCTAAGGAGAAGAAGGAAAAGAAGAAGAAAGAGAAGAAGAAGAAGGAGCCAAAAGCGATTGGGGGCAAACAAGTGGCATCTGACAAAAATCCACACACAGCACTGACTAGGCCTAAATTGCCATGTGTCATATGCAAGGGAGACCACTTTCACAGAGATTGTCCCTGCATCCCATGGATACTAAGGGACTGGTCTCCCCGTTTGCACAATTCGGTGGCGTCAACCTCTGATAGCCATGTTGACAGCTCACCGTCAACTAGTGAAAGTGAAGTCACAGGATAGAGAGGGAAAACTAGATTTCCCTGCAAACTGTGTGAAGGCGACCATGCCATCCACCATTGTCCCTTCTTAGACGAGGCTAAAAGAGTTTTGGAAGATCGCCCGATTTTACGAGCGCAACTTCGTCCTGGATATCAAAAACTCTTGCCAAGTCCTTCACCAGTTGAGAACCCGGCTGGCCCGCTCAGGTGGTCAGCCGAAGCACCTATAATTGAAGATGAATCGTCTGAATCCATACCTGATGAAAGTCAAAAGGTTGAGGCGGCAGTTGACCCGGTTTTGCCTTTAGAGGCTCTATCTTCGAATGATACCATCACAGAAGAGAATAAAGACGACACCGTCCAAATTCTCTTCATCAACACAGACTCCGACGAACAAGGGGGAAATTTGCCCATTCCTTTATCGCAGGAAGGAACTTTGTTAGAGTCATACCTGGTCGTCTATTCGGTCCCACCACCAAGCAACCTAGTTGTCTCGTTCGACTGGAACCAACTAGGCAGACCCCGTTTGCCAGCAAGCATACCATTCAGAATTATCGTTCAAATATACAGAATGGTAATGGTTGGCACTATCATTGATGAGGGGGCATCTGTGAGTATCCTTTCCTCTATTGCTTGGAAAGCGCTTGGTTCGCCAGCGCTTTTGCCTGAAATGAGAAATCTATCAGGCTTCGATAAAGGAACCAGTCGACCTTTAGGGATCCTCCCCAATGTGTCGATCACATTGAAAGGGAAGACCGTTCAAATGAACGTGATGGTCGTTCAAGGACCCTTGGATTATAACCTACTCCTTGGACAAGACTATATATATTGCATGGGAGCCATCGTCTCCTCACTCTTTAGAGTAATGTGTTTTCCGCATGAAGGAAGAGTGGTCAAGCTTGTGGACCAGCTTTCATTTCCCGGATCACGCATCGCAAATAGTCATATGCCATCCCTAAATGGTCTCTTCATGCAAGAAGTGTCTCAACCCACGGTCCGTCCTCCTGATGAGCGCGAGTAATCCGGGAGGATATGACTGGAACCCAGGGGGCATGCGTCCTGGTCTGCTTCGGCAGGAAAACTTTGGGTATAGGGTAGGTTTCCGTGGGGGAATATGACTAGTCCGTACCCCATCCGTGAGTGGAAGAGGGGTTGTTCTAGAATAAGATTCTTTTGTAAAAGTTATGTGAGTTGGCGGGCATCGTCGCTCACCTTTGTCTGTTTCGGTAGACATCGCCGAGGAAGTGTTTTATTTGTAGCCGCGAATGGAGCAATCTTTGGGTAACCTGAAAGAGGTGGGCCTCTCTCGGTAAAACAATTGTTTTGCCGGACTAAAGTAGGGGTAACCTTGAAACTCTGTTTTATACCTGGGGGCATGCAAACCTTTCGGAGTGCAAGTGAGGGGCGGCTATTTATTTTTAAAATTTTTAGGTCCTCCCTTTAAACCTGTAGGTCTAACCCTTTAAACTCGTAGGATTAGTCGTTTCCGAACTTGCATAACGAAAGGATGCGGAGCAAAGCTTTGTAAGATCTAAGCTCCATAAAAAATAGCATCTTCAATGAGACATTCTTATCATATGACTGGGTTATCGAGCAGTTTTAGCACACAGTTCATGCTCGTTAAAAAATAAACGCAAGATCCGAGCAGTTTTAGCACATAGTTCATGCTCGTTAAAAAATAAACATAAGATCGAGCAAATGTTTCCACCTGCGTTTAAGCTTGTTAAAAATTGAACTATCCCAGTAAATAACCACTATGAATGTAATATTATCAGCCATTAAAGCCTTGGTCGTGTTTGCACCGTCACCTCCACTTTTCCATTGGCCGATCGTTCACCTCCATATGTTTGTTTACCCATTTTGAGGAACAGCTGCGAAGAGTGATTTCACTAGCCATCCTTGTGACACTGCTGTGATTGGAAAATTCCAACCTGTACCTGGAATCAGCTGCTAACCCGTTTTATCACTCGTTCCTCAAAAGGCGAGTCTTGTTTAAGCTCTTTTCATCTGACTCGTAAAATATGAAAAGATTGCCGAGTCCTTGGCCTTCCAGCTCGTTAAAGGGACAGGAAGTGCTATCCCTCCTCTAGATTTTAATCTTTTTGGACTTGAGGGATTATTGCACAAAAATATCGAGCGCTTGTTTTATTCGGCTCGTTAAAACTATCGAAAACTCATCCCTTCTGTATTGTTTTATACTTTTTCGGACCTAAGGGATTAGATGACGAAAAATGACTTTTGGAGTTAACTTTATGTACCTTTTCAGACTCTCTAAAAATGAAAAGGACCGAGTTATCTTTGTCGTTAGACTCGTTAAAATCATTAAATAGCGACAAACTTGTCTTTAGACGAGAACGAGTTTCACTATCGCTAGGCTCGTTAAAACATAGCGATGGGCTTGCCCGAAGGGCAGGTTATAGAATAAGCATATGTTATCCTCCTCAAGCTTGACAAAAATAAAGAGGTACTGGTCAGCAATGGTTGGGGAAAAAATGGGAGAAACTCAAGAAAACTTTGATGGTAGCAAGTCGCTCTTGAACATGACACTTTTCCTCCGTACCACAATCGAGTTGGGTTGTTTCATTCACCGGTCACATCACCATGGTCGCGCCATACCATCCATATTTGGGGTAATGCTACCGATCCATTGCATCAGTGTCGCCATATGTTCAAGAGAAGTCGTTCAGAAAAGTCAACCGTGTCCCATCCACTGCCGTACATTATCCTTCATCCTTTCATGACCGCCACCCTGAATCATATGTCACAGATCGTTTTCACCTCCATCAAAATCATTAGCTCCATTCCGTGTCATTGATGTGGGATTCATTAAGGCCCTCCTTTGACAGATCGCTTCTTGTTGACATCAGCTCATTATCCAAGAAGTTGATCTAGGAACAACCCCTTCAGTACTTTGAAGCTTGCATGCCTCAATGGCAAGTTTCTCACTTCCGGTGACAGGTATACATCAATGACTTTCGACCGAAAGATTTTGCGTGGTGTTCGACGCCAAGTCCTTTATTCACACCACGTGAATTGTACTGTAGTACCTTGAGGGTCATTATCATTATCGGTGATTCCTCTCGCGCTTGTTAACGGTTTACCTCATTGACCGGTAATCAAGCGATGCCTTTCCATGTTCGACTTCAGAACATTTCTCACATGGATCGACTTGTACTTAGAGTGAAGATCGAACGAGTTTGAAGACCCCGAATCTAGTTTCATCCATCCGAGCTGCGATATATATTCAGAAAAGAGACATTGACATGTACATCATTGCAGCAGATAATCATCCTACCCAAAGGATGATAATTTCATCAAAATTATCAGTCTACCATCAGACGATTGCCTGTTCTATGTACAAGAAAATGAATTTATAAAGCTGAGCATGGGAATGCCCGCCTCAGCTAGATCATGAAAGCAGTATGAAAAATAATGTATTGTATTGTATCTCATTACAGGTCTCCTCCCAACATTGGATGAACTTCGGATCCTCCTGATAAAGCATTTCACCCGATAAACGGCCTCATACTTTAGGGGGCAACTGTTATAGAAATTTTTGTGCCTTACAGCTATAAGCATGAAATGTCCATAATCTAAGGGATCCAAAGTCCCTAAACATGTTGTTCCTACCCCTAGAGGAACAAGGCTAACAAACCACAACAATTCACAGAAGTTCTCCACCAGAAACTGCTCAAAAACAAGTCAATTCAGGATCAATTCAGTGGCTCCACTAGCTGTCTACGCTGAAATGCAAAGTCAACACTAGCTACCTGCACTGCAACGCAGGTAGAAGCACTACCAGGGTGCGCTGAGCGAGAGTTGACAAATGGCAAGTTCATTCCAATAGGTGTCAAGACCCAGGAAGCTTCCAGAGTCTTCCTCAATGACACTTGCCTCAGTGAATTCGACTATGATGAGTAAGAGGTTCCCAATCTCCAAGTGGAAGCAAGAACCTCCAAGTGGAATCAAGAACTGACAGAGGGAGAGGACACTAGTCAAATCTCAAGCTGACTCATCCTCTCTCCAAACATCTATATATGGATCTCTCCTCCATGAGATCTAGAGGGGAATTTTGTTATTGCAAATAATTTCTGTTGGTTTGAGACTGGAATCATTGGGTGCTTAATGCTTTGAAGGGGGTGAAGATAGGAATACCATTTGCTGGGAAGGAGATGCTGGATTGGAGCCCTCTGGGTTTTATCTCTTCCTGAACCTTGTTATTCATCAATAAAGCTATCTTGGTTTCTCCTATATACTGGTGTATCTTTGATGTATGATTGCATTAGCATGTTTAATTTATTTCTAATCCTGAACTAGTTATGAATATGAATCTATGTCTTTGTGTAGTGTTCTCTTCTTGTGATCTTGCAGAAACCTCTTGAAGCTGGGCAAGCGAGAAGGCAAGTAGCTGGGAACTCCCAAAGAGAAGAGGAACTGGATCGAGGGACAAACGGAAGACACCAGTTAGTCCATCCATCTCTCTTCATTCTTAATTCATAAAGGAAGAATACTAGAATAACTGTCTCTGTTTGTTGCTAAGGCACTGTCACACCTTAGGTGGATAGGATCGTCCTGAATAGGCATTTTTTCCCACAACACCGAGAACAAATTCTCCCATATACAGATGTGGTGAGATGGGCAATTGAAGAAATCCCAATCACAAACAGGACATTTTGCACCATGGACGGGAGAGTCTTCGGCTTGTTTAAATCTGATGATTTGAGGCAAATGTACCATTTGCCTGCACCAGAGAAGAAGTACAACAAAGCATTCTTGGAGAAATTCAGAAAGGAAAATGACATTGAATCAGAACCCATATGGGATTGGAGGCAAAACCTAGCGAAACACATGCATGAGTCTTTGGGAAAGTACTCTGTCGATTCCTTGTGTTCTCCTTATTGTTATGCTGGAGTAATGATGTGTAGGTTGTGGGGGTTACATGATTCCTCAAACTTCACTATAGAGATGGTACCTTTAATGGAGGCAGCATGCAATAGTGAAATAATGGATTGCGAAAATATACTGTGTGATAAGTTAGCAACCGCGGTTCTTGAATTCAGAAACAAATCCCACGTTACTTAAAGATTCATTCCCCCATTTTACTATAGTGCCTACATCTTGGACACCTTGTGTTTTAATTTCGAATTTCTGTGCTGGGGTGGAGATGGACTCCACAAGACCCTATGCCCATTCATATATACCATCAAAAGTTATGGAAATCCCAGTATAAACACCATTTATATCACGTTTGCAATGGTTTTATGTTACCCATTCACTATGCCATTTTTGACAAACCTGCTCCTAAGATTTCCTCACTAGCGGAGATTGACTTGACAGCCATAGGGAGATGGTTCGGAGAAGAAAAATTCACCTATGTAAGAGTTTTCAGCAGCCAGGCCAAGCCTCATGTCCTCCCTTTGTATATACCCGATAAACTGTTAGCCCGAAAGGTAGCATATCAGATTACATCTGAAGGAGTTACATAGACTCTAAGGAATAAAAAGAAGAAGGTTTGGGCTTCTTTTCCTCTAAGATGTGGTGTCTAGGCTCTGCATGACTTTAAACATGCAGAGAAAGAAGCAGATAAGATTAAGGCACTAAATCTCTCCACTCTTCCTAATAGGCGATTTGATCCAAACAAAGTCGCCTACAATGCACTTGAACATGCAAAACTCACTAAATTTGACCATAAAGATGATGATTTTGATGATCTATTCTCCTTAGCTGAGTCGCTATTCCAGGTTCAATCACTAGCCATAATGAAATATCATGATGACGAGTTAGTTGAATTTAATAGACTTAGAGAACAAACGTTGCAAACTCTGCCTCTAGATCTGTTAGCAACGACCCCAATGACACAATCAAGTGAGCCTGAGCAGCAACTTACCAATGAACCTCCTGCTACATCAGAAATTGCTAGAGAAATCCAAACAAAAGAGTAGGAGGAAGTGCAGAGAAAAGAGCAGGAGGAAGTGCAGAGGAAAGAGCAAGAGGAAATACAGAGGAAAGAGCAGGAGCAGAGTAGCACAGACGTGAATGTAGATGCCCAGATTGACCCGAAATTGCTCCAGGAATGGCAGCAATTCGACTCAATCATAAGCAATCTTGAGAGCTCAAAGGAAGCCGATACATCTAAAGCGGCTGACACACAGGATACAACATCTAAAGAGGTTCCAAGTGGAACGAGCGGCCTACCCCTTTCTACAGGAATAGAGATAATTCCCAAGTATCCTTCGGATCAGATCATTTTGCAAGTGGAGGAGATACCTCCAATGGATGTATTTTACAGCCCAAAGCACAGGGCTATAGTGAAACGACAGCGGAAAAGGAGAAGGACTGATCAACTATCCCTATTCCCTGAACAAACAGTGACAACCAATGTGGTCTGGAAAGAGGAGTTTGATCCTTCTTATGACCTTACTAAATTGTCCCAATATGCTGGAGCCTATTCGGCGGCCACCATGGACAAGGCATCAAAAGTGACTAATTTGTTAAGAGAAAAGGACCAAGCAATCACCTCGCTACAGGTACAATTATCGGAGGCACAGCAGAAGGCAGAGCAACTTGAACAACAGTTGTCTAAACAGCAACAAATAAACAATCAATTGAATAAACAATTGCATGAAGAGAAACAAAGAATTGATTCAAGTGCCATTCAAAAGCAGAAGGAGCTATCGGAAGCGCTGGCAAAATTAAAATCAATGCATGAACAGATGGGGAAATCTAAAGATGAACAAATTTCTCAATTATCAGCCTAAATAGAAAAGTCCAAGAATCTTCCACAGCCTGCTGAGTTCAGAGCTGAAGCATTACAGATTAACAAAGCATTGGTAACACAGATAAGGCTGTTATGTCAACAAATCTCTCAAGAAAAACCCTTATGTGACATAATAGCATCAATAATTGATAAATCGGTTGATGCTAGAACAGACTTGGAGCAGGCCGATGAGACCTTGACCAATTTTCTTGAGTGGCAAGACACTGATGAGGGACAGGCAGCTAATTTGCCAAAAATCTTAGAATCCCATAAAGAGATACTATTTATGGAATGGTAGTCCTAGTTAATGAAGGTAGAGAGAGCAGTTTCCAGATGCAAGTTAACCACAAGTAATTTGGTTGAATTGATTAATGATACTCTCTACTTATCTAACATGATCTCTCAATGTACCCCAGGTAAATTACTATCGGCTAAAACATTGGAGCAATCATGTTATCAGGAGCTGGAGAAGAATGGGAGATTGATCGCAGGTATTAACAGTTTGACTTGGGACACCTATTGGTTGTTCCTAGTCAAACCATACAGCCAGAGAGCCGCCCTCAAGTGCCTGACAGATGCAATCGGGTGTATCATTCCCGATATACAGGATGCCACCTATGCTGCTCAACTCAATTCTCGTCTCAATCGACCTCTAGAAGTGGAACCAATGCTTGCAATATGCCAACTCAGGACGAAACACAAACAACCTAAGTGATTAATCATGCTGCCGACTGCCAGATTTCTATGAGGAAGATACTCCAAATCAAGTTGTACCAATTAAATAGGATTTTAATTTCATAGTTAGTTAGTTTTAATCAAGTATTTATAGACCCTTTCAATGCATTGGAAAGGGTCGTAAGTTTTTGTATATGACTTAAACCTAAAGTTGCACTACTGTACTTCAGGCATATTTTTTATAAAGACTGGGCCAATTATTCCAATTTTGATAACGAAGCTTTTATGTGGATGTGCACTACTGCCTTTGTTTAAAAGTATTTCTGAATCGGAAGAAGGAATTCAAATAGCGATTGATGTTGGGAATGATTTGCAGCTGATATGGTACTACTATATATGTCTGAGTTCATTCTGTTCATGTGAATTTTTGTTTGATCGATCTTGCTATTATCGGATATACGCGTGTGTTTTTAACAACATTCTTTATAATTTCCACTATTGGATGTTTACAACATGCTTTTCTTTTATCATACATGTATCGGTAATATAAAAGGATAAGTGTAACAATGTTTTGTTAATCACTTTGTTCAACTATTTGAACAAAGCAATCATTAAGTGAATAAATGTCTATGTTTATTGTGTAGAGTCATCTATATGCCTATCAATGAACAAAGATCATCAAGCGTTGCACTTAAAAGAATAGAAGCCTCCCGGGATAGAATATTTATTTATGTTTTTGTTGTTAGATTAAGTCATCCATTCATTATCATTTATTAGAAACCAATCACTCATCCATCCCCTTTTATTCATTATTGGGAAACTGGTCCCATTATATCCAGTCGGAGCCACCATCCCAAACGGAAAAGGAGTTGTATTAAGGTCTGGACCGGGTGGTTATCCCCCAATGTTGATACAATGATTTTCGGGGTATCAACACCAGGCTATCCCACGAATCTGGTAGAGAACACAACAAACTGATGCACTTATCTTCATCTGAAATTTTAATATCAATAGATAATAACTGGCTTGCCACAATATTAAATGTGTTTAGAAGCTCTGTCATCGAGTCTCCATCTTTCATCCTCGGGTTATACAACTTTTTCCATAGGAACAATTTATTCATCAGAGACATAGATTGGTTCAAAGTCCCTAACTTTTCCCACAAATCCTTCACTGAATCTTCCCCTGATACACTCAACAATGCTAAATCTCAGACACATAATCGTATTGTGCTATTTTCCTTTCGATCCAACTTCGCGCAGTCTTCATCTGACATTGTTGTTGGTTTAGTACCTAGATCTACTGCGATCAACTAATCTTTATCCACCAACATATCATCCATCTTGAGTTTCCACAACTCAAAACTCTAACCATTCAATTTCTTTCTCTCTATCTTTCTAATGCTCGCCATCTTCTTTCACCACAAGAATTGATTCCACAGATCTCCCTCTAAACAAGGTCTGCCACAAGCCTAAGAAAATACCCCTCAGTAGCAAAGGCGTCCCCTTGAAGCCAAAAGAACTCTGATACCAAATGTAGGTTTTAACCCTATACAGAAATTACTTGCATACGAATTCTAAAAAACAGAAAATAAACAATGGCGAGAGCATAAAACATAAAATAGATATACATAGATATTTTCCCTTAGAACCAAAAACTGGGACTACCAGATTGATTTTTCATTATGTTCCTTTCAATGTTACAATACATATATACATAACAAAGAATCCATAAACCCCAAACCATTAACCCTAGATTATATTATTTTTGTAGTTCCCTTTACCAGATCTACAAAATACCATAGACAGAAAACATCATGCCCAAAACCATGTGCAAAATTCATGCACAAAACCATATGTAGGTTTGCCCACCTAATGTAGGGTCCAAAAATAATTTCTAGGGTGTTGCCCCAAACCCCATATAGGGGGGCTACTACCCCCCTGTGACCCCCTGGGAGCACTTGGCGAAATGTACAGGAGGACCACGTGGGGTAGTCATGGAAAGAATATAACACCACCCAACACTGGGATTGTGCATTACGCAATCCCAGTGACCAAGCCTCAGAACTGGCTCCTGGAACTATGCAGTTGGAGCCTGGTCTTGGAAGCCTCCACGCAATTCCTAGTTGCAAGGCAGAGCCTTGAGATCTAGAAATGCATAGTGCATGCTTGGGAAGAGTTATATCTGCGCCAAGGAAGCCTAGATCTTCCCAACGACAACATGAAAATGAGAAAATATAAAAGTAGAAGTGAAAGTCAGTGTAGATCTAAGTGAATTATGATGCATGCAATCAAAATAAGTGAAGGAACCAATCATATTGAAGAAAAATGAAGCTTATGGGGAGAGTCACCACAATGGCAACCGTTAGTGGAAAAACTAGGTAGTGGATGTGACACTTGGGAAAAGCAATGAAAAACTTAAAAAAACACTTCTACAAGCTGAAAAAAATCAAAATGCCAGCGGTCGTTCAATAAAACAGGTAAAAAAAATCTCATAAGCCAAGCACAAAAAAGTGACAGAAAAAACAACAAAAGAATAGAAAAGCAAGACTTACCCAAAAAAGTTGCGACGATTGTGCTGAAGGTTCCTAGATCTCATCGAGAATGCTAGAGATCCAATATCAAATGTGAAAATGAGATTTGGTGACAACCATTAAATATATTTCATCAATTTAGGTTTTATGACACGAAGGCCAAAAATCTAGGGAAAAGCGACACATGGCGGCAATTTCCAAAAGTAACTCAAGTGCAACTATGACTGCTAAAAATAGATCCCTATTTTTTAGGGATGTTTTTTTTCTTTTTTCTTTTTCCTTTTCAGGAAAAATTTTCCATACATTCTTAAAGAGATTGCGTAGTTCTGGGGAGAACTGTGCAACTCACTAGCACATGCATTAGACAGCTATTGAGGGAAAGCTTCTGTGCAATTTCTGGGCTAAGTGGCTCAGGATGCCTCTCATGGTCTGCGTAGTTTCCCAGCTAAAGTCAGACTCCCAACTAAGTCTGCACAATTCTAGAGCTGAAGCTCACTGTTGGCTTGAACTGCACATTTCTCGAGAGCAACATTGGTTTCCCTCAAGGATTATGTAGCTCACTAAAGCAAGTCTAGAACCAGATTGCAACCAAGTCAAGAGGTCAACTTGTGGTTAGAAAACAAAGAAAGTAAGAAAACACAAGCTATAAACAAAATACATAACTAAATGAAATCACAAGTACCTTGGTCAGTGTGAGATAAGTTGCTGGGATTTTTGTAGGGAGGCTCCAAAACGAAGCATAGGAAAAATTTTGGAGGGTGTTTGTAGCTACTACAACATTGGCAACACACTGGTAGAACTCCAACTCTCTATATTTTCTTTGTCTCGTGTAAAACGAGTCTAACTCTTTCAAAAGTATTGTTTGATTCTTCGATTGTCATGGCTTCTTCACTAGGTTGAGTTAAAGATGTAATCCCTACCATTCTCTTTATCAACAACACACATACCAAGCCAATTCAACTGAGTTTTTTCGATTGGAGATGAGGGGTATATTGATGCATAAGTAATATAGACTTTCAGAGTTTTAGTTTCATCTCTAGTCTTGATTCGCTGCCAGCAGCCCTTGATAGTACCCCAACAAAGTCACCTTAGGGACACAAGCATTGTTTTACTGCCAGCGAGCCTGGAAAGTACCCCAGCAGAATTACTTGCTTTACCTCCCTGCATAGAAAGTATTTATCTTCTTTTGCCTTTATTTAATTTTTTAATTTTTTTATTTTTCAAATAACTGTGCATATGCACTTATTTATTTCACGAGGTAGAAGAGGGATCCTGACTTATTGAGAGAAGAATAGGATATCCTTTCAGAGAAGGATGTTTATATATACCTCTGACATACTTGTTAAGGTTTTCCCCCTCACCTTACTCTACTTGACTAAGTTGACAAGGTTAATTGAATATATTGATCAGAGTAGGCATTAATAGTTAAAAGTGCAAGCATTGTGATTTTAGAAAGACTCACTTTGAAAGGAACATATTTTCCATCAGGGTATCATCAACTAAACAAATTCAATATATTCATAAATAGAGGGAATAGATTGATAACCAAATGTTGATAGTTGTAAGAGTCTTGTTGTATTTCACCCTTCTTGTCACAATAAGCCAAACTAGATTTCATGGGAAATCTAGTCCTATGGGTTCATAAACAAACATACAAGCAAAGGAAAGAAGTAAAACAAAGAAAAGCCAAGTAAGAAAAAGTAAAACAAGAAAGCGAAAGAAAACACTACCCCTACTCCTAAGATAAGAAGAACATGGGCCTACTCACGTGAAGTGACATTTCCAATGCAGCCACTGATGCATTGGTTGAACCGTTTGAATGATGGCATGGTTAACGAGAAATATAATCAGGAAAACCAACAAAAAAGAAAGATAAAGCAATGAAAACCAGCATGTTCGAATTTTGAATGTGTCCACAGAAAAGAAAATATTAAAATCACTTGAAAAGCACTCTCTAGACGTATCATGGTGTTGTATCACACTGCATGCAGACAACAAGCATGTACACAATTTTGACCTTGACAAACAAGAAAACATGCAGCAAGAATAAATTTTTCTTTTTGACACAATGCTTACTACGTATGACTCCTCCAATGCATGAACGATAGGATCATGTGATTCTGGTGGAGGATATGAAATCTGTAAACTAGATTAATTTTCAATGTGAATGGGAGAGTGATGAGGAGCCTAGGGTGATTCAACAAATTTCTGATTGGAAGTGGAACTATCCTTAGGGCTAAGAGAACCTAACATAAGCATCAGCTTGGGTTGAAGTGCCTCAATAGTTTGAGAGGTTTCCATTTCATCAGAAGATAGATCATCAAAGACTGGTGGCTTAGAAAGATCAACAATAAGTGAATCAGAATCATGATCAAATGAATGAGTAAAAAGATCACGACAACCACAATAAGAAAATTTGAGATGTACATCAACATCCTCATGATCCAATGAACCATACAGAGGGGTCGATGAAAAATAAAATCTCTCACCCTATGAACTTCCAGAAATGAAAGATGAGAGGTTAAGTGGATTTGGAAATAAAGATTTATCCTCTCTGTAATAAAATGACAGACTAACATCCTATGTGTTCTGTGAATGATCAGAAGTCGAAACATCTAGGGATGAATATTCACAAGAAAAATTAGAAGTGGCAGAATCATAGAAGATTTTAGGATAAAGCAGATGAGGTGCGGACAAAAGGAGGTCATCCTTCATCGCAGGTTCTTATTTAGATTCCCACACATATTCATTAAAAATTATAGCGCAGGTTAGCTTCTCAACATTAACTCCATTGACAACTTCATCCTTGTGAACATCACATGTGGAATTCAGAACAAATGGAAACAACAAACCAAAATCTAGAGGATTAAATAACTAGAGGATGAAGTTTGAGAAAACGAGATCATGTGACAACCATTAGGGTTGCATCCCAAATCTACGCAGAAATCTAGAGTAGGTGGGGTGGGAGGAGGTGACAGTTTAATAGGTGGATTCACAGCTCCTCCCACCTCGTCTTACGGAGCTAGAGCTATTTGATGAGAAAAGGATGGTGAGTGACTCATGACAACAACCTTGTCCATCTTATATTTGAAAGCTCTAACACCAAGGTATGCTCGGAGGGGTTCAAAAGATTCTAATTCATGTGGATTGTTAGATATGTGAAGAATATACTTAAACCTTTTTGTGAAAAACTCCCAATCACCTTCATGTTCCGGGAATTGAAAAGCAAGATTACGGAAGCATTGCCAAAATTCCGCAATAGATTTACCAGAGGCTTTGTGTAATTCCAGGATTTTTTGATTAAGTGATTTACGGTCAGAACAAAATAAAGTGTGGCCTAACTCTCTGATCACGTGATTGAAAGAGTGAATAGAGGTTGTGGGCAATGTGAAACGCAAATACTTAATGTGCCTTTGGAATGTGTAAGTGAACAACCTACAGGAAATGCCGTTTGAGGGGACTTCATTACTGTCACAGAAACCAAAAAAGGAAAATTCGTGTCTCAATAAGGTTATTCTGACTTCACAATCATATTTAATTCATGACAAGTCATCGATGACATGCTCTGACACTTCAAAATCATGAGCATGAGAAAAAAATGTCGAAGTTGAGATTGTGATGTAAGTCATGATTAACGTGAAGAGATTCAAAACATATTTTGAGGGCTCAGCTTGTCATCTGGCCCTTCTTCTAGTGTCAGAAATATTAATGATGTTGGACCCGCCAGCATTCAAGGGGATTTCCCCAGTAAGAATCCCCAACTAGACCTTAGATCGTTCAAAGCAAGAGCCCCAGCAGTGGGTGATAATGTAGTTCCTTGACTGTGGTAGCGCATAGGGGTAAATATTATGACTTTGGTTAGAAGAAAGTGTGTGACCTTACAACGAGTCAGGTGAGATGCATGGGGGTTCTAACACATGGAGTGGAAAAGGAAATGTGTCCCTTAGAAGCCTTTAATAGTATGTAGCCTCAAAGGAACACACAACAGAATGAAATCACAAGCTTGAAGAGGAATAGTCCACATACCAAAGTGATGGGTTAATCCAACAACACATATTCAACAAGATTCATACAATTGCATACAAAATAGTTCATAATAAAATCCGTAAGTTAAACAACATACATTGCTAAAGTAACCAAAATAGTCCAACTACAATAACAAAATATGCATGAAAACATGTTGTCTCAGTTATATTATTATTAAGTGAAATTTCCATCCATACATATACCATTGACAACCACTAGACCCAATAATGGAACATTACAATCAACATCACCCGCTCCTCCAAAGAAGTGTACCTATTCTACATTATGGAGAAGCCAAGGCGCATCACAATACTCCCAAGCCTTCTCTAAGACTAAGCCTAGACAAAAGCTTACCTCCCAAAATCCCTTTTTATGAGTTATGAGGTTCTATTTATAACAAAAGGTGGGGTGACCCTTGACATTCCCCTTTGACTCTTTGACTACCCTCATGACTCTTCAACTCCTTTACAAATAACTCTTTACATTAAATAGTGACTGTTCACATTCCACTAATGACACTTGGAATTTCAGTTACAATATATTTACAAATAATATACATTTTCCACATATACCCATGTGGGACAAAATAGGCTAGAGCTAGTCTAACAAGCAAACACTATGACTTAGAAGTTCGGTGAAGAACTGATACCTTGGTACTCTGCTATGGTGTCCCTATATTGTTTGGTGATGTCTTTATGGAAACAAAATCTTTCCTGCATGGCTTCTGGGTATATGGTCGTGGAACCTTTGTCTAACTCATCTTGAAGCATGCACAACATTGTCCTAAGTACGAAGGGACCACCAATGTACTTCTGCATGTTCTCTGCACACAACTACAAGTCATCATTGGTGGCCTCTCACATTAACTTCTCCATGCACCTGTCGACCTCCAGTCAGACTTGGATCTTCTCAATGGCTTGGGTGAAGGAACCAATTGAAGGGATCCTGTGTGTCCTCACCATGACATTGAGACTCTTGAACAACAGTGCATAGGAAGCTTGTATGATAGTTCTAGATCAACATCCAGATCCGTGATTTGTGTATCTCTCCCTGTGGCTTCATTATCTTATGCAAGTAAAGCGAGGCTCCCTTGTATCTCATTATCCATTCCTGTACATGTGCAATAGTAGCATGTATGTCTTTGAGAGTTTGGGCAATCTTTATGAGCCGCTACTGCAAACCATATAGATGGAAAACCACCTTGTGCTCGATGAAAAATCCATTATAAATTTTCTGCATGGTGGTCGCAAGAGTTGATACTTCAACGAGTACTTTTTTCCTCATCTCTTCCATAGAAGATCCTATGGATTGTTCTACCCTCTACCTGGCTGCTTAAAATTGCTTTTCCATATGATCATTCTCTGCTAACAAGAACTTGAAATTTGAGCTCATGGATTCTGCATAAACCTTAGTGGCATTGGCCATGGCAGTTGGATGCTTTCTAACATCTGACATTATCGCCCTTTCCTTCATAAATGCAGGTGACGTGTGATCATTTGGGAAATTCTTTCTCCACGCCTGTATAATATTTTTTTGCAACTCATCAAAGGATATATTGTGCACATCCATCAATAGATCATCATCAAGGAGAAAAGCATATCCTTCCTCATTCGAGACTGGTTTGGACACTGGAGGTGGTGGAGACTATGGGGCAACCTCAGATGTTCTTGGAATGAGGTCGATATCTTTGTCATATAATTCCTATTCCAACTCCATGTCCATCTCTTCAGCAATTTGCTCAATCTTCTGAGCAAGTTATCAATCCTGCAACTGCTCACCCTCTTCTTCATCTGTTGGTTGTCCTGACTCTTCAACCTATATTTGCGCAGTCTTCTCTATCAGTGCGCCTTGCCCTTCTTCTTGTTCCTACTACTGCTTCTCTTACCTCTCTCTCTTTATTAGCTCATGCTCTTATTTTAGCTTCTTCTCTATTTCCTGCAACTTCCTTTCTCCTTCTGCCAACCTTTTATTTTCTCTCTTCCTTCACCCTACTCTCTTTATGCACTGCTACTTCTTTGCCTCCACTACCAAAGTTGCTTTCTCAATGAGAGGATCTTCTTTGAACTTGTAGCTTTTCTCATCCTCTATGTTCTCAGAAATCTTCCTCTTTGCTTTGTCCTATACTGGTTTGATTCTTACTATTGTTGTTGTTGTTCCTTCCTACAGTGCTCCTGCCTATATAGAATATTTCCATTTTATGGCCATGCTGATCAGTTCATTGAGCTTGGAGGATTTGTAACAATACCTCTGAGGATCTTCCTCTTCACAATGAAATGTCCCATGGATCTGTGGATAATACACCTTCTCATAGTGGTTCTTTCATATACATTGGGGATCATACAGATTGTAGTCCTTGGCTCCAAACTCAAACTTTTCCAATTCCTTGGCCTCAACATCCACATCCTTCAAGCTCCTAATCTCATACAATCCAATCCTCAAAGGAAGAGCAAGCCATGGTGCCTTCCTCCTCCTATACATCCCTACTGATAACCCTATGGATATGTGATATGTAACCTCTTGCATGAGAAAATTATCGATGGAAAACCTTGGTAGCACATGTAGAGGCTTCTCTCTGCCAAACATCCTGATGAAGGTGCCACTGGTGAGGCATACCAATCTGCAATGTTAAGTATTGCCTCCATCACTTCTCGGGACATGAAAGGTGGATCTTGTTCAAAGATAAACTTGTAAACCAGTATGAAGAAATGGTCAGATAGCCTCACCATGACTCCTCGGTAGCTACACTTAGAAAGAAACTTGAAATAAATATTCACGATAGTCTCTAATGGTTTTCATGTCCAACCCATGCCAAGAAATTGATGTTGGGCACAAATTACATCAATTAGGTATGCGAACATATAGAATTTCACTTTATCATCCTTAGGTGGATTCCGGGTATTAGTCACATGCACTTTTGGCTGAAGAGCCAAGAGATCCGACCAATTGAATGACCTTCCGTCATTCACCAACTGGTCCAACACAACCACCAAATTTTGTAGAAAGGTCTTTATGCTCTCTTGACCATACAGTCAGCATCTGAAGATGATGAAGATTTGGTACGACTTTCTGAGTGACTTAGTCTTGTAAACATGACTTGGTATCAATTTGAAATTTGACGACCCTTTCACCCAATCCTTTATGATATCTCTAGTCTTCACATTGTTGAAGGTGGCATAGAAAAGTGCATCCATGCGGTTCACCAACTATGGTAAGTGATACATATGATGATAATTCTCCTTCCTGAAGGTAGAAAGTTGTGTTCCACTGGCACTGCTCAATGTCATCGTCTCGAGATCGATATGGAGACAGTCCAGTGAATGATGTCCGCACATGGGAAGGCGGGGTTCTTGCATGCAACCTTATGTCAGCATGACCGAGGGATTTGACATAGAGCTGCCAATCTTCTAGATCTTCCTTGAATTTACCTGCAAAGATATCCTTGATTTCCTGCCATGTTATCTTCATGCCCTTGTCTATGAACAACTATGTGTCTACATAAACTATCAAGTTCACTGACACCTGTTCAACTACATCTACAATGCTACACTCGACAATATCATTTGATGCAGATTTCTTGGAAGCCATGTTACTAGTAACTATGGAGAGTTTCTCAAAAAATGTTTTACTTGAAGATTAAGAGGACACTCATGGCATGAAAATGTTATGTTGAAATCAAAAGCACTTTAAGATCAAACCAAGCAACAAACTGGGAAACTACTGGGAAGGATTGCGCATTTTTGGCTCTCACAGGTGACTGATTGCTAGTTGGATCTAAAAATTGCATAGTCTCAATTGCCAGTGGGTAGGTGATGCTGACAAGAACTGCACAATGCATAGTTTATTTAGGCTTATGCTGTCTGGGACTATGCATTGTGCAATCCCAGTGACCAAGGTGCAGGACTAGGTCCTAAAACTACATAGTGTGCAGTTGGAGTGAGGCCCTGGTAGCGTCTGCGCAATTCTTGGAGCCAAGGAAAGGCCTTGAGATCTAGAAATTTGCATTGAATGCCTGGGAGATCGGGGCCAAGGAAGCCCATATCTGCCCAATGGCAACATGAAAATGAGTGGTTCTAAAAGTAGTAGTGAAGGTGGGTTCATATCTGAGTGAATGATGATGCATGCAATCTAAACAAGTGCAGGAATCGATCATACTAAATAACAATGAAGCTTATGGGGAAGTCACCGCAACAATGACCATTAGTGCAAAAACTGGGTAACTTATTAGGTGCTCAAAAAATAGCTCAAATTTCAAACTTGTCAGATTGGTGTAGAACCTGGATGAAAGCGTAGTGCTTGTCATCAGAATCCGGCACAACGTGTTTCACGTGCAACGGACTTTGTATGAATCCAAAAATGAGTTATGTTCACTTTCCTGAACATGCAAACTTTTAAAAACAAGGATAGACCAGTCAGTGGTTCATATTGTCGACGTGCCGCTGACTGGGCAGGTGAGGTGAATGTTGACTTAGTCAAATAATTTCTCAACTAATGAAATCATGCCAAGTGGCACATTCTGAATGGTCGAAATTTTGTGGTTATTATTGGCTGGAATGTTGGCGTACCACGGGCTGACATGTGGCCCAGTAAGAGGTCGTCACGTGACATCCAAGGAGGCCACCAAAAATGTTTCCATAGTTCAGGCAGGGATAGTGAGGATCGATCCCGTGACCTCCCAACACACAAATAGAGCCAACTACCATTGCACCAAGTGGGAGTTACTTAACCTTATAGTTTGTAGATTATATTTAAAATTTAATACTGCATAATTTTGGAGGTGGCCTAGACTTAACCAACCCATGTGAACACTCTTGCCATTAGCCGCCAACATTTTATGTGATCACCCGGAGGACTGCCACTGCTTAACCACCAGGGTAGCTGTTATGAGTAATTTGGTATCTACGTACAAATACTAATTCCCTAGGTAGGTAGCTATTCCTAGAACAAAAAACATATTTAAAGCACTTATCATTTTTCTATAGATGATAAATAAGACAAAGGGAATCAAATGACCTACTTGTTCTTTTGCTTTCCTTTTGTCTCCTTTGTTTGACTCTCGCCGCTCCTTCTCAAACTTAACTCACTAAAAAAGTACCTGCAAGCATAAACAAAAGATAGAGAACCAATCAAAGTAAGAGATCTATCAAATACAAGTAAATGGAATCAGATACATTCACACATATAAACATCATATATCAAGATAAGCATATGGAAAAAGGCGTAAACAACTTTATTAGGTAGAAGGAAGAATTACAACCATGAAGTCTGATCCATTGTCACTCTCCTATCTTGGGTTCCAACCAACATCACATCAATAGCATAGCACTCCAGCAACATAACAACACTTGCTTATACTCTCAATTTTCACACCAACAGTATCTCCTTACAAATTCTCAAAGTCTATCCCCTGATCACTTAGATGAGTGTTCAAATTATAGGCAAATGGAGGAGGTTTGATCATAAATGAGGGTATTGAATGGCCTCCCAAAATTAGAGTTAGTTTCCATGGAGGAAGGGATGAGAGGATGGGAGGTTACTTAACTCATTCCTTATCCAATTTCGATCTCATAGGAGATGATAAGTGTGGGAATATTCTAGATGACTCTAGGGGATAAGAATATTCCTAGAACTGTATGTGAATTTCACTCAATCTCACCCAACGCAGGTCAAAGTGGGCCTAGGTGCTCTACAGAGCACCCTTACATGGGCCTACCTGCACTGAAGTGCACTTACCCCTGTCCAAGGCTGCAATGATCCCTCAAGGAGGCCTTTCTGGATGGTTTCAAGCCAAGAAACTCTCAGGGAAGAAGGCATTCAAAATGGTGACTTGTCTAGGGAATGTAGCAACTGATTTAGGGTTTGATGAGCCATAATGGTAATGATCTGAATGATGGGAGTGATGTGCCCAAATGGATCTATAACAGTGGCCCCCTAAAGCATGAAGTCGAAAATAATGATGTCAAGTGATATGCTTTACGATGTGATGAGGAGGTTCCGAAGTGGTTGGTGACCTACATCAATTACAATACATAATATCATGGTATTTTTATTTTTTCTCTTGAATCACTGAGGGAAGGCATACCCATGTTCAACATATAAACTTTCATTACAAGTACATAGATATTCATCTACATATATAGACCCATGATAGGATGACCATTAAGGTAAAGCCATTGTACGGATGATTTGGTACATTTCCTGAAATCACAGCCCGGATGGATGAAACTAGATCCAGGGTCTTCTATCTCATTCAATCATTCACTCAAGTACGAGTCTAACCATGTGAATATGTGATCTAAAGTCGAACATGGGAAGACGTTCTCTAATTACCAGACAATGATGTAAGTTGTTAACAAATGTGAGAGAAATCACCGATAATGATAATGATCCTCAAGGTACTGCAGTACATTTTGCATGGTGTGAATGGATGTTTTCATGTCAAACACCATACAAAGTCTTTTGGTCACAGGCTAGTGATGTCAACCTATCGCCGAAAGTGATAAACCTGCCATTGATGTATGAAAGCCTCAAGGTACTGGAAGGGTGTTTCTAAGTAAACTTCTTGGATAATGTGCTAATGTCGACAAGAAGTTACTCATCGTAGGAGGGCCTTGATGTATCCCACATCAACGACACGAAACAAGTGTAATGATATTGGAGACGGAATTTGATTGACGACACAAGGTTCAGGAATGGAGGCCATGAAAATGAAGGTTTATGAGTATTGCAAAGGATGAATTTTAAACTGAATGACTTCTCTTGAACATGTCAGTGACAATGAATGGATTGGCAGCATTGACCCAAAACAAAAGTAATGGATGGTATGATAGACCAAGGTATGATGACCATCAAGCAGATAACCAAACCCAAATAGTCACAATGATGAAGTGAAAGTGTCATGTTCAAGAGTGACCTACTGCCATAAAGTGGTTTACCCCTTTTCCCATTTTCCCCAGTCATTGCTGACCAGTACCTCTTTATTTTTATCAAGATTGATGAGGATAGCATATGCTTGTTGTATAATTCCACCCTTCAGGTGAATCCGTCGCTATGTGATGTTTTAACTAGTCTAGTGAAGGTGAAACTTGGTCTTGTCATGATGGACAAGTTTGTCACTATTTGATGTTTTAACGAGTCTAATGAAAATGATAACTCAATCCTTTTCATGTTTAGAGAGTTTGAAAAGGGATGAAAAGAAAAATCCACAAGTTATTTTTCGTATATTTGCCTCTCAAGTACGAAAAAGTGTAAAACAATACAAGAGAGAACCTATTGACCATGTTCAGTCAACGTATTCCTTTTTCGTAAATAATATATCTCAGCTTGAAAAAGGGTTAAAATTATATTGAGTAGATGTCATTTCCAATCCGTTAACGAGTTGAAAAGGACAAGCACTCAACAATCTTTCATATTTTGAGAGTATGAAAAGATATTAAAGAGGACTCCAAGGGGGGTCCTTTTTCAATGTTTAATAGAGCTCGAAAAAGAGATAAAATTATGCTTTGTGGTCAAAGTACAATTCACGATCGTGAATGTCAAATTTTGTAAGTCAGCTATAAATATGTTCAAAGAAACCCTAAATGGATTAAACATACGCATTTCATTGGTAAAAATAGGTAAATACTAAAGTTTACTCATTTAATGCTCATGAAATAAACATAAAAACAAGAATTTACCATGTTATTTTCACCATTTGAAATTTACCATTCAATTTGTGCTCTGACCCTATTTTTACCTCAATATTCATCAGCTAATTGCAAGAGATTTTGCGGATCATTTCTCGTGTCATCCAGGCTAGGTAGGATATCTACCCCTCCTCTTTCTTTTTCATATCATTCTTTTACTGTTTCATGCAAGTTTTTAGGGTCCCTGGGGTTTGACTTTTTCACCCTGGGACCAGCACTGGCTTTCATGTCAAAAACTGCACTAGGGAGCACCCAGATAGAAGGGATTTTGCACTGCATCACAGTGTCTCCTTTCGTGGGTTGTGCTGGGCGAGTTTCACAAACTTGTTTCACCAAATTGACCCAAAATTTCTTCAGTTTTTTGCATGAAAAGGATCCTAACTAAGCTTATGGTTTGATTTTAAGCTTTCATCGGATTAGAATGTCTATTACTTGGTGAGAAAGAGAGCTTGAAGAACAAGATGTGGTTGACCTAAATGGTTCGGGTATAGTTGAGGCCCTCAGAAATTGTGGGTTTCTCAAATACTTTAGGTTTTTTGGAATGAGGCAATAATAAGAACTATTTCAGTTCCTAGTTCATGCATGGGATCCAAGAGATTAGGATTTTCACATAAGAGACAAAGTTGTCCCTATTGTGATCAACGATGTTTAATTTCCTACAAGGTTGTCTAGACGTGGTGCCCCATATCTCTTTCAGACCTGTGGAGGGGAAACAGTGAGGGACTGTGTTTGACAATTATATCGGCCATGTACATAGCCTAGCAAGGATGTAAAGATAATCATCAAAGATATCCATGATTTGTCTTTGAGAAAAATCCTTTTCACCATCATAAATTTGGCAGGTAGTATGACACTTCATCTGGCGAACAGATCATATGTTCAGTATGGACTTGAGTGTCTTGAGCCAACTTTATTCAACTAGTGTGAGGCAGTACTATCTTCACTGAAAGAACAACTGACAAAGGTAAAGAGCGGTAAGACCAAGAACTTTAGCTATGGATCACTCTTAATTGATTTTACCTTAGAAATAATTCCATTAATGAAACCCCAACATGTAACATTGGGTGTAGCTAGTCCTAGACATCCATGGATGCAGCGATGGGTCGAATTGATGGCTAGACATGCTGGTCAGTCATCGATTACATTTACCACTGCATTCATCAGTTTGCTTGATCGACAACAAATTTTCATCAAGGAACATCCATATTCAGGGATGGATTTTTTTGGAGATCTAGAGTTGAATCTACCAATGGGGCTAAATGGGGTGATCTAAGTAAATTGTTTTTTACCAAAATGTATTTTGATTTTTAAGTTTCTACATGTTTTTGTGTTTTGATGTTCCAAGAACAAACTAAAATCGTTGTGATGCATGCATATGTGGGTACTGTTCGACCTATGAGGCACCAACAGGAGGTAGGTGGGCTAGCATGAAGAAACATTGGGAGAGAAGTTCTCCAAGATTTGGATTTGGCCGAGACACTGGCAGAGTTGCAGGATCATGTGGAGGGATTAACCCTTGGTATTTCAGATGTCTAGATCGAGGAGTTACCTATGAGGCTACAACACCATACTATTGGTGTTCCAGGCCGTTGGATGCGGCTCTTGCGCATGATAGCTCAGGCTGTGACCTGTTATCATGAGCATCACTAGGTCTACTTAGGATGTTTTTTGCATGCATTTTGAGTTTTTAGGTTAGATGACCAAACATGTCTTGGACACAAATTTTGTAAAAACTTTTAAAACATCTATCTATTTTTACTTTCAGAGTTTTTATATATATGGTTATGTGCAATCCTATTCAACTAATGATGTGAATTGAAAATTTACTTTTACATGTGTTATAAATGTCTATTTAACACATAGTTTGCTAATGAGTCAGTTAATGTGTTAAATTTTCTGAAAATATGTTGATATTGAATGTACTCAAAATGTATTTCCAAAATATGAACTCTAAGGAACATATGAAGAATTTTTTGGTTTTAGATGATATAAATGTTTGTTAGTTGCAGTATGACGAGTTGTGAGTCCAGCCTCATGATGATTTGGTGAATGCCAAGTGAAATGGCATCAGAGAGAAGTTTGATCAATACGCTATACTTAGTGATATTATTCATCAATCGACTGATACAAATCCCTTGAAAACTTACTAACTTGCCACTTGGATAAAAAATGGCCCATGTTGTAGAAGATAGGTTCTACGTACTATGACTAGCACCATTGGCATAACCAACAAATGGTTCCAAAGGTTCTGACATCCGCAACAAATGCAAAGAAGATTACTTACCCATATAAAAACTCTAAAAGACACACTGACACACTCACATGCAATTAAAGCATATATACAGTTATTTTTACTACACTCAATTAAGCATAGTAACATTTGAGGTACAACCCATTTCGAGGTTGCGATAATGGAATTCCATCATAATCCACCAGCTTGTAGGCACCTTTTTCCAAAACATGCTTGAGAATATAAGGACCCATCCAAAGCAATTCAAATTTTCCTACTCCTAGTTTATTAGCTTCCTGATCATAAAGCAGGATGAGGTCTCCTTCTGAGAAAACACAAGGCTTGACATTTCTGTCATATTGTACCTTGATTCGTTTCTTATGCACTTCGTTAGCCAATGCGGCTTCACGACAAGTTTCATCCAGATGGATGAGTTCCAAGAAACACGCTTCTTCTTCAAAAGTGTTGGATAACAGGTCAATCACAAGTTTGAGAGATGAAATTTTGCATTGTATCGGCAACATTGCCTCCATACCATACACCAATTGGAAGGGTGTGAATCTAGTCACATTTTCTCACCGAGGTTCGATATGCCCACAAGGTAGAGTACATGATTAAATTCCAATTTTGTTTATGAACCCCTATCATTCTTTGAAGCATTCGCTTCATGACATTGTTGATGGCCTCAACTTGTCCATTCGCTTGCGGATAATAAGGAGTAGAACTATCATGTGAAAGTCATAACTTGGTAGTTAACTTAGCCATCATGTGATTGCGAAGATGCGACCCATGATCTGTAGCTATATCCTGTGGTACATTAAACCGAGCAACCACGTGGTTGAAAAAGAAAAGAGCAGTCGTCTTGCCGTTTTTGTTTAATATTGGCATTTCCTTGGCCCATTTTGTGAAATAGTCAATGAAGACTATAATGTATCCATGCCCCTCGACCGAGGTGGGGTTACATGTCATGAGTTCAATGTCCCATTTGGAAAATGGTCCAAAAACGACGACAGGATACAATGGTGCACGTGGTAATCTAGTTTTATGGTCATAGATCTGGAATGCGTGACAACTTCTGACAATAATTATGCAATCTTTGAATATGGAAGGCCAAAAGTAACCAACACGAAGAATTATCTATGCAGTAGCATAACTAGATAAGTGTCCACCACAAGAACCTGAATGGAAATCATTCAAAACTTTCTCAACTTCCTCATGAGTGAGGCACCTTTGTAAAATCGTATCAATACCATGACGATAAAGGGTGTCGCCAACGATTAGATAATATTTTGCTTGGTATCAAATACATCACTGTTGTGAGAGAGAGGTACCTGGCTAAAAAGTTTGGGTCTGGAGATAAATCAATATATCTCCACACCACGCATCAGATAACGAAATCAGGAACAGAGACTCATCCAGAATTGATGGTTCTAATGTTGAATCAATGGTATTTGAGGGAAGGTCGCAAAGAAGCTCGGTGAAGACTAGAGATTTATTTGATTTGGATTTGATGAATTCCAAATCAAACTCCTGCAAAATGACGATCCATTTTGAGTATTCCCCCCCAGCAATTTATGTGACAAATATATGTCATAGCGTCACAATTCGAAATGACAGTGGTCTTTCGGAGCAGAATGTAGTGGCGAAATCTCTGTACAACTCGAACAACAGCTAGAGCTAACTTTTCGACGTAAGAGTAATTAACTTTTGTATCATTGAGATTGCAGCTCAAATAATATATTGGATGTTCAATCCCATCTTCTTCTTGAACTAAAACTATTCCAATGGTTGTATCTGTAGCGGCAAGATACAGGAAGTAGTCGTTTTGATAATTCGGGGAATACATTAATGAGGCTCTAATCAAGGTATATTTAAGAGCATCAAAGGAAGCTTGCGCAACCTAGTCCCAATGGAAGCGTATCCCCTTTTTTAATAAACAAGTAAATCCTTTAGCCATTTCAGCATAATTGGGAATGAACCTCCTAAGAAAGTTAGCCTTCCCCTGGAGTCTCTATAACTGCAATAGATTGGAAGGTGGAGGCAAGTCAAGGATTGCCTGAACCTTAAGTGGATCAAGTCATATTCCCTCCTTAGACACTACGAATCCAAGAAAACGACCAGAACCAACAAAAAACACACATTTGTGTGGACTGAGTCATATTTAGTGTTGGCACCGTAAAAATATAGCTCTCAAATGTTGCAGGTGATCAATTCACTTTCGTGAATGAGCAGGTAAATCATTAAGGTATGGTTGAACAATATGCTTGATGTCATGGAAGGCATAAGTCATCGCCCTCTGAAATGTTGCCCCTGCATTCTTCAAACCAAACTGGAATTTCCTATAAGAAAATGTGCCCCATGGAAAAATAAAATTACTTTTAGATTGGTCCTCTGGGCGGATATTGATTTGATTATAGCCGGAAAAACCATCCATAAATGATAATATTTCACATCCAGCACATTCATCAATAATCTGGTCGATAAAGGGAGTAGGATAATTGTCTTTTGGACAAGCCTGATTAACATCCCTATAATCAATGCACACTCGTATTTTCCCTTGTTTCTTCATGACGGGAACAATATTGGAAACCCAATCAGTAAGAGGAACAGGATAAATGAAACTAGCATGCAAAATTTTTCAACTTCTATTTTAATAGAAGCAACCTTCTTTGGATGAATAGGATGAAGGCGTTGTCGCACTGGTTTGACATCAAGATACATTTTGATTTCATGTTCAACTATACTAGAGTCAATTCCTAGCATCTCCTCGTATGACCATGCAAATATATCTCGAAATTCATGAAAGAGAGCACGGTAAATATCAAGTTCTAATGGAGCACAAGATTTTCCAACATGAATGTTTTCTACAATGTTAGGTTTGTTCGAAACATTGATAGAAATAGTTTCTTCGAAATTTGACAGGTTTCTCTTGGAATCTACTGTATCTATGAAAACAGAATTTGAAAGAAAATCGACAACTGAAGGGTGATTAAGTTAATTTTAATAATATTATCTGTGATCTGGAAGATGGGAACGATGATGATAATCTTCCCATGGTTCTCCTTCCATCATCATTGATTGGATTATTCCTTCATCAGTAGAAAATATACGTGAAAAAGGATCGGAGGAAGTACCATATTCTAATGAACGATTTACCCATACAATTGATGAAAATGGATTTGGATTCGCCACACAAGCCAAAAATATTGATTACTATGCTAGCTCAATAGGGCTTAGCGGCATGATTTCATTATTACTATCAACTTCAAAACTATTAGTAATCTTCCTTAAGTTAGATGAAGTGGAAGATATCATGTTGCAAGTCTCAACTTTTTCCACTTCCGCCAAATTTGATGGTGGTGGTAGTGAAAAAGTACCCATTAGGGAAGGATCTTTAAAGATACCTACACTAATGTTTTGAAGAGATAGCGGGGCTCCGTGTACGAATGGAATGCTTCTAGCAGCCCGTGAACTAGAGGCGAAGAAGGCGAGTTGGTCGATAATTGTGATTCCACCTTTATGAGGAGATGCAATCGTATGAAAGTATATTGAAACCACAACAAACATAGCATAAACCCATGGTCTTCTTAGTAAAATTTTGTAGTCAAGGGGTCCATCAACAACCTCAACTTCAACAGTTATTGTTTTGCCTCCTAGTTCAATTTGCAGATTACTCAATATTCCACAAGGCGTATATGTGCGTTCGTCAAAAGCTTTTAACATTGTTGGTGAATTTGACAAAGGCAGTGAGCCAAGTGTTTTCCAACAATTCATAGACATAATATAAGTATATGTCCCCTCGTCAATAATGGTTCAATGAAAAAGTTTATTGAAGGCATTTACCTAAATCCGGAATTGTAATTGCGTTGGTAACTGTGGAATATAACCCACATGGTTGAAAACCACAAGATTGGAATCAGTTGGATCGATTCCACCAATAGCTAACAACAAATCCTGCTTTTGTGAGGGACAATTCTAAAGCACCTCGAGTGTTGACATAGCAGAAGGTGACTAAGCCAAATATTCTACTATGTTATAGTTTTGTGAAGCTCGAGCTCAAGGGTTAAATGTCGATTTATGTACAACTCCCTTAGGTGGTTTTATTGTTAACTTTGGCACAATATGTGGTGGAATAGGATCCATCGAAGTTGAAGTCGAAGAGTTAGGTTGATCAACCTGGTTATTCAAGGACAACGATTGATTTCCATAATCTTTACTTCGTGTTGATACCAAAACTTCAATTTTAGGCTTAGAGGCAGATAGCATAAGCACTTGGGAAGTAGAAGCATGGTCTGTAGCAACCATATTTTTTTCCAGCTTTCGAAAAGGATCAGTGAATACTGCAGATGTAATAGAAGTCTTTAGAAGCTTTTAGACTTTGGAGTTGTGAGGAAACTCTTGCGCAAAATCCTCATCGTTACAAATCAAACACAGGTAATGAGGTTTTCAAGCCAAAGGATAGGAATCGTATGATTTCTCTTGAGGGGATTTATTTTGTTTCTTCTTGTTTTCCCCTCTTCTTACTTCCCGGTTTCTTTTCATTCTTTCCCTTGTCAGATGACACGGCATTGATTTTGGAAGTAAAAGTGTTATCAAGTACATTTGTAGTTTGATTGGAAATGGAGAGTGTTTGACCAAATGGTCTACCTTCCATTTGTGTGCTCGAACAGCCAATCACACCGTCACCAGCATGAGAGTCCTTACTCGATGGTGGAGGAGGAACAGTGAGTTGGTCGAGGTGCATTTGTGATCTTTCCATAGAGCGTGCCAAACTATGTATAAATCAAGTCCAAATATTGGGCACGAGAAATTACTTTCTCGTTAGTGACAACTCCACCTTTCACCACATCCTTAGTGATAGATGTCAGCAAGGATTTTATAAACCACTCAGCCAGAAGTTGATCAGGAACATATGTTTTAACCATTCGACCACGACAACGCCACTCATGAATATGATCAAAGATATGAGTAGCAGTAGTCTATTTAAAGTTGGTTAATAGTTCCATTCCAGTCTCATATCGTATGGGTGACTGGAAGTGGGTTAGAAATTTGGTAGCTAAGGCAATGAAGTTATTAAAATAAGCTCGTGGTAACTCAATGTAACACTTCGCAGTGAGAACAGTAAGCGCTCTCTAGAAAAGACGTAGTCTAACAGAATCATCATTCAAGGAGTTTGATGAACACCATAAATGAAAAGTCATGACATGGTTGGACGGGTCTTCTCCAGGTTTTCCATTGAATTTCGAAATATCAGAATGTATCTTATGAGGAATCATCAGCCACCAAGGTGCATAATGAATTGGATCATTGGTGAGATGGTTTAGATCTGGTAATTCAAGTGTTGCAATGAAAGGAAACTGTCTATTGAGGTCAGGTTGAGCATATGCAGGGTAAGATGGGATTTCTTGGGTAATATGTCTTTGCATACTAGCATAAGGCATCTGCTACTAGTAACCTTGATAAGGGTAAGTTTTCTGATAAAATTTGGCATAAGGTTGTTGTTGTGCACCTGCTGGTAACCTTGATAAGGGTAAGTTTGATGAGCAAATTCAGCATAGGGTTGTTGTTGTGCACCAGGATACATTTTCTGTTGTCCAATCCCAGCATAGGCTTGCTGGCCAGGACCTGGATAACCTTGTTGCTAACCAAACCTAGCATAATATTGTTGACCAAGTCCACGTTGAGGTTGGAATTGCTAGAATTGTTGCTGTTGATATTGGGGTTGCCAAGGCTGTTGAATCAACAATTGTTGATTTAACGATTTTTTTGCCCACCAATGTAAGGTTGACCAAGTTGTGAATACACTTGGCCAGTGTAAGTCTGAGTCATTCCAGTTATAGGTAAACTAGCCTAAAGTTGTTGGAATTCAGACACAAGTGGTTGTTGTAAAACTGCCTAAGAAGGCTAGAACTATATGCCTGAAACTTGGGGGTCTGAGGTTGAAGGGCCAGCTTGCGCAGGTTGAGATACAATAATTTGAGCTTGTAATTGCAGTACAGCTGTAACAACAGGTGTTGTTGGTATGGATGAGACATATTGCTAGGTTGTGATGGATACACAAGCCTAGGTTTAACGGGCATGGTTGGCTGCCATTGACAGACAGTCATTCTAGGCTTACCTAAAGATGACGGCATATCGACATATGGTTGCCCCCCAGAAAAAGGAGGATAAGGAGAATGTGCATATTGTTCTCTGTATGGGGGTAGTCTAGTGTAAAGCAGATACATAGGATGGTAACCAAATGAACCAGCTTGATATGAACTTGATGGGTCCAGTTGTTCGTTACCCGTAAATGAGGAACCAAATAAAATTCTGATAGAGGACATTAACGAAGACCAAGGGCTAGAAGCAACACCTGAGTGGGTTCCCAATAAATATTGGTAACTAGATGAGATGGACGGAACACCATACAAGTGTGACTCATGTGTCATAGTAAACATCGAAGAGATTGCAACAGAATATTCTTACGTAGCTGTAACAGATGGTATGGTATGGGATGTTGACTCTGCCATAGTCAAATGTCCAAATAAGTTTCCTAACGAATCAACAGTGTCTGAAAGTAATTGGGATCAAAAGGAGCAGTGAAATGAGGAGTATGAGGATACAGATAAAGTCTAGTTCCAAAGTGGAATGGAGTTCTAGGTTATTCTACCTCAGGTTCCTCTTCTATTGAAATCAAACTAGGTTGAAGGATTTGATCGTCTAGTCCGTAATAGATTTTTGGTATTTGCTGCTGAGGTAAAGAGGAAGTCTCGATGGTTATAGATGTTTGAGGATGTACCAATCTATCTTATTCTAGTAAGGTAACAACTTCTAATTGTTCAACCTCAAGATCCAAATGTTCTAGTAAAAGAGAAATTTCAGGGTGGGCTTCGTGAACAACTTCTGGTTCAGAAGTAACTTCTGATTGAACAGTGATGGGTTCAGGAGCCACTTCTGGTTGAACAGATTCAGGTTCAGAAGTAATTTCTTATTGAACAACTTTGGATTGAGAATCAACTTGTTGTTGAACAACTTGGGTTACCATTTCACTAGATTTAGTTCTAGTTTCCTCATGTAATTGTGGAGATTCCACTTTAGTAATAGATGTACTAGTAACCATAGGAGTAACTAGAGTCATAGTACTTACCGGTATAGGTGTTTCTATTAATTCATATGAGTAACTAGAGGCTTGTGAAATACTGGATCCAGTTAAATGAGATTGCTTTGACCATACAAGTGTAGCTTTGGGCATTAAAGGTGGTTTACTCGTTGCTCTCCACAAACGATCGGGTAAGGGTTGATTTTCCTCCACGACTGCTGATTGATTTTATTACAAAAAGGAAATAAACAAAAGGGGGTAAGCTAGGAAAAAAGGTTTACCAAGCAACTGTGAATTCAGAATACCTCCTAGTGAACCAAAAAGTATGGGCAAGCAATCTCCCTGAATGTTGTGTTCCCATATATACCCGAAATTACATGGAGGCCCAATCCGTATTAGCACTATTTAATGTGAAATTGCACAATGAGAGCATTCCCATATACTTTACATACTGTAACACCGCCCTATATACCTGAAAGTACATGGACAAGCTACGATATACTCACATACGTGGAATTAGGTATCGCACTCGGAATGTATCACATACAATTTAGCGACAACTGCTATGTTTTACGATGTCGGAACGCGTCTCTAGCCTAGAACCTTTAAATGTTTTGCGTTAGGTGACAATGCTCCATTAGGTTATTGATGTTAATTTTCAGTTGATATTGATTAAGAATTTGCCTTTCAAGGTGTTATCACTCTGATATTTCTTTCAAAGTTAAAGAAGGAAGAAAATTCAAAGGTAACCACAAACCACTTTTGGAGATTAGGACCTAGCCTTCGTGATGCTCAGAGAAGGCTCTCTCTTTATAATTTAACTTTGTTTTATTTAAGATTATTTTAGGCTAGCTGTTGTTTGCACTTGGGTTTTGGTTTGAATTTGGGTGTTGGGATCAATTTACTTAGATGAATAGAGGTTTTCTTTTACCATTGGGATATGGGGTCAAATGTCAGACATACAAGACTGGGTTCAGTTCTAAAAATGGTGTCTACGGGGCAAGATATATGAGTTACTGCAAATCTCAAAGGCTAAATGGTGAAATGGTTTCAAATCGGATCCAGGGAGCAATTAAGGGTTCCCTAGGCTAGACTTTGGAAGGAATGAAAGAATTCAACTAGGATGGGAGAGCAATTAAGGGTTCTCAAATCCGGGTATCAGAGGAAAATGTGTAAATGACTAACTATGCAAAATAGAGTGTACTTAAACAAATTCTGAGTGATATCTCCAGTTAATTCATTAAAATCAAGAGCACATTTATGATTATGAAACACATAAGAAGGTAACAAAATCAAATAAAGAAGATACTTCACTGAAAATAGCTCATCTCATGAATCTTGTAGTGAAATGCTTTTATTACTTGCTCCAGTCTATTGACTTGAAAGTGGTACAATCACCCTAATGTTTTAAGATCAAAATAACTCTACAAATGTAAAATAATCCACCCTCAATACTTCGAATTTTGAAGTATTTATATAAAAATAATTTCCAAAATATCTCAAACTGCATTGAAAACTAATCTAGGAAAAGGAAATATCTTCATGCAAGAAGATAGAGACAACTATTGAACTGCGATTTGTTGTCCCTTTTATTTAGGTTTTGTTGTCTTTTAGTCTTTGATATTTTTCCCTTTAAGTTGCTTGGCTGTTTGGTCTTCATGCTGGATGTCATATTTACTTATGACCTTTCATCTGATACTCTTTGACCTTGTTGACCTGTCAATATCCTTTTACTTTGTTGTTTTACTTTTTACTATACATTTATATTTTTACTGTGTATTTACTACAGTAAATCATTGAGTTTTTCCCATGTATCTCATCTGGTAATTGGATATTGAGCATTTTTCGGTATATCTCATCTGCCTCTGTATACTTGGAAAAAGTTGGATTATTAATAAAAAGGTGTTTTACCTCATGCTGGAGGTAAAACAAGTTTTCAAATGTTTGGTACAATACTTTTCCTGTTGGTATGCCCTTCATGGATGAAGTGTTTACTTGATCTCTGGCCACTTCCCTGATATTCTTATTGTAATCTTCTTGTGTCATTAGCTTATCATTTATAACTAAGGGATTAGGTAATCCCTTTTGCCTGGAAAGGTCGAACTTAACCATGAACCTGTCAATGGCCAGTTGCATGGTTTGACACTTATCCTCCAAGTTCAACATCAATTTCCTCTTAGTGAGGACTTTTTTGACTTCCAAAATTGTACCTGTCTTGTCAGGTATCTCAAGTTCTTGCAACTCATACTTATTCTTGTAGTTGAGGAAATGAATGATCCTTGTTGCCTCCTCTGGCATATCTCCAAGTTCTTCTTTAACTTTCTAAATGGCTTTTGTACCCTGCTTTATCAAATCAATCTGTTCAAAAATAACTTGAATGGACGACCAAATATCATTGACAGAGTCAATGTATTAGCCCATAGTTTTTCCTTAGCCTGACCTAGAGGTTCAACTAGTGTTAGTTCCCTTTCTACGCTTTTGATTATTTCAGTCATTCTTGTGGTCTTCTGATGTTCTTCTCCATGCATAGTTTGGGCCAATTTGTAATCTGTCTCCAAGTTGGTGACTTTCTCCTTAATTCTGTTCATCTCAGTTGTGTGAATGGAGATTTCTTCCATTGCTTTGAACAGTTTGTTTGATTCATCATCTGTGGAGCCTATTGTTGTTGATCCTGTTGCTGATATAGTTGGTGTACATGTCGGTAGTGTAGTGGTCATTGGAGCAGTGGGAGCTAAGGATGCTACCAATGTAGAAGGTACAACAGTAGTAACTGTTGGAATGATAGTTGCAGGAGCATTATCAAGACTAGCCTGTTTGAGTTGCACCAAGCTATCTAATTCTTTCTCCATCTCCTTCAACTGATCATTCAGTTGCAACACTAGGTCCATCATCTCTTCATGATTGCTCTGACTTTCCAGGACCTCCTTTGTCTGTGGGTGCTATGAAGGAGGTAGCTTAAGCTGTTTCTTGAGGGTTGATATATCCTCATTCTTCTTCTTGATTAATTTCTCTATGGCCTTAACATCAGTTGGGTCATGGCCCAATTCAATGATCAAGTCCTCCAAGGATTTTATCCTGGTGTCTTTGGCCTATGAGGAGGCCTTCTATAGCTTGAATTGGGCTATCACATTATCCAATGAATATTTTAGCTTAAAAGCATCCATGGCCTTTTCTATGAGGGTGGAGTAAATCATTTCTCCAGCTTGCTTGTGAAACTCTATCTGATCAATTAGATGCACATCCCTATCCAACACCTCAAAATTAGTCTTCTTGTAACCTGTTGAGGTCTTTGGTTGCTATACAGTGGGCTGCAAAAATGACACCTAAATTTTCACTTCTTTGATGTCAAAGGTTGACATCAATCTGTTCTGGTTTGGTGGTGTAAGCTTGAGGTATTTGGCATATGTCTCTACTTTCACATTTTCATTCCTCATATTTATCTCTCTGAATATGTTTTTGATATCCTTTTCCTTGTTAGCTTGCCTAGCAAAGGAAGAAACCTCCATACTCTGTTGTCTCTCTATCATCTGTGTATTGGAGGTTGATGGCTGCTCTGTTTCACCTGATGCAGCCATTTCAATTGTTTCTTTACTTCTCTGCCCCATTGCCTCAGTGTCAATTATTTCCTCTAATGCAATGTTCTCCTCCTGTTCAGACACAGGATTCAACTTGGGCCTTTTATTTAGCTTAAACAGTTCATCTAAAGTCTCCATGGTAGAGCTGGATGCCTCCTCCCTATTCCTCTTAGGATTCTTCTCCTCATTGGCTGGGGTCTGTATGACAGGAGGAATGTTCATTGGCTCTCGTAATTCCGGAACCTGCAGGAAAGAGCTCTGGTCAAATTTCTTTTCTAGATCAATCAGTGTGTTCTCAACATCCACAACTGTGCTGTCCATATCAATCAATGTGTTCTCCACCCACTTAGTTTGGTTAGCAAATTGTTCAATGTCAGGTTGTAGGTGGTGGATGTAAGGTCCCAACTTGACCTTGAGTCTGAGCTTGTTTATGACCCCATGAGGGTCATAGTGCCAGATGAAACTATTTCTGAATTTCATTTGTTGAAGTAACCTGTTGGCCTCTAGTCCAGCCTCTCTATTGTTGTAAATGAATGGGCCCAATTGGTTTTTTACCTTGAACTGTGTTTTCTTCCTAGCAGATATAAGGTGGAACTCATCAGAATTGATTATTTGTCTAAAACTTTCAAGGGAAAATATCCTCATAGGGAGGTATTTGGGCAACTTATAGGGGGCTAGCTCACAACCATAAATTTTGATCTCAGTGTGGTTTTGGTACAAGTACCAATCTCCCACCTTGCTATTCTTGTCCAATTTTCGTACCCTCTTGATGTCTTGGCTGATTCTGGGCTGAGTAGTTGAAGTCAGCATGTTCATAACTGGGTACACAAAGGAGTCTATGAAGTCTTTGTAGGTGAATGTTGTGGAAAAATTCTGGACCAAGGGTGTCCAGTAGATGACTGATCTCTCCTTTCCCTTGGTGTCTAATTTCTGGATTCTCATAGGGAACTTGTCTCTCTGGTAATACAAAAACATATAAAAAAACACTGAAGAGTATTTGAAAACTCTTTCAGTGGGCAGCCTGGTGAATTGATCATGCATTTTGTCTACAATGAACTGAGCATAATCATACATAATAGTAGGAGACTTGACTAGAGTGAAAATGGACAGGAAGGCCATGATGACCTCATCCACATGTTCATCTGATGTGTATCCTATGATGCATGAGAGCATGGTGATTATGCGCCTGCCAGTCTTTGAAAAAATGGTGGAAACATAGGGTGGAGTGTCTATAGGAGTATGGTGTTCCTCAATGATGAAATTTTGGAAAATTTGCTTGATTTTGACTGGGTCTAGTGTGATGTATAGGTCCAACAGGTTTCCAATGGATAGAGGGGTCTGATTAGGGCTAGGTTGGATTTGTAACATTTGGTTGATGGATTCAGCAGTAATGGTGAATAGAAACTACTGGTTTGGTGCCACAATAGCCCTTTGGCTTGGGAAATAGCAGGCATGACAAAAATGTACAATATCAGGGAATGGGTGAACTTTTGGGAATGTGTACTTGGGTAAATTGGATTCCCAAAGGTGAATGTCATCTACATGGTTTAGGAACCTATCCTTACTCCAGCAGTGGATTTTCAAAAGGTGGCCTGGAGTAGCAGTGTCTTTAATTTGGAAATCCATGTCTGCTAGGGCCAAATGGTCAATGTCCAAGTGAGGGGTTGACATAGGTTTGACATCCAGAGAGGTATGGGAAGCCATCTTTAGGATAAATGTGGGAATCATGCTTATACAGGATGAAGTAGTGAGGTTTTGAAAACTTAGGTGCACTGATAGGGTAATGGAAGTTTGCAGGCTAGGGTTTTGGGTATTCAATGAGAAGTTAATTAAATTCAATTACTTTAATGTTTGAATTAATTGTACATTCTTGAATTTGAGAGGGTCGTTCTGGTTTGTTATCAAAATACCTAGAATTTGAGGTTCAGACTAAAAACTAGTTTTGATGGCAGTCGTAGAGGGTAATGTGGTTTTAGGTATGTTGTGGATGGATGAATTGGGTGTCTGGGGTGTACTTGAAAGGTACTCGATGGTTGAATTCGGTTGCAGAAACTCAGGTTTGCGCAGGAAGTCTTGGAAGCTTTCAGAGAACAAATTGACCAAAAAGGGTAAAAATGAGGGTCTGCGGCCTTTTAATTGGCGGTAGTTAGAAATTGGCGTGGAAAATCATAATGAACAATGATGGTTTTGGCTTACACGGGGAGGCAGTTTAGGGGGCCATCACACTGCTTTTGGCCATCGAGTGGTATTTTCTCGAGAGCACGCGAGTTAATGCAGTGCTGCCACGTAGCCAAAAGGGGCCTGGGAAAAACCACTCATATCGCATGCTCTCGGGTGAGTAAACTTTGGGAGGTGAATGGACGCGATATGGATGTGCACCATCAGATCTGGGGGTGATAGATCTAACGGCTATCACGCAGTGAAGTTGCACAGCGGGAAATCGGGGCGGAAATTAGCAGGGCCCAGGGGTTAATTACAATTGATTTGTAATTAATTAATGACTGAGGTAGGGTTAAACTGTAATGGGCGGGTTTGTGAAGTGGGGCCAAGGTTTTGTTGGGAAAATGATATTTGTGGAGTTAATTAATAATCGGGGGGGGGAGGGAATAAAACTTAGGATAAAGGGTTTTATGGGTTTTTAGGGAAATTTAGGGAAATTAATCAAGGGGAAAATGGGTTTCACACTAGGGAAAAATGGTTTTTGGGTAGGGGAATGAATTTGGAGGGTAATTTGCTAGGGAATGTGTGAAACCAAGGGGCAAGGGTGAAAATGAAGGGAAAAGGTGTCTTCATAAGAAATGAAGGGGTAAAAGGGGAAATTAGTAAGTATTTAGTGGGGGGTGAAATGAAATGAAGGGGAAGTTAACCAAATCAGCTTATAAGCATCCTTTTACTTTCATAATTGCTCCTGCACACTGAAACACATGATTAAACATGATAGATGTTCTTATGCTTCAATCAACTTTGTACTTTCTGCAACCTTTCTTCTACTTACCCTAACATTTTTTCTTCACTTTGTTGGGTGCATTTAAGCTAGTAGACCCTTTTCTTTCCTTTTTCTTTTGAAAAGTAAACTATCTACTTCTAACCTTATATCTTCCAATGGCTTAGATTAAGCTTATGAGCACATTTTATTTCTCTACCTATCTACTGATCTACCAAGATTAAACAGTTTGGCCAGATCTTTATTCTCTAACTATAAACAAGAAATTTAAAGCATGAAGTAGTCAAGATTAAACAGTTTGACTATCATGGGTTGTGGCATGTATGACAAGCTGCACACAACCATTATTTTAGACAGTAAAGTAAAGAGTAGTGGCACTTGGACTTGCACACTTTCATGATCTATTTTTGTTTAGGGTTCATATTTTTTCATTTTTTTGATCTTTTCTTATTCCTTTTGTCTTTTGATATTTCTTTTAGGACATACCCTCTTCACATTTTTTAAATTTTACTATGGAAAATATTTGCAGAAACCAAAGGTATGTACAATATTACAAGACAACCATAGTCAATTCAAAATCATGAATCCTATTATTATAGGACTCTAACACAAGGTTCACCACATGATTTATTTTCAATTCCTAGAATGCAACTAATATGATAAGCATACTTTTCATTCAATTTTGATAATGAAAACCTTAGCTAGTAGGGATAGATCAATTAGATTTTTATAATCAAAGAACAAAGAACACATCTAGTGCATTTTCCCTAAACTATTCCTATGAGCACACACAAACTCTTTTAATGCACAATGCAAGTTTTTCTTTTCAATTCCCTTAATGTTGTGATGAACAAAAGGAAACTAATGCATATACAATAAATCAATCTTTTTGCAAGAACGAAGACTTTACAACAGTTCCATTTTGAAAGAAAAGAAGACTTTTACGACACTTTCTTTTGAACAAATATTAATCGACTATAAACTATCTTTGACAATGAATTGATAGTGATAAAGAAATCGTTTAAGAAACACTAAACAATCAAAGACAAAGTAGGGCTAGAAAAGGAAACACAAATTGATTTTAGAGACACAAGCATCATTGACCTTTCAGCAAGCAGAAACAGAAGGAAATTTGGCAAAAAATCAACCCAAAGGAGGGATATTTGTCCTAAGGAGGATCAGTGCAGCCTTGAATGGGAGACAATGCACTTTAGATCACTATCCTCAAGCCAAGGGTGCTCTGCAGTGCCCTATGTCTAGACCAAGCCTGCGTTGGTGCCAAAGAGGCCATCCTAGGGGCTTACAAGCAGAATTTTCACCGAAAAAAACACTTCAAAAGGCTAAAAGAAGATCAATGGAAGCAAGTAGAGTCTACTAGAGTGTACTAGGATGAAGGTAAACTACTTAAAACGATGATCGTTCCCCAGCAGATTCACCAATTTTTTATGAGGAATTTGGTATCTACAGATAAATACTAATTCCCTAGGTAGGTAGCTATACCTAGAACGACAAATTTAAAGCACTTATCCTTTTTCTATAGACGATAAATAAGACAAAAGGAATCAAATGACCTACTTTTTCTTTCGCTTTCCATGTTTCTCCTTTGCTTGTCTCCCATCGCTCCTTCTTGAACTTAACTCACTCAAAAAGTACTTGCAAGCATAAACAGAAGATAGAGAACCATTCAAAGCAAGAGATCTATCAAATACAAGTAAATGGAATGAGATACATTGTTAGGTCCCTATACTACTAGTGTAACCCCTTATTATTATTAGTACAACCACCTTATTATATTGTTGTGCCCACATAGTCCCCATATTGTTATTATTGTTCCCCATAGAAGCCCATTATTGGTATTATTGTGCCCTTACATTATTATTGTTATGTCGGTTCTGATTATACTATGACCCCTTAGACTCCTATATATAGAAAGGAGGTCTTGTCATTTGTATCATCCAAGAATTGTTCATTTGTGTAATGTAAAGGAGGTTTCCCCCTCGAAGAGGCTGAATTCTAAGGCATTTACCTATCTTTTCTATCTTTTTGTGAGCTAGTTTCATAATATTTGGTATCAGAGCTTTGGATTCTAGGGTTTCACTACTCCAAACAGGTGATAATATAATCAGAGCCGACATAACAATAATAATTTAAGGGCACAATAATACCAATAGTGGGATTCTATGGGGCATAATAATGACAATATGGGGACTACATGGGCACAACAATATAATAAGGGGGTTGTACTAATAACAATAAGGGGTTACACTAGTAGTATAGGGACCTAACATGCCCATCTCCTTAAAAAAGTGTTGTCCTCAATGTTTGAGTAGTTCTTGATGCTTCCGTATAAAATTATTGTCCTCCCATGTGGAATATTCAGTGGGTAAGTTCTTCCACTTGAGGAGATACTCTCAAGTTGTTCGATTTCGTAGCTGTTGATTTCTTGTCTATGTGACTGATCCAGGTTCCAATATGATTTTTCCTTCCTCGTTAAGTTTTGGCAATATTGTTTGAACTGGGATATTCTACAACTTTTGAATTAGTGGCCACACTTCTTCATACTTCTTCCATTCATCCCTTGCTTCATTTATCCAATCTGGTTGGATAATAGAAATAGCACAAAACAATGCTTCCACATCCTCATCCTTTCTTGAGAGTGCATCTGCAACAACATTTTGCTTCCCTTTTTTGTAGATGATTTCAAAGTCATAACCCAAAATATTTGTGACCTATTTTTTTTGTTCTTCTAAAGATAATCTTTGTTCTAAAAAGTATTTAAGACTATCATGATCCATTTTTACCTTGAAGTGTCTTCCCATTAGGTAAGGTTGTCATTTCTTAAGTGCATGTAGTATTTCCAACATTTCCTTCTCATAAATAGCTTGCTTGAGATGTAGCCATAAAAATACCCAATCATCTACATCAAAACTTCTTTCACTACAATGTTGATCTGCCTATTATTTCATTCGATTCTACACCAAAGTGGCATTATCATTTAAAAGTTGGAGAACTTGTTGTTGATGCTCGATGTGATCTTTCACTGCTTGAATCTTTTTCTTCTTGATATGTCCTTCTATCTTAAGAGTTTGAGGATTCGTATTCATTTCTTGATGCTCGATGTGACATTTCACTTCTTGAACATTTTTCTTTTTGATATGTCCTTCTATATTGATAGTTTGTGGAGTGGTAATTCCAGCCAATACGTTACAATATATGGTCTGATTCATTTCTTCTTTCTCTAGGGTTGGTTCTTGGTGTATATCCTCCTCTTTTGATGTTTCTTGATCCTTTTCTTCCTCCTCTTCATAATCTATGTAAAATAATTTCTTCTCAGCACACTTATGACCTTTAGTGTATTTTCTATCACAGTTGTAACAAAGCCTTTTTTCTCTTTTTTCTTCCATTTGTTGTGGTGTAAACCTTGTAGGTTGTGGAAGGCTAGGAGAAAAAACACTTCCATAATTATAGTCGTGAGTGGTGGGATTCCTTATTTCCATAATTCCTCTTTCAATTTTTCTTGCCAATGTGAATGCCTTCTCCAATGAATTAGGTTCCCAAAGACGAACCTCATGTTGAATGTTATCCCTTAAAGTCCCTATGAAGACATTAATCCTTTGCTTCTATGGAATATCATTTACCCTTATATTCAATTTTTTAATGTCCTCAATGTGCTTTGCCATTGAACCCTTTTGTTTGAGATTTATCAATTAGCTAAAGGTGTTACTCTTTGTATCCTCATAATGTGCTATCATTTCTTCCGTGAAAATTGACCAAGTGATAAGTGATTTAGGAGAAAAAAGCCCTTTATACCATAAAAATTGATTTGGTTCTAAATATAAAGATGCAATATGTACCTTTTGTAACATTTTCACCTCATTTATATCAAAATATTGCTCCATTTGTGGTATCCAATTTATCGGATCCTTGCCATCAAACTTCCTCATATCTCTTTTTCTTTTTTTTAGGAGCTCACTCTTAAATATGTTGTATCTCTAAAATTTCGGATCTCCAAGGTCTTCAATTGCGACCTGCAATAGTCCTTTGCATTCTCTTTCCAATGACATCAACCTGATCGAAAATGGATTCTCCAAGAAAGAGTTATGCCCCATCTCCCAATATGAACTAATTATATAATTTTTCAATAGAGCAAAATTGTATGAAGTCACACATATCATTGTTTCAACCTTAGTATCTGAAACTGATATATAGAAAACTACAGGTCGTCCTCTTTCTGAAACTTATTACGAAATTTCAATATGATGCTCAAAATAAAATTTATGATAATTTTCCCCAGGTCACCTGTTTGGAATGTAATTTGAGAGACTGCAAAAACCCTAACTTCCTCGAATCATATCTCCAAAAATATAGCGAGACAAGCTCTTAAATTCAGACCCAAAGTTCAAAATGATTTCGAATCAAATGGGTTTTTTTTTAGCTTTTGAAACGTCGGATAAAAAAAACTATAGCGAAAATGCCACGATGACTTGTTTGGAGGAGTGAAACCCTAGAATCCAAAGCTCTGATACCAAATGTTATGAAACCAGCTCTCAAAAAGATAGAAAAGATATATAAACGCCTTAGAATTCAGCCTCTTCAAGGGGGAAACCTCTTTTACATTACACAAATGAACAATTCTTGGATGATATAGATGACAAGACCTCCTTTCTATATATAAGAGTCTAAGGGGTCATAATATAATCATAGTTGACATGACAATAATAATGTAAGGACACAATAATAACAATAGTGGGTTTCTATGGGGCACAATAATAATAATATGGGGACTACATGGGCACAATAATATAATAAGGGGGTTTTACTAATAACAATAAGGGGTTACACTAGTAGTATAGGGAGCTAACATGCCTCTCTCCTTCAAAACGTGTTTTCCTCAACATTTGAGTAGTTCTTGATGCTTTTGTATAAAATTCTTGTCCTCCGATGTGGAATATTTAGCAAATAAGTTCTTCCACTTGATTTTTCTTGATTCTTTTCTTCCTCCTCTTCATAATCTATGTAAAATCATTTCTTCTCAATAGACTTATGACTTTTAGTGCATTTGTTATCACAATTGTAACAAATCCCTTTTGCTCTTTTTTCTTCCTATTGTTGTGATGTCAACCTTTTAGGTTGTGGAAGGCTAGGAGAAACAACATTTCCATCTTTATAGTTTTGAGGGGTAGGCTTCCTTGTTGCCATAATTTTTCTTTCCACTTTTCTTGCCACTCTAAATTCCTTCTCCAATGAATCAGGTTCCCAAAGATGAACCTCATGTTGAATGTTATCCTTTAAAGTCCCTATGGAGACATCAATCCTCTACTTCTCTGGAATATCATTTTCCCTTATATTCAATTTTTGAAATTCCTCAATGTGCTCTGCCATTGAACACTTTTGTTTCATATTTATCAATTGGCTAAAGAAGTTGTTTCTTTTTGTATCATCATAATGTGCTAACATTTCCTCCGTGAAAATTGACCACGTAACAAGTGATTTACGAGAACAAAGCCATTTATACCATAAAAATTGATTTGGTTCTAAATATGAAGATGCAATACATACCTTTTTTAATATTACACCTCATGTAGATCAAATTATTGCTCCATCTGTAGTATCCAATTTACTGGATCCTTGTCATCAAACTTCCTCATTTCACCTTTTCTTGATTTTAAGAGCTCGATCTTGAAATGACTATAACTTTGTAATTTCAGATCTCCAAGTTCTGAAATTGTGTCCTGCGATAGCCCTTTGAGTCCTCTTTCTAACCCCGCAAGTCTGATCAAGATTGGATTCTGCAAGGAAGAGTTATGTCAGATCTCCCACGATGACCTGATTATAGACTAGTTGAGTAGAGCGAACTTGTACAAAGTTCCACGTGTCCCTGTTTCGACCTTAGCACCTGAAACCAATACACAAAAAACTATAGTCCATCCTCTTTCTATATATTCTTACGAAATTTGAATCTGATTCTTAGAGAGAAAGTTATGATGATTTTCCCAAGGTCACCTGTTTAGATTGTAATTCGGGATTCTATAAAAACCCTAAATTCCATAGATTATATCTTCGAAACTATAACGAGACAAGATCTGAAATTTGAAAATCGGACCCAATATTCACACATATAAACATCATATATCAAGATAAGCATATGGAAAAATTTGTAAACAACTTTATTAGGTGGAAGGAAGAATTACAACCATGAAGTCTGATCCATTGTCACTCTCCTAGCTTGGGTTCCAACCAACATCACATCAATAACACAACACTCCGGTAGCATAACAACACTTGCTTATACTCTCAATTTTCACACCAATAGTATCTCCTTAAAAATTCTCAAAGTCTAGCACCTGATCACTTAGATGAGTTCTCAATTTATAAGCAAATGGAGAAAGTTTGATCATAAATGAAGGTATTGAATGGCCTTCCAAACTTAGACTTAGTTTCCATGGAGGAAGAGATGAGAGGATAGGAGGTTACTTAACTCATTCCTTATCCAATTTCGAGCTCATAGGAGATGATAAGTATGAGAATCTTCTAGATGATTCCAAAGGATAAGAATATTCTCAGAACCCTATGTGAATTTCTCTCAATCTGTCCCAGTGCAGGTCAAAGTGGGCCTAGGTGCTCTGCAGAGCACCCTGACATGGGCCTACCTACACTAAAGCATACTTACCCCTGTCCAAGATTAAGCTGGTCCCTCAAGGAGGCATTTCTGGAGGGTTTCAGGCCAAGAAACTCTCAAGGAAGAAGGCATTCAAAATGGTGACTTGTCTAGGGCATGTAGCAACTGAATTAGGGTTTGATGAGCTCTAATGGTACTGATTTGAATGATGGGAGTGATGTGCCCAAATGGATATGTAACAGTAACCGCCCCATGTGAACACCACTTTAGTTAACCACCAAGGTTATCTGATCGGTGGAGGAAAGGGTCCAGTGCTGGGGGCTAGCTCTTAGGAACATGGCCCTCCATATGACCCTATTTTCCGCATGGAGATGTCCCCCATGCGCCATACGCGAGAGAGTGGATATTGTTGCTAGAGTGAGGCCTAGCTCGTGGTGTTGCTAGAGTGAGAGTTGCCTAGCTCGTGGGGCAAGGGAAGGTTAGGCCTCGGCAACCAAATTAACCGTACAAAAAATCTGCTGGGATTTCCATGGCTTTGGTGGCCCGTTAGCAGAAAATGAGGTGAAAATGAGGGTTTGGTGCCAAATTTGGGGAAATTTGTGGAGCGAATAGTGGAGAAACTAGGAGAGGTCATAATTTCTCTAGTTTTCAACCAAATGGGGTGCAGAAAGAGGCTAGTTAGCCATTTTTGAAAATTTTGGACTCATTGGAGCAGGTTACAGAAGAATCTGAGCATTGTAAACACCTCATTTTACACATTTGAGAATAATAGAGAGTCCCAAGCCATTGGAAGTTGGACCAAGGAGATGTAGCCTAGGAGGGGTGAACTCCTTCATCATGTTCCTATTGTGATGTGTTGCTGGTGATGTTCTGTACATTTATATGCTACTGTTCAGTTTCTTACTTATCTTAAATTTTCTCATAAAATTAACATAAAAACTCATTTTCACTTGCAATAAAATCATGAATCCTTAAGCACATGAATAACATTTTGTTTATAATCTGAGGAGGATCTTAGCACAACAAAACTAATATTTCTAATGAGATCATTTTGGTATTAGAGCACTACGTTTTCTTTGTGCAGGAAGGATTTAATTGTCTGCAAGGTTATTTCATGCTTACAAGGTTAAAACTCAAAAGAGGAGAAGGGAAGCTGGTTGAAAGCCCTGAATTTGGGTCCAGTGGAAGGAGGGAAAGGTTGCTACAATCTCCAACACCAATTCATCCTCAAGCTGCAGTTGAGACTCTAGCGAGAATGTCTCATGAACAAAAATCTACAAACATGACAAAAGATGAGAAGGTCTTCAGGAAGGCTTTCTTTGATATGACAGAGATGGTAAAGGTCCTCTATGAAGAGAGGAACACCAAGATGCAGGGTGAAAGCTCCAAATATGACAAAGGAGAAGGTTCTTCAGGAGGAGGTAATAGAAATGGAGGCAAACCTCCAACCTATCCACCATCTTCTTCATCTTCTTCTTCGCAGGCATCTTCACCCTCTTCCACTAACACAACCCTTACTCATACTCATCAACATACCTCAAAAGGAAATGGTAAATCACCCTTACTAAAACTTGATGTTAAATTTGAGATTCCCTTGTATAATGGTGAAGTGAATGCAGAGAAGCTTGACAATTGGATTCGTTAGTTGGAGGTCTATTACAGAATTCAACACCTTCAAGAGGATGAAATAAAGATTCAGTTATCTTCCTTGAGAATGGAGGGTGCAACACTAGTATGGTGGGAATCAAAGACACAAGAGGAGATTAATAAACACCATAAGATCTCAATATATTGGTATGATTTCATTGTTGCAATTAAATGAAAATTCTACCCTCTAGCTTATATGCAAAAGGCCATCATGAATTGGCAGAACTTTAGACAACTTAAAGGTCAAAATGTGCAATATTTCTCCCAAGAATTCAGAAACGGTCTCTAATGTTAGGTGTAGATTTTCAATCACAAGACATGTTTCTGAAGGTACATAGGAGGTTTACACAGTTACCTTAGGCATACTATCCTAATGTTTAATCCCAATAATCTAGATGGTGTGTGTGTGCAAGCTACTCATCTTGAGGAAAGAGGAAAAAAAACTCCAGAAGAAGGTAGTAAAAATCCATTTAAGGGTAAAGAAAAAGAAAATGGTTTCAAGGGAAAGAAAAATGCATCCATTAAAGAGGAAGGAGAGAAACAAATATGTAAACAATGTTCCAAATAGGGTAATGATGAAGCTAATTGTTGGAAGCTTCATCCTGAGATGAAACCAAAGAAATTCAAGAATAAAGGAAACGAAAAGACAGTTGTCATCATTCAAGAGGATTTGGGATCCGATTCAGGTGATGAGACTAAAATTACAGCCATGGGTATAAAAGGAAAAGAATTAATTGTTAGCACTAGTATATCAAATTGTCACACTAGTACTCCAAATGAAGAAACAAGGATTGAATTATTTCATGTGAGGGTAATCTCAAAACCTACAAAAATTGAGACAATTTTTGATAGTTGGTCTCAATCCAATTTCATATCTAATAATTTAGTCAAGGAACTTAATCTTGAAACCTTTTTACATCCCAAGCCATATCTATTGGGTTGGATATGCAAGGACACAAATTTACAAGTTACAAGAAAATGTATTCTTTGGTTTGCATTCACATCAAACTTCATTGACAAAGTTGAATGAGATGTTGTACTACTTGATATATCAGGAATTATTTTGGGTAGTCCTTACCTCTATGATAGAAAAGAAATCTTCTATCATCATGAAAACAAGTACCACTTGTTCAAGGATGGTGTGGAGTATATTGTGAGAGCTCATCTCAATAAACTAAATCTTTCATTAGTTAATGCAGGCAAATGAAAAGACTAGCGAATTCAAGAAAGAATTTAGTGCTTCTTATTATCAAACCAATGTTGTTGTTGTTTATGAAGTGTTTGATGGTTGTAATTCAAATTTGAAAACTAATTTGGTTCATGTTGTTAACCATGATGATGAGGTGTTTTAGAAAGAAAAGGGATTTCCTTCCAAGAGGATAATCCAACATGAAATACCATTGCAACAAAAGTGTCTTCTTCCTAACACTGACATACATTGGATGTCAAAAAGGGAAAGTCCAGAAATAACAAAGAAAATCCAAGGATTGTTGAAAAAAAGGATCATCCAACCATCTCCTTTATCATGTGGTGCACCTCTTGTTTTGGTGCCCAAGAAGAATAGAAGGCATTCCATTAAATGGGATTCAAGAAGTGCCTATCATCAAAATAGAGTTGTTGAAGGAGGCATATGGAGGATGACATTCAAAACCAAGCAAGGTTTGTTTGAACGACTTGTTATGATTTTTGGGTTTTTCCATGCTCCCACTACTTTCATGCATATGAAGAAAGATTCATTGAAGCCATTTCTAGACATGATAGACTACTTGGATGACATTTTCATTTTCAGAAAATTTCATTATTAACATGTCATGTGTGAGAAAGAAATACTTGATGTCATATGTCAAGAACATTTGTTATTGAAGAAGTCAAAATATATGTTGGATAAAACGTCTTTGATGTACTTGGACCATAATATTGGAGAAGGTGAGCTGAATTTAGACCTCTCTAATAATGATGCCATTATGTTTTGGTCAACGCTCAAGATAGTCATTCGGATAAGAGGTTTTCTTGGAGCAACCCAATGTCGGAGGAAATATTTTGTTAAATTTCTTCTATTGTAGCTCATTTGAATTCTTTGGTAGTTGTGCAAAAGGTCTTCTAGTGGGGAGGCAAACAACAAGAGGCATTTGATTCTTTGAAACAAGATATTAGTTCATCCTTTATACTTGCTCTTCTATACTTGAAAAATTCATTTGATTTTTAGGTTGATGTATGCGACTATGCCATGGGCACAATGTGTATGAAATGTGGTAAGCCCATTTCATTTCATTCAGAAATTTTCAATGGTGCAATGTTTAAGTTGCAGTGACAAAGGCACTTTCATTGGAGGGGTTTTATTCTACTATTCCACTTGGTCAAAAGGAATAAGAAAGGTATAAATGACAAGTTTGTTGATGTAATTTCTAGCCCTATAGTTTGTATAACTACTTTGCTCAAGAATCATTTTGTTTTGCATGAAAGTTATGTTTAGCAAAATGCATACTTCCATGATGAAAATTCAAGATTGAGTCGAGGGAATCAAGTAAAGGAATTTGTTTACCATTTCTGTCATAATGTGTTGTATCTTCTTGGTAAGAAGGATATTTATATTGATGGCAACATGGACAAAGACAAAGAGTTCATTGAACGACTTCAAATGGTACATCAAACAATGCAGGATTAGCTTGAAAAGAAAAAGGGCAAGTACAAAGCAAGGCACAAAAAGCATCATGTAGATCACAAGTTCCAAGTTAGTGATGAATGGATCAGGATTGGAAAGGTGAGGGAATTGTACCCTCACCAGCTGGAGAAATAAAAGTGATATTTTGGGGTTGAAAAGGCTTCTAGTGGGGAAGAATGATTAGGTTCTCAAAAAATAGATCAAATTTCAAAATTGTCGAATTGGTGTGTGTTATCACTTGGATTGAACCTCAAGCTCAAGGAAGGCAAGCCAGGGTAACCACAAACCACGCTTAGCAAAGAAGCTAGCCCTACTAGGCCGGGAGAGGGATCTCTTCATAAGGATCTCAACCAAGATGACTGGATCAGGCAAAGGATTTTAGGCTAGGTATAGTAGCATGAAAGTTTTGATTGGATTTTGAAGGGGTTTTGTCGGATCAGGAGGAGCTGGATAGTTTAGGTCTAGGGAATTAGGTCAGAATTGCAGGGTTTTCAATGGGACAAGGTAGGCATAGGCTTCAGCACTCAAGGGCTTGATGGGATGAGATGTTTTAGACTGGTGAGAAGCTAATAAGGGCATGTGAAAACCATGGATCCTTCCTAGACTGCAGAAAACATGAAATGGCGAATGGTTTCCCAAGGCAGAGCACTGATGTAAGGAATTCCACCTATCAAACTTGAAAACATTCAACTAGAAGAAATTAAACGATTAAATAAACCTACAAAACACATTAACATATGATTACATAAGGAGAAACTATACTAAAACTCATACCACATGGATCCCATAAAAATAACTGCAATTCTTATTAACTCCTGCCAAACTGCTTAGAAAAGGTGTACAATCAAGGTTTGAGCATCCAGCTGAGTCCAACCCCTTACAAAGAGAAAGAAGAAGAAGATATAGACATGATTTTAACCTCCTTCCATCCTCAGGGGTCGAATCCCTAAGATGAGCAGCTAATCTAACTAATACTAAACAAGAAACAAGAATATAGGCATCATCAACAACTTGCCTCTAAAAGTGAAAAACTAATTCATTTGAGCTCAAACTAACTTCTAAAGCAATGAATGTACCCTCTATCAGTATTTATATATCATAATTACATGCCAAGTTATCATTTACAATGTTAAATCATCCACCATGACGAATAATCCATGATTATAGTAAAAAACTAGAAGAATAGCGACCCTGAGCAAAAACTGTCAAAAGCGCAGCGCCATTGGACAAAAGCACAACGCCACTTTCAAGTCCCTTTTGGAGGCCTTCCCAGAATCCAAATTGTGCCCATGATATCTCATTGGAAATTTATTCAAGTTTACTTCCCAAAAGACCTAGAATTTCTGCATTTGGAGCTCATTTGACTCTTCAAAATTGGATTCTCCCAAGACTTCTCCTCTGTGTCCAAAAAGTGGCAAAAAGGTCATTTTTAGGGTGTTTTTGACCTTTTGGTGAACGAATGATGCCCCAAAAACTTTGAAACTTGCTAGGGTTCATGTCCTCATCTCTCAAAATCCAAAAATGCAAACCATTTCTTCAATGGGTGCCCCAAGGAAAAGCGCAACGCCATAGGCAGTTTTCCTGTGTATTGAAATCCAAAATTTGCAAATGACAAAATTTGCTCAAAAATTTCCCAAAATTGGTGAGAAGCATCATCAACATGTGCTCTGATGAGCCAAGGAAGCTTCAACCAGCATCCTAAGTCTATCCTTCTCTTTCTTTCCTTTTAGATCCCGCCTTAGCCTAGCTTTCATCTGTTGAGGTGTCACTGCCCGTGTTTTCCTCCTCCTCATAGTCTCGGTCTTCTTGGTCCATGTTTGCAAGGTTGAGGTGTATGGAAATGAGGAATGAGGGGATGGAAGATGAGCTTGTGGCTAGGAAATGAATGGAGGAGTAGGAAATGAGAGGGAGGGCTTGTTTTCTTGAGATTTGCTCTTGGGAATGAGGGACAAAGGGAATGGGAATAATATGGAATAGGGATAAAGGAAGAAAGGGATAAGCTGATAGGGGAATTTGGAGCTGTAGGAATAGGTGCTAGGATGAATAGTGAGTGTTGAGCTAATTTATTAACACAAATTAACACAAGTATTCATTATCAATCCAGGTTTGTAAAACTTGGAGGCAAGTCCACAATGTATGGATATCAGGTATAGCCAAGCTTAGAAGATAAATTTTGAAGAACTAAAGAAGTACATATTACAAATATAAGCCTATATTAACAATTTCTAACTCACTTTTGCAATGTATGAAAGATGAAGTGGCTCTTAACTTAAGAGATCCATTTGTGTCCTTCTCTCTCAATTATCACTTAATGAATAGAAATCAGAAATCATGAATTAACAATAGCTTAAGATGCATAAATCAACAATGAAGGAGACTCTTAACTTAAGAGATATTTGGGCATTTTTCATCACAATTCATTCATCATTATGCTATCATTGGAAAACTGAAAGTACATAAGAAAAACTGCTTGCATGTAACAAAGAAGAATTCTAGTATTGATTTATCAATTCAATAGAAGGAGAATTCAACTTGAACACTTTGTTGTCCCATCTTACTAAAATGATAAACAAACTAAAATTCAAAAATATAAATCATCACACATCAATTCATAAGAAAATCTGAAACAAAGAAAGTAAACATATTCTAAAGTAACCAGTTCATGAAAATTAAGCTAATCTAACAATGAAGTGTAGTTAGTTTGGAGTGGGGGCCCTCCACCCTTACCTTGCACACTTGAGATTGCTATCAAATGTTGAAACTTCAGTCACTAATCCACATCAATGAAAAAAAAAAATGAAAGTAGAATAGGTTCTTCAAATTAATCTCCAAAATCCAAATGTCTCAGCATAAAGTTATACACAAATTACGTATCATAAGCCTTCAAAGTCTTGTCTTAAATAGAAGTTCATGAAAAAAACTGATTTAAAGTCTCTCTAACAATCATATATATTCATATCCATCTATCTAATTCGAATTCATTCAATCCATTACAAGAAATATGGACAATCCCATGAAATCACAAAATAGCCCTATTTCCTAGGGATTTTCTGGGTGACTAGTCATGTTTGACTAGCCTTGATTGGGCCTAATAAAGCTTGTTTTGACCAAACGAAGTGGAATTAGTTTAGTCCTAGTTCCCAAGCTTTCCATTCATGCATCCAGCTCAAGCCCAAGTGTCCTGCAAATATGTCATCCACATAGCTATTACAGGAATTTATGATTCTGTCCAAAATTGCACTTGAAACCAAATTTTCATAAAAACTTTAGAAATTGCAAAATGAAAATTAAATACCGAATTATGCATGAAATATATCAAATGGGATGGATATAATTGAAAATAGATGGAAAATATAAGGATTAAATAAGTTTCGTCAAGAAAAAATAGACCAAAACTGAGGGCCAACATCTCCCCCTTACTGATCTTCAAGCATGTCCTCATGCTTGCTGCTTCCTTTTGGATCTTCTTACCCCTGCTATTCTAGACCCTGATGGCTCTTGCTGTGCTGCCTCTAAAAAATAGTCCATCCCTGTGTCATGTTCTTCTCTATACAAAGTAGCTTTAACCTTCTGTTTTTCATATTTACCTTTCCACATGTTCTTTTCCTTGAGCCATTTGAATGCCTGCTTGCAAATTATATCATTCTTCCTCTTTAATTTTCCTATTTCTTCAGTTAACTTTTCATTCCCTTTAATCAAATTTGCATTATTCTTTTTACTTGCTTTTTTTTCCTTTTTCAAATGATTTTCCAAAATCTTGTTTATTTCAAGTTGGTCTGTTAATTCTCTAATTTTTCTTAAGTGTAATTCCTTTTCAAGGTCCTGTGTGTCTTTCATAAATGATGTTCCTGCCACATCATCAAAATAGGAATCCTTCTCTAGAGCTTCGTCCTCAATAATATCCTCTGCCTGTTTCCCTATAGAACATGTTTCCACAATTTGTATTTCTTGGTCTCTGCTATTTGTTTCAATTGGACTCTTCTTCCTAAGCCTCCTAGGAGTAGACATAATGGATGTTTCCTTTTCAACCATGAGTTTGTTGGTTTGCTTTTTAGCTCTAGTTTTGGGATAAAATGGTGAACTCATCATACCCCTGGTTTCTTACTCTACTTTATTTTTTCCTAATGACATGTTCCTTATACTAGTTTTGGTTCAAAAACTCTCTCCAATTCAACCCTTGAGTTTTTATTTGATACTCTACCAAAATTTTGATTAACCCTTGATGATAAACCTGTGCTTCTTTTGGCTTGTTTTCATTTTTGACTGATTCTATCATCTTTAGGAGGCTTTGAAAGAGGAAATATGGTAGGTTTATCTTGACCTCTCCTTTAATGTTTTGAAGAAGTATAATATGATATAGATGTGCCACACTATATCCCCTATCAGAAGTGAGGAATTTTTGAATAATCAAAACCAGTTCTCCCCATAGTTCATTGAACCACTCCCTGGGTATACCTTTGGCTCTGTCAAAGGTTCCCTTTCTATTTTTCTCCAGGAATAAAGTCCATTCTTTCTCCTTGAAATGCAAACCCTTATGATAATTTTCTCCTATCATTGGAAGGTCCAATGCTTGTGAAATGAATTCTTGAGTCACTGGAATTATTATGTTTCCTACTCTTGTTTGCTCCTGATTATAATTGTTCACAAATTCCCTTGTTATTTCCTCACCGTGGCCATTAAATCTTGGTAAGAAGTCTACGAGCCGTGCCTAATATAACTTTTCTATTGTTTCCTTCTTCTAGTTTTCTATTTGAAATCTTGGCTCTACCTTGGTTGTCATATTCTCTGTAAACCAGTGAATATAGGCTTCTACTATCATTAATTTCATCTTTAATAATGACAAATAACAAGCATCTATTCATAAAAATATTTTCTGGTTCAGCTTATAGGAGGCTTACTTTTTTTCCCTTGATTCTTTTTTAAGACAATTAAATCAGTCTCCTTTGGCCTCTATCTCTCTCTGCAACAATAATGTCCCTGTTTCAACACTCTGCTCTATTCATGCAATCAAACATCCTTCTTTATACAGACCTCTGTTAAAAAAATTGAACTCTGTTTTGGAAATAAAAATATATAAAGAAAACAAAAATCATGTTACAATTTTTGTTTTTCTTAATATAATCTCTTGCTATCAAACTCAGACTAGTTTTTTTTATTCATTGAGTTTAAATTGAGGCACTATGTATAAGCCGACATGCAACATTTCACTATTAAATAACCAATATACAACACTTCTCTACTCAATAACCAATATACAACACTTCAATGTTTATACAATCAACATGCAATGTGAATTTGCAATCAACTTGTAACAAATTGGCTTTGCACACTCAAATATAAGCCCAATACTCTGTTTTTATTGACCAATTCCTTCATGCAATCAAATTGAAACTCATCCTTCTGTCACACTGTCTAATCATAAAAACACATGTTTATGTAATTGAGAATACAGGTGTAGTTTTAAGCTCGGTGATTATGCGTTTTTCAGTGGCTACACATTTCAAAACTACACGAAAATTCCTCATTTCTTACTCAACATGCAATCAAAATTTAATAAGAGACTCTGTTTTAGAATTTCGTGGAATATTTGTCTCTCTCAGCTGAGTTTTGTTTCGTTTTCCTCCATCCTATAGTCAATAAAATGTTCATAATCTTGAAACTATGTCACAATTTATTACTTGTGCAATTAAACCCACTACCTATGCATTTAAACTCACTTATGAACCCTACAAGCTTGGCAATTTCATGGAGTATACCTAACTATTGTTGAAGTGTCGTAATCCCTTGATTCATGGCCCACTTAGCTGCATTCCATATCGTTTTCTTAGCCCAATTAACTGTGTTTTAAACGCCCCTGTTTGGTGACTGGTGGCATAAACAAACTAAAATAAATGACAGACAGTTCCATTGAAAGATCTCGGCAAAAAGAATCCCGATATTTCCTCTACAATCCCTCATCGTATTAAAGAAATGAATCAGATTTTTACTTACCTCTGTTCTCCACAAGATTCTTGCTAACTGACTCCACTTCCTCCGTCAATCTACTTGACTTACCCTTCTTATCTCTCCAATTCCTCAGCATTATATTTTTACCTCCATTTCCTCTGTCAAACCGTTTTACTTCTCTCAACTACTTGCCAATGGCATCTACCATCTTTCTTGAGCCTCCAACGGCTGTGATGGAAAACAAATTTACGATTTTGAGGTCTCTGGCTTCAACAATGGCAGAGCTCTTCTCTGTTAAACGCACAGGGTTTGTTTTCTGCTTGTTTCAAAACGTTTTGACCGTTTCACTATTTGGTTGTTGTCCTTTGACCATTATGCTATGTATAATCCTCATTGGACAATGCCCTCATGGCCATCCCTTTGACTGGATGTCGTGCATATACCATCAAACTGATAGAATGGAACTGTTTATAATTATTTGAATCATGTTGTCGACACTACATAGTTTATCATTTCCGCATTTGCGTTTAGTTTTATTATAATTTAGCTTAGTTTCCCATTTGCGTTCAGTTTTATTATAATTTTAGCTTAGGTTCACTTATTATACCTCCATCTATTTGCCTTACCTTATGCTTGATTCATTTGAAGCTGTCCTCTTGCATACCAACTCACCCTACCTTTGACTGTTATATGTATTTTTTGTTGCCACGTCACTTGCATGAATGTCATATATCACTTCGCCGGTTATTCATTCATCATGTTTTTCGTTGGGTTTGCAATGCATTACCACCGGCTTTACCATAATGACCTTACACCATCGTATCATATTACATTTTCCATGATAACTTTACAACATTGTATTACCACATTGCCAATAGTATTACTTTTTATGTGCTATGATGAGTTTAATACATAAATCATTTCGATTTTGTATTGTTTTGCAATATATCTCATAATGTGTGTATCCCTTATGTTTTGCAATGTATCTCTTTAATTTTAAAATGACCATTTAGGTCATGTTTCAAATTATTTCCCATAATACTAATGTTTTATTTGTTTGTGCAGGTTTCAACTTATTGCATCCCATTCGATCCCTTTTGCTTTGAGGAAAAATACTTAGGGTTATGGAATTAAATATAGGATGTGTATAGGATAAATGTAGAATGTAAATGTAGGATGTACATAGGATAATAGGTATAAAATAATGGGTATAGGATGAAGGTAATGTAATGAATATGAATTCAGGTACTAACTTAATTTTAACAAGCTCTAAAAATTTCTATAAAAAAATTTGGAATTTGCAAGAGCAAAATTTTGTACTCACAATACTTGTACTTCCCTGAAAATATTGGATGATGTCTTCTGCTCCTTGACAATATTGGATGATGTCTTCTAATCAAATTTCTTAGATAGATTGAAACATAGAATTTATTTCTGCCTTCTATTCTAGCATTCTTCATTAATTCTGGTTTTTTGATTGCCGATGTCGTTCAGGTCCCTCTGAAATTGATTCATAATAACTCAGGTCCCAACTGTCATGTACATTTTTATGTAATATGTACATGTTTTTGCTAACATTTTAGGTCCCTCTGCAATTAATTCATAATAACTCAGGTCCCTACTGTAATGCAATGTATACATGTTTTTTTAACATTCCAGGTTCATGCAATATATACATGTTGTTTTCTAACATTTCAGGTCCCCAACTGTCATCAATTTCAAAAATATTTCAGGTACCAACTGACATTGGTTTCAATAATATTTCAGGTCCGAACTGACATTTATTCCAAAAATATTTCAGATTCCAACTGCAAAGAATACAAGTTTCGTCGTCAATTTAGCTGCACAACTAAGTTTCTTGTACGACCTTCCTCTATGAATTCTGGTTTTCTTGGTGCCAATTGCCTGGTTTTCACTAGCAAACTTTTTATAATTTGTTTTTTTTTTATGATATATATATATTGTTTTTTTATTATTTTTTTATTTTTTATTCTTCTAGAGTACTGGAAGGTACATGGCGATGTTGTTCCATTACTTCCAGATCTGTCTCTTGTATCAGTTGTTTCATAAATTCTTCTTTGTTGATAGACTTATTGTAAACTTTGAGCCTATGTCCATTTACAAAAAAAATGATGTAGATTCTTTATTAATTGTTTTGATTTGAATAGCTCCATTGTCAAAGGTTTCCTCTATCTCATATGGCCCTAACCAATGTGTTGTGAACTTGGCTTTGAAATCTTTGAATTTGGAGTCAAACGGTAATGCCTAGTCTCCTTTGTTGAACGTTTTGTTCTTGATGAATCTGTCGTGTCATTTCATTCTTTGCTACTGCACCAATTTTGTGTGTTCTATTGCCTGTTTTCGGTGTTCATCCAGTTGGTTTAATTCCATTATCCGTTGCTACTGTGCTTCAAATAGTTCTAGTCCTAGTTCTACTACCAACTTAAATGTGTGTATTTGAAATTCTATGGGTAGTGAGACTTCTTTTTTGTACACTAACTGGTAAGGACTAAACCCAGTTGTGTTTTTCCATGTTCTTCTGTATGCCCATAGTGCATCTCTTAACTTTTTTGACCAGTCCTTCCTATTCAGTTGTACTGTTTTTGTCATTATAATCTCTAGGACTTTATTTGTTGCTTCCACTTGTTTGTTTGCTTGAGGATGATAAAGTGTTGATTTCTGGTGCTTTATCTTATACTTTTTCATAAGATCCCGAACAAGTTTTGAAGTAAACTATGCTCCCTGATCAATTACAATCTATCTAGGCATGCCAAATCTCACAAATATTTCCTCAAAGAAGAAGGTGACCACTGTATTTTCTGTTGCCTTTGTGACTGCTTTTGCTTCCACCCATTTAGTTACATAATCTGTACATACCAAGATGTACTTCTTTCCATTTGATGGTGGATTTATTGGTCCCACAAAATCTAGAGCCCATTGCTCAAATGGTTCTATGAGAACTTGTGGTTTAAGTGGCATCTCATCTGATACTATTGGTCTCCCTATTCTTTGGCAACTGTCACATCTCTTGACATAAGCCTTGGAGTCTTTGAAGATTTCTGGCCAGTAGTAGCCCAATTGCAACACCTTATAGGTTGTTCGCTTGTCTGCAAAATGACCACCACACGGTTCATCATGACATGCTTTCAAGATTTCTAATATTTCATCCTCTCTCACACATTTTCTTATTATTAAATCAGAACTAGTATAAAACAGATCACCATTTACCCAACTATATATAGAGCTTTCTCTAATGATCTTTCGTTTTTGTTTCTTTGTAAACTAATTTCCAGAGGATAGATAGTTTTCTATGTCTACAAACCATGGTGTTTTTGCTGTTATTGCAAACAAATGTTCATCTGGAAAGTTATCTGCAACAAGATTTGGAACCTTGGGTGTATTCAATCGTGATAGAAAATCGACCACTTGATTGTCTTTCCCTCGTCGATCTTGAATTGTAATGTTAAATTCTTGCATTAATAGTAACCATCTTGTTATTCGTCCATTTGTGATTGATTTGTTCATTAAGTATTTGATTTCTAAATGGTCTGTATGAATGAATACTTGGTATCCTGTTATGTAATGCCTGAATTTGTTCATTGCATGTACTACAACTAACATTTCTTTTTCTGTGACTGTGTAGTTCAATTCTGCAAGTGTTAAGTTTTTTCTTATGAAGTATATAACATAATTGAACAAGTTTTCCTTCTATCCAAGTGATGCACCTATAGTAGTATCGGATGCATCAGTTGAAATATGAAATGGCAAAGACCAGATTGGTCTTCGAAGAATGGTTGCAATTGATAATTTTTCCTTCAATTTCTGAAATGCACTCTAACAATGATTTGTCCATTGGAATTCAACATCCTTTGCTAGTAACTTGAATAGAGGTTGTGCTATTTTGCTAAAGTTTTCTATAAATCGCCTATAGTAGCCTGCATAACCCAAGAAACTCCTTACCTCCTTTTGAGTTGTAGGTGGCATTAAATTCACAATGACTTGTATTTTAGCTGGATCCACCTTAATTCCTGATGAGGAAATATGGTGTCCCAAAACTATCCCTTCGGTTAACATCATGTAGCATTTTTCATTACTCAGGGACAAATTTGTTTCTATGCATCGTTTTAAAACTTTCTCAATATTTTTTAAGCAATCATCATATGTGTTTCCATATACTGTGAAATCATCCATATAGACTTCTACACATTCATGGATTAGATCAACAAATATTGCAAGCACTGCTCTTTGGAAAGTTGCAGGTGCATTACATAGTCCAAATGGAAAAACATTATATGCATAAGTTCCCCATGGGTAGGTAAATGTTGTTTTGTCCTGGTCTTCTATTGCTATTCTAATCTGATTATACCCACTAAACCCATCTAGGAAAGAGAAAAATTTCTTCCCAGCTAATGAGTCTAGAACCTGGTCAATGAATGGTAGCGGAAAATGATCTTTTAATGTTGCTTTGTTCAATTCCGGTAATCCACACATATTCTAAACTTCTCGTTTTTCTTTGGTATAATTACCAATGGAGAAACCCATTGACTATCTAAAATAGGATGGATGAACCCAAATTTTTGTAGTTTCTTCAGTTCTTCCTTCACTATTTCTTTCATCATGGGATTCATTCGTCTTTGAGGTTGTCTTACTAGTTTAATCTGTTCATCTGTATAGATGTGGTGAATACATGTGTTGGGATGAATTCCTTGCATATCTGTATAATCCCAGGCAAAAGATTTTGAATATTTTTGTAGTAATGCTATTACCTATTGTTCTTGTGACGATTGTAAATGATTATAAATATTCAAATGTTTTCCCAGATATATCTCAATTGTTTTTTTTGTTGAATTGGTAATTGTGTTTACAGGAAAAATGTTTGTAAAGGATTTTTGCAAAGATTGGATTATACAAGTTTCCTGAAAACACTGATTCAAAAGATTACTTGTAGCTTCATATTGAATCTCTCTAAGTTGCTTTGAAATATTTGGTTCTGAGATGAAAATATCCATTAAATCTTCATTATGTTCTTCTTCTCTAAGATCAAAGACTTGATTGATACTTAAAACTAATTTAGTTTGTTGTTGTTCTTTTTCTTCAAACATTGATTCTAAAGAAGGTGATTATGCAGGAGAATAAAGTGTAATGTGTTTTCTCTCATCTCCATGTGCAATAATCATACTTCCAGATCTGCATCCTATAAAGGCATCAGCAGTGGCTAACCATGGTCTGCCTAAGATTAGAGGATGTCCTCCCAAATTTGTTTTTGGCTACAAGATGAGGAAGTCAATAGGATACTCCCATGAATCCAAAGAGACTATAATATCTTCTAGTATTCCTTCTGGTACAACTTTAGATCTATCTACTAACTCTAGGATTGTAGAAGTAGATCTAATGTTGTTTAAATGCAGATACTTCATTGTCTCCATAGTCATTACATTTATAGCAGCTCCCAAATCTATCAATGTGTTTGGAACTGAGAAATTATTTATTGAAATAGTAACCATAGGGATACCAGGATCAATATACTTTTCTACCGCTACTTTTGTTGACATGAGGCTTGCTAATTTTCCAATGACTTGGATTGCAGTAGGATCCTTCTTCTTTTTACCAGTTTTCTTGATGCATAATTTGTTTATTGTTTTAGAATATATTTGTATTTCTTTGATTGCTTTCAATAAGGGAATTTTTACATAAGCATTTTTCAATTCATTCAAAACGTCAAATTCAGGAAGGTTCATTTCAATATTCTTCTCTACTAACCTCTCTAGATAGGGTGGTGTTTGAGTTATAATAGTTTTTGCTTTTTGAATTTGTTTTTCAGAATGTAATGTTTCAGGTTGTTCTCCTCGCTCATTTGGTTCTTCTATGGTCGAAGGAGAATCCTTTTTAAGCACCTTTCCAGACCTTAAATGGACATCATTTATGGGAAGAATAGAATATGTTGGAAAATATGCTACTTCTTCAACATTGTATGCAGGTTTATCCATTTTATTGCTTGGATTTGCCACTGGTTGGGCTGGTAATTGAGTTGGTCTGGGCTGGTTTGAAGGTAGTTGTAACTGCTGTGGTTGTGTTAGTAGTGGTGGATAATTCTGTTGCGGAAATGACATGGATTGTGGATACTGTTGGTATTGTTTGTATGGAAATGGTTGTTGATATTGTTGTTGGTATTGTTGTTGGTATTGTTGAGGTGGCTGATTTCCATAACCATATCCTCTCCAACCTTGTGTAGGTTGGTTTTGATATTGTTGTGGAGGCCAAGCTTGCCATGGCATTGGAGTATTCCAAGAATTTTGAGGTGGATAGTGATATTTTTGTTGAGGGAATTGTTGTAGATTTTATTGAGGAATCCTTGGTTGCCAAGGTCTTCTTGGTGCCACATAATAGAAACGTTTTGTTCCTTGTACTTCTTCCATTGGATTCATTTGCAATTCCTTCAACCTTAGACAGTTTTTTGTTGAATGATTTTCTGTACAAAGACCACACACTTGAATACTATCCAAACGACATTCTCTTAATGCATGTTTCTTTCTACATTTGGGACAAAAGATTGCTAAAATTTGTTCTTGTTCTTCATTCTTTTTGTTTGCTTTTAGAACATCTACTTGTGTCCCTACTGTACTTGGAGATCAGTTTTGAAGTTTTCTAGCAAGCTTCCTATCTTTGCTCTTGTTACTCCTGCTGCTGCTGATTTTGCTGCTTTTGAACTCACATATCTCCTTCTAGTTTTTGATCTTCCTCTAGAATATTTTTGACATAGTTCTGCAATTTTGTTAAATGGCAAGTTTGAAATGCCACCCTTGCCCATTACATTCATAATGTCAAGGTATTCATCTCTTATACCTTTGAGAAAGATTGTTCAAATGGTGTCTTGGTTTAGTGAGTGTTGTTTAGAATTTTGTAGATTATATGCAAATCTTTCTAAGTATTCTTCTAAACTCTCATCCTCTTGTTGTTTCATTCTAAAAGCATCCTCTTTAGAGTCTCTAAGCCTACAATAGGCTTGATATTTTTTAAGAAATATTGATTTCATGTCATCCCAAGAAGCTATTGTTTGCTCTCATAAACCCATGAACCATTTTAAGGTTGTTTCTTTCAATGTAGCAGGAAAGAGACGAAGTTTGTGTATGTCATCAGTGTATCCATAAGTTCTACACAAGATATCAAATTCAAACATAAAGGAATCAGGATCTTCCGTTGACATTCCATAAAAATTTGGCAATACAGAAGGTGGAATATTTTTCATTTTTACATCTTCTCCTAATATTGCACTTGTATCCAATATTGGAAAGCCAAAAGTAGTTTCTTGATCACCACCATCTTCTTGTCTTTTCCTATCCTCTTCTCCTTTCCTATCATTTTCTCATTTTGCCTCTTCCTCTCTGTGTCTTCTCCACTCTCTTTGTTGTCTTTCATATTCAAGTCTTTGTTCAGGAGTAAGAATAACATATCCATATCCCTCTTTTGACATAGCTTCAATTGTCTCAATGCAACTTGAGGCTCAGGTTGTTCAAAAATAGGTTGATCTATGGACTCAAAAATGAACTGGCTTTCTTTAACAATTTATTTTTGTTTTCCTGAAGTAGGTGTTGTTGTTGGATTTTTCTTTTCACCTCCCAGGCTAACAAAGTTTGCCTTTCAATTAAAGTTAATCTTTTTCATGTTCTTTGTTTTTCTTCCAATTCCTCAATTGTTGGTTTACCAACAACTGGTGTTCTTATCATTGATGGTCCTACTCCTATTGATGGGGGGTTTGTTTAATAAATCTACCTTGAGGATCTCTATTTCTAGGCATAAAGAAACATAACCAAAAGAAATGTATCTTAACTAATTTTCTTTTTTTTTTTTTTATCAAATTTTTAGTGTTTTTGTTTATCTTTCTATTCGACTATGCTGATAATTGCCTCCCTGGAAACGACACCAAAATGTTGAGCTCATTTATTAACACAAATATTCATTATCAATCCATGTTTGTAAAATTTGGAGGAAAGTCCACAATGTATGGATATCAGGTATAGCCAAGCTTAGAAGATAAATTTTGAAGAAATAAAGAAGTACTTATTACAAATATAAGCCTATATTAATAATTTCTAACTCGCTTTTTCAATGTATTAAAGATGAAGTGGCTCTTAACTTAAGAGATCCATTTGTGTCCTTCTCTCTCAATTATCACTTAATGAATAGAAATCAGAAATCATGAATTAACAATAGCTTAAGTTGCATAAATGAACAACGAAGGAGACTCTTAACTTAAGAGATCTTTGGGCATTTTTTATCACAATTCATTCATCATTATGCTATCATTGGAAAACTGAAAGTATATAAGAAAAACTGCTTGCATGCAACAAAGAAGAATTCTAGTATTGATTTATGAATTCAATAGAAGGAGAATTCAACTTGAACACTTTGTTGTCCCATCTTACTAAAATGATAAAAAAACTAAATTCAAAAAAATAAATCATCACACATCAATTAATAAGTAAATCTGAAACAAAGCAAGTAAACATATTCTAAAGTAACCAGTTCATGAAAATTAAGCTAATCTAACAATGAAGTGTACTTAGCTTGGAGTGGGGGGCCTCCACCCTTGCCTTGCACACTTGAGATTGCTATCAAATTCTGAAACTTCAGTCACTCATCCACATCAATGAACAACAAAATTAAAGTAGAACAGGTTCTTCAAATTAATCTCCAAAATCCAAATGTCTCATCATAAAGTTATACACAAATTACATATTTCAAAGTCTTAGCTTAAATAGAATTTTATGAAACAAACTGATATAAAGTCTCTCTAACAATCATAACTATTCATGTCCATCTATCTAATTCGAATTCATTAAATCCATCCCAAGAAATATGGACAATCCCATGAAATCACAAAATTGCCCTATTTCCTAGGGATTTTCTGGGTGACTAGTCATGTTTGACCAGCCTTGACCGGGCCTAATAAAGCTTGTTTTGACCAAACCAAGTGGAATTAGTTCAGTCCTAATTCCCAATATTTCCATTCATGCATCCAACTCAAGCCCAAGTGTCCTAAAAATATGTCATCCACATAGCTATTATGGGAATTTCTGATTCTGTCCAAAATTGCACTTGAAACCAAATTTTCATAAAAGCTTTAGAAATTGCAAAATTAAAATTAAATACCTAATTATGCATTAAATACATCAAAATGGGATGGATATAATTGAAAATAGATGGAAAATATAAGGATTAAGTAAGTTTCATCAAGCAAAAATAGACCAAAACCGAGGGCTAACAGTGAGGATTTAGGGTTTAGGCATCATTAGGGAGATTTTAGGGTTAATATGAAACCCTAATACCAAGATGAGGTATGTCCACTTACCTGTAATTATGGAAGGAGAGAGAAATATAGAGTTTCCTTGAGGGTTTGATGGTTTTTAAGCTCTCATGCGAAAAGCACAGTGCCACTTCCAAAAGCGCAGCGCCACCCTGCTAAAAGGGTAGTGCCATTTCATGTCCACTTTTGGCTGCCTTCCTAATGTCCAAATTGAGCACAGGATAGCTCGTTGGAACTCTTGTCGACTCTAATTTCCATAACTTCTTGAATTTTTCAATTTTGAGTTCATTTGACCTGTCAAAAATTTAATCTCTCAAGACTGGTCAAAATGTGCAGAATGAGGTTTCCAAAATGCAGAGTGATGTTGAAGTCAACTTTTGAAGGTCTTCTTCAACTAAAAATTTAGCTCATGATAGCTCATTGGAAATATCTCTATGTCTAGCTAACATTTGATGCATAAATCAAGTCATTTGATCACTCCAGGTAGGAGAAATTGTGATTTTCCCAAAGTCACTCCAGAAGTGCGACAACTCTCTTGAGGAAAATGATGTTTTGGACATTTGTCCCAAACCGTGAGACCTGTGTAAAAACGGAAGGTGTTTCTTCGTCTTGAGTCTACTATGGACAAAAACCTCTCTCACTTTTGTCAAACCCATCTTTTCTTGCTCAGAAACATCATTTGAAAAAAACTTATCCCGATATGTGGAACAGGGGATTTGTAGAAATGAAGGGAAATGAAGGGGATGAGGAGCTCATAATTTCTTGAGAAAAGTTTGGGAAGTAGGGAGGGATGTTAGGAATCAAGGCAAAGTAGAATTTAAAGGATTGAGTAAGTTGAAGGGGTCCAAAAGGGAAAAACACATGCCTGACCTAGAAAAGTGTCAAATTGTAGCAAAAGGCTAGGGTTTGTGGGAAAATGATGAATTTGAGGGATATCAGTGATGGGAAGTGTTTAAGAAGGTATTTTAAAGGTAGGGAAATGTGTATGAGCAGAAGGATATAAGTTTTTGTTAATGGTTTGACCATCCAAGAAAAATTACCTTCAAAACCCTAGCAGAGGGAAATGAGCCTTACCTAAGCACAACTGAAGCACAAACAAGGTGTAAAATGATCCATTGGAAATTGAAATAATGATGACAACTCTTTGAATGATAGTACACTCAACCAAATGGTGACGTGGACCAATACTTGGAAAATTTAGGAAGGAGAGAAAATAATCCTAGACCTAATACCTAGTGACCAAATTTTACTTGAAGACTCATTGAAATGACAAAAATTTGACTTTGACACCCCAAGACCACTTTGTAAGAACATGTTTGATCACTGGTGGAAGGCTGCAAAGACTGAATCTAACATTGGCTTCATTGGGGATGGTAGCTCCTTGGAGGTGCCAAGAACACCATAGACCAAGTAGCCTTATCCATTGGGCATGGATTCAGAAAAGCTAAATCTAAAATACATGGCTGAATACTGATGACTCAAAGACACAAATTGACTCGAAACTGACTTGAATTGACTAAAAAAATGACTCAAGACTTACTTAGTTGAAACAAGAACTTACAAAACTTATTAATGGAAGCAGACCATCGAGATTTGAGGGATTCAAATACTGATGACAACCACCTGCCTACTGAAGAAATATGTACAATCATGTGAAGTGAACCTTCCAATGTAACCAATCTAGTAGATGGCTACTCACTAAAATTCTGCTCTCACTTTCCTCAAGCAGGCAGAACGATGTACATGTAGGAAACTCACAATAACAACTGAAACCAAGGCTTATGCTAACAAACCAGGCAACATTCATCTTCTCTAATGCTTGCAAAAGAATGCCGAAGGGATCTTGAAAATCCTGAAGCACTAGCTTGTCTTGAGATCCAACAGCAAAAATACAAGTACTCCCTTCATTTTGATTTGAAAGAAAAGTTGGTTGCTGATTGATAGGAAGGCATAGAGAAGTATAAGCTTTTGCTATCTAAATTTTGGCTGTAAATTCCTCGAGCATGAGAAATTATAACTCGATTTCTGGCATATTGTCTCTCTCAGGCTCATACTCCTCAATTTCATAGTCAAATCATTCTTAAACAAAAAACATTCTTCAAGATTATCAAACATGACAGCCCTCTCATCTTCATAAAAGAAAACAATATTTGTTCGCTGATCTATAAATCTAATTTCAAGGCTGTCCTCATTTTCAAAAGTGGAAGAAGCTTCACTAACACCTTCTTGACTATGTGAACACTGCAGACTTCCATTAGCTTGGGTTGTAACATGACCTTTCAGGAGTTGATCTATCTCATCTTCAGATAGAGGAGATAGTACCTTTTGTTTTATTTTGCCAAAAAAATAATTGACTTATTGAAATAACAATTCAAAACATGAAATATGAGAAGAAAAATCTGAATGACAGTCCTCAATTCCCCGGTCTTCTGAAATTTGAATACATTGTTGATCATATTCATATGACATGGCGACCAGCTTGTCATGTTTCTTATCGCACTCATCAGTCATACGAGGGAAAACTATAGATAGTTCTTGAAACTCAAAACTAACACTTCTATCATTTACCACTGAGCTATCCAAAGAAGATTTTTCACTTATTGAACAAAGATCTCATCTTGTTTTTCATAAAATGAATGGATTACCTCCTCATGAAGGCTATGTTATAATGAAATGAGAACACTTGGATCAATAACTTTGTTTTCTTCATTCCAGATGATCTCAACAACAATGCTCTCCTTCATGGGATTTAGAACAAGGTAATCTTCATCATCACGATCTGAATCTAGATTTGAAATAGCCAACTTGACTTTATCACAATCTGAAATTGGAACTTGATTTTCCTGCATATTGTCTTCTACTATGAGCAGATCTGAAATAAGACCTTGTCTTCCATCATTTTCAATTGTACTAAGATCTTGAACCTACTGAAAACTTTCTTGAGCATCTTGATAAGTATCCTCTAAGCTCTCTTTATGCTGCTGAAATGGATTTTCATACGGGGCTTCCATGATCTCATTGTCCATGAAGTCATATCTTCATAAACTTTCTCAAGATTTTCAATAATTAAGGATGGACAAGATTCTTTATACCTTTGAAAGAACATGGTATGAAAATCCTTTAAATAGTAAATACAAGTAGGCAACAAACTTTCATACCAAGATCGGGCTTCACCTTCCAGAGTGGCCATGAATATCTTTTTCAAGTAGTCTTAAGGAAAATCAACCTTCAACTTGTGAGTATGCATGTCAAATTTAACCAGATGTAAAGCAACATCATTCCTATCATCATCTTTGAACATAGGCAAATTCCTTTGCCAATCTACCTTAGGAATTTTATTTGGGAAACCTAGAATGTGATCTCAGCTCATGGGAGCATACCTTCGAGCAAGCGAATCCATTTTGATAACAATGAATTCACCAAGAAATTCTTCAGGCTATTGGGTCTTGAAGAGTAGAGTTTCCATAAAAATTCTAAACCTTGGAATTTTTCGACACTAGAGTCGCCAAGTGAATGATTTGAGCCTTCGCATGCATCTTACCATTGTTCACCATCAACAATCAGATCTAAAATTGATATATTTTTGCTGAGGAACATAAAATGACGTTCCCCAGTATGGTCGCCACCATGTTATCACCTGGATTGAACACCAGGGTGAAGGAAGGCAAGCCAAGGTAACCACAAACCACGCTTAGCCAAGTAGCTAGCCCTACTAGGCTGGGAGAGGGCTCTCTCTGTAAGGATCTCAGTCAAGATGATTGGATCAGGTAAAGGATTTTAGGCTAGGTATAGTAGCATAAATGTTTTGATTGGATTTTGAAGGGGTTTTTTCGGATTAGGAGGAGCTGGACAGTTTAGGTCTAGGGAATTAGGTCAGAATTGCAGGGTGTTCAATGGGGAAAGGTAGGCATATGCTTCAGCACTCAAGGGCTTAATGGGATGAGATGTTTTAGATTGGTGAGAAGCTAATAAGGGCATGTGAAAACCATGGATCCTTCCTAGATTGCAAAAAACATGAAATGGTGAATGGTTTCCCAAGGCAGAGCACTGATGCAATGAATTCCACCTATCAGACTTGAAAACATTCAACTAGAAGCAATGAACAATTAAAGAAGCCTACAAAAAACATTAAAATATGATTACATGAGGATAAAATGTACTAAAACTCATACCGCATGGATCCCATAAAAATAGCCGCAATTCTTATTAACTCCTGCCAAACTACTTACAAAAGGTGTACAATCAAGGTCTGAGCATCCAGCTGAGTCCAACCCCTTACAAAGAGAAAGAAGAAGAATATATAGACATGATTTCAACCTCCTTTCATCCTCAAGGGTCGAAGCCCTAAGATGAGGAGCTAATCTAACTAATATTGAACAAGAAACAGGAATATAGGCATCATCAACAACTTGCCTCTAAAAGTGAAAAACTGATTCATTTGAGCTCAAACTAACTTCTAAAGCAATGAATCTACCCTCTATCACTATTTATCTATCATAATTACATGAAAAATTATCATTTACAATGGTAAATTATCCACCACGAGAGAGAATCCATGATTACAGTAAAAAACTAGAAGAATAACAACCCTGAGCAAAAACTGTCAAAAGAGCAGCGCCACTGGACAAAAGCACAACACCACTTTCAGGTCCATTTTGGAGGCCTTTCCGGCATCCAAATTGAGCCCATGATAGCTCATTGGAAAGGTATTCAAGTCTACGTTCCAAAACACCTAGAATTTTTGCATTTAAGCCTCAATTGGCCCTTTAAAATTTTATTCTCCCAAGACTGCTTCTGTGTGTCCAAAAAGTGGCAGAAAGGTCATTTTTAGGGTGTTTTTTGACCTTTTGGTGGACCAGTTCTGCCCCAAAAAATTTGACACTTTCTAGGGTGCATGTCCTCATCACTCTGAATCCCAAATTGCAAACCATTTCTTCAATGGGTGCCCCTAGGTAAAGTGCAGTGCCACAGGTAGTTTTCTTGTGTATTGAAATCCAAAATTTGCAAATCACAAAATTTGCTCAAAAATTGCTCAAAATTGGTGAGAAGAACCATCAACATGTGCTCTGATGAGCCAAAGAAGCTTCAGCTAGCATCCTAAGTCTATCCTTCTCTTTCTTGCCTTTTAGAGCCCACCTTAGCCTATATTTCATTTGTTGAGGTGTCACTACCTGTGTTTTCCTCCTCATCATAGTCTCAGTCTTCTTGGTCCATGTTTTCAAGGTTGAGGTGTATGGACATGAGGAATGAAGGGATTGAAGATTTGATTGTGGCTAGGAAATGAATGGAGGAGTAGGAAATGAGAGGGAGGGCTTATTTGCTTGAGATTTTCTCTTAGGGAAGAGGGGTAACGGGAATGGGAATAATATGGAAAAGGGGTAAAGGAGAAAAGGGATAAGCTAATAGAGGAATAGAGATAGGGGAATTTGGAGTTGTATGGATAGGTGCTAGGATGAATAGTGAGGATTTAAGGTTTTGGCATCATTAGGGAGATTTTAGGGTTTCATATTAAGCATGGCAAATGATGCTTATAATTTAGATTTGCAGATCAAAACCAAGGTGAGGGATGTCCACTTACCTATAATGATAGAAGGAGAGATAAATTTAGAGTTTCCTTGAGGGTTTGATGGTTTTTAAGCTCTCCTGCCAAAAGCGCAGCGCCACTACGAAAAGTGAAGTGCCACCCTACCAAAAGTGCAGTGTCACTTCATGTACACTTTTGACTGCCGTCTCGATGCCCAAATTGAGCTCAGGATAGCTCGTTGGAAATTTTGTTGAGTATAACTCCAAGAAAATCTTGAATTTTTCAATTTGGAGTTCATTTGCCCTATCAAAAGCTCCATCTCCCAAGACCGGTCAAAATGTGCAGAATGACGCTGCCAAAATGCAGAGTGATGTTGCAATCAGCTGTTGAAGGTCTTCCTCAACACCACATTGAGTTCATGATAGCTCATAGGAAATCACTCCATGTCTAGTTATCATTTGACTCATCAAGCAAGTCATTTGGTCACCCCAGCTAGGCAAAATCGTGATTTTCCCAAAGTCACTCCAGAAGTGCAGCAACTCTCCTGAGGCAAATGATGTTTTGGACATTTCTCCCAAACCATAAGAAATGTGTAAAAATGGAAGGAGGTTTTTCATCTTGAGTCTATTATGGACAAAAAAATCTCTCGCTTTTGTCAAAATCATCTTTCCTTGCTTAGGAACATTATTTGAATAAAACCTATCTCGATGTGTGGAACAATGGATTTGTAGAAATAAAGGGAAATGAAGGGGATGAGGGGCTCATAATTTCTTGAGAAAAGTTTGGGAAGTAGGGAGGGATGTTAGGAAGTAGGGGAAATTATAATTTCAAGGATTGAGTGAGTGGAAGGGTTCAAAAAGGAAAAGCACAGGCCTACCTAAAAAAGTGTCAAATTGTAGCAAAAGGCTAGGGTTTGTGGGAAAATGATGAATTTGAGGGATATCAGTGATTGGAAGTGTTTAAGAAGGTACTTTAAGGGTATGGGAAGTCTATGAGCACCAGGATACAAGTTTTTTCTGATGATTTGACCATCCAAGAAAAATTACCTTCAAAACCCTAGGAGAGGGAAATGAGCCTTACCTAAGCACAACTAAAGCACAAACAAGGTGTAAAATGACCCATTGGAACTTGAAATAATGATGAAAACTCTTTAAATGATGGTACACTCAACCAAATGGTGACGTGGACCAACACTTGGAAAATTTAGGAAGGAGAGAAAACAATCCTAGACCTAATACCTAGTGACCAAATTTTACTTGAAGACTCACTGAAATGACAAAAAATTGACTTTGACACCCCAAGAACACTATGTAAGAGCATGTTTGATCACTGGTGGAAGGTTGCAAAGACTGACTCTAACACTGTGGAACCTGGATGACCACATATTTCTCGTCATCCTGAATTTGACACAACTCATTTTGCGTGAAACCAACTCCGTATGACTCCAGAAATGAGTTATGTTGACTTTCCCAAACAAGCAGATTTTTAAAAAAAGGACATACCAGTTAGCATTTTGTACTGCTGACGTGCCACTGACTGGGAAGGTGAGGTGGACATTGACTTGGTCAAAGCTTTTCTTGTCTAATGAAATCATGCCAAGTGGCACATTTTGAATGGTCAAAATTTCATGGTTATGATTGGTTGGAATGATGGCCAACCATGGGCTAACACGTGGCCCAGTTGAAGAATGCCACATGGCAGCCCAGGAGGCCACCAATAATGTTTCCATAGTCTGAGCAGAGGTAGCGGGGGTCAAATATGTAACCTCCCAACACACAAATAGACGCAACTACCATTGTGCCAAGTGGGAGTTACTTAACCTTAGAATTTGCAGATTATATTTAAACATTAATATTGCAGAAGTTTGAAGGTGGGTGCAGACTTAACCATCCCATCTGAACACTCTCATCATTAGCCACCAACATTTTATATAATGGCTCGGAGGACTAGCACAGGTTGTCTGCTAAGGTAACCACCCCATGTGAACACTACTTCAATTAACGCCAAGGTTATTTGACTGTCGAAGGAAAGGGGTCAGCGTTGGGGGCTAGCCCCTAGGCACATGGCCCATCATATGACCTATTTTCCACATTTTTTTGCCTCGGTGGCCAAATTAACCGTCCAACAAATCCACTCGAATTTTGGTAGATTTGGTGGCTCGTTAGTAGAAAACAGGGCGAAAATGTGGGTTCGGTGTTGGATTTGGGGCAATTTGTGGAGCAAATAGTGGAGAAACTAGAAGAGGTCATAAATATTGGGAAAAATATTGAAGGGGGGATGAATCAGTATTTATAAATCATTAAACTTTTTATATTTCATATTCAGATTTCTATACGCAACTTTACTGAATCGAACTTGTGTGTGCACACGACTGTTCTTAAGACAATTAGCATATATCCATTGAACTTACAATTCAATTAATCCATCATATGTTTGTCTTTAGCTAGTGAATTAGTACTTTATTAACCATTAGATAAACATTAACCATGTGCTATGATAAATAAACCATCACACATAAGAAACACACATGAACAACAAGATTTAAGGTGGAAACACAATGCGAGAGAAAACCACCTATTTTTGTTGTCTCTGTCTTCTTTTTAATATAAAGAATAAGTTGTTTACAAACTTGTACTGGTGCAAACTCATGCCAGTACGCAGGCACCCACTTGCAGATGGCTACAACCTTCTCTCATTCTCCAACTTCTACTAGAAGGGAGCTACAACCCCCTAGCTCTTATACTAGATGATATACTTACCAGTATGTAGGCGCTGACCTACAGAAGGCTACTACATTTTCTCGTTCTCCAGTTGCTACTGGATGGGAGCTCTGTGAAGCAGGAAAGTGTTCCCTCTGCAGACAGAGGCAACCCCTCTAGCCCTAGAGTGGGTCTAGTCACATCAAAGACAAAACAACAATTGATTCCCTTAAATAATCATCGTTGGAGGCCTACCTCAAACCGGTGGTTGATGGAGTTCCATTGCGTTGTTCCAACTTCTGTTTCTTTCTCCTCAATGAGCAATTAACCTGAAACACCACAAGAAAACAACAGAGCACGTAACCGAGAAAGAACAATGACCTATTTACTTATAAAGTCAAGAAATCATAAGCTATCAAGTAAATTGTACACATGATATAGTAAATCATCATTGATTGTATTAATAATGAATCAAGAGCAAAGCTTACAACCAAGTCTTGATGTCGCAAGCCTTCTCAGAGGGTCCAGCCAGTATGTTTCTTCAAACATTCACTCTCAAGAATGGGTCTCCAAATAGACAATATCTCTCTCACTCACAAGCTTTAGTACAAAGTTAAGGGCACTCCACAACCTCTCACAAAACTATTAGCAATCCCACACTTGTCACACTCACACCAAAGCTATCTACCAAACTCAAAAGTACTAGCAGCACTGTCAAACCAAAAGAACCAGAAGATCATAGCAATGGTGAGTGATTTTCTAGGAGAAGGAGTCCCCATGAAATGAGGGAGAGGGAGCTTATCCTCAAGGAAGTTTTCACAAAAGACGAAACCACCTTCCCAAAGGAGGAAGGGAAACCCAAACTGACCCAACAACTAGGTTTAAAGACATCCAGAAGGCTGACTGTTGGAACAAATTCACCCAATCTAGATTGTCGCTAGCCATGAACTAAGTCTCCGCGACAACATCGTAAGGAGGTGATGCATGAAGACCAATCGTCACAATAGATAGCTAATAACCTTGTGTCAGGCCTTGAATTTCAACCCTCTTGGGAAACAAATGTACACCTGCGACAGTGTCGTGATGAGACTATTTATGACCATGGATCGTCACGTATATTAAGGGTTTACTCGCAACGAGTCGGAAACTGAGAGAATTAGGGTCAACTTGCAACATCAGAGAGCATTTTCTTAATCTTCATTCATGAGTGGGAAGATATGAACATGTCTATTTGGTACATGACACAGTAGAGGGACTGAGATGAGGACAATGACAAATTACTATGTAATAGATGCCCCCTAAAGCATGAAGCTTGAGAGAGTGGGAAGGGTGAAATGCTTTACGAAACTGTCTAAGCTGGAGTAGCACCATGAAGAACCTACAAGCACAAGTACAACTGATATCTCTAATAGTGAAATACATGTAGTCTAGGTATGGGTGTAGCCATCCAAAAGACATATGAAACTTGGTCTGTGGTATGGACGCAACCATCTAGCTGGTAAGACCATGATAATGATAAAGGTATGGTCGCAGCCATCCATGAAGACTCAGGTATGGTCATAGCCATCCATCAAAGAGTCATGTATGTAATCACGAACCAATCCACGCAGCCCGAACATATGTAATCCTAGTCCGGGGTCTTGAAACCAAACCGATCATGGTACAAATTATGAAAACAAATGTGCTGAAGTCGAGCATAATAGAAAGTCACTTGATTACTGGTCAATGATGAAAACTGTTAACAAGCACGAGAGAAACCACCAATAATGTCAATGGCTCTCAAGGTACTGTCCAATAAAATCCACTAAGTGTGAAAAATGAGTTGAAGTCGAACACTTGTGGAATCACCCAATCGAAGACCAATGATGAAAGTCTGTCATCAGGCGCGAAGAACTTGCCATTAAGGCATGCAAGCTCCAAGGTACCAAAAGGGATCTCTAGACCAATCTCCTGGATAATGAGCTGGCGTCGACAAGAGACGATCTGTCACAGGAGGGCCATAACGTCTCCCCCATCAATGACGTGAGATAAGGAACAAGTGGTAGATGGTGAAACAGAGTATCAGAGGAGGAGGTAAGGGTGTGAACTGCAGAAGGATTATACTCTTGAACATATCGGCAACATGACTCTGGAAAATGGCAGCATTTTGGTACCAAGGGATTGGAGGTCTAATGGAGACAACATGGATCAGATGGAATGAGGCAAAATGGCAACCCAACAACCTCGGAAGGCCAATTGACGATGAAAAGATATCCCAACCCGACAAGAAACAAAAGTGTCGATGTTCAAGAGTGACTAGCTATCAATGATGACTTCCAAATTCCCCCCCACCATTGTTGGCGAGTACCCCAATTATTTTTGAAACAAGCTTGAATGGGATAGCATATGCTTGTAATATAAGTTTGACCTTCGGACGAATCCAACCTAGTAATATTTTAACGAGCCCTAGGGAGGAGAAGCTTGAGTCTCATCATGGTGACGAGTATAATGTCGTCAGGGTTTAACGAGTCTAACATAGGGAAAACTCAAAGTCTTTTTCATGTTTAGAGAGTTTGAAAAAGACCCAGAAAAGAAAACTCCAGGGGAGTCCTTTTTCGTAAATTTGTGTCTCTCAAGCCCGAAAAAAGTATAAAATAATACTCGAGAGAACTGCTTGACCATTACGACCAAGGACTAATTTTTGTAATTAGTGGCCCCGATCTGAAAAATTAAAAAAGCGATCGAAGACATGTCGTTTCATAACCAATATCGAACTCGAAACGACAAAAATCTGGCGATCTCTTCATGTTTATATGGTTAGAAAAGAGCTCAAAGTGGACCGCCTTTTGTTCTGTTTAACGAGTTAAAAGGGAAAACTCGACAATCTTTCTGCCTTTTGAGTCGGAAAAGAGCTTAAAGAGGACATTTTGAAAATATGGACCAAGTGTATACGGATCATGACATGTACCCCACATCCCTATTTCTGCACAAAAACACCACATCATAAGATCCATTCGATACAAATACATTATATATATGGAAATTAAGTTAAAAAACTCAAAAACCCTAAAATAAATGATAAAAACCCTAAACCCTATAGTGAAAAAATTTAATTTTTTAGAAAAAACACTATAAAAAGGGGCCATGGTAATTCACTTTTACATTTACCCTTTGAGTTTCTTACCTTTGGTGATTTTGTGCACAAACCTGTGTGAAGTTTCGAGCTCGATTCCGACATCAGCGATCAACCATCTCGCTCAAGACTCTTATCGAGTAAGTAGAACATCTTTTGTGTTGCATTTCAATTGTTTTTTCAGTCAATTTCATGTTCCATAGGTGGTTTTGGGTGGATTTTTAGTTCCAAATCCGTCTCTCGGTTGTCACAGAAATCTGCCACGGGTTAGCGACAACCGAGCATGCTAACGCACACCATCATCGGGATCGTCACTAGAAACAGGTGTACTGTCGCGACGTTTGAGGAAAAAATGAACTCTAATCTCGAGCCATCGCTGTTGTTTGAAAAATAGCCGCGACGGCGCCATAAAGATTGAATTTTTGTAAATTGTGCATTTTAGCTTATGAAAAAGATCTTAATTATTTTTTCCTTCAACGTAGGGCAAAATGGCATTCATATGGCAAGAGAGAACCTGAGTGTAGAAGATCCCTACGTGATTGTGGATTGCTGAAATGTTTCCTTACACCACACCTTCCGGCATAGCCTGACTTGCTTGAGCTGTTGATCCACTCATGGAACCCGAAGGAGGGGAAGTTCGTCATCCGTGGCAAGGACATTGAATTTGACGCGACGAACATATATTTTTTGACTGGTTTGTCTCATCGTGGTGAGAGACCGATCTTAGAGGGTACACGGGTTGCTGGTGAGACCCTTGATATGCTGATAGCGCGGGTGTGCCCAGGGGCATGCAAATCATCCACTAGCAGGAAACTGCAAATCCCGATAGTGGGGGATTTGACCCTTCGCTCAGTACTGTTTATGGTTACGAGAGTAGCAGGCTCTCAAGCACAACATGAGGCAACAAAGACTCATCTTCGGCTGGCCCTTGATTGCCTCACTCCGACCATGTATAACTGGGCCGAAGCAGTGTCCATTAACATGAAGAGGCAGCTTACTAAGTGCCAATGAGGGGAGACCAAACAGTTTGGATATGGATCCATCCTGATACCGCTCATGTTGGAGCAAGTGCTATCACTTCATCTATAGGATATGGACTTGTATATGCCTGAACTGTGGGAGACTCGTATCACTCGATGGGCACATGTTATGCCATGAGAGGGTGGTGGTCACCCAGTATCATGGGGAGTGTTGTTTCAAGAGTGGCTGGACCGTCAAAAGGTCATCATCAAGGATTGGCCATATGCAGGCACGGATTTCTGTGGAGACCCCGATATGCTGCTTCCAGCTGGCGAGTAGTGGGATGAGGGAGGTAAAACACTTGATCAAACACCACACTATTTATGTGTTTTGTTTTTTATGATGTTTTTGGATTTTCTCATGCATATGTCTTTAACGATGTCTCTATGTTACTTGCAGATGTGGGACCGGAGAGACCTGTGGGAGTAACTCCTGAGGCATGGAGGGACCCGCAGGGCAATAAAGAGCTGCCTCTGATTCACCTGGGCAGCATTGTAGAGGAGGAGATAGCCCGTAACCTTGAGGGCTTGACTGACAGGATCCCAGACTATAGGGGGATCGAGGAGGTCCCAGTAGAGTATTAGAGACATACAGTCGGTGTGATGCCTAGGATGCATAGGCTCTTGAGACAACTTGCACGGGCAGTGGTCTACTATAGAGAGTAGAACTCACTGCTATGGACCCCTAGGGTTTACTTTCTATTATTTTTTAGAGACATATGTCTCGGATGTATGGGAACACATACTCTATTCTTTGACATACACACTTTATTTTTGAGCGCCTCGGTGTGCCACACAATATATATATATATATATATATATATATATATATATATATATATATATATATATATATATATATATATATGGTTTATTACTGTGTCTAAATGCTTCTATATAATGTTTTGATTACATGTTGTGTAAATGTCTGTTTAATACATGATTTGCTAATGCATCAGTTAATGTGTTTAATCTTCTTGGAATGTGTTGATATGTGATAAAATCAAAATTTCTTTCCAATAATTTGACACGTAAATACAACCTTAAAATCCGATGATCTATGACAGAATAATGCCTGTTAAGTTAGTGGACAACAAGTTGAGTATCCAGATTCACAACCAATGCATGAATATCGAGGTTAACAACCTCAATCAATAATTCAATGACAATGCTATATTCAGCGACATTGTTTGTGGTGCAACCCAGACAAATGCGTTGAAGGTCTACTAACTCACCATGAGGATCGTAGATCACCTATGCTGCAGAGGAAAGGTTCCGGGTACCACGGCAGGCACCATCCGCGAAACCAACGTAAGGTGTCCCATACATCTGCACAGGAAGTAAAAAGACACAATAAGCGACAATCATGCCTACACACCAAGCCATACATGAAAACACACACTGAAAACACATGCTGATAACACATGTATGTACATGTCAAATACACGGGATTCATGCATAGTATTTCTTCAGATAAAGCCCATTTCGGGGCTTATCTAGAGGATTCCCTTCATAATCGATTAGCTCATAGGCCCCCTTTTGCAAAACACGCTTCACAATGTAAGGCCCATGCCACATAGGCTCGAATTTGCCTACCCCCAACTTATCATTTGATTGATCATAGAGTAGAACTAAGTCTCCTTCAACGAAAGAACGAGGGTTGATAGCTTGGTTGAAGTGAGTTTTCACTCTCTTCTTCTATGCTTCAATGACTAAAGAGGCTAACCAACGAGTCTCGTCTAACTGCTCTAGGTAAAGAAGATGTTCTTCTACCGAAGCAGTGTCTGGGAGCAATTCGACAGCTAATTTAAGAGAAGGGATCTCACATTCAATCGAAAGGGTAGCCTCCAGACCGTAAACCAATTGGAATGGGGTGAATTCAGTGGCATCCTTCACTGAAGTTCGATAGACCCATAAGGCAGAAAACAACATCAAATGCCAGTTGGACTTGTGCATGCCAATGGTGCGTTGAAGCATTATGACCAAAACCTTGTTGACAACTTCTACTTGGCCATTGACCTAAGGATAATACGGCATCGAACTATCATGACACAAGCCCAGCTAGGTTGTTAACTCAGTCATCATATGATTATGGAAGTGAGAACCGTGATCAGTGACAATAGCCTGAGGGACTCCGAATCGACAAATTACATGATTGAATAAAAATTGAGCTATTGTCTTACCATCGTTAGATAACATAGGCATTGCCTCGGCCTATTTTGTGAAGTAATCGACGGCAATGATGATATACCCATGCCTCCCAGTCGAGTGAGGGTTATAGGTCATATAATCAATGCCCCATTTGGCAAAAGGGCTGATGGTAATGATAGGATGTAAAGGAGCAGGAGGCACACGCATCTTCTGTTGGTAGATTTGGCACGCATGACAGGAGCGGACAGCGAGAATGCAATCCTTAAAAATAGACGGCCAAAAATAACTAGCACGGAGGATATTTTGAGTAGTAGCATACCCAGACATATGACCCCCACAGGCACCAGAGTGGCAGTCATTCAAAACTAGTTTGGCTTCCTCGAACGTCAGACAATGGTGGAGAACAGAGTCAACGCCGAGACGGTACAGGGTGTCCCCGATAATGCGATAAGGCTGAGAATGATGGCGAATACGTCGCCGAGCATCCTTGGAAAAATCAAGATGAAAGGAGGACGTCTGAAGGTAGATAATAATATACCGATACCAGGGATCGAGGGTGCTAATAAAAAACAAATATTCGTTCGAAATATGGTCCTCTAATCGACAGGGTGCAATTGCAGATGGTAGCGAGCAGAGCAACTCAGCAAAAATGAGGGATTTTTTAGACTTGGCCATAGTAAACTCCAAGTCAAACTCCTAAAGGATGACAATCCTATTTAAGTATTTGCCCCCCAGTAACTGATGCGACAAGATGTACGTCATTGGGTTGTAGTTAGAAATCACCTTCATTGTGCGCAATAGTATATAGTGGTGGAAACGTTGGACGGCATGAACAGTTGCCAACGCTAACTTATCAACATAGGCATATCGAGTTTCAGTGTCAAGTAGATTGTGCTCAGATAATAGACAACATGGTCAGTACCATCATCATCGTCTTGGACCAAAACCATGCCGATGGTGCTATCGACGACGACTAAATAAAGAGTATAGTCGCGGTGATAATCGGGTGGATGTAATAATGGAACATAAACAAAGAGTGCCTTGAGTAGCTCGAATGACTCTTGTGCAGCGGTATCCCAGAAAAAGGAGGTATCTCACTTCAATAACCGCATATAGCCTTTGGCAACTTCAGCATAGTTCGGAATAAAATGACGTAAAAAATTCACTTTACCCTGCAAACTCTGCAATTGTTGCAAGGAAGCAGGAGGAGGAAGATTCAAAATGGCTTCAACCTTGAGGGGATCTAGGCGGATGCCCTCTTTGGAGACGAAAAACCCAAGAAGTCTGCCAGATTCAACACAGAAGACACATTTATGTGGATTAAGACGGATACGGTAGTGTCGACAGTGAAGAAAAATTTCGTGAAGGTGATTTGGATGGTCATGGTGCTTTGCTGAATGAGTCGAAAGATCATCGAGATAAGGTTGCACAATGTGACGAATATCATGAAACGCATAAGACATTGCGCATTGGAAGGTAGCACCGACATTTTTAAGATCGAAAGGTAGTTTCTTATAGGTGAAGGTACCCCACGGGTAGATAAAGGCGGTCTTGTCTTGATCCAGTGGTGATATATTGATCTAGTTATAACCAAAAAATCCATCCATAAATGAATAAATATCACTTCCAACACAATCATCAATGGGTTGGTCAATGAAAGGCATGGGTGATCCAGGTGGATGTTGGTGGCCACCCACCTATCCCATTTGGACCCCCACAACTGTCTCTTTCAGTCTTTTCAGTTTCCTAAATTGTATCACAGTTTACTATTTTTAGCAGTTTTTCGGGTCCTGAACTTCCGGAGCCGTTTTGAGGCCCTAAACGATGTTTTTTTGGGATTCTGGGGCAACATGGGTCCATGGACCGATGTTGCCTCCCAAAGTGGTAGTACTCGGATAGATCTTTCTAACGAGCTATTGTACGCGTCAAACGGAGATCGTATGCCAAAGTTACGACCCCGGGAAATTGATGTACCAATTTACCCAAACGGGGCCCACAATTTGGCGTTTCATCTTCTAGGGTTAGGTTTCGGGATGTGAAGGGTTTTCCACTGTTTCTCAACAATAAATAGGCCTTCGAGCCTCATTGTAACACAGTTCGGAACGGTTCAGAGGCATGTAGCCGCCACATCTCTTCTCAGAGATAAGCTACCATCGCCCTAGCTGGTTTCTTTCCATTTCTGTTTGTAAGCACATTTCAGTATTTTACAGTAATGAAATGAAGTATTATTTCTGCTGCATCTCAGTATTTATGGTTATCTCCTCTCTGTATTTATGGTTATCTCTGTAATTTGTTGCGTTCCTGTTTAAATCCGGATCAGTGGATCAGAGCGGTCTGCTTTTTCTCTGTTTTTCTTTACATGTCCCCAACGAGGTCGGGATATAAGGAGTTAGGGCTTGAACTGGTCGAACCTTTGCAAGACCAGCCTCGCAAATCCCGACGGCCTCCCATGGCGGATGAGAAGAAAGACGAGGGGGCAGGAGATCCTATCAAAATCTTGCTCGAAGAAGCCCTCGAGCGACAACAGAACGCGATGATGGATAGCTTTGCGCAGATTCTTCAGCGGCTACCCAGAGGCGACTCATCGGCTTCCAACAACGACTCTGGAAATGCCACACCCTTCAAGGTACAAGTTAATTTTGAAATCCCCATATTCGAGGGTCAAATAGACGCAGATGCCGTAGATAAATGGTTAAATCTGCTAGATGGGTATTTTTATGTTCATGAATTTTCAAGTCGGGAAAAGATTGTTTTCGCTCTTCTCAAAGTAGCCCCCCACGTCAAGGACTAGTGGGAAACCTACTGCGAGCAGAAGGATGAAAGTACAGGCTCACTATTTTCAGCCGCACCCACTTGGAATGACTTCCGGGATGCCATCAAGGAGCAATACTACCCTGTCGGAAGCTATGAGGACAAATACATCAAATGGACCACACTGCGGCAGGGACGAGACCAAGATGTGCCGAAGTTCGCAAACATTTTTCATACCCTTCGCACACAGTTGGGTATCAAAGATACTGAGCGTCATCTGGTACTCAAATACCGCGGCTGCCTACACAGATACATCCAAGAAGAGATGGGGTTCTTGGACATCTCCTCACTCGGCACAGCATACCGATACGCTGTCAAAATCGAGCAAAAGTTCAAACAGAAGAAGCGAGACTTTGGATCTGTAAATCCGAAGCCCAAAGGACAAAGCCAAGGCGGGGTGACCCAAGACAACCCGTCGAAGCCGCAAGAAAAGAACAACACCACGAAGCCGAAGAAGGACACAGGAAAGTGGTGTGAGTTCCACAAGAGTCCCACTCATAACACAAGTGAGTGTCGGACCAAGCAGTCGCTGGTGGCCGAGTTGAAGGCTTCCGAATCAGATGCATGTTCTGACCCTGAGCCAGAACCCAACAAGGGGAATGGCAAAGGGAAGCAGATCATTGATGCGGATCCCAGTGCCACTGTTGCCACTGCCAAGATTAAGAAAAATGAGCCCGAAGATCTAGAGGAGGGGGAGCGTCTTTTCCACTCACAGATATGGGTGAAGGGTTCACCGCTACGATTCATTGTCGACAGTGGTAGCCAAAAGAACCTGGTTTCAGCAGAGGTCGTAAAGCGGTTGGGCCTACCGACTACACCGCACCCGTAGCCGTACAATATCGGGTGGCTTCATGAAGGACGAGATCTCAAAGTTCGCCAGCAGTGCCGCCTTCCCTGCAGCATCAAACCCTTCATAGACGAGGTATTGTGTGATGTTACACCTCTGGATGTTTGTGATGTATTATTAGGCCAGCCATACTTGTGGAGGCGACATGCTGTGTATGAGTCCAGGCCTCGTGCTGTCATTATTTCTTTGAATAATTCATTATACAGGATACCGGAGGTAGCCCCACCTACCGCCACATCTTTGATCACTACCAAGAAAGGCAGCAAGCTCATATCACAGACCAGGAAATTCATTTGTCTGGTTCACTCCCAAAGTAAGGGGAAGATCGTTTCTACCTCCATGCAGCAGCAGCAGCAGCAAAGGGATACGGTCATGACAGAACACAAGAACAACTTCTCCTCACCCACGGGGGTACCACACAAGTTTCAGATGGGCAACAAAGTTTGGTTACATATGCAAAGAGAACGCCTTACCATAACCCATCAGAAATTCAGACCACTCCGACATGGTCCCTACACCAGTACCAAGGCTACGGGAAACAATGCTTTGAAGCACAACATTCCGCCATTCCTTTGCTTGCACCGAGTGTTCAATGGGTACCGTCATCGACCATGCTTCCCACCATCACTGGACACATCAGAGATTGCAGAACAACTCACTAGAGATCCAGATCAGCAACAACTTCCTCATCTCAGGGAGGAACTCAACGCAATGGGGACCATTGCTTCCTAAGGGGGGAGGAATGATCCAGGTGGATGTTGGTGGCCACCCACCTATCCCATTTGGACCCCCACAACTGTCTCTTTCAGTCTTTTCAGTTTCCTAAATTGTATCACAGTTTACTATTTTTAGCAGTTTTTCGGGTCCTGAACTTCCGGAGCCATTTTGAGGCCCTAAACGACGTTTTTTTGGGATTCTAGGGCAACATGGGTCCACGGACTCGTGTTGCCTCCCAAAGTGGTAGTACTCGGATAGATCTTTCTAACGAGCTATTGTACGCGTCAAACGGAGATCGTATGCCAAAGTTACGACCCCGGGAAATTGATGTACCAATTTACCCAAACGGGGCCCACAATTTGGCGTTTCATCTTCTAGGGTTAGGTTTCGAGATGTGAAGGGTTTTCCACTGTTTCTCAACAATAAATAGGCCTTCGAGCCTCATTGTAACATAGTTCGGAACGGTTCAGAGGCATGTAGCCGCCACATCTCTTCTCAGAGATAAGCTACCATCGCCCTAGCTGGTTTCTTTCCATTTCTGTTTGTAAGCACATTTCAGTATTTTACAGTAATGAAATGAAGTATTATTTCTGCTGCATCTCAGTATTTATGGTTATCTCCTCTCTGTATTTATGGTTATCTCTTTAATTTGTTGCGTTCCTGTTTAAATCCGGATCAGTGGGGTAGTTATCTTTGGGATAGGCACAATTAATGTCGTGATAATCAACAGATACCCTAATAGTGCCCTGTTTCTTGTTCACAAGGACAATATTAGAAACCCAATCTGTAAGTGGGATAGGGTAAATAAACCCAACTTTAAGAAGCTTTTCAACTTCTGCTTTCATAGTTGCAGCCTTTCGAGGATGCACGGGGCATAGACGCTGTCGAACAGGTTTAGCACCTGGATACGTAGGTATTTCAAGCACCACGATGCTAGGGTCAATGCCGAGCATCTCTTCGTATGACCAAGAAAAAACATCACGAAATTCTCTAAAAATATTGGTATAGAGTTGAATCTCCTCTGAAGTACAAGTTACTCCGATTTGAATATTCTCGACAACCCTTGGTTTAACAGAGATGTCGATAGGTACGGTTTGGGTAATGTTCCCCATATTGCCTTCAGAGAAACTTGATGGATTTGAATTGGTGTGTGAAGGGGTTGGGAGGGGAGACAGGAAGCAAATTGCTCAAGACAAGTAATCATAGCCCTGTGGCTAGGAAGAAATGATGAACGATGGTGATGATCAGACCAAGGAGGTTCCTCGAAAGACATAGTCTCGATAATCGCTTCATCAGAAGGAAAGATTTCCTGTAAGGGATCTGAAGAAGTGTTATCTCCAAGCCAAGGGGATTGTATATACGTGTCAAGAACCCTACTCGAATGGGCAGGTGCAGAAGATGAAGCTGATGCATAAACAATTTCGACATAGTTGAGCTCAACAGGACTCAACGACATGACATTGCCCCAAGATTCTACCTGATCAACGAGAGGAGGGACCCAAGGATCAGGATGAATAGAAATCATATTGATGGGAGCGATGTTGGGAGGTGGGAGTGAAAAAACACCCATAAGGGCAGGATCTTTAAAAATTCCAGCACCCACACTCTCATACGGAACAGAGGTATGCTCCATAAAAGGCACGTTGCCATCGGAAGAGGAAGAAGCGAAGAAGGACAATTGGTCTACCGTGACAATTTTCCCTTGATGGGGAAAATGAAGGACATGAAATGGAGATGAAGCCATGACACACATGGCATATGTCCAGCTTCCTCCTAAGAGGAGGTTGTAAGTTAAATTCGCATCGACAACCTCGACCTCCACTTCAACTGTCTTCCCTTCCAGGGTAATAGGTAAACGTGGGAGGATACCATAAGGATGACAATCTCTCCCATCGAAGGCTTCCAAGGTATTGGGAGACTGAATCAAGGTCAGAGAACCAATAGCCTTCCTACAAGCAACAGACATGATGCAAGTGGAAGCGCCTTCATCAATGACAGTGCGATGAATATTCTTAAAATTGATGCTGACTTGAATAAGGAAGGTGATTTGGTCAGGTAGTCTTGGTACATGATTATCCAGGTCAAAAGTGATCAAGTCCAAGTTGGCCAGGTCAATGCCACCAATGGCTGATAGCAAAGACTTCCTCTAAGAGGGACAACTCTGGAGGACTTCTAATGCAGACATAGCCAAAGGAGCTTGGGCTAAGTCCTCAATGATACTGTAGTGATATGCAGCACGAGCATTAGGGTTGTAGGAAGACTTCTGGAGCACTACTTTAGGAGGAGGTTGAATGACTTACTCAGTACTAGGGTGCTCAATATGGAGCGGACCAGTACTGGATGAAGGAACACTGGAGGGAACCTCAGCTTCCTTCCCGGTGAGCGAAGGATATTCTTTTGACCGTGTACTAATATGGATGGGAATCATCCTAGCCATAAAGACTTGAGAGCCGAAGGTGGAAGAAGATTGAGATGGATCAGCCACCATTTGAGTTTGTTGTGAGGGAAAAGGCTCTTTGAGCATAGCAGGAGTCCCAGGGGCAGCTTTTAGCAAATGACTAACTTTAGATCGCCTAGGGCAGTCTTTGGTATAGTGATCCTCATCGCAGATGAGACAAGGATACTTAGGCTTGTGCTTGGCACCTTCCTCGGCTGGAGGCTTAGGGGGATCCTGCTTTGGTTGATCGGCTTTATTCTTTCCTTTTCCCTTCTTCTTACCTTTCAAAGTTTTGTTTGCCATGGTGGATTGGATGGCGTTAACTTCGGAAGTTTTACCAGAATTGGGTGAGGTCTGAGAATCATTTTCATTTGGAGCATAAGAATTTTTCTTCGCAGGGTTCGCGGAAGATTTTCTAGAGGATGCGTTAACAGAACCAATGACATCATCAACGGATGGTGTTGATGGAGCTTTGGAAGTTCCGGGTCGCGGAGCATCTGGCAAATAATCATATAGTGTACTGGACTGGGAGTAAACCAAGTCAAGATACTGAGCACACGTAATGGCCTGCTCTTTAGTTACACATGCCCCCATAGCAATATCTCGGGCTATCAGACCGACGAACGAGGTTGTAAACCAGTCAGTCAGAAGCTGATCAGGGATCCAGAACTTAATTAAACGACGACGCCTCCTCCATTCATGGATATGATCGAAGATATGCGTGGCCGTGTCCTATTTCAAGGATGTCAACAGATGTGTGCCTGTTTCATATCGAATCGGCAACTGAAAATGAGTTAAAAATGCCATAGCAAGCGAGTTAAAGTCCTAAAAAGTTCCGCGAGCTAGCTCAATATACCATTTTGTGGCAGAGCCAGTGAGAGTCCGTTGGAATAGATGGAGCTGGATTGAATCGTCAAGGCATGAATTCGATGAACACCATAGGTGATAGGTCATGACATGAGCTTGGGGATCTTCTCCAGACTTACAGTTGAATTTGGGGCAATCACTGTGAATCTTAGTTGGAACCGGTGGCCAATATGGATTATGAAGGATGGGATCATTTGTCAATTTCGACACATCCGATAATTTCAACGTTGCCAAAAATGGTAATTGAGGATTGAAGGACATCTGAGGTCACGGGTAAGAAATTGCACCGGAATTCCATCCATCTCCTGGTTGCCCCAATTGATTTTTCCCAAACGGATTTGGCTCGTAAGGGTTTTTTCCGTAGGGATTATCACTGTAATTGGATGGTTGACCCTGGTTTTGATTACTAGCAGTCCATTGATTACCAACCTGACCAACAGGAGCAACGTATGGTTGCTGAAAATTCTGATAAGGGTTAACCTGTGGCTGTTGATAATTTTGGTATGGGGCAATTTGAGTTTTCCCTTGGGGCTGCTGGAAACCATAAGGCAGTTGGGCTCCAAACTGTGCCTAGGGTCCAGGCTACATTTGATAAGCAGGTTGGGTTTGAAAACCAACTTGAGTTTGAAGACCGGATTGGGTCTGGAGCCCAAACTGGGCTTGAAAACTGGGTGGAGGTTGAGAAGCAATAGATGTTTGAGCGCTCGGTTGAGTGGGTCTAGAAGGATGTCCTTGTGAAAAATGAGGTTGAGCCATCTCGCTAGAAGGTTGCCCTGGTTGAGACTAAGGTTGACCCATTTTCCCAGAAGGTTGAGCTTGTTGGGTAATGGGTTTACCTTGCAAAACCGAAGGCTAACCTGAGTGACTAGATGGTTGATCAAGCTGAACAATTGGTTGGCCTTGCTGGATTTGAGGAAGACCAACTTTTCCAGAGGGGGGACCTTGCTGGGCACTAGGTTGGCCTTGTTGGATGTAAGGTTGTCCTGGGTTGCTAGAAGGTCACCTAAATCAAGTAAAAGAGGAACAACTGACGGCCGAAGGTTGTCCCTGAGAGGGTTGTCCTTGTGGGCGAACAGGTTGTTTTGGATAAGGTTTCCTGTAATATGGTTTTCCGTGAGATGGTTGCCATAAGACGGATGACCTTGATAAGGTGGACCTTGAAAATTTGAAGGCTGTGCTTGGCTACCATGATAACTAGTGGGGCCCCAAGCAACAGATAACAGAACTGAAACCTCAACCGTAGGCTGAGATGCTATGGGTCCAGGGTGATAAATATGGGCTCCTCGAGAATCATAGTAATGAAATGGATTCTACGGATCCAGATTCTGAAGAGCTTGCAAATACTGATCATATGCCCCCCTGCTGGAATGGAACCAGAAGAAGGCGGGGCACTAAGGGTGGGAATGACAACCCCATATGTCGATGCTGATGGACCACTACTTGGAGGACTAGCTGAATGTCCAGCCACAGTGGTCACGATTGAAGATGCAGTGACGACACTGACAACGGGGGCTAAATAAGCCACACAAACAGTTGGAATAATCGGGATAGATGTGACAGTCACATTGTGAATTTGAGGTGTAAAAGGTTTTGAGGTTGGAGTGACGGTACGAGACCACATGGAACTCGTAAGGGGAGATCTAGAACTCATGATATCAGCCAAAGAATTGTAGCGTAAAGGCAATGTGATACCAAGAGGGGTGACACGGAAGGGTGAAGTTTCCGTAGGTATAGGGATTTCACCACTTGCCATAAAGGTCTCTTCACCAGAGATGGGGTTCGTCTCATCCATGTCAGAGGAATACGTCGGGACCGAAACACTAGAAGGAGTAACGGGGAAATCTTCTTCAGAAGGCTCCCAGATGGGGTTCCAATGAATATCATAAAAATCGTCTTCTGGAGTGTGAAAGTTAAGCGGTTGGATACTCGAAATAACAGGGAGAGTATCACTAACAACCAGTACCTCAGAAGCAACAGAAGATGGATAGCCTTGGTCACATGGAACAGGAGACGGGATTGGTGATTCTGCCAGGATGATCTAACTCAAAAAACCCTAGGGAAAACTAAACAAGAAAGGAAAACAAACCTACGCAAACTTAAGCACAATCAAGATTTAATAAGGTAAATGTGAACATGGTCGAATAAATTGTATGACATGGGAACATACTTTTTCCTTTTCATCTTTAAAGAATCGAGAAAAGGACGAAAAGATGACTCTAGTCGCCTTCGAATATTTAATGAGCCTGAAAGGACAAGTGCTCAGATGGACCTTTTCTTTTAAGGAGTCTGAAAAGGAACGAAAGTGACTACTCTGGAGAACTAGGCAAAAGGTTTACCAAACAACCTGTAAAACTACATATACACCTTGGCGATCATATGAAAACCAAGGACTTTCCGTACGATAGTTAATCTTCTCGAATGTTGTGTTCGGTGCGTTACGCTTTGCAAGGTGGCAGACACAGATTCCTATGGATGTACGATGATAACTTAGTGGGGTCTCCCGATATATACTTGACGACACTAGGAGCACAAGTCCGTGCTAGGCAACTATTAAGTCACAGAAGGAGGAATCACCCAACCTTAAGTGAAAGCAATAGTGACTATGTTTAATGACGCCGGAGCACGTCTCTAGCCTAGACCTCTAAATATTGTGCGTTAAGTTCCAATGCATTGTTAAGTTCATTCAGTTCATTTTAGAGTTGATCTTGAATTAGGTTTCAATTTCCAGGCCCTACCATATGTATATCAAAAACCCTAGGATGCAACTAGAATGAGTAAAGCATCTTTCATTTCGATGAACACCTACTTACAGAAAGGTAGAGAGTTCATTCCCAAACCAAGACAAAACCAAGACAAGAAAATGCAAGTGTTAAGAAAAAAAATGCATTAACACACCAACTCTACAGCGCATCAACACTACTAATGATAGATTTAAAGTTTTCTTTCCAATTCCCCAAACATGAAAATTTGAAATGCAAATGTACTTTCAATTTCGTATACTAAACAAATGCAATCTTTTGATTTTGATTCTTTTGAATTTAAAGAGACAAGCAAGCAAGTGTGAACTGATTGATCCAAACAATTGTAATCTATGCTTGGTAGTGAAAAATCGAATCAATGTCAAAAATTGGTTCAATAATTGAAACTAAACATCAACTAGCAAGAAACAAGCAATGAAAAATCCTCAAGCAAGTCAACAAGACGATCGCGGACGAACCTTGGGTAGACAAGCAACCAAGATAGAAACTTGAAAGAGCTAGGTCACAAGGCCTAAAAACACAAAATTCACTCAATGAAACCAAAGAGATAGTACCTTAACCAAAAGCAATTAAAACAAACTAATGGGAAAGAGGAAAATAGCAGGGGATAAACAGGACTGGTGGATTCAGGAGGTAAAGTTGAAAAAACAACTCTACAGGAATCGTTGTGGACGTAACACCAGCAACTAGTGACAATTAGCCAATAGACGCAGAAACAGAGCGACATCGTTGCTATAGTACACATCTCTTCCGCGACGTGCCAATTTCAGGAATCGTCGCGACTGCATGACAGGATTCAGTGACGCACCGGTTTATAAAACAGAGACAGGGTGACGTCGGCGCGACTATTAAGCTTTTATCAGCGACGAGCTTAAAAATAATGGAAAATGAATGAAAACTCCCAAACAAAGACTAGACTATTCTTCCAGATAGCAAAGGGATTTCCCAGATTGACCCAGGTGATCCAAAGAACTGATGGTTTAACCCCAAAATTCCAGAGACACTAAATCAAGACCAAACAAAAGCAAATAAGAGAAAAACATAAAAAGGACTCCCCAGCAGAGTCGCCAACTTGTGAAACAGGAAAGTGTTCCCTCTGCGGACAGAGGCAACCCCTCTAGCCCTAGAGTGGTTCTAGTCACAACAAAGACAAAACAATAATTAATTCCCTTAAATAATCATCGTTGGAGGCCTACCTCAAACTAGTGGTTGATGGAGTTCCGTTGCATTGTTCCAACTTCCGTTTCTTTCTCCTCAATGAGCAACTAACCTAAAACACTACAAGAAAACAACAGAGCACGTAACTGAGAAAGAACAATGACCTATTTACTTATAAAGTCAAGAAATCATAAGTTATCAAGTAAATTGTACACAAGATATAGGAAATCATCATTAATTGTATTAATAATGAATAAAGAGCAAAGCTTACAACCAAGTCTTGACGTCGCAAGCCTTCTCGAAGGGTCCAGCCAGTATGTTTCTTTAGGCATTCACTCTCAAGAATGGGTCTCCCAAATAGACAATATCTCTCTCTCACTCACAAGATTTAGTAAAAAGTTAAGGGCACTCCACAACCTCTCACAAAACTATTAGCAATCCCACACTTGTCACACTCACACCAAAGCTATCTACCAAACTCAAAAGCACTAGCACCAATGTCCAACCAAAAGAACCAACAGATCATAGAAATGGTGAGTGATTTTATAGGAGAAGGAGTCCCCATGAAATGAGGGAGAGGGAGCTTATCCTCAAGGAAGGTTGCACAAAAGACAGAACCACCTTCCCAGAGGAGGAAGGGCAACCCAAACTGACCCAAAAACCAGGTCTAGAGACATCCAGAAGGCTGACTGTTTGAACAAATTCGCCCAATCTAGATCGTCGCTAGCTGTGAACTAATTCTCTGTGACGACATCGCAAGGAGGCGATGCATGCAAACCAATCATCATGATAGATAGCTAATAACCTCGTGTCGGGCCTTGAATTTCGACTGTCGTGGGAAACAGATGTACACCTGCGACGGTGTTGCGATGAGACTATTTATGACCATGGATCGTCGCGTATATTAAGGGTTTACTCGCAACGAGTCAGAAACTTAGGGAATTAGGGTCAACTTGCAGCATCAGAGAGAATTTTCTTAATCTTCTTTCATGAGTGGGAAGATATGAACATGTCTATTTGGTACATGAAATAGCAGAGGGATTGAGATGAGGACAGTGGAAAATTACTGTGTAACAAGCTCCAACCCCATAGCTCTTGTACTGGCTGATATGTTTACCAGTACGTAGGCACCCACCTACAGAAGGCTACCACCTTCATTCTTCCTCGGGGACCATGTTTCATAAATTTTCAAACTGGATACTCTCGGTACACATCAAAACAATATGTAGGCCAAGTTTCATCAAATTTTCAAACTAGACCCATCAGTAAAATTGAAGCTCAAAATCAATCACCACTCGAATACAACCATCAAATACATCTGCACCAAGCAATCATTGAATCCCAATCATCAATATCTGATATAACTAAAACCCAATCATCAATCTATGAATCAACCACAACTAAATCAATCAATCATTGAACCTATGACGTAACTGAATCACCCAATCATCAATTTCTAAATCAACCACAACAGAATTAATTAATCACTGAAAACTAAGTCACCCGAAACTTAATCAAAATTCAACCAATAAACTTGAACAGACAGATTACTGTAACCAGTACATAGATGTGAACCCAAAACACTGCATCAACAACCATAACCAACTGCAACCTCAAAAATCATATGCCAGAATGCATACGATACTTCAATGAAGCCAGCCTGCATGTATATGTTACTTTCAGTAACCCAACCTGCGTATACCTCTAAATATACTTAATCATAAAACTTATGAACCATAAACTGTACTTCCCAAAGACATTCTGAAGATATACTATCATATTACAGAGTTCTAAATAGATAGCAACAAAGATCACCCTTTTAAATCAATAAATCAACCAGACTCAATCTCTGTATACAATCAATTTTACTTTTAGATCCAAAGAAGACATCATTGACAAACAACAACAAAACAACAACACTGATCAGATAGATCAGTCATCTCTGAAAAGAAAATTTTTCTTTTGCATACACTACTTGGAAGAGCCGAACTAGTGTGTATACGCACCTTCACCAAGGCAAACGAGTGTATAGATATGAAAATAATAACTTATAACATCACAACTTTTCTAGACTTCAGATATACCCATATCATAGCATATATAGGAAAAAATATTTTTTAGCACTCAAATCTAGCTTATCCATTATTAGATCACATAATGATAAGTCATTTGAGGTCTTATGATCCTGATCCATCTTTAGATCTCATCCATCATCAAACACCCAGTTGCATACTTAATCCAGATCAAGCAAAGCATCAGAAACCCATAACATGCATATTTTATTTTGATCTAACTCTTCATAAGATATTCATTACTTGCACTACTTCACACTTTGATCTTCACCTCCTTATATACTTAGAGCCTTTTTCAATACCTCAGACCAAAACAACACTTAGAACCTGTGGTATTCTTAGACGGAATCAAGTAACCGTTATTCTGCTCAATATTGTGGGCTAATACCATGGTATGGACCCTTGGTATTCTATAACCTTAATTTTCCATCCCATACGCACTTTTCCTTCTATGAAACTGCATGCATACGTATACGCTCCTTTTATGTTGTGTACCCGCTTGTATACGCTACTTAGACTAGGTGAAACAATGTATACAACTTAAAACTTTCTTTTTCTTCAATTGCTTGATTCTGATCTGTAATCCTTTGTTCCATCATCCTATTCTTATGTTCCATTACTCTGTTACCTCTGAATTAATCTATTATAATGTGAGTGCCATCATACATCACTTCTAAACTAATTCCTCTGAACTACCCTGCATTTTGTCACATCTGTAAAGACAACTTCGATGCATCCTATCACATCCTGTTTATACCTTTATCAATTAGTCCATTCATCAAATAGGTTGTCATTCAGGACAACACTAACACAATATTCCTATATCAAACCTTTAACTATTATTTTGTTCCATCATTCTGTCACCTTTGATATCGCCTATAGATTCATCTTTGTTCCATCATTCTGTCACCTCTGATATCTCCTGTAGATTCATCTTTGTTCCATCATTATGTCATCTCTGATCTTACTTGTAGATTCATCTAGTTACCATATACTTTTTCTGTTACAAGTGAGTTTCCATCAAGGACAACACATGCATAATAATGCCAACAATCTCCCCCTTTGGACTTGATGGAAACCATTTTGGTGTTTGATCACCACAACCTATAAATAACATCAAGACAAGCACCTAGATTTTCAAAACATCAAGCTATTCTCCAAACACCAAGCTACTTCCCCCTTTGACATCAAGAAAAAGGGATGACCAATATTAAATGAACACTTCCATATTTGAACTGTTGAATATTCACACTGATCATGATCCCCCTATGCACGTGCTGAATTCTCTGATCAAAATCCCCCTTAGTACATGCTAAAATGCACTATATTGTCCATGCTCCTCCTGAGCACATGTATAGTCTACAAAAATATTTTTCAAAAGAATAACATGACTCTATAACTCAACTATGTGAGTATGACCTTCCTATCACCAATGAATCACATACATCAATCTCCCAACCAAGTGGGGATACAAATTTGACTCAACCACCCAACCAAGTGGGATTACATATTTGACATGATCTCAAAAGTCCATACATGACTAAATATTAAATTATTACATCACGGGTATCTTCATGACCTTTAGATAAAATGATATACATTACATTTATAACAAAGACCAGAGACCTAAACAAGATCATGATAGTTATTAGCAACTATCATACACCATATATGATCTGCACCAGAAGCATCTATTAGCAACATCAAGACCAACAACCTGTATATGTCCATCATCAGTTCACAAGATAAGTCAATGTAGCTTTAATATCATCAACCCCGTGACTAAGTATGCTACATATAGATATCAACTCATCCTCTTGATCTTATCAAGATCAACTTGCTCAGTTTCCTTAGTATAAAAAGCCTTAACATAGCCTTCTATGAATCAACTAAGCATATGTCATATCTCCAAGAAGTAATACAAAACCATTCACGTCATATCATATATATGTGAAACCACCATAGTCATCATCCATGGCCATAACATCATCATCGTAGCAAGAACTACTTGATCTTTCCGCATCACCCTAAATATATCAACGATGTATCGTCACTAGGGAACATCCCACATCTGATAAGTATCAACCATGATAATCAACATATGTGAATATCAAACCTATCATCATAAAGTAAGAATTCATCATCATTATGTGGCTAAGTAAGTCATGTCTCTAAATAGAAATGTCTTCATGAAACTTGTAATAACACCATTCTCTTGGCAACCAAAAATATTTACCAATATGAAACTTAAGTAATCATCCATATATCTAGCATAATGTGTATCTAGCTTCTCATCAATGAGAAAAGGAAAACCATGAGCTCACAGTCATTTTGACAAACTTTCTTGATACCATAAAGTGCAACAATACTCAAACAATATACCATGTGAGAGCCAAGAAGTATAGGAATCCTCATGCATAACTGCACCATATGAAATTTATGCATCTTTGAAGGCATGAAGGTAGAAACATAACAGAAATGAGTGACACTTAACATCATCAAATAATGAAGATGTGTACTGAAGATTTGTTCTTCTCCTTGAACTTATGAGGATCATCATGTAAGAAACATAACAATATGCATCATCAAAAGAGTCATCCCCAAATATTATCAGAAGCATCAAAACAACTAAGTGGCTTAAGCAAAGTATCATATGTGATTTCATCATAGGCAATTCATGACTGTAGCATAGCATGATGCATCGTTTAAATACTTCATAAGTATCATCACCATCATTATGTACCAAATACTTCTAAACATAATGCCAACAATGAATTATTAGAAGTATAGCATATTCTCCCCCTGAACCTGTGCCAACTATTCGCTGTCAAATCTGACAATTGCAAATATCAGTAAGAATCATCAAGGAATCATCATCAACTAGTTATATATCAAGTCATCAACAACTTATGAGGGTCAAAATCACTTCTAAATAACATCCACAGACTGTAGTCATCAACCGTAAAAATAGAAAAGACAATTGATAATTGTCTTAACCATATCAAACCCTTTTTATGAGTCTATCCCATTTCTTTTTCATCAAAATAACATATACGTGACTATGTAGTTTCGAAATCACGTATACACATGACTTGTATTCATAAGCTCTGCGTATGAAAATTGGAACGCTAAAACTTCGTACTTTCAGTTTTCCCTGATTCTGTTCTGACTATACCTGGTCCTAGAACTTTCGCTGAAGCATCACTTCCAAGAATATCATTATCATGATGGTTCTTCATCAGAGACTCCATTTTCTCTTGTATCTAGTCATATGATGAGCACATCCACTATCATCTTTGTCTTCAAATGAGTAGAGAGAAAGATCACACCTTATCTGATCTTCCTTTTCTTGATTCTTGATGGATTCATCTTTTTCAGATTTTCTAATATAAATCTACTTATTTGATTTCTTACCATATTGTCTAAAACTATCCATAGACTTGTCCCTGCATTCTTTTGCTATATGCCCAAATTTGTTACAAGCATAACATATTATGTGTTTCACATTCCTTCTATAGAAATCAATGGCTTTGTGACCAAACATATTTCAAGAAAAACAATATCCCTTAAAGTACATGGAAGTTGATGATATTTCTATGAGATGGTTATTAGCTTGAAACATTCTACTTCTGCATCTGGCTACAACATGTCCAAAATTATGACATCTAAAACATTCAATGTTATTCATCAAGAAAGAATTGATTAACACTTCCATAGTTAGGAGTAAATAATTTTCTTTGAAGACCTTCTTTCCTTGGTTGTTGATGGGGTTGACCTCTTATCTCCTTATTGAGCATTTCAGATTTTGCATTAGAGTTCCTTGCCTTAGTTTGTGAGCTAGATTCATGTTAACAGTTTCATGAAAACCAAGACCATATTTGATGGTAGGAGACATTTGACTACTAAGAATATTATCCAAAATCTTAGTACTATCTCGAAATCGTAACAATTTATCCTTCTCTTCTAATTTACCTTTTACGATATTTACCTCAACCTGATATTGCTCTTCCTTTTCTAGATACTGCTTCTTCATGATTTCTTCAACTTTTCTCCCTTCTTCCACTTGTTGTCTTAATTTGAGAATCTCATTTTCTTGTTCTTCAAATGCTTGAAGTAGTTCTTCATTTTGCTTATTTGATTTTTCAATATCATCTTTTAGAGAGACAACCTCAGCTTCAAGACCTTCATAATAACTGGTTCTTTCTTTAAGTTCCTTGGTTGTTGTATCCTTTTCATCCTGTAGCCTTTGAAATTGATCTTCATTTTCATTGTACTTCTTCCTTATTTTGTTTCCTTCCTCCAACTAAGTTTTTAACCTGGTAATATCTTCTTTGTAGGAATATTCCCTTTTATCAAACGGATCTTGTTGATCTCTAACTTTATCTGTCAGTCTTTTAACTTCTGCCTTCATTAGATTTCTCACACATTCACTATCTTCAATATAATAGGGAAAGGGATCACCAAAGGACAAATAATCAGTACCTGATAATTATTTTGCATGTTCATCTTCATTCTGAGGTGATTCTGAATCTGAATATTTGCTTCCACCTAATAGCCAATCATCTCTAGGACTGTCACAGTTTCTTTGAGTTGTCTTCTTCTTTTGAGTTTCTTTCTTCTTTTGCTTCTTTCCCATTGTCTCGACAGATCTCCTTCAAGCAATCAAGCTTATTCCAAAAGACCTATTCTTATACTAATTATTTGGAAAAATACTGGGGGGGGGGGGGGGGGGGGGGGGGGTGAATCAGTATTTATAAATCAATAAACATTTTACATTTCATATTCAGATTTCTATACGCGACTTTATTGAATCGAACCTGCGTGTGCATGTGACTGTTATTAAGACAATTAGAATATATCCAGTGAAAATTACAATTTTGTTAATCCATCATATGTTTGTCTTCAGCTATTGCATTAGTACTTTATTAACCATTAGATAAACATTAACCATGTGTTGTAACAAATAAACCATCACACATAGGAAACACACATGAACACCAATATTTAAGGTGAAAACCCAATGTGGGAGAAAACCACCTACTATTGTTGTCTCTATATTCCTTTTAATATAAATAATAAGTTGCTTACAATCTTATATTAGCACAGAATCATACCAGTACGTAGGCACCCACCTGTAGAAGGCTACAACCTTCTCCCGTTACCCAGCTTCTACTGGAAGGGAGATACAACCCCCTAGCTCTTGTACTAGCCAATATGTTTACCAGTACATAGGCACGAACTGTTGGGTCCCTATAATACTAGTGATTACCCCATTACTATTGTAGTTGTATCCCTTATTAATATTGTTGTGCCCCTATTTTCCCCATATTGTTATTTTTGTGGCTTTATATTATTATTTTTAGGTTGGCTGGGTTATATTGTGACTCCTTAGACTCCTATATATAGAAAGGAGGTTTTGCCATTTGAATCATCCAAGAATTGTTCATTTGTGTAATGTAAAGGAGGTTTCCCCCTCGAAGAGGCTGAATTCTAAGGTGTTGATCTCTCTTTTCTATCTTTTTGTGAGCTGGTTTCATAACATTTGGTATCATAGCTTTGGATTCTAGGGTTTCGCTGCTCCAAAAAGGTCATCGTGGCATTTTCGCTATAAAATTTCTTCTGAAATGTTTTAGAAGCTAAAAAATAAACCCATTTGAGAAGAAATCGTGCTGAGTCTTGGGTCCAAATTGCAGAGCTTTTCGCACTATATTTGCGGAGATATGATCTGAGGAAGTTGGTATTTTTGCAAACTCCTGAATTACATTCCAAAAAGGTGACCTGGGGAAAATCGTCATAACTTTCTCTCTGAGCATCAGATTGAAATTTTGTAAGAAGGTACAGAAAGAGGACAGACTGTAGTTTCTTGTAGATATTTTTCAGAGCCAAAGGTCAAAATAGTGACTCGTGGCACGTCGTACAAGTTCACTCTACTGAACTAGTCTATAATCATGTCATCTTGGGAGATTGTGCATAACTCTTCCTTGGAGAATCCAATTTGGATCAGGCTGGTGGCATTGGAAAGAGGACATAGAGGGATACTACAGATCACAATTTTAGAATTGGATGATTCGAAATTGCAGAGATACATCAGATTCAATATCAAGCTTCTACAAAGTGAAAAAAGGTGTGTAGTTTTTTTAAAATTTTTGCATAAGCTTGGTTTGAAAAATTAGTTTGAATCGGTAATTGATGCCCCGAGGAAAGAAAATGAAAACGCCTAGTAAGAAACCTAAAAGCTCTAGCATGACTCATGAAGAAGAGGAAGAAATGCAACATGGTATATCAAAATTACGAGACCAAGTGCAACAAGTGTCACTTGCACAAAAAGCAACAGAATCTAAGATGGATGGTTTAAGGAAAGATGTAGAAGCTAAGATGGATGGTTTAAGGAAAGGTGTAGAAGCTAAGATGGATTGTTTAAATAAAGGTGTAGAAGCTAAGATGGATAGCATGGAAGCTCAAATGAATGGCATGGACACTAAAATTGATGGCATGGATGATAAGATGGAAGAATTGAAGATAAATATGAATACGTTTCTACAAGAAATGGTCACTAATGGTGAAAGGGTAGTAAAGGAAACTCATGATGAGAAAAAAAGAAATGCTAATCATTATTCCACAGACTATAATGTTGGATCGAAGACCCACCATATTCCAAAAATCAATATGAGGAAGTTTGATGGCAAGGATCCCGCAACATGGATATTATAGATGGAGCAATTTTTCGATCTCAATAATGTGCAAAACGCACAAAAGGTACGTATTGCAACTTTATATTTAGAACCAAATCAGTTTGTATGGTATCAATGGCTTTACTCTCGTAAAAAAATTATCACTTGGGCAATTTTTATGGAAGAATTGACAGCACATTATGAGGATACAAAAAGCAACACTTTTTTTAGCCAATTGATAAGTCTCAAACAAAAGGGTTCAATAATGGAGCACATTGAGGAGTTCCAAAAATTGAACATAAGGGTAAAAAATATTCCAGAGGAGCATAGGATTGATGTGTTCACAGGGACTTTAAAGGATAATATCCAACATGATGTTTGCCTTTGGGAACCTGATTCATTAGAGAAGGCATTCAGGTTAGCAATAAAAATGGAAAGCAAAATTATGGCAACCAGGAAGCATACCACTCACAACTATAAAGATGGAAGTGTTTCTACCCCTAGTCTTCCTTAACATGTAAGGTTGACACCACAACAATTGGAAGAAAAAAGAGCAAAAGGGCTTTGTTACAGTTGTGATAGCAAATACACTAAAGGTCATAAGTGTGCTGAGAAGAAATTATTCTACATAGATTTTGAAGAGGAAGAATAAAATGAGCAAGAAAGGTCAAAAGAAGAGGATATACTCCAGGAGAAAAGCCTAGATAAAGAAGAAATGAATCCGACCATATCTTGTAATGCATTGGCGGGAATTACCACTCCTCAAACCATCAAGATAGAAGGACAAATCAAAAAGAAAAAGGTAATAGTGTTGATTGATTCAGGAAGTACCCACAATTTTATTCATTGTAAGGTAGCAAAAGAATTGAATTGCTTCTATATCCAACACTAGAGTGTGAAGTGATGGTTGCAAATGGAGGAACAATAAATTGCTCTGGAAAGTGCCATAATATCAAGCTATCCATGGGAGAATATGTATTGACTAGCCCAATGCTTTCCATTCCAATGGGAGGTGCTGATGTTGTACTAGGAGTCCAATGGCTACAATCCTTGGGTACAATAGGTTTTAATTTTCAATAACTTTTCATGAAATTTTCTATGGAAGGAAAGGAAGTTGAATTAAGGGGTATTGCAGGGAAACCGAGAAAGATAATCAGCTCTAACGGTATGACAAAGCTTCTAAAAAAGGAAGAAAGAGGTGTAATTGCACAATTATGTTTGCTAGATGTTTCCACGTTGGAATCATCTATTTATCCAAATCTCCAAAAAGTCTTGGACAATCATTCCAAGGTATTTGAGACTCCCAAACATCTCCCACCTATTCATGATCATGATCATGCTATTCATCTGATTCCAGGAAGTGTTCCTCCAAACATCAAGCCGTACAGATATCCCTATGCCCAAAAGAGTGAAATTGAACATATGGTTGCAGAAATGCGAGAGGCTGGTATAATTCAACCGAGTCAAAGTTCTTTCTCTGCTCCAGCAGTATTGGTGCACAAGTAGGATGGATCATTGTCGTGGCGGAAAAAGTCGTTTGTGCGGACACAGCTGACCTCCCTAGGAGTCTAAACTCTCTAGTGACAAACAAGACAAAATGGAATGATCTTTCTCTAAATATACCTTTTATAACATGAAAACTACGAGTGTTTAGGCTTACCTTATTCCAAAACGCTGTTGTTGTAGTCCGTCCTTGCCGATCCGGATGAGCTCCTCCTTCATGTCAATTCCTACAACCACAAACAATCAAACAATTACCAAGCACTTGTATTTCATATAATAAAACATATATTCAACATGCAGACCAAGGAACACATGAAATAACTCATTAACACAAGCTATTGAGAAAAATAAACCAGTTTGTATTAATAACGAAACAAAGAAACTCTTACAACCTGGCCTTGGTGTTGTGCAAGTTCCTCCCAGGGTCCATCAAGGGTTTTCCTCTACTTTGACAAAGCTCACCCACTTCCAAGTAGAATCAAGCAAAGACAATCTCTCCTCACAAGGCTCTAAATGGGAGTCCTAATTCCTGCAGCGTTTACCCAAAGAAAATGTATAGCTCTAACCTCTCCTCCCTCTGGCTCAATGTCTTTATTTATAGTGCTGTAAAGAGGTTATTCAGGTCCACTATCAATGGGATAATCCCCCTCTTTGGGTGGGATAGCTCCCTTATTGATGGGATAAGTTCCCCCTTAATAGAGATACATGAACCAACTGGAGGCGCATCCATTTCATCAAACCGACCTCTAGAAGGTTCTAGAAGTAACCACAAGTAACTTTTTTAAGATGAAACGCGCACATTTTGCCTTTTACAGAAGGACGCACCTGTCCCTTAACATACAGAGCATCCATGGACGCAGCTTTTGTGAACATGGTAAGCGTCCCCGCAGGTAAGGCTAGAGAGAACCTGCGACCCCAGAGATAAACACATTTTTTACAAGACTTTCTCTCTTCTTTGAGTTTGAGATGGATAGCAGAGGCATAAGACTTGCCTAAGAGGGTAGCATGACTGTTGATTTGAGTCATACTAACTGTAAGTGGTCATGGTGACATTTTTTAGTGTAACAGATTGCCCCCTAAAGTGCAAAGCCTGGAATAGATTAGGGTTTTATAATTCTAGGAAGGGTGAAGCGCTTTATCATTTCAAGGATTGTCTTGTGGATGACCTGGTTGGAACCTGCAATTTTCAACACAAAATACATGTATAAGATTATATCATCACTGAGGTAGGCATTCCCATACTCAGATTCAAAACTTTAACTAATGGACTAACTATTCTGATACAGGAATGATCTTGCAGTACATCATTTTTATAGACTTTTGTAGACGCAGTATGGACGCAGCCATCTGTTTATGATTAGTCTACATAGACAATGAATACAAAACTCCTCGCAGCCTGGATGGTAGAAACTAGATCCAGGGTCTTCACTTCTACTTCCCGAATTGGTACGATTCTAACCATGTGATTAAATGATTTGATGTCGAACATGTTAGAAACCACTTGATTACCAGTCGATGGTGTGAACTGTTAACAAGCATGAGAGAGACCACCAGTAATGTCAATGGTTCTCAAAGTACCAAGCACAACCCGTGAAATGTGAATAGATGTTTTGATGTCGAACACTTCACGGAATCCTTTGATCGAAAGTCAATGATGTAAACTGACGTCAAAGGCGAGAAAACTGCCATTGATGCATGCAGACTTCAAGGTACTGTCGATTCCTAAGTCATCTTTCTAGATAATGTGTCGATGTCGATAGAAAGCGACTCGTTGCAGGCAAGCCTGCAACACGAAATCATTGTTTAAGTTGAAGAAATGTTGCTGTAAGGACTGACTCAGGGATGGTCAAATGGATGACAAGTATTTTTGCAGATGAAAGTTTTGCTTGCAGACCTCTTGAACACATAACGACACGACAGATGGCTTGGTGACGAATAACTCAAAGTTAATCCCCGGAACCAGGTTAAAGACTTTCAAAGTGGTTTGGTCAACTGTGAGGTAAAAGATTTCCCAACCCAGGTGAATGAAAAGTGTCGTGTTCAAGAGCGGTAATAAAGTTTCTTTTGAGACAAAAGGTAACAAACAGGCTCATTCTTCTCTCTTTTCCCCCACCATTTCTGGCAAGTACCTCTTTATTTTTAACAAGCTTGAGGAGGATAACATATGCTTGATTATAAGCTCATCCTTCGGACGAGTCCAACCTAGTTTAAATTCGAACCCTAGGAAGGAGTGGTTCGTTCCTGTTTGTAATTGAACAGGTCCTTTACTGTAAAAATTTAACGAGCCCAGTATAGGAGAAACTCGGCGTTTTTCAATTTTAGAGAGTCTGAAAAACTTAAGGAAACTCCACGTTGAACTTTTTCGTAAATTTGTGTCCCTCAAGCCCGAAAAAGTATAAAATAATACCTGGGGGAACCGCTTGATCTTGCGACCAAGGAGTACTTTCATAATAGTGTCGTCGACCTGAAAAGTAAAAAGCGATCAAGGACACGTCGTTTTATTTCCTTATCGAGTTTGAAACGACAAAAACCCGGCAATCTTTTCCTGATTTTACGGTCAGAAAAGAGCTAAAAGGGGACCGTCTTTTAATTCCGTTTTAACGAGTGTAAAAGAAACGCTCGGCGATCTTTTCATGTTTTAGGAGTCAGAAAAGGGCTTAAAAGATGACTCTGATATTTTTATTTGTGAAAAATGATAATTTCCCTCGAAATCCCTTTGTCCTGCACAAAAGTCACACATTACTCATACCTGTTTAAAATAGGCAAAAATACATCGAAAAACATCTTTTCATGGTAAAAAATGAACTAATTCATCCAAAAAACCTATAAAAAGACCTTTTACCATGTCATTTTTACCGTTTGACTTTGGAGGTTGAAAAAGGAGCTTTTGACAAGAAACTTCCCGTGGTCGCTGCGGAAAATCTGACCGTCGGAATCGAACGCCGTTTCATCCAGGTATTTTACACATCCTACTCTGCATTTCTATCCGTTTAGAATTAATTTTTAGGTCTTAGTTTCATTTTTTGGGGGGGTTTTGGTTTTGGAATGCGCCTCTCGGCGGACGCAGGTGCCCTTCGGGTGACCTGCGTCCCCCGACTTTTTCTCATACGGGGAAAACGGTCGGAAGACGCGGCCCGCCTTCAGGCCAGCCGCGTTCGGGCGCCCTGTGCTACAAAGCCAGGGTGCGTCTTCCGAGAAGTGCGCATTTCAAAACCCCAACTCCCTCAAAAACCTACCAAAAATCCTCAAATCAATTTCTAATTGCTATTTTTGATATGCAGGGCATTAATCATGTTAGACTGGAGAGAAAGAGAGCATGTAGAGGAAGATGAAGCTGCAATAAATCATCAACCTTCCCTGGATGCCCTAAGAGCATGCGGATTATACAAATATTGGACCATACCGGGCATGAGGGGCCAGGTAAGATTCTTGGAATGGCTGGTTGAGCGATGGAACGTTCAAGAACAATGCTTTTACATAGGAGGGCACCAGCTCGAGATAGAGCCCTCGGATGTATACTTTCTCACTGGCTTGCCAACCAGAGGCGAGCAACTCAATCTTGCGGGGACTAGGCCGGGTGGCCAACCTCTTGATAGTCTCCGCGAGGATTGGTGCACACGTGGGGCTCACCATTCAAAAGGCATAGAGATAAAACACATCACTCTGCCTGAACTCAAAGTCATAGCGTTCATGGTCACCAGAATTTGCGGCGCGGCCGCTTTACACATTGCTTCCGGATCCCAAATGCGGATGGCAATTGACTGTTACCAAGGCACTATTTTCAACTGGTGTGAAGCTGTGTCGGCTCATATGAAGAGCCAACTGACCAAGGCAAAGAACGGACGACTAAAGACTTTTAGATATGGGCCTATAGTCGTGAGCTTTGCCTTGGAGAGAGTTCCAATGCTGATCCCTCAGCAACTCACTGTTGATATCACGGGTCCTCGGGAGCCAAAGCTGATACGATGGGTTGCGGTGATGGCCCGGCATCCTGACGAGGGTGCGGCAGTGGTTCGATTCTCAGATAGTTACTTTCACTGGTTAGAGGACCAGGTTTTTGCGATACAGGACTTTCCGTATGCCGGAATGGATTTCAGAGGTGATCCGGACATGGTTCTTCCACAGGGAGAACAATGGGACGACAGAGGTACTTTTATTTTCACAAGTTTTTTAATTATGTATTTTTTTTATTTTTCATATATATCGTCTCAAAACTAACAGTAAAACTTTCAAAATGCAGATGTTGGACCACAGCGTCCAGCCAACCTCCGGCCTTTTGATAGACTACATCCAGCTGCACCGGTACCGGCCCCACAGGACGCGGCAGGAGAAGTACTAGCTGAGTTGGAGCATGATCTAGAGCGTCTCACGGCAGATATACCTGAGACTACTATGGATGACATTCCTATCAGGCTTCAGCGTTTCGTAGTCGCAGTCCCTGGACCGTTTAGGAGATTTTTGCGTAAGGTAGCCCGCGCAGTGGTGTCATACAGAGAGCACCACCAGTGATTGACTAGTCACTTTTGTAGTCACATGTGACATTTTTGACTTTTTGTACTATCATTTTGCCGATCATAAGGTGTTTTCAACCTATGATCGAAGACGATGTATATATTTTTGACACACTTCTATCTATATATATCATTATTACCGGCTTATCCTGTTTAACATGTATGATGAAATGTTTTTAAATTTACTTGCATGATTATTGTAAATGTCTGTCCAACACTCGAGAAGCAATTGCATCTGCTAATGTATTTAAGGACCTTGGAATATGTTGATATTCAATGTAATCAAATTCACGTTCCAAGAGACGCACTCTAAAAAATAACCTTAATAACACAGGATTTCTAATGGCATAAACTCTATTAAGCTGTAATACAACAAGTTCAGAATCTAACCTCACTATCAAACGTCGAATTCCAAATGAAATAGATTCGGATAATAATTCAACCACTGCACTGTATTCTGCAATGTTATTCGTTGTTTGACCGAGGCTTACCCCATGCATAGAAACTAACTCGTCAGAGGGCGAATAGATAACCCAAGCTGCGGAAGAGATATTCCGTGTATTACGACAAGCACCATCAGCAAATCCAATGTATGTTTGGAGAGGCGTCGACATCTACAATATCAAGAGTAAAACCAAGATAAGCCAAAATAACGACGAAAAACCACACTCTCTAAGCTAAGCACACTGACTAAACTAACACACTTGCTAGCTAGAAAGAAAGTCTAACCTATCTAAAAATTTCTCCATACCCATCATTTTAAGCATAATACCTCTTTAGGTAAAGTCCATTTCTGGGTTTACCCAAAGAGTCCCCATCAAAATCAACTAGCTCATAAGCCCCTTTTGCTAGCTTTCGCTTTACAATGTAGGGCCCATGCCACATGGGAACGAATTTTCCGGCACCTAGCTTATCGTTAGCTTGATCATATAATAGTACTAGGTCTCCTTCCGAAAAACTTCGAGGGGTTACATTTCTATCATACTGAGCTTTCATTCGTTTCGCGTGAGTCTCGATTGCCAATGTAGCGTCACGTCGAGTCTCATCTAATTTAGTCAAGTATAATAAACGCTTCTCCTCTTCGGAAGTAGCTGGAAGTAATTCGACAGCCATTTGAAGTGATGGGATTTCGCATTCAATGGGTAACACAGCTTCTAAGCCATAAACTAGCTGGAAAGGAGTGAACCCTGTTGAATTTTTCACTGAGGTTCGGTATGCCCATAGCGCTGAAAATAACATGTTGTGCCAATTTGACCGATGAACACCAATGGTTCGTCGGATCATGATAACTAGAACTTTGTTGATAGACTCAACCAAACCGTTGGCTTGCGGATAATAAGGAGTAGAGCTATCGTGGCGCAAACCAAGCTGGCTTGTAAGCTCAGTCATCATGACGTTTCGAAAATGGCTCCCATGGTCAGTAATGATTGCTTGTGGGACACCAAACCTAGTTATGATATGATTGAATACGAAAACTGCAGCTGTTTTGCCGCTTGCGTCGAATGTAGGCATCGCCTCGGCCCATTTAGTAAAATAATCAACCGCAAGGATGATATACGCATGCCCCCCGGCCGAGTGAGGGTTACAAGTAATAAAGTCGATACCCCATTTGGCGAATGGACCAACGGCAATTATAGGGTGGAGAGGAGCAGGTGGAGCGCGCATCTTGCGATCAAACACTTGACAGTTGTGGCACTTCCTGACTGCAATGATACAATCCTTAAACATAGACGGCCAGAAATAGCCAGCGCGCAACACCTTCTGAGCTGTGGCATACCCAGACATATGACCGCCACATGCTCCAGAGTGACAATCATTCAAAACTCTCTCAGCCTCTTCGTGAGTTAAACAACGTCGAAAAACTAAGTCTGCCCCCGGCGATAAAGTGTATCTCCAATAATTTTGTATGGCTGGGATTGAAACCGAATTTTTCGACGTTCTGCTTTGGAAGCTTCAGGCCGAAAGGTTTGGTTTTGGAGATAAATGATTATATCCCCGTACCACGGATCTACAGTACTGATGAGAAACAAAGATTCGTCCGCAATGGACTCTTCTGCCACAGTCTCTGTGTCAGCACTCGGGAAATCACACATCAATTCCGCAAAAACTAAGGATTTCTTAGACTTGGACTTCTCGAACTCCAAGTCGAACTCTTGCAGGATGACAATCCATTTAGAGTACTTGCCCCCTAGCAGTTGTTTTGTCAAAATATAAATCATAGGGTTGCAATCCGAAATAACCGTAGTCTTACGGAGAAGAATGTAGTGACGGAAACGCTGGACAGCTTGAACGGCTGCCAGGGCCAATTTCTCCACATGCGAATATTTTAGCTCAGTGGGATTCAAGGTCCTACTAAGATAATATATCACATGCTCCGCTCCGAATTCATCTTCTTGAACTAACACCATTCCAATGGTGGAATGCGAAGCCGCGAGGTATAAGAAGTAGTCCTGGTTGTAGTTGGGAGGATGCAATAACGGTGCATGGGTCAACGCGTGTTTAAGTGCATCAAAAGATTGTTGGGCAATCTCGTCCCAAAAGAATTGTGTGTTCTGTTTCAACAACCGTGTAAAACCTTTAGTGACCTCGGCGTAGTTTGGGATGAATCGGCGTAAAAAATTTGCTTTCCCTTGCAAACTTTGGAGTTGGCGCAAACTCGAAGGAGGAGGCAATTTGATGATAGCCTCGACTTTCGAGGGATCGACGCGAATGCCGGCTTTTGAAACAACAAATCCCAGCAATCGACCTGTTTCTATACAGAAAACACACTTGTGGGGATTCAACCGAATTCGATAATGCCTACACCTCATAAAGATTGCTCGTAGGTGGACAAGGTGATCAGCTCGATGTAAAGAATGAGCAGGCAAATCATCGAGATAGGGTTGCACAATGTGCTTGATGTCATGAAATGCATAAGACATCGCCCGTTGAAAAGTGGCCCCGGCATTCTTGAGCCCAAAAGGTAATTTGCAATAAGCAAATGTTCCCCATGGACAAATGAATGCCGTTTTTGGTTGGTCGGCAGGTAGAATATTGATTTGATTATAGCCTGAGAAACCATCCATGAAGGAAAACATTTCACTTCCGGCACAATCATCAATAATTTGATCGATATAAGGCGTAGGATAGTTGTCTTTTGGACAAGCTCGATTGATATCCCTATAGTCGATACAGATTCTTATTGTTCCTTGTTTTTTATTGACGGGAACAATATTCGATACCCAATCCGTTAACGGGATCGGATAAATGAAACCTGCTTTCAACAGCTTTTCGACTTCTGCTTTAATCGCAGCCGCTTTTCGAGGGTGAATCTGACGCAACCGTTGCCGAATGGGTTTAGCATCCGGGTAGGTTTTGATTTCATGAACAACAATGGCAGGATCAATTCCTGGCATTTCCTCGTAAGACCAGGCAAACACGTCGCGGAATTCTTGGAATAGGGCCTTGTAAGTTTGGATTTCTTCTTCTGTACATGAGGCACCTATATGAATGTTTTCCTCGATTCCGGGCTTCACTGAAATATCAATGGGAATAGTACGAGAAATATTCCCTAAATTCAACTCTGAATCAGAATGTTTCGTTGGATCCTGAGCGTCTTTGACATATTCAGCGGTAAAGATAGATGAAAAATCATTTTCAAATGCATCATCCTTAGGTAAAAACGAAGATCTGTGATGGAGATCCTCCCATGGTAGATTGTCTACACTTAGGATTTCGCGAAGCTGTTCGTCAGATGACACGACTTCGGGAAACGCTATCCGTTCTAAGGGTGAGGTGAAAAGGGATTCTTCACTGACCACATTCATTTGGTCGACTTCGGTTGAATGAAAATCGGTAAAAGACATAAGAGCTTCATAAGCAATTTCATACGGACTCAACGGCATAACATCACCGAATGAGTCTATCTCAGAGTCAGATGGAACATACCAAGGATCATCATAAATAATGTTTTCTGACGTGATCATATGAATTGTTGCAAACGAAGGTTCTACGCTGAGTGGAGGGAGAGGAAAAGTTCCCAGTAAACCGGAATCCTTAACTAAACCTACACCAACGTCCTTATAAGGGATTGTCGTCTTACCAACATGTTGGATACTCTCTGAAGAGGCTGGGTCGGATGAAAAGTATGTCAGCTGATCAATAGTCACGATCTTACCGTTATGTGGAAACTTAATTACTCTGAAGACCGATGAAACGACCGCTGTCATAGCATATGACCAACTTCGACCCAAAAGAAGGTTGTAGTCTAGAGGGGCATCAACCACTTCCACATCAAGACTAACGGTTTTACCTTCAACCCCTATAGGTAATTCTTGTAGAATACCAAACGGACGGAACCCACGGCCATCAAAGGCCTTAAGGATGGTGGGGGATTGGTTCAACGAAGGAGAGCCAAGCGATCTCCAACATTGAATAGACATAATACACGTGGAAGCTCCCTCATCAATCACAGTCCGATGAATAGGCCTGTTTTTGACTATCACTGGAATTTGGAAAGCCATTTGATGGGGAAGACGTGGCGTACTATTTTCTAGATCAAAGATCATTAGGTTCGGGTCCTGAACATCGACAGCTCCGATAGCCGACAAAAGCAATTTTCGTTGTGCTGGACATGATTGCAGCACTTCGAGTGCCGACATTGCTGAAGGTGAAACAGCTAAGTCTTCAACAATGTTGTAATTCTGGGCTGCCCTCGCATGTGGATTGAAAGCAGACCTTCGAAGTACACCCTTGGCGGGCGGCTTAATCACTAAGTCTGGGTTAGGTTTTTCGATCTGTAGTGGATCGGAACCAGGAGCTGAGGTTGATGGGTTAGAGTGAGAAGATTCTGCTTCCTTGCCATCAACAGGAGCCTTACTACCATAATCTTGCGATCGAGTCGCAATCCTCACATGAGACATCATCAAAATGGGTTCTTCACTGGCATTCGAAGAAGAACCTATCATCTTATTTTCCTGCTCCGGAAATGGATTTTTTAACACAGCAGGAGTGGGAGAACCTTTGACTATTTTCACTACCTCGGCCCGATGAGGGCAGTCTCTCGTAAAATGATCTTCTTCACAAATGAGACAAGGATATCGAGGTTTGCGTTTTTCGTCATTGGTTTCCGACTTTTCATTTTTCTCCTTTGGAGCCTTGTCTGCTTTAGTCTTCTTCTTTCCTTTCTTCTTCCCACCGTTTTTTGATTTGGCCGTAGATGACTCTACAGCGTGAATATCGGCGGTAAGTTCAGGAGAAGACTCTCCTGTCGGGGAATCGGGCAAAGTGATAATAGGAGTAGTTGAAGCCTTGGAAGACTTCTTCTTGCTCTTTGTAGTCACGATACCAATCATACCATCAGCGGCATGAGATCCCGAAGGAGCAGCAGCGATTTGGTTCGACTTTGGAAGATCCGGAATCTTCTCGTGTAATGTACCCGACTGCGTGTAAACTAAGTCAAGGTATTGTGCCTGAGCAATGACTTGCTCCTCAGTAACTACTCCGGCCTTAGCTACATCTTCAGTGATTCTTGGTAAGAGTGATTTAACAAACCATTCAGCTAAGATTTGGTCCGGGATAAAAACTTTCACTAGTCTCCTTCGACGTCTCCACTCATGAATATGATCTGAAATATACGTGGAGGTCGATTGTTTTAGTGAAGTTAATAACTCTGTACCATTATCATATCTGACTGGTAACTGAAAATGAGTTAAGAACGAGGTAGCTAACTGGCTAAAATCGTAAAAAGAGGCCCGTGGTAACTCAATGTACCACTTGGCCGCGAGACCAATGAGCGTACGCTGAAAAAGATGTAAACGGATCGAATCATTCGAGATGGAATTTGAAGCACACCAGAGGTGGTAAGTCATCACGTGATTGGACGGATCCTCTCCAGACTTACCTTCGAACTTGGGTATATCGCTGGGCAACTTATTTGGCATTGACGGCCAGAACGGAAGATATTGAATTGGATCGTTCGTTAGGCGCGTCAAGTCTGGTAAATCCAAAGTCGCGATAAACGGTAACTGCCGGTTAGGATCTCTAAAATTCTGGGTCACAATACCAGCCCCAGGAGGAGGATATCCAGGATAACTAGGAACAGGAGTCGCATTTGGGATATTATATCCTCCTGGAAAACCAGGATTAACCGGACCGTACTGGGGTTGCTGAGGTTGTTGATAAGTGTACCCAGGATACGGTTGATACTGGTAAACCGGTTGTTGGGCAGCTTGCCCAGGTTGATACTGTCCCTGGTACGGAGGTTGAACAAATTGAGGTTGAGTAGTAACAACCGTACTTGTACCAGGTTGGCCTACAGGCATCTGGACTGTGGTTTGAATCGTAGATCCAGACAACGGTACAGATGTCTGAGGAGTGGTTACAGGGACAGTAGAAACCGGAGCTGTCGATACTCCAGAAGTAAGTATGGTAGATGTGGCGGTAGTTGCTGCAGCCGTGTGAGGTGGAGTACCAGGTGCAACTGGCGGCTGAGTAACTACCGAAGTTACAGGGGTCTGAACACTTGACTGGACAGGTTGCGGTTGCTGGGGTGGACCAGGAACTACAGGTTGTCCTGCTTGAGGTACCGACTGTATACTTGGTTGCGACATCTGTTGACCCTGTGACGGATCCCGCACTAACATTCCAGGGTACTGACCCGTAACAGGTTGAGGATAGGGTTGATAATTGTAAGGTGCAGTCCCATATGATTGCCCTTGAGGTGGTTGATAACTTTGACCAGAGTATTGACCCGTAGGTTGATAACCTTGAGGTAAATACGGGTACTGGGGTTGACCTTGACCTTGAGGTTGGTATCCTTGAGGTTGATACCCTTGGGGTTGATACCCTTGGGGTTGCCATCCTTGAGGTTGCCATTGATACTGAGGTTGACTTTGGGGTACATATTGAGGCTGGGGTTGACCTTGAGGTATGTATTGCCCCATAGGAGCGTACTGACCTTGAGGTTGCCCCCCAGACACGAATGAAGTACCTTGAGGTTGCCCCCCAGGTGGTAATTGGCCACCTTGAGGTTGGGTAACGGGAACTGAACCTGACATCATGTAAATGTCACCTATACTCAATGGTACATTACCACTGTTTCCAACTAATAACCCACGATCAATGGGTTGAGGAGATGCTCCCGCAAAGGTACCAGAAAGAGATTGATACCCAGTAGGAACAGAAGGACCGCCATGTAAAAAAGATTCAGGACTTTGCGTAAACACAGATGACTGACCCGACATATTTACAGGAGTATGAAATCCTCTAGGTGGAAAAGGAGTACGAGGTGTAGAAAAACCTACTGAGTTGTCTAAAAAATTGGTTAATGCAAGGTACCAAGATTCACTTCTAGGAGGACTGTAAAATATGGATTCACGCTCCCTTAGATCAAGGGTAATTTGATCTTCAGGATTAAAGACGCCTATTTCTTCCTCTGGAACAAGTTCTTCTATAGCAACTAAACCAACAGGAAGATTTTCGGTGATAACTCTTTCTATTCTTGGTGAATCAGGAACACTAGGAGTTGGAGTAACAGGTTCGGAAATTTCAGGTTCTTCGCCTGTTTCACTGGCAGATGAAAAACTACCAGCAAGCTCGGAAACTGTAACAGTTTCGGGATTGTAACCTGTTTTTAAACTTTGGTAATCTGGATGGACTACCAAGGAAGATTCTCCTTCTTCAGGTGAACCTACTCTACTGTCACTAGGAGGAGTTACAAGGACCTTTAACCCTTCCTACTGACCCAGAATGTCTTCAGGAGATTCACCCCGCGATTTACGGAGTTTTCGTAACAAATCTATTCCGGTAACAATCTCAGGAGACTTGCCCCGAAGTCGACGGGACTGTCTCGGTAATTCCGCCACAATTAATGATTTTTAACTACAACACACGAAAACAAAGTAAAAAATTTCAATCAAACCACCTAAAGTCTTCTAAAGAAGCAAACAAATTTGAAGCACACGCCTAAAAATCTAGAGCGTCAAACCAAACACAAACAGTATCTTCCGGACCAAAAGCGCTAGTTGGTGATTAGGTCCAACCTCGCAGGATTCAGTACAGAAATGGCGGGTGGAACAGTTACGCCGACAACCTGCTTAATGAATAGACTGGACCAAGTTCCTCCACTTTAACCGTCTCGAAGTGAAGCGAACCCCCCAGAAAATCCAAGTGAGTATAGCCGACGTCTGCTCCAGGTACAGTGGGACCTTCCCTCCACCGTCACCTTGGGTAGAATCCTAGAGATTATGGTCACTAAGGTTACCAACGGCCACAAGTACACCTGGGGGAACAGTCTAAACTCCGACAGCACGCAAGGGCAGAGTAACAAGCTCAATCCCCTTACCGGCTCCTTGACAGTAATCCAAGGTTTACCGATAAGTGACCCCTGGCTCCTCGACAATGGTTAATCCGAGGTTTACCGTTTGTAATACGTACTGTCTGGCGTCGTTCCCAACGAGGGAGGAATGATCCCCTCACTGGTTCGGACACGAGCTCGTGCTTCTCCTTTAAGAGGAGCTTTCCCAGAGTGTAAATGTAACAATTGGATTTGATTCTATCACAAGATCGACTACTTGTTTGTTTTACTGCCTTGGAGAGTTAAGTACTCACCTATTCCAAGACACTAGCCTAAGCTATGTTGGTGCTTTAGAGCCCTAGAAAATAAAAATTACTAGATTGATTTTAATTTAAGCGTTACTTTTAAGGTTGTTTCTTAAGTCAAAAGGTGATGGAAGTGAAACCAGTGGTGTGTTGACTCGACTCGAAACCACTATAAAATGCACTTAGGATGATTTACCCACTACTTTACTTTTTCGATGAATTGCTTTAACTAAAAAGTTGAGAGAATGCAATCTTTATAAAAGCAACTTCTTAATTGAAGACAATCAAAGAAACAATTCGTTTGTCTTTTCCAAGCATAAAAACACGACCGCTCTTTACATGCACGAAAAAACTCTTTTCCTCTTTCAAAAACAAAAAGCTACTTGAAACAAGACTTTTAAAGAAGATGTTTTTGTATTTTTCTTTTAATAAAGCAAATAAATCTAATATAACCAAAAATCAATCTTAACGACTATTTAAAATCTATGAAAATTCACTCATAAGCAAACTAAAAGGCAAATTTATTCTAAGCAATCTTAACGAGGCCAAAACTAACAATGATTATTCTAAGGTGTTTTACTTGATCACAATCAAATCAAGGACTAGCTTATTGCAGAACCAAAAACTAGCCAAAACAAAACTCTAATCTTTTTGTCCTTTTTGTAAAATGGAAATCAACACTTTATAAGCAAGTAATTCGAAATTTGACCCAAAACAACTTAAATGGCAAGCTGCTCACACAAGGAGACTTTACGACAGGCCCGACTTCTAAGAAGGCTGACTAACCAGAGAGATCTAAGGCTGGACAACTTTCTACTATCAAAGTCACTACAGAACCTATCCAAAAATCAAACCCTAGGTCTAAACTTCGTTGAAATCCACTAAAACACTCAAAGCTCACAAAACAAGTTCAGGTGAAAATTTTTGACAGGGTACTAAAGGATCTGGGCAGAAAACATTCAGAAAAATCAAAATCTAAAAGCAATTAAAGCAAAAATGGAATTTTCCTAAATTTTACAGGAAGACGCAGGCAACCCGTTATAACAGGTGCGGGCCCGCTCTGTGCAAACGGCAACAGCGCGTCCAAAGACGCACTGTGCAGTACTCAGAGGGTGCGTCCTTCTGGAAAAATGAAGAAAAACCAAATCTAACTAAATCTAAAGCTAAGCCACCCAAATACTAATTCTCACAGTCAAAAACCAGAAAATAAAAGTGATTTTCTCAGAGCAAAGTTCACATAAAGGAAAAGACTCTCTCATTAATGGATTCCCCAGCGGAGTCGCCAATTTGTCGTGGCGGAAAAAGTCGTTTGTGCGGACACAGCTGACCTCCCTAGGAGTCTAAACTCTCTAGCGACAAACAAGACAAAATGGAATGATCTTTCTCTAAATATACCTTTTATAACATGAAAACTACGAGTGTTTAGGCTTACCTTATTCCAAAACGCTGTTGTTGTAGTCCGTCCTTGCTGATCCGGATGAGCTCCTCCTTCATGTCAATTCCTGCAACCACAAACAATCAAACAATTACCAAGCACTTGTATTTCATATAATAAAACATATATTCAACATGCAGACCAAGGAACACATGAAATAACTCATTAACACAAGCTATTGAGAAAAATAAACCAGTTTGTATTAATAACGAAACAAAGAAACTCTTACAACCTGGCCTTGGTGTTGTGCAAGTTCCTCCCAGGGTCCATCAAGGGTTTTCCTCTACTTTGACAAAGCTCACCCACTTCCAAGTAGAATCAAGCAAAGACAATCTCTCCTCACAAGGCTCTAAATGGGAGTCCTAATTCCTGCAGCGTTTACCCAAAGAAAATGTATAGCTCTAACCTCTCCTCCCTCTGGCTCAATGTCTTTATTTATAGTGCTGTAAAGAGGTTATTCAGGTCCACTATCAATGGGATAATCCCCCTCTTTGGGTGGGATAGCTCCCTTATTGATGGGATAAGATCCCCCTTAATAGAGATACATGAACCAACTGGAGGCACATCCATTTCATCAAACCGACCTCTAGAAGGTTCTAGAAGTAACCACAAGTAACCTTTTTAAGATGAAACTCGCGCATTTTGCCTTTTACAGAAGGACGCACCTGTCCCTTAACATACAGAGCGTCCATGGACGCAGCTTTTGTGAACATGGTAAGCGTCCCCGCAGGTAAGGCTAGAGAGAACCTGCGACCCCAGAGATAAACACATTTTTTACAAGACTTTCTCTCTTCTTTGAGTTTGAGATGGATAGCAGAGGCATAAGACTTGCCTAAGAGGGTAGCATGACTGTTGATTTGAGTCATACTAACTGTAAGTGGTCATGGTGACATTTTTTAGTGTAACAATCATGGCGCATGTGTCCAGATTATAGGGAGCTCAACAAGCTCACTATTAAAGATAAGTTTCCCATTCCTGTCATTGATGAATTACTGGATGAATTGCATGGATCAATTTACTTCACTAAGTTGGATCTTCGTTCAGGATATCATCAAATCAGAATGAAGACTGAAGACATTTCGAAAACAGCATTTAGAACTCATGAGGGTCATTATGAATTTTTGGTCATGCCTTTTGGCCTTACCAATGCACCTTCAACATTTCAAGGTTTGATGAATTCCATTTTCAAACCATTCCTTAGAAAATTTGTGTTAGTATTTTTTGATGATATACTAATCTACAACAAGTCTTCGAAGGATGATGTTGAACATGTTGACAAGGTGCTACAACTATTGGAGGAGAAACAATTATATGCAAAAAGATCCAAATGTTTCTTTGGAGTACAAGAGGTGGAATATCTGGGTCATATTGTATCTCATGAAGGAGTTAAGCTAGACCCTAGCAAAATTAAAGCCATTAAGGAATGGAAAATCCCCACATCCATAAAGCATCTGCGAGGATTTCTCAGGTTGACAGGGTATTATCGCAAGTTTGTTAAGAATTATGGGAGAATAGTAGAACCTTTAACAACATTATTGAAGAAAGATGCATTTTCATGGACTCCAGAAGCAACAAAGGCCTTCGAGCATCTTAAAGAGGCAATGTGCCAAGCACTGGTCTTAGCTACACCAGACTTCACAAAAACCTTTATTGTGGAATCTGATGCTTTGGGAAAGTGGAATTGGTGTTGTTTTAATGCAAGATGAAAGACCCATTACTTTTGAAAGTCGTCCAATCAAGGGAAAGTTTTTACACAAATCTATTTATGAGAAGGAAATGTTGGCAATATTCCATGCACTTAAGAAATGGCGACCCTATCTAATGGGAAGACACTTCAAGGTAAAAACGGATCATGATAGCCTTAAATACTTTTTAGAACAAAGATTATCCTCTGAAGAGCAACAAAAGTGGGTCAGAAAGATGTTGGGTTATGACTTTGAAATCATCTACAAAAAAGGGAAGCAAAATAAGGTGGCAGATGCACTCTCAAGAAAGGATGAGGATGTGGAAGCATTGTTGTGCGCCATTTCTATTATCAAACTATATTGGATAAATGAAGCAAGGGAGGAATGGAAGAACAACGAAGAAGTGTGGGCACTTATTCGAAAGTTACAACAAGACTCTAGTATGTCTGATACATTTAGCTGGAAAAATGATTCGTTATGGTACAAATATCGCTTATACCTCTGTAAGAATTCCCAACTAAAACAAAATATTCTTATGGAATTGCAGATTTCTCCCTTAGGAGGGCACTCAGGACTTTTAAAAAATTACCACAGGGTTAAGAAGGAATTTTTTTGGGAGGGCCTTAAATCAGATATTCAAAAGTTTGTGGCAGAATGTTTGGTTTGCCAACAAAATAAAGTTGAAACAATTAAGACACCGGGTCTATTACAACCTTTATCCATTCCAAGCCAATGTTGGGAGGAGGTTTCAATGGATTTTATCATAGGTTTACCCAAGTCTGAAGGAAACAGTGTCATCATGGTGGTAGTTGACAAACTTACCAAGTATGCACACTTTTGTGCATTATCACATCCATTTAAAGCCAATACAGTTTCTACTACATTTATGGAAACAATTCAAAAGCTACATGGAAACCCAAAGGTTATTGTAAGTGACAGAGATCCCATTTTCACTGGAAATTTTGAATTATTTTCTTGTCTTGGTACTCAGTTAGCTCATTTCTCATCTTATCATCCTAAATCTAATGGGAAAACTGAGATAGTAAACAAATGTTTGGAAGGATATCTTCGTTGCTTTGTATCTGATAAACAGACACAGTGGGTCAAATGGTTGCCTCTGGCTGAATGGTGGTATAATACTTCCTTCCATACAGCAACAAAAATGACCCCATTTATGGCACTTTATGGATATCAGCCACCATCCATCACATCATATTTAAGAGAAAATTCTAAGGTTCAAGTAGTGGAACATCACATCGAACATCAACAACAAATCCTCCAACTCTTAAAGGATAACCTCATGTTGGCATAGAATAGAACGAAACAATAGGCAGATCAACATCGCAGCGAAAGAAGTTTTGATGTAGGTGATTGGGTATTCCTACGGCTACAACCATATAAGAAAATGTCCCTCAAGCAAGCTAAGAAGGATAATAAATTATCACCAAAGTATTATGGTTTGTATAAGGTGTTGCAAAAAATTGGTACTATGGCATAAAAATTGGAGCTTCCTGCAGCTTCTCGATTGCACCCAGTTTTCCATGTTTCATGTTTAAAGAAGGTTATAGGCGACAAGCTCCCAGTTCAAACAATATTGCCAGAACTTGACGAGGAAGGAAAAATTATATTGGAACCAGAAGCAGTCACAGAAACAAGAACTCGACAGTTACAAAATATATCAATTTCGGAGTATCTTATCAAGTGGAAGAACTTATCTGCTGAAGATTCCACATGGGAGGATGAGAATTTTATACAGAAGCATCTAGAACTACTCAAGCATTGAGGACAACACTTTCTTTGAAGGAGAGGGGCATGTTGGGTCCCTATAATACTAGTGATTACCCCATTACTATTGTAGTTGTATCCCTTATTAATATTGTTGTGCCCCTATTGTCCCCATATTGTTATTACTGTGCCCCATAGAATCCCTCTATTGTTATTTTTGTGGCTTTATATTATTATTGTTAGTTCGGCTGGGTTATATTGTGACTCCTTAGACTCCTATATATAGAAAGGAGGTTTTGTCATTTGAATCATCCAAGAATTGTTCATTTGTGTAATGTAAAGGAGGTTTCCCCCTCGAAGAGGCTGAATTCTAAGGCGTTGATCTCTCTTTTATATCTTTTTGTGAGCTGGTTTCATAACACCAACCTACATGAAGCTACTACCTTCGCTCATTCTCCAACTGCTACTGGAAGGGAGATCCAATCCACTAGCTCTTGTATTGGCTGATATGTTTACCAGTACGTAGGCGCCGGCCTACAGAAGGCTACCACCTTAATTCTTCCTCGAGGGACCACGTTTCATAAATTTTCAGACTAGATACTCTTAGTACACATCAACATAATATGTAGGCCACATTTCATCAAAATTTCAAATTGGACCCATCAGTAACATTGAAGCTCAAAATCAATCACCACTAAAAAACAACCATCAAATACATTTGCATCAACCAATCACCGAAACACAATCATCAATGTCTGATATAACTGAAACCCAATCATCAATCTCTGAATCAACCACAACTGAATCAGTGAATCACTAAAACCTCTGACATAACTAAATCACCCAATCATCAATTTCTGAATCAATCAAAACTAAATTAATCAATCACCCGACACTTAATCAAAATTTGACCAATCAACTTGAACAGATAGATTGTTGTAACCAATACATAGATTTGAACCCAGAACACTGCATCAACAACCATAACCAAGTGCAACCTCAAAAATCATATGTCAGAATGCATACGCTACTTCAATGAAGCCAACCTGCATGTATACGCTTCTTTCTATAACCCAACCTACGTATACCTCTAAAGATACTGAATCATAAAACATTTGAACCATAAATTGTACTGCCCAAAGACATTCTAAATATCTATTGTCATATTTCAGAGTTCTAAACAGATAGCAGCAAAGATCACTCTTCTAACTCAATCAATCAATCAACTAGGCTCAATCTTCGTATACAATCAATTTTAGTTTTAGATCCAAAGAAGACATTATTGACAAACAATAGTAAAACAACAACACTGATCAGATAGATTAGTAATCTCTGAAAAACAAACTTTTCTTCTGCATACACTACTTGTAAGAGCCGAACTAGCGTGTATATGCACCTTCACCAAGGCGAACCAACATATAGATCTGCAAATAATAACTTGTAACTTTGCAGCGATTCTATACTTTCGATATACCCATATCATAAAATTTAAAGGGAAAAACATTTGTTAGCACTCAGATCTAGCCTATCCATTATCATATCACATAATGATAAGTCATTTCAGGTCTTATGATCTTGATCCATCTTTAGATCTCATCCATCATCAAACGCTCAATTGAATACTTAGTCCAGATCAAGCAAAGCATAAGAAACCCATAACATGCATATTTTCTTTTGATCTCCTCGAGAATGCTAGAGCTCCAATATCGAACGTGAAAATGAGCTATGGCAGTGTACATTAAATAAATTTGGTCGATTTAGGGTTTGTGACATGAAGGCCAAAAATCTAGGAAAATGTGACACATGGCGGTAGTTTCCAAAAATAACTCATGTGTAACTCCGGTTGCTAAAAATAGATCCCTATTTTTTAGGGATGATTTTTCGACTTTCGCTTCTTTTTTATCGGTAAAAAGTTTCCATGCATGCTTGGATATATTGTGCAGGTTCGAGGAGAAATGTGCAACTCACTTGCACATGCATCAAGCAGTTGCTGAGGGAAATCTTCTACGCAATTTCTGTGCTGAGTGGCTTAGGCTACCTCTCATTCTGTGCATAGTTTCCTAGTTGAAGGCACACAACTAAGTGTAGGGTATGTGTAATTCTGGGGCTGAAGCTCACTGTTGGCTTGAATTGCACATTTATCGAGAGCAAGGTTGGTTTCCCTCAAGGATTGCACAACTCACTAAGGCAAATCTAGAACTAGATTGCAACCAAGTCAAGAGTTCATCTTATGGTTAGACAACAAAGCAAGTAAGAGAACACAAGCTATAAAAAAAAGTTAAAACTCAATGAAATCACAAGTACCTGGGTCAGTGTGAGATAAGCTGCTTGGATTTATTAGGGAGGCTCCAAATGAAGTGTAGGAAAAATTTTGGAGGGTGGTTATAGCCGCTACAACATGACCCTAGATTTTGTGCCACCTTTTTAGGGCCATGACTCAGGTCACTGCCCAGAACTTCATGAAACTTCCATAAATGATAAATGACATTGGAACAAAGGTACTAATGCAAACAATTGATCAATGACTTGACTAGACCTCTACTAGCCATGACAAGCATTTTTTCAAACATGTCACAAATATGTAATCTACAGGTCTTAACAACATATCTCAGCATAGGGGTCTCATAATTATCTAAGATTCATAAAGAAGCATTTTTTCCTTATCAAAATAGCTTCATTATCATCTATTAGGTTGTGTATTCCATTTACATTCATTTACTAATCAAAACATGATGAAATCCATACATTAAGTCTATCATAAAACATACTCATAACGAACATATAACCAACAAAAATAAAAAGGATATAATGGCCATAAAATCCACATATAATTCAATATATTTACACATGAAATACCAAGGAGAAGAAGCTATTATTAATGAATGCAAAATACAACTAGGTATGGGACTTCTATGAACCACTTGAACATAGATTGGCTGAACCAAATATTTCTTTCAACCATTCACCCTCGTGCCATATTCCAAGCATGAATGTGGGACTCAAAACCAAACCAACCTAGGTTTCTTTAGGCTTTATTGCAATCCCCACTAGATCAATAGGCCTTAAAAATTCATGGATACCACTTGATTTCTCCACCTACACTGTGAGGAATTTTCCTCTCTCTTAGTCTTTAGGATTTACCTTATATCGTTCCATACAACGGTCAAGGATTCCTAGGCCTAATCAAGATGTTACCCTCCAAGATTTACCGTATATCCCGCTATTCACTAGTCATGGATTCCTAGGCTTGATTGAGGGAACACACCTCTAGGATTTACCATATATCACTCTATTCATCAGTCGAGGATTCCTAAGCCCACCAAGGCACACAAAATTTGATTTTACCATAATCCCACCTTCTTTTTTCTAGGGATTCATAGGCCTTGTGTTCTTTCTTCAGAGTCCACCTCACTCAGTTTCAAAACCATCCAAAAATCCATCTCATCCAAATACAAGAGAAAGCATCACACCATGGCTATCTGGAAATGGAAAGGAAAGGTTGAAGAACATTGTCACACCTGGAAAAACCCATACCAATGACAACAAGAGAATCAAATACACACATGTATGTACCATGTATTCCAAATCTAGCAAGGAAATCACACATGTAAATCACTACCTGCAATTAATCGTGTTGTAGTTTCTTGATCCTGCTATTCATTGCTTGATCTTTAATTTCCTTTGCCTTATTGTTCCTTCCTTTTCTTTCCTTGATCCAATGCTAGAGTGATCCAAGAATTCTCTAAGTGTCCAAGAGTGAGAGAGATAGAGAGCTCCAGAAATGCACTGACAAAAGGTACCAACTGTTGGCATTATGAGACAAGTGTTGTCCTTGATGGAAAATCACATAGATGACAGATCATAGTGCAGCAGGTCAGTAGCAAGGAATTGATGATCAGACTACAAAGAATGAAGAAATAAGAGTATATATGTAGGCTCAGAGTATATACGCAGGTTCACTATATACCAAGTCGTGTACATAGGCAGGTTATACGCAGGTTCACTATGTACCAAGTTGCATATATACGCAGGTTCGCTATATACCAAGTATGGTATACACGCAGGTTATACACGCATGTTCTCTATATACAAAGACGCGTATACATGCGGGATTGCTTATCAAAGGTCGCGTATGCGTATGAACGCACTTTCATGCACAGAAAAGCGCGTACATGTGGGAAAGCTTATTTTTGGATCCGTGGTATTTAGACCTATGGTTTTGGTCCTTGGTATTGCATCCAAAGTGTTGAACCTAGGTATTGGGTCCCTAGTATTGGTTCTCAATGGTTTTGGACCATGGTATTGAGTAAGGCCTAAGACTATAAAATGAGAAGAAGATCATTAGGCAAAGGCATCTAAAAAGTCTTGAATATCTGATGAATCATGAGATCTAGTATGCAGGATATGGGTTATGATGCAATGCTTGATTTGAGCTAAGGAGGGATCTCACCGGTTGAAGGAGAACAAGATCTAAGGATGAACTATCTCTATATGGTTGATTATGCTTACTCTAGATCTGCATACTGACGCATGTAATGTTCTGTAAATGTTATGGGTATGACTGATCATTGGTACAACTACAAATTTATGAGAAAATATTTGTAGATCTGTAAGTGGTTTGGCTTTGGCGAAAGAGCATATGTACGCGGGTTTGATTCATCGTAGTAGCGTATACATTATGAAGTATGATGATTGAAGTTTCAATTGGGTCTGATTGTTATTGCAGAGTTTTGTTGTCTGTTCTGTGTTCTAGTGACTGTGTTGTTGACAGGGTTTCAGTATTTCAATGATTCAGAAATTGATGATGCTAGTAGTGATTGTTTTGTGCTTCAATGATATTGATGGGTCTAGTATGAAAATTGGATGAAATGTGGCCTTTAGATTATAGTGTTGTGCTTCAGGAGTATCCAGTCTGAAAATGTATGAAATGTGATCCCTGGAGGATGAAAGGAAATTGTAGGCCGGCGCCTACGTACTAGTACATTAGCTAGTACAAGAGAAAAGGGGGTGGTAGCTCCCTTCCAGTAGCAGCTGGAGAACGAGTGAAGATTGGAGCATTCAGTAGGTAGGCACCTATGTACTAGTAAATGGATCGACTAGTACAAGAGCTAAGGGGGTTGTAGCTCCCATCCAGGAGAGACTAGAAAATGAGAGAGGGTTGTAGCCCTCTATAGGTAGAAGCCTGTGTACTGGTATAAGACTGCACCAGTACAAAATATTGTAAAATGAAGTTTCTTATTAAAAGAAGATAGAGACGACTTGCAGTAGGTTGTTTTCAACCACATTGGGTTTCCACCTTATATCATGGTGTTCATGTGTGCTTCTTGTGTGTGATGATCTATTCTATTTTACTGCTCCTGCTTACTGTACATATGGTTAATGAAGTTCTGATTCACTAACTAAAGATCAACATTTAATGGAATAACTGAATCATAAGTATTCTGGATATACGCTAGTTGCAGTAGACACAGTTGCGTATACACGTGGGTTCCCTTAATTGAAGTAGAGTATATGTATCTAAGTATGGAAATGAAAAAGTTTTATTTATTTAATAATACTGATTCACCCCCCCCTCTCAGTATTATTTCCAACAATTGGTATCAGAGCAAGTCCTTTGGTAGAAGCTTGATCGCTTGAATGATATCCATAGATCAATGGAAAGAAGCTTAAGAAGAAAGTGCCTAAGAAGAAGAAGACATCTCTGAAGAACTATGACAGTGGGAGCATCGATTGGGGATTATGTGGAAGAAGCACTTCAAATTCAGAATCACTTCAAAATGAAGATAAACAACATCTATCAGGTATGAATTTGTTATCCTCTAGTGATACATTTATTTATCCATTTGAAGACAATGAAAGAAATAGCGAAACCACTGAATTTTCTCTTGCGGGTGAGAAAGAAAGATATCAAATAGAGGTAGAACTTAAAAGGCTAACAAACAAAATTAGAGATCAACAAGATCTATTGAACAAAAGGGAATGTGCCTTCAAGGAAGTAGCTACCAGACTAAAGGCTCAACTAGAGGAAGGTAACAAGGTAAGGAAGTTATTCAAGGAAAAATATCAAAAGTTGCTGGATGAAGTGACATCATTAAGAAATGAAGTAAATGAAAGAAGCACAACAATCAAGAAACTTAGAGATAGATCCAGTTACTATGAACGGCTTGAAGCTACAATCCTCTCGCTAAAGGAAGATCTTGAAGAATCAAAGAAGAAAAATAAAGAACTACTCCAAGCTCATGAAAAACAAGAAAATGAAGTTCTTGATCTAAGACATCAGTTGGAAGGAGGAAGAAATGTTGAAGAAAACATGAAGAAGCAGTATCTTGAAAAGGAAGAGAAACACCAGGTTGAGGTAAATATTCTAAAAGATAAATTAGAAGAAGAAGATAAGCTCTTACAATTTCAAGATAGTACTAAGATCTTGGATGATATTCTTAGTAGCCAAAGATATCCTGCTATCAAATCTAGTCTTGGTTTTCATGAATCTGTTGAAGGAGAATCTACTTCACAAAGTAAGACAAGGGCATCTAATGCAAAATCTGAAATGCTCAACAAGGAGATGAGAGGTGAATACCATCAACATCCAAGGAAAGAAATTCTTCAAAGAAAACCTTTTACTCCTCCAATGAATAAGGTTGAATGTTATGTATGTCATAATCTTGGACATGTTGCAGCCAGATGCAGAAGAAGAGTGGTTCAAGACCGTCATGCAGAAAGATCATCACATTCCAGGTACTTTAATGGATATTGTTTTTCTTGCAATATGCTTGGTCACAAAGCTGCTGAATGCTACAGGAGGAATATGAAACATATGAGATGTTATGCATGTAACAAGCTTGGACATATAGCAAAGGAATGCAAGAACAAGGTACGGGCACCACACCAAAAGGAGAAAACATCATCACACTTGAAGATATGGAAGAATAAGGAAGTACAGTCAGGAAGATGTGGCACAACACCATATACAGACATAACAGACTTAGGGGGGAGCTAAAAGTGTAAAACTTCAGTGTCCTAAATCTCATACGCAATTTGCATAAAGGGAAGTTGCGTATATACGCGAGTTTGACACTACACAGTCGCGTATATGTCAGTTTGAGGAAAAGCAGTGGGGACAGGCTCAGAAAAGGGGTCTGATATGATTTAGTCCATTATTTTCTCTGTTTGATAATGGTTACAATCTGCTGATGATGTGTGGAAATGCCTTGACTCTTGTAAGATTTTTAGAAGTGTTTTTGATCCTAACTTGATGATGATAATGCCTTAATACTTCTTGCTGATATATGCATGAGCAGATCTGATAGTAAACAAGATGGCACAGGTTCAGGGGGAGCATATACTTTCAATAATGCATTGTTGGCATTATGGTTGGTAGTCCTTGGTGATGATGCTTATATGGCTAAATGATATATCTTGCTATGATATGGTCTCATATGATTCTTGGGGTTACATAGTTGATGTTCAGATCAGATTTATGGTTGATTCTTTGATGATGCATATATGGTGCTTACATGGTGATCTTCATAAGGATAAGGAGAAGTACAAAGCTTGAATACACATCTTCCTCACTTGATGATGAGTTACTCATATGTTGTTGTCGTCATATGCATAAATATCATATAATACAGTTATGATGCAAGTTTCCTATAATTCTTGGTGCTCATATGGATGATGATTGTTGTTTTTGATGATATCAAGAGCTCTAGATACATAGTGCTAGATACATGGAGTTGCATTGTTGGAGATATGATGATGATGAGTTCTTACCTATATGATGATAAGTTGATACTCACATATGTTGATTGATGATTATCAGATAAGGGATATTCCCATGAAATGTTGCATGGATGGTATATAAGATCATGCAGATCTTGATGATGATGAGATGACTATGGTGTCTTTCACATATGATATAATGTGAATGATTTTATGATGATGAGTTGATATCTATATGCAGACATACCTTGTTACAGGACATTTACAGGTTTCTGATCTGGAAGTGGTTGTACGCGAGTTTTATAAAGAGCATCTGCATATATACGCATGTTCTGTGGACACAGTCGCGTATATGTTGGTTTGATTTGATTTCAGGTGGAACAGGTGCAGAAGGAGAACATGGTTGCTGATCTGAATGATGATTGACAGATGTTGTTGATGACTTTCATAGAATTGATTTAAATATTTCCTCTCTATGTCATGTATATCTTTTCTTATCAAGGTCATGTAACGACCTATGTTGGTTTCCCCACTATGCCTGGGATGAATAATGTAATGTAATTATTTGTCATATGTAAACTTCTGGTGTATCCCCACTTGGTTGGGTAGATGAGTCAATTCTGGTATATCCCCACTTGGTTGGGAGATGGATGTATGTATGAGTCTTTGGCGCTAGAGTCATGTTCTTTCTTGTAGAACATCTTTTTGCAGACCTTGCTTACAGTCAAGGGGAGCATGAACAACACACTTCAGCAAGAGCAGAGCTTTCAGCATGTACTCAGAGGGAGCATGGACAGATTGGTACACCTTGGAATATACAAAGGGGGAGCACATTCAGAGATTTCAGCAGGTACTCAGGGGGAGTGTTTATCAAGGAAAGAGAATATCTTGGTCCGCCCTTTGCCCGTGATGTTAAAGGGGGAGAGTGATTTGGTGTTGTTGCCATCAAGTCCAAAGGGGGAGATTGTTGGAATTATTATGCATGTGTTGTACTTGATGGCAACCCACTCGTAGAAGAACATCTCACTTATTTATAACTAGATGAATCTATAGAAGAGATATCAGATGTGACTGAATGCATGGGATGCTGGACAGCTCAAAGAAATCAGATGATAGTTCTCAAGTTAGCTTTGCCATCAAGTCCAAAGGGGGAGATTGTTGGCATTATGAGACAAGTGTTGTCCTTGATGGCAAATCACACAGATGAAAGATCATAGTGCAGTAGGTCAGTAGCAAGGAATTGATGATCAGACTACAAAGAATGAAGAAAGAAGAGTATATATGCAGGCTCAGAGTATATACGCAGGTTCACTATATACCAAGTCGCGTACATAGGCAGGTTATATGCAGGTTCACTATGTACCAAGTCGCGTATATACGCAGGTTCGCTATATAACAATTAGGGTATACACGCAGGTTATACACGCAGGTTCTCTATATACAAAGACGCGTATACACACGGGATTGTTAATCAAAAGTTGCGTATGTGTATGCACACACTTTCATGCACAGAAAAGCGCGTACATGTGGGAAAGCTTATTTTTGGATCTATGATATTTAGACCTATGGTTTTGGTCCTTGGTATTGCGTCCGAAGTGTTGAACCCGGGTATTGGGTCCTTAGTATTGGTTCTCAATGGTTTTGGACCATGGTGTTGAGTAAGGCCTAAGACTATAAAAGGAGAAGAAGATCATTAGGCAAAGGCATGGAAAAAGTCTTGAATATCTGATGAAGCATGAGATCCAGTATGCAAGATATGGATTATGATGCAATGCTTGATCTAAACTAAGGAGGGATCTCACCGGTTGAAGGAGAACAAGATATAAGGATGAACTATCTCTATATGGTTGATTATGCTTATTATAGATCTGCATACTGACGCGTGTAATGTTGTGTAAATGTTATGGGTATGACTGATGATTGGTACAGCTACAAAGTTATGAGAAAATATTTGTAGATCTGTACGCGGGTTGGCTTTGGCGAAAGCGCGTATGTACACAGGTTTGATTCATTGTAGTAGCGTATACATTATGAAGTATGATGATTGAAGTTTCAATTGGGTCTGATTGTTATTGCAGAGTTCTATTGTCTGTTCTCTATTCTGGTGACTGTGTTGTTGACAGAGTTTTAGTATTTCAGTGATTCAGAAATTGATGATACTAGTAGTGATTGTTTTGTGCTTCAATGATATTGATGGGTCCAGTATGAAAATTGGATGAAACGTGGCCTTCAGATTATAGTGTTGTGCTTCAAGAGTATCCAGTCTGAAAATGTATGAAATGTGGCCCCTAGAGGATGAAAGGAGATTGTAGGTCGGCGCCTACGTACTAGTACATCATCTAGTACAAGAGCAAAGGGGGTGGTAGCTCCCTTCCAGTAGTAGCTAGAGAACGAGTGAAGATTGGAGCATTCAGTAGGTAGGCACCTACGTACTAGTAAATGGATCAGCTAGTACAAGAGATAAGGGGGTTGTAGCTCCCATCCAGGAGAGTCTAGAAAACGAGAGAGGGTTGTATCCCTCTGCATGTAGAAGCCTGTGTACTGGTATAAGACTGCACCAGTACAAAATATTGTAAAATGAAGTTTCTTATTAAAAGAAGATAGAGATGACTTGCAGCAGGTGGTTTTCACCCACATTGGGTTTCCACCTTATATCATGGTGTTCATGTGTGCTTCTTGTGTGTGATGATCTGTTCTGTTTTACTGCTCCTGCATACTGTACATATGGTTAATGAAGTTCTGATGCACCAACTAAAGATCAACATTTAATGGAATAACTGAATCATAAGTATTCTGGATATACGCTAGTTGCAGTAGACATAGTTGTGTATACATGTGGGTTCCCTTAATTGAAGTAGCGTATATGTATCTAAGTATGTAAATGAAAACGTTTTATTGATTTAATAATACTGATTCACCCCCCCCCCCCCCCCCCCCCTCTAAGTATTATTTCCAACACCAACTAATCCTCAAAAGCATTTTTATTAATGAAGCCTCTTTTTTCTTCAATCTTCTATTATTTTCCTTAATTTTCCTCCTCACGTGCAACCTGGACCTTTCACCTTCATTTTCTCCTAATTTCCATTATTTCATAAATAAAATGCTAATTAATGCCTCATGCCTTTCGAAAACCTTTTCCTTTTCCATTGCCAATTTCCTTAGCGATAATAAACAAAATTAGCACCCACACTAGGATGTTTTCCCCAACACTCAACTTGGAATACATGTCCTTGGTCTTATATATTTTTTTACATGAATTTTTTACCAGGGATGTTACAAAAAGTATGACAGTGTCGCAGGTAAGCATGTATACACAGTTCGACAACCTAGCAGTGTCATAGGTAATCACAGTCCCACCTATGACACTCTTTAAAATTAGGGTTTTTAAAGGTATTTTCATAAGATTCTTATCTTCTCGAGTGAGTTTCTCTTCCAAATTATTCAGGGATTGATGGAAAATATGCTTCAGATGGAAAATTATAGGGGTACAACAACATTTTTTATAAGTGTGACAAAATCATGTGTAACAAAATTTCCCATAAGTATGAATTCATAAGAGGGGTGTTGACTGAAGTACTTTGTCATGCAAAAACATCGAAACAAGGGATCAACCGGTCAGAAACCTCGCAACAACAATAAAGGAATTACAGTACAATAATATCATATAATCATTTGTGAGGTAGGAATTCCCATATTTAGAATACAAGTTACGATCACAACCTGGACATAACAGATAGGGTCTGGGATCCTCATCTCTTGCATTTTACATCATGAATCTAACCATGAAAATCAATGTGTTGAGGTCGAACATGGTAGAAACTACCTAATTACCATTCAGTTATGACAATTTTTAACAGACATGAAGTAAACCACCAATAATGACAATGGATCTTAAGTTACTTGAGTACATTCTATGAATTTTGAATAAATGATATAAAGTCAAGCACTCATATAATCAATCAATAGAAGGTCAATAATGTAAGCCTATCGTCAAAGGTGAGGAAAACTATAATTAGGGCATGCAAGCTCCAAGGTACTAAATGGTTTCTAAATAAACTTCCAAGATAATGTGTTGAAATTGAAAGGAAGTGATTTGTCGCATGAGGGCCTTAATATATCCCCCATCAACAACACGAAATGGGCACAAACATTTGAAGTGCAATAGAACATAGAGTGATTTAGGACTAACTCAAGGATGATCGAAATAATATAAAGCTTTAAGGACTGTAAAAATTGGTTATTTCGGATATGGACAACACGATAGAAGGCTTAGAGACTGAAAATAGTTTGAACTTCTCTTTAATTTATTGATGACACAATGATTGTCTTCGCATCATTGACTCAAAAAGTGGATCACAGGCTGAAGTGTAAGTCTTTCAAAGGGGTATGATTAATGAGATCCAAGTGGATTTCCCAAACTTGATACAAGGATTGAAAAGGTGTCATGCTCAAGAGTGATTTTCTACTATACAGAGTATATACATATTCCCTTCCCAATTTTCCTCCGCCATTTCTAGCGAGTACCTCTTTATTTTTATTTGAGATCGAGGAGGAGAACATATGCTCAAACTATTAGCTCATCATTTGGATGAGTCCTTCAGGTTATTTTTAATGAATCCTAGGAAGGAGTGCTTTGATCCCAATTCAAATATATATGGGTCCTTTGTTGTTTAAATTTTAATAGACTAATGATGGTACAACTCGACGCCTTTTCATATTAAGAGGGTTTGAAAATAAATCAAAAGAAAATTCCAAAATGGTCCTTTTTTCTTAGATTTAACGATTTTGAAAAAAAGGATAAAAGGTAACTTGTTCAATTATTTCAACGTAAAATTTTAATGACCCCGGAGAAAGTAAAGTTCAATGGATTTTCATATGTAGAGAGGTTGAAAATTTGAAAAATAAAACTCTAGTAAATGCCTTTTTCGTAATTTTAATGAGTTCAAAAAATAATTAAAGTGTGCTAACGCCAACAAATTTCATGTTTCAATGCTTAACTGAAACCTGCACACACTCAAATGATGAAATAATCATATACACCAAAAAAATATGCTAAACATAGGTAAAATGAGCTATTTTTTCAAATAAAATATTAAAATGGTAATATAAAAATAAGAAAAAATTCAAATTCCTTTTGTTAAAAAGGGAGAGAAGTATTTTATTTCTACCATTCCTTTTACCCATTTGGAGTGAAAACCCCTCATTTTAGCTATAATTTTTAGGAGGTAATTTTAGGCGATTTTGTGGACAATTTCAGATGGTGTTTCTTCTAGGTAAGATATCTCACTCTCTTCTTCAATTTCATTATTCTTTCTTTCATTTTCCATGGTATTTTTGGCAAGATTTAGTTTTTAAAGTAGGATTCATTTCTCCCTAAAGGTGTCACACCCCCTACCTATTAGGAATTGCAACGCTCTATAGTTTTCGTAGTTCTCGAAAGGTTGGGAGTGACATTATTTGATCAAAATATGGATTAGCGGCAAAAATTTGCTAAAAAATAAAAGTGGTCAGAATCGATCAAAACTTGAATGACAGCATCCGTCTTGGCGATACAATCCCAATGCAACTCATTTCACTCAAAACGGAATTTGTATGAGAAAGTTAGAGCATTTTGTTTGTTTGGTCAAATAGGAAAATTTGGTCACTGGGATGCTGACTAGGCATCTGTATAGCCTAGTCAGGAAAAATAATATTCTAGGGAATATTCCTTGGAATATTACTAGAATATTCCCACAAGTGGACCAACTAGACCATGACACTTGGCGGCACATTATTGGTCACAACATATTTGGTGGAACAATGAGAGGGTGACACATGGCAAGCCCGGAGGCCGCTACGTGCCCTCTCAAAGGTCTGTTCAACACTTATATGGCAAGTCTAGGAGTCAAACCCATGACCTCGCCTGAACAAGCACCAAACCTTACTACTAGACTGCAACGTGTTTCTTAACCATTAAGGTTTTGAGTTTTTATTTAAACATATGCGCCGACAGATTTGGAGTAACCACTAGCACTAACCACTAGACTTAACCGTGCATGTGACCAAAACCCTTAACCACTAGTAGTTAACCTCTAAGTAACCACTAGCATTAACTGCTAGACTTAACCGTGCATGTGACGAAAACCCTTAACTGCTAGCATTAAATGATAACCGCGTAGATTAAACAGGTTTAACTACGAGTTTAGCATTAATTAATATGAGATTATCAATAATTACGTGGGATTAGTTTGGCGAGTTTTTGACAAAGCCAACAAATCCGGAGCTAACTCCAAATTTGGTAGAGTTAACTGGATTTTTTCCAGCTAGTGGAGATTTCCTAGGAAAAACTCAAGAAGCCATAACTTTGGCAATGTTCGACCAATTTTGGCTCAGAAAGAGTCATTCCTAGATGGTTTGGAAGCTCTGAACATAATGGAATAGGTTGCAGAGGGAGAAAGGAACCTTTGTATGTGATTTTTCTACATTGAATTTTAAGTAAGCGTAGGGCCACCAGGAGAGGAGGTTAAGCCTAGATCAGCTGAAGTCCAATTGCAAAGCTTGGAGAGTCATTTTTGGGGTTTTTGGGTCTTCTGAATCTAATGGATTAGGTTGCAAAGCCAGTGGAGCACTTCAGGTGCATTTAGTAAGAGAATTGACCATTAATCCAAAGAAGGCCTAGCCATTGAAGCAGGTCCAAGCAGATGTAGCCCAAGAGGGGTGAACTCCTTCATAAAATTTGTGTTTATGAGTTTCTTTGTTTTACTTCTCTACATTTTACTTTTTGTATATGTGTTTTAAACAACTAATTAATCTCATGATTTTCTCATAAAATACACTCAATACTTGACACATAATCCTTCAAAATTTGGCTAATTTGAGACAATCCTAAACACATATTTAATACTGATGAGGGAGATTGCATAGTATTAACAAGTTTGCCTAACATTTTAGATCACTATCACACTGTCTCTAAAAAATAGGGTGTGATCAACGCAAAATAAAATCAAGATTTCATTTTTCAAGTGGAGAAAATTAAAATTTCTCTTGTTGATGAATAATACATTCTCCTTTCAATGTTTTCATAACATTTGAATACTAGGATGTTGGAGTGAAGGGAAAGAGAGAATGAAGTAGATGATTCAGTCGTTGCAAATTATGAAAATACCTTGGTGGAACTCTGTTAATACAAGTTGTATACATTCTTCCTAATCCCGGTGATGAGGGCTTAATTCAAATCATTTAAACACTTGGTAAGAATGTGGAATCCAAATTAACAATATTTTGAGGTGGTTTTCATAATCTTACCATAGATGTAGAGGATATCTACTTCTTGACTAGGCTCTCAAACAGAGGGGCCCGTTCAAGAGTTGGACGTGAAACAACTAATGATTTCATTATTCAATATTATTCTCCAGGGACAAGGAATAGCAATGGAAAAATTCCAATCAATATTTTTAGGGATATTCCTCTCAAAACTATGTTATTTACCATTACTTGCATATCAGGGAGTACAACTCTGCATTTGGAAGTTAAGGCCCAAGTGGAATATGCCATAGAGTGTATCAAGGCCATAGTTTTCAACTGGTGTGAAGGGATCTTAGTTAATATGAAGGATAAATAGACCAAGTGTAAGATAGGTAAGCTGAAACAATGTTAGAAACCAGGGTCACTGCTGAGAGGGTGAGTAGGGTGAATCAATAGTGATAGCAAATACACAATTTTTTATTTTTTCCAAAATATTAAATAATCAATAAACCAACATATAAGTAGTAAATATGAGTGTGCCACTTCATTAAGAATCAACACATAATATCCATAACACATAAAGCAATCATGCATAATGAGACATAAATCAGATCACATAGGGACATCAGATCTTAGGTGGAAAACCCATCTAGGAAAAACCACCATGTTGCTGTTGCTATGCTACTCTTATTTTGTTATTTATTCAATCAATTTGATTTGCATCATTCAACTGGCCTCTACTAGATAGCAACCACATTCCATTCTACAGTTTGTTTGTCATCACCAAATAGGAAGCCCCAACTCCCAATAAACTGTGCAGTCCACCACCTTCACTAGTTTTCCAACCACCACTAGAAGGAAGACTCTACTCCCTAAGAAATTTCTCCAACCTCTACTAGAAGGAAGCCACTAATCCCATATTGGACACTCTAGGGACACATTTCAAGATGTTTCAAACTATACCCCAAATATAACATCAACTGAAAACATCAACCATTCACTGTAAATCAACTCTCAACAATACTCTCTCAAACAATCTCTACTCATACATCATTACAACAACATGCATCTCAGAACCTCTCAACAATAAGTAACAAGACTCTCCCACTCATCCATACAAACATATAATAGCATCATAAGTATCATCATGTCTACAACATCCATTCACATAAAATAACTCTATACTATGTCAATCAATATGTAGAATAGTGACTAAAACACGACACTTGCAACAAAAAACTATTAGCCATCAATTTCTACACATACTTGATTTTAATATAGGTCTACATTGTGCACTTTGTCTCCATGCAATCACACTCCTGTTATAGACATTTTTGTGCCTTACAGCATTGAGCATGAAATTTCCATAATCTAAGGGATCCAAAGTCCCTAAACATGTTGTTCCTACCCCTAGAGGAACAAGGCTAACAAACCACAACAATTCACAGAAGTTCTCCACCAGAATCTACTAAAAAACAAGTCAATTCAGGATCATTTCAGTGGCTACACTAGCTGTTTACGCTGAATGTCAAATCCAACACTGGCTACCTGCGTTGAATGTCAAAGGGAACACTGGCTACCTGCGTTGAACGAGAATGGACATGTGGCAAGCTCATTTCTCAAGGTGTCAAAACCCAGGAAGCTTCAAAAATGACACTTGCCTCAGGGAATTCAACTGGTGATGAGTAAGAGGTTCCAAATCTCCAAGTGGAAGCAAGAACCTCCAAGTGGACTCAAGAATTGACAGAGGGAGAGGACACTAGTCAGATCTCAAGCTGACTCATCCTCTCTCCAAACATCTATATATGGATCTCTCCTCCACGAGATCTAGGGGCTGGAATTTTGTTATTGCAAAGAATTGCTGTTGGTTTGAGATTGGAATCATTGGGTGCTTAATGCATTGAAGGGGGTGAAGATAGGAATTCCATTTGCTCGGAAGGAGATGCTGGATTGGAGCCCTCTGGGTTGTATCGCTTCCTGAACCTTGTTATTCATCAATAAAGCTATCTTGGTTTCTCCTATATGCTGATGTATTTTTGATGTATGAATGCATTAGTATGTTTAGTTTATCTCTAATCCTAAACTAGTTATGAATGTGAATATCTGTCTTTGTGTAGTGTTCTTCTCTTGTCGCAAGTAGCTGTTCTCTTGTGATCTTACAGGAACCCGTTGAAGCTGGACAAGCAAGAAGGCGAGTAACTGTTCTCTTGTGATCTTGCATGAACCTGTTGAAGCTGGGGGAGTGAGAAGGCAAGTAGTTGTGAACTCTCAAAGAGAAGAGAGACCAGATCGAGGGACAAACGGAAGACACCAATAAGTCTATTGATCTCTCTTCTTTCACATTTCATAAAGGAAGAAACCAGAATAGCTGTCTCCGTTTGTTGCTAAGGCACTGTCACACCTTAGGTGGATAGGATCGTCCTGCATAGGCATTTTTCCCCACAACAAATTGGCGACTCCACTGGGGAGATTTTTTTCGTCATTTTATTTGTGTTTCTATAATTGTTTGTTTCATAGACTCGACAGCAACAATCGAACTGCATCTGCTTTTCCCGGATGCAAAGTAGACAGTTGCTGCTTTGATCCAATCACTGGACTTGTCTATGATCTGAACAATGGACTCACAAATGATTTGATGATCCTTTGTGATAGATATTAGTACCCCCTCAAAGCATCCCTTTGATTACACCTTGCTTGTTGCTTTTATTTGGCCTAAAACAATGAATTAAATAGCAATCTGTGACCCAGAACCTGTGAGAAACGAGAGTTTCTCCTTCAGTGCAGACCCAGTGAAGGGATTCTGCATTTCAACGCAGGTCCCGTGAAGGTTACCTGCGCTGAATGTCAAAACCCTTGTGTTGAGGTTGCGCTGAACCAGTTTTCCCTTGTGCAGCTGGGGTTCTCTGCTCTGTTTTGCCTTGTTTTGATCTCTGATTTTTACAGCCTGTAACCAGCATAGGTACTAGTCTGATAACTCCTTTTCTCTGCTTAGATTCCGCCTCCTTTTGTACAAAAATGCTGTGAGTGCTTTTATGTGTTTGTGGCATCATTTACAGTTTTCCTTTGCATGAGTGAAATAGTCATCCTGTAGCCCTTGATTCAGATCTGTTGATTGTGATCTTAGAAGAGAGTTCATTGGCTGTTTACAGATTGATTATACATTTACTCTTTCTTATTGGTTTGAATTTGTCTCTTTTAATTGTCGAAACAAGTATTCATTTCAAAAATCGTTAAGTGTTGTAATCTCTTCTACCCTCTCTGATTTCGAAAAAGTAAACTTGTTTGTATTTGTCATTTAAAAGCAAATTCAAAGTTGTACAAAAAGCTTTCTTTGTAGGCATCAATACTAAGAAAGCGGAAAACAAACACCTGCATTGTGCATTTGCATATTGATAGTTTGCATGTTGGATTTAGGAAAAGTGCATTAGAGTGTGCTGATTGCTCTTTGAGAAAAGATGGTGTCTTTCTTTTCCCTTAGTAGCTAGGATTTTCAAAGTTGAAAAGATATAAAGCTTGCTTATCATCTTTAGACTGCATTTAGGAATTGTATCATACATCTCGTGGTGAACCTTGAAACGCAAACTTCTAAAAAGATCAACCTAAAATAAATTGAATGAACTTAACAACGCTTTGCAACATAACGCATAACATAGAGGTCTAGCTAGAGACGTGTTCCGGCGTCATTAAGCCTGGTGACTGTCGATCTCGTGGATGGTGGGTGATTCCTCCTGAGGGACGATAGCGCCAGTACGGATTGTGCTCCCACGTACCGTCGCGTATATATTGGGAGACCCCTATAGGCATAAAACCTTTATCCTTAGGAAGCCGTGTCGGCCGCCCTACTGATCGCAATGCACTGAACACAGCATTCAGAAAGATCGACCGCCCGTACCCTAAAAAGTATTCTGCGGTTTTGCGAAAAGTTTGGCACACCCTCTGCCTAGAACTCCAGAGTAGTTCCTTTTGGCCTTTTTCAGACTCTATAACGGAAAAAGTCCATCCGAGCATTTGTCACTTCGGGCTCATTAAAACATCGAAGGAGACTAGAGTCATCTTTAGCTTTTTCTCGACTCTTTAAAATTGAAAAAGCAAGTTGTGTCTAAAGCGTCATTAAAATTTATTTTAAACGGAACAATCACCCTTTAATTCCTGCGTTGATCTTTAGGTTGAAAAAATGGAGCACACCAACCAAGGAATTCCCCTTGGTGGAAATCCTAGTCCCTTCTCCTCTTGGGGAGATGTTGGTGCGCCCCACATGGCCACATTGTCGCTTCCAGGACTGACAATTGGCCTGCCAGTATGGCTCTTTTCAACCAATGTCGTTCAGAACATCGCCATTCCTGAACAGTCGAGTCAACAGTTAGACCAGACCAGAGTTGCCAACCAGCCTTCTACCTCATCTAACTCTTCCTCTCCTCCTTCCTCTTCGCTTGACGGAACTGGTAAAACAAAAAACCAAGTGCCTAAGGAGAAGAAGGAAAAGAAGAAGAAAGAGAAGAAGAAGAAGGAGCCAAAGGCGACTGGGGGCAAACAAGTGTCGTCTGACAAAAATCCACACACAGCACTGACCAGGCCTAAATCGCCATGTGTCATATGTAAGGGAGACCATTTCCACAGAGATTGTCCCTGCATCCCTCAGATACTAAGGGACTGGTCTCCCCGTTTGCACAATTCGGTAGCATCAACCTCTGATAGCCATGTTGACTGCTCACCGTCGACTAGTGAAAGTGAAGTCCCAGGACAGAGAGGGAAAGCTAGATTTCCCTGTAAACTGTGTGAAGGCGACCATGCCATCCACTGTTGTCCCTTCTTAGACGAGGCTAAAAGAGTTCTGGAAGATCGCCCGATTTTACGAGCGCAACTTCCTCCTGGATATCAAAAACTCCTGCCAAGTCCTTCACTAGTTGAGAACCCAGCTGGCCCGCCCAGGTGGTTAGTCGAAGCACCTATCATTGAAGATGAACCGTCTGGATCCATGCCTGATGAAAGTCAAAAGGTTGAGACGGAAGTTGACCTGGTTTTGCCTTCAGAGGCTCTATCTTCGAATGATACCAACACAGAGGAGAATAAAGACGACACCGTCCAAATTCTCTTCATCAACACAGACTCCGACGAACAAGGGGGCAATTTGCCCATTCCTTTATCGCAGAAGGAACTTCGTCAGAGTCATACCCGGCCGTCTATTCGGTCCCACCACCAAGCAACCTGGTTTTGTCCTTTGACTGGAACCAACTAGGCAGACCCCGGTTGCCAGCAAGCATACCATTCAGAATTATCGTTCAAATATACAGAATGGTAATGGCTGGCACTATCATTGATGAGGGGCATCTGTGATTATCCTTTCCTCTATTGCTTGGAAAGCGCTTGGTTCGCAGCGCTTTTGCCTGAAATGAGAAATCTATCAGGTTTTGATAAAGGAACCAGTCGACCTTTAGGGATCCTCCCCAATGTGCCTATAACATTGAAAGGGAAGACCGTTCAAATGAACGTGATGGTCGTTCAAGGACCCTTGGATTATAACCTACTCCTTGGACGAGACTATATATATTGCATGGGAGCTATCGTATCCTCACTCTTTAGAGTAATGTGTTTTCCGCATGAAGGAAGAGTGGTCAAGCTCGTGGACCAACTTTCATTTCTCGGATCACGCATCGCAAATAGTCATTTGCCATCCCTAAATGGTCTATTCATGCAAGAAGTGTCTCAACCCACGGTCCGTCCTCCTGATGAGCGCGACTAATCCGGGAGGATATGACTGGAACCCAGGGGGCATGCGTCCTGGTCTGCTTCGGCAGGTAAACTCTGGGTATAAGGTAGGTTTCCGCGGGAGAATATGACTAGTCTGTACCCCGCCCATGCTCGAAGAGGGTTATTCTAGAATAAGATTCTTTTGTCATAGTTATGTGAGTTGGCGGGCATCGTCGCTCACCTTTGTCTATTTCGGTAGACATTGCTGAGGAAGTGTTTTGTTTGAAAGATTAACGAGACAATCTTTGGGTAACCTGAAAGAGGTAAGCCTCTCTCTTTAAAACAATTGTTTTGAAGGAAAAGAAGTAGAGGTAACCTTGAAATCGTACTTTATACCTGGGGGCATGCAAACCTTTTGGAGTGCAAGCAAAGAGCGGTTATTTATCTGTTTTTTGGGTTAGCCGTTTCCTAACTTGCATAAAGAAAGGATGCGGGGCATAACTTTGTGAGATGAAGCTCCATAAAAAATAGAATCTCAGTGAGACACTCTTATCATATGACTGGTATAATCGAGCAGTTTTAGCACAAAGTTCATGCTCGTTAAAAAATAAACGCAAGATCCGAGCAGTTTTAGCACATAGTTCATGCTCGTTAAAAAATAAACATAAGACCGAGCAAATGTTTCCACCCGCGTTTAAGCTCGTTAAAAAATGAACTATCCCGGTAAATAACCACTATGAATGTAATATCATCAGCCATTAAAGCCTTGGTCGTGTTTGCACCGTCACCTCCACTTTTCCATTGGCCGATCGTTCACCTCCATATGATTGTTTACCCATTTTGAGGAACAGCTGTGAAGATTGATTTCACCTAGCCATCCTTGTGACACTGCCGTGATTGGAAAATTCCAACCTGTACCTGGAATCAGCTGCTAACCCTGTTTATCACTCGTTCCTCAAAAGACGAGTCTTCTTTAAGCTCTTTTCAGCTGACTCGTAAAATATGAAAAGATTGTCGAGTCCTTGGCCTTCCAGCTCGTTAAAGGGAGAGGAAGAGCTATCCCTCCTCTAGATTTTAATCTTTTTGGACCTGAGGGATTATTGCACAAAAAGATCGAGCGCTTGTTTTATTCGGCTCGTTAAAACTATCGAAAACTCATCCCTTCTGTATTGTTTTATACTTTTTTGGACTTAAGGGATTAGATGACGAAAAAGGATTTTTGGAGTTAACTTTATGTACCTTTTCAGACTCTCTAAAAATGAAAAGGACCGAGTTATCCTTGTCGTTAGACTCGTTAAAATCATTAAATAGCGACAAACTTGTCTTTAGACGAGAACGAGTTTCACTATTGCTAGGCTCGTTAAAACATAGCGATGGGCTTGCCCGAAGGGCAGGTTATAGAACAAGCATATGTTATCCTCCTCAAGCTTGACAAAAATAAAGAGGTACTATTCAGCAATGACTGGGGAAAAAATGGGAGAAACTAAAGAAAACTTTGATGGTAGCAAGTCGCTCTTGAACATGACACTTTTCCTCCGTACCACAATCGGGTTGGGTTGTTTCATTCACCGGTCACATCCATGGTCTCGCCATACCATCCATATTTGGGGTAATGCTACCAATCCATCACATCAGTGTTGCCATATGTTCAAGAGAAGTCGTTCAGAAAAGTCAACCGTGTCCCATCCACTGCCATACATTATCCTTCATCCTTTCATGACCGCCACCCTGAATCATATGTCACAGATCGTTTTCACCTCCATCAAAATCATTAGCTTCATTCTGCGTCACTGATGTGGGATTCATTAAGGCCCTCCTTTGACGGATCGCTTCTTGTCAACATCAGCTCATTATCCAAGAAGTTGATCTAGGAACAACCCCTTCAGTACTTTGAAGCTTGCATGCCTCAATGGCAAGTTTCTCACTTCCGGCGACAGGTATACATCAATGACCTTCGACCGAAAGATTTTGCGTGGTGTTCGATGCCAAGTCCTTTATTCACACCACGTGAATTATACTGCAGTACCTTGAGGGTCATTATCATTATTGGTGATTCCTCTCGCGCTTGTTAACGGTTTACATCATTGACCGGTAATCAAGCGATGTCTTTCCATGTTCGACTTCAGAACATTTCTCACATGGATCGACTTGTACTTAGAGTGAAGATCGAACGTGTTTGAAGACCCCGGATCTAGTTTCATCCATCCGGGCTGTGATATATATTCAGGAAAGATAAAGACATTGACATGTACATCATTGCAGCAGATAATCATCCTACTCAAAGGATGATAATTTCATCAAAATTATCAGTCTACCATCAGACGATTGTCTGTTCTATGTACAGAAAAATATATTTATAAAGCTGAGCATGGGAATGCCCGCCTCAGCTAGATCATGAAAGCAGTATGAAAAATAATGTATTGTATTGTATCTTATTACAGGTCTCCTCCCAGCATTGGATGAACTTCGGATCCCCCTGATAAAGCATTTCACCTGATAAACGGCCTCATACTTTAGGGGGCAGCTGTTATAGACATTTTTGTGCCTTACAGCATTGAGCATGAAATGTCTGTAATCTAAGGGATCCAAAGTCCCTAAACATGTTGTTCCTACCCCTAGAGGAACAAGGCTAAAAAACCACAACAATTCACAGAAGTTCTCCACCAGAATCTGCTCAAAAACAAGTCAATTCAGGATCATTTCAGTGGCTACACTAGCTGTTTGCGCTGAATGTCAAAGCCAACACTGGCTACCTGCGTTGAATGTCAAAGGGAACACTGGCTACCTGCGCTGAACGAGAATGGACATGTGGCAGGCTCATTTCTCAAGGTGTCAAAACCCAGGAAGCTTCCAAAATGACACTTGCCTCAGGGAATTCGACTGGTGATGAGTAAGAGGTTCCAAATCTCCAAGTGGAAGCAAGAACCTCCAAGTGGACTCAAGAACTGACAGAGGGAGAGGACACTAGTCAGATCTCAAGCTGACTCATCCTCTCTCCAAACATCTATATATGGATCTCTCCTCCACGAGATCTAGGGGCTGGAATTTTGTTATTGCAAAGAATTGGAATCATTGGGTGCTTAATGCTTTGAAGGGGGTGAAGATAGGAATTCCATTTGCTGGGAAGGAGATGTTGGATTGGAGCCCTCTGGGTTGTATCTCTTCCTAAACCTTCTTATTCATCAATAAAGCTATCTTGGTTTCTCCTATATGCTGATGTATTTTTGATGTATGAATGCATTAGTATGTTTAGTTTATCTCTAATCCTAAACTAGTTATGAACGTGAATATCTGTCTTTGTGTAGTGTTCTTCTCTTGTCGCAAGTAGTTGTTCTCTTGTGATCTTACAGGAACCCGTTGAAGCTGGACAAGCAAGAAGGCGAGTAGCTGTTCTCTTGTGATCTTGCATGAACTTGTTGAATCTAGGCGAGTGAGAAGGCAAGTAGATGTGAACTCTCAAAGAGAAGAGAGACCGGATCGAGGGACAAACGGAAGACACCGGTAAGTCTATTGATCTCTCTTCTTTCACATTTCATAAAGGAAGAAACCAGAATAGCTGTCTCTGTTTGTTGCTAAGGAACTGTCACACCTTAGGTGGATAGGATCGTCCTGCATAGGCATTTTTCCCCACAACAACTCCTATGCTTACACTCTATCTCCCTACTATGTGTGTTCCATATTATACCTCTTTGTCATGATCTTTGCAATATGAATCAGGTATGCCTCTCTCTATCCCTCTTTCTCTCTAAAGGATTTATATTCTCTCGCTAGTAGGAGAATGTTTCCCTCCATAAACCCATCTTTTGTCCAATGATTTGATATATATAGATGTGTCATAATGTTCTAGATCAATCCATGAAAATTATTAATTGTGACTAAATCAACCATTACATTTCTCAACCTTCTTTGCATTACCATGGGCCATCCATTAGTTTTCTAGTGTTTGTATTCCATTTTCTTACCCTACATACCATTACGCACCCTCTACCTTTGGGAAGAGAATTATAATGCACCTTACAAAAGAAAAACCTAATATATAACACTAAAAGTACAATTATGTAACAATGAAAACTACAACCCATACATGATTTAAATATGATAACCGTCACGACTCTTTGCAACTTCACCAATAGAAGCAACAACCATGAAAACGTATGCAAACCAATAGTAATATACACAATTCTCATAAGTCGAACCACTCAGCCCCTATCATCATCGACACATGTCAACACTAGAAAACTACATCATCAATAGTTAAAAACATTAAACTATCATCAAAAGGATATATAAATAAATTGCAGAAGCACCTCTCCGTCAACACATAGAAATGACTAGCAATATGACATTGGTCATCCTCCTACAATTAATCACATAGAATAGGTCCATCTGCATACTAATAAGAAACAATAGCATAACCTATAGTTGTGAAGAGAAAGAAGCACAACATAACATCACTGAAAATAGATGGAACCAAAATCAACAATAACAACCACACAACCATACTTTTGGAGCACAACCTCTAGGCATAGAAATATTGACAACTTCATCTTTTGTGACCATCGACACTAGTGAAGAATTTATAATAAAAACCTTAGCCATGCTCTTATGATACAAAATTTGCATCAGCAAGCACAAAACTCTTCAATAATAGAATGAACCATCCATGTCTTTAGAAATCATGTCAGTAGGCATAAGAAAAAAAACACTACCCATCAACATCAACATGCACACATACAACAACAAATTATGTATTAGTTCCAAACTATTCTTGCAACATTCTTCAATGTATGGTCCTCATAAGCAAGATACAAACCTAGTAACTTCAATGCTTAGACCTTTTACTCAGCTTTGCATGATATGATAGTAACAAAAAAACTCAACCTATTTACAATATTATATGCAAAAGGATAGATGGCTTCATGATAATACAATGTGGTGGTACATGAATCACAAGGATGCATGACATGCAAATATATAAATGGACTCTTGGAAACACTCCAGCCATAATAAGGGCTTAGCAACAACACTAAATACAAGGGAGTTTTAGCAATCCTCCTCTAACATGCATGCACACATAAACAATCCTTTCTTCATGTGAAGGGGCTATCTAATGAATTATAATGAATGAGGGTTTCAATGTGGGCAAAAACGTTTTTGCTTAGTCATTCAAAGCATACATTCTCTCCATGGAAGACCAACTATCATGCATTAAATCAGTGTCAGATAAAAAAAACCATGAAATTCATGTCAAACTCCCTTTGAACAAGTGCCATCTATTCATGATCCAAGAGCATGGTCTTCAATGTTCTAACAACTCTCTATCTAATAGAATTTTACTCCACATTTGTTTCTTGTTGCACAAACCATTAATAGTATACATGGCTAGTAATTCATTTTTCTTACATTTATGACAACAAACTTTATCAAAATGAAAGGATGACAAAGTTAAAATGAGATTCAATCCTTCAAACCTTGTAAAAACCCCCCTGAACTCATGAAATATGCTTATATGCCTCTTTTTATACCTTGGAGACAACCTCTAGCTGCAGGAGGACAGTTCCTAAGACATCGCTAAAATTGATGGAAACTTTTAAGAGACTGGTCGGAGCAGGATCATAAGGGGTGGAACAAACATTCTTGTTCAAAAGCCCATATCTTACAACTGGTGTGGCTAGACCATTAAGGGTTGCAAGCCGTAAAATGCACAATATGAAAAGAAGCAATTTACAAAAGGTCGGCTTAAAACTTCAGCTAGAAGGAATCCAAGTTTCAAAATGTGAGAATGAAACTGATGAAAAAGGTAGGAAATGTGAATGGAATTTTGGAAAAGGTGGAGCCCCCATTAAGGTTCTCTTATTCTACTTACAGGTAACATCTGAAACCTATGGTTACATAGACAAATTTGTAATCTTGAATAAAACAATCGTGCTGCTACATACACCATTTTCAGTAGAAGAAAATACAATGCGAAACAATAAGTACAAAGAAGGAAAATTAAATATATTGTAACCTATCTCAATTCTGTAATCAACCTGGTTTTCATTGATTAATTTAGGAGGAATTTCTTCGCTACATCACAAGTTCAACTCCAAGATTCTGAACCCTTACGAAATGTTGATTTCAGACTTTTATTATCCCTCTAGAATTAACTATTACTGATTAGTTATGGAACTGATTTTTAGAACAATTATAAAATTGTTCCCTTTTGAAATTATTTAAAAAAGTTAAAATACAAATATCAATAAGTTATTCAAATAACTCATCTTATAAAAATTTAATAATCTCGTTTTAAAAATGGAGCTTGTCCTTATAAAACGATGTCCCTTTATAAGAGTTTTACAATAGTTTTGGTTCTTTGACCTTACCACAAATATATAAAACAAATCTTAAAATAATAATTGGTCATGCAGGCCCCATGTTAAGCTCATGCATATCACACAAAGTCATGGATGGTTTTTTGGAGCGAAAAGCAACTTTGCTGCGATACCCCTTGTGGCAGTTTCGAAAAATGTAGGGTACCCATCGCATTAAATCTTGACCGTAAATCTATGTACTACTGGTTTTTGGAAAACAACTTTGCGACACCCCTCCCTACTTCAACTTGCAACAAGATTGTTCCCTTTCATGTTGTTGATCTCGTCACATCTGTCATCCAAGTCATCGATTACTCTAGCACTTGTAAAATGGTGTACCAATCCACAAGTTTTTCCTGTGTAACTACAAGGATCTACATAGTTATTATCATCTTTGATATTCCTTCCATTACTACCACACTTGACTTATCTAAAAGTGTCAGAATAAACATGAAAATCCCATCATAAATATCTCTTCGAAAACAATAAGTCGTATTTGTTGCTCTCTTTTATTATAATGCACATGCCAGTGAATGTAAGCTATATTGAGGCTTTTAATTATCCTCATCAGACAATCTAGTATCTAACTATTTTTTGGCTTGAATCTTGATAATATTTTTTCAAGCGCTAGAATGTAAGTGCTGCACTTTCCATATCAAAATCATGTATTTTTATAATTGGTACTTAAATCAAAGGATTTAGAACCCTTAAATTCATTACTCCAAGCATAATTCAATTAAGCTATACCCAATTTTTTTGTTGATAAATTGGATATTTTCTTTTCACATAAAAAATGACCTTAATCTTGATAATGAAAATATTTTGCATTCTAGAAATTTTGTACCTCTTCTCTTCCAGAAATTGGCCAGTGGCAGGTTCTCTTTATCTTTGCATCACTTGTAGATACAGAGGCCCAATGACTTGTGCACAGACAAAACAATGATTATATCTCATTAGCAGTAGAGATGACACTAATTCCTTTATAAATGTATGTATAGTGAAAAGGCACAATTTTAAATTCTAAGGATATTGGTCAATCCACTTCACAAGTTGTTGTTTCATTGGTAATGGTGACCTATTAGGAGCTTTCAACTGTGAAGGAGGACTCAGGATGAATTCCTTATAATTTGCAATTTTTTCCTACATTTTTTTTAACGTTGCTCTAACTCTTCTCATTTTTACATAGCTCCTTTATCTGGAAAAGCTTGAAGTTGGGCCTATGTAACATTCTCTTGTGCAGTTCTTCCTTCAATAAAGGATCTCCCTTGAGCTCCTATGGTGCATCCCTGAAAAATTCTTCTTCTAGTACAATCTCTATATATAGATATTTTGAGTTAAAATCCTTACATGCCTTAATAACTTTCAAACAATGATTTTTGTTAGAAAGTTGTTTTCATTGATGAAAAAGTTCAAGAAGATAAAGGCAAAATTAGATATGGCTGCAAGAAGAATGAAGATCGACTCAAAGTATGGTAAAGGCAAATATGGAGAAGGTGCAGTGACTTTCAAACCATTTTTAGTTTAGAAGATTAGCTCAAGAGGACTTGGGACCCAGTCAGGTAGATAGAGCTATGAAACAATTTTCCATTGGTATATATAAGTTTGAAAAAGCCCCCCTAGATCACAAGTTATTTTGAGTCAAAATCAGGTACCCCAAAAGTCAAATTGTAGAGTCAAAGATGGAAAAGGGGTCAACTTGGTGATGGTTTGGTAGTCGGGCAGAGTTGGAAGAGATTTTTGGTGGAGACGCTAAACCAAAGGTCTAGATGGATGTGGCCTGGGAGCATAAGGGTGAACGAATTATTATTGGCCAGTGGTGGAACCCTTATAACGGCTCATCGTGACAGGAGGTTCCCCGAACGGATCTTAAGTCATGCACAAAGAAGCACACGATATGACACAAGCCTGAGAGGAGTCAACAAAGCATAGTAGTGGGAAAGGATTTCATTGGGAGAGTTTAAAAAACGAAGGTCCCCATGGGATAGGTTACCCTGAGACAACTTCCCTGGAATTTTTTGAAAGAGCGCAAGGCGAGGACATCCAAGATGATTCAATGTCGAGACAATGCAACAAGATCATCTGAATTAATTGTTGAAGTGTTCATTGATTTCCTAATATCTTTTACAAGTAAAAGAAAGTTTTAAAATTCCTAAAATTTTGATTCACCGCCCCTATAAGTATTGTCTTGGTTTCTAACAATTGGTATTAGATAAAAACTAAGTGACTTCGAAAAAATTTAACAAATGGAAAAAAGATCAAGGACCATGACAAACCAGGAAGGAAGTTACACCAATAAGGAACCTATGTTCAATCAACAAATGATGTGTTTTGGAAAGTAAGGATGAAATCCTATATTCAATAGTTAGGAGATGATGTATGGGATGCAGTGGAAGACGAATATCAAAGGCATCCAGTTTTGATTACAAGATATCATAATATGGATTTTACATGTAATGCTAAAGCCATGAATTCCCTTCTTGCTGACCTACCTGAATCAAAACTAGTCAAGGCTATGTATTGCACAATTGGAAAAGTTATTTGGCACAATATGAGCAGTTGTTATGAAGGTGGAAGTAAGGTAAAGCAAGCTAAAATTAAAGGTTCTACAATGAAATTTGCGTCTTTAAGGATACATGATGATGAAGATATTGAAAAATAGTTTTTAAGAGTTGATGAAGTTGTGAACAATATAAGAGGCCTTCATGAGAAATTAGAAGACCCGACAGTAGTTCAGAAAGTGTTGAGATCTCTCCCTGAGAGATTTAATCCCAAGGTTTCAACTATTGAGGACATTGTAGAGTTGAAGACTCTCATTTTGGACCAGTTACTTGGCATTCTCACTTCTTATGAGATACAAATTTCCAATTCCAATCCCAAAAAAAGCATGATGATTCATGTTGTAAATCAGATGAAGAAGAAGCCAAATTTGTGTGGAAGCTCAAGAGAGGCTCAGGAAAGTACAAAGGTAATCTACCTTTTAAATGCTTTAATTATGGTAAAGTAGGTCAGTATGCTTCCAAGTGTCTTGAAAATAAGAAGAAGCAATATGATCCTAGAAAGAAGTTTAGAAAAGTTCAAAAGGAAAGAATGAAGGCTAATAAGAAGAGATTATACACCCAAGCTACCAACTCCTCTAAAAGTAAAGGAATCTAATCTTCAGATGAGGATATAGATGATGAAAGTGCGAAGTAATTTATTCTCATGGAGATCGACCATCTATAAATAGAAGTTATTAATTCTTATGGTGTTGAGGCTTAAGTTGACTTAGAAGAACAATTGGTCAGTGCACTTGAATAGATTGAAAGGATCAGGAAGAAAAATAAAACCCAGAAAGAATTTCTTATCAAAGACAAAGATGAATTTGTTGAACATATGCTCCTACAAATTGAAGAGCACAAGAAGATACAAGAGACTTTAAATCAGCAACTCAGTGAGAAAAATCAAGCTTATGAAAGACTTGAAGGAGAAATTGTTTTGCTAAGGAAAGAATTGGAAAAGGAAAAACCCAACTAAGATTTTATGCAAAATTTGGAAAGGGGACTGAAAGTTTGAATGAATTCCTCGATGCTTTAGCTATGTTCCTTGGGGCACTAGAGAAGTTTTAGCTAAAGATATGAGAATAGATAGCAATGCATATGTCCTAAAAGAGAAGACAAATAGGTGTTGCTTGTCAAAGATTGATGAGATTCGATTGTGGCATAAAATACTTGGACATGTGAATTTTGATCAGATAGTCAAATTGGGGACAAAGAACGTTGTGAAAGATCTACCAAAGCTTAGAAAGCTAGAGAATAGTATTTGCAAGTCTTTTTAGCTCGGAAAGAAAGTTTGATTACCATTCAAATTCAAGGAGAGCTCATTAACGAGGCCATTGCAACTAGTTCACATGGACTTATGTGGACCTTCAAGAACACAGACACCCATAGGTAAATTCTATTTCATGCTTATTATTGATGATTTCATCAGGATGATGTGGGTTTCATTCCTTAGGGAAAAAGCAGAAGCATTTGAATATTTTAAAGACTTTAAAGTCATGTTTGAGAATGAGACTGACTATAAAATCAAGAGCATAAGGTCTGATAATGGAGGTGAGTTTAATTCAAAAGAGTTTGATGAATTTTGCAAGAAACATGGCATCAAAAGACGATTTATCATAATAGATACTCCACATCAAAATGGTGTAGTAGAGACAACCAATCAATCATTTCAATAGTTGACCAAAGCTATGATGGGAGAAAGAAATGTTCAAAAGATATTTTGGGTTGAATCCAATGACACAACAGTAGTGATTCTAAAAAATTCTCACTTTATGCCAAATAGTAATAAGACTTCATATGAGCTTTGGCATGGAAAACCTACTACCATCAAGCATTTCAGAGTATTTGGAAGAAAGTACTATATTCAAAGGAATTATGAAAAGCTGGTAAGTTTGATGTAAGAGCCGATGAAGGTATTTTCTTGGGTATTCTAGGAATAGCAAAGGATATAGATGCTAAAATAAGAATACAAAGAGGATAATTGACTGCATTGATGTCAAAATGGATTATTACATCGAATCTAAATTTTATCAGCCAATAAATAATTGCTCCAATGATCCATTCAACAATGATGAGAAGGGTGATGAGGCACTTTCAAATGAAGAAAATGAAAAAAACCTCAGTTCTCAAGCCAAAGATCCTTCAAGGTATGTGTAAAAACATCACCCAAATGACCAAATTTTTGGTGATTTAAATACAGGTGTAGAAACAAGAAGAATATTGATAAATCCTCCTACTCAAGTGCATGTAGCCTTGTTATTGATGATGGAACTAGAGGATGTTGTACAGGCCAGCCAAGATGATAATTGGTTAAAATCTATGCATGAAGAGCTTGATCAAATCAAGAAAAATTAGACATGGGAGCTTGATGGGATCTTGTTCCTAGACCAGAAAACAAGAATCTTATTAGCATGAAGTGGGTATTTAAGAAAAAATGGAATGAGTGTGGTGAAGTGGTAAAAAAATACAAGATTAGTTTGAAAAGGCTATGCACAAATTTAAGGTATGGAATTTGATGAAACCTTTTCTCTTATTTCTCGATTAGAGCAATTATAATATTTTTGCCATTTTCTTGTTTCAAGAAATTATACACACACACACACACACACACACACACACACACACACACACACACACACACATATATATATAGATATATATATATATATATATATATATATATATATATATATATATATATATATATATATATATATATATATATATATATATATATATATATATATATATATATATATATATATATATATATATATATATATATAGATATATATATGTGAAATATGACTTTCTAAATGGAGAATTATAGGAAGAAGTTTACATTGAGAAACTAGATGGCTTCCAGTTGTTAGATCAACCTAATTATGTTTGCAACATGAAAAGGGCCTTGTATGGTCTCAAGCAAGCCCCAAGGGCTTGTTATTCCAAGTTAAACAATTATTTGATCAAGACTGGTTTTAAAAGAGGAGCAATTTCTAGTAATTTTTATGTGAAAACTATTGATGGAAAATTAATAGTGGTGGTTGTCTATGTTGATGATATTACTTTTTCCAATGATTCATATCAACAAAATTCCCAGTTTGGAGATGATATGAAGGCCGAATTTGAGATGTATATTCTTGGGGAAATTTCTTATTTCCTTGGTTTTTAGATTGTACAGTCTCCCAAAGGAATCTTTATCTCAAAAATCAAGTATCTCAAGGAAGTATTAAATAAATTTGGTATGGAAATATGTTCTTTGATGAGCACTCCAATGGTGATTGGATGCAAGTGTAGCAACATTGATGAATCACCAGATGTGGATTGGATATTACACTAATATATTATTAGAAACCTCCTTTATTTGACAACCTCAAGGCCAGACAACATGCAGGCAGTTGGAATATTTCAAGCAACACCCAAATAGAGTCATCTTTTAGAAGCAAATAGGATTCTATAATATTTGAGAGCCATAATGGAATATGGACTTTTCTACCCAAGAGGTTGTTAGGCCGCTATACTACTAGTGTAACCCCTTATTGTTATTAGTACAACCCACTTATTATATTGATGTACCCAGGTAGTGCCCATATTGTTACTATTGTGCCCCATAGAAGCCCACTATTGTTATTATTGTGCCCTTACATTATTATTGTTATGTCGGCTCTGATTATGTTATGACCCCTTAGACTCCTATATATAGAAAGGAGGTCTTTTCATTTGTATCATCAAAGAATTGTTCATTTATGTAATGTAAAGGAGGTTTCCCCCTCGAAGAGGCTGAATTCTAAGGTGTGGATCTATCTTTTCTATCTTTTTTGTGAGCTGGTTTCATAACATTTGGTATCAGAGCTTTGGATTCTAAGGTTTCTCTGCTCCAAAAAGGTCATCGTGGCATTTTCGCTATAAATTTTTTCTACGATGTTTCAGAAGCTAAAAAAAAACCCATTTTAGAAAAAATCTCTCTGAACCTCGGGTCCAAATTTCAGAGCTTTTCGTGCTATATTTGCAGAGATATGATCTGAGGAAGTTGGTCTTTTTGCAGACTCCTGAATTACATTCCAAACAGGTGACCTAGGGAAAATTGTCATAACTTGCTCTCTGAGCATCGGATTGAAATTTCGTAAGAAGGTACAGAAAAAAGACGGACTTTAGTTTATTCTATATATTTTTCAGAGCCAAAGGTCGAAACAGTGACACATGGCACTTCATACAAGTTCGCTCTTCTGGAAAGGTCTATAATAAGGTCATCTTGGGAGATTGTGCATAACTCTTTCTTGGAGAATCCAATTTGGATTAGACTGGTGGCATTGGAAATAGGATGCAGAGGGCTACTATAGGTCAAAATTTTAGAACTTAAATATCTGAAAGTACTGAGTTACAGTCGTTTCAAGATCGAGCTCCTAAAATCAAGAAAAAGAAAGACGAGGAAGTTTGATGGCAAGGATCCGGTAAATTGGATACTTCAGATGGAGAAATATTTTGATCTACATGGTTTACCACTGTTACAAAAGGTATGTATTGCATCTTCATATTTAGAACAGGATCAATTTTTATGGTATGAAGGGCTTTGTTCTCGTAGACAACTTGTTACGTGGTCAATTTTCACGGAGGAAATGATAGCACATTATGAGGATACAGAGAGAAACACCTTCTTTATAGCAACACCACAACAATTGGAAAGAGTAAAAGGGCTTTGTGACATAGTGGAAAGCAAAATTATTGAAACCAGGAAGCATACCCCTCACAACTATAAAGATGGAATTGTTGTTTCTCCTAGCCTTCCACAACCTACAAGGGTTACACCACAACAATTGGAAGAAAAAAGAGAAAAAGGGCTTTGTTACACTTGTGATAGCAAATGCACTAAAGGTCATAAGTGTGATGAGAAGAAATTATTTTACATAGAATATGAAGAGGAGGAAGAAAATGATCAAGAAACATCAAAAGAAGAAGATATATGCTAGGACCCCACCCCAGAGAAAGAAGAAATGAATCAGACCATATCTTGTAAAGCATTGGAAAGAATTACCACTCCTCAAACTCTCAAGATAGAAGGACATATCAAGAAGAAAAAGGTGAAAAAGTGAAAGATCACATCGAGAAAGAAGAAATGAATCCAACCATATCTTGTAATTCATTGGTTGAAATTACGACTCCTCAAACTATCAATATAGAAGGACATATCAAGAAGAAAAATGTTCAAGAAGTGAAACATCACATCGAGCATCAAGAAATGAATCTGACCATATCTTGTAAAGGATTGGAAGAAATTACCACTCCTCAAACTCTAGAGATAGGAGGACATTTCAAGAAGAAAAAGGTTCAAGCAGTGAAAGATCACATCGAGCATCAACAACAAGTTCTCCAACTTTTAAAGGATAGCGCCACTTCGGTGCAAAATCAAACGAAACAACAGGTAGATCAACATCGTAGTGAAAAATGTTATGATTGGATATTTTTACTGCTACATCTCAAGCAAGCTATTTATGAGAAGGAAATGTTGGAAATACTACATGCACTTAAAAAATGGCTACCTTACCGAATGGGAAGACTCTTCAAGGATGAGGACGTGGAAGCATTGTTTTGTGTTATTTCTATTATCCAACCAAATTGGATAAACGAAGCAAGGGATGAATGGAAGAAGGACGAAGAAGTATGGCCACTTATTCAAAAGTTGCAAAAGATCCCAATTCAAACAATATTTCCAGAAATTGAAGAGGAAGGAAAAATCATATTGGAACCTGGAGCAGTCACAGAAACAAGAACCTGATAGCTATGAAATTTATCCATTTCAGAGTATCTAATCAAGTGGAAGAACTTACCCGCTGAAGATTCCACATGGGAGGACAAGAATTTTATACAGAAGCATCAAGAACTACTCAAGCGTTGAGGACAACGCTTTTTGAAGGAGAGGGGCATGTTAGGCCCCTATACTACTAGTGTAACCCCTTATTTTTATTAGTACAACCCAATTATTATATTGATGTACCCAGGTAGTGCCCATATTGTTACTATTGTGCCCCATAGAAGCCCACTATTGTTATTATTTTGCCCTTACATTATTATTGTTATGTCGGCTCTGATTATGTTATGACCCCTTAGACTCCTATATATAGAAAGGAGGTCTTTTCATTTGTATCATCAAAGAATTGTTCATTTATGTAATGTAAAGGAGGTTGCCCCCTCGAAGAGGCTGAATTATAAGGCGTGGATCTATCTTTTCTATCTTTTTGTGAGCTGGTTTCATAACAGAGGTAAAGATTTTTCACTAACTATTTATATTGATGTTGATTGGGCAGGTGATGTAGATGATCAAAAGAGCACTAGTGGTGGTACTTTATTTCTTGATGAATGTCTTGTTTCATGGTTAAGTAAGAAGTAGGCTTTAGTTTCTCTCTCTACTATTGAAGGATAATACATAACAACAACTTCTTGTTGCACAAAACTCTTTAATATGGATGAAGCAAACTTTACAAGATGTACAAGTGTTCTATGATAGACCTATTTTGTGATAATACAAGTGTCGTCACCATTTCCAATAATGTTTTTTGCCATTCAAAGACTAAGCATATTACAATCAAGTACCACTTCCTTGAGAGCAAGTTGCAAATCAGGTTATCAAGTTGCAATATGTACCTACCAAAGAGCTAGTTGATGTATTCACCAAACCTCTTCTAAGAGATAAATTTGAGTATTTAAGGCATATATAAGGCGTCATTCCTATTGACTCTCACCGTTAGATCTTCCTTACAAGGAATAAAGGAAACCATCATGAATTCAACATATCAAGATGAATGCTGCCAAGTCCACCGGATCAACAAGACAGGGGGATATTGTTGACAGGGGGAGCATATTTGTATCTTTCCCATTGATGTCAAGAGGGAAGAAGTATTTGTGATCAAACACAAGAAGGGGAAGAACCTCAAACAAAGAAAGGGGGAGGGAAACACCACAAAAGGACAATTACACCAGAGAAACATCCAAAAAGAGTAGAAGAAGAGAATAGAAGTACACTTATATTTGCTTAATTATTGGTGATATTTTTTTTATTTGAATAGTGATGCCATCATGAAAAAGGGGGAGAATGATAGAAATGTGTTGGAATTCATGGAAAAGGTCAAGAAGATGAAGGAAAAGGTAGAGATGCTTGCAAGAAGAGTGAAGATCAACTCAAAGTATGGTAAGGGAAAATATGGAGAAGGTGGAGTGACTTTGAAGCTATTTTTAGTTTAGTAGATTAGCTCAACAGGATTTGGGACCAACTCAGATGGATGGATATCTGAATTAGCTTTCCATTGGTATATAAAAGTTTAAAAAATTTCCTCCTAGATCACAAGTTATTTCTATTCAAAGATAGGTACCCCCAAAAATCAAAGTGTAGAGTTAAAGATAGAAAATGGGTCAACTTAGTGATAGTTTGGTAGTCACGCTGAGTTGGAAGAGCCGCTAAATCAAAGGTATGGGTGGATGTGGCCTAACACTGCAATGAAAAAAGTGTTCTTATTGGCTAGTGGTGGAGCCCTTATAATATCTCATCTAGATAAGAGGTTCCTAGGACAGATCAAAAGTCACACACAAAGGAACATCTTTGATGACGCAAGCCCAGGAGGATTTAGTAGAGTAGAGTAGTGGGAAAGGCTCTCATTGGTGGAGTTCAACAAGTGGATTTCCCAATAGGAAAACCCACCCTAGGTGGGATTCATTGGAAGTTGTTGCACTAAAAATTGTCACTTCGACATCCTACAATCTGTGTCAGTCCATTATCACTCATACTTTATTCCTTTGCACGTCTCAAGCCTCAGTTCTTCATATCAAGTCTTGAAAGTAAGAGAAAAGCCCTTAAAATCTCTAAAACTCTGGTTCTGCACTTTCTCTTTGCATTACTTGTGGTCCCGCACCTAATGGTAATGTCCCCCACACACCCGACCACTATGTCTCTGTGTTATGGGTGCAGACCACTACAAAAGTTAAAAAGGCATGAGTACATTCTAAAAAAACTCACTTTCAGTCATTTCTAGAAACTTTTGGAAGGAATCTTGAGGTGCCAAGTTCACTCTCTTAAGGTTCATGCACTCCATACCTTAAGGAGCTAACCCCTTCATGTGAGGAGCTTATCCCTTTGAAGGAGGATTCTATCCCTTCATAGATGGACCTGTAACCTCCTCCTCTACACTATAAAATGAAGCATTGGGTTGGTTACTAAGGGGGTTGAAAGCTGAATATTTTTGAGGTGAAATGCTACTAGAACTTAGTCTTCTTTAGTTAAGCTTTTATGAGGAGAGATTACATACCTCTAAGATCTCATTTGGAAGAGTGCACGGCTTGTCAAAGTAAAGGAAATTCCTATTTCGGACCCCAGGAAGAGCTTGTTCAACATCAAGGCTGAAAAGGTTGTAAGGTTCTTCTACTTCAAAGTTAATACAAATAAATTTGTTTTTCTCAATAAGATGTTCATTTATGGTTTATTTTATGGATTCCTTGATCACCATGATAGACATGATTTATGATATTTGCTATGCAGGTGCTATTTGATGTTTTCTTGTTCGTGATTGCAAGTCTTTAAAGATAACTCTTTCGAACGATTGAAGGATGAATACAATGAACAAGCATTGGATCTAAGGTAGGATTGTAACACCTATATAGTCTTTATTTGTAAATTTCATATGTCTAGAGAAAGATAGATTTGATTGTCTGTTTGTTGCTAGATTATCTTTTGATACTAGGGAGATTAACCTTGTCTGCAAGATCGATTTATCCGGCCAACAAATTGGTGACTCCGCTGGGGAAAATGAATTCAACTGTGAACATGTGATTTAATATCTTAGTCAAACTTTGCATCTGACTGAGATTAAATATTCGCATGTGGAGAAATTTTCCTTGGCAGCTGTTCAAGTTGTCCAAAGATTTCGTCATTACATCTTATTATGCAAAACCACGGTAATTTCTGATTGTAACCCTATGATGTATATCTTAACCAAACAATTGCTAGGGGGCAAGTATTCCAAATGGATAGTAATCCTGCAGGAATTTGACTTGGAATTGAAAAATCCAAGGCAAAGAAATCTTTGGTTTTTGCCGAACTAATGTGTGATTTCCCGCGTACTGATACTGAAACTGTGGCAAAAGAGCCCATTGCGGATGAATCCTTGTTTCTTATCAGTACTCTTGATCCATAGTATGGAGATATAATTGTTTATCTCCAAACCCAACCTTTTCGGCCCGAAATCTCACGATCTCAGCAATGGAAAATACGTTTCCAATCCCAACAATACATTATTATTGGTGATACACTTTATCGTCATGGAGCGAATTCTGTTTTCTGACGTTGTTTAACTCATGAAGAAGCTGAAAAGGTTCTGAATGACTGTCACTTTGGAGCATGTGGTGGTCATATGACTGGGTATGCCACAACCCAAAAGATATTGCACGCTGGTTATTTCTGGCCATCCTTATTCAAAGATTGTATCTATGCAGTCCGAAAATGCCAAAATTGTCAAATTTTTGATCGTAAGATGCACGCTCCACCCGCTCCTCTTCACCCTATGATTGTTGTCGGTCCTTTTGCAAAGTGGGGCATTGACTTTATTACATGTAACCCTCACTCGGCTGGGGGGCATGTGTATATTATCCTAGCGGTAGATTATTTTACTAAGTGGGTCGAGGAGATGCCTACATTTTCGACAGACGGAAAAATTGCTGCAACTTTTGTATTCAATCATATAATTGCTAGATTCGATGTTCCTCAAGCTATTATTACTGATCATGGAAGTCACTTTCAAAACATCATGATGACTGAACTGACAGATCAACTTGGCCTACACCACGATAGTTCTACTCCACATTACCCGCAGGCTAATGGTCTAGTTGAAGTTATCAATAAAGTTTTAGTCACTATGATCAAACGAATCATTGGTATTCATACGTCAAATTGGCATACCATGCTATTTACAGCACTTTGGGCATATCGAACCTCAGTAAAAACATCAACTGGTTTCACTCCTTTTCAACTGGTCTACGGTTTGGAAGCAGTGTTACCTATTGAATGTGAAATTCCATCATTGCAATTAGCCATAGAATTACTCCCAGCTACTTCTGAAGAAGAGAAACATTTTTTGTACTTAGCTCAACTAGATGAGAATCGACGCACTGCTACAATAGCAAACGAGACTCATGCCAAACGAGTGAAAGATCAATATGATAGAAATGTTACACCTCGCAATTTTTCGGAAGGAGGCCTAGTCTTACTATATGATCAAGCAAACGATAAGCTAGACATTGGAAAATTTGTACCTATGTGGTATGGTGCTTACATTGTTAAGTGAAAGGTGGCAAAAGGGGCTTATGAATTGATAGACTTTGACGGTGTCTCTCTGGGTAAACCCAGAAATGGACTTTATCTGAAGAGATATTATGCTTAAATTTGGTGTGGAGATTTTTTGTTAGATTAGTTTCTTTACTGCTGGTGTGTTTTAGATTAGAAAAGTGTGCCTAGTTTAGAGAGTGCTTTTATCATTATTCCCGCTTATCTTGATTTTACTCTTGATATTGCAGATGTCGTCGTATCTTCAAACATATATTGGTTTTTTTGATGGTGATTGTCGTAATACACGGAACATTTCTTCTGCAGCTTGGGTTATCTAGTCACCCTCTGATGAGTTAGTATCTATGCATGGGGTAAGCCTTAGTCAAATAACAAATAACATTGGAGAGTATAGTGAAATGATTGAGTTATTATTTGAATCCATCTCATTTGGGATTCAGAGTTTGATTGCTAGGTTGGATTCTGAACTCGTTGTATTACAACTTAACAGGGTTTATGCCATTAAAAATCCAGTGTTATTAAGATTATTTTTAAAATTTCATCTCTTGGAACGTGAATTTGACTACATTGAATATCAACATATTCCAAGACATTTAAATACATTAGCAGATGCAGTTTCTTCTAGTATGATAAATAGACATTTGCAATAATCAAAACAGCAAATTTAATAACATCCGATAACATGTTACAGAAGATAACTGGTAATAATGATATATCATAGCATAGAAGTAGTGTTTCAAAATATACATCATCTTCAATCTTAGGTTGAAAACGACCTTATGATTAGCAAAAATGATAATATAAAAGTAAAAAATTTCATGAGTCCACAAAACTGATCATCCTATCCCTGGCGATGATCACAATAAGAAACCACTACTCGGGCCACCCTACATAGGAACCTCTTAAAAGGTCTTGGGACCCCAATCACATATCTCTGTAACCTAAGTGGGATATCATCTATGCCAGTCTCTGGAATATCTATTGTCAAGCTCTCTAGATGATGCTACAATCGGTTAGGATCTCTACTGATTGGTCCTGTGGGGCTGGTGCTGCTGCAGCTGGGTGTCTCCTCTCGAAAGGCTAGAGAGCGGCTGGTCATTGTGGACCCACATCTGCATTTAAAATGTTGATTATCAATTTTGGACGATTTAAAAATAAAAAAATTAGAACTTAGAAAGTGTTGAAAATGATTTTACCTAAATCATCCCACTGTTCTCTTGGTGGAAGAATCATGTTTGGGTCACCACGATAATCCATCCCAGTGTATGGAAATCCTGAATCACAAAATTTTGGTTGTTCAACCAACGAAATACTTAGGCAGAAATTGAACAACCTTTGTTCCCTCCTCAGGGTGACAGGCCATCAAAGCAACCCAACGCATTATCCTAGGCTCTCGAGGAAGACTAGCATCAATAGGAAGATTCTGCGGGGCTAGCATAGGGATCCTCTCTAGAGCAAAGCTGACGACGATAAAACCATATCTAAAGTTTTTTATTTGTCCATTCTTTGCTCTGGTAAGTTGGCCTTCCACATTCACCAACACAGCCTCACACCAGTTGATATGGTGCCTCGATAATAGTCCACATCCATCTGCATCTGGGATCCAGTAGCCACATGCAATGCTGCACTCCCGCATAGCCTGGTAACAATGAATGCAACAGCCTGAAGTTCAAGATGGTCGATAGTTTTAATATCAATCCATTTGTCCTTTGTTTGATCATTGCAAAACTCCAATCATAGACTGGCGATAGATTGGCCACTTGGCCTAGTCCCAAAAAGAGATAATTGTTTGCCTCTCTTGGGCAAGCTAGTCAAAAAATATATATCCTCCAGCTCGATTTCGAGCCAGTGGCCATCAATCATGAAACATTGGTCCTGTATGTTCCACCTGCATACCAGCCATTGCAAGAAGTCTACTTGGGCCCTCATGCCTAGTATGGCCCAGAACTTAAACAATCTGCATGCTCTTAATGCCTGCAATGTAGGCAGATGATTTATTGCGGCAAGATCCACATTCTCATGCTCACATTCTCGCCAAATAAGCATTTTGAGTGTCCTATAATACAAAAAAGACATATTAGAACAATTTAATTGAAAATTTTTTGTGTGAGATTGGAGAAATTTAGGTTTTTCAAATCCATTTCATGGGTTCCGCACTCGGTGCTTACAGACAGTTTATAGGTCCGCACGCTTGGTAAGCAACAGGTGTGGAACCATGACTCTTTTCTTTCTAGAAAAAATTCAGGGTCTGCAGGCACCACGTGTTGCACTTGCGGACCCCCGCGAGCGATTTTCTAAACTAAATTCTCCTTCAAAAATCAAAATGTAAGCCTAAAAATGAAATGTAAATAGTTGAAATGCAAGATAAAGAAGATGTGGATTACCTAGAGCTGATGGTTTTCAATTCTGATGGATGGATTTTCCAGAGTCTTCACAGGAACTTTCTTACCCAAAAGCTCTCACTTTTCACTCTGAACTCAAATGGTAAAAATGAAGTTGCAAAAGCCCTTTTTATAAGTTTTTTCGAATAAATGAATTTTTAATTTATTTATTTTTCACTTTAAAAAGGTAATTTTTAAACTATTTTTATTTATCTTAAACAGGTATGTGTAATGTTTTGAGTTTTTGTGCAGAATATTGGATTTTTCGGGAAAATTGATCATTTTTCAACGAAGATCATACCTTTATCACTTTGTCAGACTCTTTCAAAAATTTACAAAAAAGGGAAACATTGGAGTCCTCTTTAAGGTCTTTTGAGAGTCTTGAAAATTGAAAAGATTGCCGAGCACTTGATTGTTCAAACTCGTTAAAATAAATGAATAATCGTCCCTTTAGTATAAGTTTACCCCTTTTACGGACTGAAATGGACTATTTACGAATAAGGTACACATTGACTAATTACGGTCAATACGAGTCCTCTTTAAACCCTTTTCAGACTCGTTAAATATGAAAAAATTGTTGAACGCTTGTCTTTTTCAGCTTGTTAAGGTATTGAAAATTCAACCCTTTTGTATTATTTTATCCTTTTTCGGGCCTAAGGGATTATTTTACGAAAAAGTACCCCTATGGAGTTTTCTTAAGTTTTTCTTCTGACTCCCTAAAATTGAAAACACCGAGTTTTTCCTGTACTAGACTTGTTAAAATTTAACAGTAAAGGGCCTGTTCAATTTCAAACAGGAACGAACCACTCCTTCTTAGGGTTCAAATTTTAAACTAAGTTGGACTCATTCGAAGGATGAGCTTATAAACAAACAAATGTTATCCTCCTCAATCTTGTCAAAAATAAAGAGGTACTTGCTAGAAATGGTGGGGGAAAAGAGAGAAAAATGAACCTGTTTGTTACACTTTGTTTTATAAAAAACACGTCAACCACTCTGAACACAACACTTTTTGTTCACCTAGGTTGGGAAAATCCTTTGCCTAATAGTTAATCAAACCACATTGAAAATCTTCAACCGGTTTTTGGGTATTAGCTTTGGGTTAATTGTCACCAAACCATTTGCAGTGTCGTTATGTGTTCAAGAGAACAGTTCAAACAAACCATTCATCTACAAAATATCTGTCATCCATTTTGACCATCCCTGAGTCAGTCCTTGCAAATATATTTCTTCAAAACTTGATCTATGATTTCGTGTTGTGGGCTTGCCTACGATGGATCACTTTCTATCGACTTCAGCTCATTATCTAGGAAGTGGATCTAGAAATCGTCAGTACCTTGAAAGCTACATGACCTAATGGCAGTTTTCTCACCTTCGACGATAGGTTGCATCATTGACCTTCGATCGAATGATTCTATGACATGTTCGACTTTGACTCATTTATTCACATTTCATGGATTGTATTTGGTACTTTGAGAGCCATTGACATTACTGGTGGTTTCTCTCACACTTGCTAACAGTTCACATCATTGACTGGTAATCAAGTGGTTTCTACCATGTTCGACTTCGACACATTCATTCACATGGATAGAATCGTACTAGTTCGGGAAGCAGAAATCAAGACCCTCGATCTAGTTTCTACCATCTAGGCTGCGAGGAATTTTGTTATTCATTATGCAGTGGACTATTCATAAACAGATGGTTGCATCCATACTATGTCTACACATGTCTATACTCTTGATGTATTACAAAATCATTTCTGTATTAGAACAGTTTAATTAGTTTCTAGTCAGTTTTGATTTGAGTATGGGAATGCCTACCTCAGTGATGATATGTATCTATATATATATATATATATATATATATATATATATATATATTGCATCTAATGTTTTTACAAGTTCCAACTGGGGTGTCCACAGGATGATCCTTGAAATGATAAAGTACTTCACTCTTCATAAATGACAGACTCTATCCTCATCTATTACAGACTTCGCACTTTAGGGGGCAATCTGTTGCACTAAAAATTGTCACCTTAACATCCTGCAATCTGTGTGAGTCCATTATCACTCATACTTTCCTCCTTTGTAAGTTTCAAACCTCAGTTCTTCATATCAAGTCTTGAAAGTAAGAGAAAAGCCCTCAAAATCTCTAAAGCTCTGGTTCCGCACTTTCTCTTTCAATTACCTGTGTTCCCGCACCTAATGATCATGTCCCCTGCGCACTCGACCGCTCTATCACTCTGTTATGGGTGTGGACCTCTGTAAAAGTTAAAAATGTGTGAGTACATTCTTAAAAACTCACTTTCAGTCATTTCTAGAAGCTTCTGGAAGGAATCTTGAGGTGGCAAGTTCGCTCACTTAAGGTTCATGCACTCCATACCTTAAGGAGCTAACCCCTTGATGTGAGGAGCTTATCCCTTTGAAGGAGGATTCTATCCCTTCATAGATGGACTTGTAACCTCTTCCTCTGCACTATAAAATGAAGCATTTGGCTGATTACTAAGGGGGTTGAAATCTGAATATTTTTGAGGTGAAATGCTGTTGGAACTTAGTCTTCTTTAGTTGAGATTTTATGAGGAGAGATTACATACCTCTAAAATCTCATTTGGAAGAGTGCAAGGCTTGTCAAAGTAAAGGAAAATCCTGTTTTGGACCCCAAGAAGAGTTTTTTCAACATCAATGCTGAAAAGGTTGTAAGATTCTTCTACTTCAAAGTTAATACACATAAGTTTGTTTCTCTCAATACGTTGTTCATTTATGGTTTATTTTATGGATTCCTTGATCACCATGATAGACATGATCTACGATATTTTCTATGCAGGTGCTATTTGATGTTTTCTTTTTTGTGATTACAAGTCTTTAAAGATAACTCTTTCGAACGATTGAAGGATGGCTACAATGAAAAAGCGTTGGATCTAAGGTAGGATTGTAACACTCTATAGTCTTTACTTGTAAATTGCATATGTCTAGAGAAAGATAGATTTGCTTGTCTATTTGTTGCTAGATTATCATTCGATACTAGGGAGATCGACCTTGCCCACAAGATCGATTTATCTGGCCAAAAAATTGGTGACTCCGCTGGGGAAAATGAATTCAATAGTGAACATGTGATTTACTATCTTAGTCAAACTCTGCATCCGACTGAGACTAAATATTCGCATGTGGAGAAAATGGCCTTGGCAGTTGTTCAAGCTGTCCAAAGATTTCGTCACTACATCTTATTACGCAAAACCACGGTAATTTCTAATTGTAACCCTATGATGTATATCTTGGCCAAACAATTGCTAATGGGAAAGTATTCCAAATGGATAGTTATCCTGCAGGAATTTTACTTGTAATTTGAAAAATCCAAGGCAAAGAAATCTTTGGTTTTTGCCGAACTGATGTGTGATTTCCCGCGTACAGATACTGAAACTGTGGCGGAAGAGCCCATTGCGGATGAATCCTTGTTTCTTATCAGTATTCTTGATCCATGGTATGGAGATATAATTGTTTATCTCCAAACCCAATCTTTTCGGCCTGAAATCTCACGATCTCAGCGACAGAAAATACATTTCCAATCCAAACAATAAAATATTATTGGTGATACAGTTTATCGTAGTGGAGCGGATTCTATTTTCCGACGTTGTTTAACTCATAAAGAAGCTGAAAAGGTTCTGAATGAATATCACTCTGGAGCATGTGGCTGTCATATGTTTGGGTATGCGATAGCCCAAAAGATATTGCGCGCTGGTTTTTTTTGGCCATCCTTATTCAAAGATTGTATCTATGCAGTCAGGAAATGCCACAATTGTCAAATTTTTGATCGTAAGATGCGCACTCCACCCGCTCCTCTTCACACTATAATTGTTGTTGGTCCTTTCATAAAGTGGGGCATTGAATTTATTACATGTAACCCTCACTCGACTGGGGGGCAGGCATATATTATCCTAGAGGTAGATTATTTTACTAAGTGGGTCAAGGAGATGCCTACATTTTCGGCAGATAGAAAAACTGCTGTAACTTTCGTATTCAATCATATAATTCCTAGATTCAGTGTTCCTCAAGCTATTATTACTGATCATGGAAGCCACTTTCGAAACATCATGATGACTGAACTGATAGATCAACTTGGCTTGCGCCGCAATAGTTCTACTACGTATTCCCTGTAGGCTAATGGTCTGGTTGAAGCTATCAATAAAGTCTTAGTCACTATGATCAAATGAATCATTGGTATTCATAGGTCAAATTGGCATACCATGCTATTTTCAGCACTTTGGGCATATTGGACCTCAGTGAAAACATCAACTGGTTTCACTCCTTTTCAGCTAGTCTACGGTTTCGAAGCAGTGTTACCTATTGAATGCGAAATTCCGTCATTGCAATTAGCCATAGAATTACTCCCAACTATTTTTGAAGAAGAGAAACATTTTTTGTACTTAGCGCAGCTAGATGAGAATCGATGCACTACTGCAATAGCAAACGAGACTCATGCGAAACGAGTGAAAGCTTAGTATGATAGAAATGTTACACCTCGCAATTTTTCGGAAGGAGACCTAGTCTTACTATATGATCAAGCAAACGATAAGATAGGGGCTGGAAAATTTGTATCTATGTCGAATGGTCCTTACATTGTTAAGCGAAAGCTGGCAGAAGGGGCTTATGAATTGATAGACTTTGACGGTGTCCCTTTGGGTAAACCCATAAGTGGACTTTATATGAAGAGATATTATGCTTAAATTTGGTGTGGAGATTTTTTGTTAGATTAGTATCTTTACTGCTGGTGTGTTTTAGATTAGAAAAGTGTGCCTAGTTTATAGAGTGCTTTTATCATTATTCCTGCTTATCTTGATTTTACTCTTGATATTGCATATGTCGATGTCTCTTCAAACATACATTGGTTCTGCTGATGGTGCTTGTCGTAATACATGGGACATTTCTTCCGCAGCTTGGGTTATCTATTCACCCTCTGATGAGTTAGTATCTATGCATGGGGTAAGCCTCGGTCAAACAACGAATAAAAATGCACAGTATAGTGTAGTGATTGAGTTATTATCTGAATCCATCTCATTTGGGAGTTGGAGTTTGATTGTTAGGTTGGATTCTGAACTCGTTGTAATACAGCTTAACAGGGTTTATGCCATTAGAAATCCAGTGTTATTAAGGTTATTTTTTAGAGTTCGTCTCTTGGAATGTGAATTTGACTACATTGAATATCAACATATTCCAATACATTTAAATACATTAGCAAATGCAGTTGCTTCTAGTATGATAAATAGACATTTGCAATAATCAAAAAAGTAAATTTAATAACATTCGGTAACATGTTACAAAAGATAGCCGGTAATAATGATATATCATAGCATAGAAGTAGTGTTTTAAAATATACATCATCTTCGATCATAGGTTGAAAAAGACCTTATGATTGTAAAAAATGATAATACAAAAGCCAAAAATTTCATGAGTCCACAAAATCGATCATCTTATCCCTAGTGATGATCACGATAAGAAACCACTACTCGGGCCACCCTACATAGGAACCTCCTAAAAGGTCTTGGGACCCCAATCACATATCTTTGTAACCTAAGTGGAATATCATCTATGCCAGTCTCTGGAATATCTACTGTCAAGCGCTCTAGATGATACTTTAAATCGGTCAGGATCTCTGCTGATTCGTCCTGTGGGGCTGGTGCTACTGCAGTTGGGTGTCTCCTCTCGAAAGGCTGGAGAGCGGCTAGTCGTCGTGGAGCCACATCTGCATTTAAAATTTTGATTATCAGTTTTGGAAGATTTAAAAATAAAAAATTTAGAACTTAGAAAGTGTTGAAAATGATTTTACCTGAATCATCCCACTATTCTCCTGGTGGAAGAATCATGTTTGGGTAACCACGATAATCCATCCCAGCGCATGGAAAATCCTGAATCACAAAAAGTTGGTTGTTCAACCAACGAAAATACTCAGGCGGAAATCAAACAACCTCTATTCCCTCCTCAGGGTGACGGGCCATCAAAGCAACCCAACGCATTATCCTAGGCTCTCGAGGAAGACCATCATCAACAGGAAGATTCTGCGGGGCTAGCATAGTGATCCTCTTTGGAGCAAAACTGATGACGATAAAACCATATCCAAAGTTTTTCAGTTGTCCATTCTTTGCTCTGGTAAGTTTGCCTTTCACATTCACCAACACAGCCTCGCACTAGTTGAATATGGTGCCTTGATAACAGTCTACAACCATCAGCATCTGGGATCCAGTAGCCACATACAATGCTGCACTCCCGCATGGCCTAGTAACAGTGAATGCAACAACCTTAAGTTTAGGATGGTCGATAGTTTTAATATCAATATGTTTGTCCTTTGTTTGATCATTGCAAAACTCCAATCAGAGACTAGCGACAGACTGGCCACCTGGCCTAGTCCCGAAAGGAGATAATCGTTTACCTCTCTTGGGAAAGCCAGTTAAAAAATATATATCCTCCAACTCGATTTCGAGCCGGTGGCCACCAATCACGAAACACTGGTCCTATATGTTCCACCTGTCTACTAGCCATTGTAAGAAGTCTACTTGGGCCCTCATGCCTGATATGGCCCAGAACTTAAACAATGCACATGCTCTCAATGCCTGCAATGTAGGCGAATGATTTATTGCGGCAAGATCCACATCCTCATGCTCCCGTTCTCGCCAAATAAGAATTTTGAGTGTCCTATAATAAAAAAAAGACATATTAGAACAATTTAGTTCAAAAAATTTTGGGCGAGATTGGAGAAATTTAGGTTCTTCAAATCCATTTCGTGGGGTCCGCACCCGTTGCTTATAGATAGTGCGTAGGTCCACACTTGTGGTAAGAAACAGGTGCGGAACCATGAATTTTTTCTTTCTAGAAAAAATTCGGTGTCTGCAGGGGCCGCATGTTGCACCTGCGGACCCCCGCGAGTGATTTTCTAAACTAAATTCTCCTTCAAAAATCAAAACGTAAGCCTAAAACTGAAATGTAAATGGTTGAAATGCAAGATAAAGAAGATGCAGATTACCTGGAGCTGACGGTTTTTGATTTTGACAGACGATTTTCTAGAATCTTCACAGGAACTTTCTTACCCAAAAGCTCTTACTTTTCACTCTGAACTCAAATAGTAAAAATGAAGTTAGAAAAGCAATTTTTATAAGTTTTTTCGAATAAATGAATTTTTAATTTATTTATTTTTCACTTTAAAAAGGTAATTTTTAAAATTCTTTTTAATCTATCTTAAACAGGTATGTGTAATGTTTTGAGTTTTTGTGCAGAATATTGGACTTTTCGGGAAAATTGATCATTTTTCAAAAAAGAGCATACTTTTATCATTTTTTCGGACTCTTTCACAAATTTATGAAAAAGCGAAACATTGGAGTCCTCTTTAATCTCTTTTCAAACTCTAGAAAATTGAAAAGATTGTCGATCACTTGATTGTTCAAACTCATTAAAATAAATGAATAATCATCCCTTCATTATAATTTTACCCCTTTTATGGACTGAAATGTACTATTTACGAAAAAGGTACACATTGACTAATTACGGTCAATACGAGTCCTCTTTAAACCCTTTTCAGACTCATTAAATATGAAAAAATTGTCGAGCGCTTGTCTTTTTCATCTCGTTAAAGTATTGAAAAGTCATCCCTTTTGTATTATTTTATCCTTTTTCGGGCCTAAGGGATTATTTTACGAAAAAGTACCCCTATGGAGTTGTCTTAAGTTTTTCTTCTGACTCCCTAAAATTGAAAAACACCGAGTTTTTCCTATACTGGACTCGTTAAAATTTAATAGTAAAGGACCTGTTCAATTTCAAACAAGAATGAACCACTCCTTCTTAGGGTTTGAATTTTAAACTAAGTTGGACTCATCCAAAGGATGAGCTTATAAACAAGCAAATGTTATCCTCCTCAAGCTTGTCAAAAATAGAGGTACTTGCTAGAAATGGTGGAGAAAAGAGAGAAAAATGAACCTGTTTGTTACACTTTGTTTTATAAAAAACTAGTCAACCACTCTTGAACATGACACTTTTTGTTCACCTGGGTTGAGAAAATCCTTTGCCTAACAGTTAATTAAACCACATTGAAAATCTTTAGTCGGTTTCTGGGTATCAGCTTTGGGTCAATTGTCACCAAACCATCTGCAGTGTTGTTATGTGTTCAAGAGAACAGTTCAAACAAACCATTCATCTGCAAAATATCTGTAATCCATTTTGACCATCCTTGAGTCAGTCCTTGCAAATATATTTCTTCAAAACTTGATCTATGATTTCATGTTGTGGGCTTGCTTATGATGTATCACTTTCTATCGACTTCAGCACATTATCTAGGAAGTTGATCTAGAAATCCTCAGTACCTTGAAAGTTGCATGCCCTAATGGCAGTTTTCTCGCCTTTGACGATAGGTTGCATCATTGACCTTCGATCGAATGATTCTATGACATGTTCAACTTCAACTCATTTATTCACATTTCATGGATTATACTGGGTACTTTGAGAGCCATTGAAATTACTGGTGGTTTCTCTCACACTTGTTAATAGTTCACATCATTGATTGGTAATCAAGTGGTTTCTACCATGTTCAACTTCAACACATTCATTCACATGGATAGAATCATACTAGTTTGGGAAGTGGAAATCAAGACCCTGGATCTAGTTTCTACCATCCAGGCTACGAGGAATTTTGTTATTCATTATGCAGTGGACTATTCATAAACAAATGGCTGCATCCATACTGTGTCTACACATATCTATACTCTTGATGTATTACAAAATCATTCTTGTATCAGAACAATTTAGTCAGTTTCTAGTCGGTTTTTATCTGAGTATGGGAATTCCTACCTCAATGATGAGATATATATATATATATATATATATATATATATATATATATATATATATATATTGCATTGAATGATTTTACAGGTTCCAACTGGGGTGTCCACAGGATGATCCTTGAAATGATAAAGTACTTCACTCTTCATAAATGACAGACTCTATCTTCATCTATTATAGACTTCACACTTTAGGGGGAAATCTGTTGCACTAAAAATTGTCACCTTGACATCCTACAATCTGTGTGAGTGCATTATCACTCATACTTTCCTCCTTTGTAAGTCTCAAGCCTCAGTTCTTCATATCAAGTCTTGAAAGTAAGAGAAAAGCCCTCAAAATTTCTAAAACTCTGGTTCCGCATTTTCTCTTTGCATTACCTATGGTCCCGTACCTAATGGTCATGTCCCCCGTGCACCCGACCACTCTATCTCTGTGTTATGGGTGCGGACCCCTGTAAAAGTTAAAAAGATACAAGTACATTCTAAAAAAATCACTTTCAGTCATTTCTAGAAGCTTCTAGAAGGAATCTTGAGGTGACAAGTTTGCTCTCTTAAGGTACATGCACTCCATACCTTAAGGAGATAACCCCTTGATGTGAGGAGCTTATCCCTTTGAAGGAGGATTCTATCCCTTCATAGATGGACCTGTAACCTCCTCCTCTGCACTATAAAATGAAGCACTGGGCTGGTTACTAAGGGGGTTGAAAGCTGAATATTTTTGAGGTGAAATGCTGCTGGAACTTAGTCTTCTTTAGTTGAGCTTTAATGAGGAGAGATTACTTACCTCTAAGATCTCATTTGGAAGAGGGCAAGGCTTGTCAAAGTAAAGGAAATTCTTGTTTCGGACCCCAGGAAGAGCTTGTTCAACATCAAGGCTGAAAAGGTTGTAAGGTTCTTCTACTTCAAAGTTAATACAAATAAGTTTGTTTTTATCAATAAGCTATTCATTTATGGTTTATTTTATGGATTCCTTGATCACCATGATAGACATGATTTATGATATTTGCTATGCAGGTGCTATTTGATGTTTTCTTGTTTGTGATTGCAGGTCTTTAAAGATAACTCTTTCGAACGATTGAAGGATGAATACAATGAACAAGCGTTGGATCTAAGGTAGGATCGTAACACCTCTATAGTATTTATTTGTAAATTGCATATGTCTAGAGAAAGATATATTTTCTTGTCTATTTGTTGCTAGATTATCTTTTGATACTAGGGAGATCAACCTTGTCCGCAAGATCGATTTATCTGGCCAACAAATTGGCGACTCTGCTGGGGAAAATGAATTCAACAGTGAACATGTGATTTACTATCTTAGTCGAACTTTGCATCCGACTGAGATTAAATATTCGCATGTGAAGAAATTGGCCTTGGAAGCTGTTCAAGTTGTCCAAAGATTTTGTCACTACATCTTATTATGCAAAACCATGGTAATTTCTGACTGTAACCCTATGATGTATATCTTGGCCAAAAAATTGCTAGAGGGCAAGTATTCCAAATGTATAGTTATCCTACAAGAATTTGACTTGGAATTTGAAAAATCCAAGGCAAAGAAATCTTTGGTTTTTGCCGAACTGATGTGTGATTTCCCGCATACTGATACTGAAACTGTGGCGAAAGAGCCCATTGCAGATGAATCCTTGTTTCTTATTAGTACTCTTGATCCATGGTATGGAGATATAATTGTTTATCTCCAAACCCATCTTTTCGACCTAAAATCTCACAATCTCAACAACGGAAAATACGTTTCCAATCCCAACAATACAATATTATTGGTGATACACTTTATCGTCGTGGAGTGGATTCTATTTTCTGACGTTATTTAACTCATGAAGAAGCTGAAAAGGTTCTGAATGACTATCACTCTGGAGAATGTGGCAGTCATATGTCTGGGTATGCCACAACCCAAAAGATATTGTGCGTTGGTTATTTCTAGCCATCCTTATTCAAAGATTGTACCTATGCAGTCCAGAAATGCCACAATTGTCAAATTTTTTATCGTATGATGCGCGCTCCACCCACTCCTCTTCACCCTATAATTGTTGTCGGTCCTTTCATAAAGTGGGACATTGACTTTATTACATGAAACACTCACTCGGCTTGGGGGCATGCGTATATTATCCTAGCAGTAGATTATTTTACTAAGTGGGCCGAGGTGATGCCTACATTTTCGGCAGAAGGAAAAATTGCTGCAACTTTTATATTCAATCATATAATTGCTAGATTCGGTGTTCCTCAAGCTATTATTACTGATCATGGAAGTTACTTTTGAAACATCATGATGACTGAACTGACAGATCAACTTGGCATGTGCCACGATAGTTCTACTCCGTATTACCCGTAGGCTAATGGTCTAGTTGAAGTTATCAATAAAGTTTTATTCACTATGATCAGACGAATCATTGGTATTCATAGGTCAAATTGGCATACCATGCTATTTTCAGCACTTTGGGCATATCGGACCTCAGTAAAACATCAACTGGTTTCACTTCTTTTCAACTGGTCTACGGTTTGGAAGAAGTGTTACTTATTGAATGTGAAATTCCGTCATTGCAATTAGCAATAGAATTACTCCCAGCTACTTCTGAAGAAGAGAAACGTTTTTTGTACTTAGCTCAGCTAGATGAGAATCAACGCACTGCTGCAATAGCAAACGAGACTCATGCCAAACGAGTGAAAGCTCAATATGATAGAAATGTTACACCTCACAATTTTTTGGAAGGAGACCTAGTCTTACAATATGATCAAGAAAACGATAAGCTAGGGGCTGGAAAATTTGTACCTATGTGGCATGGTCCTTACATTGTTCAGCAAAAGCTGGCAAAGTGGGCTTATGAATTGATAGACTTTGACGGTGTCCCTTTGGGTAAACCCAGAAGTGGACTTTATTTGAAGAGATATTATGCTTAAATTTGGTGTGGAGATTTTTTGTTAGATTAGTTTCTTTACTGCTAGTGTGTTTTAGATTAGAAAATTGTGCCTAGTTTATAGAGTGCTTTTATCATTATTCCTGCTTATCTTGATTTTACTCTTGATATTGCAGATGTCAATGTCTCTTCAAACATACATTGGTTTTGCTGATGGTGCTTGTCGTAATACATGGAACATTTCTTCCATAGCTTGGGTTATCTATTCACCCTCTGATGAGTTAGTATCTATGCATGGGGTAAGCCTCGGTCAAACAACGAATAACATTGCAGAGTATAGTGCAATGATTGTGTTATTATCTGAATCCATCTCATTTGGGATTCGGAGTTTGATTGTTAGTTTGGATTTTGAATTCGTTGTATTACAGCTTAACAGGGTTTATGCCATTAGAAATATAGTGTTATTAAGGTTATTTTTGAGAGTTCGTCTATTGGAACATGAATTTGACTACATTGAATATCAACATATTCCAAGACATTTAAATACATTAGCAGATGCAGTTGCTTATAGTATGATAAATAGACATTTGGAATAATCAAAATAGTAAATTTAATAACATTCGATAACATGTTACAAAAGATAGCCGGTAATAATGATATATCATAGCATAGAAGTAGTGTTTCAAAATATACATCGTCATTGATCATAAGTTGAAAAACACCTTATGATCAGCAAAAATGATAATAAAAAAGTAAAAAATGTCATGAGTCCACAAAATTGATCATCCTATCCCTGGCAATGATCACGATAAGAAACCAGTGCTGGGCCACCCTACATAGGAACCTCCTAAAAGGTCCTGGGACCCCAATCACATATCTTTGTAACCTAAGTGGAATATCATCTATGCCAGTCTCTAGAATATCTATTTTCAAGCTCTCTAGATGATGCTCTAAATCGGTCAGGATCTCTGCTGATTGGTCCTGTGGGGCTAGTGCTGCTGCAGCTGGGTGTCTCCTCTCGAAAGGCTGGAGAGCGGCTGGTCGTCGTGGACCCACATCTGCATTTAAAATTTTTATTATTAGGTTTGGACGATTTAAAAATAAAGAAATTAGAACTTAGAAAGTGTTGAAAATGATTTTACCTGAATCATCCCATTGTTCTCCTGGTGGAAGAATCATGTTTGGGTCACCATGATAATCCATCCTAACGTATGGAAAATCTTGAATCACAAAAAGTTGGTTGTTCAACCAACAAAAATACTCAGGAAGAAATATAGCAACCTCTGTGCCCTCCTCAAGGTGACGGGCCATCAAAGAAACCTAACACATTATCCTAGGCTCTCGAGGAAGACTAGCATCAACAAGAAGATTTTGTGGGGCTAGCATAGGGATCCTCTCTAAAGCAAAGCTGATGACGATAAAACCATGTCCAAATTTTTTCAGTTGTCCATTCTTTGCTCTGGTGAGTTGGCCTTTCACATTCGCCAACACAGCCTCACACCAGTTGAATATGATGCCTCGATAATAGTCTACAGCCATCTGCATCTGGGATACAGTAGCCACATGCAATGCTACACTCCCACATAGCCTAGTAACAGTGAATTCAACAACCTTAACTTCAGGATGGTCGATAGTTTTAATATCAATCCATTTGTCCTTTGTTTGATCATTGCAAAACTCCAATCGGAGACTAGCGACAGACTGGCCACTTGGCCTAGTCCCGAAAAGAGATAAGCGTTTGCCTCTCTTGGGAAAGCCAGTCAAAAAATATATATCCTCCAGCTTCATTTTGAGCCGGTGGCCACCAATCATGAAACACTGGTTCTGTATGTTCCACCTATCCACTAGCCATTTCAGGAAGTATACTTGGGCCCCCATGCCTAGTATGGCCCAAAACTTAAACAGTCTGCATGCTCTCAATGCTTGCAATGTAGGAAAATGATTTATTGCGGCAAGATCCACATCCTCATGCTGGTGTTCTCACCAAATAAGCATTTGGGTGTCCTATAATACAAAAAAAACATATTAGAACAATTTAATTCAAAAAAATTTGGACGAGATTGGACAAATTTGGGTTTTTCAAATCCATTTTGCGGGGTCCGCACACATTGGCTACAGAAAGTGCGTAGGTCTGCATGCATGGTAAGCAACAGGTGCGGAACCCCGAATTTTTTCTTTCTAGAAAAAAGTTGGGGTCTGCAGGGCCGCGTGTTGCACCTGTGGACCCCCACAAGCGATTTTCTAAACTAAATTCTCCTTCAAAAATCAAAATGTAAGCCTAAAAATGAAATGTAAATGGTTGAAATGCAAGATAAAGAAGATGTGGATTACCTGGAGCTGACAATTTTCGATTCCAATGGATGGATTTTCCAGAATCTTCACAGGAACTTTCTTACCCAAAAGCTCTCACTTTTCACTCTGAACTCAAATGTTAAAAATGAAGTTGGAAAAGCCCATTTCATAAGTTTTTTCAAATAAATGAATTTTTAATTTATTTATTTTTCACTTTAAAAAGGTAATTTTTAAATCATTTTTATTTATCTTAAACAGGTATGTGTAATGTTTTGAGTTTTTGTGCAAAATATTTGATTATTCGGGAAAATTGATCATTTTTCAACAAAGAGCATACTTTTATTGTTATTCTCTTAACCTGCAGAGTAATACCCAAACACAGAATATGCGAAGAAATTATACCCAGAACATAGAATATGCGAAGAAAAGATACCCAGAACACAGAATAGCAATGATTTTATTATTCAGAGAGAAATGTTCACAGGCCTCTTTGAGGGGGCAACCTCCAATAGAGCAGAGCTCGATTACAAAAACAAGACACGATACTCCTCGCAGGGAGTCTCTATCCTTTATATATGACTCATACATGCAATACCACGGGCCAATACCGTGGGTTTTATTAATACCATCTATCTAATACTACTGCCCATTTGCAACTAACTGTGGTCCCGTCATTAATTGCGGGTTAACCACTTACAAATATTAATATGGGCTTTATTGACTCTTGACTATGACGTGATCCCATGACATAAATAAGGGGCTTAGGGTGGGACCCTAACATGCCCTCCCCCTTAAGACTAGCCTTGTCCTCAAGGCTGAAGCTGCGGAAACTGCTGAAGAATAGTGGCTGGTTCCCAAGTTGCATCTTCCGGAGAGGTGCCTTTCCATTTGACAAGGACCTCCTTAATCTTGCGACCGCGCAGGTGCTTGTCTCGTGTGTCTAGAACCTGTTCGGGTTGAAGCCAGATTGACCCTTCTTCGTCTAATTCAGGTAGACTGGTTTGAACTCGTCAATTGTTCCCAATCACTTTCTTGAGGCACGATACATGGAAAACTGGATGGATTTTTTCCGTAGGGGGAAAAGCCAACTTGTAAGCCACTTCTCCAATGCGCTGAAGTACTTGGTATGGTCCATAGAATTTTGGAGCGAGCTTTTGACAACCCTAAACTTTGATTGATGTTTGCTTATATGGTTGCAGCCTCAAAAAGACCTGATCCCCTTCTTGAAATTGGCGCTCTGAGCGATGTTGGTCGGCCTATTGCTTCATGCAGTTCTAAGCTTGATGAAGATTCTTGTGAAGATGGGCGAGCATGGTTGCGTGGTGTTGTAGGAGTTGATCCACTGCTTGTACTTTGGAGCATCCCTTGAGATAAGAAGTAGGGGAAGGCGGAAGTTGACCATAGACTGCTTCATAGGGAGTCATTTTTGTGGTGGCATGATAGTTGGTGTTATACCACCATTCAGCCAGAGGTAACCACTGTACCCAAAGGTGTTGCTTTTCTGAAGTAAAACACCTAAGGTAGGTTTCTAGACATTTGTTGACGGCTTCGATTTGACCATCTGTTTGCGGATGATATGAAGTACTGAGTTTGAGTTGAGTGCCTTGTATTATGAAGAATTCCTGCCAAAAATTGCTGGTGAAGATCGGGTCGCGGTCGGACACTATAGAAGTGGGAATGCCATGTAATTTGAAGATCTGATCCATGAAAGTTTGAGAAACCAAGGTTTGTGTAAACGGGTGGGGTAGGGCGCAGAAATGAGCATACTTCGACAGTCGGTCTACAACCACCATGATGACTGACTTGTTCCCTGACTTTGGAAGACCTGTAATGAAATCCATAGAAACCTCCGTCCAAATTGAGGCCGGAATGGGCAATGGTTGTAAGGTGCCTGGTTTGTTGACAATTTCCCCTTTGTGGCGTTGACAGACATCACATTCGGCTACGAAAGTAAGGACATCCTTTTTCATGCCTATCCAAAAGAATGATCTTCTGGTGCGAGCATACGTCTTCTGAAAGCCCGAATGTCCTGCAATGGGAGATGAGTGCAATTCTGCCAAAAGGCGACTTTCGAGGGTAGATGTTGGCGATATTACGACTCTGTCCTTGTAGCAAAGAATATCATTCTGCCATGAGTAGCCCTTGCTGGAATTAGGATCTACCTGCAATTGAGAAATGAGTTGGGAGAGCCTTGTGTGTGAAAACCATTCCCTGCGAGCCTCTTCAATCCAGTCTGGAATGGGAAGGGAAATTGCGAGCAGAGTACTTTCCTCCTCAAATTGGCGCGATAATGCATCTGCTACACTGTTGTCTTTCCCTTTCTTGTAAATGATCTCATAATCATATCCCAACATTTTGGCTAACCATTTATTTGGTTGTGGGGAGGATAGGTGTTGCTCCAAAAAATATTTAAGACTGTGATGATCTGTGTGGATTTGGAAACGTCACCCCAATAAGTAAGGTCGCCAGGTCTCGACTGCATGTAAGATGGCCATCATCTCCTTCTCGTAGGTAGATTGGCCCAGATTCCTCCCACTAAGTTGTTGGCTTGTGAAGGCCAATGGTCGCCCTTCCTGCATTAAGACCGCCCGAATTCCTGTACCCGAAGCATCACATTCAATGACAAAGGATTTGGTGAAGTCAGGTATTGCTAAGACTGGAGTGGTACACATGGCATTTTTGAGAGCAGTAAATGCCTGTTGTGCTTCCTCGGTCCAGAAGAAGGAATTTTTCTTTAGGAGTTGAGTGAGGGGCTTCGCTATGCGGCCATAGTTGCGGAAAAATCTACGATAATAGCCTATGAGACCCAAAAATCCTCTCAAGCTCTTCAAAGTCTTAGGTTGAGGCCATTCTTGCATTTCCTGGATCTTTTTGGGGTCCACCTTGACACCTTCATGCCCCAAAATGTGGCCCAAATACTCAACTTCTTCCATGCCAAACGAACACTTAGACATCTTGACAAATAATTTGTGCTTGCGGAGCAGTTGCAAGAGTAGATCTACATGCTGAAGATGTGCTGCCCAAGTGCCACTATAGATGATAATGTCATCGAAGAAGACAATGACAAATTTTCTGAGATATGGTTTGAGGATGTGATTCATAAGACTCTGAAAAGTAGAAGGAGCATTACAGAGACCAAATGGCATGACCAGGGACTCATAATGGCCTTCATGAGTTCTGAAAGTTGTCTTGGGAATGTCGACTTCCTTCATGCGAATTTGGTGGTAGCCGGAGCGAAGATCCAACTTAGTGAAGAATTGAGCCCCATTGAGTTCGTCCAGCAAATAGTCAACCACTGGAATCGGAAATTTATCTTTGATGGTCAACTTGTTGAGGGCCCTGAAGTCGGGACACATCCGCCACTCCCCATCTTTCTTGAGGACCATGACCACTGGGGATGAATAAGGACTAATGTTGGGACGAATGACACCTACTTCCAACAATTCCTTGATGATTTTTTCTATTTCATTCTTTTGAGTGAACGGATATCTGTATGGCCGCACATTTGGGGGTTGGGCCCCTGGAACCAAGGTGATGCTATGATCATGTTCCCCTCGTGAGGGTGGAAGCTCATGAGGCTTGTCAAAGACCATCCGATGGGTGTTTAAAATCTGTTGCATCTCAGGATGAATTGGCAGAGACCTGGTTTCGACTACTTGGATGGCATTAAATTGAGCTACCACTCCATGATGGCCCTTTTTTAACAATTTTTCCATTCCGATGCGAGCTGATGACAGAGGGGGCTCCCACCTAGAGGCCACGGAGGGTATGTGTGGAGTTGTTCTGCTTAAAACTCATATATAACTCCTGGAAATCCATTGTGATTGGCCCAAGGGTGCGGAGCCATTCAGCGCCTAGGACAATGTCGCATCCCCCCATGTGTATGGCAAACATGTGGGTTTTCAACTGATAATCCCCCATTTGAAGTTTGACATTTTCACAGTGGCCTTCACATTTCATTGTGCCCCCATCTACAATTTGGACTTGGAAGTTAGAAACTGCCCGTACAAAACAATGCGCTGCTTCGGCGATTTTTTGATGGATGAAATTATGGGTACTGCCACTATCAATCAAGACTATTACTGGGCGATGTTTAAGAAAACCCCTGATTTTAAGAGTTTGAGGGGAAGAGATTCCTTCCAACGCATTGAGCGAAATAACTGGTTCGTCAGATACACTCTCCTTTTGGTTGTCTTCTTCGATCGCCTCTGGTTCCTCAAGAGGTGGATCTTCCTCGGTGGAGCTGTAGTCAGTGGCATCTATTTGAAAAAACTTGGGCTCCTTGCATTTATGACCAGGGGAATATTTTTCATCACAGTAGTAACATAGCCCTTGCTTCCTTCTTTCAGCCATTTCCTGAGGTGACACCTTTTGGACCTTAAGTGTCTGATTCGTGTTGTGAGCTTGTGGGGGACAACCTTTAGTGGGGAAATTGGGGCGGCTGTATTGGGCTGTTATGGCACGTTCCACCTTACGGGCTACTTGGCAAGCCTCCGTCCATGTGGGAGGGTGGTGGAGTAGAACTTGAGCTTTGATGGCTTCTTTAAGACCACTGATAAAACATTCCGTGTAGAACTCATCTGAGAGATGCTGAGTGCGGAAGGCTAAGGCTTCAAAAGCGGTGATATATTCATCCACTGTACCCGTCTGTCGGAGCTTAGTGAGATGGCCCAAAAAGGAGTCTCCCTGTTCAAAGTGATCTTGAAGAGCTTTGGCAAATTGTGCCCAACTCAGAAAAGGTCCATGGCGATGTTGATGCCATTCCGCCCATTGCCATCGTTCATTGTCCAAGTACATGGTCCCCACTCCAAGCTTAATCCAATCATCTTGGAGACGATTCAATTTGAAATACTGGTTCATTTGTGCTAGCCATGCGGACGGGTGAGAACCATCAAATTTCCACATATCCAACTTGGGAGGTCGCTGACTGGGTGGTGAATGGGTGTGCCAGAGGTGAGGAGAGTGGCTAGACTCACCCTCATGGTGTTCATGGTCATTATACGGTTCCTCAAGAGCTGGCTCCTTGCCCTTATCGAGTGCTTGCCGTACCAAGCTAGTTAGTCCATTAAGCGTAGTTTTGAGCTCGTTCATATCTGTTTCAAGTTTTTCTAGCCTTTTAATGGCCATTGCTTGAGATCTAGTTTCTACCATACACAACTTGATGAAAAATTGGGACCGCCAAATTTTTTTTTCTAATAAATTGAATGGTACCACCGTGCTCAGCTCGTCGTCCTGATGCTGATGGGTTAGATCAAAAATAAGCGCCTCGGAAAGTGCTCTGATACCACTTGTTATGCTCTTAACCTGCAGAGTAATACCCAAACACAGAATATGTGAAGAAATTATACCCAGAACATAGAATATGCGAAGAAAAGATACCCAGAACACAGAATAGCAATGATTTTATTATTCAGAGAGAAATGTTCACAAGCCTCTTTGAGGGGGCAACCTCCAATAGAGCAGAGCTCGATTACAAAAACAAGACACGATACTCCTCGCAGGGAGTCTCTATCCTTTATATATGACTCATACATGCAATACCACGGGCCAATACCGTGGGTTTTATTAATACCATCTATCTAATACTACAGCCCATTTGCAACTAACTATCGTCCCGTCATTAATTGTGGGTTAACCACTTACAAATATTAATATGGGCTTTATTGACTCTTGCCTATGACGTGATCCCACGACATAAATAAGGAGGTTAGGGTGGGACCCTAACATTTATCACTTTTCAGACTCTTACAAAAATTTACGCAAAAGCGAAACATTAGAGTCCACTTTAAGCTCTTTTCAGACTCTCGAAAATTGAAAAGATTGTCGAGCACTTGATTGTTCAAACTCGTTAAAATAAATGAATAATCATCCCTTCAGTATAAGTTTACTCCTTTTACAGAGTGAAATGGACTATTTACGAATAAGGTACACATTGACTAATTACGGTCAATATGAGTCCTCTTTAAACCCTTTTCAGACTCGTTAAATATGAAAAAATTGTCGAGTAATTGTTTTTTTCATCTCGTTAAAGCATTGAAAAGTCATCCCTTTTGTATTATTTTATCCTTTTTTTGGCCTAAGGGATTATTTTACGAAAAAGTAACCCTATGGAGTTTTCTTAAGTTTTTCTTCTGACTCCCTACAATTGAAAAACACCGAGTTTTTCCTATACTGGACTCGTTAAAATTTAACACTAAAGGACTTGTTCAATTTCAAACAGGAACGAACCACTCCTTAGGGTTCGAATTTTAAACTAAGTTGGACTCATCCAAAGTATGAGATTATAAACAAGCAAATGTTATCCTCCTCAAGCTTGTCAAAAATAAAGAGGTACTTGCCAGAAATGGTGGGGGAAAAGAGAGAAAAATGAACCTGTTTGTTACACTTTGTTTTATAAAAAACCTGTCAACCACTCTTGAACATGAAACTTTTTGTTCACCTGGGTTGGGAAAATCCTTTGCCTGACAGTTAATCAAACCACATTGAAAATCTTCAGCCGGTTTCTGGGTATTAGCTTTGGGTCAATTGTCACCAAACTATCTGCAGTGTCATTATGTGTTCAAGGGAATAGTTCAAACAAACCATTCATCTGCAAAATACTGTGATCCATTTTGACCATCCATGAGTCATTCCTTGCAAATATCTTTCTTCAAAACTTGATCTATGATTTCATGTTGTGGGCTTGCCTACGATGGATCACTTTCTATCGACTTCAACTCATTATCTAGGAAGTTGATCTAGAAATCATCAGTACCTTGAAAGCTGCATGCCCTAATGGCAGTTTTCGCACCTTCGACGATAGTTTGCATCATTGACCCTCGATCGAATGATTCTATGACATGTTCGACTTCGACTCATTTATTCACATTTCATGGATTGCACTGGGTACTTTGAGAGCCATTGACATTACTGGTGGTTTCTCTCACACTTGTTAACAGTTCACATCATTGACTAGTAATCAAGTGGTTTCTACCATGTTCAACTTCGACACAGTCATTCACATGGATAGAATTGTACTAGTTCTGGAAGTGGAAATCAAGACCCTAGATCTAGTTTCTGCCATCCAGGCTGCGAGGAATTTTGTTATTCATTATGCATTGGACTATTGATAAATACATGGTTGTGTCCATACTATGTCTACACATGTCTATGCTCTTGATGTATTACAAAATCATTCCTGTATCAAAATAGTTTAGTCAGTTTCTAGTCAGTTTTGACCTGAGTATGGGAATGCCTACCTCAGCGATGATATATATATATATATATATATATATATATATATATATTGCATTGAATGCTTTTACATGTTCCAATTGGGGTGTCTATAGGATGATCCTTGAAATGATAAAGTACTTCACTCTTCATAAATGACAGACTCTATCTTCATCTATTACAGAGTTTGCACTTTAGGGGGCAATCTGTTGCACTAAAAATTGTCACCTTGACATCCTACAATCTATGTGAGTCCATTATCACTCATACTTTCCTCCTTTGCAAGTCTCAAGCCTCAGTTCTTCATATCAAGTCTTGAAAGTAAGAGAAAAGCCCTCAAAATCTCTAAAACTCTGGTTTTGCACTTTCTCTTTGCATTACCTGCGGTCCCGCACCTAATGTTCATGTCCCCCATGCACTTGACCGCTCTATCTCTATGTGATGGGTGCGGACCCCTGTAAAAGTTAAAAAGGCACAAGTACATTCTAAAAAAACTCACTTTCAGTCATTTCTAGAAGCTTCTGGAAGGAATCTTGAGGTGGCAAGTTCGCTCTCTTAAGTTGCATGCACTCCATACCTTAAGGAGCTAACCCCTTGATGTGAGGAGCTTATCCCTTTGAAGGAGGATTCTATCCCTTCATAGATGGACCTATAACCTCCTCCTCTGCACTATAAAATGAAGCATTGGGCTGTTTACTAAGGGGGGTGAAAGCTGAATATTTTTGAGGTGAAATGCTGTTGGAACTTAGTCTTCTTTAGTTGAGCTTTTATGAGGAGAGATTACATACCTCTAAGATCTCATTTGGAAGAGTGCAAGGCTTGTCAAAGTAAAGGAAATTCCTGTTTCGGACCCCAGGAAGAGCTTGTTCAACGTCAAGGCTGAAAAGGTTGTAAGGTTCTTCTACTTCAAATTTAATACAAATAAGTTTGTTTTTCTCAATAAGCTGTTCATTTATGGTTTATTTTATGGATTCCTTGATCACCATGATAGACATGATTTATGATATTTGCTATGCGGGTGCTATTTGATGTTTGCTTGTTTGTGATTGCAGGTCTTTAAAGATAACTATTTCGAACGATTGAAGGATGACTACAATGAACAAGTGTTGGATCTAAGGTAGGATCTTAACACCTCTATAGTCTTTATTTGTAAATTGCATATGTCTAGAGAAAGATAGATTTGCTTGTCTGTTTGTTGCTAGATTATCTTTTGATACTAGGGAGATCGACCTTGTCTGCAAGATCGATTTATCTGACCAACAGAAGGTTTTGAAAGAGCACAAGAGGAGGACATCTAAGATGATTCATTGTTGGGACAGTGCAACAAATAATGTGGAAGTACAAATCACCCTAGTTGGTCATCAATTGGTCCAAATGTACAACAGTGGTGCCATCGAGACACGTCACCCCAAAGGTTTTGTCCCAAAGGTAACATAAAAGATCATTTAAGAGGAATTGTTGGTTTAAGTAAGCACTAGGAAGAAATGGAATATGATATCGAAACCAAGAACCAATACGAAGACACCCAGGACATGTCACTGTGGGACTTCCACCCTATAAGAAAATTAAAAGGCTCAAACGAGAGGGCTCTAGGATGTCTAGGCTTTGGGATAGCCTGTAGTAGAGGTGGAAAATTTGCGGACCAATAAAAAAATTGCACAGGAAACGTCACCCCGAAAGAATTTCCAAAGGTGCGCAAAGAGAAATGGTTGAGAGCCAAGGCAAGCATAAGGACCTAGTTATATTGATGTTAAAACCACGGGCACAAATATTTGCAGTGTTAAAGTTAGCCCTTTGGGCTATAATGAAATAAGATGACGATGTTAAATTTGGTAGCTAAAATAAAGAACTTTTGGCTGAAATTTGAAATGCTTATGCATTAGAATGGGTCGAAAGCTTTTAAATTGGCATATATGCCATATTCAGCATAGCACTAAAGTTTGATATACAGGGCATGAATGATTTGGAATATCCAATGGTGGCATGGACATATTTGAAGACAAATTTGGATGAATAGCTAAATTTGGTGATGCTCCAAAATTAGAAAAACATTGCTAAATTATGAAAAATTCTAGAATAAATAAAATTAGTAGTTAAGCTCATTTTTTCTTGCAAAATAGGTAAGGCGAAATAGAAGACTTGAAGATAAAACTCAAAAGACTCAATAGAAGCATGAAAAAGGAAAAAATAAAGATTCATGCAAGCATTAAAGTATAAGTTAAATAAATATCAAAGAAATAAAAATATTAGTCCCAATTATTTAAAAGCATAATCAAATGTGTAAGACAGTAGATGTTAGTGTGTGAGATGGATTGATGTTGCTAGTGAGTTTGGTGTTTTTGTTCAATGATCATATATTTCTTAAGGTGTTTTGATGGTGTGTATGGTGAGTGATTGAAGAAAGAAATTTAAATTGTTTATGTAAGGAAGTGGCTTCATGGTTTGAGTAAGAAAATGTATGAAAGATGAATCATTGAGGTCAAGTAAGTGATAACTTGCAAACTAGGGGTTGTAGCTTCTTCCAGTAGTTTCCAATGAATATTTAGGGGTTGTAGCTCCTTTCAGTGGTATCTTATAAACTAGGGGTTGTGGCTCCATTTAGTTGTAGCTAATAAATCAGGGCATAGTAGCTTACTTTTGGTTATAGCCAGAGAGAATTGTAAAAAAGGTAGCATCTTGCCTTTGTGAAGTAAATTGTAGAAATAATTTGAAGAATCTATGTGTATTGTTTATGCTACTTATGTTGATTCTTGCAATGGTCATGTGAATTAATTGTTCAAGTGTTCATTGATGTCCTAATATCTTTGACAAGTAAAAGAAAGTTTTAAAATTTCTACAATATTGATTCACCCCCCTCTCAGTATTTTCGTGGTTTCTAACATTTTTTTATCATACATCAAATTGTGAAGTTGTAGTGTGGTATGATCTACAAGTATATTTACATTTTCAATTTCAGATTTGGCGTTATCTTCTTCTTAAAGGATAACACGATTTACCTATCATAGGCTAATGAATAAGATAGAGATCTATGTGATGAGCTCCCAAAGCTCCACTTGTCCTTTGGGTTATCTTTTTCCTCCCTAATAACTAGTCATTAAAAACTTGGTGAATATATCTTATCTTCAAGGATATGATGTGGTCTGCATCAGAGGTGTCCTGCATAGAATTGTTGCAACATACAACAAGCCTCTTATTTGAGCCTTCCCTCAACCAATGTGCATTTTTGTTTGCTTTACTTACTCGCTGCACAGACATATCATTGATCTGCATTTTACATAATCCACTTAATAAGTGATGTAAATTAGGCATCACCTGTAAGCCCCACAAGAAAAAAATTCATCCATGAAATGATAACATCGATTTATATCTCTCAAAACAATTTCACATTTGAAACCCTTAGAGAGGAACTTAATATCATTGTGATAGTCACAAAAAAGATGGAGGTTCTTTATGATCTGAATAGGAATTATAGGGCTTGTCTCAAGGAGTCCAAAAGAAATAGCAAATTTTTCACTACGTGTCAATTGATGTTTCACTTGTCTTCTTTGATATACTGTAGAACAAAACTCTTGTCATGTACATAGCCTCTCTAATCAAATTATCCATTACTTCTTGTATTTACTCTGATTGTGGTTATGGTTTATCTCTTCCCACAGATATATGAACATTATTCTTTATCTCAATCCAACTCTGTCTTGGATTCTTTTCACCCCTTTGATTTTTATCATTGTTCTCATTTTTGCAACATCATGCCATCTTCCACCTGTGATGCAGATATTTGAAAGAAGCACATAACATCCTGTATTATCATACTCTAGCTAAGATGGTGTTTTGTATACTGATAACTAGAGCTTGGGTTATTGGATGACTAATTTTTGGACTCTGGTTGTTATTTTTCAAAGAAATCCTAATACTCATTTTCAAACAGATCAAAGATACTTGAAACTAGCCATCAAAACCCCATCCTTATCCTTTAACTCTAACAAGTTCCACTGATGTTGTTGCAAGGGAAATTAGAACAAATATTTTATTTTATCTCTATATAAGCTTATCTTAGGGGTCAAATATAACTTTTCAGAGGACTCAAGGTCTATAGTAGCAATTTTTTGGGAAAATCTTTTAATTTTGGTTCCTCACTGGAGTTGGTTTGGAGAAAATATTTGAAATTTAGGCCTTGCAGTATTTTGATACAACATTGGCTTCAACTTAGGATAGTGTCTCACATGTGAGGCAATAAGAATAGCATACCAGGTGCCTTGTTGGGCTATGGAATCACTTTTGAAATTGATTGTAATCATCTCTTTCAATTATGAAACTTTGAAATCCCTTTGAAATTGATTTGCTAGAAGTATGATCCTTATTCTTCAAGAAACAAACTGAAATAAAACTTATGAAAAATGTAAATGAAATGCTCAGATACTGAGCTTATTTATGCATAAAAACATTATAGTAAATTCAACTAATTTCCATCAACTATAATCAATTTTCCAATGGTACCATGACAACATTTGGGTATTGTGCCTTACACCACTTTGCATTTGGATTTTGAAAATAAGAATAGGCATCAATGACATAAATTCTTTAGGTGGAAAATTTAATACATACCCTAATACTAATATTGGTTGGTGATGGTAGATAGCTTCCATGTAGTTTACTACATGATCATGAAAAGTATGAAGAAAAATTGTGAAGTTGTAGTGTTGTATGATCTACAACTATCTTTACACTTTTCGGTTTCATATTTTACATGATATTCTTCTTAATGGATAACACAATTTATCTATGAAAGGATAATGAATAAGAAAAACATCTGTGTGATGATTTCTTGAAGCCCTAATCATCCTTTGGGTTATCTTTTTCCTTCCTAATAACTAGTCATTACAAATTTAGTGAATATTTTATCTTTAAGGATATGATTTGGTTTGTATCAAAGCATAATTTTGAACTTTAAACTTTCTAGAGCAACTAATATTATAATATTATGGAACATGTTTCAAGAACACCGCTTAATATCAGATAAGAAAGTCTCTCATTTACATATATTCTCAATATCTCCTGCATAGAATTGTTGCAACATACAACTGAACACTTATTTTATTCTCCCCTCAACCAATGCACATTTTTATTTTCTTTAATTACTACCTGCACAACCATATCATTGCTTTTCATTTTAAATGATCCAATTAATAAATGATGTAAAGTAGGCATCACCTATAATCCCCACAAGAACAAACTTAAAATATAACTTTTCAGAGGACTTGAGGTCTATAGTAGCAAAATTTTTGGTAAACCTTTTAATTTTGGTTTCTCATTGGAGTCAGTTTGGAGAAGATATTTGAAATTTAGGCCTTGCAGTATTTAGCTACAAAATCTCTTATTGACCTTGTGGACTTGGAAATGATTAGATGAATGATGCTAAAATTTCTTTTCATTACTACATGCATCTATTATGATTGTCTTCTCTTGAAGCCATCTTCTATTTAGTGTCGGTCAAAGATCTACTCCCCCTGAGTAGATTATCTTTCTGCAAAGAAAAGTCTTCTTCCTTGAATTCATTTGGAGGTTCAGTAACACTAGCTCTCAGTAGTTCATCTTTCCTCCTTCATACCTTCTTTGTATTCAATGGTTGTCTCTCTCATTTTGTAGGTTTGACCTTGTCATATCTGTAACCTAGTGCTTTTTTTCCACGTTTTCCACACTTGAAACAATTTTTATCCAACAATAACTGTTTTCTTACAAAAAATTTACATTTTATAGCTTGATGTCCAAAATTATTGCAAGAAAAATGATACCCATAAAACAAACATTGATACCTTGGGTTTTGTGGAACATAAGAGCTTCGATGCTTCCTTTCTCTTCTGAAGTGTTTTTACTTGTTGTCACTATGATATTCTTGTCTTCGCTTTTACTGATAACTATTTTTCCTCCTCGAATTTCCTTGCTACTACAACTTCTTAGGGCTTCGAGTGATTTTATTTTTGGTGGACTTATGATCTTCTACAACATGGCTATCCACTTATTTCTCATTTTCTTCTCTGGAGCATGATTCTCCATCAAAACCCAAATTAGTCTTAATAAGATGGGATATTTGAATGATGAGGTCTCATCTAAGGCTCTGGTTATTTTCTCCAACTTTTGATATTGAGATAGCTAATTGTTAACCTTTTCTAATTCACATCTCAACAAGTCTAATTCATATTTTAATTTTGAACAATATGCTTCGCGATCTTGCAGTTGATTTGTCAATATCTCATTTTCCTTGTTGACTTCTTCATGTTTTCTCTTTAGATCAATCATTTACACATCATTACTCTCATGATTTCTTTCACTATCTCCTTGAAAGGAGTCTAGATCTACTACTTCTATGAATGAATATTTTTATGCATTATTCCCCTTATCCTCAAGAGTTTAGTAGGGTCCTTCAACAATTTTTAGCCCATGAAACCCTTCTCCTCCATACATATTTTGCATATTTTCCAAAATCTCTTTCGTTATCTTGGAAATGTCTCACTTCGGCTACATCACGATCTGATCATCCATTCAAATAATCTTCTTGGTTTCCTCATTAAATTAATCCTACCTACCATACTCTATTGAAAGAAAAATATTCATATCAAGAGATATTAAGTATGATTCCAATCTCATCGTCCATGGCACATAAGCAGGTCCATCAAGAAAAGGAATTCCATCTTCTACAAACTTTCCCTAGTTACCCATGATCTACCTTCAGTGAAGCTGCAATAGAAATACCTTGGATCTGATACCACCTATTAGAAACCAGTGTCACTACTAAAACGGGGGTGAATAAGTAGTGATAGAAAATACACAACTTAAAAAAAATGCCAGTATATTAAATAATCAATAGTCCAACATATAAATAGTAAATAGGAACATGAAAATTCATTAAGGATCAACACATAAGAGCCATAACACATGAATCAATCATGCACAATGAGACACAAATCACATCACATAGGGACATGAGATCTTAGGTGGAAAACCCGACTAGGTTAAACCACCATGCTATTGTTTCTCTGATACTCTTACTTTATTATTTGTTTAATCAATTTAATTTACATCATTCAATTGGCTCCTAGTAGCTAGGAGCCACAACCCATTCTACATTTTGCTAGACATTGCTAGCTAGGAAACCCTAACTCCCTATAAAATATGCAAGCCACCACTTGTTCAAGGCCACCACCTTCACTAGTTTTCCAGTCACCACTAGAAGGAAGCCTCTACTCCCGAAGCAAGTTCTCCAACCTCTACTAGAAGGAAGCCACTACTCCCATATTGGACACTTTAGGGCTAGATTTTAAAATGTTTCATATTGGACCCCAAATATAACATCAACTGAAAAAATCAACCACTCACTGCAAATTGAATCTCAACAATACTCGAACAATATTTTCTCATACATCAATATAGTAGCATGCATCTCAGAACCTCTCAACAAGAAGTAACAAGGCTCTCCCACTCAGCCATACAAAAGTATAACATCAACATAAGTATCATCATGTCTACAATAGACACTCACACACAACAACTATATAATCTATCAATCAATATGTAGAACAATGACTGAAGCATGACAATGAAATAACAAACTGTTAGCCATCAATTTTTTCCATACATGATCTGCTGCAGGTCTACCATGTGCACTTTATCTCCCTACAATCACACTCTTATGCTTTCACTCTATCTCCCTACTATGTGTACTCCATATTCTACCACTTTTCACGATCTCTGTAATATGAATCAGGTATGCGTTTCTTTGTCCCTTTTTCTCTCTAGAGGATTTCTATGCTCTCATTAGTAGGAGAATGAATTCCTCCATCAACCCATATTTTGTCCAACACTTGTATATATATATGTGTGTGTGTGTGTGTGTGTGTGTGTGTGTGTGTGTGTCCCCTAATGTTCTAGATCAATTCAAGCAAAGGACCAATTGTGACTAAATAAACCACTACATCAAACCTTCTTTGCATTACCATCGGAAATCTAGTGGTTGCATTCCATTTTCTCTCCCTACGGACAATAATGCTTCCGCTGCCTTCAAGAAAAGCATTATAACGCACCTTACAGAAGCAAAACGTGAGTTGTAATGTAGTTTTCCTTTCCATTTCCTACGTTACCCTAAATTCAACCCCTTTTCTGCCCAAAAACTTAATTGCAAGGATCTTCATTCCATGTCAGTTCTCCTATAACTTTTCTAGGCCCTACAACTCATTTACAAGCATCAAGGACACCATCATAAGGCATATGAAGATCAAACACCTCTACATGAAGTCAAGAATTATTTTTTTTTTGACTAAAATGGGCCTCAAAACAAAAATGTAAAACCAAAATCAACTTTATAAGAACCAATAGGATTCAAGATGATGATTTCAACCATGGGGAACGATTCACCATTTTTGGAGTAAAAAAAATTAAAAAGATTAAAAAAAAACTACTCTTTTAACTCGTATTTTCAACTTATCTCCTTACCATTTTACTCAAATTTAGAGCAGGATCTCTCATTGGATGTGAAATTTAATTCCTCATCCAAGGAGTACCCATGTTGAATACCTTTGATGCACCCTACTACATGAAAAATAAGAAATGCATGAAAAACATGATTGCAATCATGTTTTTTCATGTATTTCTTATTTTTTTGTAGCAGGCTCCATAGGAAGTATGCATCATGGGTACTCCTTGGATGAGGAATTAAATTTTGCATCCAATGAGTGATCCCACTAGAAATTTGAGTAAATCCATAGTGATATATATTGAAAATACGAGTTTAAAAAGTAATTTTTTGTTGATTCCCTCTAAAAATTGATGATGTCATCTAATCTTATTTTATTATTTCCACTATTATTTTATAATATTCCTTAGGAGGTCCATTTTAGGCCTCAAAATTTCTCTAATGGGTCATGAAGGTCTAGTTCGCTAAACACCTATGCATGGATCATGAGGGCCACCACTAGCAGGTTGACATCAATGCCAACAAACAAACCTATTATGATTTCAACAAATAGTTCGACTAAAGATCAATTTTGGTGTTCTTTTTCCTTGAAAGGCTACCTGTTATGTATCCACAAGTAGATGTGGATGTTCCAGCATTGCGTGACCCTCGCATGATGATATGGGTAGAGTTGATGATGCACCATGGAGATGCTCAAGGATTTTCATTTGGTCCCACATGGTTCATATGGTTAGAGGATCAACTAATTATGATCAAGGACTTCACAGGCACATATTTCCATGGAGATTTTGATCTAGGTCTTCTTGTGGGATTTCAGTGGGATCAATAGGTGAAAAATAAATCTCAAAATATTTCAATTTTTATGTTTTTGTCTTTTAAAATGTTTTTAACAATGTAAACTTTGAAACGGAAACTGATACTGTTACCTGTTTCGTAGAGATAACCAAAAAGTGACTCGATTTTGAAAATGGGCGATACAAAACACATATTTTTTTAGAGCATAGTTTTTGGCACTTTAAATTTTTTTATATACATTACGTTTTAGAAGGTTAGTGATTTGCACGTTGATTTAAAAAAGTGGTGATTCTACATCACGCCCTTTTTTAAAAGACATATTTTTTTACTTTAAATTTTCTAATATATGAAATGTAAATAATTAATTTCTAAATTTAATGATTTTTGACACTTTAAATTTTTTTATGTATTAAGTGTGGATATTTTTTTTAAATGTTACATTTTTTTATACTTAAAATTTTTTTATGTCGATTTTTACATAAAAAAATATATAAAAAAGACAAAAAAAAACATAAAAAAATGTAAAAAAAAAAATAATAATTATAAAAATAAAAAAATAAAAAAATAAATATGTCGTAAACCATAAAAGAATTTGGGAAAAAAATACATAAATAACTGTAAAATTAAGTAAGTAAAAATAGAAAAATTTGAAAAAACATTAATAAAAACTAAGAAAAAAAACAAAAATAAAAACCAACTAGATTTCAAAAAAATTAGAAAATTATCAAAAAAAAAAACTACTCAAATAAAAATTAAAAACATTTAAAAAAAACCTAAAAAACAAAAATATATTAAAAAAAAACATTTAAAATTTTTAAAAATATACGTATTTTCAAATTAAAAAAAAAAAAAAACAATAACAAATTTTTTATTTAAAAAAAAAAAAAAACATTTTAAATTTTATATTAAAAAATTTGAAATTTGAAATTTTGATTTAAATTTTTTTTAACATTGTTACACAAAAAACATAAAACAAAAAAAACATTTAAAAATAAAAAAACATTTAAAAAAAAAAATAAATATTATTTGTTTAAAAAAATTATATGCATTTTGTTTTTTTTTTTTAATATCATTTTTTTTAAATGGGCAAGTCTTGCAGCCATGCTACGCTGTGCCCCCATGGGCGGTGCAGCTACAAGACTTGCCCATTTAAAAAAAAAAAAATATTATAAAAATAAAATGAAAATTGTATAAAAAAAATAAAAAAGATGTTGACAAATTTTTTAAACAAATAGTATTTAGTTTCTTAAAAAATTTTAAATGTTTTCTTTAAATAAAAATTACTGTTTTTAAATAATGTTAAAAAAAATTAAATCAAAATTTTAAATTTCAAATTTTTTAACATAAAATTTAAAAGGTATTTTTTTTTAATAAGAAATATGTTGTTGTTTTTTTTTTAATTCTAAATGTTGTTTTTAATTTAATTTAATTAATTAATTTATTTTTAATTTGAAAATATATATATTTTTTAAAATTTAAATGTTTTTCGTTTTATATATATATATATATATATATGGTTTTTTTTTAATGTTTTTAATCTTGTTTTTTAATTTTTTTGTTTTTTTGTTTTTGTTATTTTTCTATTTTTTTTTAAATCTAGTTTGCTTGTTATTTTTTTTATTTTATTTTTATGCTTTTTAAAAATTTTCTATTTTTACTTACTTAATTTTATAGTTTTTTAATTAAAATTTTTTTTTTCCAAATTTTTTTATGATTTACTAGATAAAAAGAAATGTAATTTTTTTGAAAATATGTTTTTCTTATTATTTAATTATTTTTTTTTATTTTTATTTTTTGTTTTTTAATTCTTATCTTTTATAAGTTAATTTTGGGTTTTTTTTTTTTTTTTTACATTTTTATGATATATATATATATATATATATATATATATATATATATATATATATATATATATATCTTATCTTATCTTATCTTATTTTATTTATTTATTTATTTTTAATGTTCGTTTGTTGTTTTTGTTTTCTTTTTGTCTTTTTGTATCTATCTATCTATCTATCTATCTATCTATCTATCTATATATATATATATATATATACACATTTTGCAAATTTGTTTTGTTTTGTTTTGTTTTTTTCATTGTTTTTATTTTTAATTTTATGTTTTCATTATTCTATTGAAATTTTAATGTTTTTTAGAGTCATGATAAAATCTTTTACACCATTATTTCAAAATGTTGAAAATTTACCCTAGAAAAAAAATAAATAAATTATTTCAGCAACAACACTTTTCGTTTTGAGGGTGTTTTTGCACAATTTTTGCACATAAAAATTCAGTTTTACTGGCAATTTTTAAAAATGTTGAAAATTGACCCTTAAAAAAATGTCATCATTCCAATATCAACACTTTTCATTTTCAGGGTGTTTTTTGCACAATTTTTGCACAAAAAAATCGTTTTCACTGCCTTTTTTAAAACATGTTCAAAATTGACCCTAGAAAAAAAACCATTGTTCCATTATACAAACTTCTCATTTTTAGCATTGTTTTTCATGTTTTTTCGGGGTTTTTTGGCCAGAGTTCCTGTTTCAAAGTTTACATTGTTTTTTGATGTGTTGATACTAATATCATGTTTACATGTAGATATTGGATCAATTCACGCGGCTAGAATGGCACCAATCCATCAACGAATTCAGTAAGGTGGATTAGGTGACCATGACCAAGAGGTAACAAAAGACAGGATATAGAACATAACCTTGAGGGTTTAACTTAGGGTATTTATGATATGCACCTTCAGGAGATGCCTCATTGCTATTAGTGCCATATTGTCAAAGTATTCGAGTGGATGCATCGATTACTTTGACGTATAGTTTGGGCAGTAGTATGATATGATGAACATCATGCTTAGGGTTTTTACATATCATATACATGATGTTTTCTTTTGATCAACATGTATTTTGATAAATAAGGGTAGTGGGACTTATGTTTTTTTTTTTCTAAAGCAAGAGTCGTACCTTCATTATCATTATATCGGAAAATAAATTACATAAAATACAACCATCCACATGGAACTATGGACCAAGGAAAAACTAATCTCTAAAAACCAAGGGCATCGAGTTAAGGGTAAAAACCCCGAACCCTACCAACAAAACCGCAAGACCCTCAAAAGACAGACAGTGCCGAGGCCATACGGTCAACCCACAAAAATCTGAAAAAGGGACCAAAATTACATGAAATCGGGTTCGAATGGGGGAATAACACTCGAACAAATGGAATACTCAAAATCATCGAATCTCGCCAAGAAACGGAAAAAAATCCACATTTGGACTTGCATCCTTTAATCTCAACCGTCAAAACTCCTCGCCCGATCCAATGGCTGAGGAAAACATCGCAGTGCCTAGAAGCTTGACGATTAACTGCTTGGACCCACTTACATGCTCGTTTATTCCTGACCGTAGATCCTCCGTGCTTGATCCGACAGCTGAGGATCATATCGCATGGGTCTAAAGCACTGATAGTTAGCACGCGATGAGGGCGGTATTCATTCCCTCCCCTTGGCCATGTGTAGCATGGTGAGTGGAATCGCTCCCATTTCATAAAAACCACTTCTAGCTTGAAAGGCTTGCGATAAACCGAATACCACCCTGTGAGCGGTATTGTGTCCATATGAAGAAAATCTGGGGTATTTCGGCCGTCAAGAAAGCTCGGATTCCGGCCTCTCGCTCCATCCCCTCTACGCCAGTTCATGAACCCATGTAAAATGAAGCTCCATCCCTTTGGCCAACTACCCAAGAAGCAGAGTCTGCCGAGCAACCCATGAAGGACCAGACTGTGGAAAAAATAGCAAATCATAATGATTCCAAATCATCTAGACCCCGCCTCCATGGCTCTATTTCGAAACACCATCATGTCTTCATCTGCCTGGTCGTGACAATGTGCCTTAAGTCTGTTATGAGGCAACCCTTGCCAACCCATTGCGACCCTGCTGACGGTACAATGCACTCCTTGATTGGCCATAATATTCGCCAGTTTGTTGGCCATCCTTCGCACATGGTTAAAACTTACTATGCGAAGGCCAAGGAGGTGGAGTTGGATCCATTGAAAGACCTATATCAGCCTCCAATGTTTTGAGACCTTCTCTGGCTCCATACCACAACTAATTCTTTTGACCGAGTTAATGATTAACTCAGAATCAGCTTCGACAATCACATTTTGGCGATTATCCTGCTCCAGGAGTTCTAAACATTTCTCCAGAGCCATTAATTCCACCATATTGTTAGTGGCTCTACCTAAATGGCAATGGAAGATGAAAAGGATATTTCCGTTTTCATCCCTTAACACCCCTCCAAAGCCAATAGTGCCCGGGTTGCCTTTTGAAGCCCCATCAATGTTATATTTCAAAAAACCTTGAGGGGGAGGATACCTGTAATCCTGCTCGTATCCATTTTCCTAACCTTTCTGTCCAGGCCCTAAGGAATAAGCCCCTGCATACCCAACTGTCATAGTATCCTCATTCAGCATCTGAAGGTGGATTCTTAGGGAGATTTCGCACTAAAGTGCCAACAGTCTCCTTAAGCTTTTTTAAGAGCTGCTAAAAAAGACACTGGTAGGGTCTCTTTTAATTTTTGAAGATTTTGTTGTTCCTTTCTTTCCAGACATTCCAGATAATGAAGCTTGGAGTAAGAGCCCTAGCCGAGTCAAGAAATTCGTTATCAGAAAAGTTTCGCCTCCAGCTGTTTAGGGTATTGATAATACTCCCTCTATCCCTGTCGGTTTGTTGGAAAATGGTGGCAAAAGAATCCCACAACCTGGAGGTGAAGATGCAATTATTGAGAAGGTGCTCCATAGTTTCCTCTTGGGCCTCACAGAGCTGGCATCTGGAAGGCCCCAGAACACCCCTCTTCTGAATGTTATCCCAAGTCAGAATTTTCTTATGATGAACCAGCCACATGAAGAGTTTAATCGAACATGAGAATCCAGCTCAAGGAGTATGCATTTTTCCTCCTTAAGATTAAAGGTACCCTCATTATTATTACCCCATCTAAGTTGGTCATGCCCCCCTATTACTAGAATCTTCCTTTGTTCCAACATTTTCATAAGAGCCTCTACTTTTGCTTTCAAGGGGCTATCATCCCTGTAATCAATGTTCCTCCAGGTTCTCCATTTTCCTACACTATTGGTTTGATCCCAAAAATCTTTTACCTTAGATAACCCTATGGTGTCTGTCTCTTTCTTGAGGTCCAAAAAATCCTCTTTTAACAGTATAGGTTCTTGTTGCCATTTATCCTCCCAAAATAAAGCAAGATCTCCCTCTCTGATTTCCCAGAAGTTGTTCTTTTGTACTAAGCCTCTATTCTCCCAGGCCTTATTCCAGATGTGTGAGCCCTTTATACTTCTAGACATCCTTATGTGATCATTAATTTTCCAAGTGTTGGCATATTTTTCTTTCCAGATACTAGCCCACTGAGCCTTTGGGTCTTTTACCCAATGCCACCATAATTTTTCCCCTAAAGCCCTGCTTAGAACCTCTGGATTGTCCAATCCAAGACCCCCATGATTTTTAGGTTTGCAAATTTTTTCCCAGGCTACCAAGGCCCATTTCTTTCTTTTCTCCCCCTTACCCCAAAGAAAGTCTCTTTGAATGGTTTTGAATTGTTGTAAGACTCCTTTTGGTGCTGGGAGTGCTGATAGCATGAAAACTAGGATTGATTGAAGAACAACCTTTGTAAGCACCAACCTACCAGCCAAGTTTAAAGATCTAATAGTCCAGTTCCTGATTTTATCCTGCATCTTATTAATCACCGGCTCCTAAATGCTCTTGTGCAAAGGTTTAGCAGTTAGAGGAACTCCCAAATATTTTGAAGGGAGGACTTCTCTTTGAAAGCCCAGAATTCTGGAAATATTCCTTTGAATAGCAATATTGGTATTAAAGAAAAAAATCTTAGATTTGGAAAGATTAACCTCCATACCTATAGCCATGGTAAAGTCACTCAGGATTTGTTTGTATGCAGGAGCTTCTTTGACCGTGGGGATTCCCTACAGCATGGTATCATCAACAAATTGTTGATGAGTCAAGGTTTGTCCATTCTTAGAAAGTTGGAGACCCTTGATTTTACCGACTTCCTTTGCATGCTTGATAGACCGACCAAATCCTTCCATCATGAGGATGAAGAGAAAGGGAGAGAGCAGATTTCCCTGCCTGAGGCCTCTTGAAGGAATAAAAGTCTCGGAGGGAGCACCGTTAACTAAAATTGAAAAGCTGGAAGAAGTTACTAGGGCCATGACCCATCTAACCCAGTTATGATCAAACCAAAAGCAATAAGAACCCTCCTGATATAGGTCCAATTCAACTTATCATAAGCTTTGGCTAGGTCCAGTTGCATGATAATTCCGGCCTTCTTATTGCTAGTCAGTGAGTGCACCACCTCATGCACATGAATGATATTATTGAGAATTTTCTTGCCTTCCACATAACTAGATTGTTCCCCAGACACTAAAGTAGGAAGAAGAGGTTTGAGTCTATTGGCAACAACCTTGGATATTATCTTGTAAACCACATTACAAAAAGCTATGGGTCTGATCTTATCTGGAGTTTTAGCAATGTCCTATTTAGGGATCGGGGAGATGAAGGAGGTGTTGAGCACCTTCAAAATAGTTCTATTCATCCTGGAATCTTCTACTACATTAAAAATATCCTGTTTAACAATATTCCAACAAGCTTTAAAGAAATCCACATTGAAACCATTAGGGCCTGGCGCTTTACCATTCTGCATCTCCTTGAGGACCTCACTAACCTCCTCTTCAGTCACTAGCCTATTGAGGTTGAAATTATCCTCTTTAGACACCAGCCTAGGTATATGTCTTGTTAATTCCTTGATGAATTTCTCTCTATCTAAAATGGTTTCCTTTGCTATACCACGAAAGTGTTGAACTAACACAACTTCTATGTCTTCGTGGGAATTAAGAAGTTGCCCTCCCTCATCCTTGATCGAAGAGATTCTATTATGAGCTCTGTTTGCCAAGGTGGATCTATGGAAAAATCTGGTGTTTCACTCTCCTTTTAGCTATTGAATACTCTAGATTTTTCTCTCCAAAATATTTCCTCTTGTTTACATAAATTCTCCCAGTCTTGTTTATATTTGGTGGCTTGATCATTTTTGACTTTATCAAAGCCAACCATGATAAGGGCTTGGTTGAGTTCTTGCAATTTATCTTCAACAGAACTTTTTTCCCTCAAAAATATTGCCAAATTCATTCTTGTTTCAATCTTTAAGCCCGAGCTTGATGTGTTTTAGTCTTTTGTGTAGAAGGAACATTCTTGTACCCTAAATATGCAAATATTCCGACCACCAATTTGCAATGTTGCTGATGAATCTGGATGGGTGAGCCAGATATCCTTATCGATGAGCATAAGGTCCTCTGAGATGATGAATCTGTCTAATTTTGAGGCTACTTGAGACTCTCCTCCTCTTTTATTGTTCCAAGTAAAGAGACCATTATTCAATATCAACTAGCTTCATATTATCCATAAAAGTTTGAAATGCTAAAGAGTCTTTGTTTAGAGTTTGGGTTCCCCCTTTTCTCTCCAAAAGTGATTTGATCATGTTGAAGTCCCCACCCATGATCCATGGTATTCCTACATGTCTCTCTCTAAGATCCACAAGAGAATCCAGAAACCTGAGTTTATCATCCATTCTATGAGGACCATAAACATTTGTGACCAGATAGGTCTCCCTATCCCCCACAGGTTGAATAACCACTTATAAATAATTCCTAGAAGCCTCAACATCTATTATGCCAATCTTTTGGGGGTTCCAAAGAGTTAGTATGCCTCCTGTTGTATTCTCTGCCTTGAATTCTAGAAACTCAAACCGATTGAGCCATTTGCTATATATTTCTTTTATTTTTTGAATGGAACATTTAGTTTCCTGGATGAAGATCATATCCAGAGCTTCTTGTTTCATTCTATTACTAAGTAATCTTTGTTTTCTTTTATTACCTAGACCCCTGATATTCCAAGAAGTGAAGTTCATCATTAAATATTTGTAAAGGAGTAACTGGTTAGGTCTTTCATCTTACCTGAATCTATGGTTATCTTTCCACATTCCATCAATAGCTCATTCTGCTTTTTCCTGCCTCTCATCTTTCCTGGGTTTCTAGGTGCTAATCCTGGTGTGTTTTTCATAGTTTTTACACCTTCTTTACCTTGTCTTTCAATGTTTCTTTGCCTATCTAGCCCTTTAGCCTAAGTTTTCCATATGTACAGCTGTTGTACTCTAGTGAACTCTTCTTGAGGTAATGAGTATACCCCTCCCATGGTTCCCTATTTCAAGAACCCTTCCAGATCTAGGTGTTCTCTATCAAGAATCTCCTGTAGTTCATGGTCCTCCATTTCCATCTCACTTTGGGTCATTTCCTGGTCCATCTCCAGTTCTACATCGCTCATCATAGTCTCTTTCTGTTTATTATTATCCTTTGTTTGATCATTGTCTTCTTCTTTCTCCTTCTCCACTGGACTTCCCTCCATTCCCTGATCTACTTTTGTTATCTCTTCTTCTTCTTCGAGTACTTGGTACCTGTTCAGACTGGCTTGTAGCCCTTCTGCTTGATGTTGCTTTAGTCCCCTTTTGCCCCCTTTTCCTCTATGACTCACTTTGTGAAAGCTTTCAGTATCTTTCATTGTGGTAGTTTTACTCTTGTTCTCTATTTTACTAAGAGGGAAGTCCATGAATAGGTGCCCATGCTCATGGCATCTGCGACATCTGAATGGAATATGTTCATAATCTACTGTTTGCACCCATTCTTCATCAAAACATTCCAAGATAACCTCATCCGGTAGAGCCCTGGAGAGATCCATCTCCACACAAATACGTGCAAAGGAAGTGTATTTTCCCCTTTTGGTGGCCTCAGAAGCTTTGACAAAATTCCCTAATTTATTTCCTATGGTAGCTAACGATTCCATTTGCTAGTAATCAAGAGGGAGGGAGTAGAGTCTTACCCAAACCAGAACCGAAGTTAAAGTCTCACGCTCCGGTACAAAGTTAATCATCCACGACCGCATGTAGAGGCCTGCTGCTGTGTAGAAGTAGGGCCCTCCTTCAAACACCTTGTCTTTATCCTAAATATTTGTGAAGACCACAGTAAAGAATCCCTTTGACCCAAGGTGTAGGTCAATGTTTCCTTTTGGTTTCCAGTGGTATTTAATCCATATCTATAATGCCTTTTCAGTGGGCCATAATCCCATGAATTTACAAATGATAGCATATTTCCACATGTGGTCCCTGTGTGCCACAGAGCAGGATCATTCAAAAATAATTTGGGTGTGACCTTAGCTTTAGGTTTACATGGTCCCTTTTGTGCTTTATTTTTTGCTCCCTATTCCTTGTCTTCTTCCTCCTTTTCTTTTGTGTTATTATTCTCCCTTGATTTGTTTCCCTCTTGCTCCTCTTCCATGCTCCTTTTCCCTTCTTCTGTAGGACCTTTGACATTTTCTATTGGATTCTTACCTTGGCTGGCCACGGCCTACTTGTAGGAGGGAGTGGAGCTCCCTCCTTTGTGCCCTTCCATGGAGTTCAACATCTGCTAAAGACTGTAAACCCTAGCTATTCGTCCATGCTCTCGTCGTTCTGATATATAACGTCAGTAGTGGGACTTATGTTATCATAACACCTTTTGTGATTTTTTTTGCAAAACTTTTAATGGAAAATGATTTCTATTTGGCTATTATCTAATAAAATGTATGAATATTTTGTAATTTTATAAATTTCACAAAGTTGTATCGAATACATAGTCTTCCAAAGTATCTGATAATGTATTGATATTCCTTGGAATGTGTTGATATTCAAGGTAATCAAATTATGTTTTCAAGAGATGAACCCTTAAAAATACTAGTAGAAGAGTAAGACTTGTAACTGAATAAACACTACTTAACTATAGTACTATGAGTTGAGAATCAAGTGTAAAAAATGATGAATACCAAGAGAAATGGCATCAAATAATAGTTCAATCATTGCACTATATTCCACAATGTTGTTAGTTGCATGACCAAGACATATCCCATGTAAACTTTCCAACTCATTACTGGGCGTGTAAATTTCCCAAGCGACAAAAATCCAACATAAGGTAAAGGGGAAATCAACATCTAAAAGCCAAGCACAAAGCAAGATAAGCAGTAGAGGACATAAATATTTCGCAAAAGAAAAAATTGCAACACACTAAAACTATGGTACAACAATATAAAAAGTACCTATGTAAAAAAAATTCTAGCCATAGTACTTTTTGAGGTAATTCTCATTTTGGATCTCTCCTAAGGAATTCCATCATAATCAACCAAATCACAGGCACCTTTTTCCAAAAATTGTTTAATGATTGGAGGGCCATGCCACATAGGCTCGAATTTACTAGCTCCTAACTTATCATGCTCTTGGTCATAAAGTAGGACCAAGTCACCTTCTGGAAAAACACGAGGTTTCATGATTTTTTCATGATGGGATTTAATGTGCTCCTTGTGAACCTCGTTAGCCAATGCAACATCGCAACAAGTTTCATCTAAGCATTCTAAATACAGCAAGCATTCTTCCTCAGCCAAAGCATTAGAGAGAAATTCAACGACTAGTTTTAGAGATGGAATCTCATATTCAATGGGTAAGATAGATTGCAAGCCATCTACAAGCTAAAAAGGTGTGAATCCAATAGATTTTTTGGCTAATCTTCTATATGCCCATAATGCTGAAAAAAACATGAGGTGCCAATTGGTTTTGTGAATCCCTATCATTCGTTGAGGTACTATTGTAAGAACTTTATTGGCTGCTTCTACTTGGCCATTTGCCTACGGATAATAGAAAGTTGAGTTTTCATGGTGTAAACCCAACTTGGCAGATAATTCCAAAATCATTTAATTTCAAAAATGTGAGCCATGGTCAGTGACTATGGCTTGGGAAAAACCAAATATAGCAATGATGTGATTGAATCCAAACAATGTTGTACTTAACCCATTATCGCCAAATGTAGGCATTGCCTCAAACCATTTAGTGAAGTAGTCCATGGAAACAATAATATGCCCATGCCCTCTAACTGAGTGAGGGTTACATGTCATGAATTCAATGCCCCGGTTAGCAAAAGGACCAATGGTAACTATAGGGTGAAACAAAGCAAGTGGTGCACACATCATACAATTGTAATGCTGAGATAAGGGACATTTTTGGATAGCTCGAATATAATATTTAAATAGAGAGGGTCAAAAATATCATGTACATAATAATTTAAGGGAACTGACACACCTTGACATATGACCACCACATTCTCTAATATGGAGTTCATTAAGAGCTCTTTCATCTTCCTTGTTATTTAAATATTGTCATAATACAATATCAACACGATGATGATAAAAGGGCATCATCGATAATAATGTATTTCCCACATTGGTATTGAATTTGGCGATGTTCAAACACATGATAAATTTGGCCAAATTTTTTGAGTTTGGAGATAAAAAATAATATCTCCATACCAAGGGTCAGATGAACTGATAAGGAAAAGGGATTCGTCAGGAAACGAACCTTCTACCATGATTTCCATTTTAGTGTAGGGAAGGTCATAGATTAATTCAGAAAAAGATAAATATTTATTATATTTGGCTCTTTCGAATTGCAAATCAAGCTCTTGGATGATGAAAATCCACTTTGAGTATTTTCCCCCTTGCACCTACCTAGTAAGGATATGTTGCAGAGGGTTGCAATAAGAAATAAGAGTAGTTTAGTGCAATAAAATGTAGTGATAGAATCATTGAACAACTGGCATAGCTGCCAATGCCAATTTCTCCACATGTGTATATTTCATTTCAGTAATAGTAAGGTTCCTACTGAGATAATAAATAATATGTTCATCATATAAATCATCCTCTTGGAAAAGTACCATGGAAATGATACCATCTTAAATATTTAGGTACAAAAAGTAGCCTCAATGGTAATTGAGGGGATCTAACAACAATGTATGAGACAACACATTATTTAAATCATCAATTATTTTTTAGTAATGTCATCCCAAATGAAGGGAACCCATTTTTTCAATAGTTGAGTAAAACCTTTCACGAGTTTAGCACAATTGGGCATGAAACGATGTAAAAAATATGTCTTCCCTTGCAAACTTCGTAGTTTTTGCAAAGTTGAAGGAGGAGATAAATTCAAAATACCTTAAACCTTTAAGGGATCGAATCTAATCCCTTTATTAGACATGATGAAATCTAGGAGACATCCTAATTTCACTCAAAAAACACATTTATGTGGATTCAAACAAATATTGTAGTGTCGACATTGAAGAAAAATTGCTCGCAAGTGTACTAAATGATCTTGATGTCGCATAGATGTTGGCATTATGACAAAAATTTGGCATAGTTTTGGCTCGATGACATAAGTGTTGTCCTTGATGGCAACTCACTCAAATAGCAGATCACAGAATGGTAGAAAATGAGATACCCGCAGGTTCCTTTTCACAAAGTCGCGGACATACGCAGGTGTACCGAACAAAAGGTAAGTACATATAGACAGGTGTATCGAAAAAAAAGTGTGTATGTCTAGTACACACACTTTCATGCAGGGAAAATCACACACGTGGGAAATATTATGGTTGGTCCATGGTATTTAGTCCGACATTTTTGAAGCTATGGTTTTGGTCCGTGGTTTTGTATCTAAAGTATTGAACCCAGGTATTGGGTCCCTAGTATTGGATCTCTAATGGTTTTGGACCATGGTTTGAGTAAGGCCTAGACTATAAAAAGGAAAGGAGATCATTTGGCTGCAGAAGACTAATGAGTTGAATATCTTGAGAAGAGCAAGATCTGAAATACTGGTGATCAGTTGGTGAGTTATAACTAGACCTGAATCAAGGAGAAACCTGAGCATTGCAAGTCAGATCTACTTATGGGTCAAGATCTCTTTGGCGCATGATCAGATCTGTAAATATGATAATCTTGGGTATAATTGAAGTCTGATAAATTATCTATACCTGCAGATCCGACACAGTGCAGGTGCAGATACCTGCAGGCTCAACACAGCACAGGCACGAATACCCGCAGGCTTGACATAGCGCAAGGCGTGAATATACACGGGTTTGACACAGCGCAAGCGTGGATACCCGCAGGCTCGACACAGCGGAGGTGCGGATACCCATAGGTTAAGGAAGTGAATACTGCGTACATATGCAGGTTTCTAATTAGTGAAGTTGTGGACTTTTCTTGAAATATGTTTTAGCTGCTTTTGTCTATTACTGCAGTGTTTAGGGTTCTGAATTGATGCCTAGTTACTGGTACTGTGTTCTGAGAAGTTATTGATTCAGTATTTGTACAAGGAAGTTGGTTGATTGCAAATCTATTTGCTGTTTGATCGATATTCATGGATCCAATCTAAAAATTTATGAAACGTGGTCCCTGGAAGAAAAGAGAAGGTTGAAGCCTTCTGTAGGTCAGCACCTATGTACTAGTACCTCAGCTAGTACAAGAGATAAGGGGGTTGTAACTCCCTTCCAAGAGAGTTTGGAGAATGAGAGAAGGTTGTAGCCTTCTATAGGTTGAAGCCTGCGTGCCGGTATAAGACTGTACCAGTAGAGAATCATTGTAAAAAGAAGTTTATAATTGAAAGAATATAGAGACATATTGTAGCAGGTGGTTTTCACCCACATTGGGTTTCCACCTTATATCTTGTGTTCTTTTGTGTGACTATCTACTCTACTTTTCTGTTCCTGCTTACTGTTATATGGTTCTGACACACAGATTAATGATCAACATCTGAAGAATAAATTAAATTATAACTCTGGAAGGTATACACAAGTTTCATTAGTCAGATATGCAAATCTTTGTATAAATTGGAAAGGAATTTGATAAGACTGATTCAACCCCCCTCTCAGTATTATTTTCAACAATTGGTATCAGAGCAGGTCCTTCAGAAGAAGCTTGATCGCTTGAAGGAAGATCTATCATCATGAGCAACTACGAAAAAGAAGCATCTATCAGGCCACTGATTTTTGATGGGAGCAACTTCATCTATTGGAAGGTAAGAATCACTGCCTATCTTCAATCTCTTGGTATAGAAGTTTGGGATATTGTGGAAACAAGATACACATTTCCATCAGCAACACCTACAGATGCAGCTGGTAAGAAGCAGTATGAAGCAAATGCAAAAGCTGTCAATTCTCTATTAGGAAGTCTATCTCAATCAGAATTCGTCAAGGTTATGCAGCTCAAAAGCGCAAAAGAAATATGGGACAAGATTGTTCTGAGCTATGAAGGAGATGAACAGGTAAAATGAGCAAAATTACAAACTCTTAGAATTCAATATGAAAGTCTCAGAATGCATAATGATGAAAGTGTGGCTAGCTATGTCCTACGTATAGATGAGATTGTAAATTGCATGAAAAACTTGGGTGAAGAAATAAAAGAAGTTGTTTTGGTTGAAAAGGATCTAAGATCTTTGTCTCCTAAGTTTGATTCAAAATTTTCTGCCATAGAAGAAAAGCAGAATCTATAGAGCCTTACCATGTCACAACTGCACAGAATTCTAACTGCTTACGAAATGAGAAAAGGAGGACCATCAGACAGGAGAGAAGTTGCATTCAAGGCTTCAGGAAAGGGAGATTACTATGAGTCAGGACATATGTCAGAAGAAGAGGAAGAATCAAATTTTGTCAAGAACCTTCAACGGACAACTGGAAGATTCAGAGGTAAGCTGCCTTTCAAATGCTTTGCTTGTGGAAGAGTCAGTCATTATGCTACAAAATGTCCTCATAAAGATAAACTAGACAAAGGTAAGGAACCTGTTAGATGGAACAGAAAACAAAATGTAAATAAGAAGAGCTATTACATGCATGAAGATAGTGATGGATTGTCAAATAGTGATGAAGATGTACAAGGTAATGATGATAGACTTTTGATGGCTTTTGAAGATGATGATTTCTTGGATGCTATAAATGAATAAGGTCTTTATGAAGAAATTTCTAAACTTAAATTTTGTTTAGAGGAAAAGAATATGATTATAGATACTCTAACATTCCGACTTGCTGAAAAAGATAAACACAATGAAGAGTTAGAATGTGAAATTGTGGGACTTAGAAAAGAAATTGAGAAAACAAAAGCCCTTAATCTCAAATTTGCTATAGGATCTGAAACTCTAGATGAGATTATCAAAGTGCAGCGTTCTCCTTTAATCAAGACAGGTCTCAGATATTTTGAAGAAGCATCTCAAGCTCAGAAGCAAGCGCAAAAGCCATCCACCTCCAAAAGTTATCTTGATGCAGCAAGGAGAAGTGAACAAGTTGAAAATCGACAGCAAAAGCATAATGCAGATCACTAGGTAAATTACGGACAATTTTCTTCAAGAATGATCAAAGATTATCAAGTAAATCGGGGGCAATCTACTTCAAGGATGGACAGAAGCCTCAACCGACCTCATGTAAATCGTTCTCAATTTGGCTCAAGAATGGATGGAAACTATAATCATATGGTTGGTAGATTTGATAATCGCAGGAATTTCTTCAATGGCAATGTTTCTCTTGTCATAACTTTGGTCATAAATTTGCTCAATGTGTTGCCTACAAGACCATCATGACTAGGGAAGATCAAAAACAAAGGAGTATGATAGGAATCATGAAAAGAACCTACAATAACTTTTCTTCTCTTGAAAATAAAATAGAATGTTCTATCTGTAACAAATTCGGTCATGAAGATTCTGAATGCAGGAGCAGGTTTCGGCAAAAAACTCAGAAGGAGAAAGCTTCATTGAGTCCCAAAACTTGGAAAAATAAAGAAACACAACCGGAAAGATGTGGGATAGCCTTATATGTGGAAGGATAGGAAAATCAATGGTACATCGACAGTGGATGCTCGAAACATATGACAGGTGATAAAGAAAAACTTCAGTCATATAGTGCCTTAGAAAAGGAAAAGAAGGTCTCACTTGGAAATGACACCCTTGCATTCATAAAAGGTAAAGGCTCTATTCGTTTGAAAGAAAAGGTCAAGGCTATAAATTTTATGTATGTTGATGGCATAAAGCATAATCTATTGAGTTTCAGTTAGATGTGTGATCAAGGAACTAAGGTAATATTTCGATCAAATGGATGTATTGTTCGTGTGCTTGATACAGGAAAAACAGTGATCAGAGGCATAAGAACTCCAAATAACTTATACGTACTCAAGGGAGGACAACAACAATGCTACTTAAGCAAGAATGCTGAACAATGGCTATGGCACAAAAGATTGGGGCATCTAAGCTTCTCACAGATAAGGAAAGCATGCAAATATCAGGCAGTTCGTGATCTACCTGACATCAGAATTCCAGACAATACAATATGCAAATCATGTCAATTTGGTAAGCAAACCAGAACTAATTTCCCTGAGAAGGAAGGATCAGCTAGTAGGCCACTTGAACTTGTCCATACTGATGTATGTGGTCCATCTAGAAAAATATCACCTCGAGGAGAAGAATATTTTATATTATTCATTGACGACTTTTCCAAGATGTGTTGGATAGGACTTATGAAGCATAAAGATGAAGCTTTTGAAAAATTCAAATCATTCAAAGCCTTGGTGGAGAACGAATTAGATCGCAGAATCAAATGCCTCAGGTCTGATCAAGGAGGAGAACTTACCTCAAATGAATTTTTCGATTTTTGTGAAGAACATGGAATAAGGAGGGAATTCTCTACTGCTAGGACTCCTTAGCAAAATGGAGTAGTGGAAAGGATGAACAGAACAGTTCAACAAATGGCTTGTGCTATGCTTGATGAATCTAGATCTCCCGCAACCTTCTGGGATGAAGCCGCATTTGCTACAATTACTATTCTCAACAAGACAAATGTCCAGGTAAACAACACTCAGACTCCTCATGAACTTTGGTATGGTAAGACTCCCACGGTAAAATACTTCAAAATTTTTGGAAGCAAATGCTACATCAAGAAGACTGATGAAAATCTTGGCAAATTTGAACCTAGAGCAAATGAAGGCATTCTCCTTGGTTACTCTCCCCACAACAAAGCTTACAAATGTTACAATAAAAGACTTGGTAAAATTGTTGAAAGTATTGATGTAGTGTTTGATGAAGAAGGAAACACTCCTAGGCAGGTAAAATCTGAAGATTTCGAAGATGGCGAAGACTCTTCGACAACATCAAATTAGATTCATGATGAAGAAGAAACCCATGAGGCACCAGAAGAACAGATAAGGATAGAAGAAAATACTCCATCCAGATATGTTCAGAAGAATCATCTAGAATCTCAAATTTTGGGGCAGAAAGAGGCAGGTGTACAAACAAGAAGAACCATTTCAGAAGCTTCAAGCTATCTAGCATTGCTCTCCTCCACTGAACCATAGAATGTAAGAGAGGCGTGCAAAGATGAATGTTGGGTCAAGGCCATGGAGGAAGAACTTGAGCAGATTGAAAAGAATAACACTTGGGAGTTGATTCCTAGACCAAAAGATAAGAATGTCATAGGGACAAAATGGATTTTCAAAAATAAGCTGAATGAAAATGGGGATATGGTTATAGACAAGGCAGGACTTGTTTGTAAAGGATATGCGCAACAAGAAGGCATAGACTTTGAAGAAACTTTTGCACCCGTTGCCAGACTTGAGGCTATAAGAATGTTCCTTGCTCTCTCTAGCTTTCAGAAGTTCAAATTATTTCAGATGGACGTAAAATCTGCCTTTCTGAATGGAGACTTGAATGAAGAAGTATATATTGAACAACCAGATGGGTTTATTCTTGGAAATGATCCAAAACTTGTATGCAGACTCAAAAAGGATCTCTATGGCCTTAAAGAAGCTCCAAGGGCATGGTATTATCAGTTGGATAAGTACCTCCATCAACAAGGTTTTATAAAAGGATCAACTGATAGCATATATATATATATATATATATATATATATATGAAAATGATAAGTTGTTGATACTTGTTGTGTATGTTGATGATATCATCTTTGGTAGCAATGAAGAAGACATGAGTCAAAATTTTCCTTGGTGATGCAGAAAGAGTTTGAAATGTCCATGCTTGGTGAGCTCACATATTTTCTTGGTTTACAAGTCCAACAAAACAAAGACAACACTTTTCTATCACAAACCAACTATCTCAAGTAGATCTTGAAGAAATATGGGATGGAGGATTCGAAACCAGTATGTACCCCTATGGTGACAGGATATAGCCTTAACGCAAATGATGAATCAACAGCAGTACATCAACCAACATATAGATCCATGATTGGTAGTCTGCTCTATCTAACAGGTACCTGACCAGACATTATACATGTAGTAGGAATAGTTGGAAGGTTTCAGGCAAATCCAAAGGAAACTCATCTTCAGGCAGTTAAGAGAATTTTCAAGTATCTTCAAGGAACTCAAAACTATGGCTTATGGTATCCTAGAGGTACAAAACTCACACTTCATGCATATACAGATGCAGATTGGGCAGGAAGTGTGGACGATAGAAAAAGCACTAGTGGTGGTGCATTCTTCATGGGTCCTAGATTAGTATCTTGGTTCAGTAAGAAACAAAGTTCTATTGCATTATCTACAGCTGAAGTAGAATATGTAGCTGCTGCATCTTGCTGCACTCAACTCCTTTGGATGATGCAAAAAATGCATGATATGCAAATTACTTGTACTCCACCTATTTCCATTTTCTGTGATAATACAAGTGCAATCAGTATTTCAAAGAATCCTATCATACATTCAAATACTAAGAACATATCGATCAAGTATCATTTTCTCCAAGAAGAAGTGCTTGAACAAAAGGTCAAATTGGAGTATGTTCCCTCTAAGGAACAAGTTGCTGATATTCTCACCAAACCACTGCCCAGGGAGACCTTTGAATACCTCAGACAAAAGCTGGGGGTAGTTGATGCATCATCTTTGTTGTAGGGAAAAGTATCCGATTCGGATGACCCTATCCCACTCTAAGGGTGATAGTACCTCAGCAACAACTGTAAGGAAACTACTGAAGGTTTACTCCTTTATGAAAGCAAAAGAGAATGAAAGAATGCACTAACCGTTGCCTTGCGCTTAATGTCGAATCCAAACTCTTCTCTATGGCTGCTTGCTCCCAGCTCCTTGCTCTATTGCTGGCCCAGCTACAATGAGATCCTGCAAAATAGCAAAGAAGGAAACTACAAGCAACATGCAATCATAACTGATTCAAGGATTAGTGTAAATCAAATATGCAATCATCACAATATATCATTGAAACAAGAGCATATAGAAGAACCTCAATAGCTTTTATTAATGAAGAAGTAAAAGGAATTTCTCCTCTTCACCTCCCTCAAGCAATCACCCAATAGCTCTATAGTGAAACCAACAGCATAGCATTACTTTGCACAAAATTCCAGCCTCCTGAGCTCATAGGAGAGAGCTCAATATATAGATGAATTGAGAAAGGATGAGTCAGCTTGCAACTGATGTGTAGCTGCCTTGTGTCCTCTCTATCTTCAGTTGATCTTCAGTTCTTGAGTCCACTTGGAGAACTTTGCTTCCACTTGGAGAAACAGAGCCTCTGACTCATCACAAGGCGAAATCCCTGATCCAAGTGTCATTTTTGGAGCAATGACTCTGTGTGCCACTTGTCCAATCTCGCTCAACGCAGGTGGCCTTTGTTCTACCTGCTTTGCAACGCAGGTACACCATGGAGGAGTTGTGTTTCAGCGCAGAAGCCTAGTGGAGCACCTGCTTTGATTTCAGGATTGCTTGTTTTTGATTGTTTCCAGGTGGAGAACTGATCTGAGAGCTGTTGGTTTGCTGACCTTGTTCCTCTAGGGGTAGGAACATCATGTTTAGGGAACTTTGGATCCCTTGGATTATTGACAATTCATACCTGTTGCTGTAAGGCACAAAATTGTCTATAACAGATGCCCCCTAAAGTATGAGGTCGTTTATCGGGTGAAATGCTTTATTAGGAGGATCCGAAGTTCATTCAATCTGTTGAGAAGTGTCCTGTAATAAGTTACAATACAATACATTATTCTTTCATACTTTTTCATGATCTAGCTGAGGCGGGCATTCCCATGCTCAGCTTTATAAATACATTTTGGTACATAGAACAGACGATCGTCTGATGGTAGACTGATAATTCTCTGCTGAAATTATCATCCTTTGAGAAGGATGATCATCTGCTGTAATGATGTACATATCAAATGCCTTTATATCCTGAATATATATCGCAGCCCGGATGGATGAAACTAGATCCGGGGTCTTCAATCTCTTCCGATCTTCACTCGATGTACAGGTCGATCCATGTGAGAATTTCTTGAAGTCGAACATGGAAAGACATCGCTTGATTACCGGTCAATGATGTAAACCGTTAACAAGCGCGAGAGGAATCACCGATAAGGATGATGACCCTCAAGGTACGGCAGTACAATTCACATGGTGGGAATAAAGGACTTGGCGTCGACCACCATGCAAAATATTCTGGTCGAAGGTCATTGATGTATACCTGTCGCCGGAAGTGAGAAACTTGCCATTGAGGCATGCAAGCTTCAAAGTACTGAAGGGGGTGTTCCTAGATCAACTCCTTGGATAGTGAGCTGATGTCGACAAGGAGCGATCCGTCAAAGGAGGGCCTTAATGAATCCCACATCAGTGACACGGAACGGAGCTAGTGATTGTGATGAGGTGAAAACAAACTGTGATGTGTGATTCAGGGTGGCGGTCATGAAATGGATGAAGGACAATGTATGGCAGTGGATGGGACACGATTGACTCTTTGCAGAACAACACCTCTTGAACATATAACGACACTGATGTGATGGATTGGTAGCATTACCCCAAATGTGGATGGTGTGGCGAGGACCATGGTTATGAGACCGGTGAATGAAACAACCCAACCCGATGTGATACGGAGGACAAAGTGTCATGTTCAAGAGCGACTTGCTACCATTAATGCTGTGAGGTTCTCCCAATTTTTCCCCAGTCATTGCTGACCAGTACCTCTTTATTTTTGTCAAGCTTGAGGAGGATAACATATGCTTGTTCTATAACTTGCCCTTCGGGCAAGCCCATCGCTATGTTTTAACGAGCTTAGCGATAGGGAAACTCGTTCTCGTCTAAAGACAAGTTTGTCGCTATTTAATAAATTTAACAAGTCTAACGACAAGGATAACTCGGTCCTTTTCATTTTTAGAGAGTCTGAAAAGGTACATAAAGTCGACTCCAAAATTCCTTTTTCGTCATCTAATCCCTTAAGTCCGAAAAAGTTTAAAACAATACAGAAGGGATGAATTTTCGATTGCTTTTAACGAGCCGAACAAAACAAGCACTCGATCTTTTTGTGCAATAATCCCTCAGGTCCAAAAAGATTAAAATCTAGAGGAGGGATAGCTTTCCGGTCGCTTTAACGAGCTGGAAGGCCAAAACTCGGCAAACTTTTCATATTTTACGAGTCAGTGAAAAGAGCTCAAAGAAGACTCGTCTTTTGAGGAATGAGTGATGAACAGGGATAGCAGCAGATTCCAGGTACAGGTTGGAATTTTCCAATCACGGCAATGTCACAAGGATGGCTAAGTGAAATCACTCTTCGCAGCTGTTCCTCAAAATGGGTAAACAAACATATGGAGATGAACGATTAGCCAAATGAACGGATGGAGGTGATGGCATATAAACACGACCAATGGCTTTTAAAATGGCAGTCAAAGGTTACATTTCTCAAGGTTATTTACCGGTTCATTTTTTCTGGGTGAGCTTGAACTCTAGGGGAAGATTGCTCACAACTTATGTTTATTTTTTAACGAGCATGAACTACGTATTAAAACTGCTCGGATCTTGTGTTTATTTTTTAACGAGCATGAACATTGCTAAAACTGCTCGATGATATGTTTGCATGCCCCCAGCATAATAATGCAAATCGAGGTGCATGCCCCCCAAGCTTCATTGCATTCAACTTTGTTGGTTGGAATGAAGGTTTACTATTGAGATCTGGAAAGGGGATCATTTCATTTTTTAATGAGGTTGACATAGTAAAAGAACTATCCTTATTACCCACTGTATTTACAGTACTCGATAGAAAATCGAAAACTGAAGGATGATTAAGGTTATTTTGAGTATCTTCCCCACAACCCGGGAGAAGGGAACGATGGTGGGAATCATTCCATGGTGCCCCGTCAATTACCATTGATTGGACTATTCCTTTGTCGGTTCCATGCACTCGCGACCAAGGACTTAAAGGGGTGCCATATTCTCTAGACCTATCTATCCAAACGCTTAATGAGCGTTGATTTGGGGTTGCCCCCCAGGCCAAGAAAATTGATTGCTACAATACTTCCATTGGGCTTGGGGACAAAACCTTTGCATGATCCATGCTGATATCGTTTTCTGACATCTTTTGTGCGGAAGATATCATATTGCAGGTTCCTACTGTCGCCACTTCTCCCACAATGAACGTTGGCGGAAGGGTGAAAGTTCCCATTAATGTAGGATCTTTTAGTAGGCCTACTCCGATATTTTGAAACGAATGGTCGCTTCCATGGATCAGAGGAACGCTTCCTGTAACTTGTGAACCATTAGGGAGGAAGTTTTGTTGATCGACGACCGTAATCCCTCCTTCAAAGGGGAATGCGATCTTCCTAAAATAAGTCGACACAACAGCTTGCATGGCATAAATCCATGGTCTTCCCAGTAGGATGTTATAGTCAAGATTGCCATCAATGACTTCAACATCTATTTCTACTGTTTTGCCTCCCAGTTCAACTTTCAGGTTACTAAGGATACCGTAAGGGGTATATATCCTTCCGTCGAATGCTTTTAATGTTGTCGATGATCGTGACAAGGTTGGAGATCCTAAAGTTTTCCAACAACTCATCGACATAATACATGTCGATGCCCCCTCATCAATAATCGTTCTATGAACTGTTTTGTTGAGGGCTTTCACTTGGACGAGGAAAGCTAGTTGAGCTGGTAACTGAGGATCATACCCTTTGTGATCAAAGGATACCAGATTGGAATCTTTAGGATCCACCCCACCAATTGCTGATAACAATGCCTGCCTTTGGGATGGGCAATGTTGTAGTACCTCAAGAGTCGACATAGCAGATGGCGATTGCGCCAAATCTTCTACTATGTTATAATGTTGTGCCGCTCTGGCACGAGGATTAAATGTCGACTTGTGTACTACTCCCTTTGGCGGTTTTATTGTTAATTCATGTGTGATGGGGGGTAGAACTTCTGCCGAAGTTGTTGTCGAACTGCTAGGTTGATCTTTACCTTTATCGTTCGACACCTGTGGATTCCCGTAATCTTTGCTCCTTGTCGAAATCAAAGCATCATTCTGTTGCTTCGATATCGATAACATAAGCACTTGCGACGGTGAAGCATTTCCATTACCAACCAGATTTTTTCCTCGATCGGGAAACGGATCAGTTAACACAGCTGGAGTTTGCGAACTCTTTAAGAATCTTTTTAGATCAGCTTTGTATGGACATTCTCTCGTCCAGTGATCCTCATCACATATCTGACACCCATAAGGTGGTTTCCTATCTCGAGGAGGGCTTGAAGAAGTTTTTCGAGGAGATGACTCTCCTTGTTTCTTCTTCTTCCCTTTGTTTTGATTTTTCTTGCTTCCTGGTTGATTGGTTTCTTTGCCCTTATCTGTCGATACGGAATTTACTTCCGAAGCAAGAACTTCTTCATGCGCATTTTGATTCGAATCCTTACGGGCTTTCTTTTGATTGGTCCTTTTTGGATTCGTGTTTGCCGTGCCAATCACGTCATCGCCGGCATGAGAGTCACTATTTGATTTAGGAGGAGGAGGGATTGAAAACTCTGGTCTAGGGGCATCTGGTATTTTGTCATAGAGCGTGCCGGACTGAGTATATACTAAGTCCAAATATTGCGCACGAGCAATAACCTGCTCTTCTGTTACGACTCCTCCCTTCGCCACATCTTCCGTTATGGCCGGAAGTAACGACTTTATAAACCACTCAGCTAAAAGCTGATCAGGAACGTATGTTTTAACCATTCTTCGTCGACGTCGCCACTCATGTATATGATCTGATATATGAGTTGCGGTTGTGTGTTTGAAATTGGTCAATATCTCTGTTCCCGTTTCGTACCTTATTGGTAATTGAAAGTGGGTTAAGAATGTCGTGGCAAGGGAGCTAAAATTGTCGAACGAAGCTCTCGGCAATTCTATATACCATTTTGCCGCTGGACCTGTCAATGTCCTCTGAAAGAGGCGAAGCCTTATCGAATCATCATTTAAAGTGTTCGACGAACACCACAGATGAAATGTCATCACATGATTCGACGGGTCTTCACCTGGATTTCCATTGAATTTAGGAATGTCGGATGGAAGTTTGTGCGGGATCACTGGCCACCAAGGGGCGTAAGCAATTGGATCATTGGTTAACCGATGTAAATCAGGCAACTCTAAAGTCGCCACGAATGGTAACTGCTGATTCAAGTTAGGTGAAGCGTAACCAGGATACGATGGAATCGCCTGAACAGTTGGTCTTTGCATACCAGCATAATGGAGTTGATGTTGGTATGATTGATACGGTTGATGGACTTGACCACTATAAAGTGGTTGATTTTGACCATTTTGGATATATGGTTGTCCAGTATTCGCAAAGATTTGCTGTTCAGAACCTTGGTACACTTGTTGGAATTGTGGCTGTTGGTATTGCACTATCCACGGTTGTGATACCATGGGTTGTTGCGCTACACTAACCATTGGACCAAGATGTGGGGTGATTGTACCCGATTGTACTTGTGTTGCCCCACCAGTAGGCGATTGTGGTTGGGTCGCAGGGTCAAGGGGCTGTTGCATGAGAACCTGAGAAATCTGAGGTTGACCTACAACAGGCATCGTTTGAACTTGTGACACGGTTACAATAGCCGGTGTAGTTGGGATGTTCGTCACAGGTACACACTGTTGCATAGAATATACAACTCTTGGTGGTTGGGATAGCATAGGTACCCAACTACTCGCTGCAATTCCACCATAACTTGAATAAGGTTGAGAACTCCCGTATGGGTACCCTCCTGGAGGGGGTAATGAAAGGGCATACTGCCCCCCATACGGTGGTAATCCAGAACTCAAGGCAATTGATTGTCCTGGAGGACTGGATGGCCTAATTAGATTCCCAAAAGGGTCAATTTGATGAGTCTCACCATAAGAGTTACCAGACATTACTCCGGAACAAACAGGAACAGACCATACTGTCGAGATAGTCCCTTGGTGGACTCCTTCTAGCGATTGAGAGCTAGTTGGGACAGATGGTATGCCGGCGATCATTGTTGGATTCGCAGCATGTACGTCTGCTGTCGCCGTGTCATTTGACACAGTCCTAGATGTCGATGGTTGTTCAAACATTTTGAGTCTATCCAATTGATTTCCTAGTGATTCTACAGGAACTTCCACTGGTGATGGACAAACTTCTGTTGTAGCAGGAAATAGAGTGACCCCTACTCCAAAATGAGTTGGAGTGGATACTTGCGGTTCCTCTATAATTTCCTCTATCGCAATCAGACCAGGTGGAAGAGGAAGACCGTCAGGTCCGTAAAAGATTTCCGGTGCCGAAGAAGGGGTTGTATCAACAGCGACAGATGTTTGAGGAACAAAACTCTCTGGACCAGTTACAGATGGAACCGGTTCAGTTAAACAAGTATTTGCCCCCAGACTAGGGTTAGTATTACTGTCCTTCTGTGGCGGTTGAACTTCTTCTATAGAGGCAGGGTTTCCGGAAATGTTTGGAGTAACCAGAATCTCAGATGTTGTTGGAACACTTGTTCTAACTTTTAAAGGAGATTTTGAACTGGTTCGACGAGCTCGCTTTGTCCGGATTGTTTTCGATTCCGGAGACAAAGACAGTTGACTCGCAAGCCTCCGAGAATGACGGATATTCAATTGACTTTCTTCCACGATTGCGGATTACTCGATCAACTAAAATATAAAGGGGAAAATTTGTGTTTCCGATTTGAATGAATTTTATTAGACGCTTTTAAACATAACTTTGCTTTTTCATGTTTTAAGAGTCGAGAAAAAGCTAAAGATGACTCTAGTCTCCTTCGATGTATTAACGAGCCCGAAGTGACAAATGCTCGGTTGGACTTTTTCAGTTATAGAGTTTGAAAAAGGCCAAAAGAAACTGCTTTGGAGATCTAGGCAGAGGGTGTGCCAAACCTTTCGCGAAACCACAGAATACGTTTTACGGTACGGGTGGTCGATCTTCGTGAATGCTGTGTTCACTGCATCGCGATCAGTAGGGCGGCTAACACGGCTTCCTAAGGATAAAGGATAAATGCCTATAGGGGTCTCCCAATATATACGCGACGGTACGTGGGAGCACAAGTCCGTATTAGTGCCACCGACTCTCAGGAGGAATCACCCACCTTCGTAGAGATCGACAGTCACTATGTTTAACGACGCCGGAACACGTCTCTACCTAGACCTCTATGTGTTTACGTTATGTTTCAAATGCGTTGTTAGGTTCATTCAGTATATTTTAAGTTGATCTTTTTTAAAGTTTGCCTTTCAAGGTTCACCACGAGATGTATATGACAAATTCCTAAATGCAGCCTAAGATGAGAAGCAAGCTTTTTCAAATCTTTTTGACTGATGAAAATCTTAACTACTGAGGGAGAAGAAAGGCAAATCTTTTCACACAGTTCATACAGCACAAACTAATGCACTTTCTCCTAAATCATCATGCAAACTTTTTCAAATGAAAAATGCACAATGCATGTATTTTCTTTTCCCTTTCTTAATGTTGATGGGTTACAAAAAGAAAGTTGGTATATAACTTTGATTTCGATTTAAAGCGAAAACAAACAAGTTTGTCCAAAATCAAAAGACACCTTAAGATTTACTTGTTTAATCACTGGAAATACATGAAATCAAACCATAATGACGAAAGTAAAATGACTAATCAGCTATGGACGGCAAACAAGCTAACTCTTTAGACCAGCAAAATGCCTAACACAGGTTCAGATCTAAGAGGCCAAAGCAAGACTAGTTTACTTTTCGTTATGGGAAATTGTAAATGAAATAAGAAATACAAAAGAACAAGTACAATTTCTTTATATAACAGAGGCGGAATGATGGCAAGTAATGTTGGTTTCAGAACAGGTACAAGACTGATAACTGGCAGCCAAATCTATGGTGAAAACAGGCAAGAGAAAGGGAGGAAACCCCAACAGCACTAGGCAAAATTGGGCCAACGCAGGTGCTGCACAGCCAGTCTGGCTCTCAGCGCAGGTAGCCCCTTCGGGACCTGCGTTGCAAAGCAGGTAGCCTGTGTACTACCTGCTTTGGAAAACGAAAGTTGCATTTTCTCAGTTTCCGGGTCACAATTTTCTCAAAAATGCACAGTTTTTGCTCAAATCAGAAGCAATCAGTCAAGCACACTCAAAGGGTTGAAAAGGAAGGTGAAAAGCTATCACTAAGAGCTTACAAGGATCCTTGTAGATCAGCTCTTCAAATCATGAACACGCTCAGAAATGAGCTAGAGTAGCTGCCCTCTACTTCGCTTTTTGATATAGTCAAAAGCTTTTCGATTTGGTACTCTTTTGTTCAGGAAATGAATAGCAAAATACTACAAACACAATCAAACAGATAGATCCCCAGTGGAGTCGCCAGTTTGTTGTAGGGAAAAGTATCCGATTCGGATGACCCTATCCCACTCTAAGGGTGATAGTACCTCAGCAACAACTGTAAAGGAAACTACTGAAGATTTACTCCTTTATGAAAGCAAAAGAGAATGAAAGAATGCACTAACCGTTGCCTTGCGCTTAATGTCGAATCCAAACTCTTCTCTATGGCTGCTTGCTCCCAGCGCCTTGCTCTATTGCTGGCCCAGCTACAATGAGATCCTGCAAAATAGCAAAGAAGGAAACTACAAGCAACATGCAATCATAACTGATTCAAGGATTAGTGTAAATCAAATATGCAATCATCACAATATATCATTGAAACAAGAGCATATAGAAGAACCTCAATAGCTTTTATTAATGAAGAAGTAAAGGTTCTGAGAGTGTTACAACCATTGAAGGCCCCAATCCAGCAACACCTCCCAGCAGAAGGAATTTCTCCTCTTCACCTCCCTCAAGCAATCACCCAATAGCTCTATAGTGAAACCAACAGCATAGCATTACTTTGCACAAAATTCCAGCCTCCTGAGCTCATAGGAGAGAGCTCAATATATAGATGAATTGAGAAAGGATGAGTCAGCTTGCAACTGATGTGTAGCTGCCTTGTGTCCTCTCTCTCTTCAGTTGATCTTCAGTTCTTGAGTCCACTTGGAGAACTTTGCTTCCACTTGGAGAAACAGAGCCTCTGACTCATCACAAGGCGAAATCCCTGATCCAAGTGTCATTTTTGGAGCAATGACTCAGTGTGCCACTTGTCCAATCTCGCTCAACGCAGGTGGCCTTTGTTCTACCTGCTTTGCAACGCAGGTACACCATGGAGGAGTTGTGTTTCAGCACAGAAGCCTAGTGGAGCACCTGCTTTGATTTCAGGATTGCTTGTTTTTGAGTGTTTCCAGGTGGAGAACTGATCTGAGAGCTGTTGGTTTGCTGACCTTGTTCCTCTAGGGGTAGGAACATCATGTTTAGGGAACTTTGGATCCCTTGGATTATTGACAATTCATACCTGTTGCTGTAAGGCACAAAATTGTCTATAACAATCTTGCTATTCAATCTTGCTTGTTTCAGAGATTGTTGGTTGTACGCGAGTTTCATATGGGGTATAAGCATACATACGCTGGTTTATGTGTGTACAGTTGTGTATAAGTTGTCTTGAAGAAAAGAAAGGATGAGAAGAGTCCAATATGGGTCTGTGAGAGACCATCTGGCATTATTAGGTTTAGGGGGAGCATATATTCTTCTAATAATGCATTGTTGGCATTATCGTAGAAGATCTTGGTTCAATTCTACAGTTGTTTTGATGTCAGGAGGAGCAAGTGTAGAAGGAGAAGATGGATACTGATCTATGATTGACAGATGCTGCTATTTTGTCTCTATATTTCTTTTTGTCAAGGTCATGTAACGGCCTATGCCTGGGATGGATAATGTAATGTGCTTATTATATCATGCATTCCCTCTTGGTTGGGAGTCATATGTACGAGTCTTTGGTGATAGGAAGGTCAATTATGATGTATAAAATCATATTTCTTTTGTAGATCATCTTCTTACAGATCTTGCCTATATGTCAGGGGGACCTTGGACAGCACAGCAGAGCAAAGATTTCAGCATAACCCTTTTCCCTTGATGCCAAAGGGGGAGAAAAGACTTTCAGTGACTTTGGGTTGCCATCAAGTCCAAAGGGGGAGATTGTTGGCATTATGACACAGGTTTGGCATAGGTTTGGATTGATGACATAAGTGTTGTCCTTGATGGCAACTCACTCAAATAGAAGATCATAGTTCAGGTTCTCAGAATGGTAGAAAATGAGATACCCGCAGGTTCCTTTTCACAAATTCGTGGACATACGCAGGTGTACCGAACAAAAAGTGTGTACATATACGCAGGTGTACTGAACAAAAAGTGCGTATGTCCAGTACATGCACTTTCATGCAGGGAAAAGTGCGCGCGTGGGAAATCTTATGGCTGGTCCATGGTATTTAGTCTGACATTTTTGAACCTATGGTTTTGTTCTGTGGTTTTGTATCTAAAGTATTGAACCCAGGTATTGGGTCCCTAGTATTGGATCTCTAATGGTTTTAGACCATGGTTTGAGTAAGGCCTAGACTATAAAAAGGAAAGGAGATCATTTGGTTGCAGAAGGCTAATGAGTTGAATATCTTGAGAAGAGTAAGATATGAAATACTGGTGATCGGTTGGTGAGTTATAGCTGGACCTGAATCAAGGAGAAACCTGAGCATTACAAGTTGGATCTACTGATGGGTCGAGATCTCTTTGGCGCATGATCAGATCTGTAAATCTGATAATTTGGGGTATAATTGAAGTCTGATAAATTATCTATACCCGCAAGTCTGACATAGCATAGGCGCGAATACCCGCAGGCTTGACACAGCGCAGACACAGATATACGCAGGTTTGACACAATGCAGGTGCGGATACCCGCAGGCTCGACAGAGTGCAAGGAACGAATATATGCGGGTTTGACACATTGCATGTGCGGATACCCACAGGCTTGACACAACGGAGGCGCAGATACTCGCAGGTTAAGGAAGTGAATACTGCGTATGTACGCAGGTTTCTATTGGTGAAGTTGCGGACTTTTCTTGAAATATGTTTTAGCTGCTTTTGTCTATTACTGCAGTGTTCAGGGTTCTGAATTGGTGTCTGGTTACTGGTACTAGGTTATGAGAAGTTATTGATTCAATATTTGTACAAGGAAGTTGGTTGATTGCAGATCTATTTGATGTTTGATTGATATTCATGGATCCAGTCTGAAAGTTTGTGAAACATGGTCCCTGGAAGAAAAGATAAGGTTGAAGCCTTCTGTAGGTCAGCACCTACGTACTAGTACCTCAGCTCGTACAAGAGCTAAGGGGGTTGTAACTCCCTTCCAGGAGAGTCTGGAGAATGAGAGGAGGTTGTAGCCTTCTGCAGGTTGAAGCTTGCATGTTGGTATAAGACTGCACCAGTACAAAATCATTGTAAAAGGAAGTTTCTAATTGAAAGAAGATAGAGACATATTGCAGCAGGTGGTTTTCACCCACATTGGGTTTCCACCTTATATCTTGTGTTCTTTTGTGTGACTGTCTTCTCTACTTTTATGTTCCTACTTATTGTTATATGGTTCTGATACATAGATTAATGATCAACATCTGAAGAATAAATTAAATTATAAGTCTGGAAGGTATACGCAAGTTTCATTAGTCAGATCTGCAAATCTTTGCATAAATTGAAAAGGAATTTGATAATACTGATTCACCCCCCCTCTCAGTATTATTTTCAATAATAGAATGTGTAGTTATATCATCAAGATATGGTTGTACAATACATTTTATGTCATGGAATGCATAAGATATGGCTCTTTGAAAATTTGCATTGACATTCTCAAGTTAGTAATAGAATCATTGAACAACTTGCATAGTTGCCAATGCCAATTTCTCCACGTGTATATTCATTTCAGTAGTAGTAAGGTTCCTACTGAGATAATAAATAACATGTTCATCATATAAATCATCTTCTTGGAAAAGTACCATGGAAATGATACCATCTTAAATATCTAGGTACAAAAAGTAGCCTCAATGGTAATCGAGGGGATCTAACAACAGTGTATGAGACAACACATTATTTAAAGCATCAATTATTTTTTAGTAATGTCTTCCCAAATGAAGGGAACCAATTTTTCAATAGCCGAGTAAAACCTTTCATGAGTTCAGCATAATTGGGCATGAAACGATGTAAAAAATATATCTTCCCTTGCAAACTTTGTAGTTTGTGCATAGTGTAAGGAGGATATAAATTCAAAATATCTTAAACCTTCAAGGGATCAAATATAATCCCTTCATTAGACATGACGAAATCTAGGAGACATCCAAATTTCACTCAAAAAACACATTTATGTGGATTCAAACGAATATTGTAGTGTCGACATTGAAGAAAAATTGCTTCCAAGTGTGCTAGATGACCTTGATGTCGCATAGGATGTGTAGTTATATCATCAAGATATGGTTGTACAATACGTTTTATGTCATGGAATGCATAATATATGGATCTTTGAAAATTTTCATTGACATTCTTAAGTTACGACAATATGTTAATTTGATTACAACCCAAAAAAGCATCCATAAAGGAGAAAAGTTCACTTTTGACACAACCATCAATGATTTTGTTAATGAAAGAGTTTGGATAAATATCCTTAGGGAAATTCTTGTTTATATCCATATAATCAACACATAAGTTAACTATACCTTGTTTCTTTGTAACTAGAACAATGTTTGAAACCAATTTAGTCAAAGGTATTGGAAAAATAAAACCATCTTTTAGGATTTTTCAACTTCAGATTTAATTGCAGTATCTTTTCGTGGATGTACTAGGTGAAGCTTATGTCGAACATGCTTAGTTCCATGGTATGTATTAATCTCATGAATGAAAATTTGTGGGTTAATTCCAGGAATTTCTTCATAACTACAAGAATAACCATCGCAATTTTTTTTGAATATGGCCTTGTAGGTTTGAATTTCTTCAGATGCGAAAGAGGCACCTATATGAATGTTCTCCATGATTCCAAGTTTTAACAAGATGTTAATAGGCATGGTTTATGATATTTTTCCCAAATTCCCTTCAGATAAAACATCATGAACTAGAAAGGGAGTTTGAGGGTCACTAACTATCTCAGGTGAAACCAAAGTTTCAAAATGATTCTCAATAGTTTATAGCTTAGGGAGAAAGGAGGATCAATGATTACTATCATCCCATTGTGTTTCTCCTAAATACTCCATGATACATTCATCAATGGGGAAAATATCATCAAAAGGATCATGAGATAAGGTAGAAATAAGATATGAAGATTGAGAATATTTCTCTAAGATTGTGTTCATTTGGTTATTGCATTTAATAGAATCCATAGAGGACAAATGTATCACTTCATAAGAAAATTCAATTGGACTATGTTATCCTCCACAATGTCCCAAGGCTGAGAAAGTAGATCGACAGAGGTAACCTCAAACCACTTAGGGTATAGCAGCTAGCCCTGCTAAACCAGAGAGGGATCTCTATATGAGCTCACAACCAATGATGACTAGAGTGGGAAAAGATGTTAGGCTAGTTATTACAACACTAGGGTTTTATATATTTAGGGTTTTCTGAATTAGAGGTACAAATTAGGGAATTGGGTCAAGTCTTCAAAGGTTCAGTTGCATGAGATACAAAGGAGAAAGGTAGGCATGCTTTTGTGATATCTTAGGAGTTGGTCGATGTAGTGTAGGGTTGAATAGGAAATAAAATCAATATGAGCATGTGAACCATGAATTCATCTATCAAAAAATTGAGCACATAAAATGAGATTCCTAATAAAACAGAGCTTAATTACAAGAATTATGCTTAATATCTCTTAGGAAAATCACTGAAAATCATAGATATGGAAAGGAAACTAATTTATAATTCATATAAATGTTTAAAAAGAGAAAAACAATATCACAAACCCACACCACAAGAATTCCTGAATAATAGCTGCAACTTGGCCTTTGATTTCCTGTAAAAATATGATGAAGTACAAGCTACAAGATTTCCACTCTCTCATGTCCAACCTTGATTCTGACTAAAAAATAGATACATATAGACCAAAAACAACTCCCCCACTCTCAGGGGTCAAATCCCTCAGTATAGGAACATATTACATGAATTTCTCAACCAACACTTAATGACTAGGGAGGTTGGAACAAACTCTCCATTTAGACTTTGATTGAATTGGTTCTCATAAATGCGGCCTAAAATTACATAAAAATCACTCTAACAAGCTTATTTACCTTCTATTACATCAATTCAACTCACTAAATGAGGAATTACATCATAAAATCCAAGTTTGACTGAAGAAAACTCAAAATTTGGACAAACGGGCAAAAGCGCAGCGCCATCAGGCATAAGCGCAACACCAACTTTGAGGAGATTGTTTAAGGACTTCCACTGCTCCAAATCCAAATCTAAATATACCAATGGAAATATTGGGATGGCTAGTTGTCATTAGACACCTTGAGAAAGAAAAATGGACACTCCAAGACCAAGAAAAACTCATTCTCCCACAACTACTCCAAAAGCGCAGGGCCTAGTCCAGTAAGGTGGCAAAAAGTGGTTTATTGACATATTTTTGGGCATTTTATTCAAAGTTGTTCATTGACAAGGCACCAAAAGTGGATAGCTGGCATATATAGGTCATTATCTATCCATCCATATAAGATTTTTGGCATTTGTAGGTCTGAGGAACAAGCGTTGTGCTTTTGGTTTAACTATTCTTCATGTTTACGCCAAAAGTCACAAAAACTCAAAATTGTTCAAAATTTCTTCAAAATTGCTTTAGGTTTTTTCCATGAAGCTATAAAATGAAATTTCAAGCAAGGAGGGAGGCCTCATCTAGTAAGTCAAGTTTATATTTCTCTTTTTTCCTCGTTAGGATTCGCCTTAACTTCTTTTTCAGCTGCTTGATTTTGACTTGGGAGATCTCGTTTCTAGTACAGTAGTGCATTGCCATACGCCTATAAAGTTTAGTGGCCCTATTGGCCCTCTTAAGGAGATTTTCCAAGCGGAAATTGACTCGATCAAGCCAATTTTTCCTATTTTCCTCAAAATATTCTTCAATGGACTTGTCAATGTTTTGTTGCCTTGGTGGAGAGGATGTTTTAGTGATTTACTCTTCTTTCCTCTTCAAACCTCTTGTCTTGGGCCTTCTAGGCTTGAGCTGAAAACCAGTGGCTTCAGTCTCTTCCATGTTTATCACTTTTTTACCTTTGGCACCATCCTTCTCCAAATCTACTTTAGATTTATCAAGCAAAAGTTACTTGAATTTGAGCTGTTTGTTTTCTTGCTGAAAGAAATAAATCAAAAAATCTGCCTTGGACAACCTACTCTTTAGCTCTCTAATCTCAGCCTATTTATCATGGATTATCTTATCTCAAGATTTTACCTCCTCATGCACTTATAAATCTACCATATCAATGTCAAGATGAATTTATGCTTCTTCATCCAATGGTGTCTCATGCTGTTGTGATGATGTAGGCTTGGCCCTTTCAACAATGTCTGGAGCAAACACAAGCCTTTTCCCTCTTGTGTAGGTCTTGGTCACTTCTTCCCTAGGAGTTCTTGTGATAGGTCTACTTGTGGAAGCCACCTCTTGTTGTGCTGGAGAAGACAAAGGAGTAGAGTGACTACTTGACTGAGCTGGAGAAGGCAATAAAGATGTTGAATAGATGAAACCATCCCAAGACAAATTGATTTGTGCCAGCTGATGGAAAACTAGGATCTTCACCAAGCCATGATGAAACAAACTGGCATGATGATCTTCTCCCAACCTATGCACCTTCTTTTCCATCTTAACCATGCTTCTATAAAGGTAATGAGGTAGGTTGAGAACTTTTACACCGATGAAATGCATCAAAAGCCTCACATGGTATTGATACAATCTTGAGAATCTACGCTCACATGTACAATACTTCATGATCATTTTCATGAGAAGGTCATACTTGTCTAGTAGATGTTTGAAAGGGAGGATGTTCTTTGGAGCAGTTTTATATGGAGGTTTCGATACATCTTGTAATTCTCAAGGTCAAGGTCTCTTTTCTTGAACCAAAGTTCTCTAGTGTTTGGGATCCCTGTAGCTGTAGCAATGGTCTCTGCTGAAAGAGTGAACACCACTGCATCAATGGTCACCTTATCTCTCCTCAAAATAGTGGCAAAAGTGCTGGTGAATTTGTCATTAAAGCCAAGTTCTTCAATCCTTTGGAAAAAAGCAAGGCAACCAGCATCCTAGAAGGATTTCTTGAGAAAAGGAGAGCACACGATGTCATGTGCTAAAGTTGGCTCATACCCACTGATTAGAAATCCATTATTCCTCCTCTGCTTAGTAGCTTCAAAATCCATAGCAAACCCTAGCTCAATGGGAGGGGAAATTAGGGTTTGGTGTAGGGAAAAATAGGGGATTTGTGGAGTTTTTGAAATTGAGGTAGATGAAGGGGTTATGGGGTCTCTAAATTCTTAATAAAATTATGGGGGATAGGGATGCATGTTATGGAGTGATGGGAATTGGAATTTTGGGATTTGAGTAATGGGAAGGGATGCAAAACTAGGAAACATAGTCATAGTTTAGAAATGCATAGTAGGGACTAGGCTATGTGAGGAAAAGTGATGAAATGAGGAATATGATGAGGGAAGTGTGGGATATGGTGTATGAAGAGTGTAGGAGGGTGTATGAGATCAAAATTAAGGGTTTTTATCAACAAAGAGACCAAATCGATAATGAAACTAAAATCACAACAAACCTTAGGAGAGGGTGTCTTGCAAGCTTTTAGAGCATGAAATGAAATACTAAATAGGTGAAACAGAGGCTAGGTAGGCCCACTTACTTGTCCTTGTTATGTTTGAACCTACTGTTGATGAAGAAACAAATGGAATGAAGTTTTCCCCCCTTGAAGATAACAAAGCTCCTCTAGCAAAAGTGCAACACAACAAATGATGAGGCCCTTTAGGAGCACAAAATTGTTATTCTGAGGGTGCAAGAGGTCTTTGAACATGAAGAGATGTTTTTTACAAATTAAATGAGAAAATGAGAAGCTATTTTGGTCTTTTGTAGCTTTGGAAATCGATTTTCTCCTTTGATGGTGTAGTGGCCCCACCATGTCCTTTCACATTTTATTTTGAAACTGCAGCTTTAGAACCTTTAGGATATATTACATCATAATGGAGATATAAATCACTTTAGAACCTTTATTGAAGATTTTTCCCTATCACTACTCCTTCAAATGATGGTTTTCGTGGTGAAATGACTTATTTTCATGTTTTTGACCTATGACCTAATGGTGACTCTACGTCAATGAACAAGATGAATGATGACATTGATGACTATGACACCATTTAAACAAGGGATGACCTGACCATGCTAATTTCTATTGATGATAATGGTGAAATTAGCAGTGATGACCTACCTAACCTAACCAATGACCAAATTTTTATTGAAAACCTATTTGAAACCATAAAAATTTGTAGTAGGACCCTATCAAAAACTTTGTAAGAGCATATTTGATTGGTGGTGACTGACAATACTAAAAGACACTAACACTAAGAAGAACTTGGTCACCATAAAGTTCATATTGTAATAGAGTAGGTACTATCCAAGGATCATATGATTCAAGGGGTCCACTAGTACTAGTTGAAACCATATTAGTTAGAGAAACAAGAGGAGAAGTGTTGGGTGGTGGGAGTGGAAAATTTCCTACTAATGATGAATATTTTAAAAGACCACACTAGTATTCTGATAGGAAAATTTAGTTTTATATATAAAAGGTACATTTCAAATTGAATGTGGATTAAAAAACAATAGGCAATCTGGTCTACCGTGACTATCTTCCCTTAATGAGGGAAATGAAGTCTATGAAAAAGACTAGAGACTACTTCATACATAGCATAAGTCCAAATTTGGCCAAGTAAAAGGTTATAGTTGAGATTACCATGAACGAATTCTACCTTGACAGTTATCATTTTACATTCTAACTCTATGGGAAATGCATTTAATATTCCACATTGTTTAAACCTCGTGCCATAAAAATCTTTCAATGTGGTACATTACTGGTTGATCGAAGGAGAACCAATCGATTTCCAACATGATATAGACATTATGCACATTAAGTCCCCTTCCTCTATGATAGGAAGAAAGATTTTATTTTCACACACAACAACTTGTATTGGAAAGGCAAGTTAATGCGAGAACCTATGTACATGATTATCGAAGTAAAAGATTATTAGACTTAGATTTGATGGTTCTATTCCAAGAATGGCTAATAATAATAACGATTGTTGTGTAGGGAAAATTTGAAGAACTTCAAGGGCCAACATTGCTAAAGGAGCCTAAGACAAATCTTCTATAATGTTATAATTTTGAGTAGCCCTAGCATGTGGATTGAAGGACGATCTATGAATAACACGCTTTGGAGGACATTTAATAATTGCATCAAAACTTGGTCTCTCAATCTATAGAGAACAAGAATGAAGTGGAGTAGATGATGAAGGTTGATCAGTAGTGCTTCCAGTAGGAGGAATATAACCTCTGGCTCTTGTAGAAATTAAAATAGTCTCTTGACACATCATCACTTGACCAAGTGATGAAGAGGATTCATTTTGTGGAATCCTTTAGGCTTCCTAAGGAGGAAAAGGGTCCTTTAAAACAACATGTATACTTGGCGTTCCTTTGAGAAAATGATTAACATCAACATGATGTGGACATTGTTTCATGTAATTGTCATCATCACAAATAAGACAAGGATACTTAGATTTACACTTTTCCTCGAGAGGCTGAGTTTTAGGTTTTACTTGTTGAGGGGAATTTTTCTCATCTCTTCCTTTCCCCTTTTTCTTACTTCCAGGTTGTTGATATTTACTAGTTGATGTGGATTGAACTACATTAATCTCAGAAGTATTAACATGAGTAGTGATAGAAAGAGGGGACATTTTTTGATTCACAATAGTGGGAATAGTCTTTGATTTGAATGTCTAGATGGTTTACTTCCCGACTGTTGATTGACAAAACCAGTCACACCATCAACAACATTGGGTTTTGTAGAAGGAAATGGGGTAGGATTTTCGATATGCGGGGAGAATGAGGAATCAAATCATATAATGTGCTAGACTATGAATATACAAGATCCAAATATTGGTCATGAGCGATAACTTGCTCCTCAGTAGCAACATCACCCATGGCAACATCATGGGAAATCAAGTGTAGTAATGACTTAGTGAACCAATTTTCTAGTAATTGTTCTAGAATTAATCATTTGATTAACTGACGTTTACATCTCCACTCATGAATGTGATCATGTGGATGTGGATTTTCGTAATGAGGTTAACATATTTCTACCAGTTTCATAACTGATGGGAAATTGGAAATGGGTTAAGAATGTCATTACCAATGAGTTAAAGTCACCAAAATATGCTCGTGGTAATTGAATGTACCACTTAGTTGCACTTCCAGTAAGAGTGCACTAGAAAATACATATTCAAGTTGAATGGTCATTTAAGGAGTTCGATGAACACCATAAATGATAAGTCATAACTTGATGTGAGGGATCTTGACTAGGTTTACCATCGAGTTTAGGATGTCACTTGGTAACTTCACAAGAATGACTGACCATGACGAATAATGGATAATAGGAACATTTGTAAGGATTGATAGGTATTATGAGTCTAAGGTTGCAATAAATGTTAACTTCCTATTGAAATTAGGTTGTGGGTAACCTTGATAGGGGTAACTATCCATAGGACCATAATGTCCAACAACTAGAGTGTTATATGTAATTTTCATGATTGCGGACAAAGGTGAATTCCCTAGATCTAATGATATGATCTAGAACAACAAAAGACAAAAATAAATAAGTTTTCCTTAGGGAAATTATAGTATGGGAAAGAAGCCTCCCTAGAATATGTAGCAATCCTTTCTTTCCTCCTCACTTGTAAGCTCCAATTCTAGCTCCAAGTGTTATAATTAGAACCTACACACATGAATAAAACAAGCCAAAGATCCACAACATCCATGTAGCATTATATAAAATATACATTCAATGATTCAACTTGGAATTGAAATACATGAGTGCAAACATAACACAACAAATATAGGAAAACAAGACACTCTTTGTAATGACAAATATAGGAGAGCATTTACAACCATAAATAATAGTTGACTTTGTAGATGTCTCCCCAAGTTGACCTGTCCTTCCCTGTCACAAAGGACACCTCAAAATAAACCTTAATGCATGAATATGACAAGTCCTTTAGGTTCAAGGCTGCTACATGAGGGCACTATCAATCTCCAAAATCCAACCCTAATGCTATGGAAGGTAGTTAATATATAGGGTGAGTGTGGTAGTTTAGGATTTACCATTATAAGATTGAGATCCACATATGATGGGAGGATGAGCTCAATGGATAAGAGATAAGGTCTCCAAGATATGACCAGATAAGAATTCTAGCTCTCTATCCATGGTAAATAGTTAAAACTACCTTAGAAGCTTCTGAAAGAGGAAGCTTCAGAGATATTTTTATTTTCCCGAATTTCTAGAATCAACGCACCTGCAGAAGTGAGAAACATGTGTTGACTAGCATTGGTGAACAAGCATGAAACATGTGCTAAATGTAGGCGGACAAGAAGGAAATATACGTTGGGGCTAAAAACAGCTTTTTTGAGCAATTGGTCCTAGCAACTCAGACTTTTTGGAGAAGTGATGCTTAGGGCTTTGTGAAGGGATGATGAAAAAGTGTTCAAATATTTTGATTGATCTGCTTTGTAGGCTTATTGGGATGATGTGACAAAACAGCCTGTAACATGGAGTAAAGTATCCTTGAGAAGGTTACAATGTAGGCATTTGAAATCCAACGGGGTAAACTTGAGAAGGAAAAAATTGAAAAGGTTTCCCTATAGACATTTGAAGAAAACCATGAACTGGTGGACCTGAAGGTATCTAAAGGAAACCTAAATAGGTTGGCTTGCATGAATTTGTGGAAATATTTGAACGAGTTGAACCATAGGAGAAAAAATTTGGAAAGGTTTCCATGAAGATATTTGAGGTTTACCAGTAAGAATCTAAGGCTGACCTGTAGTAACATGAGGTTGACTTATAAAAAATTGAGGTTCACTTGTAGGAGCTTGAGGTTATCCTATTGGAATTTGAATTTTACTTATAAGAGATTTAGGTTTACCTATAATAATATGAGGATAACCTTGAATTATTTGACTTGCAAGGTGAGTTGTAAGGATTTGAGTTCCAGAATCATAAGCCATTGTTATAGACATTTTTGTGCCTTACGGCTCTAAGCATGAAATGTCCATAAACCAAGGGATCCTAAGTCCCTAAAAGTGTTGTTCTTTCCCCTAAAGGAACAAGGTCAACAAACTACAGCTTCTCCCAGAAGTTCTCCACCAGAAACTGCTCATAAACAGTCAAATCAGGATCATTTCAGCTACTCCACTAGCTAGCTGCGTTGCATAGCACCCTAGTACACTAGCTAGGTGCGTTGCAACGCACCTAAATGCACTACCAGGGTGCGCTGAGTGGGAAATGACAAATGGCAGTGTCATTCCGTGAGGTGGACAGACAATGGAAGCTTCCAGAATCTTCCCCAATCACACTTGCCTCACTGAGTTCGACCAGAGATGAGTAAGAGGCTCTCAGTCTCCAAGTGGAAGCAAGAACTAACAGAGAGAGGCCACAAGTCAAATCATAAGCTGACTCATCCTCTTTGCATGCATCTATATATGGATCCCTCATCCCAGAGATCCAAGAGGCTGGAATTTTGTACTTTGCAAAGAATTGCTGTTGGTTTTGAGATAGAGATCAGTGCATTGGGTGATTTATGCTTTGTTGGAGGTGAAGAGGGGATTCCTTTGCTGGGGGGTTGATGCTAGATCAGGAATCATCGGTTGTAACTCCTCCTGGACCTTCTTGTAATATCAATAAAACTATTTGAGTTTCTCCTACATGCTTGTGTATCAATGATGTTTTGTTATATTTGCATGTTTAGCTTAAATCTGATCATAAGCTATTTATGAATGTAAATCCATGTCTTTGTGTAGTTTTCCTCTTCTGTGATCTTGCAGGAACTTGGTGAAGTTGGGTAAGTGAAGGAGCAGGTAGTTGGAAGCTGTCAAAGAGGAGAGAGATTGGATCAAAGGACTAGCACAAGACACAGGTTAGTTCATCCTATTCCTCTTCATTTACAATTCATAAAGAAGAATACGAAAATAATTTCCCTTGTTTGTTGCTAAGGCACTGTCACACCTTAGTGGGATAGGGGCGTTCTGAGTAGACACTTTTCCCAACAACAAAATGGCGACTCCGCTAGGGATCGTGTCTAGTTAGTTTGTTTGTGTTTCTCTTGTTGTTTGTTTCATAAACACAGAAGTAGCAATCGAACTGCATTTGCCATTATCAAATGCAAAGTAGACACCTGCTACTTCAATCCACTCACTGGATTTGTTTATGATTTGAACAGCTGATTCACAAATGATCTGATTACCCTTTGTGATAGCTCTCAGTCCTCCTTTAAATCATCCCTCTGATTGTACCTTACTGATTGCTTTTACTCGACCAAAAACCATAGATTAAACTGCAAACCGTGACCCAGAAGCCGGATAGAAGTCTCGTTTCTGCCCCAGCGCAGGCTCTGTGAAGAGGTTCTACATTTCAACGCAGGTCCTGAGAGGGCTACCTGCGCTGCAATTCAGTTTCTCTATGCAACAGGTGCACTGATCAGCCGTTGCCCTGTGCAGCTGAGGTTCTTTGCTTCATTTTGTCCAGTTTTGTCTCTGATTTTTGCAGCCTGTGATCGGTGTGTGTACCTGTCTGAAAACTCCTTTTCTTTGCCTTAATTCCGCCTCCTTTGTACAAAAAGGTTGTAGATGTTCTTCGTGTGTTTGTTACATCATTTACAGTTTTCCATTGAAAAAGTAGAATAGTCATACTGTCGTCCTTAGATTAGATCTATCGTAAGTGTCGATTTTGATCTTAGGAGAAAGTTTGTTTGCTGTTGACAGTTGATTATACTTTTACTTTTACCTTTGGTTTGAATTTGTCACTTTCTAGTGTCGAAACGAGTGTTTATTTCAAAATCATAAAGTGTCGTAATCTTCTCTACCTTTTGATTTCGAAAAGAAGCTTGTTTGTGTTTTTCACTTGAAAGCAAATTCAGATTTGTACATCAACTTTCTTTTTAGGAATCAATATTAAGAAAGTGAAAACAAATACATGCATATGTGCATTTGCATATTGATAGTTTGTCTGGCTTGATTTAGGAAAAGTGCATTTACAGTGTGCTCTTTGCTCTTTGAGAAAAGATTGTGTCTTTCTTTTCCCCTTGTAGCTAGGATTTTCATTGCTGAAAAGAGATAAAAGATTTGCCTATCATCTTTAGATTGCATTTTAGGAATTACATCTACATCTCGTGGTGATCCCAAAAGGAAAACTTCTAAGAAAGATCAACTTAAAATAAATTGAATGAATCTAACAACGCATTGGAACTTAACGCACAACATAGAGGTCTAGGCTAAAGACGTATTCTGGCGTCGTAAAGCCTAGTAACTGTTGTCCTCACTGATGGTTGCGTGATTCCTCCACTGTGAGACGATAAGTGCCAGTACAGACTTGTGCTCCCACGTACCGTCGAGTATATATTGGGAGACCCTATAGGCTTAAAACCTTTTATCCATAGAAAGCCGTGTCAGCCGCCCTACTGATCGCAATGCACCGAACACAGCATTTGGGAAGATTGACTGTCGTACCGTAAAACGTATTCTGCAGTTTTGTGATTGGTTTGGTACACCCTCTACCTAGATCTCCAGAGCAGTCCCTTTCGTTCCTTTTCAGACTCCTTAACGAAAAAGTTCCATCTGAGCACTTGTCACTTCAGGCTCATTAAAAATCGAAGGAGACTAGAGTCATCTTTTGTTTTTTCTCGACTCTTTAAAATTGAAAAAACAAGTTGTGTCCAAGCGTCGTAAAATTTATTTTAAACAGAATATTTATACCCTTTTCCTACTTTGATTTTAGGTTGAGAAAATGGAGTCTACCAACCAAGGAATTCCCCTTGGTGGAAATCCTAGTCCCTTCTCCTCTTGGGGAGATGTTGGTGCACCCCATATGGCCACATTGTCGCTTCCAGGACTGACAATTGGCTTGCCAGTATGGCTCTTCTCAACCAATTTCGTTCAGAACACCACTATTCCTGAACAATCAAATCAACAGTTAGACCAGTCCAGAGTTGCCCACCAACCTTCTACTTCCTCTAATTCTTCTTCTCCTCCTTCCGCTTCGCTTGATGAGGCTGGCAAAGCCAAAAGTCAAGTTCCTAAGGAGAAGAAGGAAAAGAAGAAGAAAGAGAAGAAGAAGAAGGAGCCAAAAGCGAATGGGGGCAAACGAGTGTCGTCTAACGAAAATCCACACACTGCACCGACCAGGCCTAAATCGCCATGTGTCATTTGCAAGGGAGACCACTTTCACAGAGATTGTCCTTGCATCCCTCAGATACTAAGGGACTGGTCTCCCCGTTTGCACAATCCGGTGTCGTCAACCTCTGATGGCCATGTCGACAGCACATCGTCAACTAGTGAAAGTGAAGCCACAGGACAAAAAGGGAAAGCTAGATTTCCCTGTAAACTGTGCGAAGGCGATCATGCCGTCCACCGTTGTCCCTTCTTAGACGAGGCTAAAAGAGTTTTGGAAGATCGTCCGGTTTCACCGTCGCGACTTCCTCCTGGATATAAAAAACTCTTGCCGAGTCCGTCATCAGTTGAAAACTCGATTGCCCCGCTCAGGTGGTCAGCCGAAGCACCTATCATTGAAGATAAACCATATGAATCCATACCAGACGAAAGTCAAAAGGTCGAGACGGCAGTTGACTCGGTCTTGCCTTCAAATATTTTATCCTCAGATGATACCGTCACGGGAGAGAACAAGGATGACACCATCCAAATTCTCTTCATAAACACAGACTCCGACGAACATGGGGGAAATTTACCCATTCCTTTACCGTAGGAAGGAAGCTCGTCAGAGCCATACCCGGCCGTCTACTCGATCCCACCTCCAAGCAACCTAGTTGTCTCCTTCGACTGGAATCAACTAGGCAGACCCCGCCTACCAGCAAGTGTACCATTCCGAATTATCATCCAAATATATAGAATGGTCATGGCTGGTACAATCATAGATGAGGGGGCTTCTGTGAGTATCCTTTCCTCTATTGCTTGGAAAGCGCTTGGTTCGCCACCGCTTTCGCCTAAGATGAGAAATCTGGTAGGCTTTGATAAAGGAACTAGTCAGCCTTTAGGGATCCTTCCCAATGTTCCCATAACATTGAGAGGGAAGATAGTTCAAATGAACGTAATGGTAGTCCAAGGACCCTTAGATTACAATCTACTCCTTGGGCGAGACTATATTTATTGCATGGGAGCCATCATCTCCTCACTCTTTAGAGTAATGTGTTTTCCGCATGAAGGAAGAGTGGTCAAGCTCGTAGACCAGCTTTCATTTCCCGGATCACGCATAGCAAATAGTCATATACCATCCCTAAATGGTCACTTCACGCAAGAAATGTCTCAACCCCCAGTCCATCCTCCCGATGAGCGCGAGTAATTCGGAGGGATATGACTGAAACCTAGGGGGCATGCGTCCTGGTCTGCTTCGGCAGGAAAACTTCAGGTATAGGGTAGGTTTCCGCGGGAGAATATGACTAGTCTGTACCCCGTCCGTGATTGGAAGAGGGGTTATTCTAGAACAAGATTCTCTTGTCAAAGTTATGTGTGTGGCGCTCGTTGTCACTCACCTTTGTTTATCTCAATAGACATCGCCGAGGAAGTGTTTCATTTGTAACGCAAATGAGAGAATCTTTGATAACCTGAAAGAGGTAGGCCTTTCCTGATAGAACAAATGTTTTGTCTGCAAATTAAGGGGTAACCTTGAAATCGTATTTTATACCTGGGGGCATGCAAACCTTTTGGAGTGCAAGCAAAGAGCAGTTATTTATTTGTTTTTTGGATTAGTCGTTTCCTAACTTTCATAAAGAAAGGATGTGGGGCAAAAATCTAAATGTTGCCGTTTTATATGAGACATTCCTATCATATGACTGGATTATCGAGCAGTTTTAGCACATAGTTCAAGCTCATTAAAAAATAAACATAAGACCGAGCAAGTGTTTCAATCCGCGTTTAAGATCGTTAAAAAATGAACTATCCTTCGGTAAATAACCACCGTGAATATAGCATTATCAGCCATTAAAGCCTTGGTCGTGTTTGCACCGTCACCTCCACTTTTCATTGGCTGATCATTCACCTCCATTTGATTGTTTACCCATTTTGAGGAACAACTGCGAAGAGTGATTTCACTAGCCATCCTTGTGACACTGCTGTGATTGGAAAATTCCAACCCTTACCTGGAATTAGCTACTACCCATTTTATCACTCGTTCCTCAAAAGACGAGTCTTCTTTAAGCTCTTTTCATCTGACTCGTAAAATATGAAAAGATTGCCGAGTTTTGGCCTTCCAGCTCGTTAAAACGACCGGAAGTGCTATCCCTCCTCTAGATTTTAATCTTTTTGGACCTGAGGGATTATTGCACAAAAAGATCGAGTGCTTGTGTTGTTCGGCTCGTTAAAACTATCGAAAATTCATCCCTTCTGTATTATTTTATACTTTTTCAGACTTAAGGGATTAGATGATGAAAAATGAATTCTGGAGTTAACTTTATGTACCTTTTCAGACTCTCTAAAAATGAAAAGGACCGAGTTATCTTTGTCGTTAAACTCGTTAAAAAGATTAATAGCGACAAACTTGTCTTTAGACGAGAACGAGTTTCACTATCGCTAGGCTCGTTAAAACATAGCGATGGGTTTGCCCGAAGGGCAAATTATAGAACAAGCATATGTTATCCTCCTCAAGCTTGAAAAAAATAAAGAGGTACTGGTCAGCAATGACTGGGGAAAAATTGGGAAGAAACTTAAAGAATCTTTATTGGTAGCAAGTCGCTCTTGAACATGACACTTCCACTCCGTGCTTGAGTCGGGTTGGATTGTTTCATTCACCGGTCACATCACCATGGTCACGCCATACCATCCACATTTGGGGTAAATGCTACCAATCCATCACATAAGTGTCGCTGACATGTTCAAGAGAAGTCATCCAGAGAAGTCACCCGTGTCCCATCCACTACCATACATTATACTTCATTCCTTCATGACTGCCATCCTGAACCATATATCATCAGATCGTTTTCACCTCCATCAAAATCATTTTCTCCGTTCCGTGTCATCGATGTGGGATTCATCAAGGCCCTCCTTTGATGGATCGCTTCTTGTCGACATCACCTCATTATCCAAGAAATTGATCTAGGAACACCCCATTCAGTACTTTGAAGCTTGCATGCCTCAATGGCAAGTTTCTCACTTCCAGCGACAGGTATACATCAATGACCTTCGACCGAAAGATTTTGCGTGGTGTTCAACACCAAGTCCTTTATTCACACCACGTGAATTGTATTGCAGTGCCTTGAGGGTCATCATCCTTATCAGTGATTCCTCTCGCGCTTGTTAACAGTTTACATCATTGACTGGTAATCAAGCGATGTCCTTCCATGTTTGACTTCAAAACATTTCTCACATGGATCGACTTGTACTTCGAGTGAAGATCGGACGAGATTGAAGACCTCGGATCTAGTTTCATCCATCTGGGTTGTGATATATATTCAAGAAAAATAAAGACATTGACATGTACAGCATTGCAGCACAGATAATCATCCTACCAAAAGGATGATGACTTCATCAAAATCATCAGTCTACCATCAGACGATTGTCTGTCCTGTGTACATAAAAATGAATTTATAAAGCTGAGCATGGGAATGCCCGCCTCAACTAGATCATGAAAACAGTATGAAGATAATTTATTGTATTGTATCTTATTACAGGTCTCCTCCCAACATTGAAAGAACTTCGGATCCTCCTAATAAAGCATTTCACTCGATAAACGACCTCATACTTTAGGGGGAAACTGTTATAGACATTTCTGTGCCTTACAGCTCTAAGCATGAAATGTCCATAAACCAAGGGATCCTAAGTCCCTAAAAGTGTTTTTCCTGCCCCTAAAGGAACAAGGTCAACAAACTACAGCTTCTCCCAGAAGTTCTCCACCAGAAACTGCTCAGAAACAGTCAAATCAGGATCATTTCAGCTGCTGCACTAGCTAGTTGCGTTGCATAGCACCCCAGTACACTAGCTAGGTGCATTGCAACGCACCTAAATGCACTACCAGGGTGCGCTGAGCGGGAAATGACAAATGGCAGTGTCATTCCGCGAGGTGGACAGACAATGGAAGCTTCCAGAATCTTCCCCAACGACACTTGCCTCACTAAGTTCGACCAGAGATGAGTAAGAGGCTCTCAGTCTCCAAGTGGAAGCAAGAAATGATAGAGAGAGGCCACAAGTCAAATCATAAGCTAACTCATCCTCTTTGCATACATCTATATATGGATCCCTCATCCCAGAGATCCAAGAGGCTAGAATTTTGTACTTTGCAGAGAATTGCTGTTGGTTTTGAGATAGAGATCAGTGCATTGGGTGATTTATGCTTTGTTGGAGGTGAAGAGGGGATTCCTTTGCTGGGGGGTTGATGCTGGATCAGGAATCATCGGTTGTAACTCCTCCTGGACCTTCTTGTAATATCAATAAAACTATTTGAGTTTTTCCTACATGCTTGTGTATCAATGATGTTTTGTTATATTTGCATGTTTAGCTTAAATCTGATCCTAAGCTATTTATGAATGTAAATCCATGTCTTTGTGTAGTTTTCCTCTTCTGTGATCTTGTAGGAACTTGGTGAAGTTGGGTAAGTGAAGGAGCAGGTAGCTGGAAGCTATCAAAGAGGAGAGAGATTGGATCAAAGGACTAGCGCAAGACACAGGTTAGTTCATCCTATTCCTCTTGATTTACAATTCATAAAGAAGAATACGAAAATAGTTTTCCTTGTTTGTTGCTAAGGCACTGTCACACCTTAGTGGGATAGGGGCGTTCTGAGTAGACACTTTTCCCAACAACAGCCATGTTCCATGGGGTACTTTCCATTCTAGGGAATGGTGCACCAGTAAATATTTTACTATGGGCACATTGCATAAATCCTTGAGGGGGTTGTCCAATAGGAAGATAGGATCTAACGAGAGGCTTTCCCCCTGTAAGAGGATAAGATATAATGGGAGGTTTCCCCAATGTAGGAGGATAAGATCCTACCAGAGGTTTCTCCCCAGTAGGAGAATAAGATCCTACTAGAGGTTTCCCCCAGTAGGAGGATAAGATCCTACTAGAGGTTGTTGTAGAAAAATCATCCCACTAATCATCAAACTACATTTTCATCAGACCCTTGTTGGATACCAAGAACAATGTTTTGCGTAACAATTATGGTTTACGAGGTTTATACCATGCTTGTAATAGATGAATCAGATGGAATTTCGAAATACCAAGGTGGATAATGAAAAAAGGAGGTACTAGTCATAGCTTTTGAGAAATTCCCACTGAGTCATTGATACCGAGAAATTATCGAAGGTCCACCACAAACATAAGTATCACTAGGTCTACTAGATTCAAAATAACTACCAGGAAAAGTATACCTACTAAATATGGTAGATGCACTTGGTTCTTAAGATCCGCCTACAATAGAAGGAAAATTTTCCATTACAGTACTTGCAAGTGTAGATTTAGTGGTCATGGTTGGGGTGGTAAATAAAGGAAACACATGAGTGTGTATACTAGGACTTATTTTTCTAGATGTAGAGGAAAGGAGAGATTGGCACTAAGGGTTATCTGACCAAGGAGATGCTCTGGGTAATTCCACAAGAAGAATATCTCCTAAAGAAATTATAGGAGGATTTATCGAAGAATGATACTCTTGAGAAATTTCCTCTATACTTAACAAACCAGGTGGAAGAACTTCTTCTCTTGAATAAACAAAATCTTAGGAAATAGTTGATAAAGTTGTAGATACTAAATTTTTTGAAGGAGAAATATAAATTTCCAAAGTTACTAGTTAAGTAATTTCTGATTCCAAATTTCAAGTTCAGTTAATTTTGGTTCTAAAGTTATAATTTAGCCACCTTTGGTTCTAAAGTTTTAGATTCAACCACCTTCAGTTTTAAATTTTTAGATTCAACTACCTCTACTTCCAAAGTTTCAATAGTTTTAGGTTATAGTAATTTAGGTTCCAATGCCTTGGGCTCCGTAATTTCAGGTGTAACTTCTGATTATTCGAATGCAACTTTACAGGGTAAACCTTGCATTCCACATGAACAATAAAGTGCCATGGTGAATTTATATTAACAATTAAAAGTACACCCTAAGGTCCACTAAATAATAAAATAATAACAAAGCACACACTAATCAAATTAAGTATGAAAACATACAAACCATTTCACAGTGACCACACTAGTTATCGATGAAATCCAATATCGTAGGATCAATATGAAAAGTGGATAAAAATAGAGTGGGTGGAACTAGTTATGTTGGTGACTTGCTTAACAGTTCAAGCTCAATGCAACAACCCTCACTAAAATTTGAGCACCCTTCAGGAAGGCCCAAGTGAGTTTGAGAAATGTTTTTTCTAGGTACAACAAGGACTTTCCCCTCATCGTCACCTTGGGTATTAGCCCTAGGATTATGCTCACTAAGGTAATCACCTAAAACAACCCAACTTGGGGGATAATCAATATTTGAACATAGATGCAAGGGAAAGGTAATAAACAAAAATCCCCATTGGAGGTTCCTCAAAATGAGGGTATTCCTCCCAAGTTATCCCCAAGTGTTTTTCAACACCATTTGTAATACATGTAAATCAACACAACCAAAACCAACAAAGTAGGATAGATCACTTCATTGGGTCCAATGTGACCTCATGCTTAACTCCTGTGTAAGAGGAGCTTCCCAGAAATGTGATGTAGTAAATGGATTTCACTTCCTAACTCAAGATTCTAGGTTTATTTTGTAGTCTTGGAGAGTTTAAACTCACCACCTATTCCAAGGCCCTAAACCTAAGCTAATGTGTGTATGCTACTAGAGAAATGTAAAATGTCAAAACAATTTTATTAAGCATTGATTTTAGGTTATTATTTACTCTATAAGATAATGAAGTGGAAAAAAGTGATTTTATGACAAGAGAAAAATCTCGAATAAAATGAAATGATATGCAATTTTTGAGTTCAACGAATGCTAACTACAGGAATGAGAAATTATTTTTTCAACTTTCCCAAATACACAAAATCCTATTCAATCAAATCTTTTAAAACTAAAATACTACCTAACTTGTTTATTTTCAAAATGCACATAATCCTCCTAATATAGGTAAGAATTTATCAACTTTTAGTTCTTTCAAAGAAAACAACAAACACACAAACATGCAGTAAACTTGATCAAAAAAATAAAATAAAATCAAAGCATATGCAATTTTTTTTGTCTTTTTTTTTTTAACCAACTATTTTGATAAAGGGAGAAAATATATTTTTAACAAAATAATGTAAAAACAAACCTTTTAAGTAATTTCTAATTTTTAGAATGATAAAATGAAACATGAATATGAATATTCATAAATATTTTAACCTTTCAATCAACATATCAATGTAACTAGGTCAAACCAGAAAGTGAAGATCTTACATAAACTCAAAAATGTGAAAAACACAAAAAGCAACGCATGATCTCGAAAGTTAAGATTGTATATCAACAACAAACAAACTAAAAAAACTTATTATAAACAGATCCAAAATGAATTCGGGGAAAACCCTAGAATTTCTTTTACTTTTCTACTAGCATTCTAGGTTGTAAGTATGTTACAATAAGATAATAACATACTGTCATAGGTATAAACTTTCTTAGGTACGATAATGTCACTCTGGTTCTGAAAGGAAAAAGTGTGGCAGTGAGGAAAAATTAAGAAAAGATAAAAATATTTTGAAGATCTAGAAAGGATTTGAGGTTTGAGAGTTAGACCTGGCTGTAGAAATTTTGAATAATATAACACTTATTCATAGAGATTATCCTGATTATACACTATTGCAGAATGCATGCATAATACATAACCTCCTCTACTATTGATCATGAATTTGAAGTATTAAGAAGCAATCACATGCGCACATTGAAGCATCAATCACACATATCAACGCAGTATATCACGGGGAAAGTATACAGCTGAAAACCGCCAACTATTTGTATATTATATTGATTGAGAACATGTAACAATACATAGTATAATACTCCTCACAAGTACTCAATACTATCTCCACCTGTTACACACAAACTAGATTAGATCTGAATCAATCACAGGTTCAAATCTCCTCTGCTGCTTACCTACCTCCACTGCGCAATCCTGCATGATAATAGATGAGAATGGCTGATCCAAACTCGTATTTTCCTTGGCTGAACCACGAAATCCTCATTGGCAATACTCAATCCATTGATTGTGCAAATCTCATGCACAACTATAGTCACAATGACAGTTGTCTTGCCCTTTCACTCACCTCTAACACTTGTCTCCACTGAACTGTCCATGCACTGAGTTAACTGATGTATTCTTTAGTTGATTTATGAGTTAATAATTAGTGAACTAATTAATAATTAATTCACATCACTCATCACTAGTGTATTCTTCAGTTAGACTAAATACAACTAGTTCAACTAAGTCAAATTGAACACAACTCCATCAACTCCTCAATAAACTCCACCAAACTCAACCACTTGAGTTCTAACTGAAGTCCATCATGCAATAGCTCAACTAACCCATAATAAAAGCGTATTTCCTTCTGGAAGTTGCATGTGCCACATCCTTAGCTCGAACTGAAGTGCTCCAAGAGGATAAGATAATGTTTATAGTCCAAATATTATTAAGAGCTAATAATATTCAACTGTTCTATTTTTAGCTTGGTAGTCTAAAAATAGACTCTGTCCATATGTCTAAAAATATAAGTCCATCTATTTTTACCAACATGACCAATAATCCACAAATAGCATCCTGCAACTCACAAAGCATGATCCATATGTCTAAAAATAGACATAGTATAAAAATAGAATTTGCACCAAAAATAGCCTGCGGGCCCACTTAGTGAAGGCGAATCCTTTCCACTAAGCTCCATCATCTTGTTGCATTTTCAACACTCCCTCTCAACAAGATATGGATTATTTGCAACCCCTATCCTGCAACTCTGGAATGTTCTACATGCAACACATTTGCCCGGTCCACTTGCTCCAACAACACTAGGAACAAAAACACTCCCAACTGGCCACTCTGTTGGGCTAGGAACATACTCTGATGCTAAAGCTCTACCTGCTGCTAACAATTGCTCCCTCTATGAAATTTGCACTACTGCAACATCTCCATGCATATCGCACCATTGCACACCTCTCTGTGCCACCTAGCACTGTGTAAATCACTTGTGCCTCTCGCATTGCTACAGCCTGCTAGCTATGCGTTGTCCTAGGATTCCCTACACTGTCGCTCTCTCTACTACTCCATCCGCATCTGTCTCTACCCAATCAGTCAGTTCCTGCTACTCCACATCGGGGCTCCCGTAGCAAGGTCTCATCCAAGAGGTTGGGTACCTCAAGGATCCTACCCCTCCTCCTTGGGACGATCACTCTATATTGCCCCACCTCCTACCTGGAGGTATGGCTGCATGTGATCCCTCAGCCCACCTGGCTCGAAGTTTCCCCTTACTGGAGGTCTCTGCATGAGTAGATGTCTCTACTCGATCTCCTCTCAGCTTCCCTTGTTGTGGCTACTCCACAACCACCTGAAGCTGCTGCACCAATCGTGGCTCCTCCACAATCGCCTGAGACTTCTTCTGGCTCTGCATGTTGAGAGGTAATATACGCTCCCTCTCAACCACCAAGTCTCCATCAGTTGCATCACTGCTCAAGGCTTTGCATGCATCTTGAACATCAAGAGCATACAGGTTCTTGACCCGTGAACCAATCTGCTTCACCTGTCTAGTGATGATGTGTCTAAGGAAAACCTTTCCCTTACTGAAGACTACATCATAGCCTCTATCTTCCGGCATCGTGATTGGCACCAAGTTTCTCTCCAGTCCTGGTACATACTTGACATCAGTCAAGGTAAGGTGAGCTCCATGCTCCCTCTGAAAAATAACCATGCCTACACCTGAGACACTATACTTCTCATCATTACCCATTGCTATGAGTATCTGGAGATCTTTCTCCTCCAAAGTACTGAACAAACTCTTGTCACCGGTCATGTGGAAAGAAGCTCCACTATCAAGAAACCGACCACTTCCCACCATGGATGAAACCATGCATGCGAAGAGTGTGAAATCCAACTCAAACTGCGAAGCAATTGCCTCACCTTCAGATCCTTCCTCGGATCCCTTCTTGGATTTCCTTCGTGGACAATTTGAAGCATAATGGCCCACCTCATGACAACGAAAGAATCTCACTTTCGATTTTCAACCTTCTTCCCATCATTGGAAGAACTAGATTCAGAAAGAGAACCCTTCTTCTTCCCCTTCTTTGCTTTGGCAGCCAAAGAGCAATTTTCTTCATCAGATGCCTTTGATGAAGATCCATCCCTGGTATTCTGCCTGATCTCCTCTTGCACAAGATCTAACCAAAGTCTCTCCCATCCTAGCAATTTCTCCCGACCATTGACAGAGTCCTGAAAGGAATGCCAACTCTTCGGAAGACCAAGGAGAGCCAAGCTCACCAAGTCCTCATCATCGATAGTCACCCCCACACTTCCCAGCTCATCCCGACATTGGGTGAACTTCGTGAGATACTTGGGCATACTGTCTCCATTCTCACACTTAATGTTTTTGAGTTTATCCATGAGTGCCAACTTCCTCTAGTCGCTCTTGCTTTGGAATAAATCTGGCAACACTTTCCACATCAAGTATGGAAAAGCCTTTCCATGTAGGCTGGATACAATGTGATCCTTCACGCCCTCCAACAAAATCCTTCGACACTTTGCTATCTTTTTTTGCCAAGCCTCAACTTGAGCAGTATCAGTAGGCTTTGGGACCTCAACCTCTATGAACTTCTTCAGCCCATTTTCATCTAACACTGCCTCCATCCTGTCTTTCCATGCAATATAATTCGAACTGCCTTCAAGAGCATACTCCAATCACAATCCGTTGAAAGACATTTCAATTTTGACACCAAGAAAACACTGCTGCAAATTCGAATTCCACCAGCTCAAAACTCAATCGCTTCTGATCTAAAATTCGTGAGAACAAAGTATTTCTCATACAGAGATTGACTGTATGGGCTTTTACCGGATATCTCACCTTCCAAAAGAAGGATGAATCCAAAGGCTACCTGGCCCGATTACAGACTATGCCTGAAGAAATAAGATGTAAACACTTTCTGAATAATAGATGTGATGATTAACCTGGCTCTGATACCATGTAGAAATTTTGAATAATATTTCTTCACATAGATTATCCTAATTATACACTATTTGCGGAATTCATGCATAATACATAACCTCCTCTATTATTGATCATCAATTTGCAGTATTAAGAAACAATTGCATGCACACATTGAAGCATCAATCACACATATCAACACAGTATATCACGGGGAAAGCATACAGCTGAAAACCCCCAACTATCTGTATATTATATTGATTGAGAACATGTAACAATACATAGTAAAATACTCCTCACAAGTACTCAGTACTATCTCCACATTTTACACACAAACTAGCTCATATTTGAATCAATCACAGGTTCAAATCTCCTCTGCTGCTTGCCTGCCTCCACTGTGCAATCCTGCATGAGAATAGATGAGAATGGCTGATCCAAATTCATATTTTCCTTGGCTGAACCACACAATCCTCATTGGCAATACTCAATCCATTGATTGTACAAATCTCATGCACAACTATATTCACAACTGACAGCTGTCTTGCCCTTTCACTCACCTCTAACACTTGTCTCCACTGAAATGTCCATGCACTGAGTTAACTGATGTATTCTTTAGTTGATTTATGAGTTAATAATTAGCGAATTAATTAATAATTAATTCACATCACTCATCACTAGTGTATTCTTCCGTTAGACTAAATACAACTAGTTCAACTAGGTCAAACTAAACACAACTCCATCAACTCCTCAATAACTCCACCAAACTCAACCACTTTAGTTCTAATTGAAGTCCATCATGCAATAGCTCAACTAACCCATAATAAAAGTGTATTTCCTTCTGGCAGTTTCATGTGCCACATCCATAGCTCGAATTGAAGTGCTCCAAGAGGATATGATAATGTTTATAGTCCAAATATTATTAAGAGCTAATAATATTCTATTGTTCTATTTTTAGCATGGCAATCTAAAAATAGACTCCGCCCATATGTCTAAAAATAGAAGTCCATCTATTTTTACCAACATGACCAATAATCCACAAATAGCATCCTGCAACTTGTAGACCATGATGCATATGTCTAAAAATAGACATAGTCTAAAAATAGACTTTGCGCCAAAAATAGCCTGTGGGCCCACTTAGTCAAGGCGACTCCTTTCCACTAAGCTCCATCATCTTGTTGCATTTTCAACAATGGCTAGCCAACAAATTAGAAAGCATGGAAACTTAAGAAAACAAGGATTCAAGCAACTATAATGAATCTAAATAAATATGGTTGCCAATTTTGTTGACGAATGAATCCCTCTTGTGGACAAGGGTTGTGACACCCCTGGTACTTGTTTCCCCTTATTTTTGTAATGACATAATAATATAATGGCCTAGAGTATTGGAGCACATGTCCATGGTCTAATAGGAAAGAACAAAGGTGAGCCCAAGTGGGATTAGTTAGCACCTTAAATTAATTTTATGGTGTAAATAATGAGAAAGAGAAGACGAAGAGTCCGAGAGGAATATGAAGATACCCTTGCTGAAATGATAAAAAGGAGAATGCACAACTATGGGATTGGACCTCTTCTTGGTGCTAATAAACCACCCAGGGTACTTGTTGTGGATTGATAAACCACTCATATAGTGCTTGACACATTTGATAAACCACTCTCACTATGGATTTTGTTGTGCTTGACTAGTTGATAAACCACCCGTTGTCATCAATTTCCATCCTTTGTGTCTTGAAGATGGATTTCTTTAAAGGATGATGAGAAATAAATTCTCATTAGATTTTGGAGCTGGCTTTGGGGTGACTACTGTAAGTAACCTTGGCTATAATAGGTCTATGGTTGTGTGGAAAATCAAAGTCCCATTTTCAGTTTCCTTTCTTTTCTGAATTTGTCAGTGAAATTGCTCTAAGTTGAAAGTTGTGAATTTAAAGAAGATTCTTTCTAAATCTTATATGTTGTTGTTGTAGGAGTCTTGATGATTGAATTACTTAATGTTTTATTAGTTTTTTTATGAGCCTTTTCCATGCAGTTGTGTGTTTCTTATATGAAAGTGAAATGTTGGTAAGGCTGGTGAAAATGTTGATTTGTGTGCCTACATATATGATTTATACCTATAGTAGGATTGAAAGATGGTTTTCCATGTTATTTCATGGAAGGTTAATTTCCTAGTGACCTACGTGGCATTGTATGTTTTTTGCTTGTATTTATAAGTTTTCTAAGTTATTTGTTTCTCAAAGGAAACTTGAATATCTCAGAGAAAAGGTCAATATGTTTCTCAACATGACATTGAGGACCGAGGGATTGAAAAGGCTCCAAGAGACTGAATGGATAAGTCCCTAACCTGTATAGCCAATTCTCTATTTGGTGTTTTGTATGTCGTCCATCAAGAACCCTGAGATCATATACTTGTGGAAGCTCAAGAGGGATAGCACCATGCATGCTTCATAGGATCCCAAGGGAAAGAATGATACTTTGTCATCAGTTCAACACTTAAAGAACCACAGTGGAAGAGTCATGGTTGTAAACCCCCATAGATGGCTTGGGAAGAGGCATTATATTTACTAATTAAACCCTTTTTCCATGGTTGCAGCAGAATGTTATCCCTAGATCCAAATCCCAAATGAATGAAGCGAGATGCGTATTTGAATGAAAGAGGGATGTTATTCCCATATTCAAATCCAAGATGTTATTTCTCGGGAGTGTAAGAGGGATGCCTATTTGAATGAATGTCGGATGTTATTCCCAAATGTTTTTCCATGATGTTAAAGTCCGAAGGTATCGTCCCTAAAATATCACAAGAAGTCACTCAAGACAAGAGTTGGGACATCAAGGATTGGGAAGAACTAGAAATGCTGCTAGTTGGATGGACCAATCACATGTAAGAGATGTGATCCCATGCTATAACTAAGATCATACAATACTCCTCAGACGTTTGGAAGTGGGGTGCACGAGAAGATTCTCACTGGAAGTTTGGAAGCAAGGCGCACTAGAAGATACACCCTGCATTTTTTGAAGCGCGGTGCACAGGAAGATACTCCTTGGACATCTGAAGAAGGATGCATAGAAATATACTCCCTAAAATTTTGGAAATGGGGTGCACTGGAAGATGATCAGTAAACTTTAGAATCAGAGTGCACCAGAGGCTATTTCTTGGAGGTTCGAAGTAGGGTTTCCTGGATGCGTAGCACAGTGTCGTGGAACACAAACATGTGAAATAGGTTGACAGTTAATACACTCGAGCCATGTGGCATTGAGAGGATAGTTAGGACTACCACGTGGATGCCACATGGTAGAGTGTCTACATGGCACCTTCTAATTCGTTGGGACTTAATCAGTCATAACTTTTGATCTAGAGACTGGATTGAGGTAAAATTTTATATCATCAAAATTGTCTTGACGAAATAAACACAATGGTGATGTCAAACCAAGACTCTAAGTGAGTTGAAAAGATTGAGATTTTGGACTCCATTTCCATAACGACACCTTGGATTTTGTTTAAGCATAGTAACCACCTTCCTTTTAATTGGTGTTTTGGTAAGTGTTAGGAGGGGGTGTGTTACAAAGTGGTATCAAAGAAACAATTTCGGACACTGTGCCTAGATAGGATCACATACACATTCTATATGATTGACTGATATCCATAACATGCTTGATCTGTTAAGTTTTTTTTATGATGAATACAAAATGTTGTAGTGCATGGATTATAGACTTACTGAAAGAACATGGTTATATGTTGATTGAGATGTGATGGGTGAACATTAATGTATACCAAGGAAAATAAGTAATTTGTGTCAAATGCATGTTTCTTATTGATGGCTAACATTAGTATGTATGTAAAGACGGATTGACAGACATCCATATACTATAAGGGAAAAAAAGGGGGGGGAAGGATGAGCAGCAAAGCTAGTCAAAATGGTATGAACATAATCTTGTCGAGGCTTGAAGAGGAATCAATTGGGAAAATGAAAGAGAAGGACACTCTTGAACTAATGTACATTGTTAGAATTAAGAGATGAAATAAGAAGTTGTAAGGTATACAATGAAAATATTGTTAGCGATCAGTTATAATTAAATGTCATACTATAAAAAAGCTTATCTGAATTACAGAGACAAAGATTGCAGGAAGTTGGTGGTAGCCATCAAGACAAGGATAAAAATAAGGGTATCCCATCAAAAATCTACAAGAACAAATGGAATGATAAGAAATTAGAAGGAAACCGATCTAGAAAGAGGCGAAGGAATGCAAAAGAAGGAATAGAACTACTTATATCCCTAGAAAGGGAATCGAGAAATCCTAGCCCATCATTGGATAGTACAACTACCAGATATCATCATGAAAGGAAGAATAGGAAGCTCCCATACAAGAGGAATTTAAGAAAGAAAAATCCCCAACCTTCGAAGGAAAGGTGAAGAAAGCAAAGGATGCAAAATCTTGGCTTTCAAGAATAAAGAAGTACTTCAAGATGCATGACTATACCGAGAACATGAAGTCTAGGGTAGTTATTTTTAGCTTGAAGGGAAAATCTAATATATGGTTGGATGATCTAAATAACATCAAAGGAAACAGAGAGAAAGAGCGAACCGAGAGAAAGTTTGAAAATTACTTCCGAAGAAAGCACCTCTCTGAGAAATATTATAGCAGCAAAGCCAAGGAGTTCTATGAGCACAACTTGGGGTAGATGGCACCTGAATAATATTCTAGTGAATTATTAGAGCTACTAAGATATGTACCTTACATCAAGGATGAGAAGACCAATATCCAGAGATATGTTAGTGGATTACCATAGGCATATCGAGAAAGAATAGAATTTGATGATCCTAAGACTCCAGAGGAGGCCATCTGGAAGACTAAGCATTGTTATGAATATGTCAAGCATAAGACTAAAGTCTAAGTTGGTTGGAGGAAGGAAGACAAGATGGAAGTTCTAATAACGTCACCAAAGGTGGATTGTTAGAACAAGGTACTGGAATTTCCCAGTGATGAGGGTGACCCAATTTCTTTACAAGGTATGAAAATGCCAATACAATTTAGAATTATCTTTGTGGTGCAGATGAATCATTGTAGTAGGAAGAGTTGTTCCCTTTACACCATTAAAATCACATATGGAAAAGGAACTAGTGCAAACCCCTTTGCAAATTATCCAAATATAAGTCAATATAGTGATGTATTTCTAGAGGAATTGTCAAGACTTCCACCCAGCTGAGACATTAACTTCACAATATAATTAATCTCGGGAAAAACACCAACAATGAAGGCCCCATATCGCATGAGCGTGTTTGACCTCGTTGAACTAAAATTACAGTTGGAAGAATTGATGGAAAAATGATATATTTGGCCCAGTGTATCATTGTGGGGAGACCTTGCATTATTTAAGAAAATGTATGGAACACTATGTCTGTGTATCGACTATATGAAAGTAAATAAGTCCACTATAAAGAATACGTACTCTCTACCTAGGATCGATCATCTATTTTATCAACTGAGAGGGGTGATGGTGTTTTCTAATATAGATTCAAGGTAGGGTTACCACCAGGTCAGAATCAAGGAGGAGGACATTCAAAATACCTCATTTAGAATGAGTTATTGTCACTATGAATTCACAGTGGTTCCATTTGGACTCACAACACTCCAGCAAATTTTATGTGCCTTATGAACATGTGCTTAGGACATTATTGGATAAATTTGTTATAGTATTTGTGGGAGGTTATATCCATGGAATTCATTATAGGATTTCCCAGGAAAACTATTCAACATGATGCTATCATGGTGGTATTAGATAAGCTGAGCAAGGTAGCTCACTTTATCGCTTTCAAATCCTCTCATAAAGAAATAGATATATCCCAAATATTCATAAAGGAGATAATCAGGTTGCATGGAGTTCCCAAAATGATAATATCAGACAATGATGCCAATTTCACTTCAAAATTTTTGAAGACATTGTTTGATGGATCTGTAAATTAGTCAGCCTTCAATATCGCTTACCATCCTCAAACCAATGGAAAAACAGAAAGGGTGAACAAAATCTTAAAGAACATGTTTAGGATGTATGTGATGCATCAGCCAAGAAAGTGAGAAGACTACCTTCCACTTGTATAATTTTCATATAACAATGGCTACAAGATTCATTTGGAATGAGACCTTTTGAGGAACTTTATGGAAGGAAATGAAACATCCCTATCAATTGGGATGATCTAGTGAATGACATGCTTATTAGTCCATATATGCTAGAAGAAATGGAGAAGGATATGATTAGGATGAAAAGGTTTCCTATCAGAAAAATTATGTGGATCAACAAAGACTACACAAAGAGTTTCAAGTGGGTGAGCATGTTTATCTCCATATTAATCCAAAGAGAAGTTCATTGAAATGCGCTCATGTTCCAAGTTGGCAACCAGATTTCATGGACCATTGTAGATTTTGGAAAGAGTGGAGCCAGTGGCCTAGAGATTAGCCTTGCCACTCACAGTGAAAGATCATAATGTTTTTCATGTTTCCTTGGTAAAGAAATATATTCATGATAGTAATAATGTTATTTACTAGTTTGTGATATAGGTGGAACCAAAGGGAGAGTTCCAACTACAACCATTATGCATCCTAGCTCGAAGGTAGATCACTCTCTAAAATAGAACAATAAAGCATATTAAGGTGCAATGGAACCACTTTGAACCTAATGAAGCCACATGAGAGATGACTGAACAAATAAGTTCGTAGTACCCAACTTTTGTTTGTTGAATAAAGATATGTAAGAGCTATATATACATAAAGCTCAGTTTTGTTTTTTTATACTAATAAGAACACTGAGGATGGTGTTCCCTTGAAGAGGTTGGGGTTTGTGACACCCCTGGTACTTGATTCCTTGATTTGTAATGTAATAATGTAATTCCTGAAGTGTGGGACCACAAATCCATGGTCTAAGAGGGAAGAGGAAAGATGAACCCAAGTGGGATTAGTTGGCACCTTAAATTAATTTTATGCTGTAAATAATGAGAAAAAGAAGAGGCAGAGTCCAAGAGGAATATAAAGAGACCCTTGGTGAAATGATAAAAAGGATAATGCACAATAATATGGGGTTGGTCCTCTTCTTGGTGGATCTCATGAGAAAAATAAGAATAAACTATGAGCTAAGGGAATGAGATTTCTCTAAGAGAAAGAATCGTGACTAGAAGAGAAAGAGAATATGGGACTGGGTGCTTTCTAGGTCTGATCAACCACATGGAAAAGGGTGCTTGCTAGGGTTGATAAATGACATGTAAAAGGGTTCTTGATGATGGATGAAAAAATACTCATAGAGTGCTTGACACAACTAATAAACCACCCATTACTGTGAATTGTTTTTGTATTTGACTAGATAATAAACCGCCCAAGGTGCTTGTTGTGGGATGATAAACCATCTTCACTATTGATTTTGTTGTGCTTGACTAGCTGATAACTCACCCACTGTAATAAATTTCCATGCTCTGTATACTGAAGATGGTTTTTTGCAAAGGTTGTTGAGAAAGAAATTCCCCTTAGATCATGGATCTAGCTTAGGGGTGATGACTATAAGTAATATTGGCTATAGTAGGTCTATGGTTGGGTGGAAAATCTAAGTCTCATTTTCATTTTCCTTTCTTTTCTGAATTTGTAAATGAAATTGTTCTAAGTTGAAAGTTGTGAATTTAAAGAAGATTCTCTATGAATCTTGCATGTTCTTGTTGCATGAGTCTTGATGATTGAATTACTTAATGTTTTATGAATTATGTTATGAGCCTTTCCCATGCAGTTGTGTGGTTCTTGTTTGAAAATGAAATGTTGGTAAGGCTCGTAAAAATGTTGATTTATGTGCCTACATATATGATTTATACCTATAGTAGGATTGTAAAGAGGGTTTTCCCTATTATTTCATGGAAGGTTAATTTCATGGTGAGCTTTTTGGCACCGTATGTTTTCTACCTATATTTATAAGTTTGCTACATTGTTTGTTTCTAAAAAACCTAAATATATCAAAGCCAAGCTCAATTTATTTCTTGGCATGACATTAAGGAATGAGGGACTGAAAATGCTCCAAGAGACTGAATGGATAACTCCTTAGCCTATATAGACAACTCTTTGTGCTGTGTTTTGTATTTCATCCATCAATAACCCTAGGATCATTTACTTGTTGAAGCTCAGGAGGGATAGCGTTGTACACTCTTAATAGGATACCAAGGGAGAGAAACAAACTATGTTACTAGTACAAACTCTTATAGAACCACTGTGGTAGATCCATGGTCATAAATCCTCACAGATGGATTAGGCGGAGGCCTTATCTTTAGTGATTTAAACCCTTTTTCCATGGTCACAATGAGATGTTATTCTTGGATGAAAACCCCAGGTGAATGAAAAAGGATGTGTATTTGACTGACAACGAGATATTATTCTTGGATACGAATCCCAAATGCTAGTTCCTTGGATGTTATTTCCTAGGAGTGCAAGCAGGATGTGTATTTGAACGAAGGAAGGCTATTATTACTAAATTTTTTTCCTATATGCTAAAGCTTAGAGCTCTCATCCCAGGAATATCACAAGAATTCACTCAAGAAAAGAGCTAGGATGTCAAGGACCAAGAAGAGCTAGAAAGGAAACTAGATGGATGGACCAATCAAAAGTAAGAGGCATGGTCCCACATTATAATAAGACTAGAAGATACTCACTAAACATTTGGAAGCGGGGTGCACCGAAAGATACTCCCTATACATTTGGAAGTAAGGTGCACAAGGATATACTCCTCGTATCTTTGTAAGCAGGGTGCACTGTAAGATACTCACCAAACGTTTGAAGTGGGGTGCACTAGAAGATACTCCATGGAAATTTGGAAGTGGGTTGCATCGGTAGGTACTCCCCAGACATTTGAAGTAGGGTACACTAGATTTTATTTCTTGTAGGTTAGAAATGGGTTGTCTGAACACATAGCACGGGGTCGTGGAACCCAAACACATTAAAATAGTCATCAAATAATACACTCAAGCCATGTGGTGTTGAGAGGTTTCTTAGGACTACCATGTGGATGCCACATGGAAAAGTGGTGGCACGACACCTTCTAATTCGTTGAGACTTAATTAGTCATAACTTTTTATCCATAGGTCAAATTAAGGTAAAATTGTATATCATTGGAATCATTTTGATAAGATGAACGCAATGGTGATGTCAAACCTATTAGAGAATGTAGTAGGGTAGCTATTAGTTTGATTTATTCTTATTCCTTAATATTTTCTTTTGAAATTAATTTATCTTCTTGTGTTTATCTATTATATCTTTTCATCAAACAAATATCAAGAGAAATATAAAAAAGACATTTGACACAAAAAATAGGCTCCAAGACAAGGAAAAACCCCTCCAAGGGAAAACCCAAAAAATCTCATCTCTTTTTATAGAATATACTTCAAATTAGAAAAACCAAGACCCAAACCCTACACCAAGTCCTCCTCTAAGAACCATGTTAGCCCCCCAAGAAACGTTTCCAATTAGGTCAAAAATCAACCAAGATAACAATAGTTAATCCTACATTAACTTCGACCCCCAGCTTCGACCTACAACTTCAGCCCTATAGCCGCTGAAAAAGCCCTCATTTTTGCATGTGTAATCCCTTCAACAAGAGTTCCCTTAAACAAGCCAAGGTATCCACATTAAAACTAGATCATAATAGAGTATTCGGCTCTCTTGCAACTTGGATCAGCAATTCAGCCGCTTGCAATTCAAACCTGCAATTTTTGGCCTCCTTTGAAGCTGGAAAAACCCTAACCTTTTCATGTGTGAGAGAATAATTCCCAGAAACAAAATTTCTTTGTTCTTCTAGGGATATTCCTTCCTTCTATAACCGCCACACTTTCTTCCTTAATGTTTCTAGCTTCATATTAAACTTCTTGGTGAGAGAGATCTAATCAGTGATCAAATGAGGTCAACGTTTCTTCTATTTATACACATATGAGGGGTTTAATTCCTTCTTTCGGGCCAACTTATCATTTCCTAGACCGACTTGGGCTTGGAGCTTTCTAGGACTTTCTAGACTCAAAATCAATAGTTTTTACATCTTACATCTTCCCTAATAGGGTCTTATCTAAATGATAAAGGCCCTTTTGACTCAAGAAAAATATTCTCTTGACATAACAAATCCTAGAATCATGAAGAAAATTCTTGATCTAGATGACAATCAAAATTGAGCATGAAACCCATGCTTAATAGTAATATTTTTCTTTATTATTCTGCTTGTAACATAAGATATACATAATGATTTGAGTACATTGATAATTATGAATACTAAAACTAGTTACATTTTCCAACAGTCTATCTTAACCTGGGAGGTATTCATAATTATACACTTGGTACAATGTTATTCTCAAACTGAAGAGTTCTCATAAGAATATTCAGATTTGTAAGCCATATTTAATCATCAACATTATGACCAACATTGTCATCATAGTAAGGCCTTAACTTGACAAGCTCTTTCTTATACAAGAGCATAATGTTGGGAGGATTTACATGACATACCACACTACCTCTACAAGGCAAATACCCCATCCAAATGTTCAGTAGGTATGTCCTTTTAGGAATATTGTTATCTTGGATTCCAAATCCTCAAACAATATCGATCCTCTACAACCACTCTTGTCTTGGATACCTGTCCAATCCTCAAAGAGTGTCAGTCCATTTCCTATAATATATTTTTCTACCCTTAAGGAAATCAAACATTCTTATCCAATCCTCCATCCACCATTCTCTCTCCATGGCCTTCAATTAGACTTACGACCCTTAGTCTTGGTCAAGTGCATGACACATGAAGAATATAATCCAAATGCGATGTTCATCATCACTCCCTCTCAACCAAAGAGTATATCCTCATTCCCTATTGATTAGGGAATAGATCCTTTCTCCTATTTAGGGAGACTCCTTTACTCCCTCTCAAATATAGAGGAGATCCCTAACTTCCTTCCAATTTGGGAAGTCATCACCACAAGATTTATAGTTTGTCTTCATAAATGTATCAACTACCATTTCTTCATGGTGATAGTGTCATGGCTCCCTCTTTCCTTTGTATCATTGTATCCAAATTTCTTCTTTCCTTGAGCCATCTTCTTTCTTCAATCTTGTGACAGGTTCAGGCCATTAATCTTGAATATAACTTTTTGTAGTCATCAGTAATGAAGGAATTATATTGAGCCTTATTAAACTTCAAGCTAGTCATAGCTCTCTCTTAAACATGAAAGTGATCTTTATTGATGAACATTAGGTTATATTCTTTCACTGCTACCTTTCAACTCCATGGTGATGATGTGAACACTTTGACTTCTTAATGTCCAAAACCATATTCTCAATTCATATGTTCATTGAATTGAGTTCAACACTCACAGTTGAACTTGCCTAAACTGTCATCATGCATTCCTGCAATATCCTACTAGGTATAAAAACAGCATGTTAACCAAATAACCGATATCAAAATATTAAATATCATACTTACCTTGTCATGATGGCCCTCTAATTAAAGCAACAACTTACTTGAGTTTTTCAAGATCAACATCCTTTTGCATGATCAATATCAATATGAATATTTCTCCATGAAGTAATTTTAATCAGAGTGCCCATGGATCGAGCTTGATTACCAAGTTGTTATATATTCCTTGGAGTTACCAATGTTAACTCCCTTTCTTTCTTCCATAGAATATACTTGATGTTGATGAAAATTGATATATTTGTACTATGCACTCTTATGAGAGAGTCTTGATCAACATCCTTTCCAAACCATGTCAAATTTCTATCCTTGAGCATCATGCAACCATATGGAAGACTTACCGAGCACATTGACACAAATAACTCTTCCTTCATGATTCTTGTAGATATGAACCATACCTTAGATAAGAGTTCCTTAAAGTATGCAAACCATTTATTTTCGTACAATCATCTATTCATTCCTTCTTACTTCTTGTGCATGATGAAGATATATTTCTTTTCAAGAAAGAACTTTATTATTCCTTTCTAACTGCAACGTGATCATTTGCATTCCTTCATCCTTCAAAAGTTTTGTTTCCATACTAGGTGGAATATATACCAGTCATAATGATGCTTCCAAGGATCTTCCAAAATGATGATTCTTATAGGATATTGATGATCCTTATTTTCAAAATGACTACCTCTAACACGATGTTATAAAATGCTCAGATGAAAAATAATATACAATATAGTCCAATCTTCTCATTATCTTTTAACCAGATGATATTTCCCAAAGAAAATTAAACAAATAGATTCTAATATTTTTACTATCATGTGCTTTTATCTATGATACCATGGTTTTACAAAACCAAGACTCTTCTAGAGTAATAATGCATGCTACTCTACTTTCTACTTAATAAAAGAAAATAAAAAAGAACCTCATAGAGATGGAGATTCATTCAATAGTAGAGATCCTTGGGGTCTTCTCCTTTCGACTTCTTCTTAGGTTCTCCTTTTTCTCCAGCTAAGTGAGCTTCACTTATTTCCTTCCTTTTTTTGTTCATTTTATTTTTTGTTCAATCCATTTTAAAGTGTCCATACTCATTGCATCCAAGGCATTGGATCTTGGACATATCTTTCTTATTGGATTTTCCAAACTTTCCTTTCCTCAACGTCTTTGTTATTGCAATGAAGGATTGAGATATTTCATTTGATTCAGTATCATCCTTTGCCTTGATCCTAGATTCTTCCAAGATAAATTGAGCCCACAATTCGTCAAAAGGTGTGGTATCTTTGTTTGAGTATATAATTGTTGCAAAATTTCTCCAATCAGGTGGCAAATCATTTAATACATAGATAGTGATCTTAGAGTCTATAATAGTCTCCCCAATCCATTGTAACTAGTCTCTTATTTGTGAGATCTTCATCAGATAGGTGGCCGTCTCTTCATCCTTTGATTTCCTTGTTCTATACAGTTGATTCCTCATGGAAATATTTTGACCTTGTGCACTTATGGAGTACAACTTTACCAACTTCTCATACATAGATGTCGATGTCTTCAAATCATAAACAGAGGGAACAATATGATCTTTGATGGATTCAACAATTATCATTTGTTCCCTTACCTCTCCATTCTTATACTTTTCTAACTCTTGAGTATTTTCTTTGTCTGGTACAACTACTTCTCCCAGGACATACTCCATGACTTCATTTTTCTGTTAACCAAGAGTCATCCTTCTTGATGATGTCTCCAACTATCTTGATATTTTCAAGACCTCCAAGGAGACATCAAGGATGACCTAGAAGGATTTTTTGTAGGATGCCTTTAGCAATGGTGTCTTTGAACATATTCAAAGCCTGAATCATGATATCAAGATTCCTTGATGCTTCTTCATATTCTAGATGATACACAAGAGAATCTTCAATAAATACTTGCCTTTCCTTCCTTTAATTAAACCTTGATGATGAGGTATTTTTCAACAAAAGCTTGATGTGGAAACCCTCATATATTAATAGGTATTCTTCTTCTTTCCTTTTTTCCTTTTGCAAATGATTCCCCTTGGCAAGAAAGCCCCTCTTGGTGTCCTTCCAGCTTCCTTCTCTTGTTTACCTTAGCTTTGATGCCATGTTGGAGAAGGAAGTAAGGAAACTATTAATTCAATTTATCCTTATTCCTTAATATTTTCTTATGAACTTTATTTATCTTCTTGTGTTTCTTTATTAGATATTTTCATCAAAAAAATATCATAGCAAAACAATAAAGAAAATGGACACAAAAATTAGGCTCCAAGCTAGAGAAAACCCCTCCAAGGGGAAAAACCATAAAATATCTTCTCTTATCACAAATTGTACTTCAAATAAGAAAAAAGAAGACTTGAACCCTAGAACAAGTCATCCTTAAAGCACCAAGTCATCCCTCTAAGAATATCTTCCAATCAGGTCAAAAATTAGCTAAGATAATAGTATTTAATCCTCCTTAAACTAGCTTCATGCTTGAACTTCGGCCCTGTAGCAGCTGTAGAAACCCTAACCCTAGCACATGTCATCTCTTCAAGAACACTTCCCTCAAATAGGCCAAGGTCTCTCAAGTCAAGCTACATCAAAACATAGCATTTGGCTCTCTTGCAAGTTGGATCTGAAATTCGGCCTCCTACAATTTGGACATGCAATTTTTGGCCTCCCTCGAAGCTATAGAAACCCTGTCCTTCACACATGTGAGAGAATAATTCCCCAAAAAAAATTTATTCGTTCTTCTTGAGATCTTATTTCCTTCTAAACCCTCACACTTGCTTCCTTGATGTTTCTAGATTCAGATCGAACTTCTTGATGAGAGAGATTGAATTGGTGTTTAAATGAGGTTGATGCTACTTTTGTTTATAAACATCTAAGGTGTTAGAATTCCTTATTTTAGGCAAATTTGTCATTTCTTGTACTGATTTTTTCTTGGAGGTTTCCAGGAATTTCTAGATTCAAAATCAATATTCTTTATGTGTTACATCTTTCCTGATAGGGTCTTATGTTATGCAACCATATCAAAAAATTGAAGAAATATAGATCATCGACTTGAAAATTAGCCTCTTTGAGGGGGAAACCTCATTTACATCACATAAATGAACAATTATTAGATGATACAAATGATAATAGCTCATTGCTATATATAGGAGTCTAAGGGGTCACAATATAATTAGAGCCTACATAACAATAATAATGTAAGGGCACAAAAATAACAATAGTTGGCTTCTATGGGGCACAACAATAACAATAGGGTTCTACACTAACAATAAAAATAAAGGGGATACACGAGTATTATGAGGAACTAACATGCCCTTCTCCTTCAAAGAATTGTTTTCCTCAATGCTTGAGTAGATTTGGATTCTTTTATATAAAACTCACATCCTCCCATGTGGAATCTTCAATGGGCAAATTATTCCACTTAGTAAGATACTAAGAAATTAATATATTTTGTAGTTGTTGGGTTCTTGTTTCCATGAATTCTTTAGGCTCAAACGTGATTTTTCCTTCCTTGTCAAGTTCTGGAAACATTGTTTGAACTAGGAGCTTGTCACTGATAACATTTTTTAAGCATGGAAAATGGAAAACTGGGTGTACTCAGAACAATGCAAGTAGCTCCAATTTGTATGCCATAGTACCAATTTTTTGCAACACCTTGAATCTTCTTAGCTTACTTGGGTGATAATTTATTATCCTTATTATCTTACATCAAAACTGCTTTCACTACGATGCTAAGATGCTTGTTATTTCATTCAATTTTGTGCTAGAGTGAGGTTATCCTTTAAGAGTTGGAGAACTTGTTGTTGATGCTTGATGTGATCTTCTAATGGTTGAACCTTATAATTTTCTCTTAAATATGATGTGTTGAATGGTGGATGATATCCATAATGTTAAATAAAGGGGTCATTTTTGCTGCAATAAGCAAGGAATTGTTATAACACCATTCAACTATAGGTAACCACTTGATCCATTGTGTTTGTTTCTTAGATACAAAGGAATGAAGATATCCTTCCAAAAATTTGTTCGTTGTCTCATTTTTCCCATTAAATTGAGGATGATAAGATGATTTATGAGCTAATTGAGTACCAAGACAAGAAAATAATTCCAATCCAAAAAATCCCAGTGAAAATGGGATCTCTGTCACTTACAATAATCTTTGGGTTTCCATGTAGCTTTTGAATTGTTTCCATAAATGCAATAGAAACTGTAATGGCTTTAAAAGGATGAGGTAATGCACAAAAGTGTGCATACTTGTTAATTCTATCAACTACCACCATGATGACACTCTTTCCTTCATGCTTGGGTAAACCTGTGATAAAATCCATTGAGACCTCCCAACGTTGACTTGGAATGGCTAAAGGTTGTAATAGACCCGAGGCCTTAATTGTATCAACTTTATTTTGATGGAAAACCAAACATTCTACCACAAACTTCTGAATATCATATTTAAGGCCATCCTAAAAAAAATCATTCTTGACCATGTCATAAGTTTTTAAAAACCCTGAGTGCCCTCCTAAGGGGGAGGTGTATAATTCCAAAAGAATCTTTTGTTTGAGTTGGGAATTATTACAAATATATAAGCAATCTTTGTACCATAATGAATCATTTTTCCAGCGAAATGTATGACATGTACTAGGATATTTTTGCAACTTTTGAATGAGTCTCCACACCTGTTCATCCTTCTTCTATTCATCACTTGCTTCGGTTATCCAATCCGGCTGGATAATAGAGATGGAACAAAATAATTCTTTCACATCCTCATCCTTTCTTGAGAGTGCATCTGCAACAAAATTTTTCTTCACTTTTTTGTACATGATTTAAAAGTCATAACCAAACATCTTTGTGATACTTTTTTGTTTTTCTTCTAAAGATAATTTTTGTTCTAAAAAGTATTTAATACTATCATGATCTATTTTTACCTTGAAGTGTCTTCCCAGTAGGTAAGGTCGTCATTGCTTTAGTGCATGTACTATTGAAAAAATTTCCTTCTCATAATAGGTTTGTGTAAATATTTTCCTTTTATTAGATGACTTTCAAAAGAAATGGGTCTTCCTTATCACATTAAAACAATACCAATTCCATTTCCTAAGGCATCACATCCTACAATAAAGGTTTTTGTGAAGTATGGCATAGCTAAGACCGATGCTTGGCACATTGTATCTTTAAGATGTTCAAAGGCCTTAACTAATGTTGGAGTCCAAGAAAATGCATCTTTCTTTAGTAATGTTGTTAGAGGTGTTGTTATTCTCCCATAATTCTTAACAAAATTGCGATAATACCCTATCAACCTGAGAAATCCTTGAAGATGCTTTATGGTTATGGGGATTTTCCATTCCTTAATGGATTTAATTTTGTTAGGGTCCACCTTAACACCCTCATGAGATACAATATGACCCAAATGTTCCACCTCTTGTACTCCAAAGAAACATTTGTAGGTTTTTGCATATAATTGTTTCTCCTCCAATATTTTAAGCACCCTGTCAACATGTTGAACATGATCCTTCCAAGATTTGTATATTAATATATCATCAAAAAATACTAACACAAATTCTCTAAGGAAGAGTTTGAAAATGGAATTAATCAAACCTTGAAATGTCAACGGTGCATTACTAAGGCAAAAATGCATGACCGAAAATTCATAATGACCCTCATGAGTTATGAATGTTGTTTTCGGAATGTCTTCAGTATTCATTCTAATTTGATGATATCCTAAATGAAGATCCAACTTGGTAAAGTAAATTGTTCCATGTAATTCATCCAATAATTCATAAATGAAAGGAATGGGAAATCTATCTTTAATAGTGAGCTTATTGAGCTCCCTATAATCTAGACACATACTCCATGACCAATCCTTCTTATGCACCAATATTACTGGAGCTGAGAAAAAACCTTGACTAGGTTGAATTATACCATCCTCTAGCATTTTAGCAACCATACATTCAGTTTCACTCTTTTGGGCATAGGGATATATGTAAGGTATGGTGTTTGGAGGAACACTTCCTCATATCAAATTAATGGCATGATCATGATCACGAATAGGTGGGAGGCCTTTGGGAGTCTCAAATACCTTAGAATGATTGTCTAAGACTTTTTGGAGATCTGGAGAAATAGATGATTTTGATGTTTGAACCTCTAGTGAGAATAATTGTACAATTACACCTTGTTGTTACTTCTTGATAAGTTTTTTCATGCCATTAGAGTTGATTATATTTCCTAGTTTCCCTGTGATACCCCTTAATTCAACTTCCTTTTCTTCCAAAAACAAATTCAAGAAAAGTTCTTGAAAATTAAAAGTTATTGTCCCCAAATATTGTAACAATTTGACTCCTATTACAACATCAACACCACCCATTAAAATGGAAAGAATTGGATTATTCAATACATATTCCCCCATGGTTAGCTTGATATTATGGCACTTTCTATTGCAATTTATAGCTCCTCCATTTGCAACCATCACTTGAAACTCTAGTTATCGATATACGAAGCAATTCAATTCCTTAGCTATCTTACAATGAATAAAATTATGGGTACTACCTGAATCAATCAATAGTATTATATTTTTCTTCTTGATATTGTAGAAAATCCTTGTAGATTCAAACTGCTAATTGTAATTTACCAAAATAAGATACTTGAATATACTTTACTCATCACTGGAAACAATTAAACTATTGTGAAATAATGAAGCGTACAAAAGAATAATTCAATCAACAAATTACACAATGATTTCTTGGGAAAAGCCACAACTACAAACCCTCGCTATCTGTATATTGCCTTAGTCAGAAAATATGAGAAGATTACAATGCTTTTCTCGAGCCCGAGCAACCTTTGCACTATCTCTATCTATCTCATAGCTTCTTAGACAAGCCGAGGCCAGTACTTAATCAATTTTTTCTTTCCTAAGTTCCTATTTCCTTGTGCTATTTCCTTGGGAATTATCCCCCTATTAATTACAGACATTCCTCAATATGAGTTGCACAATCCTCATAGGCCTTCCTCTAACTACATGCACCACCTGTATAATTCAGATGATTATACAACTGATAGTACAATGCCCTTGAACTCCAATATTAACTGGGTAACTCTTGCATATGACATGCATGAGCTATTTATGAGTGAATCATTAGTTAGATGGTTGAACATATTAAGCAACACCGCACTGTCTGACCTCCTACTAGTTCCTCCATCAGTTGGAACTAGTTTAACTGACTTTAACTCAGTTAAACTGAATTAATTAATTACAAATCAAAATAAACTCAACCAGGACTCCTATAAAGTAGGAGAAACTCTACATGACTCAAGTTAGACCCTCGACTCAAATTAACTGTGCCAACTAAGTCAAATTAACTTAGTTAAGTCATACAAGTTGTTTTTTGATGTGGAATTACAATTCTATTCCTAATTTAATTCAAGGAAAAAATCAAATCGGGATCTTCTTGTTGCATTTTCAACACTCAACCTCAACAAGAAAGCAATTATTAGATACCCCAATACAGCCTCTATGGAACTTGAATTTTCCTCTTGACAATGCCTTAGTTAAGATGTTTGCATCTTATTCCTCTGGAGGAATGTAGTCCAATAACATGATTCTCCTATGCACAGAATCTCATAAATGGTGATACCAAATGTCGATATGCTTAGATCAAACATGAAATGTGATATTATTGAAGCGTTTGATACAACTTTGATTGTCACAGTTTATCACTGTAGGATCCATCTACTGACCAAATAACCCAAAAAGGATCTTCCTCATCCAAATAACCTCACAAGCTGCTTGACTAGCATCCATGTACTCTGCTTCATGTTTTAACAATAAACTATTTTTGACCCAATATCGAAGACTCCCCCTGATGTGATCTTCCTATCGGATAGACTCCCTACCCAATCTGCATCTATGAAACCTTGCAACTTCACTCCCTCTATCCGTCTGTACCAAAAACCAAACTGAGTGGTGCCTCTGGGGTATCTCAACACATGTTTAACTGCCTTCCAATAAAATTTGGTTGGCTTAACCATTGCTTGACTAAGTTGGTTAACTGCAAAACATATGTTTGGTCGTGTGTTCACCAAGTACATAAGTGAACCCACAAGATGCCTGTAAATAGTATCCTCCACTACTTAACTTGAAGCAGCATCTTCCTTCCTCCAATTTCCTGCTAGAGGAGTCCCCATGGCTTTGCTACTCGCCATGTGGAACTTCTTCAGTATCTCATTGAAATACTTGCCCTGAGAGACAAACAATTCCTCATCTCCTTGCCACGTTTCCATACCAAGGAAATAATGCATGAGCCCCAGGTCCTTTATCTTGAATTCTCTTGCAAGATCCTCTTTGAAAGATTTTACCAGCTTTCATCTCATGTTAGAATTAAATCATCGGCACATAATACTATAATCAATCATTTACGTTCAAACACAATATGGTAAAGGTTTATATCTGCTTCACTTTTGTTGAAGCCCAACCTGGTGAAATAAATGTCAATCCTGGTGTACCAAGCACGGGGTGCTTACCTCAATCCATACAATGCTCTCTCAATTTTGCACACATGTGACTCTCTGTTGAAGGTCTCAAATCATTCTGAATGCTCAATGTACACCTCTTCCTCAATCACTCCATTAAGGAATGTTGTCTTCACATCCATCTGATGTATCTTCCATCCCATCTGTGTTGAAATTGCTAGAATAGATATGACTTAAGAGTACCTTGCTACTAGAGCAAAGGTGTCCTTGTAATCAATTCCCTCCACTTGAGAGAACCCTCTAGCCACAAATCTGGCATTGTGTTTATCGACACTCCCATATGTTGATTGCTTTACCTTGTAAATCCATATGCAACTCACCATTGACTTGTCTGTTGGTCTAGTTACGACTTCCTAAACATTGTTTCTGATAATGGAGTCATACTCCTCTACCATGGCATCAACCCATACTGGTTTCTACACTACTTCATTGAATGAGGATGGATCAATCTCTACACCTCGCTCATTAGATCCATGTAGCTAGTGTACTGATATGGTGAACTCCTACACTTGCGTTGTGATGCAGGTTCTCCCACATTCCCTCTAGCATCATGCATCAATCTGCCAGCTTCTCTGTTGTGCTTTCTTCCATCTCTGGAAGTCTCTTCATGAGGGGGTGCTTCCACTCCCTGTCCCTCTACATGTGGCTACTCCACATCATCCTGAGGTTCTTCCTTTGGAGCCAAAAGCTCCTCATCTGCATGCAACTGGTGCTCCCTCTCAAGGAAGCATTGCATGGCCTTCTCTTCATTGAACTTCACATCTCTATGAACCACTATCATCTTGTGAGATGGAAAGTACATTTGATAGTTGTCAGGTGTATCAGTGTACCCCACAAATATGCCCAACTCAGCTATTGGCTCTAAATTTTTCCTTGCATCCTTGGTAACATGACAGTAAATGGATGAACTAGAACCTCAAAGTGTGCCACATTTGGTTTCTTACCTGAAAATTCTTCTTCTGATGTATGCATCCTGAGAATCCGATGATGACTCCTATTCTACACATATACAGTTGTGTTGCATGCTTCTACCCACAAGTGAAACAATAGGCCCTGATCATGTAACATCACCCGTGCAGCTCCCACAACACTTTGTTTCTTCCATTCAACCACCCCATTCTATTGTGGGTTATGGGGTGATATTAACTCTCATCGAATGCCTTCCGATGCAAAAACTTTATTGAATTCATTTGACACATATTCTCCATTGTTATCACTCCTAAGAGCCTTCACTTTCCTACAAGTGTCTTTCTCAACAAGTGATTTAAATTCATAAAATTTAGAGAATGTATAATCTTTATTCTGCATGAATAAAATCTAGCACTTACGTGAGAAATCATCTACAAATATTACATAATGCATGTGCTTGGTCATGGAGGCTGTCGAGAATGGTACACACACATCTGAGTGAACTCTTTCAAGGATCGCTTGCGCTCGACTTTCCTTATCATGAAAGGTGGCTTTGGTGTACTTCCCAAATGTACACCCTTTGCATGTATCTCTTTTCTCTAGTGCAACGTTGGGAATTCCTGTAGAAATATGGTGTATGATCTTCAAAGATCTGTGGTGAAAATGGCCCAATATTATATGCCACAATTCACTGATATCTCAGCTCTACACCTTCTCTTCTTTTGTGCTCAATGCTACACAATCATATACATCCAATTTGTAGAGGTTCTTCACCCAAACCCCGTTCCACTTCACTTGGCATGAGGTTATGTGACAAAGGAAAGCATTTCCTTTTCTACATATCACATCATAGCCATGGTCCTCCAACATAGCAACTAAAACTAAATTCTTCTTTAGAATCAGAACATGCATGACATCTTTTAATAGGAGAGGAGAACCAAACTCTACTACAAGAAAAAAGGACATTGGTGAGGGGCGAAAAATGTCACCATAAGCTCATTAGTGACGGTCAAAAGAGCCTCCGTCACCAAAGGTGGCTTCGCCAAAAGTATAGGTGTTGTAGTGACATTCAAAGGTCATCACCAATAATGCTTTATAATGGCAGATAACGACTGTCGCCATTTGATATGAGCAATGGTGATGGACCATAGTCTCCGTCACCAAGAACTAAACGTCACCAAAAGTATAGGTGTTGTAATGACATTAAAAGTCCGTCACCAATAATGATTTATAATGACGGATAGCGACCATCACCATTTCATATGAGCAATGGTGATGGACCATATCCTATGTCATCAAAAACTGAATGTCACCAAAGGTGGTGTCGCCAAAAGTATAGGTGTTATGGTGACATTCAAGATCCGTCACGAATATTGATTATAATGACGGATAGTGACCGTGTTGTTGGGAAAAGTATCCAATACGGAATGACCCTATCCAACTCTAAGGGTGATAGTACCTCAGCAACAATCGAAGCAAAGCTATCAAAGATTTCTTCTTTATGAAAGTAAAATAGGGAGAAAGAGATCCACTAACCGATGTCTTCCGCTAATGATTGATCCAATCTTCTCTCCTTGCTGCTTGCTCCCAGCTCCTTGCTCTTTCACTGACCCAGCTACACCAAGATCCTGCAAAATGGCAAGAGAGGGAAACTACAAGAAGCATACATTCATAATTGATTCAAGGATTAGAATAAATCAAATACACAAGTATAACAATACACCATTGAGACACATGCATATAGAAGAATCTCAAATGCTTTATTAATGGAAGAAGTAAAGTTCAGGAAGTGATACAACCATAAAAGGCCCAATCCAGCATCACCTCCCAGCAAAAAGAAATCTCCTCTTCACCTCCTTCAAAACAAATCACCCAATAGTTCTAAACTCAAACCAACAACACTTCCTTACATTCACAAGATTCCATCCTCCCTAGACCTCATGAGAGAGCTCTATATATAGGAGTTTTGGAGAAAGGATGAGTCAGCTTGTAGCTGGCATGAAGCTGACTAGTGTCCTCTCCCACTTCAGTTATTCTTCAGTTCTTGAGTCCACTTGGAGGTTCTTGCTTCCACTTGGAGATCTAGACCCTCTTACTCATCACTAGTCGAATTCCCTGATCCAAGTGTCATTTTGGAAGCTTCCTGGGCATTGACACCTTGAGGAATGGCTGTGCCACTTGTCCCAACTCGCCCAGCGCAGGTAGCCTTCTTTGCAGTTGACATTCAGCGCAGGTAGACAGTGGAGCAGTTGACATTCAGTGCAGATGCTCAGTGGAGCAGTTGACATGATCCAGAACTAGCTTGTTTTTGAGTGTTTTCAGGTGGAGAACTAATATTCAGTGCTGTGGTTTGCTGACCTTGTTCCTCTAGGGCTAGGAACAACATGTTTAGGGACTTTGGATCCCTCAGATTATGGACATTTCATGCTTCATGCTGTAAGGCACAAAAATGTCTATAACAGTTACCCCCTAAAGTATGAGGTCGTTTATCGGGTGAAATGCTTTATCAGAAGGATCCGAAGTTCATTCAATCGCTGAGAGGTGACCTGTAATAAAATACAATACAATACATTATGATTCATTCTGCTTTCATGATCTAGCTGAGGCGGGCATTCCCATGCTCAGCTTTATAAATTCATTTTGGTACATATAACAGACGATCGTTTGATGGTAGACTGATAATTCTCTGCTGAAATTATCATCCTTTGAGTAGCATGATCATCTGCTGTAATGATGTACATGTCAAATGTCTTTATATTTCCTGAATATATATCGCAGCCCGGATGGATGAAACTAGATCCGGGGTCTTCAAACTCGTTCGATCTTCACTCTAAGTACAAGTCGATCCATGTGAGAATTGCGCTGAAGTCGAACATGGAAAGACATCGCTTGATTACCGGTCAATAATGTAAACCGTTAACAAGCGCGAGAGGAATCACCGATAATGATAATGACCCTCAAGGTACTGCAATACAATTCACGTGGTGTGAATAAAGGACTTGGCGTCGAACACCACGCAAAATCTTCTGGTCGAAGGTCATTGATGTATACCTGTCGCCGGAAGTGAGAAACTTGCCATTGAGGTATGCAAGCTTCAAAGTACTGAGGGGTTTGTTCCTAGATCAACTTCTTGGATAATGAGCTGAAGTCGACAAGAAGCGATCCGTCAAAGGAGGGCCTTAATGAATCCCACATCAGTGACACGGAACGGAGCTAATGATTTTAGTGGAGGTGAAAACAATCTGTGACATATGACTCAGGGTGGCGATCATGGGTGGATGAAGGATAATGTATGGCAGTGGATGGGACACGGTTGACTCTTTCTGAACAACATCTCTTGAACATATAACGACACTGATGTGATGGATCGGTAGCATTACCCCAAATGTGGATGGTTTGGCGAGACCATGGTGATGAGACCAGTGAATGAAACAACCCAACCCGATGTGGTACGGAGGAAAAGTGTCATGTTCAAGAGTGACTTGCTACCATTAAAGCTTTGAGGTTCTCCCAATTTTTCCCCAGTCATTTCTGACCAGTACCTCTTTATTTTTGTCAAGCTTGAGGAGGATAACATATGCTTGTTCTATAACCTGCCTTTCGAGCAAGCCCATCGCTATGTTTTAACGAGCCTAGTGATAGGGAAACTCGTTCTCGTCTAAAGACAAGTTTGTCGCTATTTAATCATTTTAACGAGTCTAACGACAAGGAAAACTCGGTCCTTTTCATTTTTAGAGAGTCTGAAAAGGTACAGAAAGTTAACTCCAAAATTCCTTTTTCATCATCTAATCCCTTAAGTCCGAAAAAGTATAAAACAATACAGAAGGGATGAGTTTTCGATAACTTTAACGAGCCGAATAAAACAAGCGCTCGACCTTTTTGTGCAATAATCCCTCAGGTCCAAAAAGATTAAAAGCTAGAGGAGGGATAGCTCTTCCGGTAACTTTAACGAGCTGGAAGGCCAAAACTCAGCAAACTTTTCATATTTTACGAGTCAGATGAAAAGAGCTCAAAGAAGACTCGTCTTTTAAGGAACGAGTGATAAACAGGGATAGCAGCAGATTCCAGGTACAGGTTGGAATTTTTTAATCACGGCAGTGTCACAAGGATGGCTAGGTGAAATCACTCTTCGCAGTTGTTCCTCAAAATCGGTAAACAATCATATGGAGGTGAACGATCGGCCAAATGACGGTGGAGGTGGCGAGTGCAAACACGACCAAGGCTTTTTATGGCTGATAAATTTACGATCACAGTGGTTATTTACCGGTACTGGGTTCATTTTTTAAAGAGCTTGAATGCGCCAAAACACTGCTCAATCTTATGTTTATTTTTTAACGAGCATGAACTATGTGCTAAAACTGCTCGGATCTCGCTTTTCTATTTTTTAACGAGCATAAATTCCGCGTAAAACTGCTCGAAATACCAGTCATAAGATAAGAAATGTCTCCTGTGAGATCTCTATTTTTTAAGGAGTTTCATCTTCACTAAGCTTTACTCCATATCCTTTCTTTATGCAAGTTCGGAAACGACTAATCCAAAAAGCAGATAAATAACCACTCTTTGCTTGCACTCCAAAAGGTTTGCATGCCCCCAGGTATAAAATACAATTTCAAGGCTGCCCCTCCTTCCCACTTCTGTTTTTCTTTGGGTGTTCACAGCTACTTGTCGTCTTGCCAGTCTAATGTTAACGATACTTGTCTTCTTGTTATTTTTAATGGGTCTTACGCGGTACTTGTCTTCTCGTCAGCCCAATTTTTAACAGATCTTTTGCAAGATCGCAAGAGAACAGCTACTTGCGACAAGAGAATAGCTACTTGCGACAAGAGAAGAACACTACTCAAAGACAAAACATTGGTGTTATTGAGGGAGGCTTGCCTCTTTCTGGTTACCCAAAGATTGTTTCGTTAATCTTTCAAACAAAACATTTCCTCGGCACTGTCCATCGAAATAGACAAGGGTGAATGACCTTTGTCAAACATGTAACTTTGACAAAAGAATCTTATTCCAGAACAACCCCTCTTCCATCCACGGATGGGGTACGGACTAGTCATATTCTCTCGCGGAAATTCTATCTTATACCCAAGGTTTTCTCTGCCCAAAGCAGACCAGGATGCATGCCCCCTGGGTTCCAGTTCCATCTTTCCGAATCACTCGCACTCATCGGGAAGGAGGACTGGGGGTGGAGACATTTCTTGATTGAATAGACCATTCAGGGTTGGTATGTGACTATTTGCGATGCGTGATCCTGGAAATGAAAGTTGGTCTACGAGCTTGACCATTCTTCCTTCGTGTGGAAAACACATTACTCTAAAGAGTGAGGAGACTATTGCTCCCATGCAATATATATAGTCTCGTCCAAGGAGTAGGTTATAATCCAAGGGTCCTTGAACGACCATCACGTTCATTTGAATGGTCTTCCCTTTCAATGTAACAGGCACATTGGGGAGGATCCCTAATGGTCGACTGGTTCCTTTATCAAAACCTGAGAGATTTCTTATCTCAGGAAAAAGCGCCGGGGAACCCAGTGCTTTCCAAGCAATAGAGGAAAGGATACTCACAGATGCCCCCTCATCAATGATAGTGCCAGCCATTACCATTCTGTATATTTGGACGATGATTCTGAATGGTATACTGGCTGGCAACCGGGGTCTGCCTAGTTGATTCCAATCAAAGGACACAACCAGGTTGCTTGGCGGTGGGACCGAATACACGGCCGGATATGACCCTGACGATGTTCCTTCCTGCGATAAAGGAATGGGCACATTGCCCTGATGCTCATCAGAGTCTGTGTTGATGAAAAGAATCTAGATGGTATCATCCTTATTCTCTTTAGTGAGGGTGTCATTTGAAGATGAATCTTCAGTGACGGTGTCATTTGACGATGAAACTTCTGAAGGAAGAACCGGGTCAACTGCCGTTTCGACCTTTGGACTTTCGTCCGGTCTGGATTCAGTAGGTTCATTTTCAATGACTGACGCTTCAGCCGACCACTTGAGCGGGCCAGCTGTATTCTCAACCAACGAAGGACTTGGCACGAGTTTTTTGTATCCAGGAGGAAGTCTCAATGGTGAAACCAGACGATCTTCCAAAACTCTCTTCGCTTCATCTAAGAAGGGACAACGGTGGATGGTGTGATCGCCTTCACACAGTCTGCAGGGGGATCTTGCTCCCCTTCTTTGTCTTGAACCTTCACTTTCGCTGGTTGACGGTAAGCATTCAACATGGCTATCAGAGGTTGATGCTCCCGAATTGTGCAAACGAGGGGACCAGTCCCTCAGTATCCGGGGAATACAGGGACAATCTCTATGGAAGTGGTCTCCTCTACATATGACACATGGCGATTTAGGCCCGGTCTGTGCTGTGTGTGGATTTTTGTCAGATGTATTTTGCTTGCCCCCAGTCGCCTTAGGCTCCTTCTTCTTCTTCTCTCTCTTCTTCTTCTCCTTCTTCTCCATGGGAGCTTGGCTTTTGCCGGCTCTACCTTGCGAAGATGAAGGATTGGAGGAAGAGTTATAGGAAGTAGAAGGCTGGTGGGCAGCTCTAGACTGATCCAACTGTTGACTCGACTGTTCAGGAACCATGGTGTTCTGAACTACATTGGTTGAGAATAACCAAATTGGCAGGCCAATTATCAGTCCTGGAAGCGACAATGTGGCCATGTGGGGCGCACCAACTTCTCCCCAAGAGGAGAAAGGACTAGGATTTCCATCATGTGGAATTCCTTGGTTGGGGCGTTCCATGTTCTCAACCTATAGATCAACGCAGGAATAGGAGGTGATTATGTTCCATTTAAAATAAATTTTATAACGACGCTTTAGACACAACTTGCTTTTTCACTTTTTAAGAGTCGAGAAAAAGCTAAAGATGACTCTAGTCTCCTTCGATGTTTTAACGAGCCCGAAGTGACAAATGCTCGGATGGACTTTTTCAGTTATAGAGTTTGAAAAAGGCCAAAAGAAACTGCTCTGGAGTTCTAGGCAGAGGGTGTGCCAAACCTTTCGCAAAACCACAGAATACGTTTTACGGTACGGGTGGTCGATCTTCGTGAATGCTGTGTTCACTGCATTGCGATCATTAGGGCGGCCGACACAGCTTCCTATGGATAAAGGCTTTGTTCCTATAGGGGTCTCCCAATATATACGCGACGGTACGTGGGAGCACAAGTCCGTATTGATACTTATCGCTTCACCGTGGAGGAATCACCCAACCACTCAACGCTAAGATATCACGTTTAACGACGCCGGAACACGTCTCTAGCTTAGACCTCTATGTGTTTGCGTTATGTTTCAAAGCGTTGTTATGTAAATTCAATTCATTTTAAGTTGATCTTGTTTAGCAGTTTGCCTTTATGGATCACCACGAGATGTATAATACAACTTCCTGGATGCAGTCTAAGATGATAAGCAAGCTTTTCAATCTTTCAACTTTGAAAATCTTAACTACTGAGGGAAAAGAAAGACATCATCTTTTCACATAGATCATAGAGCACACACTAATGCACTTTTCCCTAAATCAACATACAAACTGTCAAAATGCACATGCACAATGCAGGTATTTCTTTTCTCTTTCTTAATGTTGGTGCAATACAAAAAGAAAGCTGTTGTATAACTTTGAATTCAATTTCAAGCGAAAGCAAACAAGCTTTGTCCAAAATCAAAAGACACCTTAAATTACTTGTTTCGACACTAGAAATATATAAATTCAAACCATATGACGAAAGCAAAAACTCAATCAGCTATGAACAGCAAACAAACTAACTCTTAAGATCAAAACGACACTTATCACAGGTCTAGATCTAAGAGGTCACAGCAAGACTAGTTCACTTTTCGTTATGGGAAACTGCAAATGATATAAGAAATACACAAAGAACAAATACAGTTTCTTTATACAACCGAGGCGAAATAGTGGCAAGGAAAGTTGGTTTTAGATAGGTACATTGACTGATAACAGGCTGCAAAAACAAGGATGAAAACAGGGCAACAAACAGGAGGGAACCCCAGTAGCACTAGGCAAAACTGGTTCAGCGCAGGTAGTACACTGGAAGTTTGACCTTCAGCGCAGGTAGCCCCTTCGGGACCTGCGATGAAATGCAGACTGCCTTCACAGTGCCTGCAATGAAGAGATAAACTTTCGTTTTTCTCAGTTTCCGGGTCACAGATTGCTCAAAAATTCATAGTTTTTGGCCAAATCAGAAACTATCAATCAAGTACACACTAAAGGGTAATTAGGAGGATGAAAAGCTATCACTAACAGCTATTCAGAGTCCTTGTGGATCAGCTCTTCAAATCATAAACTTGCCCAGAAACTGAGCTAGAGTAGCTGCCCTCTACTTTGCATTTGAAAGATTCAAATGCAGTTCGATTCAGTACTCCCTTTGTTTAGGAAATGAATAGAAAAAACACAAACAACCAACAAGATACGATCCCCAGTGGAGTCACCAATTTGTTGTTGGGAAAAGTATCCAATACGGAATGACCCTATCCCACTCTAAGGGTGATAGTACCTCAGCAACAATCGAAGCAAAGCTATCTAAGATTTCTTCTTTATGAAAGTAAAATAGGGGAGAAAGAGATCCACTAACCGATGTCTTCCGCTAATGATTAATCCAATCTTCTCTCCTTGCTTCTTGCTCCCAGCTCCTTGCTCTTTCACTGACCCAGCTACACCAAGATCCTGCAAAATGGCAAGAGAGGGAAACTACAAGAAGCATACATTCATAATTGATTCAAGGATTAGAATAAATCAAATACACAAGTATAACAATACACCATTGAGACACATGCATATAGAAGAATCTCAAATGCTTTATTAATGGAAGAAGTAAAGTTCAGGAAGTGATACAACCATAAAAGGCCCAATCCAGCATCACCTCCCAGCAGAAAGAAATCTCCTCTTCACCTCCTTCGAAACAAATCACCCAATAGTTCTAAACTCAAACCAACAACACTTCCTTACATTCACAAGATTCCAGCCTCCCTAGACCTCATGAGAGAGCTCTATATATAGGAGTTTTGGAGAAAGGATGAGTCAGCTTGTAGCTGGCATGAAGCTAACTAGTGTCCTCTCCCACTTCAGTTATTCTTCAGTTCTTGAGTCCACTTGGAGGTTCTTGCTTCCACTTGGAGATCTAGACCCTCTTACTCATCACCAGTCGAATTCCCTGATCCAAGTGTCATTTTGGAAGCTTCCTGGGCATTGACACCTTGAGGAATGACTGTGCCACTTGTCCCAACTCGCCCAGTGCAGGTAGCCTTCTTTGCAGTCGACATTCAGCGCAGGTAGACAGTGGAGCAGTTGACATTCAGCGCAAATGCTCAGTGGAGCAGTTGACATGATCCAGAATTAGCTTGTTTTTGAGTGTTTTCAGGTGGAGAACTGATATTCAGTGCTGTGGTTTGCTGACCTTGTTCCTCTAGGGGTAGGAACAACATGTTTAGGGACTTTGGATCCCTCAGATTATGGACATTTCATGCTTCATGCTGTAAGGCACAAAAATGTCTATAACAGACCGTAACCATTTCATATGAATAAAAACAATTTCTTGTGATGGATCTTTCATGGCTGTCACTATTAGTGCATATATATGGGGACATTCGTTGACCGTCACCAAAATCCGCATTGCCAGAAGTATAGGTGTTGTGGTGACCTTCAAGGTCTGTCACGAATAATGACTATAATGACAGACAATGAATGTCACCATTTCATATCAACAACAACGATTTATGGTTACAGACCTTTGAGGGTCGTCACTATTGATGCGTATATATGGTGGCGTTCGTTGATCGTCACCATTTCATATTTTGGTGAGGGTCGAAAAATGTCACAAAATATCATTAGTGATGGTCAAAAGAGCCTCTGTCACCAAAAATTGATCGTTGCGATACCATATGGATGTTAGGGCACGATGGAATCGAACCACCAACCTCCTGCTTGTAAAGCAGGTGCTCTTCCATTGAGCTAGCACACCAACCTCTTGCTTGTAAAGTAGGTGCTCTTCCATTGAGCTAGCACCCTTTAAAGAATTAGACTTTTAAAAATTAGACCTTGAAACTTCACAAATTGTAAATTCTACAACTTTCAATAAATTAAAGTCTCTGCAATATTTTACTAAACAAGAAAAGGAACATCAAAACTGTAGGTCCCTACCTAATGGTTATGGAAGTTATGAAAAGTGGGTGGAGGAATTAATATTTGTGTATAAGAGAATCAATATTAGTTGAATACTCAATTAAAAGTGAAACTCTTAAGAAATTTATAATCTATAAATGACCTATAACTAGCAAATGCACCAAATATTGCAAAGGAAATTCCATAAGTGGATAACATATGGAAGAAGAACATTAATAAAGATAGATGCAATATGTTATAGGTTGAGTGAAAGAAAAATCTCAATGTTGTTGTTGTTTGGTGTTTAGATATCTGAATGATATCTAAACTTTTGTGCAAATGTAACACAGATCTCTGAAAACCATGAACGACATATGATAAAAAAAATTATATATATATATATATATATATATATATATATATATATATATATATATATATATATATATATATATATATATATATATATATATATATATATATATATATATATATATATCCCCTTTACTTAAACAAACATACAAATAGGAATTTCACAAGTGTGCACTCAAAACATGACATCAACCAACAAATAAAAGAAATTGACTTGGATGGAAAGAAATCACTTCACCTTCATTCTTGAGCTGCTTCTGTTATTTGAATTTGACTCGTGACATTCTTTATCTGACAAAGAATCAAAATCATCACTAGTGTTAAATTCATCCAACACGGACTTTGGATATCCCACTGACATTTGCGTTTTTGTTTCCATGCCTGAAAACCATGGAGTTTCATGTCGATAATAGAATAAGATGTGTGCATGCTGCTCAAGAACACATTCCTTATTAGCCATTGTTACTTGACAGAAACAAAAGAGACAACATAGTATTAGCATGCACAAAACCCCTACCGAAATATAATCATAACTTAGTAAAGAAGTCTAAAAGATGTTCTTAATTAATAAACTTTGTATTTGGAAATATTGTTTCTTTAGATTTAAAAAAGACTATGTTGTACAACACTTCTTTCTATTTATCCAAGCAATTATATCATAGCATATGTCAGATAGTAGCAATCTACAGTACCTAAAGTAAAAAGACAAATTTTCTCAATAAAATAGATTTAGAAAAGAGATTTGAAAATTATAAGTTTTTCATCAAATCTTTAGTTAATTTAACAACAAACTAGTTGGAGTTTGAAAATCAAAATCATTCATAAGAAACGAATAGGACAATGGCCAAAGTCATTATTCATATAAATAAAGCTAGAGTCACTTTTTCCATTGCAGATAACTGAAATTTGGGCAGTGGTCTAATAGTTAGAGCTTATTTTGTGGGAAAACTCATCAATAGCATCATTTTTTTTCTTTCCACAGTTTGTTGTATCTCTAGATCTAGACCAGATAGCTTGCCATTCTCAAGTTATATCTTTCAAGTATTTATTTTTGGCTCACCCTTTAAAACACAATTCTACCACTCCATTTTATTTTCTTTTGTCAACAAAATTGACAGGACCTTCCCATCCTCTGTTTTACATCATCAATAACCATCCATAAATGATATAAAGAATAACAGATACACAACAAAGGCCAAAGATGTGCTTGTTGTATACCTATGTTCTAGGACTCATCTGACCTTACTGGTGCAAAGAGCTCACCCTGAAAAAATAACATCCACGTGGAATTTACAAAACTTTTTTAAATCAAGCTCCAATTAAACCAATCAAAATATGAACATTTTAATCAATAAAATCTTTGACTTAAAATAAAAGTGGCCTAGAATTGAAAGTTATATCAACCATGTCAAGTAACTAACATCCGGTGAGAAATACAAGCTATGCATATTGGATTAGTGAATTAATTGATTTGATAAAGCTCAAAAATAGATGACTTATAGTTAAGAAATGCAAATAAATGACTTAGAACTAAGACATGAGGTTTCCATTTCAACCCTGTTGTTAAATAACTCTTTTTTATGTCACTTACCATTAAACTTTTTTTGATACTAGGTGGAAGTGGTACTGTAACATTAACCTCTGATAGTCTGTGTCCACGACTACTCAATATCCACTCCATTACCAGCATTTGGGGCTAGATAAGATACATGGAAAAACCATCAACATGAAAATGAAATCTACATCCTTGTAAAAATATGGGAGGAAAAAAATATCTACAAATTGAAATAGACTGTAGGATACCTCATTCTTGCAACATGATTATATTTTCATGAACAAAAAAAAATAAATCAGGAGAAATGTAATTTTTTCCACACTTTGACAATGAAATCTTTTGCGTATTTTATGAACAATTGATTAAAAAAGTCAGCTAAAGCTTGTCAACATTAGGATTATAGTAAAACATAAAGGAACCACTCCAACACATATTTAATCCTAAACATAAGTATCTATACATATAAGTATTTATTGAGGACGTTGTATTTTGTGAAAATATGGAAGTCAAATCTTTGAAATAACACAATTTATGGTACCACTGCCTTACAAAGTCCATTCATTTGAGTATTTACGAAGTTCATTCAGGAATTTCTTCAAAGTTCAAAGTTAAAAGTTCAAACAATTAACATGTAGCATAAAAAGCTCAGATTTGAAAAGGAGATAACCCAAATATGTAGAGTATATATCTCACATTTATATATCCTAATTTCCAGACATTGAAATGACACTTTTTAGCATAATATTGTGAATTCAGCCCAAAATGCTAGAATATCTTTCAAACATCCAAACAAAGGTCTAGCATAAAATAGTAAACCACCTCCAATGTACAAGAACATCATGGAAGAGCATGGTCCAACCAGACACCATGCACCCCACATCTTTCATTTATTCTTTATATATATGAATTTTTCGGGTGAATGCTCCAAGAAACACTAGCACCTCAAGAAAAAAACACATAAAGAACAACGAAGATTGAACAAGAGAGAGAGATAAAGTAGCATTGCTCTTACGTCTCTAACCCAAGTATGAAAAGTAGCATACACAAGTGCATGATTGACTATAATAAAAACTGACTCCTTCCTCTATTTATATGAGAGGTGAATGGGCTTTACAATAACAAGTGGACCTAGTCGACTACAAGAAAACTTGCAAGACACATGTAGGTCCACCCATGTGAAGAAATCTACTCTAAGTGACATGTGTGAGGCTCAAAGGTGACAATAATAAGCAAGGCCTCCATGGCATGAGCACTACTCCCCAAGGTCCAACAATCCTCCAAAGTTCCAAAGCTCCAAGGCATATCCATGGTCGTGTGTTTCCTTAAGGACAATGCATATCCAGGGTCATGTGTCTCCTTAAGGACTCCCACACCTATATATCCACTCCCTCAACCTAAGAGTCCACATGTCAAGTGTAAACCTCGATGCAAGCAACCAAGCAACCTTGTGCTATCTAGGGCTCAATAACCTCCTCTGAAATACCCAACTCTACTCCAAGCACATAAACTCCCTTCATGCATCAACAACATAAAGTCACCAAGCTCCATACTTATCCAACACTTTGAGGAAGAATTTCTTTCAAACATCCAAACAAGGTCTAGCAACAAATAGTAAACCACCTCCAATGTCCAAGTCCATCATGGAAGAGCATGGTCCAACCATACACCATTCACCCCATATCTTTCATTTCTTCTTTATATATATGAATTTTTTGAGTGAATGCTCCAAGAAACACTAACACCTTAAGACAAAAACACATAAAGAACAAAGAAGATTGAACAAGCGAGAGAGAGATAAAGTAGCACTGCTCTTACATCTCTAACCCAAGTATGAAAAGGAATATGCACAAGTGCATGATTTATTATAATAACAACTCACTCCTTCCTCTATTTATATGAGAGGTAAAGGGGCTTTACAATAACAAGTGGACCTAGTCCACTACAAGCAAACTTGCAAGACACAAGTAGGTGCACCCATGTGAAGCACTCTACTCTAAGTGACATGTGTGAGGCTCAAAGGTGACAATGATTAAGAAGCAAGGCCTCCATGGCATGAGCACTACTCCCCAAGGTCCAACAATCCTCCAAAGGTTCAAAGCTCCAATGCATCTCCATGGTCATGTGTCTACTTAAGGACAATACATATCCAAGGTCATGTGTCACCTTAAGGACTCCCACACCTACATATCCACTCCCTCAACCCAAGAATCCACATGTCACGTGTAAACCTCCATGCAAGAAACCAAGAAACCTCGTGCTATCTAGGGCTCAATAACCTCCTCTGAAATACTCAACTCTACTCCAAGCACATAAACTGCCTTCATGCATCAACAACATGAAGTCACCAAGCTCCATACTTATCCAACACTTCGAGGAAGAATGTCTTTCAAACATCCAAACAAGGTCTAGCAGCAAATAGTAAACCACCTCCAATGTCCAAGTCCATCATGGAAGAGCATGGTCCATCCATACACCATGCACCCCACATCTAACAAAGAACCCCAAGGCCCAAACATGGTGTAAACATTTTCAAAGTACCTCGAAAAGCTGAAAATTATGTCCCTCTCATCATAAAATCCTTTGTAATTCCATGCATAAACTTTCACTCATAATTGTCGCTAATCAAAGTTTGCAACTCCTCTTTTCTACAAAAAATGGGAAGACTAACTATAAAATTACCATTAGACATTGGAGTAGAGGCCTTTTATGAAGGCAGTCTGAAAGAAACCATTTGGGGCAAGGGTAGTATCCATACTGCCTTGGTCCTCAATTAGCATCCATATCTTAACGAAGTTGTTTGTGAAGTGTGTTATTGCATGGATTTTGGAAGAGGTTATTTGGGGTAGGCAACATCCATACTGTTGTTGATTTGACTTGAGTTGGCATCCATACCTTCTCAGAAGAATTCCTTTGTATCATATTTATTTTCTGGGTTACTCAGCTACAAACTACTTCCTGCTAGCATTTACATTTGTTCTTCAAAGTCAATATCCAGTTCTAGTTGAAATCACTAGTATATTTGTCATTGCTTGTCTTCATATCTTTGCTATTATTTCAAAATTATTCAAGTTATTGCTACAATTAGGGTCTTCTTAATTTCTTATTTTTGGTCTACTTTATTTTTCAGATTTCAGATCTAGTTCTAGAATTTTTGGATTTCAAATTTCACTTATAATAGCATAATTTTGGGTTGCCTCAAATCATTGGTATTAGAACCCCAATTAATAGAAGATTCATATTATATTTTTCATTACAGTTTAGATTATTTACTTATGTCACCAATCTGTTTATCTTTCAAGGAATCCATGTAAGTAAGATAGAGAAAATCACAACTCAGAGATATATTGTCACCAACATACACATCAAACAACAACACTCATATATGCATTCATAAATGATATATCATACATTCGTATATAGTTTTATCAGCAATCTAAGTGTCATCAAGATGTGATCATTCTTGCACCTTAAGATCTGTCTCACGAAGCCATTTCCTCCCCCTATTTACAGATTTTACAATATCCTCAATGTAGATTTTCTTGAAAAAGTATTAAATGATTATCTAATTTCTAACCTTTACCATTTGGAAAAGCCAAAGTTTATTTATCTTGTCTTAGCTTGTCTTGTCTTCTATATTTATGTTGAATGTTCTTTCATCAGTTACTGTCATAAGTTAATAATTGATGTGATTGCTAATGGATTAATGGAGTTGATTATGGGCTAATGAAGTAACTAACCTAAGAAAAGAACATGTTAACTAAAAATTAACATAGAATCAGAGCTCAGGTGAGGACAAGCCCAAGCTGGAGTAAAAGAGAAATCAATCACCGAGGGAAGTTAATTGACAAGTTCTCATGATTTCTACAATGGCATATGGGAAATTTCTTAACTTTCATGTTTCTGGACAAGGACACTGAAGTTGAAGATTTGGGATCAAGTTTTTTGTAATTTATTTCCTTATGGGTTCATGTTGGCCATTTATTGTCCTTTGCAAGTGACAGAAATGTTTTTTTTTGTGAATACTCCAAGTTATATCTGGCTGGTCATGATCTTTAACATTTTTTTATTAGAAGCTAAAATTTTGAGCAGGAAGGAGTATTTCTCGGCTACGATTAGCACTACTGGGCACTCACACATGTCTAGAGTTATTGTTTTCTATGTTATGGCTCGACCCTTTTGTTAGGGCGCACATAAATTGAGCAAGTTCGACCTTATCTAAGGCATATTTTAAGTTGTGGGAAACATGACTCTATTTGTGGATCGAACTACCTTCTACGTATGATTTCTTCAATCCCTGCAACTTGAGATTCTTACAAGCATTTCCATACACATCCAAGATGCCAATGGACAATTTAAAAACTTTCATGTTACAGGTCTGAAGCATTTTGATGATTGAAGCTATTTTACTCCTTCCAATGCGTATTAGAATTCTTGAACGTTTGAAGTTATGTGAAAGGATATTGTTCCAGCATGATTCATCCCCAACTTTAATAACTTCATAGTGTAATTCTCAAAAAATATATCTCCTTGCAAATAAATTTGACTTTAAAAATTCTTGACACTAAACTTTATTACAAACCTAAGATATTTTGTGGAGGCAGTTCAGTCCTGTATCAGGAAAAAAATGTAGCAGCATTTGAGGCATGTTTTAATATAGACCTGAAGCATCAGTGACTAGTGCTGAGGCCTAAATAGACATATATAGCAGTACTCAAATCAACAATTTGAAGACAATTCCATGGGAAAATCTGTGGTATTCCAACAATGATTTGTCGCTATACTCAACAACATTTTAAATATTGTGGTAGAATTGATGAAGGTCAAATATTGACAATCTATCATAAATTGAAGTAATAAGCATTGGATAATCCTTTTTCTATGAAGTTTCATCTTAAGGATGAAATTCTTGAACTGATACTCCAGTAGTTACTACATCCACATCAATCCTTGAGATTGTAATAGTGTCACATTTTCTCCTTGGAGATTCAGTTGCCAAACAAGCAAGGGTTGTAGAGGATAGAGGTATTGCTGGCTAAAATAGTAATCAAACTTTGTTTGAAGTTAGATTGACGAAGTGTGGTAGAGTATAAGAATTAAGAACATTTGTTTATTAGTGTATTCTTACAGTGCCCATTTGAAATGACTCTTTGCGAGCCTAAACTTCTCATGATGAGCCTATTGGACAATTTTGAGAAGTTCAGGCTTCGAATTCTGACAAGCATTTTGTACACATCTAAGAATCCATTGTTAGAATGTATGGATCAGCTAGAGGGAACTACAAAAAATAGAGTAGCTGAACTATCAATACTCCCTATTTATTCTCAATTGCCTTTAGATCTTCAAGCCAAAATATTTCAGAAAGCAGAAAATGGTGCTCGCAAGTGAATTGTAGCCACCAATATTGCTGAGACATCGCTTATTGTCCATGGCATCTTATATGTAATTCATACTGGATATGAAAAGTTGGAAGTTTACAATGCAAGAATGGGTATGGATGCTCTTTAGGTTTTTCCTACAAGCAGAGATGCAGCAGATCAATGTGTTGGTAGAGTAGGTAGGATAGGTTCTGGGACATGCTATCGTTTGTACACCGAGATAGCATATCAAAATGTAATGCTGCCAAATATGGTGCCTGAAATCCAACGTACCAACCTTGGAAATGTTCTTTTACTACTCAAGTCGTTGAACATTGAAAACCTTTTGGATTTTGATTTTATGGATCCTCTTCCACAAGACAATATTTTCAATTCAATGTATCAGCTTTGGGTACTTGGTGCACTTGATAATGTGGGAAGATTGACTACTCTTGGAATGAAGATGGTTGAGTTTCCTCTTGATCCTCCCCTTGCAAAAATGGTATTAATTGGGGAACAACTTCATTGTGTCAATGAAGTCTTGACAATTGTTTCTATGCTTTCTATTCCTTCTGTTTTTTTCCATCCTAAAGGTAGGGCTGAAGAAAGTGATGCAGTAAGGGAAAAGTTTTTTGTGCATGAGAGTGAGGAGTATCTATTCAACCAAAAATGCATTGGGCTTGCACTTGTGAAAATTCCATTAAGTTTATAATTTCATGCCATACAAGTGGGGAAAACATGTTAATGGTGGATGGTTTTCCAACAACGAAATCTAAGAGCATGAAGTCTGCTATCACAAGAGGTACTATGCTCTGAGGTGCAAAACCTCTAGGAGTCATTTGGCAGGTTATGCCTTTTTATTATTGAAAATGAGGATGATAAAGTTTGCAAGCACAAAAAATATGTTGTTGTCAAATTGTGGCTGCTTAGGAAGGATATATTAAATGGTAGTGGTTCCAACCATGCGAGGCAGCTCGGGATAGACATATTAAACCCCAATGGATCTAACTTGAATCCCCAAGCTGGTAGATTTATGATCGTTGTATTGGCAAGAGGACAACCTAGCAAAAAAATACCAAAATAGGAGAAAAGGTGAGAAAGAAAAATAGAAACGAAATGGAATTATATTAATGACATTCATGGCCAAAACATGTCATTGTAATGAGTAGATTCAGGGGTGAATATTTTTCACCAAGAATTCTCCAAAGTATCACCCCCCCGTTTTAGTCAATGTATGCTTGTGATGTGGATTTCAATACTCCTCAATCTTCTGAAGACAAGATTGAGAATGTTTTGGTATTTTCTTGTCATGTCATAACTACATTTAAGAAATCAATGAATCTTCTAGAAATACAAGTGTGTAAAATTTGTTCTAAATTTTCTCTACTTCATATGAATGCTAGAAATGGTGAACCAAAATAAATGTTGGAAATTCTCCTCTCTCCATCTCCCACCCTTGTAATACTTTCTTACTCTCTCTCTCCCACTCCCATTCATTTCCCTGATAATATTTGCTCACTCTCTTCCCCTCACCTCACCCTCATTTCCTAGATAATATTTGATTTACACTCTCCCCCCACCAACACCCTTAATAAGATTTTCTCACTCTCTCCATCCATGAGGGTGGGGAAGAGAGATGAGGGTTGGGAAGCTAGGGGAGAGGGGGGCAGCAAATATGATAAATAATATCTGCTTACTCTCTCTCCATCAGATTGACCAATTAGACAGGATTTTCCATCTATGCCATTTCCTAGAGATTGAGATTGAGGAGCACTTCATCTTCCATTGCCTAGTTTAATATGAGGTCTGAGGATACTTCTGTGATCTTTTTAGAGAGACACAGATGCTTGGCAGTTTCTTTAAGTACCCTGAACATATATGCTTGCCCTTATACATGGAGGAGGCCCTTTGTCTCTGCTGATCTAACCTCCAGCCACATCAGCATCCTTGACCAACTCCCACCCAGCGGATCACTTCCTTTATTATGGTGCTCCTTACTAGGGGCACTGAGTTACAGATGGATAGAGATGACCCCTTATCAGTGAGGACTTGGGGTACTGTTTTTAGTATTTATTTTATAATTCTAAGCAAGAATCTGAGATAAAGGTTGGCAACAATATCCTAAACAGTGATGGCATGATGACAGTGATATGGATAAGGTAGATATATCAGTGAGCAGTGACTATATTCTTGACTTAAATACAATGACTTTGGGGCATAGCAAGGCAGTGACATGTTAACCTTTTGACTGAGTTCACTAAGGAATAGTGACCAGTATGACAATAAGGCTTTGACAATATTATGCGGAATAATAACCTTCAGAAAGGAAATCACCTTGTTTGGAATAATGTCCTTGACCTTGATAGCAATAGTGAGATAGCATGGCAACAATCTACAAAACATGGTTATATTGTGGTTGAGAAATACTTTGATTTGCATTGCTTGTATTTTCACTAGTTTATCTAAAGTATAACATAAGAGATTTGGAATAGTGCCAATAAGGACTATGAATCAGTATTAAGACACTTGTGGCTCAGTAATATTTGTAGCTGTTAGTTCAAAAGGAACAGAGCAGTCCTCTCCAAGTTAAAATCCAAAGGAATTCTCTTTATATCTTCATTTAGTTAGAAATATTTGTGATATCAAGGTATGATTCTACAAAGTTGAATTTATTATTGAATGGTTAGCGCATGTGAAAAAGATTTTCTGGGCATGTTTGCTGATGGAGTTGCAGCAAGATGAGGGTAGTTTGATGAAGACTGAACTGAAGTAAAACTTCAGAGAGAGCTATAGACTCTCTAGCAAAATAACTTGATGATAAAGACAAGTAATGTCCACTGATTATGATGACTTTGATGATGCCTTTAGCTGCATTGATGACCTTGGCATATGGGCCTAAGGGTCTATAGTAGAAAAAGGACAGGTGGCAGGTGGCTCATTGATTATGTTTAGAGGAAATTATGAACTAGCCACGTTGATTAAATTATAAAGACGCCATTATTGATGATGCCTAATTAATGACCCTCCCATTTATTAATATAAAAGGGAGTTGACTTTTAAAGTCAAGATAGAAAGGCCTAGCCTTGTTTTTTTTCTAAACTTAAAAGTCCGATGAAAAGGAAAAGCAACGGCTCTAAACATGTATATCTTGTGGAATCCCTGGTGTTCTTGATAAACACCTTATCAGCCATATGTTCTTGGTATTCCAGTTCTATAAATGGGCATGAAATTTTCAACTTTGTTCTTGTTCCTTTAGTTCTCTCATTTCCAGTGGTGCAATGTACCATTATTTTCTCCAACCATGAGCTAGTGTAAAAAATTAAATATACTTTGCATTGTCAATTATATCCTTAAGAAATTGGTGGCTGTAAATCTAGCGTGTAGAGACTGTTTTTGGAATATTAGTGTTGTGGATAATTTTGATACCATTTTGAAAAGGATTTCCCAACATGGAAGATATTACTACGGATGTCATTTCAAGAAGTAATTCTTGAAGGAAATCCATTAAACCATTGATGGAAATTATAGGTTCAGTATGTGGGAAAGAACAAAATGGTGCAATTAATATCAAGTCACCATTGGAAATTATTCTAAGGAAACTACTATTCTATATGTTGAAAGTCATATTATAGAACAAATCTTTTTAAAATGTCTGAGTTTGGATGAAGAATGCTCTTCTTGTGGCAGTTTATTGCATTGAACTACAAAAAACTAGGATTTTTTTGTGAATATGGGAGAAGTTCAACAATGCAGGTTCATCCATCAATCATCTAGCATGATAACTATGAAAACATCTACGAGCAATAGGTTCCTAGACTATATGAAGGTCAAGATTGTTGTTCATCATCTTTCTTATTGGACTATCTTCAAAAACAATGGTGCATATATGTATATAATTTCCATCTTCAATGGATCTAGATATCAAGGGATTAGGAAGCAAATTTATAACAAGGAAACAATGATTGTGTTAGAGAGACTTTGAAGTAATACTCAAAGAAACTTAAAACCACAATTTTGAAAAAATGCCATATTTCTAAAATTTGGATATTTAGATTCATTTAGGAAACCAAATAATAAACGTGCAATGGGTGAGTATTCCCTCCCAAATGGGGATGAATTCACCCCTTAATAAACACATGATACAAAGAGGCCTATGATAGGCTACACTTCAAGAGTGCTAGCTACTATACATGCCTACTAATAATCTTAGATTCTTTCCCAAATACATTACTTACGAATGGCTAGTCTTCTCAGAACTTTTTTATTGGTGCAAGGCAAAAGAAAAAACTTATGTTATTAGTTGCTTGATTCAAGAGATGGCTACAAAAAGGAAGGTTATAGCATGATGCATACACATTACATAATACAAATCTTGGCATGTGGTTGGTTAGAGTTTGCAATGAATCTAGAAATTGGAAAAGACCTCTAAGAGATAGAATTTCACAAGCTATGAGAGAAGGGACTTAATACATGCTCCATATTATGTTATCAAAAATATCTCATTCCCAGGGATAAATATATTAAAGGCTTGTTTTCAATGGTCCAATTTGAAAAAAATTTCAGAATGATACCAAAAAAATGTCCAAGTGGAAAAATCTACCATGGTTGTTCATTCTCAAATTCGTTTTTTTTTATGGTACCCTGTTGTGGTCACCAACAACCCCCCTCTTTGTTTAGCATTAGAAATAATATCAAGCAAAGGGGGACCCTTAACAAAAAATCTCAAAAATATTTTTATCAAAATTTTTGTATTTAACTCCCTAAAAGCTATATCGCATCGCAAAGAGAAAGTGAAGCATTTTTTCCTATGCGCGTAAGTAAGCTGCAATGAAGCGATGCGACATTCATCACATTGCATATTCTGAAAGCGCCCTTAAAAAGAAAAACCTAAGGAATCGCCGATGGCCGATATGCGACATCGCATATCACAAACGTCGCAAAAGCAGCACTCAACGAGCAAATGAAAATTGCGATATTGCGATTTGCGATCTGCAATCCCACAAACAGCGATTTTGCGATTTGCGATCTACGACGAATGAAACTATTAATTGCTGCGATGCGAATTGCAGAAACCACTCATCGCAAAGTTTCTTCGGCATGATCTGTAAACCCAAAATCGAGCGCGCACCTTAAGGGAAATTAATGATTACACGCCTGCGTATCCAAAGATGATTGTGTTTCATTTTTCGAAGAGTCAAGTCATTATGAGTGTCATGATTATGCATTCATTAGAGTTTAAAGCTTTCATGTCAATCTTTTCGTCATGTCTCTTTTCCTTTGCGTAAACTGTAAGGCAGCAACTAATATAAATCTATATGCAGGAAACATCTAAGGAAAAGGGGAAAGCGCCAATACTAGAAGAACATAGAGGAGATGCCTTCGCAAATGAATGCCGCATGCAGCAGAGCCACAGATTCTAGAGTATCACTCCACAGACACTGATGAAAATAGACTATCCAAGACTCAGAGTCAAAGGCGCACAAAAGCAGCATGTTTACAAAAGATCCTGAAGCTCAGATTGGATAAAGAAAAAAGAAAAATGCTAAAAAGGGATGATGCTTCAGAAAAGCCTGGAACAAAGAATGGAAGCAATTTTCAATACGTAAGATTGTCCAGGCAACGAAATCCCTAACTCATTGAGTCATTTACACGGCCAGAAACCGAAATAGCAACAGCACAATCAGTTTGAAAGAAATCTGGGTTATACTAAGTATACACACAACAAAAAACACCCAGCCAGAGGAAGATTTTCAAAAATATCTTCTAGTTTGTCAGAAAGAGGTGCCAGCTTTTGTTATTTCTACTTTTATCGCCCGAGCAAAAGGAAAAGACAACCATCCGACTCTTTCCAGGCGAACCTCACATTGCTTATAGCACTAAGGAGCAGATACAGAAACAGTTAGAAATTAGATTCAATTTTTAGAAATAAATTTGTTTTAGTAAAAGGGCGGTCATTTGAAGTCATTCCCTAAATTTGTGTAATTAAGATTAGTTAGTTAGTAGTATTTAACCCTTCTCATGGCATTTGGAGAAGGGTCTGGAAATTTGTCAAAAAACTTGTCCTCAGAACATGCACTTTTGCACCCTTGGAGGGGGTTTTTGATGAATGGATGGATCGAGATTTATTTATGTTTACATTTTAATGTCTGCTACTGATGTTTCACTTCTGTACTCTTAGTAGATGTTAGAAGTAAGTAGAGATAAATCGTTATTGCTTGAAGTTTGTGAGTGAAATCAGTCATAAATGGTACTTTTATCTCTTGATTAATTTCTGCTCATATTCTTAGAGTGATGTACAGCTGATTTGTTTATATGTTAATGTATGAATGTCTGGATTACCATTTGGCACTTTTTTATGGTGGAATCATTTGTTTATGCTTGACATATGAATAACTGATTATGTGATATGCTGTTCACAACTGTTTTGCCTAACTTCTTATGCAGAATGGTTCATCTTAATTGATTTATATTCTTATGATAGCTGAATGATCTTTATTACCAGTTGTTTTATGAAATCTTTTTAGATCGCATAATGAAAGAATTTTACCCCAGGTTAGTATAGATTAGATGTGTTGTTTTTGTTAGATTACAATAGCATAGAGTCAGTTTAGAGTCTAGAATTAAATTAGTTTAAAATTACCTTTAGATTATTACCTTCAAAATCTACACACACACACACACACACACACACATCTTTTAGATTGGGAAGCTGGTCCCATCATCCCCATTCGGACCCGCTACACCAAACAGGCAAGGAGCCGCCAACCAGGTTCCCGACCGGGTGGGTATCCCCCTTGTTGTTGACCCGATTTCGGGGCCCTCAACATATTTGGCACTAGAAGGAGGGCACGAACTATGAATGGCAACTAAGTCAAAATCTAAATGCCATTCTGAGAGTAAATCACCCTCATCAACTCCCCCGACTTCTCCACTACGGTTAAACCCAGAGTTAGAAGTCGCTCGAGTATCCACTGCTGCTACCTACTCCAATATATCAGACCAACTCATTATTGAACCCCCTGAAATTCAAACTTTGATTCGTAAACTCCAGGGATTCTCTATTTTTTCTCATAGGTCTGATAAATCTAACAGCAGCGTGACTTCGTAGTACAATCCTGCTCAACCTCTGACCAGATTGAAGAGTGAAAAATTTGGTATTCAACCAAGTGAACTCCCTCTCCCTACTAGGAAAAGAGCAAGGAAAGCACCACCAGAGTCTGACCGTGAGACTCTTTCATCCACTTCGTCCATTTCAACACCCTCACCGCGAAGTCAACCACCCACATCCTCATCCCAAATCACTCATCCATCTTCCACAACACTTCCTCTTCAATCATCAAAGATCATAATACCTTCATCTTCTCAGCATCAGGGACCGTCTTCTGCACTCTCATTAACTAGCGGCTCAACGATGGCCCAGTCTCCATGGAACAATCCTGGGGCAGTTTTAATACCTCCACCCCTAAGCCCAATACCGGCCCATCCTGAGAAGTGGCTACCTAAATTCAATCCAGAAAAAGGCATGCTAGCTGAAGAGCATATCAATAATTTCATGTTTTCTGTTAATCTCAACGAAGTTACCAACGAAGATGTTGTCGTCCGACTTTTTCCTTACACAATGCAAGGAACAACCGGGTCATGGTACTTTTCGTTACCTTCCGGGTCCATCACAAGTTGGGACATTTTTCAAAGTCAATTCCTCACCAAGTTTGGCGATGACAGATCAACAGTGTCATTGATCAATGACCTATCTAATCTTAAAGCTGAGGCTAGAGAACCCATTAAAGATTTCAATTTACGGTTCAACAAGATTCCCGCTGCTTCTCAACCTAGCGAGGAAGTAAGATGTGAATGGTACATCATGGCCTTACCATCTAACTTGGCTATCTTCGTAGATAGGGCAAACAAGACGACCTTAGTTGAAAACTTAACTGAGGCGTTAGCAGTAGAAAAACGCGTAGTTGCCCTAGAAAAGAGATCTGCAATAGAAGAACGCAAATCTACGAAGATCTCTTTCAAAGAAGACACCAAGAAGAAGCAAACGAAAGATCCTTTCGATATGGAAGGATTACAAAAGGTGTTAAAGGCCATGTCCAACGAGATGATTGATATAAGAAAACAAGTAGCAAAAACTTCTTCAAAAAAGCCCTACAGATCTTTTAAAAGAAACCTTCCCATGGAGGTGAAACCACCCAATTCTGTCTCAAACGTCGAATCTGAAGAAGAAGAAGAAGAAGAGAATACCACTGAAGGGTAGACCAATGATGAAGAAGTTGTGGAACTAAAAGGAATGTGGGATTTCATCCTCCCACAAGAATAGGATCAAGAAGCATTTCCGGCTAGCACACGAAACAAAAATCAACTTGATCCTCCCCAAACTACCCCTAAACAGAAGGGCGCAAGCCCTGCAACAAAAGATAAGGTCGCAACAAAGAAAACAACCGCTAGAGCGACCCAATTTAGCCCAGTCCAATCAGATCAAGTACCTCCATCAAGAACACTGATAGTTTCAGATGAAATGGAGTATAACATTATCGATGACATGAAAAAGACTAGGGCTAATATCACTTTGTACAAATTGAGCAAATTGAAACATCAACAGAAAATAATGATGAAAGAATTACATGTCGTGCCTACTACATCTTTGCCTACAGCTGTAGCTTCCCATAGCATGGGAAGACCTCCAACCAACATGATCAATAAGATTGATCCGAATGACATTGCCTTGATTGGAGGAAGGTCAAGATCCCATACTCCTCCTTTTCTCCTCACTTATGAAATTTTCAATAAAAACGTACACAATTGCCTGATTGATTCTGGTGCTTCAAAGAATATTCTACCCAGATCAATATGTGCCAAATTGAATGTTCAGCCTCAGAAATCCGCAGTACGCATAGTTCAACTTGATCGATCTCAAGTCGAAGTGATTGGTGAACTTAACCAGGTGACCATCAGATTGTCGTCTAACCCGAAAGTATGTCAGGTTATCGACATTCTAGTAGCTGATATCCTTGAATTCTATGGTTTAATTCTTAGCAGGGATTGGTCCGAGAAACTCCACGGATATTTCTCAACCGACTGGTCGCACATGTGGTTACCCTACAACGGCAAACCCAATCAAATAAAGGTTGAACGAGAATTGCACCAAAAGTACATAGTGACAGAATTGGAAGGAGAGAACGAAGCAATAACATACAACAACAGTATCATAGGCAATTACTCGGTAGATTCTTTCCTCGGCAATTTCAATGCTCACACTTCACCTTACTTAGAAAATTCAGTTGTGTCCCAAGTTGAAAATTTTTCCCAAACTGATGATTCAAAGTGTTTTAATTTTTTAGATAATTCTGTAAATACATCTTTATTTTGGAAATTATATTTTGATGGCTCTAAATCTAATGAGGGAGCAGGAGCAGGATGCGTTCTGATTAGCCCAGACGGAAACAAGAACATGCTCACGTGCAGACTTGAGTTCGATTGCACAAACAATACAGCGGAATACGAAGCCTTGGTGCAAGGCCTATACAAAGCAATCGGCTTGAATGTTAAGTATCTTCAAGTCTTTGGAGATTCCGAAATTGTCGTCAAACAGGTACGTAACACCATACATTTCCTGTCAAGTCATTTAAAGCACTATCAATCTTTAGTACAAGATCTGACTTCACATTTCATAGCATTCAATATTTCGTCAATCCCAAGACTCCAAAATGCGAGCGCAAACCTGTTAGCTAACGTAGCCTCTAGACTGATTCCCTTCGAAGATTTTAGTCCCGATAGGTTTTCAATAGAATTAATCTTTAAACCATCCATCCTTGACAACATCACCAACTGGAGAGTATTCAATGATGATCCAGACATTGTAAATTTCCTCACTTTTGAAGGATCCTACTCAAATCAAATAACTGACGAAGACCATCATGATCACCAAATTCAGCAAAATAGCACTGATAACGCTATACCTAAATCGGTGGTTAAGTTAGAAGATTTATATGATTTGAAAAGTCGGTTTAAAAGGTTTGCCAATTCTAAACTCTATAGTTCAACTCTGAATTATGAATTAGTGAACCTAGGAACCGATCAGAAGCAGCAAAACATTAATCTAGGCCACGGCCTAGCCCCTGAAGAAAAATCAGCGTATATCCGTCTTCTGAGACAATACAAAAACGTTTTTGCATGGAATTACGATGAGCTGAAAACATACAACACTTCTATCATTCAACACACTATCCCTATGATTGACAATGAAAAACCTGTCCAGCAGAAGCTCAGAAAAATCCACCCCAACTTAGAAAATCAGATAAAGACTGAGCTAAATAAATTGTTGAGAGCCAGAATAATTTTCCCAGTCAGACACTCCAAATGGGTATCCAATATGGTGCCTGTTAGGAAGAAAAATGGAGATATTAGAATCTGTATTGATTTCCGGAATCTCAACAAAGCCTGTCAGAAAGATAATTTTCCCCTCCCACCTATGGAGCAAATACTACAGGCAGTAGCGGGCTCATAATTAATGTCTTTCCTGGATGGATTTTCAGGATACAATCAAGTGCTGGTACATCCCGATGATCAGTTGCAAACCACATTCCGAACCAAGTGGGGCACATACGCATATCGGAAGATGCCATTTGGTCTGATCAATGCCGGCGCTACCTTTCAGAGAGCCATGGACATCGCATTTAAAGGTTTAGTCAATAAATCGGTAGTGATTTACCTGGATGATATAACAGTGTACTCCAAGAAGCGAAGCGACCATCTCAAAGATTTGAAACAGATCTTTCAAAGATGCTTAAGGTATGGAATTTCACTTAACCCAAAGAAATCTTTTTTCGCATTAAGTGAAGGGAAATTTCTCGGATTCATAGTGTCGAAATCTGGTATTCACATTGAACCTGACAGAATCAAAGAAATTTCCAAAATATCCATACCCCATAACAAAAAGGCCATGCAATCTTTCCTTGGACAAATCAATTTTGTAAAAAGGTTTGTCCCGGATTTTTCATGTATTATTTCTCCCTTACAAAATATGATAAAAAAGAATTCAAATTTTAAATGGGGCATAGATGAGCACGAAGCATTCAACTTGATCAAACAAGCTATCATCAACGCTCCATCTTTAGCTACCCCAAATTTTTCAGAATCTTTCATCTTATATACTTTTGCCTCAGAGAAATCTTATGTCGCGATTTTGACTCAAGTAAATCAAGAGAAGGCGGAAGCTCCAATCACATTCTTTAGCCTGAACTTACAAGGTGCTGAACTCAATTACTCAGAAGTGGAGAAACAGGCTTATGTTGTTTTCAAAGCGATCAAATATTTCAGACCTTTCTTACTCAAAACCCGTACCAAAGTCGTAGTATCGTTTCCAGCGGTAAGAAACCTTTTGGTACAGAAGGATGTGGGCGAAAAGAGAGCAAATTGGATTACCGCTCTACAAGAATACGATCTTGAGATCAAACTAGCAAACATCGTAAGGGGTCAAGGCTTCTGCAAGATGTTAGCTGGAGCATCGCAAATTCCTGAGAACTCATCTGAAGAGGTACACACGTATGAGGTAAGCCTAAATGACGCAGAATCATTATATGTGGACACCATTTATTATCTTAAGAACGGGTATGCTCCATCGCACTTGGATCACACCAAGAAAAGAGCTTTAAGATTGAAAGCTAAACAATACCACCTCATAAATGATGTTCTGTTTAAAAGGAATTACGACTCTGTACTTCTTAGGTGTCTTGAGAAAACTGAAGCCGAAAAGGTTTTGCAGGAACTCCACGATGGAGCAGCAGGTGGACACTATGCTGGAGAGACTACTGCGCATAAGATCTTACGTGCAGGATATTATTGGCCCACGCTGTTCAAAGACTCATACAATTACGTAAGGAAATGCCAAATCTGCCAGACTGCTGCAGGGAAACAAAGGAAATCGTCCATGCCACTACAGCCGGTCAACATCGAGCAACCATTCAGCCAATGGGGCTTGGACATAATAGGTGAGATCGTTCCTCACTCTTCTAAGCAGCATAGGTATATCCTCACGGCAACAGATTATTTTACTAAATGGGTAGAAGCAGTTCCTCTCAAGACAGTTAATTCTGAAAAAATTATTGAATTCATAGATCAATTTATCATCACTAGGTTTGGATTGCCAACGGCCTTAATGTTTGATAATGCATCATACTTTTCTGGAAATGCAATGACTGAGTTTGCATTAAAAAGAGGGTTCAAATTGAAATATTCTGCTAATTACTATCCACAAGGTAATGGGTTGGCTGAATCAACAAACAAAAACCTAATCAGGATTATCAAAAGAACAGTCGACCAAAACCAAAAGAATTGGCACAAAGCGCTGGTAAATGCTTTATGGGCAGATAGAATCACGAAGAAAGCATCAATCGACACTTCTCCCTTTAATTTAGTTTATGGGAAAGAAGTGGTTCTTCCAACTCACTTAGTCATTCCCTCTTTGTCTTTAGTACAACACATCGATGAAATATCTACTTCCTCTTTGCAATTAAGACAAATGGAAATAATCAAACTAGAAGAATGCTGAGAACAAGCTAAGAAAACCCATGCTCACCACCAAGCGATAATAAAATCCTCTTTTGACTCAGCCATCATAACTAGAAAGAACTTTCAGATGGGAGATTTAGTTTTGAAATGGGATAAGGCTCATGAAGAAAAGGGCAAACATACGAAATTTCAGAAGCTGTGGCTTGGTCCTTTTCAGATTGTAGAAGTCATAGGCCCATCGACGTTTATGTTGCAGGATTTGGCAGGTAGAAGAGATTCTTTGCCTGTGAATGGACAGATTCTTAAAATGTATTTTCCATAAGAAGATCATTCTTCTATTTTTGTAGGATAGTTTTAGTTTCTTTTATTTTGTTTTTTTTTTCTTTCTTATAAATAAAATTGGTTGTAAATGATCATTGAATAAGATTCATGAAAGAGCACACTAACTCTCTATCAGATTTTGATTTCACTTGTACAAATAGCAAAACTTTTCGAAAAATCTGATTTTTATTATTGACAAATAGAGTTAACTTTAGCCTCAATAATGATATTAGTTTCAACCTTTCAAAAGACTTTGATGAAATCAACCTTTGGTTAAAAATTGTTTTATCCCAGCACAATGAAAGGTATCATCAATAATAAAATAAATATTCTCTGTAAAACTGTTGTTTTCAAGCTCTATTATTGTCGTCCAGAGCTTTCTTAAGGAAAAACAATGACTTCCTCCCTGCAAAAGGAAACCGCAGCATTCAGAGAAACAATCCGAGAAAACACTATATCTCAAAGAATAAGAGGTCTCATCACGAGCCAGCTTATCATGATCACAGATATTATAACTTGCTGACTTTGCCAATACTGTCTATCAAAACAGGGCAACGACTCAAGATTGTTGCAATCAAAAGAGAAGGGGTCTCATCACGAGCCAGCTTGTTCAGCAAAAGTGTAAATCAAGTGAATGACTGTGTCATAATTTGGCCACCAAACCAAGACATTGTTCTTTAGAGAATAAAAAAGGAAAAAGTGTCAAAAAGTATTTTTCTCTGAAATGTTGTAAATAACCTCAAGCATGAAAAAGGATCATTGTTGGATAACATCGTAACCTTGTCGAGGCTATGGACGCTTGCGGGTAGCAGAGGCTCTACCTACGACAAATGAGCATATTTTAAAGCCAGTACGCAGAGAAGACCTTATTTTATCTTTTAAAAAGGACCAAGTAATGTCTGGTATGAATGCAAGAACTAAGCCTGGGGAAGCAGACAATTAGACAAAAAGAAGGGTTGAGACAAAGTATCATTGACAGGATGAGGGGTAATCTACTCTATCTGTCCATAACAAAATTTAGACATATGAAAATTTTTCTGTTTCGGAAGTGGAAATGTCAATAGAAAAGCAGAGATAACTGGTTCTTCACAGTGAATCGCCATTGTTGTGGTCACCAACAACCCTCCTCTTTGTTTAGTATTAGCAATAATATCAAGCAAAGGGGGACCCTTAACAAAAAATCTCAAAAATATTTTTATTAAAATTTTTGTATTTAACTCCCTAAAAGCTATATCGCATCGCAAAGAGAAAGTGAAGCATTTTTTCCTATGCGCGTAAGTAAGCTGCAATGAAGTGATGCGACATTCATCGCATCGCATATTTTGAAAGCGCCCTTAAAAAGAAAAATCTAAGGAATCGCCGATGGCCGATATGCGACGTCGCATATCGCAAACGTCGCAAAAGAAGCACTCAACGAGCAAATGAAAATTGCGATATTGCGATTTGCGATCTGCGATCCCACAAACAACGATTTTGCGATTTGCGATCTGCGACGAATGAGACTATTAATTGCTGTGATGCGAATCGCAGAAACCACTCATCGCAAAGTTTCTTCGGCATGATCTGTAAACCCAAAATCGAGCGCGCACCTTAAGGGAAATTAATGATTACACGCCTGAGTATCCAAAGATGATCGTGTTGCGTTTTTCGAAGAGTCAAGTCATTATGAGTGTCATGATTATGCATTCATTAGAGTTTAAAGCTTTCATGTCAATCTTTTCGTCATGTCTCTTTTCCTTTGCGTAAACTGTAAGGCAGCAACTAATATAAATCTATATGCAGGAAACATCTAAGGAAAAGGGGAAAGCGCCAATACTAGAAGAAAAGAGAGGAGATGCCTTCGCAAATGAATGCCACATGTAGCAGAGCCGCGGATTCCAGAGTATCACTCCACAGACACTGATGAAAATAGACTATCCAAGGCTCAGAGTCAAAGGCGCACAAAAGCAGCATGTTTACAAAAGATCCTGAAGCTCAGATTGGATAAAGAAAAAAGAAAAACGCTAAAAAGGGATGATGCTTCAGAAAAGCCTGGAACAAATAATGGAAGCAATTTTCAATACGTAAGATTGTTCAGGCAATGAAATCCCTAACTCATTGAGTCATTCACACGGTCGGAAACCGAAATAGCAACATCACAATCAGTTTGAAAGAAATCTGGGTTATACTAAGTATACACACAGCAAAAAACACCTAGCCAGAGGAAGATTTTCAAAAATATCTTCTAGTTTGTCAGAAAGAGGTGCCAGCTTTTTTTATTTCTACTTTTATCACCTGAGCAAAAGGAAAAGACAACCAGCCGACTCTTTCCAGGCAAACTTCACATTGCTTACAACACTAAGGAGCAGATACAGAAACGGTTAGAAATTAGATTCAATTTTTAGAAATAAATTTGTTTTAGTAAAAGGGAGGTCATTTGAAGCCGTTCCCTAAATTTTTGTAATTAAGATTAGTTAGTTAGTAGTATTTAACCCTTCTCATGGCATTTGGAGAAGGGTCCGGAATTTTTTCAAAAAACTTGTCCTCAGAACATGCACTTTTGCACCCTCGGAGGGGGTTTTTGATGAATGGATGGATCGAGATTTATTTATGTTTACATTTTAATGTCTGCTACTGATGTTGCACTTCTGTACTCTTAGTAGATGTTAGAAGTAAGTAGAGATAAATCGTTATTGCTTGAAGTTTGTGAGTGAAATCAGTCATAAATGGTACTTTTATCTCTTGATTAATTTCTGCTCATATTCTTAGAGTGATATACAACTGATTTGTTTATATGTTAATGTATGAATGTCTGGATTACCATTTGGCACTTTTGTACGGTGGAATCATTTGTTTATGCTTGACATATGAATAACTGATTATGTGATATGATGTTCACAATTGTTTTGCCTAACTTCTTATGCAGAATGGTTCATCTTAATTGATTTATATTCTTATGATAGCTGAATGATCTTTATTACCAGTTGTTGTATGAAATCTTTTTAGATCGCATAATGAAAGAATTTTACCCCGGGTTAGTATAGATTAGATGTGTTGTTTTTGTTAGATTACAGTAGCATAGAGTCAGTTTAGAGTCTAGAATTAAGTTAGTTTAAAATTACCTTTAGATTATTACCTTCAAAATCTACACACACACACACACACATCTTTTAGATTGGGAAGCTGGTCCCATCATCCCCAGTTGGACCCGCTACACCAAACGGGCAAGGAGCCGCCAACTAGGTTCCCAACCGGGTGGGTATCCCCATTGTTGTTGACCCGATTTCGGGGCCCTCAACATACCCACAATGTCATACATAATGACAAGTGTTTTGGTAGTATTAATAAGTCTATGCTATCTAGGCTAGCAACGAAACACATCAGAAACCTACATTAGCTTTAATCTTACAAAACTTGAAGTAGGAAAACAACAATATCAAATTAAAATAGGATGGAACAAGCTAGGCATCAACAAAGCATCAAGGGACACTTTAATCTGCATGAAATCATACATCATAGCAATGTCAATGTAGAAATATTGCTTGCAGAAAGATGTTGAGTACTATAGGGATCATGGCATCACTCTTTACTTAAATAAATTCTAAATATCAAGGTAGTTATAGTAGCAATACTTCTATAGAATCCCAAGATCTTGCATGTTTCTATACATATCAACTAGAAACTAGTAAAGGGTAGAAACAATGTGCCAATTGATAATCCAACAATGTTGAACTAAAGCCCTTGAGGCATTTCCTTCTAGGTAAGGTAAAATGTTAGACTCTTTAGTGCTAAATGTTACAACCTAAGTTCTATTGTAGTTTATTGGAAACAATGATTAAATTCTGAAGAGTGAAGATGACGTTGGAAAACTTAGTTGCATAATTGAAGACATATAATGAACAAACAAAATATGAGTAGAGTTATCAAAGAACAAAGTGTGCATCTTAAATTTGTGACATAACATTCTACAAAGTGAGCTAAGAACAACATGTTTAGAATTACAACATTCCTATAAGCCAAATTCGACCTCTGATTCAATAATGCACACCAAGGCTCTTCTTTGACATGTGAATTACAGTAGTTGTAGTGGAGATATAACCTTGAGTTGGCCCATCTTCCTATTACATTGATTTGATGATAAATTGATAATACATTTTCTATATTTGATGGCAAGTTTAAATTAGACTGAACTATAATATGATATATCTTCTCCCTTGATTGATGGACAAGAAAGGATCCAATCTAGGACTACTAGATGGAAAATCAATTGAAGAAGATGGAAAATCAATATTTTTCCACAATGCTTAGTGTTCATGCATGTAGTTTGTTTAGGGAAGATGATGTCATGCTAGAGGGATGCCTTGATTTATAAGAAAGTTCAGTGGCTTTTTGGATTTGTTCAAAGCAGGGGAAATGTGGCTCTATATTGCAAGGATAGACTTTAGATGACCATGGTAAGTAAATCTCTTGTAAATGAGACTATCTAGTGAGAGAATATCATGTCCATTGGCACTCTACTAAAGCCAAGGTCAAATTATCGAAGGTGTTCAAAGGTCAAGGACAAGAGAGATATTTATTTTTGCAGCTTTAGAGAGTAATCTAATGCTGTCAATATTTGGATGGCTCCAAACACCAGGTATGTAATTTCACCTAAAACCAACCAACCCTAATAACTTTAGTTTGATATTTCTTCTATGGTTTGTATTCTACTCTCCAAACCTTGATAATGCTCCTAGGGGTTGTCCTCTACTCTATGATAAGAAATTAATATAACAAGCTCTATGGTATAACGTGGCAAGGGTAAATGGAATTCACATGGTCTATAAGTAGAGTTTGAGGATTTCATAGCGTGTATTATGAGATAAGTGTAATATACCCTATAGAAACAAAGAGAAATGCAAATAACATCCATATATTTAGTATAAGGTAATAACAATACTCAATGCAATTTTAATGGTAACCAAAATAAGATACCTTCATTATTAGGAGCGCAATGTTCACTTGGCTCTTCTAGGAGGGAACCTCTAGTAGAGTAAAGCTTAGTTACAATAGTAATCCAAGGCATCCTTTACAATGTTTTTACCTCTATATATACTACTTTCTAGCATTCTAGAACATTCTAGAGGAGGAAAACCTTCTAGCAAGTCCTCTGATAATAGTTGTAGTCACAATACTACCATCATTGTCTAATAATGATTGTATTTCTTATATAACCATATATTAATCTATTTGTTAAGGGTTAGGGAGGCTAGGACCCTAACATGTCCTCCCCCTTAGAGAACAACCTTATCCTCAAGAGTTGAGATGTGGAAATTGGTGTATAATGTTAGCAGCCTGGAAGGTGCCACCTCAAGTGGTCTTTCCTTCCATTGTATTAAAACTTATTGAATGGTGTGGTGGTAGAGATGTCTTTCATAGTGCTTGAGGACTACTTCTAGCTACAACCAAATGGAGCCTTCTACATCCAACTCTGATAGACTAGTTATGACAATGCAATTGGATCCAAACACTTTCTATGTGGGGCTTGTTTCACTTGACTACTGTACGTGTGGCTTGAACAACCCATAATTTATGTGTTTTGGATTTTTTAATGGTAGAGAACTGTGTTTTACTTCTCCATTGGTTAGATTAGTGGACTTCCATTAAAAAAATAGATAAACATCTCTTTATAAATAGAGATGCATTTCCTCATTGGTACTCATGGTTGGAGTGCAAGAGAAATACCTAAGCATTCTGATATTTTGGAGGTTTATATATTTAGAAAAAAAATAGACCCCATTATTTTAACTTCACCTAGGGAGTCAGGTCAACCTAATAACCACCTCCTTTGGGTCAGGATGTAAGGGGGTGTGTTACAATATTTTGGCTATTATTAATTGTTGGGCAGTGTATCCAAGCTCAAGTTTGTTAGGTCAATGGAAGATAGGGAAGAAGAAGTCCTCCTTGAGGTTACAAACCCTAACCAAGATAGCAAGGCACTTAATGATTAATAATAATTTGGTTTGTGAATATTCTAAGGTTTGTTTGAGAACAACAAAGGTACAATTGAGGATCATTCCAAGCACAATAAGCAGACAAAAAAGGACTGGGGTTAGTTTGTGTTCAAATTGGAAACTAGGGCCAAATTCCACTTTCGACATCTGATTTGATGAATATGATTATTACATTAAATTCCTCTTTTCGAGAGGACCAAATTCGACATAAATATCATCAAATTTGGACAAGGAAAAATATGTTTTTGAATTTAATCCCTCACAGTCGGCTTGGGGTAAATTATTCAAGTGGAACCCTTCTGCAAATCCTATAAATAGAAGTGTCCTCCAAACATATTGTACACATCCTATCACCCATTTTCTCTCTTTGAAATGGTTGTAGAAGGAAGGATAGCTCCAACAAAGAAGGAAGGGATAGATTGACGTCTTGGTTGGGCTGTCTAAAGGACCAAGTTCCTTAGGAAGGAGGCCGCGCCTATTAAAGGCTTGTTTGAATTTGTTTGGACTATTTTGTGGGTGGTTCTGCATCTACAACAGGCCAGAATTGTAGAAGAAAGGAAGTCGCATTCATGAGGGACATTTATATGTTGTTTGGGCTTATCTTTGGTTGGGATTTCTCTCCTATAGTAGGACGCAACACTAGTTGTGTGCTTTAGGTGGGCCGCATGCCTAGATCACCTTAGACAAGGGACTGAAGGAATGATAGGAGGCTACATGACTTAGATTTATTGAATAGGAGGTCGTGTCACTTGTTTTGGGGTTAGTTACTATCCCAGATCAACAACGAATTGGAGAAAAAGTGTTTGGAAGGAGGTTGCAGTCAAGGAAGAGGTTTGGATGGTGAGGAAAGGGTGTTGTACCAGCTTGCCAACAAACCTTACCAGTGACCAGACTTGTACCAACATGTGAGGGTGCTTGTATGTAGGCAGATCAACTAGAAGGAAGACAATCTAGAAGGAGTGAAACATGGTTGTAGTAGCTTGCCATCAAACCCTAACCAGAACACCAGAATACAAAAGATTTTACAGCTGTATGACTCAAGCCTAAGAGGACACGAATTGTCTTCTCGAGAATTGCATTTATGAGTTATCTATGTATCTAAGGATAGTGATATTGAATCTCCAAATTGGAAAGGCAATCTTTCCCTTAAATTATTGTACTCTCTATGCTGAAAATTTGATATTAATAGTAAGAAGAATTGATCAAGGCTTTTCCCCATCTTGGGGTTTTTCCCTAGCTTGAGCCATATCCTTGTGTTCTCTCGTCTTGCTTGTCTTCTGTATCTATTGTTTATGTTCTTTCTTTAGTTACTATCAATAATGATTCATATGATTGCTAATGGAAATGATATTGTCTGATAAATGGGCTAACATTAAATATTGAAGAAACTGACCTAAGCAAAGAACATGTTAACCTACAAATTAACATGGTATCAGAGCTCAGGTGAGGACAAGCCCAAGAAAGATAGAAAGAAATCACTAAGAACTTCATTTCAAGCCCTAGTAAGGAAGGAGAATCTATAAAGATTAAGGCCTCATTCTGGGCATGATTTCTACTCAGAGTATCTATGACTAAGCTTAAACCTTATCTAAAGAAAGAAAATATTTTAAAGGGCATATATTCCCTGATCTGGAGGACTGAGGGTCTAATCTAATAGCCTACACCAAGGCAAGTTATCTTTCAAACGAATTAGAGTTATGGGTTCAACATATCACAATTTAGGGGGATCAAGTTAATAGTGTTTTCCCAAAGGCCCGAATTTCTATTTGGAAATATTTTTGAAGTTGTCCTTTGATTCGTACAAAAAGAAATTATTCAAAAATTAATCTTGTGATTATTCTCTAGCCGCTCAGCCCAAGTGAAGAAAGTATAATACTTAAGGATTTATACGTCTTCATCCTTGATTGAGAAGGAATCCTTACCTCTGCAAATTGAAGGACAGACAAGAAGCCAACAAAAAAAAGGGTTTCCTCAGACCAAGTATCAATTTTTGAAGTCCTAAAACTTCAACATTATTTTATCTATTTAATTAGTTTGAATAGAGGTCTTAATCCATGAAGAAGGATGTTCCGAGCTTGGTTAGTGTGATCATATATCAAACATCATCCATCCTCAGTATTTGGAATTTAAGTATTGTTTTCTGAACTATGGAATCTAAGCACACTTATTGATGCTTTGTAAAAGTCCAGTACATCTTGTAACCCTTCATCTTTTGGAAGGCAGCTTGAAAAGCTACAAACTTCAAGCAGTATATCATAGACAACATCTTTGGTATGACTGAATCATATGTAATACATGGCAATCAGGTTCATATTTTTGTATTATCATCATCTCAAACGAGTAAGTTGATGCACATTGTATAGTTATAAGAAACCTGCAGTATGTGTGACTTCTTGTCCCTCTACAATAAATAACACTATTTTGGCATCTCACTTGCAGGAAGGTTAACATTGGCATCATCACACATACATACTTACAGTCAACATTAGGAGAAGTATTGGTATGGAATACTTGTAGTCCGAGAGAGTTATGATATTTTGATAAATTATTGGTGACAATATCATATTAAAATTCTGATGTCAAGGCTTCACAATTAAAATTGGGAACAAGTCATGGGCATAGGTAGTTTGAACTTCTCTTTCCTCATCATTCAAATAAAGACTATAAAAGAAGGAGCAGTGTTCCATTATTCTAATCATAATGAAATTCAAACCTATATCATAAAGAAAAGGGAGTTGAGTCTCATATACGAAAAGAAGACCTACGATGATGGATCTCTAGTTAAAACTCATTACCTTGCTCCACAATTTTGGATAATAGCATAAAATTATAATTTGAGAATGAGAGGATAGTCATGGTGAAAGGAAGAACACCTTGTATCTGTGCATTAATTTGCAACAAATCTATAATCTGATCAAAGCCTATAGCCTAGAGGTGATTTACGTCCAGCGTAAAGCTTCTGAGAATTTTATTTAAATTTTGTTACAGGGCATCGTGGTTGTGCATATGTTGTTTTGATCATACTCAAGATAGAACTAAGTATGAGATGACCTCTTCTGTTAGAATGCTATTCTTCAACACGTATAGCCATAAGTCCTCACAGATTGTTGATGTTGTATAAGGAGGTGTGTTGCAGGCACATATGCTACAAAAATAATGCCTTAAGGAGTCAAAGATTAGTAATGATCTTTGTAGCCATACTCCTCTCTGGGACTTGCCAGTGCTAGAAAGGTCATATGCATACACATAAGGTGCCTGGAAACCAATGAAGAAGTGTAAATCCTCTAGATTAAAGGAAAAAATCTGAGGGTGCTCTATGATTGTTTCATCTTCTGCAATTTTGTTTCCAATCAATCTATTTCTCTTGAAGTATTTTAATTGAGATAGAAGAAATGACAACTGTTGAAGGATAATACAATGAGTACCTCTAGAAATGATCCTTCTCAGTGAAGTCTACATCTCTAATCTGAGTTTTCTTCAGATTAAAGTCTGAGGTTCTAATAAAAGATCAAAGATTGTTAAAAGGGACAGTATGAAGAAGCCTAGCACCTGATGAAACCGTGTTGGTAGAAGTCATCTCGGCACCTTTGGGTACCCTTGGAAGTCTGGTCGTTAAGAGAAGAAGTGCATAACACTTTGAGGCAGTTTCTTGTAATGACCCTTATTTGCAAGGAAACAAAGGTACCTTGAAGAAAGATATGGATGCCTGAATAAGAAATCATGAATTAAGTAATTTGATGATTCAAGGCTAGGCGAACTCCTGAAGCAAGGCTTTAGAGGGAGCGACAAAATCCCTGATGACTTTTCCTACCCAATAAATTTTGATAAATGTAAGTTATGTCAGTTGGGTATGATGACTATGATGATCTCTATCACCTCAGAAGGATAGGTTGCAGATATCTCGATGTTTATGTATGGACGAGATATTTCTATTAGAGTATAAATATACAGTAACTGATGATGATGATCCTCATGTTTATCAATATAAGAAGAAGTTGACTCTTAAAGTCAAGGTGGAAGACCTTATCATGTTGCATTGTTCCCTACCCTTAAAAGTTGTTGGTTTGCATTCATATATCTTGTGGATCCTTATTTATTTTTATGGATAAGCCTCATATATTGGACAATTACTTACTGAGGTATGTCTGTGACTCTATTATCTATGATTTGAAGAGCATTATCAAACATTGCTATATTGACAATATGTGACGTATCTCCTGCGATCCACCTTTATTGCATGGATGAATTAAAGACTGAAGTTTGTGGCTCTAGGAACTCCATTGACGCTGAAAGAATAAAGTAGCAAGCATGGCTTATTATGAAGACATTTGAGAATCTCTTCAATAAGTCATTTGAGCACATATTGGAAACCACCACTTGGCATCAAGTACCACTTTATTTGGGATATGATCAAGATCCAACAATATACGATGGATGTACAGGTTTACCACCATCCCTCTCAAAACCTCCTAGAAATATTCTTTCAAAGAGAGGCGGGAAGTCATGGATAAACCTTACTATGAGGGTCTCGGGTTGACATTAAGCTCTGGGAGCTCCTAGGCGCTTGGGGTGCTTCTTTAGCTATAAACAAACATAGTGTGAGTGGTTCACCTTCTCCTAAAGGTGCGTTGTTTACAAGGTGAGTGTTTCATCTTCCCCTGTGATACCCCATGATGATTGACATGTGTGTAGGGTGAGTGGTTCACCTTCCCCTACGATTGATGACACATGTGTGTAGGGTGAGTGGTTGACCTTTCCCTACGATTGATAAGATATGCATAAGATGAGTAGTTCACCTTCTCCTATGGCATATAAGCAGGATGAGTGGTTCGCCTTCTCGTGCGAACACCCTAGTGAGATATGCATATAGACATTTGCTAGTTGTCACATGTGGACATGTCGGTGGGATGTGGTTCATCCTTTTCCCACATGTAGGATGCACATTCCCTGCGATCGATGGTTGACATGTCGATGGGACGTGGTTCATCCTTTCCCCATGGGTAGAATCCTTCCAACAATTGATGATTGGCATGCATGTAGGATGTGGTTTACCATTTCCCTACAATGGTTGTGACATGTGACTGTAGGATGTGGTTTATCCTTTCCCTACACGTGGTTGTGAAATATGTTTGTAGGATGTGGTTTCTCCTTTGCCTACATGTGGTTGTGAGTAGGATGTGATATATTCTTTCCTAGCTGGTGTTCCAGCATCATCCTACCCATGTAGTCTGGGACACATGGGAAGTATCTCTCATCTCGTCAATGAGTTGGGAAAAGTGGTTAGGGACCATAGCACTACTGATGGACGCATCATGTATTGACATACTCCCTATGAGTAGGATGCATGATGTTCAAAAACTTGATCACTTGCAATCAAGTCCAAACAGGGTTCGGGCCAGGATCAGGAATACATACTCATTCTTCCCCAATAAAGCCACCCTAAAATGTCAAGGTCATTTGATCTAATAAATTTCCTATATTATAATCAAAACAATGTGTATAATTAAGATCTATTAAAACTCCATTTAGTCTAGCTTCGAGCTATCTAGATATGAACTTCATGCAAAAGACTCTAGCTGATTGGAAAGATACCAGTAATATAAAAAAATGGAATTTAAATAAAGGAATAACACATTTATCATAGGTCCCAAAATGCTTCAAATCCAGGATGTCTGGAACTATAAAAGAGAAGAGGGTCAAACTACTAATTGTATTGACATCAAATCCCAAGAAAAAATTACAAATAGAAAGGAGAATGAAGCCCCGTGATCAAACCTATTTATCCATCTCTAAAGACTAATTAAATAGATGTACCATCCTTTTAAGTAATGTCTTGTCACCACTCAAATTCTCACTACATTGAAAATTCTAAAGATGCCATAATCATATGATCCTGGAGGCAACTACTAGGCAAGCCACCTGCTTTGACCTTAGAAGCCTCACCTAGAAGTTGCATCTATGCTCTTACATTTATGGTTTAGACTTCTAAACATGGTGAGAGCTTGAGCAATAACAAAGCCCCACCCTTCACCAACAATAGGCATGCATGATCACTCTAATTGAACCTTGAACATAATTTCTTAAGCAAGACATAATAATCTATGTGTAAGTGGATAACACTATATGCAAGGCATACTTAATTGTAACTAGATAGATAAGATTAATTTTGAAATAAACTGCATGTATCCACCTTGACTAGTGTACTATCTTGGGCATGATAATTCCTTTACTATAAATAATTTCCAACCAACTATAACCCTGCAATTATGATGCCATGTAACACCTATTTGATTTCTAACTTATTGTACATTTAGATTTTGCACCAATAAATGTAAATTCCAGGTTTCTTGTGAGCAATTTTGAAGGAGGTTGGACTTGGTACAATTGAAAATTGTTAAAATTGGAAACTAGGGCCAAATTCCATGTGGGCCATCTTATTTATGGCAGTTGATATTTTTCTTGGATTCCTCTCATCGGGAGGTGTAGGATTGATCTAAAGATCATCTGATTCTGATAAGTATTCATGGAGATATGAATTTATTTGTCTTATGGGACAATTTGTCAAGGTCGGCCAGCAACTAAACTGCGCCTACTTGTGCTCCACATTTTAGTATAAATACAAGTGCCTTGCAAGTAATTTGTACACAGAACTCTCTTGATATTTCTTCTTCTCATTTTTAACAATAATCATTAGGATGGAGGGATGAGAGCGCGGAGGGAAGTGAGGTTCTGAGAATCGGCATTAGGGTTTCTGTACTCACCTGCAACGGCAGGTCCTCAGGACAGAGGCCACCAGGTTCAGAACGCGGCAGAGTAGATTACCACAGCCCGAAGGTTTTGACAGGCGGGTTCAATGAACCCCCATCAGGGGGAAGGAGGGGCGCCTCCTTCAATAAACGACAACCAGCAAGGGAATCTCGAGGGTTCAGATAAAGAACAGGAGCATAATGATGGAAGCACAGAAAAAAGTCAGCAGAAACAGACTGAACAAGCACAGCAAGACAAGCCGAAAGTAAGCTCCTCCACATGCAAGCCAGTAGCTACACACAGACCAAAAGTGGAGCTACCTAGTCATCGTATCAATGCCAGAATTCAATATATGAGAGATCATGCTTTCATAGGCAAATTTATTGGAATATGGCCAAACGAGAAAGCGTTGAGAGCCTGGATAAATGTCAAATGGCATCCAAAAGGACACATAAACTTGCATCTAGGGCCGAAGGGATTTTTCACTGCAGTCTTCAACTGCTTGGAGGATAGAAACAGAGTTTTCGAAGGAGGGCCTTATTTCTTTAACTCTACTGGGCTATTTCTCAGAAGATGGATTGAACATTTCAACCCTGATAAGGAGGACCTGAGCTGGGCATCGGTGTGGATCAGTCTGTATTCTCTACCATTGGAATACTGGGAAGAGGAGTCTCTCAAAGCGATCGGTAAGGTGCTGGGCGACTTCGTCAAGGTGGCAGAAGATACAAAGACACAGAGATATACCTCATATGCACGGATCTGTGTCTACATGGATCTGAAACAACCTCTTCCTGATACGGTAAGTCTCTTTCATGAAGATGTGGAATGTATCCAGTTAATTGATTACGAGCATGTTCCCTTTAGGTGCAGGAAATGTCATGACCTAGGACACCTCTTCAGAGACTGCCCATTAAATAGCAAACCCTCGGTTCAAACTGAACAGGAAAACCCATCGTCAGATGGTTTCACTAAGGTGACAAATCGTAGAAGAGGAAATAAAAAATCAGTAGTTACTACAAAGATACCTCCAGGGGATCAATCAAAGCCTTCTACTAGTAACAGCTTTAAAGCACTAGCCAATGAAGATTTGCAAGACCCAGACAATTTAACCTACAATAAAAGAGAACCTACACAGGAAAAAATTGAAGGATCCCAATCGAAAGAAGGGGAAAAGGAGGTAGAACTAGAAGGCAATCATCTCAAGACAGCTTCAAAAGCCTGGAGCCTCCCTGATATGAATATAGATGGTACAAACCCCAGTGTAGAAAATGAGAAGGAAGGCGATGGTAACTATCAAGAACCTCAAATCATGGAGGAGGATACAGAATCAATAGACATTGGCGAGCTAGATATCTTGGGCTTAGAACAAGCATGTAAAACAGGGAACTTCAACAAAACACCTGATAGACAAGTGGATAACCTAGTGGCAGTCCTCAATAAAGCCCAAAAAAATATTCACTAGGGGTTCAAATCAGCAGCCAATGGGATGGGAAATTCATCACCAAAGATAGTAAAAAATGAGGACGGAAAACTACTTTAGAGAGAACCATCAAGATTGGAGAAGTATTGGTAGAATCAGGCAGATATGCTAAGCTAACCAAGTATTTCAATACCAACCCCAAGCCTTCTCAATGAAGTTGATCTCATGGAATATTAGAGGGCTTAATTGCCCAAGGAAAGGAAGACTATTAAAAAACATGTTAATGGAAGAAAAACCAGCAATTCTCTTTCTGCAGGAAACAAAGTGTAACTCGACAGTTCTGGAAAAAATAGCAGCAAAAGCCTGGCCAGGGGGGACAGTAACAGCTGTTGATGCTCAGGGAGCATCCGGAGGACTTGCAGTGCTCTGGGATGCAAGAATGATTCAACTAGCCAACATACATGCAAATAAAAATTTCATCCAAGCCATCTTTCATATAATTGGAACCAATATCTATGGTCACATAACTAATGTGTATTTTCCTCAAGAAACCCAGCACAAGGTTGAAATTTTGGATGCTTTAACGCAACTTAATACAGAGAGGAAATACCCGTTATGGATCTCTGGAGGAGATTACAACATGATCGCTTCAATGGAGGAAAAAAAGGGAGGGCGTTGCAGAATAAACAGGGAAGGATCTCTATTAAAAGACTTCATACAGAATAACTGGCTTATAGATATTCCTACAAATAATGGCCTCTACACTTGGAACAACAAAAGGGCAGCTCCAATGCAGATAGCATCGCGTCTTGATCGATTTCTAATCTCTGATAATGCAGTTCATGTAGGAGGAGAATTCACAGCTTCTATTCTTCCCTTCTCCGGTTCTGATCACTGGCCAATAGCCCTCCATTGGAATTGCCCTGGTTGCAATACAAGGCGTCCCTTTCGATTTGAGGCTTTTTGGCTATCTCATCCGGACTTCAATGAATTTGTCAGAGCATCTTGGCTAAAATGCAATCCGACGGATGGTACAAAAATGTCCATATTCCAAAGGAAGCTGAAATACCTCAAAGGGGAAATTAAACGCTGGAATCACTCTGTCTTTGGCAACATTTTTAAAGCTAAGGAAATCCTCAATCAAGAAATGAAAGTTGTTCAGCAAAGAATGATATCTGAAGGACGCTCGGAAGAACTTAGCAAGAAAGAGCAGTCCCTAGAAACTCAATTCCTCGAGCGAGAGTCACAGGAGGAAACTCTCTGGAGGCAAAAATCGAGAGTTAGATGGCTGAAGGAGGGTGAAAAGAATACGAAATTATTTCACAAATCTACAGTGCAAAGAAGAATGATTAATCAAATTTCTCGGGTCACTAATGAACAAGGAGGAAAAATTGAAACACATGAAGGAATAGAACAGGTGTTCCTCAATTATTTCAAGAAGATGAATCAAGAGCCTGACATAAACAGAACAGAAGCTATTGAAAAAATCATCAGACATATACCCAAATTAATTACTGAAGACCATAATACTCTCCTTCTCAAGCCTATAAGCCTTCAAGAGGTTGACGATGTTCTGCATTAGCTCAAAGCAGGGAAAGCACCAGGACCCGATGGCTTTACCTCAAATTATTTTCATCATTTCTGGGATCTGGTCAAATGGGAAGTGTGGCAGGTGGTGGAAGAATCACGTACTCTAAGATGGATGTATCCAGGTCTGAACGCAAAATTCATAGCTTTAATCCCTAAAGAAGAGGAATCCAACACTCCGGATAAATATAGACCGATTTCTTTGTGCAACATTATATACAAGATTGTCTCCAAGGTGATAGCTTCCAAATTGAAGCCCCTGCTTCCCCTTATCATCTCTCCAGAACAAACTGGTTATGTAGAAGGAAGGCAGATTACGGATGGGATAATTCTAACCCATGAAATAATCCACTCTCTCAAGCACACAAAAAAACCAGGTATGTTGCTCAAAATTGATTTATCTAAGGCTTTTGATAGTATTAGTTGGGAATATATGCAAAAAATCCTCCAAGCCTTTGGTTTTGCCCCCTCTTGGATTAGATGGATCAGTAGTCTTATTTCCTCCTCGTTCTTTTCTATTCTCATTAATGGAATCCCGTCGCCCACTTTCCGTCCTTCTCGGGGAATTCGCCAAGGGGACCCTATCTCGCCCTTCCTGTTTGTCATCTTAGCTGAAGGATTAGGACGTAGCATTAAAGAAGCTCTCCTTTCTCATCATCTCAAAGGTCTAGCTTTCCACCAAGCCCCTGCTTTTTCACACCAGCAATTCGTCGATGATAACATGCTATTTGGTCATCCGTCTGTTCAAGAAGCTCGAGCTCTTAAATCTATTCTTGCAGACTTCTCGGAGGCTTCTGGAGCTCTCATTAACAAAGTTAAATCCCAGATCTTCTTCTTCAACACCTCACCCACCACCCAAAGATCAATTGCCCGTATCCTTGGCTTCTCCATCGCTACCCTTCCGTCTAAATATTTGGGTGCTCCATTATTTGCCACGGCTCTCAAGCATTCCTCATGGAACAATCTTTTAGAAAATCTGGAAGCCAGATTGTCCCTTTGGACTCATAGAGCGCTTAATATGGCAAGCAGGCTGGTACTAATCAAAGCAGTTCTACAGACCATGCCTCTTTACCTTTTTTCCATATTAGCAGCACCTAAATGGGTCCTCAAAGCTATCAAACAGCTTCAGCGGAATTTCCTATGGGGGAAATCGGGGCCAAACCGAAAATGGGCACTAGTCAAGTGGGAGAAAGCATGTCTTCCCAAAAAAGCAGGAGGCATTGGACTAAGAGACCCAGAACATAGTAATATGGTAATGGGGGCCAAAATCTGGTGGAAATGGCTCTCTAATCCCAGTACACCTTGGGCCTCCCTTTGGACAACGAAATATGCAAGCAACAAGTCCATGGAGGAGAGAATTAGAATGTCAGAAGTCAGTAAAGGATCGGTTATTTGGAACTCAGCCATTCAACATAGAGATATAATTCAAAAGCACAGTTTTTGGGAGGTGAAGGATGGCCACACAGCTAGGTTCTGGGAAGACTCATGGCAGCAGCTCCCAAACCTCAGAGATACAATTCCGGAATTGCTGATCAAGACATAAATCAACATGAGAAGGTGAGCCAGTTTTGGAACTCACACAATGCCCAAGAACACAGAAAATGGAAAGAGGCCAGGCATATAATACCTCACAGCCCGGAGCAAACTCAACTCTCCCTCTCCTTAGAACTTCAAAAAAGGAAAATACTCACTTCGGCAGGCTTGGATACACTCAGATGGGGATATGAGGAAAAGGGCACTTTCACAACCAGGGAAGCTTATAAAATAATTATCAAAGAAAAGATAATCAAAGACAAATTATGGGATAAGATATGGAATCCATCCATATGGCCGAAGGTCTCAAATTTTCTATGGCTTCTCTCTCACAACATGATTCTTACATGGGACAATCTCAGGAAAAGGAATTTCTCTGGACCATCTATTTGTCCCAACTGCAAACAGGAAGGGGAATCAACATTACATCTTATGCAAACCTGTCCGCTGGGGAGGAAATTGTGGGAAAAAGTTACATTCCGCTGTCAGAAGGAAGGAAGAGTGATTGGGGACATCAAAGGGACTCTTCGCACCTGGCCCCAAGAGCCATATCAAAGCAAACTCTTAAATACACTATGGCAACTCATACCAGGATTACTAATGTGGAATATTTGGAAGGAGAGAAATAGAAGGATATTTAAAGATCAAGCACAATCGATAGAGCAGATATGGAATGGATTGCACCAGAACATTAAAGAAACTCTATCTATTAAAGGATGGTCTAAAGAGGATTTCCCATCTCTCCCGCAGGAACAAGCCATATGGGACAATTGGCAGATTCAATTAAAACATCCGGTCTCTTCAAATGATAATTCCTCAAAGCATCTAGATTCTCCATCAAGCTGGACACCACCACCAATCAATGTGTTTCAACTTAACTTCGACGGAGCCTCGAAAGGGAATCCTGGGAAAATGGGATTTGGTGGAAGCATCAGAAACTACCAGGGAACTCCCCTAATAACTTTTGTTGGCTCAATTGGTTGGAATACCAATAATGCGGCGGAACTGGAAGGTCTATGGAGAGGGCTAAATCTGGCGCAGGAATGAGGATTCTTTCCCCTTATAGTGGAAGGGGACTCTCAGATTATTATCAACATGGCCTCAAAGCTTATGCAGGGATCTCCGGTATATAAGGTGAGTAGCAGTTGGAGAATGGCCACTCGACTAGAGCTTCTCAAACAATGGCTTACTAATCACCAAGCAATTTCCTTTAAACATATTAGAAGGGAAGGGAATAAACTGGCTGACTTTCTTGCCAACTTAGGAGTGGATAGTGGAAGGGAATTCTTTGAAGGCTCAATTTCCAGTATAGCATCAGAGAATCAACTCTCCACCTTCAAAACCATAGTAACCAGTGATATGCAATCGAAGGAAGGCTCACACCCGGATGCGGGTGCCTTAATGAGCTGTTAATGCTCAAGCAAGCGACGCCGACATCTGGCATTACTGCAGGTTAGTTTGGCGGTTTGTGGCAGAACATTTACTCGCATTTATGATGCATTGGGTTCAAGACAAGCGGGGTAAGGATTTCAGGATGGTGAGCACAATTTGCGGTTCAGTTGGTCTGGTCTCGACATTCTCTCTGGTATATTCAGGCAGTGACATTCCCTGGTGGTTATGTCCTTAGAACTTCGGCGCAAGGCAGAGCATTTGGAAGCCACCATGGCTCCATAAGCACTCGCATCTAGCCAGCTTTAGGTATTTGGTCTTGCTTCTTCCTGTAGGTATCTGGTATAGTCAGTCATTTCTCCTCTGGCCCATCTCTGTAAAAGGTCTCGTTTCGGTCTTTGTTGAAGGTGTCTGGGTAGGGTGTTGGGTTCAGTCCATCAGTGCTGGGCTATTTCTCGTGGTTGTTTATACTCTCTGTGCGGAGTTATCCCTGGGGGTCTTCAATTCAGAGGTATGTTCACTCCTGTTTCTTTTAGATTGTGGCGAGTCGTCTCCATTTCTCCCTCAATCCTTTAGCCCTTTCAATTTATCAATCCTTTCTGCAATGGCTCGGCGTCGTGGTATTTCCCGGCGGGGTAGTAGTTCAGGAGCTCGTGGAGGTGTTAGGGGTCGTGGTGGATCTGGTCCTCGACGCATTTCCCTGTTAGCCTCTGTCTCGCCGGCCTCACCGTCATCAGACCACTCCGGTCCATCCCTAAACAGTTCTTTTCACTCTTCCCGCTTCAAATTTAAAAGTAGGCTTAACAAGCCAATTATCTCCGCTATCATTACAATCATCTTCTCAGAGGAAGAAGATGAGCTCACAGGCTCTGTTGAAACCTCCAAGGACAGGTCTCTTTCTCATAATTCTAGTGACTCTCAAGGAAGCATGGCGGGTGATGTCCTCAATAATCCCGCGGCACTGCAGGCTGAAGGTCATCAAGAGGATTCGCGACATCAGCAAGCCTCTTCTCATGAGGATATCATTGCCTGTGCGTCGGCGCAATTCTCTGGCAGCGTTCTGCATCTTGTGACTCCTCCAGGCTGCAACAAGATGGAAGTAGAAGATAATGTGATGGTTCATTGGGTTAGCTCTCCCAGCAAAGCAAATGAAAAAGATACAGACTTGCCACCTCAGGCATAACTTCCTCTGTCTCAGCAAGTCATCTCAGGATTGCGGTTTTTTTGGATGTAATTCTCAGTGGGTATGGTTTCTGATATTTTTAGTATGGTTTTTTCTCATCTTCCAGCTTATGATTTTGGCTTTCCAACTTTTTTTAATAGTTGCATAGAACTGCATTTTGTAATAGGGCGGCTGGAAACAAAGTGGCGATCCTATCTAGCTCTATTGGTTTTTGGGCTTTTGCTTTTCATCTATGTAAACAGAGGGCTAAGTGTTAACTGCAACAGTTTTTTTGGCAGAGGGTAGGCTACAGCCCCCTCAGATGTTCAAACCTCTTTGTAAATATTTTTTATCTTTTTTATACATAATAGAATAGTCTTTATACAGAAAAAAAAAAGAAGATATTTCTTCTTCTCCACTTGTTTTGCGTTTTAGTGGAAAGAAGAATCTCTAAGGTAAAAACATAGGTCTAGAAGGAGACCCTATACACAGCAAAAGAAGGATGCCCTAGCCGTTGTCATAATGAAGCGTAGCCGCAGGTATTGTGAAGGTTTGGCCATAGTTCAAAGGTAGATGTAGCACGGTGAAGGAGGCCTAACAACTGATCCTAAATGCAGTCTTATCATACCCTAGATGCCCTAATCTATACGTTGTTTTTGCAAGGGTTTGAGACAGCCCTTAGACAAAACAAAAGGGATACCCTAACCATAGTAAAGAGGCTCCCATACGCTTCCCTAACCTAGTTGTCTAAAGGATGCCTAACCGCAGTTGTGGAGATGCCCTAAATACGTAGCCATGGAAATGAAGGCAAGAACCCTAGCTGTAGGACTAAGGGAGAGGAGGTGCCCTAAACTTAGTTGCTACGTTTCCTAATGGAGATGCCACCTAAATGTTGTCTTAGAAGAGTGTTCTACACAAGGTATACCCTCACTGTCATGGAAGGAATGCTCTCACACTTAAACACTGAGATAAAGAAGCCACACCTTCAGCTATCCTTAACGTTGTTCTAAATAAGGATGTTCTAATTGTTGTTTTGATTGAAACACAATCATGAATGATAGATTCAATCGTTTTCTTAACAAAAGCCTATTGATGTCACTCTAACGTTGTCATAGAGGAGAAGACATTGGCATTGCTATGTGCTAGGCCATAGGCCATAGCACTATAGCTAGCCATCTTGGTCTTATGATGAATGTTGTAACATTATAGACATCATAGTATATGACAGTAGGATGCATAGTGTAGCATAGTGCACATAGTAGGATCGATGGGTATAGGATGCATAGTGTAGCATAGTGCACATAGTAGCAACGATGGGTACAAGATGCATAGTGTAGCATAGTGCACACAGTAGCAACAATGGGTACAATATGTATAGTGCACATAGTAGCAACGATGAGTACAGGATGTATGATGCAGCATGGTGTAGCTCAGTGACATTGGACATAGTGATGGTGCAGCATGGTGTAGCTCAGTGATGTTGGACATAGTGATGGTGTAGCATGGTGTAGCTCAGTGATGTTGGACATAGTGATGGTGCAGCATGGTGTAGCTCAGTGATGGTGCAGCATGGTGTAGCTTAGTGATGTTGAACATAGTGATGGTGCAACATGGTGTAGCTTAGTGATGTTGGAAATGGTATGATGGTGCAACATACTGATAGGCTCAACATGGTGATGAAGTCACCTTGGAGATTCAGTTGAAGCAACATGTCTTCAATTGAGTCTAGCTACCTCATGTATCATCTTCTTAGAGATGATCTCCGCTCTTATTTAGATAAGTCAAAGTGTTGAATTTTGTTGAGGCAACTAAGACTTTTACTGTTGAGGCTCCTAACCAAAATTCCTATTGGCAAGGGCACTCTTATGTGTTTGTATTCACTCTTGATGTGCTTATGTTTCATATATTAATTTTATTTCTCCTTACCATAAAAAAATTGTCTATTTTACTACTACAATCCTTTTTGTGTTCTATTTATTTTATGTATTTTATATTGACTATCTTAAACTAATGACATCTACAATCATCAAATATTGTAATCTAACCCTGATTCATAATGAAAATCATAGAAACAAAGACATGAATTAAAAGTTAGCAGACATGGACAAAATACCACATTGTCATGTATCCTGTGGAAAGATAACAAGAACTTACATTAGGAAACCCTAACCACTAGTGACACATTATCTTTATGGAAAAAAGAGCATCAGAGAAGATGGGTCTAGGTGGAGTTCATGCATTCAAGTTCAAGTGAAGGAAGAGGTCCAATCTAGCTCAACACCCTAAACTGAAGACTCTAAAAACTCACTAGAAGAAAGGACCATTTTCAGACGAACGAAACTCCTCTTGGGTTTAATTATTCATGTGAACAGAAAATATTGATTTGTGAGCTGCTAAGAATGAAAACTAGAGTATTTATCACCCCAAGAAAATTTTTGTCCAATTTTAAAACATCCATGTCTAATTTATAGTGTGAATTTATTATTAGTTGTTTCATTCACTGCACAGGGGTTGTATATTGTAACTGTTAGATGCTTGTTGTAGCAGAGTATTTTGCATAAAACAGAGGGGTAGAAGCAATTTAACTATTTTTCTTGATTATTTTAAGTTTTTTCTCATTCTATTCTTTGTTTATTTTAATTTCTTCCCAAAACCTCTGTTGAATCTAGCAAGGGTGAGCTTTGAAAGCAGAGCCATATTGCAACAATTCATGAGTGATTTAGTCACTGTGTTTTTCAAAAGTCTTGTTTTTCTCGAGAATTCCAAATCAAACCCAGAGACGTGAAAAAAAACCTTGAAAACAACCAAATGACTAGAAATAAATGAAATGCATGCCAAGCAGACAAAATAGTTAATGAAATGTATGTGTTTTTATCATGGAAATAGGGGCATTTTGAGCATGCCCTAATTTCAAATCATATAGAGCTATGGAAAGAAGAAGTATCCAAACTTTTATTAAGATATTTAATCATAGATGTATAAATCTTATTAATAGGCAGGGAATTGAATACCTAAATTTCAGAATGATAACTCTCGAGAAACAATTATCTATCCATCTCTGCACAATGATGTTTCTCATATTAAGAAAATTGGCTAGCATGCATATTTCCTTCAAATCGAAACTCTAGGAATGCATATGATTCATCAAACAATTGATCATGCAAGGAAGGAAGTACTGAATTTATGAAATGAGTGGTCATAGAGTAGTTTTTAAAGGAAAAAGTTTTGATGTAGTATCGATTCCTAGAAACCATCATATCAGTTTCCATTAATCTCAGAAAACTACTCTGAAAAACAGATAAATAAGGGCACAAAGGGATGTTTCTCCCCAAAATTGGTCAATTGCAAAGGAGGGTCATCAATGATAAAAAAAACACTAATATCAGTAGGTGACTACTTCGTTTAGTTTAGGGTATATAGCATTGATTTGGTTCTCCTTGAATAGTAAAGATCAAAATCTTGATTTAATACGACATTAGTTAAGATTCATTTTCGAATAGTAGCAAAGAGAAATCATTGCAATTTCATACACCCTAAAAACTCGAATTACATTTTCATTGTGGAGGATTTAGAGAAAGTGTGTACATACTTGGTCAAACTTTAACGTAACAAGAGCGATGTCTGAGGACGGGCCAAAATTAAAAGCAATGGAGGAACTAGATCCATAGAAGAAGAAAGAATCCCCCATAGAAGAAATTGTGAACCCTCTTCACACAATTGTCTAGCTAGGTGACTCTGAGTGCGCCATCAACAGTGAGCCACTATCTCATGACCATGTAACGACTCTACTTTCCAAGTGATTCATCATACATGTAATTTATTTTTCTTGCCATTTGATGTTCGGGTGTTAAGCTTGTGCAGACAAAGAGCTTAATATAATGAATCCCGTTCAATGAACTTGCGCAACCGATATCATTGAGATCAAAACCTCGACATGAAAGCATGGTGATAAAACTGAAAATGGAGTGGATTAAGCTTGGGTAGACGAAGAGCATAATATAATGTCAAAACCCCGACATGAAAGCATGTCGATAAAACTGAAAATGGAGTTGTTTATAGAGTAAGTTTTATGGATAAAATTATTGATTTCTTTCTAGTGGGAATCATAGCACGGGACATGATGATGAAAAACAATGAATATTTTATAGAATCAGGTGGGATGACTTTTGACCAAGAGAAATAAGGGTATACTAAGATACGATGTGTAGTGCTTACTCAAATCACAATGTACATATTCAAACCATCAATATCAAACATTTATGTGAATAAAATTATGAAACATTATGAAACCACTCACTTTAGAATCTATAGCCAAAGAATTTAAGAGTTACAATAGAGTTTTTAAGTGATCATAATAAAAATAATACATATTAGAGATATTATATATATATATATATATATATATATATATATATATATATATATATATATATATATATATATATATATATATATATATATATATATATATATATATATATATATATATATATATATATATATATATATATATATATATATATATATATATATATATGGATATATATATCTATGTATGTATATATGGATTATAGATATCAAGCTAAATGTGGTCGATAAAGCAACATTTTCCTACACCTAGTGTCTTAGATGGCCAAGGAAAGGTGTCATCAAACTAGTTATGCATCCATCTATATACCTCAGTTGGAAAATGATTATTGTCACAAGAATCAGAAGGGTTGAGATGTCAATCAAAATTTAAAACTATCCTCTAAAAACTCATATAGAAAGTGGGGTAACAGGTCCTATGACATCCAACCTGCAATTTGCAATGGGAAATCCTCAAAAGTCTCTTCAAAGAAAGAATGTCCCATTGAAGGGTTCAAGAAGATGTATGAGGCCCCACCAATTTTATAGTTGAAGAAGTTTGAATATGGGTTTGTCAATTTTGGCCCTAAGTAGGCAAGGAAACAGGGAAGGAGGTGACCCCCTTAGAAGAGTTAGAAAGGGAACGCCACATAAGGTCTTATATAAAGATCTAAATCCAAGGACCTCCCTCATAGAAAGAGTTAGACATGTATTGAAAGAAAGTGGACAACGACCCATCTAAATCTTGATAATAAAAAAATAGAACATCCCTTGAATCCCATAATAAATGGAGCATCTACAAATGAGGTGATCCTTTAACTCAATCTCGTGTATATGGCAAATCTAGAAGATGTTATTGAGAAGAAGAATGTCATGATTATTAGTTTCAACTAGATGCTAATGTAAACCCACTTTAAACCCACCAAGGGGGATATGAAGGGAAATATCAAGTGTTCTTGTGTGTATGAGTTAAACAATAAGCCGCCCTCTCATTTGCATGAAGTGTTCCTAGTACAAGTCCGCCTTAGAGTCGAGGCCATGAAAAGATGAAGTCCAAGTACACTTAATTTGTTGTCTATAAATAACCTCTTTAACAACTTGACCCAAACATATAATGATGTCATTTACCTTGGAGGTGTATGTCACTTGAATTGTGTTACAACTTTAATCGCTCCCCCAAAAAAATGTGCCAGTCTCCCTTGTGATGATGCATCAACCCTAACAGAGAATAATCTCATTATGTAAAAGGAATTTAAACACAATGTAACTTTAATAGTGCCCTACTCACCTTGGCTCACCACTCATGGCAAATGTGAGGCTATTTCAAGCATTGATGTGGATAATATAATTTTATTTTCTCTTATGTGTAGTATTCTACATTGACACAATTGGGATTTTTAGCAAACAAAATATTTGTATCAAGGGTTAACTCCTTGTGCATTAGGGCTAAAGAGGTCGAGTCATTATGAGTGATCTATTCATTGCCAACTCCTCATGTGGGAGAACACTACAAGCTCCATGTCAACATGAAGTGTAGATATTGTGAGCAATTATGATTGAGGTTTTGTAGATTATCCAGTTGTTCTACATTAGGTATACATGGTAATAAGGGAATTACACACAAACACACACCCTTGAGACCAATGCCTAGTTCTCTAAAAATCAAATGATCCAAATATTCTTATTTAGAGGTGAAGGATTCTCCTAAGAGGTTATTTTGTTGGTTTGAGGCATTGTTTTTGGCCTTGGATACTAAGTGGTTAAGGGCTTCATGAGTTAAGAGTTAAGAGCCAATGGCTTGGGGGCCATGGGATTTAGGGTCGAAGGGCTTAAGAGTTAGGGGATTTAGGTGTTTGGGGTTAAGGGATTAGGTTTTAAGGTGTTTACGGGTTAGGGGTTAAGGTTTAAGGGTCATGGGTTAAGAGAATAAGGGGTTATTTCTTATGGGTTCATGGATTCTAGGTTAACAGTTAATGGCTTAAGGTTTAATGGGCCAAGGGGTTGATGGGTTATGAGTTATGAGTGTAGTGGTTAAAGGATTATGGTTTTGGGGTTTAGGGGATAGGGAGTTTCGTGGTTATGGATTAATGTCTTATGGGTTGTGATAATGGGGCCCCTAATCCCCTTATCACCACTATCAAGGGTTCCCCTTTCAATTCTTCTTGTTGCCTTCCCTCTAGGCCCCCTAGCCCCTGTGACATTAGGTTTTACGCCCCCTTATCATTCACTAATGCTAGGATTATAGATCTTAATAAACCATGCTTGGACATCCCACTTATGCCCATCCATGCTACCCTTGTGTCCCCTAGTCCCATTCAATACACCACAAAATACTCCTCCCACCTTTTTAGTCATATCATTCAACTCATACTAACATTATGAACCCAAAATTTGGCCCCAATGTCCCTACAACTACACCCTTGAGCCACCATGACTAAGGGATTAAATGCAGTAGGGTTAATGAATTGTGATAAGGGGGCCCATAATCCCCTTATCACAACTATTTGGGGTTCCCCTGTCAACTATAGTTGCTTCATAAAGAAGAGAAATGGAGAGAAAAAGACAAGTGCTAAGGCATGCTAAGATGTGTCAAGTGCTAGGGTGTGGCGCCAAAAAATGTTAGGGAGTGTTAGGGCCAAATTCCAGGGAAACACAAGGGAGAACTAGTTTCAAATGCATGGAAATGAATGAATATGAGTGCATAATAGGGAGTGTCAACGATGTCCATGTGTGCTAAGGAGGGAGTGACAAGGCATGCTAGGTAGTGCCAAGGCATGTTAGGGTGTTAGGGAAACATGCCACGACGTGCCAAGTGTCAAGGTGTGTCAATGCTTGATAACAAGTGTTAGTGAGTGCTAGGGAAACACAAGGGAGCACTAGGTCAAAATGCATGGATAGTGTTAATGCATACTGAGGAGTGTTAGGGAGTGCCAAGGCTATTGAGAAATCTATGGCACAATAATTAGGTGATTTATCTTCTTATGCTAATTGCTTGTGAATGCTTTTTACTTCTTAAGATGAGGATCTTCTCTTTACTTAGATTATTATAGTGTTCTTCTTCATCAAACAACTACCAATGCATAAACAATGAGGAGACCAAAGACAAAGAGAATAGGTGATCAGCTAGGGCCAAACCTCTCCAACATGAGAGGAAAACCCAAATGAATTCTTCTTCTTATAGAGACTTCAATTGACGAATACCAAGACCATGACCTAGACCCTTGACTCAATGACCTCTCCAAGAACAAGTCATAAGCCTCCTTGATTCAACTTCCTTATTTTTCCTTGAGTGAACGATGATCAAGATTCTTCCTCCAATAACTCAACTATCCTTCAAATTTCGGTTTCCTGGATCATATTTGTAGTTCTTGGCCCTCTTGTAGAAACTCTAGCATGTGTGGTTGACCAATCTTTTGAACCTTGATCTTCTTCTCTTGGATGCTATGACCTCTTATTATAATTAGACTTATAACCTTGCTTATCTTCTTCCTTGATTTGACTCCTTGGATAATAGCAAGATCTTCGACCTTTTCTACAATAGATAGTTCTTCCTTCCTTCACATGTGTGGACGTATTAGCCCTAAATCAAACCCATAAACAACACCAAAATATTCACTCTTAATTTCCTTCTCTTCTCTAGTTATCTTCACACTTCTTATTGCAGACTTACTTAAGTTGATTTGCTTGTCCACAAATTGGCGCCCATTTTCCCTATATATAGTGTTTCATCCATCAAAATAATCCGACTTGTGATATAGGTTAGCCAACTTGAAATTCTGGAAGCATTCTTAGGCCGACATGAAGAAGAGTTTGTGGCAAGGTCTTGGAGGGCTAATAAATTTTCTTTTACAATGGATTACATGCCCAAAATGGGTCTTCAATATTTGACATTGACTCTCTAAATTTTATGGCTTGATGACCAAACCTAATAGCTCACAATGTGAGCTTTAACTAAAAATAAAATTCCTTGATCATGAAACCCATAATTCAAGCATTACAAAAATAATTTTATTTTCTTCTTTACGTCAATTACGTAAAATCACAATTACACATGTCATTATGAAGAACAAATCTAGTTACACTTTTCAACGAGGGAATCACAAGGGGGAACTAGGTCAAAATGCATGGAAATAAATGAATAAGAGTGTGTACGAAGGAGTGTCAGCAAATTCTAGGTGTCCCAAGGATGAAGTGTGCAAGGAGAAGTTCATAATAGGAGTTGCCGGAAAAAAGCCTTTGGTTGTGATAAGGGGCTAGAAAAAGTATTTTCAAACAAAGGGAGACTTTGGGTTGGGCACAACATTGTTTTACCAATGCCTTGGTTGGGTTCCCAAGCCACAAAGGTAAGGTTATCTATGAGGGCATGACAACTACAGAGTGCCAAGGTGTGCTATGGAATGTTAGGAAGTACTAAAACATGCTAGATAGTTCCAAGGCATGTTATGCATGCCAAGACATGCCAAGTTCTAAGGCCTACCAAGATGTGCCAAGTGCTAGGGTGTGGGGTGAAGACATGTTAGGGAATGTTAAGGCTAGGTGTCAAGGTAACACAAGGGAGCATTAGTTTCAAATTGATGGAAATGAAGTGTTAATGAGTTCCAGGTGTGCCAAGGAGGGAGTGACAAGATATTATATATAGTTCCAAGGCATGCTAGAGTGTTAGGGAAGCATAACAAGGTGTGCCAAGTGCCAAGGTGTGTCAATGTGTGCTGAGTATTGGGGAGTGCCAAGGAAACACAAGGGAGCACTACGTCAAAATGCATGGAAATGAATGAAAAAGAGTGTGTGACAAGGAGTGTCAGCGAGTTCCATGTGTGTTATGGAGGGAGTGACATGGTATGCTAGGTAGCACTAGTTTACTGAACTCAACTCATCAAAATTTTCCCTCTAGCTACCTCCTTTTTACTTCAAGGTCTGCAACACTTAGGGTCTTTGATCAGTTGTTCACAACTCCATTTGTGAACAAGTCTTTTCTCTGCCCATTCTTGCCATACTATTGCTCCAAGATGAAAAGTCTAGGGCTATGGAGGTCACCCTTCTTCTCACTGACTCAATCCTCTACAATACAATGAACTAGGGCTAGTTGGCTAGCCCACTTGACTGCTACTTTAGTCCTTAAAAGTTTGCACATCCTCAATCCCAATACACCTACCCTTCTACCAGTATTCTTGTCCTTCAAAAGTACATGACTTAGGGATCTTCTTTGATAGTCACCTAACAACCCTCCAACTATACTAGGACTACCATCAATTTTCCCAACCATAGTCAATAATTTACCGATCTAAGGCCCACAACATGTCCCTCATCTACGACTCTTCAAATCTGCCACCTAATAGTGATTCAAGTCCTCTCAAAATCACTATTTTTGTGTACCAAATTCTTTATTGTCCAATCTATGAACAAATATGAACTACTCCTTTTATCATCCTTCTAACAATTTGTAGATGACTGAACTAGGGTCACAAATCATCCACTAACAGTCCATTGACTAATTGTTTTTAGGATGCTTTAGATCTTTGTCCAAAAATCTATTGAAAGTCCACCAAAATAAACTCCTCTTCATGTCAATGCATTCCTCATATGGCACATTTCTTCTATTCCATATTCTACTCAGGTTCCACCCTCCTTTGGATCTATTATCTCCACACATACTTGTACAAACCATGTTCTAGATGTTGGAAATACTGAGAGGGGGGGTGAATCAATATTTCTTTTCAATTTATCTTTTTACTAGTTATATCACTTATATTTAGAACACAAAAAGAACAATGATAGAATGAATAATTTTATTAATTTCTTATTTACAATAAATCAAGTACAATAATATGTGTAGGGCTCCAACCCTAGATGAAGACATCGATCTTCAATCTCCCAGGTTCCAACCTATAATTTCCAAGCACTGACTTGGACTTCCAAGGTTCCAACCATGTCAATTTTGAGGCACCAACCTTAAGGGCTCCAAACCTATATTTGGTTCAAGCTCCGACCTGGTTTCTTGAGGACTCTAATCCTCTAGGGCTCCAACCCTATCCTTCATGGTCTTCAAGGGTGTCTCCAAGACTTCTTCAAAGTTCCTTCAATACGTTGCACCAAACCTGCTCCAAAAACTGATCCTAGGATTTCCATGATCCTCAAGGCTCCAAAATAGTCTGTTAAGATTCTTCTCCCACACACAAGATCTGTCCACTTCAAGTCTCGTATGTTACTTCAATATTCTCACAAATTGCTCCAAGATCTATTTTGGCAAATGCTTCACTTATCCAATCTACCAATTGCTTCACTGTCATAGGTTCGAGATGAGGGAGTGAGTTTCACAAATTGTTGTCCTCACATTGAGCTTTAATGGTAATTGTTTCGAGGTATTATTTTCTCCATAGGTCCGAAGCTAAACAAGAGACTATTTTGGTGTCAGAACATTATCCTCCACTTTAAGATATTTGTGTTTAACCACTGAAGTTCAATGTCTAAGTATAAACATTACATGCCATATATACTTAGCTCTACGAGGTGTGCATGTAGTTTCCTTAGACATATCTCGTCTAGCTCCTCAAGAATCATTGAAATTCACTTGTCACAGGCCTTTTACTCTAGAATAGTTAAAGGGTAGACCTCCTCCACTATTCTACAATCACAAGTGGTTGCCACAGTTCTCTATGATTGTCTTCTACAAAAGCAACACCATATATTCGAGTTCTTCATATATGAGAAATGCCATAGAAAATGATATTTCTTGAAATTCGATCTCCTTCATAGATTTTTGACAAAGTGTTGACCTCAGATTTCCTTCGATTGCCTAAAGAATGAGATTTAACGCTTCATATTAGTGAGCTCCTTGCTTAAGGAAGAAGATCCAAAACTTTTGTCCTTGTTCTGTGATTCTTATCTTTTGTCTTTTTTGAATTTTATCATCAAGGTAACGAGTTTACTTTGGTATTTATAATAGTTTCAATCTTTGAAAGAAAACATGTCATTTTGGCATTGAGGGAGCTAACTTTTGCTGGTGAATTTGACCACACACATTTTAATGGCAGCCTTGCGCATGACACAAATTATTTTCTAGAAGTCTAAGTGTGAGTTTAGCATTGAATATCCCTAGCCTCATTTGATAAAACCTCAGCTCTTGAAGCATCTAATTCGGCCATTTGTCTAGTTTTAAGGAGAGCCTTTGTTTCTCAATTTGATAGACTTTGAGACCATTTTAAAAAATCATGCATGTTGTGGAGTAGTTTTATATAATGTATAAATTTTTTATAATCTAAATTTTAATTAAATTATTTTAAGACTTAAATTTTAATTAAATTATTTTAAATTTATTATAAAATTTAGGGTTAGGGTTTAGCTCTTTAAATTGTTAGCATTAGGGTATCATTAGGAGAGAGATTTTAGTGTTAGTATTTCATAGTCTAGGGTTAGGGTTAATTTGGGAAAGGGTTTTCTCATGTATTTAGGATCTAGGGTTTGCACAACATCTAGTGTTAGGGTTTTCTTCTAGGGTAGGTTTCATCAACAAGCAATGCTCGATTAGGTTATGGCTTCCATTCATGTATCTTAAGGGCATCATAAGTATTAGGACTTAAATAAATTTGTTAGGGCTATATCATAAAAGGGTTTAAGGAATGTATCACAAGAATATTTTCCATCTCCAACAATGCCATATTGGAATCAATGACAACCTTGACCAACACCAGATATGTGGTCTATAATGCAGAGATAAAGCTCGCTCTAAGGGTCACGACCCCTCTTCTTTTACAAAAATTTGTCATAGTCTTAAGGGCATACCTTATGGAATGAACATGATAGGAAACCACCCTAACTATGAAATTATACTTATATTCTAATTACTTTATAACAAAGCATATCCACCAATAGCAAAAACAACAGCTCTTTCCTCCATAAGGGACTCTACCTATCTCATGTGGATCCATAGATTCTTGGCATTTCTTTTACTGACTCTCAACCTGAACTTTAGATATCTATAACCCTCAAACTACGGTTACCTCAATCAATATTACACCTGAGTCTACTTATGTTCTGGCCCTCAATTCCAGTGTAGGCCCTCCTCAATTTGTGTTGATCGTTATCATAGACCTTGCAACCTACTGACCACCATAATATAGGGTCTTAGCCCTCTCTTCTATTTTAAAATTTGATGCGGCCTTCACACAAAAACACCACTGAAATCACATGCCCAAATTCTCATGTGCCATATCTTTTGAGCTCGATCTACCATAAGAGAACCAACAGTATGCCATCCTACTTCCTAGATCGAACCCATTAAGGTATGTGACATTCTTGTGAACCCTCAGATGATGATCTTGCTCTCGGTGGATGATCATGGCCTCCCTTTAATAACCCTTACTGAACCCTCTAACTCGGCCTAATTTAGGACTACATCTCTCCTATATTCCTTGATCAAATAATCTCCTTCTCACTTGATGTTCTAGCCTTCATACTAATGCCTCCTTAAATATATTTTCCTAGCTAGGCCTCTTAGGAACCCTCTAGAACTTACGAGTTTTATCCACTTAGACCTTATGAAATATTAATTTTCCTTTTTAATTTTATTTTAGATTTTAAACCCCATATTGGGTCCAAAACCCCTTCGCTTGGGTTCCTTTCCCACAAAGCCTTTTGTAACCGAACTCACACAAACCCAGCTCACTAGGCTTGTGGAGTACCTCCCTAGATTCATAATTCAACAACATATTCAAGTTGTAGTAATCGTAATTTGTTCAAGCTCTTGTAGTCAAGTGAGGACTTGGTTGGGTTCCCAAGTTGAAAATTAAGTAAGGGTAGTTGTGGGGGTATGATAGCTCGGGAGGGTCAGGGTATGACAAGGAATTAAAAGGTATGCTAACACATGTTGGAAAATATCAATACATGTTGAGGAGTGTTAGGGAGTTTCGAGGCATCACAAGGGAGAACTAAGTCAGAATGCATGGAAGTGAAAAAATAAGTGTGTGTGCCAAGGATGAAGTGTGTTTGGAGAAGTTCATAATAGGACTTTCAAAAGGCAATCCTATGGTTGCGATAAGGGGCTCTACATAGCAGTTTTAAACAAAGGGAGACTTTGTGCTAGGCACAACACTTTTTTTCCTTTAGCTATTATTTTTATATGATATGTGGCACATTTTGGCCAAATGCTCATGTTTTAAACTATTTTAGACAATTTCATATTGTACATTGTTGTTTATAAGTTTTGGGGCACTCGACTTGTGTCAGAATATATCATGTGTGTCTTGTGCATATTTTGGTTATTGCAAACTCTTAGTTAATGCTCTATTATATATATGAACTAGATATACATGTGAAATATTGTCTATGTAAGCTATGTTGGTTAGTTGCTTTATGGCCATGGCTAGATGTGATCCTTGTCTTGGTAAGTTCTTAAGTGGGACAAGTTGAGCTTGGACATGAGTGGCCTAAGATGAGTTATAGGAATTTCTTAGGTTAACAAGGTGCAATCTACTTGTAATAGGTGAAATTGGTCAAGTTATTGTGGCTGAAGCAGGCCAATGTCACATGAACTGCAATAGTTAAGGTCTTGATTGGGTTCCCAAGTCGTTAAAAAATGTAAGGCTAGTTCTACGGGTGTGAGTACCAAGGCATGCTAAGGAATGCTAAGATGTGCCAGATAGTGCGAAGGCATGTCGAATATGCTAAGATGTGCCAAGTGCTAAGGCATGCCAAGATGTGCAAGGGTGTCACAATACATGCTAGAGATTGTCAAGGCAACAAAAAGGAGAAACAAGTTAAACTACAAGGAAATGAAAGCATAAGAGGGTTAATAAGTCATAAATTTACCTTTTCCAATAGGGACATGTTAGGCACACCAACACCAGGTACCAATATGTGCCAAGTGCCAAGTGTTAGTGTATTCTAAGTGCAAAATACTCTTCTGTTACTTATCTTCTACTTTCCAATAGTTGATATCAAATAACTTTAATATTAAACCATGCTAAAGCATACCAAGGCATCTCAATGAGAAATAAACAGGATAAGACTTGCCAAGCGCCAAAATGTGCCAAGTGATAATGTGTGTTAGGGAGTGATACACATGCTATGAAGTGGCAGGGCATATTGAAGAGTTCTAAGGTGTGGCAGAGAGTGCTAATGCATGCTAAGGAGTGTTAGGGAGTGCTAGGGAAACATAAGGGAACACTAGGTCAAAATACATGGAAGTGAATGAATATGAGGCTATTCTGGGGAGTGTCAACAAGTGTTAGTTGGCATGCTAAGGAGGGAGTGACAAGGTATGCTAAGCACTGGTAAGGCATGCTACGGAATATCAGGGCATGTTAAGAAGTGCTAGAGTGCCAAGGCATGCCAAGACATGAGAAATGCTCCATAAACCCACTTCCACAAACCTTGTTGGTAGATTCCCCATAAAAAAATAAAGTATGACCATAGCTCCTTGAGTAAAAAAGGTCTTCTAGGTTGCTCCTCCTTCATTAGCCATATCTCCATACAATATGCAAAGATCTTTAAATAGGTGTCTCTAGTATATAGTTCTGTTTGTTCAAAAATCTTCTCATTCCTACTTCTCCATATGCCCCACAAAATATAGAAAGGTGATTCAGGAAAAACTAGTGTCGATTCGAACTGCTAGTCCCACTAAGATGGGTAGCTATCTTAGAAAAAAACAATCAAAGAAATTCGAGATTTCCTTTAGGTGTGATAGATAAGAGGGAAGAAAAGAGGACCAACCTGGATCTTTCACTTTGATCCTTGCTTGATTTCTCTTTCCCTTGATAGAATTCGCCACTCTTCTCCTACTTTTCCTACTTCAAAGAGTACCTGTAGAGTCAAAGTAACAAAAAACCATCAAAGAATCTCTATCTAAAACATCATAAACAATGCAAAATTAGAAACACATTGACCATACAATTGCATTCATAAACAATAAGATTCACAAATACGCGATTATATGGAGGAAAACTCAAAGAACTTTATTAATAGTAGCAGAGAGGATTACACCCTAGCTGTCTGATCCAGCATCATCCTCCCAGCATAGAAGCCCTCTTCACCTCATGAAAAGAAAGATCACCCAAAAATACAATGTCTCTTCTCACAAATAAACCAACAACAGTTCCTTACAAATTACAAAATTCCAACCTCTAGATCTCTCAGATGAGGGATCCATTTATAGATATCCTGCAAGGGTGTGAGTCAGCTCTGGGTTTTTGATTAGTGTCATTCCACTGATAGCTCTTGGTTCCACTTGGAGATTTCATTGACCTCTTACTCATCCATGGGCGAATTCAGAGAGGCAAGTGTCACAGGAGAAGTTTCTGGAAGATTCCATGATCATCCACTTAGCAAATTGTCTCTGCCATTTGTCTATTCTCACTCATCGCACCCCAAAGAAGTCCATTTCAGTATGCATCACACCTGGCTAGTGTGGAAGCCAGTATGCATCACACCTTGACCATGGAGCAGTCAGTATGGTCCAGTTTTGGCCAGTTCTGAGTAGTTTTTCAGGTGGAACTTCTAGGAAATGATGTAATCTGTTGACCATGATCCTTTAGAGTATGAAAAAACACTTTTAGGGACTGAAGAGCCCTTCGTTTATGGACATATGGGTTTGGGGTTGCAGTGCCCAAATATTTCTATAACAGCTGCCCCCTAAAGCATGAGGTCGTAAATCTTCTAATGTTGGGTGAAATGCTTTATCATGAGGATTCGAGGTATTCAAACTGGAAGGTGACTTGTATAAGATACAATACAATACATCATCATCATATTATTTTCATGATCTAGCTGAGGTGAGCATTCCCATGCTCAGCTTCATAAATTCATTTTCAAGTACATAGGATAGAGTGATTCTTCATACGAAGAGTCATCTTCTTTTACTTAGATGACTATCTGTGTATATTTTGTGCACATTTGATGTCTTTATGTTCCTGAATATATCACAGCTCGGATGGATGAAACTAGATCCGGGGTCTTCAAACTCGTTCAATCTTTGCCCGATTGTACAAGTCGATCCATGTGAAAAAGATGCTCTGAAGTCGAACATGGAAAGACATCACTTGATTACCAGCCAATAATGTAAGTTGTTAACAGGTATGAGAGGAATCACCGATAATGATAATGACCCTCAAGGTACCACAGTACAATATACGTGGTGTGAATATATGAGCCGATTTCAAACACCATGCAAAATCTTTCGGTCGAAGGTCATTGATGTAAACTTGTCGCCGGAAGTGAGAAACTTGTCGTTAAGGCATGCAAGCTTCAAAGTACTGAAAGGGTTGTTTCTAAGTCAACTTCTTGGATAATGAGCTGATGTCGACAAGAAGTGACCTGTCGTAGGAGGGCCTTGATGTATCCCACATCTACAATGTGAAACGAAGCAAATGATTTTTCTAGAGGTGAAAACGATCTGATGATATAAGGTTCAGGAATGGCAGTCATGAAAAATGAAGGGTGGAGGTATTGCAGTGGATGAGGCGTTTGCTGGATGGTGAATTCTCTGAATGACTTCTCTTGAACATGTCGGTGACACTGATATGGACTGGTATCATTAACCTCATGGATGGTATGGAAGACCAAAGGTGATACAGTGAACGAAAAAGCCAAACCCAACTCAATCATGGTGATGGAGTGAAAGTGTCATGTTCAAGAGCGACCTGCTACCAATAAAATTCTTCAAGTTTTCTTGCCTTTTTCCCCAATCATTGTTGACCAGTACCTCTTTATTTTTGTCAAGCTTGAGGAGGATAACATATGCTTGGTCTATAATTTTCCCTTTGGGCAAACCTGTCGTTCTGTATTTAGCGAGCCTAGCGTCAGTGAGACTTGTTCTTGTCTGGGTTGACAAGTTTGTCGCTATTGTTTTAACGAGTTTAATGATAAAGATAACTCGGTCCTTTTCTTATTTAGAGAGTTTGAAAAGGGACGAAAAGGAAACTCCAACAACACTTTTTTGTGGCATAATCCCTTAAGTCTGAAAAGGTATAAAATAATACGAAAGGGATGACTTTTCGATCACTTTAACGAGCCGAAAAAGACAAGTGCTCGATCTTTTTGTTTTCTAGTCCCTCAGATCCAAAAGATTAAAATATATGGGAGGGATGGTGTTCCCCTTACTTTAACAAGCTGGAAAGGCCAATGACTCGAAAATATTTTTATATTTAACGAGTCCAAAAAGAGTTTAAAAGGGACTCGTTTTTGAGGAACGACTGGTATTTTCGGGTAGCAATTGGTTCCAAGTAAGTTTGGAACTTCTCAAAACATGGTAGTGTGAAGAGAGTGGCAATCAGAATCAATCGTCGCAGCTGTTTCTCAAAAGGGTAAACAATCAAGTGGAAGCATATGATCGGCCAAATGAATGGAGGTGACGGTAAGAACACAACCAAGGTTCAAAAAAGGCTGATAATAAGGCAATCACAAAGGTTATTTACAAAAGGTGGTTTCATTTTTAAATGAGCTTGAACCAAGAGAAACTATGCTCAGTGGCAGGTTTATTTTTTAACAAGCTTGAACCTTGTGGAAACATTGCTCTTAGGTAGGTTTATTTTTTAGCAAGATTGAACCTTGCAGGAACATTTCTCTTACCATTCGTTTGAAAATGTCTCTTGGTAGATTTATTTATTAATGAGCTTGAACACTACTATAACATGTGCTCATTTCCTTTTTATGTAGGCTAGAAACAACCAAGCTACAATGCTAGAAAACTAAAAGGCTAAAGGGTTGAGAGTGCTAAAAAGCTAAAAAACCAAATGGTCATTTTTCGCTTGCATATAAAGATTTGCATGCTCCCGGGTCTTTTAGTAAAAGGAGAGTTTCTAGGTTACCATATTGAAGTTCCTGTGGTTAGGTAGGATTGTTTCTATCAGCAGACAAAAACTCTTCCTTGGCTTTGTCCATCGAAATAGACGAAGGTGAATGGTGTGAGCTTCCAATCACATAACATATAAGGAAATATCTACTTCAGATTGATCACATATCCAACAAGGAAATGATTTTTCAATCAAATATATGACCTTCAAGAAAATCTCTCTTTTCCTCTGGGTTTGCCTGCTGGAGCAGACCAGGGTGCATGCCCCCTAAACTTCAGAACATTCACCGAACTACCCATGGTAATTAGGTGGATGGAATGAAGGTTGAAGAGACATTGTTGACGCGAAGAGACCATTTAGGGATGATGGTTGATTCATAGCTGTGTTTGAACCAGGAAATGAAAGTTGGTCGACAAATTGCACCAATTGGCCTTCATGTGGAAAACACATCACTCGAAAGAGTGTGGAAACAATAGCTTCCATGCTATATATATAGTCACATCTAAGGAGTATATTATAATCTAAAATCCCTTGAACTACCATCACATTCAAATGAAAGGTTTTCTTTCTCAAAGTTATTGGTAACTTTGGAAGGATCCCTAATGGTCGACTGGTTCCTTTGTCGAAGACTGAAAAATTTTGTTTTTCAGGCAAAAGCAATGGTGAACCAAGCGGTTTCGAAGCAGTTGAGGAAAGGATACTCACTGAAGCCCCTTCATCTATGATAGTGCCAGACACGATCATTTTGTAAACTTGTACTATGATTCGGAATGGTACAATAGATGGAAGGCGGGGTTTTGCTAGTTGATTCCAATCAAAGAAAACGACTAGATTGCTCAGAGGAGGTACCGGATAAACGGTCGGATAAATCTCATGAACTGGGGGGGTTTCTTCCCATTGTAAAGGAACACGTGGATTTCCCCCAAGTTCATTAGACTCTGTATCAAAAAAAAGAATTTGAATAGTGTCGTTCTCATTCTCTTTGGAAATTGTATCATCCGAAGGTGGGCCTTCTTAAGGAAAGACTGGGTTGACTACCATATCGACCAGTTGACTTTGGTCCGGTATGGACTCAGAAGATTTACTTTCAATGATAGGTAATTCGATCGACAATTGAGTTATGTCAATTAGGTTTTCAACTAGTGAAGGACTTAGCAAGAGTTTCCTGTATCCAGGTGGAAGTCGCTGCGGTGAAGCAGGATGGTTATCCAAAATGCTTTAGGCTTCATCTAGAAAAGGACAACGGGGAAGAGTATGATTACCTTCACATAACCCATAAGGAAATTTGACATGTCCATTAACTTTGTTTTCACTAGCTGATGGTATGCTGTCAACCTAACTACTAAAGGTTGATGACACCAAATGGTGCGAACGGGGAGACCATTCTCTCAAGATCTGTAGAATGCAAGGGTAATCTCGATGGTAATGGTTTCCCTTGCAAATTATGCATGGATATTTTGGTTTGGAAAGTTTAGTGTGCAGATTTTCACCAGATGATGCATGGTTGTTTCCTTGTTTAGTTGGCTTCTTCTTCTTTTCCTTCCCTTTCTTTTTCTTCTCAGCTACTTGGTTTTTAGACTCACTAGTTTCACCAAGCGAAGAGGAAGAAGGGGAAGGAGAAATAAATGAAGTAGAAGGTAAAGGGGTAACTTCAGTATCATCTAGTTGTTGATTAGATTGTTGAGGAATTACGGTGTTTTGAATGATAGAGGTTGAGAAAAGCCATATCGGTAGGCTGATTGTGATCCCTAGAAGGGACAATGTAGCCATATATGGAGAACCATTATCTCCCCAAGAGGAGAAAGGACTAGAATTCCCTTCAAGAGGGATTCCTTGACTGGTGGACTCCATTATCTCAACCTCAGATCAACAAAGGAACAGGGATGTTATTCCGATTTAAATAAATTTTAAAGACGCTTTGACACAACTTGCTTTTTCAACTTTTAAGAGTCGAGAAAAAGCTAAAGGTGACTCTAGTTGCCTTCAATTTTTAATGATCCTGAAGTGACAAGTGCTCAGATGGACCTTTTCTTTTAAGGAGTTGAAAAGGAACGAAAGTGACTACTCTAGAAATCTAGATAGAGGGATTACCAAACCGATCGCAAAACTACAAAATACACCTTGGTGATAAATGATAGAGAAATTACAAAGGACTTATGTACGAAAATCAATCTCCTCAAATGCTGTGTTCAGTGCATTGCGATCGATAGGGTGGCAGACACAGCTTCCTAAGGATAAAGGATATCAGCCTATTGTGGACGGTACGGGGAACACAAGTCCATACTAACACTTGTCATATCAAAGAGGAGGAATCAACCAACCTTCAATGAAAATGATAGTTACCAGGTTTTACAACGCCGGAACATGTCTCTAGCCTAGACTTCTAGAGGTGTTGTGTTAGGTTCCAAAGCGTTTTTATGTTCATTGAGATTTATTTTAGAGTTGACCTTGCTTAGAAGTTTGTCTTTCAAGGTTCACCATGTGATGTAGATGTACAATTCCTAAATATTCAATCTAAAATGATAAACAGTCGTTTATTTTCTTTTAGCAATGAAAATCCTAGCTACAAAGGAAAGAAGATTATGATTTTTTCTTTCAACAGAGAGCATAGAGCACACAATAAATGCACTTTCCTAAATCATATTCCGTATGCAGTCAAAATGCAAATTCACATGTGTATATTCGTTTTCCGTTTCCTTAATGTGTGAATGCCAAAAAGGAAAGCTGAGTACAAATATGAACTATTTTCTTTTAAAGTGACATTTTGACAGTTTATTTTCAAAACGACAGGAAGACTAAGACGACACTTTTCGATTTCTAATTGAAAACTGTTTTCGACACTTCAAATACTAATAACTCAAATCAAGTACAATGACAAAAGTACAATCAACTATCTAGAAGAGGAAGACTTTACGACACTCTTCTTTTGATTCAAAATGACAATTACAGTTCGATTAAGCTACTTTCGACAAAGGAAGATTATAAATGATTTACAAATACACAAAAACATTTACAATTCCTAACTAATGGAGGCTGAAATATGTGAAGGAAGATGGTTTCAGCAAAAATATACTGATCATGAACAACAATACTACTGAATAGAGTTGAAAACAAAGAGGAAAAACCAAATTTCAAAGAGAGAAAGCAATATCACTCAATCATCGCACCTGCAACACAGGGAAATAGGGATGCATCTCACCTGCAACACATGGGAGGTGCAATGCATACAAGCTTCCCAGTTACAAACAGTGCAATGGACCAGGGAGCGAAACTGAGCTTGGTTTTTGCTCAAAATTTGCAGCTAAGTTCAGTGATTTAGGTTGAGTTATGAATGACAGTAAAAACAAAGTATAGGGGTATGACCTTATGAGGTTATTGAGCTACCACAAGGGAACTTAGAATGCTTTTAAGTCTGATGTTTAGTTCATAAACCAACCTGGATATTGACTAAAGCAGCATTCATCTAATTCGCAATTGCATAGCAAAGGCGTTTCAAAGGCTAGCTGGCTAACTTTAGGCTCTGTCTGTAGTTTATAAAGCAAACAATAAACAAACAAAATAAACTATTCATTCCCCAGTGGAGTCGGAATTTTGTTTAAGGGAAAACTAGTGTCGATTTGAACTGCTAGTCCCACTAAGATGGGTAGCTATCTTAGAAACAAACAATAAAAGCAATTCGAGATTTCCTTTAGGTATGATAGATAAGAGGGAAGAAAAGAGGACCAACCTGGATCTTCCACTTTGATCCTTGCTTGATTTCTCTTTCCCTTGATAGAATTCGCCACTCTTCTCCTACTTGTCGTGCTTCAAAGAGTACCGGTAGAGTCAAAGCAACAGAAAACCATCAAAGCATCTCTATCTAAAACATCATAAACAATGCAGAATCAGAAACACATTTACCATACAGTTGCATTCATAAACAATAAGATTCACAAATACATGATTATATGGATGAAAATTCAAAGAACTTTATTAATAGTAGAAGAGAGGATTACAACACAACTGTCTGATCCAGCATCATCCTCCCAGCATAGAAGCCCTCTTCACCTCATGAAAAGCAAGATCACCAAACAATACAATGTCTCTTCTCACAAATAAACCAACAACACTTCCTTACAAATTACAAAATTCCAACCTCTAGATCTCTCATATGAGGGATCCATTTATAGATGTCTTGCAAGGGTGTGAGTCAGCTCTGAGTTTTTTATTAGTGTCATTCCACTGAATGTTCTTGGTTCCACTTGGAGATTTCATTGATCTCTTACTCATCCCTGGGAAAATTGTTATATACCTAGGGTGGATAATATGGGGTACAAAGGGAGGTACCCAAGGGAATAATGTAATGGGCCATAGTAATAAATAAGGTGGTTAACTCGTATCATGAAAGGGACCACAAGTAGTTAGTAATAATGTAATGGGTCCATGGTATTAGATAGACGGTATTGAGGGTACCATGGTAATGACCCATGGTATTGTATGTATGTGGCCTAAATAGAGGCTAGAGACTCCACATTGAGGGGTGTCAAGGAATATTGTATGAACAGGCATATGGCTTGTGGAGTCTTCTCCTTCCTTAAGGAGTGAATGTATGGTGTTGCCCTACCTTAAGGGTTGATTAATAAAGAAGGATTTCTATCTATATTCAGATCTTGTTACTTTTGGTGATTATTTGCAGTTATTGGGTATATTGGTATCATTTCATATATTTTTATATCAGATCTATAGCAAGTGGTATCAGATCACTTTCTTGGGCCAAAGTGGAGATTTTTTTTTTTTTTTTTGAAGGATTTCTGGGGTGGCAAGTTTGCAGATCAGATCTATAGATTTTGGGGAAAAATATACAAAATATAATTACAGATTTGGATTCTTTGCGAAAAAATTCCTGATTTCAAAAAAAAAATCGGCCGAATAGGAGTCTAGATGAAGGAGATATCACTGATCTAAAAATCAGTGGTGTTGTAGACATTTTTTCGGGGCAGCGAGTTTGCAGCACAGATCTGTACATTTTGGGGAAAAATCTGCAAAATATAATTGCATATCTAAATTCTTTGTGAAAAAATACCTGATTTCAAAACAAAAAAAATCAGTGGAATCGGAGTCCGGATGAGGGAGATATCGCTGATTTAAAATCAGATCTTTTTTCAGAAATTTTAGTGACGGCGAGAGAGTTGCAATGTGGATCTGAAATTCCAGTGCCTAGATCGGGATTCCTACCACATGAGAAGATGCAGAATGATGGTTCCATTTCTAAAAATAGGTCATAATAGGGATTCTGAGAAATATTGACAGAATTGTGGCCATTTAAAATTGTAAGTGAGTTTTGCCCAAACCCTCTTCATGGAGAGGCTATGTTTTATAGGAAAAGATAATGGTCCTACTATTGAAGAATTCATACAGAGACACAAGTCCACACATGGGACACATTGGAAGATCCTAGTGGTGCTTAATATGAAAGATGAGGCTGAAAAATGGTGGTTATCACTTGACCACAAGCAGTTGACCAAACTTTCAGATGCAGAATATGAAAGAGTCCTTTTAGAAAAATAGTCTCGGGATATAAAAAAGGAGAATGAGACACATAAGGGGTTATTTTCTACGGGTGTCTCCTTATTGCAGGTTCATGTATTGATTCAGAAGGAGACAATCATTATGTCTATAAATCCGAGTTGCAAGCAAAATCTCATAAATGTCAACTTGGCAAAAAAATTGCAAGTGCCAGCAAAACATATTGAAAACACACAGGTTGATGATGAGGATGTTCAAGTGTATAAGGATTTGAAGATTTCTATGAATAAGTATGTGTTGCATGGTGATTTTTATACTTCAGGGATGGATAATATGGATGTTGTTTTGGGATATCCTTGGATGGAATCTGTGGGTACTATCAATATTTATGTGTAGAAGAAATTCCTGAAGCTCTGGTATAAAAAGAATAAAATTACATTACAGGATATTTCCATTAATAAAAGGGTAGAGTACATGGAGGATGAAGCAGAAGATGTTCTAGGGACTGACATATCAAATGATGAGCTAGTGATGATCGACAATCAAACACAAACAGAGGCTGAAGCAGAAAAGGTTACAGGTGCTGATACATCAGAGGAAGGCTCAGTGGTTGAAGTAATATTGGAAGATAAGACACCACAGCAAGCACCACAACATGCACCAGATAATAGTCAAGCTCCAGTAAAGGGTCGATTAAAGAAAAAGACATTGTGGGTTAAAAATTCAACATATCATCACCCACATCACCCTGCAAGAAAACAACCAGCAAGATGGCAACCAATTAAGGACAACAACCCTCACATGACGGATAGCGAGGAGCGAAGATCCACCTACTACACATCAACATAGAAGAGCTGCCACGGTCAACTTCCATCTCAAGTGAGCGAGGCACCAGCGAGATCGAGGGTTTATCTTTCTCTTGGATGGCTAGATGCACGTGCATGGTACCAGTGGACTACTATTTTGAGTAGATCTTATTATTTGTGTTCCTCCCATGTTTCAGGGATGAAACATGTTAAGGGGGGTGGAATGTTATATACCTAGGGGGGATAATATGGGGTGCAAAGGGAGGTACCCAAGGGAATAATGTAATAATGGGATGGGCCATAGTAATAAATAAGGTGGTTAACCCGTATCATGTAAGGGACCACAAGTGGTTAGTAATAATGTAATGGGCCCATGGTATTAGATAGATGGTATTGAGGGAACCATGGTAATGGCCCATGGTATTGTATGTATGAGGCCTATATAGAGGCTAGCGACTCCCCATTGAGAGATGTCAAGGAATATTGTATGAATAGGCATATGGCTTGTGGAGTGTTCTCCTTCCTTAAGGAGTGAATGTATGGTGTTTCCCTACCTTAAGGGTTGATTAATAAAGAAGCATTTCTATCTATATTCAGATCTTGTTATTTTTGGTGATTATTTGTAGTTATTGGGTATATTGGTATCATTTCATATATTTTTATATCAGATCTATAACACGAATTTAGAGATGCGAGTGTCACAGGAGAAGTTTCTGGAAGATTCCATGATCATCCACTTAGCAAACTGTCTTTGCCATTTTTCTATTCTCCCTCATCGCACCCCACAGAAGGCCATTTCAGTATGCATCACATCTGTCTAGTGTGGCAGCCAGTATGCATCACACCTTGACCATGGAGCAGTCAGTATGGTCTAGTTTTGGCCATTTCTGAGTAGTTTTTCAGGTGGAGCTTCTGGGAAATGATGTAATCAGTTGACCATGATCCTTTAGGGTATGAAACAACACTTTTAGGGACTAAAGAGCCCTTGGTTTATGGACATATGAGTTTGGGGTTGTAGTGCCCAAATATGTCTATAACAAAAGGAAAGGAATGATATGCATTGAAACCTTCAAACCATTGAGTGAGAAATCTCTAAATAGTAACCATGTTGCAGATTACATGTATTTTAAGCGTTTGAAGAACCCCACTCCACACTGAGATCACAAAAGGACATGTTAGAAATAGATGCTCCACGCCTTCTAAAAATTATTTGCATAAAGAGGATCTTCCAAGATCCTAAAAACCCCTTTTATGGATATTATCCCAAGTTAAAATATTATTGTGGGCCACCAGCCACATAAAACATTTTAATTTGAGAGGTGTATTCGATCTGCATGTGTTATGAAACCAAAAAGAATTATCATTCAAGCCACCTCGATGAGAAATATGTTTATAAATCTCCTTAACCCAAATCTACTCATTATACATAACACCTTCCCATTTTAGCTTTTCTTTCTTCTTAGTGAGTTTTAAACATGTTAGACTTAATTGTGTTGTGAAATGTGCCCATTCCACAAATAGATCCTTTGGAAATCCAAGCTCAAATGCATTAAGCTAATAACTTGTAACAGTAGAAGATCCTCAATCACAAGAGATTTAGTTCATAAAGTAAAGCCTTTTCTTATGTAAATGCTCAAGGATGTGAATAGAAAGAGTATGTATTTCCTCCACTCCTTTGATATCATCTAGTCCTATTTCTATCCTATTCCCCCTTCCAACCTCCCATCTCAGATTTCGTAGTAGCCAATATTTGTTTCTCATCATGCTTCTCCATATATAAGATGCCACTTTCTTATTTGGAGCCGCCTCTTTAATCCACTCCTTAAGCTGTCTATTTTTTAGATATTTCTCTTTAATAACCTATTACCAAATACCTTTGCCTTGGAAAGTTTTCCATAATTTATTGAGTACAATTAAAGCCTTAATAAAACATTAAGTGTCCTTTATACCCCACCCTCAATCCTTCTCATGTCTCACAAGAACCTATAAATAGACCAAAAGTATCTTATTTGTGGATTTAGGCCTAGCCCAAAGGCACCTAGCTATAATAGCATTAATTCTTTTGGTCTAAAGATAATGAGGGGGGAAAGATACTGAGCTTTGAGCCCTCTAATTGCAATGAAATCACCTCCTCCCCATTTGTCATTGTCTAGTCAATTTAATGTCCTAAATTTCTACATAAATTATCAATCCGGGTGTCGTAAAATAATGAAGTGTAGTGCACTATATGTGCTAAATAACCCTTTCTTACCTCACTATTTTCAATTTTATGTTTGTTTTGGGGTTTTGTTCTTTTGATTCCTAAAGTTCTGCAATGTAGTTGAAATCTTAATCTACTGCTGCTAAGAACCTAGAAAAATGAAGTGAGAGTCTAAAAGTGCTTTTTAGGCCAAGTTTGGAAGTGAGGTTTTCAAAACAAGAAAGTGAAGAACAAATTTTATCTTCTTGCTATTGTAAGGATTTACAAAATATGAGCTGAAAGGACTCTTAAAACTGTTGTCTACTTAATTACAAAACCAAAATTTAAGTGAGAAAATGGAATTGCAGCTATCTATAACAAACTGAGAATGAAATACTGGAAACAAAACTACTTCTGTTGTTTAATCTACTTGCAAATTTAGAGCTCAGTGAACTACTGACTATGGAACTGCAACTATACTTAAGAAAAAGAAACAAAAATGAAACTGCAGCTATTCTACTTGTCAAAGAAAAACTAAATGAAGTATTGTTATCACTTTGTAGATAATTTAGGGATAATTGACTCCTTATGATAGCAACATTTGAGAGATTCCATTCTTCATCATTCTAAAAGAAGTAAACATGAAAATGCAAGGAAAAACTCAGTCATTAGTAAAACATTTCACCACTTAGTCTTAGGTTCAACCATCAATGAAGGGCTTTTGGAAATATCTATTTAAATCATGAGTTAGTTAAATTGATAAGAAAATGGAATTAAGCTATCTAATTCTAAACTAATGAACAACAAGTAATCTCATTCATAAACACAACATTTCACCATTTAGTTTTAAGATTAATCATCAACGAAAGGCTCTGGAAATATTTGCTTATATCATGAGTGACTATACTAAGAAGGAAAAGGTATTGAACAACAAGAAATCTCATTCATAAACTCAATATTTCACCATTTAGTTTGAGGATAAACCATCAACAAAAGACTTTGGAAACATTCATTTATGTAATGAGTGACTATACTAATAAGCAAAGGCATGAAACAACTTAAATTCAAAAATTAAAAACTAAGGAACAACATAAGATGCTACTAACAACAATTTAAAAACTACAGTTAAGAAGCTAGAGAATAAGGGAAACTAAAGAACTACTTCTACACTGGAATGCACCTATCTGAGTTAGTTGAAACAAATGACATGAGATGCAATGAACATGGTGTTAGAAATGATTATGAACATAATAAAAAAAACATAATAAATGTATAGCTGAACTAAGAAAGACAATAAATGAAAATGTATAGAAATGAAAAGTAACCTCGAACATGCAGGGGCTGTCTGCAAGGTCAAGGACTAGCAACGCAGAATCACTTCACAAGCTTCAGGTATTCATATAAGAAAAACAAAGTTTTTTTGATATTAAAAACAGAGTACTGAATGTCTCGTGCTACAAGTGGAAATTACACTACTTCCTCCTTAAAAACATTAACTAGTTCTGCGTTCCAAACGCTGATATTTATAGGAAAAATACACAACTATTTTAAAGAGAAGTCTTCTACAACAAACACGTAAACAGGTAGTGTATCCGGAAATTTAGTCTTCGGTTGGCTTGAAAAGTAAATCTCCGAATAGTGGCTGTTGGATACTGGTTATGCAGGTGGCAAACGACATCCTCAGCTTCAGTAGTCTGCCTTGGATTCATTCGCTAGGAAAGGTGTAAAAACAGAGTTCTAGTTGTTGTAGGTCTTCTCTGTTGACTCCCCTTTGACCGGGGTCTTTCTCATTGACTTTGATCAAATGGATAGGACACCATCAATGTACTGAAATTTTCCCAGCTACACATATGGTTCATTTCTTCTCTCGACACCTGTAACCTACAAAAGTATGAAGATGGCTGCGAAATGGCCGGTTAGCTACAGAATGTGGCTATGTTCCATAGCTGAAAAACAAAAACCTATCCAAATAACACACATAATAATATAATTTGAAAATCACTTAAATGTACTCCTGGAGGCAACATGCAATGGCTTTTGATGGTTTAGGATGCATTTTCATGGGAAAACAAAGGAAGAAGGATGAATAAATTGCTTAAGAAAGAGGCATTTTTGCAACTCAACAATCATGAAATTCTTTGAAGATGTCAATTGTTTATGGTTTTGTCAAATATTGTAGGAAGTAGGTTACCATGAGCATCTCACAGGTATATTTGCCCTCACCTTGGAGGAAGACAAGGTCACCATTGGAGGGACTGATTTCATGTTTTCAGTGGATGCCATCTCTCAAGCTACAAGCATACCAAACCATGGTGAAAACGGGTTCAAAGGCATGAACCTAGACCTAGAAGAGTACAAACCCTACTTGAAATCACAGTACAAAGGAGATCACTCACATGTTTTCCCATTCAGATACTTGTTGGAGAGATATGCACCATGATGAAGGTTGTCATGAAGTTCTTCACATGTGAAGGAAAATTTTGTAGGCTATATCAATACCACATAAGACTACTCATGCACTTTACAACTACCAAGTCTCTAAATTTTCCCAGCTTCTTGTATATGATCCTATCCAAAATGTTTGAAAGGGTGCAATTGAAAGGAAAAGTGAATTATCCCAGCCTCTTTCACCATATCCTGATAAGGGTTATAGTACTCCATCAGTAGAAAGAGAATAACATGACATGGGACACCTTCATTGAGGCAGCCTTGAAAATGAATATAACCACTTCACCAAGCCAACACCAAACCATGTTAGTACAACCCATGGAGGTGGGGTCATCAAGAAAACATGATGAGCCTAAATTTTCCAATACCCACCTAAGCCTAGCTATCTAGCCTAAAATCCTTTACATTCCATTCATCTCTTGGTTGTGATTTCATAGAGAGAGCCCTCTCTGGTTTAGTAGGGCTAGATACTAAACTAAAAGCTTGGTTTGTGGTTACCTCCGTCGATCTCCTCGTCAACCTAGGACATTGTGGAGGATAACAGAGGACATGACAACTAGGGAGTGCCAAGGTGTTCTAGTGAATGTAAGGTTCCCAAGTCATGGAAAAATGTAATGCTAGTTGTGAGGTCATGACTGTTATCGCCCAGGTTGTTCCCTATGACTCCCAAGGGAATACGGCCGGGGTAACCACTAACCAATCTTTGGATCACAGCTTCTAGCCAAACTGTAATCAGAGAGGGCTCTCTCTTTATGATTTGTCTCTGTTATGATAGTGTTTTAGGCTAGCTATTATGCTCAGGTTTTGGTTTATGTTTTGGTTGAAGGATTTCTTTCAGGTCTTAAGATGTAGTGTTTAGAGAGTAAAGTGTCATTGGGCAATGGAGTCTGGATTTTGTGAAAGCTTTGAAATGCAGGATTGGTGGTGCTCAAACTACAGGGCCAATTTTGTATCTCAGACAAACAATTTTAGCTTGAGTGGTGATGTATGTCAACCAACAGAAAGCAATTAAGAATTTTCTATTAAGCTGGTGAGGTGAAAGTGAAACACGCTGCACAGGAGCAAACTTGAATTCCTGTGACAAAGGTCACTGTGAAAGATGGATTCTGAAAGTGCAGCAATTAAGAATTACACTTATCAAGATTGCATCTGAAGAAAACATCCATTAACAACACAGATTGAACTCAGGGTATTCATTGAATAAATCCTGAAAGTTATTCTTTTTCCTTGTTGCTAAGTATTTAAAGTTAGATAACATATATGGATTTTAACAAAACAAAATACATAACAGAGAGAGTTACAGAGATTTATTGTATGGTGAAATACACAGGAATCCAACAATTTTCAGCAGACACCAGAACGCATTCAACACTTCAGAAATCCGAGAAATTCCATCACTTTCTTTATTAAACTTCTGAAGGATTACAGCATAAGAACTTCTTCAGGAGAAATCAACAACAACCCTTGCAAGCTCATGCGAAGGGGACTTTATAGGAATGCTTATACAAAATATCTCAGGCATTGAGTCATCTGAGAGAGAATATATCTTCATAAATTGCTACAGAAAGTAGAAAAGAAGTTATTACAACTTTGAATGCAGCATAAATGCTCTTTAAGCCTGTCAGAGGATAATTTGACCTTTGGGGGTCATTGAGTCGGTTGAACCGCTTTGTTTTAACGCTGAATAATGTGTCTTTACTTTTCGCTGCGCTGTATTTTCTCGGCTCTGCCAGCTGTGTTTTCCTATTCTTGCTGTGTTGGCCAAAATCTTTGCTGAGTTGGCCAAAATATTTGCTGAGTTGGCTCAGCTTTAATCTTTGATGCATGTTGATTTTGTTTAAACTGTGCTTTGCATGACAATTGATATTTTAAAAAACAAAATTTGGTGAGTGGCTCCCTGTCTATAAAATTTTCTGTATTGTATTTGCCCACCAGTCTTGCGTAGGGAGTTGATGCCTGAGAATTGCATCCATAGTCTCCTCTTCCTCTGTATACTTGAAGAAATTGGGTGCCACATCAAACAGGTGATTGATCTCATTCATTATAAAAAACAGATTTTCTACCTTGTTGTAGACAGTCTGTCTTGTAGCTGGCCCTGTTTCTTCTGAGCTGCTGGGCTTCTCATTGATTTCATTTGTGGCAAATGCATTCACCCTTTTGGCATACTGCTCATGAATGAGCAGTCTCCCTGCGCTATTCAGTAAGCTAGGGAGTCCTCTATTTTGCAACACCAGGAATTTATCCATGAATCTTTTTACCTCAGTCTGCATGTCTTGGGTTCTTCTCTCCAGTGTCTGCACCAAATTTCTTAGTGTGAGAACCCTTTTGATTAACTGAATGGCCTCAGTCCTATTAGGAATTCCCATATTTTCCAGTTGAGTACTTGTTCTATTATTTAGCACATTGATCATTCTGGTGGCAATTTCAGGCATGTTGCCTAGAGCAACCCTTGACTTGTGAATTTCAGCTTGTGCTTTTGGGATGAGCTCTACCTGCTCATGGATTGTCTCTATATACTGCCATTGGTCAGTAATAGACTGGCCAATATTGGCCCATAGCATTGCCTTAAGTCCAGCTATAACCTTATCTAATTTGAGCTCATTTTCTAGCTCTTTTATTCTGTCTTTGAGGGCTTTCACCTCCCTGCCCTTCTCTGCCACTGCTTGCTTGGATTTGTCATACCTGTCATTCACCTTGGCTATTTTATCCCTGGTCTCATTTAACTCAGTCATTTGAGCTTCCAGGATTTGAATTTCATTCTTCAGCTTTTGCATATCCAGGCTTTGGGCCTGCTCTGTGGTTGTTGGTACTGCTGAAGTAGATGTTGCTGTCTGTTCAGTCTATTGAGGAGGAGGAGCAATGATAGGAGCAGTTTCTTCAAGATTGATGACCAGAGGAGGCTGAGAGGTCTGACCCTCTTCTCTTTGCTTCAGCGCTGTTTGCAATGCTGCTTGTGCGGCCTCTGATTCTCCCAACTTTTCTTGTGCTTGAATCAGCTGCTTATAAAGGGAAATCATCAAGGCTGTGGCATCCTGCTCATGTCTTTGCTGAGCTACTTCATCTGTTTGAGGGTGAATGGTGGCTGGGAGTTTGATCTTTTTCCTTAAGGCAGCCATGTCAGCATCCCTCAACTTCAAAATCTCTTGTATTCCTTTGATGTCCTTGGGATCATGCCCAATCTCAATGATTATGTCTTCTAAGGACCTTATTCTGTTGTCCTTTGCCTGGGATGATGCCCTCTCCAACTCCAGTTGAGAGGCTGTATTATTGAGGCTGCTTTCTAGCTTGTAATTTTCTAATGTTTTGTCTGCTAAAGCGGCATACACCATCTCACCAGTCTGTTTGTGCAGTTCAATTTTATCCATTGGGTGTATGTCCTTGGCCAGGACCTCCAGATTGGTTTTGAGGTAATCTGAGGTAGATTGGGGCTGCAGTGTTGTTGGCATAAAATGGCTCATGATCATTTTGCCTTCCTGTACATCAAATGTAGACATCAGTCTTTGTTGATTGGTGGGAGCCATTTTCAATAAATGGTTGTACAGCTGTATCTTGATAGGGTCACTCCTTCTTTTGATGTCTATAAACTGTTGCTTGATGCTCCTTTCTCCTTCTCTTTGCTGGCTGGAGGAGCTGACCTCTCCTCCCATGGTTCTGTCCTGTTCCTGCTGGAAGGAACTGGCTGAAGCTTCTCTGCTGGGTGGGCCCATGCCCATTGCTTGCCTTACTGCTATGTCATCCTCAGAAAAGTCATTCAACCTTTTCCTTTTCTCTCCCTGGTTTATAGATGATGTCAGGGGAGTTTCTCTATCCCTTTTTTTGTTTATGTCCTCTTTCTGCGGAGTTTGGAGGACCGAGGCATCAAAGGTAGTTTCTGGCCTAGGAGGTGCTATGTTTTGAGCCTGTTGCTTAGTGGAAGTTGGAGTATCAACTACTCTTTCTTGCTGTAAGGGCTGTTGTCCCTCATGTGGCCCTTCTTCTTGATGCAGTTCCTGTTGTTGTTGTTGTTGCTCTTTCTGCTGTTGCATTTCTTTATCCACCTGCTGCTGAGTCACTGGAAGTGGCTGCTCCTTGCCATGGAGTGATTGTTCTGTCTCCATTTCCTTTTCTTTGCCTTTGTGAGTGGCCTTGGTAGTTTGTTGTTTGGCAGTTGAGGAGGATGCAGATGCTCCCACTTGTTTGCTCGGAAGTGTGAATACATGTGAACAAAGTTCAAGGTTAGCCATCTTCCTTAGATTCCTTAGTGCCCTCTGGTTTAGCTCTTCTTGTGACATGGGCTCTTCTAAGGTCCCTCTCCTCCATTTTTCTTGGTTTGCATATTTTTCAATTTGAGGGATACTATGGTGATCATAGGCAGATAACTTATATTTGAGCCTCCTCATAGTTATAAAATGATTAGGGTCATAGGGTGTCCATAGGAAACTGGTTTGCAGGCCAAGGGACTCAAGCATTCTATCTGCTTCCTTCCATCCTTGCTCCCTCTCGTTATAGATAAAATGGCCAAGTTGGCTTTTCACCTTTAACTGTGCTTTTTTGCCTTTTCCTGAAAAGTGAAGCACATCAACCCTGCCAAATTGCCTAAAGTACTCTAGGGAAAATAACCTCATAAGCACATACTTAGGTAATCTGAATGGAGGCAAATCACACCCATATATCCTGATGACAGTGTGGTTTTGGTAGAAGTACCAATCCCCAATGTTGTAAGCTTTGGATAGCTGAAGAATTCTCTACATGTCATCAGTGAGTCTCGGAGGAGGTGAGCTCATCAGCATTGCCATAGCTGGATGGATGAACAGATCTATGAATTCACAGTAAGTGTATGGATACTCAGGTGTAGTGTGGAAGACAGAGGACCAATAGACCACTGATCTGGGATTGCCTTGGGCATCCATTCTTTTGATTGGAAAATGAAATCTCTCATGTTGATGGTACAAGATCAAATGGTAAATGTAGGAGGTGTATCTGAAGATCTTTTCTCTGGATAAATTCATTAGCTGCCCATGCATTTTGTCGGAGATGTAGGTGGCATAATCATAGCAAACTGGAAGTCTGCCCGGAGGGAACATCAGCATCATTACCAGCACAGTTTGGTCTACCAATTCTATTGAGCTATAGCCCAAAATCGGACTAATCATATCTACCAAGTCCCTGCCCAACTGGTTAAGGTATACTTGATTCAGAGGAGGATATTGCACAGAATCAGAGTCAATGTATAACTGATTTAGCTTAGTGATTTGGGCATCTGTCAATCTATTCCCTTGTGTTATCAAGTCTACTATTGACAAGGGGACCAATTTTTTCTGATTTTTGAAGCAAAGCATGTTCCTGATGGCTTCAGGAGTGATGTAAAAGAGAGCAGAACCAGAAGGATCCAACACAGACCTCTGGGTAGGGTCATAGTATTCAACACAAAGATGGATCAAATCAGGGAATTGATTGACTTGAGGCAACTTAAAAATAGGAAGAAAAGAATCCCATATACCCAACACATCTGCTCCAGTATCATGCTTGGCCTTAAGTTCATTGAGCAGGTGGATATGGAACTTGGTTCTCATCAACATCTCTTCTGAAATCTGATAATCCATATCTGCCAAGGCTTGCCATTCCAAGTTCCTTTGAGGGGCATTCAGAGGCTGGACATTTAGCACTACAGGTGTCTCCATTGCAAAAGAGGATTCTGAGTTAAGTGTAAAGTGGTTTCAATTGAGCAGGACAGTATAGAGGAGTGTCTCTTTACCTGGGAGGTGAATTTATAGGGGACAGAGAGTAGTTCTGATAAACAGCAATTGAAATACTGTTTAAAGCTAGAATTAGACCAATGCCTGGCCTCACTTTGTCTTTCTCTGTAGGTAAATTCAGTTTAAATGAGTCTTTCGCGAATGCGCGAACACAGTATTGTTTTTGGTTAAAAATGCGGGCAAACAAGGCTCAGCTAGTGTTTTTCGAGTTCACAACTATAAATGGGGCGAGGCGCAAGTGTTTCTGCCGGTCAATTATATGTTTTTTCACAATTTTAATTGTCCATGGAAATTTACAGACAAAACCAGGTGAAGGAAGGATTTTCAAGGATAAATACTAGGTTTTCAGAGAGCAATGGAGCGGAATGCAGGTGAAAATGGTGCGATGGCGGTCTCTTGGTCGAGTTCTGCAGGTTGGTGCACTGTTGGACGTGGAAAAAACATGCAGGAGCAACAAACGTATTTGCAGAAAAAGAACCAAAAAACGCGAATTTTGGCTATAATATTGATTTTTCGGACTTTTGGCGTGCTTTTCTGGTGACGTCAGCATGACGTCATCGGTGGGGTCAGGGCCGGATGACGTCAGCATGACGTCATCAAGTGAGGTGGCAGGATCTGAGTGGTCCACGGGGATGATGAAGTGGCAAGACACATTGGCAGAAGGTCGGGCGCAGTGGTTGACGCGATGGCCGGGTGGCGGTGACGTGGGATGATGTGGGAGTGACGATGGACAAGCGGGGTGGCCGAAACCGGAAGCGGTTAGCGGTTTTATATCGCACCGATTATGATACAGACGCGGTATTTGTCAGGCGTACCTCCGATGTGCTGTGGGGAAGACGCGTGGCGACCACATGACGTAACCCTTCTGACAGATATCGGAAGGTATCTGTCCGCCATCAAAGCCACTCCGATATCAACGAGGGCCGTCGGATCTCATGGGCCCGATCCGACGGTTGACGGGGGGGAAAAAGTGCTCGACCGGTACGGGGTAACTGGCGGACGTCGGAGCCGCTCCGACATGGATGAGAGCCGTTGGATTAGAGGCTCTCGATCGGACGGCTGTCGGATCAATGAAATGATCGGCCGATACGGAAGGGGCGGGGTTATTATAATATTCATTTCAGGATTTGTGCTCGGTCAAAAAACCTTAGGGTATGGCTTTTGTAAGGTTTTGCGGTGTATTTGTAAAATCACACATATGCGCCCGAACCATTGGCTAATCACAAAAATGGGTTTTTGTGTATTATTTGGCAATTTAGAGCGGGTAAGGGTAAAGCAAGGTTTTTGCAAGGTTTATGTTTGCAAATGGGGTGCAATGGGTTAAAAATGGGTTTAGAAAGGGGGAGGAGGGTTAGAGTTAGGTTTATCAACATGACCAGGTGTCATTTGATCCCTGATATAGAACTTATTGGCTATAATGCCAAGGGGAGGGGATATTTATACAACATTTGGGGTTTATACACCATGGTGTTTATACTAGTAGGGGAAAGGTGATATAGGGGATTTATATAGTAAAGTTAGAGTTAGTATGGATGAGGGGGCTGAATGAAGGGAGAAAATACTGAGCTTATTTGTGAAACACTTAGCTTAAAGAGTAGATCAAAATGAAAAGATTTTTACACAAGAAATGTGGCTTTTGAATGAACAAGAACCACCATGAAACCATAATCTTCTTCCATGAATCTCAGCTGATGAGGGAGTGTTAGTAATGAAATGGAAAGGGGAAGAAGGGAGGTTAGTCATGCTTTCTGCTTGCTGCAACTTGATGAAGAAGAACACCTTCTCAATTGATTAACTTTGCTTTGGTAAACAAAGTTAACACACCTGCAATGGTAAAGATAACCTTTCTGCAACCCCAACTACTTACCCAGCTACTTGCCTAGCATTTTTTATTTCTTCTTGAAGGGTGCACTTGGACTTGCAGACCCTTACCTGCCTTTTCTTTTCTTTGGCTTTTTCTTTATTTTTTCTATCTACTTCTACCCTTATTTCTTCCAGGGTCCCAGATTAAGTTGTTGGGAGCCTTTTCTTCTCTACCTGAACTATTTGTCTGCCAAGATTAAACAGTTTGGACAGACTCCTTTCTCTATTCTACAACTGAAAATTTAAACCATGGAATGATCCAGATTAGACTGTTGGAACATCCACCAAAATTTTAAGTCCATACCAAGCTATAAGCACAGACTGGATTCTCTTGGAAATATGTGATCTTTGAATCATCAAAGCAGAGCATATTTGGACCTTTCATAGCCAATCATGAAATATGAAACCTATTGGTATAGGTAGCTAACAGTGGCTCCACATGGGGATGGTGTTTCATTTGAAAGACCAAGAACAACAGTTCAGATTGCCTTGCTCCTTGATTGCTCTTGCCCATCTTGTGGTTTGTTGCTTTGAAGTGCCCAAATTGTGTGCTTTTCTTCTTGGTAGACCTCTGATTCTATTTACCTTTTGCTGGCAATCAATAAACTTGAAGAAACTGTATTTTTAAATCTAAACAGAAAATAATATATACATCTGCATATATACAAGGGAACCTCAGGCTGTACTCATGGGTAATAGTCAAAATAATGCTTCAGCATCCTGCCATTCACAGGACCTTCATCCAAGTCAGTTTCAGTTAGACTTTTAAGGAAATAGGTATTGTTACCTTGCACTGCTTGGACAGCAAATGGTCCTCTCCAAAGGGAGTCAAATTTTCCATGCTTTCCTTTGTCTTCTCTTCTTGCATCCCATTTGAGGACTTTGTCTCCCACACTGAAATCTTCTGCCTTAGTTCTTCTATCAAAGGCCTTCTTTAATTTCTCTTGTAGAACTTGAACTCTGCTGAAAACTTGGTCTCTAGTTTGCTGCAGACAAATGATTTGATTGATTCTTCTTTGCATATCATTTGGTTCAGCTTGGCTTTCTTGAAGAAGCTTCATAACAGGCACTCCTAATGACGAGGGGAACTTGGCCTCTAATCCATAAACCAACTCATATGGGCTGGTCCCAATTGATCTTTTGGTTGTTAGTCTATCTGCCCATAGGGCATTCACAAGCTTCTTATGCCAATTCTTTTTGTTCTCTTCCAGTACTTTCTTTATAATGTTTACAAGGCTTTTGTTTGATGATTCAGCAAGGCCATTTCCTTGGGGATAGTATGCAGTAGAATGGCCCAAAGTAATGTGAATTTTATGGCAGAAGTTCACCATTTTCTTGGATCTGAAAGCAGCAGCATTGTCTGTTATTATTTTGTCAGGACAGCCAAATCTAGCCAATATATTGTTTTCCAGGAACTGAAGAATTATTGAATCATTTGCTTGTCTGCATGGGGCAGCTTCAATCCACTTAGTGAAGTAGTCTATGGCTGTTAAGATCCATCTGTGTTGGCTTGAAGATGAGGGATGAATTTTCCCAATGAAGTCCAAACCCCATTGTTGAAAAGGTCTCTCTGTTGCAATAGGCCTTAAAGGAAGTGGCAGCAACTGTCTCTTTCCCTCAAACACTTGACATTTATGACATGAGGTGATGAATTTCTTGACATCAGAGAACATGGTGGGCCAGTAGTATCCAACCCTTATTATCTTGTCCACAGTGGACTTCCAGTACAAGTGTCCACCACAGTCACCTGCATGAAATTCTTTTATGATATTGTCAGTTTCATTTTCAATTAAACAGTGCAGCAGTATACCTTCATGGTTTTTCCAAAGCAGATTGCCATCCATCACACAAAACTTTGAGGTTTTCATTCTTAAGAATCTACACTTAGTTCTGGACAGTCCTGGGGGAGCACACAGTTTTTGTAACACATAACAGATATCTGAATACCAGGAGGATTGTTCAAAGGCTACATTGATCTTTGGAGTCGCCAGCTCCGGTTCACTGTCCAGCTGATTGATGTCTAAGGCTTGAAAATTTGTTTCTGTCATTAATTTAGCCAAGCCTTGGCCTTTTATTAGTTTTGTAGGTCTTATCTCAATGTCAAATTCCAAGATGTTGGCAATCCATTTTCCTCTTCTGTCCTCTAAATTTTCTTGGGTGAGAATGTCTTTGACAATAGGACTTGGCACATATGCTATAACACGGGAATAAAGGATATAAATCCTAAAGTCTTTAATTGCTTTGACTAAAGCATAAGCTTGCTTTTCCATGATTTGATACTTTAAAGGTGCATCTCTGAGAGCTTTGCTAAAGAAAGCAATTGGCTTCTCATTTCCTTGGTCATCTTTTTGTAATAGAACAACAGCAATAGTATGCTGGGAGGCAAAAGAGAAAATGATAAATTCTCTGTCAAACTGAGGATTGGTCAACACTGGGGTTTGGGTAAGGGCCAATTTTATACTTTCAAAGGCTTGATTGGCTTCAACAGTCCATTTTACTTTTGAATCTTTCTTTAGCATGTTATTTAATAATCTGATTAGTTCTGCTAATTTTGGGATAAACCTTCTTAAGAAATTGATTTTTCCCAAGAATCCTTGCAACTCTTTGACATTTCTTGGGTGGGGCATTTGTAGGATAGCCTGTATTCTATATGGGTCAATTCTAATGCCATCTTTAGAAATGATGTGGCCCAATAGCTTACCTTCTTCTAAACCAAACAGGGATTTCTTGGGATTTAAGGAAATCCCATATTTTCTGCATTTTAGGAAGATCTGTCTCAGATGTTTTATATGTTCTTGGTCTGATTTTGAGAAAGGTGTAAGGTCATCTAGGTAAATGACTAAAAAGTCATGAATCTCTTTGGCAAAGGCAATATCCATGGCTCTTTGAAAAGTTGCCCCTGCGTTTTTCAATCCAAAAGGCATCTTTACATATTTGAAAGTTCCCCATGGGGTTGTAAATGTTGTTTTGTCCTGATCATCAGGGTGAACTAAGATCTGGTTGAAACCTGAGAATCCATCAAGTAGAGAAATTCTGGAAGCCCCCACTACTCTCTGCAAAATGTGATCCATCTTGGGTAAGGGGTAATTTTCTTTGAGGGATACTTGGTTCAGATTCCTCAAATCCACACACAACCTAATTTCACCAGTCTTCTTTCTTGTAGGGACTAGGTTGGAGATCCATTCAGAGAATCTGATTGGTGCTATGATGCCTGCTTTGAACATTTTTTGTACCTCTTGTTCCATTGTTGGGAGAAGCATAGGATTGATTCTCCTCAGTTTTTGTTTAAAGGGCTTTTGATCAGGTTTGAGAGGGATAGTGTGCTGGATTACAGAGGTGTCATAGGACTTTAGGTCCTCATAGCTCCATGCAAAAACATCCTGGAACTCTTTGAAGAGGTCAATGTATTTTGGCTTTTGGTCAGGAGGTAAGGAAGCAGATAATTTAATTATCTTGGGTTTTTCACTTGTACCTATGTTGCACTCTTCAATGGCTGCATTTAAGGGCTGCATTTTTTGTTTTCTGGGAATATCATTTGAGTCAAAGATGTCTTCTAGTGGGGTTAGGCCTGTTGGAAGAAAATTGTCTTTTAGCTCAATGATTTTAGTTTCAGCATTGGCCGCCTCTTCATAGTTATTTTGTTGAATTTGCTGAATGTTGTCTATGTTGAAAATAGTTGGATTTAGTATTTGTTTTGCTGTTCTAGGTGATATTGGGTGAGCAATCTGTTGAAACTGTATTTGTGATGGACTTGCTCCATCAAATATTTGTGATTGACTTGCTGTCTCAAGTATTTGTGATTGACTTGCTGTCTCAGTGTCAATATTTAGTCCTGCAAATTCTTGCTGCATAGTTAAAAAATGATTTATTTGCTTGTCATCCTCAAATACTTGCCAATCATTGATATTGTTTGGAATGGAGGGTCTGTGTTTTACCTCAGCTGTAAAACAATGGTGGGGCTCAAAGGGCAACTTGCAGGTACTTGCAAAGGTGGCTAAACTATGAGCATGTAGGTTGTGGTTTCTAGGAATTTTAGTAATTTGGAATTCAGAGAAAAAATTTAGTATCTCAGCAACAGCAGACCTATAAGTCCTTAGTCTTTTGTCTTTGGTGACAAAGTTTCCCTTCACTTGTTGGATAACCAAATCTGAATCACCTATGATTGAAACCCTGGCAGCTTGCAAGAACTGTACCAACTTGAGTCCTAGTAAAAGAGCTTCATATTCTGCCATGTTATTAGTACATCTGAAATTTAATCTATAGGCTCTGCCTTCTGCATGACTATTCTCCTTATTGTGTACCCAAACTCCAGCTCCTGCCCCTAGTTTGTTGACTGAGCCATCAAATTCAAGGAACCATAGAATATCTCGTTGTGGAGGAGATTTAATGATCTGTTCATGGGCTGGCAATGTGAGTAGCAGTTGTGGTTTTTTCTCTAGCTTGTCTTGTAGGACAGTCTCATCGTTTGATTGGATGTTCTTGACAACTAGGGCAGCAGCAACATCTAGTGTTTGATTGACTGTTGTTTCATGGGTGATAATACTTTCATTTGAATCTTCCTCTTGTATGAATATCTTGGTTTCAACCTCACCTTTTGAGGGAATTGCGGTGTCATTGAAGAGAATGTATGAGTCTATGTCTGAATGGATAGCATATATGGGAAAGTTTTGAGGCTTTTCTTCACTGCTGACCATGTATTTCATAAGTGTTTCTCTGTACAGTCTTTTTGGTTGCCCAAAAACAGAGATGGTGGCATATGACATGTCTAATTGTAGGGAACCTTGGAGTTTAGCTCCCCATGATCTTGATAACAGCATTCCATACTTAGGTGGGATATCAGCAACTACCACATCCATTAGGATTGTCTTGTTTGGGTATTGAACTAGAGACACACATAAGTCTTTTATGAGACCTAGACACTTGACTTGGCTGGAGTCAAAGGAAAACAGATCCTTATATGGTCTTGTTATATCTAAATTCAATCTCTCCATGACTGCTTTTGGCATGAGGTTGTGAGAGGCACCTGAGTCAAACATTGCATTATGTAATATTTTATCATGAATATGTAAACTGACATAGAAAGGCAGTACCCCTGTGACTACTGTTTTTCCATCCACTTCTGGGCCAAACAGGAGTTCTGGGGTGTCATCCATCACATTGACATCATCTTTGTTACTAGTGAGTTGAAGGGACCTTTTGATCTGTAGTTTGTAGATGTCATGCTTGGCTAGTTCCGAAAGAGGAATTGATATCTTTAATTTGCCAATTTCTGTTTCTAGATCAAAAGGTTTTTCAGATTGGGTCTTGGGGTTATAGGTGACAGTCCTTTCTTTGTTCATTAAATCTCCTTCTAGATTTTTATCTTGACTTTGAGACTTATCCTTTTTACTCATCTCTTGAGGAGTAATATTTAAATTAGGACGAGAAGATGAAGTAGCCATAGGCTGATATCTTAAGGACAGTGGTTCAGTGATCTCTTCAACAATCACTTCTTCTGTAGGTGAATTTATTTTGTCATTAGGTTCTATGACTATAACTCTTTCAGGCTGCTGATTATCCTTTTTCTTTTCAGGCTGGTTAACATTCACAGTTCTTCTCCTCAGCTTGTATTGTTTATGGACTTCATAAATAGCAGTGTCATAGCCTTGTTTGAAGTCAAAGGATTCACCTGATTTAGTTTGGAACAATTTGATTTCATCATCCTCATGATCTTCTTGTGTTAAGAAAACTTGACTTTCACCATCTAGACCCATTAAATTAATCTCAGGATCTTCATTGAGCTCTGCTGATGTGGAGGTTTCTGCATAATTTTCTTGGAAAGGGGGTCTTATATCCTGATCAGCACTGGTTTTGCCAATGCCTGGGTTTTGAGTTCTCCTAAAATTTGGATTCCTAGGAGGGTTGTTTTGTGGTGCTTCCCATGATGATTTTCTTTCAACCGATTCTACTCTATCACCCAATCTTTTCATTCCATTGAGTATTGCATCCAGTTTTTGATCAAAGGCAGAGGGTTCCTCTTTGAAAACAGTCCTCTTTTCCAACCTTGCCCTGTTTCTTTTGGCAATTAGGTTGGCTTCCACTGTGACAGCAACCCTTTGGGCCTCTTCAAGGGATTGGCAGTCTCTTTCCTTCAACTGATAGGCCATGTCAGGGTCAAAACCATCAGGAAATTTGTACAAGGCTAAATCAGGAGGAGGCCTTAAATTTTGTGGAATTGAGTTATATACATTGTTAAATCTTGCACAATACTCCAAAACAGTCTCTTGGGGACCTCTTTTGATAGTGTCGTATTCCCCAAGTATGTGCAGAGGATCTTTCTTCTTCTCCCATCTACTAGTAAAGGCTTGATACAGTTCAGCAGGAGTTGTAATGGAGTTTGCATTCAGGGATCTAAACCAAGTTCTTACATCCCCAGTTAGGCTTTGAACAAACATCCTCATTCTGACACTGTCATCATCTATTTCATAGGTCTCAAAATGGTCTTGCATCCTCTTGGCATGCTGGGCAGCTGTCAGAGGGCCATTGGAGTCAAAATATGAAATTTTGGTTTGGTAATCTTGGGGTAGAGCTGCAGCATTAGCTGGTATCTGCAAGGGTGCATATCTATTGGCCATATTTATAGGATTTAGAGGATTAACAGGGGCAGCTGGGATAATAGGAACAGTGGGTATCACAGGGGTAACAAGTAGGGGTGAACCTAGAGTGTTGGTTAAGGGGATATGTGCAGTGGATGAAAATGTGAGAGGGGGACTTTGAGATGTGGATGGTGAACTAGGGGAACTGGGGGTAGACCTGAAAAGGACCTTGCATGGGGTAGATATAAGGCTAGGATGATCTGAATTTGGGGTTAAATCAGCAGGCTGCTCCTGCTTTTGCTACCTCCTAATGTTTCCTTGGATGGTATTTGGATTATCAACAATGATAGGTGGATTAGGGTCAGGATTTGCCCTAGTATGCCGTGGATTTTTCTTAGGAGCCAGTTTGTAACTGTTTTTTAGGATTTTGTAGGAAAGTTTTATATCTAAAAGGACTGGATGAAGATTTTGGAATGGCTATATATTCTTAGAGCTAAGATGAAGATTCCCTAAACAATCTCCTCCCTAAAGTTGTTAATGTGATACAGAAACAGATTAAAGGCCTCTTGACTTATTTCAGGCTTGATAGTAGCTATGGAAGATATATAGTAATTGAAAACCTCAAGCACTCCCCAGTGGAGTCGCCAATTATGTTATCGCCCAGGTGGTTCCCTATGACTCCCAAGGGAATACGGCCGGGGTAACCACTAACCAATCTTTGGATCACAGCTTCTAGCCAAACTGTAATCAGAGAGGGCTCTCTCTTTATGATTTGTCTCTGTTATGATAGTGTTTTAGGCTAGCTATTATGCTCAGGTTTTGGTTTATGTTTTGGTTGAAGGATTTCTTTCAGGTCTTAAGATGTAGTGTTTAGAGAGTAAAGTGTCATTGGGCAATGGAGTCTGGAGTTTGTGAAAGCTTTGAAATGCAGGATTGGTGGTGCTCAAACTGCAGGGCCAATTTTGTATCTCAGACAAACAATTTTAGCTTGAGTGGTGATGTATGTCAACCAACAGAAAGCAATTAAGAATTTTCTATTAAGCTGGTGAGGTGAAAGTGAAACACGCTGCACAGGAGCAAACTTGAATTCCTGTGACAAAGGTCACTGTGAAAGATGGATTCTGAAAGTGCAGCAATTAAGAATTACACTTATCAAGATTGCATCTGAAGAAAACATCCATTAACAACACAGATTGAACTCAGGGTATTCATTGAATAAATCCTGAAAGTTATTCTTTTTCCTTGTTGCTAAGTATTTAAAGTTAGATAACATATATGGATTTTAACAAAACAAAATACATAACAGAGAGAGTTACAGAGACTTATTGTATGGTGAAATACACAGGAATCCAGCAATTTTCAGCAAACACCAGAACGCATTCAACACTTCAGAAATCCGAGAAATTCCATCACTTTCTTTATTAAACTTCTGAAGGATTACAACATAAGAACTTCTTCAGGAGAAATCAACAACAACCCTTGCAAGCTCATGCGAAGGGGACTTTATAGGAATGCTTATACAAAATATCTCATGCATTGAGTCATCTGAGAGAGAATATATCTTCATAAATTGCTACAGAAAGTAGAAAAGAAGTTATTACAACTTTGAATGCAGCATAAATGCTCTTTAAGCCTGTCAGAGGATAATTTGACCTTTGGGGGTCATTGAGTCGGTTGAACCGCTTTGTTTTAACGCTGAATAATGTGTCTTTACTTTTCGCTGCGCTGTATTTTCTCGGCTCTGCTAGCTGTGTTTTCCTATTCTTGCTGTGTTGGCCAAAATCTTTGCTGAGTTGGCCAAAATCTTTGCTGAGTTGGCTCAGCTTTAATCTTTGATGCATGCTGATTTTGTTTAAACTGTGCTTTGCATGACAATTGATATTTTAAAAAACAAAATTTGGTGAGTGGCTTCCTGTCTATAAAATTTTCTGTATTGTATTTGCCCACCAGTCTTGCATAGGGAGTTGATGCCTAAGAATTGCATCCATAGTCTCCTCTGCCTCTGTATACTTGAAGAAATTGGGTGCCACATCAAACAGGTGATTGATCTCATTCATTATAAAAAACAGATTTTCTACCTTGTTGTAGACAGTCTGTCCTGTAGCTGGCCCTGTTTCTTTTGAGCTGCTGGGCTTCTCATTGATTTCATTTGTGGCAAATGCATTCACCCTTCTGGCATACTGCTCATGAATGAGCAGTCTCCCTGCGTTGTTCACTAAGCTAGGGAGTCCTCTGTTTTGCAGCACCAGGAATTTATCCATGAATCTTTTTACCTTAGTCTGCATGTCTTGGGTTCTTCTCTCCAGTGTCTGCACCAAATTTCTTAGTGTGAGAACCCTTTTGATTAACTGAATGACCTCAGTCCTATTGGGAATTCCCATATTTGCCAGTTGAGTACTTGTTCTATTATTTAGCACATTGATCATTCTGGTGGCAATTTCAGGCATGTTGCCTAGAGCAGCCCTTGACTTGTGAATTTCAGCTTGTGCTTTTGGGATGAGCTCTACCTGCTCATGGATTGTCTCTATATACTGCCATTGGTCAGTAATAGACTGGCCAATATTGGCCCATAGCATTGCCTTAAGTCCAGCTATAACCTTATCTAATTTGAGCTCATTTTCTAGCTCTTTTATTCTGTCTTTGAGGGCTTTCACCTCCCTGCCCTTCTCTGCCACTGCTTGCTTGGATTTGTCATACCTGTCATTCACCTTGGCCAGTTTATCCCTGGTCTCATTTAACTCAGTCATTTGAGCTTCCAGGATTTGAATTTCATTCTTCAGCTTTTGCATATCCAGGCTTTGGGCCTGCTCTGTGGTTGTTGGTACTGCTGAAGTAGATGTTGTTGTCTGTTCAGTCTATTGAGGAGGAGGAGCAGTGATAGGAGCAGTTTCTTCAAGATTGATGACCAGAGGAGGCTGAGAGGTCTGACCCTCTTCTCTTTGCTTCAGCGTTGTTTGCAATGCTGCTTGTGCGGCCTCTGATTCTCCCAACTTTTCTTGTGCTTGAATCAGCTGCTTATAAAGGGAAATCATCAAGGCTGTGGCATCCTGCTCATGTCTTTGCTGAGCTACTTCATCTGTTTGAGGGTGAATGGTGGCTGGGAGTTTGATCTTTTTCCTTAAGGCAGCCATGTCAGCATCCCTCAACTTCAAAATCTCTTGTATTCCTTTGATGTCCTTGGGATCATGCCCAATCTCAATGATTATGTCTTCTAAGGACCTTATTCTTTTGTCCTTTGCCTGGGATGATGCCCTCTCCAACTCCAGTTGAGAGGCTGTATTATTGAGGCTACTTTCTAGCTTGTAATTTTCTAATGTTTTGTCTGCTAAAGCGGCATACACCATCTCACCAGTCTGTTTGTGCAGTTCAATTTTATCCATTGGGTGTATGTCCTTGGCCAGGACCTCCAGATTGGTTTTGAGGTAATCTGAGGTAGATTGGGGCTGCAGTGTTGTTGGCATAAAATGGCTCATGATCATTTTGCCTTCCTGTACATCAAATGCAGACATCAGTCTTTGTTGATTGGTGGGAGCCATTTTCAATAAATGGTTGTACAGCTGTATCTTGATAGGGTCACTCCTTCTTTTGATGTCTATAAACTGTTGCTTGATGCTCCTTTCTCCTTCTCTTTGCTGGCTGGAGGAGCTGACCTCTCCTCCCATGGTTCTGTCATGTTCCTGCTGGAAGGAACTGGCTGAAGCTTATCTGCTGGGTGGGCCCATGCCCATTGCTTGCCTTACTGCTATGTCATCGTTAGAAAAGTCATTCAACCTTTGCCTTTTCTCTCCCTGGTTTATAGATGATTTCAGGGGAGTTTCTCTATCCCTTTTTCTGTTTATGTCCTCTTTCTGCGGAGTTTGGAGGACCGAGGCATCAAAGGTAGTTTCTGGCCTAGGAGGCACTATGTTTTGAGCCTGTTGCTCAGTGGAAGTTGGAGTATCAACTACTCTTTCTTGCTGTAAGGGCTGTTGTCCCTCATGTGGCCCTTCTTCTTGATGCAGTTCCTGTTGTTGTTGTTGTTGCTCTTTCTGCTGCTGCATTTCTTTATCCACCTGTTGTTGAGTCACTAGAGGTGGCTGCTCCTTGCCATGGAGTGATTGTTCTGTCTCCATTTCCTTTTCTTTGCCTTTGATGGATATATTTTCTGTGGCCTTGGTAGTTTGCTGTTTGGCAGTTGAGGAGGATGCAACTGCTCCCACTTGTGTGCTCAGAAGTGTGAATACCTGTGAACAAAGTTCAAGGTCAACCATCTTCCTTAGATTCCTTAGTGCTCTCTGGTTTAGCTCTTCTTGTGGCATGGGCTCTTCTAAGGTCCCTCTCCTCCATTTGTCTTGGTTTGCATATTTTTCAATTTGAGGGATACTATGGTGATCATAGGCAGATAACTTATATTTGAGCCTCCTCATAGTTATAAAATGATTAGGGTCATAGGGTGTCCATAGGAAACTGGTTTGCAGGCCAAGGGACTCAAGCATTCTATCTGCTTCCTTCCATCCTTGCTCCCTCTCATTATAGATAAAATGGCCAAGTTGGCTTTTCCCCTTTAACTGTGCTTTTTTTCCTTTTCCTGAAAAGTGAAGCACATCAACCCTGCCAAATTGCCTAAAGTACTCTAGGGCAAATAGCCTCATAGGCACATACTTAGGTAATCTGAATGGAGGCAAATCACACCCATATATCCTGATGACAGTGTGGTTTTGGTAGAAGTACCAATCCCTAATGCTGTAAGCTTTGGATAGCTGAAGAATTCTCTGCATGTCATCAATGAGTCTCGGAGGAGGTGAGCTCATCAGCATTGCCATAGCTGGATGGATGAACAGATCTATGAATTCACAGTAAGTGTATGGAGACTTAGGTGTAGTGTGGAAGACAGAGGACCAATAGACCACTGATCTGGGATTGCCTTGGGCATCCATTCTTTTGATTGGAAAATGAAATCTCTCATGTTGATGGTACAAGATCAAATGGTAAATGTAGGAGGTGTATCTGAACATCTTTTCTCTGGATAAATTCATTAGCTGCTCATGCATTTTGTCGGAGATGTAGGTGGCAAAATCATAGCAAACTGGAAGTCTGCTCGGAGCGAACATCAGCATCATTACCAGCACAGTTTGGTCTACCAATTCTATTGAGCTATAGCCCAAAATCGGACTAATCATATCTACCAAGTCCCTGCCCAACTGGTTAAGGTATACTTGATTCAGAGGAGGATATTGCAAAGAATCAGAGTCAATGTATAACTGATTTAGCTTAGTGATTTGGGCATCTGTCAATCTATTCCCTTGTTTTATCAAGTCTACTAGTGACAAGGGGACCAATTTTTTCTGAGTTTTGAAGCAAAGCATGTTCCTGATGGCTTCAGGAGTGATGTAAAAGAGAGCAGAACCAGAAGGATCCAACACAGACCTCTGGGTAGGGTCATAGTATTTAGCACAAAGATGGATCAAATCAGGGAATTGATTGACTTGAGGCAACTTAAAAATAGGAAGAAAAGAATCCCATATACCCAACACATCTGCTCCAGTATCATGCTTGGCCTTAAGTTCATTGAGCAGGTGGATATGGAACTTGGTTCTCATCAACATCTCTTCTGAAATCTGATAATCCATATCTGCCAAGGCTTGCCATTCCAAGTTCCTTTGAGGGGCATTCAGAGGCTGGACATTTAGCACTACAGGTGTCTCCATTGCAAAAGAGGATTCTGAGTTAAGTGTAAAGTGGTTTCAATTGAGCAGGACAGTATAGAGGAGTGTCTCTTTACCTGGGAGGTGAATTTATAGGGGACAGAGAGTAGTTCTGATAAACAACAATTGAAATAATGTTTAAAGCTAGAATTAGACCAATGCCTGGCCTCACTCTGTCTTTCTCAGCAGGTAAATTCAGTTTAAATGAGTCTTTCGTGAATGCGCGAACAGAGTATGGTTTTTGGTGAAAATGCGGGCAAACAAGGCTCAACTAGTGTTTTTCGAGTTCACAACTGTAAATGGGGCAAGGCGCAAGTGTTTCTGCCGGTCAATTATATGTTTTTTCACAATTTTAATTGTCCATGGCAATTTACAGAAAAAACCAGGTGAAGGAAGGATTTTCAAGGATAAATACCTGGCTTTCAGAGAGCAATGGAGCGGAATGCAGGTGAAAATGGTGCGCTGGCGGTCTCCTGGTCGAGTTCTGCAGGTTGGTGCACTGTTGGACGTGGAAAAAACATGCAGGAGCGACAAACGTATTTGCAGAAAAAGAACCAAAAAACGCGAATTTTGGCTATAATATTGATTTTTCGGACTTTTGGCGCTCTTTTCTGGTGATGTCAGCATGACGTCATCGGTGGGGTTAGGGCCGGCTGACGTCAGCATGACATCATCAAGTGAGGTGGCAGGCTCTGAGTGGTCCACGAGGATGATGAAGTGGCAAGACACATTGGCAAAAGGTCGGGCGCAGTGGTTGACGCGATGGCCGGGTGGCGGTGACGTGGGATGACGTGGGAGTGACGATGGACAAGCGGGGTGGCTGAAACCGGAAGCGGTTAGCGGTTTTATATCGCACCGCTTATGATACGGACGCGGTATTTGTCAGGCGTACCTCCGATGTGCTGTGGGGAAGACGCGTGGCGACCGCATGACGTAACCCTTCTGACAGATATCGGAAGGTATCTGTCCGCCATCAAAGCCACTCCAATATCAACGAGGGCCGTCGGATCTCATGGGCCCGATCCGACGGTTGACGGGGGGGGGAAAAGTGCTCGACCGGTACGGGGTAACTGGCGGATGTCGGAGCCGCTCCGACATGGATGAGAGTTGTTGGATTAGAGGCTCTCGATCGGACGGCTGTCGGATCAATGAAATGATCGGCCGATATGGAAGGGGCGGGGTTATTATAATATTCATTTCGGGATCTGTGCTCGGTCAGAAAACCTTAGGGTATGGCTTTTGTAAGGTTTTGCGGTGTATTTGGAAAATGACACATATGCGCCCGAACCATTGGCTAATCACAAAAATGGGTTTTTGTGTATTATTTGGCAATTTAGAGCGGGTAAGGGTAAAGCAAGGTTTTTGCAAGGTTTATGTTTGCAAATGGGGTGCAATGGGTTAAAAATGGGTTCAGAAAGGGGGAGGAGGGTTAGAGTTAGGTTTATCAACATGACCAGGTGTCATTTGATCCCTGATATAGAACTTATTGGCTATAATGCCAAGGGGAGGGGATATTTATACAACATTTGGGGTTTATACACCATGGTGTTTATACTAGTAGGGGAAAGGTGATATAGGGGATTTATATAGTAAAGTTAGAGTTAGTATGGATGAGGTGGGTGAATGAAGGGAGAAAATACTGAGCTTATTTGTGAAACACTTAGCTTAAAGAGTAGATCAAAATGAAAAGACTTTTACACAAGAAATGTGGCTTTTGAATGAACAAGAACCACCATGAAACCATAATCTTCTTCCATGAATCTCAGCTGATGAGGGAGTGTTAGTAATGAAATGGAAAGGGGAAGAAGGGAGGTTAGTCATGCTTTCTGCTTGCTGCAACTTGATGAAGAAGAACACCTTCTCAATTGATTAACTTTGCTTTGGTAAACAAAGTTAACACATCTGCAATGGTAAGGATAACCTTTCTGCAACCCCAACTACTTACCCAGCTACTTGCCTAGCATTTTTTATTTCTTCTTGAAGGGTGCACTTGGACTTGCAGACCCTTACCTGCCTTTTCGTTTCTTTGGCTTTTTCTTTTGTTTTTCTATCTACTTCTACCCTTATTTCTTCCAGGGTCCCAGATTAAGCTGTTGGGAGCCTTTTCTTCTCTACCTGAACTATTTGTCTGCCAAGATTAAATAGTTTGGACAGACTCCTTTCTCTATTCTACAACTGAAAATTTAAACCATGGAATGATCCAGATTAGACTGTTGGAACATCCACCAAAATTTTAAGTCCATACCAAGCTATAAGCACAGATTGGATTCTCTTGGAAATATGTGATCTTTGAATCATCAAAGCAGAGCATATTTGGACCTTTCATAGCCAATCATGAAATATGAAACCTATTGGTATAGGTAGCTAACAATGACTACCAAGGTGTGTTAGGGAATGCTAGGGCATGCTAACATGTTCCAGGTAGTACGAAGACATGTCAAACAAGCTAAGATGTGCCAAGTACTAAGGCATGCCAAGATGTACAAGGGTGTGACAATGCATGCTAGGGACTATCAAGGCAACAAAATGGAGGAACAAGTTAAACTACAAGGAAATGAGCACATAATAGGGTTAATAAGTTATCAATTTACCTTTTACATGAGGGGCATGCTAGGCTCACCAACACTAGGTGCCAAGTGCCAAGTGTCAATGCATTCTAAGTGCCAAATATTCCTCCGTTTCTTCTCATCTAGTTTCCAATAATTGATCTCAAATAACTTTAATATTAAACCATGCCAATGCATACCAAGACATCTCAATGCATGCCAAACATGCTAAGACTTTCCAAGTGCCAACACGTGCCAAGTGCCAATGTGCATTAGGGAGTGTGATGCATGTTGTGAAGTGGCACAACATATCGAAGAGTGATAAGGTGTGCTAGAGAGTGACAATGCATGCTTATGAGTGTTAGGGAGTACTAGGACGACACAAGGGAGCTCTAGGTCAAAATACATGGAAGTGAATGAATATGAGGGTGTGTCAGGGAGTGTCAAGGAGTGCTAGTTTTCATGCCAAGGAGGAAGTGATAAGGTATGCTAAGCACAGGTAAGGCATGACAGGGAATATCAGGGAATGTCAAGAAGTGCTAGAGTGTGCTAGGTAGTTCCAGGGTGTGCTAACATGTGCCAAATAGTGCAAAGGCATGCCAGGTGCTAAGACATGCTAGGATGTGCAGGGTGCCAGAGTATGCCAATACGTGTTAAGGAGTTTCAAGGCAACAAAAGAAATAACCAAGCTAAAATGAAAGGAAATGAACACATAAGAGGGTTAATAAGTCGAGACTTTGTATTTTTCAAAAGGGGCATGCTAGGCACACTAATAATATGTTCCAATACATTCCAAGTGCCAATGTGTGCCAAGTGTTAATGTTTGTCAATCCAATATTATGCCAAGGTGTTCCAGGGCATGCTAGGGACTACAGGTAATGTCAACACATGATAGGGGAGTGTTATGCTATGCTAGGGCATGCCAACATGTGCTTGGCCATCCTACTCATGGCAAGATGTTGTAGGTACAAAGATGTTCCAAGACATGCAAGGTGCCCATGAATGTTAGTGTATTGTTCCAAAGCATGTTAAGGTGTGTCATGAGTGTTGAGGAGTGATAGGTCTCTCTCATTAATAATTGAGAGAGCTTGATTATGTATTAGATAATATAGTTCCTATACGCACTAGTGGAACTTTATTTAAAGGAAATTTTCTAGATAATAAACCTAATAGAGATGAATCATGTGTTGACTCATAGGAAAACTATATTCTTATGACTTGAGGGAAACGATACACACTAATTACTTCTTAAAAAATTGTCTGACTATTATAACCACTATGACCTTGGACACATAATGAAAAAGACTCCACAACAATGGTATTAAATCATTATAATTTAACAAAAAATATAGTAACATGTACATAGCATCATCAAAAACTCATTGGAATGATCAATGATGATGAAAAAATTTTGACCATCACCAAAAGTAACCAAAAAGAGCATTGGTGAGGGTCAATAAAAGATCGTCACTAGAAGTGTCACCAAAGAGAGAATTAGTGATGGGCCTTTAACGCTAATCACCAAAAGTGTCATTGAAAATGGCTTTGGTGACAAACCTTAAAGGACCATCACTATATACACTTACAACAACAATTTTTTAAAGACCGTCACCATATGAGACATTGGTGACGGACCTTAAAGTTCCATCATAGACATGAAGTGTCATCAAAAATTCATTGGAATGATCAATGATAATGAACATTTGTTGAGCATCACCAAAAGTAACCAAAAATATCATTGGTGATAGTTAATAAAAGATTGTCACTGGAAGTGTCACCAAAGAGAGAAATAGTGATGGGCCTTTAATGACCCTCACCAAAAGAGTCACCAAAGAGAGAATTAGTGATGGCCCTTTAACGACCCTCACCAAAAGTGTCATTGAAAATGGCTTTGGTGACAAACCTTAAAGGACCATCACTATATACACTTACAACAACGCTTTTTTAAAGACCGTCACAATATGCAACATTGGTGATGGACCTCAAAGGTCCATCACAGGCATGACCCTCACCAATGAATTTTTTTCTTGTAGTGATTCATCTAAAAATTAATATTACCGATGTTGTTCACGTTATACCTTCCATCATCTCCCATTTCGATGTGCATCTAGAGGTCCTTATCATCCAATTCACTGGATTTTTTTTTGTTTATGGTCATATGGAATCAGGCTTCGCTATCCAGATACCACACACTACTCATCACTAATGTCACCATGTAAGAAATGAGGTTGAAATCCAACTCAAAATGTGAAGCTTCACCTATTACGCATCCTGAGGGCTTCTTTTCGGCCTTCTTGTGCGAACTCTTCATGGCATAGTGTCCTTGCTCATGATAGTGAAAACATTTAATATTTGACAAGTCCTTCTTCTTTCCGCCCTGACTGGAATCTCCTTTGGATTGGAATTTCTTTATTTTCCCTTTCTTCACCTTTCCATCTAAGGCACAATTCTCCTCATCATCATGCTTGGATGAGATTCCATCTTTGGTGCTCTTCCTTATCTCTTCTTACACAAAGTCGGACCACAAACTCTCCCACTTTGCAAGATGATCCCTCCCATTTATCAAATCTTGGTAGTTTTTATAATGCTTGGGAAGGCCTATAAGCACTAGGCTGATGAGATCATATTCAACAACTATAATACCAACACTCCAAAGCTCATCCCAACATTGGGTGGATCTGCTCTAGTATTGTGGTATTATGTCACCCTTCTCCATCTTGATCTTTTGAAGCTTGTCCTTTAGTGCAAGCTTCTTGTGGTCATTGTTGTTATGAAACAAGTCGACCAAGGCTTGCCACATTGCATATGGTGTATCCTTCTTGTGGATTTTTGAGACAATATGCTCTCGAAATCCTTCTAGTATGATCCTTCTCACCTTTGCAACACATTTTCTCCACTCTGCTAGATCTTGAGCATCTGTTGCTGGAGGCTTAGGAATATCTTTGTCTATGAATTCATTCAACCCATTCTATTCCAACACTGCCTCCATCATTTCCTCAAGAAATATAGTTCTAACTACCCTCAAGGGTATATTTGAGTATCAATCCATAGAACAACATCCTACTAGCTTTGAAGAATGATACTGCAAATTCAATTTCACTAGCAAAAGAAAAACTCGTATTCTCCTTTTCTAGAGTGATTTCTTCTTTGATACCATGTAGAAATTCCTTGTAGATTCAAACTGATAATTGTAATTTACCAAAATAATAGACTTGAATATACTCTACTCATCATTGGAAATAATTAAATGATTGTGAAATCACGAAGCATAAAAGAGAAGTAATTCAATCAACACATTACATAATTATTTCTTGGGGAAATCCACAGCTAAAAATCCTTGCTATCTGGATATTGCATTAGTCAGAAAATATGAGAAGATTACAATTGTTTTCTCAAGCCCGAGACACCTCTACACTATCTTTATCTATCTCATAGCTTCCTAGACAAGCCCAGACCAATACTGGACCAAATTTTAGCTTGCCCAAGTCTCTATTTCCTTGAACTATTTCCTTGGGAATTAGCCCCCTTAACTATGGAAATTCCTCAATATGAATTATGCACTCCTCATAGGATTTCCTCTGACTGTACGCACCACCTATATAATTCAGATAATTATACAATGGATAGTACACTGCCCTTGAACTCCAATCTCAACTTGGTAAATCTCAGATCTAACATGCATAAGTTATTTATGATTGAATCATCAATTAACTAGTTGAAAACATGAAGCAATACCCCACTGTCTGACCTCCTACTAATTCGTCCATCATTTGGAACTAGTTTAACTAACTTTAAATTAGTTAATTACAACTCAAAATAAACTCAACCAGGGCTCCTATAAAGTTGGAGACACTCTACTTGACTCAAGTTAGACCCTCAACTCGAATTAATTGAACCAAATAAGTCATATTAATTGATTTAACTTGTACAAGTTGTCTTGTGATGTGGAATTACAATTTTATTCCTAATTTAATTCAAGGACAAAATTAAATCATGATTTTCTTGTTGCATTTTCAATAGATATGCCCTTCTATCTTGAGAGTTTGAGGAGTGGTAATTCCTACCAATGCATTAAAAGATATCGTAGGATTAATTTCTTATTTCTCTAGGGTTGGTTTCTGGTGTATATCCTCCTTTTTTGATGTTTTTTGTTCCTTTTCTTCCTCCTCTTCACAATCTATGTAAAATAATTTATTTTATGCACACTTATGACCTTTAGTGTCTTTTCTATCACAATGATAACAAAACCAGTTTGTTCTTTTTTCCTCCAATTTTTGTGGTGTCAACATTGTAGGTTGTGGAAGGTTAGGAGAAACAACACTTCCATCTTTATAGTTGTGATTGGTAGACTTCCTTGTTGTCATATTTTCGCTTTCAACTTTTCTTGCCACCCTGAAGAATCAGGTACCCGAAGGTTAACCTCATGTTGGATGTTATCCTTTAAACTCCCTATGAAGATATCAATCATAGGCTCCTTTAGAATATCAATTCCACTAATATTCAATTTTTTGAAGTCCTCAATGTGCTCTGCCATTAAACCCTTTTGTTTGATATTTATCAATTGGATAAAGAAGGTGTTTCTCCTTGTATCCTCATAATGTGCTATCATTTCCTCCGTAAAAATTGACCAAGTGATAAGTGGTTTACGAGAAAAAATCCATTGATACCATAAAAACTTATTCAGTTCTAAATATAATGATACAACGTGTACCTTTTGTGTGTGTTGCACATTATGGAAATCAAAATATTTCTCCATTTATAGTATCCATGTTATCAAATATTTGTCATCAAACTTCCTCATGTCTATCTTCGGAATATGGTTGGTCTTCAACCCAAAGTTAGAGTCTCTAAAGTCATGATTAACTGTAACAGCCCTTGTGAAAATTTGATGTAATAAAAGTTAATAAACGAAAAAATAAGACCATGGTTAAGAGACACTTATTCCAAGTTGAATGTTGGGCAAAGATATCCTAATGGGCATCACTGGATGTGTTTTTTGGCTATAAGGAAAATTGGGAAAGGCATTTTTGGCACATTTATTTATGGAATTAAAGGAAATTAGGAGAAAAGTAAGGTCAAAGGTCAAAGGTTGCATGTGAGGAGGAAATTGAAGGAAAATAATGGAAAATGAAGAAATTAGAGGCTCATTCATAAAAACGCTTCTGAGGATCAGTTGGTAACCTTTTGTCAGTTCAAATTTGGATCTCTCTCATTATTCTCTCTCTCTCTCACTCTTGGTCACTTAGAGTTTTACTCGAATGTTAGGATATTCCGACACATAGGAAATAGTTAAGTATAACTTGGTCTAGTGTAGAGTTAGGTAAAGTGTGTTTCTTTACTATGTACTCTTGTAACTTACAATTTGATGGTCATGATATGTTCTAGACATGAAGTGATCCGACGGTTCATTCTCTCCTCAGTATTACCGACATTTGATCTATGGCTTAACACTTGATTGGTCCATGATCTCTATTTAAAGAACATGGAGGGTCATTTGTAAGGTGACCGTTCATGAGAGAAGCTTATGTAAATTTTCTTTCTTTTATATTAATAAATTTCCTGAAGTGGCCACGTTGGCTTAGGCCGTCAACTGTTTCCCTCTTTTAGGGTTTTAACCATGTCAAGAATACTGGTGTATTGATCTGTGATATGTTTGTGAGAGGTGTCCTTTGGTTTTCTATCTGAGGAAATTACCCTATAAATTCCTACATGGTATTAGAGCTATTTCAGGGCCGATTCTGTTGGTGATCCAAATCTGAAGCCGATACAATTGCATCTGACTATCATTCCCCAGATCTACTGTTTTTGACCACTTTCGGGCCTAGAGGATTTCTCTATTTTGTTAGAAGCATCTGTTCTAGTGAGAAAGCACTTTCATTTCACGTGAAAAGGTTTACGGTAGCCCTAGATATGTCATTTTTAAGATCTGGAGGTATAGAGTCTTTATTTGCAGTTTTAGTTATTTATCTCTCTGTTTATTTTGGTTTATTTATCTATCTGTTTTTTATTACTATATCTATACCTTTCATTTCTTTGTATGCTCTTTTCCCCACTACTCTGTGTGATCTGGGAAAATCAGAAACAGAAAGGAAGGATTTTTCTCATGCATATGCCCTTTTCCACCACACCTTAGTGTAAGGTGTGTGATATCAGAAAATCAGAAACATTGAGGAAAATATTTAGTTTTTGGCAAAATCTAACTTCAAGCCATAGGGTTTTTGTTTTCTTTGTATGTCCATGTTGGGTTGTGTGGTTTTTTGTTTTGTAGGAAAAAATACCTTTTTCAAGAAAGCACGCACCCCAAAGCTTTAGTGACAAAAAAAAAAAAAATCTTCCTCTTTTCAAAAAATTTCTAACCTTTTAAACTAGCTCACTTGGTCCAAAGTTACTTTATGAGAATAGAGGTATTGAGTTCAAATATTTTTTTTTTTGAGTTACTTTTTCAAAAAGCACATGTATCTTATGTTTTAAAGTTACTTTATGTAAAAGTATTCTCACCCATTATAAAAAGTGAGTCACTTATAATTCTTAAGTCTTTTTATCTTTTATTTAAGTTACAATTTAGTGGGTAGCTCATAAAATACCATTGTAAAAGTGACTTTCACTCATCAATAAAAGTGGGTCACATAATATTTTTTTTAAGTGAGCTAATTAGATTAAGTTTGGAAGGGGGGGGGGGATTTTTTTTTAATATAATACTATCATTCAATTTTGCATATTCACGCACTTCGTTGGCATCTTCAACAACTTTTCTGCAAAAATCCATAACTTCTTCATCCAGAAGCTATTTTTTTTAATCGGCCTAATTTTTCGATATATTTCCATTGAAACACTTAGTTTCATCATCCACAAATTCAATTTCTGTTAAAATGGAAAGTCCATGCCAAGTTATTCTTAACAGCACCAACTACTTCCAATGGTGGTCATACATTGTGGATTTACTTAGAAGTAAAGGTCTTTACAGAATAGCCTCAGGTCAAGAAACTAAACCTAATGATGAAGATAAGGCAGCCAAATGGGAAAATAGGCAAGATAAAGAACATGGGTTGATAGGGATGTCTATTTCTCCAGACCTTAGATTCCATATCGCATAACTTGATACCCCTAATGATGCAATGAAACAAATCACTAAAGTTTTTGGAATTAAAAATGAAATTAGAGCACATCAACTCGAAAATGAGTTTCTTACGTTGGACCCCAATAATTTTTCTTCCATTGAAGATTTTTTGTCCAATTTCAAAACCCTTAGACTTCCCTTGGAAGGTGTTAAGGTTAAGAAAGAAGATGGTAGCCTTATCTATTCCATTCTTACTAAGTTGGGACTAGCCTACTCTATGTTTTTTTCCACCTTCCATTCTATTAGAGAAGCCTTTATTTCTCAAGGAAAAGACTAAAAGTCCCCATGTTTTGATGCCTTTTGTGATTCTTTAATAAGAGAACACGAAAAACTCTTAAATATTGTTCTTCTTAATCTTGGAAACTCTTCTGAGAAAGCCTTAGCTGCCCAACAACAACCAAATTCAAAGAATCCTATGAAGCAGTATCCTAAAAAGAATGGTCCTAAACCAAACAAGGGTCCTAAGCAATTTCAGTCTCAAAATAAAAAATCAATTCAACAAAACGATAAGGAAAATAAAAAAAAAGGGAAGAAGACAGATAGACATTGCAACTTTTGTAATCGAGAAGGCCACTTAGAATCCAAATGCTTTAAGAAGATGGAAGCCTTGGAAGCAGCAATGAAGAAGCATAACATCCATTTGGAGCACTCTTCAACTTCAACTTCAACTTCAGGAATAACAATTTCAACATGTGGTTGTCAAGCATCTCGGTCTGGTTATGCACTAAATGTAGCTTGTTCTTCTCATTCTCTTGAGGGACTCATTGATTCTGGAGCTTCTTATCACATGACAAAAAACAAGGCCATGTTTTCTTCTTTAAATGACTGTAACACCAAAAATATACATGTTGGTAATGATATATCTCTTAGTGTTGTAGGGATTGGAGCTATTCATCTAGACAATGGTCAATTTAATGATGTATTATGTGTTCCAACCTTATCCTGCAAACTTCTATCTGCATATTAGATAACTCATTTAGGTGAAGGTAAAATCGTTCAATTCTCACCTCATGATTTTGTAATTAAGGACCTAAGAGATCCTATACATATTTTAGCTACTGGCATTGCTGATGATTCTACAAGGTTGTATAAGTTTAACAACTTTGGGTCATCAACTCTTCCCTCGGTATTTGTTTCTCATAATGATGAAGCAAGCAAACTTTGGCATGAACAATTTGGTCACTTAAACTATCACTCCCTTCAAAATCTATGTAAAGAAAATATGGTGACAAGTCTTCCTATGGTATCTTGCAGAGATGGTGTTTGCTCCGGATGTGTACTCAAAAAACATCATCAGGATGGTTTTGAAAAGCGTGCCTCTTGGCATGCCTCAACCCCTTTATAGCTTTTGCATAGTGATTTATGTGGTCCACTTCCAATTGTTTCATTCTCTCACTACAAGTATTTCTTAACTTTCATTGATGATTTCTCCATACGCACTTGGGTATACTTCCTAAAATTCAAGAGTGAAGTATTTAACATGTTCTTGGCCTTTAAGGCCTTTGTTGAGAAATAATCTAGACATCAAATTCTTAAGCTAAGATCTGATAATGGCGGAGAATATGTTAATAATAAATTCATCAACTTTTTCACTGAGCATGGAATTCAAATGCAACATACTGTTCCATATACTCCACAACAAAATGGTATAGCTGAAAGGAAGAATCACGCCTTAAAGGAAATGGTTAATTATATGCTTCAATTTAAAGGACTTGGTCTTAATTTTTGGGCAGAAGCAATTAACTATGCAAATTACATAGTAAATCACACTCCTACTAAATTTTTAACAAATATCACTTGAGAAGAAGCATGGAGCTCAATTAAACCAGATGTAAGTCACTTTCGTGTTTTTGGAAGTGAAGCATGGGCCCATATTCCAGATGAGAAACATAAATATTTAGAACCTAAGAGTGAAAAATGTATTTTTTTTTATATTCTGAAGATGTCAAAGGATATAGACTTCTTTCACTTAAGTCCAAAAATGTTATCATTAGAAGAGATGTAAATTTTGCTGAAAATATATTGGCCTATGAGCCTAGTTCGGCGAATGTGCCACCTCTCTCTATCCCTTCTAATTATGAAAATATTTCTTCTTCAGATGATGATAGCGAGGATGACAATCCTCCCCCACCTTCTCAATATCCTCCTTCATCTCCTCAACTTCCAAAATGGGTCTGTGCTACTTAGGATGCAACAGGTGCCCTTGCAGGTGATCCTACAGATCAGTGATGTACACGTTCTCAGTTCGATAGAGCCTCTTGTTTAATGGCTCAAGATTCAACAAATTATGATCCTGACACCTTTGTAGAAGCTTCAGACCATCCAGATTGGGATGGAGCTATGAATGAAGAATATCGTTCATTATTGGAAAATGATACATGGGATCTTGTTCCTCTTCCAAAGGGACAAAAAATTGCTAGGTGCAAATGGGTTTACAGAACCAAGTTTGGACCAGATGCAAAAGTTGATAAACATAAAGCTCATCTTGTTGCTAAGGGTCTTTCACAACTTGAAGGCATTGACTATACTGAAACCTTCTCCCTGTTGCCAAAATGAACTCTATTCACCTTGTTCTTTCCCTTGCTACCTCTTTCAAATGGGAATTCCATCAAATGGATGTTAAATCTGCCTTCTTGCATGAAGAAATCTATATGGAACAACCTCCTGTCTTTATACAAACATACTTCTGCCTTGTATGTCAGCTTAATAAATCCCTTTATGGTCTTAAGAAAGCCCCTCGGACTTGGTATGCCAAAATGGATAGCTTTCTTTTAGATATTGGCTTTTCTAGGTGTCATTCTGATAATATTGTCTACCCCAAGAAAGTGGGTAAGTCTATTATCATTCTTGTTCTTTATGTTGATGATGTTATCCTTATTAGTAGTGATCCCAACCTTATAAACCATGTGAAGTCCAACCTTAAAAATCAGTTTGAAATGATAGACTTAGGACACTTGCATTATTTTCTTAGTCTTCAAGTCTTGCAATCCAAGGAAGGTATTTCCCTTTCCCAGTCCAAGTACGCCTGTGATATTCTACGCCAATATCACATGGAATACTGTAAACCAACCCCTTCTCCCTTTCAGCCTGGAGCCAAAATTTCAGTCACTTGTACTTCCCCTGAAGTTGATGCTACCTTCTACCGTCATCTTGTAGGAAAAATTTTGTATCTGACCCATACCTATCCTGACCTTTCCTTTGTTGTTGGCCTTATTGCTTGGTTTATGAAAAACCCACATGAAATTCATTGGAAAGCAGCTAAAAGAATACTTCATTATGTTCGAGGTACAATTCAGTTTGGGATTCATTACAGTGCAGAAGCGTCTTCTCTATTGGTTGGTTTCACTGATTCTAATTAGGCTGGTGACCCTGATGATTGGAATTCTACTGTAGGTTATGTGTTCACTCTTCGCTCTGGACCTATTACATGCGCTTGCAAGAAACAAAATGCCATTTCGCTTTCTTCAACAAAAGCAGAGTATTGTGGTGTCATAGAAGCTAGTAAGGAAGCCATGTGGCTTCATTAGATCCTGTTATAGTTTGGCTTTCAGCAGCAGCATCTGACTACACTTTGGTGTGATAATCAAAGTGCCATTCAACTATGCAAATATCTAGTCCAACATCAGCGCAACAAACACATTGAACTACACATGCACTTCATCAGAAAGCTCATTCATGACCATGTTCTTGAAGTGAAATATTGTACAACTGATGATCAAGTTGCAGACATCTTTACAAAGGCTCTCATAGAGGCGAAGTTTACTAAACTTCGATTATGGTTGGAGTTCAAGAAGTTGTCACTAAGGGGGGATAGGCTCTAATGCCTCCTTCCTTCTCTTATTGTGTCATATTTGTACATCCTTCAATCCTATCCCAAGTTGTTCTTAAGGGGGGGTGTTAGGATATTCCGACACATAGGAAATAGTCAAGTATAACTTGGTCTAGTGTAGAGTTAGGTAAAGTGTGTTTCTTTAATATGTACTTTTGTAACTTACAATTTGATGGTCACGATATGTTCTAGACATGAAGTGATCTGACGGTTCATTCTCTCCTTGGTACTACTGACACTTGATCCATGGCTTAACACTTGATTGGTCCATGATATTTATTTAAAGAGCATGGAGGGTCATTTGTAAGGTGATCGTTCATGAGAGAAGCTTATGTAAATTTTCTTTCTTTTATATTAATAAATTGCCTGAAGTGGACGTGTTGGCTTAGGCTGTGGACTATTTCCCTGTTTGACGGTTTAACCACATCAAGAATACTGGTGTATTAATCTATGATATGTTTGTGAGCAGTGTCCTTTGGTGTTCTATTTGAGGAACTTACCCTATAAATTCCTACATGGAACACTTTAGCTTTGGATCAAGGAAGGAAAAGAAAGCAAAGGGAAAGGAAGAGAATCAGGATCAAGCAACTTCAGCAGGAATACTTGAAGTGATCCAAGTGGATATTGGTGGCCACCCACTGATTCCACTTGGACCCCCAATATTGTTTCTTTCAAATTTTCAGTTTCCTTAATTATAGCACAATTTACTATTTTGGTAGTTTTTCGAGTCCTAAACTTCTGGAACCATTTTGAGGCCCTAAATGACATTTTTAGGGAAAACAGAGAGACTGAAAATGTCCCAAACTAGCAATGCTATTTATTTTCGGCCTTCCCTTCGAGATCTTCAAAATGAGGTATTATGCTAGCCAAACAGAGATCGTATCCCAAAGTTATGACCCCGGGAGGTTGATGTACCAATTTACCCAAACGGGGCTCGCAGTTTTGGCAGTTCATCTGCTAGGGTTAGGTTTTTGGATGTTTAGGGTTTTCCATTATTTCTCAATAATAAATAGGCCTTTGAGCCTCATTGTAACACAATTCAGAGACATGTAGCCACCACATCTCTTCTTAGAGATAACCTACCATCACTTGAGCTATCTTATTTCCATTCTGTTTGTAAGCATAGTTCAATATTTTTCTATTAATGAAATGAAGTGTTTTTCTGCTGCATCTCTTTATTTATGATTATATCTGTAATTTGTTGTGTTCTTGTTTAAGTTTGGATCAGTGGTATCAGAGCGGTCTACTCTTTCTCTGTTTTTCTTTGCATGTCGCCAATGAGGTCAGGGTATAAGGAGTTAGGGCTCGATTTTGTTGAGCCATTGCAATATCAGCCTCGCAAAACTCGACGACCTCCCATGGTGGAAGAAAATAAAGATGAAGTGGCAGGAGATCCTTCAAAATGTTGCTCGAGGAAGCCCTCGAGTGACAGAGGGACGCAATGATGGATAACTTTGCCCAGATCCTTCGATGGCTACCCACATGCGATGCATCTTCATCCAGCAGCCACTCTAGAGGCGCCACTCCTTTTAAGGTACAAGTTAACTTCGATATTCCCATATTTGAAGGCATGATAGATGCAGACGCCATAGATAAATGGTTAAATTTGTTGGAAGGATATTTTTTAGTTCATGACTTTTCCAATCGCGAAAATATTACTTTTGCACTTCTCAGAGTTTCCCCACACATCAAGGACTAGTGGGAAACCTTCTGTGAATAAAAGGATGAGAGTGAACCCTCACTGTTCTTAGCCGCACCCACTTGGAATTCTTTCTGAGATGCCATCAAGGAATAATATTACCTTATCGGGAGCTATGAAGATAAATACATAAAGTGGACCACGCTACAGTAGGGAAGGGGCCATGATGTGTTGGAGTTCACAAATATTTTCCATACCCTTTGCATGAAGTTGGGTATCAAGGATATTGAACGAAATATGGTGCTAAAGTACCGCGATGGTCTACACAAGTACATCTAGGGCGAGATGGAGCTCCTGGACATTTCCTGACTCGGAACAGCATACCGGTACGTTGTCAAGATTGAGTAGAAGTTTAAATAGAAGAAGTGAGACTTTGGATCTATGAATCTAAAGAAAGGAAAGGGCACCCCCAGACCATAGAACAAAGGACCAAGCCAAGGCGGGGCTACCCAGGATAGCCTGCCAAAGCTGCAAGCAAAGAACAACACCACGAAGAGAAATAAGGACACGGGAAATTATGTGAGTTCCATAAGAGCTCCACTCACAATACAAGTGAGTGTCGGGCCAAGCAATCACTGGTGGATGAGCTTAAGGCTTTTGAATCAGACACATGTTCCGACTCTGAATCAGAACCCGATAAGGGAACTAACAAAGGGAAGAAGATCATTAATGTGGAGCCCAGTGCCACCATGGCCACGACCAAGATCTAGAAGATTGAGCCTCAAAATCCAGAGGAGGGGGAACACCTCTTCCACTCACAAATGTGGGTGAAGGGTTCTATGCTGCAGTTCATTGTGGATAGCGGGAGCCAAAAGAACCTCATTTCAGTAGAGGTCGTGAAGCGGCTGGGCCTAAAGACTACAACACATCCATAGCCATACCCCATTGGGTGGCTTCACCAAGGACGAGATCTTCACGTTAGCCAGGAGTGTCGCCTTCCCTACAGCATCAAACCCTTCATGGATGAGGTACTGTGCAATGCTTCTCCTCTTGAAGTTTGTGATGTATTATTAGGATTACAATACTTGTGGAAGAGACATGTTGTATATGAGTCTAGACCTCGCTTTGTGACTATTACCTTGGCCAACAACTTGTACAGGATACCGAAGGTAGCCCTGCCTACTACCATCTCTTTGATCACTGCAAAGCAATGTAGTAAGATAATTTCCCAAACCAGGAAATTTGTTTTCCTTATGAGTCACCCTCAGGGCAAGAAGAAGGTTATGGCCATGGCTTCTGGTCAGGGCTCCTCTACATAGCAACAACAAATGGACAAGGTTGTGGAGGAGTACAGGGACATTTTCACCTCACCTACAGGGATACCTCTACACTGTTAGGTCAAGAAGTCCATCGATCTGACCCCGGGCACGTCACTGGCCAATGGGTTGATCTATCGGCAATTTGTGTTGGAGAACGATGAGATGAGGAGGTAGAGTCAAGAATTGTTGTAGAAAGGGCACATCAAGCGAAGCTCGTTACCCTGTGGGATCCCAATTGTATTGGTACAGAAGAAGGATGGGACCTGGAGGATTTATATTGACTACTGGGCATTAAACAAGATCACTGTCCAGTATAGGTACCCAATCCCACGGATTGATGACCTTATTGACCAGATCAAGGGGCCAAATATTTCAACAAGATTTACTTGAAGTCGAGTTATCACCAAGTTCTTATCAAACCTTATGATGTGTGGAATACTGCATTCAAATCCAAGGAGGGCCTTTTCGAATGATTGGTCATGGAGTTCAGATTGAAAAACACCCCTACAACCTTCATGAGACTGATGGAAAATATCTTGCGACCCTTCACCAAATCATTCATGGTGGTGTATTTAGATGACATCTTGATCTTCAGCTAGAGTTGAGGCGAGCACCTCCACCATATTCGACAGGTCCTTCAAACCCTGTGAAAACACAAGTTGTGTGATAACTTGGAGAAATTGATCCAAAATGGATTTAGTTTTACCTATAGATCAAAAGTCTTCAAATTTAGGTGAAAGTAGGCTCAAGTTGAATTTCTCGTTAATACAAATCCAATGGTGCAAACATCACATAAATCTGATTCTGGATGAAGAAATTAGAGCCAATCAAAGATTTAGGTCAAAAGTCAATGCCTACGTCAACAGGACACGTGGCAACCCGGGAATGAGTCACAAGTTCTGAATGATGTCAGTAGAGAAGGAATGGTGTATGTGTGACTGGTTCACACCACAATCATTGGATCACCCAATCAAAGGAGATCGACGCATATCACGTCGAGACATGCAAGTAGGTTATCCTTGAAAACGGACGCGATGATGTTATTCAAAAGAAGTTAAACTTCTTTGATTTCCAATAGGGAAGCGATAAATGGTTTCTCGCACGCCTCAAAGGCTGGAAATGGTTTTTCAGAAATCTATGCAATTTCACTTAGCGGTTGACACGTAGCATCCTAAAACAACTTTTCTCACGTGCTTTTGGAGAATTAACCGATGTGCTAGTTGGAGTGCGAGATTGCGCGGCAACTGTCGGATAGTGCAAGATAGATCAACGGTGGAGATCATTCAAGAGCGGATGACGCGATAACTGTTGGATCGTACCCTATCGATATCTATGTGGGGAAAAGGTCGGATGGTCAGGGTCAACTCCATGCCCACCGGTCCTTGGGTTTATCCTCTGTTTTTAATGTAATCGTATTATTCCACGTTTATTGCAATTTGTAACTAAACATGGTATATTAATACCATATCACCAAAAAAGTTTACAGAGGTGGTTTTGAACCATTCCAGAGGGTCTGGAGGTCATGGTGGCTAACTACGGTCAAGTGTATACTCGTTTCGACTCGAACATTCAAGTTGAACACAACGATGAGATCCATTTTCATGTTTGAGACTCTATTTTTGAGCTCACACATATAACAACAATCTGAAGACATAATAAAGAGGTTAGCACTGGAAGCGAAAGGACCAGGAGACGTAACCAAGAAGTCTAGTGAACTCCTTTATTAAATTTGGTTGTGTTGATGTGTTTTGAATGTGTTTTCTAATTTTTTAAGTGTCTATGTTATTCACAATATTCTCGATCTGTTGCACTAAGTAACATAGGAAACTTCACACATAGTCTATAATACCTTTTCCATTAATGGATCAAGTGGTACCAGAGCAGTAAGGTTTTTAAAGGTTTGACAAGTTCATGTGGAGATTTGAATGCTTACTAGGTTGAGGCTCAGACGAGGTGAAGGAGAAATTGTTGAGGCAAATCTAGAGATTGGAAGGGTCTTTTCACAAAGAATGATGGCAAATGAAACTCCACTTGTGTCAGAATCCCAATTCTTTGATAGTTTCATGACAATACGTGCAATGGTGGAAGAGATGTATAATGAGTTTAAAAAGGGCAAAGGTGAAGGAACTTCATCACCTTAAACAGAAAAAGGAGCAGAGGAACCTTTTCTTTTTTGTTCCTCTAGATAAAGAAGATAAAGGAAAAATAGAAAAGCCTACTCCACCATCTCCTCCATCATCACCATCATCATCGTCATCGCCTTCTTCTCATAAAACTAGTTATTCTAAAAAGAAAAATAAGAAATCCTCTTTGATCAAACTAGATGTAAAATCTTATTTTCCAATTTATGATGGAGAAATTAATGCTGAAAATCTTGATAATTGGATAATGAAAATTGATGTATATTGTAGGGTGCAGAAAGTTGATTTAGAAAGGAAGAAGATCCAGCTTGCTATCCTTCGACTTAGAGGAACCGCACTAGTATGGTGGGAAGGCAAGACACAAGTATATCTCCAAAAGCATGGTAAAATCATTTCAACTTGGAATGAATTTGTTTCTGCCATTAAAAAGAAATTCTATCCTTTGGATTATATGCAACAAGAAATGATGAGTTGGCAAACACTACGTCAATTAAAAGTTCAAAGTTATACTCAGGAATTCCGTAAGAGAGCTTTAACATTAGGCATATCATTGGACTCACCAGAGACATTATTGAAATACATAGGCGGTCTTCATAGTTATTTTAGGCATACTATACTTATGTTTAATCCAACTAGCTTAGATGATGTATCGGTCCAAGCAACTCATCTAGAAGCTAAAGGTAAAAATGTAACCCAAGATGTTGGGAAACCATCCAAACCTATTGAAAGCAATAATAAAGGCAAGAAGAAACTAAAATGGAAGGAGAAGAAAATAAACACTATGAAGAAGGATAAACCTTCATGCACTCATTTTAAGAAGGAAGGAGACGATGAGGCATATTGCTAGTATTTGCATCCAGAATTGAAGCCTAAGAAGTTCAGGAGTAAAGAGCGAAAGAATGTTGCTGCTGTTCAAAAGGACTTGGGGTCAGATTTGATGAGACAACGGTTACAACTATAGGTATAATAGGTAAAGATTCTAAAGCATCTACAATTACTTCTTCGCATTCTGTTGATAATGATGAGAGGAAAAGGAATGAGCTATTTCATATTAGAGTCATTTCCAAGCATACTAAAATTGATACTTCATTTGATAGTGGGTCACAAGTTAATTTGATTTCTGAAGCAATTGTAAAGAAGTTGGGTCTAGAAACAAAAACTCATAAAAATCCATATCCATTAGGTTGGGTGTGTGATAAAACTAAGCTACAAGTTACGAAACAATGTAAACTTCATTTTGCTATTGGGTCAAAGTTTGTAGATGAGGTTGAGTTAGACATAGTCCCATTGGACATTTGTGGAATTGTATTAGGAAGTCCATAATTGTACAATAGAAATGCTATCTTCTATCGAACTGAAAATAAGTATCAACTCACTAAGGATGGAACTGAATATATTGTAAGGGCTCATAAACTCAAAGATAATTTCTCTCTCATAAATTCAAGATAGATGAAAAGAATTATAAATTCAAGTAAGCAATTTTTACTTATGATTGTAAAAGCAAAGGATATTGATAAATCTGATGCATTCCAAGGTTGTAATCCTAAATAGAAAGAAGATCTAGTTAAAGTTGTTTCCAATTATGATATTCTATTTCAAGAGCCTAAAGGGCTTCCATCGAAGCGAGAGATAGAACATGAGATTTATTTGCAGCAAGATGCTTCACTACCTAACATTGGAATGTATAGGTTATCAACTCTAGATAATGAAGAGATAAAGAACCAGGTACACGAGTTGCTTGATCAAGGGTTTATTCGACCAAGCACATCATCGTGTGGATCACCTATTGTGTTAGTGCAAAAGAAAGAAGGTTTGTGGAGAATGTGCATTTATTTTAGATCATTAAATAAAATCACAATAAAGAATTGTTATCCTCTTCCTCATATTGATGATTTGTTAGATCAGTTAAAAGATGTAGTTTACTTCTCTAAATTGGACTTGCAAATTGGCTACCATCATATCAGAGTTACAGAACATGATGTATGGAAGACTTCTTTCAAAACGAAGCAAGGACTCTATGAATGGATGGTTATGCCTTTTGGCTTAACTAACGCTCTAGCTATGTTCATGCGAGTCATGAATGATGTATTAAGACCATTCATTGATGATTTTGTAATAGTTTATTTAGATGATATTCTTGTTTTTAGTAGAACATGGGATGAACATGTAAAGCATGTAAAGCAGATTTTAGATGTTTTGAAAAGAGAAAATCTCTATGTAAAACTGTGAAAATGCGAATTTGGTAGAACATATTTGAATTATTTGGGTTATATTATAGGGGGTGGTGAATTGAAGATAGATCCCTCTAAGGTCGAAGTCGTTGTAAATTGACATAAGCCCAATACTACTACAGAAGTTAGAAGTTTCTTAGGGCTAGCACAATATTGGAGAAAGTTTATTGCTAGGTTTTCTATGATTGCAGCTCCTTTATATGCTTTGACAAGTGTGAAATAGGTGTTTCAGTGGGGAGGAAAACAACAGAAAGCCTTCGACACATGGAAAGAAAGGATCAGTACAACACCAGTACTAGCACTGCCAGATCTTCAACATCCATTTGAGATCGAGACAGATGCAAGTGAATATGCCATGGGGGCGGCGTTGATGCAACACATGAAGCCTATATGCTTTCATTATGAGACATTTACATCTATAGTAGTTAACTATCCTACATATGATAAAGAATTATATGCATTAGTTCAAAGTTTTAAAAAGTGGAAACATTGCATAATGGGTAAAGAAATAATTATCACACAGATCATCAACCACTTCAATATTTACACTCACAAACTAAATTGCAACAACCAAGACACTATCGGTGGATGGGGTTTCTACAACAATTTCATCTTGTTATCAGATATAAGAAGGGCATACATAATAAGGTTTTAGACATGTTATCAGGACCAATTATATATGTATCCACAATACTTAATCATAATTCGGTAATTCATGAAAGTTACATGGAACAATATGCTCAAGACACAAATTTTAAGGATGTATATGCAAATTTAAGTCATGGCAAGTAGGTAGAAGAATTGGATTATTACATAAAGGAAAAACTCTTATATCATTTGGGAAAGTTATGCATTCCACAAACTGAAAGAGTTAAAATAATTCGATAATCACATACTTCTCTCATATCAAGTCATTTTGGTGTAAGTAAAACAGTTGCACAATTACAAAGATTTTGCTATTGGCCACGAATGAATGAGACAGTTTCTAGACATATTAAAGGATGTACTATGTGTGCTACAAGCAAGTAAAGTAATAGAAACTTAGGCTTGTATACTCCACTTAAAATTCCTTCTCGTCCTTGGGAAAGTGTTTCCATGGATTTTTTTGGGGGATTGCCAAAGTCTAGAAAGGGTCATGATTATTTGTATGTAGTTGTGGATAGGTTCAGTAAGATGTGTATTTTAACACCATGTAATAAACAGGTCATAGTTGAACAAACTGCAAAGTTGTTATTTCAAAATGTATGGGTTCATTTTGGGTTACCCACCTCTATTATATCTGATTGAGATTATCGATTTGTCGGGAAATTCTGGTCAAGTCTATGGGAGTTAATGGACACAAATTTAAAGAAGAGCACAACATTTCATCAACAAACAGATGGTCAGACAGAAGTGGTTAATAGGATAGTGATACGGTTGCTTCGAGGATATTGCAGCAAGCATCCCAAACTTTGGGATGAGCATTTGTGTTATGTGCAACATGCTTACAACCATGCAAAACATTCTTCTACTCAGAGATCTCCTTTTGAGACTTGTTTTGGTTCTATACGAAAGTCTCCCTTGGATTTTGTCTTTGATAAATACATAGCAGTTGATGGACACAGTGATGTGGACAAAGCAACCAAGTTCATTGAACAAATCCAAGAAATTCACCAGGCAATACAGGAACAACTAGAAAGAAGCCAAGCAAAGTATAAAGCACGACATGACAAGCATTGAGTTGAGCATAGTTTTCATGTTGGTGATTAATTCTGGTTGTACATCAACAAAGAAATATTGCAAGGGGAAGGTAAAACTTTGAAACCAATTAGATATGGTTCTTTCAAAATACTTGATAAAATTGGTGAAAATGTTTTCCACCTATATCCACTAGCTTATATGCAGATCTATTCCGTCGTAAATGTTGAAAACTTGCGGTTGTATGAGCCGTCATTAATTGAAGATCCCGAAGAGCAAGGTCAGCTACCTTCCATTGAAGATCTATTTCCCAAGTATCTCAATGAGTTACAGGAGGACGCAGTTCTTGATAGGAGGATAAGAACTTCACGAAGGGGAAATGTTGAGTATCTTCGAGTTGGAATCAAAGGTACAAATCCATGTAAAGCACGATGGATAGATATTGGAAAAGTGAAGGAACTTTACCCTCACTTACTCGACAGTTAAAACTAACTTTTGGTGGACAAAAAACTTCGAGTGGGGAGGAGTGGTCCAAAATGGATTCAGTTTTACCTCCATATCAAAAGTGTTCAAATGTAGGTGAAAGTAGGCTCAAGTTGAAGTGCTTGTTAATATGAATCCAATGGTGCAAACAACGCATAAATCTGAGTCTGGATGAAGAAATTAGAGCCCATCAAAGATTTAGGTCAAAAGTCAATGCCTATGTCAGCAAGACATGTGGCAATGTTGAGACATGCAAGCAAGTTATCATTGAAAACAGACGTGATGAGGTTATTCAAAAGAAGTTAAACTTCTTTAAGTTCCGGCAGGGAAGCGGTAAACCGTTTCTTGCATGCCTTAAAGGCTGGAAATTGGTTTTCAGAAATCTACATGATTCCACTTAGCAGTAGACACATATCATCCCGAAACAAAATTTCTCACGTGCTTTCAGAGAATTAACTGATGTGCTAGTTGGAGCGCGAGATTGCGTGACAGCCGTTAGATCGAGCAGGACAGATCAATGGTGTAGATCGTTTGAGAGCGGATGATATGATAACTGTCGGATCGTATGGTATCGGGATCTATGCTAGGAAAAGTCCAGACAGTCAGGGTCAACTCCACGGCCACCAGTCCTTTGGTTTATCCTCTGTTTTTAAGGTAATTGTATTATTCCGCATTTATTGCAGTTTGCAACTAAACATGGTATATTAATACCATATCACTAACAATGTTGACAGATATGGTTTTGAACCATTCCAGGGGGTCTGGAGGTCATGATGGCCAAGTACGGTCGAATGTATACTCATTTTGACTCAAAAATTCAAGTTGAACAGAGCGGTGAGATCCATTTTCATGTTTGAGACTCTGTTTTTGAGCTCATGCCTGTAACAACAATTTGAAGACATAATAAAGAGGTCAGCACTTGAAGTGAAAGGACCAAGAAGTGTAGCCAGGAAGTCTGGTGAACTATTAAATTTGGTTGTGTTGATGTGTTTTAAATGTGTTTTCTAATTGTTTAAGTGTCTATGTTATTCACAATCTTTTCGATCCGTTGCACTAAGTAACATAGGAAACTTCACACATAGTCTATAATACCTTTTTCATTAATGGATCAAAAATGCACCTTTAGCCTGATCGAGGTTCAATATCTGGGGTACATAATTGATGAGCAGGGTGTACATGTGGACCCATGCAAGATACAAGTCATTCAGGATTGGCCAGCCCCAACCACTCTAACAGAGTTCCACATCTTTTTGGGTCTTACCAACTTCCACCGTAGGTTCGTATTTGGGTTCTCTCATATCACTTGGCCTTTCAGTCAAGTAACCAAGGGCCAAGTAGAGGCAAAGTGTTTTTGGTTTGAGACCCAAAAGTAATCATTCTCCTAGTTGAATAATTGCCTATGTTTTGTACCAATTCTCACATTACTATACATGCAACAACCATTTGAGATGCAGACAAATGCCTCCAACTATGTTATTGGTGCAGTTCTTAATAAAAATGGGAATCTAGTGGCTTACCACAGTGAGGCACTTTCAGACACAGTCTAAAAGTACCCCACTTATGAAAAATAAATGTATTCCATTGTGCAAGCCTGCCGCCAATGGAAGCATTACATTCTGGGGAGGGAAACAGTCATCCACATTAACCACCGACCTCTACAGTTCATAAGGACATAAGGGAAGTTGCAGAATGATTGCCATCAGAATATGTCCGCCTACCTACAACAATTACATTAGAACATTAAGTATAAGAAGGGAAACACCAATAATGTCATTGATTGCCTCAGCCGACCACCAGTCATGGTGTTGATTACTATGCTTGACTCCTGTGGGCACCAGACCTCAGACTGGCCGCATCTTTACAAGAGTGATCTAGAATTCGTCAACACATACCAAATATTGATGGAAGTGAAGCAAGTTCCAAATTTTCACTTTTAGGATCCACTATTATGCTACCTGGGATACATATTTGTTCCCTCAAGCGAGCATGCCAAGATGATTTCGGAGGCGTAGTACAGTCGGGTCAATAGACATTTCAGAGTAGAGAAAATAGTGGCAGTATTGAAGAAGTATTTTTATTGGCTAAAACTTCATTAGGATGTTGGGAAGTACATTAGATCCTACACTGCTTGTGCCATTGTGAAACCAACCATCAAGAAATAAGGCATGTATACTCCTATACCTACTCCTAGTCGAACTTGGGAATTCATATTCATGGATTACATGTCGGGCCTTCCTTCTAGTAAGCACAACAATGATTATGTTTTTGTGGTTGTCAACATATTCTTTAAGATGGTCATCATGGCAGCCTACAAGAAGAGTATCACAATAGAGGCCACTGCTAAGATCTTCTTTGAGTGAGTGTGGGTACACTTTGGGATCCCATAGTCCATTGTCTCAAATCTGGGCAACAGATTCCAGAGTGCATTTTGGTCAAGTCTTTGGTCGATGCTGGATACAAAACTTACTAAGTCCATGGCTTTCCATCCCCAAACTGATGGCCAAATAGAGGTTCTCAACAGGATGATCGTACACATTCTACACATGTACAACTCGAAGCATCCATGCAAATGGGATGAAAGCATCCTCTATGTCCAACATAGCTACAATAGAGATATCCACAACTCAACGAGCCACATCCCCTTTTAGGTAGGGTTGGGATTTCAGCCATTATGTCCCATTGATGTGGCCATACCATTTGCAGCTACTCAAGCAGATTTGGCTCATGTCCTGATTAAAGCCGACAGGGCTAACAACTTCATTGAGAGCATTAAAAACATCTACCAGCAGGTCCATGATATATTGGAAAGAGCCAATGCTAAGTACAAGCAACGCCATGATCAACATCAAGTTCCGCACAAGTTCCAGGTGGGCGACAAAGTTTGGCTACATTTGCAGAAGGAGCGCCTTGTTGGACCACACCACAAGCTTCACCCACTCCGATATGGTCCATACACCATCATCAAGGCTGTAGGGGACAATGCCTTCAAGCTTAGCATTCCACCATTCCTTGGTCTGCACCCAGTATTCAATGTAGACTGCCTTCGACCATACTTTCCACCATTGATGGACACATCCGACGTTGCAGAACAAATCACACCAACATAACTAAACCCAGACTACATGGAGCATGCTACCACTGATCGGATCATGGAAACACAGATCAAGAGCACTCGCCAGCAGAATATCCAACTATATCGAGTTGTCAAAGACGGCCAACTACTTCACCAAGGCAAGTGGCTCACCAAGGACGAAGTTCAACAGAAGTTTTCCCATCTGATGGAAGCACTCAATGCAATGGGGACCATTGCTTCCTAAGGGGGGAGGAATGATCTAGGTGGATATTAGTGCCAACCCACCAATTCCACTTGGACCCCCAACACTGTCTCTTTCAGTTTTTTAGTTTCCTTAATTGTAGCACAATTTACTATTTTTGGCAATTTTTCGGGTCCTGAACTTCCCAAGCCGTTTTGAGGCCCTAAACAACGTTTTTAGGGAAAACAAAGAGACCAAAAACATCCCAAACTAGTTCGCTTGTTTTTTTCATCTTCTCTTCAAGATATTTGAAACAAGGTATTATGACAGCCAAAGAGAGATCATATGCCAAAGTTACAACCTCGGGAAGTTGATGTACAATTTACCTAAATGGAGCCCACAATTTTGGGTAGATTTTATGTTGGTTATATGATTGGTTCATGTCATGGTTATTTCATGTATTTACTTGTAATTGTTAAATGTATGTATGCAAGACCTAATTTATGTTATAACAGTTCAATGGAGAAGGTGGTGATCCTTTTGGTTATGTTTCATAAGTTCTTTTAGTCATACATGCATTGTCTTGAATCCTAGACCTGTAGGTTGCATTGATGCCAACTGTTTGACAAAATTTCATTCCTGGTCGAGGATGCTCAGGCCTAATCTTAACGTTGATTTTAATTTATTAGCATTGTTGTCATGCCTTTGATGGATTCTGAAGATTGTAACAAGTTATGGGCGGAGGCCGGGATTTTGGGCTAGAAAAGTGGCTCAAACCTGGGGACGCTAGCACAGGTTTGCTTATATGAGTCTAGGTACATTGGAACATAGGCTTGTGAGAGAGAATTTGGGTTTTGAATGCTGTCATGCCTATAGCATGAGAGCGAACAGGGGTTAAAAGGCTTAAAACATTAGTGGGAATCAGGGACATGATGTATAAGTGGTTGACATGTCTCTTGAGGGTGTTGTTACTGATGTGGATGGGTTGTTTGATATGTTCTGTCAATACCATTTCCTTAAGGTCACTAAGGAGTTTGAATCCCTTATAGTGACCTCTCTTGTCACATGTTTACCCCGGTTGGTCGGTTTCTTGGGTAGACCTGGGAGGATGGGGTGTTACAGATTGGTATCAGAGCGTGGTTGCACTCTCCTTGGGTGAATGTGATGGTCATGCATGCATTCCGGTTACATGTGTGTCTCTTACATTTGCATTCCATGTGTTTTTTGCATTGCATAATGATTGTAGTAAGGTTATCATGAGGAACTTGATTTTTATCTTGTGGAATGTATTGTCAGGAATATATGGTTGGTTAGATGATTATATGTAGCTTGATTACACCCTTGTATGTTAGGTTGCATTCTTGGTTGTTTTATTACATGTATCAGTCTTGTAGGTTGGTTACAAGAATTCATTGCTTATGGTTGGATACATGTGTTTATGTGTATTTGTAGTTGATTAGGTATTGCTTATGCATGTTGATAGTTACATGTGGTAATGTGTAATATCTGTAGGTTTAGGAGCGCGGGAGGTTGCGGAAGACTAGGGCAGGAAGCTTCTACGTGAGGGTTTCTCCATGGACGGGAGCAGAGGAGGGAGCTCCACTCCCTCCTTCAGAGAGGTAGTGGCTAACAAGGGAAAGACACCTTTGGATTCAGGCAGAGGTAACAGGGACAAGGAAATAGTAAGCAACAAAGAGAAGAAAAATGATGGTACAAAATACGAGGAAAATGACAAAAAACAAGGAAAAACAAACAAGAACCAAAAGGGACCGTGCAAGCCCAAAGTTGATATCATGCCGAGAGTAATCTTAAATAACCTAGAGCTGCAGGCCCACAGGGAGCACATGCAAACTTATGCTATCATATGCGAATTCATGGGACTATGGCCCACCAAAAAGGCGTTACAAACATGGATTGGAAACCATTGGAAGCCTAAAGGAAGCATTGATCTGCATCTAGGATCCAAGGGTTTTTTCACTGTAGTGTTTGCAAACATTGAAAACAAAGATAGAGTGTTTGAAGGTGGGCCCTACTTCCTTGCAGCAGCAGGGTTCTATATGCGGTCGTGGATGATGAACTTTGTGCCAGAGTGGGAAACCTTTACCTCCATCCCGGTTTGGGTAAGACTCTATTCGCTACCTTTGGATTATTAGCAAATAGAATCACTAACAACTATAGGCAATAAATTAGGGAGGTATGTCAAAACTTCTGAAGCCACAAGAAGGGGAAAATATACCTCCTTTTCCAGGATTTGTGTAGAGATGGACCTATCGGGAGCACTTCCGGATGAGGTGATATTGGAGGTTTATGATGAGGAATGGGTGTAGACAGTTGACTACGAGAATATTCCTTTTAGATGTCAAAAATGTCATGAACATGGGAACCTTCTTAGAGACTGCCCTCTCAGTAAGATAGAGAGCAAAAACAATCCCAACACAATGAAAGAAACATAGGGATTTCACAAAGTATCTCATAAAGCAAGAAATGGAAAAAAAGGGCCAAAACAACACCAAAGCGGAGAGCAAAAAGTGAGGCTGAACTAGTTCCAATTTCTTGAAGAGGAGGAAGATACAGCAGTTGAAAATCAAGTAATGAAGGAAGGATATGTTAAGTAGGACAAGGGAGAAGAACAAGATCAAGAAAAGGTAAAGGAAAAGCAGAAAGAGATCATGATGAGTGAATCAGAGATGGATATGGATCAGGAAATGACTTAGAGCGAGATGGAAATGGAGGACAATGAGTTGCAAGAGATTCTTGACAGAGAAAACCTAGATCTAGAAGGGTTCTTGAGTTAGGGAATGACGGGAGGGGTAGAATCTCTACCACAAGAAGAATGCAATCAAATAAGGTAGTTATTCTTATGGAAAACTCAGGCAAAGAACTTAGGCGAAGATTACAGCATCGAAAAACAAGCCAACCATGGAATAAAAGCACTAAAATCAACTCCAGGATTAGCTCCAAAAATCCCGGGGAAAAAAAGGGGCAGAAAAAAGCAGAACACGCTACTAATGGAATGTGGAAAGCTCATGATAGACTCAGGTAAGATGAAAGATCTAATCAGTTACTCCTTTACCAATCTGTAATTATGAAGTTTACAACTTGGAACATCAGAGGTCTAGGAATCAAAAGAAAGAAAAGAATATTGAATAATAGAATGAAGCGGGTAGCTCTAGATATAATCTTTTTCCAAGAAACGAAATGCTATGTTCAAAAGATAAGACAAATACATAGCAAATGGCTCAGCAGATATGAGTTCATAGAATTCAAAGTAGAAAATACCTCAGGAGGTATCCTAATCCTCTGGAATCCCCAAAAAATAGGTATTATTGATGCGGAAGCATCAAGGAATTATTTATCAGTTGTTATTCAGCCTATAGGTAACAGGAACACTTATCTAGTAACGAATGTTTATGGCCCTCAAAGGCTAGATGACAAAATCAAGTTTATTGATTCCTTAATAGACCTCCAAAACAGATTTGTAGGGCTACCGTGGATTATAGGAGGATATTTCAACATGATTAGATCTCTCTTGGAAAAAGAATGGGGTAAAATAGCACTAAACAAAGATTCCTCATCTTTCCAATGTTTTTCTGAAAACATGAAGCTGGTGGACATTGAAACAAACAATGGCCTTTATACATGGAACAAAAAAAGAGGAGGATATTCTCAGGCAGCTTCCAAGCTGGACAGATCCATGATCTCTGAAGAACTCATGCTTCTAGATAAGGAAATGATAGCGGATATTCTTCCTTTTGGAGGCTCAGATCACTGGCAGATTCAAATGGAGATCATGGGCATTGGCACCCCAACAAAAAAATCGTTTAGGTTTGAAAATATATGGCTGTCACACCCAGATTTCTACAACAATATTGAAAAATGGTGGGTTGAAGACTTGCAAATTCAGGCATCTTCTATGTTCCTGCTGCATAAAAGACTAAAGCACATTAAGCAGAGGCTAAAGGAATGGAACCAGAAGGAATTTGGTAATATTTTCACGAGTAAAAAAATTGTAGAAAACAAAATTCTGGAGCTCAATCAAGATTTGATCAGGAATGGCTTTGGTAAATTCAAAAATGAGCTAGCAAAGAAACACCAACAAGAGTGGGAAATGTTGTGCAAACAAGAGGAAATTTTTTGGAAACAAAAATATAGGGTTATATGGCTAAAATAAGGAGAACGTAATACCAATTTTTTTCACAGATCTACCATTGCGAACAGAACTCACAACAGAACCTCTTCGATCAAGGATGAAAATGGCCAAATTCATCATTCCCATGAGGAGATAGATGCAGTGTTAGTAAAGCATTTTAGGGACATTGCCAAAGAAAACGTTTCAGAAAGAGAACCTTTCATCAAGGAAATAACTAAACATATACCTAAACTAGTCTCCAGCGAGGATAACTGTAATCTCAATAGACCTATAACTGAAAAGGAGATTAGTGAGGTCCTCAAGGAAATGCAAAATGGCAAGGCAACGGGGCCGAATGATTTTAATGTGGATTTATTTAAAACCTGCTGGACTATCGTTAAAAGGGACATAGTGGAGATTTTGGAAGACTCCAGAATTAACAAGACCATATTGAAAGCTCTCAATACATCCTTTATTTCCCTTATTCCAAAACAAGACATTGCTCAAACTCTAGAGAGATACAGGCCCATCGCCTTATGCAATGTTGTCTACAAGATAATTTCCAAAGTAGTGGCTAACAGACTCAAACCCCTGCTTCCCAGGTTTATCTCCGAGGAACAAACAGGGTACGTAGAAGGAAGGCAAATTCTAGACAACATAATTCAAGCTCACGAGGTGGTTCACTCGTTAATATGCAACAAGAGAGCGAGCATGATCATGCAACTAGACATAGCCAAAGATTATGACAAAGTAAATTGGATATACATCAAAAAAGTGCTCACAGCATTTGGTTTTGATCATAATTGGGTCAGATGGGTCATGGCCCTGGTGACCTCTTCCAGCTTTTCAATTTTGGTAAATGGCTCTCCTTCTGAAATTTTTCTCCCTTCCAGGGGTCTTAGACAAAGAGATCCGCTATCTCCTTTTCTCTTTGTCCTCATGATGGAAGGGCTGGGGCGATCTATCAAACATGCAAGAGAAACAGGAAGAATTCAAGGACTCCAACTTTCGGAGAATGGGCAGGTTCTGACGCATCAACAGTTTGTGGATGATACCATGTTACAAGGAATTCCCACAGTTAAAGAAGCATAGGCCTACAAGAAAATTTTGAAGGTATTTGCGAAGGTTACAGGTATGGAAGTCAACCTTACCAAATCAAAAGTATTTTTCTTTAACACTCATATTGCCATCCAAAGAAATATCTCCAGAATTTTAGGCTTTCAAAAAGAATCCCTTCCTTCTAAGTATTTGGGAATTCCTCTTACATCTAAACCCCAACACAAGAGCATTTGGGATCCACTAATTACTAAAATGCAAGACAAGGTCAGGAAATGGACAAAAAGATATCTAAATTTAGCGGGCAGACTAGTGCTTACTAAAACAATTCTCCAAGCTATCCATATCTTTATGTTATTAGTCCTCCCAGCTCCATTAGGAGTCTTACATCAATTTCAGAATATTCAACAAGATTTTCTGTGGGGCAAAGAGGAAACAAGGAAGAAATGGGCTTTGGTCTCATGGGAAAAGATCTGCAAACCCAAAAACCAAGGAGGCCTGGGTTTGGACAATCCAGAGATCAACAAGGCTCTAGGAGCAAAACTTTGGTGGAGGTGGGTTAAGGATCCTAAAGCTCAGTGGGCAAGCATCTGGAAGGAAAAATATGCCAATGTCTGGCCAGCTTTTGATATAATACGTATGACAGGAACAGTGAAAGGCTCCCCCATATGGAATAAGGCTTGGGAGAACAGGGAAGTGGTTCAAAAAAATAGTTTCTGGGAAATTAGAGAGGGAGATCTGGCACTTTTCTGGGAGGACAAGTGGCAACAAGAACCTAATATTCTAAGGGAAGAATTTGTATGCCTCAAGAAAGAGACTGACAATCAAGGATTAGTTAAGGTGAAAGACTTTTGGGAAAATCCACAGAATGCAGGAAAGTGGAGAATTTGGAAAAAAATAGAGAGCGGAGAGGATAGGACCCTCAACAGTAAAGCTGAGTCCCTTCAGAGAATGTTGGATCAGAGAATAATTCTAGTAATGAAAGGGCAGGATCAACTGAGATGGGGCAACAACAAAGAGGGCAACTTCAACATCAAGGAAGCTAAAGGTCTTCTCCTTGATCCAAACCCACAAGCTCCAAATAATATTTGGTAGAAGCTTTGGAAGCACAAAGGCTAGATGAAAATCAAACTCTTCATTTGGTTAGTTAACCACTGGAAAATATTAACTTTGGACAACCTCAAAAAAAGGGGCATGCTGGGACCCTCCAGATGCCATCTCTGTGAAACCCAAGAGGAGACCATCGAGCATCTTCTCAACAGCTGCATTTTCATAGACAAAATTTGGGATTTCTTTACCAACATCTTCAAACAGTCTGATAGAGACAAAGATTGTATTGGTAATACCCTAAACAATTGGAGGAATAAGTTTTCTGATAATGAAGTTCTCAATTCTGCCTGGGATCTCTTGCCGGGTTTCCTTATATGGAATGTGTGGAAAGAAAGGAACAAAAGAATATTCAAAGAGGTAAAGAATGACTCTATTAGCTTAGTGAACCTGATTGTAAAACAACTTAAGGCGACAGTTGGTACCACCATTAGGAATCTCCCCAAAAATACTCCCTCAGTCGAAGAGTTGAGAATCCTTCAGCTGTTAGACATGTAGGGGCTTATTCCTCAAGACCTAGGTAGGAAAGCAAGATGGAGAGAGGCAACAAAGGAATTCTGGCATCCTCCCCCTAAAGGTTTTTTAAAGTGCAATATATATGGTGCTTTCAAAGGCAACCCAGGGGAGGTTGGCTTTGGGGGAGTTCTAAGGGATGAAATAGGTAAAATAATTACCCTCTTCCATGGATACCTAGGAAAAGCCACCAACAACATGGTGGAACTAATGGCTTTGGAACAATGATTAGAATTTTTGATACAGAACAATTGTCAAAACGTCATAATAGAGTCAGATTCAGAGTTATTCATCAACATGGCCAGGAGAATTAGTAATGGATCAGGGCCAGAAAAGGTCACAAAACACTAGAGATTAACTCGGGTTCTCCAAAGAATTCAAGTTCATCTACAGAAGCTTCGTACCCTCAAATTTATACATGTGAAAAGAAGATCCAACAAGTTGGAAAACATTCTTGCCAACCAAGGAGTAGACTACAAGAACAGAGCAACCTTATGGAGGTGGGACACAATGGTGCAAAGCAACCTGAAAAAACTCTGTCACAACCAGGTGGAGGAAGATATTGAAGTGTATAGAAGAAAAATAACAAAAACTAACTAGTGATGAACAAAGGTCAGAGGGTTGCTCAAGGTTGGACAAAAAGGTTTAGTAAGGATGATCTGCCAAGGTTAACGATTAAACTGACAACGTGTAGGATTACTCTCCAGGTTTGGCGTCAGAGTTTCCCAGATCAAAGAATGCAGCATCTCATACTGCAACAACACCTCAGGTCCTTGCCTTTCGACATGTGTTTCCTTTTTTATTTTGGTTCCGTAACTCAGGGCGCATCGTATGACATTCACTGTGGTCGCAAAACTGAAGTTTCCTATCCGGAAACTACTTACCGGTGGGGTAGTGGTATTCTGGCGATCACATGCCCCAAAGGCAGATTCCGGTTTTTCCATTTTGGTCGTGATCACATTCAATGGTTGACACATGGCATTGGAATAGCACCCTCATCGCACACTATTGTTTGAGCTTGTTGGGGGTGCGATATGTTCCAAGACCGTCCGATCTTATGATGTGAAGTGACGGCTGGGATGGCTCGTGCACTTTGGTGTACGGGCTTGTTATTTGTCATGCTACTTTCCATTGCAAAGTTATCCACTGCCTTTGGATAGGGTTAGTAGAATCAATGGTTAAGATTAATGAGGCAGGTTGTCCGCAGGTTGTACTCATCCTCTTGTATGGGGTGTGTTTCTCTCACAGCAATTGTAATTAAAGTAGCTGGTTAGTTTTCTGTTGGGAGTAGTCAGTATTTATTACTCTTGGCGAGTCGCATTAGTTCATTTTGGAATGCGCCTTTCCTTTTCCATCCTCAGTTTCTCGGGTGGGGTGTTAAGTGGCGTTGTTTTTTTTTCTGATTTGTTCTTCGGCTCTCTTTTGAGAGTTTTGGGGTTTTTTCGTTGGGATCGAGGCTAGTTCCTCTCGCCCGTATTTAGTTTTTGCAGGCTTTCTCCTCGGTCCACAACTCATCGACTTTTGTTGTATTCTATGTATTTTAATTGATGAATGAAATAGAAGGTCCGACTCTTGCTTTAGCAAAAATACATGTGGTAATGTGTACAATGGAGTAATGGTTGTTTTCTTGGATGAGGTCATAGCATGCATTGTTGATATGACCTTGCATTGATGACTGGGCCCTAGCTAGAATGATGTTTATGCGTGGATGCACTTATTTAATATATGCTTGTATATTTTTATGATTATGTTATACATGTATCACGTTGATTTGATGATCTTGTGGACAAGGTATCCTCCCCGAATTAGGCTAAGGTACATTGGTTTATTGTGATTTGGTTTAGCTGACATAGTATGCCTTGCAGGAAAGAGATCAAATGGCTAGCAAGGTAGTAGAATACATAGAATATCCCTATGAATCAGATGGGCAGCGTGGTGTGGGGAACTCTTCTGACTTGAAAGACACATTGAGAAGCCTGAAGGAAGAAATAAGGAGTTGGAAAGCAGACAATGAAAAAATCATGCAGGGAAAAGAGAAACAAGTAGAGATGAATGTGATACTTCTTCAAAGTCTGTTAGAATTATAGTGATAAGAGCCACTTAAAATCAACCATGGATAGGAGGACATAACAATGGGGCATATGGTAGTAGGTATCCTAGTATACATAGGTAAGATATATCTAACATGGTGATAGATGGCAGGTTGTTGCACACTCTAGATAGGAGAGGTGATAGACACAAGTACCATTCTATTTTTGGTTCTAACAGGCATCATGATCATCATTGTTATCATCCTTACCGGAGGAGTGATAGGGTATAATTTATAGATGAGTTTAAGAAATAAAATTTTCCTACCTTTGATGGAGAGATGAAGAAATCACAGGATGCAGAGGCATGGTTTCTTAGTATGAGGAAGTTCTTCCAATTGCATGATTATTCAGAAAACATGAAAGCAAAGATAGCCACTTTCAGTCTCAAAGGTAAAGAATATATTTGGTGGGAAGATGTGAAGAATATTAAATGTATACATGATAAATATTTGACTTGTCATGCATTTGAAAGGCTCTTCAAGAAGAAGTACTTGTCAGATAGGTACTATGATGATAGGGCTAATGAGCTTTATGAGTTGAAGATCAGTTCTAAGACAGGTGAGGAGTATACTAGTAGATTTTTGGAGCTATTGAGATATGTTCCTTACCTCAAGGAGGAGAAGGCAAAGGTTCAGATATTCATGAGTGGACTATCAGTAGCATACAAAGACCAGATTGAGTGCGATGAGCCTAGATTGTTGGAGGAGTCCATTCGAAATTTGAAACATTGTTATGAGCAGTCAAAGAAAAAAGTTGAGCCTAAGTATGAATTGAAAAGAAATGTGAAAGCTAAAGTAAAATGGCCACCAAAGAGAGGAATACCTCAATATGCAAGTGATAAAGAAAACATAGTTCCTTACAAGAAGTTCAATACAACTGAGAAAGGACATGGAGAGCAACAAGCTAGAGGAGGTGGTAGGGAACCATTGCAGTGTTGGATATGTGGTAAGGATCATTGTAAGAGGGATTATCTGTAGTATCAGAGTGGTGGTAGACACAATATCTATAGTGCTCAGGAGGCACATACAGTTTGTGATGTTGGTCATAGCATTCCTCGGATCTATGCAACTTTAGACAACATGTAGGGGGATTATCAGGCATAAATAATTGAGATGTACAATCATCTTTGTGATAAAGTTGATTCTATTTTGATTGATCCTAGATCTAACTATAGTTATATTAATCTTGACGTAGTGGATAAGTGTGGTTTGTGAAAGAAGTGCATGCAGAATTTGGTTGGTACAGTTGGCTACAGTACAAAGAAGGGAGTTCACCATTGGGTAACAGCTTGTGCATTTGATTTAAAAGGTATGCCTATATCAACACACTTGGATGTGTTGCCATTGGGATCGTATAGTACGCGTTTGGGCATGGATTGGCTATACCTTCATATAACCAAAGTGGATTTCCTCGACAAGGCCATTGAGTATGTGGATGATAGTGGAGAAAAGAGGACTTTGTAAGGAAAGAAGAAGCCTACATCAATGAGGATGGTTACCACTAGGCACGCTAAGCGCAGTTGCAGAAAAGGTTGTGTGATGTTTGAAATGCACATTTCTAGTGATAAAAGTAAGGAAGTTGAGGATGTAGATGTGTTAAGAAGGTACCCATTTTTACAACAATTTCAAGATGTATTCCATGAGGACATTATAGAGTGTATCACCTTGGGGCACACCAATGTTGTTCGTAACGAAGAATGATGGTACTCTTAGATTGTGCATTGATTATAGGCATTCAAACAAGGTAACGATCAAGAATAGGTACCCTTTGTCGAGGATTGATGATTTGTTTGATCATTTTAAGGGATTAGTAGTGTTCCCTAAGATCGACTTGAGATTAGGATACCATCAAGTATGCATCAAGGAAAAGGATATCTTCAAGACTGCATTCAAGACTAGGTATGGGCATTGTGATTTTGTTGTTGTTCCATTCAGTTTGACTAATGCTCCAACTACATTCATGTGTTTGATGAATAATGTGTTGCATCCTTATTTGGACAAGTTTGTTATTGTATTCATTGATGATATACTTGTATATTATAAGAATGATGAAGAACATGTTGAGCATTTAGCAACATGGTTGAAATTGCTAAGACAACATCAATTATATGCTAAACTTAATAAGTGTAGCTTCTTTCAGACTGAGATACATTACTTGGGGCATGTTGTCTCCAAGGATGGCATAGTAATAGATCCAAAAAATATAAGGGCCATCATGGAGTGGGAAGCTCCTAAGAATGTGGATGAGGTGAGATCATTTATGCGATTGGCAAGTTACTATAGGAGGTTCATCGGGAACTTCTCACGCATTGCATATCCTATCACATCGTTGCCGAGGAAAGGTAAGAAGTTTGAATGGATAGAAGAATGTGAGGCTAGTTCTAAGCAACTTAAGTAGTTTTTGACACATGCACCATGTTGGGTTGTGTTATATTCTTTCCATGACTAGCTCCCCTAGTTAATTGGGGGATTAGAGGGGGGGCGGAGCCCCCCCTTCGTTGCACTGATTGCGCAGCGGGGGGGTCACAGGGGGTTTGAAGGGAGCAGGTAGCCCTGATCTACAGGGTCTAGGGTGGCGTCCCAGGGAAAAAAAAATTGGACCCTATATTAGGTGGGGTGAATCTACCTATGGTTTTTTGGATGGCTTTCGCACATGGTTTTGGATGCGATGGTTTTCGGTCCATGGTATTGGATGCTTCGACATGTATATATATGTATTTTAACATTGAAAGGAACATATTGACAAATCAAGCTGGTAGTCCTGGTTTTGGGATCGAGGGGAAATCTCTGTGTATATGTGTTTTATGTGTTATGCTCTCGCATTGTTTATTTTCTATGTTTTAGAATTTGTATGAAGGTAATTTTTGTATGGGGTTAAAACCTACATTTGGTATCAGAGTTGTTTTGGCTTTAAGGGGATGCCTTTGTTGCTGAGGGGTTTCGATCGGGCCTATAGTAGACCCTATTCAGTGGGATATCTGTGAGATCGATTCTGGTGATGAAAGAAGATGGAAAGCAGTGAAAAGATAAAGATCGAGAAATTTAATGGCTAGAGTTTTGAGTTGTGGACTCAAGATGGAGGATCTGTTGGTGGATAAAGATCAGTGGATCATAGTAGATCTAGGTACTAAACCAACGGGAGTGTCCGATGAAGAATGTAGGAAGTTGGATGGGAAGACAAACAGCAAAATACGATTGTGTGTATCAGATTCAATATTTCTAAATGTATTAGGGGAAGCTACAACGAAGGCTTTGTTGGATAAGTTAGGGACTTACTACCAATCTAAGTCTCTCATGAATAAACTGTTCCTACGGAAAAAGATGTATAAGTTGAGGATGAAAGATGTAGGCTCAGTGACAAAGCATTTGAACGTATTTAATACTGTGGTAAGTCAGTTATTATCTATTGATATTAAAATTTTAGATGAAGACAAGTGCATCAGTTTTTTGTGTTCTCTACCAGATCCATGGGATAGTCTGGTTATTGCAATAGGTAGCAGTACAATTACCTTGCAGTTTGATGAAATAGTCTCATCCTTGTTGACTGAGGAGATGAGATGGAAAAATATGGAGAGCCAGAATGGTGATGCCTTGTCTATACGAGGACGGTCCCAGAATAGAAAAAAAAAGTCATCGAATGGGAGATCTAAATCTAGAGGCGGATCTAAATCTCGAGAAAAACCTATAAAGGTGGTGTGCTGGAAATACGCAAAGGAAGAGCACTACAAAAGGGATTGTAATTCTAAAGCTCCTGAAAAAGGAAAGGGATCTGATGATGCTCCTTCTGTAGAGGTGAAAACCACCTCAGATGAAGGTGCGGACGTGTACTTGGCTTCTTCAAGTACACATGTAGATCATGAGGCATAGTTGATTGACTCAGGTGCATCCTTTCACTTCACTCCCCATAGAGAGTGGTTCTGAAAGTATGAGAAATATGATGGTGGTGATGTCTTCTTGGGGGATGACAGGAAGGCTAGAATCATTGGTCGCGGAAACGTCAAGTTGAAGTTGCAAGGTGAAAGGATTAGAACACTTCCTGGTGTTCTGCATATTCCTGCATTAGCCTTGATTTCTGTAAGAAAGTTAGATGATGCAGGTGTACAAATAGTGTTCGAGAAAGATACCTGCAAGATAGTTCGGGGAGCACTGGTATTGATGTGGGGAGTTCGGATTGGAACTCTGTACAAGCTGCAATGTAGCATTGTTATTGATGGGTGTAACATTTTTGTGGTTCCTGAAAGTGGAGCTGAAAATCTAGTGGTCTTTGGAGAAGAGACCATGCTATGGCATCAAAGGTTTGGACATATTGGAGAGAAGGGCCTTCGAATACTTCATGGTAAAGGTATGGTAGAAGGTATGACTAATAGCTCTCTAGATTTTTATTTTTGTGAAAATTGTGTATATGGAAAGCAGAATCGGGTGAGTTTCCCCTCTGGTGGTAAGAGGGCGAAACATATATTAGACCTTGTGCACAGTAATGTGTTTGGACCTGTGAAGGTTCCATCGCTGGGTAAGTCTGTTTATTATGTATCATTTATAGATGACTTCTTAAGGAATACATGGATATATTTCCTTAAGAAGAAATCTGAAGTCTTTGACAGGTTTAAAGAATTTAAGGCTCTAGTGGAAATCCAAACAGAGAAGAAGATAAAGGTGTTAAGGACAGATAACAGTGGAGAATTTTGCAATAAGGAATTTGAAGAATTTTGTAAGAAGTGTGGTATAGCACTGCAGAAGACTACTCCATACACACCTGAGAAAAATGGAGTTGCAGAAAGAATGAACAAGACGTTGATAGAAAGGGAAAGAAGCATGCTCAGTGGTGCCGGGTTAGGACAAGAATTCAGGGTAGAGGTGGTGGAGACAGCATGTTACCTGATCAACAGATCACCTTCATCAACGTTGGAGGATAAGACTCCACAAGAGGTATGGACTGGTAAGAAAACCTCTCTTTCACATTTGAGGGTATTTGGATGTGATGCATATGTACATGTTCCAAAGGAGAAAAGAACAAAATTGAATAGTAAATCTGAAAAGTGCATCTTTATTGGGTATAAGGATGGTTTGAAGGGTTATAATCTTTGGAACCTAGTAACAAGGAAGATTGTGTATAGCTGAGATGTGGTGTTCAGAGAGGTGAAAGATGTTATTAAACATGAAGTCCCATCAAAGGAACCTGAGAAGATAGAGTTTGAGCTAAAGTAGGAAGAATCATAATCTATAGTAGAAGAGGAATCAGAAGATGAAGAGCCACAAACTCTGGTTGTGAGAAGATCAGTTCGAGAAAGAAGGCAACTAGAAAGGTATAGTCCATCTGCTTCCTACTCAAATTTTTCTTTATCTATTACTGATAATGATCCCAAAACTGTGAAGGAAGCAGTAGATTCAAAGGATGGCATACTCTAGAAAGAGGCCATGGTTGATGAAATGGAATCTTTGAACAAAAATGAGGCTTGGGATCTGGTGTTGCTGGCTAGAAGGAAACCCATTGGCAGCAAATGGGTGTTCAAGAAGAAGACAAATGCATAAGGAAAGGTGGAGAAATATAAAGCTCGATTGGTAGCAAAAGGTTATTCCCAGGTGCGAGGAATTGATTTTGATGATATTTTTTCTCCTATTAATAATGTAAACTTTGAAATGGGAACTATAAACTCAAAACGGGAACTCTAATTAAAAAAACCCCGTAAAAACATAAAAAATAGTGCTAAAAACGAAAAGTGTTGATGTAGGATAACACCTTTTTTTTCTAGGGTAAATTTTCAACATGTTTTAAAACTGGCAGTGAAAACCAATTTTTGTGCAAAAATTGTCCAAAAAACACCCTAAAAATGAGTGTTGATGTTCGAATAACACTTTTTTTTTTCAATGGTAAATTTTGTGCAAAAAACACCCTCAAAACGAAAAGTGTTGACGCTGGGATAACACTTTTTTTTTCAACTGTAAAATTTCAACATTTCGAAATAATGGCATAAAATATTTTATCATGACCCCAAAAAACATTAAAATTTCAAAAAAAAAAATGAAAACATAAAATAAAATTAAAAAATAAAACAATGAAAAAAGACAAAAAAAAACCAAACATAAATTAAAATATATACTAAAAACAAAACATAAAATAAAAATAAAAAAACAAAAAAAAATCAAATATATAAAAAAAAGACAAAAAAAATCAAATATCAGAAAAAAAAAAAAAAAAAAAAAAAAAAAAAAAAATCATAAAAATGTGAAAAAAAAAACAAAATTAACCTATAAAAGATAAGAATTAGAAAACTAAAAATAAAAATAAAAATTATAAACAAATAAATAGTAAAAAAACATATTAAAAAAAAATGGAAAGAAAATATATCTTGTAGATCATAAAATAAAATTGGCCAAAGATAAATATATATATATATATATATATATATATATATATATGGAAAAGAAAAAAAATAAACTATAAACATAAGTAGGTAAAAATAGAAAATTTTAAAAAACATTAACAAAAAAACTGAAAGGAAAAAATGAAAATTAAAAACAAACTAGATTTAAAAAAATAGAAAATTAACAAAAAAAAGAAAAAATCTATTCAAATTAAGATTAAAGTGTTGATTATTTAAAATATATATATAAAAAAACAAAACAAATTTTTTTTCTCATAAACTATAAAAGAATTTGGGAAAAAAAAAAAAAAAAAAATATAAAAACAATATAAAATTAAGTAAAAATAGAAAAATTTTAAAAAACATTAAAAAAAAACCAGAAAAAAATATAAAACAAATTAAATTAAAAAAAAAATAAAAAAAAAAACTAGTAAAATTAGTATTAAAAACATTTAAAAAAACCTAAAAAAACAAAAATAAACTCAAATTATATATATATATATATATATATATATGAAAATTTTAAAAATATGTCTTTTCAAATTAAAAATAAAAATAAAAATTAAAACATGTAAAGTTTATACAGAAATATATATATATATATATATATACTTACAATTTTTTATTTAAAATCAAAAAAATCAAAATTAAAATATTAATTCTTTTTAACAATTTTTTTTTATTTAAAAAAAAAAAAGAAAAAAAAAATTATCGTGCCCCTCCACCCGCTAGGCCACCCGTGGAGGCGCGGCAGTGGGCGAAGGGCCTGCATGCAGACCCTTCACCCAGGGCTGTGCCACCAGGAGCGGCTAGAGGGTTGTAATTTTTTTTTTTAAATAAAAGAAAATCATTTCAAAATTTTTTAATAATTTGTTTTTTTAAATCATAAAAAAAATTGTTTAATTTTTTTTTTGTAATTTTTTTTAATGAAAAAAAAATTGTTAAAAAAAATCAAATTTTTTTAATAATTTTGTTTTTTTAAATAAAAATAAATAAATAATTTTTTTTTTCTTTTAAATAAAAAATGCAAGCTTAATAAAAAATAATTTTTTTTTTTTTAAATAAAAAATACATATTTCTTTATAAACTTTAAATGTTTGTTTGTTTGTTTGTTTTTTTTTAATTTGAAAAGTCATATATTTTTAAAATTTTCATATTTTTTTTGGTTTTTTTTTTTAATAATTTGAGTTTATTTTGTTTTTTAAGTTTATTTTAAATGTTTTTAATATTAATTTTACTATTTTTTTTTTTGTTAATTTTCTATTTTTTTTAATCTAGTTTGTTTTCAATTTTTTTTTCTTTTTCTAGTTTTTATTATTGTTTTTTTTAATTTTTCTATTTTTACTTACTGAATTTTATATATATTTTTTAATTTTGTTTTTTTGTTTGCAAATTCTTTTATGGTTTATGAGATAATTTGTTTTTAACATTTTTTTTTGTCTTTTTTATATATATTTTTATATTTGGTTTTTTTAAGTAATCAATATTTAAAAAAAGAAAAATAAAACAACTTGAAAATTCGTTAAGTAATCATAATTTAAAAAAAATAAAAATTGGACATAATAAATTTTAAAGTGTGAAAAATAAGTCCTCTAAAAAAAGGTATGCTTACCCCCTCATCCTCGTTTTTACCCTATTGTTTTTTCACCCCGTTTCTGGCTCTTTACCCCTCTCTGCACGACGCTAGGGCTCTTCAGATCCGCCGACAGCTAACGGCTGCAACAGTCGTTTTCCTTCCGCCTGCGAGACCTGGCTGTGCTTCTGCTGATCTACTATCTCCTGCTTGTAAAACCCTAACGGTTTTCCTTACTGTCGGTGCCGGTCTAAGGCGGTTACCTGGTTTCGAGGCAGTTTCAAGCAGCTGGCGATATGGACATAGACGAGGTGGATTACTCGGATTCCCCGCTGGCGGAAAGCTCCATCTGGCGCTCCACGTTCTCGACTTCTGGAGGTATGTACAGCGAAAACTTGTCTGCCAGTTTAGAGGATCTTACTCCGACGACCGACCCGTCTCTCCCCACCTCTCTGCTCCCTGGCGAGCCCTCCTCCTGGACCACTTTTGCTGCTCCCTCCCCGGCTTCTCTTGGTTTCCTTGCGGACTGTTTTCAATCCTCCCCGACCGACGCTGCTCCTCTTCAGCCGGGGTTACCCTCCCTTCCCCATCTACCTGCTAGCTCTGTGGAGAACCCACCTCCCGTTGACCCTATCCCTCCCCCTGCTCCCCCCGCCTCCTCTGGAAGCTACCACGCTATCCCCACCCGCTCGAACCCTAACCCTTCCCCCCCCTAGCTCCCCCCCGGCAGGTTCCAGGGCACCTGAAATCCCTAGCCGCATGTCCTCCCGCCCCTTAAAGAAACAACGCTGCTTCAAATCCAGAGTTGAGGACGTCATCCTGCGGCTTGAAGAAGACATTCAGTGGGGGGACGCTATGGATTTGGCGGACAGAGTTCTCGTCGGTCGCATTCGGGGCAGGCATATCACAGCGGAAAAACTGAAGCTCTGGGCCACGGAGATTTGGGGCCAATATCTGGCGGAAATCCCCTCCGTCCAGACTTTCGTGCGAGGCTGGTTCGCACTGAGGTTCGCAAGGGCGGACCACACGAGCTGGGTACTGTCATCTTTTTGGCATTTTGAAAAAGCTCCGGTACTCCTCAAGCGATGGACGCCCCTTTTCGACCCGGAGACGGAACAGCTTGGGGTCGGGCCAGTCTGGGTCAGACTACCGGGCCTGCCCCTACAGTATTGGTCCGAGGACATCTTCAGGAGAATAGGGAACTCTCTGGGCACATTCATGGAATCTGACAAATCTTACATCTCGACGGGAATGATGGCGTTCGCAAGGGTTCTTGTGCATATGGATACCAGAGGGGGCTTGCCGGAACACATCACCATCCAGTGGAAATCCTCTTCAAGGAAGCAGAAGCTCGACTATGAAGGAATCCCATATCGCTGCAGAAGATGCCATCAGGTGGGACACCTCTACAAAGACTGCCCCCTCCTCCAGAAAGCCCAGCAGGCAGCCATAATACCGGACCAGCCCACTACCGAAGGTCTACCTGACCCTCCAGCAGCGGTGGCACCTAGAATGGAGCATAATATAACCTCTGACACGGTGGAAGCACCTCCTGCTCCTCGGCAAAAGAAGCAAGCATCGAACCCGATCCGACCTCCATCTCCTCCAATGACGCGTTCAAAGGCTGCAAAAGGAGTTGTCTTCTCATCGGGTACGTCTATTCCTACATCAGTCTCTGCTTCGCTTCTTTCTTCTTTGAGTTTATCTCTCCCCGGCATGCCCCCGCTGATCAGGATTCCCCCTCCCTCTTCCCCGTCTGCCCTCGACCTGGTTAAGGTCGCCCGTCCCCCCCTCCCCCTACTCGCTCTCTATACATGACTTGCCCCATCCCGCTGCCTTCGGGCTTACCTGCCTCCTGCTCCCTCCCTTCTATCCCTCCCCTCTCTTTTCCTTCGCCCTCCCCCTCGGTAAACTCTACACCGAGGTACTCCACCCGCTCGATCACCAAGCAGAAAGAGACGGACGCCATTGGGCTGTCTGTGGGGCCTCTCATCCTCTCGCCCAAACAAGGGCGAGGCAGACCATCCTCCTTCCACAAAGCGCAGAAACAAGCGGGGGACGATGTCATCCAGGGCAAACAGCACACCATTGAAAGGGTACTTAGAGCACCGGACACCCTCCCACACCCCCCTCCATGAAGATTTTATCCTTCAATTGTAGAGGGCTGGCCAGCCCTGAGAAAAAATTGGCCCTGAAGCGTCTCTTATTCTCGGAACCGGTTGACATCATCTTTTTACAAGAAACCCTATGCAAAGCAGACTCGGTCACCTCCATCCTAGACTCCTGGATGCCAGGATGGTCTTTTTCCGCCATTGATGTATCTGGTCGATCTGGGGGAATTGCTATTGGCTTCAAGAACTGCACCATCAATCTGAAGAATATCTGGGGTGGAGGAGGTTTTTTGGGTGCGGACATATACTCCAAGGACCTGGAGGAGGATCTAAGAATCTTAAATGTCTATGGGCCCTGTCTCAACAGGGAGATCTTTTGGCAAAAGCTTTTCAGCTCCCCTCTCCTCCTAGCCGAGAATATAATTATGGGAGGAGATTTGAACTTCTCTATGGGCTTCTCTGAATCCTGGGGACATATGGCGCAAATCGACCCACTTTTTGACTTCTTTGAGCAGCTGCTCGAGGATCACCACTGGATTGATATCCCCTCGGCTAAGATACAGCACACATGGAAGAACAATCGAACTGGAGAACAAAGCCTTGCCAGGAGGCTGGACCGCTTTATTATCAAAGAGGTGCTCCATAGTAATCACCCCAGATCTAGGCAGTGGGTTGGAAGTGGAGGGATATCGGACCACAGACCTATATATCTGGAAGTTGGAGCAAGACAACAGAACCTCAAGGCCCCTTTCAAGTTCAATTCCACTTGGCTCCGGGACTCCTCATATATTAAACTAATAACAGATTTCTGGAAATCACATCCGATCCCTGAGGAAGCAGACCCAGCCACATGCTTTGTAAGGAACCTCTCTGAAATCAAGGTGCTATCAAGAGAATGGGCCAAAAAGAAAAGGCAACAGGATGACCTAACGATATCTCTAGCAGAACAAGCTATTGCAGACCTAGAATCCCACTCGGAGGGAACCTATATCTCCCCGGATCAGAAAGTCATGTATGAAGGCCTTATCAATCGGAGAACACAAGTCCTCAGAGACCGAGAGGAAAGCTGGAGATTAAGAAGCAGAGCCATCTGGCTCAAGGAAGGGGACGAGAATACAAAGTTTTTCCACCGATTTGCAAATGGTCGAAAAGCGATCAATACTATCTGGGAGCTGCAAAATGAACAAGGACATCAGGTCCACACCTCCAGAGAACTTGCCTTCCTAGCCTCTTCACACTTCAGGAATATATACAAGGCCCCGAGAGAAGCAAGTCTATTAGAAATCATGAGAGTGGCTGAACTCTTCCCCAGATTTGTGGATGACGAGGATGCAGAGGAGCTTTCTAAAGAAATTACAATGGAAGAGCTGGAAGCCACCATTCGGGGTTTCCAAAGAGACAAAAGCCCGGGTCCTGACGGCTGGTCCATCGAATTCTATCTAGCTTTCTTCGAGCTTCTGGGCCAAGACCTTCTCAAAGTGATCAATCATTGCAGCCTCTCAGGAAAGATCCCCTCGGCCATCAAAGCCACCTTCATCGCCCTCATCCCTAAATCCGATAAGCCGGTTTCTTTCAATGATTTTCGGCCAATCTCGCTCTGCAACTGCCTCTATAAGATTATGGCCAAAATCCTTGCAAATAGGCTCAAGCCCATCCTTTCAGCCCATATATCCTCTGAACAATTTGCTTTCCTCCATCGTCGTCAGATCCATGAAGCTATTGGCACTGCACAAGAGCTTCTCCACTCAATGCAGAGCAAGCAATTGAAAGGAATGATCCTTAAGGTAGACCTCTCAAAAGCTTTCGATAGGGTAAATCTGCTTTATATCATAATGCTTCTCACCCACCTGGGTTTTCCCTTCATGTTCATTAAGAGGATTATGAGCTGTATTTCTGATGTGTCGTTCAGTGTCCTTCTTAATGGCTCCCCCTCCCCTTTCTTCTCTGCCGAAAGAGGTCTCCGGCAAGGATGCCCCCTCTCCCCCTTACTGTTCCTCCTCATCATGGAAGGGCTTAGCAGGCTGATAGCATCAGAACATAGGAGGGGCAGGATTAAAGGGATAAAAATCACGAAAAATTGTTCACTTACTCACCTCCTGTTTGTGGATGATGTGCTCATCTTCTTAAACGGAAGCTTGGCCGACACCTCAGCCTTACAACTTGTTTTTGATCTATTCCAGAAGGCTACAGGTATGATAATAAATGTTCATAAATCCACCCTAACAGCAACAGGCTGCTCGCATCATGAGGTCATCTATATAAAAAACCGTTTCCCTTTCCACCTTCACCCTATGGAGGAAGGGCTGAAATATCTTGGCTTCCGAGTGAAACATGGGGGATACAAAATAGCTGACTGGATATGGCTAATTACAAAGGTGGAGAAGAGATTAAATGTATGGTATAATAGATATCTCACCAGGGCTGGGAGACTCACTCTTATAAAAGCTGTGCTGGAAGCAACACCTGTATACTGGATGTCTTTGGCTTGGATACCAAGAGGAATCTTAACCAGACTCCAAAAAATATGCTGCAGATTCCTATGGAAGGGGAACAAACAGGGGAACCTCTTTGCCTGGGTAAAATGGGACACCATAGCAAGGCCCAAGAAATGGGGAGGTTGGGGCATAAAAAGACTGGAATTTTTTGCAAAAGCTCTGGCAGCAAAGCTAGGATGGCAACTACTCACATCCCAAAGCCTCTGGAAAAAAGTAGTAGTGGAGAAATATATTGCCCCGGAAAGCATTTTCAGCTGGATTCGAAGGGAACACAGGGGAAGTGGAAGACACTCAATCATTTGGAAAGCGGTTCTCAATTCCCTCCCTCTCATTCGGGAGGGTCTAACATGGAGAATTCATCAGGGGAACTCAGTCCGCATAGGTATAGACCCCTGGATAGGATGTGGCAATGCCCATCGACTTCCAGAACAGCTTACGGCTCATCTTATGGATCAGGGTGTCTCACATATAGCACATATTGCAGACCCAGAAAACTCCACTTTTCTCCATCAGGCCTGGAAGACAGCACCAGACCTCCACATCCCGGAACAGTGGCGGCAAGATTGGGAGAACTACACTGAAGCCCTCACACTAGCACACATCAGGATAACGGAAGAAGAAGATGAGATAGTCTGGGCACTTGCAAAAAATGGTTCATACACTCCAAAGGATGGATACCAAAAGCTCATGCAACAATTTCAGCCAGAAAATGCTCAGCAGTGGTGGAAAGCTATATGGCATCTCAAAGCAGCTCCCAGAACGCGTATGCTCATGTGGGCCATCCTCTTCAACAAAATCCCCACTGGCTCAAACTTGAAAAAACGATCCTTCCATGGACCCTTCTGGTGCCATTTGTGCAGGAGCAATGAGGAAGACACTGAACACCTTTTTCTGTCCTGCCCTGTAGTCATTGAACAATGGTCCCTCCTTTCTTCTCTTTCCCCCTCCCTCAATCGATGGCAAGGACAGTCAATCATCGAAGCCTGGCTGAATTGGCTGGAGCACCACTCGGGCAAAGATAGGAACATCCCTCTCCTCATGTGCTGGGCTATCTGGACGGCGAGGAATCGCGCAATCTTTGACCAAAAAATTCCATCCTGGCCAACCATCGTCTCCCACATCCTTGCAGATTTCGCTCTCATCCCTGATGACCCCCCGCAGGCCCCTCCTTGATCCATTTCCCCGGAACTCATTGATAAATCCTACCCCTGGGCCTACTTTGATGGCTCAGCCCAAGCGGAGGGATGTGGGGGTGGGGCCCTCCTTTTCCTTAGGGAAGACCACTGCTTCAAACTACAAATATATCTGGGAAGGGGCACAAATAATTATGCCGAGCTATCTACAGCCAAACACCTCATTCACTTTGCACTTGAGAAACGATGCACCAAACTACAACTGTTTGGAGACTCAAAACTTGTCTGCAACTGGCTCAACAGAAAATCTACCTGCACTGTTTTTTCTTTGAGACATATTCTGGATGAGACACACAGACTTATAGCTGCTTTTGAAAAATTTGATTGTTATCACATTTATAGGGAGCGCAACTCACGGGCGGACCTCCTATCCAAGCAAGCAGCGCAAAGGCAAGAAGAGGACTGGTTAATACAGGAAGAAGTGGATGGAACCTTCCATCAACACTATCACAGGCCTTTTGTTGATCTACAGGCATAAAGGGAGATACAGCTCTGAAGGCGGTTCCATCATATCCACACTCTGTAATTTTGTTGTTTTTTATTTTTTCTTCTAGTTCGACCCACGGGGGTACTTCTTCTACAGGGCAGCGGTGCTACAGCTGCTAGAAACAGATGACAGCTTTCATTATAGACGCTTCTTATTTCAGACTGCTATAGGCCTGGAGCTTCCTTAGTTTTTTTTTTTTCAGTTTTATACAAGTCTCCCTGCGCGGAGTTCATCCAGTAAACTCCCTGCGTGGAGGCAAAAACAGGGGATCTTTTGTGCTATTTTGTACATGGTTGAAACAAACTATCTTATTTTTTGCTACTGTCCGAGAGGCAGCCAGCCTCAATATGCATATGCTCAGACATCTACAGAATGTAATTTCTTTTGACTTAATAGAAATTATGACTTTTTTCTACGGGAAAAAAAAAATATTTATATTTGATACATAAGAAAATTTGAAGTGTCAAAAATATGCTCCCAAAAAAAATGTGTATTCTCCATCACCACTTTTCAAAATCGAATCACGTTTTTACTATCTATGAAACGAGTAATCATATTAATTATCTAAAGTTCCAGAAACTATGCTCTAAAAAAATATGCGTGTTCTGCATCGCCCCTTTTCAAAATCGGGTCAATTTTTGCTATCTCTACAAAACAGGTAACAATATTAGTTCCTGTTTCAAAGTTTACATTGTTTGTTGCCAAGGTAGATTCTATTAGATTACTTTTATCTGTTGTTTGTTATTGTTGCTTTTGATTTTGAGGTAGAACAGATGGATGTGAAGAAAAAATTTCTTCACGAGGATCTGGAAGAAGAGATCTACATGAAGCAACCTGAAGGTTTTTCAGTGAAGGGTAAGAAAGAACTGGTATGCAAGTTAAAGAAGTCCCTGTATGGGCTAAAACGGTCACCAAGGATGTGGTATCAGAAATTTGATACATTTATACGGGGAATTGGCTTCACCATAAGAAAAGTAGATCATTGTATGTATTTTAAATTAAATGGTGACCATGTTATTTATTTGGTCTTGTATGTGGATGATATGTTACTGGTTGGAAATGAGAAGAAATTATCTAGGATTTGAAGACCCAATTATCCTCCAAATTCGACATGAAAGATCTTGGTGTTGCAAACTATATTTTGGGCATGAAAATTAAAAGAGATTGGGCAAAGAGGAAGCTCTGATTAAACCAGAGGAAGTATATTGAGACAATACTGCAGAGGTTTAATATGCAGGATAGTAAACCGATGAAGGTTCCTATTCCTGTAGGTGTAAAGTTATTTGCTGAACAATGTCCCAAGACACAAGAAGAGGAAGAGAACATGTCTCGTGTTCCATATGCAAGTGCAGTTGTAGTCTGATGTATGCAATGGTCTATACTAAACTAGACATTGCACATGTAGTGGGAGTATTGAGCAGGTTTATGTAAAATCCAGGGAAGGAGCATTAGGTAGCAGTGAAGTGAGTTTTTAGGTATTTGCATGGCACTAGTGATTATGGTTTGTGCTACCAAGGAAGACCAGGATTGGACAGAGTTTTAGATATTCGTGGCTTTGTTGATGCAGATTGGGTTGGAGATCTGGATCATAGAAGATCTACAAGTGGGTATGTGTTTAACCTATTTGGAGATACAGTCAGTTGGATGAGTAAGAAACAATTTGTAGTGGCACTATCAACTACAGAGGCAGAATACATGGAAGCCACTCATTCAAGCAAGGAAGCAGTTTGGTTGTAGAGATTGTGTTCAAGTATGGGGTTAGTACATGGAGATATAAGGATAGACTGTGATAGCCAAAGTGCAATTTTCTTGGCAAAGAACCTTTCTTATCATTCAAAGACAAAGCACATCGATGTTCAATATCACTTTATGAGGGATATGATAGAAGACAAAAGGTGTTGTTGGTAAAGATTGACACTTTGAAGAATATTGTAGATGCATTGAAAAAATCTATGAGCTCTGAGAAGTTCTCTTAGTGTAAAGAAACAATGGGCGTTACAGGGATGGATAAATGACTAAGCTTTCTTGCGGCCCCCTGTGGCAGGAAAACAACTAGTGGGAGAATGTTGGGTTGTGTTATATTCTTTCCACGACTAGCTCCCCTAGTTAATTGGGGGTTAGAGAAGGGGGTGGAGGCCCCCCTTTGTTGCGCTGATTGCACAGCAGGCGGGTCACAAGGGTTTTGAGGGGGTCGGGTAGACCCCCTCTACGAGGTCCAGGGAAAATTGTTTTGGACCCTATATTAGGTGGGGCAAACCTACCTATGGTTTTTTCCATGGTTTTCGTACATGGTTTTGGGCGGGATGGTTTTTGGTCCATGGTATTGGATGCTTCGGCATGTATATATATGTATTGTAACATTGAAAGGAACATAATGAAAAATCAAGCTAGTAGTCCTGGTTTTGGGGTCTAGGGGAAAATCTCTGTGTATATGTGTTTTATGTGTTATTCTCTCGCTATTGTTTATTTTGTGTTTTAGAATTTGTATGCAGGTAATTTTTGTAAGGGGTTAAAACCTACACATGAGTTTTAAAGATTGCAGATCATGACAAGGAGTTTTTAGTGTGTATAGATGATTGCAAGAGAGGATGTGGTCGATTTCTCATGTAAGAAGGACAGGTAGAGTGCGATGAGTCATGACAATTGAATGAGCATGAGTAGAACTATCTGATGCATGATCTTGAGCTAGCAATGATCATACATGCACTGAAGATGTGGAGACACTATCTTTTGGGCAGGAGGTTTACATTGATGAGAGATCACGGTGGGTTGAAGTATTTGTTTGCCCAAGTGAATTTAAATGCCAGGAAAGTTAGATGGTTTGCTACCTTTAGTGAGTTGGACTTCGAGGTCAGATACATCAAAGGGAAGGAGAACTGGGTTGCAGATGCTCTTGACAGGAAGTTATAGGTAAACCATATAGCAACTATGAGGTCTTATGGGACAAAGTTACAGGATAGGATCTTGCAGATAGGACATCGGGATGAAAAATACATGGAAATTATGCACAGGTTACAATAGAGCATAAGTATAAGTGCATGTATTGGTAGAGGTGATAGGGATGCATATTATCGTCTCCCAAAAGATGGTTTGGTGAGATTTTGGGATAGGATCTATGTGCCAAATTGCAGTGAGCTCAAGAATATTATCTTGAGGGAGTTTCACGTCAATCCATACTTGGGTCACTGAGGATATCAGAAGACATTGACAATGGTGAGGAAGTTCTACTATTGGCCGAATATGAAGAAGGAAGTGGCAGAGTTCATGGCTAGATGCTTAGATTTTCAGCAAGTAAAGGTGGAATGTAAGCATCCAGGTGGTTTACTACAACCTATAGAGATTCTAAAATGGAAATGGGAGGTTATTTCCATGGATTTCATCATAAGTCTTCCAAGGATAGTGAGGCAGCGTGATTCTATTATGGTCGTGGTCGATAGGTTGGGCAAGGTAGTTTACTTCATTCTAGTGAAGACTACATGTTCAACCAGTGAGGTAGTGTAGGTGTTTATCAGAGAGATAGTGAGACTACACGATGTTCCAAAGACAGGAATGCAAAGTTCACTTCCAAGTTTTGGAAGGAGTTATTTGCAGGCTTGGGTATAGATTTGTCCTTTAGTACAACTTATCATCCGCAAACAAAAAAACAGACAGAGAGGGTTAATAGGATCTTGGAGGATATGTTGAGGGTGTACGTGATGCAACAACATAGAAAATGGGATGAGTATCTTCCATTGTTTGAGTTTTCATACAACAATGGTTATCAGGAGTCATTTAGGATGAGTCCTTTTGAGGCATTGTATGGACAGAGTTGTAACACTCCCATTAGCTGGAGTGATCCAGTGAACATGGTACTTATTGGACCAGATATGTTAGCAGATATGGAGCAGGAAATGTACGTTATAAAGAAGAATCTAAAGGTAGCACAAGATAGACAAAAGAGTTATGTAGAACAACATAGGGTGTTCAAGGAGTTTCAGGTTGGGGAGCATGTGTATTTTCACATCAAGCCTAAGAAAAATTCTTTGAGGATTGGTTCATTTGCCAAGTTGGCACCATGGTATTGTGGGCCTTTCGAGATCCTTTAGAGGATTAGACCAGTGGCATATCGAATTGCACTGCCTCCAATAATGAAATTCCATGATGTTTTCCATATTTCATTGCTTAATAAGTACATAAAGGATGTTGACCATGTTATTGATTGGTTTGTATTGCACGTGGATAAAGAAGGAGAGTTACAGCTGGAGCCTCAACATATATTATATCAAAAACATCTCATGCTCAGGAAAAAGGACATAGAGTAAGTTAAAGTGCAGTGGAAGCACTTTGGGCCTGAAGAAGTTAAATGGGAGATGGCAGATTAGATGGGGGCCTTGTATCCTTCATTGTTTGTTGGTTAAGGCAAAGCAGTTTTGGTTTGATGTTGGTATATTTTTGGCATATATTTTTGTTATGTTTTGGTATATGTATGTATATGCATATGGATGTAAATACCGCCATGAGCTAAGTTATAAAGCTCCAATAAGTGGGATGGGTGTCATGTTATTATGGTTATCTTGCCATGTTGACATGATGTTTTTATTTTGAGCAGGTATTTCATTGTAAATACTCCAACAAGCTAAGTTATAGATCTCCATGGGAAGTGGTTTTGCTGAGGTCATGGTGTGGTTTAATGTTGAGGATGGTGTTCCCCAAGGGGGAGGGTTCTATAAAATCCCTAGTGAAAATTTTATGTAATAAAAGTTAATAAAGGCAAAAATAAGACCACGGTTTAGGGACACTTATTTTAAGTTCAATGTTGGGCAAAGACATCCTAGTGAGGATCATTGTGTGTTTTGGATAAGGAAAATTGGAAAAGGAAATGGCTAAGGCTTTGGAAAGGGAAAAGTGCATTTTTGGCACATTTATTTATGAAAATAAAGGAAATTAGGAGAAAAATAAGGTGAAAGGTCACAGGTTTCATGTGAGGAGGAAATTGAAGGAAAATAATGGAAACTGAAGAAATTATAGGCCTCATTCATAAAAAGGCTTATGAGGATCAGCCGATAACCTTTTGTCAATTCAAGTTTGGAGCTCTCTCATTATTCTCGCTCTCTCTCTCACTCTTGGTCACTTAGAGTTTTCTTGGACCACTTTAGCTTTAGATCAAGGAAGGAAAAGCGAGCAAAGGGAAAGGAAGGAAACCAAGGATCAAGGAAGAGAAGTAGGATCAAGCAACTTCAGCAGGAATACTTGCAAGTAACCTTTTGCATGTGTGATTTCCTAGTTGGTTTGGAAATGCATGGCTTTTCATGCTGTTGTATGGTTCTCTTGCTATGAGTGGCATGGTTTTGCTGGGTTATGACAGTGGTTTTCAACCTAGACCTGCCTTTTTCTGGATTCCATCGTATGTTGGGATATTTAACTCGGTTTTGAGTTTTGGTTTTCCAGATGGATTTCAGAATCTGAGACGGAGTTGGTCTCAAGTTTCATTCACAAAGGCCTAGGAATCCCTTGATCATTTTTGGTGGGATGCATGGTAAAGCATGAGGGAGGAATCTCGGTTTAGGGCCTAGCGATCTAGGTTTGGATTGCGGTAAAGCCTGAGATACAAGGAGATGGAAAATTCCTCAAGGATAGTGATGGATTCTGTATGGCATTCCAGTTCGGTTTGGTTGTGATAGGAGCACCAGGTTCAATGCGATCATGGTTTGGTGAGGATGGAGGTGGTTTAACCTCTAGATTCCCTTGGTTGTCCCTAGATTGGTTGTTCTATGACATCCCACATTCATGCTTGGAATATGACACAGGGATGACTGGCTGAAAGAAATATTTGGTTCAGCCATGTCTATGGTTGGGTGGTAAATGGAAGTCCCAAACCTCATCAAATTTTCCTATGATTAATAAAAGCTAAGTTCTCTTACTTTTTCACTGGTTTATATGTGGATTTAATGGTTGTCATATCTTTGATACCTATATGGTTTTATGTTTCTTAGAAGAATGGTTATGTGACTGGTTCATGTTATGGTTATTTCATGTATTTACTTGTAATTGTTAAATGGATGGATGCAAGATCTAATTGATTTTATAATAGTTCAATGGAGAAGGTCATGATTGTTCTAGTTATGTTTCATAAGTTCTTTCAATCATTCATGCTCTGTCTTGTATCCTAGACTTGTAGGTTGCATTGATGCCAAGTGTTTGACAGAATGTTAGTCCCGATTGGGGATGCTAAGGCCTAATCCCAAGGTTCATTTTTGTATATTAGCATTATCATCATGCCTTTTATGGATTCTCAAGGTTGTAATAAGTTCTATGAAGAGGCCTGGATTATGGGCAAGAAAAGTGGCTCAAATATCAGGAATGTTGGCACAAGTCTATTGAAAAGATTCCAAGGACGCTGGCACAAAGGCCTGTGAGAGTGACTTTGGGTTTTGGACATTGTCATGCCTATAACATGAGAACAACCAGGGGTTAAAAGGCTTAAAACGTCAATGGGAGTCAGGGACAGGATGTTTAAGTGGCTGACATGTCTCCTGAGGTTGTTGTTGTTGATGTGGATGGGTTGTTTGATATGTTCCATCAATTCCATTTCCTTAAGGTCACCAAGGAAGTTGAATCCCTTAGAGTAACCTTTCTCATCGCATGTTTACCCTGGCGGGTGACCGACTACTGACTTTCCTACTAAAAGGCGGGTAGGGTGGAACGACGGGTGACCGACTACTGACTTTCCTACTGAAAGGCGGGTAGGGTGGAACGGTCAGTTCCTTGGGTAGATCTAGGAGGAGGGGGGTGTTACATTAACATTCCTTTTATTCTCATCATGAGTCTCATGGAATACCTTTTCACCATTAGGAAGTAGTTCTTGTAGAAACTTTGTCAAACCTTCCTTCAAAGCTTCCATACTACTTTTATTTTTTATTCTAAACCATCCATATTAATATTCATTCCATCCTTTAAATATTCCATGTCTGATTTTAAACCATTCATCAAGCCATCCATCTTAGCTTCCATTTCATTTTTGGTTACTCTTTGTGAGAGTGAATTTTGTTGCACTTGGTCTCATAATTTTGATATATCATGTTGCATTTCTTCCTTTTCTTCATGTGTCATAATAGATCTTTCTGGTTTCTTACTATGTGTGTCCATTTTTTTCTTCGAGGCATTTTGGAATCAAACAACAATATCTATGTTTAAATATGGCCTTTGAATCAGTTCAAATTGATTTTTCAAACAAAAGTTATGGAAAAATTGAAAAAAAATACACACCTTTTTCTTGCTTTTAAGGAGCTCGATATTGAAAATACTATATCTTTGTAATATAGAATCTTCAAGGTATTAAATTTCTTCCTCTGGTGGCCCTATTATTTTTATTTCCAATTCCATAAGTCATACCAAGACTGGATCCTTCAAGTTAAATTTATGCCCAATCTCCCACGATGACCTAGTTAAGGACTATTTCAGTAGAGAAAACTTGTACAGAATGCTACGTGTCATTGTTTCAACCTGCAACCCTGAAAATAATACATGAAAAACTATAGCCTATCATATTTCAGTAACATTTTACAAAATTCAAATCATATGCTGATAGAGAAAGTTGTGATGATTTTTCCTAGGTCACTTATTTGAGACTGAATTCTAGAGCATGTAAAAAAGCCTAACTTCTTCAGACCATATCTCAGAAAATTTCAACTTTTGAATCTTTGTAGAAAAAAATTATGTTGGGTCCCTATAATACTAGTGATTACCCCATTACTATTGTAGTTATACCCCTTATTTATATTGTTGTGGCCCCATTGCCCCCATATTGTTATTAATGTGCCCATAGAATCCCTCTATTATTATTTTTGTGGCTTTATATTATTATTGTTAGGTCGACTGGATTATATTGTGACTCCTTAGACTCCTATATATAGAAAGGAGGTTTTGTCATTTGAATCATCCAAGAATTGTTCATTTATGTAATGTAAAGGAGGTTTCCCCCTCAAAGAGGCTGAATTATAAGGCGTTAATCTATCTTTTCTATCTTTTCTTGAGCTGGTTTCATAACATTTGGTATCGGAGCTTTGGATTCTAGGGTTTCGCTGCTCCAAACAGGTCATCGTGGAATTTTCACTATAACTTTTTTTCTGTGACGTTTCAGAAGTCGCAAAAAAAACCCATTTGAGAAGAACGCGCGTTGAACCTTGGGTCCGAATTTCAGAGATTTTCGCGCGATATTTTCAGAGATATGATCTAAGGAAGTTGGTCTTTTTGCAGACTCCTGAATTACACTCAAAATAGGTGACCTGGGGAAAAGCGTCATAACTTTCTTTCTAAGCATCGGATTGAAATTTTGTAAGAAGGTCACTGCGGGAGATTGTACATAACTCTTTCTTGGAGAATCCAATTTGGATCAGACTAGTGGCATTGGAAAGAGGACATAGAAGGCTACTACAGGTCACAATTTCAGAACTAGATGATTCAAAATTATAGAGATACATCAGATTCAATATCAGGCTTCTACAAAGTAAAAAAAAGGTGTGTATTTTTTTTTTATTTTTGCATAAGCTTGGTTTGAAGGAATTCAAAGGGAATAGTAAAGCATTATTATTGGTAACTGATGCCCCGAGGAAAGAAAATGCAAACACCTAGTAAGGAACCTGAAAGCTCTAGCATGACTCATGAAGAAGAGGAAGAAATGCTACATGATATATCAAAATTACACGAACAAGCGCAACAAATGTCACGCTCACAAAAGCTAACAGATGCTAAGATAAATGGCGTGGAATCTAAGATAAAGGGCATGGAAGCTAAGATGGATGATCTGAAGACAGATTTGACAAATTTTCTACAAGAAATACTTACTAATGGTGAAAAGGCTGTAAAGGAAACTCATGATGTGAACAAAATAAATGTTAATCATGATTCCATAGACTCTAATGTTGGATCAAAGACCCACCATATTCCAAAAATCGATATGAGGAAGTTTGATGGCAAGGATCCCGCCACATGGATATTATAGATGGAGCAGTTCTTCAATCTCAATAATGTGCAAAACACACAAAAGGTATGTATGGCAACTTTATATTTGGAACCAAATCAGTTTGTATGGTATCAATGGCTTTGCTCTCGTAAACAATTTATCACTTGGGCAATTTTTACGGAAGAATTGATAGCACATTATGAGGATACAAAAAGCAACACTTTTTGTAGCCAATTGATAAGTCTCAAACAAAAGGGTTCAATAATGGAGCACATTGAGGAGTTCAAAAAATTGAACATAAGGGTAAAAGATATTCCAGAGCAGCATAGGATTGATGTGTTCATAGGGTCTTTAAAGGATAATATCCAACATGATGTTCGACTTTGGGAACCTGATTCATTAGAGAAGGCATTCAGGTTAGCAAGAAAAATGGAAAGCAAAATTATGGCAACCACGAAGCATACCACTCACAACTATAAAGACGGAAGTGTAGTTGCCCCTAGTCTTCCACAACCTATAAGGTTGACACCACAACAATTGGAAGAAAAAAGAGCAAAAGGTCTTTGTTATAGTTGTGATAGCAAATACACTAAAGGTCATAAGTGTGCTGAGAAGAAATTATTCTACATAGATTGTGAAGAGGAAGAAGAAAAGGAGCAAGAAAGGTCAAAAGAATAGGATATGCTCCAGGAACAAAGCCTATATGAAGAACAAATAAATCCAACCATATCTTGTAATGCATTGGCAGGAATTACCACTCCTCAAACCATTAAGATAGAAGGACAAATCAAGAAGAAAAAGGTGATAGTGTTGATTGATTCAGGAAGCACCCACAATTTTATTCATTGTAGGGTAGCAAAAGAATTGAATTGCTTCCTATATCCAGCACCAGAGTGTCAAGTGATGATTGCAAATGGAGGAACAATAAATTGCTCTGGAAAGTGCCATAATATCAAGCTATCCATGGGAGAATATGTATTGATTAACCCAATGCTTTCCATTCCAATGGGAGGTGCTGATGTTGTACTACGATTCCAATGGCTACAATCCTTGGGTACAATAGCTTTTAATTTTCAAGAACTTTTCATAAAATTTTCTACGGAAGGAAAGGAAGTTGAATTAAGGGGTATTGCAGGGAAACCAGGAAAGATAATCAGCTCTAATGGTATGACAAAGCTTCTAAAAAAGGAGCAAAGGGGTGTAATTGCACAATTATGTTCGCTAGATGTTTCCACATTAGAATCATCTATTTCTCCAGATCTCCAAAAAGTCCTGGACAATCATTCCAAGGTATTTGAGACTCCCAAAGGTCTCCCACCTATGCGTGATGATGATCATTCTATTCATCTGATTCCAGGAAGTGTTCCTCCAAACATCAGGCCGTACAGATATCCCTATGTCCAAAAAAGTGAAATTGAACGTATGGTTGCAGAAATGCTAGAGGCTGGTATAATTCAACCGAGTCAAAGTTCGTTCTCTGCTCCAGTAGTATTGGTGCACAAGAAGGATGGATCATGGCGCATGTGTCCGGATTATATGGAGCTCAAAAAGCTTACTATTAAAGATAAGTTCCCCATTCCTGTCATTGATGAATTACTGGATGAATTGCATGGATCGATTTACTTCACCAAGTTGGATCTTCGTTCAGGATATCATCAAATCAGAATGAAGATTGAAGACATTTTGAAAACAGCATTTAGAACTCATGAGGGTCATTATGAATTTTTGGTCATGCCTTTTGGCCTTACCAATGCACCTTCAACATTTCAAGGTTTGATGAATTCAATTTTCAAACCATTCCTTAGAAAATTTGTGTTAGTATTTTTTGATGATATACTTATCTACAGCAAGTCTTGGAAGGATCATGTTGAACATGTTGACAGGGTGCTACAACTATTGGAGGAGAAACAATTATATGCCAAAAGATCCAAATGCTTCTTTGGAGTCCATGAGGTGGAATATTTGGGTCATATTGTATCTCATGAAGGAGTTAAGGTAGACCCTACCAAAATTAAAGCCATTAAGGAATGGAAAATCCCCACATCCATAAAGCATTTGCGCGGATTTCTTGGGTTGACAGGGTATTATCGCAAGTTTGTTAAGAATTATGGGAGAATAGCAGCACCTATAACGACATTATTGAAGAAAGATGCATTTTCATGGACTCCGAAGCAACAAAGGCCTGTGAACATCTTAAAGAGGCAATGTGCCAAGCACCGGTCTTAGCTACACTGGACTTCACAAAAACCTTTATTGTGGAATGTGATGCTTCAGCAAATGGAATTGGTGCTATTCTAATGCAAGATGAAAGACCCATTGCTTTTGAAAGTCGTCCAATCAAGGGAAAGTTTCTAAGCAAAGCTATTTATGAGAAGGAAATGTTGGCAATACTCCATGCACTTAAGAAATGGAAACCCTACCTAATGGGAAGACACTTCAAGGTAAAAATGGACCATGATAGCCTTAAATACTTTTTAGAACAAAGATTATCCTCTGAAGAGCAACAAAATTGGGTCACAAAGATGTTGGGTTATGACTTTGAAATCATCTACAAAAAAGGGAAGCAAAATGTGGTGGCAGAGGCACTCTCAAGGAAGGATGAGGATGTGGAAGCATTGTTGTGCACTATTTCTATCATCCAACCAGATTGGATAAATGAAGCCAGGGAGGAATGGAAGAATGACGAAGAAGTGTGGGCACTTATTCGAAAGCTACAACAAGATTCCAGTACGTCTGATACATTTAGCTGGAAAAATGATTCGTTATGGTACAAAGATCGCTTATACCTCTGTAAGAATTCCCAGCTAAAACAAAAGATTCTTATGGAATTGCACATTTCTCCCTTAGGAGGGCACTCAGGATTTTTAAAAACTTACCACAGGGTTAAGAAGGAATTTTTTGCGATGGCCTTAAATCAGATATTCAAAAGTTTGTGGCAGAATGTTTGGTTTGCCAACAAAGTAAAGTTGAAACAATTAAGACACCGGGTCTATTACAACCTTTATCCATTCCAAGCCAACGTTGGGAGGAGGTATCAATGGATTTTATCACAGGTTTACCCAGGTCTGAGGGAAAGAGTGTCATCATGGTGGTAGTTGACAGACTTACCAAGTATGAACACTTTTGCGCACTATCACATCCATTTAAAGCCAGTACAGTTTCTACTGCATTTATGGAAACAATTCAAAAGCTACCTGGAAACCCAAAGATTATTGTAAGTGACAAAGATCCCATTTTCACTAGAAATTTTTGGACAGAATTATTTTCTTGTCTTGGTACTCAGTTAGCTCATAGCTCATCTTATCATCCTCAATCTGATGGGCAAACTGAGATAGTAAACAAATGTTTGGAAGGATATCTTCGTTGCTTTGTATCTGATAAACAGACACAATGGGTCAAATGGTTTCCTCTGGGTGAATGGTGGTATAACACTTCCTTTCATACAACAACAAAAATGACCCCATTTATGGCACTTTATGGGTATCAACCACCATCCATCACATCATATTTAAGAGAAAATTCTAAGGTTCAGGTAGTGGAACATCACATCGAACATCAACAACAAGTCCTCCAACTCTTAAAGGATAACCTCGTGTTGGCACAAAATAGAATGAAACAACAGGCAGATCAACATCGCAGTGAAAGAAGTTTTGATGTAGGTGATTGGGTATTCCTACGACTACAACCATATAAGAAAATGTCCCTCAAGCAAGTTAAGAAGGATAATAAGTTATCACCAAAGTATTATGGTCCGTACAAGGTGTTGCAAAAGATTGGTACTATGGCATACAAATTGGAGCTTCCTGCAGCTTCTCGATTGCACCCAGTTTTCCATGTTTCATGCTTAAAGAAGGTTATAGGCGACAAGCTCCCAGTTCAAACAATATTGCCAGAACTTGACGAGGAAGGAAAAATTATATTGGAACCGGAAGTAGTTATAGAAACAAGAACTCGACAGCTACGAAATCGATCAATTCCAGAGTACCTTATCAAGTGGAAGAACTTATCCGCTGAAGATTCCACATGGGAGGATGAGAATTTTATGCAGAAGTATCCAGAACTACTCAAGCGTTAAGGACAACACATTTTTGAAGGAGAGGGGCATGTTGGGTCCCTATAATACTAGTGATTACCCCATTACTATTGTAGTTATACCCCTTATTTATATTGTTGTGCCCCCATTGCCCCCATATTGTTATTAATGTGCCCATAGAATCCCTCTATTATTATTTTTGTGGCTTTATATTATTATTGTTAGGTCGGCTGGATTATATTGTGACTCCTTAGACTCCTATATATAGAAAGGAGGTTTTGTCATTTGAATAATCCAAGAATTTTTCATTTATGTAATGTAAAGGAGGTTGCCCCCTCGAAGAGGCTGAATTCTAAGGCGTTGATCTATCTTTTCTATCTTTTCTTGAGCTGGTTTCATAACAAATTATAGTGAAAATTCCAAGATGACCTATTTGAAGCAGCAAAACCTTATAATCCAAAGTTGTAATACCAAATGTAATGCAACCAGATCACAAAATATAAGAAAGATAGATCAACACATTAAAAATTAGCCTCTTCAATGGGGAAACCTCCTTTACATCACATAAATGGACAATTCTTGGATGATATAAATGATAAGACCTCCTTGGTCTATATAGGAGTCTAAGGGGTCACAATATAATTAGAGCCTACATAATAATAATAATGTAAGGGCACAACAATAACAATAGGGGGCTACACTAACAATAGAAATAAAGGGGATACACTAGTATTATAGGGACCTAACATCTTAGATAAATGATAAAGACTCTTTTGAGTCAAGAAAAATATTATTTTGACATAACAAATCCTAGAAGAATGAAGAACATGCTTGACCGAGATGACTATAAAAATGGAGCATGAAAACCATGCTTAATAATAATATTTTTCTTTCTTCTTTTTCTTGTAACATAAGATATACATAATGTTTTGGGTACATTGAAAACTATGAAGGCTGAAACTAGTTACATTTTCCAACAAAACCAAGAATCTAAGTGAGTTGAAAAGATCGAAATTTTGGACCCCATTTCCATAACGACACCTTGGATCTGGGGTCAGCATAGTAACAACCTTCCTTTTAACCAGTATTTTCATAGGGGCTAGGAGCGGGTGTGTTACAAGGGTGATCTCCCTAGGCGTGGAACTTAGACCTAGAACAAAATGAATAGTAATAGAAAGCTTTCCTAAGTCTATGATGACCAAATCATACATGAGAAATTAAAGAGACAAATGTTTTTTTACCTTGTTAAATTATGTTTTTTATCGCTAGTTTCTTGTAATATTTAGCTGTTAGCATTATCCGTAGTCCTCACACAAAAGAAACTTGCAAATAGCACAAATAAACAAGAGATCATAGTACCAATATATAAATATGAATAAAAAAGATACCTTTCCATATTATCAAGGACATATGTAATAAAACCATCAAATGTAGACAATGTTTATGGGAAAGAAATGTATCATTATATTAAACATAAAATGAGTGATTACAACCTGAGCCTTGATGTTGTGTATCTCCTCCTAGTTTGTTCCTTCATTCAGGGCCTTGCCTTTAAAACCCTTGCAATCAAAGAATAGGTATTTGAGTAGAGTTTCACCAAGCTTACTTGCGTTTTGCTAGCTAGCCATTTCTATGGGATATGGTTGTATTTGTAGACTTGAGAATGGATAGGAGAAGGATAAGTGTTGGATTTATGGGGCTTGAACCAAGTTCAATGTTAGTTACACCAACCAACAAAACCCTAATTGTTGGCCCTTTTGGAAACAACCAGCATAGCGCAGGCTACAGTCTCACCCGAGGCAGTATTGGGGGATGACAGAACTAGGTTTCCACATCCAAAGATCAATGTGATAGGTTCCTGTGGTTCTGAGGGCTTATTTTTATGTTCTAGAACCTTAACCCTTCTGAAATAGATAATTACAGTAATTTACTTAAACATCTTCTAGATTTTCGCGAAGGTCTTTAATCATTCATAACATGCATAAATAGTATTGATATACTACTTTCATGCATCAGATAAGCATTAATTCATATAAGTTTCAACATAGAGCGAAAATGCATAAACTCGTAGAATTAAGAAATAATACACAGATACACTAGAAATGTCTCAAATCTATCTTTATTAGGTATAATCATTCAAGTACATACTTCTTTTCCCTACACACTCACCTGCAAGGACCCATGTACTCAACCTGCAAACTTACCAAGGTCTCCACGCACTTAGTTGCAGGGAGCTTCCCCTTTGCCTAAGTATAGGAAACAGATCTTTCATGCCTTAGCTTACTTTCCCATACAAATATTTTTATCAATTATATTTTTTCTTAGACTCGCTATGACTCTTCTATTTATAGTTTTTCTTTTACAATACCATGGTCCACGAACCATGGGCGGGTCTCAAAACCTTCCTATCACCTACCCACCTAAGGGACTAAAGCCCCTTTAACTCTGACTATATTTGCACTCCGCTTCCACATTTCATGGAGACTTTACATATTTACAAAAAGAAATTACAAAATTTATCAAAATTTACCCCAAGGACCCCTTCCCAATAGGCACCCAACACAATTTGGTGACTCATCCTCGAGTCACTCAGTTGGCGCTGAAATCTTGTCCTAGAGTTCGTGAAACTCCATCTTTAGAACCTGAAAATTGGTTGTGCCCTGCACAACTACCTGTTGTACTTCCTCGATGAGCTTCTTTGTAGTAGGGTCTTCCACCGCGACGCCCATCATTCTTTATGTCTGCTGGATTCCCTTCAACTTGTTCTGAACTGACAAAGTGAGTTGGATGGCTTCCTCCATCCAAGGATGTGTTTTGGCCCTCAAGATGGCCTCTTTCCATCATATCTCTTCAATTTCTATCTATAGCTTCTTTCCTTCCTGTAAGCATGCGAATTGCTATACTAGCTCCAAAGTGTGCGTAGTCAGCCTTATTGCATCAAACTGCTACTACTTCTCCCTAAGGTCAGTGCCGATATTCTACAGAGTGGGATCCTCCTATAGAGATGTCTAGAGTTCCATGGCCTGCTCGAATAAGTTTGTGCAGTCCTTGACTGCGACATCCAATGTGGTCATAACTTCCTTGATCGTTGCTCACATTGTTCCTGAACATCTGGTGGAGTTGTCAGCTACAACTTCAACTATAGCTCCAAAATTTCCAGTTGTAGTTCAAATCGGACTCAACCAATTTCATCCTTGGATTTCATGAATACTGCAACCAAATTTTGTATCTTCTCTGTTGATTCTGATTCTGCAGAAATATTGATTTCAGGCAGTGCATTACATGCCTGTGTAATCATTTCTTCCAACTATTGGTTGCGCATAGCAAGTTCTTCCTTTTCCTTCAGTGCCTGTGCCTTTTCTGCAAATATCTGTCGGTTGTTGGTTTTGACTTCATTGATCACCAGCAGCGCACACTACTCCCTTACCCTTAGTTCATCGGATACTCCTAGGTGCAATTTGTGTAGGGTTTGGATATGGAGTGTCGCGAGATTGACGCCCATATCCTTGATCTGTGACATTTGGGTGTTCGCTTCCTTTGATTGGGCACGCAGGGTCCCGTTCGGTAATTGAATGACTCTGAGATCCAAATTCCAATCTGTATCTAGGACTATTGCACTTGCTTGCTACAAGCTCTCCTGAATCCCGCTCTCCTGGCCAACGCTCGCTTGTAGTCACCCCATCTAGATTTGCAGGTCATATAGATATTTCTACACATTTCCCGATGCCTGCTAGTACTGCTTCTCGAACTACATTCATAGTTCTGTTGTAGGGTCATGGACCTTCTCTCCAATCTCATCTAAGTCCCCCTCAGTGAGGACTAGCAGATCCACTTGGGAGAATCTGGTGGACTTCTTCTTCTTTCACAACCCCGATGTTGTCTAATTTGGCCTCTTCTTGCGCTCAAAGGGGGTGTCCAACTCCTCACACCCGCCTCCTTCAACATCTAACTCCTCCTAGTCCTCAGTGTGCGAAGAGGCAGACTCCTCAACCTCTATATTTGTTTCCTTCTCTGTTCTCTCTTTGCCAGTGGTTGCCTTAGCAACAACTTCTTTGTTAGTAGCCTGCTTAGCAGCAATTACCTTCTACTATGTTGCTTTCGCTCGAGCTGTAGCCTACTCTGCCTCCTTCTGCTTTTGTGCTGTTGTGGTCTGCGCGAAGGTACCTTATGTTGCCTTACTCATCCCCACGCCTGGATTTGATGGAACTAGCTAGTTTCCTATAAATTTACCATTGATATCTTGTACATCTACCTCATCCAAAAGGTAAGGTAACTTATACCATGTCTTCTTTGGATCTAGTCGTGTGCAAATAACGACATTGTGAAAATCCACCTTGAATTCTGCATAAGGCTCCAATTGTTCGTATAGAGTAGATGACAGCCTCGACCTTTGGCCATGTGGAGATCCGTCTCTACAAGTACCCAAAACATCTTGGTCTCCTCCACCCGCACTACATCTTTGGTTCCCCAGAGTGAAGTGAATTTCCCTACCTCCAGAAGGTCTGGGTCTTTGAGAGGAAATTGGTTGTGCTCCTACATCCTTCATGCTACCATTGCTATTAATAACAATAATGGGGCATAATGGAATGCCTTGCCCTCATCCTGGGCTTCGTGATAGTTTCCCAAAAAATATTTACAGAGGTACTAAGCCCAGTTGTACTAGACCCCTTTAGCACATTGTGCAGCTAATGAAATCATTAACGCCTGAACAACGTTCATGTGACACTTCTGCATACTCTTGCAGGCCAATATCTATGAGGCGAACTGCACTACTCTATCTATAATTGAGTGGATGCAATATTCATGCGACTTCTTCACCAGTCCAAACTCGCTCTTCATCTGGTCGATGAGTTGCTTTTCATTTATTTTCCCTCCAAAGGCCTCTACTAGATCCACACCTTGATAGGGTAGCAAAGTGATGTTGTGGATCAGCATGTCAGTAATAGGGATGGTTTCTCCCAGCTAGAGACACCCATCATTCACCAGGGTGAGAAATTTCCTAACACACATGGTGTTTAATGATCGTTCGACTAAAATGCGACACCTATAGCATGTTCAGTAAGCCCGCTTTCTCAACTCCCATGACCCTCTTCATTGGATCCAGTTGCATGACTCCAATTTCCTCATAGTAAATTCGCGCCAAATATTTACTCAGCGCAAGATGGGGGAACTTCTCATGGTCTACCAAGTCCCAATCCTCTAGCTTGAGCAATGGAATGCGCCCCAATAGCGTGCCCTCAAACACCGCCTTCTCTTGCAGTAGTGGTGTAGAAACCATGAATTTGACAGTATCCAGGTCTTTAAGCACCTTAGCGTTTCCTTTTCGTGGTGGGATATACTTCAGGAGTCGAGTCATAGGCTCACCCTCTCTGGCATCCATCTCCTTGATGCCTCCATAAAGCTCTTCTTCATCAAGATCAAGGGGCTCATGTGGCTGCTATGATTTTTCCATTTTCCCCTTTTGGCAAATATCTATGGGGCTTTTCCGCGGTGATTGCTTCAGGAGAACTTGTTGCGTCTTCTTCTATTTCTTATCAGCATCAGAGCGATTAGGTCAAGGAAACCTAGGCACCGAAACTCTCGTAGGAATAGGGACCGGAACTTTAGCGAAGGGCAACTTCAGATGGCATGGCTTTAGAGGGCACGGCTTCAGAGGGCGCAGCTTCAGATGGTGTGGCTTTTGTTACGGGGGGAGTGGCAGTCATTTTGGCAAGAAATTCCTTACGAAAATCCTTGGGGTTGTTAGCTAATCCTAGTCTTGAGAAGATCTCGTCCTAATCCGGGTCGGACATATGCTTAAGCTCTTGGACCAAAAAAATACAGAAGAACATAAACTCAATTCTCATGATGCATAGTGTTCTAATGCTGGCTAGTCTGCCAGGTTTATAAGCGAATTTGAATTGAAATCCAACCATTGCATCTAATTTTCTATCATTAATGCATCTTTGGTGGTAGGTTTCCAAATATTTTCCCCATAAATGCACCCTCCCCACTCCTCCTAATGGAAAATTTTCCATCAAATCAGCTACAGTGCACCCAACAACTACTTTTTGACCCAGCTACATGGCACCAACCTTCATGGTGTAGCTCCCCTTGGCACCCTACTTTCTTCCATCGTGCAACATCCTTACTTCGTCTTTCCAGCTTTTGGGTAGTGTAGTTTATAGTCTCGTACTTCCTTGCAGCTTCTTGGAGTACTAAGACTTTCCCACCATCATATAGTCATTGTGCAGGGGCGGGATCACCCTTTTACAACTTCAATTGACTGCCATTGACCTTGCCTAGGAACAATTATCCATTTAGCTTCGTGAGCTGAACTACACCACCATCTGTAATTTCCTTGACCACATATGGTCCAAGCCAATGCATTTGAAACTTTCCAGGATATTTTGTAAACTTGTTATCATATAACAATACCAAATCATTAACCTTGAAGGTGTGTTGCTTTATATGTCGATCATGCCATGCCTTTTCACGCCCATTTTGCACCTGTTGGTGAAATCTTGATAAAAATTTATCGTATTCTAACTCCATCAGTTGTATGAGGTCCTCCCCCATGGTCTCACAATCAGCCATATTGGCCAGGGCTGCAATGCATAGGCTTCGCACAATATATTCCATGGGCATCACAACCTCCTTCCCATAAACCAATTTGAAAGGGGTTTGGCCTGTCAGACGTTTACAAGTAGTTCTATATGCCCATAGGACTATTGGTATGCGTACATCCCAGTCATTTCGCTTCGCGTTGGAAAATTTTGTCAAAGCACTCTCTAGAATTTTGTTGAAGGATTTTACTGTACCATTAACTTATAGGGCATACTCTTCTAATGATAGACCTAGAATTATTCAAGCGCCACGACAATCATTTTGTTTAAGAAATGTGTACCCCTATCACTTATTAATATCTTAGGACAACCAAATCAGGACATGATATATTCAAAGATAAAATTCGCAGCAGTAGCTATTGTACAGTCCTTTACCAGTTGTTCTTCCATCCATTACGTCAAGTATTTAGTTTCTATAATAATATATTGTACTCCATTCTTCTTCCCTAGTGTTTGGATTAGACCCACAAAATCAATTGCCCACTCATCATATGCCTACAAAGTGATCTGTGGATTTAAAGGCAGTTTGTCCCTCAGCAATGGTCTCCCTGTCCTTTGGCAAGCATCGCATGCCCTACAGTACGATTTCAGATCCTTATGTACTGTTGGACACCAAAGTCTTGTGCACATGATCTTCTACGTTGTTGCTCTTCCTGCATAATGGCCTCCTGCCACTCCTCCACATGCTTCCGCGAGGATGCTCAATCATTCAAACTCTGGAACATATCGAAACAATATCTCATCATAGCCCATTTTATACAAGCATCCATCGATCACAAAAAAATAGCCATGCAGACCATCAACTCCTTCTTTTTCTGCTTAGAATATCCTTCCGAGGTTATGCCAGTTGTTAAAAATAGATAATGTCAACAAAGTGATCATCTGTGACACGAACAAAAAAGAGTTATGCATCAGGCAACACTTCTTCCAAACTAGTAGGATCTTCTCCAAACTCAATCCAAGAGAGGTGATCAAGACCTGCATTCAATCATCCAGGTTTCATAATTATCTCAAAGTCATATTCCTGAAAGATAAATAGCCATATGCAAATCTTCCCCCCCCCCAACATAGGCATATTGAGTAGGTATCTAAGAGCAGAATGGTCTATATACATCTTGAAGTGTTCACCCAACGGGTAGTGTTAGAATTTTACTAGCATGTATACCATAGCCAGTCCCTCGTGCTCTGTAGTTGAGTAGATCTTCTCCACTTTAGACAAATTCCTACCTGCAAATGCTATAGGATGATCAATATCGCCTTCACCTAGTTGTGTTAGCACCGCACCTAGTGTTGAGATTGCAACAAGATGATGGAGCTTAGTGAAAAGAGTTGCCTTCACTAAGTGGGCCCGCAGGCAAATTATGGCGCAAGTTCTATTTTTGGATCCCAGCAAGGATGATCAAAGAAGGAGTGACCACAGCAGGGATGATCACAGCAGGAGTGACGACAGCAGGAGTGATCACAGTAGGAGTGACGACAGCAGGAGTGGTCACAGCAGGAGTGATCAAAGTCTATTTTTAGACTGGCTGTCCAAAATAGAAAAGTCAAATATTATTGTCTCATAATAATATTTGGACTATAAACTTGATCTTATTCTCTTGGAGCACTTCAATTTGAGTTACAGATGTGGCCCATGCAGCTGTCAGAAGGAAGTATGATTTTCTTATGATTCAGTTGAGTTGTTGCATGCATGACTTCAGTTAGAACTCAATCAGTTGAGTTTGGTGGAGTTGATTGTGGAGTTGATGGAGTTGTGTTCAGTTTGACTTGGTTAAACTAGTTGTAATTAGTCTAACTGAAAATAGAATAATGATGAGTTGTTAAACTAATTATTAACTCATAATACAACTATAGAATACATCAGTTAACTTAGTTGCATGTCAGTGCATGTTCAGTTCAACAGGGACAGGTGTTAGAGAATCAGATTGCTATCAGTTGTGACTATAGTTGTGCATCAGATCTTGCACAATCAAAGGATTGAGTATGCCAATGATTTTTCTCACGTATTTTCCCAGTATTATAGCCTCTTCTCACGTCTAACACAGTTTGAGTGATTCTTTGGAGGTGAAATACGGGTTTGTAAACCATTCTCATTCATTCTTGAGCAAGTATTGAGTTGTGGAGGCAGGCAAGCAGCGGGAGAGATTTGGCGATCAGATCTGAGTTGTATTGTGTGTAGCATGAGGAGATAGTACTGAGTACTTGGGATGAGTATTGTACTATGTATTGTTACATGATTCAATCAATATAATATACAGATAGTTGTGGTTTTTAGCGAGATGCTTTCCCCAGGAAAATACTGTGTTGATATGTGTGATTGATGCTTCTATGTACGCTTCTGTAAATTGATGATCAACGTAGAGAAGGTTATGTATTATGCATGTTCCGCTTATAAGTGTATAATCAGGATAATATCTGTGAATATGTGTCATATTATTCAAAATTTCTACACCTAGTGCAATACAAGAAGCATTCACATGCACATGAAACTCCTTTTTCTAATCCGAGAATACTAAAATGGGTGCGGTGACCATTTTGGTCTTCAAAATATCCAAACTGTTTTGACACTCTTCATCCCATCAAAACTTCGTGTCTTTCTTCAACAGTTTCTCCATTGGCACAATGATTTGACATATGCCTTAATAAACTTTCTATCATACCCCATATGGCCCAGTGGCATGCAACTATTTTACATTCTTCGGGGCCTCCAAATTGACAATAAAAACTATCTTGGCAGGGTCTACCATCAATCCTTTCTTGCAAACCACATGACCTAGCAATATCCCATAAGGAACACAGAAGATACTTTTTTTCAAATTCAGGCGATCTGATGTCTCCGACAAGTATCCAACATAAGGTGCATACTTGCAACGTGGCACTTTAACAACCCAAACACAGTCCAATCATCAAAGTACACTTCTAAGAATTTGTGGATGAATTCCTTAAAATCTGCAATTACTACCCTTAATAAGATCGTAGGTGAATTCTTCAATCCGAATTGCATTGTCGTATATTGAAAACATCCCAATTTCGACATGAACGTGGTCTTTCTATGATCCTTCGATGCAATCTTAATCTGATGGTACCTCGAGAACCCATTAGTGAATGAATATGATTCCTACCCTCCTTCTCTAAGACTTCATCTGTAAATGGTGTTGGAAATGGGTCATGAGCACACGCATCATTGAGCTTCCTTAGGTCTACGCATATCTAGATTTCATCCTGTTGCTTTTTCTCCTGAACCACCATAGGGCTTACCCAGTTTGATTCCTCCACTGGCTCAATGATCCCAGATTCAAGCATCTTATCCAAATCCTTGTGCACCTTTTCCTTATATTTGGGATTCAAATGATACAGTCGTTGTTTTACAAGCTTCGTGTTAGGCTTCAAAGTAATATTCATCATGCTCAGGTCCCCAACTATCCCCTTCAGATCTGACAACTTAATGGGAAACAAATCCAGGTATTTGCACTGCAGTTCCATGACTTTATCAACTGTATCCTCATCCCAATAGTCACCTATCTTTTCAAACTTCAGTTGCGTGTCTGATCCAATGTTTACCTGTCTAGTCTTTAGAGGCTCTGCTATGTCAAGGATTTCTGCTTTGGGTCCTTCAACTTTGCATTGTCCCTCAGACTCCAGGATGCTGATATTTTTAGGATCATATTCTTCTTCTTCTATGGTCATGTTATAGCATTCCACTGCATAGTGCATCTGCATATTCTAATCTGGTTGAATCCATTCTACCGGGTCCTTAGGCATTCTAAAGGTCGCAACCTTAATTTCTTGGAGCGCTTCATCAATACATTCAAAGCCATCATCAAAGTTGAAGGTTAACAAGAAACTCTCCCTAAGGATATCCCACTCAGTTGTTCCATGGCGTAGCTCTGTCTCCAGGTACCAATTCATCAAAATGTTATCCAGGGTGTGACAAAACATGTGCACCCATTCAGGCTGAGGGCTTTCTCCCCATGCTTTAGTCCATCGCGCCAGATGTTCGCGTGGATTGTCTCTTCCAGTGTATTTCTCCATCATGGGGGTATTGGCGTACCCGAACCTCAACTTCATCATTCACCTATATTCTTTCCAATTAACAAATTTGTCCTTATGCATACTTCACCAAAGGGCAGGCATAGCGCCAAATCTAGTGCCTGGAACTGATGCTCTTTTGGTACCTCCCTTTCAAACTTATCTAGAAACAAATTAACATCATATAAACCATCATAATTAGTTAGAGTTCATACCTTCATAGATACGCAATGAAGCAATTTTGTCAATATGTTGCAGTGCAACGAGGAGACCTCATGTAATATATTATGCCAACGCTCAAGCTCTTCGTCAAAATCTGAGGTGCAAGAGCTATATTTATCCCATGTAATTCGTCCATCTACTGTAGGATTCATTGAGTCCTCATCTCGCATAGTGATCTTATATATATGATCGAGATCATCCTCTTCTTCATACTCACGGACTGGTTCTATGTATCATGCACCTTCAAATGGATCTAACGGAAAAATTACTTGGAGCTCCTTCCTTTCAAATGTCATTCTTCATTTCTTAATATTAATTATCGCATCCATATCAAAGGCCCAATCGATGCCCAATAGTGTTGGGTAAGTGTTACTATCATCTACTATGTTTGTCACTTCCAAATCGGCCAAAGCACTTGCTCCTTCAATATTGACTGTTACCCCATACAGGTGCCCATAGGAATGATTTTTTGTTGATTGGTCATGCGAAGCTGGATAAGAGACCACTGCAGCACAGGTCTCCCCATTCTTTCCCAAGTTTGTTTTGGTATTACATTTGCATCCGATCCTAGATCAAGAATTACTTGCTCCATTTCATACTCTCCAATCTGCATTGTTAGACTCATTTCACGGCCTGTTCGTTTCTTGCTTTTTCCCATTTTTCGCATAGCATGCAATTCTAGAAGACGTTTAACCTTACTTGTATAGTTATTAATTAACTCTTGAATCCCTTCTACCACATTTCTATCCCCTAACAACTTCATACATGTCTTCAGAAAGATGGCTAATAGCAAAGGATCTATGTCACATGCTTCGTTGATTCCACTAGGCTCATTCTGACTTCCTGAGGTAGAGGCCTTAATGAAGCTCTTTTTGGCTTTTGTAAAGGCTTCTTTAGTCTAGTTTAGGTTGAATCCAACTTCCTTCTCCACAGCCTTGCAAACCCATCATTCAGTTTCGGGTCGTTTTCCCTTATCTTCTCCTGTGGAAACACCCCTTTGCATTACTATATTAATGCTACGCTCTTCTTCATGAGGCTCCTCCCTCATCATCTGAATGTTTTGCGTAGGTTTTTTCTTCTTCTTCTCCTGCATCTTGGCTATTAGTATCGGGAAATATTCTATGAGATGATCGAACTGTCGGCAATACTAGCTGGAGGGATGCATTGGGTTGTGACAGTCGTGCAAAAAATGACTTGCTTCTCCAAAATTATAAAAAATGATTTGGCTACAACCCCTTCCATCCCCTCCTCCTCCTCCTCTTCCTCAACCCTGGAATCCTCCATGCACTCCACCTGTGCCCTGATCTTAAGGCTGATTTTCCGTCTACATTCTATATGTAGGGGTTCGCTCCATTATTAGTTCGTAGCTCCGGCAATTGCATTCATCACTCCCAATTGATTTACAGAAAGTACAAAATAATTTTTGTGGTGTTTGCACAAATTTTTGTAGGAGATGATAATTTTCAGTAACATGATTCCCAACTACTTGATAGATAGTGCACCATGATGTGCTCCCACACTCAATCCAACAAATTTTTCTAGTTTTATAGGGACAGGACCACCCCCAATGAGGTAGTTCTGATAAATGGGACAATGGTCCTTGTAATGACCCTATCCTTTACACTTTAGGCACAAAACTTTTATGTGCACCTCAGGTTGCACTTCCTTTCCCTTCTTTAGGATCTGCAATTCCATGTGCAAGCTTGCTAGCTACGATTGAATCTTCTCTACCCCTATAATCTTATCTTGCACTAACGAAGCTTCTAATTTCATAGCGATGTCCACTACTTCTTCTTGCATTCCTATTTTCTGTTGTGACAATGTCACTCTCAGATATGGGAGAAGCAAAGAAATATACCAGTCTCTATGTTGAGCATCTGTAATTTTCATATTATCCTGCTAAATCAAACATTTTATTCTTTGATCAAAGTCTCATGTGGACCCATTTACCCTCTACTGAATCTCCTTGAACTTTGTTAGAGATTGAGCCTGAGATTTGGGCTTCTTGAATTCACTATTTAGCGCTTGCTAGATCTCTAGCGTAGTTGCATTGGGCTTATCCATGCATAACTTGATGTACAGACTCATCGCTCTATCCTGCAGTGCTGTGACTAGCTGTGCTTTCTTCATATTGTCACTAGTGATTTGTTGTGTTTTTCATACAACATCTATGACAAAACATAATTGTTGGGGGTCTTCAGTTCCCATGCCCTTAAACACATGGAACTTCATGGTATTCGCCGTATTAAATGATGGAGGTGGGGTCAATATGGGATGTATGAGGTATTCCTGCAATACCCTGACTCACAAGTTGTAGCGCACTTCGTGGTGTTCTCAAAATATTACCCTCCTCGTCACTATTAGAGGATCCTAATAGCGGACTGTACTCAGAACCTGATTCTTCGTTCCTTCTGAATTTTCTCCCACTTCGCATAGTCCCAAACATCAATTTAAAGTCATAAACAACATTCTGCACAATAGCATCTTAATTCAAATCTTCAGAGATTTCAGGTATTGTTACAGATCCATTTGGGCACATAAATACCATCATCTAGATCAGTGTTTTAGGGCTCATTAAACCCTAATTTTAGTTGCTACATTCCCTGAACAAGTCACCCCTTTGAATGCCTCCTTCCCAGACAGTTTCATGACTTGAAGACATCCAAAAATGACCTCTAGAGGGACCAGCGCAGGTAGGCCCATGTAAGGGTGCACTGCAAAGCAGTTAAGTCCATGCTAGGGTGTTCTACAGAGCACTTAGGCTTCCTTTCACCTGTGTTGGGTGAGTTTGAGTGAAATTCACATAGGGTTTGGGGAATATTCTTATCTTTTGGCTTCATCAAGAAGGTTCCCCCACTTATCAACTCCTATGAGCTCGAAAATGGATGAGGAATGAGTTAAGATGCATCCTATCCTCTCATCCCTTCCTCCATGGAACTAATTCTAAGTATGGATGGTCATTCGATGCCACCATTTATGACAAAACCTCCTTCATCTCCCTATAAATTGACCACTCATCTAAGTTATCAGGGGCTAGATTATGTTGAATTGTAAGGAGACAATGTTGCTGTGAGATTTGGCTTTGAAGCAAGTATTGTAATACTACAAGTTTGTCATGCTTTTGATGTGATGTGGATGGGATCCAAGCTGGAGGAATGACTTTGAATCAGACACAATGGTTGTAATTCCTTCTTCTATTTAATAAAGTGTTTTAACCTTTCTCCCATATGTTTGCATTGTTATATAATGCTTATATGTGTGAAATTTATTTGATTTCATTCACTTATATTCAATATATCTTTTGCTTTTATCAGTTCTTTGTTTTCTGTTATGTTTACAGGTACTTCTCAAGCGTATTAAGTACGGGAAGGAGCGAAAAGATCAATACAAAGGAGACGAGAGGAAGGAAGAACTACAAGTAGGCCTTCTCATCTTCTCATCTTATCTTTTGCTTATAGGGAAAGACTAAAATACTTTAAACTGTTTTTCTAGATATGGCTACTTATCTAGGGAATTAGTATTTATTCGTAGATACCATATTATCCAAAACAAATTGGTGACTCTTCCCGGAAGATCCTCTTTCCTAGTAGCTTATCCACCTCCTAGGACATCCTTGCAGACCCTACTTGTGTTCATAGATTGTAATTCAGCTCTTTTGCATTGAAAATTTGGTCAAATCTATGTCAAATTGCCTTTTGAAATGGCTCACTATCACCAGCACAGACTTGTGAGGAACACAGTGCGTTGCAGAGCACCCTTGGCTTAGGGACAGTGGTCTAAAGTGCATTGTCTCCCATTCCGGGTTGCGTTGATCCTCCTACGGTGATCCTGATTTAAGCAGGAATGCAATAGATTACAGAGATAACCATAAATACAGAGATGCAATAACCATAAACACATAGATGCAGCGAAAATAATGCTTCATTTCATTAATGGAAAATATTGAAATATGCTTACAACCAGAAATGGAAATAAACCAGCTAGGGCGATGGTAGCTATCTCCGAGAAGAGATGTGCGGCTACATGCCTCTGAACTGTTCCAAAATTGTATTACAATGAGGCTCGAAGGCCTATTTATTGTTGAGAAACAATGGAAAACCCTTCACATCCCGAAACCTAACCCTAGAAGATGAAACGCCAAATTGTGGGCCCCGTCTGGGTAAATTAGTACATCAATTTCCCAGGGTCGTAACTTTGGCATACGGTCTCCGTTTGACGCGTATGATAGCTCGTTAGAAAGATCTATCCGAGTACTACCACTTTGAGATGCAACATGGGTCCATGGACCCATGTTTCCCCAGAATCCCAAAAAAACGTCGTTTAGGGCCTCAAAACGGCTCCGGAAAAACTCCTAAAAATAGTAAACTGTGCTGTAATTTAGGAAACTGAAAAGACTGAAAGAGACAGTTGTGGGGGTCCAAATGGGTTGGTGGGTGGCCACCAACATCCACCTGGATCATTCCTCCCCCCTTAGGAAGCAATGGTCCCCATTGCGTTGAGTTCCTCCATCTACTAAACTTGTCCTGCAATCTCTAATGTGTCCAGTGATGGTGGGAAGCATGGTCGATGATGGTCCACATTGAATACTCGGTGCAAGCGAAGGAATGGAGGAATGTTGTGCTTCAAAGCATTGTTGCCCATAGCCTTGGTACTGTTGTGAGGACCATGTCGAAGTGGTCGGAGCTTCTGATGGGCTCTTGTAAGGCGTTCTTTCTGCAAATGTAACCAGAATTTGTTGCCCACCTGAAACTTGTGTGGTACCCATGTGGGTGAGGAGAAGTTGTTCCTGTGTTTTATCATGACCGTATCCCTTTTCTACTACTGCTGCGTGGAGGAACCCTTTGCAGGGGTCATGGATGTAGCAACGATCTTCCCCTTACTTTGGGAGTGAACCAGGCAGATGAATTTCCTGGTCTGTGATATGAGCTTGCTGCCTTTTTTCGTAGTGATCAAAGATGTGGCGGTAGGTGGGGCTACATCCGGTATCCTGTACAATGAATTATTCAAAGAAATAATGAGAGCACGAGGCCTTGACTCATACACAGCATGTCGCCTCCACAAGTATGGCTGGCCTAACAATACATCACAAACATCCAGAGGTGTAACATCACACAATACCTCGTCTGTGAAGGGTTTGATGCTGTAGGAAAGGCGGCACTGCTGGCGAACTTTGAGATCTCGTCCTTCATGAAGCCACCCGATACTGTACGGCTGTGGGTGAGGTGTAGTCGGTAGGCCCAACCGCTTCACGACCTCTGCTGAAATGAGGTTCTTTTGGCTGCCACTGTCGACAATGAATTGTAGCGGCGAACCCTTCACCCACATCTGTGAGTGGAAAAGACGCTCCCCTTCCTCTGGATTTTCGGGCTCATCTTTCTGGATCTTGGCGGTGGCAACAGTGGCGCTAGGATCCGCATCAATGATCTGCTTCCCTTTGCCAGTCCCCTTGTCGAGTTCTGGCTCAGGGTCGGAACATGCATCTGATTCAGAAGCCTTCAACTCGGCCACCAGTGACTGCTTGGTCCGACACTCACTTGTGTTATGAGTGGGACTCTTGTGGAACTCACACCACTTTCCTGTGTCCTTCTTCGGCTTCGTGGTATTGTTCTTTTCTTGCGGCTTCGACAGATTGTCTTGGGTTACCCCGCCTTGGCTTTCTCCTTTGGGCTTCGGATTTGCAGATCCAAAGTCTCGCTTCTTCTGTTTGAACTTTTGCTCGATTTTGACAGCATATCGGTACGCCGTGCCGAGCGAGGAGATGTTCAAGAACACCATCTCTTCCTGGATGTATCTGTGCAGGCAGCCGCGGTATTTGAGTACCAGATGCAGCTCAGAATCTTTGATACCCAACTGTGTGTGAAGGGTATGAAAAATGTTTGTGAACTCCGACACATCTTGGTCTCGTCCCTGCCGCAGTGTGGTCCATTTGATGTATTTGTCCTCATAGCTTCCGATAGGGTAGTACTGCTCTTTGATGGCATCCCGGAAGTCATTCCAAGTGGGTGCGGCTGAAAATAGTGAGCCTGTACTTTCGTCCTTCTACTCGCAGTAGGTTTCCCACTAGTCCTTGACATGGGGGGCTGCTTTGAGAAGAGCGAAAACAATCTTTTCCTGACTTGAAAATTCATGAACAGAAAAATACCCATCTAGCAGATTTAACCATTTATCTACGGCATCTGCGTCTATTTGACCCTCGAAGATGGGGATTTCAAAATTAACTTGTACCTTGAACGGTGTGGTGTTTCCAGAGTCGTTGTTGGAAGCCGATGCGTCGCCTCTGGGTAGGCGCTGAAGGATCTGTGCAAAGCTATCCATCATCGCGTTCCTTTGCCGCTCGAGCGCTTCTTCGAGCAAGATTTTGATAGGATCTCCTGCCCCCTCGTCTTTCTTCTCATCCGCCATGGGAGGCCGTCGGGATTTTCAAGGCTGGTCTTGCAAAGGTTCGACCAGTTCAAGCCCTAACTCCTTATATCCCGACCTCGTTGGGGACATGCAAAGAAAAACAGAGAAAAAGCAGACCGCTCTGATACCACTGATCCAGATTTAAGCAGGAACGCAATAGATTACAGAGATAACCATAAATACAGAGATGCAATAACCATAAACACATAGATGCAGCGAAAATAATGCTTCATTTCATTAATGGAAAATACTGAAATATGCTTACAACCAGAAGTGGAAATAAACCAGCTAGGGCGATGGTAGCTATCTCCGAGAAGAGATGTGCGGCTACATGCCTCTGAACTGTTCCAAAACTGTATTACAATGAGGCTCGAAGGCCTATTTATTGTTGAGAAACAATGGAAAACCCTTCACATCCCGAAACCTAACCCTAGAAGATGAAACGCCAAATTGTGGGCCCCGTTTGGGTAAATTGGTACATCAATTTCCCGGGGTCGTAACTTTGGCATACGATCTTCGTTTGACGCGTATGATAGCTCGTTAGAAAGATCTATCTGAGTACTACCACTTTGGGAGGCAACATCGGTCCATGGACCCATGTTGCCCCAGAATCCCAAAAAACGTCGTTTAGGGCCTCAAAACGGCTCCGGAAAAACTGCTAAAAATAGTAAATTGTGCTGTAATTTAGGAAACTGAAAAGACTGAAAGAGACAGTTGTGGGGGTCCAAATGGGTTGGTGGGTGGCCACCAACATCCACCTGGATCATACGGTCAGTTTCCCACCTTTGGAATGTTTTTTTCCAACTTTTCTCTATTCGTTTTTTTGTTGATTGATTAATGAATTTTATGTCTCAGAGAACAAGTTTCTATCTCCTTGTCTAGCCCTACTTTGACTTGATTGATTAATGTTTCTTAAATGTATTATCTGTCATTAACATTCTATAGTCAAAGTTAGAATATAGTTGATTAATATTTGTTCGAAAGAAAGTGTTGTAAGGTCTTCTTTTCCTTCAAAACAAAATTGTCGTAAAAGTCTTCATTCTTATGAAAGATTTATTGATTGTATGTGCATATTTCCTCTTGTTCATATTCACATTAAGGAAATCGAAAAGAAATACATGCATTTTGAATTGAAAAAGTTTGTGTGTGCTCATAGGAATAGTGTAGGGAAATTGCATTAGATTGTGCTATTTGCTCTTTGATCGAAAGAAATCTGATTTCTTTATCCCTAAGTAGCTAGGATTTTCATTATTAAATTGAATGGAAAGAATGCTTATCATGGTAGTTGCATTCCTAGGAATTTCATAATACATCACGTGGTGAACTTGAAAGGAAATTTCCTAAGCAAGATCAACTTAAAATTAACATCAATTTACCTAATGGAGCATTGCCATTAACGAAAACATTTAGTGGTTCTAGGCTAGAGACGTGTTCTGACATCGTAAAACAAAGCAACAGATGCTAATTTGTTTTCAATACATCCCGAGTGTGATACATGATTCCAAGTACGTGAGTATATCGTAGCTCGTCCACGTACCTTTAGGTATATAGGGCGTTGTTACATTACATAAAGTATATGGGAATGCTCTCATTGTGCGGCTTTGCATTAGACAACACTTATATGGACTATGCCTCCACGTACCTTCAGGTATATATGGGAGGACAACACTAGGTTGATATCCATCCTTAGATAACTGAGTCAGCTACCTTGTACACTGTGATACACCGAACACAACATTCGGGGAGATTGCCTGCCCGTACTTCTTGGTTCGCCAAGAGGTATTCTACAGTTCACAGTTGCTTGGTAAACCTTTTGCCTAGCTTACCCCTTTTTGTTTATTTTCTTTTTGATAATAAAATTAATCAAAAATCGTGGAAGAACATCAACCCTTACCCTGTCATTCGCAAATAAAAACGAGTAAACCACCTTTGTCGCCTAAAGCTACACCTATTCGGTCAAAGCAGTCTCGCTTAACTGAGTCAAGTACATCAAGAACTCCTAGTTCTTCATCTGAATTACCTTAATCATCTATTTTGGTAAGTACTGAGATTCCAGTTACTCCAACCATTTCTGGTACATTAGTTTCTGAAGAAGTAATTACCGAAGGACATTAGCACTGATCCTAGTGAAACAGTAACCAAAGTTGTTCAACAACAAGTTGATCCTCAAATTGAAGTTGCTTAACAAGAAATTACTTCTGAACTTAAATCAGTTCAATCAGAAGTTAATCCAGAACCTATCACAGTTCAAATAGAAGTTACATCTCAACCCGAAGTTGTTCAAGAACCTCTTTCTAAAATTGTTGTTCTTTTACCCAAACATCCGAACTTCGAATTTGAACATTCAGAAGTTGTTACTTTATCAGAAGATGATAAAATCGTTACCCCTCAGACATCAGTAACTACTGAAACTTCCACTTTATCAACACCAGAAGTCTTTTACGGACTAGACGGTGAAGTTATTCCACCTGGTTTAATTGTTGTCAAGGAAGAATTAGAAGAATATTCTACACCTGGAACCCCATTCCACTTTGGAACTGGGCCTTATCTTTACCCTCATACTCCTCATTTTACTACTCCATTTGATCCTACTTCTTTTCAAGTAGCCGTTGATTCTTTAGGAAAACGTTTGGGTCAATTAACTATGGCAGAACAACCATCAACATCCCAGACTGTATCATTTGATGCAGCTGCGGCATAATCTTCTGTTGCAACCTCTTCGATGTTTTCTACCACACCTGAGTCGCATCTATATGGTGAATCGCCAGTCCTGGTTGGTTACCAATATTTATCTAGAACCCACTCAAGGGTTTCTTCTACACCATGGTCATCACCCATGTCATCAAATAGAACTTTACCTGGTTCTTCTTTAACAGGAACTCAACAGTTTGATCCTGCATATTAATATCAAGCTGGGCAATCTAGTCAGCAAAGACCTATGTATCCATTAAATACTGGATTTCCACCATATGGGGAGCAATATGCTTATTAACCTTATCCTCCCTATGGAGGACCATCATATGGTAGTATCCCACAGTATTCAGGTCAGCCTGGAATTCGAGTCTGTCAATGGCAACCAACAATTCCAGTTCAACCAAGGCTTGTGTATCCAACACAACCAATGCAAACTGTGTTATTTTTTCTTACTACACCTATTGTTACTACTGTACCACAGTTAAAAGTTCAAATTGTTGTATCTCAACCAGTACAAACTGGTCCTTCTATCTCACAACCACAAGTTTCGGGTCAAGAAGTTCATGTTTCCCAGGTTGTTGTACAACAACCACTTGTGTCCAGGGTTCAACAACCTCAGGATAGTATACCCTTATCTGGATTGACTCAGGCTTACACTGGCATAGTTTATTCACAACCTAGCCAACCTTTCATTGCTGAGCAACAACAACCGTTAAATCAACAACAATTGTACCAACAACAACAGTTGATTAAACAACCGTGGCATCCCAAATTTCAACAACCTCATTCCAACAATTCCAACCCCAATTTGGACCTGCCTAACAGGCTTAACCTGGGTTTGGATAGTATCAAGCTTACCAAGGTCCTGGTCAACAAGGCATTACAGGTTATGGACAACCACAAATTCAACCTGGTTATCAACAACAACCTTATCAAGGTTACCAAATGCATATGCCCTATGTTTGTATGCAAAGACCCATTTCTCAGGTAATTCCATCATATCCCGGGTATGCTCAAACTGACCTGAACCGATAGTTTCCATTTGTAGCAACTTTAGAATTACCAGATTTAAATCGGCTCACTAATGATCCAATCTTATATGCACCTCGATGGTCGGTGATTCCACATAAGTTACCTTTTGACATTCCGAAATTCAATGGAAATCCTGGAGAAGACCCATCAAATCATGTCACGACCTTTCATTTTTGGTGTTCATCAAACTCCCTAAATCATGATTCGGTTAGAATCCATCTTTTCCAAAGAACACTTACTGGTCCAGCTGCTATGTGGGACATTGAGTTACCACAAGCTTCTTTCGACAACTTTACGACTTTATCAACCACATTTCTAACCCACTTCCACTTACCTATCAAATATGAAACTGGAATGGAACTCCTAACTAAATTTAAACAGAATACTGCTACCCATATATCAGATCATATTCATGAGTGGCGGCGTCATCGTCGACAAGTTAATACATATGTTCCTGATCAGTTTTTGGCTAAGTGGTTCATAAAATCCTTGTTGCCATCAATCACCAAGGATGTGGCAAAAGGTGGAGCTATCACAGCAGAGAAAGTAGTTGCCTGTGCCCAATATTTGGATTTGATTTACACACAATCTAGCATGCTCTATGAAAAAATTCCCAATGCACCCGACTAGCTTTCATTGTTCCTCCTCCTCCACAATCGAGTAAGGACTCTCATGCCGGAGATGGTGTGATCGGTTCTTTGAGCATAGAAATGGCAGGAAGACCATCTGGTCAAACTCTTTCCATTTCCAATCAAACTACCAATGCATTAGAGAACACTCTTGCTTCCGAAGTTAATGTTGTGTCATCTGAAAAAGGAAAAGATCAAAAGCAACTAGGAGGCAAGAAGAAGGGGAAAAAAAAGAAGAAACAAGATAATTCCCCTCAAGAGAAATCATCTGATTCCTCTGCTTCGGCAAGGAAATCTCGTTATCCATGTCTAATCTATAATGACAAGCATTTTACAAGAGATTGTCCACATCGCTCAAAAGTCTCTAAAATTCTAAAGACTTCTAACACATCTGCAATGTTGACTGATCCGTTTCCAAACCCGGAGACACATTTGGTTGCGACAAACCATGCTTTCACATCCCAAGTACTCATGTTATCCATCACAAAGCCACAAAACGAAGTTTTGGTGTCAACGAGAAATAAATATTACAGAAATCCACTGTCATCGTTAAATAATTAGGCCATTGATCAACCTAATCCTTCGACTTCAACTTCATCGAAAAATATTCCACCACCTATTGCACCAGAATTGACAATAAAACCACCAAATGGAGTTGTGCATAAATCAACATTTAACCCTTGAGCTCGAGCAACACAGAATTATAACATAGTGGAAGATCTTTCTCAATCACCTTCTGCTATGTTAACACTTGAGATGTTAGAAAGTCCCTCCTAGAAGCAGGCTTTACTGTCAGCAATTAGCGAAATAGACCCTACAGATTCCAATCTTGTGGTTTTTAACCATGTGGGATTTACAGCACAGTTACCAACACAGTTAGCTTTCCTAATTCAAGTAAAGGCTCTTAGTAAGAATGTTTACCGAACTATTATTGATGAGGGGGCATCTACTTGCATTATGTCAATGAGCTGTTGGAAAACACTTAGTTCATCGTCATTGTCACGATCACCAACCACGTTAAAATATTTTGTTGGGCGAACATATACTCCTTGTGGGATTTTGAATAACCTGCAAATAGAACTAAGGGGGGAACAATTACTGTTGAAGTTAAGGTAGTTGACAGACCCCTCGATTACAACATTTTACTGGCAAGGCCATGGGTATATGCTATGGCTATTATGGTTTCCATGTACTTTCGTACTATTGCATTCCCTTATAAGGGTGGAATCATAATTATCGATCAACTTGTCTTCTCTGCAAATAGTTCACAGGCTACAGGAAGCATTCCATTGGTGCATAGACCCCCGCTGTCACTTCAAAGTGTTGGAGTAGGTCTCTTTAAAGATCCTTCCCTAATGGGTACTTTTACGCTACCATCACCATCTAATTTGGTGGAAGTGGAAAGAGTAGATAATTGCAACGTGATTTCTTCCACCTCATCTGATTAAGGAGTTTTACCAACAATTCTGAAGTTGATAGTAATACTAAGGTTATGCTGCTATGCCCCATTGAGCTAGCATAACAATCAATTTTTCTGGCTTGTGCGGCAAACCCAAATCCACTTTCACCAATTGTATGGGTAGATCGTTCATTAGAATATGGTACTTCTTTGGATCCTTTCTCACGTATACATTCTACGGATGAAGGAATCATCCAATCAATGATGATAGGAGAAGAACCTTGGGAAGATTATCATCATTGTTCCCATCTTCCATATGACATTGAAGATTATTCAAATGAACTAAACCACCCTTCAGTTGTTGATTTCCTTTCGAATTCAGTTTTCATAGACACAGTAGAATCTGAGCGAAACCTATCAAATATTGAAGAAATGATTTCTATTAATATTTCGACCAAACCTAATGTTGTAGAGAACATTCATGTTAGAAAATATTGTTCTCCATCAAAACTTGATAGTTACCGTACTCTCTTTCATGAATTTCAAGATATATTTGCATGGTCTTACGAGGAGATGGCAGGCATTGACTCTAGTATTGTTGAACATGAAATCAAAATGTACCCTGATGTCAAGTTAGTACGACAGCGGCTTCGACCTGTTCATCCAAAGAAAGCCACCTCAATTAAAGCATAAGTTAAAAAACTTTTGTGTGCTGGTTTCATTTACAATGTACCTCTCACTGACTGGGTTTCCAACATTGTTCCTATCATGAAGAAACAAGGGACAATTCGAGTGTGCGTCGATTATAGGGATGTAAATCAGGCATGTCCAAAGGACAATTATCCTACTCCTTTTATCGACCAGATTATTGACAAATGTGCCAGATGCGAAATATTCTCATTTATGGATGGTTTTTTCGGCTACAATCAAATCAATATCCGCCCACAGGACCAATCTAAAACAACTTTTATTTGTCCATGGGGCACATTCGCGTATAGGAAACTCCCATTCAGTTTGAAGAATGTAGGGGCCACATTTTAGAGGGCAATGAACTATGCCTTCCATGACATCAAGCACATTGTTCAACCTTACCTTGATGATTTACCTGCTCATTCACGAAAGCAGATTGATCACCTGCAACATTTGAGAGAAATATTTTTACGGTGCTGACACTACAAGATATGACTCAATCCACACAAATGTGTGTTTTGTGTTGGTTCTGGTTGATTGCTTGGATTTGTAGTATCTAGAGAGGGATTCGACTCGATCCATTAAAGGTTCAGGAAATTCTTGATTTGCCTCCACCTTCAAATCTTTTACAATTACAGAGACTCCAAGGGAAGGCTAACTTTCTGAGGAGGTTCATTCCTAATTACACTGAGATGGCTAAAGGTTTTACACGTCTTTTGAAAAAGGAGATACCCTTCCATTGGGATCAAGTCGCACAAGCTTACTTTGATGCTCTTAAAGATACCTTGATTAGAGCTTCATTAATGTATTCTCCAAATTACTAAAATAACTATTACCTGTATCTCGCCACTGCAGATACAACCATTGGTATGGTTTTAGTCGAAGACAAAAATGGGATTGAACATCTGATTTATTATTTGAGTCGCAAGCTCAATGATATAGAAAGTAAGTACTCTTATGTCTTGAAACTGGCTTTGGCAGTTGTGCAAGTTGTTCAAAGATTTTTCCATTACATCCTGCTCTAGAAAACCACTGTCATTTCCAATTGCAACCCTATGACATACATTTTGTCACATCAATTGCTGAGGGGAAAATACTCGAAATGGATAGTCATTTTGTAGGAGTTTGATCTGGAATTCATCAAGTCTAAATCAAATAAATCTCTAGTTTTAGCGGAGTTACTTTGGGACCTTCCCTCAACCTCCATTGATTCAATATTTGAACCATTGATTGTGGATGAGCCTCTGTTTCTGATATCGTCATCTAACCCATGGTGTGGAGATATACTGATCTATATCTAGACCCAAACTTTCTCGACCTGATACCTCTCGCTCGCAACAACAATGTATTTGATACCAAGCCAAAGATTATCTGGTCATTGGAGACACCCTATACTGTCATGGTATCGATACGATCTTACGGAGGTGCCTCACGCATGAGGAAGCTAAGAAAGCATTGAATGATTCCCATTTAGATGCCTGTGGTGGACATAATTAGGATATGCAACCGCACAAAGAATTCTCCATGCCAGTTACTTCTGGTCAACTATATTGAAATATTGTATTATTGTTGTTAGAAGTTGTCACGCATGCCAGATATATGACCGAAAAACCAGATTACCACCTACACCATTGCATCCAGTCGTTGTCGTTGGACCATTCACCAAATGGGGCATTGACTTCATGACATGTAACCCACCTCAGCTGGGGGGCACGGGTATATTATAGTCATTGTTGACTATTTTACCAAATGGGCCGAGGTGATGCCAACATTAAACAACAATGGCGAAAAGGCTGCTATTTTTTTCTTAACCATGCGGTTGCTCGGTTTGGTGTACCACAAGCCATAGTTACAGATCATGGGTCACATTTTCGCAATCACATGATGGCTGAGTTAACTGCTAAGTTAAGACTGTCACATGATAGTTCTACCCCTTATTACTCGGAAGTGAATGGATAAGATGAGTCCATCAAAAAAGTCTTGAAGCGGATGTTGCAAAGAATGATAGGGGTTCATAAGCGAAACTGGCACTTAATCCTATACTTTGCCTTGTGGGCATATCGAACCTCCATGAGAAATGCAACTGGATTCATGCCCTTTCAGTTGGTGTATGGTCTGGAAGCAGTCTTATTGATACAATGCAAAATTTCATCTCTCAAACTCGCAATTGATCTATTACCCGACACTTCTAACGAAGAAGTGTGTTTCTTGGAACTAATCCATCTGGATGAAACCCATCGTGATGCTGCATTGGCTAACGAAGTGCATAAGAAATGAATCAAGGCACAATATGATATAAATTTCAAGCCTCGTATCTTCTCAGAAGTAGACCTGGTCTTGCATTACAATCAAGAAGTTGATAAACTTGGAGCAGGGAAATTCAAACCAATGTAGATGGTTCCTTATATTGTCAAGCGTGTTCTCGCAAAAGGTGCCTACGAGTTAGTAGATTATAATGGGATTCCATTGTCATAGCCCCGAAATGGGCTATACCTCAAACTCTACTATGCTTGATTGAGTGTAGTAAAAATCACTGTATATATGCTTCCATTGCATGTGTGTGTGTGTGTCTTTTAGAGTTTTTATCTAGTTAGTAATCCGATTTCCATTTCTTGCATATGTCAGAGTCTTCGGAACCTTTTGTTGGTTACACCGATGGTGCTAGTCATAGTACACAGAACTTGTCTTCTGCAACATGGACTATTTTTGCTCCAAGTGGCGAGTTAGTGAGTTTTCAAGGGATTTGTATCGGTTGATCGACGAACAACATCGCTGAGTATAGCACATTGATTGAACTTCTCTCTGATGCCATTTCACTTGGCATTTGTCGAATCATCATTGCTAGACTCACAACTTACTATAATACAACTAACAAACATTTATATTGTCTGAAATCCAACAATTTTTCATATGTTCCTTAGAGTTTGTATTTTGGAAAGGCATTTTGAACGCATTCAATATCAACACATTTCCAGAAATCTTAACACATTAACTGATTCTCTAGCGAATTATGTGTTAAATAGACAGTTGCGACACATGTAAAAGTAATATTTTCAATTCACATCATCAGTTGAATAGGATTGCATATAGCCATAGAAAAATCTAAAAGTAAAATAGATAGGTGTTTTAAATTTTATTTACGAAATTTGTGTCCAATGCACGTTTGGTCATCTGACCCAAAAAGCTCAAAATGCATGTAAAACATCCTAAGTATATCTAGTGGTGCTCATGATAACAGTTCACATCCTGTGCTATCATGCACAAAAGCCTTGTCTTGTGGCTAAGAACACCAATGTGTGGCATTGTAGCCTCATAGGTAACTCCTTGATCCAGACATCCGAAATACCAAGGGTTAATCCCTCTATGTGATCTTGCAACTATGCTAATGTCTCGGCCAAATCTAAGTCCTGGAGAAAAACTCTCCCAATGTTTCTCCATGTTGACCCACCTGAACCCTGTTGGTGGCCCACAGGTCAAACAATACCAACATTTGCATGCATAAGAATGATGGAAACATTAAAAACACAAAAAACATGTAGAAACTTGAAAAATCGAAAAACACTTTTGGTCAAACAATTTACACATAGCACCCCATTGTGCTCCCAATGGTAGAATCAAATCTTGATCTACACAAAAATCCATCCCTGAGTATGGATGCTCCTCGATAACAAGATTTGTCACTCTAGCCAACTGAAGAATGTAGTGGAAAAAATGATTGTTGACTACATGCATGTCGAGCCATCAATTTGACCCACCTTTGCATAAGTGGATCTCTAGGACCAACTATACCCAATGATACATGTCGTGGTTGCATCAAAGGGATTCTCTCTAAGGTAAAAGTGATTAATATTGAACCATAGCAAAAATTATTTGTCTTACCACTTTATATATCTTGGTCATTTTTTTTCTTTTAGTGAAGAAAGCACAACCTCGGACCAGTTGAAAAATTTTGGCTCTAGACACTCCAGTGCATACTGCATATATGATCTGTTCGCCAGATGTAGTGTCACATTGCCAGCCAATTTTTGTGATTGTGAAGAGGATTGTTCTCAAAGGAAAATCACCTACATCCCTGATGTTTATTTTCCCATCCTTGCTAGGCTATGTACCTGGCTGACAAACTGTCTATTATAATCTCTCATCGATTCACCTCCACGGGAAAATCCAGAAAGTGAGAAGGGGGCACCTCGCCTCGACAGTCTGGTAAGACAGTAAATACCATCAATAGTAATAGGTGACCATCTTGTGCCTAATTGAAAATTCTGATATGTCGAATCCCATGCATGAACAAGGAACTGCATTAGTTCTATTTGTTGCCTCATTCCGACAACTTGAAGTATTTGAGAAACCCACAGTTTTTGAGGGCCTCAACTGTACCCAGATTTTTTAGGGCAACCATGTGTTTACACTAAAAA